>CM035624.1:17525141-22525141 GCA_020496765.1 Gossypium stocksii
TTAAGTTAAAACCCGGTAAAATATTAAGTTGGATTTTCAAGTGAAAGGGGACTTGGTTAAGTGGGCCTTTAAGAAAAACCGTGTAAAATATGTCACAAAGGGAGCCTTGGTAGAGTGGCAAGGTGGCGCCACTAAGCTCCTAAAAAAGTGGCGCCTAAGTGGGTATTCAAGGACAAGGGTTCGAGTTGCAAGGTAAGCGTAGTGTTCTTTTTAATTCTTAAGCATGTGCCGGGCATGTGACTAACTTAAGTGAATTTCGGCAAGGGCTTTAGGGACTTAGGCCGATTGGTTTAGAGAGATTATTAGGGTTTCATTTTTTTCTTTTTCTATCATGACAATTAGGGTTAGCCACCTTAAGTTTTATTCATCTCTTTTACTGTCAAAAAAGCTGAAACCTGCCTCTCTAAAGTTGCTAGCCGATTTCTTCTTCAAAGCTGAATCTAACTCTTTCATCTTCTTCTTCTATTCTCTTCCTTCCATTCTCTTCTTCTTAGATCTCCCTACATCGTTAAACCTATTCCATTCCATCATCTTTGGTTAAAGCCGAATCCTTTTTCATTGTTTCAAGCTTTTGTCGACAACCATTAAAGAGCCGAAATTCTGAAAGTGCTTTTGTGCCGATTTCTTATAAGTCAAAATCCTCTTATTCTCTTCATCTGTGGTGGCTGACGATTGCATCCCTAAAATCCCTACCATTTTCGACACCATCACCCAAGTCTATAGCCCAAATCGTCATCTTCTTCACCAGTCAAAAAGCCGAAATCACCATAACCATAGGAGTTTTTGGCCGAATTCCTGGATCTCAGAAATTCAGTTTCTGTCTGCGTATAAGGGTTAGATCTATTTCAGATCTGAGTTAGAATCAAGGTATAAGTATTGGTAAGTGGTTATCAACTCAGATCCTTAAGATATTTCATACTTTGGAAAAGCCGAAAGTCCCTAAAGTTAGGGAGGTTGTCGATTTAGTCCATTAGGGATCTAAAGTTGTGTTTTGGTTCTTTTTGAGTGATAGTTAGCGAAGGAGGTGAGCAAGTGAGGCAGTGAAGGCATCGGAATCATCAGATCTAGATCTAAAGGGATCTAAATCGGCAAAGGTAAGATTTTTAGGCCATTAGAGGTATTGGCCGAATTTGGTAAGGAACTTTTTACAGTGTTTTTCATGGACCTATTGGCTAATCTATCAGGAAATGGATTGTAGGAGTTAGCACGTGGAGGAATTCGCCGATTGAATCACAAATCAGGTGTGTGTTTCGAACACCCTTCAATGCTCAAATCGGCAAAAGCTGAAAAGCCGAAATACAAAAATTTTGGCATTTCGAGAGCTTGTGAGCGTGCGAATGCTCTCAAGTTGGTAGCAGAAGGTTGGTTTTGGAATCGGCACTGTCAGGCGGGCTGACCGCAAAATTTTGGGCGTTACGGTAAGTTGGGCCTCGGTGGGCCAAATATGGGCCCAATGGGCAATTTGGGCCCAGTTGGGTAAAAATAGGTTTAAAGGCAATAATATGGATTTCAAGCGTAAAAATTTTTAAAACAAGATAATGGATTGGAAATTAAGGCTTAAATGGGCCTAATGGGCTAAAATGGCATGGTAGAGCCCATTAGGGGTTTTAGGGCCTAAGTGCTAAAACTGATAAACTGAATTAAATGAGTTGCTGTAACAACCACTTTAATAGTAGAGGCTGTAATAATAATAAAAACTGTAATAAGAGAACAAAATTACTGAAATACCCCTAGGGTGAGAAATTACTGATTTACCCCTAAGTATAAAATTACCAATATACCCCTAGGGCTGAAATCGACTGTACTGCTTGATATGACTGTTACTGTTACTGTATACCATGATGTGTATCTGTTGCATGGGTTGGGTTTTATAATGAATGAAGTGTGAGTGGCACTGCCACGTTACTGAAAGGGGCTATGCCTCGTACTGTTTCTAAAAGGGGCTTTGCCTCGTATACTGTTTATCTGAGCAGCCATGCTATGATTGTGGTGTGTGGGCTGGGTGGGTCGAGTTATTCCCCACATGGTGTGTTGGCTGGTACGGGGGGTGTGTAGCGGTTGGTGGGTTGAGTAGTCTCCCCAATTGGGTTGCATTCATACTGTTATACTGTACTGTACTGTTATGGGCCTATGGGCCAAACTGTTATCTGAATAGGGCTTCGGCCCAGTATCTGTTATAGGGCCTTGGCCCGGTATCTGTAATCTGAATAGGGCTTCGGCCCAGTATCTGACCGAGACTGGTTAGGGCTCAGGCCTAGTGGGCTCGAGCCGATGTGGGCTTTGGATGGGTTCTGTACACACTAAGTTTTCCCAAACTCACCCTTCTCTTTCCATCCTTGCAGGTGAGCCCTAGATCGTGACTTGGTTGCTGGGAGGGATTCAGAGTGGCCACGAAGACTGAACTCGTATTTTAATTGGTTTATTAATTTAATTACTTTTACTTTTGGGTTTTATTTTGTTATGGGTTGTAATAAGGCCACTATATCTGCTTTTATTTGGGACTTTCAACTATGTTATTTCATCCACAAATACACATTGTTTTCGAAAAATTAAACAAATGTTTTCTTAACCAACCTGTTAATACAAGAGACGAAGTAAAATAATAAGGTTAAAGTGAACCGCTTAACAAATGAATTAGAGATTAAGTTGAATAGTTATTAAAATGGGAATTTCCAAAAAAGTCAAGCATTGCTTTTCAAAACTCACCATCGGACTTAGTAAATAGGGCGGCGTAGGATAGTCTAGGTGATATAGCACACCGGATATGGCCATAACGTCTGGGCCGGGTTCGGGGTGTTACATTTAGTGGTATCAGAGCCCGGTTGCAATAACTCGACTGTGGATCGGGTCCAAAAAAGGTTTTCAAATATATAGAGTCCAGAAGGGTATTTTTGGAAAAATTAGATTTTCAGAAAATTTTTGGTTTTAAAAGGTTTCTTTTTTTTTCCCCTTCAAATTGTAGTTTTTAAAACAAGTTGTTTGAAACATTGATTTTTTTTAAGAGGCCTTAAACTATTTGATCTGATAAATCAGAAAGTGGCACACTGAATCCCCGGTACCAAGTTGTAAGTATTTTCTGCCTTAACTTCTGTACTGTACTAAAAATAAAACTATAGATAGTACTGAGCCTTGGATGTGATACTATAGGTGAGGTAGTATTAAGGCTATAAAACTGAGACTGTAGGGTAAACTAAACCCTAGGAAACTGAGACAGTAGCTAGACTACGATCGCGAGAATACAACTCTGAAATTTTATCTGTTCATAAGATATTCTATAATAAACAACTGAAACATTAACTGATGGCATAAAATTCGTAAATCAGATAATCAATATGAGTACAAGAGTTGCTCGTGGACGAGGCCGTGGACGAGGCCGAGTTAGTGCTCAAGCTAGATCGTCGTCTTCTGAGCATATGCCAGCTGGAGAGGCACGACCACCAGTTGAGGATAATGGGCCGTACGATCGGGCCACAGGGGATGACGATTTGTCCCAGGCCATGCTGAGAGTTCTGGAAAGGGTGGCCGGAGCTAATGTTGGGCCTATGAATAGGGGGTCCATTTCTGAGCGACTCTGGGCCAATGGAGCGAAAGTTTTTAGGGGCATATCTGGAGTGGCCCCGAATGTGGCTGAGTACTGATTGGAAGCCACAGAGCGAATTATGGATGACTTGGACTGCTCAGTGGAGCAGAAGCTGAAAGGAGCGGTATCGTTGCTGAGGGACGAGGCGTATCAATGGTGGATCACCGTGGGAGAGGGTACCCCAGCTGAGAGGGTAACCTGGGAATTATTCAAGCAGTCTTTCAAGGCGAAATATGTTGGGGCTAGTTATGTGGACGCACGAAGGAAGGAATGTCTGAACCTGACCCAGGGTAGTAAGACTGTGGCTGAATATGAGGCAGAATTTCTACGATTAAGTCGGTATGCTAGTGGCATTGTTTCCATCGAGTATGAGCGTAGTGTTCGGTTCGAGGATGGCCTCAAAGATGAGCTGAGAGTATTGATAGCGCCACAGAGGGAGTGCGACTTTGTTGCACTGATGGAGAAGGCTAAGATAGCCGAGGAAGTGAAGCAAGCTGAAAGGCAGAATCGCGATAGGGATCGCAACTATTTTAAAAGAGATTCTGGAGCATCAGGAGCTGCAAACCAGAATTTTAAGAGGGTTAGAGTAGAAGAACCAGTGCGAGCTGTGCCAGTGAATGTTGTTAGACCACAGGCTTATGGAGACTGTGGCAGAGTTCATCGAGGAGAATGCTGGAAACGCAGTGGAGCTTGTTTTCGTTGTGGGTCTAAGGATCATCAGGTTAAGGACTGCCCACAAAAGCCAGCTCAGGCTCAAGCTGTTGATCAGAGGGTTGCTCAGCCTGCGCGTGGAGGACTGCCACCGCCAAGGGGTCGTGGTCAAGGTAGAGGAGGCAATGGTAATAGACGTGGTCATGGAGCACCTGGCAGGGATGCTGGTAATGCTGAGGCTCGTCAGCCAGCCTTAGTGTATGCTGCTCGTCGCGCGAGGAGGGTGATGCACCCGATGTTATAACTGGTACATTCTTAATATATCATACACCATATACTGCTTTAATTGATGCGGGTTCGACGCATTCGTACATTGCTTGTGAAATTTCTGGGTCGTTGGGTGTGCATTCTGAGGAGACTGTGAGTGGGGTAACTGTGATTAGTCCTTTAGGTCACTCTGTTAGGGTAGATAAACTCTTTAGAGATGTACCTTTAGAGACTCAAGGTAGGATCTTTTTGGAAGACTTGATGGAGTTACCTTTTGGAGAATTCGACTTGATTTTGGGCATGGACTGGTTAACCAAGCACAAGGCAACGCTGGATTGCGTGGCCAAAAGAATGGTATTAAGAACAACCGAAGGCAAGGAGGTGATGGTTATTGGTGAACGTAGGGACTATTTGTCCAATGTGGTTTCTGCCTTGAGGGCTGAAAGGTTGATGCGCAAAGATTGTGAAGCATACTTAGCGTTCCTAAGTCAAACTGAACCCGAAGGGGTGACAGTGGAGACAGTGAGGACCGTTAATGAATTTCAAGATGTATTTCTTGAGGAGCTACCTGGATTACCTCCTAACCGAGAAGTGGAATTTGGGATCGATCTGTTGCCTGGAACAGCTCCAGTGTCCATTGCGCCTTACAGAATGGCACCAAAGAAGCTAGTGGAATTGAAAGCCCAGATTCAAGAGTTGTTAGATAGGGGCTTCATTAGACCGAGTGTGTCTCCGTGGGGAGCACCGGTGCTGTTTGTGAAAAAGAAGGATGGAACGATGCGTATATGTATCGATTATCGCCAGTTGAACAAACTGACAATAAAGAATAAGTATCCTCTACCAAGAATCGACGATCTATTTGACCAGCTTAAAGGAGCTTCAGTGTTTTCCAAGATTGACCTTCGATCTGGATACCATCAGTTAAGGGTGAAGGAGGTGGATGTGCATAAAATAGCATTCAGAACTCGTTATGGTCACTACGAGTTCTTGGTTATGCCCTTTGGGTTGACGAATGCACCAGCAGCTTTTATGGATTTAATGAATCGAGTATTTCAGCCGTACTTGGATCGTTTTGTGGTCGTCTTTATTGACGATATATTGGTGTATTCAAAAACAGAGGAGAAGCATGATGAGCATCTTCGAATCGTTCTGCAGACTCTAAGAGAAAAGCAATTGTATGTGAAATTTAGTAAGTACGAATTCTGGCTTCGAGAAGTGACTTTTCTGGGTCATGTTGTTTCTGCTGAGGGAATTAGGGTAGATCCTCGCAAGATTGAGGCAGTTCTGGATTAGAAGCCGCCTAGGACGGTGTCAGAAATTTATAGTTTTCTGGGTTTGGCAGGCTATTATAGAAGGTTTGTTGAGGGGTTCTCTATCATTGCGGCTCCATTAACGAAATTGTTAAGGAAGGGAGTAGCCTTTAATTGGACTGAGAAACAGCAAGAAGCTTTTGACAACCTGAAAAAGGTGTTGACTGAGGCGCCAGTGCTGATTCAGCCAGAATCTAGGAAGGACTTTACGGTTTATAGCGATGCTTCGCATGTGGGATTAAGTTGTGTACTGATGCAAGAGGGTAAGGTGGTTGCTTATGCTTCGCGACAGCTTAAGCCTCACGAGGTCAATTACCCTATGCATGATTTGGAGTTGGCAGCGGTGGTATTTGCATTGAAAATCTGGAGACACTACCTTTATGGGGAAAAGTGTATTATATACACTGACCATAAAAGTCTCAAATATCTGTTAACTCAGAAGGAGTTGAATCTTAGGCAACGGAGATGGATAGAGTTGCTTTAGAACTATGACTGTTCGATTGAATGCCATCATGGCAAGGCTAACGTAGTGGCTGATGCACTGAGTCGAAGGACCGTTGCTGAGTTAAAGGCCATGTTTACTCGTTTGAGTTTGTATGATGATGGGAGCTTGCTAGCAGAGTTGCAAGTAAGACCGACTTGGACTGAGAGAATCAAATAGTTACAGTTGAAGGATGATTTGTTGATTCCTCGATTTCAGCAAGTCAAGAATGGTGAGAGTGAGGATTTTAGACTGAATTCTGATGGGGTTCTTTGTTGTTGTGGGAGAATTTGCGTTCCTAAGGACTCTGATTTAAGGCAGTTGATTTTGGGTGAGGCTCATGGCGGACCTTGTGCTATGCACCCTAGAGGTAATAAGTTGTATAAAGACTTGCGAGAGGTTTATTGGTGGCCTGGACTTAAGCGAGAGGTGACTGAGTTCGTTGGGAAATGTTTGACGTGTCAGCAAGTTAAAGCTGAGCACCAACTGCCGTCTGGATTGTTGCAGCCAGTGAAGATTCCGCAGTGGAAATGGGAAAGAGTAACGATGGATTTTGTGAGTGGGTTGCCTTTGACACCTTCGAAGAAAGACTCTGTTTGGGTAGTCGTGGATAGGTTGATGAAGTCTGCTCATTTTGTACAGGTCAGAACCGATTACTCACTGCAGAAGTTGGCCAAATTGTATGTAGCAGAAATTGTGCGTTTGCATGGGGTGCCAGTTTCGATAATTTCTGATCGAGACCCTAGATTTACTTCTCGATTCTGGAAGAAGTTGCATGAGGCATTAGGTACGCGATTGGGCTTTAGTACTGCAATTCACCCTCAGATAGATGGTCAGTCTGAAAGGGTCATTCAAGTGTTGGAAGACATGTAAGAGGTTGCATTATCGACTTTCGTGGTAGTTGGGAAGATTATCTACCGTTGGCGGGATTTGCATACAACAATAGTTATCAAGCAAGTATTCAGATGGCTCCATATGAGGCACTTTATGGGCGAAGATGTCGTACTCCTACTTGTTAGACAGAGTTGGGAGAGCGCCAAGTGCTTGGACCAGAGTTAGTGGCAGATACTGAAAGTAAGGGTAAGCTGATTCGAGATCGGTTAAAGGAGGCATCTGATCGGCAGAAGTCTTATGCTGACCTTAAGCGTAAGGAGATTGAGTTCGCTGTTGGAGATATGGTGTTCCTAAAGGTGTCGCCGTGGAAAAAGATCTTGAGATTTGGTAAAAAGGGCAAGCTAAGTCCGCGGTTTATTGGGCCTTATAGGGTTCTCAAGCGGATTGGGCCAGTAGCATATCAGTTGGAGTTGCCACCAGAGTTGGATCGTATCCATGACGTTTTTCACGTGTCTATGCTAAGACGGTATCGGTCGGACCCTTCGCATATTGTACCAGTAGAGGAGATTGTAGTAAATACCGATTTGACTTTCGAGGAGGAACCTGTGGAGATCTTAGATCGTGAAGTCAAAGTCTTAAGGAGGAAGTCTGTTCCATTGGTAAAGGTGCTATGGCGTAATCATGGTAGAGAAGAAGCTCTTGGGAGCCAGAGGAGACTATGCGTCAACAATACCCTCAGTTATTTGGATCAGGTAAATTTCGAGGTCAAAATTTCTTTAAGGGGGTAGAGTTGTAACGCCCTGATTTTCGGGATTTTTCGGGTTTTGTGAATTTTAGTGAAATTTTAAAATATTGGTGTTCTGAAGGTTGAAAATGTATGTACATGTATTAGTGGGCCTTTAGAAGGCCCAAGCTTAAGTTAAAACCCGGTAAAATATTAAGTTGGATTTTCAAGTGAAAGGGGACTTGGTTAAGTGGGCCTTTAAGAAAAACCGTGTAAAATATGTCACAAAGGGAGCCTTGGTAGAATGGCAAGGTGGCGCCACTAAGCTCCTAAAAAAGTGGTGCCTAAGTGGGTATTCAAGGACAAGGGTTCGAGTTACAAGGTAAGCGTAGTGTTCTTTTTAATTTTTAAGCATGTGCCGGGCATGTGACTAACTTAAGTGAATTTCGGCAAGGGCTTTAGGGACTTAGGCCAATTGCTTTAGAGAGATTATTATGGTTTCATTTTTTTCTTTTTCTGTCATGACAATTAGGGTTAGCCACCTTAAGTTTTATTCATCTCTTTTACTGTCAAAAAAGCCGAAACCTGCCTCCCTAAAGTTGCTAGCCGATTTCTTCTTCAAAGCCGAATCTAACTCTTTCATCTTCTTCTTCTATTCTCTTCCTTCCATTCTCTTCTTCTTAGATCTCCCTACATCTTTAAACCTATTCCATTCCATCATCTTTGGTTAAAGCCGAATCCTTCTTCATTGTTTCAAGCTTTTGTTGACAACCATTAAAGAGCTGAAATCCCAAAAGTACTCTTGTGCCGATTTCTTATAAGTCAAAATCCTCTTATTCTCTTCATCTGTGATTGCCAACGATTGCATCCCTAAAATCCCTACCATTTTCGACACCATCACCCAAGTCTATATCCTAAATCATCATCTTCTTCACCAGTCAAAAAGCCGAAATCACCATAACCATAGGAGCTTTTGGCCGAATTCCTGGATCTCAGAAATTTAGTTTCTGTCTGCGTATAAGGGTTAGATCTACTTCAGATCTGAGTTAGAATCAAGGTAAAAGAAGTGGTAAGTGGTTATCAACTCAGATCCTTAAGATATTTCATACTTTGGAAAAGCCGAAAGTCCCTAAAGTCAAGGAGGTTGTCGATTTAGTCCATTAGGGATCTAAAGTTGTGTTTTGGTTCTTTTTAAGTGATAGTTAGCAAAGGAGGCGAGCAAGTGAGGCAGTGAAGGCATCGAAATCATCAGATCTAGATCTAAAGGGATCTAAATCGGCAAAGGTAAGATTTTTAGGCCATTAGAGGTATTGGCCGAATTTGGTAAGGAACTTTTTATAGTGTTTTTCGTGGACCTATTGGCTAATCTATCAGGAAATGGATTGTAGGAGTTAGCACGTGGAGGAATTCGCCGATTGAATCACAGATCAGGTGTGTGTTTCGAACACCCTTCAATGCTCAAATCGGCAAAAGCCGAAAAGCTGAAATGCCAAAATTTCGGTATTTCGAAAAGCTTGTGAGCGTGCGAACGCTCTCAAGTTGGTAGCAGAAGGTTGGTTTTGGAATCGGCACTGTCAGGTGGGCTGACCGCGAAATTTTGGGCGTTACGGTAAGTTGGGCCTTGGTGGGCCGAATATGGGCCCAATGGGCAATTTGGGCCCAGTTGGGTAAAAATAGGTTTAAAGGCAATAATATGGATTTCAGGTATAAAAACTGTTAAAACAAGATAATGGATTGGAAATTAAGGCTTAAATGGGCCTAATGGGCTAAAATGGTATGGTATAGCCCATTAAGGGTTTTAGGGCCTAAGTGCTAAAACTGATAAACTGAATTAAATGAGTTGCTGTAACAACCACTTTAATAGTAGAGGCTGTAATAATAATAAAAACTGTAATAAGAGAACAAAATTACTGAAATACCCCTAGGGTGAGAAATTACTGATTTACCCCTAAGTATAAAATTACCAATATACCCCTAGGGCTGAAATCGACTGTACTGCTTGATATGACTGTTACTGTTACTACATACCATGATATGTATCTGTTGCATGGGTTGGGTTTTATAATGAAGAAAGTGTGAGTGGCACTGCTACGTTACTGAAAGGGGCTATGGCTCGTACTGTTTCTGAAAGGGGCTTTGCCTCGTATACTGTTTATCTGAGTAGCCATGCTGCAATTGTGGTGTATGGGCTGGGTGGGTCGAGTTATTACCCACATGGTGTGTTGGCTGGTACGGGTGGTGTGTAGCGGTTGGTGGGTTGAGTAGTCTCCCTAATTGGGTTGCATTCATACTGTTATGCTGTACTGTACTGTTATGGGCCTATGGGCCAAACTGTTATCTGAATAGGGCTTCGGCCCAGTATCTGTTATAGGGCCTTGGCCCAGTATCTGTAATCTGAATAGGGCTTCGGCCCAGTATCTGACTGAGACTGGTTAGGGCTCAGGCCCAATGGGCTCGAGCTGATGTGGGCTTTGGATGGGTTCTGCACACACTGAGTTTTTCCAAACTCACCCTTCTCTTTTTATCCTTGCAGCTGAGCCCTAGATCATGACTTGGTTGCTGGGAGGGATTCAGAGTGGCCACGAAGACTGAACTCGTATTTTAATTGGTTTATTAATTTAATTACTTTTACTTTTGGGTTTTATTTTGTTATGGGTTGTAATAAGGCCACTATATCTGCTTTTATTTGGGACTTTCAACTATGTTATTTCATCCACAAATACACATTGTTTTCGAAAAATTAAACAAATGTTTTCTTAACCAACCTGTTAATACAAGAGACGAAGTAAAATAATAAGGTTAAAGTGAACCGCTTAACAAATGAATTAGAGATTAAGTTGAATAGTTATTAAAACGGGAATTTCCAAAAAAGTCAAGCATTGCTTTTCAAAACTCACTATCAGACTTAGTAAATAGGGCGGCGTAGGATAGTCTAGGTGATGTAGCACACCAGACATGGCCATAACGTCTGGGCCGAGTTCAGGGTGTTACAACGTCTTTCTGTAACAGCTTCGTCATTGGTGTTGTAATCATCGAGAAACCTTTTACAAATCGTCGGTAGTACTCGACAAGTCCCAAAAAGCTCTAAACTTCTGAAACATTTCTCGGAGGTTTCTGGTCAAGAATAGCTAAAATTTTGCTCGAATCGACTCATATACCCGAAGCAGATATAACACGTCCTAGAAAGCTGACCTCACGTAACCAGAACTCGCACTTACTGAATTTCGCGTATAACTGATTATCACGCAAAATCTGAAGCACAAGTCTCAAATGCTCTGCATGCTCAATCTCATCACGAGAATAAATCAAAATATCATCTATAAATACGACCACAAATCGATCTAGATACTGTCTGAACACCCGATTCATCAGATCCATGAAAACTGCAGGGGCATTAGTGAGCCCAAACAGCATCACTAAAAATTCGTAGTGTCCGTATCTCATTCTGAAAGCAGTCTTTGGCACGTCGGAATCTCTAACTCTCAATTGATAATAGCCAGATTGTAGATCAATCTTTGAAAACACTGAAGCTCCTTTTAACTGATCAAATAGGTAGTCGATTCAAGGCAACGGATATTTATTCTTTACAGTCACCTTGTTTAGATGTCTATAGTCGATACACATTCTCATGGTTCTATCTTTCTTTTTCACGAACAAGACAAGTGCGCCCCCGGGTGAAAAACTCAGTCGTGCGAAACCTCTATCTGTCAACTCCTGCAGCTGAGATTTCAATTCTTTTAACTCGGTCAGTGCCATACGATACGGAGTAATCAAAATCGGAGTCGTACCCAAAACCAACTCTATACCGAACTCAACCTCTCTAACATGTGGCAATCCCGGCAATTCCTCGGGAAACACATTAGAATATTCACAAACCACAAGCATAATCTCAAGCTTTCGTTCGGATACTTTGCTATCCAGTGCATATGCCAGATAAGCTTCACAGCCCTTTTTCATGAATTTCTGAGCCAACATGGAAGTTATTACTGCCAGTAGCCAGTTTAAATCAGTGGATTCAACCCGTATTATCTCATTATTCGAACATCGCAATTCAATAGTCTTTCACTTGCAATTCACTATAGCATCATGTACCATCAACCAATCCATCCCGAGAATAATATCAAATTCATCGAATGGCAATAGCATCAAGTCGGCCGGAAAGTAGAAATCTCGAATCATTAGGGGGCATTTCTTGCACACTTTATCAACTAACACACATCGACCTAGAGGATTTGACACTCGAATTACAAACTTAGTAGACTCAACAGATAGAGTCTTACTGGATGCTAAAGTTTCACACACATATGAATGGGTTGAACCAGGATCAATCAGAGCAATAACATTAGTATCAAAGAGAGTAAAAGTACCAGTAATAACATCTGGAGAAGAAGCCTCCTCCCGGGCACGAATAGCGTATGCTCTGGTAGGTGCACGAGCCTCAGATCTGACTGCGGTGTCTTTGGTCCCTCTCTTACTGCCATTAGTATTTCCCCCACGCCTCAGTGGTCTACCTCGTGCTGCCGTGCTACTAGGTCTCGCACTCGGGTCGGTATTACATTTAACTAGTTTTGGACAATCTTTAATGAAGTGGTCTATGGATCCACACTTATAACATGAGCGGTCACGGAATCTACAGCTCCCAGAGTGCCATTTACCATAATGTTTACACTCAGATCTATCTCGACGTTCATTGCCAACACTGGCGACTGAAGTAGCTCGTGAACTCATAAGTGGTCGATGGTGATCACGTCTAGAAAAGCCCGAAGTATTCTTGGATCGGGCCAATTCATCTCAAATTTTCTTTGATGCTTGCTGAATAGACTTTCCCAAAGATCTCTTACGGAACTCTCTGGCTCTGTCTTCAGCTTTTCTCTTTTCATTTCCGAGCTCTTCGGCTTTGCAAGCTTGCTCGACAAGTACAATGAACTCTTTGATTTTTAGAATTCCAACCAGTAATTTGATATCTTCATTTAATCCATCCTCAAAGCGTTTACACATAATGGCCTCGGATGACACACACTGACGAGCATATCGGCTAAGTTGTATGAATTCTCTCTCATATTCGGTTACTGTTATTCGCCCCTGTTTAAGCTCAAGAAATTCCTTTCATTTTTGGTCGATGAATCTCTGACTTATATACTTTTTGCGGAATTTGGTTTGGAAAAACTCCCAGGTGACCCGCTCTCTCGACACAACAGAAACCAATGTGTTCCACCAATAGTGGGCAGAATCGCGTAACAGAGATACGGCATATTTCAAACATTCCTCGGGCGAACACGATAATTTATCGAACACTCAGATTGTATTATCGAGCCAAAACTCTGCCCGCTCAGCATCATCACTAACTATAGCCTGGAACTCTTCGGCCCCGTATTTTCTAATTTTATCGACCGGGGGTCTACTCGACCTCAATGGATCGATCACAGGAGAGGCTACATAAGTCAGAAGCGAAGTATTCGGGAGTGGGGGTTGTGGAACAGCTGGATTAGTTCGGATAAATTAAGTGAACCAGTCACTCATCATAGCGTAGAAAGCTTGTCTCGTGTTATCATCTCGATGATTGGTATTCGGTTGAGAGTCATTCGGTGCAGTCCCTTGCGCGGAAGCTGGCACTACACACTCAACATCACCCACTATATCTCGTTCGGGATCGGGATTCATTTTTATATAAAAATCACATTTCAATCGTCAGAAGTCATCACACTATCGCACTAACACAAAATGGCATGTATAGCTAGACTCACACACACTACGTTAGTCCGAGAATCGACTAAACCGTAGCTCTGATACCAATAAAATGTAACAACCTATGACCTTCATCTGTCGCCGGACTAGGGTCACTAGGTACAAATTTAACAAAAACAAAAAAAAAACAATTTACAGAACACAACATTAATTAACCTTAGCCGAAGGTGAGTATGCAATTCCTTTCCAGAATGAACCTTACAGCTAATCAAATTTTAATCTTCCTATGTTATACATATTGTAACGCCCTAATTTTTGGGTTTCTCTTAGATTGTTCTTTATCTGATAATATGTTTAAACTCTAGTATTTGGATGTGTAATGCATGTTTGGGGAGTGTTAATGGGCCTATGGAAGGCCCAAGTGTTGGTTAGAAGCTCGGCAGAATTTTGTATTTTTGACTTAGGAGATAGGGGTCTCTTGAAGGAAGGTGTTATAAGAAAATATCTGTGAAATAAGGCATAAACTAGCTAGTGGTGGAGTGGCAATATGACGCCACTTACGAGCTATAAAAGTGGCGCCTAAGAGTGCTTGGAGGTCCAAGGTTCAAGCCCCAAAGTATGTAAGGTGGCATTTTATTTTGTGCAGGAAGTAGGTAAGAATTTGAAGCAGAGTTAAACTCTACTTAGGGAGAAATTTGAATCAGTCAAATGAGCAAATTTAGGAGGAGGTTGAGGGAGTTTGAATTTTGAAAATGGTGGTCGGCCAGAGGACTCTTGGGGAAGGCAAATTCGGCACTCTGCTTTAGGTAGTATTTCGGCAATTAGGCTCCTGAGTGTGCCAAATGTGATAGGGAGTTTTGGGTGCAAGTTATTCATTTTCTTTTGTTTAGTCGAATTATAGTCAGGGATAGTGTTTAGGGTTCCTCCTTGCCTTTTCATTTTGCTAGAAGCCGAATATAGGGCTTCCAAAACACAACCTTGTGCCGTATTTTCCTCTGTTGAACTGATTGCTTACCTCTTCCCTCTTTAATCTCAATTCTTAGATTCTTTCTCTTCTATTTCCTCCTTCTATCATTCATATCTCCCTGTTTTCATCTTGTTTTATTTTTGATAGTCACAAAAAGCTAGCAAACACTCCATTGCCGATTCTCCTGTTGACCGAAACCCCTTTGCACCTTGTCAGTTTTTCGTTAGCCTCATACCTTTCTTCTGTTTCTTCTTCTTTTATTGATATCTTCTATAACCGAACCCACATTGCTTGTATCTCCTCTCTTTTTCTTTTCAGTAACAAATCGACTAGATACTTGTCGTGGCTGAATCTCAGTTGTCCTTAATAAGCCGAACCTTCATATTTTGTGGTGTTCAAGGCCGAATTTTAGACCAAACCTATCTTGCTTTGGGGCTGTGGAAGGAGTATTTTAGATCGAGATTATACTTCTATCTAGGACTCTTCTTGTACCGACGGGCATAGTGGTAAGTGCTTTTTCCCGTTAATTGTTTATGTTTAAGGTATTAGCCGAACCCCTATAAGGGAGGCTATCATTGGGACTCAAAGGGGTCTTGTGGCTTTACCTTCTATTTGTATGCGCTAGTGTAGGGAATAAAGGACGTGCTTCAAGGGATTTTGGGGACTAACGTGATTGGACATCGGGATTTAGTCTATAATCGACAAAAAGGGGTAAGATTTTAATGTTTGGGCCATGTTAGCCGATTATAGTAATAAGATTTTGGTTTAATGGTTGAAGATTATTAAACTAACATTAAGGTGATTAACGATAGGATTTCGTTCGTGGATTTTGTCAACGGTTTCAACAGTCAACAGGTGTGTAACTAATCCCAACTTTTAGACTGAAGTGGTAAAAGCCGTAATGACCGTAAAGTGACCAACAACTGGTTGAAAGTGACCGAAAACGCATTCGTGCAATATTTAAAAGTAATCGTTTACTCCGTTAGGGTTAACCATGAATTCGGTGGTGGAGGAATTGCAGAAGGTGCAATTCTGAACGTTTTGGTAAATTGGGCTTCGATAGGCCAAGATGGGCCCAATGGGCTTCTGAGCCCAAAATGGTAAAAGTATCGTTAAAGGTATTCTGGTGGAATAATACTAATAACTCGATTAAATGGTAATCTGAGCATAAGAATTAAGGTTTAACGGACTTAATGGATTTAGTAAGGCCATTAGGGGTTTTTAGGCTAAAAAGGGCAAAACTGGAAGTTGAGCTTAAATGGACTTTTGGGGATATCTAAGGACTGCTAATTAATTGAACATGCGTAAAATCTCTGAAAATATGGAAAAGGACTAAAATACCCTTAAGTATGGAAAATTACCATTTTACCCCTAGGTGCAAAATAACCTTTATACCCCTAGGGCAAACTCTGTATGAAATGTATGACTGTCTGTTTCTGTATATCTTGTCTCATAATATATGAATATATCTGATGCATGAGATTCTGTATGTTGCATGCCATAGTATGATTACATATGTTGCATGGGGTATGGGCTTATATGATGGAGGAAGCGTTCTGGCAGCCTCGCTGCAATCTGGTGGCCTCGCCACATATATCTGTTCTGGTGGCCTCGCCACATATATCTGTTCTGGTGGCCTTGCCACATATATCTGTTCTGGTGGCCTCGCCACATATATCTGTTCTGGTGGCCTTGCCACATATATCTGTTCTGGTGGCTTGCCACAATATCTGTATCTGGTGAACTCGTCACAATATCTGGCAGCCTCCCTGCAAATTTCTGTGGTGCGTAACGGTTGGGTGGGTCGAGTAGTCTCCCTACACGGTGTAAGGCTGGTACGGGGGCGTTATGGATGGATCTAGGTTGGGTTTTCTGTTTGCATAATATATCTGATCTGTATCTGTTATGGGCCTATGGGCTTAACCTGATTTCTGTAATGGGCCAAGGCCCAATTAATCTAATTCTGAGGCTTGATCTATTTTGGCCTATGGTTGAGATTATGTTACACACTGAGTGATCAAACTCACCCCTTAATTTCATCTCTGCAGGAAACCCTCAACCATAGTAGGCTTGGAGCTGGGAGAGATTCAGAGTGGCCACAGTATCTGCAAATTTGGTTTTCTTTTCATTTTAAGTATTTTATTATGCTATTTTGGGGTTTTAATTGTAAAAAGGCCGCTATTTAAATTTCTTTATTAGATTTATTTTCTTTTATGGTTTAATTCATATTTCATCGAAACTGCTAGTTATAGGCTGCGCGGGTTTTCAAATTCTTAAGAACGTTTTCAAAACTCAACAAGTTCAATGACTGGATAATCTAAGGGCTTATCAAAATGACTTTTTACAAACTTGCTATTTTGATATCATCTAAGTCACAACAAGCAAAAGGTCGTAAACTTAGTTATAGGCTCATGTGACACACCAGATCTGGCCATAACGTCCAGGCCGGGTTTGGGGTGTTACACATATTATAGCCTAATCGATGTTCCATATAATCAAGGTTGATTAGATTCAATTCACTATGTACCGATTTCAAACATACATAATTTATACCATTCAAATAATCAATTCTTCAATCCAAAGTCGTGCACAAGATCATTCTAGACTATGAAATTCACCATTAAAACTTGAGACAACTATCAAGATATTTACAGTGAACATTTATCAAAAGCAACCATACACTTTCATCAATACACACAGTCATGCTTATTGATTTGATAAGCCATCTTAGCATGGCTTAATATATATATATACATCATTAAACATTACTAGTTCAAACTCAAAAGTCGAACCTATACATGCCATTATCGAAATTAAGTTGCCAAGGTTACCAAAATCAGCTTGGATAGTGTGGAGGACTTCGACTTTGAATTTCCCGAGATCGTAGCTAGCGAACGAGGTCTATAAAATAGAAAGTCAAAGGCAAACAGAGTAAGCAGTTCTATGCTTAGTAAGTTTTAAACAATGCAAACATTTAAACTCAGTTGAATAGCAATCAATCAAATTCTCAAATAACATTCTTTTGGTCTAATACCCTTTTTGGCCGAACATAACATACTAGCATTTAACAAGCATTGAACATTTTAACTTATCTTGAATCTGAATTCATATCACATATACAATTTTATTTTATCCACACGGTTTCATCCCTTGACCGAATGTGTCCAAATCCTCTACAATTTATAATAGCACTTATACACATATTCACACATTTCATGCTATTCCCCATTTTGGCTGATTATGCATATATACACAAGGTAAAGTTTAACATAATTTTCACTTGAATCAAAATTCATATATCGTGAATAAATCATAGACTCTCATATAACCTTATACAGTGGTCGGAGTAACATCGTCTCAATGAATACTTATAATTTAATCCGAATTTAATTCACGAACGAGTATATAATACATACCTGACCGACTTAGGGCATTAAGCATATTCGTTGGGATTATTATTACGAAATCACATAATTCCAGCACGAATGCCTGCGGGACTTTAGCCCAGATATAATTCACTGAGTTTTATTCATATTTATCCACAGGCTAATACATTTTCACAAAGCCTATCACATTTGCAATTCACTTGCTATATTAAAAAATAAACACATTTTATACAGTTGGACCGCATATCGCAAATATCACTCGACTTTAAAACATGTATACACCTTTCACTAACCCTTCGGTTCAACAAACAAACACATAAAGATCACATGTTCAATTCAATGTCTTAGCTTGTTCCCTAATAGCCATTCAGCTATATACCATATATATATATATAAATTCTTTCACAAACAACCTTGTTCAAGTACGATCAATAGGCCATAATTCATCTATCATGCATATACCATGTCATCTTTAATTATATGCTAGGTTTGATTACTCAAAACTTACCTCAAAGGTTGTTGGATGATTGAAAATAGCTATGCAAGTACTTTGGCTTTCCCCCTATCCAAATTTGGTCCTTGATGCTCTTGAGCTTAATTAAACAAACTTTAACTTATTAAAACTTAACTATTTAAACATTTTATGATAATTATAATCAGTTTTTCATACATATAAAACATATCAATAATCACATATACTATAAGACATTTTTCTCTTGACCTTTCTATTATACTTAATTTGAACCACTCTCACAACCAAAGCACATTCGGTACCCTCATCTAGAATTAACTAGCATTACTTATTTTCAAATACAAATAATCTCATTTACAAAGACATTCGGCACCTCATTACCATTCACTAGCACACATGAATCACAAAAATCATTTTAATACTAGTACATTGTCTTTTAACTTCTATAATATGATCTATCATTGGTAACTATAGCCGAATACTCCTTAACAACTTCTTCAATCATCAACATCATGGAATTTCAACTAAAGTCTATAATTGGTAACATTTACATAAAAAGACACTTGGACCGATTACCAAATAACATCCAAAGCATGAATTCATCCCCAATTATTTGTATTAGCAATTTAACACATTAATATACTGAAATTTTCTCACCCAAGCATAATAGCCTATTTTCTTTAATAAACTATCCATAAGCCGAACACAAAAAGTACATTAATTTAACAAAGCCAAATTTCATTATTAAATCAATGATCATTGTTCATCTATCGTCAAAACATAACAGCAAAAAATCCAATTACATTAAATCTAATTTCATTTAATAACCAATCATGCTAAACACCAAATGCCATTGAATCAACCACTTAATGCAAATGACCGAATGCCTTTTCTAGCTAAATTTCCAAATTTAACTTAAACCTATATGGATTTAACACCTTAAATTTCATCTAATAAACACTCCTAACTTCATGGCTTCAAAGCTTCCATCTTTAGCAAATTTAACCACGGCCAAAAGTTTCAAACATCCAAAACTGAAAGAATTCAAATATGGGCAATGAAGAGAACCTCACTATCAACTAAATTTCATGGAAATCAAAGAAAACACCAAGCAATCATACCTTAATCAAGATTTCCTCCAACCGAATAGCTTGAACTTTATATTTCTCTTCTTTAAACTTTCGGTCAAACAAAATGGAAAATAATTCTCACCTTCTTGTTTTTATCACCTTTTACTAATTATAATAATCTTTATAATAATTGATGTTTCCTTTTATTATTTTCATTAATAGACAAAAAATGCATATAATATTATTATTAAGCCAACTATGCCGTCCACTATGAAGAAAAAAAATAAATGACAAATTAACATGCAAATCTTTATGTTTTTTAAACCATATAGTAATAGATCATTACAAAAATACCTAGCACATTTTTCATGGTTCTCACACAAGTCCCTTTATAAAATTTCACATCCAATGACAAAAAATCAAAGCATCAAAACTTCACATATGCATTTTTCACATACAATAGGCACGAAATTTAACATTCAATTATTTGTACGACTCGGTTTAGTGGTCCCGAAACCACTTTCCGACTAGGGTCAAATTAGGGCTGTCACAGGCTGGGTGGGTTGAGTTATTCCCCACATGGCGTGATGGGCTGGTACGGGTGGTGTGATGGGCTGGATTGGGTTGGGTTGTGCATCTGTTCTGTTTTATATCTATAATGGGCCCAAAGCCCACTAATTGTGATTGCGATGAAGTAATAATAATGATCATATCTAGAAACTAACTATTATCATGATAAAAGGCAAGTGCACCTATTGAGTAGTAGTATAGTTAGTGGCAAGCCCGGAATATCGAATCCAAGGAACTAAAAGTACTAGTAATGACTTTCTTCCTATTATCTAGCCTAAAAGTAATGGGGGATTTGTTTGTAAACTAACTAATGCTAAACTAAACTAAAGACGTGACAAAGAGTAAATTGGGGAAATTACTTTGGGAAAACTGAATGATAATGACAATACCTAACGAAGAATCCACCTAGACTTCACTTTTTATTTAACTCTAAATTAGACGATTTCTTCATTCGACTTGATCCGTAGAGATCCCTAAATTATGTTAATATCTTCGTCGAGAATAAGAACAACTAACCCTAGGTTGATTAATTGAAATATCTTTCTAATGAAAACCCCTAGTGTTACATTAACACGATCTATGGATCCCCTTATTAGATTTGACTCTAATCTGGTAGATTTTTGTCATCCTATGTCTAGGATTGCGATCAACTCTGCTTAATTGTGTTGGATCTACTCTTAAACAGGGACTTTTGCTCCTCTGAATAAGCACATTTGACTTGAATTAATATCCTGAAATACCAACTCAAGAATTAAAAACACAATTAAGAACAAATCGAAGATTTATCATATAATTCAGATAACAATAACAAGATTCATCTTAAGGTTCATCTCCCTCAGGTATTTAGGGGTTTAGTTCATAATAAAAAGGGAAAACATCTCAAAACAAAGAAGGTAACAAAACATAAAAAAAAAACCCAAAACTTCTGAAGGGATTGAAGGGAGATCTTCAGTCTTGATGTAAATCCTTGCTTCTGAGATGGATCAATTAGCCTTCTTCGAGTAATTCCTTGCCTTTTGCTCCTCGTCCTATCAACGCCCTCTAGTCCTCTCCTGGGGTGTTTATATAGACTTTAGAATACCCTTCTTAGCCCCTAGTAGCTTTTTCCGCGTGAAATTGAAACTCATCTCGACAGCGACACGCCCGTGTGGCACACCCATGTGTATTGAGCTCAGGCTGTGTTCAAGTCTGCCAATGTGACACGGGCATGTGGTGCACCCATGAGAGGAACTCCAGGCCGTGTTGATTTCTCACTCTGGACCATTTTCTCCATTTTTGGCTCGTTTCTCATTCTTTTCACTCTCCTATGCTCACCTAAGTATAAAATATGAAATTAAAGGATTAGGAGCATCAAATTCCACAATTCAAGGGATAATTCATCCAAAATTATGCTAAGCATAGGGTAAAAATATATATAAATCACGGTTTTTCAAATACCCCCACACTTAAGCCTTTGTTTGTCCTCAAGCAAAATCCTCAACTCATAATTAAAAATCATTCTTCTCGACTTATAAATCTTATCAATAATGTTTCGAATCAATTCATGAGTAATCATACATTGAGAATTCAACTAAAAGAACATCAAAGTCTTAAACAATCTAAGTTGAGAGGTTTATCATAGAAACATAGGTGTTCTCCCCTCTTCTAAGTAATTACCTTGAATTCAAAATCAACAAGAGTTGTCATCCTCACTAAAGATTCACTCTATTCACTCGAAGTGTTTAAGGTTCAGAAATTAAGCACTCATTAGTCAACATGAAAAGTTATTACCATAAGCATGCATGAAAATCAAATCTCTACCACTATAGATTGAGATGATACGTCGATCAAAAGGTCTTTAGAGGGTTGTAACGGGGCTTTGGTTAAAGATGTGGTCACAAGTTGAAAAAGAGGGTTAGAATCGAGATTGAACTGAAAAATCATCTAATTAGAAAAATCTCTATCACTGAAATATATTCCTAAATTTGAGCTTTTTCCTCATGAATAACATCGTTTAAGATCCATAACACATAATTACATAATAAAATGCTAAACATTTAAATTACAACTGGTTTTTTTCTTAGAACAAATCGAATATTTTATGAACTTACAAACTAAAAATGAGAACATAGCTAGATAATTATTCAATTCAAATCTTGACAAAAATAGGGATAAATTAGAGTGAGGGAAATTCTCAAAGAATCAAAAACATGTTTATGGGTTAATATTAAGGATAAATCAATAAATAGTTTGTTAGGCTCAAGGGGGTTCACTAATGGTTAATTGTGAGGGTAGGCTTTTATGGAGTAAGTGAGTTAAACCTAAATGCCTTTATCATCTTGACATATCAAGTCAATGGTGTGGTCTTGACATGTATAATTGAAGCAAGTTCTAAAACAACAAATCAAAATTGACTCACTCAAAGCAACAATAAAAGTGAGCATGAAAGCATGTATGCTCAAAAGGCTCAAAAATCTCACTAGAATTATGGCTTTTGATGTCAATCCTGTGAATTTAAAATTTCAAGATAATACCTAAATTTGAGGAAATAACCTAGAAAAAATTTAATTCTCAAAAATTTCAAGTTATCATGCTTGATTCTCTAATGTCTTAAACTTTGAATAATCAAAGCATATATACCTATGTCTTAATCCTAAACATATCGATAAAAATCATAAATCAATCAGAATTCATTCTAATAGTGATGTGAGGAAGTGACTTGAAAGACAAGACAAAATTCAGGGATTTGAGAACAATGCAAAAAGTGAAAGTGAGTCCCCCCACACTTAAAATGTACATTGCCCTCAATGTACAAGGGTAGATATATTTAAAATATAAACATAAAATCATAAGATAGGGGGAGAAGTGAAACTTCCTGAAAATTGGATGGTATCCTTGAGTTGGAAGTGTGGAAACTTGATTCTGAGATTAGGGCAAAAGTGAGGTTGGAGGAGGGTGTTCCGAGTTTGTAGAGATTGTCTTGTAAGAGTATGCCCAAAGATCAATCACGAGATAGTTGTGATAACATACTTGATTTATCATGTTTATTAATATAAGGCTTTGCCATTATTATTTCAGTTTCATTTCTGTGTGCATAAATAAATTGTTTTATAATAATGTCCTAAGAATAATATGATTATTCTTAAAAGATCCTTAGTCAAGTATTATTGTTGGCTAGGACAATAATAATGCATTAAGACTAACATGTAGTTGATTGATGATAAAGAGTTGTCATTGATATGGAGTATCAGATTCAATGCATGAATATGTGTGTTAGAGAACAACATATTGGACTGACCCGCTATGAGTATGTTTCTTGGATTATTATGTAATTGTCACAATATTACTCATAGTGATTAATATGTATATGATCCTCATACTTGAGATCATCATCATTCCAACATCGTGAGTTGTATATTTTGATATAGTCAAACGAACACCGTAATTGGTTGTTCTATTAAGACTAATGTTGGATATACCACAATCTATGTAGAGGGATATGGTTGATCAATATAGGATAAGTCCCTCCTACATAATAGGAGTAATATCTCAGGCCACTTGATTGAGTGAGACTAGAAATGCATGGCCATGCTCAAATAAGTTGATATGAGATGTCATACTTATTTGTATATCATAGTCTACTCAAGGTATCAAGAAACATAGGATGGACTATGCAAGTGTGACTATTCTATGACTTGTGTCCATTCCAAAGATATAGGACTTAAGGATTAATGCATAAAAAGTTAATCACAAAAGGTTATGTCGAATCATGACTTCTTGTAACTTAGGTAGCAATGATGCATTGCTAGATGCCACTCATTGTTTGTAACATTAGAATAGTTCTAATATTACTGCTAACGTTACAAGAACCTATAGGGTCACACCCTACGATTGAAATGAACGGAGTAAAACATAGTTGGTATTGTGTCTGGTTGTCACATGAATTAAATTAATTATAGAATTAATTTAATTGGGCAATCAAACTATTGAACATACTATATGTACAAGGATGTTGTACACATAATCAAAACATAATTTTTCTAATATATGAATTTGGTTCATATATATATAAATTTAAATAAATATAGTTTACTGAAATCTTTATTATAATTAACGTAATTATAATTTTCGGTTAAACGTCATTGTATTTATTTTAATGATGACTATTATGATTCGGATTATATATAGCAATAAATATTCGCTATGAATATATACCAATTAATACAGAGTTATATATAGCAAGGGTAAAAAACCCTAAAGAGCTAATATATAGGCAATCCCGAAACTATGTTAAAGGGTCTAGCAGCCGTCAAAACAATATAATCTCTAAAAATAGTTTTCTGGGATATTACCGTTCGTTGTCAATTGGGTGGACTACGTAGAGGCCGACATCGGTAAAGGTTGCGGCTTGGTTCGATAGTGCTTCAGGATTCTCGTTGCCTTGGAGTTGCTGTCTACTCAGATTGAAGTTTCGGTAATTTTGAAACCTTTATCACCCCAATTCGTTCCTTACACATGGATCCATGGTATGGATCACCGGAAAAATTTTATTATTCTAATTTTCCGCTACGCCTTAGAGGCACCGGCGTTCCTTCATGTCTATCCACAATTGCTGTGTCAAAAGCTTAATGGCTATAGCCGTGCTTGAGCAGGACATGGCAGTCATGGAGTAGTTTTCCTATTAAAGTTGGATTTGGCATAGTACTATTGAGCTTTGAGGCTCTGTGTAACTGCGATATCATTGCTAAGACTTTTGGGAATATAAATTAGCATGGTTACTCGTTAAGAAATAGCTGATATAAAATATTCAAAATAATTTATGCTAAGTTTTTAGAATATTGAAATTTAAATAAAGAAAAAGATAAAGCTAAAGAAATCTAAAAAGGAAAATAATAATAATAATAATAATAAAACACAAAAATAAAAAGGAAAATAAATAGAAAGATAAGAGGACTCGAAAGCCCTAATCCTCAGATGGTTCGTGAAGAGGGGGCGGTGGTGAAATGTGGAGATGAATAGTAACAAGATCTGTCTTAGGTTTCATCCCCCTCAAGTATTTGAGGGGTTTAGTTCATAATTAATAAAGAAAACATCTCAAAAGAAATAAGATAACAAAACATAAAGAACCCAAAAACCCCTGAAGGAATTTAGGGAGATCCTCTGTCTTGATGTAGAATTCTGGCTTCTGGGATGAATCAATCAGCTTCCCTTAGAGTAATTCCTTACTTTCACTCCTTGTGTTGACAGAAATATGGTGCTCCTTTTGGGAGAAAAGAGTACACCCTTAGAGTTGCCTTCTAGGGTCTTTATATAGAGCTTTTGGATGCCTTTCTTAGCCTCTAAGTATCCAAATCCGAGTGAAATTGCACTTCCTCATGACAGGGACACGCCCGTGTGCCACGCCTGTGTGGTTTGACAAGAGGTCGTGTGTGGGCCTGTTGAGGGTGGCACAGCCGTGTAGCCTAGCCGTGCTTGTCGGGGCTGGGCCGTGTTGGACCTTGTGTGGCACGGCCATATGCCACGGCCGTGTGGTGACTTCTTGGGCCATGTTGTTTTCACACTTTGGCCCATTTTCTTCGTTTTCGGTACGTTTTTCATTCTTTTCTCTTCCCTATGCTCTCCTAAGTATACAACATGAAATAGAAGGGTTAAGAGCACCAATTCTCACAAAATTAATAATAATTCATCCAAAAATTAGGCTAAACATGAGGTAAAAATTTGTATAATTTGTCGTTTATCAAATACCCCCACACTTAAGCATTTGATTGTCCTCAAGCAAAATCTCAATCCCTAATTAAGAATCATTCTTCTCAATTCACAATCTTTATCAATGATGTTTCAAAGTAATTCACAGGCAGTCATACAATGAAGATTCAATCAGAAGAACATTAAAGATTCAATTACTTTAAGTTGAGAATTTTATCATCGAAACATAAGTTTTCTTCCCTGCTCTTAAGTATTCATCTTTCAATTGAAATCAACAAGATTTGACATCCTCACTAAAGATTCACTCTATCCACTCAAGGTGTTTAGGGTTCAAGAATTAAGTACTCTCTAGTCAACCTGAAAAGTTATTACCATGAGCTTGCAAGAAGATCAAATCTCCACCACTATAGTTTGATATGATACATCGATCAAAAGGTCTTTTAATGGTTGTAATGGGGCTTGGTTAAGGGCATTGTCACAAGCTGAAAAAGAAAGGTTAGAATCGAGATTCAACTGAAAAATTATCTAGCTAGAAAAATCTCTATCACTGGAATATATTTCTCGAGCTAATTCTTATGATAACATCATTTCCGCCTTGGTAGCCTTAAAATAAAAATATGCAAAAACTATTTGAACTATTACAGATTACAACTGAATTATTACATACGTTTTTTTTAAGAACAATTCAAATACAGTACAATAAATTGAATATTTACAACTTTACAATCTGGAAAAGAGAATAAAGCTAGATAATAATCCAACTCAAATCTCGACAAAAATAGGGATCAAAGTAATTGAATGGAATTCAACAAAAATGGGTTATAGGTTAATATTAGATGTAAGTCAAAGAAAATGTTGTTAGGCTCAATGGGGTTCACTAGGGGTTAATTTATGGAGGTAGGCTTTTGTAGAGTAAGTGGGTTAAATCCTAAGTGCCTTTATCATTTTGGTATATCAAATCAATGATATGGTCTCGACATGTATAATCGCAAGTTCTAGAATAACAGATCAGTGCTGACTTACTCAAAGAAATAATAAAAGTGAGCACGAAAGAATGTATGCTCAAAAGGCTCAAAATCTCACCAGAATTATGACTTTTGATGTCAATCCTGCGAATTTCAAATCTCAAGATGATACGTAAAATTAGGGAAAACAACTTATGAAAAAAATGGGATTCTCAAAAATTTCAACTTATCATGCTTGATTCCCTAATGTTTTAAAGTTTGAATAATCAAAGTACAAGCACCTATATCTTAATTCTCAATATATTAATAGAAATTATAAATCAATCAAAATTCATTCCTAATAGGAGACTGAAGATAATGCAATTGAGAACAATGCACCAGATTAGAAGAAAATTCAGGGATTTCAAGGAGAATTTAATAACTGAAAGTAAGTTTCCCCCCCACACTTAGGATGTACATTGCCCTCAATGTACAAAGATAACTTTAATAGCAATAAAAGCACAAGATCATAAGATAGGGAAAGGAATGAAAACTCTAGTGAGGTAGTGGTGTCTACAGAGTGTCTAGGACAAAGGAAGATGCGGAGGTAGATACTCCGATGATGGTAGTATTCATTTGTCCACAGCTTTCATGTTGTGAGTGTAAGCTTTGGGGATGTCATCTTGGTGAAGATGTGGTAAAGTTCCCTTTAGAATTTAGATTTGAGCTATAAAGCTCCTTTGAAACTGTGAAAGTACTTATCATTTTTAGGGAATTTCAGGATTAGAAAAATTACTCGTTAGGAGCTAGCCGATAAGAAATTATTCAAAACAAAATAAACTATATCTAAAAATTCTAATATTCAAATAATGAAAAAGGTAAAATGAAAGAAAATAAAAGTAAAAGTAAAAAGGAAAATAAAGTTAGAAGGAAAGAAAAGGTAAAAATAGGGATCAGTGTTTAAGTAAAAATTAAGATAAAAATAAAGTTAAGAGGAATAGAAATCTCTAATCCTGAGGTGGATCACGCAGTGGCGGTGGTGAAGTGATGTGGAGGTGCTGACATATCTGCTGTAGTGTGGCATCGATATGGTCGAAGCGCTGGAGGCATTGTTGCTCAAATTGGGATAGGCGCTCAGATATGTCAACATATGTGGCTGCTGCATGAGATGGGCGGTGAAGGGGTGGTGGCTCGGTAGGTGCATCCTCCTCCGATGGTGGTGCTAGGACATCATCAAGAATGTCCTTGAGATCCTCCTACTCGGCATCTCTAAGTAGCTGGTACTATGGAGGATCGGTCCCACGTCGACGCTGGATCATCCTCATGTGAAGCATGCTCTGGATGCCCTATGGGGACATCTGGCTCACTAAAGTATATGAGGAGTCTGGGCTGTGGTGTTGAATTGGCCGAAATAGCAGCCTAATCTCGTGATGTATGGGCCCATGGAAATTACGCCTTTACGGTGCCTCTCTGTCTGATACTAGATTGCATGGGCAATGAAGTAGGCTAATTCGATAACATGCGCGTTTGCCATGCACCATAGGAAGTAGGTATCGTGGGTGTTTACGACACCCATGCTTTCGTGTTGTCCCGTCAATGTATGCGTGAGTAAATAGTGAATGCACCTTAGAGGTGGGACAAGGGTGGTCGCTTTGGAGCGACTAGGGTCGTATGTTGATGATGCATGGACTAAGGCCACCCAACACCTAGATGGTGATAGGTGGATATGGCGATGAAGCTTGGAGAGATCCTCCTCTTCCATAAATTGCTTAGTGTTGAGACCGAGGGCTATGCCGAACTCTGGGACACTGAGATGGTGTACGAGACTTCCCAAACGGAATTAGACTGTTCCTGAATCATCGTATCTGTTCATCACGGTCTGAAGATGGAATGTTGAGTAGAACTCGAGAGTGAGTTCTAAGTATGTAGGCTCCACGATCTGGAAAAACTGCTCCCATGGATCGGTCATTAATAGGGCCCAGATCTTATCTGTTAAAGTATTTGCTCGAGGGCGGTCCAATCTATGCATCAGCCAGCGATTACAGGGCAAGCTCGGAGTATCTGAAATCGTTCCTCCTGGAAGGCTTGCAGAAATTAGAGGAATGGATGGCGGTTCTCAGCAATGGGTCGCGAGGATGAACCACTGGGTCCCTTGCGTTTCTTTGAAGCGGGGACGGCAGCTTTCTTACGGCTTGATGACGCCATAGTACCTAAAAATAAAATAACAAAAATTAGTCTTTAAATATCGAAATTAAATTGACTCAAAAACTATGAAATACAATGAAGATTACAATAACGATGTTCCTAGAAACATAAAATAGGGACTAACTTAAATAATATAAATTATCCATCCTAATGTGATATTAAAAATAAGCAACATGAGTATGTATTTATACTAAATGCATGAGATAAATGGCAATCAAATGTGATTTTAAGTGGCATGCAATCATGAAGTGTTCTATACTATTCTAGATTATTCATCCTAAGGTAACTAATTTAATGCTTGAATCAATTCTAAATTTAATTAAAGAATAAATAAAATAGATTAGTGAAAATTAGAGAGAAAAATGAGAAAATAAAACCAAATGGGAGAGGTGCACGGTCGTGGGACGCTTTGCACGGGCGTGGGATAGTCCTATACGAAGGTGGTGGTGTTTTGAGGATCGGCAATGGCATTTATCGTGGTTGGGGGAGAAAAATTTTAGGGTTTGAGTGAGGGAGAGAATGAATAGTAACCCCTATTTATAGTTTTTGGGTCACACGTGCATGGCACACGCCCGTGTGACTCGGGTTTTGCCTGTGTGATTCGAAATTCGGTGGTTTTGGCGCGCCTGGTTTGAAGTACACGCCCGTGTTGGCCATCTCGCATGGTCGTTTACGTTCTCGTATGCTTTTCACACGGTCGTGTGATAGGTCACACGATCGTTTGCGATGATGTTTTTGTTATTCACACGATCGTGTAGGTAGGTACACGGCCGTGTCTAAATCGACAGTGTTGGCCACGGTCTGGGGACACGGGCGTGTGGCTTTGTGTAAGCCTGTGTCTAAGTTGAAAGATTGCCACGGCCATGTCGCACGGCCGTGTCGATTTGTCGATAGCCCATATTTTTGGGAAAATTGTGCTCTGTTTACACACGGCCTCGGTGCACGACCGTGTCTTTGCTTTAAGTGTTCACACGGCCTTGGACACGCCCATGGGCATGGCCATGTGGTCTAAAATTCTGTATTTAAAAAGGGTTAGTTGATGCATAAAAAATACTAAAATTAAAATTAAAAAGAAAAGTTACTAAGTTAGTGCTCGGGTTGCCCTCGAGAAGCGTTTATTTAGAGTCTAAGCTCGACTCTACCTGGATGTATCACGAAGGGATTTCGTGGAGCTGAGGCCCCTCCCTATTATCTTTAAAATTCTCACCTCTATAATGTTTAAGCCTATGGCCGTTTACCTTAAACGTACCGTGGTTAGGGTGAGTTACCTCAATGTGCCGTATGGAAAGACAGTTTGAACAGTGAATGGACCTGACCACATTGACTTGAGTTTTCCAAGAAATAGTTTTAGCCTTAAGTTGTAGAGTAAGACAAAATCACTCGTTTTGAACTACTTAGGTTGTTTCAGTCGTTTGTCATGATGTCGCTTCATGGCTTCCTTATATAGTCGTGAGCTCTCGTAGGCATTGCAACGCCATTCATCCAGCTCATTTAACTGCATTAATCTTTTCTCACCTGCAAGCTTAAATCAAGGTTTAAAAATTTAATAGCCTAGAATGCTTTATGTTCAAGTTCAAGTGGCAGGTGACAACTTTTTCCGTAGACAAGTTTATAGGGAGATGTACCTATGGGTGCTTTAAAAGCAGTACTATAGGCCCATAAAGCATCGTCTATCTTTCTTGACCAATCTTTTTTATTTGTTTCTATTGTTTTCTCTAAGATGCGTTTTAGTTCCCTATTGTCACTTCAACTTGGCCACTGGTTTGTGGATGATAAGGGGTAGTTGTTCTATGGTGTACTCCATACCTTTTTAAAACTTCTTTAAATTGGGCATTGCAAAAATGGGTGCCCCTATCACTAATAATTATCCTAGGTGTTCCAAATCGAGAGAAAAGTTTCTTCAAAAATTGTACTACCATTCTAGCATCATTAGTAGGTAAGGCTTGGGCTTCCACCCATTTTGACATATAATCTGCTGCTACTAGGATGTACTTATTCCCAAATGAAGTAGGGAATGGACCCATGAAATCAATACCCTATACATCAAATATTTCGCATGAAAGTATATAGCTCTGAGGCATTTCATTATGTTGAGAAATATTACCTGTTCGCTGGCATTTGTCACAAGAGGTCACATACCTGTTGGCATCCCTGAAAAGTGTAGGCTAGTAAAAGCCTGATTCGAGTACCTTATGAGCATTCTAACTCCACTGTGATGTCCTCATGTGGGTCCTGAATGACAGTGATTTAAAATCTGGTATGCTTCTATTTCAGCAACGCATCTTCGAATAACCTGATCTGCACAAATTCGAAAAAGAAAAGGATCCTCCCAAAAGTAGTTTTTCACATCAGCAAAGAATCGCTTCTTTGGCTGATGGGTCAGCCCTTTTTGGGTTATGTTAGCTGTTAAATAATTTACAAAATCAACAAACCAAGGAACTGCTGCATCTGTTAAGGCTAGGAGTTGTTCTTCAGGAAACAAGTCGTTTATTTTATCGAGGTACTTGGGTTGTGTGTTTTCTAGTCTTAAAACGTGATCTGCTGCCAAGTTTTCAGCTCCTTTCTTGTCCTTTATTTCTAAATCGAATTCCTGTAATAATAGAATCCATCTTATCAATCGAGGTTTTGCATAAGTTTTAGTTAAAATATAGAGAAGAGCAGAATGGCCAGTATAAACAATGACTTTTGTCAAAATCAAATAAGATCTGAATTTGTCAAATTCAAAAATAATGGCTAGCAATTCTTTTTTTGTGGTAGTATAATTTGCTTGAGTGGTTGTCAAAGTTCTGCTAGCATAATAAATTGGTTGAAAGTGCTTGTCTCTTCACTGTCCCAAAACTGCACCTACAGCAAAATCACTTGAACTGCATATTAGTTCAAAAGTTAGATTCCAATCAGGTGAAATCATAATCGGGGCATTGACTAACTTTTCCTTAAGAGTGTTAAAAGATTCTAAACATTCTTAGTCAAAGTTGAAAAGCACGTCTTTTTCTAGTAATTTTGTTAAAGGCTTATCTATTTTAGAAAAATCTTTAATAAATCTACAATAAAAATTGGCATGTCCTAAAAAGCTTCTTAAAGCCTTAACTGAATTAGGGGGAGGTAATTTTTGAATGGTTTCAATTTTTAGTTTATCTACCTCTATCCCTTTACTAGAAATTTTATGTTATAATACAATACCCTCTTGAACCATAAAGTGACATTTTTCCCAGTTTAGCACTAAATTTGTCTCTTCACATCTTATTAAAACACATTTTAAATTATTAAGAAAAAGTTGGAAAGAATTATCGAAAACTGAAAAATCATCCACAAATACATCCATGATGCCTTCCACGAATTCGTTGAAGATAGCTAGCATGCATCGCTGAAAAGCAGCAGGAGCGTTACATAAACCAAAAAATCTTTCTACGATAAGCAAATGTACCATATGGACATGTGAATGTTGTTTTCTCCTGATCTTCTAGAGCTATCAGGATTTAGAAGTAACCAGAGAGGCCACCTAAGAAACAATAATACATGTGACCTGATAATCTTTCCAACATCTGATCAATAAAAGGTAAGGGTAAATAATCTTTTCGAGTTACATCATTCAGCTTTCTATAGTCAATGCAAACTCTTCATTCAGCTTTCTATAGTCAATGTAAACTCTCCATTCAGCCTTCTCAAAAGATCTTTGTATCTCTCCCAGGTATCGTAAAGTGTTTCTAAATCCATCTGCACAAAAGAAGAGATATCATTTCGTAATTTAGCTATTTTAGCTAGAGGAAAATATTTAAGGAAAAATATTTTGGTCATCTGTTCCCATGTAGTGATTGAGCCTCGTGGTAAAGAATTTAACCATTGTTTGGCTTTATTTCTCAAAGAGAATGGGAATAGCCTTAGACGAATGGCATCATTAGAAACACCATTAATTTTAAAAGTATCACAAAGTTCCAAAAAATTGGCTATATGTGAATTTGGATCTTTATCCTGTAAACCATCAAACTGCACAAATTGTTGTATCATCTGAATAGTGTTAGGTTTTAATTCAAAATTATTAGCAGCAATGGTAGGTCTAATAATGCTAGTTTGAGTACCAGCCAAACTAGGTTTAGCATAATCATACATAGTGCAAGGAGTTTCATATAGATTCACTAGTTGCGCGGCTATTGCGAGAGGTGGTGGAATGTTTTGGTTTGCTTCCATTTCTTCTGTAGGTTCTGGCCCTTGTTTTTGTCCTTGTTCTGAATAATGTAGGCTTCTTTTGATCTCTCTATGAGTTCTGCGAACTGTCGCTTCTAAATCTTTGTCAAAAATCAATGGTCCTGCTGGGTTGTTTCAAGTCATAAACTAGAAATACCTAGAAGGAAAAAGCAAAGAAAATTAAAATAGAATAAAAATAAAAATAAAAATAAATAAAAACCAAAAATAAGTAATTATAGTAATGGCTAAAGTAATGGAAATTGAGTTTTTGTAATATTTTAGTTCCCCAGCAACGGCGCCAAAAACTTGATATCGCGTGATATGTAGTAATAAAATTTATAAAAACTGATCACACCAAAAACTAACTAATATCACTATTTTAAGGCAAGCGCACCTATCGAACAGTAGTATAGTTTAGCGGTAAGACCGAGTTATCGTACCCAAGGGAACCAAAAGTACTAGTACTCACTTCCTTTCTATTATCTAACCTAAAAGTAAAAGAGGTTTGTATGAAACTAATTCTAAAACTAAACTAAGAATGCACAAAAAGTAAATTGGGGAAGAACTCTCGGGAAAGCTAATTGATAGGGGCAATTGTAACGCCCTAATTTTCGGGTTTTTCTTAGATTGATCCTGATCTGATAAAATGTTTAAATGTTAGTATTTGGGTGTGTAATGCATGTTTGGAGTATGATAATGGGCCTATGGAAGGCCCATGTGTTGGTTTAAGGCTCGGCAAAATTTTGTGTTTTGAATTAGGAGATAGGGGACCATTGAAAGTAAGGGTCTTAAGAAATTGTGTGCGAAATATAGCACAAATGGGTCAATGGTAAAGTGGCAAGGGAGACGCCACTAGGCTCCTTAAAAGGTGGCGCCTAAGTGTGCTTGGAGATCCAAGGTTCAAGCTGCAGAGGTTGCAAGGTGGTGTTTTATTTTTGAGCTTGAGCAGGTAAGAGTTTGAAGCAGAATTGAACTCTGCTTGAAGGAGATTTGAATTGGTCAAGGGAGCAAATTATGGAGGAGGTTGAGGAGCAAATCAAGGAACTTCGAATTTTGAAAAGGAGTAGCCGATTTTGGGGACCTTGCAAGTGCCATTCGGCTAGGGAGTTGGTGTTGGGATTTCGGCAATTAGGGGCTTAGTATGCCGATTCTTCTTAAGGCTCTTTTAGAGTGACTTTTGCCGATTTCTTTTAGGTGGTAAGGCACCCTTCTTTTGTCGATTTGTACTTAACAATAGGCTTCTCATTTGATCACCTTGTTTTTATTTTTGTTATTGCCTTAGGAGCCGAATTCTATTACTTCTAAACCCCTAGTGCCGCACACTTATTTGACCGAAGTTCAACCTTGCAAAGCCGATTGTCACTCTTCTCTAACCTTCATCTTTTATCTTCCTTCCCTCATTCTATTTTCTTTCGACAACTGTATCTCTTCCTTTCACTCACACTTATTTCTTCACCATTGTAAACCAAAAGACTGCCCTCCATTGCCGATTCTCCTATTGACCGAAACCCCTATGCACTTTGTCGGTTTTCGTTAGTATCATACCTTTCTTCTTCTTCTATTGCTATCTTCCATAGCCGAACGTACTTTACTTGTATCCCCTCCCCTCTTCTTTTCAGAAACCAACCGAATAGATACTTGTTGTGGCCGAATCTCAGTTGTCCTTGTTAAGCCGAAAACCTTTAGTAGGGGTCGAATCTCAAACCCACTCTTTTCTCTTGCGGGGTTCGTGGAAGGAGTAGTGGTGAATCAAGATTATACTCGTATCTAAGACCTTTCTTGGGCCGATATCATTGTGGTAAGTACCCTTTTTCGTTAATCATTCATATTCAAGGCATAAGAAGCCGAAACCCTTTGGGGTAGGTTAGCGTTAGTGACTAAGGGCCTTATGGCTTTTCTCTTTGGTTTATATACGTTAGTATGGACAGGAGACGTGCAGTAAAGGAGGCTATTGTAGGTTAACGCGGTTGGACATTTCGATCTAGTCTATAACCGAAAAGGGTAAGATTCTAATGACTTAGGCTATTTAGGCCGATTATGGTAAGGGGTTATAGCTCTTTGGTTATCGATTATTAGACTAATAATTAGCGTTCGATTGTAGGCTCCTCGTATGTGGACTCCATCGTTGTTTCATCCATTAACAGGTGTGTAACGTATCTCCATCATAGACTAGGATGGCTAAAGGCCGTAATAACCAGAAACTGTGCTAAAGTGACCGATCGAAAGTGACCGAAAATCAGTCTTGGAGGGATCTAAGAGTAGCCGAATACTCTGTTGTGGTCAAACTAGGGGTTGACGACGGCGAAATTGCAGAAGGTGCAATTTCGAGCGTTTTGGTAAGTTGGGCTTCGATGGGCCGAGGTGGGCCCAATGGGCTTCCGAGCCCAAGTTGGAAATTGACCGTTAAAGACTTTCTGGTAACATGAACAATAAAAAGATGGTTAAGTTGGTAAACTAAACCTAAAAATTAGACGTAATGGACTGGAGACAAAATGGACTTAGTAAGGCCCATTAGGGGTTTTAGGCTTAAAAGGGCAAAATTGGAAATTTGGCTTAAATGGACTTCCGTGGTTATATGAGGGCTGATAAATTATTGGATTTGCACAAAATCTCTGAAAATATGAAAAAAGACTAAAATACCCTTAAATATGGAAAATTACCAAAATACCCCTAGGGGTAAAAAGACTATTATACCCCTAGGGTCAATTCTGTATGAAATGTATTATTTTATGTAAATGCATGAGTAATCTTTATTATGAATATATCTGATGCATGAGATGCTATATGTTGCATGCTAGTATGATTACATCTGTTGCATGGGGTATAGGTTTATGACGGAGGAAGCGTTCTGGCAGCCTCGCTGCAATCTGGTGACTTTGTCACATTATTATCTGGCAGCCTCGCTGCAATCTGGTGACTTTGTCACATTATTATCTGGCAGCCTCGCTGCAAATCTGGTGGCCTCGCCACAATATTTGATCTGGTGACCTCGTCACAATATCTGGCAGCCTCGCTGCAAACTATATCTGGCAGCCTCACTGCAAATATCTGTGGTGTGTAGCGGTTGGGTGGGTCAAGTAGTCTCCCCACATGGTGTAAGGCTGGTACGGGGGTGTTATGGATGGATCTGGGTTGGGTTACTGTTTGCATATTATATTTGATCTGTATCTGTTATGAGCCTATGGGCTTAACCTGATTTCTGTATGGGCCAAGGCCCAACTAATCTGATTCTGGGGCTTGATCTATTTTGGCCTATGGTTGAGATAATGTTGCACACTGAGTTGTCAAACTCACCCCATTTTATTTAATCTCTGCAGGTAACCCTCAACCATAGTGGGCTTGGAGCTGCGAGAGATTCGGAGTGGCCACAGCATCTGCAATAAAACTGGTTTTCATTTTGATTAAGTATTTTATTATTATGTTATTTTTGGGTTTTATTTTGTAATAAGGCCGCTATCTAAGTTTCTATTTGGTTTAATCTTTTGTTGATGATTAAATTACATTTTATAGAATCGCTAGTCTAGGCTGCGCTGGTTTCAAAATCTAAAGAACGTTTTCAAAACTCAACGAGTGTATAATATGGATAACTCAAAGGATTAATAAACTGGTTTTAGCAAACTTACTTTTTCGATTCAAACCTCACTTAAGACACAACAAGACAAAAGGGTCGTAAATTTAGTTTTAGGATCGTGTGACACACCAGATCTGGTCGTAACGTCTAGGCTGGGTTTGGGGTCTTACATTTAGTGGTATCAGAGCTAAGTTGCAACAACTCGGCTGTGGAACGGGTCCAAAAATGGAAATTTTCAAATCGTCAAAACAAAGATTTTCGAAAGATCATGTTTTAACATAGTTTTCAAAATTACTTGGAATTAGTCTTGATAAACTTCTTTTCGAACAATAAATTTTCAAAGACAACAAAAATCTATTAAGTTCTCCTATAAAATCTTTTGAAAGAGTGGCACACCGAATCTCCGGCCCAAGCCTGTAAGTTTTCTGAACTTTTCTGATTGTTTCTAAAAATTCTGATTGTATGCCCGACTAAAGACTATATTATGATACTTTAGCTAGGGTAGTACTGAAACTATAAAGACTCTGATAGGTAGACTGAGACTGTAGCTAGGCTACCGCGAAAGAAGATAAACTCTGAAACTCTACTATTCATAAGACATCTGTAATAAACACTGAAATATTAATCTGACTCATAAAATTTCTAAAACAGAAAGTACGAAATGAGTACGCGAGCAGCTCGTGGTAGGGGCCGTGGACGTGGCCGAGGTAGTGCACGAGCTGAGACTTCATCTTCGGGTCATGCACCAGCAGCTGATATGCCGATACCACCGGCAACAGAGGTGGAATCTCATGATAGGGGTGTAGGGGACGATGCCCTATCACAAGCGATGCTACGAGTTCTGGAAAGGGTTGCTGGGGCAAGTGCCACGACCGTGTGGTGACTCCTTGGGCCGTGTTGTTTTCACACTTTGGCCTATTTTCTTCGTTTTCGGTCCGTTTATTTCTTTTCTCTTCCCTATGCTCTCCTGAGTATACAACATGAAATAGAAGGGTTAAGAGCACCAATTCTCACAAAATTAATAATAATTCATCCAGAAATTAGGCTAAACATGAGGTAAAAATATGTATAATTTATTGTTTATCAGTGCCCATGAGCCATACTCCATAAAAAATAGGCATCGTGGATGTTGACGACGCCGGTGCTCTCTCGTCTGCCCATCAATGTATGTACGAGGAGGGCGTGAAGGTACCTCAGTGATGGGGCAAGAGCTGTCACCTTGGAGTGACTAGGATCATAGGTGGCTGAAGTAGGGATTAGGCTTGCCAACACTTGGAGAGGAGTAGTGGATATGGCGATGAAGCTCGGAAAGGTCTTCATCTTCCATGAATCTGTCAGTATATAAGCCTAAAGCTACACTGAACTCAGGTACGCTTAGATGGCATATCAAACCACTGAGACAGAAGTGGACCGTTCCGGGGTCCTTATATTGGGACATGACTGTCTGTAGGTGGAAGGTAGAACAGAGCTCCAAGGTGAGCTTGAGATATGTTGGCTCGACGATCTAAAAAAATTGATCCCATCAGTCCATTGTCAATAGTGCCTGAATCGTGTCCGTGAGTTGGACATGCTCTAAGGTGACCCAATCGATACACCGCCCCACTCCAAGAGGTCGCGCCCTGGGAATCTGGGATAGTTCCTCTTGGGAGCTTCGCGGGAACTGGAGGAATGGGTGTCAGATCTCAGTGCGCTAGACGAGGTAGCACTGGGCCCTTACGCTTCTTTGAAGCAGGGACGACGGTTTTCTTGTTACGTGAGGATGACATTATGTATCGATGGTGGCCCGAGATACGACGGTGCACGGTGTGGTCGAAGGAATGCCGAAGGTGCGACAGTGCATGGGCGTGGGAAGGAGTGCACGGTTGTGGTCAGCAGTGGCGGTGGTTTTAGTTAGGAGAGGGGAAAGAGAGAATGGGAAAAAAGGGGGTTTGGTGTTTTGAGTGAAAGGGGAGGAAAGAGAGGAGTAGGAGGTGAAACAAGAGGGTCACGAGATGGTGGCCGGAGCTAGAGGCGGCGGTGGTTAAGAAGGTTGAGCGGTGGATAAAAGGGAGTGAGGGTTTAATGTAGAAAATGATGAATAGTGAGGGGTTTATATAGGAATTGGGGCACACGGGCGTGCCACACGCCCTTGTATGAATTAACAGGTTCGACCACCTGTGACACGCCCGTGCTAGTTTCTCAACTTTAACCACAGTCTAAGGACATGGACGTGTCACCCGCCCGTGTTGATTTAGCAAGTTTGGCCACGGCCACATTGTACAGCCCTGGCTTTTTGTCGAAAGTCGTGTCTTGGGAAAGATTTTTGCCCTGTTTTCACACAGCTGTGTCGCACGACCGTGTCTTCAATGTGGTGTGTCCACGACCTTCGGCCCGCCCATGTGCCTAGTCGTGTGGCTCTGAAAAACCTGCATTCAAGAAATCAGTTTATGATTTAGATGTTAAAAGCTTAAGTTAAAGAAATTAATTATGTTAGCGCTCGGGTTGCCTCCCGAGAAGCGCTTGTTTAGAGTCTAAGCTTGACTTGTCTCAAGCTTGCACAGTCACGGTGGTTTGAGGAATTGAAACCCCTCTCTCCTGCTGTCAGTTTTAGTATCAAAATAAGGTTTAAGTCAAGTATAATTTACGTTAAATGTGCCAAATTCTTTATGTGTTATTTTGATTGTACCATAGGGAAAGATTTTCATTACCGTAAAGCGAGGTGTATCATCAGTATGAGGCTTTGAATTCGAAATTTGGGGATCCTCCTCCTCTAATAATACCTTATCCCCTACCTTAAATTGATTTTTCTTTACCTTAGGGTCATCATGGTGATGCTTTGGTTCAGCGTGGCATATTTTCGTTTCCTTCTTGCTATAGTTTCGCCACTCGTCTAGTTCGTCAATCCGTAACATTCGTTCTTCATGAACTGCTCCCTTGTTGTAGCATGAACTCGGATGTTGCTCAATTGTATTGTCGCTAGGAGTATCCTGCAAAGAAGGTTGATTATTTTTTGTAATAACATCTTTATCATTAAAAGTTCTATTAGAATTACGAGCTTGCAGGTTAATTATGTCATCGTCTACACGAAGTGTGAGTTCACCTATGCCTACATCAATGATAGTCCTAGCAGTTGTAAAAAAGGGTCGCCCTAAAATTAACGGCACATCGCTATCCTCATCTATGTCTAAAATAACAAAATTTACTGGGAAAATAAATTTGTCAATTTTAACAAGCACATCTTCAATTATACCCCTAGAAAATCTAATGGTTTTATCAGCTAGTTGAATGCTCATCCTAGTTTGTTTGGGTTTCCCAAGACCTAGTTGTTTAAACAATTTATAAGGCATTACATTAATACTTGCCCTTAAATCAGCTAAGGCATTTTTGACATCTAAGCTACCGATTAAACAAGAAATCGTAAAACTCCTTGGATCTTTCAGTTTGTTGGGTAGCTTATTCTGCAAAATGGCTGAGCAAATTGCATTCAGTTCCACATGAGACGACTCATCCAGCTTCCGTTTGTTTGCTAAAAGCTCTTTAAAGAACTGAACAGCATTTGGAATCTACGAAAGAGCTTCAATAAATGGTAAGTTAATATGTAATTTCTTGAGGAGTTTAAGAAATTTACCGAATTGTTTATCTGTGTAGTCTCTCCTTGTCGCATTCAGGTATGGGACACGAGGCTTATACTCCTTACTTACCGATTTTTGTGTATCATGACTTACCTTAATCTTACCATTACTTACCACATTTTCTTACTTTTCTTTAGATTTACGTTCAGCTAATCCCTCTTTTTTGTGCACAGTGATGGTATGGAGTTGCTCCCTTACGTTAGTTTCTATGTTACTCGGCAGACCACCTTGTGGTCTTTTAGAGATTAGCTTAGTAAGCTGACCTATTTGAGTTTTGAGTCCTTGAATGGATGTTTGCTGATTTTTAAGTGCCGTCTTGGTATTTTGAAAATGGGTTTCTGATACTGAGATAAATTTCGTGAGGATCTCCTCAAGGTTTGGCTTTTTCTCTTGCTAGTAAGGTGGTTGTTGGAAGCCTAGAGGGGGTGGTGGTTTCTGATTTCCTTGACCACCCCACGAGAAGTTGGGGTGGTTCCTCCAACCTACACTATATGTGTTACTATAAGGGTTATTTTGAGATCTAGAATAATTACCCATATAATTCAGTTGCTTATTTTCCATGCCATGTCCATAAGAGGAGTATTCTGGATTGCCCATGTTTCCTTGAATTGAGTCACACTGCATCACTGGATGTACCTATGTAGAACTAACAAAACTATCAATCTTTTTATTAAAAAGTTCTACCTGATTAGAAAGCATGGTGACCGCGTCAACGTTAAAAACACCGGCGGCTCTTGTAGGCTTTGTTCTCATGACTTGCCACTAATAGTTATTCAGTGACATCTCCTCTATGAACTCGTTGGCTGCCTCAAGTGTTTTATTCTTTATCATTTCACTGGCAGCTGCATCAATCATCTATCTTGTTGAGGGGTTCAAACCGTTGTGAAAAGTTTGAACCTGTAACCATAGAGGTAACCCATGGTGAGGGCACCTTCTCAACAAATCCTTGTATCTCTCCCAAGCATCATTGAGTGTCTTTAGATCCATCTGCACAAAAGAAGAGATGTCATTCCTCAACTTTTCTATTTTAGCTGGCGGAAAATAATTAAGTAAAAATTTTTCGGTCATTTGTTCCCAAGTAGTGATTGACCCTCGTGGTAGAGAGTTCAACAACTGTTTAGCTTTATTCCTCAAAGAAAAGGGAAATAACCGAAGGCGAATGGCCTCATCAGAAATGCCATTAATCTTAAATGTGTCCCAGAATTCCAAAAAGTTAGCTAAATGTGAGTTAGGATCCTCATCCTGCAAACCATCAAACTGAACAAACTGTTGTATCATTTGAATAGTGTTAGGTTTCAGTTCAAAATTGTTTGCAGCAATAGCAGGCCTAACAATACTAGATTCAGTACAAAGCTAAATTCAGCTTAACATAATCATACATAGTACGAGGAACAGGACTTTGATTCACAGGATCTGCGGCTACCACATGAGGTAGCTGATTATTTTGATTTGCTTCCATCTCTTCAGTAGATTCGGGTTTGTTCTCTTGTCCTTGTTCTGTGTACTATAGGCTTCGCCTTATGTCTCTTCGGTTTCTGCGAACTGTGGCTTCTAAATCGCCATCAAACAATAGTGGTCCTAACGGGTTTCTTCTAGTCATAAACTAGAGATACCTATTAGAGAAGAACAAAAAGAAAATTTTAGTAAATAAACCTAAAAATAAAAATAAAAAATAAATTGCAATAAAAGTAAAAATGGCTAATGTAATAGAAATAGAGTGTTCCTAATATCTTAGTTCCCCGGCAACGACGCCAAAAACTTGATCGTGATTGCAATGAAGTAATAATAATGATCGCACCTAGAAAATAACTATTATCATGATAAAAGGCAAGCGCACCTATCGAGTAGTAGTATAATTAGTGGCAAGACTGAAATATCGAATCCAAGGAACTAAAAGTACTAGTAATGACTTTTTTCCTATTATCTAGCCTAAAAGTAAAGGGGGATTTGTTTGTAAACTAACTAATTCTAAACTAAACTAAAGACGCGAGAAAGAATAAATTGAGGAAATTACTTTGGGAAAACTGAATGATAATGAAAATACCTAAGGAAGAATCCGCCTAAACTTCACTTGTTATTTAACTCTGAATTAGAATATTTCTTCATTCGACTTGATCTGTAGAGATCCCTAAATTATGTTAATATCTCCATGAGAATAAGAACAACTAACCCTAGGTTGATTAATTGAAATCTCTTTCTAATTAAAACCCCTAGTGTTGCATTAACTCGATCTATGGATCCCCCTAATAGATTTGATCTAATCCGGTAGATTTTTGTCGTCCTATGTCTAGAATTGCGATCAACTCTGCTTAATTGTGTTGGATCTACTCTTAAACAGGGACTTTTGCTCCTCTAAATAAGCACATTCGACTTGAATTAATATCCTGAAATACCAACTCAAGAACTAAAAACACAATTAAGAACAAATTGAATATTTATCATATAATTCAGATAACAATAACAAGATTTTTCTTAGGGTTCATCCCCCTCAAGTATTTAGGGGTTTAGTTCATAATAAAAAGGGAAAACATCTAAAAACAAAGAAGACAACAAAACATAAAGAAAACTCAAAACTCCTGAAGGGATTGAAGGGACATCTTCAGTCTTGATGTAGATCTTTGCTTCTACGATGGATCAATTGCTCCTCATCCTGTCAGCGACCTCTAGTCCTCTCTTAGGATGCTTATATAGACTTTGGAATACCCTTCTTAGCGCCTAAGTAGCTTTTTCCGCGTGAAATTGAAACTCATCATGACAGGGACATGCCCGTGTGGCATACTCGTGTGTATCGAGCTCAGGTCATCTCCAAGTCTACTAATGTGACACGAGTGTGTGGCCTGTTTCTTGTTCTTTTCACTCTCTTATGCTCACCTAATTTTAAAACATGAAATTAAAGCGTTAGGAGCATCAAATTCCACAATTCAAGGGATAATTCATCCAAAATTATGCTAAACATGGGGTAAAAATATGTATAAATCACGGTTTATCACCCACTATGTTTTTTAATAGGGCTTCGGCCCAGTCTGATTTGTATGTGTAATCTTTGTTATTGGTTGGAGAGGTTACACACTAAGTTTTCATAAACTCACCCCCTCTTTTTAATATTTCAGGTAACCCTTAGTAGGCGGCTTGATGTAGGAGAGAACTCCGAGGTGGCCACACTGCAAGCTATTCACTGATTTAGTAGCTTCTTTTATTTTATCTTTATTTTTATTTTCTTATGAGCTTCTATTGTAATAAGGCTTTTAAATTTATGGATTACAAATTTGGGATTTTATTTGTGGTTTTATAATTGCTAGAGGTAGAAATGAGTTTTTCTAAAATAACAACTGTTTTGAATTAGCTTGCGCAACAATTAAGATTTTATAAGTAACAATGTCTTAAATAGGGAATAAGTTTTTAATAAACCACGTTGGGTGTTGATCAAATGCAAACTGAGGTTTTACATAAATTTTTAAACAAGAAGGGTTTTCAATGAAATCTTGGTTTTCGACAAACACTACAATGTGGTACACCGGATTCGGGCCTAACTTCTAGGTCGGGTTTGGTGTGTGATACTTAGTGGTATCAGAGCTCGTTTGCAAAGCTCGGGCTGTGAAATATGCCTTAAGTTTTGGGTTTTAAAATTATTTTGAAATGAACAACATTTAGAAGGATTTTTATGTGTGGCACACTAAGTTTCCGATGTTGAGCCAAGTAAGTACCCTTAAAACTTTGGATTGTTTTGTTTAACTGTTGTTTACTTCACTGAAAAACAGTAGATATGGATACTATGATCCCTTAGATATTAGGCTGTATTGCTGCACTTAAAATTGAAGTCTGTATTTATTCTGTGTATTTTGTTTGAATGAGATATCCTGGATACGTGATTAAGTGATTTAGATCAGAGTGCGCAGCGATAGCGTAGTGGGGTAGTTGATACATAACTACCCTGTTATTTAGAAATTTCGAGGACGAAATTTTTTTTAGGAAGGGTGAATTGTAACACCCAGAATTCTGGGCCTTGAAGTATTGGGCCTTGAGTTTGGGATCGGTTAGAAGATGGCTTCAATAATTTAAATATGTTAAATAAATTTACAATTTCACGTTTAGTGTAATATTTAAGTGAATTAGGAAGGGTTGGTAGTGTGGGAAAAGTCCTGGGCTCGATCCCTAGCGAAAATTTTAATTTTTGCTTCCTTAGAGAGATTCTGGCGTTAGACCTTATAAATAAATTTGGTTAAAATTTGACACAAGAGACGTGCCTGGCCTAGTGGCAAAAAACGCTAGAAGCAGTAGGAGAGTGCAGGGTTCAAGTCGTAGCATGCGTAAAAATGTTGGTTTTTTGTAAAACAACCTGGGTTGCGACAGATAGGCTTTATAATTAATTGGTGAAGAAAAACGACACAAATGAAGCTAGCGGCACTGTGGCAAGGGGCGTTTAACATAGTAAAGAGGTTGGAGGTTCGAAGCTGGCTGTTGGTGAATATTTTTAGATTTCGTTGGATGATTCAGTCGCTAGGAAGTAGGCTTTAAAAGAAGTTGAGAAGGGCGTATGACACAAAAAGTGCCTGGGTTGCAGTGGCAGTAGCGTGCTAAGGGATCCGAGAGTGCATAAGTTTGAACCCTTGGGCAGGCGAGTTTTGGTTTTTATTCTTAAATAATCGTGGCTTCTACAGATAAGTGTTATAATTAGCTGTGACCGAAATATAGCACAAGATGGATTGTGGTGCAGTGGCTAGCAGCGTGTATGGAAGTGGAGGGCTGGTGTTCAAGCGATTGCATGCGCAAATGGGAGATTTATTTTGCTGCTGCGCAGTGGAGGAATTGGTGTTTGAAAAAAACACCATTGTTGTTCGGTGGATAACTACATGAACCGGATGAGATAAGGATAAGGATGGTATGGAGTTGGATGAAGGGGAAATTGAATTGTTGATGAAGTTTAGCCGATTAGGGAAGCAGGAAATACAAGGTTGGTCATAGGTGTTATGTGCGGAATGGTTATGTATTTTTTTTAGGGAAATTTCTTTCATTCTCTCTTCTTGGTCCTATTATTTCACCATTAGCCGAATCTTACATTGTTCTTCTCTATTCTCGTATTTCCTTCCTCTTTCCAAAATTCTTGTTCTCCATTATATTTTTTCAACATTGGTTGCCGAATCATTCATTGCCGAACCTCAGTTGCTATTTTTCATAATCTTAATAGCTGAACCCTACTAATTTTCTTCTCTTTCATTCTCTTTTCATTTGGTCTTCCATAGTCAAATATCGCGTTTCGCAAAGGATCTCTCTCTTCTAAAGGGCAAAGTCCGAATTAAGTAAGTATATTCTCCCTCCTCTGGTTGCGTTAGGTAGTTGAAACCGAGCAACTCACCTTCTGTCTCCATTATTTATGCGATTAGTCATTAGTTTTATACTAATGATCGTTTCAACCCTTTTGTGTTGTGTTGTACGATGGTATGTAGGGATTTTCGAAAAGTGAAAGGGACTCAGGCGTAAGTCGAATGGTTACCCCATTATTCGATTAAGTGAATCGGTAGTGGTATGAATCACTTCTAATCGACTGTTTAAGGAGGGAAGCGAATTGCATTTTGTGCAAGGGTCAGTTTTCATGGAGTTGGGAACGTCTTCATAAAAAGGTATGTAACGACTCACTCTAATAGCATAAATCAGAAAAAGCCGACAAGCTGAAATGCCGAAATGCCCACATTTTAAGGTCTTGCAGGCGCGCAAACATTTGTGGGCCGATCCGAACCCACAAATCATAGGCGTTTGACTGTAAGAGCTATTGTGTGTGTTTTCATGCACTTGGGCTGTTTTGGGCTTCGATAGGTGGAAATGGACCCAATGGGCCTATGGGCCCATATGGGTTACTCATATGGGTAAGTTATATGGGTAAGTGATATCTGGCACTTTAGATGTTAAGATCTATGATACTGTATCTATAATTGGACTGAACGGGCCACACGAGCGTGTGGGCTCACCTGGGCCCATTAGGGGATTTTGGGCCCGTAAACCCTGTTTGGCCATATGAACTTTCTGAGTAGCTCGAAGCGACTTTAGACTTGCTAGAAGGTCGTGTTAGGTGTTGAGACACCTAGACTTAGTGAAAAGACCAAAATACCCCTGAAAGGTAAAATTACCATTTTACCCCTAGCTGCCAAATGACTGTTTTACCCCTAAGAATAGATTGTCTGATTCATGCATGTTTTATCTGTATATGTTAATCTGTATGCATGTAATATGTAGAACTATTAGTCTGCATGGGGTGGGTTTGGATTCGGAGGAAGTTTTGTATAGTGGCACTACCACGTATTCTGTTTAATAGCTCCATCACGTAATCTGTTCAGGTGGCTCTGCCACGATTTCTAATTTTAGTAGCATGTCTGCGAATTGGTGTGTGGGTTGGGTGAGTTGAGTTATTCCCTACATGGTGTGATGGGCTGGTACGGGTGGTGTGATGGGTTAGACTGGGTTGGGTTGTGCATCTGTTCTGTTCCATATCTGTAATAGGCCCAAGACCCACTATGTTTTTGAATAGGGCTTCAGCCCAGTCTGATTTGTATGTTTGATCTTTGTTATTAGTTAGGAAGGTTACACACTGAGTTTTTGTAAACTCACCCCCTCTTTTTAATATTTCAGGTAACCCTCAGTAGGCAGCTTGACGTAGGAGAGGACTCCAAGGTGGCCACACTGCCAGCCATTCACCGATTTAGTATCTTCTTTTATTTTATCTTTATTTTTATTTTCTTATGAGCTTTTATTGTAATAAGGTCTTTAAATTTCTGGATTACAAATTTTGATTTTATTTGTGGTTTTATAATTGCTAGAGGTAGAAACGGGTTTTTCCAAAACAACAACTGTTGTAAATTAAGCTTCTGCAATGATTAAGATTTTATAAGTAATAATGTCTTAAATAGATTTTAACAAACTGATACTCGTGATATTAAGTAATAAAATTTATTAAAACTGATCACACCAAAAACTAACTAATATTACGATTTAAAGGCAAGTGCACCTATCGAACAGTAGTATAGTTTAGCGACAAGACCGAGTTATCGTACCCATGAACCAAAAGTACTAGTACTTACTTCCTTTCTATTATCTAGCCTAAAAATAAAATAGGGTTGTATGAAACTAATTCTAAAACTAACTAAAAGTGCACAAAAAGTAAAATGGGGAAAAACTCTTGGGAAAACTAATTGATATAGGCAATACTTAAGGGAGAATCCACCTAGACTTCATTTGTTATTAACTTCTTGAACTAGACGATTTCTTCACTTGACTTGATCCGTAGAGATTCCTAACCTATGTTAATACCTCCGTCAAGGATAAGAACAACTAATCCTAGGTGGTTAACTAAAGTGTCTTTATTAATTAACACCCCTAGGTTGCATTAATTCGATCTATGGATCCCCTTATTAGGTTTGATCCTAATCCGGCAGATTTATGTCGCCCTATGTCTAGGGTTGCTTGCAACTCCACTTAATTATGGTAGATCTACTCTTAAAACATGGACTTTTGCTCCTCTGCCTAAGCACATCAGTTTCTTGACTTAATACCTAGGATTATTAAACCAAGAATTAAGAACACATAATTAAGAACAATTCAAGTATTTATCATATAATTCAAGAATGAATAATATCAAGATTTGTTTTAGGTTTCATCCCCCTCAAGTATATAAGGGGTTTAGTTCATAATTAATAAAGAAAACATCTTAGAAGAAATAAGATAACAAAACATAAAGAACCCAAAAACCCCTGAAGGAATTTAGGGAGATCCTCTATCTTGATGTAGAATTCTGGCTTCTGGGATGAATCAATCAGCTTCCCTTAGAGTAATTCCTTGCTTTCACTTCTTGTGTTAGCAGAAATATGTTGCTCCTTTTTGGGAGAAAAGAATACACCCTTAGGGTTGCCTCCTAGGGTCTTTATATAGAGCTTTGGGATGCCTTTCTTAGCCTCTAAGTATCTAAATCCGAGTGAAATTGCACTTCCTCACGACTGGGACACGCTCGTGTGCCACGCCCATGTGGATCGACAAGAGGCCATGTGTGGGCCTGTTGAGGGTGGCACGGCCGTGTAGTCTGGCCGTGCTTGTCGGGGCTGGGCCGTGTTGGACCTTGTGTGGCACGGCCGTGTGCCACGGCCGTGTGGTGACTTCTTGGGCCGTATTGTTTTCACACTTTGGCCCATTTTCTTCATTTTCGGTCCGCTTTTCATTTTTTCTCTTCCCTATGCTCTCCTGAGTATACAACATGAAATAGAAGGGTTAAGAGCACCAATTCTCACAAAATTGATAATAATTCATCCAAAATATAGGCTAAACATGAGGTAAAAATATGTATAATTTATCGTTTATCAAATACCCCCACACTTAAGCCTTTGCTTGTCCTCAAGCAAAATCTCAATCCACAATCAAGAATCATTCTTCTCAATTCACAACCTCTATCAATAATGTTTCGAACTAATTCACAAGTATTCATACAATGAAAATTCAATCAGAAGAACATTAAAGATTCAATTATTCTAAGTTGAGAATTTTATCATTCAAACATAAGTTTTTCTCCCTTCTCCTAAGTAATTATCTCTCAATCTTAATTAACAGGAGTTGACATCCTCATTAAAGATTCACTCTATCCACTCAAAGTGTTTAGTGTTCAAGAATTAAGCACTCTCTAGTCAACCTGAAAAGCTATTACCATAGGCTTGCAAGAAAATCACATCTCCACCACTATAGATTGACATGACACATCGATCAAAAGGTCTTGTAATAGTTGTAACGGGGCTTGGTTAGGGGTGTTGTCACAAGCTGAAAAAGAAATGTTAGAATCGAGATTGAACTAAAAAATTATCTAGCTAGAAAAATCTCTATCACTGGAACAAATTTCTCGAGCTAATTCTTATGATAACATCATTTCCGCCTTGGTAGCTTTAAAATAGAAATATGCAAAAACTATTTGAACTATTATAGATTACAACTGAATTAACACATATGCTTTTTTTATAACAATTCAAACACAATACAATAAATTGAAAATTTACAACTTTACATTCTAGAAAAGAGGATAAAGCTAGATAATAATTTCAACTCGAATATCGACAAAAAAAGGGATCAAAATAATTGAATGGAATTCAACAAAAATAGGTTATGGGTTAAAATTAGAGGTAAGTCAAAGAATAGGTTGTTAGGCTCAATGGGATTCACTAGGGTTTAATTTATGGAGGTAGGCTTTTGTGGAGTAAGTGGGTTAGATCCTAGGTGCCTTTATCATCTCGGTATATCAAATCAATGATGTGGTCTTGACATGTATAATCAAAGTAAGTTCTAGAATAACAATTCAGTATTGACTCACTCAAAGCAATAATAAAAGTGAGCACGAAAGAATGTATGCTCAAAAGGCTCAAATCTCACCAGAATTATGGCTTTTGATGTCAATCCTGCGAATTTCAAATCTCAAGATAACACTTAGAATTAAGGAAAATAACTTATGAAAAAAACTAGGGTTCTCAAAAATTTCAACTTATCATGCTTGATTCCCTAATGTTCTAAAGTTTGAATAATCAAAGTACAAGCACCTATGTCTTAATACTCAACATATTAATATAAATTATAAATCAATCAGAATATATTCCTAATAGCAGATTGAGGATAATGCAAAGAGTGAAAGTGAGAATTTGAGAACAATGCAAAATGTTAATAGAGAAAAAAGTTCAGGGATTTCAAAGAGAGTGTAAAGACTGAAAGTAAATTCCCCCCACTTAAGATGTACATTGCCCTCAATGTACAAGGATATCATTAGTAGTAATAGAAGCACAAGATCATAAGATAGGGAAAGGCATGAAACTCCCTGAATTTTGGATAAATTTATGAGTCAGAGATTGGACTTGAAAGAGCCGGTAGTTGTGGCAGGGTTGCCCCATTTCCATATTGATATAAGCTGTAGAGCTCCTTTGAAACTGCGAAAGTATTTATCAGTCGTGGGGAATTTAGATTAAAAGAATATGTTTGTTAAGGGGGAAGCCGATATGAGGAAACTAAAAATAAAGAAAGAAACTAAATTAAATTCTAAAAATACTAAAATTCAAATAATGAAAAAGATAGAATGAACTAAAAATAAAAGTAAAAGTAAAAAGAAAAATAAAGTTAAAAGAAAAGAAAAGGTAAAAATAGGGATCAGTGTTTAAATAAAAGTTAAGATAAAATTAAAGTTGAAAGGAATAGAAATCTCTAATCCTCAGATGGATCACGCTGTGGCGGTGGTGAAGTGATGTGAAGGTGCTGGCATATCTGCTGTAATGTCGCATCGATGTAATCGAAGCGCTGGAAGCATTGCTGCTCGAATCAGGATAGGTGCTCAGATATGTCAGCATATGAAGCTGTCGCATGAACTGGGCGGCGAGGGGGTGGTGGCTCTGTAGGTGCATCCTCCTCCGGTGGTAGGACATCATCAGGAATGTCCTCTGGATCCTCGGCCTTCTGGATGAGACGATACTGGTAGGGGTTGCCTCCTGGCCTCCGCTCGATATCCTCATGTGAAGCATAGTCTGAATGCCCTGTGGAGATAGCTGGCCCATTAAAGTGTACGAGGATGTCTGGGCTACGACGTTGAATAGGCCAAAGTAGCAGCCTAACCTCGTGATGTATGGGCCTATAGAAATTACGCCTTGCGGTGCCTCTCTGTCTGATGCTGGATTGCATGGGCGATGAAGTAGGCTAAGTCGATAACATGTGCGTTTGCCATACACCATAAGAAGTAGGCGTCGTGGGTACGGATGACTCTTGTGCTCTCTCCTCTGCCGGTTAATGTGTGTGCAAGAAGAGAATATTGATACCTCAGGGCCAAGATAAGCTTAGTCGCTTTGGTGCGACTAAGATCGTATGTTGATGACGCAGGGGCTAGGGCCTCCCAACACCTAGATGGTGCTGAATGAATACGGCAGTGAAGCGTGGAGAGGTCCTCCTCCTCCATAAATTGCTCGGTATAGAGACTGAGAGCTATACCGAATTCAGGGACATTAAGTTGTAACACGAGACCTCCTAGATAGAACTATACTGTCCATGGGTCATCGTATCTGTTCATCACGGTTTAAAGGTGAAATGTGGAACAGAACTTGAGTGTGAGTTCCAAGTATGTGGGCTCCACGATCTGAAAGAACTGTGCCCACGGATCGGTCATTAATAAGGCCCTGACCTCGTCCACTAGGTGTATTTGCTCGAGGGTAGCCCAATCTATGCATCGGCCAGTGGTTAGAGTGCGAGCTCAGAGTATTTCATATCGCTCCTCCTGGGAAGCTTCCGAAAAATGGAGGAGAGGATGGCGGTTCTCGGTAATGGGTCGCGAGGATGAACCACTGGGTCCCTTCCGTTTCTTTGAAGCGGGGAGGGCAACTTTTTTACCGCTTGATGACGACATAGTACCTAAAAAATAATAACAAAAAATTAGTCTTTAAAAATTGAAATTAAATTGACTCAAAAACTATATGTGAAATATAATAACGATAATGATGTTCCTAAAAACATAAAGTGGGGACGAACTTAAATAATAAAAATTATCCATCCTAATGTGATATTAAAAATAAGCAACATGAGTATGTATTTATATTAAATGCATGAGATAAATGGCAATCAAATGTGATTTTAAGTGGCATGCAATCATGAAGTGTTCTATACTATTCTAGATTATTCATCCTAGTGTAACTAATTCCATGCTTGAATTAATTATAAATCTAAATATATTCATGAAATAAAAAATAAATAGATTAGTAAAAATTAAAGAGAAAAATGAAAAAATAGAACCAAATGGGAGAGGTGCACGATCGTGGGATGCTTTGCACGGGCGTGGGATAGTCCTATACGAGCCTGGTGGTGTTTTGAGGATCGGCGGTGGCGTTTATGGTGGTTGGGGGAGAAAACTTTTAGGGTTTGAGTGAGGGGGAGAATGAATAGTGGCTTCTATTTATAGTTTTTGGGTCACACTAGCATGGTACACGCCCGTGTGAGTCAGGTTTCGCCCATGTGATTCGAAGTTCGGTGGTTTTAGTGCGCCTGGTTCGAAGTACACGCCCATGTTGGCCATCTCGCACGGTCGTTTATGATCTTGTTTGGTTTTCACACGGTCGTGTGATCGGTCACACGACCGTTTGCGATGAGGTTTCATTCTTCACACGGTCGTGTAGATAGTTACATGGCCGTGTGTAAATTAACAGTGTTGGCCACGGTCTGGGGACACGGGCATGTGGCCTTGTGTAAGCCCGTGTCTAAGTTGAAAGGTTGCTACGGCCATGTCGTACGGCCGTGTCGATTTGTCGGTAGCCCGTGTTTTTGGGAAAATTGTGCTCTATTTTCACACAGCCTGGGTGCACGACCGTGTCTCTGCTTTAAGTGTTCACATGGCCTTGGACACGCCCGTGGGCATGGCCGTGTGGTCTAAAATTCTGCATTTAAAAAGGGTTAGTTGATGCATAAAAAATACTAAAATTAAAATTAAAAAGAAAAGTTACTAAGTTAGTGCTCGGGTTGCCTCTCGAGAAGCGCTTATTTAGAGTCTAAGCTCGACTCTACCTGGATATATCACGAAGGGATTTCGTGGAGCTAAAGCTCCTCCCTGTTATCTTTAAAATTCTCACCTCTATAGTGTTTAAGCCGATGGCCATTTACCTTGAAAGTACCGTGGTTTGGGTGAGTTACCTCAACTGTGCCATATGGGAAGACAGTTTGAACAGTGAATAGACCTGACCACCTTGACTTGAGTTTTCCAAGAAATAGTTTCAGCCTTGAGTTGTAGAGTAAGACAAGATCACCTGTTTTGAACTACTTAGGTTGTTTTAGTCGTTTGTCATGACATCACTTCATGGCTTCCTTATATAGTCGTGAGCTCTCGTAGGCATTGCAATGCCATTCATCTAGCTCTTTTAACTGCATTAATCTTTTCTCACCTACAAGCTTAAAATCAAGGTTTAAAAATTTAATAGCCCAGAATGCTTTATGTTCAAGTTCAAATAGCAGATGACAACTTTTTCCATAGACAGGTTTATAGGGGGATGTACCTATAGGTGTTTTAAAAGCAGTTCTATAGGCCCATAAAGCATCGTCTATCTTTCTTGACCAATCCTTTCTATTTGTTTCTATTGTTTTCTCTAAGATGCATTTCAGTTCCCTATTTGTCACTTCGACTTGGCCATTGGTTTGTGAATGATAAGGGGTAGCTGCTCTATGGTGTACTCCATACCTTTTTAAAACTTTTTCAAATTGGGCATTGCAAAAATGGGTGCCCCTATCACTAATAATTATCCTAGGTGTTCCAAATCGAGAGAAAAGTTTCTTCAAAAATCGTACTACCATTCTAGCGTCATTAGTAGGTAAGGCTTGGGCTTCCACCCATTTTGACATACAATCTATTGCTACTAGGATGTACTTATTCCCAAATGAAGTAGGGAATGGAACCATGAAATAAATACCCCAAACATCAAATATTTCACATGAAAGTATATAGCTCTGACGCATTTCATTATGTTGAGAAATATTACCTGTTCTATGGGATTTATCACAAAAGGTTACATACCTGTTGGCATCTCTGAAAAGTGTAGGCTAGTAAAAGCTTGATTCGAGTACCTTATGAGCAGTTCTGGCTCCACTGTGATGTCCTCCTATGGGTCCTGAATGACAGTGATTTAAAATCTGGTATGTTTCTGTTTCAGCAACGCACTTCGAATAACCTGATCTGCACAAATTCAAAAAAAGAAAAGGATCTTCCTAAAAGTAGTTTTTTACATTAGCGAGGAATCACTTTTTTTACTGATAGGTTAGCCCTTTTGGGGTTATGTTAGCTGCTAAATAATTTGCAAAATCAGCAAACAAAGGAACTGCCACATCTGCTAAGGCTAGGAGTTGTTCTTCAGGAAATAAGTCGTTTATTTTATCGAGGTACTTGGGTTGTATGTTTTCTAGTCTTGAAAGGTGATCTGCTGCCAAGTTTTTAGCTCATTTCTTGTCCTTTATTTCTAAATTGAATTCCTGTAACAATAGAATCCATCTTATTAATCGAGGTTTTGCATCAGTTTTAGTTAAAAGGTAGCGAAGAGCAGAATGGTCAGTATAAACAATGACTTTTGACAAAATCAAATAAGATCTGAATTTGTCAAATGCAAAAATAACGGCTAGCAATTCTTTTTCTGTGGTAGTATAATTTGCTTGAGCAGCCGTCAAAGTTCTACTAGCATAATAAATCGGTTAAAAGTGCTTGTCTTTTCACTGTCCCAAAACTGCACCTACTGCAAAATCACTTACATCGCACATTAGTTCAAAAGGTAGATTCCAATCAGGTGAAATCATAATTGGGGCATTGACTAACTTTTACTTAAGAGCGTTAAAAGATTCTAAACATTCCTGGTCAAAGTTTAAAAGCACGTCTTTTTCCAGCAATTTTGTTAAAGGCTTAGCTATTTTAGAAAAATCTTTAATAAATCTGCGATAAAAATCGGCATGTCCTAAAAAGCTTCTGATAGCCTTAACTGAATTAGGGGAGGTAATTTTTCAATAGTTTCAATTTTTGCTTTATCTACCTCTATCCCTTTACTAGAAATTTTATGTCCTAATACAATACCCTCTTGAACCATAAAGTGGCATTTTTCCCAGTTTAGCACTAAATTTGTCTCTTCACATCTTATCAAAACACGTTTTAAATTATTAAGACAAAGTTGGAAAGAATTACCGAAAACTGAAAAATCATCCATAAATACCTCAATGATGTCTTCCACGAATTCGTTGAAGATAGCTAACATGCATCGCTAAAAAGTAGCAGGAGCGTTACATAAACCAAAAGGCATTCTACGATAAGCAAACGTACCGTATGGACATGTGAATGTCATTTTCTCCTGATCTTCTGGAGCTATCGGGATTTGGAAGTAACCAAAGAGGCCATCTAGGAAATAATAATACATGTGACCTGATAATCTTTCCAACATCTGATCAATAAAAGGTAAGGGAAAATGATCTTTTCGAGTTGCGTCATTTAGCTTTCTATAATCAATGCAAACTCTCCATCTAGTGACTGTTCTTGTAGGTATTGACTCTTTTTTGTCATTAGACACCACGGTCATGCCTCCCTTTCTAGGAACAACCTGCATAGGGCTTACCCAAGAACTGTCAGAAATAGGATAAATAATGCCTGCATCTAGAAGTTTAATTACCTCGGCTTTTACGACTTCCTTCATGTTGGGATTCAATCGTCTCTGAGCTTGCACCGATGGTTTATATTCATCTTCCATTAAAATTTTGTGGGTGCAAAAAGAATGATTAATTCCCTTAATATCTGAAATTTTCCACTCTATAGCCTACTTGTGCTCCCTTAACACATGGAGTAGTTCCCCTTTTTCTACAATGCTTAAATTTGATGCGATAATAACTGGTAAAGTTGAATCTTCCCCTAAAAAGGCATATTCTAAATGATCTGGCAGTTGCTTTAACTCTAATTTAGGGGGTTCATCAATGGAAGGTTTCTGTCACAACTCATCATTCATCTTTATACTTTCATAACTTATGTGTTTCGTGATAATTTCATTAGAATCTAACTCCTTCTTTACTTCTTCAATTTCAGTGGTGGCTTCATCTTCCCCCCACCTTGAATAAGACACAGTTCCAACGTGTCTGCAAGAGAAAGTTCCTGAAAATTATCTTGAGCAAAGTAATCAATAATACCAACAAAATAACAGGAATCATCTTGTTCTTTAGAAAATTTCATAGCATCATAGATATTAAAAACGACTTCTTCCTCACCAACTCTAAGTACTAATTTACCATCTCCTACATCAATAACAGCTCTAGCAGTAGCTAAGAATAGACGTCCCAAAATTAAAGGCACCTTAATATCCTCATCCATGTCAAGCACAACAAAATCAACAGGGAATATAAATTTCTCTACCTTTACTAGCACATCGTCTATGATTCCCCTAGGATATTTAACAGATCTATCAGCTAGTTGAATACTCATCCTAGTGGGCTTTGGTTCCCCTAGACCTAGTTGCTTGAACATTTTGTAAGGCATGAGATTAATGCTAGCACCTAAATCAGCTAAGGCTTTATCAATAATTAAACTACCAATTAAACAAGGAATAGTAAAACTCCCTAGATCCTTCAGTTTTGTCGGCAGCTTATTTTGGAGAATAGCTGAGCATTCCTCGTTGAGTTCCACAATGGCTAATTCTTCCAACTTCTTTTTATTTGTTAGAAGTTCTTTAAGGAACTTCGCGTACTTCAGCGTCTGCGAAATTGCTTCAACAAAAGGTAAGTTAATGTGTAATTATTTAAAAAGTTCAAGAAATTTACCGAATTGAGCATCGTACGGTCTTTCTTCAACTTTGCCGAATATGGAATAGGCGGTTTGTATTCCTTGAGTGTTGGTGGAGTATTTTCCTTGGCTTCCTCTACCTTGTCTCCTAGAGAGTCTTGAACAGACTTCTTTTCTGGTTCAGCTAGTACTTTCCTATCTCTTAAAGTAATTGCTTTGACATGTCTGGGATTTGGCTCAGTGTTACTTGGTAGTCCATCTTGTGGTCTTTCTGAAATTAATTTCGCAAGTTGACTGATTTGATTCTCAAGCCCTTGAATTGGTGCTTGTTGGTTTTTTAGTGCCGTTTCAGTGTTTTGAAAATGGGTTTCTGTTGAAGCCATAAATTTGGTGAACATCTCTTCAAGAGTCGACTTTTTCTCTTGTTGTGGTGGTGGCTACTGAAATCCCGGAGGAAGCTGTTGTCTTTGATTTCCTTGTCCTCCCCATGAAAAATTGGGGTGATTTCTCCAACCTGCATTGTAAGTATTACTGTAAGGATTATTTTGAGGTCTAGAATTGTTACCCATATTGTTGGCTTGCTCAGTTTCTATGCTATGTTCATAAGATGAGTAGTCTGGATTGAACATATTTCCTTGGGTTGTGTCACACTGCTTCACTGGCTGTGCCTACGTAGAACCAACAAAATTATCAAACCTTTTATTTAGAAGTTCTACTTGGTTAGTAAGCATAGTAACAACATCAATATTATAAACTCCTGCGGCTTTTGTTGGCTTTGTCCTCATGACTTGCCATTGATAGTTATTCAGTGACATCTCTTCAATAAATTCATAAGCTGATTCGGGTGTTTTATTATTGATTGTTCCTCTTGCGGCTGCATCGATCATTTGCCTTGTTGATGGGTTCAAACCGTTGTAGAAGGTTTGAACTTGTAGCCACAAAGGTAATCCATGATGAGGGCACCTTCTCAAAAGATCTTTGTATCTCTCCCAGGCATCGTAAAGTGTTTCCAAATCCATCTGCACAAAAGAAGAGATATCGTTTCGTAATTTAGCTGTTTTAGCTGGAGGAAAATATTTAAGTAAGAATTTCTCTATCATCTGTTCCCATGTAGTGATTGATCCTCGTGGTAAAGAATTTAACCACTGTTTGGCTTTATTTCTCAAAGAGAATGGAAATAGCCTTAGACGAATGGCATCATCAGAAATGCCATTAATTTTAAAAGTATCACAAAGTTCCAAAAAGTTGGCTATGTGTGAATTTGGATCTTCATCCTGTAAACCATCAAACTGCACCAATTACTGTATCATCTGAATAGTGTTAGGTTTTAATTCAAAATTATTAGCAGTAATAGTAGGTCTAGTTGTAACGCCCTAAATTTCGGGTTCTTTTAGATTTTTCTTTAGCTGATAGAATGTTTAAATTCTAGTACGTGGGTGTGTGTTGCATGTTGGGAGTGTGCTAATGGGCTTATAGAAGGCCCATGTGTTGGTTAGAAGCTCGGCAAAATTTTGTATTTTCGACTTAGGAGATAGGGGACTCTTGAAGATAGGTGTTATAAGAAAATAATTGTGAATTAAGACACAAATGAACCAGTGGTAAAGTGGCAAGGGAGACGCCACTAGGCTCCTTAAAAGGTGGCGCCTAAATGAGCTTGGAGGTCCAAGGTTCAAGCTGCAGGGGTTGCAAGTGTGGTGTTTTATTTTTGAGCTTGAGTAGGTAAGAATTTGAAACTGAATAGAACTCTGTTGGAAGAGATTTGAATCGGTCAAGAGAGCAAATTGTGGAGGAGGTTGGGGAGCAAATCAAGGAGTTTGAATTTTGAATGATGGTGGCCGGTTAGAGGACTCTTGGGGAAGGCAAATTCGGCTAGGTGCTTAGGTAGCATTTTCGGCAATTAGGTGCTAGAGTATGCCGATTTCCTAAAGGTTCTTTTAGGTGTTTTGGCCAATTTCTCTAAGAGAGTAAACCCCCATCCTTGTGCCGAATTTTTGCATAGCTTAATAGGTATTGCCGCACACTTATTTGATCAAAAATACAATCTTGTGCCATATTTCTTTTGTGGAACCGATTGCTTGCTTCTTCCCCTCTTCAACCTCAATTCTCAGATTCTTTCTCCTCTATTTCCTTTCTTCTATCGTTCATACTCCTCTATTTTCTCTATTTGCTCTTATTCGAAAGTCACAAAGGCTAGCAACCCCATTGCCGAATCCTTGTTGGCCGAAACCCTTTACACCTTGCCGATTTCTTTCTTGAAACCGAAACCGCCTTTGCTATTCTTTTTTCTCCTATTTTTCACTCTTTCCCATTTTGCATTCGTAAACTGAAACCTCTGTGCTGATTGCTTGATGACAAAACCGACTACTCTTATCCCTTTCTTCTAAACCACTCCATAAGCCGAAACCCTCATTGTGCTTGACCAAATCCTCTCTACTTTCAATTCTTCCTTTCTGTCTTGGATCGTGATTAGGAGGGCTGTAGACACTTCTTGAATCGATTAGCACCGGGGTAAGTACTCAATCTAGTTCTTTCGTTAAGTCTCTGATTGAAGTTTAAGTTAAAACCCTTGTGAGGGTGGTTAACGTGGGACGAAGGCAGTGGTGGTCTTTTGCTTTGATGTTATGGTGTTGGCATAGACAAAAAGGGGCATTTCGCAAGGACTTGGAGGTTGTTTCGGCAAGGCACAGATACTTAGTCCACATTTCGGCAAAGAAGGGTAAGACTTCGATGCTTAGGCCATATAAGCCGATCTTGGTAAGGGGTGTATAACTCTTTGATTATCGATTAGTAGGCTAATAGTTAGCGTTCGATTGTAGGTTCTTCGTACGTGGATTTCGTCAACGTTTCATCAGTAACAAGTGTGTAACGTGTCTCTATCATAGACTAGGATGGCCAAAGGCCGTAATGACCGAAACTATGCTAAAGTGTCCGACTGAAGTGACCGAAAAATTTGTCTTGAAAGGATCTGAGGGTAACCGAATACCCTGTGGTAATCAAACTAGTAAATGACAGTGGCAAAATTGCAGAAGGTGCAATTTCGAGTTTCTCGGTAAGTTGGGTTTCAATGGGCCAAGATGGGCCTAATGGGCTTCCGAGCCCAAATAGGTAAAATGGCTAATAAAGACTATCTGGCGACGTAGTTAGTAATAACTTGTTAAGTTGGTAAACTAAACCTAAAATTGGGCTTAATGGGCTTGAGACAATATTGGACTTAGTAAGGCCCATTAGGGGTTTTAGGCTAAAAAGGGGCAAAACTGGAAATTTGGCATAAATGGACTTCCGTGGTTAATTGGGAACTAATAATCAGCTGTACTTGTATAGAATTCCTGAAAATATGAAAAAGGACTAAAATACCCTTAAATATGGAAAATTACCAAAATACCCCTAGGTGTAAAAAGACTATTATACCCCTAGGGTCAATTCTGTATGAAATGTATGATGTTATGTATCTGCATGAGTTAATTATCTATATGAGTATATCTGATGCTAGATATTGCATGATAGTATGATTATCTGTTGCATGGGGTATGGGTTTATGATGGAGGAAGCGTTCTGGCAGCCTCGCTGCAATCTGGTGACTCTGTCACATTATATCTGGCAACCTCGTTGCGATCTGGTGGCCTCGCCACATTATTTATATCTGGTGACCTCGTCACAATATCTGGCAGCCTCGCTGGAAATATATCTGGCAGCCTCGCTGCAAATGTTATCTGGCAGTCTCACTGCAAATTATATCTGGCAGCTTCGCTGCAAATATCTGTGGCGTGTAGCGGTTGGGTGGGTCGAGTAGTCTCCCCACATGGTGTAAGGCTGGTACGGGGGTGTTAAGGATGGATTTGGGATGGGTTTCTGTTTGCATAATATTTATATATCTGATCTGTTTCTGTTATGGGCCTTTGGGCTTAACCTGATTTCTGTAATGGGCCAAGGCCAACTAATCTGATTCTGAGGCTTGATCTGTTTTGGTCTATGGTTGAGATAATGTTGCACACTGAGTTGTCAAACTCACCCCCTTTTTATTTAACCTCTGCAGGTAACACTCAACCATAGTGGGCTTGGAGCTGGGAGAGATTCGGAGTGGCCACAGCATCTGCATAACTGGTTTTCATTTTGTTTAAAGTATTTTATTATTAAGTTATTTTTGGGTTTTATTTTGTAATAAGGCCGCTGTCTAAGTTTTTTATTTGGTTTAATTTTCTTTGATGATTAAATTACATTTTATAGAATCGCTAGTTTAGGCTGCGCTGGTTTCAAAATCTAAAGAACGTTTTTTAAAACTCAACATGTGAATAATATGGATAACTTGAAGGATTAATAAACTGGTTTTAACAAACTTACTCTTTTGATTCAACCCTCACTTAAGACACAACAAGTCTAAAAGGGCCGTAAACTTAGTTTTAGGATCGTGTGACACACCAGATCTGGTCGTAGCGTCTAGGCCGGGTTTGGGGTGTTACACTAATAATGCTAGTTTGAGTGCCAGCCAAACTAGGTTTAGCATAATCATACATAGTACGAGGAGCTTCATATTGATTTACTGGTTGCGCGGCTATTACGGGAGGTGGTGGAATGTTTTGATTTGCTTCCATCTCTTCCGTAGGTTCAGGTTCTTGTGCTTGGCCTTGTTCTGGATAATGTAGGCTTCTTCTGATCTCTCTACAAGTTTTGCGAACTGTCGCTTCTAAATCTTCGTCAAAAAGCAAATGGTCCTACTGGGTTGTTTCTAGTCATAAACTAGAAATACCTAGAAAGAAAAAGCAAAGAAAATTAAAATAGAATAAAATAAAAATAAATAAAAATAAAAATAAATAAAAACCAAAAATAAATAAATATAGTAATGGCTAAAGTAATAGAAATAGAGTTTTATGAAAGAGGGTTGTATGAAACTAATTCTAAAACTAACTAAAACTGCACAAAAAGTAAGATGGGGAAAAACTCTCGGGAAAACTAATTGATATAGGCAATACTCAAGGGAGAATCCACCTAGGCTTCACTTGTAATTAACTTCTTGAACTAGACGATTTCTTCACTTGACTTGATCCGTAGAGATCCCTAACCTATGTTAATACCTCCATCGAGGATAAGAACAACTAATCCTAGGTGGTTAACTAAAGTTTCTTTATTAATTAACACCCCTAGGTTGCATTAATTTGATCTATGGATCCCCTTATTAGGTTTGACCCTAATCCGGCATATTTATGTCGCCCTATGTCTAGGGTTGCATGCAACTCCGCTTAATTATGGTAGATATACTCTTAAAACAGGGACTTTTGCTCCTCTGCCTAAGCACATCAGTTTATTGACTTAATACTTAGGATTATTAAACCAAGAATTAAGAACACATAATTAAGAACAATTCAAGTATTTATCATATAATTCAAGAATGAATAATAACAAGATCTGTTTTAGGTTTCATCCCTCTCAAGTATTTGAGGGGTTTAGTTCATAATTAATAAAGAAAACATCTCAGAAGAAATAAGATAACAAAACATAAAGATCCCAAAAACCCTTGAAGGAATTTAGGGAGATCCTCTATCTTGATGTAGAATTCTGGCTCCTGGGATGAATCAATCGGCTTCCCTTGGAGTAATTCCTTACTTTCACTCCTTGTGTTGGCAGAAATATGGCGCTCCTTTTTGGGAGAAAAGAATACACCCTTAGAGTTGCCTCCTAGGGTCTTTATATAGAGATTTGGGATGCCTTTCTTAGCCTCTAAGTATCCAAATTCGAGTGAAATTGCACTTCCTCATGACAGGGACATGTCCGTGTGCCACGCCCGTGTGGTTTGACAAGAGGCCGTGTGTGGGCCTGTTGAGGGTGGCACGGCCGTGTAGCCTGGCCGTGCTTATCGAGGCTGGGCCGTGTTGGACCTTGTGTGGCACGGCCATGTGCCACGACCTTGTGGTGACTTCTTGGGCGATGTTGTTTTCACACTTTAGCCCATTTTCTTCGTTTTCGGTACGTTTTTCATTCTTTTCTCTTCCCTATGCTCTCTTGAGTATACAACATGAAATAGAAGGGTTAAGATCACCAATTCTCACAAAATTGATAATAATTCATCCAAAATATAGGCTAAACATGAGGTAAAAATATGTATAATTTATCGTTTATCATAAACCACATTGGGTGTTGATCAAATGCAAACCGAGGTTTTACATAAATTTTTAAACAAGAAGGGTTTTCAATGAGAAGTTGGTTTTCGAAAAACACTTCAATGTGACACACCGGATTCGAGCCTAACTTTTAGGCCGGGTTTGGGGTGTGACACAGTGAATTTATGACACTTTTCACTGAATAAATAATGTCGTCAAATTTTCAAAGCAAAGACAATAGCTGCTAATTCAAAATCATGTATCGGATAATTCTTTTCATGCGTTTTAAGCTATCTAGAAACATAAGCTATTACTTTACCTTCTTGCATCAAAACACAGCCTAAACCATTCAATGACGCATCATTGTAAATTACAAATTCCTTACCCGATTCAGGCTGAACTAGAGCTGGTGCTTCAGTCAACAGGGCTTTCAACTGATCAAGCTTTGCTGACATTTATCAAACCATTCAAACGTCACATCTTTTTATAATAGCCGTGTTACTGGAGAACCTATCATCAAAATCCCTTTTACGAATCTCTGATAGTAACTGGCTAATCCCAGAAAACTTCTTACTTCAGACACATTTTTCGGTAGTTTCCAGTTAATAATGGCTGAAATAGATCCACCCTGATACCTTCAGTAGATACTATATGTCCCGAAAAACTAACTTCCTGAAGCCAAAATTCACATTTGCTAAATTTAGCATACAATTGTTTCTCACGCAAAGTTCACAAAACAATTCTCAAATGATCAGCATGTTCATTTTCATCTCGGGAATATACCAAATATCATCAATGAATACCACCACAAATCTATCCAGATATGGTCTAAAAATTCTATCCATCAAGTCCATAAATACCACAGGCACATTTGTTAAACCAAATGGCATTACAAGAAATTCATAATGCTCGTACCTGGTTCTGAAGGTTGTTTTTGGTACATTCGAGTCTTTCACTCATAATTGATAAAAACCATAATGGAGATCAATCTTTGAAAATATTATGGCACCTTTCAATTGGTCAAATAAATCATCAATGCGAGGTAGAGGATACTTATTCTTGATTGTGACTTTATTGAGTTGTCTGTAATCAATACACAATCTCAATGATCCGTCTTTTTTCTTAACAAATAGAACCGGTGCACCTCAAGGCAGTTCTTACAACTGTGTTTTCAACTCTTTTAATTCTGTAGGGGCCATTCTGTATGGTGCTATAGATACTGGTGTTGTTCTAGGAACGAGATCTATAGAAAATTCCACTTCTCTATCTGGTGGTAATCCAGGTAATTCTTTTGGAAATACATCAGGATACTCATATACCACTGGTATTGATTTAATCTTTGACTCGGATACTTTAGTGTCCAACACATAAGCAAGATAAGCATCATACCCTTTTTTGACATATTTCTGTACTGACATGGCTAATATCACATTAAACAACCCATCCAACTTATTAGATTCGGTATAGAACAATTAATCATTCTGACATTTCAACATAATATGCTTTTGTTTACAATTTACCACAGCATCATGCTAAGTTAACTAATCTATACCCAGGATCGCATCAAATTCATCAAATGGCAATAACATCAAATCAACTAGAACAAAGAAACCCTGTATCATTAATGGACAATTCTTACAAATTTTATCCACCATCACATATTGGCCTAGGGGGTTTGATTCTTTAATCACGAATTCAGTGGACTCGACAGGCAAATTTTTATTAGACACTAAATTCATGCAAATGTATGAATGTGTCGAACCAGGATCAATTAAAGTAATTATATCAGTATAAAGAAGAGAAAAGGTACCAGTAATAACATCAGGTCCAGAAGCATCCTTCCATGTACGAATAGCATATGTCCTTGCCGGTGCTCGTGTCTTAGATTTAACAATTGTATCTTTTGCTGTACCCGACTACCACTCACATTGTCAAGATTCTGAAGTGGTCTACCTCTTGTAGTAGAGTTGCTCGGCCTTGAATTTTTAATAGTATCTCTATCAAATTTCTCTAGGCAATCTCTGATATAATGGTCATAAGAACACATCTAAAATAAGCTTTGCTTCTAATGTGACACTCACTAAAATGTAGTTTATTACAGTGTTTACATCTGGGTTTAGTATTTCTGACACTGCCTACACTCGCTTCAGATGTAGCCTGAAATCTCGAATTAGGTGTCAAGTACTTTTATCTTTCCCAGAATATCCCGTAAAGGTAATAGAGCGGTTATGATCTTTCTTTGACTTCTTTGAGGCCGACTAATATGACTTTCTAGTAAATCTTTTAATTGAAGTTCTGGTTTGCATCTCGGCTTGTCTTTTTTCTTTATTTAGCTCTTTAGCTTTACGAGCTTGATCGACCAGTACGACAAATTCTTTTAATTCCAGAATCCCAACTAACAGCTTTATGTCTTCATTCAGACCTTCTTCAAATCGCTTACACATTGCGACTTCAGTCAGAATACATTCTTTGGCATATTTACTTAGTCTAAAAAATTCTTCTTCATACTCAAATATAGTTATATCGGCCTGTTTAAGTTCCAGGAATTCTTTCCATTTTTGATCAAGAAACCTTTGGCTGATATATTTTTTTCGGAACTCAGTTTGAAAGAATTCCTATATAATCCTCTCTTTAGGCACAACAGAAATTAGTCTATTCCACCATTGATAAGCCGAGTCTTTTAACAAAGATATAACACATTTTAGACATTCAGTCAGTGTACATGATAATTCATCCAGAACTCTAATAGTATTTTCTAACCAGAATTTGGCCATTTCAGGATCATCATCAATTGTAGCTCTAAATTATTTTGCCCCATATTTACAGATTTTGTCAACAGGAGGCTTACTAGTTCTAACAAATTCTGTACCTTGTGGCATATCGGGAACCAGTTGAGAACCAAGAGGGGGTGGAGGCTATTGTACAGCTGCATTTGTTCTTACATATTCAGTAAACCATTCATCCATCATTTAGAAGAAGGCTTCTTTTGCCTCTCCTCCTTGGCCCACAGATACAGGCCTTCTACTACTAGATACTGCTATTTGTATTGAAGCTTGAGCATTGCTCTCAGCTTCTTTGGATTCAGCTTGGTTGGATGACATTACTATATGGAAAACATATTTAAAATGGTCAGGAGATATCACACTATCATAGGTTATATAATGGCATGTATAACTAGACTTGTGTATGCTATGTTAGTCTGAGAATTGGCTAAATCATAGCTCTAATACCAACAAATGTAACACCCCTAACCCGTATCTGTTGCTGAAATAGGGTTCTGAAGTATTACCAGAATATACGATCACATACAGACAATTCATATTATTTAACAATCATGTTAGAAATTATTTAAAAATCCTTTATATGAGCCCTCGAGGCCCAAAACATGCATTAGAAACAAGTTGGGACTAAACTAGGAACTCAGGGAATTTTTCATGAAATTTCAAAATTTTCACCTAGGTGCAGGTTACACATGCCCGTGTGGTCAGGCCGTGTGGCTCACACGGCCAAGTGGCACACCTGTGTTATAGGCCATGTGGGGATTCAAAATGTGCTACACAACCATGCCCCAGTCCTTGTCTTTACCCATGTAACTCTTTGACTTGTGCCACACGGCCAAGTCACATGCCCGTGTGCTAAGCTATGTGTAGGTGCAGGGGTCACACGGCCAAGCCACAAGCCCGTGTGCCAAAACGTGTGATAAATTCTAAGCATTCTGTTTTGAAATTTTTTAAGATGTAGGGGATACACAGCCAAACCACATGCCCGTGCGCGTGGTCGTGTGTCACACACGGTTGAGACACATGCTTGTGTCTCTACCCATGTGGACGAAAATAGGCTATTTTTAAGGCCACATTTCTCACCCAATTTGTCTTGCACCTACATCAACACTTTAACACATTTACCATCCAATTCAGGACATTTAAACCAAGCTAAAACCAAGTCTTATACATGATATATCATCACATGTGTTCATGTATACAAACTTACCTAATTAACCAAATTCACATATATGCATATTTTATCAAATATGCAATCTTAATCCATTCATCCATATGATTACCATCATTTAACCATTTCAAACTCACACATCAAACATGTTAATGCCATATATATACATCTTAAAATATACCAAACACAAGCCATACCAATGGCTAGGTCTAACCAAGCATTTACATACCATCATTTTCCAATTTAACCTATACATGCCAGTATAACCAAAATTTGTTTACTTTATATACTGAAAAGTTCGATGGATAGTGTGATGATACTCCTACCAGCTTTCAACTTTTACGAGCTTCTAAGTACTATAAGACAGGGGAAAATAAAATAGAGTAAACATTTAATGATTAGTAAGTTCATATAACGAAAAAGTTACTTACCATTCATTTATAATTAAGGTAAGCATATAAACACATTCCAAACAACTTGGCCAAAAGCCTAAGCACATCATCTCACCAAACATGTTAGGTATTTATTTCATGTAAATATCAAAAACAAGGATGAGCTCATCAAATATCAAGTTCCATGTTCATAACTCTCTACTTCTTGTATTCATATATCAATCCCATATATTTCATGTATATACAGGTAATAATTCAATTGAATTTCATATTTTCTCATGTCAGGATTTTTCCCGTTGAATCATTCAAAATTCCGATAGATACTAAGGTAGTACACATAAAGTGTACGAATCTAAAATCCGTCAATTCATATTCAGGAGTGCTCATTAGAGCACATAATCGGGAAGTCCTCTCTCGAGCCATATAACAGGAAGCTCATATGAACCATGTAACGGGAAGCTCATAAGAGCCATAATCAGAAAGCTTATGCAAGCCAAAAATGGGTAGCCCCGAAAAGCTATTAATCAGGAAGCTTTGGATAACAATATAACGGGAAGTTCAAGCGAGCCATATTGGGAAGCTCCGAAGAGCCATTAATCAGGAAGCTCACAAAGAGCCTTTAATTAGGAAGCTCACGAAGAGCCAAATAACGGGACACTCAAAAGAGCTTTGGTGTGTCTACAACACATGTAGAATCACAACCAATTGGGATGCTCTAAAGAGCTATTAAGTGGAAGCTCACAAGAACCATATAACGGGAAGCTTAAGAGGGCTAATAACGAGACGCTCTTTCGAGCTATTGTGTTTCCGCAACATATGCAAGACCACAACCAATGCGGGGACCCTGTATCCAACATATTTCATTTATTCAAAGAGGACTTAATACTTGTCGATGATTTTCGAATATGTGATCAATTTCATTTACATGACAATTACATGATTCACATAAAAAACATTCAATTCAAACAAATAAATATACACAATTTAGTTACAGGAACTTACCTCGACAATTGTTCGTGTATGTAGGCTACTAATCCGATACTTTTTATTTTCCTCGATCCAATTCTGTATTAGGTCTATCCAGATCTATACAAATGAATTTATCATCAATTTAATACAATTTATACTCAATTCACATCTTAGGTAAAAATTACCATTTTGCCCCTATACTTTTTTATTAATGATGATTTCGTCCCTAGGCTTGAAAAATGAAATTCATGCAATTTAATCCTTATTCCAAGCCTAGCCTATTTTTTACTTATAACATTTGCAACCAATGTATTCCATAAAATTCAAAATATTTTCATGAATTTTATATATTTTCAATTTAGTCCCTAAATCATGTTTTCATCAAAATTCCTTTAACAAAAGTTGTTTATCTATCAACAACCTTTCATTTTCTACCATGAAACTTTATAATCCATGCATACTCATCCATGACAAAACCCTAGTACTTTGATAACTTTGCAAATTATTCCCCGAGATAGCTAAATTAAGCTATTGCGATCTCAAAAATGTAAAAATATTAAAAACGGGACAAGAAAACATACCTAATTAAGCAAAAATAGCTTACTTGAACTCTCCATCCATAACTAGTGTTTCTATGTCTTTAATTTTAGGAAAGATGATAAAATGATGATATTTTAGTTTATTTTATTATTTATCATCTTTTTATCCTGTACTTTCCAATTTCATCCTTTTCTTTATTTGATTTTCGATGGATGAATCATCATACTTATCTACTAACCCCTCTTACTGGTCTATCTACCATATAAGGACCTCCAATTTTGAATTCCATAGCCATTTGATCCTTTTAGCTACTAGAATTCAACTTTTACATTTTGTGCAATTTGGTCCTTTACCAATTTAGACATGCAACCGATAAAATTTCTTTACGAAATTTTCATACGATATTTCTACCATAAATTAAATCATAAAATAATATTAAGATAAATTTTCTTTCCAAACTCTAATTTGTAGTCCCAAAACCACTGTTCCGATTTTTACTGAAAACGAGCTATTACACCATGTGGTAAACATAAATTTAAAGTATTAAAAATATATAAATATATATAATTTAATTTAGAAAGTATAATTTTTCACATCAAGAATGAAGCTAGGCAAATGGTTGTTGAAATACATATGTATGTGTTTTTTTGGTAACTTTATATATTTTTTATTTTTTATTATAAAATATCAATTTTTAGGTTATTATTGTTTTAAAAATACATAAAATATAAATTTATAAAAATATATATTACAAAATTTATAAATATATATTAAAAATATATTATAAAAATTATATTATCGTGGCTTACATAAAACATATATTATTAAAATTTATATTATAATTTATGAAATTATATTATAAAAATTATAAATATATATTATAAAAAATTATAAATACATATTATACTATAACGATTTACGTAGAAATATATAGTCTAAACGTTTATAAAAAAACATATTTTTATAAAATTGTATAAGTACCAACCTAGTTGACGGAATACAAGTTCAGTAACCAACTAGTTCCAAAAAAAATTAAAGACCAACCAGGTATAAATGGATAAGGATGTTGCACGGCTAGATTACTATTCTCATACCTTAGTATGCTCATGCTGATAATGTAGTATAATATAAGAGAATTATAGAATGAACAAGAGAGAAAAATGAATGGATGGTTCAACTTTCACTGGATACCAAAAGCTTATACTTTCCCTCTATTTATAGGGCCTCAATCATCATGGTTACAAAAAGATAATTAACTTACTCTATAAATTCTTTAGGGGTTATAAGAATTAGAAGAGTTACAAGATAATGATTTTGAGAGTTTTGGGAGTTATAAAGACATTCATTTATCAATGGATTTACAACACTCAATACATTTTTTCATATTTGCAATGTTAATCATAATACTCAATACACTTTTTCGTATTTGATAACGAGTTCTAATTTACTACTAACACAATTTACGACAAAACCTATTAATTAGTATAATGATAAATAGTGAATATATTTATTGCTTATAATGTCAAAATTCATTTCATATTAAACCTTATTTTTTAACCTTTACATTTGAAAGCAATTAAAGATTCATGTCACATACAACAATAAAAAAGTTAAAGAAAATAAATGTACTTTTTAATGTTAAGATAAAATGTAACACTCTATACCCAACCCGATCACCGAGTCTGAGTTACAAGGTGCCACATTCGTTGCTGGAGAAACAACGATCAAACGTAGTCAATTCATACTATTAATTTATAAAGTTTTTTTAACTCAAATATGCACACAAAATAATATTCAACAGTCTATAGGTCCTGTATGAGCATATGGCAGCTCTACAGTTAACTTACGATAGAATTGGGACCATATTGTAAAGAATTCAAAATTCAAAGTTGACGTGTGACATCATCGCTTCCACATCAAGGTGTCGCCAAACACTTTGTCATGTCACAATTTCAGGCTACTCGACACCGCGACATCACTTACTATTTTGTGCTCGTCGAGACAATGGGGTTCCTTGTAACAGCCCGAATTAGGGCCTAGTCGAAATAGTGGTTGCAAGACCACAAATCTAATATTAAAATATATGTTTTGTGATTATTTTAAGGCCTATGATGTGATTGCATGGTTGTGTGAAAATTTCATGAAGAAATTTTATGAATAGGTGATCAATTTGTCCTGTAGGACTAAATTGCAAAAATTGCAAAATATGAGTTTCTAGAAGTTTTAAGGATGAAATAGCATTAGAAAAATTATTAGAGATCCTTATTTAGTAATTGACCATTTTATGGCATGATGGACAAAAATACCCGAGGAAAGGTAAAATTTTAAGGAAGGCCATTAAGGGCATTTTAGTCATTCGGTTAATTAATGAAATAAAAAGGGAAAAAGAAGTAAAATTTTTGTCCATCTTCTTCCCAAGAGTTCCAAAATTCTCAAGCTCTATAGCTAGGTTTTTTTTTTAATCTTTTCAAGCTCAAAATAAGTGACTCCTAGCCTCGTTTTTAATGTTCTTCGTATTTTTAAAATCCTCGTAACTTGACCTAGCTATTTCTACCACTATTTTAAGCTAGGTTTCATGTCCAAAAACTTACCCATGCATGACAAGCATGTATTTTGATGTTTTATGGAGGAATATGAAAGTCTGAGGTGTAATGAACATCTTTCTCTAAGTAATTTTTCATGGAAACCTCTAATAGGGACCAAATTGTAAAAGTGGTAAAAGTAGTGGTAAAAATATGATTTGATGAGAAATGTGGGTTGTTATGAGTACATACAGGGTTTGACTAGGCTTGGGTAATCAAGAAATTAAGTACATTTCGTTATACGAGCCAGGGACCATTTTACAAATATGTGAAAGTTTTAGGGTAAAATTATAATTTTGCCAAAGTATGAATTATGGACTGATTTAGTCAATGTGGTAACTAGATAAGTGAAATTTGACGTTTTAGATCAAGAAACATGAAGCCCGAACTGAAACCGGGGAAAGAACAAGATGGTAGACTAAATTGAATATTGACCCGTATTTTGGATCCAAGGTAAGTTTATGTGTAATAAATCAACATTAAGATATTATGTTTTTCATGATTTTTTGCTTAATGAAATGTATGTTGTTTTCATGAAAGTTGTTAATGAGATTTGAATAAAATAATGATGAAGTTACATTATATAGAAATCCCGGTTAAACTTTAAGAATACGAAGGATACCAATGTCATGGCATAAGACTAAGGAGGTCCCATATAAAACCATATCTGGGATATGACATCGACACCGAGTTGAGATCCCATATAAGACCATGTTTGGGACATGGCATTGACATCGAAATGTGATCCCATATAAGACTATGTCTGGGACATGGCATCAGCATCGTTATATGATCCAGTGTAAGACCATGTCTGGGACATGGCATCGACATCGACATATGATCTTGTATAAGACCATATTTGGGATATGGCATCGACATCGATATAAGATATCGTATAAGACCATATCTAGGATATGGCTTTGGCGTTGACATGTGATCCCATGTAAGACCATATCTGGGATATGGCATTGGCATCCTATCATGAGAATGATATTTTGAGTATCCTTCGGTATTCTAAGTGGTTAACGGGAAAAGAATGTAAGTGAATGTTGAGAATGAAGAAGAATAAAGTTATGTGATGAGTGATACAGGTACTTACGAGAAACTCATGAGAAATGAGCTAAGCATGATATAAGTATGTCGGTAAGAAAGAGTATGAGTAAGCCTTGTTAAAAATCAATGCTAAGTATGAGATGAATTGGGATGTTCTATGAATGATATTCTATGATTTATGTTGTTATTTATTACATGAAACTTACTAAGCATTTATGCTTACTCCCCTTTCTCTTTTCCTTTTTCCTTGTAGTATCGCCAAGCTAGCTCGAGGATCGAAGCAAGTCAGAGCTCGCATCACACTATCGAGTTATTCTTTTGGGTAAAGTGAAGTTTGAGTATCTTGAGTATGGCATGTATAGGAACTTGGTTATTTTGTTATGTGTCATTTTAGATGGCCATTATGTTGGCTATTATTGATACTCATTCCTTTTGTAAATGGCTAATTGAATTTGGCCAATACTAGTTAAGTTATATTATTCAATGATGATGAAATTCATGAAGAATAAGCTTGCAAAATTGATTGTGAATGTATGAAGCTTATGCATGGTGGATGTGGCATGAAACTTAGATTTGAAAGTTATGATTTTGGATACTTGGATGTGTATTGTTGCCATGTTATGAGTAATTGGAAATGGTATAAGTGTGGTTATGTTTCAGGGTGGCAAAAGGCTTGGAAAATAGCATATGGGTAGACACACGGGCATGTGTCTAGGCCGTGTGTGACACACGGTCAACCCCATGGGTATGTTGATGGGCCGTGTGTCCCCTACATCCAAATTTAGTAGAACAGAATACCCAATAATAAAAACACGGGCAGAGACACGGTCGTGTGTCTCAGCCGTGTGAAGTACACGGTCTTAGGACATGGGGGTGTGCCCAGACCGTGTGAAATCTGCACATTAATTGCGAGAATTAAATTTGCCACAAGGCCTAGCACACGGGCATGACTTGGCCTTGTGACCCTAAATGACTGCTAACGTCATAAACAGAGAGTTACACAGGGTATGGACATGGGCGTGTGTGACCACACGGCCTACCCACATGGGCGTTCACATATGCACACAGGCCTATGATCCCTATTTAGGATAAAAATGTTATAAGTTTGCAAAATTTTTGAAAGTTCTTGATTTAGTCTCAAACCACTTCCAAAGTGTGTTTTGGGCCTCATAGGCCTATAATAAGGACGCTATGATTATGAATGCAAAGTTTTATATTGGAAAGATATTAGATGGCCTGATTTAAGGTGTTCAACAGTGTTTAAGTCTGATAATGCCTCGTACCTGGTTCCGGCATTGAATACAGGTAAGGGGCGTTACATTTAGTCTCACCGTAACATTATAGGACATTTCTCGTCGCGACATCACATACTGTTTTTGTAACACCCCTATACCAGTTTGACCCAAGAACCTGATATAGGAATATTACATTTGGAACCAAAGTGATTTTGGCTAATCACTAATATATTTGAACATTAAAAATAAATTTAGATAATTTATAATTTAGTCGCTACTACTTGAAACACACTTGATCTTCCTAAGTACATGCCATTCTATTCCAAAATTTTGAAACATACCCTCTTGGTACTTGGAGATGTGATGACATGGATGCCCATAACTTCAATGATAGCTCTTAAAAATCACCGTACTTAATCTATACACAGAAAATAAAACTGTACGCTGAGTAAAAACTCAGTGGAATTTCTATAATCTGAATATTTAAAAATAATATAATATAATATAATAGGCAAAATTAAATTATAAGGACATATTTATGTTAAGTATCATAACTATCATTTTTCATTTATTAAACAATATCCTAATTCACACAATTACTATATAAATGGTCATTCACATATCAAACCATATTTATTCGTATAATGGCATTAGTTATACAATACTTAATTCATGAATACAACATTATTTACCATACTCAGTTATCACATAAATCACAATTTCTCACACATTCATTTAAAACTTATTCAATTTTTACCATTTGCTATCCCAGATAGCTTTTCACAATATGAAAACAAATTAGTTGTACAATGGCATTATCCATTCCATATTCAATTCATGAGTATTTTACTCATATATTCCATGTATTTACAACACATTTCACATTTTATTTTAAATTCACTATATCAATTTAATTTCTCATATTCTTCATTTTGATTTACATATCATTTCATATTCACAATCATTCAATATTATTCAATTTTTAAATTCATTAATTTACCCCTATTAACATGATTCAGACTCAGATGGATACACAGATCCAACCAAACATACCAGTACAACACCCAGTGCCTAATCGGATAGTTCAAAGCAATAGTTGACACCCAGTGTCTCATCGGCCAAGCCGAAGTAAGTTGGTACCCAGTACCTCTTCGAATCTATCCGAAGTAACAATATGACACCCAGTGTCTCATCGACTCAAGGTCGAAGTATCCCTAAACACTTCCAATCATATGGCATGTCAACTATATTCGACTAACCTAACTAGTTAATAGGGTTTCCAATTCACTTTCTCAATTCAAATTCAATCAAATTCATACCAATCACATATTCTAATATTTTCAGTTCAATATCACAATAACCCATTTAATTCAATACAATCACTTCCAATTTCCAACCAATATATAAATCTACCAATTCTATCCATTTCAATCAATTATCAAATATCAATTACTCACCTCAACACTTATCATATACATTAAATAAAAATTATAAAAATTAATAATTAGATTCTGATTATAGAAATACAAACCGTAATTTCTGAGCTACCCGTCGTTAACTTTATCTTTTCATTTCTTACCTGAGTTCTCCGATGTCACGTTAGCTACGAAAATTAAACAATTAAAAATCATCAATACAACACAATTTCACATTGAATATTTCAATTTTTATTCAACTTTTGCCTATCTTCCAATTTAGTCCCTAAACAGAAACTAACTTTATTTCTTCACAATTAATCTTATATTCTCATACAAATTCTACTTTAAGCTAAATTTAACTCCATAATTTCACTTAAATCCATAAATTTTGAAATTTTCACAATTACCTCAGTTTTTACAACTTTTACAATTTAGTCTCTTAACAAGTTAATCAAATCAACTATTTTTTCTCAATTAACACTTTATCCAAATATTCTAGGCTATCATAAAATCCTTAATAAAATAGAAATTTAACACCAAACCCTAATATTTTTACTATTTTCACGATTTGATACTAACATTAATATTACTTTATAATATCATCATACAACAAAATTAAAGCTCTAAACCCACTCGATATTAATAATTTCTTTCAATATATTAATTTAGACAATAAAACAATTCATTTCATGCAATTTGGTCATTTTTGACATTTTGAAAAAATTGGCCCTAAAGTTTTACTTTTATTCAATTTAGTCCCTGAGCCTAAAACTTGCAAATTAGCCATTTTTAATGTAACCCATGCTAGCTAAATATTCATATTTATTTTCCTCCTCCTCCTCTCCATTCCACATTCTTAATATATATATAATTTCACTATTTACTTATATGTTCATTCAAAGTTGTCTACTTGAGTCATTGTCACTAAATTATTTATATCTTGTGCTACAGAATTCCAAATTAAGATTCGCCTAATGTTTTTGAAACTAGACTCAAATATATTACTACCATGAAGTTTTTAGAATTTATAGTTTAGCCAATAAGTACAGTAAAATCTTCAAATTTATCCCTATTCTGTTGTTTGACAACTTCGACCTTTCCTTACTCAAAATTAATTATCTCACAGTAAGAAATTTGGATGATGTTTCCATTTATTTCTCTTAAAACAAGACTCATTAAGGATTTAAAAATATAAATTTAAGCCCATAATTATTTTTTTAAAATTTTTGATGATTTTTCAAAGTCAGAACAGGGGAACCCAAAATCATTCTGACCTTGTCTCACAAAATTTATTATAACTCATAATTTACAATTTCATTGCTTAAACCGCTTCTTCTATAAAAAAAAATATACTTAATAAGCTTTAATTTCATATTTTATTCATCCTCTAATTCGATTTTCAAATTTTTTGGTGATTTTTAAAAGTTATCCTATTGATGCTGTCCAAAACTGTTTTAGTACAAGATATTAATTACCAAGTTTATAAAACCCTTATTTCCTTTCTCTACAATATTTCCCATCACTGTCCCTTATTTTCCTTCATTAACATATCAAGAACATAGAACCATATATAAGAAAAATTTACGTTAACATGATTTTCATGCCTTTTTCAATAATATCAAACTAAAAAATATTGAAATCTTAATGTGCTTACCTTGGCCTATTGATTTCAATCTTTAACTTGATTTTCTCTCTCCTCCAGCTTCTATTTCTTGAATTTAATTTGATATCCTAGCTCCCCAAAGTCTCCTTATTATTTCTCTCTCTTGGTAACAATGAAAATTCTTTTGATTTCTAGGTGAAAATGGTGAATTTTTGGTGGAAGGACTAAATTGTAAAGAAAAGAAAGTTTCTTTCTTTCTTTTCTCTTCATACATTGGGTGCATGGGGAGAGATGGTGATTCTTCATCTTTTTTTCCACATATATATACTAAATAAAATAATAAAAATATCATTTAAAAAAATCAAATCAAGATATTTATAAATTAATAATTAATTAATTAATTAATTAATCTAAAATATCACCAACATCATCATTGTCTTCTAGATTTCTCTTTCATTCTAAGTAACCATTTTGCCCTTTATAATCTTTTAAAATTCCATCCTTGAGTCATCACTTAATTTGGTAAAATTGCGATTTAGTCGCTCATAATTCTTCACCTATTCAATTTGGCCCTAATTTGTCCATTTTCCTTAGTTTCTAGATCATTCCACCCTTAAAATATTTGCACTATTGTCCTTCAACTTTTTCATATTTACACTTTAACCCCTCAAATTTTACATATTTACTCTTGGGCAACAAAACTTTTCTCACTTTTACAATTTAGTCATTTCTTGATTTAATGTCATAATATACTTCCCAATGTTGACATAACTCAAAATTTCCCTTTTTGTCACTTTATTTCTTTGTTTTAATATATCAAGGATACTACTTTACTTTCTTACTGTAAAAATTTTAGGGTGTTACATTTCTCTCCCTCTTAAAATAAATTTCGTCCTCGAAATTTCCTTATTTTCTTTTGATCATGAACTTTTCTACACATTCTTATCACTAACATTTCTAGTTCTTATATCATTTTGTACTTCATTTTCAATATTATTCTTCTTTTAATTCATTTTCCTTTCCATAAGAATCGAAAACCTTTAGTATATTACCTTTAAAGTTATCCTTTTAATCCTATATTTTCTTTTTACTCAATTGGTCTCCTACTTCTTTTCTTTCCACTTAACCAGAAATCTTTTCTTTATTTAGTTTTCCTAAAATTATCTTTACAAGTGTATAACTCCTTTCTACACATATTTACCTAGCTTATCATTTGTATTCATTCTTTATCCTTTCTTTTCATTTATTTTATTATTATTATTCTTACAACAATTATCTCATACAAATCATGACACTATTGTTTTAACATTTTTTTAAGACTCTACTTTGTTATACTTTTATATTCTCATTTTTATCTCATTTCTTTTCTTTCTCTTTTTAAGGCAAACAATGATTATCCTAGTTATAGATAAGATTTATTACTCTTAATCCAAACCTCTTAGAAATCTATTGGCCCTGTCGTTGCCAATAGTCTCCTTGAGTTAACTGTTCTTTCCTCTTTTCACACTTTAGATCGCTCTTTATTCACTAATCCTTAAAATCATTTTGCTACCTTTTTATGTTCTCTTCATTCAAGAACCTCTGTTGTCTCTTATTATCTTGTTAATATTGATTATTTACTTAACTAAGGTCTTTATTTCTTTCTATACTTCTTTCTTAAAAATTTGTTTTCTGATCTTCATAATTGGAAAATATTACTATTCTGTTCCACTTCTCATATTTCTATTGTTTTTTTTTTTTATATTTCCAAAAGACTAACCTTAGATCAGTATACCAAACTTTTCATTCAAAAACTCTGACTTTCTAAGTTCTTATTCTGTACATGTACAATTATATATATACTCATTTTCCTTACATTCACGAGTCCCTAACTTTTACTTTGTCTTTATTTTTTAACCACTTAAATCCATTTCTATGTCTTCTTCCATCTCTGATTTTGTATCTTCCCCTCAAAAATTCTCTATATTAATTTCTAAATTCTCTTTAAATTCATCTTCTACGATCCAATTTAGAAATTCCTCAAGATCTTCTTCCTCTTCCATCTTTATAACAGGTATTGAATCTATAAATTCTTTTCGTAGTTTCCTAACAACTAATTTTTTTCCATCCATGGTATGTCAAAAACATTCTACTTCCCAATCAACTTTCATGAACCTACATTTTATCTCGCTATTTTTCTTACTCTATCAAAGATTATAAACTTCATGTAGTATCTAACTATATTCTAATAAGTTTGTGGTACCAATGTCTTCCAAAGTTGATCTAAAATCATTTAATGCTCTCATTCTATTAATGTCTCTATTAAGTCATTACTAACCAATTCAAAATAATTCCCTTATCAGTAATAATTCAGATTTTCAAACTTGTCAATACTTCAAATGTTGATATCAAATCTCATCACATCGATATATCCTATATGGCATGTACTTCTAGACTCGTTCTTTTCCTAGAAATTAGAAAACCAAGGCTCTGATATCACTAAATGTAACACCCCTATACCGGTTCGACCCAAGAACTTGATATAGGAATATTACATTTGGTGCCAAAGTGATTTTGGCTAATCACTAATATATTTGAACATTAAAAATAAATTTAGATCATTTATATTTTAGTCCCTACTACTTGAAACACACTTGATCTTCCTAAGTACATGCCATTCTATTCCCAAAATTTTGAAACATACCCTCTTGGTACTTGGAGATGTGATGAGATGGATGCCCATAACTTCAATGATAGCTTTCTAAAATCACCGTACCTAATCTGCACACGGAAAATAAAACCGTACGCTGAGTAAAAACTCAGTGGTGTTTCTGTAATCTGAATGTTTAAAAACAATATAATATAATATAATAGGCAAAATTAAGTTATAAGGACATATTTATTGTAACACCCAAACCCTGCCTAGATGTTATGGCTGAATCTGGCGATGTCACATGGAATGGGATTTGAAATCGAGATTGACAAGTTAAAACCGTTCCAGTTAATTAGCTTTTATTTAATTTGAAAAAATGTGAACTAGTTGATTTGCCTTAAAACATGTCTTTTAAGTAGAAGCTTTTGAAATCAATTATTTTACAAAACTAAAAATCTTAGTTTTTAGTAAAATCGTGTTTTGTTGAGTTGCAGTTTAAAAATCTATAAAAACAGTATAAAATCCCAAATTTAAACCAAACAATCCAAAGTCCCAACATTACAATAATAAATACCCAAGAATAATAGAAAATCAAAAGCTATAATAAAGTAGTTCAGTAGTGGTGGTCACCGCCGAGCCCTCCGCTGCACTGATTCGCCTAAGTCTGGGGATTACATATACAGATTAAATAGAAAAAAGGGGTGAGTTTTTGCAAACTCAGTGTGTAATCCCCACAGAAAACATACATACAGATACACATAAGGAAATAATCAATTGCAGTCTGGGGCCTAAGCCCATTACAGATTCAATTTGGGCCTTGGCCCATTTGGATACAATCTCAGATATAATTTAGGGCCTTGGCCCATCTCAGATACAATATACAATAGCATAAAATCTGAACCCTACCTACCAGCCTCTCCACACCATCTCCGTCCATACCTACAAACTATGTGGGGATTAAATCAACCCACCCATCACTACACACCATGCTGTACCGAAATGCGGCACATAATCAAAAATTTACAGTAGAGCTGCCAGATAACAGGCTTAATAGCCATTCAGACACTTCCTCCAAATAACAATATCCCACCCCGAGGCAATGCAACATACAAAAGATGTCATGCTATTATGCAATTATAGTACATACATTGAGATATCATAATTCATGCTCGGAATAGAAATCAGACAGATAGATCACTCATATAGGGGTCTAAATAGGGCTTACCTACCCTTCAGTAGGTTCACAGTCGACTTGGGCGACCCGTGGAACCTTAGACAACTTTTCAGAGAAATGGGCTCACACGCCCATGTGGTCGGCCCGTGTGGGCCCACACGCCCGTGTGGGCCCACACGCCCGTGTGGCCCACTCGGCCTAAATTGGCCTTAGCAGTGTGATCCATTTCTAATGTAACCCATGCTAGCTAAATATTCATATATGTTTTCACTATTTACTTATATGTTCATTCAAAGCTTTCTACTTGAGTCATTGCCTCTGAATTATTTATATCTTGAGCTACAGAATTCCAAATTAAGATCTGCTTGATGTTTTTGAAACTAGACTCAAATAATTTTCTACGATAAAATTTTCAGTATTATAATTTATTAAATAAGTACAGTAAAATCTTCAAATTTATCTCTATTCTACTTTTTAACAGCTTCAACCTTCCTTACTAAAAATTATTTATCTCTTAGTATGGAATTTTGATGATGTTCCGTTTGTTTCTCTTGAAAAGAGACTCGTTAAGGATTTACACATATAAATTTAATCCCTTAATTATTTTTCTACAATTTTTGATGATTTTCCAAAGTCAGAATAGGGGAACCCAAAATCATTCTGACATTGTCTCACAAAATTTATTATATCTCATAATTTACAATTTCAATGCTTACACTGTTTCTTCCATGAACAACTATACTCAATAAAATTTAATTTCATATTTTATTCAACCTCTACCTCAATTTCCACTACTTTTAATGATTTTTCAAATTTAGACTACTGCTGCCGTCCAAAACTATTTTAATGCAAAATGTTGATTTCCAAGTTTATAACACCTTATTTCCTTTCTCTACAATTTTTCGCATCATTTTTTTTCTTATTTCTCTTATTTCTCGACAGCAAGCAATTTCAGCTTTTTGGCGAATCCTATTTCCTGCGTTTCGGGTACGCACTTGTATCGTTTTCACTGGTTACGCAATCTCGAGATCACCAAAAACCTATAATTGACAATCCCAACTTTAGAATCGATCTTAAACTAAGATTAAAATGTATTCAAGGACCAAAAGGTCTAAGCTGTCCGTTCATCATTTACCTTCTAACTTCGCACAATTCCACCACTACTCAACACGAGGGAGATAGCAACCGAAATGATTCGCTGCTGTAAAAATAACCATTCCTTATTAACGAAGAGTTCAACAAAGTTAAGAATGAATTCAAAGCCAAAACTACTTGCCCAAACAACACTAGAAAACGCATACCTTATACGCTTACCAAACAATCACCACTTCGAGTCAAATCACTGAACGTTCATTCTAGCCTCACAATCGACTCCTAAACAGTCAACAAAACACCCTTTAATCCCTTATCTAGTGTAACATTCGAGTTTAATAAAATGGAAACTTACCGTACAACACAATTGCACACTTGCACAAAGGGAAAAGATGAAGAAAGGCAACAAAAACAGAAGGAGAATTCAAAGGAAATTTGACAGCAATGATTTTATTTAGAAAAAAAAAAGAAAAATCGAAAATTGAGAGTAGGGGAGAAGAGAGGAAATGTCACAGAGTAGAGGAAGGAAAAAAGAGGATTTCGGTAGAAGGGGAAAAAATAATGTCAAAAAGGTGGAAAAGAGTCTGAAATTTGAAATAAAACTAAATAAAAAGATAATGCCTAAAAATATGGTAACTCATCTCCCAAATTCTCTCCTTAACCTCCCACAAAAACTCCACTATTCGAAATTTCATCTTGACTAGGACTTCACCATGCCATACGGCCAAGAAACAAAAATAATTCCCTTGCTTGCGCAGGGACTTGAACTCCAGACCTCCCATACACCAATACACACCTTAGCCATCAGACCAGCAGGCCTATTCTGATATATTTTTACCAACTATTAAAATTAAACCCTTTAGGCCAGGTTAAGGCTTTATTAATAAAAATACTAAAATTTTCCCAAGTCAAGGCTTGAACTTGGGACCTCATACACACACCCAGAACACTTAACCACTGAAGCAGACAAATATCTGTGTCATATTTTTACAAAAATAAAAAAAATATATTTTTGGGATATTTAAGAAATTTTGAAAAAAGATATTGAATCTCTTTACTAATAAGATATTCAGGGACGAAAATCCCTAAAGGGGGGAGAATTGTAATAGCCCGATATAGGGCCTAAACGGAGTAGTGGTTCCGAAACCACAAATTTGAGGTTAAAATATTTATTCTGATTGAGTTTTAAAATTTATTTTGTGTTTTCAATATTTTGTGAAATTTTTGTTACAAAATTTTATTGTTTGTGTGTCCAATTTGATAAATTGGACTAAATTGCAAAAATAGTAAAATGTGCATTCTAGAAGGAAAAGGTGTTTAATTGAAATGTGTTTTATTTATATTTTTATGGTTTACATTTTTATGATATTATTTTGTAAAAATTTTGTACGAAAATTTCGACGTTTGGGTACTCAATTTAGTCAAAAGGACTAAATTGTAAAAAGTGTAAAAGTTGAGTTCTACATGTTAGAGGTGTCCAATTGTTATGAAATTTTAAATTGGAGGTCCTTAAATGGTAATTAGACCATTGGTTAATTTATTGGACAAAAATGGACATGAAATGGGTGAAAAAGAATATTTTTAAGTTAGGGGCATTTTGGTCATTTAGTGATTAAATGAATTAAAAATCAAATTAAAAGCCAATTTTTGCTCATCTTCTTCCTCAAGGCCGAATATATCATGGAGAAACCATGGCTAGGGTTTTTCAAGCCTCCAAGCTCGATTGTAAGTCCATTCTAGCCCCGTTTTTAATGATGTTCTATTTATTTCTCTTGAAAATAGATTCATTAAGGATTTCGACATATAAATTTAAGCCCCTAATTATTTTTCTACAATTTTTGATGATATTCCAAAGTCAAAATAGGGGAACCCGAAATCATTCTGACCTTTTCTCACAAAATTTATTATATCTTATAATTTACAATTCCATTGCTTACACTGTTTCTTCCATGAACAACTAGACTCAATAAACTTTAATTTCATATTTTATTCAACTTCTAACTCAATTTCCACTATTTTTAATGATTTTTCAAAGTTAGACTACTGCTACTATCCACAACTATTTTAGTGCAAAATGTTGATTTCCAAGTTTATAATACCCTTATTTCCTTTCTCTACAATTTTTCGCATCATTTTATCTTATTTCTCTTATTTCTCGACAGCAAGCAATTTCGGCTTTTTGGCGAATCCCATTTTCTACATTTCGAGTACACACCTGTATCGTTTTCGCTACTTACGCAATCTTATGATCACCAAAAACCTATAATTGACAATCCCAACTTTAGGATCGGTCTTAAACTAAGATTAAACCGTATTCACGTACCAAAAGGTCTAAGCTTGTCCGTTCATCACTTACCTTCTAACTTCACACAATTCCACCACTACTCAACACGAGAGAGATAGCAACCAAAACGATTTGTTACTGTAAAAATAACCATTCCTCATTAACGAAGAGTTCAACAAAGTTAAGAATGAATTCGAAACCAAAACTACTCGCCCAAACAACACAAGAAAAGGCATACCTTATACGCTTACCAAACGATCACCACTTCGAGTCAAATCGACGAACGTTAATTCCAGCCCCACGATCGACTCCTAAACAGTCAACAAAACACCCTTTAATCCCTTATCCAGAGTAACATTCGAGTTTAATACAATAGAAACTTACCGTACAACAAAATTGCACGCTTGCACAAAGGGGAAAAGATGAAGAAAGACAATGAAAACAGGAGGGGAATTCAAAGGAAATTCGACAGTAAGGATTTTATTTAGAAAAAAGAGGAAAATCAAAAATTAAGAGTGGGGGAGAAGAGAGAAAATGTCAAAGAGCAGAGGAAGGAAAAAAGGGCATTTCGGCAGTAGGGGAAAAAAATAACGTCAAAAAGGTGGAAAAGAGTCCAAAATTTGAAATAAAACTAAACAAAAAAATAATGACTAAAAATCTGGTAACTCATCTCCTTAATTCTCTCCCTAACCTCCCACAACAAGTCCACTACTCAAAAATTCAATTTGACTAGGACTCCACCACGCCATCTGACCAAGCACCAAAAATAATTCCCTTGCTCGTACAAGGACTTGAACTCCAGACCTCCCACACGCCAACACACACATTAACCACCAGACCAGAAGCCCATTCTGATATATTTTTACCAACTATTAAACTTAAGCCCTTTAGGCCAGGTTAAGGCTTTATTAATAAAACTACTAAAATTTGCCTAATTCAAGGCTTGTACTTGGGACCTCATACACACACCTAGAACACTTAACCACGGAAGCAGACAGATATTTGTGTCATATTTTTACGAAAACAAAAATATACATTTTTGGGGCTTTACATTTATGTCTAGTATCATAACTATCATTTTTCATTTATTAAACAATATCCTAATTCACACAATTACTATATAAATGGGCATTCACATATCAAACCATATTTATTTGTATAATGGCATTAGTCATTCAACACTCAATTCATGAATACAACATTATATATCATACTCAATTATCACATAAATCACAATTTCTCACACATTCATTTATAACTTATTCAATCTTTATCATTTGCTATCCCAGATAGCTTTTCACAATATGAACACAAATCAGTTGTACAATGGTATTATCCATTCCATATTCAATTCATGAGTATTTTACTTATATATTCCATGTATTTACAACACATTTCACATTTTATTTTCAATTCTGTAATGCCCTAGATTTGGGTCTAGAAGTATTGGGCCTTGAGCAAGGGAACGGTTAGGAGACTGCACATAAATATTTAGCTGTGCAAGAAAGTGACATAATGGTATGTTTGCTTTAATGGTTAAGTGATTTAAGAGTGTTTGGGAGTGTCTAAGAAATCTTAGGTTCAAACCTAGGCTTTAGCAAAAATTTTGTTTTTATTGAATAAACCTCTAACTTTGGGCCAATAGGCTTATAATTAATTATGGGTAAGATATAACACAAGAAAACTTGATGATTCAATGGTAAGTGGCATGTGAATGTTCCTTGGGGTCTGAGGCTCGAGGCTTGGCAATGTAAAGAGAAATGTTTTATTTTTGTGGTAAGTTCATAGGAGTGTCCTAGTTTGACTAAAATTGGGGAGTTTGAATTGGTTGGCTGAGTGGTTGTGAGGGAGTGGATGTCATGGAGGATTTATAGGAGAAAATAGGGGATATGGATAAAGGAGTGGGTGGTTGGAATGTTTGAAGGAATGTGAGGTTTGTGTAGCCAAATTGTAGGAGAGATTATAGGGATTGGGGTTGTTACTGATTTGGGGAGAGTTAGAACTCGAATTTCACTTTGTTTCTTCTATTTTTGGTGGTTGAGTAAAAGTTTGGGGTTGTTCTTCATTTCAATTTTCTCTCTACATCGGTCTTGGCAAGCAAATTTTGTTACCCTTTTTGCTTTTGTACCGAATTCTTACTAGGGACTAGGGGTACTTCTCAGTTTTGTTTGCCTTCGGTATTTGTGTTCTCTTCAAATCCCCTATCTATCAATTCTTTCCTCTACTATCTTCTCCAATTCTCAAGCCTTTCTATGCTAACACTTTTTCTTTCTTCCTCTCAACATTTCTCCCTTTCATTTAGAACCGTGGCCGAATACCCTCCTCTTTCTTTTCACTCAAACTTTTTTCGGATTCAGCCTTGGTTTTGGCCGATTCTCCTCTGTTTCATCCTTTACTCCTTCTTGATTGTTCTGGACTCAACGACTTCTCTTTGGCAAGCGGTGAGTATACGGGACTCTTTCTATTTTCTATTAAGTTTTGTTTCTATACACCCCTTTCTTGTACTATTTGTAACCGAATGCCTCCTTTTCCTTTTCTTTCTTACTGCCGATAATTGTTCTCTTCCCTTAGGTGTGATGTTTTCTGGATTCTGGTGAAGGAGTTTGCTAGAGATATTGAAGCGTTCAAAATCTCTCTATTGTCTTTTGATAGAAGGTAATTCTATTTACAATTAGTTTATTTGATCGAGGGTAGGTTGGTTTGTGTTAAGCTGTGGTCGAATAATGCTTTCTCTACTCTAGGGATTGTGTTTTCTATGGTTTCGGGCATGTTCAACCCTTGGGTTGGGTAGTCATAACTGATAGATTACTCTTATATTGCAGATAATCGATAAGGGATGAGTGGTCAATTCTAGCCAGTGATCTAAGAGTGGGATAAGCCGTTTGTTATTCAATCAAGGTGGTAATTAATTAACGATTTGAGATTAAAGGTTTTGTCAACCCTAACGATTGGAAGACTAACTGTACATCTTGATTGAATATAGGTTCGGAGCTAGTGGATCTTAGCACGTTTTCACAAACAGGTGCGTACTCACACTATTTTAACCATAGGTCGGCAAAAGCCAAAAAGTCGAAAATACGACATTTGTTGCCACACGGGCGTGCGATCGCACGTGTGGTAATCCGAGCCCATGAAACAGGGGCGCTTGACTGTAGAGGCCACCATGAGCGATCTCATAGGCTTAGGACGTTTTAGGCCATATTGGGCCGGATATGGGCTGTATGGGCCCAACGAGCTTGTGGGCCCCACGTAAATAAATCACACGGATGAGTGTAGGATATTGGACCCAGATGTGCCGTTCACACGACCAAGGTCATTTCTGGGCTTAGCAGGCCACACGAGCGTGTGGGCCCTACTTGGGCCACATAATGGGCTTTGGGCCATTTGCACTGTTTGACTGTTAAAGGTTGCACGGGTCGCACAAGACGACTGTGGACCTACTGATGGGTCGGTAAGTATACCTAGACCCCCATAGGGTAAAATGACTGATACACCCCCATAGGGTAAATTGACCGATATACCCCCATAGGATAAAATGACCGATATACCCCGGTAGGGTAAAATGACCGAAATACCTTCATAGGTTAAAATGACCGATATACCCCCATAGGGTAAAATGATCGATATACCCCCATAAAGTAAATTGACAGATATACCCCTATAGGGTAAAATGACCGATATACCCCTATAGGGTAAAATGACCGATATACCCCCATAGGATAAATTGACCGATATACCCCCATAGGATAAATTTACCGATATACCCCCATAGGGTAAAATGACTAATATACCCCTATAAGGTGAAATGACTGAAATGCCCCTATAGTGTAAAATGACTATTATACCTCTATGTGACAAATAACTGTTTTGTCCTTACTTGTGTACGACTGTATTTGAGCATGACATTTTGCATACACGTATGATATTATGTCACGACATATTGCAGTGCATGGGGATGGGTTATGATATTTGGAGGAAGTGTACTGTACTGATAATGTCGCACGGGTCACACAAGACGACTGTGGATTGATAAGGTCGCACGGGTCGCACAGGACGACTGTGGACCTAGTGATGGCTTTAAGCCACTTATATTACTAGTAGCTTTGCTGTAATACTAGTTAGTGCTGCAACTGGTGCTAACATTGGGGTGTAGGGATGGGTGGGTCTATTTATTCCCTATAGGAGTGCATGGTTGGATAGGAGATGGTGTGCAAGGTTGGTTGGGATTATGTGCATCATGCATTCTGATTTCTGATACTGTTATGGGCTAAAGCCCAACTGATACTATTATGGGCTAAGGCCCAATTAATACTGTTATGGGCTAAGGCCCAACTGATACTCTAATGGGCTAAGGCCCACATTGATACTATTATTGTAATGGGCTCAGGCCTGGACTGTTACTGCATACTGTATGACTGACTGTTAATTAAGAGATTACACACTAAGTTTTCATAAACTCACCCTTCTGTTTATCTGTATAGGTAACCCCCAGCCATAGATGGATAGGTGCCATGAGGGACTCGGAGGTGGCCACACGATTGCATCTATTTCATACTTGACTTTATTTACTGTTAAATTTTGATTTAGGTATTTATTTTTGTAATAAGGCCTCTTTAAAGTTTTAACTTTAATTTTGGGATTATTACTTGCTTTGATATAAATTGCTAGATGTAGGAAAAAGACAAGTTTTTCAAAAGATAACTATTTTTCAAAGACACCACGTTTACGCAATTTGATTAAAAAGCTTCCACCATAAACAATATTTTGAAACTAATAACGTTTTAAAGGAAGAACTTTTGATAATAACGCAAGTTTTTTAAATATTCTTTTGGTTCACACAAAGAGGCTAAATAAAGATTGGGCTTTCCAAACGATATCACGTTTTAAAAGTGAATAACTCTTCAATGACGCATGTTTTGGAAACGAACGACCCGTTTTGGAATCACTACCTAATAACAAATTGGTTTTGAGGTTTCCAACAAAAACAATTTTTACGCTTCACACTTTAATGTGACACCACCAGATTTGGCCATCACGCCTAGGCCGGGTTTGGGGTGTTACAAATTCACTATATCAATTTAACTTCTCATATTATTCATTTTGATCTACATATCATTTCATATTCACAATCATTCAATATTATTCAATTTGGGATTTCATTAATTTGCCCCTATTAACATGATTCAAACTCAGACGGATACACAGATCCAACCAAACACACCAGTACGGCACCTACTGCCTCATCGGATAGTTCAAAGCAATAGTTGACACCCAGTGTCTCATCGGCCAAGCTGAAGTAAGTTGGTACCCAGTACCTTATCGAATCTATCCGAAGTAACAGTATGACACCCAGTGTCTCATCGACTCAAGGTCGAAGTATTCCTAAACACTTCTAATCTTATGGCATGCCAACTATATCTGACTAACCCGACTAGTTAATAGGGTTTCCAATTCACTTTCTCAATTCAAATTCAATCAAATTCATACCAATCACATATTCTAATATTTTCAATTCAATATCACAATAACCCATTTAATTCAATGCAATCACTTTCAATTTCCAATCAATATATATATATCTACCAATTCAATCCATTTCAATCAATTATCAAATATCAATTACTCACCTCAACACTTACCATATACATTAAATAAAAATTATAACAATTAATAATAAGATTCGGATTATAGAAATACAAACCGTAATTTCTGAGCTACCCCTCGTTAACTTTATCTTTTTCTTTCTTAGCCTATGTATCTGGCGCGACGTTAGCTAAAAAATTAAACAATTAAAAATCATCAATACAACACAATTTCACATTGAATATTTCAATTTTTATTCAACTTTTGCCTAATTTTCAATTTAGTCCCTAAATCGAGACTAACTTTATTTCTTCACAATTAATCTTATATTCTCATAAAAATTCTACTTTAAACTAAATTTAACTCCCTAATTTCACTTAAATCTATAAATTTTGAAATTTTCACAAGTACCCCAGTTTTTACAACTTTTACAATTTAGTCTCTTAACTAGTTAATCAAATCAACTAAAATTTCTCAATTAACACTTTATCCAAATATTCTAGGCTATCATACAGCCCTTAATAAAACAAAAATTTAATACCAAACCTTAATATTTTAACTATTTTCACAATTTGATACAAAAATTAATATTACTTTATAATATCATCACACAACAAAATTAAAGCTCTAAACCCACTTGATATTAATAATTTCTTTCAATATATTAATTTAAAAAATAAAATGATTCATTTAATGCAATTTAGTCATTTTTGACATTTTTACAAAATTACCCCTAAAGTTTTACTTTTATTCAATTTAGTCCCTGAGCCTAAAACTTGCAAATTAGCCATTTTTAATGTAACCCGTGCTAGCTAAATATTCATATATATTTTCCTCCTCCTCCTCTCCATTCCACATTCTTAATATATATATAATTTCACTATTTAATTATATGTTCATTCAAAGATGTCTACTTGAGTCATTGTCACTAAATTATTTACATCTTGTGCTACAGAATTCCAAATTAAGATTTGTTTGATGTTTTTGAAACTAGCCTCAAATATCTGTCTACCATGAAATTTTTAGAATTTATAGTTTAGCTAATAAGTACAGTAAAATCTTCAAATTTATCCCTATTCTGCTGTTTGATAGCTTTGACCTTCCCTTACTAAAAATTAATTATCTCTTAGTAAGGAATTTTTATGATGTTTCCGTTTGTTTCTCTTAAAAATAGACTCATTAAGGATTTAAAAACATAAATTTAAGACCATAATTATTTTTTTAAAATTTTAGATGATTTTTCAAATTCAGAACAGGGGAACCCGAAATCATTTTGGCCTTGTCTCACAAAATTTATTATAACTCGTAATTTACAATTCCATTGCTTGCACCACTTCTTCTGTTAAAACTAGACTCAATAAGATTTAATTTCATATTTTATATATCCTCTAATTCGATTTCCACAATTTTTGGTGATTTTTCAAAGTTAGCCTACTGCTGCTATCCAAAACTGTTTTAGTGCAAGATATTATTTACCAAGTTTATAACACCCTTATTTCCTTTCTCTACAATATTTCTCATTGCTTTCTCTTATTTTCCTTCATTAGCATATCAAGAACATAGAATCATATATAAGAAAACTTGACATTAACATCATTTTCATGCATTTTTCAATAATATCAAGCTAAAAAAAATTGAAATCTTGATGTTCTTACCTTGTCCTATTGATTTCAATCTTTAACTTGATTTTCTCTCTCTTCCAGCTTCTATTTCTTGAATCTAACTTGATATTCTATCTCCCCAAAGTCTCCTTATTATTTCTCTCTCTTGGTAACGATGGAAATTCTTTTGATTTCTAGGTGAAAATGGTGAATTTTTGGTGGAAGAACTAAATTGTAAAGAAAAGAAAGTTTCTTTCTTTCTTTTCTCTTCATACGTTACGTGCATGGGGAGAGATGGTGATTCTTCATCGTTTTTTCCACATATATACTAAATAAAATAATAAAATAATAAAATATCATTTAAAAAAATCAAATCAAACTATTTATAAATTAATATTTATTTATTTAATTAAATTAAGGTATCACCAACATTATCATTTCCTTTTAGATTTCTCTCTCCTTCTAATTGACCAGTTTTCCCTTTATGATCTTTTAAAATTCCATCCTTGAGTCATCACTTAATTTTGTAAAATTGCGATTTAGTCACTCATAATTCTTAACCTATTCAATTTGGCCCTAATTCATCCATTTTCCTTAGTTTCTAGATCATTCCACCCTTAAAATATTTGCACTATTAGTCCTTCAACTTTTTTATATTTACACTGTAACCCCTCAAATTTTGCGTATTTACTCTTGGCAACAAAACTTTTCACTTTTACAATTTAGCCCTTTCTTGAATTAATATGTCATAATATATGTTGACATAACTCAAAATTTACCTTTTTGTCACTTTATTTCATTATTTTAATATATCAAGGATACTACTTTACTTTCTTATTGTAGAAATTTTCGGGGTATTACACCCCTAACCCGTATCGATCGCTAGGAGTGAGCTACAAAACGCTATAGTACAAAATGGAACAATTACAGACCTTTAACAAATAATTCAAGTAAAAAATCATCATATACCATTATATAAGTCATTCAAAACAAATTTAAACTTTTCTCGAGTTTAGTACGAGCTTACGTAAGCTCTAAAGTTAACTCGAGATCGAATAAGGACCAAATTACAAAATTTGAAACGTGTAGGGTTGATGTCGTGACGAGATTTTCTCCATGTCGTGAAATTGCCAAATAGTATGTCATGTCACAACTTTAGACCACTTGACATCGAAACATCACAAATTGTTGGCCGATGTTACGACGAGGGGAGATCGACATTGGGACGAGGAATATATTTTTGGTAAAATTTGGCCATTTGGTACTTATCTCAAACCAACCTTTCAAATAGGCCATAAGAATACAATTGACAACATTTAAACCTATTCAAAACATAACATATAATCATCTAATCAATCTAGAAAATAAATGTCACAACCCATTTTTCAGTGTTGTCGAAAATAGTGGTTTTCGGATCGCAATATCTACTAGTGAGTTTGTAAATATTATTATTTAATATTTATGAGTCAAATCAGTGTGTTGGAAAAAACGAGTTTGGAAAACATAGTGGAAAATAAATTTAGGGAAAAACTAGAGTTTTAAATTTTTTTCCAAAACAAAATCTTAGTTGTGATATATAAAGTAATAAACAATTAATCAAAACTGTACCTTTTTTATTCATCTAGGATGAGCGCTTCGACTGAGTAGTCTTCTCCATTATCCTCGAGCTCACGTCTGCCGAGTGTGAGCTCACTTTGAATCAGAAATTTTTTCACAAAAATTACTAGTGGGGTAATTTCTCAATTTCTCTAAACTTTTGGGTCAATTTATAAATTAGAAAAATATCTCTAAAATTCTCTGGAATAATCTATTAAGAGAATTTTCTCTCTACAACTTTCTCTTGAATTCAAGTGTGTAAAAAATAATGATCCAAGGCTCACTTTATACTGGGAGAGTTTAGAGAGTTCAACTATAATTAAACTTCATCACTTTAATATTAAATTTAATCTAATATTTATTAAGATAAATATTTATTAAGATAAATATTACATTAAATTTAATATTAAATCTTATTAAAATAATAGAACGTTTATCTGCAAGATAAACATTAAATTAAATTTAATATTAAGATAATCACTTTAATATTAAATTAAAAAAATACTATTAAGATAAGTATTAAATTGAATTTAATATTAAACTATTAAAATAATATTTTTTTCTAATATTTAATCTGAAATCAAATTCACTGGTAAAGTCCCAGTAGGAGTGTAACTCTTCCATTGCTCAACCACTGAAGACCAAGCACTGCCGACCACTGGGATGCTGTTGTTGCAGCTGCCAGCACCGCCGTATCTAGTGATGCAGGTGCGACACCCTTACGGCACCTTGAGTCACTAGTTGGACCGTCGGCCCAGTTTTCCAAACCAAGCCCGGTTCGACCAATTTTTGGGTTTCGGTCTTAGTTTTGGGCTCCCGGGTCGAATTTACGATCTCAGGTCCAATTTTCAAGTTCAATTACCTGTTTGGCCAATTGTCTGACTTGAAAATTAATTTTTAAAAATACCATATTAATTTTCATTATTTTAATTAATTTAATTTACTTGATTTGTAACCTCCCAAACTCGGCCTAGACATTATGGGTAGATTGAGAAGGCTACATTAGCCACCGAAATGGCTAAGCTAACTTATGTTACTTTTGAATACTTTAAATAAACTCATTTTAGAGAAAACCGTAGTTGTACTTTGAGTTAGCTTAAAAGCATTCATTCATTAGCTTGTGTATAGTTATGATTCATTTTATTGTTGATAGTGTTGTTTTAAAAAAACTGTTTACTTGTCGCTCTTCTTTAAAAAAACCCGATGTTAAACTAATGTAGCTGAAAAACCATTTTTCAAGTCATTTTGGAAACTTAGTTGCCTTATTGATTTATTTTTCAAAAATGATTCCTTTGCAATGCAGCAGAAACTAGGGAACAATATCAAATTTTACTTAAGATCGATATAATGCATTATCCGGTTATTATGGTTGAGTAATCATAGACCAAAAATAATTAAAAATTACAAGCCAAAACCAATAAAGACTTAGTAATACTAATTAAGAGTAGTCCGAGGTCCAAGGTGATTCTTCGAATGCCGAGTCTGGTCCTAATTTCGAGGTTTACCCAAAATTTAAACACTATTGGGGGTAAGCTTATGAAAAGCTCAATGTGGGTCGAACAATTATTTAAGCAGGCAAAAATATCAAATACAATGAAACATATTAGCATTAACAGAGGAAAAGAAAACCATCATAGGAATTTCATATCATTACATAGCCACTATCAAATTGATGTCAAATGGTGTATGAGCATGGGACATCATTCATATGTGTAACAATCAATAATTTTGATACCATTCAATACAACACAATACAACACATATCATAAATCAATAACATTCGAATATGTTGTGAGCATGATGCAATACAAAAGGGTTTCTACCTATACCATTCGGTACATACCACGAGTTCCCCAGAACCCATCATTCGAACTCTAAAACATTATCAGCTTAAGCCTGTTGTGGTTAAAACCACCGATAACAATATGCAAAAAATTTTTCCAGTAAAAATGTAGATAACCTGCCAGTAAAAGTGCAATAAATTTCCATTCCTCTCAGTATTCCAGGTGTAGTGCACTGACTACGAATAATATGGACTTAATATGCTGCCAGTACTCCATGGAACTCCTCCATCAACCACAAAACCCCAACGTAATGCATATGCAATATGTCACACAATCTCATACATAATCATATCTCAATACTTTTCACATTTATTTGACATTGTAACGCCCCAAGTTTTTGTTTAAAAAATATGTTTCTGTTATACATTGACACAATGGTGTATATGCTTTAGTGGGTAAGTGTTCTGGGTGTGTGTGTGAGGTCTCAAGTTCAAGCCACAACTTGGGAAATTTTGGTATTTTGTGAATAAATCCCTATCTTTGGTTAGTAGGTTTATAAGTAATTGTTGGTAAAAACTTAACAGAATGGGCCTGCTGGTCTAGTGGTTAAGTTGTGTGTTAGTATGATGGAGGTCTGGAGTTTGAATCCCTACGTGAGCATAGGAGTATTTTTTGCTCGTTTGACCGAGAGAGTTTTGGTCAAATAGAAATTCTGAGTAGTGGAGTTTGAGTAGGAAAGTGGGGGAGTAATTTGGGGTATTGGGTAGTTTTCGGGATATTATTCTTTCTCCCAGTCTGAAATTTTGGTTTCTTTTCCCCTAAAAACTGTTCGGTTTCCTCCCTAATTTCCCTAAGTTTCCTGATTTTTTTCCCTTTTGCTTCTCTGTCGTGTTTCTATTGCTAATCTCCCCATTACTTCCTTTTCTCTTTCCGTTTCTTTGTGCCTGCTGGTTGGTTCTCGTGTTTGACCATTATGTTTGTGTTTGTGGATTTATTTCTTTGGTAAGTAATCTTTCAGTCTTCTTTGTTTGGAATTGGGACTTAGTAATGTTGGGTTATGGGTTTTAACTGATCTATGCCATGTTTAGGTGAAGACCGACGTGCTAGAACCATGCTATTAGCTTTGTAAGCGTTCAATCATCGCTGCTTGTCGTAAGGTAAAGGTTTAGTTGCTTTAAAAGAGCTTGTCTAGTACTTTTGGTTTAGATTAAGATTGTTCTAAATGCTCATTTAGAGGTTCATTTGGTCAATTGTAGGTACAGAAGGGATTGGGAGTGAGTAGGCATCAAAAACAAATCAGGTGTGTACCCAAAAACACAGAAAATGAGAATTGACAAAAGCCGAAAAACGAAACTGTCGATGCCACACAGTTGTAACCCCTTTACCCATATCCGACGCCAAGACAAGGTACAATGCATTACCTAACTAATACATACACAAACATACATTCTTGGATCAATAAACTTCATTCAAGTTTAAACTTTTCAAACTTTATCATACAGTCCCTAAAATAGGCCTACGAGGCTCAAAACACACATCGAAGGTGGTTCAGGACTACATCAGAAACTTTGAGACACATAGAAAACTTTTCTTCAAAAATAGGGCACACACCTGTGTGGAGGGGCGACACGCCTGTGTGATCCCATTACATGGCTATGTTTGAAGCTTGTGTGGCTTACACAGCCTAAGCATTTAGGGACACACCTGTGTCCAATGCCTGTGTAGATTTATTTTCTAACATCGAACCTACAAGGGTTTTCACACTGCCTGGCACCCGCCTGTGTCCCTGGCCCGTGTCCCTCACATGGCCATGACACGCTTTTATCTTAGCCCGTGTGTGAAAAGCTTGACATTCTGTTTCTGACGTTAGCAACAATTTAAGGTTACACGGCCATGACACACGCCTGTGTACTAGGCCGTGTCTTTCACACAATTGAGACACACGGTCTTGTCTTAGCTCGTGTGGTTACTACTGGGCATTTAATTTTGCCAACTTAAGGTACAGGGGACACACAGCCTGGCCACATGCCTATGGGGTGGACTGTGTGTCACACACGGCCTAGACACACTTCCATGCGTCTACCCGTGTAGACAATATAAGGCTATCTACCAAGCCTTTTGCCACCCTAAAACAAGATCAAATACATGCCAATACATGACATGGCATAAATACTCAACCAAATAATCATAATTGGACATCCACACATCAACACATGACCAATCTAACCATACATTAATGCTACTACCCCTAATGCACTTGCTCATCCATGCTATTTTGCACATTTATGAAAAGCAACATCATTTGCATATATCAATAATGAATATTAGCCATTGTCCATGGCCTTATACAAAATGAGTCAATTCTATGACAAGCCAACACATTTGGCTCCAAAACAATATGACACTTAACAAAAAAAACTAAGTCCCTATACATGCCATTTCTTAAATTACAAAAAAAAAGGATTAGCTATACTGAATGCTTCGACTGATAGTGTCAACGATGCCTCCGACGTTCTTTGATCCAAGAGCTAATTAGGCGGCACTATAAGAAAATGGAAAAGAAAGAAAGTAAGCATAAAGCTTAGTAAGTCGCATGTAAATAAATGACAACAATTTACCTTGCATTCACATACTCACAACATATCACAATTTGCACATGATACATAAATGGCTATAAACACAAGTTACTCATTTTCATCCCTTACTAATCATACAACATAAGTTTGAGCTCACATCTCATACATTTCATATAAGTACCTATACCACTCACAACATGGTTATAACCTTTTCCAATATAACATAAATTGTACATTTCTTGTTGAACCTTTTTGAATATGAAAATATATTCAATAAGCCTTATACGTAGGGTAAAATGCCAATGCCATGTCCCAGACATGGTCTTACACTGGCCCACACATAGCAGTGCCGATACCATGTCCCAGACATGGTCTTACACTGAAACTTATCAAGGTCGATGCCATGTCCCAGACATGGTCTTACACTAGCACTCACATCAATGCCGATGCCATGTCCCAGACATGGTCTTACACTGGCTCTCGAATAACCCTAGTATTATGGCATGAATATCTGATCTATTCCTAGGTTCAAACAGGATTTTACCATATCATTCTCATCATGCAAATTCATAATCACAATTGAACATTTTATGCTATATCAATTAATCAATGCATAAACACAATAGAGTTGTAATATTTACACGTAACTTACCTCAATGTACAAAATATGAGCGACTAACCGATTTAATCCACTTGCTTGGCTTTCCCCCAGTCTAGGTCCAGATTTCATATTTCTTGATCTAAAAAAATTCACTAATTTAATCACCATATTAATTTATACACTCCAAAATTCACATTTTGGTAAAATGACCGTTTTGCCCCAAACTTTCACAAAATGACGATTTTACTTCTAGACTCAAAAATTAATTTTCATCAAATTTACTCATTAATCAAGCCTAGCCAAACCTTTATTACTCTTATGGCAGCTCCAAATTTCAAGTATTTCACACAATTACTATATATTTTACAACTTTTACAAAATAGTCAGTGATTTTTCATGAAAATCCTTTCACAAAAGTTGTTTATTTCTTCCATAAAATTTCAGCAAACAACATAAACACTCTCATGATAAAACCCTATACTTTCAACCATTTTGCAAAATAGTCCCCTCAATAGCTAGCTCATGCTACAAGGGTCCCAAAAGTACAAAAAATATAAAAAATGGCTACTAAAATCACTTACTTGTTAAGGGTGGAGAGTGGCTGAGTTTTTAAGCTTCTAAAACCCTTACTTTTCTGATATTTTTAGTGAGGAAGAAGAAGGTAAAAAGATGAAGCCCTTTTTTTGTTTTATTTTATTTCTAGTCAAATAGGTCACTAAATTTTTCACCTAACATTGACTACTCCATTTTTCTTGTCTCATGGCCAGCCACCCCTATTAAAATGGGTCCATTTATGCACCAAGGACCTCTGTATTTATGTTTCATAGCTATTTAACACAATTTGCTAGTAAAACAAAACTTTTGCCCTTTATGCGATTTAGTCCTTTTTCGCAATTAAGCTCACAATCGCTACAATTAATTTACCAAAATTTTCATACACTCATATAATTATGCTGTGACACATAAAATAATATTAAAAATAATTTCTTCTACCTCAGATTTGTGGTTTTGAAACCACTGTTCTAACTAAGCCCAAAATCGAGCTGTTACAATTCTCCCCCTTATGGATTTTCGTCCCCGAAAATCTTACCAGTGAAAAGATTTGGGTATTGGTCTCTCATAGCCTCCTCAGGCTCCCATGTGGCTTATTTGACTCCCATGTGGTCTCTCATAGCGCACACCGGTGAACCATATGAGCGTGTGGGATTTTGGGCTAGGCCATGTTTGATACACGGGCGTGTGGGCCAACACGGGCAGGCCATAAGGGCGTGTGATCCCATTTTTTTGAAATGGTCTACAGGGTTGTACGAGTCAACCAAGATGACTGTGGACCTATTGTAGGGCCAGTAAGCATTACTTAGACCCTTAAGTATGTGACTTGATTATGTGATGTATGAATTAAGCATGTTACACTTAGCATATATATCTACACTGGCTGTATAATCTGATAAAATGCATTATAGCATTTCATATTGTATGTTGCATTGCATCGAGGTGGGTTAAAGTATATGGAGGAAGTATTCTAAAAGGCTCTTAAGCTTGATATCTGGCAGCATAGCTGTAAATATCTAATTATGTGCTGCATTTCGGTACAACGTGGTGTGTTGGGATGAGTAGGTCGATTTTATCCCCACATGGTGTGCAGGGCTGGCAAGTTGGGTTCTATTAATATGTTCTATTTTACATATGGTATCTGAGATGGGCTAAGGCCCTAAGTTTTATCTGATTCTGTATCTGAGTGGACTAAGGTTCAGACCGAGTCTATAATGGGCTTAGGCCCGAACTACATATGCTTATATATGTTTGATTTCTAATATTATGCTGTGTGCACACTTCTATGGGGATTACACACTGAGTTTGTGAAAACTCACTCTATTCTGTTTAAACTGTCCAGGTAATCCCTAACAATAGATAGATCGGAGCAGTGGAGGACTCGGCAGTGATCACCACGGTTTCGTACTGTATTAATGCAGTTTTCCTTTTAGTCATTTATTTCCTCTTTTAATTTGGGTTTATTTATGTAATTTATGGACTATGGACTTTTGGCCTAAATTTATGCTTTTAAATTGTTTCACGATTTTCCATTCTGATAAACACGATAAAATTAGATTTTGGATCAAAAATTCAGTTTTTCCTAAAACGAATTGATCTCAAAAGCGTCCGTTAAACAATAAGAGATCTATTTGCCTAATAATGAATTCACACTTTTTTATTAAATAAGAGCTTATGACTAGAACGATTTTGATTCTACAACTCATTTTAAAAACTTCTATGTGACATCATCAAATTCAGCCATAACATCTAGGCTGGGTTTGGGGTGTTACAGACATGATCAACATGTCCTCAATAATCACATACTTTTAGTAAATGGAAATATTGTTCCAATCTTTCAAATTACCATTGTGTTGGTGTCAATCAATATCGTTCAATTTCACATACTTTACGGATTTTCATTATGCATAAATAACACCCTTTTTAGTATACAATATAAAAAACATCTCATGCGTTTAAATCATACATAAGCTTAATATTTCAACACATTATATCATTCAGTCAAACATTCTCATCTCATAACTCAAATATGCAATTATAAACTCAATCAAACATTCATACTATCAAACTAGCAATTTTGCAGACATGCCAATCTTTTAAGGCTCGAAACATACTTGATTCGGCCACTCACAAAATCAATAATTTGGATATTAAGCCAACCCAATAAGCAAGCTAATTATCAAATTTAACATGATATTTAACATTTTCAAATAATTTTATGAGTTTAGGACCACACCTTATTTTCCGTTTCCTCGCAGCACACTAGTGAATCTTCCAATTTTCCTTAATAATTCCTTAAACAAACCTAAACCAAAATTCAATATAAATACAATAAATTTACCATTGAACCAGCCCCCAAACACCCACTTATGAGTTCAAACCAATCATTGAAATTATAACTATTTTATGAATCTAAACTAGTTAGGTTCTTTACACTATATTAATACGAATCGTACGTACAATCGTTCCTCGCCTTTACGAATGATTTCGGGCTTTTGGGTCAGCAAATAATTTAATAATATACTAGAAAATAAGTACCTAATTATTGATTAAATTCCTTCATTTAATTACTTCATAACCTTTACCTAACAACTATGTCGAAATAACAAACTAGTTACCCTTAATTGTATTTATGCTTCACGATTTATGGGTTTCAAATGGCCAATCGATCAAGAACATTTTTCCATAATTGAAATAGGTTTAAAAGCTGATTAGGAGGGTTCAAGAACTCAAATTAAGGCTGGAAAAATATAATCAAGAACCAAGAAACAAAATAACCCCCTTTCTTGCATATAGAAGCACGCACCACCACCCATGGTGGCCAAAATTGGGGCTGAATTATAAAACGGTTTGAGATCTCATTAAAATATGAAAAAATAACTTTGAAATAATTTAAAATCCCCAAATCCAAGATCTGGAAATTTTTGTTTTTAATTGACAAAATTAATCAAGAAATTAAAGAGAAAAGAGACCATACCTAAGCTAGTCGAAAGAAACGGCAATTGCACTTTCTTGGCAATGTTCGGGATCGATCTTGCAGTTCAAGATTTCAGATTTAGGGCTGATTTAAATGAGGATAAATGGAATCAATATAATACATATGGTGCACAATCTTGACGCAAAAAGTAAAAGAAAGAGATTGTAAAATGGAAGGTGTAGGTGACAGCATTAATGGAGGAAAAGAAAAAAAATAAAATCAAAGAAAGGGAGAGGAGGAGATGAACGGATAGGGCAATGAGGAGGATGATTAAAGGCTGATTATTTGTGAAAAATTAACTTTTATACCTAGGGTTACAAGGCTTGGGTGGCACACACATTAAAAACAACAAATTTTTTTCCAAAAATTAAATTATTTCGCAAGGGAAAGGATTCGAACTTGGGACCTCATTTAATTTCCATGCTTTATCATATTTCTTTTAACCATTAGGATTTTTCCTCATTCTTGCAATAATTTTCTTATATTTATTTTAAAAACAAGGCATGACCACTCTCTCTCGATTTACAAACCCATTTATACTAACCCCCGATTTTTGGGATGTTACATGATCAGAATTAATTTTTTTCAAAAATCACTTAGATTTTCCAAATTATTTTTTCAAGAATATTCTGTAATCAAATTCTCTAGTTGAAAAATTCTCATGACCACCTAATTTAATTCCACATCAAATAAATTGACTTAATTAAATTATTTCCAAAGTCGTAGAATTTTCTTTTGCTTCAAATGCAATCTGATCAAGCTTTTGTCGAGCTAGCGGAAGGACCAATCAGATATATACAATTAGACTTTAATGATTGCAATTATGTCCAAAAGCATTGTTCCGATAATTTGCAATTACTTTATCATGGAGTTAGCCCACAAAAAGTAGCATGATTGAAAACTCCTTATTGTATACTCTTTATGAAAGCAATTCATCCAACTGCTTTGTCCAATGACCTTGCCATGTGTGAGTTACCCTTAAATGATATCCTTGGTTCCTTTGAGTTAAATCCGTTCACTCAATAATTCCTATTTTATCTCATTGTCACCATTGTGTCTTCTTAATGATTAATATGACCACTGCCAACAAATGACCATGACAAGTTGCTCATTCAAGAACAAGCAACTCGTGGCCCCATTTTGTATTTATCAATCCGCACAATGCCAATGAGAGGATATCATTAACTCTTTAATTGAACTATGAATTCTCCTGTTGCTAGTAAAGCCATGTCATACACAAGTCATGTCACCCAACATACTGGCTACGGGTTTGATCATCTTTAAAGCATAAGCCTCCACTTATATCAAATCACATAAGCTGCATACACATGGTTAATGACTAACTTAGGATTTAGGTAAATCACACCATGAATGTCACAAATGAATTAACTCACAAAAGGATTGAGAATTGATTCATCTTGGGTCTAGTCCAATGTATCATTCTACCAATGAATAAATCTATGTCTCTACTCAAAGAGTCAACTACTTTGATAGCCAAGACTAGCCATCTCCCCTATTGGAATTGTAGACGACATAATAATCCTTATTACTATTTGGATCAAATACTCACTTTGATTTTTTATAGGATTACAGACTCAATTAGATTATCTATGAAGTAAGTTGTCTTTCTCACAATGTAAACGTTCGTACAATGCCATTTATCTTTAGTTTGAACTTTAGACAATCAATGACTAATATTTGCTTGTCATAATTTTGCTATGCATGCAAAATATAAAAGAAAGAAAATACAAAAGACATAATAGTGAAATGTGAAATTAACTTTATTTATTTATTCATCGTTCAAATAAATAGAAAATAGTTACATGTTTACTACAATATGGGCATATTTCCCAACAATCTACCACTTGCACTAGTGAAGTAAATGTGTCATGTTTCGCATTCTCGATGTGTTTGTTAAAACTCCTAATTTTGATAGTCTTAGTAAATGGGTCCGTATGGTTATCTTCAGAAACTACTTTCATCACATCTACAATTTCTTCAGATACTTCCTCTCGTATCAAGTGATACTTTCGATCAATGTGTTTTGTTCTCTTATGACTTCTCATTTCCTTAGTATTAGCTATTACAACATTGTTATTACAATACAATGTTATAGCTTTCTCCATACCAGGAATAACTTCAAGTTTGGTTAATAACTTTCGAAGCTATATTGCTTCTTTCATTGCGTCAGAAGTAGCCACATACTCAGCCTCCACAGTAGAGTCAGCGGTCTAAGTTTGTTTTACACTTCTCCATACTATGACTCTACGACCTAGAACGAACACATTTCTCGACATTGATTTTCTCACATCTTTACATGTTTAGAAGTCTGAGTCTGTGTATCCAATAGCAGTAAGGTTCTCCCCAAAATACATAAGCATATAATCCCTGGTTCTTTTAAGATCCTTAATATATGCTTTACAGCTTGTTAATGCTTGAGAACTACATTCGCTTGATATTGACTAACCATTCCTACTGCGAAACAAATATCTGGACGTGTGCAAAGCATCACATACGTCTAGCTTTGTGTGTAGCCTTCCCTAGGAGTCTAGCTTTGTGTGTTTCCACTTTCCTTTCTACTTTTCTCTTTTTCTTGTATATCCACTTTCACCCTATAGGTTTAATCCCAACTGGTAAGTCTACAAGTTCTCACATCGTATTGAATTTCATAGAATCCATCTCGGCATCCATGGTCTATTTCTTAAGCTTGGAATTAACGTCCTGCATAGCCTCATCGTATGTGAGTGGGTCATTATCCTTATGATTAACTTCCGTATTATAAAAACTACCATCATAGATGAAGAAGTCTGATTTCTTAGAAACTATTGCACTACGATGGATTCCCTTATATTGTTGATCGTTTACAAATCTTTCTACAACTTTCTCGAGAATTGAACTTGGTGATTATTCTACTACTCCCGAAAGTTCCTCGAATACCAGTTTACTTTGAGGCTTAAAGTTATTCATGTAACTTTCCTTGAGGAAAGTAGCATGAGTAAAAAAATTAATTGTATTATCTTTTGGATTGTAGAATAATCCTCCCTTTGTTCTTTTTGGATATCCTACAAACATGTATAGTTCTATCCGTACATCTAACTTCTTTGAATTCTTATCCAGAACGTGTACTGGATAACCCTATATTCTAAAGTGATTTAGAGTGAGTTTTTTCCCATGGCACAGTTCATAGGTTGTCTTACAAGCAGACTTGGTTGGCACATTATTCAAAATATAGTAATCTATTTGTATCGCATATCCCTAGAAGGAAGTGTGAAGCTGTGAATAACTTAACATTGAACGAACCATGTCAAGCAAGGTTTATTCCTTCTCTCAGCTACGCATTCTGCTGTGGAGTGCCTGGCTTAGTCAATTGAGATAAAGTCTCATTCTTTGTGAGGTATCCTAAGAACTCGTTGGACAAGTATTCCCCACCTTGGTCAGACCGAAGAGTCTTTATCGATAAACCTAATTGCTTTTCCACTTCCGCACGAAACCCTCGAAATTTATCAAATGTTTCACTTTTGCAGTGGATTAGATACACATATCCATATCAAGAATAGTCGTCAATAAAAGTCACGTAATAAATGTAACTTCCTTGAGCACTTGTGCTCATGGGACCACATACATCAGTGTGCATAATTTCTAAATGTTGGTTGGCTCTTGTATCTTTCGCATTAAAAGACCTCTTAGTCATTTTACCTTCTAAGTAGTATTCACATTATGGAAGACTAACTTCCTTAAGCATACTTAAGGGACCATTTTTCACGAGTCTAATGATTCTTTCCTAGTTAGTGTAACACCCCAAACCCGGCCCAGACATTACGGCCAGATCTGACGTGTCACATTGGAACATTTTCGAAAAAAACACGTTTTGTTCTCAAAACCCTTCTTGAAGAATTTTAAAGAGAATTTTTAAAAGATTTCCTTTAGCTCGAAAGTGAATGGAAGCTGTGCACCAGGTAGGTATCCGAAACAGAGGAGGTGAGCCATGTAGGCTGCTTAAGTACCAAGCTCTTGATTGGATCCAATCCTCGACATGCCCACAACCATTACCACACTTTAGGTTGATGATAGGTTTTTGAAAATATCTTGAGTTGGAGTTTCTTTAAAATGATAGTTTAGATACAGCGTTTTATTTTAACATTGTGTATTTTGAAATCGAGAGTTATATTAAAAAAACATACCTAGGTTTAGCCCATTTTAAAACATTAACAGCAGCGCAGAATATAAAGTTTAAAATCAAATAATCCTAAAAGAAAACAGTTAAAATGGCCTTATTACAACCCAAAATCAGACAAAAATAATAATTAAATAAAACTTATTTAAATGCAATTATTGAAAATCCATTTGAACACCATGGCCACTCTGAATTCCCACCAGCTCCAAGTCTCCACATCAAGGCTCACCTGCAAGGTTTAGGAAAGGGGGGTGAGTTTGGAAACTCAGTGTATAACAAGCCCTTTCAGAGCCCAAATCCATACATGTACAAATTCAATTTCAACATATACTGGGCCGGAGCCTTTCGGTTAACTGTTACTGGGCCGAAGCCTTTATTTTACTCATATAGCTAGGCCAAAGCCTTTCTGTAAACGGTATGGCCCATAGGCCCATTTCAATGTCACATATGTCAAAATCATGCATGTATGCAAAAGCCCATTTGGGGAGATTACTCAACCCACCATCCTCTACTCTCTACCCGTACCAACCAAACTCTCCATGTGGGGAATAACTCGACCCACCCAGCCAAACTCTCCACTGGCAGCATTGCTGCTTAATCATGTAACTGGAGGCCTAGCCTCTTTTAATAACTAGGGCAAAAGCCCTTTTCGGTAAACTGGGGCCAAAGCCCTTTAACACTTCCTCCATCATATAACCCAACCCATGGATAATATGAATATATCATGTACATATCATGGCATTTCATGTATAATAATAATATAACATGCATCACAATCATAATTAAACCATAGGGGTATAGTGGTAATTTGCACTCAGGGGCAAAATAGACATTTTCCATGTTTAGAGGTAATTTAGTAATTTTACCCGTTATTAGGGTTTTCCATGTTTATTCATCAATTCCAAGTGTTTAAACAGAAATTTTAGTCTATTTTAGTAAAACTGAGTTATTGGGCCCAAAACCCCTAATAGGCCCTATGCAGCCCATTTAGTCACCTAGGCCCATTTAGCCTATGTTCCATAACGGTTTTTTTACAGTCTCAACATGCAACTTATCCATGTTTCATTTTCTGTCAATTATACCAAAATGGGCCTGGAAGCCCATTGGGCCTAATTTTAGCCCATCGAGGCTCAACTTACCAATTTGCACGAAACCATGTTCTTACCTGTCCCATCAATTTCGTTTACTGCGTCCATCGTAATCGAACTCATCCACATACCATCTCATGTTTACAAGTTACAACCACAACGGAATTCGATACTTTGGTTTTTAAGCAATATGAATCTAAGCTATTACGGGGTATGTTACACATCTGCTTAATGACGATCGATTTCTCAAAGTCTACCACGCGCTTGTCCTACATACGTTTATTTGACATATCAGGTTTGAAATCCAAGTGAGTAATAACCTAGTCTTATCAATACCATTCGGCCACTACCCCTAATGCTGCAAATTGCTTACCTCTGCAAGATTCGACGATTTGAACTAGGCTTATTCAATACCGATTCTCCAAACCTTGCTGCTCCTCCAAAGTAGCCCACTTTGCTACAAGAGATCATAAAACTGAATGAAAAAGGCCTAATAAAGCCTAAACCACAAATCAGCAACCTCCCTAATTCTTAGGGAGTTTTGGCCTTTCATAACATCCATAACACCGAATAGACTAACGATACGAGTACTTACCACAATTACCTTTTCGTACTACTCTAAACTTGAAGCAGACCAAACTCCCAAATGCTAACAGAAATCACACCACAAGATCCTAAGATTCGGCTACCAAGTCTCCAAAAGGTGCTATGCTTCGGCTTTTGGATCAAAGAAATAAGAGATGGTTATGACCAGAAAGGAGTGTTGGTAGAAGAGTTTAAGGGCTTTTAGGAAAGAATAGGAATCGGCAAAAGAAAAAGAATAGGAGTTTACCTTTACATAGAAATCGACTGCCCCCTTTGAATCCTTCGGGATTTGGCTTATGTACTATTCAGCTTACAAGAGAAAGGAGATGATGATAGGTTCGGCTTTTACTAGAAATTAATGGGAGAAAGAGATGAGAGGAAGAAAGTCTGTGAGAGAAAAGAATGGAAGAAAAATGAGAGGGTTTAGTCTATGAAAAATCGGCACACAAGTGAAAAGAGAAAGAAAATGTGTCAAACTAACACCTAGTAGCCGAATTAACACTAAAACTCACCCTTGGCCGGCCACACTCTTTCCCAATTTGAATTCTCCTAAAATCTCTCCCAATTATCCTCCCCCTTATCACTCCTTGATTCTAGCTCATGACCAATTCAAACACCAACCATCAGAGTTCCACTTGACCACAAACTCTTGCCTACCCAAGCATTAAAAATAAAACACCACACATGCTCATCTTAGGACTTGAACCCAGGCCTTCCTCCATGTTCCACACGCCACATTTTTAGCTCCCTAGTGGCGTTACATAGCCACTCCACCAGGGGTTCTCTTGTGTTGCATTTTACCTATATCTTTTGATAAAGCCTCCTAACCGGAGCCCCTAACTCATTAAGTCCAAAATTCAAAAATTTTACCGGGTTTTAGCCAACTCATGGGCCTTCCATAGGCCCATTTACACACTCTAAACATGAATTTCACAACCCCATACCAACAATTAAAATTTTACGAAACATCGCACAAAATTACTAAGCCCCAAAAATCAGTATGTTACAACTCTACCCTCCTTAAAGAAATTTCGGCCTCGAAATTTACCTGGCCCAAAAAGTTAAGGGTATTGCTGACGCATCACTTCTTCAGGTTCCCAAGTAGCTTCCTCTCTGCCATGGTTTCTCTAAAGTACCTTCACTAATGGGACTAATTTTCTTCTCAACACTTTAACATCGCGATCAAGTATCTGCACTTGTTCTTCTTCGAAGGTTAAATCTGCTTGTACCTCAATGTCTGCAACTGGCACGATGTGGGTAGGGTCAGAACGATATTGCCTTAGGATGGATACATGAAAGACGTCGTGAATACGATCCAGTTCCGGTGGTAACTCTAGCTAATAAGCGACCGGTCCTATTCGCTTTACAATCCTATAAGGTCCAATAAATTGCGGACTCAACTTGCCCTTCTTACCAAATCTCAATACCTTCTTCCAAGGCGAAACTTTAAGAAAGACCATGTCTCCTACCGCATACTCAATATCCTTACGCTTTAGATCCGCATAAGACTTCTGTCGATCTGCTGCCTCTTTTAAACGGTCTCTGATTACCCTAACCTTGTCTTCAGTATCAGCCACTAACTCTGGTCCAAGTACTCGTCTCTCTCCCAACTCAGTCCAACAAGTAGGCGAACGACATCTTCTCCCATACAATGCCTCATATGGGGCAATCTGAATACTTGCTTGATAACTGTTATTATAAGCAAATTCTGCCAACGGCAAGTAATCCTCCCAGCTGCCCCTAAAGTCGATCACACAACCCCTCAACATTCCTCTAAAATTTGAATAACTCTCTCTGACTGTCCATCTGACTGAGGGTGAAAAGCTGTACTAAAATCCAGTCGCGTTCCTAACACCTCATGCAACTTCCTCCAAAACCAAGATGTGAATCTTGGGTCTCGATCAGAAATTATTGACACTGGCACTCCATGCAACTGCACTATCTCTGCTACATACAACTTGGCTAACCTCTAAAGTGAATAATCTATTCGAACAGGTATGAAATGGGCAGATTTCGTCAGCCTATCCACAATCACCCAAACTAAATCTTTCTTGGAAGGTGTCAAAGGCAACCCACTTACGAAATCCATGGTTACTCTTTCCCACTTCCAAAGTGGTATTTTCACTGGCTGCAACTATCCTGAAGGCAGTTGATGCTCGGCCTTTACTTGTTGACACGTTAAACATTTTCCAACAAACTCGGTCACTTCTCGCTTAAGCCCAGGCCACCAGTATAGCTCCCACAGGTCTCGATATAACTTATTCCCTCATGGATGCATAGCACAAGGTCCACCATGAGCCTCTTTCAAAATCATCAATCTTAGATCAGAGTCCTTCGGCATACAAATTCTTCCTCAGAAATAAAGAACTCCATCACTGTTTAATCCAAAGTCCGAATTCTTCTCTTTCTCGACTTGCTGAAATCGTAAGTCCAACAACTCATCTAACAATTGCTGCCTCTTAATCTGTTCTACCCAAGTCGGTTTCACTTGCAACTCTGCCAACAGGCTCCCATCATCGAACAAGCTTAAACGAGCAAACATTGCTTTCAAATATGCTATAGTCCTACGACTCAACGCATCAGCCACCACATTTGCCTTGCCTGGATGATACTCAATCGAACAATCATAGTCTTTCAACAACTCTATCCACCTTCGCTATCAAAGATTTAGCTCCTTTTGAGTCAATAGATACTTAAGACTTTTGTGATCTGTATAGATAATGCACTTCTCCCCATACAAGTAATGCCTCCAAATTTTAAGCGCGAAGATCACCGCCGCCAGCTCTAAATCATGAGTAGGATAGTTCATCTCGTGAGGCTTAAGCTGCCTTAAAGCATAAGCAACTACCTTTCCCTCTTGCATCAACACACAACCCAAACCTACATGTGATACATCGCTGTACACAGTGAAATCTTTACCGGACTCTGGCTAAATCAACACTGGTGCCTCGGTCAAAACTTTCTTTAGCTTCTCAAAAGCCTCTTGCTGCTTCTCGGTCCACACAAACGGTACTTCTTTCCTTATGAGTTTCGTCAATGGTGCCGCCAGTACAGAGAATCCTTCCACAAATCTTCGATAATAACCTGCCAACCCTAAAAAACTTCAAATTTCTGACACTGACCTCGGTGGCTTCCATTCCAGAATCGCCTCAATTTTCCGAGGATCCACTTTAATCCCCTCAGCAGAAACGACATGACCCAAGAAGGTTACCTCATTCAACCAAAATTCACACTTACTAAACTTCGCATAGAGTTGCTTTTCCCTCAATACTTGCAGAACGGTACGAAGATGCTCATCATGCTTTTCTTCTGTTTCTGAGTACACCAAAATATCGTCGATGAACACGACTACAAACTGATCCAAATATGGCTGAAATACTCGATTCATCAAGTCCATGAATGCTGCTGGTGCATTAGTCAGTCCAAAGGGCATAACTAGGAACTCGTAATGACCATATCGAGTTCTAAATGCCGTCTTATGAATATCCACCTGTTTGACTCTCAACTGATGATATCCTGACCGAAGGTCGATTTTTGAAAATACCGATGCTCCTCTCACGAACAGATTGTTGATTCTTGGCAAAGGGTACTTGTTCTTGATCGTCAGTTTGTTCAGCTGCCGATAATCGATACACATTCACATGGTTCTATCCTTTTTCTTTACGAACAACACTGGTGCGCCCCACGGAGAAACACTTAGTCTTATAAATCCTCTGTCTAATAGTTCTTGTATCTGAGCTTTTATTTCTACCAACTCCTTTGGTGCCATCCTATAAGGTGCAATGCAATGGACACTAGAGCCGTTCCAGGTAACAGGTCAATTCCAAACTCAACCTCGCGATTTAGAGGTAATCCAGGAAGCTCCTCAGGAAAGACATCTTGAAACTCTTTGATAGTCCTGACTGACTCTACGGTCACCTTTTCAGGCTCAGCTTGACTTACAAAGGCCAAATACGCCTCGCAACCTTTTCAAATCAACTTCTCAGCTTTTAAGGCTGAAACCACATTAGACAAATAGTTCCTTCGCTCCCCTATGGCCAATACCTCCTCATCCTTGCCAGTTCTTAATACCATCCTCTTAGCAGCACAATCCAAAGTCGCCCTATGCTGAGTTAGCCAATCCATCCCTAAGATAAGATCAAATTCTCCAAATGGCAGTTCCATCAAGTCTCCTACAAGTATCTTATCTTGAGTCTCTAGAGGCACCTCCCTAAAGAGTTTATCTACTTTAACCGAGTGACCCAAAGGACTTATCACTGATACCCCACTCATAATCTCATCAGGAAGCACACCCAACACCCCAGATACATTACAGGCAACATACGAATGAGTGGAACCAACATCTATCAAAGCAATATAAGGCATGCTATGAATGAAAAATGTACCGGTTATGACATTAGGAGCATCACCCTCCTCTCGACGTCGTACAGCATAAACCAACACCGGCTGACGAGCTTCAGCATGACCAGCACCCCTGCCAGGTGCCCCACGTCCTCGTCCATTACCATAACCACCTCTGCCTTGCCCACGACCTCTCTGTGGTGGTGATCCTCCTCGCACTGGTTGCACAACCCTTGGCTCAGCAACTTGATCTTGAACTGCTCTCCTAGGACAATCTCTGAATTTGTTTCCTTGGACCCACATCGAAAACATCCCCCAGTTCTTTTCCAACACTCTCCCAAGTGTGCTCTACCACAATCCCTACAAGCTTGCGGTCTAACAGTATTCACTGGAACTGCTCGTACTGGTTCCTCCACTCTAGCTCGTTTAACATTTCTGTACGCAGCACCCGAGGGTCTAGAATCCCTCCTAAATCTAACTCGATCCTTCTGACGATTCTATTGCTCAACCCGCTTAACTTCCTCGGCTATCTTGGCCTTTTCTACCAATGCAGCAAAGTCACGCTCCCTCTGTGGAGCTATCAGCACCCTAAGCTCATCTCGAAGGCCATCCTCAAACCGAACGCTACGCTCGTATTCAGTCACAACTATCCCACTAGTATATCGACTCAACCTCAGAAATTCTGCCTCATACTCAGCAACAGTCTTATTACCCTGGGTTAAATTCAGGAATTCCTTGCGACGAGCATCCACATAACTAGCTCCAACATACCTCCCTTTAAAAGCAGTTTTAAACAGATCCCAAGTTACTCGCTCAGCCAGGGTACTCTCCCTTACTGTGATCCACCACTGGTAAGCCTCGTCTCGCAGCAACGATACAGCTCATTTTAGCTTTTGCTCCACAGAGCAATCCAAGTCATCCATAATCTGCTCTGTTGCCTCCAGCCAATATTCAGCCACATTCAGGGCTACTCCAGATACGCCCCTAAAAACCTCTGCTCCGTTGGCTCGGATTTGCTTAAAGATGGACCCCTATTTACTGTCCCAGTACTAGCTCCAGCAACCCTTTGCAAGACCCTTAACATTGCTTGGGACAAAGCATCGTCCCCCACAGCCCGATCATGTGACCCAGTCTCAGTTGCTTGTGGCACAGATGCCTCATCGGCTGGCCTATGCCTTGAGGATGAAAATTCAGCTCGCGCTCTTCCGCGACCACGTCCGCGACCCCGTCCACGAGTTCCTCTGGTACTCATATCGAATTATCTGATTACGAATTTTATGACATTAGCTTAATATTTCAGTTGTTTATTGCGAGATGTCTTATGAAAATATAGTAGTTCAGAGATTGTTTCCGCGACGTCGTATTCTAGCTACAGTCTTGATCTTAATGTTTTTAGCTCTACCCTATCTAAAGTAACATAGTAGGGTCTTGATTCTACCTATAGCATCAATATCAACGATAGTATCATATCATCATAACATCATTTTAATATCAAATGATAAGGAAAGTATACTTACAGACTTGGTGCCGGGAATTCAGTGTGCCACTTCCTTCTTTAAATCATTTAAAAACATATATTTCATTACAAAAATAAGTTAAAAGAATTTATTTATTTTACTAGTATTTTGGAAATCCTTGAATTTGATTAAAATGCCTGATTAAAATGTCGTTATTTTGAAATCTGTGAAAAAGCCCGTTAAAAACCCACAGCCGAGTTGTTGCAACCTGGCTCTGATACCACTAAATGTAACACCCCAAACCCAGCCCAGACTTTACGGCCAGATCTAACGTGTCACATTGGAACATTTTCGAAAAAACACGTTTTGTTCTCAAAACCCTTCTTGAAGAATTTTAAAGAGAATTTTTAAAAGATTTCCTTTAGCTCGAAAGTGAATGGAAGCTGTGCACCAGGTAGGTATCCGAAGCAGAGGAGGTGAGCCATGTAGGCTGCTTAAGTACCAAGCTCTTGATTGGATCCAGTCCTCGACATGCCCACAACCATTGCCACACTTTAGGTTGATGATAGGTTTTTGAAAATATCTTGAGTTGGAGTTTCTTCAAAATGATAGTTTAGATAAAGCGTTTTATTTTAACATTGTGTATTTTGAAATCGAGGCTTATATTAAAAAAAAAACGTACCTAGGTTTAGCCCATTTTAAAACATTAATAGCAGCGCAGAATATAAAGTTTAAAACCAAATAATCCTAAAAGAAAACAGTTAAAATGGCCTTATTACAGCCCAAAATCAGACAAAAATAATAATTAAATAAAACTTATTTAAATGCAATTATTGAAAATCCATTTGAACACCATGGCCACTCTGAATTCCCACCGGCTCCAAGTCTCCACATCAAGGCTCACCTGAAAGGTTTAGGAAAGGGGGGTGAGTTTGGAAACTCAGTGTATAACAAGCCCTTTCAGAGCCCAAATCCATACATGTACAAATTCAATTTCAACATATACTGGGCCGGAGCCTTTCGGTTAACTGTTACTGGGCCGAAGCCTTTATTTTACTCATATAGCTAGGCCAAAGCCTTTCTGTAAATGGTACGGCCCATAGGCCCATTTCAATGTCACATATGTCAAAATCATGCATGTATGCAAAAGCCCATTTGGGGAGACTACTCAACCCACCATCCTCTACTCTCCACCCGTACCAACCAAACTCTCCATGTGGGGAATAACTCGACCCACCCAGCCAAACTCTCCACTGGCAGCATTGCTGCTTAATCATGTAACTGGAGGCCTAGCCTCTTTTAATAACTGGGGCAAAAGCCCTTTTCCGTAAACTGGGGCCAAAATCCTTTAACACTTCCTCCATCATATAACCCAACCCATGCATAATACGAATATATAATGTACATATCATGGCATTTCATGTATAATAATAATATAACATGCATCACAATCATAATTAAACCATAGGGGTATAGTGGTAATTTGCACTCAGGGGCAAAATAGACATTTTCCATGTTTAGAGGTAATTTAGTAATTTTATCCGTTATTAGGGTTTTCCATGTTTATTCATCAATTCCAAGTGTTTAAACAGAAATTTTAGTCTATTTTAGTAAAACTGAGTTATTGAGCCCAAAACCCCTAATGGGCCCTATGCAGCCGATTTAGTCACTTAGGCCCATTTAGCCTATGTTCCATAACGGTTTTTTTACAGTCTCAACATGAAACTTATCCATATTTCATTTTCTATCAATTATACCCAAATGGGCCTGGAAGCCTATTGGGCCTAGTTTTAGCCCATCGAGGCCCAACTTACCAATTTGCAAGAAATCGTGTTCTTACCTGTCCCATCAATTTCGTTTACTGCGTCCATCGTAATCGAACTCATCCACATACGATCTCATGTTTACAAGTTACAACCACAACGGAATTCGATACTTCGATTTTTAAGCAATATGAATCTAAGCTATTATGGGGTTTGTTACACACCTGTTTAATGACGATCGATTTCTCAAAGTCTACCACGCGCTTGTCCTACATACGTTTATTTGACATATCATGTTTGAAATCCAAGTGAGTAATAACTAGTCTTATCAATACCATTCGGCCACTACCCCTAATGCCGCAAATTGCTTACCTCTGCAAGATTCGACGATTTGAACTAGGCTTATTCAATACCGATTCTCCAAACCTTGCTGCTCCTCCAAAGTAGCCCACTTTGCTACAAGAGATCATAAAACTGAATGAAAAAGGCCTAATAAAGCCTAAACCACAAATCGGCAACCTCCCTAATTTTTAGGGAGTTTTGGCCTTTCATAACATCTATAACACCGAATAGACTAAAGATACGAGTACTTACCATAATTACCTTTTTGTACTACTCTAAACTTGAAGCAGACCAAACTCCCAAATGCTAACAGAAATCGCACCACAAGATCCTAAGATTCGGCCACCAAGTCTCTAAAAGGTGCTGTGCTTCAGCTTTTGGATCAAAGAAATAAGAGATGGTTATGACCAGAAAGGAGTGTTGGTAGAAGAGTTTAAGGGCTTTTAGGAAAGAATAGGAATCGGCAAAAGAAAAAGAATAGGAGTTTACCTTTACATAGAAATTGACTGCCCCCTTTGAATCCTTCGGGATTTGGCTTATGTACTATTCGGCTTACAAGAGAAAGGAGATGATGATAGGTTCGGCTTTTACTAGAAATTAATGGGAGAAAGAGATGAGAGGAAGAAAGTCTATGAGAGAAGAGAATGGAAGAAAAATGAGAGGGTTTAGTCTATGAAAAATCGGCACACAAGTGAAAAGAGAAAGAAAATGTGTCAAATTAACACCTAGTAGCCGAATTAACACTAAAACTCACCCTTGGCCGGCCACACTCTTTCCCAATTTGAATTCTCCTAAAATCTCTCTCAATTATCCTCCCCCTTATCACTCCTTGATTCTAGCTTATGACCAATTCAAACACTAACCATCAGAGTTCCACTTGACCACAAACTCTTGCCTACCCAAGCATTAAAAATAAAACACCACACATGCTCATCTTAGGACTTGAACCCAGGCCTTCCTCCATGTTCCACACGCCACATTTTTAGCTCCCTAGTGGCGTTACATAGCCACTCCACCAGGGGTTCTCTTGTGTTGCATTTTACCCATATCTTTTGATAAAGCCTCCTAACCAGAGCCCCTAACTCATTAAGTCCAAAATTCAAAAATTTTACCGGGTTTTAGCCAACTCATGGGCCTTCCATAGGCCCATTTACACACTCTAAACATGAATTTCACAACCCCAAACCAACATTTAAAATTTTACCAAACATCGCACAAAATTACTAAGCCCCAAAAATCAGGATGTTACAGTTAGTATGAAGAAGTCTTAAGTGCCATAGGTACCTATTATTAGAGTGAGGAGTTTTAAGTTTTTTATCCATAATTTCAGTTTGAAGGATTGAGTAGTTATTTGTTTTGATAAAGTAGAGATTGTTTTCCATCCATTTAGTACAGATTAAAGAATGATTTATATGAATAATAATCCCTTTATTGAATGTCACGGTATAACCGTCATCAAATAAACATGCTATAGAAATTAAATTTCATTGAAAATGATGTACATGAAACACATTCTTTAAAACAATCTTCCTAAAATTATCAAAGTGTAAAATAACTTCTCCCACTGCTTTGGCTAAAACATAGCTCCCATCTTTGGTCCGCAACGAGAGGCTCTTATCATGCAGACTTCTCGTTTCATTGAACCCCTGTAAAGAAACACACACATCATTAGTGGCTCCAAAATCAATAACCCAACTATCAATTGATTCTTGCACTAAGCAAGATTCAACCATAAAGAGTTCCATACCTTTGCCCTTTTGGGCTAGGTAATCTAAATACTCATTGCAGTTTGATCTGAAATGCCTTTTCTTATTGCAGAAGAAACATTTGATTTTTTTATGATCTTTTGACTTCTTAGCCTTCTTCCTATCTACACGAGGTGGAACCAAACACTTAGTCGGTTTTTTCTTTTCCTTAGCTTTCTGCTCATCCTTAAAGGACGAGAGGCCCATAGCTAAGTTTGCCTTAGGTTTCTCCTGAACCAGATTACCACCATTCTGCACCAGCTCATAGGATTGCAATTCCTTCATGAGCTGAGTCAAGGTAAGCGTCTTATTCCCCAAGTTGTAAGTGGCCTTAAAACTAGCAAACTCCATGGTTAAGGATTTTAACACTATTTCAATTTGAGTGTTCACGTCTAATTCAGCCCCATTCTCCTCTGCTTCTACAAAGAATCCCATAAGCTTAAGCATATGTTCTTTGACTGGAATGCTGGGTTTCTACTGAGAGTTCATCAAATTTGTAATAACGGATTGTTGAGCCAATGCGACTTGGCCTTCGAGCAAATCCTTCAAATTTGTCATGAGCTTTTTAGTAGTACGAAAATTATCATGTTGCTTTTGCAACACATTACTCATGCTCACTAACATATAACATCGAGCAATCAAGTTAGAATATCTTTAGCGATTTCTCACTTTGGGCTGAGCTTTAGGAGGGCATGTTTCGTTAAAAACAAATTTGTGTTTCTCACTATTGAGAACTATCAACAACTTCTATTTCCATTCTCAAAAGTTATCCCCATTTAATTTATTCTTAGTAAGAATGCTAATAAGAGGAGTAGGAGACATATTTGAACTAAATAAAAATAAAAATTCACTAATTACTATCTTTGTATTAAACAAATATTTTTCATTTCAACAATATATCAAGAATACAATATGATGCATGCGTCTTGTATTAAAACCTTTAAAAAATATTTCGTTGCTACGATCATTCTCATACCCATCAACCATGTCGCCTTGGGGTCCCGTGATTAACTAGCAAGAACATGGATTACATCCAATCATTTCGTGAATCTTAATTCTGAAGACTCCACACAAACTAACGACCATTTCACATTTAGCCATCATCTCTAGCTTAAATATCATTTCTTAGGAAACTATTTAATAAGAGATTACCTTGAGCGTGTAACCTGTAACACCCCTAACCCGTGTCCGTCGCCAGAATAGGGTTACGGAGCATTACCAAAGTTTACATTTCGAAACTATCAAAATTTAGAACATTTAATTCACAATATCAATCAATGCAAAACCAAATAATCACAAACATATTGTCCCTTTTACGAGCCCTCGGGGCCCTAAAAACACATTAGAAACAAGTCGGGATTAAATCAGTATCATATAGAATTTTACAGGAAAAGGTGAAAATTTTCAAAACTGTAGGGGTTACACGACTGTGTGGCCAGGCTGCGTAGGCATTTGAAGCAGGGATACATGGTCATGTCCCAGCCCATGTCCGTGCCCATATAACACTCTAACTTGGGTCGAAGGCTAAGCCACATGCATGTGTGTTAGGCCGTGTAACTCTTAAAATGCAACCTTTAAAAACCTACAGGGGACACACGGTCGTGTCGCCTGGCCATGTGTCACACACCGCTGAGACACACACCCGTGTCTTGGACTGTGTGGATGAAAAATAGGCCATTTCCAAGCCATTTTTCTCACCCATTCATGCACACACCTATAACCAATTTACCACATGTAATCAAGCGTACACCAAACCATACAACAACAAGCTATCCAAATAGGTACATATTCATACAACCAATATGCCTAAAAGGCACCTCAATCGTAAGAATTAAACATGTATAACTAAATGCTTAGTTTAGCCAAAACTTACCATTTTGTACACTTATCAAATCCACACTCATATGTACCTAATTTACCATTTAACATTTAGCATCATAAGCCATAAATACCAACTACATTTTTAATACCAAAATGACCATGTTCAACTTCCATCATCTAAGTATCATAAAGACTATAAAGTCATCCATCAAAAAGCCACATACATATATCTACATATCAACCATTTCAATATACCAAATTTACAAGCCAAAACATAATGGCTAAAACATCAGCCAAAAACACCTATACATGTGCATATTTATCCAATTATCAACTAACTTGTTTCCATGCCAAAACATAACATAATTGCTACATAATCACCACACCATATTAGATTCATGCCATATCTAGTTCAAAACCTTTCCAAAGCATACCATATCTTAACCATGCTGAGGTCAATTCATCATATATCACTTTGGTCATTCAAACATGTTTTAACACATTATCAACTTAACACATATCAACAATGCACCAAAATGACATATGCATGCCAAACACATCAAGTAATATTCAACTAATCATCATCCATAAGTTCACCTATACATGCCATTATAACCTTTACCAATACATCAAATTCTATCGATATAATCGTTGGATAGTGTGGTGGATCTGTGATTAGCTTCCAACCCGATTGAGCTTCTGATAATCTGAAAAGTAAGGAAAAACAACTACGTAAGCAATGAATGCTTAATAAGCTCATATAAACTTTAGTCATATCAATCCATTTCAAATATGAAATTTATACATATCAAGAATAATCATATACAGATACCGCAAGATTCATGAACCATATTCAACAACTCATAAAGTGAATAAATCCACACCATCACATATGCATATCATCCCTAGCATAGTAGGATTTTAAATAAATTTAATCCCTTTCAAATTTTCTTATTTTCATTTGCATTTCATTACTTTCTATTGCATTTACTTTCTTTAACTTAAATAACAACATCAATTCAACACATTATTCCCTTTTTCATCATTTTACACTTCAAGTATGAACTTATTATTTCATTACCTTTCCACACCAGTTTCATATGCATAACACACAAGACATAAGCATATCATTCAACCATAGTCACAAGCTAGTGCATTTAAACATAGCTCTTTTCAAATTAATCATATGATAAACCATTTAATAAGAAATTGCATAATTTAAACCTTACCACTCTTTCATGAACACAAGCATATTTCCATTTGAACACTTACCATTTCAATGTAACTTATAAGTAAACATAATACCATTCAACCAATAGGTTGGCACATGCCTAAGCATCAAACAACAACACATGTTAGCATACTTATAACACCCCGAACTCGGCCATATACTTATAACACCCCGAACTCGGCCTAGACGTTATGGCTGAATCTGGCGATGTCACATGGAAGTGTTTTCAAAAACTAAGTCGTTGCTAAAAATAATTTCTCTGTTTAAACAACTCTTCGTTGTCTTTTGTTAATTCAAAACCATGTCGTTTGCTTCTAAAATGGTTTCCACTTCCAAATGTTATTTATTTACCAATCATTTATTTATTTCCAAAATATTATACCTTGCGAAAGCTTCTAAAATAGTTTGCGTTATTTTGTTAAAATGTTTGTCTCTTTTGAAAACCATCGTTTCCTACCTCTAACAATTATCAATCATAAACAATGAAAAATAAAACCCAAATTAAAGTATAAATCCATAAAGGCCATGTTACAGAAAAATACCATGAATAATTTTTAATTAAGTACGAAAATGTAAATGGTCATGTGGCTATCGCTGAGTCCTTCGATGCACCGAACCGCCTATGCCTGGAGGTTACGTGTACAGTAAGAGAAAAAACAAAGGGGTGAGTTTATGAAAATCAGTGTGTAATCCCCATGGAAACAAATGGATAGTAGGCAAGCAAATAACAATCTGGGCTTAAGCCCTTCTCAGTAACAGTAATCAGCAGTCTGGGCCTCAGCCCTTATTAGTAACAGTAATCAGTAGCAGTAGGGCCTTAGCCGATAACAGAATCAGTATGCAGTAATGCGGTGTACAATATGCAAGTCCTATCCAACCATCCACTATACACCATCTCCTATCCAACCCTGTACTACTATGGGGATTAAATCATCCACCCATCCCTACACCTACAAATTAGCACCGGTTGCGACACTAAGCAATATTCGCAGCAGAGCTACCAGTATAATGGGCCTTAAGGCCATCGGTGATACACAGTAGAGCCGTCAGTAAAATAGGTATTAAGCCTTTCAGTACACTTCTTCCACATATATCATCCCAACCCCATGCAATGCATCATACAATCGTGTCATGCTATCTCGTGGAATCATGCTTATAATCAGTACAGTACAACTAGTCACGATCGATATATAGCCATACATACACGTGTCATACAGTCAGTTAGGGATCAAAGTAAAGCTCACCGACCCTATAGTAGGTTCACAGTCAACTTAAGCAACTTGTGCAACCTTAGCAGTCAATCAATGAAAATGGGCTCACAGGCCCATGTTGTATGCCCTTGTGGGCCCACATGCGTAATATCCTGAATTAGGGCCTAATCGGAATAGTGGTTTCGTGACCACAAATCTGAGGTAGAAATAATTATTTTATAATTATTTTTATGTTTATGATATGATTTTATGATAGTGTGAAAATTTCGTGAAGAAATTCTAAGCGTAAAGTGCTTAATTTGAAATTAGGGACTAAATCGAATAAGTTGCAAAACTTGCATTCTAGAAGTTTCTAGTATGAAATTGCTTTGGAATATTAATTAGGAGGTCTTAAATAGAAATTTGACCAATTTTAAGTTCATGGACAAAATTTGGACATGGATGGAATTTTTAAAAGTTTAGTAAGGAGGGGCATTTTGGTCATTTTGGTCATTTGGATATTAACATGAAATAAAAAGGGAAAAATAACACAAAATTGGTCATCTTCTTCATTACCATGAAATTTCAAGGGTTCTCCATAGCTAGGGTTTGTTTCAAGCTTCCAAGCTTCATAGTAAGTGATTCCAAGCCCCGTTTTTAATGTTTTTTACTTTTTCGTAGTCCCGGTAACTCGATAAAGCTTATGTTAGCAATAATTTAAGTTACGGTTCATATTTGGAAAAATACCCATAGGTAAAATTTGTGTATTTTGATGTTTTATGATAGAATATGAGGTTTTAAATTATGTTAGACAACTTGTGCTACTCGGTTTTAAGTAAAAACGAGTAAAACGGCTTAATCGGTAAAAGCACATATTGTTCATAAGTATGTGTTTTAGTGGGAATTTGAGCTTGCTAATGGTAAATAAATGATCAGCATGTCCTAAAACATAAGAATTTGTGATAAAATTAAATTTCCGAACTTTGGGGCAAAAGTGTAAATATGCAAAAGTTTAGGGGCAAAATTGTAATTTTGCCAAAATTTGAATTTAGGACTATTTTGATAATGTGAGTATTAAATAAGCTAAATGTGTTATTTTAGATCAAGAAAGACGTGGAATCAACCTTGATCGAGGAAAAGAAAAGATTTTGGACTAAATCACAAAATTGCTATATTTTGTACCGAGGTAAGTTCATGTGTAAATAATGTAACATGATTGCTATTTTAAGTGATTTAATGCTATTTATACGATATGATACTTGTTATTATGAATATTATGCTTTGTGAAATATTATGTATTGGTATGAAAAGTATGTGATTAAATTGATTAGTATGAGATGCAAGCAACGTATTGGTTCCAATATTCCGAGGAGAACGACTGGGAAATGTGTGACTGAGGAAAATCCCGTTTGAACCTTTGGAATAGATTAGGATACAAGTGACATGTCACTAGGATGGTTGGGCATCCGAACTCGTTGAGTTGAGTCCGAGTTCACTTATGGATGCAAATGTCCGAACTCGTTGAGTTGAGTCCGAGTTCGTGAGGTGTAACTAGGCATCCGAGCTCGTTGAGTTGAGTCCGAGTTCACTTATGGATGCGAACGCCCGAGCTCGTTGAGTTGAGTCCGAGTTCGCTTATGGGCGGGTTACATGATTGATTGATTACATATGTGGCACTTATGTGCAAATGAACCGTGTATCCGAGTTATATTCCGATGTGTTCAACGGGTAAAATTCTAGCGGAATGGAAGAATACTCAAGATGAAAATGATATTTTGGTAAGTGTTATGAAATGGAAAATTTGGACAGATATGTACTTAACCCTCGGGTTGAAACTTGATACAACAGAAATAAGGTGGTAAGATGATACACGATAGCTAGAAATGTGGTTTGTATCTTGGTGATATCATGCTATTGCTGTTGATATAATTGCTTTGTTATGTTACTTGTTATTTGCATGTGAACTTACTAAGCATTTATTCTTACTCCCTCCTTTACATTCATTGTAGTTTTTAGTGAGCCAACTTGGATATCGGGAAGGTCAAAGAAACGCTCACACTATCCGAGGAAGAATTGGTATATTGGTTTGTATGTTTTGATGTATGGCATGTATAGCAATATACTTGTTTTGTGTAAATAATCTTGTGATATGGTTGTGGTTTGGTTGAGAAAATGCTTGATAATGATTAGTCATTGGTATGGCTAGCCTAGATAATGTTGGATGCCTTGTGAGTTTAATATGTTATATAGTTCATGAGAATTCATAAAAAGATGAAACTTGCCATAAAACAGAACACTACAGCAACAACGACGTGAGTTTGAAAAATCACCAAAAATATTAAAAAACGAATTAGGTAAAGAATTAACTATGAAATTGAAGCTTATTGTGTCTACTTTCAAATGGAAAAAGCGAAATAGGTAAAGGAGTTATATGTTATAAGATATTTGAGTTTTAGTGAAATAGGGCCAGAGCGATTTCTGGTTGCCCTGTTCCAACTTTGAAAATTCACTATAAATTGTAAAAAAATAATTAGGAGGTGTAATTTATATGCTCAGAATCCTTATTGAATATAATTTTAATAGAAATAAATGGTATATTTATATGAATTTTTTACAGGGAGAAAAGTGGTTCGTAGTAAGTAGAGGTCAGTGCAGTCAAGTCCTAAAACAGGGGTAACTTTAACTAATAAATTGTACTAATTGGCCCAACCAAAAATTTTAGAAAATAATTTGTAGATAGATATGTGAGTCTAGATTCAGGGAAAATTTATGGATCTTGATTTCGAGTTTCGTAACTAGAGATATGATTTTTTTAGCGACCATGACGCAGAAAAACTGCTTATTCCAAAAATCAAAATAAATGATGTAAAGTTGTTTAAATGATAAATTATGTTCGGTAACACCTCAAGCTCGACTCCGGTGACGGTCTTGGGCGTGGGGGTGTTACAACATGCCTGTTTGTCCCACACGACCCAAAATGGTCTTAGCCGTGTGATTATTCCCACACACCCATATGGTTCACTTGTGTGGGGCCTACATGCCTGTGTGGCCAACACAGCCCAATTCGGCCCGACCCATGAATCGCACATGGCCAACCTCATCCATCACATGCTCGTGTTTGGTCACACGGCCTACCACACGGCCGGCTACATGCTCATGTGGCGTTGCAATCACATTTTTTGCTTTTTGCTGAATTTTAATATTTTTTGGAGTTGTGTTTACACACATGGTTACAAAAAATGCGCACACTGTTCTTGAGCACTCCAAACATCTACACGGGAACAAGTAAAAATAAATCATTCTCTCGTGTAGAGACACAAACACTTGACCTCCAGCACACCAACACTCCGCATAACCACTAGACCAGAAGGCCCATTTTTACATGCTTTACCAAAATTTATTTATAATCCTACTTGCTAAAGATAGGGGTTCATTCAATGAAAATAAAAAATTTTCCCAAGCTATGGCTTGAACTCGGGACCTCTCATACACTTCCCAGAACACTTAACCACTGAAGCAGGCATGTACTTATGTCACAAACACATGAAATTAAAAAAATAAAGGATTTTTTTGGGGTGTTACAACTCTACCCCCTTAAAGAAAATATCGGCCTTGAAACTTTACCTGATTAGAATTGATGAGGATATTGCTGTCGCATTGCATCCACAGACTCTCACGTGGAATTCTTAGAACTATGATTATGCTAAAGAATCTTAACCAGTGGGATGGACTTCCTTCTTAGAACTTTTACATCACGATCCAATATCTGTACTGGCTCCTCCTCAAAAGTCAGGTCTGGCCTAACCTCAATCTCCTCAACTGGAACAATATGTGTGGGATCAGAGTGGTAGCGCCTTAACATCGAGACGTGAAAACATCGTGAATCTGCTCTAACTCTAGAGGTAGCTCTAACTGGTAGGCAATTGGTCCCACTTGTCTCAGTATGTGATAAGGCCCAATGAATCTAGGGCTCAACCGACCAAATCTCAGTATCTTCTTCCATGGTGAGACCTTGAGAAACATGAAATCCCTAACAGAATACTCTATCTCTCGATGTTTTAGATCTGCAAATGACTTTTGTCTATCAGATGCCTCTTTCAGTCAATCTCGAATTAATCTAACCTTATCCTCATTATCAGAAACCAGTTCAAGGCCCAGAACACGACGCTCACCCAACTTAGTCCACACAAGGGAGTGTGACACTTACGAACATAAAGTGCCTCGTAAGGTGCCATCTGTATGCTAGACTGGTAATTATTGTTGTAAACAAACTTTGCAAGCAGCAGGTAATCCTCCCAACTGCCTCGGAAGTCAATCACACAACTCTTTAACATATCCTCCAGTATCTAAATCACCTTCTCAGATTAACCATCAGTTTGAGGATGGAACGTATTACTGAAGTCCAACCTTGTACCCAGAGCTTCCTGTAGCATCTTCTAGAATCGAGATGTAAAATGAGGATCCCTATTAGATATTATTGAAACGGGTACCCCATGCAGTCTCACTATCACTGACACATACAGTTTAGCCAACCTCTGCAGAGAGTAATCAGTACGAACCGGTATGAAGTGAGTGAACTTGGTCAATCGATCCACGATAACCCATACTGAATCCTTCTTAGTAGGCGTTAAGGGCAACCCACTAACGAAGTCCATAGTCACTCTCTCTAACTTCCAAAGCAGGATCTTAATTGACTGAAGCAACCCTGAAGGCAACTGATGCTCAACCTTAACCTGCTAGCATGTCAGACATTTACTCACAAAATTGGTAACCGCACGCTTAAGACCTAGCCACTAGTATAACTCACGAAGTTCTCCGTACATATTATTTTCACCAGAATGCATAGCATAAGGGCTACTATGCACCTCTCGTAGTATAGACTGCCTTAACTCAGTATTATTCGGTACACAGACTCTCCCACGGAAACAGAGCACCCTTTTGCTATTCAGTCCAAAATCTGATGTGTTGCCACTCATAATCTATCGGAATCGAAGACCCAGTGACTCATCCTCTAACTGTTTACCATTAATTTGCTCAATCCATATCATTTTAACTTGGAGTTCAGCCAATAGACTACCATTATCAAATAGACTGAAAGGAGCAAACATCGCCCTTAAATCAGTCATAGCCCTTCGGCTCAGTGCGTTGGCCACCACATTGGCCTTACCAGGATGGTATTCAATCATACAGTCGTAATCTTTAGTAACTCAATCTATCTACGTTGCCTACGGTTCAGCTCCTTCTGAGTGAGGATATATTTGAGACTCTTGTGATCAGTGTAAATGATACATTTCTCACCATAAAAGTAATGTCTCCAAATTTTCAGTGTGAATACCACTGTGGCCATCTCCAAGTCATGCGTCGGATAATTTGCCTCATGAGTCTTAAGTTGTCGAGACACATACGCTACTACCTTACCCTCTCGCATCAACACACATCCCAAACTGACATGTGATGCATCACTATATACAGTAAACTATTCCCTAGACTCTAGCTGTATCATAACAGTGGCCTCAGTCAGTACAGTCTTGAGCTTTTCAAAGCTCTCTTCTGTGCATTAGTCCAGTTAAACGGTACACCCTTATGTAGCAGCTTAGTCAAGGGTACTGCATTAGAGAAAACCCCTCTACAAATCGTCGATAATACCCTACCAATCCCAGAAAACTGTGAATCTCTGATATAATCTTAGGCTGTTTCCAATCCAAAACAGCTTCAATCTTTCAAGGATCAACCCTAATCCCCTCCGCAGATACCACATGGCCTAGAAGTAATCATAACCAGAAATCACATTTTCTAAACTTGGCATACAATTGTTTCTCCCTCGAAGTCTACAGAACCACTCAGAGATGTTCATCATGTTCATCCTCAGTCCTCGAATACACCAGTATGTCGTTAATAAAAACCACTGCGAACTGATCTAGATAAGGTTGGAACACTCGGTTCATCAGATCCATAAAAGCTGCTGGTACATTCGTCAGTCCAAACGGTATCACTAAGAACTTGTAATGACCGTAACGAATCCTAAATGTTGTCTTTTGCACATCGACCTCCTTAACCCTCAACTGGTGATACCCTAATTGAAGGTCAATCTTGGAGAAAACTGAAGCTCATCGGAATTGATCAAATAAATCACCTATCCTTGGTAGGGGTACTTATTCTTAATAGTCAATTTATTCAATTGTCGATAGTCAACGCACACACGCATGGACCCATCTTTTTTTTTCACGAACAAAACTGGTGCTCCCCACAGAGACACACTATGGCAGATGAACCCGCGATCCAGTAACTCTTGGATTTGAGCCTTAAGCTCTACAAGCTCTTTCGGTGCCATTCTATAAGGAGCGATGGATACTAGAGCTGTACCAGGAAAGAGTTCAATCCTAAACTCTACTTCACAGTTCAAAAGTAACCTAGGTAGCTCTTTAGGAAACACGCTCAGAAAATCCTTCACTGTTCTGATACCTTTAACTGAAGAATCCCCAGAATCTAAAACACTGATGTAGGCCAGATACGCCTCACATCCCTTACGAACCAACTTCTCAGCCCTCAATGCAAAAATCACATTCGACAAGTAGCTCCGACGTTCCCCAATTACAACTACCTCATTGTCCTCCTCAATTCTCAATACAACCTGTTTAGTGGCACAATCTAAGCTCACTCAGTGTTTAACCAGCCAGTTCATTCCCAGTATTAAATCGAACTCTTCAAAAGGAAGTTCCATCAGGTTTGCTAAGAAAATAGCCCCTTGTACCTCTAAAGGAACACTTTTGAATAGTTTATTTACCCTTACCGGCTAGCCCAATGGACTCAATACCATAATTCCACTCGAAATACTCTCAACCGGAATCCTCAAGTTTTTAGTGACAGAACAGGCAATATAGGAATGAGGGAACCCTACATCTATCAATGCAATATAAGGTACATTATAAATAAAGAACATACCCGTGATAACATCCAGAGCACCTCCATCCTCTCGGCGTTGGGGAACATAAATGAAAGTTGGCTGCCTCACCTCAGTCTGCTTAGCATCTCTGCCCAATGCTCTCTGGCATTGCCCAACCCATTACCACCTCGAGCCTGACCAGGCCTTTCGGTGGCTGCTGAACACCCCTTGGTGGCTATGCAGTACCTAAACCAGGAGCTTGCATCTGATCCAGCCTTCATAGATACTCTCTGATACGGTGCTCTAGTGAACCGCACCTCAAGCACACTCTAGTCCTTTTCCAGCATTCACCCAAATGACGTCTACCACAGTCAGTACAAGGCTACTGTCCAGTAGTAGCAATAGGGGCCTCAACTCTGATCGGCCCATCAACTTTGGCCTTTTTTTTAGGCCTCAGAATGGAACTCGAGGGCTCCGAATCCTTCTTATTCCTACCTCTCTCTTTCTCACGATTTTGGTGCTCAACACGCTTAACCTCTTAGGCGATCTTCGACTTATCAACCAATGCAGCAAAGTCTCGCTCCCTTTATGTAGCTATCAGAACCCTTAAACTATCTTTGAGGCCATCCTCGAAGCGAACACATTGCTCGTACTCAGTCGCCACCATACCTCGCGCATAGCGGCTAAATCATAAGAACTCAACCTCATAGTCGGCCATTAATCTATCCCTCTGGGTCAAGTTTAGAAACTCTCCTCTGGGCATCCACATAACTAACATCCACATACTTTCCCTGAAAGGCAGTCTTGAAAAATTCCCAAGACAATCATTCTGGCTGATTGCCCTCCTTAACTGTAAGCCACCACTGGTAAACCTCATTTCTCAGTAGTGACACTGCACCCTTTAGTTTTTGCTCGAGGGTGCAATCTAAATCGTCCATAATCCTTTCTATGGCCTCAATCCAATACTCAGCCATGCTAGGGGTAACCCAGTGACACCACTGAATATCTCAGCTCCGTTAGACTGGAGTTGTTTTGTAACCGACCCTCGGCCCCCAGTACCAGTATTAGACCTAGCGACCCTGTCTAGAATCCGTAACATGGCCTGGGACAATGCGTCATCCCTAGCCATTCGATCATGAGACCCAGTCTCAGTTATAGGTGAAGTCAACATCTCACTAGTTTTCAAATTAGGTATGTGGCTAGATGACGAGGACCCTGCTCGGGTACCTTTTCGGCCTCTACCACGGCATCTTGTACCCCGTCCGCAATTACCACGTGTGCTCATTGTCTAATCTCATTTATCTATATTAATAGTTTTATGCAGATCAGTTTACACTTCCAGTAATAATTAATAAAGTTTTATGTAGAACAATATCAATAATTCAATATTCATTTTCGTAATTCGTGGTGTTTATTAGTTTTACTACAGTCTCAGTGTACACTACTAAAGTGTTTCAGGTACAGTATACTACCTACAGTAGTCTTAGTATATACCACCTATAGTAGTTTCAGTCAAAATCATAATACAGTTTTCAAAGAGAACTTACAGGATCGGTGCCGGAGACTCGATTTACCACACATTCAGTAAAAATGTTCAAGTATCAAAAATTAATTAAAAAAATTTTTCTTCCTTTTAAAACCCAAATCCACAGCTAAGTTTTGCAACTTGACTCTGATACCACTAAATGTAACACCCCGATCCAATCTAGACGTTATGGTCGAATCTGGCGATGTCACATGGAAGTATTTTCAAAAACTAAGTCGTTGCTCAAAACCATTTCTCTATTTAAACGACTTTTCGTCATCTTTTGTTAATTCAAAACCATGTCGTTTGCTTCTAAAACGGTTTCCACTTCCAAACGTTATTTATTTACCAGTTATTTATTTCCAAAATATTATACCTTGTGGAAGCTTCTAAAACGGTTTGTGTTATTTTGTTAAAACGTTTGTCTCTTTTGAAAACCAACTTTTCCTACTTTTAATAGTTATAAATCATAAACAATGAAAAATAAAACCCAAATTAAAGTATAAATCCATAAAGGCCATGTTACAAAAAATACCCCAAATAATACTTAAAATCATAATTAAGTACGAAAATATAAATGGTCATGTGGCCACCGTTGAGTCCTCCGATGCACTAATCCACCTATGCCTAGGGTTACTTGCACAGTAAGAAAAAAAACAAAAGGGTGAGTTTACAAAAACTTAGTGTGAAATCCCCATGCAACCAAATGGAAAGTAGGCAAGCAAATAACAGTCTGGGCGTAAGCCATTCTCAGTAACAGTAATCAGTTGGGCCTTGGCCCATACAGTAATAGTACCAGTGACAGTAGTAGTAGGGCCTTAGCCCATCATAGAATTAGTATGCAGTAATGCGGTGTACAGTATGCAAGTCCTACCCAACCATCCACTATACACCATCTATTGTCCAACCCTGCATTCCTGTGGGGATTAAATCACCCACCTATCCCTACACTTACAAATTAGCACCGGTTGCGACACTAAGCAGTATTCGCAGTAAAGCTGCCAGTATAATAGGCCTTAAGGCCATCAATGATATTCAGCAGAGCCGCCAATAAAACAGGCATTAAGACTGTCAGTACACTTCCTCCACATATATCATCCCAACCCTATGCAATGCATCATACAATCGTGTCATGCTATCTCATAGAATCATGCTTATAATTAGTACAGTACAAATAGTCATGGTCGATATATAGTCATACATACACATTTGTCATACAGTCAGTTACGGATCAAAGAAAAGCTTACCAACCCTACAGTAGGTTCACAGTCGACTCGGGCGACTCGTGCAACCCTCGCAGTTAATCAGTAAAAATGGTCCCACAAGCCCATATTGTATGCCCTTATGGGCCACTACCCAAAATTGTCTTGGCAGTGTGAATCACACAACCTGGCCCATTATTCCCACACGCCCGTGTGGTTCACCTGTATGAGGACCACATGCCTGTGTGGCCCACACGGTCTAATTCAGCCCGGCCCATGAATCGCACATGGCCAGCCTCATCGATCACACACTTGTGTTTAGTCACACGGGTAGCCGCACGCCCGTGTGGCATCGACAATCACATTTTTTGACATTTTGTTAACTTTTATTTTTTTGGAGTTGTGTTTACGTACATGGTTACGAAAAGTGCGTAGATCGATCTTGAGCACTCCATACCTATGTTCGACCATAACACACAATTAATCACATATCAATCAGATTAAAATGACCGCTCCTCAAAACACTTGTCCAAATGGTCTATTGTCATTTACCTTGCTTTGATCAACTGCAGCCTTACACACTTAAACCGTTGATAATGAGTGATCATTAGCTCCTCAATTAGTACCTGCACTCCAACAGAACCCCTATTAATAAATATTCGTATGACTAGTTTGAAACATAACAAAAATCAACTTACCAAAAACACAAATCTGAGTATAAGGGAAAGAAACTATTGGCTGACAACCAAAAAGAAGGCCAAAAGCACAACGATTCGACATAGACAAAAGGTAGAACAACCGTACCCCTAGCAATAATCGGTAAATTAACCAAAATGAATAAATAAGAAGAACGAAAATGAGAATAGGGGTTGTAGGTAGCGAAATTGGCAGCAAAGAAATGAAAGGAAGAGATGAAAGAAGGAAGAAGTTCAGCCAACGAAAAAACAATGTGGACAACGTTTGTTCACTACACAGTGAGAGTAAAAGAAACCAAACAGATAGTCTTTGTTGTAGAAAAGGGCAAAGCTGAAAAGAACAAATGATCTTGCCGAGACACATACACCTCACAAAATTTAGCAAAAAGGAAGAAGCAAAAGAGGGACAGCAGACCTAAGAGCAAAGAAAACAATTGTTAAAAAAATTTTGGGGAATAAAAGAAGCCGAATTTTCGAAACTGACCACAATAATCATATAACTCTCCCCCTTATTTTCTCCTAAATATCAGCCACTAAATCTCCACTCTTCAAACACTCCAACCGCCCACTAGCATTAGAATTTCACTAACACACAAACACCTACATGGCAACAAGTAAAAATAAATCCTTCGCTCGCGTAGAGACTCGAACACCTGACCTCCAGCACACCAACACTCCACTTAACCACCAGACCAGTAGGCCCATTCTGACATGCTTTACCAAAATTTACTTATAAGCCTACTGGCTAAAGATAGGGGTTCATGCAATGAAAAGAAAAAATTTGCCCAAGCTAAGGCTTGAACACGGGACCTCTCAGACACTTCCTAGAACACTTAACCACTGAAGCATGCATGTACTTATGTCATAAACACACGAAATTAAAAAAATAAAGGATTTTTTTGGCATTACAATACTTGAACATATTTCATATAAATTCAACATTGATAACCATTTATTCTTAACATGTAGCACTTGATTTTATTACTCATCTCAACTTACATAGTTTCCATGTTTCATCATATCAAAGTTGTTCATATATGTACATGTCATAGTACATATAATTCTCTTATCGTTTCTTATCTGAATAATGCCTGTTGAACCATTTATAATACCGTTGGATACTTGGGATAGCTCATACATAGTGTGCTAACTCATATAACTGTAATCCGTCAATTCTTGTACATGTATACTCACATGAGCTTTGAATAAGTATGCTCACATGAGCTGTGAAAATGGGCCTGCTCACATGAGCTGTGGGTCAGAACGTAGCTACACGATGTTGCTCACATGAGTTGTAGAGTATCAGCAACACATGTCAAACCTCAGCCATCGGTAGGACGTTTAGGACCATCACCCAAATAATGAAACCCTAATGACATGTCATTTGTATCCTACAAATTTCTAAAGTTCAAAGGGGGCCCAGTAATCGTCGTATGTCGTTGGATTTACGTCGTTTCATAACATAGTAAATTACATACTAACATATATAATGACTTAATCACAATATAATCACATATTAACATTCAATTTAGTCAAAATTATACAGAATACAGTTCATACGAACTTACCTAGCTAAATTGCAGAACTACTAAAGTTTAGGGGCATTTTGGTAATTTCCTATTTTCCTCGATTTTTCACCCGATCTTGATCTAAACTAATAATTTCATCTAAATTATCAATTTATACAGTAAAAAAATGTATTTCATGCAATTTGGTCATTTTTAACATTTTACAAAATTGCCCTTCAAGTTTTACTTTTATTCAATTTAGTCCTTGAGCCCAAAACATGCAAATTAACTATTTTTAATGCCAAATTATAACATCCAGATATTCATGGCACCCATATCAGTCTATATTTGTATTAATTTCACATCAAATCCTTGTACTTTTACTATTTTAACAATGTAGTCCCTAATCGAAAATTTTATCAAAAATCACTTAACAAAACACTTTTAATTATCAATCAACATTCCAAATTCATCATTTCACATAAAAAATCACAAGATTCATCAATGGAAACATTCAAAATCTTTAATAGTTTTAGAATCAAAGGTACGGCCTAGTTGGACCTAATTGCAACAATCTTAAAAACATAAAAATTAGAAGAAACGGGGCTAAATTGGACTTACATGCAACCTATGAAGCTTGGCCAGAGCTTGAATGTCCAACAATGGCTTTCTTTTTTCTCAAATTCAGCAAAACATAAAAAGATAAAGATGATATCTTTTACTTTAATTATTTACCTTTTAATTTATTTTATTTTTAATTAATAAAACATATATATTTTCATAATAATACAAACCTAACTGCCCAGTCATATGTAATATGGTATATTTACCATATTAGTCCATATACTTTCATTCTCGAAGCCATTTAATCACTCAAATCAAATAGCAATCAAATATTTAATCTTTTAAAATTTAGTTTTTTTATTAATTAACCATCAAAACGTTAAAATTTTGCAACGAAACTTTAAGACCACCTTAATGAAACTTCATAAATATTTATAAAAATATTTATGGCTCTGTTTATAGAAACGAGGTCCCGATATCTCATTTTCTAAAACCATTTGACCTTAGAGTCATACCACTTGAACTTAACAAATCACTTATATAACATAATTTATCAAATCGAAAACATTTTTAAAACCATATTTGACTCGTAAATATTAAATAATAATAGTTACGAACTTACTCGTTGGATTTGGTGGCCCCGAAACCACTGTTTTCGACACCACTAAAAAACGGGTTGTTACATAACCATTATCTAAACACCCATGATGAACATGATCTCATTTCTGAGTCTTCTTAGGACAATCTCTCTGAAAATCATGCATGACTAGTTGTGCTTAAAAGGAAATCCCACCTAGTGCACCCACATGACAAAGTTTACCTTGGGGTGTGGCTAGGGTAGGAACCGACTCGAAACTTTATCATGCTATCACTTAGGGACCATCAACGAAGGTCGTAGCTCTTATTCAAGGACCTTCTCCCACTCAATATTTTAAAAACATACAAGGTTTTTTATCCCAAATTTCTAGAATGATTATACAATAGTTCTAATGGCATTCTTACCTAATATAAATGACATGTTTCCAATATGCATGGCATGCTATGACAATTTTATAATACCCATTCAAAAGAATTAATCAATAAAAAAACAAAAAATTTGATTTTCCATAATTTTCTCTTAAGTGAAAAATCGAAGAAGTGAATGCGAACTGTGCACCAGGTCAGGTCCCAAGAAATGGAGGTGAGTCAAATTTGATCGCTTAAAAACCAAGCCTTTCCTAGCTAGAGCCAATCCTAGACATGCATCTTTTTGTTACCACACTTCTCACAGTTATCAAATAACCTAAAGAAGTGAATAGAACAATACAACACATGTATTTTCTCATTACCACACTTCTTATTTTTAATTGATCAACTATGGATCATCTTATATATATATCACAATTATAACATTACATAATATAAATATTATAAATATTATAAAATAGATATATAAGGAGATGGGTAATTAAAATAAAATTCTCAACCAAAGTTTCTATGGCTCTATTTCTAGAAAATAAATGAAAAAAATAAAATTACATAATTTTTTGCCACAATGCATTCCTTGGGTCTTCAACCGCCATTGCATTTTTTACTTGTCATGGGCTTCTTTTGGAAAAATTATATTTAAGTCCTATATCCATTTCCGACTTACAAGAATCCTATGAATAATTAAAAAAAAAGTCCTACGTGGAGATGATAGTCCACAGTCTATTTCCTAAGAACCACAACCTTAGCAATAAAAAACAATTATATAACAAATATATACCATTTTTAACTCAAAACATGCATAAGATCTAAAGAATGCCACTTTCTATGTAATTAAATCATTCAAGAAGAAGATAAATTAATTTTTATTATCTATTTATACTTATAGATAGAAAACAACCTGGCTTATGATACCAATTGTTGGAAAAAAACAAATTTAGAAAACATAGAAGAAAATAAATTTAAGGAAAAACCAGAGTTTTAAATTTTTTTTCAAAACAAGATCTTAGTTGTGATATCTAAAGTAATAAACACTTAATCAAAATTATACATTTTCGATTCGTCTAGGATGAGCGCTTCGACCGAGTTGTCTTCTCCGCTATCCTCAAGCTCATGTCTGCCAAGTGTGGGCTCACTTCGAATCAGAAAATTATTCAAAAAAAAACTTACCGGTGGGGTAATTTTGTAATTTCTTTAAACTTTTGGGTCAAGTTGTAAATTAAAAAAATATCTCTAGAAATTTTTTGGAATAATCTCTTCAGAGAATTTTCTCTCTACAACTTTCTCTTGAATTCAAGTTTGTAAAAGATAATGACCGAAGGCTCTCTTTATACAGAGAGAGTTTAGAGATTTCAACTATAATTAAACTTAATTACTTTAATATTAAATTAATATAATATTTATTAAGATAAATATTATATTAAATTTAATATTAAATCGTATTAAAATAAAGAATGTTTATCTTTAAGATAAAATTCAATTAAATTTAATATTAAGATAATCACTTTAATATTAAATTAATAAAATACTGTTAAGATAAGTATTAAATTAAATTTAATATTAAACTATTAAAATAATATTATTTTTGAAATACTTAATCTGAAATCAAATTCTCAGGTAGAGTCCCAGTAGGAATGTAACTCTTCCACTACTCAACCACCAAAGACCAACTGCCACCGACCATTGGGATGCCGCTGTTGCAACTGCTAGCACCGTCATATTAGATGATGCAAGTGCAACATCCTTACGGCACCCCGAGCCGGTTCAACTGCTACCAATTCGGTCTGGGTCAATAACGACCCAATTGATCTGGTCTAGCTACAAGTTGGACCGTCAACTCGATTTTCTAAACTAGGCCCGGTTTGACCAGTTTTTGGGTCTTGGTCTCTATTTTGGGCTTCTAGGCCCAATTTATGATCTCATATCTAATTTTCAAGTTCAATTACCCATTGGGCCAATTTCCTGACTTGGAAATTAATTTCCAAAAATATCGTATTAATTTTAATTAATTTGATTAATTCAATTTTACTTACCAAAATTAATTTTCCAAAAATCATTTAGATTTTTCAAATTAATTTTTCAAGAATATTCTTTAATCAAATTCTCTGGTTGAACAACTCTCACGACCACCTAATTTAATTCCACATCGAATAAATTGACTCAAATAAATTATTTCTAAATTCATAGAATTTTCTTTGATTCAAATGTAGCCTGATCGAACTTTTTTTTGAGCTAGTAGAGGGACCACTTAGACATATACAATTAGACTCTAGTGATTGCAATTATGTGTAACAGCCCGTTTTTGGTGAAATCGGAATAGTGGTTTTGGGACCGCAAATCTAAAGTCAAAATAATTATTTTATTATTATTTTAAGGTTTACAGTATGATAGAATATTTTTGTGAAAATTTCGTTAATAAATTTGACTTTTTGAATGCTCAATTCGGTGAAAAGGACTAAATCGCGTAAAGTGTAAAACTGATGTTCTATTAGTTAATGGTATTAAATGGCTATGAATTTAAATAGTGGAAGTCCTTAAGTGATAAATAGACCATTAATAGCATGAGTGGACATATATGGACATGTAGTAGGTGAAGTTAATGTTTTATTACTAAGGTTAAATTTGTAATTTAGCTATTAAAGATTAGTTAAATAAAACAAAAGAAAATTTTAGTTCATTCATCTTATCCAAGACAAAAATTAGGGCTTTAAGAGAAGCTCAAAGGTTTGGCCATGATCCTTGATGCATATTAAGAAAGGAGGAATCCAGACTTAGATCGGGGAAAGAGCAATGTAATTGAATAGTCGATCCGTTTCGTCATTTCCGTATACGAAGTAAGTTTGTATGCTAATAAATGTTGTTAAGTTTGTGTTATAAATGCATTATTATTGTATGAAACTGTGAAAATGGTTGGAAGTGAGTTTACGGACATGATCGACAGAGATTCTACAGTTGAAAGTCCCGTTTGAACCTTAGGAGTAGTTTAGGATACGAATGTCATAAAATTAGGGTTTACCGTGATGATGTGATTCGGGTGCTGGTCTCGTATGTCCTACCAATTGCTAGGTTTCTGGAATGTGTTGTGGTACCTGACAGCTTGTGTGAGCAGGCCCGTTGTTAGCTCGTGAGTGAGTATGATATGCGATATGATGTTGAGATAGCTTCGGCTATTTATATATGGCACTTAGTGTGCAATGTGTTCTTGAGTATCCTTTAGTGATTCTGAATGGTTCAACAAGCATAACTGAGATTTGAATGAAAGTAAGATCAATTTACGTGGTATAAGTACCTATGGATTCCATACGAGCATCGAATTAGAGCTGGTTCGTGAAATTCATGTTTAATAATGAATAGAACATGGAAAAGGTTTGTGATTTAAATGAATAATACTTTGCTATACTCATTTGACTGTTTTGTGTTTATTTTATAAGTTAAGTTTATTATCATACGAGCTTAGTAACCTATAAAGCTTACTTCATTTTACTTTCAATGTTTATATCAGAATATCAAAGCTAGCTCGGATCCGGTGATCGTCAGAGACTTCATCACACTATCGATCTTTTATTTTGGTACTTTTAAACTTTTGTTTATGGTCGTATGGCATGTATAGGCTATGAGGTCAATTTGGTTTATATGTGCTAGTTGTGAATTTTAGCCATATGAATTGACTATGGTGAATGGTTGATATATGTATAACCATGTGGTTTGGCTTATCTTGGTATGCTTGATATTGAGATATATGGTTCAAATGGTTATTTTGACATGTAATGTATAATTGGGTTAGAAATGCTTGATTATGGTTTGGTTTTTGGATGATTAAATGGTTGAATTATGGGATGTGTGATGTACAAGGTTTATGATTAGTTAAGCGTGATATTTTTGTATGTGTTTGAATAGGTAAATGGTTGTGAATTGAGTATTGAAATGAATAGGTAAATGGTTTTGAATTGAGTATTGAAATGGTCGGAATTGTAATGGCATGATTTGTGCATTAGATGATATTATTTGGCTGCCTATTGTGTCTTGATTTGGTATCAAATGGGCTTGTTTAGGTATGTACAAGATGGGTGGCAAAATGGCTTGATAAATAGCCTATTTTTGTCTAGACGGGCAGAGACACGGGCATATGTCTTAGTCGTGTATGACACAAGGTCAAGTAACATGGCCGTGTGGCCCCTGAAGAAATTAATAGAAACAAGTCAGTGAGTTACATGGCCTAAACACGCGAGCATATGGTCGGCCGTGTGATTCAAGTCAGAGAGTTACACGGGGTAGAACACGGGTTGGGACATGGCCATTTGCTCCCATTTCAAATGTCCACATAGCCTGTGACACGGGCGTTTCTTGTGGCTGTGTGAGACACAGCCTGGTCACACGAGCGTGTGTCCCCTGCTTTGAGAAAATTTTCCTAATTTTCCTTAATGTCTTATGAGTTATTGGTTTAGTCCCGAACCACTTCTAAAGCATGTTTAGGTCATTGTAGGCTCATTTAAGGGATAGTGATATTGTATATGAATGATATATGTTAATGTTCTTAATTGTTGAGAAATTTATGTCGACTTGTGTTATAAGTTTAGTAATGCCTCTTAACCCTATTCTAACGACAGATACGGGTTAGGGGTGTTACATTATGTCTAGAAGCATCGTTCCAATAATTCACCATTACTTAATCATGGAGTCAGTCCACAAGAAGTAGCACGATTGAAAAATCCTTATTGTATAGTCTTTACGAAAATAATTCATCCAACTACTTTGTCCAATGACCTCATCATGTGTGTTACCCTCATATAATATCCTTGATTCCTTTGAGCTAAATCCATTCACTCGATACAATCCTATTTTATCTTTATGTCACCATTGTGTCTTCTAAATGATTACTATGATTAATGCCAACAAATGACTGGGATAAATTACTCGTTCGAGAACAAGCACCCCACGACCACGTTCGATATTTATCAATCCACACAATGCCAATGAGAGAATATCATTAACTCTTTAATTAAACTATGAATTTCATTGTTGCTAGTAAAGCAATGCCATACACAAGTCATGTACCCAACATACCGACTACGGGATCGATCATCTTTTGAGCATAAGCCTCCACTTATATCAAAGCACATGAGTTGCATATGCATGGTTAGTGTCTAACTCAAGATTTAGGTTAATCACACTATGAAAGTCACAAGTGAATTAACTCACAAATGGATTCAAAATTAATTTATCTTGGGTGCAGTTCAATGTATCATTCTACCAATGAATACATCTATGTCTTTACTCATGGAGTCAATTGCTCTGATAGCCAAGATTAGCCATCTCCCAAATTAGAATTGTAGACAACATAATAATCCTTCTCAGTATTTAAACCAAATGCTTACTTTGATTCTTTAACGGGATTATAGACTCATTTAGATTATTTACTAAAGTAAGTTGTCTTTCTTGCAATGTAAACATTCTTACAATGCTACTTATCTTCAGTTTGAACGCTGAACAATCAATGAACTAATATTTGCTTGTCACAATTTTGCTATGCATGCAAAATTTAGAAGACAGAAAATACAAAAGATATAATAGTGAAATATGAAATTAACTTTATTTATTTATTCATCATTCAAATAAATAGAAAATAGTTATATGATTACTATAATATGGGCATATTTCCCAACACAGTGTTATAGTGAATTTTGATTTGATAAAAATTTCTAATTGGATGGTTAATTAACGTACAAGTTGTTTGACCATAAAGTCAGTGGTTTTGGAAAATGAGGTATTAGGATCTCATTTCCATAAACTAAGTCTCTAAATATTAAAAAATATTTACGAATTTTTTTATATAGGTGTCTTTAGTTTTGGCCTGAAAATTTTAGTGATTGGATGATTAATTAAGTTATAAGGACTAAATAATAAAAATTGTAAAAGTTAATTACTATTAAATTATATGGGCTAGATGATTCTAAAAGAATAATTTAATGATTTTAAATTGTAATTATGCCATAGTTGTTTGTAGTGGACGATTAAGTGCTTTTGTTTTAATAAATTTTTGTTAAAATGTAATAAAAATAATAAGTTAAAGGTTAATAAAATATAAAGAAAAGTTGGCATCTTTGTCATTTCTCTTCTCCACTATTTCTTAAACCTAAAACCAAAGGAAGCGATTGTTCATTTCCAGCTTAAGGCGCATTCCATGCATGTGAGTTAATTCGAGTTCCATTTTTTTGTAAATTTTATGTTTTTGAGATCGTTGTAACTTAATCTAGCTACTCAGGTATTAAATCATAAAACTAATTTTTTTTAAAAAGTTAACACTGTTGAATATGGAGGTTTTTGATGTTATATGGTTAAGCTTGAAGCTTTGATGAAAAATAGAGCTATTTTATAAAGTGATTTTTTGTTAGTTTTGAGTTTATGGACTAAAATGAGAATATGTTGAAATTGACATGAAATCCTTGTACATATAGATGTTTGAGAGTTGTATAAGGATGTGTTTGAACCTGGATTTAAAGTTTGGAAATTAAAATGAATTATATGTTTATTTTGGTTGTAGGGACTAAATTGAATAAAAAGAAAAAATTTAGAGGAATTGTGAAAAATGAGTGAAAATATCATATACATGAAATGAGATGATTTAAAGTGTATAGAACTGATAATTGGAAATAAATTATTGTATAAATTAAGAACCAGTAGATAATCGAGGAAAAGGGAAAGTTATAGATCAATCCCTAACACTCCTACTATTGTTGTTTGTGCCTGGTAAGTTCATATAATTTTTAATCATTATAAATGTTGATTAATTGTGTTATAAATACTTAGATATATGCTAAGTTAATCTTGAATGAAATGACATTGATGAAGTTGAGTTTGGACTTAAATGAAAGGTATTTAGATATGTATGTGATAATTAAACTCTGTGTAAAGTATTGCACGATATGGAGATGAATTTAATACATACTTTAGTGTTGGAAGTGTTGTGATAACATGAATATCCTAAATACTGAATAAGTGCTTCTTATAGTACTTTCGTACTCCTGTTAGCACTATAATGCGCTTAATAGCACATTCGTGCTCATGTTAGCACTACGATGCTTTTGATGGCATATTCATGCTCTTGTTTGCATTATGATGCCTTGACTGCACATCTCTGTCCAGTTATGCACTCTAGTGCCCTTTTGCACTTTCGTGCTCTTATATTTACCTTGGTGTATCTTGATACTATAACCTATGTATCTGAACTCATTTATTATTGTTCATTGTTCACTGAGTTGTCTTGATTAATAAAAGAAGTGAATGACTTGATGACTTGAATATGTATTGAATGTTTGGATTGATTTGATTGAAATGAGTTATCGGTTATTCTGTTACATGAGTATATAAAAGGCTCTCATGTTTCTTGTGAAATGAAATACCAGGATTGAAAGTGTCAGTTATACATAGTTATAAAACTGTATTTTTGGTTGATAAGGTAAGATAATGCACGCATTATAATATGAACTTACTAAGGTTTCGTAAAGCTTACTCGGTTTTGTTTCCTGTTTCTTGTAGTTGACATTTTGCGAAGCAAGGCTACTAGATCAACTTTAGAGCTCACACTATTAAGCTTCGGTTTTGGTAGATTTAAAATCATTTTACTTCAGTTATGTGGCATGTATTGTAACACCGTAAACCCATCGTAGAAGTTTAGACTGAATTCAGGATGCTACATTAATCATCAAAGTGATTGTGTAAAAATTTGCAAAACAAGTTATCGCATCTATTCAAAAATCCCATTGCTTAAAAATCACTTAATAAAAGTTACAAATAAGTTTAAAATGGAACTATACCACAATATTAAAAGCTTTACAGTTCCAAAATAAGGTAATCAAAATAACCTATTATAACCGAGACCGTCTGAGACCTCTGCATACTGAGTCCAGCATCAGAATCCAAAAAAGTACCTAAAAGGGGAATAGAAGAGGGGGTGAGCTACACGAGCTCAGTGTGAGATCAAAACCCATCCAACCTTAAAAACAGTAATAGAAATAGTGACAGTAATAGTAACAGTAACAGTAATGGTAATAGTAACAGTAACAGTAATAGTAACAGTAAGCAGTTCGGAGACGAAAAATACTTACAGCGCTATACAGATACAGTTGGTACATTCACAACGGAAGTACTGGCAAATAACAATGCCTATAGCAGGTTACAAACTCACTCAGACACTTAGTCAAACATACCATCCAGTCACAGTAACAATAATTCTCAGTCACTCACAGTAATGATTCAGTCAGATAGTTACAAATAGACAATCTAACACACAGAACTATCGAACGGATAAACAGATCATACTTACAGAATCAGATGGTACACCTGAGACAGAAGTCTTGATAGGCAGTAACGATCCACACATATCAACTTATAATCAGTCTCAAGTTCTATTCAGTCAGATCGATACATTAAAAGTCTATCACTCAGAACAGTCAATAGATGTGTATGAATGCAGTTGAAATGCATAACCCACCCATCCAGCCAACACAGCTCTCCATCCATCCCTACAGTTATTGTGGGGTTTAAAACACCCACCCACTCCATATGATGTCATTCCAGGTTGCCCGACAATGATGGCCATTAGTATTGTCCACGACCCACAGGGTATTTGCATCAACCTCGACCATCTGGGTATTAGGGCTGGCAGTATGCAGGTAAACTGCCAGTCACGCATATTTTGCAGCAAAGCTGACGTATAAGTTGTACAGTACCATATGGTAAACTGCGGTACAGATGTGCAGTAGAACTGCCAAATCAGATAAGGGTACGTAGCATAGCTAACGTACATGTGGTACGTAGCTAATGTACATGTTGTATGGTGCAGTGAAGTAATCTGCTGTACAGTCTAGTTGTAGTAAAAATGCCAGTTCAGTTCAGTATTAGTCTTCCTTGTAACACCCCGAATTTTGGGCCTAAAAGTATTGGGCCTTGAGTTTGGGATCAGTTATAAGGTGGCTTGAACAAATTAAATATGTTTACAAATTTTACAATTTCATGTTTAGTTATTCAGCTAAGTGATTTAGGAAGGGTTGGTAGTGTGGGAAAAGTCCTGGGCTCGATATAGGGCTTTAACAAAATTTTACATTTTTTCTTCTAAAGGACCTTAGGCATTAGGTTGAAGGCTTATTAATAAAGCTTGGTCAAACTTGACATAAGGGATGTGTCTAGCCTAATGGTAAGAAGGCATTAGGATCAGGTGGGGGAGCTAGGTTCAAGTCGCGGCATGTGCGAAATTACTAGGTATTTTTTTAAACAACCTAGAATCTAACCTGAAGGCTTCTTAATTAGTTGGGGAGAAAAAATGACGCAAATAAGGTAGGCGGTGTAGTGGCAAATGACGTGTAGCATAGCTAAGAGATTAGGGATTCGAATTTGGTTAGTAGTAAATATTTTTATAATAACCTGGTTGAGAGTTAATAGGCCTTAAAAGTAGCTGAGGAAGGAATATAACACAAGGAGCGCCTGGGTTGCAGTGGCAAGTAGCATGCTATGGAGGGGGCGTAGGTTCGAATCCTATGTCAAGTGAAGTTTTAAATTTTTACTCTTTAGTAACCTGTGGCTAAAGCGTGTAAGCCTTATAATTAGTTGTGGCTGAATTATAGCATAAGAAGAGTTGTGGTGTAGTAGCAAGCACCGTATAGGGAGCTTGAAAGGCTAGACTTCGAGCTACCCCATGCGCAAAAGGGGTTACATTTTGCTGCTCACGCAAGGAAGGAATTGTTGTTTGGCTGAAACATCAAGGTTGATTCGGTGAAAGGAATTTGAATGCAATTCAAATTGGGTTTGGCTAAAATCAAGGTGTAAATCAAGGATTTGGATTAAGGGAATTTACTTGGAGATGAGTTTGAGCTGAATGGGGAAAAGGGAATGCAATTCGTGTAAGGATTTATAGGTGCCGAATGAGCAAGGAAAACATTTTGTTGTTTTGGTGCTTTAGTCGCATATTTTCTTGGGAATTTTCTTTCAACACTTTACTTTCTTTTTCTTGTTGCCAAATCTCTGCACATATAATCCCTTTTTTCTTCTCTTTTCTTTTTCTCATTAATGCAACCGAGCACTCATCTCATCTAAATTCATTTATTTGTCGAGCTAAAATCGAGTTCTTAACACTATCCTTGGAGAGCCGAATTCCCTTTAATCGCTAATGTTGGTGCTTTTGCTCTTAAGAGGTGTTGAAGCTGAATATACATCTCTCCCTATTTACCATTGTCGAATCGATTCTCCCATCTTAGAGTTGCGGTTTCCTCTTTTCTTTTACCGTTATAGAGAGTAAGTGATAGTGATTCGTTTATTTAGATTTCTTTGCTGTGGTCATTTTGTTTATTTCTACCAAATTTTAGAAGGAAAAAAGGAATGCTAGTAGTAAAGAGATGGCAAATGTGACGACGGGGTTTAAGCACATAACCACTGATACCGCGTGATATGAAGTAATAAAATTTATAAAGAACTTGATTAAACCCAAACTAACTAATATCGCGACGTTTTAAGGCAAGCGCACCTGTCGACAGCAGTATAGTCTAGTGATAAGATCGAGTATTGTACCCAAGGGAACCGAAAGTACTATTACTCACCTTCTTTCTATTATTTAACCTAAAAATTAAATAAGGGTTTTGTTTAAAACTAATTGCTAAAATCTAAACTAAGAAAAATAGGAAAAGTAAATTGGGAAGACTTTTTAGGGGAAAGCTAATTGGTATGATCAATACTTAAGGGAGAATCCACCTAGACTTCACTTGTTATTATCTTCTTGAATTATATGAGTTATTTAATTGACTTGATCCGTAGAGATCCCTAATCTATGCTAAACCCTCCGTCGCGGTGAAGAGCAACTAGGCTTAAGTTGTTAATTAAAATTTCCTTATTAATTAACTCCCTAGGTTGCATTAATTCGATCTATGGTTCCCCATATTAGGTTTGACCCTAATCCGGCAGATTTATGTCGCCCTATGTCTAGGGTTGCTTGCAACTCCGCTTAATTATGGTAGATCTACTCTTATCATAGGGACTTTTGCTCTTTTGCTCAAAGCACATCTAATTCTTGAATTAATACCTAGGACTATTAAAACAAGAATGAAGAACACATAATTAAGAACAATTCAAGTAATTATCATATAAATCAAGAATAAATAACAAGATCTGTCTTAGGTTTCATCCCCCTCAAGTATTTGAGGGGTTTAGTTCATAATGATAAAAGAAAACATCCCTGAAGATATAAAATAACAAAACATAAAAGAAACCAAAAACCCCTGAAGGAATTTAAGGAAATCCTCTATGTTGATGCAGAACTTCGGCTTCTGAGATGAACTGATTGGCTTCTCCCTTCGAGTAATCCCTTGCTTCTACCTGTGGTGTGGCAGAAAGATGAGAGGAAAAGAATATAGAACGTGTGTAAAAGTGGAAGAAGGCCCCCTTCAATGTTGCCTTATGGGATCTTTATATAGAGAACTTTTGGGGACTCTTTCTTAGCCCCTAAGTATCCCAATTTGAGTGAAATTATTCTTTCTCACGACTAGAACACGCCCGTATGCCACGCTCCTGTGGGTTCGATAGAGCCCGTATGATTTAGCACGCCCGTGTGTAGTGGCCGTGCTTGTCGAGGCTTTGACCGTGTGATCTTCATGAAGCACGCTCGTGTGGCACGGCCGTGTGGCACTTCTTGGCCCGTGTGGTTCGTGCTTTTTGATCCATTTTTCATCGTTTTTGGCCTGTTTTCTGTTCTTTTCTCTTCCCTATGCTCTCCTGAGTATAAGATAATAAAAAGAGGGGTTAAGAGCACCAGTTCTCACAAAATTGATAAGAAACCATCCAAAATGTAGGCTAAATATGAGGTAAAAATATGTATAATTCGGTGTTTATCAAATACCCCCACACTTAAAATTTTGCTTGTCCTCAAGCAAAATCTCAGTCCCTAAAGGAAACCATTCTTCTTAACTTATGAATTTTATTAATACTGTTTTGAATTATTCCACAGGTAATCATACAATGAAAGATTCAATCAAAAGAATATTAAAGACTCAATTATTCTAAGTTGAGAATTTTATCATTGAAAACATAAGTTTATTCCTTCTTTCTAAGTAGTTATCTCTCCATCTTAATTGACAGGAGTTGACATCCTCACTAAAGGTTCACTCTATCCACTCCAAGTGTTTAGGGTTCAAAATTTAAGCACTCCTTAGTCAACTTGAAAAATTATTACCATAGGCTTGCAAGAAAATCAAATCTCCATCACTAAAGTTTGACATGATACATTGATCAAAGGTCTTTTAATGGTTGTAACGGGGCTTGGTTAGGGGTGTTGTCACAAGCTGAAAAGAAGAAGGTTAGAATCGAGATTGAACTAAACAATTATCTAGCTAGAAAAATCTCTATCACTGGAACATATCTCTTGGTCTAGTTCTTATGATACTATTATTTCTGTAGTGGTAGCCTCAATATGCAAAAACTTGTTCGACTATTACAAGGTACAATTGAATTTCACTGTATGTAAACTTTTTTTTTTATGAACAATTCAAGTACTACAATTAATTTGAAGATAACTTTACAGTCTGGAACAGAAGGAAAAAGCTAGATAAAGAATTCAACTCAAATCTTGACAAAAATAGAGGTCAAAATAATTGAATGAAATTCAACAAAAATGGGTTATTGGTTAATGATTAGAGGGTGAGTCAAGGAAAAGGTTGTTAGGCTCAATGGGGTTCCCTAGGAGTTAATTCATGGAGGTAGGCTTTTTGTGGAGTAAGTGAGTTAAAACCTAGGTGCCTTTATCATTTCGATATATCAAATCAATGATGTGGTCTCAACATGTATAATCGAAGCAAGTTCTAGAATAATAATTCAATGTTGACTCACTCAAAGCAATAAAATTAGTGAGCATGAAAGAATGTATGCTCAAAAAGGCTCAAGATCTCACAAAATATTACGGCTTTTGATGTTAATGCTGCAAATTTCAAATCTCAAGATAGTACCTAAAGTTAGGGAAGATAACTTTATGCAAAAAATGGAGTTCTCAAAAATTTCAACTTATCATTCTTGATTCCTTAATGTTTTTAAGTTTGAATATTTAAAATACAATCACCTATTTCTTAATTCTTAACATATCAAAAAAATCATATATCAATCAGAAATAGTTCCTAATAGGAGACTGAAGATAGTGCTATTGAGACAATTAGTTAAAATCATTTCAGGGGTTTCAAAGATGTCAAAAATTAAAAGTGCTATACCCCCCCACACTTAAGATGTACATTGCCCTCAATGTACAAAGAAATCATTAATAGCAATAGAAGTACAAGATCAAAAGTTAGGGAAAGGTATGAAACTCCCTGAAAGATGGATGGATTTGTGAGATGGAAGTTGTGGCACGGTGTTCCCTTTTTCGTAGAGATTTGAGCTGTAGAGCTCCTTTAAAACTACGAAGGGATTTATTAGTCGTGGAGGGGTTAAGAAGAAGAGGGATTACTTTGTTAGGAGGTAGTCGTTATGAAAAATAAGAAAAATACTAAAGTTCAAATAATTGAAAAGCTAAAATAAAAGTAATTAAATCTGAAAAAGAAAAGGAAAAGAAAGTTAAAGGAAAAATGTTAAAATTAAGATTAGTGTTTACTAGTTAGAAATAAAGTAAAAATAAAAGATAAAAGATAAAAATAAAAATAAAACAAAAAGGATAAAAGAGGATCTAATCCTCTGATGGGTCTCGTGGTGGTGGGGCGATGCTCAGGTGCTGACATATCTGCGCTAAAGTTGCGCCGATATAATCAAAGCGCTGGAAACATTGCTGCTCAAATCGGTCTAAGCGCTCATGAATGTCAGCGTAAGGGGCTACCGTCTAGGTGGGTCGTCTGGGTTGTGATGGCTCGACAGGTGCATCCTCTGCTGGTGGTGGCGATGGGACATCATCAGGAATGTCCTCTGGGTTGTCACCTTCTTGGATAAGGCGGAAGTGATAATGGTCGCCACCTAGACGTCGTTCGACCATCCTCATAGAAAGCATGCTCTGGATGCCCTGGGAGGACATCTTGCCTAGTAAGGTGTAGGAGGAGGTCTGGGCTGTAGTGTTGAACAGGCCGAAGTAATGGCCTAATCGTGTGATGTATGGGCCCATGGATACGACTCTCTTGCGGTGCCTCTCTGTCTGATGTTGCATGGCAAGTGCGATGAAATATGCAAGGTCAATGGGGCGGCCATTCGCCATGCACCATAGGAAATAGACGTCGTGCGTGTTGACGATGCCTGTGCTCTCTCGGCGACCTGTAATAGTATGAGCGAGGAGTGCGTGGATATACCTGAGAGAGGGAGGAAGAGCGGAGGCCTTACTGACGCTGGGGTTGTATAGTTGTCTTCCTGGGGCAATCTCTTGCCAGTAATTAAGGGGTCGGATATGGATGCGCCTGGAAAGGGTAGGGAAGCTCTCCTTTGCCATGAACTGCTTGGTGTAAAGCCCGAGTGCTACACCGAATTCTAGAATGCTAAGTTGTTGTACGAGCCCTCCCAAGCGAAATTGAACTGTCCCTGGGTTATCGAACCGGGTCATCACCGTCTGGAGGTGGAATGTAGCGCAGAACTCGAGAGTGAGTTCAAGATATGTGGGCTCCACGATCTGAAAGAACTGATCCCAAGGGTCGGTGGCGAGCAGGGCTTAGACATCGTTTACCAGGCGTACTTGTTCGAGGGCCCTCCAGTCAATGCATCGGCCCATCGTGATAGTGCGAGCGCGTAGCAACTGGTAGCGCTCCTCCTGGGAGTCTTGTGAGAATGTAAGAAACGGGTGATGCATCTCGGCAGTGGGTCTAGTCGAAGAACTCCCTGGCCCCTTTCGTTTTTTGGAGACGGGGACGGCAGCTTTCCTGGCTCGGGAGGATGACATGGGATCTACAATGACACAAGAATATTAGAAAAGAAAGAAAATGAATTAAAAATTGTAAATGCAAATATTTAAAAATAAAAAGGACTGAATAATAATAGAAAATATTCCTAACATGAATGGGAATTAACCTTGGTAGTAGAATCTAATCATTTTTAAGAATGTGTATAAGAATTTTTCATGAATGTGTGTATATATGCTGAACTAAATAATAAATGGCATGCTAGTGTGTGTTTAAGTGGCATATGTACAATGTGTATTAGGTGGCAACTAACTATGGGTTCAAATGGCACAAAATTGGTATATGGAATCAAAAATGGCTATCAAAATCACAATTTCATATTATTCTAGATTGTTCTCTATTTCCTAGTTCTATAATTACCTAAATCAATAAAACTAATAAAAGAAATGCAAGAAATGCAGTAAAAATAAAATAAATGAGAAAAAGGGAGAAAATAGAACCAAATTCGTTGATACATGGTCGTGGGTACTGTTGCACGGGCATGGAAATCGGGAAATCTGGTATGGTGATGTTTAGAGGACTGTGGTGGTGTTTGTGGAGGCTTAGGGAGATTTTGGGGGTGAAATCTTAGGGTTTTGGATGAAAGGGGAAATGAAAAATGGCCCCATATTTATACATTTTGGGTCACACGGGCATGTCGCACTTCCGTGTAAGTCGTGTTTAGCCGTGTTTTTTGAAAATCAGAGGTTTTAACATGCCACGTTTGATAAGCATGCCCGTGTCGATTTTGAGCACGGCCGTGGAGATTGGTTCTTCGTGAAACGCACGGGCGTGTAGTAAGGTGCACGGGCGTGTCTCAATTGACAGTAGCTTCCACGGGCTTATGGCACGGGCGTGTGTCTCTATGTTTGCCCGTGTTGAAGGTGCAGGGTTGCCACGGCCCTATAGCACAGGCGTGTGTTTTCCTTGCTTACCTGTGTGGCTGTCGAAGAGTCGCCACGGCCATGTTGCACGCTCGTGGGGTTTTATCGGTAGCCCGTGTTTTGGGGAAAAGTTGCTTTGTTTGCACACGGTCTGTCCACACGACCGTGTCTCTATTTTTAGGTATGCGCATGGCCTTAGGCACGCTCGTGTGCCTGGCCGTGTGGTTCAAAATTTTCTACAAAAAAATGTTAGTTTATGCAATAAAACACAAAAAATTTAAAAAGAGAAGAAAGTTACTATGTTAGTACTCGGGTTGCCTCTCGAGAAGCGCTTATTTAGAGTCTAAGCTCGACTCTTCTTAGAGGTGTCAAGAAGAAACGGGGTGGAGCCTAAGCTCCTCCTTGTTTTCCGTGAAATTCTCAGTTTTATAATGTTTTAGCCGATGACCATTTACCTTGAAAGTACCGTGGTTGGGGTGAGTTACTTCGATAGTGCCGTATGGAAAGACATTTAGAACGGTGAACGGACCTGACCACCTTGATTTAAGTTTTCCAGGGAATAGTTTCAACCTTGAGTTGTAGAGTAGGACGAGATCACCTGTTTTGAACTGCTTGGGTTGTTTCAGCTTTTTGTCATGGCGTTGCTTCATGGCTTCTTTATACAGTCTTGAATTTTCGTATGCGTTGTAGCGCCATTCATCTAGTTCATTCAACTGTATGAGCCTTTTTTCACCTGCACTTTTAAGATCAAGGTTTAGAAATTTTATAGTCCAAAATGCTTTGTGTTCAAGTTCAAATGGTAGATGACAGTTTTTCCCATAAATGAGTTTGTATGGAGATGTTCCTATGGGTGTTTTAAAAGCAGTTCTATAAGCCCATAGTGCATCATCTAATTTTCTAGACCAGTCTTTCCTATTTAATTCTATTGTCTTTTCTAGGATGCGCTTCAGTTCTCTGTTTGTTACTTCGACTTGGCCGCTAGTTTGTGGGTGGTAAGGGGTAGCTGTTCTGTGGTATACTCCATACCTTCTTAAGATCTTTTCAAATTAGGTATTGCAAAAATGTGTGCCCCTATCACTTATGATTATCCTAGGTGTTCCAAATCGAGAAAAAATTTTCTTCAAAAATTGTACTACCATTCTAGCATCATTCGTGGGTAAGGCTTGAGCCTCTACCCATTTTGACATGTAATCCACTGCTACTAGTATGTACTTATTCCCAAATGAATTAGGGAATGGTCCCATGAAATCTATACCCCATACATCAAATATTTCACATGAAAGTATATAGTTTTGAGGCATTTCATTAAGCTGGGAGATATTACCTGTTCGTTGGCATTTATCACAAGTGGTCACATACCTGTTGGCATCTCTGAAAAGTGTAGGCCAGTAAAAACCTGATTCGAGTACTTTATGAGCGGTTCTGGTTCCACTGTGATGTCCTCCTGTGGGGCCTGAGTGGCAGTGTTCCAAAATTTGATATGCTTCTATGTCATCAATGCATTTTCGTATAAACTGATCTGCGTAAATTCGAAAAAGAAAAGGGTCTTCCCAAAAGTAGTTTTTCACATTAGCAAAGAATCGCTTCTTTTGCTGATGGGTTAGCCCTTTTGGGGTTATGTTGGCTGCTAAATAATTTGCAAAATCAGCAAACCAAGGAAGTGTCGTACCTGCTAAGGTTAGGAGTTGTTCCTCAGGGAACTTATCGTTTATCTTCTCGAGGTACTTGGGCTGTGTATTTTCTAGTCTCGAGAGGTGATCTGCTGCTAAATTTTTAGCTCCTTTCTTGTCTTTAATTTTCAAGTCAAATTCCTCCATGATATCGTATGGGCATGTTAACGTCGTTTTTTCCTGATCTTCTGGAGCTATTGGAATTTGGAAGTAACCTGAGAGGCCATCTAGGAAGCAATAATACATGTGACCGACTAATCTTTCTAACATTTGATCGATAAAGGGCAAAGGAAAATGATCTTTTCGAGTGGCGTCATTCAGCTTTCGGTAATCTATGCATACTCTCCATCCTGTGACTGTTCGTGTTGGTACGAGCTCTTCTTTGTGGTAACCACGGTTAGCCCACCTTTCTTAGGAACAACCTGCACAGGGCTTACCCAAGAACTGTCAGAAATAGGATAAATGATACCAGCATCAAGGAGTTTAATTACCTCGGCTTTCACGACTTCTTTCATGTTAGGATTTAATCATCTCTGGGCTTGTACTGCTGGTTTATATTCGTCTTCTATCAAAATCTTGTGAGTACAAAAAGAGGGATTAATTCCCTTGATATCCGAAATTTTCCAAGCTATGGGCTGCCTATGTTTTCTTAGTACCTGGAGCAGTTCTTCCTTTTCTTTAGAGCTTAAATTTGATGCAATAATGACCGGTAAAGTTGAGTTCTCCCCTAAAAAGGCATATTCTAAGTGTTCTGGCAGTTGTTTTAATTCCAATTTAGGGGGTTTCTCAACAGAAGGTTTCTATCTTAGCTTATCATTCATCTTTAAATTCTCATAGCTTATAGGTCTAATGATCGTTTCGCTAGAATCTAATTCTTTTCTTACCTTCTCGATTTCTAAGGTGGTTTCACCCTTCCCCTGAACAAGGCACAGTTCCAGTGTGTCGGTGATAGAAATTTCCTAAAAATTATCTTGAACAAAGTGATCAATCATATCGACAAAATAACACGAATCATCTTGCTCTCTAGAAAATTTCATAGCATCATAGATTTTAAAAATGACTTCCTCTTCACTAACTCTAAGAACTAATTTACCATCCCCTACATCGATAATAGCTCTGGCAGTGGCTAAAAATGGGCGACCTAAAATCAAGGGTACGTCAATGTCTTTATCCATGTCAAGCACAACAAAATCCACAGGGAATATAAATTTATCGACTTTTACTAGCACATCTTCAATGATTCCCCTAGGGTACTTAACAGATCTATCGGCTAGTTGAATGCTCATCCTAGTGGGTTTAGGCACCCCTAGACCTAGTTGCTTGAACATTTTATAAGGCATGAGATTAATACTTGCACCTAAATCAGCCAATGCCTTATTAATAATTAAGCTACCAATCAAACAAGGAATAGTGAAACTCCCTGGATCTTTTAGCTTTGTTGGTAGTTTATTCTGGAGAATGGCTGAACACTCTTCGTTGAGTTCCACTGTAGCTAATTCTTCCAGCTTCCTTTTGTTTGTCAAGAGTTCTTTCAGGAATTTTGCGTATTTCAGTATCTGTGAAATTGTTTCAACAAAGGGTAAGTTAATATGTAATTGTTTGAAAAGTTCAAGAAACTTACCGAAATGGGCTTCTGTTTGGTCCTTTTTTAACCTTGCTGGGATGGGATCCGAGGTTTGTATTCTTTGAGTGTTGGAATAGCGTCATCCTTGGATTCCTCTATTTTGTCTTTCGGCGGTTCGTGTGCATGCTTCTTTTGTGGTTCTGCTAGCACTTTACCATCTCTTAGAGTGATTGCTTTAACATGTTCTCTGGGATTTGGTTCGGTGTTGCTTGGAAGTCCGCCCTGAGGCCTTTCTGAGATTAATTTTGCCAGTTGACCAATTTGGTTCTCGAGTCCTTGAATCGAGGCCTGTTGATTCTTCAATGCTGTTTCAGTGCTTTGAAAGCGAGTTTCTGAAGCGGCCATGAATTTGGTGAACATATCTTCAAGATTCAGCTTCTTTTCCTGTTGTGGTGGTGGCTGCTGAAATACCGGAGGCTGTTGTCTTTGATTTCCTTGTCCTCCCCATGAAAAATTTGGGTGATTTCTCCAACCTGCATTATAAGTGTTACTATACGAATTATTTTGAGGCCGAGAATTATTACCTATATAATTGGCATGTTCGGCTTCCATGTTGTGCAGATGGTCTGAATTAAACATATTTCCTGGAGCTGCATCACATTGCATCACTGGTTGAGCCTGCGTAGAACTAACAAAATTATCAAATTTCTTATTTAAAAGTTCTACTTGGTTAGTGAGCATAGTAACAGCATCAATATTATAAACTCCTGCGACTTTTGTCAGCTTTGTCCTCATGACTTGCCACTGATAGTTATTCAATGACATCTCCTCAATAAATTCGTAAGCTGCGTCAGGTGTTTTATTATTGATGGTTCAGCCTGCAGCTGCATCGATCATCTGCCTAGTTGATGGGTTTAACCCATTATGGAAAGTTTGAACCTGTAGCCATAAAGGTAATCCGTGATGAGGGCATCTTCTCAAAAGATCTTTGTACCTTTCCCAGGCATCATAGAGTGTTTCTAAATCCATCTGCATAAAAGAAGAAATATCGTTTTGTAATTTAGCAGTTTTAGCAGGGGAAAATATTTAAGCAAAAATTTTTCGGACATCTGGTCCCATGTAGTAATTGAGCCTCGTGGTAAAGAATTTAACCACTGTTTTACCTTATTTCTTAAAGAAAAAGGATATAGCCTTAGATGAATGGCGTCATCAGTAACGCCATTGATTTTAAAGGTGTCGCATAATTCCAAAAAATTGGCTAGATGTGAGTTGGGATCTTCATCCTATAAACCGTCAAACTGCACAAATTGCTGAATCATCTGAATAGTACTAGGTTTTAGTTCAAAATTGTTAGCAGCAATAGCAGGTCTAACAATACTAGTTTGAGTACCAATCACACTAGGTTTAGCATAATCATACATAGTATGCGGAGCTTCTTCTGGTTCGGCGGGTAGTGCTGGAGGTTGGTGAATATTTTAATTTGCGACCATCTCTTCAGTAGGTTCTGGTTCTTGCTCAAGTCCTTGTTCTGGATAATGTAGACTTCGTCTGATCTCTCTACGGTTTCTACGGACTGTAGCTTCCAAATCTTCGTCAAAAAGTAGTGGTCCAGTTGGGTTGTTTCTAGTCATAAACTAGAAAAGCCTAAAAAGAGAAGAAAATAAATTTAAAAATAATAATAATAACAAATTAAAAATATAAATATTATAAATAGTAATGGCTAAAGTAATAGAAATCGAGCTTTTGTAATATTTCAGTTTAGATCCCCAGCAACGGCGCCAAAAACTTGATATCGCGTGATATGAAGTAATAAAATTTATAAAGAACTTGATCAAACCCAAACTAACTAATATCACGACGTTTTAAGGCAAGCGCACCTGTTGACAGCAGTATAGTCTAGTGATAAGATCGAGTATCGTACCCAAGGGAACCGAAAGTACTATTACTCACCTTCTTTCTATTATTTAACCTAAAAATTAAATGAGGGTTTTGTTTAAAACAAATTGCTAAAATCTAAACTAAGAAAAATAGGAAAAGTAAATTGGGAAGACTTTTTAGGGGAAAGCTAATTGGTATGATCAATACTTAAGGGAGAATCCACCTAGACTTCACTTGTTATTATCTTCTTGAATTATATGAGTTATTTGCTTGACTTGATCCGTAGAGATCCCTAATCTATGCTAAACCCTCCGTCGAGGTGAAGAGCAACTAGGCCTAAGTTGTTAATTAAAATTCCCTTATTAATTAACTCCCTAGGTTGCATTAATTCGATCTATGGTTCCCTATATTAGGTTTGACCCTAATCCGGCAGATTTATGTCGCCCTATGTCTAGGGTTGCATGCAACTCCGCTTAATTATGGTAGATCTACTCTTATCACAGGGACTTTTGCTCCTCTGCTCAAAGCACATCTAATTCTTGAATTAATACCTAGGACTATTAAAACAAGAATGAAGAACACATAATTAAGAACAATTCAAGTAATTATCATATAAATCAAGAATAAATAACAAGATCTGTCTTAGGTTTCATCCCCCTCAAGTATTTGAGGGGTTTAGCTCATAATGATAAAAGAAAACATCCCAGAAGATATAAAATAACAAAACATAAAAGAAACCAAAAACCCCTGAAGGAATTTATGGAAATCCTCTATGTTGATGCAGAACTTCAGCTTCTGAGATGAACTGATTGGCTTCTCCCTTTGAGTAATCCCTTGCTTCTACCTGTGGTGTGGCAGAAAGAATGCTTCCCTTTGTGGGGAAAAATAAGCCCCCCCTTAGAGTTGCCTCCTAGGGTCTTTATATAGAGCTTTGGGGAGCCTTTTTTAGCCTCCAAGTATCTCAATTCGAGTGAAATTCCTCTTTCTCACGACTAGAACACGCCCATGTGCCACGCCCGTGTGACTTCGACAAAGGCCGTGTGATTTGGCACGGCCGTGTGTCCTGCCCGTGCTTGTCGAGGGCTAGACCGTGTGATCTTCATGTGGCACGGCCGTGTGGTGATTCCTTGGGCTGTGTGTTATGTCATTTTTGGCCCATTTTCCTCATTTTCGGCCCATTTTCCTCATTTTCGGCCCATTTCCTATTCTTTTCTCTTCCTTATGCTCTCCTGAGTATAAGATATGAAAAAGAAGGATTAAGAGCACCAATTCTCACTAAATTGATAATAATTCATCCAAAATATAGGCTAAACATGAGGTAAAAATATGTATAATTTATTGTTTATCAAATACCCCCACACTTAAGCCTTTGCTTGTCCTCAAGCAAAATCTCAATCCCTAAATAAGAATTATTCCTCTCAACCTACAATCTTTATCAATAATGTTTCAAACTAGTCCACAGGTAATCATACAATGGGTAATTCAATCAGAAGAACATTAAAGACTCAATCACTCTAAGTTGAGAATTTTATCATTGAAAACATAAGTCTCTTCCTTCCTTCTAAGTAGTTATCTCTCCATCTTAATTAATAGGAGTTGACATCCTCACTAAAGGTTCACTCTATCCACTTGAAGTGTTTAGGGTTCAAAATTTAAGCACTCCTTAGTCAACCTGAAATGTTATTACCATAAGCTTGCAAGAAAATCAAATCTCCACCACTAAAGTTTGATATGATACATTGATCAAAAGGTCTTTTAATGGTTGTAACAGGGCTTGGTTAGGGGTGTTGTCACAGGCTGGAAAAAGAATGTTAGAATCGAGATTGAACTGAAAAATTATCTAGCTAGAAAAATCTCTATCACTGGAACATATTTCTCAGCTAATTCTTATGATACTATTATTTCTGCCTTGGTAGCCTTAAAATAGAAATATGCAAAAACTTGTTCAACTATTACAAGTTACAACTGAATTTCACTGTATGTACATATATTTTTTTTTCTTTTCTTCTTTTTTTTCTTTCCTTTTTTTTTAATTAAGAACAATTCAAGTAATGTAATAAATTGAATAAAACTTTGCAATCTGGAAAGGAGAAAAACAAAAAAGCTAGATGAAAAATTCAACTCAAATCTTGACAAAAATAGGGGTCAAAATAATTGAATGCAATTCAAAAAAAATGGGTTATTGGTTAATAATTATAGGGTGAGTCAAGGAAAAGGTTGTTAGGCTCAATGGGGTTTACTAGGGGTTAATTTATAGAGGTAGGCTTTTTGTGGGGTAAGTGGGTTAAATCCTAGGTGCCTTTATCAATTCGGTATATCAAATCAATGATGTGGTCTCGACATGTATAATCGAAGCAAGTTCTAGAATAACAATTCAGTATTGACGCACTCAAAGCAATAGTAAAAGTGAGCACGAAAGAATGTATGCTCAAAAGGCTAAAAAATCTCACCAGAATTATGACTTTTGATGTCAATCCTGCGAATTTCAAATCTCAAGATAATACTTAAAATTAGGAAAAATGACTTATGCAAAAATTGGGGGTTCTAAAAAATTTCAACTTATCATGTTTGATTCCCTAATATTTTAAAGTTTGAATAATCAAAGTACAAGTACATGTATCTTAATTCTCAATATACCAATAGAAATCATAAATCAATCAGAATAAATTCCTAATAGGAGATTGAGAATTGGTTAAGAACAATGCGTAAAGTACAATTTCAGGGATTTTCACAGATAATGCAAAAATTTCAAGTAAGCTCCCCCCCACACTTAAGATGTACATTGCCCTCAATGTACAAGGATATATAAATAGCAAGAGAAGTATAATATCATAAGATAGGGAGAATTGAAACTTCCTGAATTTAGGATGAAATTGTAAGGAAGAGTCAGTAATTGTGCAGGGAGTTCCCATTTCCGTTTGAATATGAGCTGTCGAGCTCCTTTTTGAAACTGCGAAAATATTAATTAGTTGTGGGAATTTTTGATTAATAAAGATTACTTGTTACGGAATGGCCGATATGAAAGATAGAAAATTAAATAACAGAGAAATAATAAACTGAGTTCTAAAAATACTAATACTGCAATGGTTAAAAGATTAAACATAAAAATAAATTTTGAAATAAAAAGGAAACTAATAAAGGAAAAATAAAATTAAAAAATGAGAAAAATAGGATTAAACATAAAAATAAATTTTGAAATAAAAATGAGGCACACGCCCGTGTGGTTCGGGGTTAGCCCGTGTTGGCCATATTGCACGGTCGTTGTGAACTTGTTTGCTTTCCGCACGGTCTTGTAGGTAGTCACACGGCCGTGTTTAATTTGACAGTGTTGGCCACGGCTTAGGGACACGGGCGTGTGGTGTTGTGTGAGCCCGTGTTGATACTGCAGGGTTGCCACGGCCATGTACATGATGAGTGAAACCGTAGAGAGATCAGACGAAGTCTACATTATCCAGAACAAGGACTTGAGCAAAAGCCAGAACCTACTGAAGAGATGGCCGCAAATCAAAATATTCACCAACCTCCAGCACTACCCATCGAACCAGAAGAAGCTCCACGTACTATGTACGATTATGCTAAACCTAGTGTGATTGGTACTCAAACTAGTATTGTTAGACCTACTATTGCTGCTAACAATTTTGAACTAAAACCTAGTACTATTCAGATGATTTAGCAATTTGTGCAGTTTGACGGTTTACAGGATGAAGATCCCAACTCACATCTAGCTAATTTTTTGGAATTATGCGACACCTTTAAAATCAATGGCGTTACTGATGACGCCATTCGTCTAAGGCTATTTCCTTTTTCTTTAAGAAATAAGACAAAACAGTGGTTAAATTCTTTACCACGAGGCTCAATTACTACATGGGACCAGATGTCCGAAAAATTTTTGCTTAAATATTTTCCCCTGCTAAAACTGCTAAATTACGAAACGATATTTCTTCTTTTGTGCAGGTGGATTTAGAAACACTCTATGATGCCTGGGAAAGGTACAAAGATCTTTTGAGAAGATGCCCTCATCACGGATTACCTTTATGGCTACAGGTTCAAACTTTCCATAATGGGTTAAACCCATCAACTAGGCAGATGATTCATGCAGCCGCAGGCGGAACCATCAATAATAAAACACCTGACACAGTTTACGAATTTATTAAGGAGATGTCATTGAATAACTATCAGTGGCAAGTCATGAGGATAAAACCGACGAAAGCCGCAGGAGTTTATAATATTGATGCTGTTACTATGCTCACTAACCAAGTAGAACTTTTAAATAAGAAATTTGATAATTTTGTTGGTTCTACGCAGGCTCAACCAGTGATGCAATGTGATGCAGCTCTAGGAAATATGTTTAATTCAGACCATCTGCACAACATGGAAGCCGAACATGCCAATTATATGGGTAATAATTCTTGGCCTCAAAATAATCCGTATAGTAACACTTATAATGCAGGTTGGAGAAATCACCCAAATTTTTCATGGCGAGGACAAGGAAATCAAAGACAACAGCCTCCGGTATTTCAGCAGCCACCACCACAACAGGAAAAGAAGCCGAATCTTGAAGATATATTCACCAAATTCATGGCCGCTTCAGAAACTCACTTTCAAAGCACTAAAATAGCATTGAAGAATCAACAGGCCTAGATTCAAGGACTCGAGAACCAAATTGGTCAAGTGACAAAATTAATATCAGAAAGGCCTCAGGGCGGACTCCCAAGTTTAAGCGATGTAAGGTATCAGCAGTTTGGGACTTTCTGCCCAGATGCGGAAGAGGGGCTAAACGGACTTCGGATTAAATAGGCAGATCACATTCGATCAAGGCAAGTATAGTAGTCCTTCGGTAAGGGATTATAATGGATTTGTTTTGCGTTAATGGGTAGGTGTCTAATGAAGTGTAATGTTTGAATATAGGTTCTGAAGATTATGAGTACATAGTGCTCTAGGTGATAAGGTGTGTACTTCTACCCTATAATTGATTGTCTGATATAAAGCCGAAGGTGTGTGCATGCACCGTACACACTATATATCGGCAAAAGCTGAAATCTCAAAAACCTGAAAAGTTGAAAAGCTGAAAGGCTGTGTCGGCAACCCCACGAGTGTGCGAACGCTCATGTGGAGAGATCAGTACGACGACAGAGGCCCCATGTACAATCTCATGGTCTCGGGCCACTTTTGGCCAACTGGGCCGAAGTGGGCCCGTTGGCCCATTGAGTAAAAATGATGATTTGGTAAGATTTGACGAGCCAGTCAGGCTAATCACGTAGATTATGGTAGATTTGGGCTTAATGGGCCATATGAGTGTATGAGCCTTTTGGGCTATGTATTGGGCTTTTGGGCTCTATTGTAATTGTAACCCTCATGGAACTGACATAAAACTCATTGAATAAATTGTGAAATTGTTAAGGGGCCGAATTGTGTACTTAGGCACACGATAAGATACAACCGGTATGCCCTTAAGGACAAAATGAATAATATGCCCCTAAAGGCAAAATGACTAAAATACCCCTAAGTGTTGTTTGTATGGTTGCATATGTTATATGTGTATTTATGTTGCATTCATATGATACTATGTTGCATATGGGTTGGGATTATGATTGGAGGAAGTGTTTAATTGATTACGGTCGCATAGTCGAGAGACGACTGTGGATCCAACGAAGGCTTTTAAGCTATATTATGATTAGCAGCTCTGCTGCAACGCTGAGTAGTGCCGTAACTGGTGCTACAACGTATATTATGATTAGCAGCTCTACTGCAACGATGAGTAGTGCCAAAGTCGGTGCTACAACGGGTGTATAAGGATGGGTGGGTCGAGTAACTCCCACAAGAGTGTAGGGTTGGAAGGGGGCATACAAGGTTCGATGGGAAAATGTGCATTGCATATACATATTGATATTATTGTGACATGGGCTTAGGCCCAACCGAGGCCATTATGGGCTAAGGCCCAGAGGCCACCGTTGTTACAATGGGCTTAGGCCTAATTTGATTGTTGCATGTTATCTGTTTAACGAGGGTCGTACACACTAAGTTTCGAAAACTCACTCCCTCTTTTAATTTTTTCAGGTGACATTCAGTAGGCGTTTCGACGGTTAGGAAAGACTCAGAGGTGGCCACATAGGAAATGGTTTAATATTTTAGTAGTTACATTTATTTTATCCCTATTTAATATTATTTAGGTTGTAATAAGGCCATTATCTAGATTTAATTTTAGTTTTGGATTATACTCTGCTAATTGCTAAATTATAATTAAGACTGGTTTTTCTAAAAAAGTAAACAATATTTTGATTTTAAACAAGCTAAAACGTGAAACGTTTTTTAAGATAAAGCTTCCACGATAACTGAAATTCGAGATTTAATGTTGGATATAAAAACTGAGGTTTTCAAATAACATCTTAAAGTTTTGATCAATCTTGAAGGGTTTTACGCAATTGCTAATTCATCAGAAATTTCAGAAGGGTTTCTAATGAAAACATGATTTTCGAAAAACACTTTAATGTGACATGCCAGATTCGGCCATAACGTCTGGGCCGGGTTTGGGGTGCATTCCTCCTCTTCAGAACCCCACCCAAAAATGCTTTATGCATATATATGTATGTAGTCAGATGTACACAATCAAAATACTAGTTTTAATAAGTTATTCAGAGACATACACTCACATTCAGTCAGTAAAAATCAGACATGTGTACACTTATATCTCGAATTCAGTATCCAACTTATCACACATCTAGTCATAAATAACATACATATCAAGCCCAGATCAGAGTCATAATTACCCTAAGTAAAGCTTAGTCGAGGGTTGGAACACATAGAGTCACAATTACACTTAAATAAAACCTAAAACTAAAGTTTGGCGAGATAGGGCCACATGCCCGTGTGTCCCGGCCGTGTGGGACAACCCAGGACGTGTGGGGGTCTAAACACCAGTATGAAGGGTAGCACATGGCCGTGTGATAGAGGTACACGCCCATGTGAAGCAGGGACACAGCCGTGTGAGCAAGCTGTGTAACTTACTACTATTTTGATAAAATGAATTGCAGGGCAGACATGACAGTGAGACAGAGGCACACGCCCATGTGAAGTAGGGACACAGCCGTGTGGACAGGCCGTGTAACTCACTGTTCAATTTCACTAAAATGAAATACAGGGCAGACATGGCCGTGTGAGGGTCGCACACGCCCGTGTGCCCACCAGACACATTCGTGTGTCCAGAACACACACCCTTGTGGGATCCCTAAATCCCCAAATCAATCACACGGTTATGTGACTCCAAATCACTAAATCCCTAATTCCTAAATTCACACGCCTGTGTGCCAAAAGAACATGGCCGTGTGAAAATAGACATTTTCACGAAATCAGCCACACGGTCGTGTGGCACCAAAATTGGCCTAGAACCCTAGTTCCCAAATCCATACGATCGTGTGCTTAGGCACACGCCCGTGTGGCCATCACGGTGATCACAAAACCACCCTAAAACAACCTTAAAACCTCTGTTTCAGCCACCAGAACCGTCCTTAACCTTTTCCCTATCAACGTATATCAGAAAGTGTTAATTTTTAATCACTTCCATCGACTGATAACCTAAAACCAACAGGTTAGCATACAGTCAAGAAAAGTCGAAAGTAAAGATTCGCAAAACAAAATAAATAGATAAGAACTGTAGACAAGGTACAAATCCCACACCTATTTTGTGCGATCAGAGATGACGTCAAAGGAGTAGAAAATCCTCGATGCCGAAAATCCAAAATTGATTTTTAAGTAATTTATCAAAAGTAAAAAGAAAAAGAAAACAATAAGAAGCAGAAGAGACAAAGAAGTATCATTTTTTCTATTTTGGGGGAAAATTTCTTTAAAACAAATAATTAATAATGATACATAAGTAAAATTATAATTATTAACTAAAACAAATCAAAATAAAGAAGGCGCCCAAAATGCGCACCCAAAGACTCGAACACAAGACCTCTATCATATTATCTTTCCACTTAACCACCAGACCAGCAGGCCCATTCTTGTCACTAAAATGCACAACCAAACACATATGTGCAACCTCCTTATTGTCCCTATGCTCAAAAACTCAAAACTTCTAGGCCTAAAATTCAGGGCGTTACAATTCTCCCTTCCTTAAGAAAATTTTGTCCCTAAAATTTCCAACTATCAGAATTGTCGCTTAACACAGACTACACCACTACGCTGCCGCTGTGCACTCTAATCCCAAACCACACCTATGGCGATAACACACTAGATACCAAGCCAATCTTGAAATTGGGACCTCTCACACATACTCGAGTTACTCGAGTTAATACCTCAGTACCAAGCTTCAGGTTATCGCTACCCGAAGTTGGTGGAATTGTATCGGTCTCCAACTCTTGAGCAGTTAGTTGTTTCAGAGAAGCAGACGGCTCCTTGAATTTTTCTTACCTTTAGAATCCATATCAGTCGTATGGCTAACTTAGAAAATCTACACTTTTAGAAGGCAAACGAAAAATAAGTACAAAATCTAAATTTCAAGTTTCACAGTTTTGGGTTTCTACCTGGACCGACATCAAAGTCTCAAACAGTTCATTTCCATAAATCACTAACAAAACATCACCCATTTTCAACTTTCTATGGTATAGTTGTTCAAATAGTTTTCAAAAATAATTTCTTGCACACACGTCCACATAGAAACCACAGGCCGAGTTTTTGCAAACTTGGCTCTAATACCACTAAATGTAACACCCTAAACTCGACCTAGAAGTTTAGATCGAATTTAGGATGCTATATTGATCACCGAAATGATCGTGTGAAAATTTAAAAAACAAGTTGTCATATCTATTCAAAAATTCCATTGCTTAAAAATCACTTAATAAAAGTTACAGATAAGTTTAAAATAGAACTATACCACAATATTAAAAACTTTACAGTTCCAAAAAAGTGTAATAAAAATAACCTATTATAACTGAGACCATCCGAGACCTTTACATACTGAGTCTAGTATTAAAATCCAGAAAAGTACCTCAAAGGGGAACAGAAGAGGGGTGAGCTACGTGAGCTTAGTGTGAGATCAAAACCCAACCAACCTAAAAAATAGTAACAGAAACAGTAACAGTAATAGTAACAGTAAGCAATTTAGAGACGGAACATACTTACAGTGCTATACAGATACAGTTGGTACATTCATAACGGAAGTACCATTAAATAACAATGCTTAGAGCAGGTTACAAACTCACTCAGACACTCAGTCACACATACCATCCAGTCATAGTAACAATAATTCTCAGTTAGTCACAGTAACGATTCAGTTAGACAGTTACAAATAGACAGTCTAACACGTAGAATTGTCGAACGGATAAACAGATCATACATACAGAATCAGATAGTACACCCGAGACAGAAGTCTCGACAGGCAGTAACGGTCCACATGCATCAAATCACAATCAGTCTTAAGTTCTATTCAGTCAGGTCGATACAATCAAAGTCTATCACTCAAAACAATCAGCAGATGCATATGAATGCAGTTGAAATGCATAACCCACCAATCCAGCCAACACACCACTCCATCTATCCCTACACTTACTATAGGGTTTAAAACACCCTCCCATCCCTACACTTTATATGATGTCATCTTAGGTTGTCCGGCAACGATGGCTATCAGCATTGATCACGACTCTCAGGGTATTGGGACCACCCTCGACTCTCTGGGTATTGGGCCTAACAGTATATAAATAAATTTCCACTCACATATATTACATAGCAAAGCTGGCGTATAAGCTGTATAGTGCCATGCGATAAACTGCGGTATAGATGTGTAGTAGAACTGCCGAGTCAAATAAGGGTACGTAGCATAGCTAACATACATGTTATACAGTGCAATGCACTAAACTGCTATACTAGTAAATTGCAGCTGAGCTACCAGATCAATCAATGGTACGTAGCATAGCTAACGTACATATTTTACGGTCTAGTGCGGTAATCCGCTGTACAGTCCAATTGCAGTAAAACTGCCGGTTCAGTTCAGTATCAATCTTCCTTCTATTCAAAACCCCACCTAAAAATGCTTTATGTACATTTATGTATGCAGTTAGATGTACACAATCAGAATACCAGTTTCAGTCAGTTATTCAAAGACATACACTCACATTCAGTCAGCCAAAATCAGACATGTGTACACTCATATCTCGAATTCCGTATCAAACTTATCACACACCTAGTCATAAATAACACACATATCAAGCCCAGATCAGAGTCATAATTACCCTCGGTAAAGCTTAGTCAAGGATTGGAACACAGAAAGTCGCAATTACACTTAAATTTGACCTAAAACTAAAGTTTGGTGAGATAGGGCCACATGCACGTGTGTCCCAGTCGTGTGGGACAATCCAGGCTGTGTGGAGGTCCAAACGCCTATGTGACAGGTAGCACAAGGCCGTGTGACAAAGACACACGCCCGTGTGAAGTAGGGACATAGCTGTGTAAGTAGGTCGTGTAACCCACTATTCAATTTTGTTAAAATGAATTGCAGGGCAAACACAGTCGTGTGACAGACGCACACGCTCTTGTGAAGTAGAGACATGGCTGTGTGGGCAGGCCGTGTAACTCACTGTTCAACTTCACTAAAATGAAATGCAAGGCAAACATGACTGTGTGAGGGTTTCACACGCCCGTGTGTCCACCAGACATGGCCGTGTGCCCAGAACACATGCCCGTGTAGGATCCCTAAATCCCCAAATCAGTCACACGGCTCGGTGGCCAGGCCATGTAACTCCAAATCACTGAATCCTTAATTTCCAAAATCACACGCCCGTGTGTCTAAAGGACACGGCTGTTTGAAAGTTGATATTTTCCCCAAATTAGCCACACGACCGTGTGGCACAAAAATTGGCTCGGAACCATAGTTTCCAAATCCACACGGTCGTTGCCTAGGCATAGGCCCGTGTGGTCATCAGGGTGATCACGAAACCACCCTAAAACAGCCCTAAAATCACCGTTTCAGCCACTAAAATTGTCCCTAACCTTTTCTCTATCAACGTAAATCAAAAAGTGATGATATTCCATCACTTCCATCGACTAATAACCCAAAATCAACGGATTAGCATGCCGTCAAGAAAAGCTAAAAGCAAATATTCATAAAAAATTAAATAAATAAGAACTATAGACAATGTTTGAACCCCACACCTGTTTTGTGTGATTAGATATGACGTTAGTAGAGCAGAAAATCTCTGATACCAAAAAGCCAAAACTGATTTTTGAGTAATTTTATTAAAAGCAAAAATGAAAAGAAAACAATAAGAAGTAGAAGAGACAAAGAAGTAGCATTTTTTCTATTTTGGGGGAAAATTCTTTAAAACAAATAATTAATAATTATACATAAGTATAATTATAATTATTAACTAAAACAAATCAAAATAAAGAAGGCACTCTAAAAATATGCACCCAAAGACTCGAACACAAGACCTCCATCATATTAGCTCTCCAGTTAACCACTAGACCAGCAGTCCCATTCTTGTCACTAAAATGCACAACCAAACACATATGTGCAACCTCCTTACTGTCCTTAAGCTCAAAAACTCAGAACTTCTAGGCCCAAAATTTGGGGCGTTACATGATATAGGCTATTTTGGGATTATGTTTTGAACTTAAAGGTTGATGTTGTAAAGTTTTCTTATTGTTTGACATATAGGTTAAACTCTAAGAATTCTATGGCATGTTTATATGGTAAATGATGAATGTGTGTGTAGTAAAATTATTCTTGATTTTGAATTATGAAATGTATGAAAATGGTAATGCTTAAGTGGAATGTGTATCATATGTGCTAAATGATTGTCTAAATTCATTAGACCAAGTTAGTAAGTGTAACGACCCAAAAAATAATGGCTTCAGAAAGTATGGTCTCAGGACCTCATTTTCGTAAACCAAACTCGTAAATATTTTTATTAGATATTTATAGAGTTATCTTCAAAGCAAATTGAATTTAGGGTAGGTAATTTCGTTGAGTTAGTGCTTCATTAGAGTATAAGGACTAAATCGATTAAGTGAATAAAATAAGATTTATAAGGAATTACAAATAAAAATGAATATAAAGGACTTATAAATTAATAATATATGTGTTTTATATTATAAAAATTAAGTTATAATTATTTTAAATAATAAAATTATAAGGAATAAAATATAGTTAGTGGAATTAAAAGAATCAAAAACCCATTTCTTATTCTATTTTACATGCAAACCGAATCGAAGAAGAAGAAAATGGGGAGAATGGACTTAAGGTTTATAAATTTCAAGTTTCAAATTGGTATGCTCAATTTAGTCATTTTTTAGTAATTTTTATATTTTTAGAATCTCGATATTATAAGCTAGCCGACCCACGTCCTATTTTTCAGTACTGCTTAATATTTTAGATGTTGCCATTGTTGATTCGTTAAAGCTTTAGAGACTAATTTGATAGATTTTTAGGTTAGAAGTGAAAAAGGACTAAATTTTGAAGTTAATAGTTGATTCTGAATTATAGGGACCAAATTGAAAAATTTTCAAAGTTTAGGGGTAAAAACAAGAAATAGAGAGTTAAACTTAGCTTAGAATGAAATTGATATAAAAATTCAGGATTAAATGTGAAAGTTATGTTAGTTCTGATTTTCGGGACTAAATTGAATTAAATGCAAAAGTTACGTAAATTAGCAATTGAAGGTGAAATTGTTTTTGAATTGATGAAATGTGTTGTTTATTTTATTGCAAAAGTTACGGAAAGACAAGGTCTTTGACGAATAACTCAGAGTTTATGGCTTGTGTTTCTATGATCCAAACTAATTTATAAATTGTTGCCTATTAATTTGTTTGTTTAGGGTTGAGAATTCTTCTCAATTGGGTTGATTTGAGTAATATATGATTATGATGATTCAATTATGCATATTTGAGAAATATATGTGTTTTTATAAATGTATGAATTGAATTTATGTTTTGGGAAAATAAAGTTGAATAAATGTACACATGTTGAGAATGTATATGAAACTAAAACATTGGTTATTGGAAATATGAAATAAAAACCCTATTAGCTGTTCAGGCTGAGCCGGATAGAGATGGCATGCCATAGGATAGGAAGAGTTCAAGGTTACTTCGACTATGAGTCACTGAGGCATTGGGGGCCAATTTGCTTCGTTTTAACCGATGAGACATTGGGTGTCAAATTTATTTATAGCGCTAGGTGCAATCGTTTGCTTCAAATTTATCTGATGAAGCACTAGGTGTCACATTGGTGTGTTGGTTGGATCTGTGCATCTGTCCAAGTCCTAGTCGTGTTAATAGGGAAAGTAAATGGTATATTTTGAGTATCGATTTGAAATGGCAAGTAATATGAAATGAAAGGTGTATTAGAGATTAATATAGGAAATGGATATGTATGAATGGAAATTTCCATGTATTAACCTTACTAAATTTTATATAATAGAATAGTATCTTCTAGTTTTAATTTGAATATTTTAATGTATAATATTTTGCTAATAATGTTTGGATTATGGAAATGCAACTGAGTTATACTCAGTGTACATTTTAATTTCGTGTACAGGTTAGGTACTTTTCGGTTCGTATGTCAACTCAGCATCCAAAGATAATCTTGGGCTCAACATTTGGTGATGTTCTTATTTTGGTTCTTAGCATGTACCTAGAGAGTCTTGTGTTGGAATGTTGTTAACATAGTTGATAGCATTTTGGAACCTTGATGTTTTCATAGCTATGTAATTATATAAGGTGTTTTGGGAATGAATAATTTGTTGATGGCTTAATTGTGGTCTTGATAATGTGCTAAGTGATTTATGATGGAGAAGTTTATATGATAGGCATTTTTTTTGAAGTATGCTTGATTCTAGTTTAATGCCTACTATGCTTAGTTTATGTTTTAGTATCATATGGATACAAATCATTTTTACACTTAAGCTTTACATGATTGTATAGTTTGTTTTTATTCATGTTAATCTTGCATTTAGTTGATAATGCTTTGGTGTATGTATTATAAATGAAACTGAATGTTTGGTTATAGATGAATAGGTATGTTTAGATGATGATTTGCATGCCTTAATTATGTCTTGGTATATCAACTGAATTTAGGTAAGTTTTGGGCATAAAGTGGACCTTTTAAAAGGAGGTTTTACAATTTTTAAATTTAGGAATTGATATTTTTACATTTGCTATCGATATCTGACCATATGAATAGTTTTAAAAATAAATAGAATACCAAAATGGTATCTATTTTTATTTGAGTATCGATACTTTTTCATAAAGTATCAATACCATAAAATAAATATCGATACTCTTGTTTTGTGAAGTAAACAGAATTGAATTTCGGTATCAATTTTCAATAAGGTATCGATTTGGTATCGATACCAACTATGGATTTTCATCATTAACCTTTAAACTTTAAAACGTTACAATTTAATCTCACTATATACTTGCATCTCATAGATAGGTCCTTGTAGAATTCAAAATTGTTAATATGTTTGATATTATATATGATTTAATGATAAAGAATTGAGTTTTTGTTATTTAAAGTATTTTGTTGTTTGTTAGATTTTTATAGTAGCATCTTATTACTCAGGTCCAACAACCGGGTTGGGTAAGGGCTGTTACAATAAGTTTTGGCATACTTGAATGCAGCTTATGTTTAAGACCTAAATGGTCAAGCTTGGTTGTGACTTGATAAATGATTGCGTGATATCTATGATGGTCAAGTAATAATATGATCGTATCTAAAAACTAACTATTATCACGATGAAGGCAAGCGCATCTATCGGACAGTAGTATAGTTTAGTGGCAAGACCGGAATGTCGAACCCATAGGAATAAAAGTACCAATAATAACTTTCTTTCTATTATCTAGCCTAGAAATAAAGGGAATTTGTTTTTAAACTAATTAAATTAAACTAATTAACTAAGAACACGACAGAGTGTAAATTGGAGAAATTACTTTTGGGAAAACTGATTGATTAAGACAATACCCAAGGAAGAATCCACCTAGACTTCATTTGTTATTACACTCTGAACTAGACGCTTTATTCATTTGACTTGATCTGTAGAAATCCTTAAATTATGTTAATATCTCTTTCAAGACTAAGAACAACTAACCTTAGGTTGATTAATTGAAATTTCTTTCTAATTAAAACCCCTAGCATTGCATTAACTCGATCTATGGATTCCCTTACTAGATTTGACTCTAATCTGGCAGATTTTCGTCGTCCTATGTCTAGGATTGTGATCAACTCCGCTTAATTGTGTTGGATCTATTCTTAAACAGGGACTTTTGCTCCACTGAATAAGCACATTCAACTTATATTAATATCCTGAAATATTAACACAAGAATTAATAACAGAATTAAGAAAAAATCAAGTATTTATCATATAATTTAGATTTTAATAACAAGATCCATCTTAGGTTTCATTCCTCTTAGGTATTTAGGGGATTTAGTTCATAATTATAAAAGAAAACATCTCAAAGTTGGGAAAAAAACAAAACATAAAGAAAACCCAAAAACCCTGAAGGAAATTAAAGGGAGATCTTCAGCCTTGATGGAAATCATGCTTCTGAGATGTATTGATTGGCGTTCTTCAAGTAATTCCGTGCTTTCTACTCTGTGTGTTCCCTTAGCCCTCTCCTAAGGTGTTTTTATAGACTCTGAAATACCTTTCTTAGCCTCCAAGTAACCTTCTTTGAGTGAAATTAAAACAGGTTACGATAGGGACATGCCCGTGTGGCACACCCGTGTGATTCGGGCTCAGGCTGTGTTCAACACTGTTAAATTGACAAGGGCATATGGATATCCTGTGTGTGGAGATCCAAGCCATGTTGCACTCTAATTTTGGCCCATTTGGTCGGTTTTTGGCCCGTTTCTCATTCTTTTCACTTTCCTATGCTCATCTAAGTATAAAACATGAAATTAAAGGATTAGGAGCATCGAATTCCATAAATCTAATGATAAATCATCCATCAATATGCTAATCATGGGGTAAAATGTGTATATATTATGGTTTATCAAATACCCCCACACTTAAGCATTTGCTTGTCCTCAAGCAAATTCCTCAACTTACAATTAAGAATTTATTTTTCTCAACTTATAATTCCTATCAATAATGTTTCGAAATAATACATAAGTAATCATACCTTGAGAGTTCAACTAGAAGAACATCGAAGTTTCAAACAATCCATGTTGAACATTTTATCACGAAAAAATAGGTATCTCCCCTTATCTAAGTAATTATCCTTAATTCAAAATCACACAGAGTTGACATCCTCACTAAAGATTCACTCTATTCACTCAAAGTGTTTAGGGTTCAGAAATTACGCACTTATTAGTCAACATAAAGAGTTAGTACCATAAGCTTGCATTAGTACCATAAGCTTGCATGAAAATCAATCTCCACCACTATAAATTAAAATGATATATCAATCAAAAGGTCTTTAGAGGGTTGTAATGTGGCTTTGGTTAGGGGTGTGGTCACAAGCTAAAAAAGGAGGTTAGAATCGAGATTGAATTGAAAAAATACCTAAATAGAAAAATACTTATATTGAGATATTACATTCCTGAATAAATGATCCTAGAATTGAACTTTTCTTCATAAATAACATCGTTCATCCTCAAGTATAGCTTTATAATGCTAACGACAAATCAACCAACTAAATAACTTCATTTTTTTAAGAACAAATCAAACTTTACTAGAGAACAGAAGACATAGCTACGCAATTTATTAAAATCAAGTCTCGACAAAAATGAAAATCAAATTAATTAAGGGAATTTCAACAATAATGGGCTGTTGATTAATATTGAGGTTAAATCAATAAATAGGTTACTAGGATAAAGGAGGTTCACTAATGGTTAATTATGAGGGTAGGCTTTTATGAGTGAGTGGGTTAAAACCTAGGTGCCTTTATCATCTTGGTATATCAAATCAATGGTATGGTCTTGACATGCATAATCGAAGCAAGTTCTAGAATAACAAATCAATATTGACACACTCATAGCAACAATAAAAGTGAGCAAGAAAGAATATATGCTCTAGAGGCTCAAAATCTCACAGAAATTATGGCTTTTGATGTCAATCCTGTGAATTTCAAATTTTAAGATAATACTTAAATTTGGGGAAACAACCTAGAAAAAATTTTAATTCTCAAAAATCAACTTATCATGCTTGATTCTCTAATAAATTAAAGTTTAAACAATCAAAGCATAACTCCCTATGTTTTAATCCAAGACATATCAATAAAAATAATAAATCAATCCAAATTCATTCTAATAGTGAAAGCCAAAATTCAGGGATTTTTTGATAATGATAAAATTCACTCCCCCCACACTCAATATGTACATTGCCCTCAATGTACAAAGATAGATCTTAAAAAAATAAATAAAAATAAAGGTAAAGGATCATAAGATAGGGAGAGAAGTGAAACTTCTTGAATATTTGGATGGAATCCTTGATTTAGAAGTGTGAAAACTTGATTCTGAGGTGTATCTGTAGCTAGGGCAAGACGGAGGTTGGAGGAGGTAACTTGAGTGGTGGTAGAGGTTGCCAATCCAAAATTGCTGCACCAAAAGAATATTATACTTGGTGTTGCGGTGGCTAAGGTCGTGGTTGAGCAGAATATGGCAGTCGTGGTTGAGTAGGACATGGCAATTGTGGAGTAGTTTTTCTATTAGAGTTGGATATTCCTAAGTAATAGTAAGCTTTAGAGCTCTTTGTGACTACGATAGCATCAATAAATCTTTAGGAAATATAAATTAGCACGGTTACTCATAAAGAAATAGCCGATATAAAATGTTCATTAAAGACTATGCTAATTTTTTAGAGCATAAAAACTGAAATTGAAATAAAAAGAAAAATAAAGCTAAAGAAACCTAAAAGTTATAAGAAAAATAAAAATGAAAATAAAGATAAAGATAAAGACAAAAATAAAGACAAAGATAAGAGGACTCAAAAGTCCTAATCCTCAGATGGTTGCGAGGTGGGGGCAGTGATGAGATGTAGAGATGCTGACAGATCTGATGTAGAGTAACATTAATATGATCGAATCGTTGAAAGCACTACTGCTCGAATCGTGTGAATCGCTTAGAGAGATCTGTCAATGAAGCAGCCGCATGAACTGGGCAATGGATCAGTGGTGGCTGAGATGATGGCTCCTCATAAGGTGGTGGGACATCATCAATAATGTCTTTTGGGTCCTCCTGCTCAGTAGATTGAACTAGACGATACTGAGGAGGATCATACCTACGACGTCGCTCGATCATCCTCATGTGTGGCATGCTTGATATGCCTTGTGGGGACATCTGGCCTATGAGAGTGAGTAAGGATAATTGCGCCACTGTGTTAAGAAGGCTAAAGTGTCGAGCTAGTTGAGTCACATAGGGACCAATGCAAATGGCTCCTCTCCTATGTCACTCCATCTGGTGTCGAATGGCTAGGGCGATGAAGTAAGCAAGGTCGAAGACGTGCCCGTGCTCCATGCTCCATAGGAAGTATGTGTCGTGGGTGTTGACAATGCCGGTGCTCTCTTGTCGACCCGTCAATGTGTATGTGAGGATGGCGTAGAGGTACCTCAATGATGGGGAGAGAATTGTCGCCTTGGAGCGACTAGGGCCGTAAGAGGCTGAAGTAGGGACCAGGGCTCTCTAACAGGTAGCGGGGGAATAATGAATATGTCGATGGAGCTCAGATAAGTCTTCATCATCCATGAATTCTTCGGTATAGAGGCCTAGAGATACACTGAACTCAGGCACACTAAACTGGCGAATCAAGTCACCAAAACGAAATTGAATTGTGTTAGGATCGTCGAATTGAGACATAATCATCTGGAGATGGAATGTTGAACATAGCTCTAGAGTGATCTCTAAGTACGTTGGTTCGATGATATCGAAGAAGCGCCCCCATGGATCAGTAGTAAGGAGGGCACGGACCGCATTAGCCAATTGGACCTACTCTAAGGCGGCCCAGTCAATACAACGTCCCACACTGAGGGGCCTGGCCTTAAGAATTTGGAAAAGTTCGTCTTGGGATCCCTGTCGAAACTAAAGGAATGGATGTCATATTTCTGTGGCTGCACTAGAGGAGGTAGCTCCAGGTCCCTGTCGCTTTTTTGAAGCTGGGACGGCTGTTTTGGATTTTCCACAAGGATTCGACATAGTGTACCTGAAAAAGACTTAATAGTTGCTAATAAACAGTGAAGATGAACATATACTATCCATATTCACAAGTTAATCAACCAAGAAACAAATAAAGCTAACAAAATTCAACTTCCTATTTTAGTTGCATGCTCAATCAAAACTAACAAAACTCAAGCAAGAAGTAATTTCAAAAAGGGAATTAAGTGCTCGAATTATCCTAGAAACTAATAAAACTAACAAGACTTAAAAGCAGTCAAATAAAAAAGATTCATTTGACAAGAAGTTGATGGGAATTGGCATAGTAATAGTATGACTATTCATGTATTTCTTGTGGCATAACTAGTACTACGGTAGAAAAAGAGTGCAATATATGGAATAGATTCTAATGAACATGAAAAATATGTGATAACCAAATAATAAGAAAATAAATAAAGTAAAATAAAATGGAGTAAAAATAAGAGTAAAAGTCAAAAGTAATGGGAGAAAAAAGGGGAAATCGATAGTGGTTGGAGGTGTCACAGTACGGTGGTCGAATGGTAATGGGTCGTTAGCGTGAGGGGGAGGGCGGTGCAAGGGGGTCGCTGGATGGTGGTGTGGGAAGGAGAGGGAGAAATAATGAGGGAGGAGGAGGGTGTTTGGGGTTTTGAGTATTAGAGGTAAGGGGAAAGGTAAAGAATGGAAAAATGGGAAGAATGAGGGAGAGAGGAAAGCCAAATTTTTTAGGGTGGTGGCCGGATGGTGGTGACGGTGGTGCTTAGGGAGCGGCAGCTAGGGTTTGAGGTTAGGGAAGGAGGTGATGAATAGTAAAGTTCGGGGGGTGGTTTAAATAGATCGGGGAACACGGGCGTGGCACATGCTCATGTGTCCTGCGTTCAGCTAGTGTGTTTCGTGGGTTTGGATTTTGAGAGTGTCTAAAACTTAGCCCACACCCGTGTTCCTTGGGCGTGTTGGTTCACACGGCTGTGTCGCACGGCCGTGCCCTACTTTGTTCGCTTCTTCCATGCTCGTGTTTGCCCTCGCATACCCATGTTTAGTTAATTAGTGTCTACCACGGTCTTCGGGCACGGGCGTGTCGCACGCCTGTGCTAGTTTCTTAGTCTTGCCCACGGGTAAAGGCCACGGCGTGTTGCACGCCCGTGTTGTTTTAATAGGTTCGCCCATGTTTTATAGGCACGATCATGTTTTGTCTTTTCCATGCTCGTGTTACTCGTGCCATGCCCGTGTTAAATTAGCAGGTTCGCCCACGGCCATATCGCACGGCCGTGGCGATTTGTTGAAATCCGTGCCTCATCCTTGGCTTTGGGGAAATTTTGCTCTATTTTCACACAGTCGTATCACACGGTCGTGTCTCTACCGTGGTGTGTCCACGGCTTCAGGCACGATCATGTGGCTGGCCATATGGCTCTATAAAACCTGCATTTTTAAGACTTAGTTATTTAGATGTTATGAATTGAAATTAAAGAAATCAACAATGTTAGTGCTTGGGTTGCCTCCCGAGAAGCGCTTGTTTAAAGTCTAAGCTTGACTTTACCTTGCGTGCACCTTTACGAGGGTTCATGGAGCCTAAGATACTCTCTATCATTCCTGAAATCCTCACCTCTATAGAGTTTAAGTCGATGACCGTTTACCTTAAAAGTGCCGTGATTTGGATGTGTTACCTCAACTGTACTATAAGGAAAGTTTTTCACTACCGTGAATGGAGGTGTATTATTTGCATTAAGCTCAGAAGTGGCAAATCTTGGATCCGTTTCATCCACCATTACCTTATCCCTAATCTTAAATTGATTCGTCTCACCCTTAGGTTCGTCCTGACGCTGATTTGGTTCATTGTGTATTTTTGATTTTTCCTTAACCTGTATCTGCCATTCATCCAATTCCTTGATCTATAGCTTTCGCTTTTCATAGATAGTTTTGTCTTTGTCTGGGTTAAAACGAGGCTCAGTCTCGTCTTTCAGAAGTGTTCCCTGTAACAAAAGTGGAATCGCATGATCAGTCTTAATAATAGAATTTATACAGTTTCTTTCATTACTTGGTGCTTTAATTGAATCGTAAGCCTGAAGAGTAATTGTTTCATCACTTGTACGTAATGTGAGTTTACCTGTACCAACATACATGATAGTCCTAGAAGTTGCTAAAAAGGGTCGCCCTAAGATTAAGGGCACATCGCTATCCTTATCCATGTCTAAAATAACAAAATCAACTGGGAATATAAATTTATCGATTTTAACAAGAACATCTTCAATTATACCCCTAGGAAATCTAATGGTTTTATCTGCCAATTGAATGCTCATCATAGTTTGTTTGGGTTTCCCAAGACCTAGTTGTTTAAACATTTTATAATGCATTACATTAATACTAGCCCCTAAATCAGCTAATGCATTATTAACAATTAAACTACCAATTAAACAAGGAATCGTAAAACTCCTTGGATCTTTCAGTTTGTTGGGTAGCTTGTTTTGCAGGATAGCTGAGCAAACTACATTTAGCTTCACTTGTGACGACTTGTCCAACTTTCATTTGTTTGCTGAAAGCTCTTTTAAGAATTTAATGGTGTTTGGCATCTACGAGAGTGCTTCAATAAACGGTAAGTTAATATGTAATTTTTTTAAGAGCTTAAGGAATTTATCGAATTGTTCATCTGTACGGTCTTTCCTTGTCGCATTCGGGTATGGGACACGAGGCTTATATTCTTTACTGATTGGCTCTTTGTGACTTACCTCAACCTTACCTTTACTTACCACAGCCTCTTGCCTCGATTCTGATTCGTTCTAAACTAACCCTCTTTCGTCAAGCATAGCAATAGCATGGATTTGCTCCCTTGGATTAGTTTCTGTGTTACTTGGCAGGCCGTCTTGTGGACTTTCAGATATCAGCTTAGCAAGTTGGCCTATCTGATTTTTAAGTCCTTGAATTGAAGGTTGCTGGTTCTTAAGTGCTATTTCGGTATTTTGAAAATGAGTTTCTGATATCGATATAAATTTTTCCAACATCTCTTCAAGGTTCGGTTTCTTTTCTTGTCGATAAGAGGGTTGTTGAAATCCCAGAGGAGGTGGTGGCCTTTGATTTCCTTGATTCCCATGACCTCCCCATGAAAAATTTGGGTGATTTCTCCAACATGCATTGTAAGTGTTATTATAAGGATTATTTTGAGGCAGAGGATTATTACCCATATAATTCAGTTGCTCGTTGTCCATGCCATGTCCATATGGTGGGTACTCAGGATTTGCATCACACTGCATAATTGGATGTACCTACGTTGAACCAATTAAACCGTCAATCTTTTTATTCAAAAGTTCTACTTGCCGTAATCTTTTTATTCAAAAGTTCTACTTGGCTAAAAAGCATAGTGACTGCATCAATATTAAAAACACCAGTAGCTTTTTGTGGCTTTGTCCTCATGACTTGCCAATGATAGTTATTCAGTGACATCTACTCTATAAACTCATAAGCCTCCTTATGTGTTTTGTTGTTTATGGTGCCACCGGCAGCTGCATCAATCATTTGCCTTGTTGAGGGGTTCAAACCGTTGTGGAAAGTCTGAACCTGTAACCACAAAGGTAACCCATAGTGAGGGCACCTTCTCAACAAGTACTTGTATCTCTCCCATGCATCATAAAGTGTTTCAAGATCGATCTGCACAAAAGAAGAAATATCATTCCTTAACTTTGTCGTTTTAGCAGATGGAAAATATTTTAAAAGAAATTTTTAGGTTATTTGTTCTCGAGTAGTGATGGACCCTCGTGGTAGAGAGTTCAACCACTGTTTAGCTTTATTCCTTAAAGAAAAGGGAAATAACCAAAGGCAAATGGCGTCATCAGAAATGCCATTAATCTTAAAAGTGTCACAGAATTCCAAAAAGTTTGCTAAATATGTGTTAGGATACTCATCCTACAAGCCATCAAACTGAACAAACTGTTGAACCATCTGTATAGTGTGTAGGTTTCAGTTCAAAATTATTTGCAGCAACAGCAGGCCTAACTACTAGATTCAGTACTAGCTAAATTAGGCTTAGCATAATCATACATAGTACGAGGAGCAAGATTTTGATTCACAAGATCTGCGGCTACCACAGGAGGTAGTGGATTGTTCAGATTTGCCTCTATCTCTTCAGTAGACTCGATTTTGTCCTTTTGCACTTCTTCTACGTACTGTAAGCTTCGCCTTATTTCTCTTCGGTTTCTGCAAACTGTAGCTTCTATATAGCTATCAAAAGGCAAAGGTCTAGATGGGTTCCTTCTAGTCATAAACTAGAGACACCTGTCAGAGCAGAATAAAAAGAAAGATTTAGTAAATAAAAAATAGAAAATAAATTGTAATAAAAGTAAAAATGGCTAAAGTAATAAAAATCTAGTATTCCTAATATTTTAGTTCCTCGACAACGGCGCCAAAAACTTGATTACATGGTATCTATGATGGTCAAGTAATAATATGATCGTACCTAAAAACTAACTATTATCAAGATAAAGGCAAGCGCACCTATTGACAAGTAGTATAGTTTAGTGGCAAGACCAGAATGTTGAACCCACAGGAACTAAAAGTACTAGTAATAACTTTCTTTCTATTATCTAGCCTAGAAATAAAGGGAATTTGTTTTTAAACTAATTAAATTAAACTAATTAACTAAGAACACGATAGAGAGTAAATTGGGGAACACGACAGAGAGTAAATTGGGGAAATTACTTTTGGGAAAACTGATTGATTAAGATAATACCCAAGGAAAAATCCACCTAGACTTCACTTGCTATTAGACTCTAAACTAGACGATTTATTCACTTGACTTGATCCTTAAAAATCCCTAAATTATGTTAATATCTCTTTCAAGACTAAGAATAACTAACCTTAGGTTGATTAATTGAAATTTCTTTCTAATTAAAACCCCTAGTGTTGCATTAACTCGATCTATGGATTCCCTTATTAGATTTGACTCTAATCCGGCGGATTTTTGTTGTCCTATGTCTAGGATTACAATCAACTCTGCTTAATTGTGTTGGATCTACTCTTAAACAAGGACTTTTACTCTGCTGAATAAGCACATTCAACTTATATTAATATCTTGAAATATTAACACAAGAATTAATAACACAATTAAGAACAAATCAAGTATTTATCATATAATCCAAATATTAATAACAAGATCCATCTTAGGTTTCATCCCCCTCAGGTATTTAGGGGATTCAGTTCATAATTATAAAGGAAAACATCTCAAAGTTGGGAAAACAACAAAACATAAAGAAAACCCAAAAACCCCTAAAGGAAATTGAAGGGAGATCTTCAGCCTTGATGGAAATCCTGCTTCTGAGATGGATTGATTGGTGTTCTTCAAGTAATTCTGTGCTTTCTACTCTGTGTGTTCCCTTAGCCCTCTCCTAGGGTGTTTTTATAGACTCTGGAATACCTTTCTGAGCCTCCAAGTAACCTTTTCGCGTGAAATTAAAATAGGTCACAACAGGGACATGCCCGTGTGGCACGCCCGTGTGATTCGGGCTCAAGCCGTGTTCAACATTGTTAAATTGACACGGGCATGTGGATATCCCATGTGTGGAGGTCCAAGCTGTGTTGCACTCTAATTTTGGCCTATTTGGTCCGTTTTTGGCCCATTTCTCGTTCTTTTCACTTTCCTATGCTCACCTAAGTATAAAACATGAAATTAAAGGATTACAAGCACCGAATTCCATAAATCTAATGATAAATCGTCCATAAATATGCTAAGCATGGCGTAAAAATGTGTATATATTATGATTTATCTATAAACTTAAGCAAAATTGGATTTATTGGTAAGTGAGTGATATCTTATGTATCATGCTTGTGACTTGGTAAATGGTTGATAATGTATTATCTTAATTGTGATGGTACCAAAATGGCATATTGGTTAGGCACTAATAGGTAGTTTTTATTATGTTTTGGTTTGGCTTTTAAAATATTTTTGGGCAATGTTTGCCAATATCATAATGTGTTTTTTAGAAATACCTAATTGTTGTCTTGATGTAAGCATAAAAATAACAAGTTTTAGGGTCACACAATTCAACACGCGGCCATGTGCCACTAGATGATAGGTTGAAATTAGGTTACACAGACACAATTAGTTAGATGGCCCAGTCATAGGATCGTGTGACTCTTGTTGGAAATTTTGCATCTTGACCCACATGACCTTAGTGAGTTACACGACCTAGATACACAACCGTGTATATCAATACTACACAGTCTCAACCTTTCACATGGCTATTTTACATTTTTTCCTTTATTTTGTGAAATGTTTCATTTTAATCCCTGTTCAATCCCAAACTTATTTTAGAGCTTTCGTAAGCTCGATTGAGACCCAAATTAGGTTGTTAATCATGTTTTGTATGAATTAGGAAATGATAAATTGATTTTTAAATCAAAATTGCATATGATGATTTATGTTTTCTGTAGTAGCATCCCTAGCTCGAGTCTAGTGGCTGGACCGAGTATGGAATGTTACAACCAACATGCCACATTTGACACCAATTCATAATAAAGATACATGAACCAATACAAGTCATTCAACCAATCATTACATATCACTTATCCATTCCATACATAAGTTGATTCATGCATATCTCATTCGTTATAATTGTCCATCCATATGTTTATAGCAAAATACCAAAACTATGAACATGATCAAATAAACATTACTATAAGTGTTCATAATCAACTATGTCTCAAAACATGCTTAACATCACAAACAACTTGACACTCTTAAGTACATGCCACATACAACCAAACTCAAAATGATCAAAAGGCTACCTAATCAAATGATGGATAGTGTGAGCTCCTCGAGGATCCTATCAACACGTTCTGAAAGTTAAAATCTATAGGAGAAAGAAAAGTGACGTGGTAAGCATTACAGAATGCTTTGTAAGCTCATATGTAATAAACAATTATCTACCTCATATAACAAGTACTCAGGTTAAAAATATGTATACAACTCAATTACCTAACATAACAAAACACAATCATCCAACTTTCAATCACATATGTATACACAAGCTTGTCATTAAGTCTTACACTTTGATACATTTGATTGTTAAGCACATAACTGGTAATTCAATTCCACATTTCGCATCTTGTGAATTACCCAATGAAACACCATAAAAGAACTTGAATACACATGTATTAAATATATTTGATGCTCATTCGAGCTAATCATATGTATTTGTGCCAGGTTACCTATCTAGGCTAAACCATTTACTGACACATCAAATAGGTAGGCCAGGGTTGTATTTACATGTAAGGTTACCGTCCGGGCTAAACCTATAAAATAATATCAGGTTACTCATCCAAGCTAAACCTATGTCACATGTACCTTCGAGCCTGCAACAAATGTTGGATCTCGGAATCATCAAAAATCAACCTGTAACCATGTGTATGATACATTAACGAAACTTCGTCGTGGTAATTTTAATAATGTAAGCTCATGTATTTATTCCTTTCAATTTATCCCAATCTCACCCATTAGTACTAAATTCCAATTTACTTTAAAGTTCAACAAAGAATACATAAAACCAAAATCTAGCATAAATAAGGATTTAAGCATAATTATACCATACGAACTTACTTGGAAAGAATAACGACCGATAAGGTGTTAGGGACTAATCCTTAGTTTTCCTTTTTCTACAATTATTCTCCTATTGGTTCAAATCTCATTTAAATCATAATTTAATTCAATTATCAATTCCAAACATCATTTAACAACATATTATAACTATATATCAGTTTAATTTCTGTAATAGCCCATTTTTCAGTGGTGTCGGAGATGATGATTTCAGGGCAACAAATCCAACAAGTAAGCCCGTAAATATTATTATTTAATATTTACGAGTCAAATATAGTATTATAATAAATTTTAATTTGATAGTTTTTTGTTAATTGAATGAATATCTAAGTACAAGTGGTTTGTCCCAAAAGTCAAGTGGTTTTGGAAAACGAGGTATCGTGACCTCATTTTCATAAATCGAGTCAGTAAATATTTTAATTAAATATTGATTATATAAGTGTATTGAAATTTGGTCCAGAAATTTTGGTAAATTGATATTTAATTAAGAAAAAAGAACTAAATCATAAACGCTGCAAAAGTTAATCACTGTTAGTTTTTATAGATTAAATGAGTCTAAATGCTTATGTGGGTGGTTTTAAATGATAAATATACCATAATTACAGTTATTAGATGGTATATATGTAGTTTATAAGCCAAAATAATGTTTTAATAATAAAAACTAAATTAAAGAAAATTTTAATGATAATTTATGATAACAAAAGCATCATCTTCTTCGTTATATTTTTTTTATTATACCACCGAAACCCCATAGCTAAAAGAACACAAGGTTCGGCCAAGATATTTAACTTTGCATGGTTAGTATTTCGTATCCATTTTTAATGATTTTTATATTTTTTAGATCATTGTAGCTTAATCTAAATAATTTAGGGATTAATTTGCGAAATATTTAAATGTTCATAAATTTTTCATGGATGAATTTGTGATGTTTTAAAGTTTTATGATAGATTTATAAGTTTGATAATTAAAAAAGACTATTTTGTAAAGTGATTTTAGTTCATTTTAAAGTTTAAGGACTAAATTGTTAAAAATAGTAAAGTTACATGAATTCTTGTGAAAAATAGATAAATATGGGTTGTATAGGGAATGTATGAAATTCGGCTAGCATTGATTTGGTTAAATTGTGATAGATTTAAAAGTTTCGGGTTTAGGGGCTAAATTGAATAAAAGTTAAAAGTTTAGGGTAAAATGTAAAATATTGATAAATGGTAAATTATAGGAATTTAAGTATTTAAAGTATTTGATTGAATAATTGAATTAAATTATTATATTTAAATTAAGAAATGAGTCAGACAATAATTATGAGAAAGGAAAGTTAGCAGTGTAACCATTGATGTTGGGTTTATTGTTGTTTTTGGATTAGGTAAGTTCTTAACTTAGTTAAATTATTTGTAACCTCTGGTTTTTGGGATTAGAAGTTTTGATATTTGTGGGTAGGGCCAGTGGCTAGAATGAACAATTGTATTTAGTTCCACATTTTAGTGTCAGAATGGGTATGCTGGTTTGGTGGTTGGTTGTGAGTTTGTTTAGCTTGGGGTCTTGTGTTTGAATCCTTATGCAGGTGTGGATGTTCGTTTTTGTCACAGCTACATAAAGAGAGTTCAAATAGGTTTGGAAGTCTGTGTAAGTGGATGAGAGAGTGGGTAGTTGAGATCGGGTTAGTAGGAAATCATGCCTTGAGTTGGGGGAATATTAATTGTTTTTATTTTTTTTAGAAAAATTGGTTTTTCTCTCTTTCAAAAAAAAATCTGACTCTTGTTGTGCTCTCTTTCCCTCTGATTTGTTGTGCTCTCTTTCCCTCTGCACTTTCGTCTTCCCTTCGACTTTTTCCTTTCCATTTTTTTGGTGTTCGGGTGATTCAAGGATTCGAGCAAAGGGAAATTGTATTGGGGAGGTGTTCCGGCCTTCGTTGGTGTTTGGAATCACAAATTTAGGTGTGGGTTCGATAACTCTTTCTTTTCATTGTGGAAATTTTGATTTAGTTCAGTGAAATTTGACATATTTGGTGCATCTCTGAAAAATTATCATTCGAAGTGTCAAATGTTGCGATTTTGCTTGAAATACTATGGGATTTTGGTGTGTTATTGGGTTAATAGTGGTTGGCTAGCGTTTCGAGAGCAAAAAAGCATTCTTCAACTAGTTCTAGTGTGGTTTCGTGACCACATAGGTGGCCACACGGGCTTATGGTCCTGTAGAATTGGCAATTAGGGTTTAGGGTCAATTTTGATGCCACATGGGTATGTGTCCCCATACGGGCGTGTGAGCTCTCATTCACGATCGTGTTTCTTTTGCTCTTAATTTTTAGCAATTTTGGATAGTGAGTTACACGAGCTACTTACACGAGCATGTGTGGCCACACATAGATGTGTAGACCCCCACACGGCTTGGGCACTTCCACACGGCCGTGTGGCCTTATGTCGCCAATTTTTGTATTGTGTCTGTTTTTGTTCTGATTATGATTCTGTGTTTTGACCTTGGCTAGGTCTTAGTAAATGTGGTCAGGACTTTGTTTTGGCCTGGACTTGTGTGTTATTCACGGTCATAGCGCTAATTAAGAGATTCGATTGAGTGTTAATTGATGTTATGTTATATATGATTCTAATTCTGGGCATTTGAATATGTGTATTTTTTATTTTGTATTCTATTTCTATAAGTCTATTTTTGAGTGGTGTGCAGTTTGCATTTACATTAGTCTTTTTGGGTTAGGTTGTGAAGAGAAGGAAGATTGTTTCTGATTTGGCAGTTTAACTGCAATTTATCAGTACAATGATTTACTACAATGCACTGTACTGCATATACGCCAGCCTTCATGTGTATTATTATCTAAGTGGCTTAGTCCACATACATGGTGTGTAGGGTTGGATGGGCTTTTCGAGGTCCTATGTGGTGTGTTTGATTGGATGAGCTTAAATAGCTTTTTTAAGGTTTGATTGGGGGATGGAGAGGTGTTTTGGCTAGATGGGTGGGTTTCTTTCCTACTTGACTGCATTCATGCGCATATGGTTAAGTGACTGGATGTAAGTTCATTTGCCAGTATTCTGTCTAATTGACTTAACATGTGTGACTGATTTTGCATGTATTAAGGTGTTAGAGTAATGACGTTTTAGAACACCATGTTTGTAATGATAAGTGTTTCGGCACTGACTCGTTGATGGGTTATTGGATGAGTTTCTGTCTATGATATGGTATGTCTGTTTGTTATGTTCTGTTAGGATGTTGACCTCGAATTTACCTTTTGTTTCTCAATATCTCTATAATTTTGTTTTGCTATTGAACTGCTATCTAGAATTCTCTTCTGTAAATTTGTTGTTAATTGTTTCGAACTTACACTGAGCTCATGCAGCTCACCCCTTCAATGTTTTCCCCTTTTAGGTACATTTATGTGTTTTAAAGCTGGACTTAGCATGCAGAAGTCTCGAAAGTGTCATTTTTTTTAAATTAGTTAACAAGGTGTTAGGGTTTAGGGTTTAGGGCTTAGACTCTAAGTTCTATTGCTAATACTGTAATGTTTTTCAGGTTGATAAACTAAAATTTCCCACAATCACATATGACTTCCAAAATTAGGTCTAAACTTCTAGGCCAGGTTTTGGGGCGTTCCATAATTAGTTGTTGTTTTTTGTGATATAATGTCTAACAATATCTGATGTGATTGAGTTCATTTACTTTTTTAATGGTAAAGAACAAAATGGACTAAATGAACTAAATGGAAATGCAAATTAAATTAAGATTATGTATGAAAATTAGAAACTACATGCATGAGTTATTGTGATAAAATAATATGTATATGACTAAATGATATAGATATGAAACACAGCTTGTATGAACCTCGTGAGTGCTTAGGATACAAATGACATGCCATTATGGTTATTACAAATTCGAGTACTGGTCTTGGATGTCCTATTTATTTGACATAATTTGGTATAGCAGATTAAACCAGTTTTCACACTTAAGAAGCTTGAATACAAGCATTTTCATTACATTTTAGTTAAGTTTATTTAGGTCTACTGATATTTAATAAAACATGCAAATTGAGTCTTTTATTGACCTTAAGGGCCAAATGAAGCCTAAAGGAGAGCTAATGTACTTTGTAAGTGTGCAGGAGACCATTAGAAGGCATTTTAGGCCAATACAAGATGCTATGTCGCAACATGAGAGGTCTGATGTCGAAACATAAGGAACAAAATAAAGAAAACTCAAGTTTGCCTTCGATGTCGCAACACAGACTAAGGGTGTCGTGACATACCCTGACGATGGCTACAGACGAGCATACAAGGCTGCTATGCCGCGACATAGGTCTTGGTGTGTCGTGAAATTGATCCTAGTGTGTCGCGAAATTGACTCTATGATGGAAACTAAACACAAAACAGGGGCATTTTGGTCTGCACAATCAAATTTTAAAGCTTGGGAATGTCAGCTAACCTACGGTTAAGGAAAATGGTCACATGAAGGCTATAAATAGGCTCATTTGTCACTTGTTAAAAAACACTTCATTAGCTTAGATTCTCTCTTAGATTTAGTTTTGTTTTCTTGCTTTTTTAGGTTTTCATAGTTTTAGTTTATTTGTTCTTTGTTTTCTTTCAAGAGATCTGATTTGTAAAGAAGATCAAATTCTATGTATTCACACTTATTATCAATACCAATTAGGCTCTTCTTAAACTATCTATTGCAATTCATTTACTATGATTAATTCTTCCATCTATTCCATGTTATTTATGAAAGCCATGAGGAACTAATCTTTCTATGGGGGATTAGCAAGTGGAGGCATGATCTCTTAATTGTTTTGTAGGGTTACTAAATGAATCATCTATTTAGGAAAGGAAAAATATGAAACAAACCCTAGGCCTGACAACTCCGGGAAGTCATCAAGGTGGGAATTAATCCAAAATTGGCATTGCCCATAGTGAACACCTTTACCCTAAGCCAGTTTGAACTTTGAGGTCGGAAGATAAGTAGTTCTTGCTGACTCATTATGTTAGTGGAAGATCGGAAGATCCTACTAGGGTAGTGACTAGTTGTTTAACAAGAAACCAATATGACAGTTGATTGGGATTGCTAAAGCGAGTTAATCACCCATCTTCAAATTTGATTCACTTTATTCTCTTTACCTCTTGAAATTCAATTCTTTTATGTTATTTTATTTTATTAGTTTAAGAAACTCTAAAATTATCTCTTATTTTACTTTCATACTATAACTAATTTAAAAAGTATTAATTAGATCTTTAAGTGTTTAGGTTAAGAATTAATCTAGTGCTCGCCTCCCTTAGGTACGATCCTCGAAGTACTCACCTACTTCGTTGTAAAATCTATATTACAACTCGACCCATATACTTCCAGATATTGTCTCATAATTCTCTATTTTATTTTATTATTCAAACACTGAACGTTAGTACGTCCGGAGGCGGTCAAGTTGTTGGAGCTGTTGCCAGGGAGGCAACATTACAAGGTTAATTTTAATTTTTGCACTTTAAAGGAATAATTAAGAAATTTGTAGGTTATAGTTACGATTTTATTCCATTTATTGTTACTAATCTCCTCTTTCTTAGTTTAGTGTATGACTCGCAGTAGGGGCACACCTATTGTTGCAGCCACAAATCCAAAGAGAATAATTTGAAGAAATCACCAACAGCAACAGCAGCAGCAGACGCAAGATCCACCACCTCCAACTGTAGGTAACGTATCCACAATTTTGATGATGCTAACAATAATGCCCAAGGAAACACACCAGTACCATAGTTCCCTGCAAACATTCAGATGGCTCAAAACGAAAGAAATTTAAGGGATTATGCGTTACCAAGTCTAAATATGGTTCAAGAAAGCAAGCAAGGTCAACGATTACAGCTAATAATTTTGAAATAAAATAGGATATGATTCAAATGATCTAGAACAATTTACAGTTTAGGGACACTATGGCAGATGACCTTAATCAACATTTAAAATGGTTTCTTCAACTCTATGATACTTTTAAGTATAATGGGGTCATTGATGATATTATTCATCTTCGGTTGTTCCCCTTCTCCTTGATTGATAACTCTTTTTCCTTGGTTAAACTCGTAGGTGCCAAGATCTATCACCACATGGGACGAACTTGCTGGAAAGTTCTTACAGAAGTTTTTCCCAATCAGTAAAGTAGTGCAACTAAGAAGAAAGAGTGTTGTTTTTAAACAGATAGAGGGAGAATGTTTCTATGAGGCATGGGAACAGTTTAAAATCTTGATTCAAAACTGCCCGCACTATAATTTCCTGAGTGGATGCAACTGTAGGAAATTTATAATGGGTTAGATATGAATGCACGGTATAGATTAGATAGAGCAACAGCAAGAGCCCTTATGAATAGAACATACGAGGATATGTACGAAATCATTGAGAACATGGCACTAAACTCTTGTTAGTGGCCAATTGAACGCTTCATATATGGCTAGAAACCGGTTACGGTCAAAGTTATCCAAAAGGATGATAAGTATCAGCAAATAGTGGATAGACTTAACCATATTGAATTTGCTTCAACATCGTCTATAGATAGAGGAGATAAGTAACTCTTCCATTATACTAGTCATCTATACATGAAGGATGTAACACCCCTTACCCGTATCCAATGCCAGGACAGGGTATGAGGTGTCACCTTACTAAAACACTTGCAACTATTCAACTTAGGCCAACAAAATGCGTCATAATTTAAAACTTTTTCAAACATTGTCCTACGGACCTTCATATGGGCCTACGAGGCCCTATACATGATTTGGAGATAATCCGGGACCATTACGGGTACTTGAGAAAATTTCACTAAAAAGTACTAAAAACAGGGTACACGCGTGGAAGGGCAACTCGCCTGTGTGGCCTCTAGACATGGCCATACTGATGGCCCGTGTAGTTCACATAGTTTAAGCACCTAAGGACACGTCCGTGCCCCTCATCCGTGTGGATTCATTTTCCAACTTCAAACCTATAGGGGTTTTCACATGGCCAGGCACACGCCCATGTCGTAGCCCGTGTACAAAAACCTTGACATTCTGTTTCTGACGCCAGCAATCACACGGCCGTGGCACATGCCCGTGTGCTAGGCCGTGTACTAGGCCGTGTCCTTTACACAGTTGAGACACACGTTCATGTCTCATGCCCATGTGTTTACTACTGGGCATTTATTTCTACCAATTTAAGGTGCAAGGAACACACAGCCTAACCACATGTCCGTGGGGCTGACCGTGTGTCACACATGGCCTAGACACACGCCCGTGTATCTACCCGTGTGGACAAAATAAGGCTATCTACCAAGCCTTTTTGCAACCCTGAAACAAGGTTAAACACATATCAAACATAACAAGTCTCCAAGATTCAACCAAAAGCCATAATTTGGCAATCACACAACTCAAAATAATCCATCCAACCAATAATCATACAACTATCCTAATATTGCATTCATCCATACCGCTTGCACTTTCAAGAACAACCTTAACAAATTCATTTATCAACTTTCAATATTAGCCATCATTCATGGCATTACACAAAAAGAGTCAACCTCCAATATAAGACAACACATTTGGCCTAAAATAGAATGACAATAAACTAGTCTAGTTCCTATACATCCCATTTCTCAAAATGCTAAAAACTAACTATACCGAGAGCTTCGAATGATAGTGTGAACAAAGCCTTCGACATATTTTAATCCACAAGCTAGCTAGGCAGCTCTATAAGAAAATGGAAAGGAGAGGGGTAAGCAATAAGCTTAGTAAGTTATAAGTAAATAAATAACAACAATTTACTATGTCATAGCATATTTTCAATACATCACAAGTTGTGCATGATACAAGAACTGGCCACAAACTTAACTTACTCGTTTTCATCCTTTACTAATCATAAACATACTAGTGAGCTCACATTACATATATTACACTTAGGCACCTGCACCACTCGCAAAAATCATCACAATATCTCTCAACTTAACATTAGCTTTAAATTTCGCCATTGAACTATTTAGAATACGAAAGGACATTCAATGAGCCTCCAACGTAGGGTATCAAGCTGATACCATGTCCTAGACATGGTCTTACACTAGCTCACATGTCAAGTTGACGCTATGTCCCAGACATGGTCTTACACTGACTCTCAATGTATTGAGGCCGATGCCATGTCCTAAACATGGTCTTACACTGGCTCTCCTCTGTTCGTGTCAATGCCATGTCCCAGACATGGTCTTACACTGACACATCTCCAAGCCGATGCCATGTCCTAGACATGGTCTTACACTAGCTCTCGTATATCCTTCGTATCTCAGCAAAGAATATCCAATCTATTCCTACAGTTTAATCGGCTCTATTACAAATGTTCTCATCATTTCATGACTAAAAATCATCATTCAACAATTCATGCTCAAATAACATTTTCATACATAGCTCAATTCACAATGTATTATCTTATGATGAAACAATAATTCCATGCATAAAAATTAGTAATGTTGTATTATTTACCTATAACTTACCTCGATACACAAAATGGAAAATGACCTTTCGGTTCAATCGATTTGCTTGGCCTTCGCCGATCTAAGTTCGAATTTTGTAAATCTTGCTCTATAACAATAAAAATTCACTAATTTAATCACCAATTTAATCTAAACATGTCAAGAATCATAATTTGGCAAAATGACCATTTTGCCCCTAAACTTTGGCAAAATGACCATTTTACCCCTAGGCTCGGAAATTGATTTTTATCGAATTTCCTCATTAACCAAGCCTAACCAAACTCTTTTTAATCTTATGGCAACCCCTAATTCCCATTATTTCACACAAGTACCAACAACTTATCAACTTTACAAATTAGTCCAAATTAGGAGTTTTTCCTAAACACCCTTTCACAAAAGTTATTTATTTAACAACAATGACTCATTTTCTTCCATAAAATTCCAGAAAACGATATTCATGCATTCATGGAAAAAATTCTAAACTTTCAACCATTTTGCAAAATATTCCTCTCATTATGTAGCCCATACGATAAGGGTCTTAAAAGTACAAAAATTATCAAGAAAAGTCATTAAAATCACTTACTTATGAGTGCTAGAAGTTGGTGAAATTTTTGAAGCTTCAAAACCCTCTAATGGCTGATATTTACGATGGAGAATGGGAAGAAATGAAAAAGATGACAACCCCCTTACTATTTGTTTTATTTTATTCCCAATTTAACCACCTACTCACCTAATTTTGACTTTTCCCCTTACCTATTGTCTCCTATGGCCAGCCATGCCTTTGCTAAAGGCCTAATTTCCCTTTAAACACCACATATTTTGGTTCTCAAACTATTTAACACCTTTAAATAATAAAACAAAACTTTTGGCTTTTATGTGATTTAGTCTTTTTTCGTAATTAAGCCTTCAATCGCGTAAATTAATTCACCAAAATTTTCATGCACTCTTATAAAAATACTATAACACATAAAATAATGTTAAAATAATTTTCTCTACCCTCGGGTAAGTGATTCCAAAATTACTATCCCGACTAAGCCCAAATCTGGGCTGTTACAAAGGAGATAAGCCACTCTTCCATTATATCAATAATCTTATTAAGGATATAAACTACATTGGGAATAGGGGTGGAAACCCTTATTTGAATACATAAAATCCTGGCTAGAGGGATCACCCAAATCTAAGATAGGAAGGAAACCAATAAGGAGGTAACAATTTAAATTTAAGTTAAAAATACTAATTACCAACCTCCTTATTTGCAGAAACCCCAAGATAGGGTCAACCCAAATGACCACACTACATGTGGTCAACGGCTAAACAGAATTGAGGGAGAAATATAGTCAATGAGAATTGATGTCAAATAGGTACGATCTGTAACACCCTGAATTTGGGCCTAGAAGTATTGGGCCTTGAGTCTAGGTTCAGATAAAAGAAAACCTGAATACTTGAGAAGTTTTAAATATTATTGTTATAAAAAAATTATTATTAATAAAATATTACTGTTATTATTTTGATGTTTAGGTTAGTTTTTAAATAAATTAAGAAGGATTTATAGTACGGGAAAAGTCTTGGGTTTGATCTAAGACTCTAGCAAAAAAATTAATTTTTTTTCTTTACGGGAATCTGGGCAATAGGGCTTATATATATACTGGGCTAGGTTTAGGCACAAAGGGAGTGCTTGGCCTAGTGGCTAAGCACGCTAGGAAGCTAGAAGAGGAACCAGGTTCGATTCCCAGCCTACGCAAATGTTGTTTTTTTTTTTAAACAAACCTAGAAGGCAGTTGGAAGACTTATAAATAAAGCCTGGGGAAAAAAGACGTGAGTGGCGCGCTAGCCCAGTGGCAAAGGTGCTAGGAGGACGTGGGAGGTGCTTGGGTTCAAGGCACGGCACGCGCAAAACGTCTATTTTTTTTAGTAAGCGGGTTGTGATGAAATAAGGCTTAAAAGAAGCTGCAACAGGATTATGCCACAAGAGCGCCTGTGGCGCAGTGGCAGTAGCACGTTAGGAACTCCAAGGGGACGCGAGTTCAAGTCTAGGCGCAGGCAAAGTTTTAGTTTTATTTTTAAAACAACAGAGGCTTCAGCGGGTAAGGCTTAAAATAAAATGTGACGCTAACATATCGAGAGCAAAGACGCGACACAGTGGCCAGCAGTGTGCATGTGCACTTGGAGGTCCTGTGTTCGAGCTGTTGTGCACGCGAAGGGGTATGTTTTTGCTGCACGCGTGGGGAGAGTGGTCCAATTGGACCGAAACTCTTCTTGGCAGCAACGGGAGTCAGCCAAGCGGTGGACTGCTGCTAATCGGTAGAAAAGTTTGAATTTCATTCAAACTATATTTTTTTTAGCTAAAATCAAGGAAGAATTTGGATACAATTCAAATTCGGTGGATGGCTAAAATTAAGGTTTTGGATTGAAGAATTTTGATGGGATAAAATTTTAGCCGATTGGGTTTGTGCCGAAAGAAAAAGGGGAAACATTTATTTTTGTAGTTTTGGTATTAATCGTTTTTCTCTTGATTTTCTCTCAACTTCTTGGTTTTTTTTCTTTCTTTTTTTTCTCTCAATCGGGTTTTGTTTTTCTTTATTCTATTTTAATTTTTGCTCATCTTTCCTTCCTATAATCTTTTACCTCTATTCTTAAAATTTTTCCTTTTTGATTTTCTTTCCATGATAGCCGAATATTGCTCAACCCGAATCTTTGTTAGCCAAACTTCTTTTAGCCGAATCTCACATTTTCAGTAGCTTTGTCGGCACCTTCTCTTTTCTATTGCAACTTCTACTTTCTCTTTTTCATTATACCAAAAGCCGAAACCTTTGTAATCTTAGTGATTCAGGAATTAAACTCTAGATCTATTCTCTACTCGCGTTTAAGTTAGATTCACTGTGGATCTGAGATTGGAAAGGTGTTGGAAACACTTCTGACAAGTACATCATTGATGTCACAAGAAGGGAATTTGGCAAGGAGCAATAAAGGCTAAAGTCGTGGAAGCGAATTAAATTTAGATCTAGATCTAGAACTGATAGTTAAGATCGACAAGGTAAGTTGTTGATAAAGTTTCATAGTGGCTGAATATGGTAAGTAAATTCTACATTGGTTTCATGTATTTGTAATCTAATCATTTAAATGGTTGATTATAGGAGATATCGCATAGGAGATCTCACCGGTAGAATCGCAAAACAGGTGTGTAAACGAACACCCTCTAGTAGACTAAATCTGTAAAAGCCGAAAAGCAAAATGCCGAAATTCTGGCATTTCAAGGGCTTGCGAGTGTGCGAACGCTCATGGGCCGGTTATATTGGTAATTCTGATAAACGCGAATGGTAAGACTCTTGATTGCGTGTTTTCATATACGTTGGCGACTTTGGGCCTCGATGGGCCGAATTTGGGCCAATAGGCTTACGGGCCCATTTTGGTAAAAATATGAGATAAGTATTTTCTGGTAAAGCATTATTAACTGTGATGAGCATGAAACTCCAAAATTGATATAATTATTGAAATATCCCTTAGGGTGTGAAATTATTATTTTACCCCTAGGTGCAAAATGACCGTTATACCCCTGGGGCTAAATTTGTCTAAAATGCATGATTTACTATTTCTGTACATTGTATGCCATGACATGATTATCTGATGCATGGGGATTGGGTATTATTGATGGCGAAAGTGTAAGTGGCAATGCCATGTATTCTAAAAAGGGGCTTTGCCCTAGTTTACCGAAAAGGGGCTTTGCCCAAGTTTACCATTCTGGTGGCTTGGCCACACTATCTGATTATGCAGCTATGCTGCCACCATGGAGAGTAGCGATTGGGTGGGTTGAGTAGTTTTCCCTACATGGAGAGTTTGGCTGGTACGGGTGGAAAGTAGCGGTTGGGTGGGTTGAGTAGCTTCCCCACATACTAATATGGGTTTTGCATTCATGCATCGATATTACTGTACTGTTACTGTAACGGGCCTATGTGTCATACTGTTATCTGAAAAGGGCTATGGCCTAGTTTACTATATCCGAATAGGGCTACGGCCCAGTAACCGAATACTGAATTGAGCTTCGGCCCATTTGATACTGAAATTGGATAAGGGCTTAGGCCCAGTGAGCTTGAGCTGATTTGGGCTCTGGATGGGCTTTCTTTGCACACTGAGTTTTCCAAACTCACCCATTTTTCTTCCATCCTCGCAAGTGAGCCCTAGACTAGTGGACTTGGAGCTGGGAGGGATTCAGAGTGGCCACGAAGACTGTATATCTGGTGTAATTAAGTTATTTATTTTGTTATTTATTTTAATTGTCTTATTTTTAATTTGGGTTTGTAATAAGGCCGCTCTAATTATTTAATTTGCTTTTAGCTTAAGTATGATATTGTTTAAATCATTTTGAAATCGGATAGCTCTAATGTGCTTTTATAAAAACTACTTGTTTTCAAAATATCACGATAACAGAGCAGAGCTTCCGCAATGTAAACGTTTTTATAAATAATTATTTTAAATAGACTTAAACCTAATTTGTTGTTCGTGGACAAGTCATAAGGTTAAAGTGTGGCAATGGATGTGTGCATGTCTAGGATTGGATCTAGGGAGAACTTGGTACTTAAGCAGTCTAATTGACTCACCTCCTCTCTTCTGGAATCCTACCTAGTGCATACTATCCATTCACTTTAAGCCATAACGAAGAAGGTCTGGTTTTCTGATACTTAAATTGTTCTAAAAATAACTTATTTTTCGCAACCTACAAAGGTTTATAAGCTTTCACAATTTTCCATAAAATTTTACAGAATTGTTAACAATGTTTGAAAAGGGAATGAGTATTTCAATGAACCACGTTTTGAAAAAATAAACACAAGCTGAGGTTTTATACAAGTTTAATGGTAGAAGTTTCTAAACACTAAGAAGGGTTTTCAATGAAAACATGGTTTTCGAAAAACACTTCAATGTGACACACCAGACTTGGCCATGATGTCCGGGCCAAGTTTGGGGTGTTACATGATCTAAGTGCACCAATTCAACAAGAACATTGACTAAACTCAAGGATCAAATGAGCCAATTGATAAACATGATGGGTAACATCAAAAAACAAATTGACATAGGTATTCCTAGCAATATGGAAGATAATGCATAGAGAGAAGGTAAGGAGCATGTGAAAGCAATTACACTCCGATCGGGCAAAGTACTGAGTAGCCCAGAAACCACTTCTCCGGAGACAATTGTGAAGAAGAGTGACGAACCTCAAGAAGTACTCCTAGAAGCGAAAGATGAGCCAGAATTAGAGGAGGTAATCACATCAGCAGAAGAGATAGAGAAGGAAATAACTAAAGATTTTACTGGTACAAGAATCCCATTCCCTTCAAAACTAGAAGAAAAGAAAAAGTGGGATGATGATGGATTTGTAAGTTTCCTAAACCTATTCAAAACATTAAATTTTAGCCTACCTTTAATTGAGTTAGTTGAAAAGGTTCCCAAATATGCTAAGTTTTTAAAGGAGATGATGGCTAGGCATAAGAAAATTAAGGTATAAGAACAAGTTATTTTCAATGCTTCCTGTAGTGTGATTATTTCAAGAAAGTTACCTAAAAAATTAAAAGACCTGGAAAGTTTTACTATTCCAATTGAGATAAGAAGCATTCATTTTAATAGAGCTTTATGCGATCTATGAGCTAGTATTAATTTAATGCCTCTATCAATTTTTGAAAAACTTAGGTTAGGGAATCTAAAAACTACTCAAATAATATTACAATTGGCTGACAGGTTTTTGGCATGTCCAAAAGGGGTATTGTTCAAAGTGTGAAGTTTTTTTATCCCTACAAATTTTGTAGTACCCGATTTTGAAAAAGATCGTGAGATATCAGTCTTATTAGGAAGTCCCTTCGCAGCCACTTCTAAATCCACAATTGATTTAGAAAAGAATGAATTACATATAAAAATTAATGGTTAGACTGAAACTTTTAAATATGGCCATCAATCAAGCAATAAAGATACGAGGAAGTTAGAGGAACAATGTAAAAAATTATTTATTTCTAACATCGCCGAGCCAAGGGACACACTTCCTTGCATGCATGCAGAAAGTATAAACAAGTTTAAAGAAAGGGACAAATAGGCACAAATAGAATGGTATGATGGAAGATGGACCAATACCGACAGAATAAGAAAATCCTCTATTGATGAATTGATGACACTATCGAATGAATCCAGTAGTGGAACTTAAAAATTAGTTGAATTTCTACTTAACTTTTATAAAACTAATCATCTAGTTTAGATTTTGACTTTTATTTGATTTAGGTTCATCTATAAATCGAAACATCCTTAGAATTGAAAGTGTTTAGCAGAAACAGAGTCAGTGTCACGACATAGCAGACAGTTTCTGTGACAGCCCTAAATTGACCGTGGTCGGGAAGTGGTTTCAGGACCACTAAACCGAGTAGTAAAAATGATTAAGTGTTAAAATTTATAATTTTATTTTGTGATGTTGCATGTATGAAATTTCGGTGTGATGAAATTGCCATTTAGATATGAAATTTACTTAGAAAGGACTTAGATGTGAAATATAAGAAATGTGTGGTGCCGATTATACTAGTTAGAAAATGCATGGAGTAAAACATGGGGATTTGCATGTCAAATTTCCCATTTTTACTCATGGTGGCCGGCCATGATGTTACATATATTATAAAGTATAAATCACATGTTAGTTAATAGGTGGAAAATGAAATAAAGATGAAATGAAATAAAATAAAAGAGAAAAACAAGGAAAAAGATGGCATAAACTTGTTCTTGGCCGAAACTAAAAGAAATTTTAGAGAGGAAGAAGCTTTGGGACAATCGGTCATTTGGGAGGCTAGAATTCAAGGTAAATGTTTGATATTTTGTAATATAATTGAGGATTTGAGTTCTTTGTCATGCATCCTTTCAAACCCATGTTAGAATTTTGAATTTGTTAGAACTATGAGCTCATGGTTTTGAATTGGTTTGTATGAATAGGATGTTGTTTTCACGTAATTGGAAGTGAATCCTTTGAATTGGCTATGAAATTTTGGTTGTTAACGTCATGTAGTAGAGAACCCATGGTTACATTTCTAAATTAAATGAACTTGGTGCATTCGGCAATTAGGTAGAAATGTAGAAAAAATTACAAGAGCTTGTAATTCATGCTTAGTTGATTAAGGGAGTCTTGAATGGTTGTAAACAAGTGTTAAATAATGGTGTGAGCTTTTTATCTTGTTCTTGACCGAGACTCATTTGTGAATTTTGATTTAATGTAGTATATTAGTTTCGGTTATGATAGTAAAATGCAAGCATTAAGAGTTTGATGTTTTGTATCTCATGTTATGGTTGATGGAAGCATAATTTGGTTACATATATGTATATGTGTATATATATATATATATATGTTTAGTCTATGTACGTATCATGAGAGAATTTGCTTAGTGAAGAACTTGTCAAGTTGCCGAATGTACTCTTAATTTTTGTAACTTAGATCAATTGTGGTGTTTTGAGGTGAATTTGAGCTAATTAGCGTTGGATATGTGAAATAAATTGTAAAGGGATAATCGGTTAATATGATTTCGGGTGCACCTAGTGGTTGCCTAGAACTTAATCAATTTGTTGAATGAATTGTGGTATATAGATAGGTAATAAAGAAAGGAAGGATGTAAAGAGAGTAATTGAAATTATAAATAAGGTTATGCCTTGTAAGGGTACAAGTTGTATTCGGCCATGACTATGTGAGATGATTTCGTTAATAGCATAATGTCTAATTAATTTTAGTGTCCATGCTTTCGGCTTTATGTCTATGTATGTTTAAGTTAAGTGCTGGTGTGAGTACTAGTTGAATGTGGCTTGTGATGTGTAATGATGAAAGTTATGCTATGCTCTATTAGTATGTGCCGAGTGAAATCATTCATAGATTAAAAGGAACTAGATGAGCTAATAAAAGCTGATAACATACATAATTAGCTCTTGTTGCATTCGGTCAAGAGGAGGAACAATTAAGTTTGATAAGTTTCCAATTGCCTATTCTAGCTCAAGAGCTAAGAGAGCCACACTCGGATAAAGGAAAGTCAAAGGTGGTAGAATAGTCGGTTCGTAGATAATTATCGACCAACGAGGTAAGTTTCAAGTATTTAAATTTAGTTATAGTGAGGAATGATATTGAACATGTGTAAAGGTAGAAATACAAGTTGATGTAATTATCTACAATAGAACGATAGAAAATAAGTCACTTTTATGTGCTTTAGCCGAATGGCTACTAGAAAGATGAAATTTAAAGCATGATTTGGTATATGATACTGTGAAACGATTATATAAGATGAAATGCATATTGTGTAATATATGTTGCGGCAAGAAGGCATCTATAATATAAAGAGAGGTCAAATTGCATATATGTACCTATACCCAAATGTGTTAAATGAGATAGGAATGAAGTGTGCTATGTGGAAGCTAACATTATGTGATTGAATGTGTATGAATTCAAAATGAGTTGGAGTATCGTACATTCAGGCTTTGTGCCTAGCAGGCTATATGCCGGTGTTACATTCAGGCTTCGTGCCTAGCAGGCTTCACGCTGGTGTTCTGTATTCGGGCCTTCGGGCCTAGCAGGCTATAAGCCAGTGACATATTCGAGCTTTGTACTCGGCAGGCCTTTGGCTGGTGGTTGAATTCAGGTTTTTAAACCTAGCAGGCTTAAGGCCAGTGATGGAAAAAAAAATAATATCTTCAAGTATGTGGTAAACTATGATTGGAAACAAATAATACTTTGGGTTGGCCAGGTACGTACTATGTATTCCTAATTGAATCTGTTTGAAAGAATGATCAGTAACAAAGAATGATGTATATGTGGATAGTGTTATATCTGTATGTGTATTTATATGTAGAAATTGTAATCCATTCAGCTAATGCGTTCTACTTAATGAAAGTATGAGATTACATTCCAATGAATGAGTTTTGTGGCAAGTGAAAGTACATGTGGAATTTCCCTTTTTCCTAGATATATATATATATAATCGGCTCAAGGATATATAAATAAGAATTAAGTAGTGAAGTAAATGTTTGAATAATGATAAGATTTGTTAGTTTGATAACTTGAAACTTACTAAGCCTACATTAGCTTACTCCATTTGTTATGTTTATTCTGTTTTATAGATTTCCTTTGAAGCTACGGTTCGAGGGATTCAAGTCTAAGTCACTTACTCTATCGTCGACATATTTTGGTACCTTTGAAGTTTACTTCATTTGAACAATGGCATGTATTGGCTAAAACCTTTATTTTGGAATTGAATTTCATTTTGAGTTGTAAATACGAAAAGCCATGTGAAAATGGCTTGCCTAACTACTTATGTTCATATATATATACATATATTATGCATGTTATTGGTTGAGTATGGATGAACATGAAAGAAGTGTGCCTATGGTGTTAATGCCGTATGTGTTATACCTATTAGAAGGATAGTTTGAAAGTATATGCTAATAGTAGGAGATTGAGATTACATCTAGTATTACTTATAAAAATCTTGTATATGAACGGTAAACATTAGTTAAAGTGTATTACAAGTTCATTTGATAATTGGTATGTTTTCATATATATTCGGATTAAGAATGCTCGAAACATTTTACGATTTCTCTTTTGTGTTTTTAATTGTTTGTTCTGTAATGCCTCTTAACCCTCCGTCGATGGGGATGGGTTAGGGGTGTTACAGTTTCCTTCAAACCTCCAAATTGAAAGACGTGTCGCGACATAAAACCCCTATGACACGATATCGGTGTACTGCCAGGAATGTCGCAACACGGAACCCTTGTGTCGTGACACCGCTGTAATTTTTTGTAGGGTTAACCCGATCCCTTCGTGTAACCCGATGACTTACTCTTCATTTAACCTGATTTTTAACACTTTAAAACCCCATTTTATAACCTAAAACCATATCTACTTCTAATTAAAACACCTCTTAACCCCTAATCCCTCAAACACCTTTTAAACTTTAAACCTCTAATTTCTTAAATATTCTATTTATTCTTCACAAACTCTTCAACCATATTTAGGGCAACAAAGAATGGGAACATCCTGAGAAAGCAAGGAATTCAAACGAACTTCGACTGTATATTAAAGGTTAAGGGTTCCTAAACTCAAACTTTTTACTGTCCCATTGAATTATTTGCTTAGGATTGAAATATCATGCCTCTTAGGAAAGTTATGTGAACCATGGAAACAGAGTCATTAATGGTTCAAAATCCCTCTATTTTCCCAAATATGAATGTTGAAAAATATTTTAATGAACTTCAAAGAAAAACATTCATCCAAGAGAGGGGATTTGATCCATCCATGATATTATGTAAGGAAATATAACCTTTAGTGCGATATTATAGGTGGGAAAGCTTTTGGACAATCTGTAAATAGAGTGTTGTGGTCTCCGTTGTTCAAGAATTTTATACCTTATAACGAGACCAATAGTCTAGAAACATTGAAGGTCATATGTAGGATATGGTCCTTGTGCGGGAAAAAGGCTAGAGTAACCTCGCATATTATTTGCAACTTTTATAATGGTCCACACAATGAAAAAATATTTTATTGATGAAACTAATCTGGAATATTTTTTAGACATAAATATGGATAACATTATAAACTTCTTAACTGAAGGTAGGGGCGAATGGAAATATCGCATAGGTCCCAAATCCTAGTATCCTTTCATCAAACAATCATGTTTCCTGAGGCCAAAATGTGGATCCAATTTGTATGCACAAGAATCGTACATGGTTTAAATGTTTCTAATATTAATACTTTTAGAGTAATGTTACTCTATGCTATTTTGCAGAAAAAATAGGTATGTACCGGTAAGTGGATTCATGAGAACATTAGAAGATGCATTGGTAGCCAGAAGGTGGGAGTCTTCTTTCCCTACTTAGTGATGACATTATGTAAAAAGACAGATGTACTATGACATCCACTAAGCTGCTGCTGAAACCTGCCAAAAGTATTATCAGTGATACTTTGTTCCAATAGTACATAGAATTGCGAGCCAAACAAATGAAGGATTGGAACAATGACAACAAGAAGCGTCGACTACACTAACTTCATCACAAAGGTTGACACGAGCTTAACAAGATGTTGGTGAATGTAGTCATCCAAAGCTTGATTGGACAATACAATGGATGTAAGAGTCGGGACCAATATTCCAAGAATTTGCAAGGAAAAATAACATCTGAGTCCCCAATTATAAACTTGATATGTTCGGGCTGACGAATATTGAGCAAGAAGAAAAAGTGCATGAACGCGAGGGGAATTAGAAGATGAGGAGAATGATGGGAGTGAGGAGATGGATGAGAAGGACGATTGAACTATTTTAATTTTATAAATACTTGTATTAATTTTTGGATGATTTTAATTTATACTTTGTATAAGTAGGATTAATAAGTAGACTTTTAGTATGTTCTATTTAAGTTTTCTATATAATAACCCAACACGAAAGATACACAAACAATTCAAACTTCACACGATCAAATGAAGAAAACACCCACCATTAGCAATTGGAGCAATAATGATCAATCGAGTAACTTCTTTCCCTACTTTTTTATGGGCTACACAATAAGGAAAATGTGTCAACTAAAGTTTGGGGAGGTAACATAGGAAATTCATTTTTAAATTTTTTCTTTGCTTTTTCTTATCTTTTGTGTGCTTGAGCTTGTAGAAATACAAATGATGGTTAAGAGCATGTACATAGATTACTTGTGTTTATGAATAGATATGGCATGATGATAGGTGATTTTAAATATTATTAGACTACCACGTTCTATATATTACACTATAAATAGGCATTAAGTAATCAACTGTACCAAGTGATATGAAAAATATAAGGAATTGAGCATGCCAGTATGAATGATAAATGGTTGAATTTGTATTTGTTTGGTTAATTAAATTTGTGCTGTAATGCCCTAATTAATTTATCCATGTTTCTGTAAATATCTGACACAATAGTGTATCTGCTTCAGTAGTTAAGAGTTCTAGGTGAGTGTGAAGGGTCTTGGTTTCAATTCCCACTTTGGCAATTCTTGTTATTTTTCTTAATTCAAGTCTTACCCTTGGTGAGTAGGCTTGTATAAAATTATCTGCTAATCCATATCAGAATGAGCCTACTAGTCCAAGTGGTAAGGGAGTTGGTGTGTTGGAGATCCTGTGTTGGAATCCTTGCACGAGCATGGATGTTATTTTTGCTCTATTATCGGTTAGAGTTTCGGTGAGCTAAAAGTCTAACGGGGTTGTGAGTTAGTAGGTTAGTGGGAGAAAAAGGAGGGATTTTGGGTAATATTGTATTATTCATTTTTTTTCAAAATTCTTTCTTTCCAAAGAAAAAAACTAATGTTCTTTTTCTTCCTCTGCTATTTTCTTCCTCTTTTCTTTTCAACTGAACTTTTTCTCTTTTTCCTCCTTGTTAGCAAGAAAATTATGATACCTTATTACGGTGTTTCAAATCTCTACGTTTACTTGTTTGGTAAGTAAGTGGTATGTTTCACTTGAGTAGGAAGTCTTTGCTTTTAACCTGTTTAGAGCTATAATTGAATTTTCCGTTGATGTTGAACTCATGTTTTGGCAGCAACGAATTGAGAAGATCGTGACTCTACTCTTGCAGAATCATAGTCAATCGTTCAAAGGGTTGGGGTAAGTGTCGATCGATTGAATCAAACTTTTGTTGGTTTTTGATAAATCATGAATTAAGACTGAATTTGGAGCTTGTTTTGTTCATTTTAGGTTCTGGTGATCTCGAATGTGTTCTTGATCAAAACCGATATCAGGTGTGTTCCCGAAATGTAGAAAAATAAATTTCGGCAAAAGCCAAAAAACTATCCGTCGACGCCACACAGGTGTCTAGTTGCCCGTGTGGTTGGCCGTGTGCGATAACATGGCCTTGTGAACGATGAAGGCATGGTCGTGCGTAAGACACGGTCGTGTGATGGTGTGAGTGTGGCAGTGTAGGCCACCGAGCTAGGCCAAGTTAGGCATGTGAGCCAAACACGGGCATGCCACACAGCCGTGTGGGTTTAGGCCAAACCATGTGGACTACACAAGTAAGGCCAATCAGGGCATGTGGGCCACACGGGTATGTGGGCCCAATTTTTTGAAATTTTCCCTAGGGTCGCACAGGTTGTTTCGATCAATTGTGGGCCTACCGTAGGGTTAGTGAGGGCTAATCAAACCCTAGATTGTATGATCTGATAGTATGCTCTAAATAGGACACTATTATGCATGTCTGTCTATTATGCTATATGAATGTCTGTTATCTGTGTATAAGCATGTTAAGCAAGCCTAATATGTAAAATTCTGTATCTGATTTTTGTACCTGTTTTGGGGTGGGATTGTATTTATGGAGGAAGTGTTCTAAACGGTGACCTTCGCTTGTATTCTGGCAACATGGCTACACTTTAACTATTATGTGTCGTAATGGCACGATATGGTGTGTAGGGATGGGTGGCTATTTTTAACCCCACATGGTGTGATGGGATGGTCAGAGTTGGTGTGTAAAAGATGGGGATAGGATTTCTCTTCTGCATATTTGTTTCTAACATCTGTATCTAAAAGGACTCAAGTCCATATCTATATCTAACTGGGTATGAGACCACTGTATGTTCTGCAAGTCTATATTTGATGAGTTACACACTGAGTTTACGTAAACTCACTTCTGTTTGTCTATTCTGTTTAGGTAGTCCATAGACTTAGGCGGATCGGTGCAGCGGAGTCTCACGGTGACCACATGTTATAAACTGACTTCAAATACAGTTTTTACTAAAACTCGAAAAAACCACGATTTCACAAAAACTAATGGTTTTCTGAAAATATGAATTGGGTTTCTAAAATATAATGGTTTTAAGGTTTCTGCTATAAATTGTGTTTTGGCAAATGAATTAATTAAATAACGCTCCCGATTATAATTATAAAACATGAATGTTTAGTTAACAACTATACAACGCTTTATCAAAACGATGCAATTTTCAAATCCTTTTATCACAACACCACCGGATTCGGCCATAAAGTCTAGGCCGAGTTTGGGGTGTTACATTTAGTGGTACTAGGGCCAGGTTGTAAAACTCGCACTGTGAAATTTAGGTTTCAAAATATTCTTTTCTTTTAAAGAAAGAAGAGAAAGGATTGGTTTTTAAATAATTTGAAATAAATTGAGAAAGTATGTGGTACACTGAGTCTTCGACGTTGAGCTTGTAAGTATCTCTATACTAAGATAGAACTATTCTGAAAATATTGTAGATAGCACTTCCAACACTGTACTGCTAGGACTAAAACCTTTGCAAGCACTTTTGAACTTCTAATAATTCACGTATAAAACATCTGTTAATAAATACTAGAACTGATACATTAAACTTTATAAGGTAGATAAAAATTCAAAATTTACAATGAGTGCTCGTGGAACACACGAGCATGGTATTCGTGGTAGTGGTAGAGGCTGTAGGGGGCTCAAGTTGAGTCTTCTTCTCTGACCAGTATGCCAAATTTAGACACGAGTAAGACACCGGTGTCGCCTGCTACTAAGACTGGGTCTCAAAGCTATTCATCTGGGGACGACGCACTATCCCAAGCCATGTTAATGATATTGGAGAGGGTCACTGGACCCTATTCTAGATCTAGGGGTCATGGTTCGATAACTAAACAACTTCGATCCAATAGGGCTGAGCTGTTTAGGGGTGTCACTGGAGTCACCCCTACTGTGGCCGAGTATTGGTTAGAGGCCACCGAGAGGATCATGAATGATTTAGACTATACTCCCGAGTAGAAACTAAAGGGTGCAGTCTCTTTACTTCGCGAAGAGGCATATCAGTGGTGGTTAACATTTGAGGAGGGTACTCAGCCTGATCATTTTAACTGGGATTTCTTTAAGACAACCTTCCAGGGAAAGTATGTAGGGGTGAGCTATGTAAATGCTCATAGGCGTGAGTTTCTGAATCTCACGTAAGATGTGTAACACCCTAAACTCAGCCTAGACGTTACGACTGAATCTGACGTGTCACATCGAAGTGTTTTTTAGAATTTGACTTGTTGATAAAAGTTTGGATTTAAGTTAAAACCCTTTTAGTTTTTATTGCTTGAAAAAAACCGACGAATCTTGTTATTACCGTTTGAAATCAATTTATCAAAACATTTTCCATATTAGTTACCATTCGTTTCTTAAACAGAATAAAACCGCAAAATTTTTTTCTATTTGCAAACCTTAAAGTTTAAAATCCGTGTTTTCTTAAAAGCAATGATTATTTTGGAAACTCGTTTTCCTACTCTAGCGGTATAAAATAAGAAATCGAAAGCCCCATTTAAAATTAAGATCAAAAGGCCTTATTACATAACCAAAAACCCATTATGAAATTTAAATAAATAAATCTAAAGTAGAACATAATCGGTCGAGTGGCCACCTTCGAGTCCCTCTAGGCTCCAAATTGTCTAAGGCTAGGGATTACCTGCACAATTAAAAGAAAGGGTGAGTTTGCGAAAACTCAGTGTGTAATCCCCTATCAGTCAAACAGTAAACAGTGCATGCAGTAACAGTCTGGGCCTGAGCCCTATTCAGTGACAGATTAGTCTGGGCTTTAGCCCTATACAGTAACAGTGTGGGCCTAAGCCCAAAATAGTATCAATATAGTGCATATATGCAACCCATCCCAATCCAACCAACACACCACCCGTACGAACCAACACACCATGTGGGGATTAGATCGACCCACCTAGCCAACACACCAATATCATAGCGAAGCTGCTAGTAGTAGTAACGTAGCAAAGCTACTAATAACAGTAAGTGTGACATAGCCACCAGTATCAGAATATGTGGCAAAGCCATAAGAAATAATAAAAACGTGACAGAGCCACTAATACTTCCTCTATAACAGTATCCCAACCCCATGCAGTATGACGTGTCATAAATATTACATGTATGTAGTATGTCACCCTCGGTATCAATCATTTAAATATCATATACATATCAGTCAACCTACCACTAGCGTATAATGGTCATTTCGTCAGTTAGGGGTAAAACGGTAATTTTTACCCCTCAGGGGTATTTTGGTCATTTACTAATTTTGGGGTCTTAGTACAGATAACGGCCCTTCAGAAGGTCTCTAGTCACCTCGAATGACTCAGATAACCTAAGTGGTCATAATAATGTAAATGAGCCTAAGGCCCATTACTCGGCCCCAGTGGGCCCACATGCTCGTGTAACCCATTTGGCCCAAATTCATGAACGGTTATGCAAACCTTATAGCCCAATCCATTATTTGTCACTTACCGTGAATTTTACCAATATGGGGCCCACAAGCCCATTTGGGCCCATACGGTCTATTTCGGCCCAACGAGGCCCAAAATGGCCTAAGTCCACGAGAACGCTCGTGGCAGCCTCTACAGTCTATCGCCTATGATTTTGTGGGCTCAATTTACTACATGATCGTTCGCACGCTCGTAAGGCCTTAAATGCTGAAGTTTCAACTTTTCGACTTTTTGACATAATAGGTTTCGGTGTATGATTACACACCTATTTTTTATCACTTGCGAGAATCCTTGAACACCAACCTACAATCGCCCCAAATATTCCATCAGTCTTTCATCCTTTCATGATCATAACCCTAAAACCCCAAATCGACATTACCACTTACCATAACCAAAAGTTATGCGATTCCTACTCCAAGGTTGCTGGTTGAAACAATCACCCCCTCCTTCTTGAATTACTGCGCATATAACGGATTCCAGTAACACTAAACGTTTAATACAAGGCTTGAATTGAAATCCAAAGTCCAAAGATGTAACGCCCTAGTTTTCGGGATTTTTGGGATTTTGTGTAAATTTAATTTTTTTCTTGTCTGGATGTGTTAATTTATGTTTTGAGTGTGTTAGTGGGCCTTTAGAAGGCCCAAGTTTAAGTTAAAACCTAGTAGAATTTTAAAATTTTGGACCTAAGGGAGAATGGACTCTGACTAAGTGGGCTTTTAAAAAATGTTGGTAAGTTAAGACACAAGTAAGCTTGAGTAAAAGTGGCAAGGTGGCGCCACTTAAGACACAAGGGGTGGCGTGTGGAAATTGTGCAAGAGCTAAGGTTCAAGTCTCTTGGTAAGTAATGTGAGGTTTTTTTTTTAATGCATCTACAAGGCATGTAGTGGACTCCAAGTGAAACTCTGTTGGGAAGAGTTTGAGGTGCTCATGGGATTGAATCAAGGAGGGATAAGGGGAGAAATTTTAGGAATTTTGAATGGGAGGTTATGTTGGCCAATTGGGGGGTTGAGAGTGCATATTCGGCTGGGGTTGTTAGGAGACTTCACTTTCGGCAATTAGGGTGGTTTGTGCCGACATCTTTAGGGGTTAAGCCTTCAAGATTTGGCATTAGGAGCTATTTTCTTTGGCCGAATAGGTATACTGACCATTGTTTCTTTTTCTTCCTCCTTCATGTTCTAAAAACCAAAACTCAAATCTCCACAATCTCCTTGTGCCGAATTGTGCAAAGAACCAAACCTTCATATCTTTTTTTTCTTTTCTTCAAGCTGAATTTGTCATCTTCTTTCTCTCCTCTTCTTTACATCACCGATTAAAGTAACCTTCTTCTCAAGCTTTGGTGGCTGAATACTCTCAAAAGCCAAAATCGAATCCACTATTGCTGATTTCCTTTTTTGTCCAAACTTTTTCTTCTTTCCATTGCAAATCTTTCAAGAGTCGAAACTCAAACCTCTCATTTCTCTGCCGATCATCTCTCTTTTATTTCGTAGACTTTTCTTCATCTTCTTCTTCTATCCTTCTCTCAAAACCGAAATAAACATATGCTAGAGTAGGTTCCAAAATCCAAATCATTTTGATTTATTCTCTACTCGTGTTTAGGTTAGATCTACAACATATCTGGGCTAGGTTGGTATTTGAGGACGTTTCTTTGGTGAATTGAGTATTGGTAAGTATTCGAAACCTGTCCATTTGTAAATTTGTGATTCAAGAAAAGCCGAAAACCCCTATTTCCTTAGGGCAACTATCGATTTTGGCTATGACTTACATTAGCCTTCTCTTTCGGTTTCTTATGTGCTAGTATGGAGTAGAGGCTATCAATAGAGGAGTATTGAAGGTTAAAACCGTTGGAGCAAACTAGATCTAGATCTACTTGAGGAATCGACAGAGGTAAGTGATTAAGGGTTTGAAATGGACTTGGCCGAATAGGGTAGATGTTGATTTCATTGTTTCCGTTGAGTTTTTAGTTAACAGAGTTTTTACAAACGATTGTAGGTTAATCGTGTGGGGAAATCTCGTCGTAGTATATCGCAAAACAGGTGTGTAATTGACACCCTCTAATAGACTAGATCGGCAAAAGTCAAAAAGTCAAAATACCAAAATTCTAGCATTTCGAGGGCTTACGAGCGTGCGAGCACTCATGGGTCGGTTGGAACTAGTAAAATCTGTAATCGCAAACGGTAAGAATGATTTGTTTGGGCCTCGAAGGGCTGAATTTGGGACCAATGGGCTTATGAGCCCATATGGGTGAAAATGGGCGGTAAGTATGTTCTAGTGGCCTAATTGCTAAAACTGTTAAAACGACTGTAAAAATCGAATCTAGTGGGCCGGAGTAGCTAGTGAACACTATTGGGCCCATTAGGGGTTTTAGGGCCAAATAAGTTACTTGAATGACGCTAGGGCTATTACTAAACTGTAATGAGCATGAAACCCTAAAAGTTGGCAAATTTACTAAAATACCCCTTAAGGGTGGAAAATTACTATTTTACCCCCTAGGTGCAAAAAGACCATTTTACCCCTAGGGTTAAGTTGACTGATTTGCTTGTTAAAATATATTTGCTCACTGTATGCCATGTAATAATATTTTGTTGCATGGGATTGGGTTTTGATGGAGGAAGTGCTAAGTGGCAATGCCACGTTTACTGTTAGAGGCCTTGCCTCGTTTTACTGTTTAGTGGCTTGACCACGTTATCTGATTAAGCAACTAAGCTGCGACTGTAGTGTGTAGGGCTGGGTGGGTTGAGTTATTCCCCACATGGTGTGTAGGGCTAGTTCGGGTGGTGTGTAGGACTAGATTGGGCTGGGCTTTGCATTCATGCATAAATATTGTTATGTTACTATAATGGGCCTAAGGGCCCCACTGATTTCTGAATAGGGCTAAGGCCCAGTAATTATTATTTACTGAATAGGGCTAAGGCCCAGTAATTATTATTTACTGAATAGGGCCTTAATACTGTATCTGGATAAGGCTTAGGCCCAGTTAAGCTTGAACTGATCTGGACTCTGGTTAGGTTTAGCTTACACACTGAGTTTCACAAACTCATCCATTTCTTTCCATTTATGCAGGTGAGCCCCAACCTTAAAGGACTTGGAGCTGGAGGGATTCGGAGTGGCCACGTGAACTGCATTTGGTTATATTTTCTTAAAATTATTTATTTCAGTATTTCCTTGATTTATTTAATTTATTTTCTTTTGGGTTTTAAATTGTAATAAGGTCACTCGTTAATTATTTTATTTTGATTTTTTATTTCTTTAAATATAACTTGCTTAAACAAGTAGACTAAGGCTGTGCGGGTTTTTATTTAAAATTAAACAATGTTTTTAAAACATATCATTCGCAACAAATGAATAACCTAATGATAAATAAGATCTTTTAAAGGAATAAACTCCAACTGGTAGTGGATAGGAGTCTCATAAATTAAATAACCTATTCTTTCTCACAACTCTTAAAAATGATTTTGCAAAGTCACCCTAAACAAATTAATTAAAGAATGATGTGTAATTCATCGTCCATGTAACACATCAGATTTGGCCAAAACGTCTAGGCTGGGTTTGAGGTGTTACATTTAGTGGTATCAGACCAGTTGCAACAACTCGGCTGTGGATCGGGTCTAAAAAGTTTTCTTAAAATTAAAATAAAGGCCCAAAAGGGTATTTTGAAAATCGATTTTGGAAAATTTCTTAAGAAAACCCTTTTTAAGTTGATTTTATTCAAGATATACTTATTTGATTTAAGGTTCTACTTTAAAGACAAAGTTTAGTCTTACTAAAATTTTACTACAATTTGGTTTTCTGAAATCTGATTTCTAAAGAGTGGCACACCGAATCTCCGGCACCAAGTCTGTAAATATTTTTACTATATTGTACTGTACTGAAATACTACTATAGATAGTACTGAGACCCTACTAAGGTTTTGTAGTTAGGGCAATACTGAAACTGTAGAGACTGAGACAGTAGGAAAACCTGAAAACCTTAGAAGATTGAGACTGTAGCTAGGCCACGATTTTGCGAAAACAAAACTCTGAAATACTATCTGTGCATAAGACATTTGTAATAAACACTAAAATACTGAATTAATTCATAAAAATTCATAATCAGATAATACGATATGAGTACGAGGGCAGCTCGTGGACGAGGACATGGACGGGGCCGAGGTAGTGTACAAGCTGGGTCTTCATCTTCAGGACATATGCCAGCTGAGGAAGCACGAGCGCTGCTGGCAACTGAGACTAGGTCGTATGATCGGGCTGCAGAGGATGATGATTTGTCCCAGGCGATGTTAAGGGTTCTGGAGAGGGTCACTGGAGCAAGTACGGGGACTGTGAATCGAGGGTCTATTTCTAAGTGACTTCGAGCTAACGGGCAGAGATTTTCAGGGGCATATCTAGAATAGCCCCAAATGTGGCCGAATACTCGTTGGAGGCCACGGAGTGAATCATGGATGATTTGGATTGCTGAGTGGAGCAGAAGTTGAAGGGGGCGGTATCTCTGCTGCGAGACGAGGCTTACTAGTGGTGGATCACTATGAGGGATAGTACCCCAGCTAAGCGGGTAACTTGAGAGCTATTTAAGACAGCCCTCAAAGGGAAGTATGTTGAGGCAAGCTATGTGGACGCCCGAAGGAAGGAATTTCTAAACCTGACCCAGGGTAATAAGTCGGTTGCAGAGTAAGAGGCTGAGTTCTTAAGGTTAAGCCGGTATGCTAATGCAATAGTCGTTACAGAGTATGAACATAGCATACGATTCGAGGATGACCTCAGTGATGAGCTTAGGGTGCTGATAGCTCCACAGAGAGAGCGCGACTTCGCTACTTTAGTGGAAAAGGCTAAGATAGCCGAGGAGGTGAAACGCACGGAGCGGCAAAACTGTGAGAAGGACCGAAATCGATTCAGGAGGGATTCTGGAACCTTGGGTGCTGCAGGCAGAAATGTAAAAAGGGCTAGAGTGGACAAATCGGTTTAAGCAGTTCCAGTAAATGTGGTTAGATCGCAGGCTTGCGGGGATTGTGGTAGAGTGCATCTGGGCGAGTATTGAAAGTGTACTGGGGCATGTTTCCAGTGTGGATCCAAGGAGCATAGAGTTAAGGACTGTCCTCAAAGGCTAACTGAGACGCAAGCTGCTGAGCAGAGGGTTGCTCAACCAGTGCGAGGTGGACCACAACTGCCGAGAGGCCATGGTTAAGGTAGGGGCTGTAACACCCCAAACCCGGTCTGGACGCTATGACCAGATCTGGTGTATCACATGATCCTAAACTACGTTTGTACCCTTTTATTACGCGTTGAGACTTAGGTGATAAAACTGGCAAGGTGAGAAAAGTTCTTGTCAAAACTACTTTAAGTTGTCATTATTCGAGATTGCTTAAAGCTTATAACCGTTATTTTGAAAACGTTATTAAGGTTTTGAAAACCCGCGCAGCCTATATCTAGCAGTTTCGATAAGTACGAACCAAATCCTTTAAAAAGTTACAACCCAAAAGGAAATTTAATAGCGGCCTTATTACACATTAACCCAAAAATTAACATAAAAATTTATAAACTAAAACATAAATGAAAACCAGTTCTATTTCAGACGCCGTGGCCACTCCGAATCTCTCGCAGCTCCAAGCCCACTATGGTTGAGGGTTACCTGCAGTGATGAAACAGAAGGGGGGTGAGTTTGAGAACTCAGTGTGCAACATTATCTCAACCATAGGCCAAAACAGATCAAGCCTCAGAAACAGAGTTAATTGGGCCTTGGCCCATTACAGGAATCAGGTTAAGCCCAAAGGCCCATAACAGAAACAGATCAGATATAAATATTATGCAAACAGAAACCCATCCCAAATCCATCCTTAACACCCCCGTACCAGCCTTACACCATGTGGGGAGACTACTCGACCCACCCAACCGCTACACGCCACAGATATTTGCAGCGAGGCTGCCAGATATAATTTGCAGTGAGACTGCCAGAAAACATTTGCAGCGAGGCTGCCAGATATATTTGCAGCGAGGCTGCCAGATATTGTGACGAGGTCACCAGATATAAATATTGTGGCGAGGCCACCAGATTGCAACGAGGTTGCCAGATATAATGTGACAGAGTCACCAGATTGCAGCGAGGCTGCCAGAACGCTTCCTCCATCATAAACCCATACCCCATGCAACAGATAATCATACTATCATGCAATATCTAGCATCAGATATACTCATATAGATAATTAACTCACGCAGATACATAACATCATACATTTCATACAGAATTGACCCTAGGGGTATAATAGTCTTTTTACACCTAGGGGTATTTTGGTAATTTTCCATATTTAATGGTATTTTAGTCTTTTTTCATATTTTCAGAAGTTTTATGCATGTACAGCTGATTATTAGTTCCCAATTAACCACGGAAGTCCATTTGTGCCAAATTTCCAGTTTTGCCCTTTTAAGCCTAAACCCCTAATGGGCCTTACTAAGTCCAATATTGTCTCAAGCCCTTTAAGCCAAATTTTAGGTTTAGTTTACCAACTTAACATGTTACTACTAACTACGTCGCCAGATAATCTTTATTTGCCATTTTACCTATTTGGGCTCGGAAGCCCATTAGGCCCATCTTTGGCCCATTGATACCCAACTTACCGAGAAGCTCGAAATTGCACCTTCTGTAATTTTGCCACTGTCATTTACTAGTTTGATCACCACAGGGTATTCGGTTACCCTCAGATCCTTTCAAGACAAATTTTTCGGTCACTTTAGTCGGACACTTTAGCACAGTTTCGATTATTTCGGCTTTTAGCCATCCTAGTCTATGATGGAAATACGTTACACACCTGTTAACCGTTGAAACAGTTGACGAAATCCACGAACAAAAACCTATCGTTAATCACCTCAATGTTAGTTTAATACTCTTCAACCATTAAATTAAAAACTCACTACTATAATCGGCTAACATGACTGAAGTCCCTAAAAGCCTTTACCTTTTTGTCGAAAGAAAATAGACTAAGTCTATGAGCCCCAACCGTGCCAACCTTCACGTCCTTGCAAAAAGTCCTCTTGCTCACCCTAACACAACACCAAAACAAGAGGCCACAATGCCTTAGTCCAAACGATAGCCTTCCCTAAGGGGTTTCGGCTTTATTCTTAAAACGTGATTATCTAACAAAGGCAAGTTCCCGAATACTTACCAACCTAGCCTCGATATACCACGATTCCCCTTGCAACTACGAGAAGAGATAAAAGATGATCTACATTCGGCTTGAGCACCACAGGGTATGGAGGTTTCGGTTTCTCTCTTTGAAGAAATAAATGAGGTTTAACACACAAAGATTCGACTAAAGAGTTATAGGAAATATCGACAAAAGGAGAGAAAGAAGGGAGTTATGTGACTGATGATAAATCGGTAATAGAACCACAAGGTTTCGGTCAAGGGAATAATCGGCAATGAGATGTTTGCTTTCGGTTCTTTTGTGACTATCAACCAGAGAATAACGTCAGAAGAAGATATATGAATGATAGAAGAAGAAAATGGAAAAGAAGAAAATACGAAAAGAGATTTGAGAGGGAAAGAAATGAGCAATCGGTTTAACAGAAAAAGAATGGCACAAGATGGTGTTTTGGGAGATCTAGGTTCGGCAAATGAAAAGAAAAGAGGATTTGGCAATGGGGTGTATTAGGGTTCGGCTACTAGAACAAAAAGAAGAACAAAATGGCAAAACGAACCTAATATGCTATGTCAAACGAACAAAAGAATAGGATTCACTAACCTAAGATAAAATCGGCATAAGGACACAAGAAGACCTAAGGGAGAAATCGGCACTTCTAGCACCTAATTGCCGAAAATGTACCACAAAGAGTCCTCTTGGCCGGCCACCTTACTTCAAATTCAAAAACACCTTAATCCGCTCCTTGATTCACTCCACAATATCCTCTCATGACCGATTCAAACACTCCTCAAGTAGAGTTTTATTCTGCTTCAAATTTCTGCCTGCTCCTTGCATAAAAATAACGCCTTCCTTGCATAACCTGGGACTTGAACCTTGGCCTTCCCATTCATTTAGGCGCCACTTTTGTAGCTCCTAAGTGGCGTCACACAACCATTTTACCAGGAGCTCCCTTGTGCTTCATTTTAGCCAAATTTATTTAAGACCCCTACTTCCAAAAGTCCCCTATCTCCCTAATGAAAAATTTAAAAATTCTCCCGAGTTTAACCAACACTTGGGCCTTCCAAAGGCCCAATAACATTCTCAAAACACGAATTTCACAACCAAACACCAGAGTTCAAACATTTTACTAGATGAACCATAATTCAAAAAAAAAAACCAGAATTTTAGGGCGTTACAGGGGCGGCAACAGAAATGGTCGTAGACGTGGAGCACCAGGTAGAGGTGTTGGTAATACTGATGCTCGCCAACCAGCGTTGGTGTATGCTGCTCATCACCGAGAGGAGGGTGACATACCTGACGTCATAATTGGTACGTTTTTTATTTCTAGCATGCCATACACTGCCTTGATAGATATTGGTTATACCCATTCGTATGTTGCATGTGGTATATCTGAGTCATTAGGTGTGCATTATGAGGAAACTGTGAGTGGGGTAACTGTGATAAGTTCATTAGGTCACTCGGTTAGGGTAGACAAACTCTTTAGAGATGTGCCTTTAGAGACTCAAGGTAGGATTTTCTCTGCGGACTTAATGGAACTACCGTTTGGAGAATTCGATCTCATTTTAGGAATGGAATGGCTTGCGAAGCATAAGGTGACTCTGGATTGTGCGGCTAAATAGATGGTGTTAAAGACCGTAGAGGATGAGGAGGTGATGGTTATAGGGTTGCGAGGCATATTTGGCATATGTGAGTCAGTCAGATGCTGAGGGTGTGACTGTAGGAGAGGTTAAGACTGTCAAGGAGTTTCAAGATGTCTTTCCTGAGGAACTTCCTGGGTTGCCTCCGAATCGTGAAGTCAAATTTGGAATCAACTTGTTGCTTGGAACGGCTCCAGTGTCCATCGTACCTTACAGGATGGCACCAAAGGAGCTAGTAGAGTTGAAAGCACAAATTCAAGAGTTGTTGGATAGTGGTTTTATTAGACCAAGTATGTCTACATGGGGAGCACCGGTACTGTTCGTGAAGAAGAAGGATGGGACGATGCGTATGTGCATCGATTATCACCAGTTGAACAAACTAACAATTAAGAACAAGTACCATCTACCAAGTATCGATGACCTGTTTGACCAGCTAAGAGGAGCTTCGATATTTTCAAAGATCGAACTTCGATCTGGATATCATCAGTTAAGGGTTAAAGAGGTGGATATTCATAAGATAGCATTCAGAACTCGGTATGGTCATTATGAGTTTCTGGTGATGCCGTTTGGTTTGACGAATGCACCTGTGGCTTTCATGGATTTGATGAATCGGGTATTCCAACCTTACTTGGATCGGTTCGTAGTCGTCTCCATAGACGATATTCTGGTGTATTCAGAAACTGAGGAGCAACATGACGAGTATCTCCGTATTGTTCTGCAAGTATTGAGGGAGAACCAACTCTATGCAAAATTCAGCAAGTGTGAATTTTGGTTACGAGAAGTGACGTTTCTAGGTCACATTGTTTCTGCTGAGGGGATTAGAGTAGATCCTCAGAAAATTGAGGCAGTTTTGGAGTGGAAGCCGCCGAGATCTGTATCAAAATTCGGAGTTTTCTGGGTTTGGCAAGATACTACAGAAGGTTTGTGGAAGGAATTTCCTTGATTGCTGCACCAATCACAAAACTTTTGAGGAAAGGAGTATCGTTTGTATGGGCTGAGAAACAGCAAGAGGCTTTCGAGAGGTTAAAAAAAGTTCTGACTGAGGTGCCAGTATTGATTCAGCCAGAGTCTGGGAAGGATTTCACTGTGTATAGTGATGCGTCGCATGTTGGTTTGGGCTGTGTATTGATGCAAGAGGGTAAGGTGGTTGCTTATGCATTGCGACAGCTTAAGCCTCACGAAGCGAACTACCCTACGAATGATCTGGAGTTGGCAGCTATAATTTTTACGCTAAAGATTTAGAGACACCATTTGTATGGAGAAAAGTGTATTATATACACGGACCATAAGAGTCTCAAGTATTTGTTGACTCGGAAGGAGTTGAACCTTAGGCAACGAACATGGATAGAGTTGCTTAAGAATTACGACTGTTCTATTGTGTATCACCTGGGCAAAGCGAATGTGGTGGCTGATGCACTGAGTCGAAGAGCTGTAACTGAGTTGAGAGTAATGTTTGCTCGTCTGAGTCTATATGACGATGGTTGCATGTTAGCAGAATTACAAGTGAGACCAACTTGGATAGAGCAGATTAAAGGAAAGCAGTTACAAGATGAGTCACTAGTTCCTCTTTTCCAGCAAGTTGGGGATGATGAGACTTCAGATTTTAGATTGAATAGTGAAGGAGTTCTGTGCTTTCGAGGAAGAGTATGTATTCCGAAGGACTCTGACTTGAGGCAGTCAATTCTGAGAGAGGCTCATGGCAGACCTTGTGCCATACATCCTGAAGGGAATAAGTTGTATCGGGATTTACGAGAGTTATACTGGTGGCCTGGACTTAAGCGTGAAGTAACAAAATTCGTGGGGAAATGTCTGACATGCCAGCAAGTGAAGGCTAAGCATCAACTGCCTTTTGGACTTCTACAACCGGTGAAGATTCCACTATGGAAGTGGGAAAGGGTAACCATGGACTTTGCGAGTAGGCTACCTTTGACACCTACCAAGAAAGACTCGGTTTGGGTGATTGTGGATAGGTTAACCAAATCTACTCATTTCATACCTACCCAAACTAACTACTCACTTTAGAAATTAGCTAAGTTGTATGTGGCAAAGATAGTGTGACTTCATAGAGTTCCAGTTTCAATTATTTCTGATCGGGATCCTAGGTTTACATCTCGATTCTGACAGAAGATGCATGAGGCGTTGGGTACAGGGTTGGATTTCAGCACTGCTTTTCACCCCCAGACGGATGGGCAATCGAAAAGGGTAATTCAAGTTCTGGAGGACATGTTGAGGGGTTGTGTGATTTACTTCCGAGGTAGTTGGGAGGCTTACTTGCCATTAGCGGAGTTTACTTACAACAACAACTATCAAGAGAGTATTCGAATAGCTCCATATGAGGCCTTGTATGGACAAAGGTGTCGTACGCCTACTTGTTGGACGGAGTTGGGAGAACGTCACATTCTTGGGCCAGAGTTGGTGGCAGATACCGAAGACAAGGTTAGGCTAATCAGGGATCGATTAAAGGAAGCATCTAATAGACAGAAATCTTATGCCGACTTAAAGCGTAAGGAAATTGAGTACTCAGTAGGGGATATGGTCTTTTTAAAGGTCTCGCCTTGGAAGAGGATATTAAGATTTGGTAAGAAGGGCAAGTTGAGTCCGCGGTTTATCAGGCCTTATCGAGTTCTCAAACGGGTAGGTACGGTAGCTTACCAGCTAGAATTACCACCGGAGTTAGACCGAATTCATGACGTTTTTCATGTCTCCATGCTGAGACAATATCGATCTGATCCTTCTCATGTCGTACCAGTGGAAGAAATTGAGGTGAAAATCGACTTGACTTTTGAAGAAGAACCTGTGCAAATTCTGGACCGAGATGCCAAAGTATTACGAAAGAAGTCAATTCCTTTGGTAAAAGTACTGTGGTGCAATCATGGCAGAGAAGAAGCTACGTGGGAGCCAGAAGAGGCGATGCGTCAACAATACCCTCACCTGTTTGAACCAGGTAAATTTCAAGGCCAAAATTTCTTTAAGGGGGTAGAGTTGTAACGCCCTAGTTTTTGGGATTTTTAGGATTTTGCGTGAATTTAATTTTTTCTTGTCTGGATGTGTTAATTTATGTTTTGAGTGTGTTAGTGGGCCTTAGAAGGCCCAAGTTTAAGTTAAAACCTAGTAGAATTTTAAAATTTTCGACCTAAGGGAGAAGGGACTCTGACTAAGTGGGCTTTTAAAAATTGTTGGTAAGTTAAGACACAAGTAAGCTTGTGTAAAAGTGGCAAGGTGGCGCCACTTAAGACACAAGAGGTGGCGTGTGGAAGCTGTGCAAGAGCTAAGGTTCAAGTCTCATGGTAAGTAATGTGAGGTTTTATTTTTTTTAATGCATGTGCAAGGCATGTGGTGGACTCCAAGTCAAACTCTGTTGTAAAGAGTTTGAGGTGCTCATGGGATTGAATCAAGGAGGGATAAGTGGAGAAATTTTAGGAATTTTGAATGGGAGGTTGTGTTGCCCAATTGGGGGGTTGAGAGTGCATATTCGGCTAGGGTTGTTAGGAGACTTCACTTTCGGCAATTAAGGTGGTTTGTGCTGACATCTTTAGGGGTTAAGCCTTCGAGATTTGGCATTAGAGGCTGTTTTCTTTGGCCGAATAGGTATAGTGACCCTTGTTTCTTTTTTTTCCTCCTTCATGTTCTAAAAACTGAAAGTCAGATCTCCACAATCTCCTTATACCGAATTGTGCAAAGAACCAAACCATCATCTCTTTTTTTCTTTTCTTTAAGTCGAATCTGTCATCTTCTTTCTCTTCTCTTATTTACATCACCGATTAAAGTAACCCTCTTCTCAAGCTTTGGTGGCTGAATACTCCCAAAAGCTGAAATCGAATCCACTGTTGTCGATTTCCTTTTTGTCCAAACTTCTTCTTCTTTCCATTACAAGTCTTTCAAGAGCCGAATCTCAAACCTCTCATCTCTCTGCCGATCATCTCTCTTTTATTTCATAGACTTTTCTTCATCTCCTTCTTCTATCCTTCTCTCAAAACTGAAATAAACATACTTTAGAGTAGGTTTCAAAAGCCGAATCATTTAGATGTATTCTCTACTCGTGTTTTGGTTAGATCTACATTAGATCTAGAATAGGTTGGTATTTGAGGACGTTTCTTTGGCGAATAGAGCATTGTGTGGAGCAGAGGCTATCAATCGAGGAGTATTGAAGGTTAAAACCATTGGAGCAAACTAGATCTAGATCTAGTTGACGAATCGGCAGTGGTTAATCGCGTGGGGAAATCTCGTCGTAGTCTATCATAAAACAGGTGTGAAATCGATACCCACTAGTAGACTAGATCGGTAAAAGCTGAAAAGCCAAAATGTCAAAATTTTGGCATTTTGAGGGCTTGCGAGTGTGTGAGCGCTCGTGGGTCGGTTGGAATCGGTAAAATCTGTAATCGCAAATGGTAAGAAAGATGTGTGCGTGATTTCATGCACGTTGGTGGTTTTGGGCCTCGGAGGGCTAAATTTGGGCCCAAATGGGCTTACGGGCCCATATGGGTGAAAATGGGCGGTAAGTATGTTCTGGTAGCCTAATTGCTAAAACTATTAAAACGGGTGTAAAAATTGGATCTAGTGGGCTGAAGTAGCTAGTAAACACTGTTGGGCCCATTAGGGATTTTAAGGCCAAATAAGTTACTTGAATGACGTTAGGGCTATTAGTAAACTATAATGAGCATGAAACCCTAAAAGTTGGCAAATTTACTAAAATACCCCTTAAGGGTGGAGAATTACTATTTTACCCCTAGGTGCAAAACGACCATTTTTCCCCTAGGGTTAAGTTGACTGATTTGCTTGTTAAAATATATTTGCTCACTGTATGCCATGTCATAATATATTGTTGCATAGGATTGGGTTTTGATGGAAGAAGTGCTAAGTGGCAATGCCATGTTTACTGTTAGAGGCGTTGCCTTGTTTTACTGTTTAGTGGCTTGGCCACGTTATCTAATTAAGCAGCTAAGCTGCGACTGTAGTGTGTAGGGCTGGATGGGTTGAGTTATTCTCCACATGATGTGTAGGGTTGGTACGAGGGGTGTGTAGGGCTGGATTGGGCTGGGCTTTGCATTCATGCATAAATACTGTTCTGCTACTGTAATGGGCCTAAGGGCCACACTGATTTCTAAATAAGGCTAAGGCCTAGTAATTATTGTTTACTGAATAGGGTTAAGGCCCAGTTAATACTGTATCTGGATAGGGCTTAGGCCCAGTTAAGCTTGAACTAATCTGGACTCTGGTTGGGTTTAGCTTACATACTGAGCTTCACAAACTCACCCTATTCTTTTCATCTATGCAGGTGAGCCCCAACCTTAGAGGACTTAGAGCTGGAGGGATTCGGAGTGGTCACGTGAACTGCATTTGGTTATATTTTCTTAAAATTATTTATTTCAGTATTTCATTAATTTATTTTCTTTTGGGTTTTAAATTGTAATAAGGCTGCTCATTAATTATTTTATTTTGATTTTTTTATTTCTTTAATTATAACTTGCTTAAACAAGTAGACTAAGGTTGCGCGGGTTTTTATTTAAAATTGAATAACATTTTCAAAACATATCATTCGCAACAAATGAATTACCTAATGACAAATAAGATCTTTTAAAGGAAAAAACTCCAACTAGTAGTGGATAGGAGTCTCATAAATTAAATAACCTGTTCTTTCTCACAACTCTTAAAAATGATTTTGCAAAGTCACCCTAAACAAATTAATTAAAGAATGAGGTGTAATTCATCATCCATGTGACACACCAGATTTAGCCATAACGTCTGGGCCGGGTTTGGGGTGTTACAAAAGAATTAGAGTTTAGAACAGATTGGGTATTCGATCAATACTAATAACACAAAACAAATCTACTTACCCACAAATATTCAGCCAAAAAGTATTCGAAAAAGATAGTAGAGATGTGCAGAGAAGTAAGGTAGTCGATGCACCATCGAAAGTCAAAGACTATCATCCAAATGGTTTCAAAATAACAAAACAAGTTTTATGATATTCAGTCAGTATCGAAAAAGACAAAGAACATAAGAAAGGGGAAAAGAGAAGATGTAGTATTTGGCTTACCAAAGTGTTATGAACTAAAAGAGGAATCGCCGCCAAATAAAATGTTGAGAAGAAGAGAAAAAGAGATTTGGCTATTGAGAGGCAAACCAACAGAACAATGGAACCAAAAAATAATGTATTCGGTTTAGGTTGGAAAAGGGAGAAGAGAGAAGATTTGGTTAAACATAGAATCGAACGATCAGAGGAAAAAAGGAAGAAGGTGGACTCGGCAACCAACTAGCCAAAGAAAAAGGTTGAGAGGAAGGGATGAAGAGGCACAATTCGGCTAAGGTGACTCTAATTGCAAGATGAAGAAAAGAGAAGCAAAGTAGGTGAAAGAGAAAACTAGCGATTTCACTAAAACTCCTAGAAGAAATCGGCTCTCAAAAAACAAGGTACCCTACGAATTACCAAAACCAAAGTTAAAAGAAAAGAAATCCCCAAAGAGCACTATACTCAGCTAGTAACACAGATGAGAAAGAACCAAAACTGGAAATTGACCAACCCCACCGATTTCCACCCAAAATTTAAAAATGCAATGAGTGGAAGAGTTCAAATTCAGCTCAAATTTCCTCCCCATATCAGTCCACCAATTTCTCCTTGAAATCTTCCACTTATCACTCCACAATTCTCTCTACATCTCATCCATCAACTCTCACTGCAACACAACTACTAGCCGAACCCATCAGCAAAATAAATGCCTTAATTTATGTTGCCAACACTTGAACCTTAGACCTCCAGTAACTCCGCACACACCACTTGCCACTAGACCACACGGCTTGTTGTTACAAAAATCATGCACAATTAAAAATAAAGCCCACATACTAGCGTCCAAATTCATTTAAAAGCAAAAATTAAAAATTTTACAAAAGCCATGATTTGAACCTAGGCTTCTCCAACACTCTCAAACACAACTAAATCATCTAGCCAACACACTAAACATGCAATTTGTGTCAAACAACACAAAATTAAAGACCCCATATTTTTGGGGCGTTACAAGGTGATAGATCTGTGGTTGAGTATGAGCCTAAATTTTTAAGGTTGAGCCGCTACGCTCGAGGCATGGTGGCATCTATGTATGAGAAGTGTGTCCATTTTAAACGGTTTAAGAGATAGTCTGAGGGTTCTAATTGCTCCATAGAGGGAGCGTGAGTTTACAGTTCTGGTTGATAAGGCAAAGATTGCCAAAGAGGTTAAGTGTGTGGAGCGCTAGATTAGGGATCATGAGAGAGGCAAGAATAAGAGGGATTCAAAGCCGCCTAGTTCTATTTAGAGACTAAATAAAAAGGCCAGACCTAATGGGCCGATTAGAGTGGGGCCTCCTGTTGCTCCTACTGGGATTCAGCCATGTAAAGATTATGGTTGGCGCCATCTGGGCGAGTGTTGGATGCAAATAAAGGCTTGTCTGAGGTGTGGGTCTTTAGAGCATCGTATTAAAGAGTGTCCACAGCGGGCAGATCAGATGCAAGCTTCGGACTGGGTTCTATGCAGCCTCAGAGGGCAGTTTAGCAGCCACTTAGGGGTTGTGGACCAGCTAGGACTGGTAATGGTATGGGCCGTGGAGAGAGAGCGTAGGGCAGAGGTGCTAGTCAAACTGAGATGAGACAGCCTATATTGGTTTATGCCACTCGTTGCCGAGAGGATAGAGATGCTCTTGATGTGATCACCGGTACGTTCTTTTTTTATGTACCTTGTACTACTTTGATAGACATAGGCTCTATGCACTCTTCATAGCTAGTTCTGTTTTTGAAAATATAAGGATTTCTGTTGAGAGCACTTCTAGTGAGATAACTGTACTAAGTCTGCTGAGGCAATCTGTCTGGGTTAGTAAACTTTATAGGGATGTTCTGTTAGAGGTAGAATGGGCTATATTTCTGGAAAATCTAATGGAGTTATCGTTTAGGGAATTCAATTTGATTTTGGGTATGGATTGGTTGGTTGAGCACTGTGTTAGTTTGGATTGTGCGATTTAGAGGATCGTTTTGAAGACAAAGGATAATAAGAAAGTGGTTGTGATCAGTGAGCATCGAGATTAATTGTCTAATGTGATCTCTACTCTTGTGGCTGAGAAACTATTTCAAAAAGGGTGTGAGGCGTATTTGGCTTAGTCATTGTTTCTGGTTCTGGAGACTCTTCTATCGGGTGTATTTCAACAGTGAGAGATTTTTCAGATGTCGTTCCTAAGGAATTATCAGGTTTACCTCCTAATCGAGAAGTTCAGTTCGACATTGAGCTTCTACCGGGTACAGCTCCGGTGTCTATTACTCCCTATCAAATGGCACTGAAGGAGCTTACAGAGCTTAAGGCTCAACTTCAAGAGCTTTTAGATCATGGTTTCATTCACCCTAGTGTTCTCTGTGGGGAGCACTGGTTCTATTTGTGAAGAAAAATAATGGGACTATGAGGATGTCTATTGATTATCGGCAACTAAATAATCTGACGATGAAAAACAAGTATCCACTTTCGAGGATTGACGATTTGTTTGATCAGTTTCGAGGGGCTTCAATGTTTTCTAAGATTGATCTCCGATCTGGGTACTATCAACTTAGAGTTAAGGAAGCTGATGTTCATAAGATTGCATTTGGGACTCATTATGGGCACTACCTTTTGGCCTGACGAATGCTTTGGCGGCATTCATGGATTTGATGAATCGAGTGTTTCAGCTGTTGATATCGCGTGATATGAAGTAATAAAATTTATAAAGAACTTGATCACACCAAAACCAACTAATATCACGACGTTAAGGCAAGCGCACCTGTCGAACAGTAGTATAGCTTAGTGGCAAGACTAAGTTATCGTACCCAAAGGAACCAAAAGTACTAGTACTTACTTCTTTTCTATTATCTAGCCTAAAAATAAAAGAGGATTTTTTAAACTAATTTTAAAACTAACTAAGAAAGTGTAAAGAGTAAATTTGGGAAAACTTTTAGGGAAAAACTGATTTATATGGACAATACTCAAGGAAGAATCCACCTAGACTTCACTTGTTATTATTTTCTTGAACTATATGATTTCGTTACTTGACTTGATCCGTAGAGATCCCTAACTTATGCTAAACCCTCCGTCGAGGCATAGAGCAACTAGGCCTAAGTTGTTAATTAAAGTTCCCTTATTAATTAACTCCCTATGTTGCATTCGATCTATGGCTCCCCATATTAGGTTTGACCCTAATCCGGCAGATTTATGTCGCCCTATGTCTAGGGTTGCATACAACTCCGCTTAATTATGGTAGATCTACTCTTATTACATGGACTTTTACTCCTCTGCTCTAAGCGCATCTAATTCTTGAAATAATACCTAGGATTATTAAATTAAGAATGAAGAACGCATAATTAAGAACAATTCAAGTATTTATCAAATAAATCAAGAATAAATAACAAGATTTGTCTTAGGTTTCATCCCCCTCAAGTATTTGAGGGGTTTAGTTCATAATAACGAAGGAAAACATCTTAGAAGATATAAAATAACAAAACATAAAAGAAACCAAAAGCCCCTGAAGGAATTTAGGGAAATCCTTTATGTTGCTACAGAATTCCGGCTTCTGAGATGAATTAATCGGCTTTCTCCCTTGGAGTAATCCCTTGCTTCTACCCTCAATGTGGCAGAAAAACGAGAGGAAAAGTATCTAAAAAACCTCTCCCTGCTTCTGCCTCAAGAGGTCTTTATATAGAGAGCTTGTGGGGAGCCTTTCTTAGCCTCTAAGCATCCCAATTTGAGTGAAATTCCCCTTCCTCACGACTAGAACACACCCGTGTGCCACGCCCGTGTGACTTCGACAGAGGCCGTGTGCTTTTATCGGTGGAGGCACGGCCGTGTGACCTGGCCGTACTTGTCGGGGACTTGACCGTGTGATCTTCATTTGGTACGGCCGTGTGGCATTTCTTTGCCCGTGTTGTTCGCACATTTTGGCCCATTTTTCATCGTTTTTGGCCCATTTTTCGTTCTTTCTTCTTCCCTATGCTCTCCTGAGTATAAGATATAAAAAGGAAGGATTAAGAGCACCAATTCTCACAAAATTGATAAGAATCCATTCAAAATATAGGCTAAACATGAGGTAAAAATATGTATAATTTAGCGTTTATCAAATACCCCTACACTTAAGCCTTTGCTTGTCCTCAAGCAAAATCTTAATCCCTAAAAAGAATCATTCTTCTCAACCTATAATTTTTATCAATAATGTTTCAAACTAATCCACAGGTAATCATACAATGAAAAAGTCAATCAGAAGAACATTAAAGATTCAATTACTCTAAGTTGAGAATTTTATCATTGATAACATAAGTCTCTTCCTTCCTTCTAAGTAGTTATCTCTCCATCTTAATTAACAGGAGTTGACATCCTCACTAAAGGTTCACTCTATTCACTCGAAGTGTTTAGGGTTCAAAATTTTAAGCACTCTCTAGTCAACCTGAAAAGTCATTACCATAAGCTTGCACGAAAATCAAATCTCCACCACTATAGTTTGATATGATATATCGATCAAGAGGTCTTTTCATGGTTGTAACGGGGCTTGGTTAGGGGTATTGTCATAGGCTGCAAAAAGAGGGTTAGAATCAAGATTGAACAGAAAATTATCTAGCTAAAAAAATCTCTATCACTGGAACATATTTTCAAAGCTTAATAACATCATTTTGGTAGCCTTAAGAGAGAAATATGCAAAAACTTAATTTGAACTGTTACACATTACAACTGAATTTGACTGTATGTACACATGTTTTTTTTAAGAACAATTCAAGTCCTACAATGAATTGAGTAAAGATTTACATACTGGACAAGAGGATAAAGCTTAGATAATAAATTCAACTCAAATCTCGACAAAAATAGGGATCAAAAGTAATTCAATGGAAAATTCAACAAAAATGGGTTATTGGTTAATAATTAGAGGGTGAGTCAAGGAAAAGGTTGTTAGACTCAATGGGGTTCACTAGGGGTTAGATTATGGAGGTAGGCTTTTGTGGAGTAAGTGGGTTAAATCCTAGGTGCCTTTATCATTTCGGTATATCAATCAATGATGTGGTCTCGACATGTATAATCAAAGTAAGTTCTAAAATAACAGTTCAGTGTTGACTCACTCAAAGCAATAATAAAAGTGAGCATGAAAGAATGTATGCTTAAAAAGGCTCAAAATCTCACTAGAATTATGGCTTTTGATGTCAATCCTGCGAATTTCAATTCTCAGGATAATACTTTGAATTAGGGGAGATAACTTCTGCAAAAAATTAGAGTTCTCAAAAATTTCAACTTATCATTCTTGATTCCTTAATGTTTTTAAGTTTGAATATTTAAAGTACAATCACCTATTTCTTTAATTCTCAACATATCAATAAAAAATTATAAATCAATCAGAATTAATTCCTAATAGTAGACTGAAGATCATGCTATTGAGGACAGTGCAATTAGTTAGAAAAATTTCAGGGATTTCAAAGAGAACGAAATAAAATTTAAAGTACGTTCCCCCCTACACTTAAGATGTACATTGCCCTCAATGTACAAAGATAGCATTAGTAGTAATAGAAGCATAATATCATAAGATAGGGAGAGGTATGAAACTCCCTGAAATGTGGATGGATTTGTAAGACGGAAGTTGTGGCACGGTGTTCCCTTTTCGGTAGAGATTTGAGCTGTAGAGCTCCTTTGAAACTGCGAAGCGATTTATTAGTCGTGGGATGTTAAAATAAAGAGGGGTTACTTCATTAGGAGATGGCCGAAGAAAATAAAATAAAATAAATAGAATATATATAAAAAAATGAAAATTCAAATAAAGAAATAATGAAAAATAAACCTAAAAAGGAAAATAAAATTAGAAAAAGGTGAAAATAAGGATTAGTGTTTAAGAGTTAGGATAAAGTAAAAATAAAAGATAAATGATAAAAATAAAAATAAAAAGAAACATAAAACAAAAATAAAAGATAAAAGAGGATCTAATCCTCTGATGGGTCTCATGGCGGTGGGGCGATACTCAGGTGCTGACATATCTGCGCTAAAGTGGTGTCGATATAATCGAAGCGCTGAAAGCATTGCTGCTCAAATCGGTCTAGGCGCTTGTGTATGTCAGCGTATGTGGCTGTTGTCTGGGTAGGTCGTCTGGGGCGTGATGGCTCGGCGGGTGCATCCTCCTCAGGTGGTGGCAGTGGGACGTCATCAGTAACGTCCTCTGGGTCCTCGCCTTCGTGGACAAAGCGAAAGTGAAAGTGGCCGCCACCTGGCCGTCGCTCTACCATTCTCATGGAGAGCATGCTCTGCATGCCTTGGGAGGACATCTGGCCAAGTAAGGTGTACGAGGATGTTTAGGCTGCGAAGTTGAGTAGGCCGAAGTAGCGGCCTAGTCGTGTGATGTACGGGCCTATGGATACGACTCCCTTGCGGTGCCTCTCAGTCTGGTGCTGCATGGCCAACGCTATGAAGTAGGCAAGGTCGATGGGGTGGCCATTGGCCATGCACTAGAGGAAATAGACGTCGTGAGTGTTGATGATGCTTGTACTCTCCCGTCTACCTGCCAAAGTGTGAGCAAGGAGGGCGTGAATATACCTGAGAGAAGGAGGGAGGGCGGATGCCTTGCTGACGCTGGGATTATAGATCTGTCGCCCTAGAGCAACTCGTTCCAGCAGTCGAGCGGTCGGATGTGGATGCGCCTGGAAAGAGTAGGGAAGTCTTCTTCTGCCATGAACTGCTTGGTATAGAGACCGAGAGCCGTGCCAAACTGTGGGACACTCAGCTGTCACATAAGACCTCCTAATCAGAATTAGACCGTGCCGGGATCGTCAAATCTGTTCATGACGGTCTGGAGGTGGAATGTGGAGCAGAACTCGAGAGTGAGTTCTAGGTAGGTGGGCTCCACAATCCTAAAGAACTGGTTCCATAGGTCGGTAGCTAGCAGGGCTCAGACATCATCTACCAGGTTTACTTGCGCAAGGCCTCCCAGTCAATGCATCGGCCCATCGAGATAGTGCATGCTCGGAGTAACTGGTAGCATTCCTCCTGGGAGTCCTGCGTAAATGTAAGGAACGGGTGGTGTGTCTCAGAGGTGGGTCTTACTGAGGAACTTCCTGGCCCCTTTCGTTTCTTGGAGATGGGGACAGCAGTCTTTCTAGCGCGCGATGATGACATGGTATCTAAAAAAAAAGTATTAGTCCTAAATATTGAGATTAAAAAATGATTTAAAATGTAAATTGATATTTTCCCTAAAATAACAAATGAGGAGTAACCTGAATAGTAAAATCTAATCATATTAAAAACTTATAACAAAAATTAAGAACTATGGGTATATATAGTGATTTTATGAAAAAAAATGGCATGCAAATATGTGTCCAAGTGGCAAAATAAAATGAAATCTAAATGGCAAGCAAAAATAACATTAAGTGGCATGTAATCCTAATTAATTCTATATTAGTCTAGATTATTCATCTTATATTTCCTAGTTCCATGCTTGTATCAACAATTTAGACAAAAGTAAAATGAAATAAAAATTAAAAAAACAAAAATAAATGAGAAAAATGAGAAAATAGAACCAATTATGATTTTGCACGGCCGTGGGGCTGTTACACGGGCATGGGAAGGATGGAATCATGTATGGTGGCATTTGGAGGGCTGTGGCGGCGTTTGTAGTGGCTTAGGGGGAAGTTTGGGTGAGAAATGTTAGGGTTTGAGTGAAAAGGGAAAATGAAAAATGCCTCATATTTATACATTTTGGGTCACACGGGTATGTCACACGCCCGTGTGAGTCGTGTTTAGCCCGTGTTTTTTGAAAATCGGTCTTTATAGCGCACCTGGTTTCGATGAGCATGCCTGTGTGGTTGGTTTATACGGCCGTGGGAGATCAGGTCTTCGTTACTCACACGGTCGTGTGATGGTATACACGGCCGTGTGCGATCGTGTTCGTGTATCACACGGTCGTGTGATATGTGCCACGGGCGTGTGAAATTTGACAGTGTCTTCCACAGGCTAAGGACACGGGCGTGGGGATTTGTGTAAGCTCGTGTTGGTACTGCAGGGTTGCCACGACCATGTCGTACGGCTGTGGGGCGGTGTTGTTAGCTCGTGTGGAATTCGTAAGGTTGCCACGGCCATATTGCACGGCCGTGGGAATTTATCGATGGCCCGTGTTTTGGGAAAATTTTACTCTGTTTGTGCACGGTCTGGGTGCACGACCGTGCCCCTGTTTTTAAGTGTGCGCACGGCCTAAGGCACTCCCGTGTTCCCGGCCGTGTGATCCTAAATTTCTGCATTCAAAGAGTTAGTTTATGCATGAAAAAAAATACTGAAAATTTTAAAGAAAAGAAAGTTACTAAGTCAGTGCTCGACTTGCCTCCCAAGAAGCGCTTATTTAGAGTCTAAGCTCGACTCTACCTGGATGTGTCAAGAAGGGGTGTGGTGGAGCCGAAGCTCCTCCCTGTTTTCCGCAAAATTCTCACCTCTATAATGTTTTAGCCGATGGCCGTTTACCTTGAACGTACCGTGGTTAGGGTGAGTTACCTCAATGGTGCCGTATGGAAAGACATTTAGAATAGTGAATGGACCTGACCACCTTGACTTGAGTTTTCCAGGGAATAGTTTCAGCCTTGAGTTGTAAAGTAAGATGAGATCACCTGCTTTAAACTGCTTACGTTGTTTCAGACTTTTTTCATGACGTCGCTTCATGGCTTCCTTGTATAGTCGTGAGTTCTCATAAGCATTGTAGCGCCATTCATCAAGTTCATTCAACTGCACTAATATCTTCTCTCCTGCACTTTTAAAATCAAGGTTTAAAAATTTTATAGCCTAGAATGCTTTATGTTCAAGTTCAAATGGTAGATGGAAGTTTTTTCCATAAACAAGTTTATAGGGAGATGTTCCTATGGGTGTTTTAAAAGCAGTTCTATAAGCCCATAATGCATCGTCTACCTTTCTTGACCAATCTTTCCTATTTGTTTCTATTGTTTTCTCTAAGATGCGTTTTAGTTCCCTATTTGTTACTTCGACTTGGCCACTAGTTTGTGGGTGATAAGGGGTAGCTGTTCTATGATGTACTCCATACCTTTTCAAGACCTTTTCAAATTGGGTATTGCAAAAATGTGTGCCCCTATCACTAATGATTTTCCTAGGTGTTCCGAATCGAGAGAAAAGTTTTTTCAAATAGCGTACCACCACTCTAGCATCATTCGTAGGTAAGGCCTGGGCTTCTACCCATTTTGACATGTAATCTACTGCTACTAATATGTATTTATTCCCAAATGAATTAGGGAATGGACCCATGAAATCGATACCCCATACATCAAATATTTCACATGAAAGTATATAGTTCTGAGGCATTTCATTATGCTGAGAGATATTACCTGTTCGTTAGCATTTATCATAAGAGGTCACATACCTGTTGGCATCTCTGAAAAGTGTAGGCCAGTAAAAGCCAGATTCAAGTACCTTATAAGCAGTTCTAGTTCCACTGTGATATCCTCCTGTGGGTCCTGAGTCGCAGTGATTCAAAATTTGATATGCTTCTATGTCATCAATGCATCTTCGTATAACCTGATCTGCACAAATTCAGAAAAGGAAAGGATCTTCCCAAAAGTAGTTTTTCACATCAGCGAAGAATCGCTTCTTTTGCTGATGGTTTAGCCCTTTTGGGGTTATGTTAGCTGCTAAATAATTCGCAAAATCAGCAAACCAAGGAAGTGTCGTATCTGCTAAGGCTAGGAGTTATTCCTCAGGGAACAAATCGTTCATCTTGTCGAGATATTTGGGCTGTGCGTTCTCTAGCCTTGAGAGGTGATCTGCTGCCAAGTTTTCGGCACCTTTCTTGTCTTTTATTTCCAAGTCGAATTCCTGTAACAATAGAATCCATCTTATCAATTGAGGTTTTGCATCAGTTTTAGTTAAGAGGTAGCGAAGGGCCGAATGATCAGTATAAACAATGACTTTTGACAAAATTAAATAAGATCTAAATTTGTCAAATGCAAAAATAACAGCTAGCAATTCTTTCTCTGTGGTCATGTAATTTGCCTGAGTAGTTGTCAAGGTCCTGCTAGCATAATAGATCGGCTGGAAGTGTTTGTCCCTTCGCTATCCCAAAACTGCACCTACTGCAAAATCACTTGCATCGCACATTAGTTCAAAAGGTAGATTCCAATCAGGTGAAATCATAATCGGGGCGTTAACTAACTTTTCCTTAAGGTTGTTGAAAGATTCCAGACATTCTTGGTCAAAGTTGAAGGGTACGTCTTTTTCTAGTAATTTAGTTAAAGGCTTAGCTATTTTAGAAAAGTCTTTAATAAATCTTAGATAAAAACCGGCATGTCCTAAAAAGATTCTTATAGCCTTAACTGAATTAGGAGTAGGTAGTTTTTCAATAGTTTCAATTTTCGCTTTATCTACCTCTATCCCTTTACTAGAAATTTTATATCCTAAAACAATACCCTCGTGAACCATAAAGTGGCATTTTTCCTAGTTTAGCACTAAATTTGTCTCTTCACATCTGATCAAAACACGTTCTAGATTTTAAGACAAAGTTGGAAAGAATTACCGAAAACTGAGAAATCATCCATAAATACCTCTATGATGTCTTCCACGAATTCATTGAAGATAGCTAGCATGCATCGCTGAAAAGTAGCAGGAGCGTTACATAAACCAAAAGGCATTTTACGATAAGCAAACGTGCCATATAGGCATGTGAACATTGTTTTCTCCTGATCTTCTAGAGCTATCGGGATCTGGAAGTAACCAGAGAGGCCATCTAGGAAACAATAATACATATGACCTGATAATCTTTCCAACATCTGATCAATAAAAGCCAATGGGAAATGATCTTTCCGAGTGGCGTCATTCAGCTTCCTGTAATCAATGCAAACTCTCCATCCTGTGACTGTTCTTGTAGGTATTAACTCTTCCTTGTCATTAGACACCACGGTCAATCCACCTTTCTTAGGAACAACCTGCACAGGGCTTACCCAAGAACGGTCAATCGTCTCGGGCTTGCACTAATGGTTTGAATTCGCCCTCCATTAAATTTTGTGGGTGCAGAAAGAAGGATTAATTCCCTTAATATCTGAAATTTTCCAAGCTATAGCACGTCTGTGTTCTCTTAACACATGGAGTAGTTCCTCTTTCTCTGCAAGGCTTAAATCGGATGCGATAATGACTGGTAAAGTTGATTCTTCCCCTAAAAAGGCATATTCTAAATGATCTGGCAGTTGTTTTAGTTCTAATTTAGAGGGTTTAGTAATGGAAGGTTTCTGTCTCAATTCATCACTCATCTTTAAATTTTCATAACTTATGTACCTAGTGATGATTTCATTAGAATCTAACTCTTTCCTTACTTCGTTAATTTCGGGGGTGGTTTCATCTTTCCCCCCACCTTGAACAAGACACAGTTCCAACGTGTCTGTGAGAGAAAGTTCCTGAAGATTATCTTGAACAAAATAGTCAATAATATCAACAAAATAACATGAATCATCTTGTTCTTTAGAGAAACTCATGACATCATAAATTTTAAAGACAACTTCTTCCTCGCCAACTCTAAGTACTAATTTGCCATCCCCTACATCAATAACAGCTCTAGCAGTGGCTAAAAATGGTCGTCCCAAAATTAAAGGTACTTTAATATCCTCATCCATGTCAAGCACAACAAAATCAACAGGGAATAAAAATTTATCTACCTTCCCTAGCACATCTTCAATGATTCCCCTAGGATATTTAACAGATCTATCGGCTAATTGAATACTCATCCTAGTGGGCTTGGGTTCTCTGAGACCTAGTTGTTTGAACATTTTGTAAGGCATGAGATTAATGTTAGCCCTAAATCAGCTAAAGCTTTATTAATAATTAAACTACCAATCAGAAAAAGGATAGTAAAACTCCCTAGATCTTTTAGTTTTGCTGGCAGTTTATTTTGGAGAATAGCTAAGCATTCCTCGTTGAGTTCTACTGTGGCCAATTCTTCCAACTTCCTTTTATTTGTCAGAAGTTCTTTAAAGAACTTCGCATAATTCGGCATCTGTGAAATTGCTTCAGCAAAAGGTAAGTTAATGTGTAATTGTTTAAAAAGTTCAAGGAACTTACTGAATTGAGCGTCTGTATGATCTTTCTTCAATTTTGCCGGATATGGGATGCGCGGTTTGTATTCCTTGAGTGGCGGTAGAGTGTTATCCTCGGGTTCCGCTATCTTTTCTTCTGGAAGTTCTGGGATAGTCTTCTTTTCTGGTTTGGCTAGGACCTTTCCATCTCTTAAAGTAATCGCTTTGACATGTTCTATGGGGTTTGGCTCAGTGTTACTTGGTAATCCTCCTTGTGGTCTTTTTGAAATTAATTTTGCAAGTTGACCAATTTGGTTTTCAAGCCCTTGAATTGATGCTTGCTAATTTATCAGTGCCATTTCAGTGCTTTGAAAACGGGTTTCTGATGTGGCCATAAATTTGGTAAACATCTCTTCAAGATTCGGCTTCTTCTCATGTTGCGGTGGTGGTTGCTGAAATCCTGGAGGAGGGTGTTGTCTTTGATTTCCTTGTCCTCCCCATGAAAAATTTGGGTGATTTCTCCAACCTGCATTATAAGTATTACTATAAGGGTTATTTTGATATCTAGAATTGTTACCCATATAGTTGGCTTGTTCAGTTTCCATGTTGTGTCCATAAGATGCGAAATCTGGGTTAAACATGTTTCCTTGAGTTACGTCACATTGCATCACTGGTTGTGCCTGCGTAAAACTAACAAAATTATCAAACTTTTTATTTAAAAGTTCTACTTGGTTAGTAAGCATGGCTACAACATCAATATTATAAACTCTTGCGGCTTTTGTTGGCTTTGTCCTCATGACTTGCCACTGATAATTATTCAATGACATCTCTTCAATAAATTCATAAGCTGCTTCAGGTGTTTTATTATTGATCGTCCCTCCTGCGGCTACTTCGATCATTTGTCTAGTTGACGGGTTTAAACCGTTGTGGAAGGTTTGAACTTGTAGCCACAAAGGTAGACCATGATGAGGGCACCTTCTCAAAAGATCTTTGTATCTCTCCCATGCATCGTATAGTGTTTCTAAATCCATCTGCATAAAAGAAGAGATATCGTTTCGTAATTTGGCTGTTTTAGCTGGAGGAAAATATTTGAGTAAAAATTTTTCGGTCATTTGCGCCCATGTGGTAATTGAGCCTCGTGGTAAAGAATTTAACCACTGTTTGGCTTTATTTCTCAAAGAGAATGGAAATAGCCTCAATCGAATGGCATCATCAGAAACGTCATTTATTTTGAAGGTATCACAAAGTTCCAAAAAATTATCTATGCGTGAGTTTGGATCTTCATCCTGTAAACCATCAAACTGCACCAATTGTTGTATCATCTGAATAGTGTTAGGCTTTAACTCAAAATTATTAGCAGCAATAGTAGGTCTAAGAATGCTAGTTTGGGTACTAGCCAAACTAGGTTTAGCATAATCATACATAGTGCGAGCAGCTTCTCCTTGGTTTATTGGTTCTGCTGGTAGTGCTGGAGGTGGTGGAACGTTCTGATTTGCTTCCCTCTCGTCTGTAGGTTCTGGCTCTTGCTCAAGTTCTTGTTCTGGATAATGTAAACTGCGTCTAATTTCTTTGCGATTTCTGCGAACTGTTGCTTCTAGATCGTCGTCAAAAAATAGTGGTCCTGTTGGGTTGTTTCTAATCATAAACTAAAAATACCTAAAAAGAAAAAGCAAAGAAAAACTCAAAAATTTAAAAGAAAATAAATAAATAAAAATTGAAAATAAAAATAAAAGAAATATATATATATAGTAATGGCTAAAGCAATAGAAATTGAGCTTTCGTAATATTTTAGTTCCCCGGCAACGGCGCCAAAAACTTGATATCGTGTGATATGAAGTAATAAATTTTATAAAGAACTTGATCACACCAAAACCAACTAATATCACGACGTTGAGGCAAGCGCACCTGTCGAACAGTAGTATAGCTTAGTGGCAAGACCGAGTTATCGTACCCAAGGGAACCAAAAGTACTAGTACTTACTTCTTTTCTATTATCTAGCCTAAAAATAAAAGAGGATTGTTTAAACTAAATTTAAAACTAACTAAAAAAGTGTAAAGAGTAAATTTGGAAAAACTTTTAGGGAAAAACTGATTTATATGGACAATACTCAAGGGAGAATCCACCTAGACTTCACTTGTTATTATTTTCTTGAACTATATGATTTCTCTACTTGACTTGATCCATAGAGATCCCTAACTTATGCTAAACCCTCCGTCGAGGCGTAGAGCAACTAGGCCTAAGTTGTTAATTAAAGTTCCCTTATTAATTAACTCCCTAGGTTGCATTAATTCGATCTATGGCTCCCCATATTAGGTTTGACCCTAATCCGGCAGATTTATGTCGCCCTATGTCTAGGGTTGCAGGCAACTCCGCTTAATTATGGTAGATCTACTCTTATCACAGGGACTTTTGCTCCTCTCTCTAAGCACATCTAATTCTTGAAATAATACCTAGGATTATTAAATCAAGAATGAAGAATGCATAATTAAGAACAATTCAAGTATTTATCAAATAAATCAAGAATAAATAACAAGATCTGTCTTAGGTTTCATCCCCCTCAAGTATTTGAGGGGTTTAGTTCATAATAATGAAGGAAAACATCTGAGAAGATATAAAATAACAAAACATAAAAGAAACCAAAAACCCTGAAGGAATTTAGGGAGATCCTCTATGTTGCTGCAGAATTTCGGCTTCTGAGATGAATTAATCGGCTTTCTCCCTTGGAGTAATCCCTTGCTTCTACCCTCAATGTGGCAGAAAAACGAGAGGAAAAGTATCTAAAAAACCTCTCCCTGCTTCTGCCTCAAGAGGTCTTTATATAGAGAGCTTGTGGGGAGCCTTTCTTCGCCTCTAAGCATCCTAATTTGAGTGAAATTCCCCTTCCTCACGACTAGAGCACGCCCGTGTGCCACGCCCGTGTGACTTCGACAGAGGTCGTGTCCTTTTATCGATGGAGACACAGCCGTATGACCTGGCCATGCTTGTCGGGAGCTTGACCGTGTGATCTTCATGTGGCACGGCCATGTGGCACGGCCGTGTGGCATTTCTTTGCCTGTGTTGTTCACACATTTTGGCCCATTTTTCATCGTTTTTGGCCTGTTTTCCGTTCTTTCTTCTTTCCTATGCTCTCCTGAGTATAAGATATCAAAAGGAAGGATTAAGAGCACCAATTCTCACAAAATTGATAAGAATCCATCCAAAATATAGGCTAAGCATGAGGTAAAAATATGTATAATTTAGCGTTTATCAGCTGTATCTGGATCAGTTTATCGTAGTCTTCATCAACGATATTCTGGTGTACTCTAAAACCGAGGACGAACATGATGAGCATCTTAGATTTATGCTTCAGATACTTCGAGAGAAGCAGCTCTATGCTAGGTTGAGTAAGTGTGAGTTCTGGTTACGGGAGGTAACTTTTTTGGGGCACATGGTTTCTGCTGAGGGGATCCGTGTTGATCCAAGAAAGATTGAGGCTATGCTTGATTGGAAACAGTCCAAGAGTGTATCTAAAATTCGTAGTTTTCTAGGCCTTGTGGGGTATTATCAGCATTTTACTGAGGGGTTCTCTTTTATTGTAGCTCCTTTAACTAAGCTTTTGTGTAAGGGTGTTCTTTTTGTTTGGTTGATATGCAACAATTGAGCTTCAAGAAGCTCAAGTCTGTTCTGACTCAGGCACCTATTCTGATACAGCTTGAATCTAGAAAAGAGTTTATGGCATACAGTGATGCGTCGCTCGTCGGATTGGGATGTGTATTGATGCAAGATGAAAAAGTTGTGGCTTATGCGTCCCGTTAGTTTAAGACACGTGAAGGGAACTATTCGACGCATGATCTTAAGTTAGCTACTGTGGTTTTACGTTGAAAATCTGGAGGCACTATCTGTAGAGTGAGAGGTGTATTATGTAACACCCCAAACCCGGCCCAGACATTATGGCCAAATCTGGCGGTGTCACTTTGAAGCATCAACATAAAACTTGTTGTCGTTGAAAACCCTTAAATCAGTCAATCAAATCATTACTAAAAGGTGGTTCCAAAATAAGCCGTTCATTTCCAAAACATACGTCATTGAAAAGCCCGTTATGTATTAAAACCTTGTTCTGACTTTAATGAAAATTTGTTAATCAAATTTTATTGTTGTTACACTTTAAAACCAACTTTGTTGCGAAAGCTTTTAAAGTAAATTACGAAAGCGTGATGTTTTGAAAAGCATTACTTATTTGAAAAACCATATCCTACTACTATCAAATACAAATTAAAGTAAAAGCCCAAATTAACAGTTAAAAATTTAATAGGCCTTATTACAAAAATAAATACCTAAATCAAAACTCAGTGTGCAATTCCCTTATCAGTCAATCGGTATATCAAATGCAATAACAGTCTGGGCCAGAGCCCTATTCAGAAACAGTACAGTGTGGCCTTAGCCGAATACAGTATCAGTGTGGGCCTTAACCCAATATAGTAACAGTACAGTGCAGTAATGCATCAGTGCAACCCACCCTAATCTAGCCAGACACACCACTCCGTACCAACAACACACCATGTGGGGATAAAATCGGCCCACCCAGCCAACACACCAATACCGCAGCCGAACTGTTAGTAATAGTATCGCAGTAAAGCTGCCAGTAATAGTATCGTAGCAAAGCTGCCAATAACAGTATATGTGGCAAAGCTGCCAGTACAGTGTACTTCCTCCATAACAATATCCCAACCCCATGCAGAATGTCATGTCACAAATCATACTAGCATGCATCATGTCATGCTCAATCATAGTCACACATAACATACGCAAATCAATTCCTTTACCTCTAGGGGCATATGGTCATTTCATCAGAATGGGTCTAGACACACTTACCGACCCATCAGAAGGTCCACAGTTGTTTCGGGCGACTCGTGTACCTCAACGTGTATAACATTGTGAATGGGCCCAAAGCCCGTGTGGCCCAATAAGCGCAAAAATGACCTTAGCCATATGTCCGACACAGCCGAGTCCAATATTCCCACATGTCCGTGAGATTTACCCTACGGGGGTATTTCGGTCATTTTACCCTGCTGGGGTATTTCGATCATTTTACCCTACGGGGTATTTCGGTCATCTTACCCTATGGGGGTATTTCGGTTATTTTACCCTACAGGGGTATTTCGAGCATTTTAACCTATAGGGGTGTGTCGGATATTTTACCTTACGGGGGTATTTCAGTCATTTTACCCTATGGGGGTATTTCGGTCATTTTACCCTACGGGGGTATTTCAGTAACTTACCTATTTTCGGATTCTGGTACACATACCGACCTCTTAGAAGGTTTACAGTTGCCTAAAGTGTCTTATATAACTTAAACAGTCATAACAGTGTGAATGGGCCTAAGGCTCACTACTCGGCCCCAATGGGCCCATGCGCTCATGTGGCCCGTATAGACTAGATTTTAGCCATGGCTATGCAAACTACACAGTCCAATCCAGTATTTGCCACGTATCGTGGATTTAATCCGTGTGGGACCCACGAGCCCATTGAGCCTACACGGCCTATTTCAGCCCAACAAGGCCCAGAACAGCCTAAGCCCATGAGAACGCTCATGGTGGCCTCCATAGTCTTACGCCCATGATTCGTGGGCTCAGTTTACCACACGAGCGTTCGCACGCCCATGTGGCCTCAAATGCCGTGCTTTCTGACTTTTCAGCTTTTGTCGATCTATAGTTGAGAGGGGTAATCACCGATCGACTCCTTTTGTCGATTATCAGTTACAGGGTATCATTACACACCTATTTGTGAACACTTGCGAAGAACCCCTTGAGCACCCACCTACATTCATTCCAAGCATCCATTCAGCCTTTCAATTATGATAAACAACAACTAGGGTTAGACCTATCTTAATCCAAAGAAAGCACACGCAAACCCACATATTTACCTCAACTCGAGTGTTAAAGAAACAATTACGATGACTAAATACCACCAGTAACTTCTTCACTTCCCGAGAAACTCAGAGAATCACATCAAAACCTCGCCTAAAAGAAGAGAGTAAGAATTGGCCATAAAAGAGAACATGGAAAGTAAGAATCATTCAGCCACAAGTAGTGGAAAAGAGAGGGGTGACAATTAAAGTTGAAAATACTTACGATTATCAGAGAACAGTCGTTAAGCTGAATAAGATGAAAAGATGAGGAAGAGAGGAATCAGTCAAGTACCAAGTCTAAACTCGACAAAAAGAAAGAGAGGAGAAACAGAGCAACAATCGGCCAGAACAGAATGTTTGAGTAAGGAGAAGAGAAGAGACTAAAGATACTTGACCACCAGGAACTTCAGTTCTCACAACTTGAAAAAACAACAAAAAAAAGAATTAGAGGGAGGAGAGTTGAAATATTCGGCTAGGGTAAAAATTCCAAAGAAAAAGGGCACATTTAGTTCCGATAGCGAGAAGAGATACCTAAAAGACCCTAGAAAACAATTTGGCACCAAAACAAAAATGCCTTACTGAACAAAATCCAAAAATCCCCAAAAAGAAAACGGCCAAAACGTGCAGAGAGTGAAAACCCAAAATGCTCTCAAAAGCCAAAATCAAGGGTACATCCCTCCAAGCTCAATTTGGTGCTAACAATGCCCAAACGATGCCACTTCCTCCTAATTCAAATTTCTTGATTTTCTCCAAATATCTCTCCCCTTACCCCTCCACTGATCACTCCTCAAATCCCTTAACCACACAATTCAAATTACCCTCAAACTCCTCAAATTTGATCAAACAAGGACACTCACATGGCAATGAGCAAAATGAATACTCATTTGCATAATACGATACTCGAACTCAAACCCCTTAGCCACCCTAACACGCTACCAACCAGTGGACCACAGGCACTTCTTGTGTCCTATATTAATCGCAACAATTTAAAAGCCTACAAGCCAAAGTCAGAGTTCACTTAAGTAAGTAAACAAAAATTCTGCATATGCCAAGACTTGAACCTCAAACCCCAAGGAAACATCCACACGCCATTTACCAACAGACCACCTAGGCTTTTTGTGTCATGGTTTACCCATTTTTAATTATAAGCCTATTGGCCCAAATCTATGGGTTTACTTCAATAAAAATAAATTTTTTGTCCAAGCTACAGCTTGAACCCTAGACTTCTCAAACACTCCCAAACACTCCTAAATCACTTAACCACTGAAGCAGACATTCATTTATGTCACTTTCTTGTACACATAAATATTTATGTGCCATCTTCTAACTGTTCCCTTGCTCAAGGCCCAAAACTTCTAGGCCCAAATTTAGGGCGTTACATATTATCTACACTAATCACAAGATCCTCAAGCATCTCCTTACCTAAAAGGAGTTAAACCTTAGACAACGGTGATGGATTGAGCTGCTCAAGGATTATAAACCCACAATAAAGTATCATCCTGGTAAGGCTAATGTGGGGCCAATGTTCTAATTCATAGAGCAATGTCTGATTTGAGGGCGATATTCACTCGTCTTAGTCTGTTAGTTGAGTTGCAAGTTAAGCCGACTTGGATTGATCAGATTTGAGAGAAGCAGTTAGAGGATGAGTCTCTAGGTTTGCGGTTTCATCAGATTGGGAGTGGCAGTACTTTATACTTTGGGCTAAATAATGATGATGTTCTATGTTTCCAAGGTCGGATTTGCATACCAAATGATTCTGATCTAAGACAGTTGATTCAGAGAGGTGCGTAGTAGCCCTTATACTATACATCCTATCGTGATCTTTGTGAGTTGTACTGGTGGTCGGGTTTGAAGCATGAGGTTACAGATTTCATTGCTCATTGCCTGATGATAAACCGTAAATTATACATATGTTTACATCATGCTTAGCTTAATTTCTGGATGAATTATCATTCAATTTGTGGAATTTGATGCTCCTAAACCTTTAATTTCATGTTTTATACTTAGGTGAGCGTAAGGAAGAGAAAGAGCAAGGAACGGGCCAAAAACGGGCAAATTAGGCCCAAATCAATAATCAACACGGCCTGGAAGTTCGTTACATGGGTGTGGCACACGGTTGTGCCACATTAACAAGCTCGAACATGGCCTGAAAGTCGACTCACACGGGCGTGTCCCTGTCGTGATGAAGTCTAATTTCACTCAGAAAAGGCTACTTAGGGGCTAAGAAAGACATTCTAAACTCTATATAAAGACCCTAGGAGGCATCTACAAGGGTGTACAATAGAGGAGAGTGCTGAGCACATTATTCCCGCCAAGACGGGAAGTTAAACGCAGGGAATCACTTGAAGAAAAGCTAATGATCCATCTCAGAAGCCAGGATCTACATCAAGACAGAGAATCTCCCTTCTATCCTTTCAAAAGTTTTGGGTTTTCTTATGTTTCGTTATTTTCTTTATTCTGAGATGTTTCTTTTTATAAACATGAACTAAACCCCAAATATCTAAGGGGGATGAAACCTAAGATGAATCTTGTTATTGTTATCTGAACTATGTGACAAATATTTGATTTGTTCTTAATTGTGTTTTTAATTCTTAAATTGATATATCTAGGATATTGATTTAAGTCGAATGTGCTTATACAGAGGAGCAAAAGTCCCTGTATAGGAGTAGATCCAACATAATTAAGCGGATTTTATCGCAATCCTAGACATAGGACGACGAAAATCTACCGAATTAGAGTCAAACCTAATATGGGGAGCCATGGATCGAGTTAATGCAAGACTAGAGGTTTTAATTAGAAAGAGATTTCAATTAATCAACCTAGGACTAGTTGGTCTTATCCTCGACAAAGGTATTAACATAATTTAGGGATCTCTACGGATCAAGTCAAATGAAGAAATCGTCTAGTTCAGAGTTAGGTAACAAGTGAAGTCTAGATGGATTCTTCGTTAGGTATTGCCCTCATCAATCATTTTTTCCCAAAAGCAATCCCCCAATTTATTCTTTGTCGTTTCTTTAGTTTAGTTTAGAGTTAATTAGTTTACACAAACCACCTCTTTATTTTTAGGCTAGATAATAGGAAAGAAGTCATTACTAGTACTTTTAGTTCCTTGGATTTGATATTCCGGTCTTGCCACTAACTATACTACTATTCAATAGGTGCGCTTGCCTTTTATCATGATATTAGTTAGTTTCTAGGTACGATCGATTTTTATTACTTCATCTCATCACGATCAAGTTTTTGGTGCCGTTGCCGGGGAATTGAAATATTAGGAACACTCGGTTCCTATTACTTTAGCCATTTTTTATTTTTATTGCAATTTATTTCCTATTTTTATTTTAGGTTTTATTTACTAAAATTTTTTTTTCTTTTTCCCTTCTAGGTGCCTCTAGTTTATGACTAGAAGAAACCCAAGAGGACCATTATTGTTTGACAATGATTTAAAAGCTACAGTCCGTAGAACTCACAGAGAGGTAAGAAGAAGCTTGCAATATCCAGAACAAAGTCAAGAAGAAGAACTTGAATCTGCTGAAGAGATAGAGGCAAATCACGTTAATCAACTACCTCTTGTAGTAGCCGCAAATCCTGTTGAGCAAAATCCTGCTCTACGTACTATGTATGATTATGCTAAACCTAATTTGGTTGGTACTGAATCTAGTATTGTTAGGCCTACTATTGCTACAAATAATTTTGAACTAAAACCTGACACTATTCAAATGATACAACAGTTTGTTCAGTTTGATGGTTTGCAGGATAAGGATCCTAACGCTCATTTAGCCAATTTCTTAGAATTCTGCGACACATTTAAAATAAATAGCGTTTCTGATGATGCCATTCGTCTTCGGTTATTCCCATTCTTCTTGAGAAATAAAGCTAAACAGTGGTTAAATTCTTTACCACGAGGGACTATCACTACATGGGAACAAATGACAGAAAAATTTTTGCTCAAATATTTTCCGCCGGCTAAAATGACTAAATTGAGGAATGATATCTCTTCTTTTGTGCAGATGGATTTAGAAACACTTTATGACGCTTGGGAGAGATACAAGGACTTATTGAGAAGGTTCCCTCACCATGGGTTACCTCTATGGTTACAAGTTCAAACCTTTCGCAATGGTTTGAATCCTTCGACGAGACAAATGATCGATGCAGCCGCCGGTGGAACAATCAACAATAAAACACCAGAAGCAGCTTATGAGTTTATAGAAGAGATATCACTGAATAACTATCAGTGGCAAGTCATGAGAACAAAGCCACAGAAAGCTGCCGGAGTTTTCAATATTGATGCAGTCACTATGCTTTTTAATCAAGTAGAACTTCTTAATAAAAAGATTGATAACTTTGTTGGTTCTACATAGGTACACCCAGTGATGCAATGTAACTCAAACCAAGGAAACATGTACAATCCCGACTACTCCTCCTATGGACATGGCATGGAAACCGAGCAAGCTAACTATATGGGTAATAATTCTAGATCTCAAAATAAACCTTATAGTAATACTTACAATGCAGGTTGGAGAAACCACCCAAATTTCTCATGGGGAGGACAAGGAAATTAAAGGTAACCACCCTCTCTGGGATTTCAACAACCGCCTTATCCGCAAGAGAAAAAGCCGAACCTTAAGGAGATGCTCACAAAATTTATTGCCGTGTCAGAAACCCGTTTTCAAAACACCGAAACAGTATTGAAGAACTAGCAAGCATCCATTCAAGGACTTGAAACTCAAATAGGCCAGCTCACTAAGCTAATTTCTGAAAGACCATAAGGTGGGTCACCAAGCAACACCGAGACTAACCCTAAGGAGCAACTTAATACCGTGGATACAATAGATAAGGAAGGGTTAACCAAAACCAACCCAGAGCCATGTAAGGAGACTGTGGTAAGTAAAGGTAAGGATGAGGTAAATTCCAAAGAAGCAATTGTCAAAGAGTATAAGCCTCGTATCCCATTATAAGCCCCGTATCCCATACCCAAATGCGCTAAGGAAAGATTGCACAGATGAACAATTCGGTAAATTCCTTAAACTTTTAAAGAAATTACATACTAACTTACCGTTTATTGAAGCTCTCTCGCAGATGCCGAACGACATTAAATTTTTGAGAGAGATACTGACGAATAAACGAAAGCTAGATGAGACATCTCATGTGGAACTGAATGCAGTGTGCTCAGTTATTTTACAGAATAAGCTACCCAACAAACTAAAAGATCCTGGGAGTTTTACAATTCCATGTTTACTTGGTAGTTTAGACATCAAAAATGATTTAGCTGATTTAGGGGCTAGTATTAATGTAATACCTTATAAATTGTTTAAACAACTATGTCTTGGGAAACCTAAACAAACTAAGATGAGCATCCAATTGGCTGATAAAACGATTAGATTTCCAAAGGGCATAATTGAAGATGTGCTTGTAAAAATTGATAAATTTATATTTCCAGTCGGCTTTGTTGTTCTAGACATTGATGAGGATAGCAATGTACCCTTAATTCTAGGGCGACCCTTTTTAGCAACTACTAGAACCATAATTGATGTAGGAACAGGCGAGCTTACACTTTGTGTAGGTGATGACAAAGTTACTTTACAAGCTTGTAACTCTAACAAGTCTATTGATAATAAAGATAATATTACGAAGCTTGATAATAAGAATGATCTCATCATCCAACCTTCTTTGCAGGATACACTTCACATAAGGGCAACCCAACCACAGACGAGTCCATCCAAGGGAAACGTACATGAAAAACAAATGCTCTAAATTGAGGAACTAGATGAGTGGCTGAACTATCAACAAGAAAAGCCCAAAATATGCCACACCAACCCAGAGCATCACCAAGACGACTTTCAGGTAAAAATGAATCAATTTAAGGTAGGGGATAAGGTATTCTTAGAGGCGGAAGATCCTCGAATGTTGAATGCAAAACTTCATACAAGTGACATACCTCCCTTCACGATAATGAAAATCTTTCCTTATGGTACAGTCAAGATAACACACAAGACACTTGGCACTTTCAAGGTAAATCATACTCGACTCAAACCTTATGTTGATAATGAAATTAAAAGCAGGATAGAAGAGTTTCCACTCTTCAAACCACTATGACCGAACAAGCTTGAGAAAAGTCGAGCTTAGACTATAAACAAGTGCTTCTCGGGAGGCAACCTGAGCACTGACGTAGTAAAATTCTTTTATTTAGGCTCTCTAATACATCAACTAACCCTTTGAACACAGGTTTTTCAAACCACACGGCCATGCCCACGGGCGTGCCTAAGGCCATGTGGACACCATGAGCAAAGACACGGCTGTCCAATATGGTTGTCTATGAGCAGGGTAAAATTTTCCTAAAACACGGGCTACGACAACTAGCCACGGCCATGTGAGATGGCTGTGGCCAATCTTGACAAATCAACACGGACGTGCGACATGCTCATATCCCAAAGCCGTGGCCAATCTTGTTAATTCAACACGAGTGTGCGACACGCCCGTGTCCCAAACCCGTGGTCGAACCTGCCATTTCAGACACAGCAGTGTGACCCCCTGCATGGCCGTCAGAGAACCGAACATTGAAGGACACGGCCGTGTGCCCCAACATGCCTTAGGAACACGGGCGTGTGTCATGACTCAGGCACGCCAAAATCCCTAAATTTTGAACTACACGGGCTAACCCCGAGTCACACGGACGTGTGACATGCCCGTGTGCCCCAAATCCTATATAAAACCCCCACTATTCATCTTCTTCTCCACTAAAACCCTAAAAATTCCTCCACACAAACCCATACCAGCCCTCTCTAGCGCCGCCGCTAGCCTCAACCATGCCACCACACCCGTGCAAGAACCATCACGACCGTGTTCCACTCCTAACCTCATGTTTTCGGTTCCCTTTTCTCACTTTTCTCATAATTTTCAATGCTTTTAACTATTTATCTTGTCATGATTTCATTCTTTTAGATTGTTTACATTAGTCTTGATATTATTCTCACACATTTTGCATAATTAATCTAGAATACTCACTATGCCATTTAGAACCATTCTCTTGTTGCCATCTTTAGTTATCTTAGGCAATTAGTTTTTAGTGCAATTTGCTATTTAAACACTCACATTCTGTCCAAACTTCATGCTTAGATAAATCAAATTTTTTTCTAAATACTAACTTTTGCATTGAATTAGGTATTCAGTCTTTGATTGTATAATTTTGATTATCCATAACCCTCGCTTAGTTACACATAATGACAATACATGCCCATTGTTATTCTTTTCCATTTTATTTTATTTCAGGTAAAATGTCGTCTTCACGAGGAAAGAAAGCTGTCGTTCCCGCTTCTAAAAAGCGAAAGGGACCCGGTGGTTCCTCTTTCAAACCCACCGCTGAGATACGACACCCCTTTCTCTAATTCTCGCAATGCTCCCAGGAGGAACTATTCCAGTTAGCAGACGTAGTTCGGGCCTTATTGACAACGGACCTATGAGACCAGTTTTTCCAAATCGTGGAGCCCACTTACCTCGAGCTCACCCTAGAGTTCTGCTCTACGTTCCATCTCCAGACAGTCATGACCCGACACGACGATCCAGGGACTATTCAATTCCGTCGAGGAGGCCTTGTTCGACAACTTAGTGTACCGGAGTTCAGTACAGCACTAGAACTATACACCAAACAATTTTTAGAAGAGGAGGACTTGTCTGAGCTCCACAGCCACATTCACTTTTCTCCAGTCAAATGTTGGCAGGCCTTAGTCCCAATCTCGGCCACATACGACCCCAGTCGCTCCAAGGCGATAACTCTCGCCCCTACATTGAGGTACATTCACGCCTTACTCACGCATACATTGACAGGCAGGCGAGAGAGCACCGGCGTCGTCAACACCTACGACGCCTACTTTTTATGGAGTATGGCGCACGCACATGTGATCGACCTCACCTATTTCATCGTCCATGCCATCTAGCATCAGACCGTGAGGCATTAAAGAGGTGTGATCTCTATGGGCCCGTACATCACTCAATTGGCCCACTAGTATAACCTCTTCAACACAACGGCCCAGACATCCTCTTACACCCTTGTTGGCCAGATGCCCCCACAGGCATCCAGAGCATGCTCCTCATGAGGACGATTCAGCGCCGACACGGGACCGATCCTTGGCAATACCGTCTATTCTAAGATGCCGAGCAGGAGGACCCTAAGGACATTCCTGATGATGTCCTACCACAAGAGGAGGCACTAACCGAGCCACCACCTACTCGCCGTCCAGTTCCTGCAGCAGGTTCAGGCTACGTCACTTCTAAGCAGTTCGCCCAATTCCAACAATAATGCTTTCAGCAATTTGATCATATTGATGCAACCTTAGCTCAGATTTGCTAGCATCTTCACCTCGCACCGCCGCCCCAACCTCACGAACCATCTGAGGATTAGAATTTCCTAACCCTCTTATCTTCTTTTTTATTTTCCTTCTTGATCTCTATTTTCACCTTATTTTTGTTTTATTTACCTTTTTAGGTTCTTTAGATTTTTCTTTATCTTTATTTCGATCTTTATGTTCTAACAATCTAACTTTTATTGAACATATTATTTTATGTTTTCATTTTATTTTAAGTTTTATATCGGTTTTTCCTTAACGAGTATACTTCGTTGAACTTAAATCCCTAAAAATTTATTTATGCTATCACAGTTTCAAAGAGCCTAAAAGCTCCAATCTATATCTAATGGGAAAATCCTGTTCCTGGATCCTACACGACTACGACCATAGCCACCATGACTCCGATCATCATACTTTTGGCATGGAAATTATGGATAAACACCCTTCCCTACAAATCTTCACACCCAGCTCAAGGAATTCATCCAATATTCAGGGAGTTTCACTTTTCTCCCTATCTTATGATTTTATGCTTCTATTGCTACTAATGTATATTTGTACATTAAGGGCAATGTACATCTTAAGTGTGGGGGGGAAAACTCACTTTCATTCTTTGTATTATCTTTGAAACCCCTGAAAATTTTTACCACTAACTTGTTGCATTGTTCTCAAATTTCGAATTCTCACTTTCATTCTCTGTATTATTCTCAATCCCCTATTAAGATAAATTCTGATTAATTTATGATTTTTATTGATATATTGAGAATTAATACGTAGGTACTTATGCTTTGATTATTCAAACTTTAAGACATTAGGGAATCAAGCATGATAAGTTGAAATTTTTGAGAATTTACAATTTTTCTAGGTTGTTTTCCCCAATTTTAAGTATTATCTTGAAATTTGAAATTCGCAGGATTGACATCAAAAGCCATAATTCTGGTGAGACTTTTGAGCCTTTTGAGCATACATCCTTTCGTGCTCACTTTTATTGTTGCTTTGAGTGAGTCAATACTAATTTGTTATTCTAGAACTTGCTTCGATTATACATGTCGAGACCACATCATTGATTTGATATACCGAAATGATAAAGGCAACTAGGTTTAACCCACTTACTCCATGAAAGCCTACCTTTATAAATTAACCCCTAGTGAACCCCATTGAGCCTAACAACCCATTCCTTGATTTACCCTTAATATTAACCTATAACCGAATTTTTGTTGAATTCCCTTCAATTATTTTGATCTCTATTTTTGTCGAGATTTGAGTTGAATAATTGTCTAGCATTGTTCTCTTTTTCAGTTTGTAAAATTTATAAATATTCAATGTATTATTACTTGATTTGTTCTAAAAAAAGTGCATATACAGTTAATTCATTGTAATTCATATTTCAATTGTAATTCAATATTTTTGCATATTTCTATTTTAAGCTTCCGGATCCAAAACAATGAAAAAAGATACTTAGCTCTAGGAATATGTTTCAGTGATAGAGATTTTTCTAGCTAGATGATTTTTCAATTCAATCTCCATTCTAACCCTCTTTTCAGCTTGTAACAATACCTCTAACCAAAGCCCCATTACAACCATTGAAAGACTTTTGATTGATGTGTCATAACAATCTATAGTGGTGGAGATTTGATTTTCCTGCAAGCTTATGGTAATAACTTTTCAGGTTGACTAATGAGCGCTTAAATTTTGAACCCTAAACACTTCAAGTAGATAGAGTGAATCTTTAGTTAGGATGTCAACTCTTGTTAATTTTGAGTTCAAGGTAATTACTTAGGAGAAGGGAGAAAACCTATGTTTCTATGATAAAATTCTCATCTTAGATTGTTTGGGACTTTAACTTTCTTGTGGTTGAATTTTTATTGTATGATTACTTGTGGATTAGTTTAAAACATTATTGATAAGGATTATAAGTTGAGAAGAATTATTTTAATTGTGAATTGAGATTTTACTTGAGGACAAGCAAAGGCTTAAGTGTGGGGTATTTAATAAACCATAAATTATACATATTTTTACCTTATGCTTAGCCTAATTTCTGGATGAATTATCATTGAATTTGTGCAATTTGATGCTCCTAAACCTTTAATTTCATGTTTTATACTTAGCTGAGCATAAGGAAGAGAAAAGAGCAAGGAACGGGCCAAAAAGGGGCAAATTAGGCCCAAATCAATAACCAACACGGTCTAGAAGTTTGACACACGGGCGTGGCACACGGCCGTGCCATATTAACAGGCTCGAACACGGCCTGGAAGTTGACTCACATGGGCGTAGTACACGGGCGTGTCCCTATTGTGATGAAGTTCAATTTCACTTGGAAAATGCTACTTAAAGGCTAAGAAAGACATTCTAAACTCTATATAAAGACCCTAGGAGGCAACTACAAGGGTGTACAGTAGAAGAGAGTGCTGAGCACATTATTCCCGCTAAGACGGGAAGTTAAAGGCAGGGAATCACCCGAAGGAAAGCTAATTGATATATCTCAGAAGCCAAGATCTACATCAAGACAGAGAATCTCCCTTCTATCATTTCAGGAGTTTTGGGTTTTCTTATGTTTTTCTATTTTTTTTATTTTGAGATGTTTCTTTTTATAAACATGAACTAAACTCCAAATATCTAAGGGGGATGAAACCTAAGATGAATCTTGTTATTGTTATCTGAACTATATGATAAATATTTGATTTGTTCTTAATTGTGTTTTTAATTCTTAAATTGATATTTCTGGGATACTGATTTAAGTCGAATGTGCTTATACAGAGGAGCAAAAGTCCCTGTATAGGAGTAGATCCAACACAATTAAGTGGAGTTGATCGTAATCCTAGACATAGGATGGCGAAAATTTGTCAAATTAGAGTCAAATCTAATATGGGGAGTCATAGATCGAGTTAATGCAAGACTAGGGGTGTTAATTAGAAAGAGATTTCAATTAATCAACCTAGGACTAGTTGTTCTTATCCTCGATGGAGGTATTAAAATAATTTAGGGATCTTTACAGATCAAGTCAAATGAAGAAATTGTCTAGTTCAGAGTTAGGTAACAAGTGAAGTCTAGGTGGATTCTTCCTTAGGTATTGCCCTCATCAATCAGTTTTTCCCAAAAGCAATCCCCCAATTTATTCTTTGTTGTTTCTTCAGCTTAGTTTAGAGTTAATTAGTTTACAAAAACCACCTTTTTATTTTTAGGCTAGATAATAGGAAAGAAGTCATTACTAGTACTTTTAGTTCCTTGGATTCGATATTCCGGTCTTGCCACTAACTATACTACTATTCTATAGGTGCGCTTGCCTTTTATCGTGATATTAGTTAGTTTCTAGGTACGATCGATTTTTATTACTTCATCTCATCATGATCACCTGACATGCCAACAAGTTAAGGCTGAGCACCAGTTGCCTTTAGGTTTGTTACAACCCGTTAAGATTCCTTTATGGAAATAGGGACGAGTAACAATGGACTTTGTTAATAGGTTGCCCTTGACACCCACTAAAAAGGATTCTGTCTAGGTCATCGTGATCAATTAACAAAATTTGCTTATTTCATTTCAGTTCGGACGGACTACTCCCTACAAAAGTTGACTTTGCTTTATATCTCCGAGATTGTAAGACTGCATGGGGTTCCTGTTTCAATAATTTTTTATAGAGATCCTCGCTTCACTTCTCAATTTTGGAAGAAATTACATGAGGCTCTGGGTTTGAGATTGGAATTCAGTACTGCGTTCCATCCTCAGACCAATGGTCAATCTGAGAGGGCGATTTAAACACTAGAGGACATTATTCAAAGTTGTGTAATTGATTTCTAAGGTAGTTGGGAGGATTATCTGCCACTAGTTGAGTTCGCCTACAATAATAGTTTCTAGTCTAGCATCCAAATGGCACCTTACAAGGCTTTGTATGGTCGTAAGTGTCGTACACCGCTATGTTGGATTGAGTTGGGTGAGCGTCGGGTTTTAGGTCCTGAGTTCGTTTCTGAGACTAAGGATAAAGTTAGATTGATTTGGGATCGTCTGAAGGTGGCATCTAATAGATAGAAATCTTATGCAGATCTGAAGAGGAAAGATATTGAGTACTCTATGGGAGACTTCGTCTTTCTTAAGGTTTCTCCATGGAAGAAAATTCTAAGATTCGGTCGTAAGGGCAAGTTGAGCCCTAGGTTTATTGGGCCATATCGGATTATAAAGTGTGTGGGACCAGTTGATTATCAGTTGGAGTTATCTCCAAAGTTGGATCGTATCCACTCTGTCTTTCACGTCTCGGTATTAAAGTGATATCATTCTGATCCATCTTATATAGTTTCTGTTAAGGAGATCGAGGTTAGACCAGATTTGACTTTTGAGGAGAAGATGGTTCAGATTCTGCATCGTGATATTAAGGTTCTGAGGAGGAAGTCTATTCCGTTGGTAAAGGTTCTATGGCGAAATCATGGCATTGAGGACACCACGTGTGAACCTAAGGGGCTTGTTATTTTTCTTAATTCAAGTCTTACCCTTGGTGAGTGGGCTTGTATAAAATTGTTTGCTAACCTATATCAGAATGAGCCTGCTGGTTCAAGTGGTAAGGGAGTTTGTGTGTTGGATGACCTGTGTTCAAATCCCTACAAAGCGCGGATGTTATTTTTGCTCTGTTATCAGTTAGAGTTTCAGTTGAGCTAAAAGTCTGATGAGGTTGTGAGTTAGTGGGTTAGTGGGAGAAAAAATGGGGGATTGGGGGTAATATTGTTTTATTCATTTTTTTTTTAAATTCTCTCTTTCCAAAGAAAAAAATTAATGTTCTTTTCTTCCTCTACCATTTTCTTCCCCTTTTCTTTTCAACTAGATATTTTCTCTTTTTCCTCCTCGTTTTAGCAAGAAAATTGTGATACCTTATCGCAGTGTTTTGAATCTCTGCATTTACTTGTTTGGTAAGTAAGTGGTATGTTTCGCTCGAGTAGAAAGTCTTTGCTTTTAACCCGTTTAGAACTACGATTGAATTTTTCGTTAACGTTAAGCTCATGTTTTGGCAGCAACAAATCGAGAAGATTGTGACTCTACTCTTGCAAAATCATAGTCAATCGTTTAGAGGGTTAGGGTAAGTATCGATCGATTGAATTGAACTTTTATTGGTTTCTGATTAATCATGAATTAAGACTGAATTTGGAGTTTGGTTTGTTGATTTTAGGTTCTGGTGATCTCGGGTGCGTTCTTTATCAAAACTAATATCAGGTTTGTTCCTAAAATGGAGAAAAATAAATTTCGGCAAAAGCTGAAAAATTGTCTATTGGTGCCACACGGGTGTCTGGTTGCCGTGTGGCTGGTCGTGTGCGATGACATGCCCATGTGATCGATAAAGGCATGGTTGTGTGATGGTGTGAGTGTGGTCGTGTGAGCCACATAGGCTAGGCCAGGTTGGGCGTGTGGGCCAAACAGGGGCATGTAGGTTTAGGCCAAGCCATGTAGACCAAATGGGTAAAGCCAATTAGGACATGTGGGCCACACGGGTATGTGGGCCCATTTTTCTAAAATTTTCCCAAGGATCGCACAGGTCATTGCGATCGACTGTGAGCCTAACGTAGGGACGGTAAAGGCTAACCCAACCCTAGTTTATATGATCTGATAGTATGTCTTGAGTAGGACACTGTTATGCATGTCTGTCCATTCTGCTATATGTATGTCTATTATCTGTATATAAACATGTTGAGCATGTCTAATCTATAAAATTCTATATTTGATTTCTATAACTATTTTAGGGTGGGATTATATTTATGGAGATGTGTTTTGCACGATGACCTTCGCCTGTTTTCTGGCAGCATAGCTACATTTAACTGTTATGTGTCATAATGGCACGATATGGTATGTAGGGATAGGTGGGTGTTTTTAACCCCATATAGTGTGATGGGATGGTCAGAGTTGATGTGCAGAGGATGGGGTAGGATCCTGTTTATCTGTTTTGCATATCTATTTCTGATATCTGTATCTGAAAGGACTCAAGTCCGTATCTGTATTTGACTGGTATGAGACCACTGTATGTTCTGCATGTCTATATCTTATGGGTTACACACTGAGTTTACGTAAACTCACTTCTATTTTTTTTTTGTTCAGGTAATCCACAGACTTAGACGGATCAGTACGGCGAAGTCTCACGGTGACCACAATTTATAAACTGACTTCAAATACGATTTTTACTAAAATTTTAGATTTATTTCTGGGTATTTTGTAGTAATTGGACTTTTCAGACTGTTGGTTTTAATTTAGGTTTTGGATGTGTTTTACTATTTTAATACTGGGATACTCGACAAAACCATGATTTTACAAAAACTAATGGTTTTCTAAGAATAAGAATTGGGATTTTGAAATATAATCTTTTTAAGGTGTTTGCTATAAATTGTGTTTTGGCAAATGAATTAATTAAATAACGCTTTTGGTTATAATTATAAAACATGAATGTTTTGGTTAACAACTATACAACGCTTTATCGAAATGACGCAGTTTTCAAATTCTTTTATCACAACACCACTGGATTCGGCCATAATGTCTAGGCCGAGTTTGGGGGTGTTACATTTGCATCTTGAGATATTTAGGGATGACCTAAGGTATTTTTTGGAACACATCTGCTAACCTATTTGTTTTTCACCTTTAGTACTAATTTTTAAGCTTGTTGACATTTCTTGATGATCCTAATTAGAAGCCCCGAGTCTGAAAATGTTAATCTATATTTACCCTTTTTTATGGTCATGTACTACACAATTTTAGATGTTTGGCCATACGTATTGAGGGTTAAGTAGATACATCACGATGAAGTTGGTAAAAATAAAGTGAAATAAGAAAGATTCGTGTGATATAGGAACTATAAGTTAGCCTAATGTGTGAAACAAAAAGAAAAATCCAAAAAAGAAATTAGTCCAAATAGAAAAAAGTCTTAAAATAGAAAAAAATGCATTCATGAGTGAGATATATAGAAAAAGAAAAAAGTAGCAAAGTCACAACAGAAAGAAAATCTCGTTCATTAATGCATAAAAACTCGTAGGCTAGTGTAAACTCAAAATTATATAGGGTTTTTCTATATATTTTTACCATCTTTTTATTTAATAAATATGTTTATCTCGAGTAATTATTATTGAAATAGGTGACTTTTACTTAATTTGTAATTTTAGACATGAATTTAGGACGTATGTGAAATTATGCTTAATTACATGATTTTCATGATTTTCATGTTAGTTTATTAATGTATGTATTTTTCACTATGCAAGAGGTCCATTGGAGAAATGATATAAATAAATAAAACATGGACATGTACAAGTTATCCATGTAGACAGCAAGACCATGCAAATTGGGGCATGAGGTTTACTATTTGACCCAATAAAGAAGGTGATGAAAGATGGACAAGTCTGCTAAGTTTTGGACTGAAGAACCGTCCAACAAGGGGAACTAGGAGCCCAAATTCAACACTTAAAGGTGGTTGCCCAAAATATGTTTTAGGATACTTAATTGAAGGTCTTCACCGTTGGAAAATAATCAGAACTCAGCCCAACAACTCCTCTGTTGAAACCATTCACTCTATAGTTATTTTTAGCTTGAATTTGAAATTCAAATTAAGAAGACTTGGTTATCCCTTGTTCTTTGAAGCATGGCCGGCCACATGAGAAAGGGAAGGTGTAATAGCCCATTTTTTATAGAAATCAAAATAGTGGTTTTGGGACTACAAATCGGATTTTGAAAGGAAAAATCACTTTAAAATATTTTTCTGATCTATAGTATGATAATAATGTCATATGAAAATTTCATAAAGAAATTTTACCAATTACATGTTTATTTTAATAAAGGACCAAATTGCACAAAGTGCAAAAGTTGAGTTCTAATAGCTAAAGGGATCAAATAGCTATAGAATTCAAAACAAGAGGTCCTTATATGTTAATTAGACCATTAAAGAAATGTTAGTAGATATTTTTGGATGATTCATCCAAGGAAAATTAGAAAAAGAAATGGATGAAATTGGAAAGTTGAAAAATAAAAGATGATAAATTAATTAACTAACAAAATACCATCATTTTTATGTCATCTTCTTCCCCAAAATGCATGGAAACCCTAGGAGAGAGAAAGGAATCAAATCAAGCTTAAATAGGTATGAATTATTGTCCTATAAATGACAAAGCCCAATAAATGATAAAAATGTTACTTTATGCTTGAAATGAATGTGGAATGTGTTTATTTGAATTATATAAATATTAAAAATGTATGAAATAATCACATGCCTAATAATGCCTGAAAAATGTTAAATCCCGTTTGAATAAATGAAAGTCGATGGATAAGTGATTTTCTGTAATGAATATAGTTCTGCATATGTTGCAGATAGGATTTAGCTTGGATAGGTAATCCTAAAATATCCCTCTTGAGCATCGTGATAAATAGTTCCTGCGAGCATCTTGATTGGTAGTGATTTAGCATGTGTTGCGCACTACCGCAGCTTTGTGTGAGCGTCCTGTTACATGACTCAATCGGTTGTGAACTAGCATATAATATGGACAAAAACGCAGCTCTATGTGAGCATCCTGATATAGGCTCTTATGAGCTTCTTGACATGGTTCGCTTGAACTCCTTGTTACCTTATCCGATCCTCCCTGATATTATCTCTTCAAATATATTTGATAAGCTCTATGAGCTTCCTAAGTAAACCTCACATGAGTTCCCTGATTAGCCCAGATAATGTCCTATTACATGGTTACATGGCTCATTTGAGCATCTTGATATATGGCTCGAAAGTGTGCTCTATGGTTATTTGCCCTTATGGGTACCCCTGAATATGAATTGATGGTTTCTAATTTGTACACTTCGAATGTACTTCCCATGTATCCATTGATGTTTTCAATAATTCAATGGGTAAAATCCTAACATGAGAAGTTATGAATACGAAATGAATTGTTACAAGTATCTGCCTGAAATACATGAAAATGATGATACATGATACACGGAAATATAAGATGATGATATATGAACATGGAATTTGTTTAATAAATATGTTCATTCATGATTAAAGAATTGTACACCTCGAGTGTACTACTCAGGTGACAATGATATTTCAAATGAATTAATGAGAAAAATTCTGATATGAAATAATATGAACTTAAGATGAAATGTTATGGAAATGTACTTGAAATACATGAGTATGATTTGTATATGTTATTTGAATTCATGATGTGGAAAGTATATGTATATGGAAATTTGGTTATTATTAAGCCCATACATGTTTCTTGACGGTTATATGAGAAAGTATGAATTAGAAATGAACTATCACCCGTATATACATGAAATACATGGAAATGACATTACCTGATTTAATGATGCATAAATTGGTGGCTACATGAATATGGATCATGCTTGATGATTGTGTTCATTCATGATTAAGGGCTATTGTACATGTTTACTTGGCTAACATGATGAGGATATGTGTTTAGGGCTTGTGACCAAATTGGTTTATAGTACTATAGATGTTTATTTTGAACATACATATATGGTAAGTTATTTACCATGTTATACGAACTTACTAAGCATTATATGCTTACTTTATTTTATTTTTCCCTGTCTTATAGTAATTCGGAGGCTCGTTGGATTGGAAGCTTGGCGGAGATCACTCACACTATCTATCGGCCCATTTAGGTATATACAGTAAATTAATTAAGGTTATAATAGCATGTATAGGTTAATTAACCAATGTTGGCATGTAAATGTTTTGGTTAAGACAAGCCATTGGAATGGCTTGTGATGATTATGTTTTGAAATGTATAAATAAGGCTATAACCTATTGGTATATGTTTTAATGGTTTGTTAATAGATATCATATTGATATATGAATGAGTTAAGCATATTTGGTAACATATATGCACATAAGTGATATTGATAAGTTATGTAAATTTGTATATTTTATTATAAGATGGTAAAGTATCATTTGAGGTGCTTAAGAGCACATTAGTTTTATGTGAAGATATATCATTACTTAAGACTTGGTTTTGACTTAAATTAATTGCTTTAAATTGACTTGTGAACATGTTAAAGTATTGGTGTAGGCAAAAAACAAGAATAGGTGAGGAATAAGGCTTGAAAATAGCTTTATTCTTTCCACACGGGTAGAGACATGGGCATATGTCTTAGCCGTGTGTGACACACAGCCTAGCACATGGGCATGTATTATGGCCGTGTGTCCCATATATCTTAAAATTGAGAAACTGAGTGCTCAGAATTGACCACACGGCCTGGCACATGGGCGTGTGACTTGGTCGTGTGACCCCTGCACCTAAATAAAGTACAAGTCAGAGAGTTATACGGGTTAGGGACACTCACGTGTGCCCTACTCAAGTATCACACGGCCTAAGACACGGGCGTATCATTTCACCGTGTAAGCCACACGGCCAGAACGCACGAATGTATGTGCCCTGTACCTAGGAAAATTTTGAAATTTCGCAAAAAATTTCCTGAGTTGCTGGTTTAGTCCTGACTCGATTCTAATACATACTTTGAGTCTCGAAGGCTCACATAAGGGACTATTTAATTAATTTTAATATGAATATTGTAGGAGCACTGTATTTTGGTGTTAAATGTCTATTATCTATTCTGAAATTTCTGGTTATGCTCTGTAACCCTGTTCTGGCAACAGATTTGGGTTAAGGGTGTTACAGAAGGAAAGAAATTTAAACCTATTTTTAGTTAACTCAAACACTTACCTTCACCTATAAATACCTTGCCATCCCTCACTTCTAAGATCATCCCTCATCCTTAAACATTCCTCACTCACTCTCACTAGTTTTCATCTCAATTCTTTTTCCCTTTTTCCTTGCATAGCCATCCATACCTCATCTATTCTTTAGCCTCAAAAGCTTTTTCAAAAGCACTCCTTAGATGGCTACCCCTAAAACACTTAGCAAAAAAAAGCATCAAGCAAAACGGAGGAGCACATCAGTTTAAATATATCCAAATGGCTATTGAACTGAATTAGTTAGTGTAGATCCGAAAGGCTGCTGAATTGAATAGATTTTACTCTTTCCTCTTATTATTTATTTTAATCGTGTTTGCTTTGAGTTTATCATTTTTTATATCAACAATGATATTTTAAATCTTATTTGCTAGGATGATTATGTTAATTTAATAAGATTTATTTTATTCATGTTTAACATGTTTAGGCCTCAGTCAATCATGATTTCAATTAATATAATGATGCATTTCTTTCATACGTGATTGGGTGCATTCAGATTAGCTGAGTGATCCTAACCAAACGACGGCTAGTAGACATAATTGAAAAGTGTAATGCTCAATTTAAATCTTTAAACCCGACTAAGTTGAGGTTCAGAATATCATTAGTTAGCTCTATTATCTAGCATAGTTTTTAGGTTTTTGTAATTAAATTGTTGCAAACGTAAATGTACCTATGGCCTTACATAAATGCTAAGAAACCCTTAGTTATTATGATCAGTAAAATGCATATTTAACTAAGTAAAAGACTACAGAGGGACTTAATTTGGTTTCCAAACTCATGAAAGATTGAATTGCCGTAGAAGTTTTTTCGAACATTGTTAAGCATGATCAAGTAAATTGAATTGATTAATATAATTATCCTGGCCCATTTAATGTTGATTGTTTTTGCTAAAGCCATTCATTCATACATTTAAGTAAATTGCATCTAGCTTAGAATTGCATAGGGATCAATCTTTGCATCTAATTAACTTTACTTAGTTTAATCATCACCATCAAAATTATTCAATTTTTACATCAAATTGTTAATTATAATTTTGCAATCAATCAATTAAGCTTCTACAGCCCCTGTGGAGATGATAACTTATTTTACTTACTTATTACTTGAACAATTTTGTACACTTGCACAAACCAAGTTATAGTTAGACGTAGCTACTATGTCATGCTATGATTTCTTATACATAGAGAGACAAGGAAGGTGAGAGAAGGAGAAATAAGGCGGTGAGCAGGTAAGGGTCACTAAGGGGGGAAGAATAGGGATCAATACGATGTACCAAACTATTTTCGTGTTTTTAACCCTTTTGATGCTTACTATTTTTGAATTCCATAATTTTCCTAAGCTTTAGAATGTTAACAAGCCAAAAAGTCTTATGTGACCTGTAACAGCCTGATTTAGGGCCTAGTCAAAATAATGGTTGCGAGACCACAAATCTGAAGTAGAAATATATGTTTTATGATTTTTTTATGGCCTATGATATGATGGCATGATTGTGTGAAAATTTCATGAAGAAATTTTGTGATTTAGTGATCAATTTGTCTTTTAGGACTAAATTGCAAAAGTAGTAAAATATGAGGTTCTAGAAGCTTTGAGGTACTTAATTGAAATGCATGTGAAAATTATAGGTCCTTATTTAGTACATAGACCATTTTATGTCATAATGGACAAAAATGGACATGGAAGGGAAAAATCTCAAGGAAGGGCATTAAGGGCATTTTGGTCATTTGGTTATTTAATGAATAAAAAGGGAAAAATAAGTAAAAAATGTGTCCATCTTCTTCCCCCTTGTGCCAAAAATTGAAGAGAAACCATAGTTCAGGTTTTGACATTGTCAAGCTTCAAAGCAAGTGCATCCAAGCCCCGTTTTTAATGTTCTTTACATTTTTAAAGTCCTCGTAGCTCGATTTACCTATTTCTACCGTTATTTTGAGCTAGGGTTCATGTTCAAAATTTTACCCATGTGTAACATGCATGTGTTTTGATGTTTTATGGTAGAAAATGAATGTTGGAAGTATGATAAACAACTTTTACTAGGTGATTTTTTATGAAATCTTATAAAAGGACCTATTTGTAAAAGTTATACAATATGTATAGAAAATGTGATTTAGTGAAAATGTAGGCTATTATAAGAGGGAATGTGAATCAGATAGGCTTGGGTAATAAAGAAAATGAGTACATTTCATCATACGAGCTTAGGGACCATTTTGCAAATATGTAAAAGTTTAGGGGAAAAATTATAATTTTTCCAAAGTATGATTCATAGGCTGTTTTAGTCAATGTGATAATTAAATAAGTGAAACTTGTCATTATAGATCAAGAAACACGAAGTCCAGACCTAAATCGAGGAAGATGGTGGACTAAATCGAATAATTATTGATATTTTGTTACCAAGGTAAGTTTGTGTGTAATAAAGTAACATTTTGTGATTATGTATCTAAATACTTGATTTTTCATGAAATTTATATGCTTTATATGAAATTGGTGATCTCGATAAAGAAATAATGAAGTTGAGCTATATCGAAATCTCGGTTGAACCTTAGGAATAGAAAGGAAAACATTGTCATGACATTTGATTGATAAGGTCCTGTGTAAGACCATATCTGGGATATGGCATCGGCGCCAAATTGAGATCCCGTGTAAGACCATATCTGGGATATGGCATTAGCATCGAATAGTGATTCCCGTGTAAGACCACGTCTGGGACCTAGCTTTGGTATGAAATCGTGTAAAACCATGTCTGGGATATGGCATCGATATACGATCTCGTGTAAGACCATATCTGGGATATGGCGTTGACATCGATATGAGATCCCGTATAAGACCATATCTGGGATATGGCATCAACATTGACATGTGATCCCATGTAAGACCATATTTGGGATATGGCATTGGCATCTTACCAAGTGAATGACATTTTCAAGTATCCTTCGATATTCTAAGTGGTTCAATGGGAATAAGAATTAAAGTTTATGTTAAAGATGAAAAAAACTAAAGTTATGTGCTGGAGTTTGGTATCTGATGTGTCTTCGGTAAGAATGAGCATGAGAAAGCCATGTCAATAATCACTTGATAGTAATGTGTTAATTCATAATGTGTTATGTAGATGATATTACAAGATGTTATGTTGTTATTTATTACATGCAACTTACTAAGCTTTATGCTTACTCCCTCTCTTTTTCCTTTTCTTGTAGTATCACCAAGCTAGCTTGGGGATCGAAGAACGCCGGAGCTCGTTTCACACTATCAAGTTATTCTTTTGGAAAACTAAAGTTTAAGTATTTTAGGTATGGCATGTATAGGACCTTAGTCCTTTTTGTTATATGTCATATTGATTAGCCAATGTGTTGGCTAGTGATGTTACTTATTCATTTTGTAAATGGCCATTGGAAATGGTCAATACTAGATAAGTTATATTTATTCAACGAAGATGAAATTCATGAAAGTGCAAGCTTGCATAATTGAATGGGTAATGTGTAAAGTATATGCATGATGAATGTAGCATGAAATTGAGGTGTGGATGTCATAATTGTGGATGTTTGGATGTGAATTATTATCATGCTAAGTGTTGTTGGAAATGGTATGAGTGTGAATATTTTTCAAGGTGGCAAAAATGGCTTGGTAAATAGCCTTATATTTTTCCACACGGATAGGCACACGGGCGTAAGTCTAGGTTATATGTGACACATGGTTAGCCCCATGGGCGTGTTGATAGGCCGTGTGTCCCCTGCACCCAAATTTAGCAAAATAGAATGCCCAATAGTAAACACACGGGTAAAGACACGACCGTGTGTCTTAGCCGTGTGAAGGACACGGCCTCAGGACATGGGCGTGTGCCAGGCCGTGTGAAGTCTGCACATTAATTACGAGAATTAAATTTACCACACGACCTAGCACACGGACGTGTGGCTTGGCCATGTGCCCCTAAATGTTTGCTGACATCATAAACAGAATGTCAAGGTTTCACACAGGGGCTAAGACACAGGCGTATCATGGCCATGTGAGAGACACGGGCCATAAACACTGGTGTGTGCCAGGCCATGTGAAAACCCATGTAGGTTCAAAATAAAAAATAAATTCAACACCAACTAGGGAATGGGTGTGTGTGACCACACGGCCTACCCACACGGGGCTTGTCCTGTAACACCCCATACCTGACCCAGACGTTACGGCCAAGTGTGGTGTGTCACATCAACGACGACCTGACCATGTTACCTAGTTACTATGATTAGGGTGAGTTTTGCAAAACCATTATTAAAGTTTAAAGAGAAAATCCCGGTTAAATTGTGAACGTCCTATCCACCACCAATTTTTAGGGGTATTCCTTATTATAAGATCTTGGATTAACTTTCGTTACTCGTTTGATACGTGTGAATTAATTTGAAAACATTGATTAGTTTTAAGAAAACTCGCGCAGCTTTAGTCAAAATATTTAAAGTATAATATAAGTAAATAATCAAAAACCCCAAATTAAAATAATTTAAGAGGCCTTATTACAAACCCAAAACCGTAATGAAAATAATTAAAAATAAATAAGAAAATAGATAACTTAATTTAAAAACCAGCTATACAGTCCACGTGGCTACTCTGAATCCCTCCCAGCTCCAAGTCCCCCAGTCTAGGGCTCCCCTGCAAGGATGGAAGAAAAAGGGGTGAGTTTGGAAACTCAGTGTGCAAAGATAGCCTATCCAGAGCCCAATTCAACTCAAGCCCACTGGGCCTAAGCCCTATCCACTCTCAGTAATAACTGGGCCCAAGCCCTATTCAGTATTCAGATAACTGGGCCTTAACCCTTTTCAGATAATAGTACGGCCCATAGGCCCATTTCAGTAACAGAATAGTTATTATGCATGATTGCAAAGCCCATAGCCCATACTATGTCCAACCACTACACTCCACCCGTACCAGCCATAAACACACCATGTGGGGAAACAACTCAACCCACCCAGCCACTACACTCCACAGTCGCAGTATAGCTGCTCAGATAATGTGGCGAAGCCACTAATAGTATATCGAGGCAAAGCCCCTTTCAGTAAACAGTACAAGGCAAAGCCTCTTTCAGTAATCAGTACGAGGCATAGCCCCTTCCAGTAATCAGTACAAGGCAAATCCTCTTTCAGTAATCGTGGCAATGCCACTTGCACTTCCTCCATCAATAAACCCAGTCCTACACAACAGATAATCATGTCATGGCATACAGTGAACATAAACAGTAAAATATGCATTTCAGTCAAACTTAGCCCTAGGGGTATAACGGTCATTTTGCACTTAGGGGAAAATAGTAATTTTCCACCCTTAAGGGGTATTTCAGTAAACATTCCAATTTTTAGGGTTTTATGCATATTTCAGTCCCTAATAGTCCAACTTACATCTCAGTAGTTAATTTAGCCCATTTTAGCAGTTTTTAGTCATTAGGCCCTAAAACCCTTAATGGGCCCTACAATGTCATTTAGCTACTTAAGCCCGTTTAGCCCAAATCCTAAACCTAGTTTAACAGAATTAACCAACAGTATACCAGAACACACTTACCACTTACTTTTACCCGTATGGGCCCGTAACCCATTGGGCCCGAATTTAGCCCATCGAGGCCCAAACTTACCGAAGTGTACGAAATCGCGCACTCACCAATCTTACTGATTTCGGTTACAGATCTATCCATTCCAACCAACCCACGAGCGCTCGCACGCTCGCAAGCCCACAAAATGCCAGAATTTTGGCATTTCAACTTTTCGGCTTTTGCCGATTTAGACTACAGAAGGGTGTTCATTTACACACCTGATTTGTGATTTTACCGATGAGATCTCCTACGCGATTTCTCCTACAATCGATCACTTAACAAATTAGATTTACGAATTAACGGTAACGAATGTAATCTAGCTTACCATATTCAGCCAACATCACCTAAGGCCCTTGAGTTCTTACCTTTGCCGAAATTAGTGACTAGATCTAGTCGTTTCAAAGATCTAAGCCTCCTATGCTCCTTGCTAGATCACCCCTTTCACAACAAGTACACATAGAACCGATTAGAGGAACTAGCATTACCTATCACCATAGTCGACAGCCTCCCTAAAGTTTTTAGGGACTTTCAGCTTCTCTTAAATCCAAAGATAATGAATAGGCAGGAGGTTCCGATAACTTACCAAAGGTTTACTAATCCCGAATCGTTTCCAAACACCTTCTTATCTCAGATTTGATGCAGATCTAATCTTAAAGTATAAATAACGAATGGATCTAGAGGTTTAAATCCCAAATCACTACGAATATGGAGGTTCAGATTTTGATAGAATAAAATAGAGAAAGGTGGAGATTATAGTGGAAAAGAAAAGAGATATCGACAGAGGGTAGCGATGTTGTAAGGTTCGGCAACTTGATTGAAAACAAGAATAGAGTTTCGGCTTCTATGGAAAATGACAGAGGCTTGTATGTCTCGGGATTTCAGCTTTTTATGGCAGACGACAGAAGGCTTTGTGAAGAAAGTAGAAAAGAAAAGAAAAGAAGGAAAGATGCACCAATAATTCGGCTAGATAAGAAGGAGAAAAGAAGTAAGAAAAGAAGAAGAGAAGGTTTAGTCGTGAACAATTGGCACGAGTGGAGGGGGATTACGTTTTCAACTTTTGACACAAAAGAAATGAAGTCAAAAGAATAACAAGAAACCCTAATGTTCTATACCTATTCAGCAAAAGAAAGGAATAGACGTGAAATTACTAAATCCCGAAGGCTCAGCCACCTAAAGAAATCGGCACACAGAACCAAAATGCCGTAAATGCTAAACCTAGATTCAAATGCCAAAATTGCAACTACACAAGTCCCTTGGTTGGCCATCACTTACTTCCATTCAAATTTCCTATAATTTCTCTCCCTAATCTACCTAATCTAATCTCATGGATAACTCAAACTCTCTTCAGCAGAGTTCAACTTGAGTTCTATCCCATGACTAGCACATGCACAAAAATAAAAACACCATACTGCTTACCATACAACTAGAACCTTGGCCCTAGCACTCAGTCCACACGCCATTTTTTTAGGCATCTAATTGGCGCCACACTGCCACTTTACCAAGGGCTTATTTGTGTCATATTTTCCCCACTTTTTCTTAAAAGCCCACTTAACCAAGCCCCCTTCACTTTAAATCCAAAGTTGACATTTTTGCCGGGTTTTATCTTAGGCTTGGGCCTTCTAAAGGCCCACTAACACTCTTAAACACAAATTTAATAACCAACTCACCAAAATTTCAAGATTTCACCAAAATCACAAAAATCTCAAAAAATCCCGAAAATCAAGGCGTTGCAACTCTACCCCCTTAAAGAAATTTCGGCCTCAAAATTTACCTGATCCAAATAGTTGAGTGTATTGTTGACGTATTGCCTCTTCTGGCTCCCAAGTAGGCTCTTCTCTGCCATGATTGCGCCAAAGCACTTTTACCAATAAAACTGACTTTCTTCTCAACACTTTGACCTCGCGATCCAGTATTTGCACAGGCTCCTCTTCAAAGGTCAAATCAGTCTTTACCTCAATCTCCTCCACTGGTACGACATGCGAAGGATCCGATCGGTACTGTCTTAGCATGGACACATGAAAGACGTCATGTATAAGGTCTAACTCCAGCGGTAACTCCAACTGATAAGCTACTGGCCCTACCCGTTTAAGAACCCGATAAGGCCCAATAAATCGCGGACTCAACTTGCCCTTTTTGCCAAACCTCGAGATTCTTTTCCAAGGCGAGACCTTCAAAAATACCATATCCCCTACAGAGAACTTGATTCCTTTACGCTTCAAATCAGCATACGACTTCTGCCTATCAGACGACTCCTTTAACTGATCTCTGATCAACTTAACCTTCCTCTCAGTATCCGCCACTAACTCTGGTCCAGGAACCTATCGTTCTCCCAATTTCGTCCAACACGTAGGCGTACGACACCTTCGCCCATAAAGTGCCTCATATGGAGCCATCTGAATACTCGCCTGATAACTATTGTTGTACGCAAATTCCGCCAATGGCAAGTAGTCCTCCCAACTACCTCGAAAGTCAATAACACAACCCCTTAGCATGTCCTCCAGAACCTGAATAACCCTTTCCGATTGTCCATCTGTCTGACGGTGAAAAGTAGTGCTGAAGTCCAATCGTGTACCCAACGCCTCGTGCAGCTTCTGCCAGAATCGAGATGTAAACCTAGGGTCCCGATCAGAAATAATCGAAACTAGCACCCCATGCAGTCGCACTATCTCCGCCACATATAGTTTGGCCAACTTTTGAAGTGAATAGTCAGTTCGGACAGGTACGAAATGAGCAGATTTCGTTAACCTATCCACAATTACCCATACAGAATCCTTCTTAGAGGGTGTCAAAGGTAGTCCACTCATAAAATCCATGGTAACTCTCTCCCACTTCCAGAGTGGAATCTTTACTGGCTGCAACAGTCTAGAAGGCAGTTGATGCTCAGCCTTTACTTGCTGGCACGTTAGGCATTTTCCCACAAATCCAGTTACCTCTCTCTTAAGTCCAGGCCGCCAATACACCTCTCGCAAGTTGCGCTACAGCTTATTCCCTCCAGGATGCATGGCACAAGGTCCACCATGGGCCTCTTCCAGAATTAACTGCCTCAAATCAGAGTCTTCTTCCACGAAAGCAAAGTACTCCATCAATATTCAGTCCAAAATTCGAATTCTCATCATTCTCAACTTGCTGAAACTGAGGAACCAACGAATCATCCTTTAACTACTTCTCTTTAATCTGCTCAGTCCAAGTTGGTCTCACTTGCAACTCCGCTAACAGACTTCCATCGTCATATAAACTGAAACGAGCAAACATCGCCCTCAGCTCCACTAGAGCCCTTCGACTTAGTGCATCAGCCACCACATTCACCTTGCCTGGGTGGTACTCAATCGAACAGTCATAATCCTTAAGCAACTCTATCCTTCTTCGTTGCCTAAGATTCAACTCCTTCTGAGTTAACAGATACTTGAGACTTTTATAGTCTGTGTATATAATACACTTTTCTCCATACAGATAGTGTCTCCAGATTTTTAGCGCGAAGATCACTGCTGCCAACTCTAGATCATGCGTAGAGTAATTCGCTTCGTGAGGCTTAAGCTGTTGCAAAGCATAAGCGACCACTTTACCCTCTTGTATCAGTACACAGCCTAATCCTACATGCGACGCATCATTATACACAGTGAAATCCTTCCCAGACTCCGGCTGTATTAATACTGGCGCCTCAGTTAATACCTTCTTCAACTTATCAAAGGCTTCTTGCTGCTTCTCGATCCATACAAATGCTACTCCTTTCCTCAACAATTTCGTTAACGGTGCAGTAATCAGAGCAAATCCTTCTACAAATCTTCTATAATAGCCTGCCAGACCCAGAAAACTCTGAATTTTCGATACTGACCTCATTGACTTCCATTCCAGAACTGCCTCAATTTTTCGAGGATCTACCCTAATACCTTCAGTAGAGACAACACGGCCCAGAAAACTCACTTCTCGAAGCCAAGATTCACACTTACTGAATTTTGCATAGAGTTGCTTCTCCCTCAGTACTTGCAGAATAATACGGAGATACTCATCATGCTTCTCTTCAGTTTTCGAATACACTAAGATATCGTCGATAAAGACGACTACGAATCAATCCAAGCACAGTTGGAATACTTGATTCATCAGATCCATGAAAGCTGTAGGTACATTTGTCAGTCCAAATGGCATAACCAGAAACTCGTAATGACCATACCGAGTTCTAAATGCTGTCTTATGAATATCCACCTCCTTGACCCTTAACTGATGATATCCAGATCGAAGATTAATCTTGGAAAATACCGAAGCTCCTCTAAGCTGGTCAAACAAATCGTCGATCCTTGGCAGAGGATACTTGTTCTTTAACGTCAATTTGTTCAACTGGCGATAATCAATGCACATACGCATCGTCCCATCCTTCTTTTTCACAAATAGTACTGGTACTCCCCACGGAGATACGATTGGTCTAATGAAACCGCTATCCAACAACTCTTGGGTTTGTGCTTTCAGTTCTACTAACTCCTTTGGTGCCATCTTATAGGGTGTGATGGACACTAAATCCGTTCCAGGCAGCAAGTCAATTCCAAACTTGACTTCTCGATTTGGAGGTAATCTAGGAAGCTCCTCAAGAAAGACATCTTGAAATTCCTTTACAGTTCTAACTGTCTCAACAGTCAAATTCTCCGTCTCAGCCTGACTTACAAAAAGCCAAATACGCTTCGCAACCCTTACGAATCAGCTTCTCAGCCCTTAGAGCCGAAACAATGTTGGACAAGTAGTCCCTTCGGTCCCCAACAACAATTACCTCCTCATCCTCAGTAGTCCTCAACACCATCCTCTTGGACGCACAATCCAGAGTCACCTTATGCTTAGTCAACTAGTCTATCCCCAAAATAAGATCGAACTCTCCGAGTGGTAGCTCTATTAAGTCTCCAGTAAAGATCCTACCTTGAGTCTCTAAAGGGACCTCCTTAAAGAGTTTGTCTACTCTAACCGAGTGACCCAATGGACTTATCACATTTACCCCACTCACAGTTTCCTCAGAGTGCACACCCAACGACCCAGAAATGTCATATGCAACATACGAATAGGTTGAACCCACATCAATCAAAACAGTGTATGGCATGCTAAAGATAAAAAACGTACCAGTTATGACGTCAGGTGTATCACCATCCTCTCGGTGACGAGCAGCATATACCAATACTGGCTGGCGAGCCTCAGCATTTCTAATACCCCTGCCAGGTGCTCCACATCTACGACCATTACCATTACCGCCTCTACCTTGACCACGGCCTCTCGGTGGTAGCAGTCCACCTCGCACTAGTTGAGTCACCCTCTATTCAGTAACTTGAGTCTGAGTTGGCCTTCGAGGACAATCATTGATCTTATGTTCTTTGGACCCGCATCGAAGACAAGCCCCAGTACGCGTCCAGCATTCTCCAAAATGCATTCTACCACAGTCCCCACAAGCCTGTGGTCTAACTGTACTCATCGAAACTGCTCAGACTGGTTCCTCCACTCTAGCTCTCTTGATATTTCGGTTTGTAGCACAAGATGGTCCAGAATCCCTCCTAAATTGATTTCGATCCTTATCACGATTCTGTCGTTCAGTACGCTTCACCTCTTCGGTTATCTTAGCCTTCTCCACCAATGCAGCAAAATCGTGCTCCCTCTAGGAGCTATCAGTACCCTAAGCTCATCCCTAAGGCCATCCCCAAAATGAATACTACGCTCGTACTCAGTAGAAACTATACCGCTGGCATACCGACTCAACCTCAGAAATTTCGCCTCATACTCAGCAACGGACTTATTGCCCTAGGTCAGGTTCAAAAATGCTTTCCTACGTGCATCCACATAACTTGCTCTGACGTACTTTCCCTTGAATGCCATCTTAAACAGATCCTAAGTTACCCACTCAGCTGGGGTACCCTCCTTTACAGTGATCCACCACTGGTATGCCTATTCTCGCAGCAGAGACACCGCACCTTTCAGCTTTTGCTCCACCGAGCAATCCAGGTCGTTCATAATCCGTTCTGTAGCTTCCAGCCAATACTCAGCTACATTTGGGGCTACTCCAGATATGCCCCTGAAACCTCCGCTCCGTTAGCCCAGAGTCGCTCAGAAATGGATCCCCTATTCACTAACCCGACATTAGCTCTAGCAATGCTCTCTAGAACCCTTAACATTTCCTGGGACAAGGCATCATCCCCTACAGCCCGGTCATATGGCCCATTTTCAGCTACCGGTGGCGGTCGTGCCTCCTTAGCTGGCAAGTGTTCCAAAAATAAAGACCCAGCTTGAACACTGCCTCGGCCACGTCCACGGCCTCGTCCACGAGCAGCCCTCGTACTCATAACATCTTATCTGATTACGAATTTTATGACATTAGTTAAATATTTCAGTTGGTTATTACAAAATGTCTTATGTACAAATAGAGTTTAGATTTTTGTTTTCGCGGAATCGTAGCCTAGCTACAGACTCAGTCTTCTAGGGTTTTTAGTTTCCCTATAGTCTCAGTCTTACAATTTTCAGTACTACCCTATCTACAGTATCATAATAGGGTCTTAGTTCTATCTACAGTATGCTTCAGTACAGTACAGTATAAGTAAAGAATATTTACAAACTTGGTGCTGGGGATTCAGTGTGCTACTTCCGCAGATGTCAAATTTCAGAAACCCATATTTTAACAAAACTTTTAAAAATAAAACCTTAATACATGTATACCTTGAAAAAAACTTTGAAAAGGGATTTCTTAAGGAATTTTCCAAAATTGTTTCCAAAATACTCTTCTTAGGCCTCAATTTTAAAATTTTGTAAAACTTTTTGGACCCGATTCCACAGCTAAGTTGTTGCAACCAGGCTCTGATACCACTAAATGTAACACCTGATACCCAGTCCAGACGTTACGGCCAAGTGTGGTGTGTCACATCAACGACGAACTAACCATGTTACCTAGTTACTATGATTAGGGTGAGTTTTGCAAAACCATAATTAAAGTTTAAAGAGAAAATCCCGTTTAAATTGTGAACATCCTATCCATCACCAATTTTTAAGGGTATTCCTTATTATAAGATCTTGGATTAACTTTCGTTACTCGTTTGATACGTGTGAATTAATTTGAAAACGTTGATTAGTTTTAAGAAAACTCGCGCAGCTTTAGTCAAAATATTTAAAGTATAATATAAGTAAATAATCAAAAACCCCAAATTAAAATAATATAAGTGGCCTTATTACAAACCCAAAACCATAATAACAATAATTAAAAATAAATAAGGAAATAGATAACTTAATTTAAAAACCAGCAATGCAGTCCACGTGGCCACTTTGAATCCCTCCCAGCTTCAAGTCCACCAGTCTAGGGCTCCCCTGCAAGGATGGAAGAAAAAGGGGTGAGTTTGGAAATTCAGTGTTCAAAGATAGCCCATCCAGAGCCCACATCAGCTCAAGCCCACTGGGCCTAAGCCCTATCTAGTCTCAGTAATAACTGGCCCCAAGCCCTATTCAGTATTCAAATAACTGGGCCTTAGCCCTTTTCAGATAACAGTACGGCCTATAGGCCCATTTCAGTAACAGAACAGTTATTAGGCATGAATGTAAAGCCCGTAGCCCATCCTATGTCCAACCGCTACACTCCACCCGTACCAGCCATAAACACACCATGTGGGGAAACAACTCAACCCACCCAGCCGCTACACTCCACAGTCGCAGCATAGCTACTCAGATAATGTGGCCAAGCCATTAATAGTATATCGAGGCAAAGCCCCTTTCAATAAACAGTACGAGGAAAAGCCTCTTTCAGTAATCAGTACGAGGCATAGCCCCTTTCAGTAATCAGTACGAGGCAAAGCCTCTTTCAATAATCGTGGCAATGCCACTTGCACTTCCTCCATCAATAAACCCAGTCTCATGCAACTGATAATCATGTCATGGCATACAGTGAACAGAAACAGTAAAACATACATTTCAGTCAAATTTAGCCCTAGGGGTATAACGGTCATTTTGCACTTAGTGGTAAAATAGTAATTTTCCACCCTTAAGGGCTATTTCAGTAAACATTCCAATTTTTAGGGTTTTATACATATTTCAGTCCCTAATAATCCAACTTACATCTCAGTAGTTAACTTAGCCCATTTTGGCAGTTTTTAGTCATTGGGCCCTAAAACCCCTAATGAGCCCTACAATGTCATTTAGCTACTTAAGCCCGTTTAGCCCAAATCCTGAGCCTATTTTAACAGAATTAACCTACAATATACCAGAACACACTTACCACTTACTTTTACCCATATGGGCCTATAAGCCCATTAGGCTCGAATTTAGCCCATCGAGGCCCAAACTTATCGAAGTGCACGAAATCGTGCACTCACCAATCTTACCGATTTCGGTTATAGATCTATCACTTCCAACCGACCCACGATCACTTGCACGCTTGCAAGCCCATGAAATGCCAGAATTTTAGCATTTCGACTTTTCAGCTTTTACCGATTTAGACTACAGAAGGGTGTTCGTTTACACACCTGATTTGCGATTTTACTGATGAGATCTCCTACGCGATTTCTCCTACAATCGATCACTTAACAAATTAGATTTACGAATTAACGATAACGAATGTAATCTAGCTTACCATATTCAGCCAACATCACCTAAGGCCCTTGAGTTCTTACCTTTGCCGAAATTAGTGACTAGATCTAGATCTAGTCATTTCAAAGATCCAAGCCTCCTATGCTCCTTGCTAGATCGCCCCTTTCACAACAAGTACATATAGAACCGATTAGAAGAACTAGCATTACCTATCACCATAGTCGGCAGCCTCTCTAAAGTTTTTAGGGACTTTCAGCTTCTCTTAAATCCAAAGATAACGAATAGACAGGAGGTTCCGATAACTTACCAAAGGTTTACTAATCCCAAATCGTTTCCAAACACCTTCTTATCTCAGATTTGATGCAGATCTAATCTTAAAGTATGAATAACAAATGGATCTAGAGGTTTAAATCTCAAATCACTACGAATATGGAGGTTCGGCTTTTGATAGAATAAAAGAGAGAAAGGTAGAGATTATAGTGGAAAAGAAAAGAGATATCGACAGAGGGTAAGGATGTTGTGAGGTTCGGTAACTTGATTGAAAACAAGAATGGAGTTTCGGCTTCTATGGAAAATGACAGAGGCTTGTATGTCTCAGGATTTCAGCTTTTTATGGCAGACGACAGAAGGCTTTGTGAAGAAAGTAAAAAAGAAAAGAAAAGAAAAGAAGGAAAGATGCACCAATAATTCGGCTAGATAAGAAGGAGAAAAGAAGTAAGAAAAGAAGCAGAGAGGGTTTAGTCTTGAACAATCGACACGAGTGGAGGGGGATTGCATTTTTGGCTTTTGACACAAAGAAATGTAGTCAAAAGAATAACAAGAAACCCTAATGTTCTATACCTATTCAGCGAAAGAAAGGAATGGACCTATAATTACTAAATCCCGAAGGCTCAGCCACCTAAAGAAATCGGCACACAGAGCCAAAATGATGAAAATGCTAAACCTAGATTCAAATGCCGAAATTGCAACTACACAAGTCCCTTGGCTGGCCATCACTTACTCCCATTCGAATTTCCTATAATTTCTCTCCCTAATCTACCTAATATAATCTCATGGACAACTCAAACTCTCTTCAGCAGAGTTCCACTTGAGTTCCATCACATGACCAGCACATGCACAAAAATAAAAACACCATACTGCTTACCATGCAACTAGAACCTTGGCCCTAGCACTCAGTCCACACGCCATTTTTTTAGGCGTCTAAGTGGTGCCACACTGCCACTTTACCAAGGGCTTATTTGTGTCTTATTTTCCCCACTTTTTCTTAAAAGCCCACTTAACCAAGTCCCCTTCACTATAAATCCAAAGTTGACATTTTTGCTGGGTTTTATCTTCGGCTTGGGCCTTCTAAAGGCCCACTAACATTCTTAAACACAAATTTAATAACCAAATCACCAAAATTTCAAGATTTCACCAAAATCACAAAAATCCCAAAAAATCCCAAAAATCAGGGCGTTACATGTCCTATCCCACACGGGCGTGTGACCCTATTTTAAGCAAAAAAATTTAAAGTGTTCGAAAGTTTCTGGTTCAGTCCCGAACCACTTTATATGTATGTTTTGGGTCTTGTAGGCCCATAATAGGGACGTTAAGAATGTAAATGAAAAGTTTTAAGTTGGAATGAAATTTTATGGCCCCATTTTTCATGATTAAGTATGTTTAATTCGGGTAATGCCTCGTACCCAGTTCAGCGTCGAATACGGGTAAGAGGTGTTACATGACCTAGATATCCTTATATATGAATGGACATCATACTAGACATACCCATAAACCACTATTTGCATTCTACTCGGATAATCAAAGTACTTGTATGATATGTTAATGGATTCCTATATGTGAGACCCTTAACACTTGTATATTTTGTAACATACTGAACTCAGATGTTAGAAGTCAAACGTGGTAAGTCAACTATTCATCATGTTGAAGTTGTTAGTAAGCATGAAATGCCTAAGTCATATGCCCCAAAGTTAATACTTGTACCATACTTGCTCAAGGATTGTCATGTTTATTTGTCATCTTTGTTTATGTTTCTTGAGGATAAGCAATGACTTAAGTGTAGGGGAGTTTGATCTGCCATAATTTGATGTAACAGATCAAACTACTTTTCACACTTAAGGAGCCTGAATACAAGCATTTTCATTACATTTTAGTTAAGTTTCTTTAGTTTTACTTACATTCAATAAAATATGCAAATTGAGTCTTTTATTGACCTTGAGGGCCAAACGAAGCCTAAAGGAGAGCTAACGTACTTTATGAGTGTGCATGAGACCATTAGAAGGCATTTTAGGCCAATACTGAATGCTCTGTCTTAACATAAGAGGTCTGATGTCAAAACATAGGGAGCAGAATGAACAAAACTCAAGTATAGCTTTGATGTCACAACACAGACTGAGGGGGTCGCGACATAACCCTGAAGATGGCTACAGAAGAGCATACAAGGCTACTATATCATGACATAGATCCTGGTGTGTCGCGACATTGACTCTGTGACAGAAACTTAATACAAAACAGGGGTATTTTAGTCTTCACAATCAAATTTTAAAGCTTGGGAATGTCAGCTAACCTAAGGTTAAGGAAAACGGCCATCTGAAGGCTATAAATAAGCTCATTTGTCACTTTTTAAAAATACACTCCATTAACTTAGATTCTCTCTTAGATTTAGTTTTGTTTTCTTTCTTTCTTAGGTTTTTCATAGTTTTAGTTTATTTGTTCTTTGTTTTCTTTCAAGATCCAGTTTGTAAAGGAGATCAACTTCTATGGATTCACACTTATTATCAGTACCAATCAGGCTCTTTTTAAACTCTCTACTCAATTCATTCACTATGATTAATTCTTCCATCTATTCCATATTGTTTGTGAAAGTCATGAGGAACTAATCTTCTATTGGAGATTAGCAAGTGGAGGCATGATCTCTTAACTATTTTGTTGGGTTACTCAACAGATCAACTCTTTAGGAAAGGAAGAATGTGAAACAAACCCAATGCCTGATAGCCCCAAGAAGTCATCAAGGTGGGAATTAACCCAAAATTGGTATTGCCCATCCGTGAACACCTTTACCCCAAGCCAATTTAGACTATGAGGTTAGTAGATAAGTAGTTTTTGCTGACTTGTTATGTTAGTAGAAGATCGGAAGATCCTACTAAGGTAATGACTAGTTGATTGACGAGAAACCTAAGACAACAATTGATTGAGATTGCTGAAGTGAGTTAATCACCTATCTTCAAAATTGATCCACTTTATTCTTTTTACCTCTTGAAATTTAATTCTTTTATGTTATTTTTTTATTAGTTTAAGAAAACCTAAAATTATCTCTTATTTTACTTTCGTACTATAACTGATTTAAAAAGTATTAATTAGATATTTAAGTGTTTAGGTTAAGAATTAAACTAGTACTCGCCTACCTTAGGTACGATCCTCAGTGTACTCACCTACTTCGTTGTAGAATCTATATTACAACTTGGCCCGTATACTTGTAGATACCATCTCCTAATTCTCTATTTTATTGTAGTATTCACACTATGGACGTTAGTACATCCAGAGGTGGTCATCTATCGATGGCTAAGGTCCTGCATTTGTTGTAGATTCTCCGCAACTCATGTAAGCAGCATCGTGTAGCCTAACATCCTGACCCACAGCTCATGTGAGTAGGCTCTTTCCATAACTCGTGTGAGCATTTACAATTACAATTACATTTACAGTCACATTTTGTGTGAGCATGGTTCCCACGTATCTGACAGTATTTGATTTGATTCATCATGTGTTAAATGTATAAAATGAAATGGATATATAAAATAGTTCTATGGAATGAAACTTTGAATGGAGAGATTGATATGAATTTTTGAAAAGAAATGTGATTACAAAATGATTGTGTTAAATGTGTAATATGAAATCATTATATGAGAGGGTTATATGAATGGTTATATAAAATGAATATATGAAAGGATTGTTTAATCGATTATATGGAAATAATTATATGAAGCATTTATACGAAATGTTTATATGGATAGATATGTAAAACGGGACATTTGGAATTAATACTTGAAATGGAAATGTGAAATGCTAAATGAATAGATGTTGAATGAATGGTATATCAAATGTGTTTACTTGTATATGTTTTATATCATGATAAAGCTATAACTTTTGAATATGTCAACTCACTAACCTTGTGAGACTTGTTATTTGCATAGGTTGATAATGAATTCATGACCTTGCTTATGAATTTAATTGCAAATGGTTTAAGTTGCAACCTTTACTGTAAGTTAAAGTATAAATTTAATACGAACTTACTAAGTAAAGATTTGTTACACCCGTTGTGTTTGTTTTATAATTATGCATTTATGAAGTATTCATTGATTATTTGACATACTTAATGTGAATTGAATGTGTTCTATTTCGGTTATAAGTGTAGCATTCCGTAAATCGAGTCCGATGACCAGATCAAGTTATGGGTGTTACAATTTCATTTATCAAATATTCTTTCAAGTTTTACATTTTATTCAATTTAGTCCCTAAAAAAATATTGCTATAGCTTTGAAATTTGAGGTATGATTTTTAAATCAATATCAATTTCATCCTTTTATAGCCCTCTAATATCTATAAGTACAGATATTTCCTAACAATTTCAAAATATTAACACTTTATTCCCTAAGCTCAAAATTAACAATTTTCTCTTTACAAACTAGTTCTTTTTCATATCTAAGCTCAAAATCTATCAATTTAGTACCAAAAGCTTCAAGATTCAACAATGGAAACTTTTATAAACTTTAATAGTTTTGCAAAACAGTCCTTGTACTAGCTAAATCAAGCTCCCGATATCTCAAAAACAAAAAATTACAAGAAAAGGACTTGAAATTCCTTACAAATTGAAGGATTGAAGCTTGGACGAAACCTTGGTCTCTCTTCAATGGTGGAATGGTTCAGAAAGAAAATAAAAGAAATGAAGATGGCAACATGTTTTTTTATGTTTTATTATTTTCTAATTAATTTAATTATAAAATTTAATATCATTTACTTAATAAAAATTGCTCCAACCGTCCACCATTAATCCAAAATGGCTTAATTTCCATTTTAGACCCCTATTAACTAACAACTAAGCTTTTTAATCATTAAAAATCTATAGGATTAACTTTTACTGCCTTTACGATTTAGTCCTTAGACCTTAATTAACTATCCATTCAATAAAATTATTGGACTGAAAATCAATATAACACTATAACAGACTCGTAAATACTATATAATTATTATATAATATTTATGAACTCCATAATCATAAAACAGGATTTTGAAACCATTGTTTTTAACACCATTGAAAAACGAGTTGTTACAGTTTTTACAATATCTCTTTGTTAAACAACCTGCAAGTATTCCAAACCAATTTTAAACACATTTAGATCTCGTTCGTCAATCATATGCATATCTTTAGCACCAATTCATGAACATATATGCTTTATTCACAATATGGAAATGCTTTATCTCCCAAAAACTAACTTCTAATGCAAATCCATAAATATTCATACCTACTTCACTAAGATCATTAGCATTCAATATTTGTACCATTTCAATCCCATATTCATTTTTAATTTACAAGATACTAACAAATTAACCAAACACACACATTAACATTTAAAATTAAAATAGTACATAGACATAATTTGGTATCAAAATTGACATAACCTAGGTACATGCCAAACAACAAGTGAAAGAGGTACACAAACATCGTTGAGTCCGAGATCTTTGATTGGATGTTGAAGTCAACGCTTGGGATCTCGATTTGTACCTAACTTGCGCACGAAAGAACAAACAGTATGTTGAGTGATAAAACTCAGTGGTATTTCTATAATTCAAGTTAATATAATATAAATGTTATTTAAATGCAAATAATCAATTCAAGTTATTATACAACTAATTCATATACCAAACTGTAGTACAAACCTAGTGATCAATTCATTTGTTTATTTCATACCTTACTTTATAACACCTATCTAACCATTTTTCCACATATTTCATTTTATACATGTTTGATCATTTCATATCACCATTTATAAACATATACTTGTATATATTTACATTCAACAATTTACATATTCAATTCCATTTCATCCATTCAATCATTTTCGAGTCTATTGGCTCGTAAATACTCAACCGGTCCTCAAGGCTCGTTTTTTACTCATATTGCATGCTTTTTTTTGTACTATCGCATATCACATTTCATAAGTATGCAATTATACCAAATCAATTCATATTTCATATTATATCTACCTTATAGTCAAATTATATTAATATAATCCTATTAACCTTACACAAATTTTCAAGATGGATACTTAGATTAGTCAATCTGCATCTCAAACTGGCATCGTGGTGCATCATTGAATAAATTAAAGGAAATATACTAACACACATAGTGCATCATCGATGTACCGAAGAATGTATACTAGCACACATATTGCATAATCGATATATCAAAGCAATCATACTGGCAAGCATTGTGAATGATCAGATAAACTGAAACAATCATATTGGAACGTAAGTGCATCACCAGATGTACTAAAGAATATATGCTGGCACATAAGTACATCATCGGATATACTGAAGCAATTATACTGGCATGTAAGTGTGTCATCGATTGAACCAAAGTATAGACCTGTACATTAATAGAGTATCCAATTTCCAATTTCATCACATAGTTCAATTCACATCCCATCATTCTCAATTCAACATCAATTCATCATGGAATATAACATAATTCATCTCGATCTCATATCAATTTCCTATTTTAGTTAAGTTATACAACTTTCTATTCTATTCAATTTAATTCCTATCTTGATATTCAATTTCAACCATAACATTTCGACTCAATAACTATCAATAGCTTACCCTAATATTACTTAATGTAATATACAATGAATATGCAGTAACTAGATTGGTCTCAAGTCATAGCAATACAAACCAAAAGCTCATGTCACTCTTTGTCGGCTCTCGCCTTTCCTTTCTCTCTCGACGGTCCTGCGTTGTCTTTAGCTATGAATAATAGTTCAATAATAGTACAGTATCAAATTCTATATCAAAATACATTCAATTTCAAAGTCATCATATTTTGTAATTTATTCAATTTAGTCTCTAAAATTGAGACTAGCATAACTTTCTGTTTAAAACTCTAAATTGAAATAAGATTTCACTATTACTTATTAGGACATCCTAATTCTTATTCCTACTTTCAATTTTACATTTTATTCAGTTTGGTCCTTAATGTACAAAATTATCGATTAAGCTTTATAATTTAGTCTTTTTTTTTCAAATCTAAGCTTAAAATCTATTAATTTAACACCTAAAACTTCAAGAAATCAACAATGGAAACTTTCTAAAACTTTCACAATTTTACAAAATTGGTACATAGTCTCGTTAAATCAAATTCCCATGACCTCAAATCTATAAAACTTATAAGAAATGACCTAATTGAACTCACCAATTTAATGGCTAAAAGCTTATGTTTTTGGAGGTCTCCCTTAGGTTTTTCTTTCTTCTTGGATGGTGGATAAGTGTAATGAAGAAGAAGGTACTATTTTCTCGGCTAAGTTTTAATTTATACCTAGCTTAATTTTTACTTAACTTAGGTTAATTATGTATTTAATTAAATTGATTTTATTTAATTAGTAAACCATCATCACCCATCCATTATGTATCATTTTAACATGGTCTAATTTCTATTTGAGACCTTTGGTTAATTGTAATTTAAGTCATTAATCCAATTTATAATTAAAAACATATAGCGATTAAATTTTTAAAGTTTAGTCCTTGTACCTAAATTAAATAATTAAAAAAATTGAAGGAGTAAACTTTAATATTCTATTATTCAAACTCCATAAATATTTTAATTTAATATTTATTGATCCGATTTATAAAAATAGGATTCCGGAATTGTATTTTCCAACACCACTAACTTTCAAGTCGTTACATAAAAGGTAATAGAAAAATTCTTAATGTTAATTGTGAAAATTAAGATAACAATTATGGGAAAAATAACCCTTACAATTAATGAATAATTTATACGAAATAAAAGAGGTATTCAAAATTCACCTTTCTTCCTTCCATTTTATATGGTTTATAAATAGAATTGTTGTAAATATGATGAAACACAACAAAGAATTATGAATCAATCCACTGGCATTTAGCTTTTTTTATTTTGAAATTCTTCTTATTTTTACTCTATATTTTTCTATTCTATTTTACAAAATTTGTTTTAACATAATTTATTCACTAAATTTTTACATTAAAATAATTAAAGGGAATCATCTTCTAAAGATTTGCAGTAAAACATTTTTCAAAAAATTTTCTGAAAAATATTTTCCTTATTTTACTATATTTGTTTGCTAGAAAATGAATTCCTTTAGTAAAACATTCTCCAAAACACGGGTAAATTCAAATGTTTTTATGGAAAACGTCTTATCAATTCTATTCCTGTAAGACATTTTCCATTCTCTTCATCCTCATCACAGCAATTCGTTCTCCCTTCCTCTCTGCCAATTAGCCTCTGCCTCTCCTCTTTATCGCTATTCATTGGTCTCACCTCCGAATCTCTAGCTCGTCATCTTTGTTGGTCGATTGTCGTTCTTACTAAATCTACAAGAAACCCTAAAATTTAGCTTTCTAGTCTTATCAAGGTATATCATTATCTTCTATTTTTTAATTAATTGGTCCTTGCAGTGTTTTATTTTTGTTACCCTGTAAATGGAACACTTGACTACACATTCCATTTCACCCACACATTATCTCATTCTTCTTTTTCTATTTGGTTATTTCCCTAGGTATTTTTATTCCTCAAAGTTCTTGTATTTGGTCCCTTAGAAACCATAGAGAAATTCATTGCTATCTCCATAGCCACATGTGAGTTTCTTTTTTTTATCTCTCTATGATAAACCATAATATATTCATATTTTTATCCCACATTTGGCACATTTATGGATGAATTATCATTGAATTTGTGGAATTTGATGCTCCTAATACCTTAATTTCATGTTTTATACTTAAATAGGCATAGGAAAGTAAAAAGAACGAGAAACAGGCCAAAAACGGAGAAAATGGGCCAAGGCTAGAAATCGACACAGCCTGGACTTCCTCACATGGGTGCACCACATGCCCGTGTGAATTTAAAAAACCTGAACACGGCCTGAACTCGAATCACACGGGCGTGTCCCTATCGTGACGAGTTTCAATTTCACGCGAAAAAGGCTACTTAAGGGCTAAGAAAGGTATTCCAAAGTCTATATAAACACCCAATGAGAAGACTAAAGGTGACACACAGAGTAGAAAGCAAGGAATTACTCGAAGAAAGTTGATTGATCCATCTCAAAAGTCGAAATCTCCTTCAAGACTAAAGATTTCCCTTCAATTTCTTTCAAGGGTTTTAGGGTTTTTTTATGTTTTGTTATTTTTCTTATTTTGAGATGTTCTTCTTTATAAACATGAACTAAATCCCTCAAATACCTGAGGGGGATGAAACCTACAATGGATCTTGTTATTATTTTCTAAATTATATGATAAATACTTGGTTTGTTCTTAATTGTGATTTTAATCATTGTGTTAATATTCCAGGATATTAATTCAATTCGAATGTGCTTATTCAGTGGAGCAAAAGTCCCTGCTTAAGAGTAGATCCAACACAATTAAGCGGAGTTGATCGCACTCCTAGACATAGAACGACATAAATATGCCGGATTAGAGTCAAATCTAATAAGGGAATCCATAGATCGAGTTAATGCAACACTAGGAGTTTTAATTAGGAAGAAATTTCAATTAATCAACCTAGGGTTAAATGTTTTTAGTCTCGACAGAGGTAATAACATAATTTAGGGATTTCTACATATCAAGTCAAGTGAATAAATTGTCTAATTCAGAGTTAAATAACAAGTGAAGTCTAGGTGGATTCTTCCTTCGGTATTGTCTAAATCAATCAGTTTTCCCAAAAGTAATTTGCCCAATTTACTATCTATCGTGCTTCTAGTTAAATAGTTTAATTTAATTAGTTAAAACAAATTCCCTTTACTTCTAGGCTAGATAATAGAAAGAAAGTTATTACTAGTACTTTTAGTTCCTGTGGGCTCGACATTCAAGTCTTGTCATAAGCTATACTACTGTCCGATAGGTGCACTTGCATTATTCGTGATAATAGTTAGTGTCTAGGTACGATCATAAAATTTAAAACTTATTACAAGCACATCAAGTTTTTGGTGCCATTGCCGAGGAACTAAAATATTAAGAACACTCGATTTTTATTACTTTAGCCATTTTACTTTTATTGCAATTTATTTTCTATTTTTAATTTAGGTTTTATTTACTAAATTTTTATTTCTTTTTGTTTTTCTCTAACAGGTGCCTCTAGTTTATGACTAGAAGAAACCCATTAAGACCATTATTGTTTGATAACGATTTAAAATCGACAGTTTGTAGAAACCGAAGAGAGATAAGGCGAAGTTTACAGTACGTAGAACAAGGGAAAGAGGATGAAACTGAATTTACTAAAGAGATAGAAGTAAATTCAAACAATCCACTACCTCCTGTGGTAGCCACAAATCATGCGAATCAAAATCCTGCTCCTCGTACTATGTATGATTATGCTAAGCCTAATTTAGCCGGTACTGAATCTAGTATTGTTAAGCCTGCTATTGCTGAAAATAATTTTGAACTAGAACCTAACACTATTCAAATGATACAACAGTTTATTTAGTTTGATGGTTTGAAGGATGGGGATCCTAATGCACATTTAGCTAACTTTTTGGAATTCTACGACACTTTTAAAATAAATGGCGTTTCTGATGATGCCATTTGCCTTCGGTTGTTTCCTTTTTCTTTGAGGAATAAGGCTAAATAGTGGTTGAACTCTCTACCACGAGGGTCTATCACTACTTGGGAACAAATGACCGAAAAATTTTTACTTAAATATTTTCTGCCAGCTAAAATGACAAAGTTGAGAAATGATATCCCTTCTTTTGTGCAGATGGATCTAGAGACACTCTACGATGCTTGGGAGAGATACAAGGATTTATTGAGAAGGTGTCCTCACCATGGGCTACCTTTATGGTTACAGGTTCAAACTTTTCATAACGGTTTGAACCCTTCAACAAGACGGATGATCGATGCAGCTGCCGGTCGAACCATAAATAACAAAACACCTGAGGAGGCTTATAAGTTCATAGAGGAGATGTCACTGCATAACTATCAGTGGCAAATCATGAGAACAAAGCCCACAAAAGCGGCTGGTGTTTTTTATGTTGACGCGATCACAATGCTGTCAAATCAGGTAGAACTCTTAAATAAAAAGATTGATGGTTTAGTTGGTTCTACACAGGTACATCTAATGATGAGGTGTGATTCAAATGGAGGAGGAGTATACAACACAAATTATTCATCTTACAATCCTAGCACAGAGAATAAACAAGCCAACTATATGGGTAATAATTCTAGATCTCAAAATAACCTTTATAGTAACACTTATAATGTAGGTTAGAGGAACCACCCCAATTTCTCATGGGGTGGTCAAGGAAATCAGAGACCACTACCCCCTCCAAGCTTCCAACAACCACCTTCCCAAGAAGAGAAAAAGCCGAACCTTGAGGAGATGCTCACGAAATTTATCTTAGTGTCAGAAACTCGTTTTCAAAATACCGAGACAGCACTTAAAAATCAGCAAGCATCAATTCAAGGCCTCAAAACCAAAATAGGTCAACTTGCTAAGCTGATCTCTGAACGACCAAGGTAGCTTGCCAAGTAACATAGAACCCAACCCAATGGAGCAACTCTATGCTATTACTGTGCTCGATGAAGGAAGGTTAGACAAACTAGAATCGAGGCAAGAAAATTTGGTAAGTAAAGGTAAGGTTGAGGTAAGCCACAAAGAACCAATAGATAAAGAGTATAAACCTCGTGTGCCATACCCAAATGCGATAATGAAAGACTGCACAGATGAACAATTTGGTAAATTCCTTAAACTCTTAAAGAAATTACACATTAACTTGTCGTTTATTGAAGCTCTTTCACAGATGCCAAATACTGTTAAATTTTTAAAGGAGCTTTTAGCAAACAAACGGAAGTTGGATGAGTCATCGCATGTGGAATTAAATGTTGTTTGCTCAGCTATTTTGCAAAACAAGCTCCCCAACAAACTGAAAGATCCAGGAAGTTTTATGATTCCTTGTCTAATTGGTAGTTTAATTGTTGATAATGCATTAGCTGATTTAGGGGCTAGTATTAATGTAATGCCTTACAAAATGTTTAAACAACTAGGTCTTGGGAAACCCAAACAAACTAGGATGGGCATTCAATTGGTTAATAAAACCATTAGATTTCCTAGGGGTATAATTGAAGATGTTCTTGTTAAAATCGATAAATTTATATTCCCAATAGATTTTGTTATTTTAGACATGGATGAGGATGGAGATGTGCCTTTAATTTTAGGGCGACTCTTTTTAGCAACTGCTAGGACTATAATCGATGTGGGCACAAGTGAACTCACACTTCGTGTAGGCGATGACATGATTACTCTTCCACCTCGTAATTCTGTTAAGATATCTAATGATAGAGGTGATATTACGAGTTCTTTTAATAAGAATAACCTCACTGTTCAACCTTTTTTGTAGGACATTCCTCGCAAAAATACAAATGCGCCATGTTTAAGTCCATGTGACAACAAGGGAGCAATCCATGAGGAGAGAATGCTATAGATTGACGAACTAGATGAATGGCGACACTATAGCAAGAAGGAACCTAGGACACGCCAAACAGAATTAAAGCAAACCCATGACGAGACTACAGATAGACCAAGTCAATTCAAGGTTGGGGATCAGGTATTATTAGACAAGAAGGACCCTCGAATTGCCATTCCAAAGCTTAATGCAGATGATGCGCCTCCCTCTACGGTAGTAAAAATCTTTCCTTATGGCACAGTTAAAGTGACACATTCCGAATTCGGCACATTTAAGGTAAATTACACTCGACTTAAACCTTATTTTAATACTAAGATTGATAGCAAGAGAGAGGAGTTCCAACTCTTTGAACCACAGTGACCATACGAAGTTGAGGTAAGTCAAGCTTAGACTATAAATAAGCGCTTCTCGAGAGGCAACCCGACCACTAACATTGTCGATTTCTTTAATTTCAGTTTCTAACATCTAAATAACTACTTAATTCTTTAAAACATAGGTTTTTATAAGCCACACGGCCAGGCACACGGGCGTGCCTAAGGCCGTGGTCCCACCAAGGGTGGAGACACGGCCGTGCAACACGGCCGTGATAAAGCATAGCAAAATTTCCCCTAAGCCAAGGACGAGACATGGGATTCGACAAATCGCCACGGTCATGCAATATGGCCATGGGCGAACCTGCTAATTGAACACAGGCGTGGCACAAGAAACACGGACGTGTACTAGGCCGTGCGACGAGAGAAACTTCGAGTCCAGTTATGTTTATTTTTTATTTTTTATTTTTTATTTTTTGTTATGTTTTTTTCCTTTTCCTTTTACACACTTATTATTTTATTTTGAACTTTATTTATCTACATGGTTCTTATCGAGTAATGCTTTAATTCTCTCCACAGTTGTGTTTATTTTCTTAAGCAGCTCAAAATCATGAACTTTAAGTAGCTTTTTCTCCAATTCCGCTTTTACTATTCCGAGGATTTCATCCAAAATTCAAGGAGTTTCACTTCTCCCCCTATCTTATGATATTATGCCTTTATTCTTATTATTTATCTTTGTACATTGAGGACAATGTACGTCTTAAGTGTGGGGGGGTTATTCATAGCATTATTAGAAAATTTCTGAATTTTGTCTTATTCCAAAGTAAATTCCTTATCCCTTTTAAAATGAATTTTGATTGGTTTATGATTTTTATTGATATGTTTTTGAATTAAATCATAGATAGTTGTGCATTGATGGTTTAAACTTTAAGCCATTAGAGAATCAAGCATGATAAGTTGATTTTTGAGAATTAAAATTTTTCTAGGTTGTTTTCCCAAAATTAGGGATTATCTTGAAGTTTGAAATTCATAGGATTGACATCAAAAGCCATAATTTTTGTGAGATTTTGAGCCTTTAAAGCATATATCCTTTCTTGCTCACTTTTATTGTTGCTTATGAAAGTGTCAATATCGATTTGTCATTCTAGAACTTGCTTCGATTATACATGTTGAGACCACACCATTGATTTGATATACCGAGATGATAAAGGCACCTAGGTTTTAACCCACTCACTCCATAAAAGCCTACCTTCATAATTAACCCTTAGTGAACCCCCTTGAGCCTAACAAACCATTTATTGATTTTCCCTTAATAATTAACCTATAACCCATTATTGTTAAAATCCCCTTAATTAATTTGATCCATATTTTGTCGAGATTTGAATTGAATAATTATCTGGCTATGTTCTCCTTTTCAGTTAGAAAAGTTTCATTATTTGATTTGTTCTAAAAAAAACATATACAAAGTTATTTCAATTGTTGATTGGCCGTTGAATATATTATTATGAAATTCTAGTATGCTTGAACGTAAATGATGTTATTCATGAAGGAAAAGTTTAATTCTAGAATTATTTATTTAGGAATGTATTTACTCAGTATTAGTATTTTTCTAGTTAGGTAATTTTTCAATTCAATCTCGATTTTAACCTTCTCTTTCAGCTTGTGACCACACCCCCTAACCAAAGCCACGTTACAACCCTCCAAAGACCTTTTGATTGATGTATCATTTCAATATACAGTGGTGGAGATTTTATTTTCAGGCAAGCCTATGGTAATAAATTTTCATATGACTCTTGAGTGCTTAAATTGTTGTCCTTAAACATCTTGAGTGATTTGAGTGAATCTTTAGTGAGGATGTTAACTCTGTGATATTTTGAATCAAAGGTGATCACTTAGATAAGGGGAGATACCTATGTTTTCATGCTAAAATACTCAACTTGGATTGTTTGAAACTTTGATGTTCTTTTAGTTTAACTCTCAAGGTATGATTACTTATGGATTATTTCGAAACATTATTAATAGAAATTGTAAGTTGAGAAAAATGAATTTTAATTGTAACTTGAGGATTTTGCTTGAGGACAAGCAAATGCTTAAGTGTGGGGGTATTTGATAAACCATAATATATACATATTTTTATCCCATATTTGGCTCATTTATGGATGAATTATCATTTAAGTTATGGAATTTGATGCTCCTAATACCTTAATTTCATGTTTTATACTTAGGTAGGCATAGGAAAGTAAAAACAACAAGAAACGAACCAAAAACGGAGAAAATGGGCCAAGACTATAAATTAATACGACCTGGACTTCCTTACACGGGTGCACCACACGCCCTGTGAATTTAACAGACCTGAACACGGCTTGAACCCGAATCACACGGGCGTGTCCCTGTCGTGACGAGTTTCAATTTCACGTGAAAAATGCTACTTAGAGGCTAAGAAAGGTATTCCAGAGTCTATACAAACACCCTAGGAGAGGACTAAAGGTGACACACAGAGTAGAAAGCAAGGAATTACTCGAAGAAAGCCTATTGATCCATCTCAAAAGCTAGAATCTCCTTTAAGACTGAATATTTCCCTTCAATTTCTTTCAGGGGTTTTAGGGCTTCTTTATGTTTTGTTATTTTTCTTATTTTGAGATGTTCTTCTTTATAAACATGAACTAAATCCCTCAAATACCTAGGGGGATGAAACCTAAGATAGGTCTTGTTATTATTTTTTGAATTATATGATAAATACTTGGTTTGTTCTTAATTGTGTTTTTAATCATTGTATTAATATTCCAGGATATTAATTCAATTCAAATATGCTTATTCAGTTGAGCAAAAGTCTCTGCTTAAGAGTAGATCCAACACAATTAAACGGAGTTGATCGCACTCCTAGACACAGGACGACGTAAATCTGGCGAATTAGAGTCAAATCTAATAAGGGAATCCATAGATCGAGTTAATGCAACACTAGGGGCTTTAATTAGGAAGAAATTTCAATTAATCAACCTAGGGTTAAATGTTTTTAGTCTCGACGGAGATAATAACATAATTTAGGGATTTCTACAGATCAAGTCAAGTGAATAAATTGTCTAATTCAGAGTTAAATAACAAGTGCAGTCTAAGTGGATTCTTCCTTGGGTATTGCCTAAATCAATCAGTTTTCCCGAAAGTAATTTCCCTAATTTACTCTCCGTCGTGCTTCTAGTTAATTAGTTTATTTTAATTAGTTAAAACAAATTCTCTTTACTTCTAGGCTAGATAATAGAAAGAAAGCTATTACTAGTACTTTTAGTTCTTGTGGGTTCAATATTCTGGTCTTGCCATAAGCTATACTACTGTCCGATAGGTGCGCTTACCTTATTCGTGATAATAGTTAGTGTCTTGGTACGATCATAAAATTTAAAACTTATCACACACATCACTCTCTGTGATTTTTTAGTTTAAGCTGACTAAGATTTTAATTGGAGGTTTTGGTTGTTTTTCAAGTTTGGATGGGTAAAGAATTTTTTTTTTAAGTCCTGCTCTTTTATTTCTTAATTCTTGATTTAGATTTTTTTTTTGTAATCTTTTGAATTGGCTTTTGCCTATAAGGGAAAGGATATTTGGTCTATTTAGTTTTTGTTTTGTTAAGAGACTGGATTTTTTTAGCCACATGTGTGTAACTAGAAATGCAATTTGAAAACTGCTAATTAAAGAATCCATGATACCATGTTGTAAAAACAAATAGCATTCCTTAGATGGTATTTTTTTTCTTCCTTCAGTGCTTATTCATAAAACTTGTAATTTCTAGGTTGGTGCAGTTAGTTCCGAGGGCCAATCATTAAAGATGAAAGTTGTAAGCTTGTATACCCTGGTAATGTTGAACACTACCATGTCTTCATTCAAGTGAGGGGCATGAGTACATGACTCTGACAAATGATGGTGATAGACCCTATATGCTACTAAAACACTTGTTTTTTAGAACATCATTTCATGTCTCTAACATTTAAATTCTAAAGCTATTAGCATTGGTACAATGTCCATGAGTTTCATAGGTTGTCAACATATATTTTGTTGTGTTATGCTTGTATTTTTGGGTGAACTTCCTTTTGTCCTCAATCAATGCTAAATCCAATAAACCTTTTCTTGTTATTATTGTTCTTTCTTTCTTTTCTTGTTAATAATCAGGACAGTATGACGCTTTGTTATACAGTTATTGTCTTTGAATTTTCCAAGTAATAAAGCTGAGTCTTATAACTATAGTTTACTTCATAGATATTTAAGTTTAAGGCTTTGACATAATGATAATATCAATGTTTGATTTGAAATGAGTTGAGGGAAGATTTGATTACTGTAGCTGAAGTTTCATTGTTTCTCCCTTATAACAAAGCCTAAGAAGATGACAAGTTGTTTTACAATTGTGTTTAGGAAATAACATTTATGCCTTGAATCTATCCTGACATTTAGTCACATGTTTTTCACTTGGTATTAAGGTCTCAGCTGCATCCTTTTGTTTTGTTTTGTTACTTGAATTGTAAACATTGTTCTTGTTGGTTCTGAATATTGTCAAAATTCAAACTTATGATCCATGTCTAAGTGTTATTTAATAGTCTGTTTCCAATTCTTTTTTTTATTTTCCGTTTGTTTTAAAACCTTTTGTTTTATCGAATAAGACCAATCTGAACATTTTGTTGCAATGCAGCATGTTTGACACTATAAAAAGCTAGTTCGTCTACCATTTTCAGTTGTATGAAGTCTGAACTTTTGGAGTAAATGTGAAGATTTTAACTATGTAAAGTTTCATGTCTCTTGAGGCACCTTTGGCTGGCATGCATCTTGTAACGCCCCGAATTTTAAGCCTAGAAGTTTTGGAGTTTTGGGTATAGGAACAGTGAGGTGCTTGCACACATGAGTTAAGTTGTACAATTTCATGTCAGAATGGGTCTACTGGTCTGGTGGTTCAGTGAGTGTTAGTGTAACTCAAGGTTTAGGGTTCGAGTCTCTAGGTGCGCATTTTTGGAGAGTTTTTTATTGTGTTCTATTTTAGTTAATTATTATAAACGTTTATTTATTATATATTTATTTTTATTTATTTCTGGTTTTTATTGATATTTTTGTTCTATTTTGTTTTTACTCATTTGTTTTCCTTTAGTTTTTCTTCTTCTCTCCGTTTCTTTTTGTTATTTTCTTAGCCTTTGAAAACTATAACGCCCCAAAAAATTTTATTTTTGTTTTGTGAATGTGTGACATAAATAACTATTTGCTTCAGTGGTTAAGTGGTCTAGGTGTGTGTGGGAGTTCCCAAGTTCAAGCCTTACTTGGGTTAAATTTTGGTATTTTTCTGAATAAAGCCTTAACCTTGCTTAAAGGGCTTAAGTTTAATTGTTGGTAAGTTTATATTAGAATGGGTCTGCTAGACTGGTGGTTAAGTGGAGTGTTAGTGCGTTGAAGGTCTTGAGTTCAAATCCCTGCATTGGCATATTTTTACTCGGCTATGAGTGAGAATTTCGATTGGGATAGAGTTCTATGTAGTGGGGGAGTTCGGTTGAGTGAATTTAGGAGTGTGGGATAGTTGGAAAGTTATCAAAATAGATTTTCTTTTTATCAGTTTTCTATTTTTCTTTTTCCTTAGATTTTCTAACATTAGTCTTTTATTTACCTGTCGTTTCTTCTCCCTCCTTTTCACTTTCGATTTTTGTTCTCCTTTTGGTCGAATCTTCCTTCTATTTTTTTCCCCTCTCGTTTCGTTTCTTTTTCAATTCATCTCTTGCAACTCTTAATTTCCACCGATACGATAAGTTATTTTTGTTTTGAATTGAATATTCATGGTTAGTATTTGATTAAGGTTTGGTATTTTTTTAGTAAGGTTAAAGTGCTAGAGCATTTCTAATTAGGGTCTAGTGGTGTGGAATCTCCATTGCTTCGTTGAAGGTAAGGGTTTTGGTGATTTCGAGGGTTGCCTATCTCAATATAGTTTGGTTTAATCTCGTTTAAAATGGCTAATTTGGCGACATGTTGGTCAAATATAGGTTCTGGAAAGCTCGGGGTTCGATTTAGCTTCAATCGAAACTAGGTGTGTCCTGATCATGCAGAAAACGAGGTTTCAATGAAAGCTAAAACCTCATTGTCGACGCCACACAAGCATGTGGTCGTCCATGTGGTAGGCTGTGTGCCCTGACACGGGTGTGTGATCGACGAGGCCAGGCCGTACGTGAAGGATACGGCCGTGTGATGGCCAGGCAGGCCGTGTGCAACACACGATCAGGACTAAATTGGGTCGTGTGGGCCACATGGGCATGTGGGATTTTGGGCAAAGCCGTGTGCTCCACACGGTCAAGGCCAATTTGGGCCATATGGGCCACATAGGCGTGTGAGGCCATTTTCACTGAATTGATTGCTAAGGCTGCATGGGTCGCCCAAGTCGACTGTGAACCTACTGTAGGGTTGGTAAGCATTACTTAGACCCCTAACTGTATGAGCTGACTAATTGATTGATTGACACATATTGAGCATGATGATAGTATGCCTGTATACTGAACTAATTATATGTACTAATATCATGAGATAGCATGTCATGTATTGTATGTTGCATTGAATAGGGTTGGGTTGATTATATTTGTAGAAAGTGTACTGAAAGGCTCTTAAGCCTAACATACTGGCAGCTCAGCTGCAAATTACAGTTTTGTGCCGCATTCAGTACTACTTGAGTGTAGGGATAGGTGGGTTGATTTAATCCCCACATGGAGTGTAGGGTTGGACGGAGATGGTGTGTAGAGGCTGCTTGGATAAGACTTTGTTACTGAATACTGCATGACTGATATAGATACTATGATGGGCTGAGGCCCTATTACATATTTGATACTGATATTATGATGGGCTAAGGCCCTACAACATATTTTATACTGTACCGAGATGCGCTAAGGCCGAAATCATTACTGTTACAGAAATGGGCTTAGGTCCAAGACTATTTTGACTATGCACTGTGTTTACTGTTGTTTGTTTTATATGGTATTACACACTGAGTTTACGTAAACACACCCCTCTATTTAATGTGCACAGGTAATCCCCAGACCTAAACGGATCGGTGCGGCGGAGGACTCGACGATGACCACAGTATTTGGACTTTACTTTTTTAATTTATATTTTATGGTTTTATTATTATTGGGATGTAATTCAAAGACTCTTCAAGACTTTTGCTTCAATTCAGTTTTTATCTATTTTGTAGAATTATACCTGTTAGTCGTAGGAAGTTCGGTTTTCAAAAAGCTAAAGTATTTTCTAAACCCACGATTACTTAAACTGCTTAGTTTTAAAAGTTTCCGCAATGAGAAACAAATTAAAGCAAATTTTTTAAATAAGTAAAACAATTTCCTTAGAACTAATAAGAGATAAAGATAGGTAATAACATGGAAATGATTTTAATGTAATAACTTAGTTTACGAACACATTATCATGTGACATTGCCAGATTCAGCCATAACATCTAGGCCGGGTTTGGGGTATTACATTTAGTGGTATTAGAGCCAGGTTGCAAAACTCGACTGTGGATTATGGGTTTTAAATTTTGGTTTTTAATGAACTGATTTTTAATGATTTGAAAGGTTTCTACTGAGTATGTGGTACGCTGAGTCTCCAACGCCGATCCTGTAAGTATTAGAAAACTGAATTATGCTTAAATTGAAAATGCTATGATATTCTGAAACTATTATAGGTAGTAAACTGTGAAACTACTCTAATTAGTATGTACTGAAAACTGTAGTCAAATTAAAACTATAGTAAATTGTTAGATATTGTGACATACGAGAACAAACTCTGAATTACTGAAACTATTTACATAAAATATCTATAAATAAATATTGAACTGTAACTGGTACATAAAATTTTTAATACAGATAAATTTGATTAGATATGAGCATACGTGGTATCCGTGGACGGGGTACTAGAGGCCGAGGTAGAGGCCGTAGAGTGGCTCGAACTGAGTCTTCATCATCAAGCAACCAGCCTAATTTGGATACAAGTAAGACACTAGTGATGCCTGCTAGTGAGACTAGGTCTCAAGATCACATGGCTAGGGACGACGCACTGTCTCAGGCTATGGTTAGGATTTTGGAGAGGATCACTGGGCCCAACACTGAATCTGAGGCCCAAGGGTCAGTTTCGGAACGACTTCAGTCCAATGGAGCTAAGCTCTTCAGGGGTGTCACTAGAATTGCCCCTAATATGGCCAAGTACTGGAAGAGGATCAAGGATGATCTACATTGCACCCCCCAGCAGAAATTAAAGGGTGCAGTCTCACTGTTGAGGGATGAGGCTTATTAGTGGAGGCTTACTATTAAGGAGGGCACTCAGGCCGAAAAACTAACCTGGGAATTCTTTAAGACCGCTTTTCAAGGAAAAATATGTGGGGGCTAGTTAAGTGGACACCCGTAGTAGGGAGTTCCTGAATCTGACATAGGGGGATCGATCAGTGGCCTAGTATGAGGCCGAGTTTCTAAGACTGAGCCGCTATGTGCGAGGTATAGTGGCATCTGAGTATGAGTGATGTGTTCGCTTTGAAGATGGCCTCAGGGATAATTTGAGGGTTCTGATAGCTCCACAGAGGGAGCGTGATTTTTCTGCACTGGCTGAGAAGGTGAAGATCGCCGATGAGGTTAAGTGCGCTAAGCACCAAAAACGTGACAGAGAGAGATAGGAATAAGAGGGATTCAAAGCCTTCGAGTTCTGTACAAAGGCCAAAGAAAAGGCTAGAGCTGATGGGCCGGTTAGAGCTGGGCCCCTGCTGTTCCTGCTGGGACATTACCTTGTGGAGTTTGTGGTAGATGCTATAAGAGAGAGTGTTTGAGGAGGACTAGGGCGTGTCTGAGGTGTGGATCATTGGATCACCATATTAGGGAGTGTCCGCTGAGGGCTGATCAGATGCAAGCTCAAGGTACTGGTACTGCACAACCATTGAGGGTAATACAGCAGCCATAGAGAGGTCGTGGCCAGGCTAGGGGTGTTAATAGTATAAGTCATGGGTAGAGAGCACTGGATAGAGGTGCTGGACAGACTGAGGCGAGGCAATCGGTACTAGTATATGCTGTACGTTGCCGAAAGGATAGAGATGCTCTGGACGTCATCACAAGTACGTTCCTTATTCGTGATGTACCTTATATTACATTGATAGATGTAGGATCCAGTCACTTCTATATAGCCTGTACTGTGTCTGAGAACTTGGGGATTTTGGTTGAGAGCACTACGAGTGAGATTACTGTACTGAGTCCATTGAGGCAATCCATAAGGGTTAACAAGTTGTTTAAAGATGTCCCTTTAGAGATTCAAGGGTCAATCTTTCTGGTTGATCTGATGAAGCTTCCATTTAGGGAGTTCGACTTAATTCTGGGGATGGACTGGTTGGTCAAGCACCGTGTTAGCTTAGACTGTACTACTAAGAAGGTCGTATTGAGGATTGAGGAAGATAATGAGGTAGTTTTGATTGAAGAACACCGGAATTATTTATCTAATATGATCTCTACACTGGTGGCGGAGAAGTTGGTTCGTAAGGGATATAAAACATTTTTGGCCTACGTAAGTGTTTCTGATATTGGGGACTCTACTATTAAGGATATCAAAATGATAAAAGATTTTCTGAACATCTTTCCTAAGGAGTTACTGATTTACCTCCGAATCGTGAAGTAGAGTTTGGGATTGAGCTTCTTTCAAGTACATCTTCGATATCTATCACTCTTTATCAAATGGCACCGAATGAGCCTGTGGAGCTTAAGGCTCAGATTAAGGAGTTATTGGATCATGGGTTCATCAGCCCTAGTGTGTCTCCGTACGGAGCACTGGTACTATTTGTAAAGAAAAAGGATGGATCCATGCGAATGTGTATCAATTACCAGCAACTGAATAAGCTGACCATTAAGAACAAGTACCCACTACCGAGGATAAATGACTTGTTCAACCAGTTACGAAGAGCTTCGGTATTCTCTAAGATTGACCTCTGATTTAGGTATCATCAGTTGAGGATTAAGGAGGCTGACGTACATAAGACGGTGTTTAGGACTCGTTATGGTCATTACGAGTTCCTAGTGATGCCATTTAGACTGACTAATACACCGACAGCTTTCATGGATCTGATGAACCGAGTGTTTCAATCTGGTTTATTCAAAGACTGAGGATGAGCATGACGAGCACTTCAGAGTTGTTCTTCAGACTTTGAGGGAAAAGCAGTTCTATGCTAAGTTTAGCAAGTGTGAATTCTGGTTACGTGAGGTAACATTTTTGGGCCATGTGGTTTATGCTAAAGGATTCAAGTTGATCCTCGAAATATCGAGGCTGTGATGGAGTAGAAGCAGCCTAGGAACGTGTCTGAGATCCGTAGTTTTTTAGGACTTATGGGTTACTATCAGTGATTTGTGGAGAGCTTCTCATTGATTACAGCACCCTTAACCAAGCTGCTACGTAAGGGTATACCATTTGATTGAACTGATATATAGCAAAAGAGCTTTAAGAAGCTCAAAACTGTACTGACTGAGGCTCCTGTTCTGATACAGCCTGAATCTAGGAAGGAGTTCATAGTATATAGTGATGCGTCACTTGTCAGTTTGGGATATGTGTTGATGCAGGATGGTAAGGTGGTAGCATATACGTCTCGTGAGCTTAAGACTCATGAGGCAAACTATCCAACACATGATTTGGAGTTAGCTGCGGTGGTATTTGCACTAAAAATTTAGAGGCACTATCTATATGGTGTGAAGTGTATCATATACACGGATTACAAAAGTCTCAAGTATCTTCTCATTCAGAAGGAGCTAAATCTTAGGCAGTATAGATGGATTGAGCTGCTTAAGGACTATGACTGCACCATTAAGTACCACCCTGGTAGGGCCAACGTGGTGGCCGACGCACTGAGCCATAGAGCTATGACTGATTTGAGGGCGATGTTTGCTTGCCTAAGCTTATTCAATGATGGTAGCTTATTAGTCGAACTGCAGGTTAAACCGACATAGATTGAGCAGATTAAGGGTAAGCAGTTGGAGGATGGGTCTTTGGGTCATCGATTCCGACAGATTGAGAGTAGTAGCACTACTGATTTTGGGATGAACCTTGAAGGGGTGTTGTGTTTCCGTGGATGAATATGTGTGTCGAATGACACTGATTTGAGACAATCCATTCTAAGAGAGGTGCATAGTAGCTCTTATGCTATGCATCCTGGCGGAAATAAGATGTACCAAGACCTCCGTGAGTTATATTGGTGGCCAGGATTGAAGCGAGAGGTTACTGAATTCGTGTATAGATGTCTGACTTGCCAGCAAATTAAGGCTGAGTTAAGATTCCTCTATGGAAATGGGAGCATGTAACCATGGACTTCATTAGTGGGTTGCCCCTAACATCCACTAAGAAGGATTCAGTATGGGACCAAGTCCGCCCACTTCATACTAGTTCATACTAATTATTCTCTGTAAAAGCTGGCGAAGCTTTATATTTCTGAGATAGTGAGACTGCATGGAGTATCGGTTTCGATCATCTCTAATAGGGATCCTCGCTTCATGTCTCGATTTTGGAAAAAGCTGCATGAGGCTCTGGGTTCAAGGTTGGACTGCAGTACTGCATTCCATCCTTAGACCGATGGTCAATCGCAGAGGGTGATTCAGATACTGGAGGATATGTTGAAGAGCTGTGTTATTGATTTCTGAGGCAGCTGGGAGGAGTATTTACCGCTAGTGAAGTTTGTTTATAATAACAGTTACCAGTCTAGCATTCAGATGGCACCTTACGAGGCCTTGTATAGTCGTAAGTGCCGCACTCCCTTATGTTGGACTGAGTTGGGTGAACGACGTGTTTTGGGTCCTAAGTTGGTTTCTGATAAAAATGATAAGGTTAGAGTTATTCAGGATCGTCTGAAAGAAGCTTCGGATAGGCAGAAGTCCTACACAGATTTGAAGAAAAATGATATTGAGCATTTTGTGGGAGACTGTGTGTTCCTTAAGCTTTCGCCATGGAAGAAGATTCTGAGGTTCGGTCGGAAAGGCAACCTGAGCCGTAGGTTTATAGGATCTTACCGTATTTTGAAGCGGATGGGACTAGTTGCTTATCAATTGAAGCTACCTCTAGAGTTGGATTGTATTCATGACGTGTTCCATGTCTCTATGTTGAGACGCTATCGCTCTGGTCCTACTCACTTGTTCTTGTTGAGGAGATTGAGATTAGGTCAGACTTGACTTTTAAGGAGGAGTCAGTATAGATTTTGGGTTGTGACGTAAAGTGTCTGAGGAGGAAATCTATTCCACTAGTTAAGGTTTTATGGCATAATCATAGCACTGAGGAGGCACGTGGGAGCCTGAAGATGCGATGCGTCAGCAGTATCCTCGTCTATTCTGATCAGGTAACTTTCGAAGATGAAATTTTCTTTTAGGAGGTAGAATTGTAACGCCCCAAAAATTTTTATTTCTATTTTGTGAATGTGTGACATAAATAACCGTCTGCTTCAGTGGTTAAGTGGTCTGGGTATGTGTGGGAGGTCTCAAGTTCAAGCCTTACTTGGGTTAAATTTTGGTATTTTTCTAAATAAAGCCTTAAACTTACTTAAAAGGCTTAAGTTTAATTGTTGGTAAGTTTATATCAAAATGGGCCTTCTGGTCTGGTGGTTAAGTAGAGTGTTAGTGTCTTTCAAAAAAACAAAGTAAAGTGTTAGTACGTTGAAGGTATTGAGTTCAAATCCCTGCATTGGTATTATTTTTACTCGGCTATGAGTGAGAATTTCGGTTCTGATAGAGTTCTGTGCAGTGAGGGAGTTCGGTTGAGTGAATTTAGGAGTGTGGGATAGTTGGGAAGTTATCAAAATAGATTTTCTTTTTATCAATTTTCTACTTTTCTTTTCCCAAGATTTTCTAACGTTAATCTTTTGTTTTCCTGTAGTTTCTTCTCCTTCCTTTTCACTTTCAATTTTTGTTCTCCTTTTTGCCGAATCTTGCTTCTCTTTTTTTCCCCTCTCGTTTCATTTATTTTTCGATTCATCTCTTGCAACTCTTGATTTCCGGTGGTATGGTAAGTTATATTTGGTTTTGAATTGAATATTCGTGGTTAGTATTTGATTAAGGTTTAGTATTTTTTAAGTAAGGTTAAAGTGCTGGAGCATTTCTAATTAGGGTTGTAGTGGTGTGGAATCTCTATTGCTTTGTTGAAGGTAAGGGTTTTGGTGATTTCAAGGGTTTCCTATCTCAATATAGTTCAGTTTAGTCTCGTTTAAAATGGCCAATTTGGTGATATGTTGGTCAAATATAGGTTTTAGAAGGCTCAGTGTTTGATTTAACTTCAATCAAAACCAGGTATGTACCCAATTACGCAGAAAATAAGTTTTCAACAAAAGCTGAAACCCTCACTATCAACATCACATGGGCGTGTGGTCGCCCGTGTGGTAGGCCGTGTGCCCTGACACTAGCGTGTGATTGACGAGGCAAGGCCGTGCGCGAAGGACACAGCCGTGTAATGGCCAAGCAGGTCATATGCGACACACCGTCTAGACTGAATTGGGTCATGTGGGCCATACGGGTAGTCCACACGGGCGTGTGAGATTTTGGGCCAGGTCGTGTGCTCCAGACGGCCAAGGATAATTTGGCCATGTGGGCCATACAGGCGTGTGAGCCCATTTTCACTGAATTGATTGCTAAGGCTGTACGGGTCGCCCAAGTCGACTGTGAACCTGCTGTAGGGTCAGTAACATTACTTAGACCTCTAACTGAATGAACTGACTGATTGATTGATTGATACATATTGAGCATGATGATAGTATGCATGTATACTGAACTAATTATATGTACTAATATCATGAGATAGCATGTCATGTATTGTATGTTGCATTGTATGGGGTTGGGTTGATTATATTTGGAGGAAGTGTACTGAAAGGCTCTTAATCCCAATATACTGGCAGCTCAGCTGTAAATTACTGTTTTGTGCCGCATTCGATACTACCTGGAGTGTAGGGATAGATGAGTTGATTTAATCCCTACATAAAGTGTAGGTTGGACAGAGACGGTGTGTAGAGGCTGCTTGGGTAAGACTTTGTTACTGAATATTGCATGATTACTATCGATACTATGATGGGCTAAGGCCCTACTACATATTTGATACTGATACTATGATCTGCTAAGGCCCTACTGCATATTTGGCACTGTAATACAATGATTCCAATGGCTTTTGCTACTCTAACCGTCCCGACCACGATTTTTCCTTTTTTCTAGGCATTTCATTTCGCCTTGAAATAAGAAATTGTATTGATACTAGGTATCAAAAAAAGCATATTAACTAAAATAAAGGAGTAAATAGAAATGGAGAAATAAATAGTGGGTTCCATCGTTTCTATGGTTACTTCTTAAACGGTGAGTTCCCCTCGCTCAATGAGAAAATGGCTCAGATTCTATAGGATCAAACCTATGGGACTTAGGGAATGATGGAAGGGAATAAAATAAAATAAAATAAATTAAAAAAAGAGGGGAAAAAAATAATAAAAATAATAAATAAGTAAATAAAAATGAAGTAAAAGAACCCAGTTTCCAAATGAACAAATTCAAACTTGAAAAGGATCTTTCTGATTCTTGAAGAATGAGGGGCAAAGGGATTGATCGAGAAAGATCTCTTGTTCTTATTATAAGATCGTGTGATTGGATCCGCAGATGTTTGGTAAAAAAAATCTTCTCTTTTGAGAATAATCAAAAATGGGTTAAGGCCGAAACCGTTACTGTTACAGAAAGGGGCTTAGGTCCAAGACTATTTTGACTATGCACTGTGTTTACTGTTGTTTGTTTTATGTGAAATTACATACTGAGTTTACATAAACTTACCCCCTCAGTTTAATGTGCACAGGTAATCCCCAGACCTAAATGGATCGGTGCAGCGGAGGACTAGACGGTGACCACAGTATTTGGACTATACTTTTTTTAATTTATATTTATGGTTTTATTATTATTGAGATGTTATTTGAAGACTCTTCGGGACTTTTGCTTCAATTCAGTTTTTATCTATTTTGTGGAATTATACCTGCTAGTCGTAGAAAGTTCAGTTTTTAAAAAGCTAAAGTATTTTCTAAACCCACGATTACTTAACCTACTTAGTTTTAAAAGCTTCTGCAATGAGAAACGGTTTAAAGCAAATTTTTTAAATAAGTAAAAAATTTTCTTAGAACTAATAAGAGATAAAGATAGGAATAACATGGAAATGATTTTAATGTAATAACTTAGTTTACGAACACACTATCATGTGGCATCGCCAGATTCGACCATAACATCTAGGCCGGGTTTGGGGTGTTACAAAAATGTATTATCTGCGGTCACTAGAGTTATGCTCCTCCGACGTCGTCTCCGAACACAAAACAGGTGTGGTGTTCGAACCTTAACTCCTCGTTTTCCTATTTATTTTGCAAACAATTGATTCAGCATATCTTGTGTGGTGTTAATTCATTAGTTTCGGGTTGTTGGTCATTGAAAGTGAGTGTAATATTCCTTATTCTGATACATACTTGATACGGCGTAGGTTGGGGTCAGATTAGGTGGTAAAAACAATGATTTCAGGGCCGTTTAAGGGTGGTTTCGTGACCACTCCGCCGGCAACACAAGCGTGTGTCGACTTATACGGCCATGTGAATTTGGGCATTAGGGTTTCCGGGCCAATTTGGGTGCCACATGGTCGTGTAGCCAATTTGGGGATTTTTATCATTTCTCACACGGACGTGTGAATTTGGGAATTAGGGATTCAGGGGTTTGGAGTCATACGACCTAGCCACACAGCCGTATGGCTGATTTGGAGATTTAAAGATCCTACACGGGTGTGTGTTCTGGACACACAGTCTTGTCTGGTAAGGCACACGGGTGTATGAGACCCTCACATGGCCGTGTCTGCCCTGCACTCGTTTTAGCCCAAATGGATAGAGAGTTACATGGCCTGTTCACATGGTCGTGTCCCTGCATCACACAGGCGTGTGCCTTTGTCACATTACCGTGTGCCACCTTCTACACGGGTGTTTTGACCCCACTCGACCTATGTTATCCCACACAGCCAGAGTACATGGGCGTGTGGCCCTATCTCGCCAAATGTTGGTTTTAGGTCAAAATTTAGTGTAATTGTGGCTCTATGTATTTCAACCCTCGATTAAGCTTTAGTGAGGGTACTTACGACTCTACTCTAGGTTTGATTTATGTGATACTAGTGACTGTTTGCGTGGCATAATTGATACTAAAATCGAGTAAATGAGTGTACACATTTCTGATCCTGATTAATTAAATACGAGTGTTTGTCTCTGAATGACTGTCTGAAATTGGTAATCTGTTTCTGTTTGTCTTTCTGCACTCATACATATACATAAAACATTTTTGGGTGGAATTTTGAAGAGAATAAAGATTAATACTGAACTGAACTGGCAGTTTTACTACAACTGGTCTGTACAGCAGATTACCGCACTACACCGTACAGCATATACATCAGCTTCGCTGCATATGACTATCTGATTTGGTAGCCTTGCTGCAACCTTACTGGTATAGTGATTTACTGTATCGTACTATACCATATCTACGTTACCTATGCTACGTATCCTCATTTGATCTGGCAGTTCATACTACACGACTATACTGCGGGTTACGGCGTGGCACTATACAACTTATACATTAGCATTGCTACGTATTATTATTAACTGATCTGGTAGTTTTTCTGGTTACTGTTAGCCCCAATACCCAGAGGGTCGTAAGTAGTCTCAATACCCTGAGGGTCATGGACTTACTGATGGTCATCGTTGCTGGGCAACCCGGGATGACATCACAAAAAGTGTAGGGCTAGGTGGGTGTTTTAAACCCCACAGAAAAGTGTAGGGATGGACGGAGAGGTGTGTTGGCTAGTTTGGTTGGTTTTATATTTTAACTGTATTCATACGCATTTATTGACTGTTCTGAGTGATAAACTCTGTTTGCATCTATCTGACTGAATAGAACTTCTGACTGATTGTGTTTTGATACGTGTGAATCGTTACTATCTATCGAGACTTCTGTCTCGAGTTTACCATTTGATTCTGTAAGTAAATTCTGCTTATCCGATCAACAGTTCTGCATGTTAGACTGTCTGATTGTAACTGTCTGACTGAATGGTTAATGTGACTGTGTGACTGATTGAGAATTATTGTTACTATGACTAAATGGTACATACGAATATGTGTCTAAGTGTATTTTTAACATGCTCTAAATATTGTTATTTACCGGTACGTCCGTTGAGAATGTACCAACTGGTTCTGTATAGCTTTGTAAGTATGTACTGTTTTCTGTTTCTGGTTATGGTTCTGAGGTTAACTAGTTTGATCTCACACTGAGCTCGTATAGCTCACCCACTCTTCTATTTCCCTTTCAGGTACAATTTAGTTTCTGAAACTGGACTCAGTACGCGGAGGTCTCGGATAGTTTCGATAAATTAAGCTATCAGTTTGTGTTTTTCAATTTATACTTATGTGTCTGGTTATTGAACTATAAGGTTTTATAATACTGTGGTACAATTTTCATTTTAATCTTTTAATCATTCACTTCATTTCGATTTTATAATAACTTATCTACAATTATTACTAACTGGTTTGTAAATGATTATATGGTTTCGGTAAAGAAATTAAGGTTGACTTGTTTTTGTAAAATTTTCTCACGATCACTTCAGTGATCAATGTAGCACTCTGAATTCAGTCTAAACTTCTAGGTCGGATTCAGGATGTTACACATCTTGTGATGTATGCACTGTTGTAAGGCTTGAGTTAGCATCTTCCATCCTTAGCAAGCAATAGAAGTTTGTTTATACTATATTGCAGTAAGAAGAAACCTGTATATTTTTGCCTTCATACTTCGATTCTGATATGCAAGCTCCATGCAAGGAGAACCTAACATGTTTGATAGTTCTGATTATGCTACCATGTTATAGTTTGATAAGGGTGTAATTTGCTTATAGTAATGTAATGTATCTATGCATGCATGACATGATGCAGACCTTGCAAGGCCACTACATTTGTTGTGTATATTATGATCTTTATGTTTGATGCTTTGCATTCTTTATTTTGAGATGTAACCCATAAATTGGATGTTGGAAATGCTTGTACGTGATAGATGCATTCATAACTTTAAAAGTCCAGAAAACTTTTTTGTCCCACTATTAGTCTGACATGATTTATTTGATTGTCTCTCCACAAAATCAATAAAGATTTGAGCAATTAATTATTATCATTGCTTGAGAAACTTTCATATATGTATGTATGTACTTTAGTCATGGTAACTTGTTGTTATTTTAGGTAGCTTAGAAGTTCCAAATATTAAAATTCCAAAGTTGTGTTTCGGGAAAGTAGGAGTTGATAATTCAAAGCTGAATAATGTTAGAGTTTGTATAAGGCAAAGACCATTGCAATATACTTCCCTGGTTAAATGCTTGGAGAAGGCATTCAGCATAGGTTTGAGGCAATCTGTTTGGTTTCTAATATAGTGCTTTGGAAACCCAGGGTAAGTAACTTTTTCTAATATAGTGCTCACAATTATGGATTTATTTGATAATTGTTGTTTGAGACAATCTGTTTGGTTTCTTGTCGATAGCCATGGTGTTTTTTTTTTCTTTTGAAGGGGAGAGATTTGAAAGCGAAAAAAAAGAAAAAAAAAGGTGAAGAGCTTTTTTAACTATTTTCTAACAAAAGAATAAAAGCACCCATCCATGGTGGATGTACCGACATGTCAACAAAAGTCATTTGGATATTATAATCCCTAATAACTTCCATCAATGTTAAATGGCATGATCTAGGAAGTAACAACTAATGTTAAATGGCAGTTATTGTAGCTCAAAACATAATTCAGCTTTTTAGTTTAAGACAAGGATTAAATTGAATTAATATACTATACCAAGTATTTTTATTGTTAATATAGATTATATTAATTTTTTTATCATTCTAGTTCCGTTAGTCCTTTATAATTTGAGATCATTTTGACTTCATTATAGATGTCAGAAAAAAGTAGGAAAAGAAATACAAAGGCAAAGCTTAAAAAGTTGGATGGAGGTCACACTGGTGAAACCTTTGGCAACCAATTGAACAGGTTCAACAACTGGGACCTTCCAGTTTAATAAAAAATAATTTACAATATTAAATAAGAATTAAATATAATAGATATTTAGTAGAAATACGAATTTTGCTTAATAGTATAGTATAGATTCAAAGGGTTAAAGATCCAAATCTCATAGCATAAAAAAATTTAAAAATTAAGTTTAAAACCAGTTTAAATATTTTTTTACTGGTACAACTAGTTTTTGTCTGAATTATTTAGTAAAAAGTCCATTGAACTTTAAATAGAACAAGTATTAGATTAAATTTTAGAATTATTTAGTAAAAAAAAAAATACTTGAAGATTAAATTTTAAAAGTTCATATGGTTCAGGGACTGAAGGCAGGATTGATATCACTAAAATAATAGAAAGATCAAAAGCCTAACCGAGTCCATTGGAAGTTAGATAAAGCAGGGTGACACTAAAGGTAAAATTATTGACCTTATAGCTAAGCTATTAAAAGATTAAAGTGGTCAAATCTTAAATTAACTTTGTGTCTAAATTTAAATTAGTGCGTTAATTTTAAATGAAATCCTTACTGAGTCTTTAAATTCAGATTTCGTTATGCCATTTCTTTAAGTTAGACCAGATTATTATTAATTTTCAAATTAATTGCACATTGATTTGTAATAATTGCATATTAATTTGTAAATTTTTGTGTGATCCTATGGCAAGCTTGCATCTTTTTTGTAGTGATCAAATATTTGTGTGGCATTATTTTGTGTAGATGAATCGTAAAAAAGATCAAAATGCAATTGTTGGAGTCATAGCTTCAGTTTTAACTTTTGGGGCTCTTTGGATTAAAAAATTAAAAACTAGGAAGGAAATTGCTTCTCACCCTCATGTGAATCGAGATTTTGAAAGAGGAAATTATATTAATAGTATTTTATGTAGTGGTGACCAGCATTGTATTGATTAAGGATGAGATCGATTGTCTTTTTTAATTTGTGTGATGTCCTTAGTAGGAATAATTTGTTATAATCAACTAAATCGGTGAATATTAGGGAGCAAGTAGCTATATTTTTAGATATAATTGGTCATAATGTAAGGTTTCAGGTGGTTGGATCTAGAAATTGTAGATCAATTGAGACAATACACTGTTACTTTAGGGTTGTATTGAGAGCTATTTTGAAATTGTATAAACTAGTTATTAGATTACCTGATGAGTCAACTCCTAGTGAAATAAAAAACAATCCAAGGTTTTATTCTTATTTTAAAGATTGTATTGAAGCATTAGATGGAACTCATGTTCATACATCCATTCCACTTAGCATTCAAGGAAGATTTCGTAGCTGTAAAGGGGGGACGACACATAATGTATTTGCTGCCAATATATTTGTTTTGAAATTTTCCTATGTTCTAGCTGGTTGGAAATGTAGTGCACATGATTCTCGTATTTTGAGTGATGCACTTTTATGCCCAAGAGGATTAAGAATTCCGGAAGGTAAGAATTAACATTAAATATCAAATAGTTCAAGTAAGCTCATAATTTATTAGTAATATTATCTTGCTGATGCTGGATATGGCATCTGAAATGGATATATTACCCTATATCGTGGTGTTCGATATCATTTAAAAGAGTTTAACGCTCAGGGGCCAGAAAATGCAAAGGAACTCTTTAATCTCCGTCATTCATCATTGCAAATCACTATTGAACGTGTTTTGGGGATTTTCAAGAAACGGTTTCATGTGTTAGATGTTGAACCATTTTGGAATTTTCAAACTCAAGTAGATATAGTTTTGTCTTATTGTGTCATTCATAATCATATAATGGGTGTTCATCCTAGTGATTTACTTAATCAAAGATTATACGAGGAGCCTAAGTCTGATTTGATAATACCAACTCTTACGGAGCGAAAAGAAAGAGAAGAAGCAAGAGAATGGTTTACTAAGAGAGAGGAAATTGCACAAACTATGTGGAACGATTATATGGTTAGAAATATTAGGTAGGTTTAGGGCTTAGGGTTATTGTTTCTATGTTATGTATGTTTTAGTATCAAAATTGTTATTATTTTTAATGTTGGTTGGATATTGATATTGAAATTAGTTTGTTAGATTTTGAAATTATTATATTTTAAATTTGTTAGATATTGAATTTATTATGTTTTAAACTTGTTGGATATTGAAATGATTGACAATGACAATTATTAATGTAGAATGGGTAAGGGCAACAAAAAAGGGGCATCCAAGCAATTCAGGTGGACAAAACCGACGGAACATCTTTTTCTCGAAATTCTAGCAGAGAAGACCTAGAAAGGAAATAAGCCTTCTAACACTTTTAAAGCAGTTTCTATTAATCGAGTTGTCGTACTTATTTCTAAAAGATTTCAAGTCCAATGCGATACGATGCGAAGCATGTGGAAAATCATTTTTGAGGACTGTAAAAAGCCAGTGGCAAATTATATGCACAATTTGAGCTAAAATTGGTTTTGGTTAGGATGATAACATGAAAATGATCGCATGTGATTGAGCAACAAATGATGTAACAATATGGTAATATATGTATATATATTAAGTATATTTCAATTGTTTTTTACCTGTTATTCTAACTGTGTATAACATCCAACAGGCACACAAGAAGTATGAACCATTTTTGAATAAAAGTATTGACCATTATGATGAAACGGCTTTGGTTGTTGGCAAATATATGGCAACGGGGAGTTTTGCCAGAACATTTGCTAACATAGACTTGGATAATGGTAACCAAGATTCAGTGCCTATAGACTGCGACAATAAAGAGATTGAAGAGGTAAGAACAAAAGTATCTTCATCTGGCACATCTAAATGTAAAAGAAAATATGCTCAAGAAAGTGTCGTTGATGAACAAATTGAATTTGTGGGTGAACAACTTGGCAAAATTGCTAATGCTTTGGAACAATTTACTGCGGATAAGACATCCCATCTTTATGAAGAAGTGATGTCGATAGAGGTAGAAAGATTTGATGACGACTTCCTTTGTAGTGTGTTTGATTATCTTGTGGGTCATGAATCCGAGGCCAAAGCTTTTTTAGTTAAAAGTAAGAAGCATAGAAAAATTTGGCTTCAAAAATTTTCTCAAGGTTAAAGATATTGATACTTTAATGTGGTGTAATATTGGTTATGCACTTGGACAATGTTGTTGTGATCATGTGGTGTACTACTAATTATACACTTGGATAATATTATTAATTTCTAGTATTAATTGTGGTTCGGAAGCTAATTTATAATTATTCAATCTTTATTTTTTATTTTTTATAACACAATTAGGAATGATTTATTTGCTTTGGTTGTTTTCAATTTATGACGGTTAATATTCTAACTTAATAATTAAGTATTATTATATATTTAATTTGATTTATTTATAAATAAATAAATCATTGCAATATATGTAAAAATAATGTAAAATATAAATTTATTAATATATATAAAATAAACTCAATTAAACAATGAAAAGATAATAAATTCTCAAATGTATGTTTATTTTATTTAAAACAGTTTTTATGAAATATTTTCAAGAAATCTGCCAAATAATAAAAAATATTTTATACAGATTCATCCAAACACCAGAAAAGTAAATCATTTTCCAGAAATCATTTTCCGAAAAATATTTTACCGGCAAACAAACGGAACCTTAGTGAAAATTTTGTTGAATAGCTTGAAATAAACAAAAATGTTACAAAGATTTCATTGATTATTTTATAATATTACATACAATATTTAGGTTATATCATTTTATATTATTTGTAAAAATATAAATTTTTAAAATAAAATAAAAAATAAATTTAACATAGTATAACTAATATATAAAAATAACATGTGCATCACATAAGATAAAAAAGCTAATTTTTTAATAATTTATTTACTTTAAACTGATTAGACCAATTAAACTAGGAATTGGTGGTATACTTAATTCCTTTAAGAAGCTTATAGGATGCAGAAAATTAGTTACTGAGCTTGCTTAAATAGATATCTTGAAAAAAAAAGAAAAATCAAAAACAAAGAAAGAAAGGGTAAAGGGCAGCCCAACATATGTATTGGGTAAGGCCTAAGAGATAGAGAAGAAGGAAGTGAATTAGACGCCCAACATTTTATCTGTAAATTACTTAATTGGTCGCCTAAGGGTTTTCAATTTTGGGTACTAAAATGAAATACTTCTAATTTTGTTGTTAAACTTTTAGGTATTTTCATTTTTGTTACCCAAGCGTAAAATTTTTAATAGCAATTATCTATACATGCTGTATTATGTTTACACTTTTATTTTGATCACTTAATTTTTAGGTCGCTTTTATTTTGGTCACTTAATAAAATATCTTTTTTAAAGTATTGATTAGGGTAACAAAAATAAGAATTAAAGTGAAAAACGATAGAAACTAAAATAAAGCATTAAAATTTTTTAAATTGTACTTGTTTATTACATCGCTGAAAATTTTAAATTTCTTTTTGTTTTCAATATTGAAACTTTAAATTTAAAAGCATACAAATCAAATAAATAAATTGTTAAAAAAACTATCCTTGATAACATTAATCGATTTGTTATTGTAATATTGAAGTTAATTAAATTAATTTCCTTCTAAATTTTAGAATTTGATTTTATATTTCCATATTATTTTTAATGAAACTCATATTTAATAAATTTTTATGAAATTTAAATTTATTTTGATTATATAATCTCAAATCTTCCTTACAAAGCTAAAATCAAAGAAAACTTATTGCAATTAATTAAGTTAATTGCTTGTTTGGGTAAAGAAGTGACGAAAAAATTCTAAGTTTATTTGGCATGGAATATAAAATTAATCAATTTAATTAATTGTAAAAAGACTCGAGATCATACAATAAAAAAAATTGGTTTTCATATACAATTATTAAAGATAATTTATTTAAGTTTGTTTTAATTTAGAAATATACAATAAAATTTTAAGATTTAAAAGGAGACTAAATTAATTAATTTAATTAATTTCAATATTATAAAAGTAAAACGGTTGGCACTATTAATAGATAAATTTTTTAAATAATTTATTTAATTAATTTTGATATTTTGAATTTTAAAATTTTAATATTGAAATTAAGAAAAATTTTAACTTTCTGTAGAGAGGAAAACAAGTATAATTTAATAATTTCTAAACCATTATTTTAATTTTTACTGCTTTTTCACATTAATTCTTAATGTTGTTTTACCTTAATCAATATTTAAAAAATATTTTTTACCAAAATAAAAGCGTGAATATGATCGGATATGTACAAATTAATTTTCTTTAGAGATTTAATGGTTGGGTGACAAATGAAACTGCCTTAAAAATTAAGTGATGAAATTATAATGATTTCATTTTAAACGACTAAAATAAAATTATTCTAAAAGTTGAGTGACCAGGTAGTTTACTCTAAAAATAAATGCAAAGGTTGTAACTTTGGAAGCTGGAGTGATCTCCAAGCCATCTCTCTTCAGTCTTTTAAGCTCCGCTTTTGCTAAAATCAAACCAGTTTCTCCCCTAAATTTACTGAAATTTTATTGCAAAACCCCTTATTTCTCCGATGTCGGTATGTCATTTCTTTTTTTCTGAATTTTTTTCTTCCCCTTTGTTGAAACCCTAATTTAATTTAAATAATGTATTGTTTTGGTGGTGGATGATGGTGGCAGATCTTCGAGTACAATGGGAGTGCCCTAATAGCCATGGTAGGCAAGAACTGCTTCGCCATTGCCAGCGATCGGAGACTCGGAGTTCAACTCCAAACTATCGCCACCGATTTCCAGAGGATTTATAAAGTCCACGATCGCCTCTTCCTCGGTCTCTCCGGCCTCGCCACCGATGCTCAAACCTTGTATACCCTTCATTTTTCCCTTTATGCTTTCTTTTTTTTTTCCCTATAAAAAAACAATTATTTATCCTAATATTTGGGTTTTCTATTTCTTTTAAATGATAATATTTGAAGGTATCAAAGGCTTGTCTTTCGGCACAAACTGTATCAGCTAAGAGAAGAAAGAGACATGAAACCTGAGACTTTTGCTAACCTTGTTTCTGCGATTCTTTACGAGAAAAGGTCTGTTTAACTTCTCCCTTCGTATCACCCCTCTAATATTGGGCTAAGTTAGATTTTTATTTTTATTTTTTACATTTCAGGCTGTCAACTTAGTTCTTGAGATTATTGGAAGAAATAGCAAGATTTAGTTTTGTTTTATGCAGCTAAGTACTAACTGTTGATTAGTTTGGCATTCTAATTAATTTCAAAAGAGAAGTCCTAGGAGAGAAATTGATTAATCAATAATAGAATTAAGATCGCTGGATTAGCTTGGGATAGAGGATGGGTGGCAAATGCCTGGATTTGAGCTCCGAACTTGGATGTCACCTCTTGGAGATGGTTGCGTTAACCAACTGAGCAAAGCTCCGAGTTTGCTATAGTATCCTCTTGAATAATACTGGTTACCAGTTCAGGAGAGAAAAAGACCTTGCTTATGTCCTTGAAGGGGAATAGTCCACTTACCTTATGACAAGAAACTGAGCATCAAAGATATTCTTGGCCCAACCTTAATTTCATGTTTAGCCTTCAAACCTAACAGAGGGACTCTTCGTTACTAATAAACTCCAGCCCTTCCTTTATGATATGTCTAGCTAGAAGGAATTTCTAAGGAAACAATAGATTTGGAGTCAGGATTACACTTGAACGGGTGAACCATTTTATATGTTTGTGATAAGTTTTGTGGCATTTTTTCCCATAGGTTTGGTCCATACTTCTGCCAACCTGTAATTGCTGGATTAGGAGATGAAGACAAGCCCTTCATTTGCACCATGGATTCCATCGGAGCCAAGTAAGTTGACTTCATTCTCTTGTAATTTTTGAAACCAAAAAGCATGAAGTCATCTTAGTTGCTAAGTACATCCTTATTACCTTTACTCACAGTATTTACCTAACCAAGAGTGTTGTTCTTGTAAACCTAATTCATGTTACTTTCTACTTGGTAAATATAAGCTCTACCAATCGAATCTCCTCCATGGAAACGAATTTTTCTTTCATATGTCAATCAAAATCTAAAAAGTAGACTTTTTCTGTATTTTGGCATATTGCCTAGAGACCTGTGTCATCTAGGAGAGAACCAGAAATTTGAACACTTGTTACTAAAAGAACTCACTATTATTCCAAACCTGAAATTTGAGCCCTTTTTTTGGGGGTTAAATAACCTGCATTTCTTTAAAATCAGTAATTCGGGCACTGATTGATATAAGAATCCCAATATCATTCCAATTCCGTCTTAAACAACTAAGCATGATCCTTGACATTTGACAAACTAGGGGCTTGAGGTATCCATCTGTAATCACATGATTAGCAAAATTAAGAGCTATGTCCCCTATGCATTCTTTTGTGTCTCCTTGTGCACGTGATAAACAAGAACCATTCCCTAGCCACCAATTATGTATAATAATTTTCTTTTATAGAAGATACTTTTTTATTAATATGTTGATATTATAGTTTTAATAACTATCTTCATTCTAGCAAAGAAGGAAGTAGTTCTAAAAAATTTTAATCCAGTTCTATATATCACAGTTTTTCATGTGTCATTTTCCTTGTGTCTATCTCTCTTCTGAAAGATTTGACTTATAAATGCCCGTTAGTGAAGCCTTACAATCTTTGCCGTGACTAACCCTCATGTTGTGTTTATCCATATTTTGGGTCAATGAATTGGATTATTGCCTGACAATTCTATTTTAACTCTTTATGGTTATAATGATCTCTTTATATTCATTGTTTTGGTTGGTAAAAGCCTTTTGAAGCAAATGCTGAGATTATGACAAATGTTATGTTTTCTTTCTTGTAAATGCAGGGAGCTTGCGAAAGATTTTGTTGTAGCTGGTACTGCCTCGGAGTCTCTCTATGGTGCCTGTGAATCAATGTTCAAGGAGGGCATGGTTTGTTATTTTATTTATTTCCCTATGCTCAAATTGGAACACATTCACATTCCCGTTCACATTATTACCTAAAAACTAAAACATGGTGCTCATTTTTGAAGTAGATAAGGTTACAGTGTATTGACTCGTAAGTTAAAAAAGTATTATGGTTGCTTGCTATTAAATATTCATGCCAGAAATACAAATTCATTCTTCACTGACTCGATGCTTTCTTCTCCAGGAACCTGAGGAATTGTTTGAGACGGTTTCCCAAGCTCTCCTTTCATCAGTAGATCGTGACTGTCTGAGTGGTTGGGGAGGACATGTCTATGTTGTGTAAGCATTTACAAATGTTTTTCGTATGTGTGTGTGTGTATTCCTAGCAGTTTATTCCTGGGTTATATTTGTTATATAATGTTTGCTGAAAAGAATCTGGCTGTTTATAGAGAAAATGCAGTATATGTTCATTTCTTGAATGATGATTGGTGGTTTTATATGATAAGGAGGAAATAAAATTGAAAATATGGAAATGTGGAGTTAAAAAGTAGAAAGATAGAAAATGTATTTTTCTTTCCATTAGTTTGCTTGAAAGGAAAGATGGCAAAATTAGAAGACAACTAATTCCGTTCCATTCAATGCTCGGTAGAGTTGAAAAATAAGAGTAAAAAAAAAAAAGATTTTAAAAATGCATAATTTTGTACACTAAACTTACATCTCTCTTATTTCTCTCATCTTATCATTACAAATTTGAATGATTTGTTTACATTCAAGAGGAAAGAAAATGATCATGTTTCCTATTTTTTCCTTTGACTTTTCCTACTGAGCACACTCAGTTGATTTTCTTCACTTTTTCACTCGTTCAAGCACACCTTAAATATTTGCAGTAGAGAAAACACTGATGTCGGATGCATATTCAAACATGACCATAGCGATATGATCCTCTTGATATCCATCAAATACATAGAGAAAGAGATGAACATGCTCTTATGAGACCGTCATACTTGAGTCCAGTTAACACAGTTGTGATGTATTTGATATATGTATACGATTTGCAGGACGCCGACGGAAGTAAAGGAAAGGATCTTGAAGGGAAGGATGGATTGAATGCCGCCAACTGGTTCATTCCCAGACTCTTTTTAAACTATTTCAGTCAATTTGTGACTCTAGAGTGTTGCTGGATTCTTATGTACTCTTTATAAATTTGATACACCAAGTTCGACATTATTGAGAGCAATGATGGATTTGTAGTGCTTTTCGCTAGTTAAATTTGTTTTTTTTTTTTCTATTCGTTTCTTTAAAGATAAGATGCATGGGAATTTTAGACTTACAAGTTACAACTAAGCTAAAAGAAAATTCGAAATTCGTGGCTTAATATTCTCCCTTGAGTTCCATTTTAGAACTTGAATCCAATTTGTGATATTTATTAAAAGAATAAGTGAGTTTGGTTTCATATTCGATTTAAAATTAAAATGTAAATTTGAATTGAAATTTTTTAATTTTTTAAAGAGGGTCAGTACTCATGATTAGAGGTGTGCATGGTTGAGTTTGGGCCGGGTTTAACTAAAAATTTAGGCCTATTCATTAGGCTCGGGTTGGGTTGGGCCCAAAAATGAACCTAAAATTTTGCCGAAGCCCGACTCATAAAAATGTTAAAATTTGGGTCCGGCCCGGTTTGTCCGTATTAATTTTTATATTAAATACATCAAAAATATTAAAAAAATTAAAATAAATATTTTCAGGCAAATTGAAAATAAATTTTAAAAAAATATGTAGATTTAAATAATACTAAAATAGATCTAACTTAACAAACAAATCCCTCTAAAATAATAACAAAATTAACAAATGCCTTTAAAATAATAACAAAATTAACAATAAAATAAGTTTTATACAATATACAAACAATAACAACAAAATAGTAGCAACATAATAGTAATATGGTAGCAAAATAGGGAGAAAACAATAAGAAAATAACATTCAAAAATAAAAAAATAGCAGATTTTTTTGTCTTTTAGTGAATTCGAGTCGAGCCGGGCCCGGGTCAAAAATACCTTACTCGAGGCCCGGCTTATTTTTTAAACGGGTCTTATTTTTTGTCCAAACTTATTTTTTGAGCCTATATTTTTACTTAAATCCTCCCACATTTCAGTCAAGCCTTCATACCGACTCGGGCATTCAACCATGCACACCTCATGATATCATGATAATTTTAAATTTTTATTCTCAATTCAATTACTGAATTAATTATTGTTTTGTTTTCTACTAAGGACACTGTCAACGGTTTCCTCAATATCCAACTCCTCCTTGCTTTGGTTTCAACAACTCAAATTTATCCTCACGTCACTGTCACTTCAATGTCGGCACTAACATCGATCCTAAGCATGTTGACAATGAGCACTAAGCTTTGATTCTTCTGTAAATGTTCTTTCAAGTTGGCCGACACTTGGTTGTCTTAGAAATCTCACAAGTTTAAAAAATTATGAAAATTACATAATTTCAAGATTAATGATAGGGATGACTTGATTTTTACAGTAAAGTTAGGTTGTCACTTTTTCAGGCGTTACTACTTTAAATTTTTTTTAAAAAAATATATTTTTTTGGCACTATTCAATAAAGTGTCGATACTAGATTGAAATGTATAGGATTAAAATATTTAAAAATTTGATGAAGTAATTAATTTTTTTAGATTGGTTGAAAAAAAGTGTTAGATGAGAGTATTGCGACATCTAATTAAATTTTTTATTTATTTGTATATTATGTATAAGAATAACAAAAAGATATAAGAATAATAAAAATAAACTTTTATCATTTTTAATTTTTTTAAAAAATTAAAATTAAAAAATATATATATATATAATTATTATTTAAATTACCCAATGTGTCTCTTAAAAAATTTCCTCAAGTTTATCTAAATTCAAATATGTTAAGGAATGAATTGAAAATGTTTAAACTTAAATAAACTTGAGGAAATTTTTTGAGAGAAATATTGTGTAATTTTGAATAAAAATTTTATATAGTTTTTTTTTAAGTTTATTGTTTTTAAAAAAATAAAAAAATGAGAAAGATTTATTTTTGTTATTTTTATATTTTTTAAGGGCTATTTAAATTTAATTTTAAAAGGGGACATACTTAACATATAAATAGACCAAAAGTTTATTAGATGATGCCATACTCTCATGCGATATTCTTTTTTTAGCCAATCTAAAAGTTAATTACTTCATCAAGTCCCTTAACGTTTTGCCCCTGTATGTTTTAATCTGGTGCCGCCAATTTGTTAGGCAGCACCAAAAAATTATTTTTTGGGGGGGATTTTTAGGGTGGTACCGCTTGAGCAAGTGGCGACACCCAACTCTACTATAAAAATCAGGTCATTTCTATAATTAATCTTAAAATTAGATTATTTTATAATTTTTTAAACTTATAGGGTCAAATTCCTTAAAAAACCCCGACTCTTCCATTCTCTCTCCCTTGGCTTGTCTTCTAAATCGCCTCATTTTTCACTAAAATCATCAAACCCAAAACTTTTAAACATATAAAACAACATTAAAACCACAAACTTGTCTCCTTTCATGAATACCTTCTATTGTAATTATTTAATCTTAAAAAGGAAAATCATAACTTTACCATTTTCTTTTACATAAAACGACTGAAACAACATGGTTGATGAGCAAAACTCATTTTGTTTACAAACTAAACTTAGACTATTTCAGTTTTTTGTTATGGAAGAAAAATAAGAAAATATAGTAGCAAGACAAGAAGACGAGACAGAAAAAAGATTGAAGGATGAGAAGAAAAGTGAAGAAGCAAAATCAATGTTGAATATTCATAACAACCTTTCGTCTCAAAACATGCTTAGAAGGGAAAGGAGCAATAGTTTGGGAATCAGTTAAGCAAGTCGTTACTTGTAACATTTCCTAACCTTAAACCATCGTCAGAATAGGGTTACGGAGTATTACCAAATATTTTCGATCAAATACGAACACTATACAAACAGTTAACATACGTATTATAAATTAATCATATTATCCTTTTAATAAGCTCTTGAGGCCCAAAGTACATGTTAGAACTAAATCGGGACTGAATCCGATACTCTAGAAATTTTTTTCGTAGAATTTCAAATTTTTTTTTACCAAAACATGCAATTTCATAATTTAACATTTCATATATATTATATATAACCAACCATAGTCATATTATAACATCATTTACAATCATATCCCAAAATGACATTTACAACCAACCTAGGTACATGCCATTTTACAAAAGAAAACATACTTTGCCACTTTACTAAGTTCGGGATCGGCTTTTTGGATGCTGAGTTGGTGATCAACTTGACTCTTAACCTACACACGTAAACAAGCCGTACGCTGAGTATACACTCAGTGGTATTATCATAATTCAAATATTTTAAGTAAAAATAATAATCATGCACAATTAACCTATCATGCACAAGTAACCTTATAACTATTTTTCTTCAATAAATCACTCATGCATTAATCTTTCAATTTAACTTAATAATAGCTATCTTAATTTACTTTTCTTCATTTTGATTTACATATCATCTTAGTATATCAATATCCATTTCATGTATTTCATCAATATTCATTTCATGAAACCATTGTTTCATACCTTTCATTTTCATATCTCAATTCAATATCTCATTCCATTTCATATTCAAAATCATTCAATATTATTCAATTTGCCAATTCATTTATTTACCCTTATTAACAGGACTCGGACTTTAGCGGATATACGGATCCAACCAAACACACCAATATGGCACCCAGTGCCTTGTCGGATAATTCGAAGCAATAGTTGACACCTAGGGTCTCATCGGCCAAGCCAAATTAAGTTGGTACCCAGTACATCATCGAATTTATCCGAAGTAACAATATGACACCCAGTGTCTCATCGACTCAAGGTCGAAGTATCCCTGAACAATTCCAATCCTATGGCATGCTAACTATATCCGACTCAGCCCGAATTAGTTAATAAGGTTTCCAATTTACTTTCAAAACAATTGTTATTTACTATTCACATTTCAATTTCAACCAAACATCACATTCAATTCCAATTTGTTCACATTCAATTTCAATAGCCATAAACACTTTTGAATCAATTTCATTCAAATCAATATCATCATTTCAATTACTTACCTTATTTTACTTACTATGCATTTTAATTAAAATATAACAATTAATAATAAATAGATTTGAATTATAGTAATACAAACCGTAAGTTCTCGAGTTACTTTTCGTCAACTTTCTCCTTCCCCTTTTTAGTTGATGTTTCCGGCACGACGTTAGCTACGAAAATTAAAACAATTTAAAATTATCAATACAACACTAATTCACATCAAATACTTTGATTTTCTATTCAACTTTTGCCTAAATTCCAATTTAATCCCTAAGCAAAAATTATCTTCATTTTCATCACCATTCATTCTTTATTTTCACTCATTTTCTACTTATAACTAAACTTAACTCTCTAATTTTCTCCATAAAACCCTAATTTTGAAATTCTCTCAAGTTAGTCCCTATTATTCAATACTTACAATTTGTTTTACAATTCAATCCTCTATCCAATTCTAACTTGAAATCCTATCAATTTAATCCCTAATTCTTCAATTTGTTTAACATGAACTATGTCTAAGAATACAATAACTTCTAAAATTTCAACATAAATCAAGTAATACTTTGTTCTAGGATCCTAAAGACTCAAAAAATTCAAGAAAAAGAATTAAATTGACTTACCAAATTAGCTTGGAACCCTAATTTCCCCTTTTTCTTTTCTTTCCTTTCTTTCTCCCTATTCTTCTCTATTTCGATTCTCTTTGTTCTTTCTATTTCATTTATTTACTTATTTTAGTTTATAATATAATATGATATTATAATGTAATATAATATTTTATAATATACTTTATAATTAAGTATTTATATTAATATATGTTTTATACAAAAAAATCTTTGATATTTTCTCATTAAACAGCCTCAATTTTAGAAAAATGCATAATTGCCTCTTTAATCTATAATTAAACTTTCATCCCTATTGCAATTTAGTCTTTTTTCCTAACTACTCCTAATTCAAGCTAATTCACCTAACCAAAGTCTAATTAAACACACAACTAACTTCGTAAATATTTTTAATAAATATTTATGAATCCGTTTTACGAAAACGGAGACCCAGCAATACACTTTCTGATGCCCGTAAATTTCAGGTCAATACATTACTTGACAGTTTTGCTTCACATACACAACGTTTCATTTAATTGTTACAAAGCTTAAAAATATGTTGCTTTAATCACTACATAACTTGGACCATAGCACACTGTTTTACAAAAGTATCTATGACATCAAAACACAACGTATTGATCAAAGAAATAAAACAAAACTAACAAACATAATATAATTTTAAATGCATTAGACCGTTAAGAATTCCTTCCCATATCAATTACTCACATCCCCAAAAAGGATCCTTGTCCTCAAGGATCAAACAGTGGAAATCGTTGTTGAAATCCTGTAAATTCTCCTAAGTAGCATCTTTAGGAAAAGTGTTGGCCTATTCCATCAGAACCTCGATTGTAGTATGATTTCCTTTCCTCACCATCCTCCTATCCACCACTCGAACTAGCTATTTTAGAAGGGCTCTATTTGTGCCTACTAGTGGTAAGTTAGCTTATGCTAGGGCGTTCCCAATACGTTTATTGAGCTGAAAAACATGGAAGGTAGGTGAATTCAAAACCCCATTGGGAGCTTCAAACGATAAGCTACCTTTCTCATTTGAGCTTTCACAATATATGGACCAAAGAAATTGGGAGAGAGCTTTTGATTCACCTGTCACCTCAGTGTATGCTGTCGATAAGACTGGAGCTTCAAGTACACATAGTCATCAACCTAAAATTCCCTATCACTCCTTCTACAACCAATTATTTATTTCATTCGATCTTGAGCCATCCTTAAATGAAACTTAAGAAGTTTCCTTATTGCATCTCTTTGTTAAAGACTACGATCCACGATATCTACAGGAGAAGAACCAGCTAAATAAGGTAGTTGGTGGGGTGACTCTTGTCTATACAAGGCTTCATATGGTGTGGACTGAATGGTTGATTGGTAGGTGGTGTTGTACCACCATTCAACTAAAGGTAATCACAAGAACTAGTCGTTAGACCTTTTATCAGTTATGCAAGTAATGTTTAAGGACCTTTGTTTGGCTATCTGTTTCAAGATGATAGGCCGTAGATATGTGGAGATTTTTTCCAAGCCTCTTGAATGATTCTTGCCAAAATTTACGTATGAATACCTTGTGTCTATCAGACACAACCGACTCAGCTGTGGCATACATATTGTATATATGAGTGAGGTATGCTTACGCCATTATTAAAGCTAAGAAGGGATGAGATAACGCCACGAAATTATCATACTTGGTCTGTTGATCTACCACCAGTAAGATGGTATCCTTCCTTTTTGAGTTTGTCAAACCTTTTATGAAATTCATGTTAATTGTTTCCTAGGCTTGGTCAAGTACTAGTAGAGCTTACAAGAGCCTTGAGTGAGTTGCATTATTACTTTTACAACTCTGGCAAGTGACACACTCCCTCACAATTTCTTGATGCCCTTAGATAAGCCCTTCCAATAAAGGAGTCCCTCCATTCTGTATCGAATAGCATGGATACCTGAATGACTTCCCACTGCCCCTCAATGGAAATACTGAAATAAGTCCCTCCTAAGAGTGCCACTAACCATTACATTACCTTTCCTCTTAAGAACCTTACCATCCCAGGAATATTTGGGATGCAATTGAGGCTGGTGTTGCACTTCTAAACAAAGTTGTATTTTATGATCAGTCAGGAAAGAGTCTAACACCCTGGTACACATATTAGACCAAATAGTACTACCAATGTATTTGAGCAGTTGACCCTCCTAGACTTATGGCTTTCTAGACAAGGCATCAACCACGATGTTTTAAGTACCCTTTTTGTAGATGACTACATAATCGTAACCAAGCATCTTGGCTGTCCATTTTTTCTTGTAAGGAGTTATAGCCTGCCTGTTTGACAAGAACCTCAAACTTTGGTGGTCAGCTCTGATATGAAATCTCCTCCTAACCATATACGAATGCCACTTCTTAACTGCCAATAAGACTACTAACATTTCCTTGTCATAGATGGAAAGGGCTTGATGTTTCATCCCCAAAGCTTTGCTAAAAAAGGTAATTAGCTTCCCTTTTTTACTGTAACATTGCTCCAATTCCCTGGCCATAAGCATCGATATTGATGAAAAACTCAGTGTGGAAATCAGTTAGACAAGTATTGGTGCCTGACAAATAACTTGCTTGACTTGTTGAAAGGCTTTATTGTAATGGCCTAAATTCAAGGTTATCGGAACAATGGTTTCGTAACCACAAATCTGATTTAAAGAAAATTTATTTTAATATTTTTGCATAAATATTGATATAATAGGAAATTTTGTATGAAAATATCGATAAAAATTTTTTTACCGATTTAGTGGTTAGTTAAGAAAAAGAAATTATTGAAGAAATTAGGTAAAGACAAGTTATCGAGACCTTGATCTCGTAAAACTGAGTCAAAAATATTTTTATAAATATTTGTGAAATGTTAGTAATATTGTATTAAAATTTCGTTAGAAAATTTTAACGTTTGGGCAGTCAATTAAATGAAAAGGACTAAATTAGAAAAAGTGTAAAAGTTGTTAAGATGATTAAATAGCTTAAGTGTTTAATGAGAAAGGATTTAAAAGGCAAATAGACCCAAAATTTATTTGGGCTGGACGGCAAGGGCATAAAATCAGCAGAAAAATGGATGAATTAAGGGTAAAATTGGAATATTGCATTTTTAACTAAATAAAACTAGGACTAATATGGAAATATCTAGATTTCTTGAGATTTCTCTTCATTCTAATCAGCCAAAACGCCATAGGAGGGGTTCTCTAAGCTGGTTTTTCATAATTTTTGCACCAAGTGAGTTAATCCTTGCCTTTTTCTTGTAATTTTTGTATTTTTTAAGACTTTTACAACTAGGTCCTACTATTAAATTCATTAGTTTTTTATTTTATGGATGAAATTGAAAGTCACTATGGTTGAGTGCTGTAAGTATATGAATATTTAGCATGTAATTTAAGCTTTAATCTTATTATATGATGATTTTATGGAATGAGATGTAAAGGAAGTGGATATTTAGGACCTAATTGTAAAAGAGTGTGAAAGTGAAGTTTGGTGCTGAAATTCTTATTCCCAAAGGTTATAAGGTAGTTTAAAATGATAGAATAAAGTATTAGTTGAGAAAAATCAGCTCAATTGAGAGGTTAATTGAGTAGGGACGAAATTATCACTTATTAAAAGCTTAGGGGAAAAATGGCAATAACCCTCTTGCACTAAAACAGTTTTGGACAGCAGCAGTGGTCCAACTTTGAAAAATCACCATAAATTGTATAAATCGAATTAGAGGGTGAACAAAATATGGAATTAAAGCTTATTGAGTCTAATTTCTCATAGAAGAAACAGTGTAAGCAATAAAATTGTAAATCTTGAGATATAATGCATTTTTTGAGACAAGGTCAGAATGATTTCGGGTTCCCCTATTTCAAATTTGGAAAATCACAAAAAATTGTATAAAAATAATTAGTGACTTAAATTTATATATTTAAAATCCTTAATAAGTCTATTTTCAATAGAAACAAACGGTAACATCATCTGAGTTCTGTATGAGGAGATAATTAATTTTTAGTGAAGAAAGGTCGGAACTGTTATATAGCAGAACAGGGGTAACTTTAAAGAATAAACTGTACTAAATGGATAAACTAAACATTTTTAAAATTTTATGGTGAAAAGATATGTGAGTCTAGTTTCAGAGAAAATTTACGGATCTTAATTTGGAGTCCCTTAGCTTAAGATAAAAATAATTTAGTGACTATGACGCAAGTAGACAGCCTTGGATGAACTATAAATAGTAGTGAAATTGTAGAAAATGGTACATATGAACATGAAATGTTAATTTGATGAATAAATTTATTTATTTAGATCCTGAAGACTCAAATACGAAGCTAGATCGAGGAAAGGAAAAAGTTTGGGATTAGTAGATTTTTGTATACAAACAAGTATCGAGGTAAGTTCGTGTAACTTGAATTATATTCTTAAATGCTTGAAATGCATGTTATTGATGTGAATATGAATTGAATGTTCATTATAAAAATTGATGAAATATTGGTATATTTGATAAAAAGGGGAAGAAATCTCAGTTGAATGAAAGGAAAATTCGATGGATCTCTGAAAAGGAATTGATGGTAAAAGGGGATCTAGCCCGGACGGGTGATCCTATCCTGATATAGCCCTCCCGAAGAATATGTGGAAAATGGATTTAGCCCGGACGGGTAATTCAAATTAGGGTCTGAATTTAGCCTGGACTGGTAATTCAGATCCAAGCTCATTAGAGTAATTGTCGTTGCAGGGGATTTAGCCTGGACTGGTAATCCCGATAATACTCTATGAGTTTATATTATAGGGGATTTAGCCTGGACTGGTAATCCCGCTGTAAGGATGAGGTTCACGGGAGTGTGCTCTCTGAATGGAAATGTGCGCACATGAATATGAATTGACGGACCCGAATTTGTACACTAAAGTGTACCCCTGAAAATCCATCGAAATTTCGAGAAAATTCAACGGGATAAATATGGGAAAATAATAATGGAATGTAAACCATAGTATTGATGAGCTCATCAATCACAGTATATATATATTTGATACATTGAAATTATTATACTAACTTGAATGTTGAGTTTGTGCATGTTAAGGTAACAATGCATTGAATGGATGTATAAATGTTTATTGTATTGTATTGAAAATATTAGGTAAGTATAATTCTTGTTACATGAGCTTACTAAGTACAATGTGCTTACCCTGTTTTCTTTTTCCCTATTTTGTAGTATTAAGAGCTCGGAGGTCAGATTCGGTCGGAGATACATCACACTATCAACCTCAATATTTTGGTATATCTAGAAACTTTATTTTGGAAATCAATGGCATGTATAAGTTAATAAAGTAAATGATAATGTGAAATGAATGTAAAGTCGGCCATTGGTATGGTTAACAAATTTTGGTTTGATATGTGATGAGGTTATCTTATGAATATACATGTCTCTATTTTGAAAATATGTTGAATTGGATTGGTTGATTTGGATTGGTCTCGGTTTAAGTTTTGCAGGGAAGGTTACATGTTTATAAAGGGGATATATATTGAGTTTTTTAAAAAAAAATTTATTGTTCTGTAAACTTCGGTAATGCCTCGTACCCTATTTCAGCGACGAATACGGGTAGGAGGTGTTACATTTATTGGCTTCATGAGACCAATTCCATCCTAGATCTTTCTTCGATTGGCAATTAATGGCCTAGCCACCATGTCATAATGTCTGATAAACCTCATATATTAACTAGATAAGCTTAAGAAGCCTCTAATTTCTTTGACAGATGTTGTTGTACGCTAAGTAAGCACTCCACCTACTTTAGTAGCATTCATGGCCATTGACCTCGTGAGATAATATGGCCTAAGTACTCGATCTTAGTGGTGCCAAAATTGCACTTAGCCTTCTTGGAATATAATTTATCTTCCCTCAAGAGTTGCAAAACCTCCTTGAGATATGATATATGAGATGACCATCTCTCTGAATACACTAGAATATCATAAAAAAAAACCAAAATTGACTTCCTTAGAAGAGGTTTGAAGACAACATTCATCAATGCTTGAAAGCTAAATGGAACATTGGTTAGGCCAAAGGGCATAACTAAGAACTCATAATGACCATCATGAGTTTTAAATGTAGCCTTGTAGATATACTTCTCCTACATCCTAATTTGGTAATAACCAAACCACAAATCTTGCTTGGAAAAATAAGTAGCATACCCCCAACTCATCAAGCAACTCCTTTATGACAGTGATTGGGGACTTATCTTTGATCGTGTACTTGTTAAGTTGCTTGTAATCCACATAGAGGTGCCAACCGTCATCTTTTTTTTTCATCATAATAATTGGATAAGGAAAGAGATTGCAACTATCCCTGATAATGCCTGCTTGTAGCATTTTTTGAATCCACCTTTCCATCTCACATTTTTGGACCGTAAGGTAACAATAAGGTTAGATTTTGACTACCATGCTCTCATCTTTAGGAGGAATTTGGTAGTCCTGCAATCTATGAGGGGGCAACCTGTAACACCTCAAATCCAGCCTAGACGTTATGGTCGAATCCGGCGATGTCACATGGTAGTGTTTTTCAAAATAAATGAGTTGTCATAAAACTTCTTTTCTTATTTATTCTTTTTACAAAAACTTGTGTTAATTCTAGGATACATCTTTCATTTCCAAAACGTTGTCCATTATCACAAAATTATTCTTTTTCAAATTATTGTTAATTTTCGAAATGTCTCTTATTGCAGAAGCTTTTTTTTAATCAGTTTGCGTATTTGAGTGTAATTTGTTAAAACATTTGATTAATTTTGAAAACTTGATTAACCTTACTACTAGCAATTGTAAAAATAATAGAAATCTCAAATTAACCATGAAAAACCAAAAAGGTTAGATTATAGTAAAAACCCCAAATAAAATACTTAAAACATAATAAAAAAATAAAAACATATGCGGTCGCGTAGTCACCTCTGAGTCCCTTGTTGCACCGATCTGCTTATGACTGGGGATTACCTGTACAGTAAAAAGAAAGGGGTGAGTTTACAAAAACTCAGTGTATAATCCCCATGCAATTATACAGTCAAAATGCAAGCAGTAACAGACTCGGCCTAAGCCCATCACAGCAGCAGTATCAATTTGGGCCTTAGCTCATCACATTATTAGTAATCAGAAAGGTCTTAGCCCATTACAATATCAGTAACAGTGACAGTATCAAAATGCATGTCCTACCCAACCATCCATTATACACCATCTCCTGTCCATCACTGCATTCTTGTGGGGATTAAATCACCCACCCATTCCTACACTTACAAATTAGCACCGGTTGTGGCACTAAACATTATTTGCAGCAGAGCTACCAGTATAATAGGCTTAGAGCCATCAGTGATTTGCAGCAGAGCTGCCAGTACAGTACACTTCCTCCAATCATATTTTCCCAACCCCATGAAATGCATCATACAATCATGACATGTCATCTCATGGAAACATGCATATAATCAGAACAGTATGAATATCATGCTCAGTATACAGCCATACATATTCTAATGTCATATAGTTCATTAAGGATCCAGGTAAAGCTTACCGACCCTACAGTAGGTCTACAGTTGACTCGGGCGACCTGTGCAACCTTAGCAGCCAAACAGTGAAAATGGGCCCACAGGCCCATGTAATTTCTCATGTGGGCCCATATGCCTGTGTGGCCCACAAGGCCCAAAATGGCCTTAGCCGTGTGAATCACACGGCCTGGCCCAATAATCTCACACGCCCGTGGGCCCACAAGGCCCAATTTGACATGGCTCATGAATCGTACATGGCCAGCCTCGTTGATCATACGCTCATATTCTTCACACGGGAAGCCACACACTCGTATAGTGTTGACGATTCACACTTCTTGACTTCTTGCTTATTTCAGTTTGCGAAGTTGTGTTTACACATCTGTTAAACTCTGATGCTAATTCCACTACGCTCCCTCTAGTACCCTAAAACGCCAACTAGATTTTAGTACATATACATTCAAGATCAAAAAGGCAGTAGTGGAACTAGGAACAATAACAAAATTTAACAATTTACTTACCCTCAACCCTTCGACAATCCAACTACCAATCAGTGTTATAACAGGGCCGTTTCACCCAAAATCCCTTGCTATCCAAACCAAAAATAAGCCTTCAGTTAGTCACTTTTAACATATAACTAACCATAACTAGGCGGTAAACAATCTATAATCATAATAGTCTTTTACTTATCGTCGGCCAACAAAGAACCTACACACTTAAATGACCGAAGACCACGGCTCAACCTCTTGATTAAAACCTAACATCACAATCCTTTCTTTAAGACTTGATCAAAATAGAATTATAGATTAATCAGAATTGAACTTACCTCGAGTTGCAAGATTTAATGTTGAGCTGAAGAATTATACGAATAAGGAGAACAAAAGGGAAAGTGGTGCACACAAAAAATAAAAATTCGGCAGTAAGGTGGGGGAAAAACAATTAAAATAAAGTCAAATAAAAGAGAAGAAAGATGGAAAAGGAGATTGTCTCAGAAAAACAAATGATACAATTGGCACTAAAGAACTTGGAAATCATCAACAATGAAAACAAAAGAGAGAAGAAAGACCAATGATAAAATTTGGTAGAGAGAAAACCAACACAGAAACAATAATACTATTAGAAAAAATCGTAGAATGAAAGAGAGTAGCCGAAATTCCCCCTTCTAATTTCGGTTCTACCTAAACTCTACCATCCAACTCCCCCCAAACCACTCCTAAAATCCCTCAACATCCTCCTAAAAATCGGCCACAACAACCCCCAATCCCAAAATCTTATCCTAAAATCACTCCAACCTTCCTCCTACTCAGATTTTTACTAAAACACAACCTCTAGCCGTTCATTCAAGCAAAAATTTAATCCCTTTACGCATGCAAGGATTCGAACTTCAGACCTCAAGTAACAATACAACGCCACTTATCCCCTAGACCAGCAAGCCCATTCTGATATATTTTACCAACAATTATTTATAAGCCTACTGATTGGAGATAGGGGTTTAGTTATTTAAAAACAAAAATTTGCCCAATCTAAGGCTTAACCCAAGACTTCTCAAACACTCTCAGAACACTTAACCACTGAAGTAGAGAGACAGTTGTGTCACAAACATACAAAAATAAATATTAAGGATTTTTGGGGCGTTACAACTTTACCTCCTTAAAGAAAATTTCAGCCACAAAATTTCACCTGATAAGAACAAATGAAAATACTGCTACCGCATTACATCTTCAGGCTCCCACGTGACCTCTTCAGAACTATGATTGCACCAAAGAACTTTAACCAGTGGGATGGACTTTCTTCTCAGAACTTTTACATCGCGGCCCAATATCCGGACTGGCTCCTTCTCAAAGGTCAGATCTGGCCTAACGTTGATCTCCTCAAAGCAGAATAATATGCGTGGGATCAGAGCGATAGTGCCTCAACATTGAGACGTAAAAAATCTCGTGGATCCACTCCAACTCTAGAAGTAGCTCTAACTGGAAGGCAACTGGTCCCACTCGTCTCAGTATACTATAAGGCCCAATAAATCTAGGGCTCAACTTGCCCTTACGACCAAATCTCACTATTTTCTTTCATGGTGAGACCTTGAGAAACACGAAATACCCCTCAGAATACTCTATCTTTTGACACTTCAAATCCGCATATGACTTTTGTCTATCAGATGCCTCTTTCAATCGATCTTGAATTAATCTAACCTTATCCTCAGTATCAGAAACCAGTTCAGGGCCCAGAACACGTCGCTTGCCCAACTTGGTCTAGCACAAGGGAGTGTGACACTTACGACCATATAATACCTCGTAAGGTGCCATATGTATGCTAGATTGGTAACTGTTCTTATAAGCAAACTCCTCTAGTGGCAGGTAATCCTCCCAACTGCCTCAGAAGTCAATTACACAACTCCTCAACATGTCTTCTAGTATCTGAATCACTTTCTCAGATTGGTCATCTGTTTAAGGATGGAACACAGTACTGAAGTATAACCTTATGCCCAGAGTTTCATGCAGCTTCTTCTAGAATCGAGACGTAAATCGAGGATTCCTATAAGATATTATCAAAATCGATACCCCATACAGTCTCACTATTTCAGACACATACAGTTTAGCTAGCTTTTGTAGAGAGTAATCAGTACAAACCGGTATGAAATGGGTGGACTTCGTCAATCGATCCACGATGACCCATACACAATCCTTCTTAGTGGATGTTAAGGGTAACCCACTAACGAAGTCCATAGTCACTCTCTCTTACTTCCAAAGCGGAATCTTAATTGGCTGTAGTAAACCTGAGGGTAGCTGATGTTCAGCCTTAACTTGCTGACATGTTAGACATTTACTCAAAAAGTCTGTAACTTCACACTTAAGACTTAGCTACCAGTATAGCTCACAAAGGTCTCGGTACATCTTGTTTACGCCAGGATGCATAATATAAGGGCTACTATACGCCTCTCTCAATATCTACTGCCTCAAATCAATATCTTTTGGTACATAAATTCTCCCACGGAAACAGAGTACCCCTTCATTATTCAGTCTAAAATCCTTAATATTCCCACTCTTGACCTGTCGAAAGCGAAGACCCAAAAACTCGTCCTCCATCTGTTTACCCTTAATCTGATCTATCTATGTCAATTTAACCTAAAGTTCAGCCAACAGACTACCATTATCAAACAAACTGAGGCGAGAAAACATCACCCTCAAATCAGTCATAGCCTTACGGCTTAGTGCATCGACCACCATATTGGTCTTACCAGGGTGGTATTTGATAGTACAGTCGTAATCCTTAAGCATCTCAATCCATCTGCGTTGTCTAAGATTCAGCTCCTTCTGAATGAGGAGGTACTTGAGACACTTGTGATCAGTGTAGATGATATACTTCTCATCATATAGGTAATACCTCCAGATTTTCAGTGCGAATACCACTACGGCCAACTCCAAGTCATGCGTCGGATAATTCACCTCATGAGTCTTAAACTGTCAATACGCGTACACCACTACCTTACCCTTTTGTATTAGTACACATCCCAAGTCGACATGTGATGCATCACTGTAAACAGTAATTTCCTTTCTAAGTTCTAGCTATATTAAAATAGTGGCTTTAGCCAATACAGTCTTGAGCTTCTCAAAACTCTCTTGCTGTGCATTAGTCCAATTAAACAGCACACTCTTACGTAGAAGCTTAGTTAAAGTTGTTGCAATTACAGATAAGCCCTCTACAAATCGTCGATAGTACCCAGCCAGTCCCAAAAAGCTACGAATCTCTGATACAATCTTAGGCTATTTCCAATCCAAGACAGCCTCAATCTTACGAAGATCAACCCTAATCCCCTTAGCAGATACTATAGATGTTACTTCTCGTAACCAGAACTCACACTAAATTTGGCATACAGTTGTTTCTCCCTCAAAATCTGTAGAACCATTCGTAGATGCTCATCATTTTCATCCTCAGTCTCCAAATGCACCAGAATGTCGTCAACAAAAACTAATACAAACCGATCCAAATAGGGCTTGAACATTCGGATAATCAGGTCCATAAAAGCTGTTGGTGCATTCGTCAGTTCAAACAGCATCACTAAGAACTTGTAATGACCATAACGAGTCCTAAACACGGTCTTGTGTACATCAGCCTCCTTAACTCTCAACTGATGGTACCCAGATCTGAGGTCAATTTTAGAGAAAATCAAAGCTCCTCGAAACTGATCGAACAAATGTCTATCCTTGAAACCCATGATCCAGCAATTCTTAAATCTGAGCCTTAAGCTCCACAAGCTCTTTTGGTGCCATCCTACAGGGAGAGATGGATACTGGAGCTGTACCAGAAAGAAACTTAATCCTAAACTCTACTTCACAATTTGGAGGTAACCCGGTAGCTCTTTAGAAAACACATCTGGAAAATCCTTAACCTTCTTGATATCCTTCACCGAAGAATCTCCAGAATCTAAAACACTGATATAGGCCAGATACGCCTCACATCCCTTACAAACTAACTTTTCAGCCTTCAATGCAGAAATCACATCAACAAGTAGTTCCGACGTTCCTCAATTAAAACTACCTCGATGTCCTCCTCAGTTCTCAGTACTGCCCATTTAGTGACACAATCCAAGCTCACTTGGTGTCTAATTAACCAATCTATGCCCAGTATCAGATCAAATTCCCCAAAAGGAAGTTCCATAAGATCAGCCAGAAAAATAACTCCTTGTACCCCTAAAGAGACATCTCTAAACAGTTTGTTAACCCTTACCGATTGTCTCAGCGGACTAAGTACAGTGACCTCACTCATAGTGCTCTCGACTAGCAAACCCAAGTTTTCATATACGGTACAAACTATATAAGAGTGAATGGATCCTCTATCTATCAGTGCAATATAGGGTACATTATAAATTAAAAACGTACCCGTAATGACACCCGGACCATCACTCTCTTCTCAGCGATGTTTGGAGCTGCCAGTACAATACACTTCCTCCAATCATATTTTTCCAACCCCATGCAATGCATCATACAATCATGACATGCCATCTCATGGAAACAAGTATATAATCAAAACAGTATAAAGATAATGCTCAATATACAGTCATACATATTTCAAAGTCATACAGTCAGTTAGAGATCTAGTTAAAGCTTACCGACCCTACAGTAGGCCCACAGTCGACTTAGGCGACCCATGAAACCTTAGCAGCTAAACAGTGAAAATGGGCCCACAGGCCCATGTAATTTTCCCATGTGGGCCCACACGTCTGTGTGGCCCACAAGGCCCAAAATGACCTTAGCCGTGTGAATCACACGGCCTGGCCCAATAATCCCACACGCTTGTGTGGTTCACCCATGTGGGGCCCACACACCCGTGGGGCTCACACGGCCCAATTCTGCCTGGACCATGAATCACAGATGGCTAGCCTTATCAATCATACGTCTATATTCATCACATGGCCTACCACACGGGCAGTCACAAGTCCGTGTGGTGTTGACGGTTCACACTTTTCAGCTTTCCGCCGATTTCAGTTTGCAAAGTTGTGTTTACACACCTGTTAAACTTTGATGCTAATTCCATTACGCTCCTCTAATACCCTAAAATGCCAACTAGAGCTTAGTACAGATACATTCAAGATAAAAAAATGCAATAGTGGAAATGGCAACAACAACAAAATTTAACAGCTCATTTACCCTCAACCCTTCGACGATCCAGCTACCAATCGGTGTTATAACAAGGCCGTTTCACCCAAAATCCCTTACTGTCCAAACCAAAAATAAGCCCTCAGTTAATCACTTTTAACAAATAACTAACCATAACTCGGTGGTAAACCAACTATAATTACAACAATCTTTTACTTACCGTCGGCCAACAGAGAACCTACACACTCAAATTGCCGAAGACCACGCTCCACCTCTTGATTAGAACCTAACATCAAAACAATCATTTCTTTAAGACTTGATCAAAATACAACTATAGATTAACTGAAATTGAACTTACCTCAAGTTGCAAGACTCAATATTGAGCCGAAGAATTATACGCATAAGGAGAACGAAAGGAAAAGTGGTGCACACAAAAAATTAGAATTCAGCAGTAAAGTGAGGGGAAAATAATTAAAAAAAGTCAAATAAGAGAGCAAAAAGATGGAGAGAGAGACAGTCTTAGAAAAATAAATGACACAATTGGCACTAAAGAACTTGGAAATCGTCGACAATGAAAACAAATAAGAGAAGAATGACCAAGGATAAAATTTGATAGAGAAAAAACCAACACAGAAACTGTAATACTATCAGAAAAAAATCGTAGAAAGAAAGAGAGTAACCAAAATTCCCCCTTCTAGTTTCGGTTCTACCTAAATTCTACCATCCAACTCCCCTCAAACCACTCCTAAAATCCCTCAACATCCTCCTAAAAATCAGCCACAACAACCCCTAATCCCAAAATCTTCTCCTAAAATCACCCTAACCTTCCTCCTTCTTAGACTTTTACTAAAACACAACCGCTAGCCATCTATCCAAGCAAAAATTTAATCCTTTCGCGCATGCAATGATTCAAACTTTAGACCTCAAGTAACAATAACACGTCACTTATCCCTTAGACCAGCAAGCCCATTCTGACATATTTCACCAACAATCATTTATAAGCCTACTGATTGGAGATATGGATTTAGTTATTTAAAAGCAAAATTTTGCCCAAGCTAAGGCTTAAACCCAAGACTTGTCAGACACTCCCAGAATACTTAACCACTGAAGTAGATAGATAGTTGTGTCACAAACATACGAAAATAAATATTAAGGATTTTTGGGGCCTTACACAACCCTTTAAGAGTTTGAAAAACTTCCTCAAAATCTGGCAAGAGTTGTTGGAGATCCTCACAAGATATTTGAACAGTCATTCTTAAGAAGGTTTACTTGCTAAGAGTGAAAAACATAAGACAGGGACCTTAACCTACAATAGAGAAGTACTTGGATGCCTGAGGAGCAGTCATAATTTGAATTGCCCCAAGTAGAATGCCCTGAAAGATGCAAGGATGTCCCTAGTGGAAAATCTTTATTGTGAGAGAGGAAAAATTCCAAACTATAGGGCCCAAGGATAATAACCATTGGATCCCTAGTACTTTGATTTCCCCTGTCATACTATTAAACTATATTTCCCACAATTTACTATTTCATCAAAATATTAGTTGTAAAATACTAATGGTGTCAGAAACTCTAGTTTCAAAATGCCATTTTAGTAAATTGTGTTCGTAAATATTAAATAGTATATAGATATATTAAAGTTTGGCCTAATAATTTTGTTTAATTGATAGTTAATTAAGGTACAAGTGTAACAATCTAAAGTTAGTGGTATCGAAAAATGCAATTTTGGGATCCTATTTCTGTAAACTAAGATTGTAAAATATTTACAAAGTTATATTATAGGTGAATTGAAATTTGGGTAGGTAAGTTTGATGAATTAACGATCAATTAAGGTATAAGGACTAAACTGTAAAAATGGTAAAAGTTTAATTACTATGAATTTTTATTAATTAGAAATGTAATAATGACTAAAGTGGTAATTATACCATATTATAAATATATTAGATGATAGTTTTGTTAATTTATAAAGAAAAATATTATAAAATTTTAATTAATAATAAAATAAAATAAATATGAAATACAATGAAACATAGTGGAAAGAAAAAAAAACATTTCTCTTCTTCTTTCCATGCACTAAACCTCCATAGGAGAAAATGAAGAAACATTCAGCCTAAGGATTTTGAGTTTTAAGCAACAAATTGGTGAGTTCAATTTAGTAATTTTCTCGCATTTTTTATGTTTTTGAGATCGTGGGATCTTAATCTAGTAAACCTATTTCTCAATTTGTTAAACTTTTAGAGTTTTTAAAGTTTTTATAGTTGAGAATTAAAAGTTCTAGGTGTTAAATTGATAGATTTAAGCTTAGAAGTGAAAAGGACTAATGAGTAAAGTTTAATTGCTAATTTTTAAACATTGGGACTAAAGTGGATGAATTTTGAAATTAGTGTAATATTTCTATAATTATTGAGAATAGAGGACTATATAAGGATATAATTGAGATCAATTTCAAAATCGAAGGTCAAATTTGAAAGTTATGGCAAATTCGATTTTAGGGGTTAAATTGAATAAAATACAAAAACTTTAGGGCATTTGGATAATGACATTGAACTGATATGTTCACATAATAGGATGATTAATATGTTAGTTATGGAAGGTCGTGTGTTCGAATCTCTGCGCAGGCAAGGATATTATTTTTGCTCGAATATTAAATAGAATTTTGAGTAAATCAAAATTCTGAGAAGTTGAGATGTAGTGGGATAATTGGGAGTTGAGAGGATAGTGGGAAGTTATTAGAATTTTTTTTTTTATTTTCTTTTCCTAAAATTCGATTTCCCTTTCATTCTCTAAAATCTCTGACGGCAACTCTCTATTTTCTTCATTTTCCTCTTCTATTTTTCTGTTATTCTCGATCGTTGCTTCCCCCTTACTGTTCATTCATTTTTGTTTTTCTAGAATTTGTTCTCTGTTTCTATCGATAGTTGGAAAGTGATATTTGTTTATTGTAGCCTCGATTTTCAAGTAATAATCGGAGGCTTATGTATTCTATTTTGACAGCCGAGAATCGGGTGTAGCAGGGCTATTCTAGTGCTGATTTGTAGTTTAAATCGTGTGAGGTTTCGAGGTAAGCACTAAATGGTTATTTTAAATTGTTGTTGGTGTGGTAGTTTCGGATTAACCTTGGTGTTAAGACTGATTTTTGGGATTTCATATGTTGGTTTTTAGGTTCTAAAAGGCTTGAGAGTGTTTTCACGACGAAGCGACACCAGGTGTGTACCCAGAAATGCAGAAACGAGGTTTCAAAAAAAGCTAAAAACCATACTATCGACGCCACACAGACGTGTGGTCACCTGTATGGTAGGCCGTGTGCGATGACACAGCCTTGTGATAGATGAAGGCCAGGTCGTACACTAGACACAGCTGTATAATGGCCGGGTGTGGTCGTGTGAGCCACACGGGCAATCTACACGGGCGTATAATTTTTTGGGCCAGGCCGTGTAATCCACACGGGAAAGGTCAATCTGGGCGTGTGGGCCCACATGGGCTAGCCACATGGGCATGTGATCCCATATGTAAGGGCTAACTGTACCCTTAGCTGTATGCTCTGACTGTGTGATATTCTGATCTAATTAGGACACTGATGCATGATTATTTGCACTGTTATTTGCATATCTGCTATATATGTATGCCATATGTAAGCATGTGAGCATGTTAGACTGTATATCTATATTAGCATATTATTTGTTTCTGTTATTAGGGCGGGATGATGTTTATTGGAGGAAGTGTTCTGAAAGGCGTTTACGCTTATTATCTGGCAGCTCAGCTGCATTATATCTAATATGTGCCGCATTCGGTACAACATGGTGTGTAGGGCTGGGTGGATGTTTTAAACCCCACATAGTGTGTAGGGATGGTCGAAGATGGTGTGTAGAGGCTAGAGGTAGGATTCAGATATCTGTTTCTGACTGCATATCTGTATCTGTATCTGAGAAGGGCTAAGGCTCGAATTTGCATCTATATCTGTATCTGAGATGGGCTAAGGCTCAAATCTGCATCTGAATCTGTAATGGGCTTAGGCCCAAAGCTGTATCTGACTGATATCTGTTATTCTGTATGTATGCATGATTAATTCTGTGGGGTTACACACTGAGTTTACATAAACTCACCCTTTTCTGTTTAATTTATACAGGTAATCCACAGTCTTAGGCGGATTGGTACAGCGGAGCTTCTCAGTAACCACTCGGTTATAAACTGTTATTTGGTTTCATGATTTTAATCAAGTTTTCGGTATTTGATTTTGGAAGTTGTAATTTCTTGGACTGTATGGGCTTTTAACAGTGGAATTATTTTTTTATTTATTTTTATGCATGCTACATCAAATATTTTCACTGAAACGACTGTTCTTACAAAAATAAAGTTTTATAAAGTTTTCGAACGGTTTTTCCAAAACATAACAATTTTATAAGCTTCCGCTACTGATATGTTTACCTTTAAGAAAATTTTTGGATAATAGTCTTGAAATTGATTGAGTCACAAAGGATTAACGAACAAGTACGGTTTTAACTTAACAACTCTGTTTTCAAAACTCTATCATGTGACACCACTAGATTCAGCAATAACGTCTAGGCCGGGTTTGGGGTGTTACATGACCTGTCCTCTGAACTTATCTCGAATCTCTTTCAAGTGAGAATCAAGTTTGATATCCCACTGAGAGAGCTCTGCCTGAAGCTGGATCACTTCCTGTTGAAGATGGCCCATCTCTTTTTGGAGCCACGTGGTTATACCTTCACTGGCTATAGAGGATTGAAAGCTTTGGTACCCTTGTTATGGAAGAAAATTAAGCAAAAATACAGTAGCAAGACGAAAAGAAAAGGCATAAAAGAGATCAAAGAAGAAGAAAAAAATAGAGAAGCAAAATTAGTGCTAAATTGTCATAATAGCCTTTCCTTTCAATACATGTTTAAAAAGGAAAGGACCAATAATTTGGGAATCAGTGAAGCAAACCGTTACTTGATAGTTGTGCATCCCATACACACTTTTTCATTTAATTGTTACAAAGCTTAAAAACATATTGTTTTAATCGCTAGCACACCATTTCATTAAAGTATCTAAGATATCAAAACGTAGTGTATTGATCAAATAAATAAAACAAAACCAATAAACATAATAGAATTTTAAATGCATCAGATTGTTAAGAATTCCCTCCCATGTCATTTTTAAGCCCATACATGCAAGAAGCAAAAGACCATTGCAAGAACACATAAACTGACATATAATCAATAACATGCAAAAAACAAATGAAAAATATGAGTTTAAGAAATAAAAGAAAAAAACCCAAACTTTTAAGAAAACTTACAAGCAAAAATCATACCTTTGTTAAGGTTTTTGCTTTTGGAACTAACCTTATTGTTGTCTAACTAATTGAAAGGATTTTCATTCTTCCATGGGTTAGCTTAGGGTTTGATGGGACGATGATTTGGGAGGCGGTGAGTGGCGATAGTGAGTTGGGAAGTGGAAGCCAAGAGTTCTAAAAATGAAAAAAAAATTAGAGAAGAGAAAGGGGACAACGATGATGATCATGGTCAAAAAAGGTAATCGGAGGTCAAGCGATAGTACTGGAACTTAGACAACAACACGAAGGGGATCCTGAGGTTTTCAGATAAGAAAAGATTGTTGATAACTATAATATATTAATTATTAATGGAATTTTTAACAACAATTAGTAACGTTGGAAAAATATGATTTTTTTTTGGAATCTTTGAGGCATATTTTCGATTGGTAAATGAGGAGTTTTGAATCATAAAGTTACCATTTTATATTCTACCCCATAAGACCTTTACACCGGGATATTATATGCTCAAAATGGTTGAGTGGTGAATGAGAAATTGATGCTTAAAATAAGCTACTTGTGAATTATGTTGAGGAAAATGAAAAGCATTAGTCCCACATTGATTAGGAATCAACTGTGGAGCTTATATATATATATATATATATATATATATATATGTAAACCAACTTGGTGGTTATTGAATGACTAAACAAATGTTTTCCCTCACATGTAGGGGGTGCAAATCCAAATCCATCGAGGTTAGGGGCGCACCCGCACGATATGAGCGACGTGAAATGTTTAGATAAGTCGGACCCTTCTAGGCCTGTAGATATTTTAACCCAATACGTGTTTATTTCTTTTCCTTAGCAAAGTATTCAAATTTAGAATTAAAACGTCAGTGTTAATGTTCTTTAATTTAGACATTAATTTGGATTTAATGGCCTTAATTCACGACGTTATAATTCCAAATTAGTCAAGATTTCCAATAAACTCTTTTTATACCGAAAATAATCAGAACAGAGTAAGACTAGATTATGATAATTTCCTTTGAAATTTTCTCGCCCAAAAAGAAACTGTTTTTTTGGTGATAGAAAGAAGGCAAGCTTAGTTCGTTGATCACGCAGCTGCACTACTATAGTGTTCATCCAGTTGTTGTATCCTGGGAGACAATCGTCTAACGTTTCTCCAACGCGAAAGGAGCGATCGAATCTATCTTAAAAAGACTATGTTCATAGGCCTCAACTCTGAATCAATTTCCAACTTGTTTATAATAAACATTTATTTTAAATAATATTTTACTTGTTACTCCTATTTCAATCTTGTGATTTATTTGATTTAAATTAATATACTTAAATATTTTTTATTGCTGTGCATTTACTAACGAACGTGCAACAAGTAATTCACATAATTGTTTTTCTTAGAATACTTGCACTAAAAAAATTTAAAGTTACCGAAATAAAATTTATTTTAAACTGAACGTATAATTTACCTTTTTTGAAATATCGTTTTCGTAATATAATAATCGTGGATGTGATATTATGGGATGTTTTGGATGAGAATTGAGATGGCATTGAACATCGTGGGGGCGTGAAAACTCTAGTCCTGCATGCCGACCTTTTTATTTGGATTCGGCGCCGCCATCGGACAATCTGCCCAAAACACTGTGCCTATAGTGTATGAATTTTTCACTCGTCAAAGATTCTTATTCAGCAAATTTGCCATCGTTAACATATTTTATTATTTTGGTTTTTATTTTCTTAGTTACAATTTACTTTTTAATATTTAAAAAAATCGAATTTGTTAATTTAAATTAAAAAACATTTATTTTTAAAAAAATATTGATTAATGTTGGAGATAAATTTGATTAAGTAACGAACAAATAAAATATCAGAGAAATTGAAAAGATCAAAAACAAATAATTTACTCGAAAAAACCCTCTCCGAAGAAGATAAAAAATTATAGGTAAAAATAATTTTATTATAACGACAAAAATGAAGAGTACAAAAATAGAGATAAAATTAAATCCCAAAACCCGAAAAATACCCTCAAAATATAAACACAATTTTTTGAAAATTTGTAAAAACTAATACTTAAATATGTTATGAATTATTTTTCTAGGATAGAAAAGTAACCTATTTATAGGCTAAATTTATAGGTGGAATAGTATTAAAATAACTTACATTAATAAGAGTTTAAATGGAAAATTAAAAATAAAGTTTAACTAGAAAAAAAAAGTCAAAAAACACAAGGTATAACTCCGTAATAAAATGATAAGTTTTCAAACATTATAACCAATATGATAATCAACATGTATTTTATAATTATTTAAATTTTTATAAATTTTATGTTATTTTTTTAGTTTCTATATTTTTACAATTGTTTGTTTAGATGACATATAAGATAAATTTTATGGGTTGTCAAGCGAGTTGTCACACCAACATTATTAAAGAATTAACGTTTTGTTAGTATTTTCTTTAAAAAAATAATTTAACTCTTAAAAAGTTAAGAAACGAATTTAACTCAAAAAATAAAAATTAAATTAACAAAAGATAAAAATATTGAGAACTAAAATTAACATTGTAATTTTAAAATATTGGGATGATGATTTAAAGAGAAAAATAAACAAAATAACATGTACATCCGCTAACAAAAGAAATTTTAAGTTGAATATTATTTAAGTAATAACAAAATAATATCAGTCTAACAAAGCTAATTTGAGATTGTAAAAACTGACAAATTACACCTCTGATCATAAAAAAATACATATAAATGATTTGCCAATTTTAACAATGATCTAATGTAAAACCGTATCAGATTTTATTATATTATAACCATGACTAAAATATTTTACATTCATGTTATTGTTTTAACTAGAATGTGCCATTTTTTATTTATTTATTTTCCCAGTGTCCATTTACAGACTCAATCTCCTTTTATCTCGTGGCTGACATGGACATTGGGTCATTTAGCTACCAATAAGTTACACAGAGCGGCTACGACAAGAAAGTGACGAGACCGGTTCTGACAACAATAACGTGTCACCATTTTATTGGCTTTAGATTCAGCATCTTTGACTATGGACACAGACATGATGTTTTTCCGTAACGGCCACCGAAATTAAAAGGTGATACTGCCACGTCGGTAGCAAACTATTGACTCCAGGATTATAGGTAATTTATGAAAGTATATGGTGAAATGATTTTGGAGTGCGGAAGAAGAAAAAACGGAGTGGAGTGGAAGAAGGAGGAAAAAAGTGAAGAGGGAGAAGAGGGGGGGGGGGGGGGCGCCGTTTCGGCGCATGCCGAGCAACTTCCTTCATCCTTATCCAACTGGACCGACCTTGACACCGAATGGTTTTGAAATTTATTTTTGGTATAAAACGAGTAAAATGATTATAAAACAATTCGGGTTGAAAATTCATCAATTTGGCAATGTGAAAACTATTTGTTCTGGCCCCTTTGAGTTTATTTGCAACCAAATCCCTAATAATTTGAACCCTTTATTTAAGGTGGTAGATCCAATTTTTCGATGTTCTAATTTAAAGTGATGAATCAAGTTTTTACAATTAATAAAGAGGTAGATGGAAGCCTTGGTTTTTTTTTTTTTTTTATGAAATGGAAAATTGTTAGTAGTAGTTACTGTTAAGTATTAAACATTCATTTTAAGTCCTTCAATCACTTAAATAAATAGAAATTTTGTAATTTTAGTTTCTCCTAAAAATTAATTATATAATTCAATTCATTTTTTTTAACTTTTTAAACAAAAATTTCTAGTTTTATCCCTGCGGATCTAATTAACTTATTAAAAGCACCATCATAAAATTATAATTGAACTAATATCGTTTTTTTATAAAATTATGATTATTTATAATAATCTATTTAACGAAAAGTATAAAATATATGTTTCAGTATACTTAAATTATAATATTCAACAAACTACTATGGTTCAAACCCACACTTCTAATTAAGTTAATTTTTTTTGGTAAGATTATAAAGTCTAAATTTAAAGGTTATACTATGCTCTAAGTCTATGCACTTTTTTATATATTTAGAAAATTTAATTTTCATATTTTTATTTTTAAAAATTTAATTTCTTTAATTTTTAAAATTAAAAATTTAAGCCTAATTAAGAACGTTAAAAATTTTCTATTAAATTCATTTGCTTGAGATTTTGAAATTAAAAAAAAATCAATTGATAAATATGACATTGTAATGAATTTAAATTACAAAAAAAAATTAATGATGTTAACGATGCTTGAAATTCACATCAATATTTTAATTAAAACAATGTATTTAGATTAACTAATGACTTTATAAAAGGTGGAGTGTCAAACTATGTTAAAAATTAAAATATTAAAATCAAATCTTAAATTTAAACATAATATAAGGACCAACATTAAATTTTAACAATTATTATATAAATTTAAAAACATAAAAAAAATAAAAATTGATATCTTACCATTATCTAAAATTGTAAAAAAGAAAATTAAGATGTGTGTGATTGTAAGAAAGTGTGAAGCATTCTTTTTATATATATAGTTTATAGATTTGGAAATAATGGAACATAATAACATTATTCGTGATAATTATCCATTTAAATGAATCAAACTTTATCATAATTATTATTTTATAATTTATTTGTAAAATCCAGCTATTTCGTTATTTATTTTTTTTATGTTTCAATAAAATGTTGTAATACTCAATCGGAATTTGTATTGTATTCAACCATTTTTGTGGTAATAATTTTCCAATTCAACAAATAAGGATTTGGTTTTATTGCCAAAAAAAAAAAGGGAAAAAGAAAATACAAAGGGTCACGTGTTTTGGGGATAGACATGATTCATGGTCTTTCTTTGAAACGTCATCCTATGATTAAGAGACTACCACATATTAGAACGTGCACTCACTAAGCTTTTTATGCCAAAATAATTACTTTTAATTAATAAAAAAATGCAAAATTTCAGATAATATCATAATTTAATATGTACTTATTATAATTTTTAGAAAAAAAGCACAATTATTTATATTTCATAATTTCATTTTATAATTATTAAATTATTTTGGATTTGAACTATGGGAGTCAGTTTCGTTCCGATCCCACTCGTATTGGTTGGAATGCTTCATTTCGATAAATTAGAACAATAAATTTTAGATTCTGTTCCGGTGTAAATTTTGGTTAGTACCAGTTGATTTTACCCGTACTGCTCGGTACCAAAAACTTTTATTTTAAAATATATTTTAGATTTAAATTTTTATTATTTATTTTGGATTTGTTGAATTAAGAATTACTATATGCATAGTATGAGATGATCTTATTATTAAATTTGTGGAATATTTTTTTCTCTTTTTTTAGTTTGATTAATCATGGATTGTATTTATGAAAATTATTAAACTATATTTTATATAATTAATGAGTAAAATTTTTCTGTATCTTAAAATTTAAGTATGGTGAGATTTGAACCTATGCTACCAACATTTTTAAAATATTTTCTTTGCCATTTCAATTAAAACTTTATTTTTTATGAGCATTTTATATTTGAGATTTTTAATCTCATTCTTTCATATTTTTAAATACTTTTATACACAAATAAAATATTTTTCAAAAATAGCAACAAATCCAAAACAAAATATTGAAATAGACCGATATCAGTACTTGCCAATACCAACAGAAAAGAAGCACGTTTATCAGTACAATACTAACTATCTTAATTTGAATGGCTAATGGGGCAAATTTAAGGACAGACAAAGGTTGTGACCCTCCCAAAAAGTGAAAAATTGTCAATTCAGTCTCTTCATAAATAATAAAATTATAAATTAATAAACGATAAAATTATGTTATGACCTCTCATAAATTATAATTAAATTTCAACCCTAAAAATTCTAAATTTGCCCCTAATAGTTGAGTTGGTGTGGTTTGATTAATTACACTAAAGTAGGGATTATATAACAAAGAAAGGAAGTGACTTATAGTTGTCTTACTTCTTTAACAAAAATTGTTAAAAAATATAACTAATTTGATAAATAAATTCTTTAACTTTTTTCATTTATTAAGATAAGATTTTATACTTCTATTATACTTAAATAAGCCTTTAAATTTTAATTAGTACTCAAATAAGTTCTTAAATTTTAAGTTACATTCAAACTATAAGTTGTTAATCTTTACTTTGTATCCAAATTAGGAGTATTCAATCAATTGGTTCGATTATTATTAAATATGTTAACCAATGAAATGAACAAGGGAAGAAGACACTAACCGAAGGGAGAAAGGTAAGGTGAAGGTTGGGTAAGAGATTTATTTGAGGAAGAGTTCAATAGTTGGATGGCAGGAAGTGAGTACGTAGTGTCTATAAGCAATTTGCATTGCCCTTTTATAGTGGGGACAAGCTTAGCTACGTGTCTTGAGGCACTGACACTGAAGTCTAATTTGGTACTCTTAGCAATGACGATGATGTTGTGTTCTAGGATAAGACGTTTTAGAATGACTAGCAATCAATTACCTGAATCTCTATATGGTCCTTATATAAATTTAGTGGAGATGCCTAACCTAAAGTTCGCCAACCTGAGGTTTGCAAATTAACCCAAAGTTTGCCATGTTGTTAGCTTAATTGAGAGACACGTATCAGGTTCTTGGGGTAAACTATGAGGTTCGTGAGGCTTGTTACATAAGGTATAACAATTGTCCCCCCCAGGCGAGAGAATGTTATAAAGTGACCTTCGCGAGCCTGCTAGGGAAGGTCGCACTATAGGTGCGAATGGTGAAGGTTTAGGGAGGTTCGCTTTGCTATATTATGTATTTTATTGATCCCTTTATTTTATCTTTTGATAAGATTATTTTTGAAACTTGAACTTTGGATTTCTAATTATTGAAAGTTTTAACTTTATTGATTTTATGGCAAGGTAAATAGGTTCATGTATGTAAATTTTTATCTATTTATTGATGAAGTTTTTGAAACATGTAATATATTACAATGTATTTATTGTGTTTCCAATGAAACTGTCATTACTATTACTATTTGAATGCACATGTCAAGTTCTAATTGGAGAAACTTTTTGTATATGGGGAATAGTGCACGCGTGAGTGCGTGGTAACATACTTAATAACTTTCGAGGGAGTTGAAGGGTTTTGTTTTAACTTATACATAGGGATAATGGTTTGTGATTTATTTCATCTTTGTTTTTTTAGTTTCCTAGTTTCTACATTTTTTTTCGTTTGTACTTGTGGTGTGATTTTCTTTGGTAGGTTTCAACTATTTTCACTTTTCTTATACTGTTCTTAGTTTTAATTTTACCTTTATTGAAACATGGCCCTAGGATGTCTAATGTTCTCACTAAGAGTGAGGAATTCGAGTGTTCTACATCATTAGAAGAGATATGCAAACTATTAGAATGCAGGGAATTACATGCTTCGATAATTTCATATATAAGTTTGATATTGTGAAAGAGAAAAATCAATATTGTGAGATGAACAACCATCAGACGAAAAATAACTGACTTCTTTTACCCTTATATATATTTGAAGCGGGCTTTCATTTGCCTCTGTACTCTTTTTTTTTTTTTTTGGAATGTTGAATTCATGTAGGTGGCTCCTAGGCAATTGGTGAAAGATAAATACATCAAGATTGAGCAAACAGTGGTGAATTTCCTTTCCGTTTAACTTGGGTAAAACCTTTCAATAAAAAATGTACTTAGGACATAAGGAATAACAAAACTAAATTTTCATTAATCAAATTAATTGAAATTTAAATTCATGAACCATTAATCAAATCTAAGTTTATTAACCAAATTAAAATAATTTCGATAACTAAAATTTAAAAGCAAATCATGATAAAGATATTGCTAACTAATCAAACTAATATCAAATCGAAAAATTAAAGTTTAAAATAAACAAAAAGAAAGCATGAAACCTTTTAACAAGATTAAGCTTTGTTGATAATCAAACTAACATTAAAAAATCAAATTCAATTAATTCCATTAATCGAACTTAATTAACTAATATTAGAGTTCACAAATTAGTTAAGTAGTTACAGGTACTTTAAAATTTTGTTAATAACAACTTTGCAATTAAGTTGTTATACAACAATTAAGAAATCAAGTGTATACTTGTATGTTCATCCACAAATATGAAAATAAGAATGAATTTCAGTTTGCTTAGTATTCTCTTTACCTTTTGTTGTGTTACCACAAATCCTTTCATGGTATCATTCGCCTAAGTCCTAGGCACACTTTTCCACTCTTACTATGGCAAATTTAGAAGAATCCGCCACTACTCCTCATGATCCACAGCCAGTTCCTTCAGCTCTACTTCCAGCACCATCATTCAATATTGATTTTAAAAAATCTCGATTAATTTATAGCTTCCCTCAACATGATACAATTAAGTCGATGAAAGCAATTTCATTCAATGACAACATCATGCAAAACTGATAATTGATAGGTACAAGCTTACTAGATTTGTGAATGGAATGCTGCCGATTCTGCTGCGGTTTGTACTAGATCAAAAAAGAAAGTTAACTTTCAACTTTGAGGTTTCTTTGTTTCATCAACAAGATAAATTACTAACTTCATGGTTACTATCCATGATTAATAGTTTGTTGTTGTTCTGTTTTACAGGTAGGACTATCGTAAATAATGTTTGGAGCACTGCGAATCATCTCTTCGCTGCTGTTACTGGAGCTAAGTTATCCAGAATCAAACATAAGTTCCATTCAATTAAAAAATGTACTATGACAGTTAAAGAATATATTGCTAAAATACAGAATGTTTGTGCGTTACTTGATACCTCAGGGCACCAGATCTTGGATTCTGAAAAAGTCGAGATAGTCCTTGTGGGGCTTTCATCGGAGTTTAACTCGATGGTTATATTCACATCATTCTCGTTTAAACCTCTGCCCATGAGGAGATTAGTTGATATCTTTTTGGAGTACGAAATAGATAGCAAAAGATGGCGTTAGAATCCCTGTTTCAGGCGAATTTGGTTGGATCTACGACTTCAGATCCTCCATTTTCTAGGATGGCGACAACTATGAGAGGTGGCCATGTAATCTCTGGTGGTCGTGGACGAAACAATCAAGGGCATATGTAGTGCCAAATCTGTAGCCGTTTAGGGCATCTGGCAAAACGATGCTATTATCAGTTCGATCGTCGTTATGGTGGTCCACTAGCTCCAATAGTTTCATGGGAGCCTTCCGATCGATCGAATTATGTTGAACTACTGCTTGGGCATGGCGCAGTATTTGGTGCACAGCCTGGTGCGCCTGTCGTTCTATGGTGCTGTGATCAGGCTTTTTCGGTGTCGTGGGGGTTTAATTGGCGGCACTTTCATGGTCTAATGCCTGGACAAAGAGCGGCGCATGGTGTTTCTTCACTAACGGTTGCACAAGAGGGTTTTTACCCTAATATGGATGTTGATAGTGAGGGTTATTACCTAAAGAGACATATGGGTGGGCCATTTAATGGGCCAAGTGTTCAAAATGTTCACTTGGGTAAGCCTGTTGCATTTAATTCCTATAATCCTATTGGGTCCCCTGTTGTAGCTGAAATAGATGGTTTACGGTACACAAAACCACGAGCAAGGTATTTTCAAGGCCCGAATCATGATATCGGTGTTGGGCTGTTCTTTCTAGTCATGTCATGGGGTTTTTCGAGTGTGTGGGTCTTCCATAAATTCTCGATGTTTCACAGTTTGAATACTCGAATGGCAGTCAGTCTAAGACGACTACAACCAATTATGGTGTTGACTCGGGTTTTAGAGCTCATACATTTGGTTCTGACGAGCCGTACATTCCTACATCTATTGGGAATAGTAACTCGACTTTGTGGTATCCTGACTCGGGAGTGACTTATCATTGTGTAAAGAGGCGTTCACTCTAAACAACTCTACTTCATATTCAGGTACTATTCTACTTTTAATGGGTGATGGAACGTATGCTAAAATTGCATCTGTGGATAATTCTATATTGAATTCATAAACTATATTGCTGCATTTGTCTAACGTTTTACATTTGCCTCAAATTCATAAAAATTTGTTGTATGTCTCTCAATTTTCTCAAGAGAATAATGTTTATTTTAAGTTTCATCATTTTCAATGTGTGATTAAAGACATTCAAACTCAGGACATTTTGCTATAGAGCCACACGCATAATGGACTTTCATCAGTTACTTCAAATAACACCAGTGGTACTCCATCAACACATCATGTTATTGTACGACCGTGTTCCTCGACTGATGGTATATTCAAACTTTGGCACCGTCATTTGGGTCATCCTTTAGCTCGAATTGTTCAAATTGTTTTGAAATTTTGTAATGTTGTTACAAATAAAAATAATCTTGTTCATGTTTGTATTGCATGTCAAAAAGAAAAGTCACATAAGTTGTCGTTTCCTAATTCCATTACTGTGTATACCGTGCCATTTGAATTAGTTGTCTCATACTTATGGGGACCTGCAGTTATTGATTGTGGTGGTAATTGGTACTATGTGTCCTTTGTTGATGTTTTTAGTCATTTTACCTGGTTATTTCTTATTCAACGTAAATCTCTAGCAATTGACTATTTTATTTAGTTCCAACAAATGGTCAAAACACAATTTAATAAAGACATTAAACAATTTCAAAGTGATTGAGGTGGTGAGTTTCGGTCTTTCACATTGTTACTCGCACAACATGAGATTATTTATCGGATTTCGTGTCCGTATACTTTGGACCAGAATGGAGTGGTTGAACAAAAACACCGACATATTATTGAGGTCGGTCTCACCCTTCTTGCTCAAGCGCACTTACCAATGCGATTCTAGGGTTATGCTTTTACTTATACCATTCATCTTATAAATTGATTACCCACTCCAATCTTGCAAGGTAAGACTCCATATTCGGTACTTTATGAAAAATCACCAATTTATGATCATCTTCGCATTTTTGGTTGTTGTTGTTTTCCATACCTTCTTCTTTTTAATAAACATAAGTTGGAGTTTCGATCTCAGCCGCGCACTTTTCTCGGATATAGTCTATATTATAAAGGCTACTAATGTCTTATGCCTGGTGGGAAGGTTGTCATCTCTCGACCTGGTATTTTTTATGAAAGTAGGTTTCTATCTTGAGCATCCTTCATCATCTCCCGCAACAAATGATTGTGATACCACGTATGTTCCTTTTATACAGTTGCAATCTGCTCTTTCTAGTTTTCCTTGTCAAAATACAAAAAATCACGTAGTTTTACCTTGTAATTCTTCTCGCTTGGATTATACTACTACTCCCTCATACACACCAGTGGTTCCTTCTAATATGGTCAATCCTTCTCCACAACTTGGAAACACCCTTTCTCCCACACCAGAGTTTTCCACCACTGTAGTAGATCTTCATTAACTTATTGGGAATACACATCATATGGTGACATGGTCCAAAACTAGTATTTTCAAACCTAAATTTTAGCTATTGAAACCGCTGAACATGAGACTTATAGGATTGATGAAGCTTTTGCTCATGAGGAACGGAGAGTAACGGCTCAAGCTAAGTATGATGCATTAATTTGTAATTACAATTGGGAGTTAGTTCCTTTGCCACCAAGAAGAAAGGCAATTGGTTGCAAATGGTTGTTTAAAATTAAACGACATCCCGATGGCACTATTGCACGTCAGAAGGGAAGATTAATAGCAAAATGTTGTTCTCAAGTACTAGGGTGTGATTTTCAAGAAACTTTTAGTCTTGTTGTTAAACCAACTACCATCCAAACCATTTTTTGATTGTTGTGTCTCAGCAGTGGCAGCTACAGCAAGATGTAAATAATGCATTTCTCAATGGTGAGCTCACCAAGGAAGTCTTCATACATCAACTTCTTAGATATGTTCAACATGATGCCGATGGGCAACCTCTGGTTTGTCAATTAATGAATGCATTGTATGGGTTACAACAAGCTCCAAGAGCATAGTTTGATAAGTTGAAATCCTATCTTCTTTCCATAGGTTTTGTCGGGTCCAAAATCTGATGCTTCCTTGTTTATACATGTTACTGATATGGCTCATATATATGTGTTAGTATATGTTGATGATATTATCATTACAAGGAGTTCAGCTCCTGATATTGACGTGTTTGTTAAACAACTTTATTCTAAATTTTCCATTAAAGACATGGGGGATCTCCATTATTTCCTAGGTGTTGAGGTCACTCACTTGATTGACGGAACTCTTCATCTATGTCAACACAAGTATGTACTTGACTTGCTTGATCGCTGTCGTCTAGTTCATGTTAAAGTTGTTTATACACCTATGGTTAGCTATTCTTTTATGTCCATACTATGGGTACTCCGATTGATGATCTTGGCGAATATTGTAGACTTGCCGGTGCTTTGTAATATGTCGTGCTGACTTTGCCTGACATCGCTTATGTTGTAAACCGTATCTGCCAGTTCATGTATGCTTCCACAGATGTTCATTTTGTGGCACTCAAATGAATTTTGCGCTATTTGTGTGGTACGATTGATTATGGTTTGCTTGTCAAACCGTCTGAGAGGTTGTTATTGGTTGGATATGCTAATGCTAATTGGGGGTTAGATTTTGATGATTGACAGTTTATTACAGAGTGTTATATCTATTTTGGTAATAGCATTGACTCTTGGTGTTCTAAAAAGCAACAGGTTGTGTCTTGCTCCAACGCTGAGGCAGAGTATCACGAGTTGGCAACCGCCACAGCGATGTTACATGGCTAATGTCTTTGTTGTGTAAACTTCAGTATCCATTTGTTGATACATCAACAATATGGTGTGATTATTTGAGTGTTGTGGCAGTAGGAACTAATTCGATTTTACATTCAAAGTTTAAACATGTCGAACTTTTTTGTTCGTGAGAAAGTTATTGATGGGTCTCTTATCATCAGAGAAGTTTCTGCTTGTGATCAAGTTGCTGACTTTCTTACTAAACTGTTATCTACTTCGCAGTTTTGTAAACTTCGACAGCTCTTACGAGTTTTGAAGATTGGGTAGATGGGTGAATATTAGAGTTCACAAATTAGTTAAGTAGTTACAGATACTCTAGAATTCTATTAATAACAACTTTGCAGTTAAGCTGTTATACAATAGTTAAGAAATCAAGTGTATAAATGTATGTTCATCCACAGATATGAAAATAAGAATAAATTTCAGTTTGCTTAGTATTTTTTTTACTTTTCATTGTGTTACCACAAATCTTTTCAACTGATAACCAAATAAGCTTCTACAAAAACTCTATCAGCTTAGTCACTTAACAAAATAAAGCATGGGCTAACCCCCATAAAAATATGGAAGAATAAACTAGCCAATAAAGAGTGACACTTAGGTCTACACAACTTTTGACAACCCTAAAGAGATCTATAATTATTGAGATTATGGAGTAGATCAAGTATGACCATTTAATAACCTTGTACCATTCTTTCAATTTTCTCTTAGATTCCTACTGACTTAAGCATAGAAAGGTGCTCCATTGTACAAACTTTGGTGCCCTCTAATGTGTTTTCTACCTTGCAGAAATACCAATTGACCTGTAACAGCCCATTTTCAGTGAAATTAGAATAGTGGTTTTAGGACCACAAATCTGAGCCGAAAAGAAAATTTATTTTAATATTATTGCTTGGTCTGCATTATGATAGAAATGTCATATGAAAATTCTGATAAGAAAATTTTACCGATTACGTGTTTAATTATGGAAAGGACCAAATTGCATAAAATGAAAAAGTTGAATTCTAGTAGCTAGAAAGACCAAATATCTATAGAATTCAAAACTTGAGGTCCTTATATGCTAATTAGACCATTAAAGAAAAGTTAGTAGATATTTTTTATGATTTATCCATGGAAAATAGAAAAAGATAAAGGATGAAATTGGAAAGAAAAGATAATTAAAGATGATAATAATAAAAATCTAATATATCATCATTTTATATCATCTTTTTATCCAAAATATACATGGAAACTCTAGGAAAGAGAAAACAAGCTTTCTTGGCTTAATTGGGTAAGTATTCTTGTCCCGTTTTTAGTAATTTTTATATTTTTGATATCAGAATAGCTTAATCTACCTATTTTAGGGATTAATTTGAAAAGTTATCAAAGTATAGAAGTTTTTTCATGGATGAATATGTTGAAAATTTAAAATTTATGGTAGAAAATGAAAGGTTGTTGATAGATAAATAACTTTTACAAAGTAAATTTTAATGAAATTGTGATTTAGGGATTAAATTGTAAAGTTGTAAAATTCATGGAAAAATTTTGATTTTTGTGAAATTTATGGACTATTATTGTTTATATATGAAAATCGTCTAGACTTGAAATAAGGGATAAATAACATGAATTTCATTTTCCGAGCCTAGGGACGAAATCATCATTAATTAAAAGTATAGGGGCAAAATGGTACTTTTGTCTAAGATGTGAATTAGGTTGATTTGAAAGTGAAATGTAATAAATTAATGATTAAATTTATTTATATAGATCCGGAAAGACTGAATATAGAATTGTATTGAAGAAAACAAAAAAGTAACGGATTAGTAGATTATAACTCACGAACATTGTCAAGGTAAGTTCATGTAACTTAATTGTGTAATTATATGTGTTAATTGATTTGAATGAATTGTGTATTGGCCATGAATATGAAATCTGATTACATATCCAGAAAATACCCGATAAATGTTAAATCTCGTTTGAATGAATGAAATTTGATTGGAAACAGGGTTCTGTTTCTCGAAACGGTAGTGGTCCTGCATTTGTTGCGGACATACCACAGCTCTAAAGAATATTCCGATACAAGCCCTCTCAAGCTTCTCGTTATAGTGTTCTTGCGAGCTTCCCGTTAAATGATATTCGGAGCATCTTGAATGGTAGTGATCTGTATATGTTGTAGACACACCTACGCTTTAATAAATGTTCTGTTTATAGGTTCTTTATGAACGTCCTGTTAAAGGCTCTCTGGAGCTTCCCGATGGTGCTCGTTTGAACTTTTCGTTATAAGCTATCCGGTACATTTTGATAAGTGCTCTATAGAGCTACTCGATAAGTACTCTCCGAGCTTCCCGTTAAGTGTTCTTCGGAGCTACCTTATTTAAGCTCTTTGTGAGCTTCCTGTTACCATGCCCGAATATGTTTTTTGTCACTTGGCCTAATGAGCTTCTCGACATAGTGCTTGAGAGAGAGCTTTCTGTTTAAGTGGTCTGATGAGTACTCCCAGACATGAATTGATGGATTACTAATTTGTACACTTTCTATGTACTACCCTCGTATCCATCGAGGTTTCAAATGATTTAACGAGTGAAATTCTGACAAGTAGACAAGTGAAAATCAAATGAAATCAATATCTGAAAAATATATGATTGCATGGAACTTGGAATTTGATAAGCTCGTCTTTGTTATTGATATTTATATGAAATGAATAACTAATATATTTGATGAGATTGTGTGCTTGGGCTATTGCCAAATTGCTTGGATTACATGTGTATGTTTGCTTCTTGTATAAATGCAGGATAAGTTAAATTTCCGTTATGCGAGCTTACTAAACATTTGAAATGCTTACTCGATTTTCTTTTCTTTGTTTATAGTGCTCGGGAGCTCCTAAAGGTTGGAGTCAGTCGGAGCATCATCATACTATCTTCCAGCTCGTTTTGGTATAAATAGAAATCTTACTTTGGTATAATGGCATATATAAGCTAATTAAGCTAATGTTGATATGGAAATGGATGTTTGTAAACTAGCCATTGGAATGGCTAGAATGGTATGTTTTGGTATATAACTATAATACCATATCATGTTTGATATGTTTGAAATGATTAAGTAGTATGTGAAATATGTATCAAATGGTAAATAAAAATGAATTAGTATAAATGAAATTTGGTAAGCCTAACCATTACAATATACATGTTAATATAACTTACATAGAACTCGTATTAAGTTTGATTTATAAGACTTGAATTGGTTGGTATATGTTTGTAAGTGTTTGTGTAGGTTGTTGGTAAATTTGAGTGAGAAATAAGGCTAGGAAATGGCCTTATTTTGTACATACGGATAGACACACGGGCGTGCGTCTTGACCGTGTGTGACACATGACGTAGCACATGGGCACGTGGTTTGGCCGTGTGTCCCCTGCATCTTAAAATTGAGAAATAGAATGCTCAGAATTAGGCACACGGGTAGAGACACGGGCGTGTGCCTCAGCTGTGTGAAACATATGGCCTAGAACACAAACGTGTGTCTTGGCTGTGTGAAACCTGCACCTAATTTTTGAAAAATAAATTGACCACACGGCCTAGCAAATGGGCGTGTGGCTTGGCCGTGTGACCCCTACATATAACTAAGTTGCAAGTCAGAGAGTTACACAGGTTAAGGACACGGACGTTTGCCCTACCTCATATGCCACACAGCCTGAGACATGGGCATGGCACTTGGTCGTGTGAACCACACGGCCTACTCACACTGGCGTGTGACACCTGTATATAAGAAAAATTTTAAAATTTTGCGAAAAATTCTCTGAGATTCCGATTTAGTCCCGACTTGTTTCTAATGCTTAAATTGGGCCTCGAGGGTCCAATCAAAGGATGATATGAATAGTTTCAGATATGAATAATAAATTACATAAATTATCTGTAATTGGTCTGTAAACTTCGGTAATACTTTGTAACCCTATTCCGGCGACAGATAAGGGTTAAGGGTGTTACATGACCCATTTTAACTATCCGTCGCACGGATAGACCTCAACATCCCTAGTCTAATCAACCTTAACCTTTAAGTTATATCTTAATAAATTTCTTAATCTATATACATTTATATTTGGACCTTCCTTTGTTGATATGTGGGTAATATTTTCTTTTCTAGTTTTGCATGATAGTTTTGCATGATATAGGAAAATGATTAAATTTCAATTTTAGTCTCTATTGTATATTTGAATACAATATTTAATCTTTATACTTCTATTTTTTGATATAATACAAAAAACTTAAAATATATTTTAATCTTCAAATACTTATTCTATAATAAAACCGAAAAAAATAATTAACTCAATGTGAGATATAATAGTAACCATAGAGTACAAAAGCTTAGATACAACAAATAAAAAATTATCTTGTTTATGTATAAAATTCTTTTTTTTAATGTAAAAATAATTTATAACATACCAATCCTAAATTTTCTATGAATTTTAAAAAATTTATATATTTGTTTATGTTATTTATATAAATATATATATTCTATATTATGTTTTAATTATTCTATCTCGAATTTTCGTTTTCATTGTCCAATAACATTGCTATCAAATTTTGATTTTTTTTATATTTTAATATTTTAATAAACTACAAATATTCAAACTAATTTTGTTTATGTTTGAACTTTGAAACATGTGATTCAACTTTAAAAAGCTCATTTAGGTGCCAATTAAAATTTAAAAGCTTATTCAAATACCAATTATAGTATAAAGACTTGTTTAGGTATAATAAAAGTATAAAGGTATGTTTAAATAACGTGATAGAATTCAAAGATTTATTTAATATATTTCTCTATCAAATATCTTTATTTATAAATTCATTTAATAAAAATATTACAAATAAGCACAATCTAAGCGGAGAACGAAGTCAGAAAATTCAAACAATAAGTAAATTCAAACATGCATCTATCATATTTTAATAAAGTTTTTTTTCTTGCAAAAACATCATTCATCTTGTCATAAATGTCTCATTAAAAAAAATATTTACAGACTATTTTACGAATTTAAAAAAACTACTACTTTAAAAAAATATTTTTATAATATAAACTAAAATTTCAAATAAATACTAATAATTTAAAACTTTTTGAATGAGCGTTTATTTCTAGTGCCTTACGCTTAATTTTTTATTGTCTTACGCTATAATATTATTACATATCTAATTTTACAACTACCTCTATTTTTATACTAACCATAACCACGTATAAATATATTATCCATTTAAAAAGACCATTATTCTATTATTATTCAGATATTAATAAAATATTAAATAAATTTTATATTTTGTAATAATTTTAAGTTTAAAAATTAATTTTTATTATATCAATCAAGTTCGGGTGCAGTAAATATTCTTAGCTAAAATCTGATGGATCACCCAGCATGCAAGAGCGAAGCTAATTTCCTTTTTCGGAATTATGCATCATTTATTTTTGGAGGGCGGTCGTCGCCGGCACGTAAACAGGTGCACTGCGGAGTCAAAATAATAGCTCAGCAAATAGCGATGATTGGGCGAGCGAGCCGACTTGTTAGTCCGAATCCACGGTTAAACTGTCGGCTCATAACCTAAACCCTTTCAAAAATAGACTAATAAAATATGGAGAGAAAAAAACATGCCCATCTCATTACACAAATCTCCAGGGTCGTTTTGTTGCTTAATTCTGAGAACTCCCGTCCAAAATAAATAGCGTAAGCAGTGACAAAATCACGCGCACGTGAGATGTCCAAACGCACGCACTTCACTTCCACCTCCTCCACGTGTCCCTTCATGCTTTCATCACTCCATCAATTAAAACATTAAAACCTCATCACCCACGTCGATATTAGAACCACTCTCCATCTCTCTACGCCACGTGTCCCTCCCTCTTCTCCTATAAATTCCTCCTCCTCCCTTATGTTCTAAAGTTTCAAGCGCCGTCGCCACATAAAAGTTAGGAGAGAGGAGAGAAAAAAAAAGTGGTCAGGTATACCTGAAAGGTTAAAAACGTCAGAAAAAAATGACTGCAACGGAGTTACAGTTACAGTTACCCGCTGGCTTTCGGTTCCATCCAACGGATGAGGAACTGGTGATGCACTATCTCTGCCGTAAATGTGCGTCTCAGTCTATCGCCGTCCCTATTATCGCCGAACTCGATCTTTACAAATACGATCCTTGGGATCTTCCTGGTAATTTTTTATCTTTTCTTTAATTTCCGTAAAACGTTTTCATTTTGCGTATGGTTTTATATTAATTTGACTTGTAATTTATAGATTTGGCGTTTTACGGTGAGAAAGAGTGGTATTTCTTTTCACCGAGAGACAGGAAATATCCGAACGGTTCAAGGCCGAACCGTGCGGCCGGGTCTGGGTACTGGAAGGCAACCGGAGCTGATAAGCCGATTGGGCAACCGAAACCGGTCGGTATTAAAAAGGCTTTGGTGTTTTACTCCGGGAAAGCTCCGAAAGGAGAGAAAACTAATTGGATTATGCATGAGTATCGATTAGCCGACGTGGACCGGTCGGTTCGCAAGAAGAACAGCCTAAGGGTACAATACAATACACTTTCTCACCTCAATGGTTAAAATATTAGGGGTAAAGCGGTGATTTACATGCATGATAATTGTTTGGACTGGGACGTGAAGGCGAAGTGACCTTACCCTACTTGAACCACACAAAGAAAACGCTGGTCGTACACAGTGTGGTCCAGCAACATACAAAAACAGACCAAACAATTATAACTCCAATTAAATTAATAATAATAACAGTAGTTAGTTAATTAATCAAATGTTTTGTTTTTTTTTCTTCAGTTGGACGATTGGGTGCTGTGCCGGATTTACAATAAGAAAGGTTGCATCGAAAAACAACCACCGCGAGGAAGCGTTACGAAAAAAGCTAGCGTGACGGAGATTGAGGAGAGTAAGCCGGATATTGGGACACTAGGCTTGGAGACGTGTGAATTTCCGCCGGCAGCGACGGCGATGGGTAACGATTACGTGTATTTCGACTCGTCGGATTCGGTCCCGAGGGTTCACACGGACTCGAGCTGTTCTGAACATGCGGTGTCTCGGGAATTCATGACTGAGGTTCAAAGCGTTCCCAAATGGAAGGAAGAATTGGGAATGGCCAACAATAATGCCCTGGATTTCGCTTATAATTACTTGGATGCCAATATGGATATCGGATTTGCTTCACAGATGCAGAGTAGTAATCAGCTGTCGCCATACCAGGATATATTTATGTATCTGCAGAAGCCGTTTTAGAGGAGAAAATAAAATTAGGCGTTGAAATTGAAGGGATACTGTGTTTTGGCGTATCGCTGGGTAACACGAGACTGAAAGTCCATGAGTGTACCGGCGGGCGTGCGCGTAGATAAAAAGAAGCTGCTTAAACTTTGAAATTGGTAGATAGAACGGGAAAGCCGGGGGGAGGTGGTTGATTATTTGTTTATATAAAATCATAGAGCTAAAATTTGATGATTAAAATATATTTTAGATTTTAATATTTGTATTTTCGGAATTTAGGTTTTTTTCTTTTAATTTTAAAATTTAAATCATAATTATTATTGTTAATTTTTTTATTAAAATCATTGATTTAACATTTTAAAATAAAAAATCACAATAATTAACATCAATTTGAACTTGTCATAATAAAATAAATTAATTTTTTTTTTAAAATGGGCATCAATATTTTAATTAATATAGTTAAAAGTGAATGGATCAAATTACATCAAAAATTAAAATATATGAATTAAATTCAAAGTTCAACATAATATAGAGGTCAAAACAAAAATTTAACATTTTCTTATAATGTGAAAAAAAATAAAACAAGGCAAATTTAAAACATATGTTAACTTTTTAACACCTTTTAATATATTTAAATTATATTTAACCATGTAAAATATAAATTAAAAAAAGTTAACCATTTAACTGTATACAACTAAAGATTATAGAATCAAAATTATAATTAAGCATAATAAAGAGGCTAACACTTAGGTTTAACCATTTTCCTGTAATGTAAAAAAGAAAATTCAAGATAATTCATATGTGACATATAGGAAGGCCTTCATAACTTCATTTTATATATAGTTATATAGTTTTTTCTTATTTTTTATTTTACAAAATTTAAAATATTAGTTTTTTAAAAGGAAAAAATATTTTTTAAGAGAATGAAAAAATATTAGTTTTTTTAAAAAATTAAATTATGTACATAAAATGTATATTTATAAGAATTGATCTAAAAAAGCAAATCGCCCTTTGGTTGAAATAGAACAATTAGAAATTTTGGAGACTATGGCTTTCTAGGTTGAAGTTCAAGTGTTAGTATTTTTTTTCTAAATTAAATTAATTTTTATAAAATTTATATAAAATGATAAAAATATTTTCATAATTATATGTGTTATTTTGTAAAAAGAATGAGTTTTTAATCATTTTTATTTGAATTGATATTCATTTAATTCATGACACCAATTGAGTTAAGCATTTAAATATTATTAGATTATAATACACCCATTATGTGAATGAAAAAGAAATTCTATATAAAATGTATTTATAAAAAAATGCATAAAAAATAAGGTTTGGTTGAAATAATAAAATTAAAATATCAAATATCATGGTATTTTGGGTTCAATTATCATTATGTGTATTTTTCTAATTTTATATATAAATATAAAATTCCAAAAAAATCTCATGGTATATTTGTTGTTTTATAAAATGGTTTGGTATTTAATAATTTTTTGAGTTAGAACCTAGTTAATGGGTGATACTAATTCATTCAACCACTTAATATATTGTATATGTGTGTGTACATGGGGTGAATGTTAGATAACAACTAGCAGTTAGCTGATTTGTCAAGTCAGTTAGCCTGTTAGTAATTAGTTGAAGTCAGTTGGTTGTTAGCTAGGTAGTTATTACTCTGTTATGATAGTTACTACTCAATGCTGTATAAAAGGGTGCAAATGACTTGTTCTAATTAAGATAAGAAAATGATTTGTTTCTTTATGTGAGTTTCTGTCATTTGCTATAGCCAGGTTTCGATCTTAGGACCTGTGGGTTATGGGGCCACCACAATTGCTTTATACCAGCCAAGTAATCAGATATACTTATATCATTGTTGCGATGGTCCCTGCGGATGCTTACGCAGTGTGATTTCTGCCTAATGCTTTGAATGTCAAAGTGTTATAATTGACAACTCATTTGTTGTTGAGGTTGGTAGCTCTCTCCCTCTAGTGAAAGGCTTCAATCCGTGGAACCTAATGATACAGATCAAACTCTCAACACTAGAGTCCAGTTCTTGCCTAAGCATATTTGTAACACCCCTATCCCGTATCTGTCGACGGAACAGGGTTATAGAGCATTACCAAAAATTTCAGAACAATTAACAAACATTACACATCATACAGTTTTCATATCAGAAATCTATCATAAAGTCCCTTATAAGAGCCCTCGAGACCCAAAATATACATTAGAATTGAGTAGGGACTAAACCGAAAACTCAAGAAATTTTTCATGAAACATCAAAAATATTCCTAGGTGCAGGGCACACACGCCCGTGTGGCTCACACGACCAAGTGACACACCCATGTCTTAGGACATGTGGTATATGAATTAGGGCATACGGCCATGTCCTCAACCCGTGTAACTCTCTGTTTTGTAATTTATTTAAGTGTAAGGGTTACACGGCCAAGCCACACGCCCGTGTGCCAAGCCGTGTGATCAAATATGAGCATTATGTTTTAAAATTTTAAGATGTAGGGACACACGGCTAGGTCACACGCCCACGTGCTAGGCCGTGTGTCACACACGCTTGAGACACACGCCCATGTCTCTGCCCGTATGGACGAATAAGGCTATTTCCTAGCCTTATTTCTCACCCATTTTATCTTCCTCCTACACCAATTCTTTAACATGTTCACAAGCCAATTTAAAACAATTAATTCAATGTAAAAACCAAGTCTCATGCATGACATATCACCGCATACAACTAATGTGCTCTTAAGCACCTCAAATGGCACTTTACCATATTATAAACAAATATATAATTTTACTTAACTTAACAAATTCACTTATGTGCATATTTTACCAAATATGCTAAAATTATCAATATGCCAACATGATATCTATTAATCAACCATTTAAGCATACACCAAACAAATTATAGCCTCATTTATACCTATCAAAACATATTCATCACAAGCCATTCCAATGGCTAGTTATAACCAAAACATTTACATGCCAGCATTGGCTAATCAGCCTATACATGCCATTATAACCGTAAATTGATTTACCATATATATATATATATATATATATATATATATCAAAATAGGTTGATGGATAGTGTGAGTGATCTCCGTCAAGCTTCCAATCCAACGAGCTTCCGAATTATTATAGAACAGGGGAAAATAAAACAAAGTAAGCATATAATGCTTAGTAAGTTTGTCTAACATGGTAATTAACTTACCATTCATTTATATTCAAGATAAACATACAAGGTACATCGAATTAATTTGATCACTAGCCCTAACATATATCCTCATCACCTTTGTTAGTTATAGAATTTATTCAAATATCAAGAAACATGTATGGGCTCAACAATAACCAGATTTCCATATTCATATGCTTTCCACGCCATGTATTCATATAACTCATATACAAATTGCATATAGGGTAAAAGTTGAATTATAGATAAAAGAATAATTAAAGGGACTAAAGAATAATTTTACCATTGTTTCTTTAGTGGGACGGAATTAGGTATGATATTTGTAAATTTATTATATATATTATAATAATTAAAATTTTCTTAAGTATTAAGTATATATATTATATAATTATAATAAAACAAAAGTAATAAAAAGAAATAAAGAAAGACAAAACCAAAACCAAAATTTGAAAGAAAAGAAAGAAAGAAAAAGAAAGAAAAGGGAAAGAAACAGACGCAAAGGCTTAGGGACTTCAAAGTTTTCATGTTCAATTGATTAGTCAATTTAGCTCTTTTTTTTGTAATCTTTATGTTTTTGAAATCCCGGTGTTAAGTATTACCCGACCCATGTCGAAATTTTAGTATTGATTGAGTTTTTAAATGTTGTTAATGTTGAATAATTTTAGTAATAGGGATTAAATTGATAGATTTTTAAGCTAGAAATGAAAAAGGATTAAATTGTAGAATAAATTGTAAAATTTGAGTGATAGGGACTAAATTGTGAAAATTTCAAAATTTAGGGATTTAAGTGAAAATAGGGAGTTAAATTTAGTTTAAAGTGGAATTTGTATGAAAATATAGAATTAAATGTGAAGAATAAAAATTAGTTCAGTTTAGGGACTAAATTGAAATTTAGGCAAATATTGAGTAAAAAATTGAATTATTCAATATGAAATTGAATTGTTTTATATTAATAAATTTTAATTTGTTTTAATTCTGTAGTTAACGTCGTACTGGAAACCTCGACTAAAAAGGGGAAAGATAAAATCAACGTCGAATAGCTCGAAATTCCTAGTTTGTATTTCTATAATCTGAATCTAGTTATTAATTGTTATAATTCAATTTAATGCATATGGTAAGTTTTGAGGTAAGTAATTGACATTTGATAATTGATTGAAATGGATTGAATTGGTAGATACATATGAATGTATTGATTATTGAATTGAAATGAATATATGTGTTAAAGTGAAATTTGGATATTTATTATTATATATTAAATTTAATCCATGTGTATATATGTAATTATATGAAAAATTAGTATTGGATATTGGTTATATCTGAAATGTGAAATTAAACCTTATTAACTTTATCTGGTTGAGTTGGATATAGATGGCATGCCATATGATAGGAAGAGTTCAGGGAATTCTTCGACTTCGAGTTGATGAGGCATTGGGTGTCAATTTACTTCGGTTTAACTGATGAGACACTGGGTGTCAAATTTATATAGCGCTGGGTGCAATTATTACTTCGGATTTATCCGATGAGGCACTGGGTGCCAAACTGGTGTGTTGGTTGGATCCGTCTATCTGTCCGAGTCCGAGTGGTGTTAATAGGGGTAAATAAATAATAAAGTTCTATAATTGATATTGAAATGACACAGTATGAGAAATGGAAGTGATATAGTGAATTGAAAATAGAATGTGAAATATGTTGTAAATACATTGAATATTATGAGTTATATACTCATGAATTGAATATGGAATGACTAATGCTATTTTTAAATTATATGTGGATCAAATTGTGAAAAGCTGTTGTCTAGCAAGTTATGAGAATTGAGTATGGTATGAAATGATGTATTCATGAATTAAGTATTGAATGGGAATGTCATTGTACAAATAAATATGGTTTGATATGTGAATAATTATTGATATAGCAATTATGTGAATTGGGACATTATTCAACAAATGAAATATAATAGCATATGATAGTCATGATATTAGACATTAATATGTGTTTAATATTCAATTGTGCATATTATATTATCTTGTCTTTAAATATTTAGATTATAGAAGTACCACTGAGTTTTACTTAGCGTACGGTTTTGTTTTCCATGCGCGGGTTAGGTACTTAACTTTTAAACACCGGTTCAGCATCCAACAATGATCCCGAACTCAAATATGGTGGTGTTTACCTTTTGTTTCGGCATGTACCTAGGGTATCTAAATAATAGTTATTTTGTGGATGGATTGTAAATGAGGTTATAAGTTTAATATTGGTTTGGTATATATATAATCTTGTGTTTGTTTTTGAAGCTATTTATGGCATGATAAATTGAACTAAATTTAGATATGTGCATGTGAATTTAAGTTAGTGTTTAAGTGCTTATGAACTAGGCAAAATGGATTGAATTTGGTATGTTTATAATTTGGATTTGAATGATACTTTGATGATATGTTTTGATAATATAAATGTGGTACCAATGAGGGTACATTGGTTAGGCACCTAGAATGATTGTTTTGGTATGTTTTGAACGTATTTGATCATGTTTTGAACTGGTTAAATGAATGGTTTTTGAGTTGTTTAATACTCGAGCATGTAGAAAATGGTAAATTGGTTATTTAAGGCACCTTTTAGGTCCACATAGCCAGACACACAGGCGTGTGACTTGGCCGTGAGATACACGGCTAGCGCACGGGCGTGCGAGGCCATTTCAAAAGGGTACATAGTCTGGCACACGGGTGTGTGGCTTGGCCGTGTGACCCAAGTTAGAGTTACACAGGCAAGGACACAGGTTGGGACATAGCTGTGTGTTCCTATTTTGAATGCCTACACGGCTTAAGACACGGCGTGTCTCTTGGCCGTGTGAACTCTACAGTTTTGAAAAAAATTTAATGTATTCCGAAAAATTCTTTGAGTTTCTGAATTAGTCCTGATTAGTTTGTAACTCATATTTTGGGCCTCGAGGGCTCGAATAAGGGACAATATGTGTGAGTTTGATTGGTTCCTGACCTAAGTATTATATGATATGAAATGTTTAAAATTTTTGTCTGTTTGATATGTAAATTTCGGTAATGCTCTGAAACCTTATTCCAGTGACAGATACAGGTTAGAGGCGTTACAAAGCTACTTGAAAAAGTGTATATGAAGCAGCCTCTTAGGTTTGAGGTTTGTGATTCTGAAGGTAATTTTCTAGTGTGTAAGCTAAAAAAATAAAGTGCTTGGTTTGATACACTCAAGAACTTATTGACTGATGCATTGGGATTTCAAAGTTGTAGAGTTGATTCCTCTTTAGTTTTTAAGAAAACCTCAATTGGATGTGTAACCTCAATTGGATGTGTATTTTTGCTTGTGTATGTTGATGATATACTTGTCACAGGAGCGCAAGAAATAGATATAACTGTTATGATTCAAGCCTTGCATCAATAGTTTTCTCTTAAGGATCTTGGGGATCTTCATTATTTCCTTAGTATCAACAGGTTATGGGCGGATTGCAGTATCTGTGCTTAACTCGACCGGACATTTCCTTTTCTGTCAACAAGGTCGGTCAGTATATGCACTCTCCTCATAATGAGCATTGGTGTGTAGTACAGAGGATACTAAGATATGTTAAAGGCACTACTGATTTTGGGCTGAAGTTTCAACTATCTGGAGTTACCTTAACAGGCTTCTCTGATGCAGATTGGGCAAGTTCATTGAAGGATAGGAAATCAACATCTAGTTACTGTGTGTATCTTGAAGCTAATCTTGTTGGTTGGTCCTCCAAAAAGCAAATTGTCGTGTCTCGTTCTACAACAAAGGCAGAATATTGAAGTCTAGCCAATGCCACTTTTGAGCTTGCTTGGTTTCAATCTTTGCTTACAGAAATTGGAGTTATGTCTACTGGAATGCTGTCTCACTTGTAGCAAATCTAATTCTTCATGCTCGAGTCAATCATATTGAGATTGACTTGCACTTTGTTCGTGATAGAGTGTTGCATGGTCAACTACAGGTTAACTTTGTACCAAAGAATGATCAGGTTGCAGACATTCTTACTAAGCCTTTGTCTACTGGGAGCTTTCAACGCTTTAGTGATCAATTAAGTGTTATAACTCTTACTGGTAGGGAGGATGTTAGATAACAAGTAGCAGTTAGCTGGTTTGTCAAGTCAGTTAGTTTGTTAATAGTTAGCTGAAGTTAGTTGGTTGTTAGCTAGGTAGTTATTATTCTATTATGATAATTACTACTCAGTGCTATATAAAAGGGTGCTAATGACTTGTTCTAATCAAGATAAGAAAATGATTTGTTTATTTATGTGAGTTTCTGTCATTTGATGTTAGTGAGATTTACTTTAACTGGTGTATAGTTAAAGTGGCTTTACACCATTCCATAACTTGTTTTAATATTTATATTTTAACAATTCAACTGTCATATTTTATGCTTTATTCATGTAGTTTATGTATGCCAAGATTGAAATAAATTAAAAATCTACTTGTTTTGTGTAAAAAATTCCAACTATTATATATATATATATATATATATATATATATAGATAGATAGATAGATAGATAGATAGATAATATTTTTGATCAATATGATAAAAATACTTACATCGATTAAAAAATTTATATGCATGAAAAATATAAATATATCAATAAATTCAACAATTAAGTTGTTCAAATATTATTCATATGAAAAGTTATTGAAAGATTTAAAGCTATAAAAATTTGGTGTTAATATTTTATGAAAATTGAGAAGTTAATTCAATTCACTAACATTGTTAAACGTTGATTTAAAAATTGTCATTTAACAATTTATATGTAAATCCAAAGATTAATAAAAATAAATAATTTAATAATATATATAAATTAGTAAAAATCAATAATTTAATCATTTATATGTAATTCCTTTAAATAAAAGATGGATTAAATTTATCGACAATCAAATTATAATAGGTTACAAGCATGGATTTTGGGTAAGTAAAAAATTAATAACATTATTATATCCGAAATCAAATTTCAGTAGCAATAAAACAAAGTAAAAATAGAGTTTCATGATTGGAAATTTTGTTCTACATACATTCATTCAATTATATATTATATAAAAGGAGTTTAAAAGCCAATTAAACACACTGATGCATCTTTCAAATATTGCAAATTATTGTATCTAAATTCCACAAGAACCCATCAAGGTTTCTAGTAACATCTATATGTGAACAAAAATTACTATTTCCTTTTTGTATCTGCCATTAATACATTTACATTTTTATACCTTGTATTGCTGAACAAATATATGTATTCCCAACATACTTTTTACCCTACCTTTTACAACATTTTTTGGTATCAAAGCTCTCGGTTGTGCACCCGAACATTGCTCTCGCTCGAACCTTGTGTTTTAGGATGATTCTCTTCTAAAATACCAAAATTTGCAGCATATGGTTGTTGAATATCTTCTTTGTAATTACTGTCCAAACTGTTACTGCCAGAAAGAAAAAGGGTAAGAAAATGATGAATGCAATTATAAGCGAATGCTAAAAGAATGAAAGGGTTTCAGGATTACGGAAGCCTGTTGCAATCCGCCGATATCCAACCAATCCGCTGCTTCTCATTGTCGTAGACCACCATTTTGCCTATCAACGAGATGTCTGAGAAGAAAAAACAACGAATGAGGAAGAGTTAGATAACAAAGAACCACGAAAATGGTGGAAACGATTCTTAATAATATTTATCACCTCCTATTACGTTCAAGTCTCCCAATCCTGCTTCCGTGCCATTCAAGATTCCAAAGCAAGCATTGCCATCTTCCTGCGAACGGAAGAGCATGTTAGAAGTGTTGTTGTAACTGTGTCCATTAATATCATTTTGTTGGAGAACTAGGGATCTGCTAACCGTGACAATAAGATACGCTTCCGGCTGTAACTCTAGCTGAATATTCTGGGTGTCTTTAAACTTCAGTGTCAAGGTGCTGAAATAGTTCTTGACATCATGAACAGATTTGAAAGGTTCCGTTCCTTTCCAGCAGATCGGGAGAGCTTTATCCTGCACTGTATCCAACGGCTTCCTGGTTAAGCCTTTCCTTACCTGAGACATGAAATACGAGATCAGTTCCTTAAGAAAAGCTTAAAGATTACTCTCAACAGGAACACTCCCACTCGTTTACTTACCAGATTGAGCACTCCTTCGTAAACTTGGAAGCCAAAGTAAGTGTACGAACTCCCACTGTCAAATACTACTTTAAGGTCCTTTATACCAGTCGGCTTTCCATCAAAGAAGACTTCTGCTGGACTTGACAAATAATGTTTACTGAAACAAAATGATCAAGGAAACAGAGATGAGAAAACAAATGTTAAGGGTACGAGGAGTGGCTGGAACTTAATAGTACTTACGAGTTGGCCGATACAGGCATCCAAGACATTCCAGAAGGGATGAGATCATCTCCTAGGAACAAAAATCCTCCACCTTTCCCACTTAAACAATGGCCTAATACATTTCTTGTGAGATCAAAGCTTCGCAGCTGTGACAATATGCTTGCTTTGCCATTGCTAAGCCCAAGGACTCCAGCTGCTGGAGGATCGTATGGGCCAGGATTTTTCAGATCATAAGCACATCTGTTGAAAAAGGATAAGAAAATACGATATTGGTTATAAGGAAATGTGCACTTCCGCAGCCATTTCAACATACCAGGAAATTATATTCATTATGGTTTAGGTTTCTTATCGAGGTAAAGAGCAAAAAATACACACCCGAAAGTCAATGGGAGCTGAATAAGAGAGCCATTCATAAATCTAAGAGAAAAGACATCAGCGACCACCACACCAAGAACTGAACCATGATCAACGTAGTCAATCTCAAAGTCACATTGGTCATCCGGTTTCTCGCAGTGAGGACTTTCAGGGAAGTGAACCACGCGGCAGGAAGGATGCTCACAGCTTACAAGGATGTCTTTTTGGGGCTTGTAAAGATGATCGATTGGCTACAGAGACAAAGACATAGCAAGATATAATTCAGGACATGATAGGATTCAACATCTATCGAAAATTTTACCTTGGTGCAACCAGTGCAAGGCGCATCGCATTGGACCCATGTGAGGTCACTGCCAGTATCAATATCGAACTCGAAAACCTTGGGTGGATTGCCTATGGACAATGATATAGAATAGTACCTGCACAAAAGCATGATTTTCAATCATTTGAGACAATGGCAAAACAATAGCACTAAAGATTCTAGAGACAAACAGAGGAACTATATTTCAATGAAACTACACTCTCATAGACCCTAAGATAAAAAAACCCAAGGAAAATTTTCAAGAATTTCTTCCAAAAGGTTAAATGATCTCTAAAAAGAGACCAATTTATAGCCAAATTAATATACAAGATTCAGAAGAACATGTACATATAAAGCCAAACATGCACGAAAATTAAAACTTCAAGAAACCTAATTCAAAGAAATAGCTTACCCAAGAACTAATCAAGTTGATCAAATGGTACTAAGATTTCTCAGTAGAAAACAAAGACTGAGAAGAAAAATCAATAATCTCATTCATGCAATAAAACAAACAATTACCAGACTTACAAAATATTTAAAAGAAACCCAAAGATCGAGCGAAGCAAACATAAACAAATTTCACATTTCAAAAAAAATGAGAACGTACCCAAGAGGATAAACATTCCCAGTGACAGGAAAAAGAAAAGATGAATGAAACCCATTCTGAGGCTTAAGATGGGTTGACTTTTTATTGTTGGGTTGCTGACTGGCAGCCGAGAAACACCCTGGAAAATTTACAAGAAACAACATCATGAACATCATCATCAGTGCCACTGTTGCTTTGCTTTTCTTTACATCCATCTTCTTTTTTTAAAAATTGGACAGAAAGTTGGATTCTTGGGAATCTAACAAGCTAAAAAGGTAAAAGAGAGAAAAGAAAAAGCAAAAGGGCGTTTTGTTTGGATTAAAAAAGGGGATTTTTGTGAAGGAAAGGATTTAGGAAACAGAAAAAAAAGGAATTTAATCTTTGGTTTTTAAGTGAATTTATAAATGTGAGTTTGCAGCTTCCTACAGCCTCCACGTTTCTTTTTTGCAAATAAAACATTTGTTTTTTCAGTCAGACAAATCGATTTTCGGAACTTTGTGGAAAATATACACTGTTTTATGGAAAAGCCAATTATTATTATTATTATTATTTAGACTGAATGGGTTAACTATGCTCATGAAGCTTTTCATAGTTAGTCATTCATTTTTCAGGGAAAAGCTTGATCAGTTCCTTTCTTGGAATCTATCTCGGAATCTATCTCGGAATATGAATAAAGTGGGGTTGATCATTTGTACTGACAGTGATTAAGAGAGAATCTCCTGATTTATGTTTCGAGAGATTAAAAGCATGATCCTGAATTCTGTAAAATATCTGGTAATGCAACATAGCCACAATTGATGATGGAACTTGAGGGGTTCCAACAATCTAGACTTTGAACTTGAAGAGCTGAAAGCAGATTTGGATCTGCTAAAGCCATTGTAAAATTCGGAAAAAGAGTAACCATTACAAGGCCAGAATTTAAAGTAGTCTCAATAGTAGCAATACAAAGATGTTGGTATTCCAAATATCTGGATTCCAATAGAGCAATTCTGGCGACAACTAGTTTTCCTTCAGCTCCATGATAATTTAGAGCAAAACTAATAGCTCCAAAGTGGATGTGAGAACATCCTGCTTTCTGCCATTCTTTAGGGAATTCCGGTGGAATCTCAAGTGTAACAAACTGTTCAAAATCATTGATGATTCAGCAAAATCAAAATCCTTTAACAAAATTTTTAAAGGATTACAATAAAGCCATGATTCCAAAAATCTCAGCTTTACAACTTCAAGATCAAAAACCAGATTCTGATACAGATTATTCAAATTCCAGTTCATCATCAGAACCATTCCCAGAATCAGAATCTGAAAGTTTATCAGAAGAAGAAGAAAATCCTTTGAAGGTGTTACAAACTCATCCAAAAGTAGAACATTCAGATGACGAGGAAATGGAAGAAGTACCAGAGTCATCCTCTTCACAACAATGTTCTACGCATAAATCTTATTTAGGAAGAACCACTTTTACTCTTGATGATATTCCACAAAAGAAATGGCCAGATAGAATTCAAGAATTTCATTCATGGCTTGAAACCAATAAGCTTACTGAAGACAGCAATTACAACATTCTCATGGAATTTGTTTCTAGCTTCACGGGTATGTTAAAAGATTGGTGGAATTCAATTACTTAACGTGATCAGATGCAATTTTTAGTTCTCCAAGATTTGGCTCAGCCAATACGAATTATACATCATCATTTTGTGGGGAATCCAGACGATGTTTTGACTTTCAAAAGAAGAGAATTCCACAAAAGAAAGTGCCACTCTTATGACAAAAGGGATCTAGCAGGGCATTTTAAAATAATGACTAAATTATTTTGTGCCTTAGGTCTCAATCTAAATCTGAAGTCAGTCATCTTATCATCTATCCTGGATCCTCTTCAAGTTGCAGTTAATCAAGCATTTCAAAGGCAAAATAGAGACATACTCCAGTTAATAGTTGGAGAAATCCAACAAGAAGTCTTTATTGCCTTAGAAGATATCTGCAATAGAAGGAAGATATTCAAAGATTATCTCCACGGTGATAAAAGAATTGATCTAGCATATGATGAATCTCATTTGAAGCTTAAATGCCCAAAATATAAGCTTTGTGACTGCCGCTCAAAGAAAAAGAGGCGTTCTAGAAGATGTTCTTTTCCAAAGAATACAAAATGGAGAAAGAAAAAGAAGCCTCAATGGAGATATCTCAGAAAGAAGAGAAGATCTACAATAAAGTCTGATCGATGTTATATCTGCAATCAAAAGGGACATTTTTCAAAAGATTGTCCAAAGAACAAGAGAGGATCAAAGAAGATTGCACAAATGATCCAACAAGTAGGAATCAAAATTCAAAGAGAAGATGATATAAAGTCTGTTTGCTCTATTAAAAGTGAACCCTCAGACAGAACCATTTGTGCTATCCTAGTGAATCATGAAGTAATTCCAAATTCAGAATCAGACTATTCAGATATTCAAATGATGCTGGCCCAAACTCAAAATCATGTTCAGAAAAATTGCAATGGTGTTATACCAGTCTCAGTTCCTTATATTCCAGTCAAGATCTATTTAGACAAATATAGTAAACCCATTACTATAATTGCCTTTATAGATACTGGAGCAGCAGAAACCATCATGAATCCAGATGTTTTACCCCAAGAATGGTGGAAGCCTCATGTCAGGTATTTTAATTCTACTGCAGATCATCCTTTTGCTACCCATTTGATTAGTAAACCCATCACGATTCAGTTCTTTCCAGGCTGTTGTGTTAGAACTACAGTTTTAGGTTCAAAACTCCCAAGAAAAGACATTGTAGTAGGTTTTGACCTCTACACAAAAGCCCAATGTCTAAGAATTCTTCCTGATGGAGCACGTTTCAAAAATCTCTTTCAACGTTTTGTCTCCATACCCAAACTTTTTTCCATCCAAACAGAAAAAATTCTTCAGATCACCCAAGAGGTAATAGAAAAATCATGTGCAAATTCCCATTCAGAATTTCTTCTTAAATACCAAATATAATAAGAGTGATTGATAAAAAAAACTTATTAATAAACACAATTTTTTAAAAATACTAATATTTTGTTTTAAATTGGGGTTAAAGATTATGTAAATATATCGATTGGCGTCTAAACTATCAAATATAAAATTTTAAAATAAATATAATAATAAATTGAAATATAGAGAAGTAGGGTCAAATTCATAGGAACTGGTTATCTAATTTCATCTTTTCTTGTAACTAGATTCGTTGTCGCGGCCACAGTCTTTCCCACGACTTGTGTGTAGTAGTGCTAAAAAAAAACAGGGGTTTTAAATTGATTAAGATAATAAAATAAGAAAATATGAAAAATAAATAAAATAAAAATATATTCGAAAATATAAAAAGAAATTTAAAAAATAAAATAAATGGATAAATAAAATATTTTTTAAGCTTAGCCTTAACCTCAGTGTACTCCAATCTCGAATCAATCCTTAAAATAGATTTTCCCTTCCAATTGATAAGCTGGTTATAACAATTAAGGATCCCTCAAATCGCCAACTCTTCCTCTCATAGTCGATCCCGGTATCACCTGCAAATCGACCCTTATCAAATTTCCAACCACGTGGCACATACTCATAATTTAAGACTTTGACAACCTTGCAATCTGAAAAGCCCAACTCGAATTAACAGCCTCAACCATGTGGGTCGTTTAAATTCGATCACTATCTCCCTTAACAGAATCCAACTAGCTTTTTTTCCAATTGAACACGCCAATTTGTTCGCGAGATTTTGAATATAGCACCACCGACTCAACTTCCCAACTGTACGCTAAACGATTCCAACCCAATGTGCACTTTTTGAATTGAAATTGAATCAACTTTGAGGGACGAATTTGTACTATCCCATATACCGGAGAGATAATGAATACCGAATTGCAAAGTCTTTAATGTGGATTTATATCTCACGATTACTTTGCTGTAGTGATAATCGGGCTAAGACTAAAAAGGATTTAGTTAATTATGAAAAAATCATGCTTTGAATGTGGCTTTATGGAATTGCGAAATGTGGAAAGGGAAAGGGCCTTGGAAGGAATTAAACCAAAAAGCTAAAAGTTAAAAAAAATTTGAAAGAACAGAATATGGGTGATGTAGGAAGGGAGAAAAAAAAGGAAAAAAAGGAATTTATTAAATGCCAAAGACAAAATGTTTTCAATTGGTTGTAGCCACTAGGTATTTATATATATTTTTAGTGCTAAAATTTAGCTAGATTTTTTCTAAATATTATCACTAAATAATTCTAAATTTAAAAATCAAATTTAAACTAGAATTTAAACTAATTACAGAGTTGTAACAATATAAAAAATCCTTCAATCTTTATCCAACCACTTAAAAAAAATCTTCAACCCTTCAATCTTTATCCAATTATCTTTGAATCTTCAATCTTTCAATCAAGCCCTCCTCATTGCTTTTTGTTCCAATTTAGCCCTTTTTTTTGTAAGACTTCGAATTCAGCACACCAACTTCATTCCTGATAAGAAAAATCCAAATTTAATAGCATTTTATTTGGTAATTGGCCAAAAATAAATATATTAAAAATACAGATTTATCTTGCTGTCAAATTCCCCCTACTTAGTCGATGTTTGTCCTCAAACATGATATCCACTAAAAATAATTTGTCAATCCTTTCAAAATCAAAACCCCTTTTTCTAGTCAAGCATACATCAAACAATTAGGTGAATAAAAAATAAACAATTGCTAAACTCAATCAATAAGCATTTTATAAAATCTCAAATAGTATGTCAAACTCAACTATTTCATTGAATTTAGGCTCAATCAAGCATGCAAAACGGTTATACTCAATATATGCTTTTATTTATATCTATCTACATTTTTTTATTTTTGTTTTATTTTTATTTTTCAAACGTAGTCAAGTCTTTTGATGCGAAGTGAGATGACAACCTAAGCACCTCACCTCGGTTACTCAACCCGGCACGTTCTATTTATTTAATTTTTTTTATTTTTAACGAATTTGAGACATAATCAAACCTTTTAACGTGCAATGAGATGACAACCCAAGCACCTCACCCCTGTTACTCAGTTTCACATGTCCCTAATCGATTTATTTCTCCAGGCAGCTTGATTAGCGGAGTGTTACAAGCTTCGGCCTGTCACCAAACCTTTTGATGCAAAATGATACGACAACCCAAGCACCTTATCTCGTTTATTCAACTTGGTTACATTTCCAAATCTTCACTCTTAACCAAGCTATTTATTTATTTATTTAAACGAGTACTTTCATTAGGCAAGTTTAACAAAACCAACAATTTTTATGAAATATCGACTAAGGCATAACATTTTCAATTCCACAAAATATCCATTGATCAAGCAAGCAATAGTTATTAATGATTCACCCACTTATTTAAGTAAACTAAACGTAAGAATTAGAGGTTTATTTTCGAAACGAATTAAAAAATTAATCTTAACAAAACATATGAAAAAAGAAAGTATGGCATGATCTAGAATTCCCCTTACTTAGCCCATATTGCCCCCAATATGTAAAAAGAATAATACGAATGGAGAAAGTGTACTCCCCGTTTATATTTAATGGGCCGGAGGGAGATGGAAGTGATCCCTGGGTAGAACGGTGAGGATGTTTGAGATGTTGGCTTCCATTATTTCAAGGCGAGCTTCAATGCGATGAAGTCGTTTGTCTACAGCTGAAGGTGCTTGCTTCTGGAAAACAGTACAATCAAACGAATTAAAATAATATTTTATTTAATTCTCAAACTAAACTAAAATTCAAAAATAAATTAAATAAATAAAAAATATGGCGTCAGATTTTCTTGTGAGAGAGAGAAAACAAATTTTGAAAACAAAACAAAAATAAAAAATAAAAAATAAAAATAATACTGATAACTTCCCAAATCCCTTAACAATCTCCCACTAGCCCTCTACTCATAACTTCCCTAAAATTTTAACTCCACCGAAACACTGACCCAAATCCGAGCAAAAATATAACATCCATGCTCACGCAAGGACTCAAACACATGACCTCCAACCCACAGACTTCCTTACCACTCAAACCAGTAGGCTGATTCTGATATGGATTTACAAATAATTTAAAATAAGCCCACTCCTCAAATGTAAGGCTTAGATAATAAAAAAAACAATATTTGCTAAAGATAGGGCTTGAACTTGGGACCTCTCACACATACCTAAAACATTTAACCACTAAAGTAAAAATAGATTTGTGTTAGATTTTATAGAAGCAGAAATAAATTATTTGGGGCGTTACAACTCTACCCCCTAAAAGAAATTTCGACCTCGAAATTTACCTGATCAAAACAGATAAGGATACTGCTGATGCATCGAGTCCTCATGTTTCCACGTGGCTTTCTTAGTGCCATGATTCCACCACAGAACCTTCACTAACGATACAGACTTCCTCCTCAAAACTTTAACATCTCACTCTAAAATTTGAACCGGCTCCTCCTCAAAAGTCAGATCCAGTCTAACCTCGATATCCTCAATAGAGACAACGTGAGATGGGTTAGACCGATACTGCCTCAACATCGAGACGTGGAACACATCGTGGATACGGTCTAACTTTAGAGGTAGCTCCAACTAATAAGCAACCGGTTCCACTTGCTTCAGAATCTGATATGGTCCAATAAACCTAGGGCTTAGCTTACCCTTGCGGCCGAACCTCAGAATCTTCTACCACGGAGAAACCTTCAGAAATACGAAGTCCCCCACAGAATACTCGATATCCTTCCTCTTCAAATCTACATAAGATTTCTGCCTACCAAAAGCTGCTTTCAGACGATCCCGAATCAGTCTAACCTTACCCTCGATCTCGAAAACCAACTCAGGACCCAAAATTCGACGTTCACCCAACTCAGTCCAACACAGTGGAATACGACACTTATGACCATACAGAGCCTCGTAAAGTGTCATCTAGATACTAGACTGGAAACTATTATTGTAGGCGAACTCAACTAACGGATAATCCTTCTAACTACCTCAAAAATCAATCACACAACTCCAAAGTATTTCCTTCAGTATTTGAATCACACTCTGAAATTAACCATCAGTCTGAGGATGAAACGCAATACTGAAGTCCAACCTTGAACCTAGAGCCTCGTACAATTTTTTCCAAAACCAAGAAGTAAAATGAGGATCTCTATCAGAAATAATCGACATAAAAACCCCATGCACTCTTACCATCTCGGAGATATACAGCTTTACTAACTTCTACAGAGAATAGTCCGTTCGAACCGGAATGAAATGAGCGGACTTGGTCAATCAATCCACAATGGCCCACACAGAATTCTTCTTTGTGGGTGTCAAAGGCAACCCACTAACGAAGTCCATCTTTACTCGCTCTCATTTCTATAAAGGAATCTTAACCGGCTGTAACAGACCCGAAGCTAACTGGTGTTCAGCCTTAACCTGCTGGCACGTCAGATAACGAGTAACAAAATTCGTAACCCCACACTTCAAACCTAGCCACCAGTACAGTTCACGGAGATTACGGTACATTTTATTACCATTAAGATGCATAGCATAAGGGCTATTATGCGCCTCTCTCAAAATTGATTGCCTCATATCTGAATAATTCAGAACACAAAATTGACCTCTAAAACACAGTACTCAATCGCTATTCAACCCAAAATCTGAAGTACTGCCACTCTCAACCTGACAAAGTCACAAACACAAAGATTCATCCTCCAACTGTTTAACTCGAATCTGATTAATCCAAGTCGGCTTAACTTGCAACTCAGCCAACAGACTCCTATCATCAAACAAACTAAGGTGAGCAAACATTACCCTCAAATCAGTCATCACTCTTCAACTCAGAGCATCGGCCACCACATTGGCCTTACCAAGATGATACTCGATTGTGCAGTCGTAATATTTGAGCAGCTCAATCCAACGATGCTGCCTAAGATTCAACTATTTTTGAGTAAGGAGATACTTGAGGCTCTTGTGATCAGTGAAAATGATACACCTCTCACCATACAAATAACGCCTCTTGGTTTTCAATGCAAAGACTACTACAGCTAGTTTGAGATCATGCGTCGGTTAGTTTCCCTCGTGTGTCTTAAGCTGACGAGACGTATAAGCTACAACTTTCCCATCTTGCATCAAAACACATCCCAACCCGACGTGCGATGCATCACTGTAAACCATAAACTCTTTGCTGAATTTAGGTTGTATCAAAACAGGAGCCTGAGTCAGAATAGATTTGATATTTTCAAAGCTCAATCACCGCTCATCAGTCCAGATAAACGGAACCCCCTTACATAAAAGTTTGGTTAAGTGAGCTGCAATAAGAGAAAACCCCTCAACAAACCGCTGATAATATCCCGCCAAACCTAGGAAACTGCAGATTTCAAACGTATTCTTAGGTTGTTTCCAATCTAATACATCCTTATTCTTTCTAGGATCAACTCGAATCCCCTCAGTAGAAACTATATGCCCTTAAAAAGTCACCTTACGCCACCAGAATTCACACTTGCTAAATTTAACGTAGAGTTGTTTCTCACAGAGAATCTAAAGCACCACCCTAAGATGTTCATCATGCTCATCCTCATTCTTAGAATAAACCAGTATGTCGTCAATGAAGACCACAACAAACTGATCCAAGTACGGCTAAAACACCTGATTTATCAAATCCATAAACGTCGTTGGAGCATTTGTCAGACCAAAAAACATCACTAGAAACTCGTAATGTCCATAACGAGTATTAAATGCAGTCTTATACACATCCATCTCTTTAACCCTTAATTAATGATACCTCGAACGAAGATCAATGTTTGAGAACATGAAAGCCTTCCAAAACTGATCAAATAAATTGTTAATCCTCGAAAATGGATACTTATTCTTAACGGTCAGCTTGTTCAACTACTGATAATCTATGCACGTTCTCATGGTGCTATCATTTTTCTTAACAAACAGAACTGGTGCTCCCCATGGAGAAGCACTAGGACAGATGAAACCACGATCCAACAGCTTTTGAAGTTGAGCCTTAAACTCTGTAAGTTCTTTCGGTGCCATTCTATAGGGAGCAATAGACACTGAAGTGGTACCCGGAAGAAGCTAAATTCTAAACTCAACTTTCTGATTCGAAGGTAAACCCGGTAACTCCTCAAGAAATACATCTAAAAAATCTCTCACAGTTCTGATATCCTCCATAGTAGAGCCCCTAGAAGCAGAAATACTAACGTAAGCCAACTACGACTCACACACTTTTCGAACCAGTTTTTCAGCCACAAGCTCAGAGATTACATTTGGCAGATAATCCTGACGCTCGCTGATCACAACCACCTCATTATCATCCTCAATTCTCAAAACGACCTTCTTACTCGCATAATCCAAATTGACTCGGTGCTTGACTAACTAGTCCATACCTAGAATCAAGTCAAATTCTTTAAATGGAAGCTCCATCAAGTTTGCTGAAAATTCTACCCTTTGTACCATTAAAAGTACATCCTTATACAATTTATTAACTTGAACAGATTACCCCAACGAACTTAATATAGTAACCTCACTAGAAGTGCTCTCAACAGAGATTTCTAGATTTTTAGAAACTAAACTAGCTACATAAGAGTGAGTAGAACATATGTCTATCAAAGTAGTATAAGACACATAAAAAATAAGAAATGTATCGGTGATGACATCAAGAGCATCTCTATCCTCTTGGCGTCATGCAACATAAACCAATACAGACTGTCTCGCCTCTGTCTGACCAGCATCTCTATCCGGTGCTCTCTGTCCACGGCCCATACTATTACCACCCCTAGCCTGTCTACCACCCCTAGCTGGCTGTTGAACTACCCTCTGAGGTTGTACAGTACCTGGTCCTGAAGCTTGCACCTGATTAGCCCTTAGTGGACACTCTCGAATATGGTGCTTTAATGACCCATACCTCAAACAAGCCCCAATCCTCCTCTAGCACTCGTCCAGATGGTGCCTACCACAATTACTGCATGGCTGTAACCCAGTAGGTGTAACAAGACCTCCTACTCTAACCGGCTCATCAGGTCTGGCCTTTTTCTTAAGCCTTTAAACAGAACCCGAGGGCTTCAAATCCCTCTTGTTCTTACCTCTCTCATTGTCCCTATCTTAGCACTTCATGTGCTTAACATCTTCAGCAATCTTCACTATTTCAACCAAAACAGAAAGCTCGCACTCCTTCTACGGAACAATCAGTACCCTCTGATTGTCTCTTAAACTATCCTCAAATTTGACACACCTCTCATACTTAGACGTCACCATGCCCCGAGTATAGTAGCTCAACCTTAGAAATCTGGCTTCATACTCGACCACAGATTTGTCACCTCATGTGAGATTTATAAACTCACGCCTACAAGCATCAACATAGTTTGCTCCCACATACTTGCTCTGAAAGGTAAACTTAAAGAATTTCCAATTAAGACGATCAAGCTGAGTACCCTCCTCAACCGTTAACCACCACTAGTACGTCTCGTCGCGAAGTAATGAAACCATACTCTAAAGTTTCTACTCGGGTGTACAGTCAATATCATTCATAATCCTCTCAGTGGCCTCCAACCAATACTCAGCCATACTAGGGGCAACTCCAGTGACACCCTTAAATAACTCAACACCATTTGACCAGAGTCGTTCAGTTACTAACCTACAGCCTCCAGATCCAGTATGAGGTTCAGTGACCCTCTCCAAAATCCATAACATGGCCTGAGACAATGCGTCACCTCAAGTCGCACGGTCTTCAGACCTAGTCTTAGTAACAGGGGAAATCGATGTCTCACTCGTATCTAGATTTGGCATACTGCCCAGAGATGAAGACTTAGCTCGAGCCCCCCTACGGTCTTTACCACAGGATCGAATGCCACGTCTGCGTATTCCACGAGTGCTCATCATAAATTTTGAATTTATCTACATTTTAAAGTTTTATGCATTAGTTTCAATATTTATTAACAGTATTTTATACATAAGGTATTAGAAGTTCAAAAATGTTTTCGGAAGTTTCAGCCTCTATCTATTCCACTACAATTTCAGAGAGTACTAACTATAGTGTTTCAGAATATACTAGCTAAGTTTTAGAAATACTTACAGGATCGGCACCGAAGACTCGGTGTACGACATACTTAATTAGAGTGTTTTAAACCATTTAAAAACCAATTTTTAAAACTTATTTTGGAACCCAAAATTCAAAGTCGAGTTTTGTAACTTGACTCTAATACCACTAAATGTAACACCCCAAACCTAGCCTAGATGTTATGGTCGAATCTGACGGTGTCATATGGAATGGATTTTAAAAATAAAGTCGTCTCATCAAATCGTTCGATATCTAAAACTCATATTTATTTTTATCTAATTTTAAAAATGTTCATTAGTTGCTTTATTTGTCAAAACTTATTTTTATAACAGAAGTCTAGTAAAACTGATACCTTTTTGAAAACCAGATTCATTTTTTCTTGTTTTAAAAAACCCCTCTTCGATCGTATAAAACTGTCTTAAACCAAACATTTTATCGAAATATGCAAGTTAATCAAAAGTTCAAAACCAAATCCAAAAGTATATGCAACCCAGAAATTTACAACCTATAAATAATTTGAAGTCTAATATAAAAACTGTAAATTTAACTAAAGTAGTTTATGAACTAGTGGTCACCACTGAGTCTCTGCCACACCGATCTGTCCAACTTTAAGGATTACCTATACAGAAAAAACAAAAGGAGTGAGTTTATATAAACTCAGTGTGTAACCCAATAGAATTAAACATGCACACATACAGATTAGTATATAACAGACAAATATAGACTCAGGCCTAAGCACATTTCAGACTAGAATTAGATGCAGATATGCAGATCAGATAACATAATCCTACCCCCATCCTCTACACACTATTTTCGACCATCCCAACACACCATGTGGGGTTAAAAACATCCACCTAACCCTACACACCATATTATGCCGTTACGACACATGACAAATAAAGTGCAGTCTTGCTGCTAGAATATAGGCGAAAATCGCCTTACAGAATACTTCCTCCATATATACATCATCCCACCCTCAATAGTAGATACAAATTATTCAGATACAGACATACAGTTTAAACATGCTTACATGCTTTTATATGAAAATAGAATGTAGGTGCAGATACAGATATAACTCACATCAAAGAAATTAGACTAGCATATCAATGTTATACACGAAACAGAAGATCAGACCTACAGTTTATAGGGTTTGGATAGCCCTTAGGTTCACAGTCGTTTAGGACAACTCGTGTGACCTTAGGGAAAATTTCAAATTAATGGGCCCACATGCCCTTGTGGTTTGCTAGTGTGAGCCCACACACTTAGATTGGCCTTACCGTGTGGTCCACACAGCCTGGCCCAAAACTCCACACGCCCGTGTGAACTACCCGTGTGGGCTCACACGCCTAACTTGGCCTAGCTCGTATAGCTCACACGGCCACACTCCAGCCACCACAGGGTTATGTCTTGCGTATGACTATGTCTTCGTCAATCACACAGTCGTGTCTTCGCACATGACTATCCATACGGGCGATCACACTCTCGTGTGGTGTCGACAGATTTATTTTTTTCAAAGCCTTATTTTCTGCGTTTTGGGTACACACCTGGTATTGTTTCGGTGCAAATACAATCTCGAGCCTTTCAAACCTAAAAACACAGTACCCAACAATAATTTAGTGGGTTGAAAATCGAATTCGATATAAGAACAATTATGGAAACGACTTACCACAGTCGCCAGACAACCCTTTACGTACACTAAATCGTTGAAGTGCAGTTTGTTGCCCCACGATTTGCTCCTAAACTTAATTAACACTTACTTAGTAACTACATATTGCCAGAAGAATCAAACTCTATTATTCATCACAGAACCAACTGAAACACTAGGCAGAATTCTACGTACTGAATCAGAAGGAAAACTTGGTAGTACCACAACACGATTGAACAAAATAAGGGTTTGCAGAGAAGGAGAAAATGAAAATTTTGAGAGGGGAGATACAATAGAGTTTTGGCGTCAGATTTTCTTGTGAGAGAGAGAAAACAAATTTTGAAAAGAAAACAAAAATAAAAAAATACTAATAACTCCCCAAATCCCTTAACAATTTCCCACTAACCCTCTACTCATAACTTTCCCAGAATTTTAACTCTATCGAAACACTAATACAAATCTGAGCAAAAATATAACATCCATGCTCACACAGGGACTCGAACACGTGACCTCCAATCTACTAGCTCCCTTACCACTCGAATTAGTAGGCTCATTCTGATATGGATTTACAGATAATTTAAAATAAGCCCATTCCTTAAATGTAAGGCTTAGATAAAAAAAAAAAACAAAATTTGCTAAAGATAGGGCTTGAACTTGGGACCTCACACACACACCCAGAATACTTAACCACAGAAACAGATACAGATTTGTGTTAAATTTTACAGAAGTAGAAATAAATTATTTGGGGTAGGCACATCGCAAAGTCCAAACGGCATCCGTCTGTAGCCAAACGTGCCAAAGGAACATGTAAACGTTATTTTCTCTTGGTCTTTTGGTGCCACTAGAATTTGGAAAAAAAAACCTAAATAACCATCAAGGTAATAGTAGTGAGTTTTTCCTGCTAAACGTTCTAACATTTGATCAATAAAAGGAAGTGGATAGTGGTCTTTTCGATTTAAAGAGTTCAACTTCTTATAATCTATACAGACTCTCCGTCCATTTTGGACCCGAGTGAGAACTAATTCTCATATTGCATTTTTTTATTACAGTTATACTAGTTTTCTTGGGGACCACATGAATTAGGCTAACCCAATTACTATTGAAAATTGGATAGATCATTCCAGCATCCAGTAGCTTTTGAACTTCTTTTTTGTTAACCTCCATCATTGGTGGATTAAGGAGTCTTGGAGCTTCTCTATTTGGGCATGCATTTTTTTCTATCGATATTCTATGCATACAAGTTGAGGGACTTAACCCTTTTATGTCAGCAATCGTCCATCCAATAGCCCCTTTGTAGTCTTTTAAGACTCAAATTAAATTCTCCTATTTTAATCTCGAAAATTTTACTGGAAACTATTATCGGTAAAGTGTTTTCATTACCTAAACAGGCATACTTCAAGTGTTCTGGAAATGGTTTAAGCTCTATCTCAGGGGCCTGCAAAATAGAAGGCAAAACTTTAGTTTTAAAAGGAGAAAGTTCAAAGTTCTTACCTTGGCTTCTAGGGAATTGAGGAGTCTCCAATAGAACAATAGTTCCCGAATCGCTTCTCTGAATATCATTATCTCCTTCAATTTATCCATCATATTGAGGTCTAAACTCTTAGAAAGTACAATTTATAATCCATCTCTTTCATGATATTCAAAATGAAATTTTGTTAGTGGTTCAATAATATCAACGCTAGAAATATCTGACATTATGTTGGGCTGGCCCATTGCCTCATAAACATTAAACTTTACCACATCACCCTCAAATCCCATAGTGAGGGTTCCACTACGAACATCAATCTTTGTACGTGTGGTACTTAGGAAAGGCCTTTCGAGTAGAATATCGGAAGCATTTTTCGAGTTGTCATCTTCCATATCAATGATGTAAAAGTCTACAGGAAAAATTAATTCATTTACCTTTACGAGAACATCTTCCATCACCTCTTCTAGATATACGCATGACTTGTCTGCCAATTGAATAATCACCCCTGTTTCTTTCAAAGGACCCATGTTTAGCAATTTAAAAATAGATAAAGACATTACATTAATAGATGCTTCTAAATCACATATGGCTTTCTTTATGCCAATATTACCTATTTTGCAGGATATAAAAAATATACCTTGGTCCTTACATTTAGGTGGGATTTTCCTTTGTAGCACTGCAGAAACATTTTTTCTCACATTCACTTATTCATTTCCTTGGAGCTTTTTTTTGCTGGTACATAGTTCTTTCAAGACTTTTGCATAGTGTGGAACCTATTTAATTGCATCAAGTAAATGAATATTACTTTCTACCTTTCGGAATGTCTCAAGGATTTCTTTTTCCTCTTATTCGTTTTTAACTTAGGCAGCCTTCTAAGGTATGGGGGAGGTATAACAAATGGTTTATGAGGCGCTGGCTCAGTGGAAATTGCTGGTTCGGCTTCCTGTTCAACATCATGGTCATGATTCGTGCTAGTCACTGGTTTTGAATCTTTCCTATCCTTTACGGTTACAGCACTTGTATTTGGACGTGGATTCAGCTCGGTTTGAGATGGTAATTTTCCTTGGTTCTCCAAATGACTAATCGTAAGAGCTACTTACTTATTTGCTGATCTATTTCTTGGAGATGCGCTTCAGTCTTTTGTTGGAACTTTTCGGTGCTAACGGCTAACCTTTCTACTATAGTTTCGAGAGATGATTTTAGAGGTTGATACTGTTGAGGTGGATGTGGTCTTGGTTGATATGGTTGATTGTATCGATGGTTTGATCCATAACTTAGATTTGGGTGGTCCCTCTACCCTGCATTGTATGTGTTTGAATATGGATCATGGCGCCTTTGAGGAAGCCCTAGGAAGTTCCCAACGATATCTACTTGTGTAATTGTGTCTTTAAGTAAAATTGGGCACGAGTCGGTAAGATGATCAGGCTTAGCACAAATCTCACACAACTGAGTTGGGTTCGTCTATCCTGCAAGTATATTTTTAACCACATTAGTAAGTTCATCAATCTTATCTATTATGGAAGGAGTACTTAGCTCATGAACCTTTCTCATAGATTCCATAGGTGGTCGATACTGTTAAGAATTTGCATCCATAATTGAAATTAGTTCCCTAGCTCTTTGGGAAGTAATGTTCATAAGAGCCCCTCTACTAGCAGCATCAATCATTTTCATTTTCATTGGAAGCAACCCTGAGTAGAAATACTGTAAGAGTGACTGTTCAGATAGGCCATGTTGTGGGTAACTTGCGCACAACTTTTTGTATCACTCCCAATATTCATAGAGTGACTCTGCTTCCTTCTGTTATATTCCAACTATACTCCTCCTTAATTTGGCTACTCGAGCTGCTGGGAAAACCTGTCAAGAAATAATTGAGACATATCAGTCCAAGGATTAACAGATCCCGGAGGTAAATAAAACAACCATTCTCTAGCAAAGTCAACTAATGAAAAAGGAAAAGCTCATAGTTTTATTTGATCCTCAGTTATTCATATTGGTTTCATGCTTAGACAAACCATGTGAAACTCTTTTAGATAAGTATCAGGGTTCTCGTTTTTCAAACCGCGGAAAATAGGCAATGAATGTATTAATCCAGACTTTAACTTGAAAGGTGTTTCGCCTGCCTATAAGTTATACATAGCAGTTGTTGTTCATATGGTACAGCTGTAAGTTGGCGTATAGTTTGATCTGCCATTTCGTCTGAATCTTTGGATGAGTAGATATGTTCGGTGTAATATCCTTCTTCAAAATCAGTTTGTGGTTGTTTACCGCGAAATAGCTTCTCTTCGAAGTGTTCGAGCCAACTTTTCTATCTCCGGTTTAAATGCTAGAGTCCCCGATTCTGACTTGGTCATAAAGAAAACAAATAAAAATTAGAAAATTTCACTAATCCCCGACAACGACGCCAAAATTTGATGGGCGTCGAAACCACCAAATATAAATTCCTAAAACAAATATAACAATAAATTGAAATATAGAGTAGTAGGGTCGAATCCACAGGGATTGTTTATCTAATTTCGCTTTTTCTTGTAACCAGATTCGTTGTTACGGCCATAGTTTTTCCCTCAACTTGTGCGTAGTAGTGCTGAAAAAATAAAAAATAGAGGTTTTAAATTGATTAAGATAATAAAATAAGAAAATACGAAAAATAAATAAAATAAAAATATATTTGAAAATACAAAAATAAATTTAAGAAAATAAAATAAATGGATAAATAAAATATTTTTTAAGCTTAGCCTTAGCTTCGGCGTACTCCAATCTTGAATCTATCCTTGAAATAGATTTTCCCTTCCAATCGATAACCTGGTTATAACAATCGAGGATCCCTCAAACTGCCAACTCTTCCTCTCGTAGTCGATCCCGGTATCACCTGCAAATCGACCCTTGTCAAATTTCCAACCACATGGCACGTACACGTAATTTAAAACTTCAACAGCCTTGCGATCTGAAAAGTCCAACTCGAATTAACGGCCTTAACCATGTGGGTCGTTTAAATCTGATCACTATCTCCCTTGATGGAATCCAACTAGCTTTTTCCAATTGAACACGCCAACTTGTTTGTGGGATTTTGAATATAGCACCGCCGACTCAACTTCCCAATTGTACGCTAAACGATTCCAACCCAATGCGCGCTTTTTAAATTGAAATCAATTCAACTTTAAGGGACGAATTTGTACTATCCCATATACCGGAGATATAGCGAATACCGAATTGCAAAGTCTTTAATGTGGGTTTATATCTCACGATTACTTTGTCGAAGTGATAATCGGGCTAAGGCTAAAAGGAATTTAGTTAATCATGAAAAAAATATGCTTTGAAAGTGGTTTTATGAAATTGTGAAAGGTGGAAAGAGAAAAGGCCTTGGAAGGAATTAACCCAAAAAGCTAAAAGTTAAAAGAAAAAAAAAATTAAAAGAGAGTGACGCAGGAAAGGGAGAAAAAAAATAAAGAATTTATTAAATGGTAAAGCAAAATGTGTTCAATTGATGGTAGTCACTAGATATTTATACACTATCATATATGTTAAATAAAAATATATTTAATTTTTTAAGTTCATAAAAATGTCACATAATATATTAATCATTAATATTTTTTAATACGGAAATGATGTCTTTTTATTAAAATAAATAAATAATAAAAACTGATTATTGGAATATGTATCAAATGTTTATTGTTTTGGAAGTTTTTTTCACACATTCAATGAACATTTAAAAGAAATATACCACTAACTTCATTAGTTTAGGTTTGATTCTAAGTAAATTATAAAAAATATAAAAAAATATTAAAAATATGAAAAGAGTTATTTTGATTCTTATAAAAATTAATGGCTAAAAATATAATAGTGCTGTAGAGAAAGAATAATTTTTTAACCGAAAAGAAAATCAAAATGAAATAGTGAATACTTGAGTCTTGATAGTTTTTTTTTCTTAGAACGTGTCAAAAAATATTTTTAATATTATAGAATTATCGTTAATATTTTGATTTATTATTTTTAAAAGTATTTTAGTAATTTAATGACATCATAATTACTCAATTTCTTGTAAGTGACCAGACTGTAAAGAAATCATGGAAATAAGAGGCTTCTATTGCTAAACAAACACTATGTACCCTCCGGCCTCTGCTAAATGACGAAGCTATGTATTTTTTTTTCTGCATTTTATTTAGTTCTTTTTTTTTTCCAAACAAGTTCCTATAGCATATTACAAGAGAAAAAGATTCAAAATCAGCCAAACTTGCGATTACAATCCGCATTAGCCCATCCTATCATCTGATTCTCGTTGTCGTATATCACCAGTTTGCCTTGCAATGAAATATCTGCACAGCACAAACAACCCAATGTTCATATAGTCCAAGTAACATGAATATATATATACATACACGCTCTTATTACCTCCAATCACATTAGTAGTCCCTAGTCCGGCTTCAGCGCCATTCAGAATTCCAAGGCAAACATTTCCTTGTTCCTGAGAAGCATGAGCTTGTTAAATTGGATTCTATGGATTTATTATCTTACTTCCGGTAAGTTTGATTGTTTGCAGGGGGTTTTTCAGGTACTTACAGTGACAATGAGATAATTTTCAGGTGGTAGCTGTAGCTGAACGTTACTTGAGCCTGTAAAACTCAATGCAAAGGTGCTGAAATAGTTCCGAGCATCTCGCACGGATTTGAAAGGCTTACTGCCTTTCCAGCAGATCGGTAGAGCTTTATCTTTCACATCATGTAGTTGCTTTCCACTGAGATCTTTCCTTATCTAAAAAATGAAGCGAGCAATCAAATTCCCTTAATGTGTGTTTGCATTCATAAGGTTTTATGCATTGATGTTTGTTGATGTCTCACCAGATTAAGTACGGTTTCATAAACTTTTAAATTCAAGTAGGTGTAAGTGGAACCAGTATCGAAGATAACGTTAACGCCTTTAATACCAGTAGGCTTCCCACCGAAAAGAAGTTCTGCCGGACCGGATGAATAATGTTTGCTGAAATGAAAATCAAGAAGAAAGAAACATATGTTAAGACGCAATAAGAAAGAACCAGTATATTGATTCATTGTGCTTACTAGAACCAGTATATTGATTCATTGTGCTTACTAGAACCAGTATATTGATTCATTGTGCTTACTCAGAGGAACTTTGTAACATCCGTGTCCAAGTCATTCCCGATTTTGGGACGAAATCAGCCCCAAAGAACAAAAACCCTCTATTATCACCGAGACAATGGCCAAACACATTTTTGGTTACACCCATGCTACTCAATTGTGTTGAGATGCTTGCTTTACTTTTGCCAAGCCCGAGGACTCCGGCAGTAGGAGTTGGAGGGTGAAGACCGCGGTTTTGAAGACGATGTCCACACCTATGGATGAGGGGGAAAAAAGGCAGATGGTTGAAATCACTTCCAGAATTCATAAATGAGAGGAAGAGTTCGAAATAACTACCCAAAGGCCAAATGAGGTTTAGAAAAGCTGCCATTGACAAGTCGTAGGGGAAAGGTGTCAAAGACAATGAAACCAAGAACTGAACCATGATCAGCATACTGAACTTGAAAGCAACATTTTTCATTGGGGTTCTTGCATTGAGGTGGGTTGAGCGAGTTAACTGCAAGACATATGGGGTCCTCGCAGTCCACAAAGTTGTTCTTAGATGGATTGTAAAGTTGATCACGAGGCTGCAAATCATGAAGATCAAAGGCATTAATCATCATAAGAACCTAGCAGTGCATATCATCATATTTTGAGTGAGAAATTTTACCAAGGTGCAACCAGTACAAGGAGCATCACATTGGACCCAAGTGAGGTCACTGCCAGTATCAATATCAAGTTGAAATGGCTTAGGTGGGTTGCCTATACCAATTGTCACAGAATAATACCTGATGATTGATAGAAGCACAAATTACATGAAGTTCAGTAATGTTGTACTCTACCAAAAGAGCAAATTCAAGCCCAAATTATGATGAACAATCAAATTTCAAAACAATTAGAAACCCAAGAAAGCTATCAACTTATAATGGGGAATTGGTAATTTGGCCAAAAAATTCTACTTGGAAAAACAAAGGATCCAAAATGACAAATATTTAAACAAAATTAACCAACATATTTATCAGATGATCAAATTCAGAACAAAAGCAGCATTTGATGAAACCAACAAAATAAATAAACTTGTAAATATCCAAGAAACTAGAGAAAACCAACATTTCAAGAGAACAAAAAATTTACAATAATTTAAAAAAGAAAGCAGTACCCAAGAGGGTAGACATTGCCAGAAACAGGAAGAAAAACAGAGGAGCGAACACCGGCCCTAGGATGGACTGAGGTAGGCTTCCTAGGAGGTTGACCTTGACCGATTGCTGCAAGACAGCCGTGAAGAGATGCAGAAAGAACCTGAAAGATCAACACCATGATCATCAATGACACTCTTCTTCTCTCTTTCATTTTCTGATCAGCCATTTCAGCTATAGAATCGAAAAAAAATCGCAAAAAAAAAAAAGAAAAGAAAAGAAAAGAAAGAACGGAATTTTGGGAATCAGAGACGAAGAGGGTACTTAAAAAACCATTGAAAAGTCTGGAAGAACTTGGCCAGGAAGGTGTGAAAGATGACTGCTTGGGCCGCTTTGACTTCTTACGCGCGCTCTTTTCAATTTCTTTTTTTTTTTTAAAAATAAAAAAGTATTAATATTGTAAGAAAATGGAAAATGAGAGAGGATTTAGAAAGGGGAATGGAATCTTTAGGGATTTGGTAGTTTCAATTCAATTCAACTACTATGCCATACGCGTTTCTCTACGCGGAAAGCTTATCAGATGAAAAAAATAAGTGATTTTGTAACTGGAAAATTTTTATTCCCACAGTGGTGAGAAAATAAAATAAAATTGATTTCAATCATAGTGTTTTTATTCTATTTTTATTAAATTTGCTTTAATTTTATTTAATTATTAATTAAGTTTATATTTAAATTATACTTCATTATCTAAAGTGGCACTTAAACCATACTCATCCAAACTATTCTAACCGCAAAAAAAAAATCTATTAGTTAATACGTGACACTTTTAATTTAAAATTAAAATTAAAATTAAAATTAAAATATAAAAATCGATTTTATTTACACCCTCCTCACATTCTTTCTTCTCTTTTAATGTATTCTTTTTAATTGTTTAGTAATTTTTTTTTACAATTCTCTTACCAAAATTTTCTACTCAAATTCTTTTTTGGTATTTGGATTTCATGATTTATATAAGTTTTTTCATTATAGAGATTCTCACAACGTTAACAATTTTATGCAAAGTATGTAAAAAAGAAAGAAAGAAATTATTTTTAAGAAAAACAATACATAAGTTTTGATTGGGATGAAAAAATGAATTAAAATTGAGATTTAAAAATAAAAAAAGGAACTCGTAGGATCTAGGTTTTGTCACCAAAGATTAGGTTTTGATGAATTTTTTTATTGGTTCGTAAATTTTTTATCATTGAACTTCTTAGGTGAAAAAAAATGTTTATAATTTTAAAAAAAAAAGCTTAAGGAAATATTATTGAAACTTTTTGGATTTTTTAGTTAAAATTGCCACGTGTTACAAGATGATTGGTTAAGATAATTTTTTTAATGGTTTGAATAATTTGGATAATGAAGTATAGTTTAGGTACACCACCTTGGGCAATAGAAAATAGTCTCGGTATCACTTGTGACAAAAAAAAAAAGTTTAGGTACTAACTAGGGAAAAATGGTATAGTGTAACACCCTGAATTTGGGCCTAGGAGTTTTGGGCCTTGATCATGGGATCAGTTGAAGGTGGCTTATAATATTTTGTTGTGCATGGAAATTTCGTTAATGAATGCTTGCTTCAGTGGTTAAGTGTGCTAAGAAGTGTTGGAGAAGGCCTGGGTTCAAACCTGAACTCTAGCAAAAATTTTGGTTTTAGGTGAATAAAACCCTGGGGGTAAGTAGGTAGGCCTTAAGAATATTGTTGGTGAAATTGTATCACAAAAAGCTTTATGGTCTAGTGGCAAAGTGGCACCACATAGGAGGCAGAGAGGTGGTGTTGTAGAGTTGGCAATGAGGTCCAGGGTTCGAATCTCATGGCAAGTAAGGAGCATTTATTTTGCTAACAGGGGACGGCAAGAGTTGGTGTTGGGTTTAAACTCTGATGATGGAGGAATCCTACATCGGGAAGCTAACATGAGAATAGGCAAGAAGCTGGCTTTAAATAGAGCGAACCATAAGGAGAGTAAACATACCTTTCTTAGCTGATCCCTTTCGCTTTGTGGCGTGCTCGTTTGGGTTGGGTGTCGACTAAGAGCGTTCGGAGCGCGGATTAACTTCAATCTCCTATCAGGTATGTATTTCTCACTATTCTAGCTATAGGACGGCTGTTTTGGGCCAAAATGGGCCATGTGAGCCCAATGGGCCCGTGAGCCCAATCAGATAAATTGTATGATTGTGTAGTAAATATTGGACTAGATTATGTGAATCTCATACCCCTGTAGGGTAGAATTATCAAAATACCCCTGGTTTGTAAAATTACAGAAATACCCCTGATTTAGAAAATTACCGAAATACCCTCAACTTGTAAAATTACAAAAATACCCTTGACTTACAAAATTACAGAAATACCATTGGTTTGTAAAATTACCAAAATACCCCTTGTTTGTAGATTTGCCAAAACACCCTTATAGAATGGAATGACTAAAATACCCCTAATGGGTAAAAAGACCGTTTTGCCCTTCAAGCGTAAATGACTCACTGGTGATAAAATTTGATTGATTTGACTATATTTTGACTGAGAATGTATGACTGTAATTGACTGTTGCGATTGTGATTGGTTATGGGCATGGCATTCCGCATACATAACATACTGCATGGGGATTGAGATATTAATATGGAGGAAGAAATTGAAGATCGCATGGTTGCTTAACGACCGTGGATCCACCGATGGCTTTTTAAGCCAGATATTCGGATTATGGCTCTGTGCCAACTTGATTATGGATTCGTGCCAGTCGCATTTGCCTAGGGCTATGTGCCTATCATATCTATTGATGACTATGTGTCATTCATACTTACTCATGGCTGTGTGCTGGTTATATTACCCTAATCGATGGCTATGTGCCAATCTTATTACAGTTACAGGTGGCTATGTGCCCATTCATGATTAGTAGCTTTGCTGCAACATTAAGTAGTGCCGCAACCGGGCTACCATTGGTGTGTAGAGGATGGGTAGGTTGATATAGATATCCCCACAGGTGTGTAGGGTTGGAAGGAAAATGGTGTGTAGCGGTTGGATTATTGGGATGGGTTAGCATACATATTGCATTATGCATATGGATTGATTCTGATATGGGCTTTGACCCAAATGTTATGGTAGTGGGCTTAGACCCACGTATGCTCTGTACTGGACTGTTCTGTTTCTGTTAAAGGGCTCTGGCCCTAACTGTTTTTAAATCCATTTACAGACTATTTTTTTAATTCTGTTCACTGATTGTTACTTTAGTAAGGGGATTACACACTGAGTTTTCGTAAACTCACCCCGCTAATTAACCTTTCAGGTAATCTCCAGCCTTAGATGGATCGGAGCTGCGAGGGACTCGGAGAAAGCCACACATTGCTTATGTTTTTAGTATTGATTATTTACATTCAAGTATTTTGGGTTGTAATAAGGCCTTTACAATTTCTGGATTTTTAATTTGGGTTTTTTTTTGTTTATTGTTTCGTAATTGCTAGAAGTAGAACACGATTTTTCCTAAACAACAACTGTTTTTCAAAATATCACGTTTTCACAACTGTTTTAAGTTAAGCTTCTGCAACACATAAGGTTTTACAGGTAATAACGTTTTACAAGAGAATAACTTTTAATAAACCACAATTTAAAAATAAGCAAATGAAATCTGAAGTTTTTAAGGGGTTGAAGTTTTAAATATAAAGAAGGGTTTTCAATGAAAACAAGGTTTTCGAAAAACATTCAATGTGACACGCCGAATTTGAGCCTAACTTCTAGGCCGGCTTTGGGGTGTTACATATAGTTTAGGTATCACTTATGACCAAAAAATTGGGGTAAACTACACCCAATATCACTAAACTATTAGTAATTTTACATTTTGGTCACTTAACTTCAAAAAGTTACAAAATGGTCATTGAACTATTCAAAAGTTTTCATTTAAGTCATTGAACTATTTGAAAGTTTTTCATTTAAATCACTAATCATTTAAGGTTTTTTTTTAAAGCCTAGCTAGTGAGCACTAGGTAAGATTAGACGACGGGTACGATAGATCAATACCCATTGACGAGTTCAGGAATATACCTTAGATCCAAGTTGATTTGATAATCAGTGGAGATCGGAGAAGAAAACTGTTTGGATTTTAGTTCATATATTTGTGACGTTTAAAGCTGTTTTATGAAAAAAAATGAATTGTAGAATAGAAGGGGAATTAAATCTTTCGATTGGTGTAGGCAGTACGAACAGAGAAGGCCATACAACAACGATTTTAACAACTCAATTGTTTAAATGTAAACTTTCAAACATTTCAGTGACCATTTTACAGCCTTTTAAAGTTGAGTGAACAAAACATAAACTTACTAATAGTTTAGTGACTTTAAGTGTAGTTTACCCACAAAAAATTTAAGTACCAATTTAAAAAACTAATAATTTAAATACCGATTTATGATTTAAACAATGATTTAAAGTGAAATGAATTTATTTTTAGTTAGCTTTTTATCTTTTATAGTATAAACATGAAAAAATATGATATAAAATATTATGCACTTAAGCTTGTTTAAATGAATGTACTTCAACTTATTGCAACAATAATGTTAATTAAATTAAGATTTAATCAATTAATTCAAGTTATATTTAACTATAAATTTTAGATGATTTAAAGTGTCTCTTTAAATAGATAGTGAGATTAAAAATAATAGTGATAGTGAAATTATTTACTCCAACGATAAGATTAAAGTCAATTGTAGAATGTGTATTTTAATTCAGACGCATATGAGGTGAGAATAAAAAATTGACAATTAAAAACATTAAATTATATATGCAAAACAAATACTTGAAAATTACATATCATATCAAATATAAATGTATATTATATTACAAGGTTCTATATAAAAATAATAATAAACAAGCATACTCACATTACAATTTTTTTTTACACTCGATATTTTCATTTGAAGCATTTATTTTTAATTTAAATAAATTACTGTTTTGCTCCATCCCTTATAAATTATATTATAGATTACTTTAAACATTTCTTAATTATTACATGTATATTAAACTTTATTGTTATTGTTTTTATGATTATTTTTTATTGTTATTGTTTCCATCCCTCATAATATTATTATTATTTTGAACATGCTACCAAAGAAGAAGCCGTGAGGCACGTAGAAGCCTTCGCCGTCCTTGATTAAATAAAGAAATTACGTTTTTGATCACTTTCAAAATTTAATAATATAATTTGAATCTTTTAATATAAAAATTTTAACTTTAGATCTTAAAATTTTTTTTAGATTATGATAACTCAATAATGTAGGTGAAAACTTTCTTGTAATATATATAAATAATATAAAAATTAAATATGATTTTGATTGAAATAATAAAATTAAATTAATAAAAAATATTATAGTTTGAGTTCAAATCTCTAATATTTCCACTATATTTATTTATTTATTTTTATCAAAATACAAAAAAAATATAAATACCCTCAAAATCATATTTGTTACTTTATAAAAGAAAAGAACTTTTGATAATTTTTTAATTAAGTTGAGACTTGATTAATTTTGGTCAATCTGTATAAATAATTTTATTTTAATAGTAATACAAGTTTAATTTTAATTTGATACTAATACAAATTTTCACCTACCTATAAATAATCAAATGCAAGTATAAAAATATAAGATAAAAATAATACAAACATGAATATGTTAATAGTTTTATATAAATGATTAATTTGTTAAATTTTATATAAATATACAAAACATTAAATTCAATCATATTCATAATCAGATCAGTGATTGAATTGGTCAAGCTATCGGTTCATCACTTTAATTGGTCTATTTGATTCAATTAAAAATTACTTAAAAAATTCATAAAAATTTAAAAAAGAATTCTATTCAACTGGTCCGTATTGTTTCTAGAGTTAACTGTTTCAATGTCCTTATTTGAATCGTATTTTGATTGATTATGGATCCAACTAATTCGATCGACTATTTCGTTTCAATTCAAACAACCTCAATATATGTAACACCCCAAACCTGGTCTAGACTTTATGACCGAATTATGAAGGTTACAATGATACCCAAAGCTTTGATTATTTTGATTTTAGCAAAAAGTATTTGTCACAATAATGTTTGAGTGTATTTTGAGATATTTGCTTATATAATTAGTTATTTGAAACCATTTTTGCCATAGTTCCTCGTTTTGTAGAACACTAAGTTCTAATTATATATATGCAGCGAAAAGATCTCTTAGAATTATATTTTTGGAAAACATTAAATTTAACAAATCGTTCGACTCGTTCAGTCGATCATAAATCATGCCGACTTATCAAAAATAACCATTTAAAAGAATATTTTGTAAAACCCAAAACTAAAGTTAATGTCCTCAAATTAAACAGTTTAAAAAGTCCGTAAAGTTCGAAATAAAGTTCCAAAACTAAATTAAAGTTCAAATAACCAAATCGAGCTCCGAGATTGCCGCCAAATCCTAAGTCTGAGGATTACCTAAAAAATGGTAAATTAACAAAGTGAGCTAAAAGTCCAGTGTGTGCATTGACCCACATACAAAAATCATACAGAACATGCTTATATGCAAATATTAGAATAACATATCAGAACATAATAATCTTACCCCCTCCGCTACACATCATCTCCGTCCAACCTATCACACTAATTAGGACTACAAGAGCCCATCTATCCATCAGACCATGTCGTGGTTGTATGCCACTAAAAAATTATGCAATTGAGTTGCTAGATAAATATTGTGGATATATCGCCAGAAATGCAGTAATACTACCAAAATCACACTTCCTCCAACACATATCCTATCCCACCCCAATGTACATGCATTATCATACTAATATCTCATGCAACGCATAATATTATCAAAATAGAAATATGACATGTTCATCAGTGTCATTAATACAGGTTTATCACAAAACTTAAACAGAGCTACTAATCACAACCATGCTTACTAACATACAATTACATAAAATTATAGTATTCTATACTTATAGAGTACCTAAAGATCCGATTTCAAAACCTTAATCCTGGCCCAAAATGGGCCCATAAGACCCAACAAGCCAGACTGTGCAGTCTAGACACCTTATCTCATTTGCCTAACTAATCGCACATGCCTGTGTGCTTTACACGGCCTGGCACACTACCAACTATACACCAGTGTGATGCACATGGCCTACCACATAGCCATGTGATACATGCTGCAATTCAAAAACAACTTAATTTTTCTAGATTTTTTGAGTTTTAAGTCGATGTTTTCGGGTTAGAAACACACCATGCTACTGCAATATTGACACTAATACAACAATGAGATCCTAAACATAACATACACATCTAGGATTAATAAAAACTCGAATATGAAATTGAGACACAAATTCAATGCTTAACACAAAAAATTCAATCCCTAAGATTGATGTTTCGCCACTCACCTTAAGGAAAACAACAACTTTAACCCGTACTTAATTTGTTGAAGGATTGTTGAGCGTCCTACAATAATCTCCTATTAATACATTAAAACAATCAAACCAGACACCACAACTAACTTAAGAGATCACTTACTTTTCATTTGAACAAAATAGCAAAAGTAATACTACACTACTAAAGGAAATGCCATTATTCTTACTTGTGATATAACATCTTAACCCAACACTTCAATCCACAATGAGCCGACACCTAAAATGGAGAAACGACAACGACAAAAGATGGGAACAATAAAAAGATAAGGATAAAACAATGTTTACGCTGGATAAACACTAAGATGCTCATCATGTTCAGCCTTAGTCTTAGATTATACCAGAATATCATCGACAAACACTATGATGAACTGATCCAAATACGGCTAAAACATCATTTTCATAAGATCTATGAATGCAGTTGGAGTATTAGTCAAACCAAATGGCATAACTAGAAACTCGTAATTACCATAACGAGTCCTAAAGGCGGTCTTATGCATATTGGAATCCTTAACCTTTAACTGATGATACCCAGAATAGAGATCAATATTTGAAAACACAGATAGCCATGAATCTGAATAAACAATTCATCGATCCTTAGAAGGGGGTACTTCTTCTTTACTGTCAACTTATTCAACTATCGGTAATTCACATACATTCTCATGGTACCATTTTTTTTCTTGACAAAAAAAACCAGTGCTCCCCACGGAGACACACTAGGTCTGATGAACCCCTTATTGAGAAGTTCTTGAAGTTGTACCTTCAATTATTTTAGCTTATTCGGTTCCATACGATATGGTGTGATGGGCACCAAAGCTGTCTCATGCAAAATCTCAATTTTAAGCTTAACTTCTCTATCCAGTGCTAACCCAGGCAACTCCTCAGAAAAGACATCTTAAAAATTCCTAATTGTTTGAATTCTTTCCACAGCTGAACCCACCACACTCGTGTTATACACAAATTCCAAATGTGCATCACATCCTTTTCAGACCAACTTCTTGGCTACTATTGTAGAGATCACATTAGAGAGGTAATCTTAATGCTCGCTAACAATCACAACTTCTTCTTCATTCCCAACCTTTAGAGTTACCCTATTAGAAATATAATCCAAACTGACTTGATGCTTCACCAACTAATTCATACCCAATATCAAGTCAAACTCTCTGAATGAAAATTCCATCAAATTAGTTAGAAACACAAACCCCTAAATCTCAAGTGGACACCTCCTAAATACCTTACTGACTTACACTGACTGCCCCAACGGACTAACAACAGAAATTTCACTATTAGTATCCTCAGCCAAAATCCCCAAATTATCAAACACACTACTAGTAATGCATGAATGTGTAGAACCGCTATCAATCAAAGTAAAATAAAAATGCGAGTGCATAGCAAATGTACTGACTATCACGTTAGCCGTATCTCTGTTTTTGCGGCGGCTCACCACATATACCAAAGTTGGTTGTCTTGTCTCAGTCTGAATCGCACTTCTGCACGGTGCCCTCTGTCCATGACCACCTCTATTACCACTATTGAATTGACCATGACCCCTAGCAGGCTATTGAATTGCCTTCTAAGACTGAACATGATCGTGAACTGGAGCTCGCACTATCTCAAACAAACAAGGACACTCACTAATCCGATGCTCCGTAGACCTACATCTGAAGCAAGCTCTAATATTCTTCCAACACTCGCCCAGATGGCATCTATTACAATACCCACAAATAGAAACTCGGTCAACCTTGAAAGTTGCTTCGACCTGCTGAGGTTTATCAAATCTGGCATTTTTCTTAGGCTACAAAGTTGAACTAAAGGGATCCAAATCCCTTTTAACATTGCTTAGATTCTTCTCACCCTCCCTCTTCTTGTGCCACGCGGTTAATCTCCTCAACCACTTTGGCATTTTCCACTAATGCTTCGAAGACCTGCTGTAGCAGCTTGGTTAAGACCCTAGTTGGAACGGTAGTTTCGTAACCACAAATTCGAGGTCGTAAAATTATTTTAATATTATTTTTGGTAATTACAGCATATTATTTGATATGTGTAAAAATTTCGTGAATTAATTCTACCGTTTGAACGGTTAATTTGGAAAAAAGACTTAATCGTGTAAAATGAAAAAGTGACTTGCTATTTGTTAAAGTGCTATATTGCTATGGATTTATAATGTGGGGTTCTTAAAGTGAAATTTTTCCATTGAACCTTAGCATGTATGGTAATGGACTTTAATTATATGATTTTTATGTTTATTTATAAAGGTTAAAAAGGTAAAATGGCTAGTAAAATGATAATATATTAAAATAAAACATGAAATGTTTGCATGTTCATCATGTTTGGCCGAAAATACAAAACAAAAAGAAAGAAAAAAATCAAGCTAGGTTTGACCTTGGTTTTCTTCAATTAAGGTATGTAATTTATTCGGTTTTTGATAATTTTTACGTTTTTGAGATCATTGCTTCGAATATTACTTAGCCCATGCTTTAATTTTCGGAATTGATGATGAATTTAAGATTTGACATTGTTGATAATGTGATGGATTTGTTGTTTGATGATGAAAAATAAATCTTTGATGTTTGATTATCATTTTTAATTAAGTGATTTTTTGATAAAAATCCAAATTAAGGATTTATTTGTGAAATTTGAAAGTTTAGGGGCTTAAATGTGAAATAAATTGAATTAATGGGCTGTTAATGACTTATGGAGCATTCGACCTAAAATGGGCATAGTGAAATTTTGAATATTTAGTATTGTTTTGAATTAGGGACTAAATTGTAAAAATGTGAGATGTTAGGGGTTAAAATGTAAATTGCCCATTTATATGTTCTTGGATGAAATTGAATGAAATGTTGAATAAGTAAGTTAATTTAATTTTGATATTAATTAGATTGGCAAAAGCAGAATTCAGATCTAGATCGAAGGAAAGTCAAAATATCGGATTAGTCAACTTAATTTGTCATTACTGCGAACGAGGTAAGTTCGTATTTTAATAGACATTACGAAATCATGTTATAAATGCATATTATTTGTTTGATTTAATTTAATGCTGAATGGCAATGCAATTATATGTATTTTGAATAAGTAATATATGTTATTATGATATTAAATTGTTTGAGAAGCAGAATATATGAATATGAGAAAGCATCGACAATGTGATGATATTTGAAAGCCCCATACGAACCATAGGAATAGTTAGGATACATATGTCATGACATAGGATTTTGATATGTGTTATCGTGTAAGACCACGTCTGGGACGTTGGCATCGATTTGAGATTTACGTGTAAGACCATATATGGGACATTGACATCGTATATGATTTCCTGTAAGACCTTGTCTGGGACAGTGGCATCAATATTTGATTACATGTAAGACCACGTCTGGGGCATTGGCATTGTATGAGCTTTACGAGCTATCCAAGTATCCTTATTGATTCCAAATGGTTTAATGGGCATTCCGAGAAATAAGTGATTAAGTGAATGACATTCTGATTTAGGTACGTTGAAAGGTATACAATGTTTGAAAATGAAAGGTAAATATATGTGGAAAGAATGTTATGTGATGAATATGTAAATGAAATGTGAATATGTGCAAATGAAACATGAACAAATGAATAAGATGTGATTTATAAAGTTGCATATGTGAAATTGTCAGATACTATACGAATGAAAGGTGAATTTGAGTATACTTGATGATATGAGATTTTATGAGAAAGATATATGATTGAATGCATTATTTCCCATAATACGTCCATCTGGTTATATGAAAATGTGAATTAAATGATATATGAAAATTGAACTGAATAAGCTTGTGAAAGCTAAAGTTAGATAATTATGAGAGTATAATATTGAATGATGATAATTCAAAATGAGAACATGTTATAAAATTTAGAAAAGTTGTGGTTGATAGCATATCATGCTTATGGCATTGCAATGAAATTATTTGTTATGTTAAGCTTATTAAGATACGAGCTTACTAAGATTTCAAAGCTTACTCTGTGTGTTCTCCTATGTTTATAGAGTTTCGGAGACTTGCTCGGGTTAGAAGTCGTGGGAGACCTCATCACACTATCCAGTATTTGCTTCGGTAAATAAATGCTTTGTGATTTGGTTATGTGGCATGTATAGGCTAGTTTTAATGTGTTAGTATTTTGAAATTGTATATATTTAGCCATGCGAAAATGGCTTGTTCATGATGCTGAAGTTCGAGTATATTTGATTAGGGTATTTTAGTTATATGTTTTGATTGGTAAGTCATGAATGATTTATAAATTAGCTCATGTTAGTAAGCTTGATATTTGGTTTATAAATTTGTGGTGTTTGAGTATATGATTCGGCAAGGGAAAATGGTAAGTATGGGTTTATTCGGCTTAGACAATGAAGTAAATGATGGATGCATGTTTAAGTTATGGTATATGATATTCTGATTAAGAAATGTTTATGTCATATGTGTGTGTAATTGCTTTGATCACTTTGTGAGATAAGAATTAGGTTATACAATGTATGATTATATTCTATTAAACTTAGTTAAAATACGTATATACTTATAAAATAATCATTTGTGGGTTGGCTTTTTAGATTCGGCTTGTGATGGTAATTATGTACATATATAATATGTTTAAATGGTTGGTATTTAGGTTCGGTTTTATATGTCTTACTTGATATTGTAAGAGTTATGTTTAAGCATGATTATAGTATGCGAAATAGACATGATATGCTTTAGTATGGATGTTCAAAAAGAAATGATTCAAATTGATATGGTAGTATGCATATAAGTTGAAATGTGAAAAGAGGTAAAAGTATATTTTGGATTGGTTATAGAGCATGCAACTTTGGTATGCTATGAATCGTTTTTATGTTCAAAAATGTTTAAGGTGGCTATAGTAAAATGTGCATAATTTGGTAATAATACAATTGTATATGGTTATTTGATGATGCTTGCTCATGTTTTATAAATGTATGCCTATTAAGTCGTGTAAATAGCTTCACTTGGAACCATGTGTATAATATGTGAATTGACATATATTTGATATATGAAAAGAAATAAAATAAGCTTAGGTATATTCATGAGTTCAAATGCCATGTAATTGATGGTCACATGGTTTGAAATTTAGTGTTTTTAGAACATATGAATTTGGCTTTAATGCATGTAAGTATGATTCCAATATTATACTTATGGAGCATGTGTAATATGACTTTGATATATGTTAGTAAATTGAATGGCATGTATTGTATTGCTAATAACATGTTTGGCTACCTAATAATTGCTTTGAAATGGTACAAAATGATGTGGATTAGATATGCATGAGTAAGGAAAAAAAAGTGTGGCCTAAATCAAGCCAAAATTTGTGCTACACGGCCTGAACACATGGGCATGTGACGGGTCGTGTGACTAAGTTAGTATGTATGCCCTGTTTTGCTACGACCTAGACACACGGGCATGTCTAATGCCGTGTGAAGCACACGGCCTGACTACACGGGTGTGTGACCTAAGTAACTTTGAAAAATGTTAAGTTTTTAGAAAAATTTTGTATGTATTCGGTTTAGTCCCGATCTCTTTCTAATGCATGTTTAAGGTCTCGTTGACCTAAAGAAGGGACTTTATGATGATGTTTGACTATGATATGATGATATATGACTTATGATTGTGAAGAAATCGCAAAATGTTTTGATATGTCTAGTAATGCCTCTTAACCCTAGTCCGATAATGGATACTAGTTTGGGGTGTTACACCCACACCTACTTTGGAGCAACCAAAACTTTCAAATCGTAGTGAAGACCATCCTCAAATCAAATACTCTTATTGTAATCAACCGCTACTAAACTTTGAGCATACTTGCTCAGTCTGAGAAACTCGACCTCATACTCGGCCACTGACCTCTCACCTTCCTTTAGCCCGATAAACTTCAACCTACACGCCTTAATATACCTCACCCCCACATACTTTCTCTGGAATGCACTCTGGAAGAAAGCCAAAGTCACACACTCAGCCCGTGTGCCTCGCTCAACTAATCACCACCACTAATATGCTTCATCGCGAAGCAAAGATCTTGCACCCTTTAATTTCTACTCAGGAGTGCAGCCTAAATCATTTATAATCCTTTCTATAGTCTCTAACCAATACTCGGCCACAGTTAGGGTGACCCTAATGACACCCCAAAATAATTCAACACCGTTATCTCAAAGTCGCTCAGTTACCGACCCTCGGCCCTCTGATTCAGACTGGGCCCCAGCAACTCTCTCTAAAATCTTTTCATAGCCTGAGACAGTGTGTCGTCCCTAACAGTTTGGGCCTGAGACTCAGTCTCAATAGTAGGTGTCCCAATAGTCTCACTCGTATCTAAATTGGGCATGTTGCCCACAGAAGATGGCTTAGCTTGAACCCCTTACGACGACCACCGTGCCCACGATTACCACATCCTCAAGTTCCTCGTGTACTCATTATCTTATCTACGATTTTAGAGTTTTATGAATTAGCTTAGGTTTATTGAAAATCCTAAGTCTAGAGTTTTATCAAAGTTACTTATAAGAGTTTAGAGAATATTTAATTTGCTATAGTCTCTAGAGGCAAGCAATTTTTCCTAAAGTAACTAATGTAAAAGTATCTAAAATGTATGTAAAATTTGAAGTTTTTTACTTGGACCGGCATCGGAGTCTCGGTTTCACTTTACAAAAATCAAAATATAAAATTTAATAAAAAATTTAAAAAACAATTTGAACCCAAAGTTTTACAGCCCGAGTTTAGAACCTAGACTCTGATACCACCAAATATAACACCCCAAATGTAACAACCCATTTTTAGTGGTAACAGAATAGTGGTTTCAGGACCATAAATTTCTATCGTATCGACCTATAAATATTATTTATAGAATATTTACGGAGTCATTAGAGTCGTATTAAAATTGGGTAAGATAATGGTTTATAAGGCAATTAGACCTTGGTGGTAGATAATGGTCGGTAATGGAGTTAAAATTGAAAGAAAATTATGGTAGTGACAGTTTTGTAAAACCAAATTTTCTAACCTTTTCCATATCCTTAACCTAAGCCCTATAACAACTTTGTAAAAACCTCTTGATTGGTGTTTCATCTCATTTATAGTGGTGGAGATTTGATTTTCTAGCAAGCTTATGGTAATAACATTTCTTGTTTGACTGTTGGGTGCACATTATTTTAACATTAAACACGTTGAGTGCTTTGAGTGAATATTTAATGAGGATGTTATTTCTTATTGAGTTTTAATTTCAAGTAATGTTTTATATAGGGGAGATGCCTAATGTTTTTTAAAGCTTAAAATTCTTTGTAACACCCCTTACTTGTATCTGATGCCGGGACAGGGTACGAGGCATTACCTTACTAAAACACATGTAAACACATATTTCCAATTCATAAAACTTCATTCAAATTTAAAACTTTTCAAATTTTGACTTACAGTCATTAATATGGACCTACAAGGCCCCAAAACATGATTTAGCAACAATCCGGGACTATTCCGGGTACTTGGAAAATTTTCAACAACAACTACTAAAGAAGTAGGGCACACGCCTGTGTGGATGGGCAACACGCCTGTGTGGCCTCATTAGATGGCCGTGCTAAAGGGCCGTGTGGTTCACACGGCCTAAGCACAGAGGGGCCTCGTCCGTGTGGATTTAATTTCTAACATCGAACCTACTGGGGTTTTCACACGACCTGACACACGCCCGTGTCCCTTGTCAGTGTCCCTTACACTGCCATGACACGTCCGTGTCCTAGCCCGTGTATGAAGACCTTCACATTCTATTTCTGATGTCAGCAACTCTTAAGGGTCACACGGCCGTGGCACACGCCCGTGTGCTAGGCCGTCTCTTTCACATGGTTGAGACACACGGTTGTGTCTCAGCTCGTGTGGTTACTACTGAGCATTTAATTTTGCCAACCTAAGGTGCAGGGGACACAAGGCCTAACCACACACCCATAGGGTAGACCGAGTGTCACACACAGCCTAGATACACGCCCGTGTGTCTACTCGTGTGGATAAAAACAAGGCTATCTACCAAGCCTTTTGCCACATTGAAACAAAATCACACACATGCCAAAACATAAAACCAATAACCATAATTTGACATCCACACATCTTCACATAACTAAACCAACCAAGCATTAATATTACTACCCTAGTACTCTTGATCATCCATACTATTTTACACATTCACAAAAAGATCATTTGCATATATCAATAATGAATATTAGCCATTATCCATGACCTTATACAAAATGGAGTATCCTCAATCAAGCCAACACACTTGGCCCAAAACAAAATGACACTTAACAAAAGACTAAGTCCCTATACATGCCATTTCTTCAAATACCAAAAACTAACTATACCGAATGATCTAGCTGACAGTGCAAAAGAAGCCTTCGACGTCCTTTGATCCACGAGCTAATTAGGTGGCACTGTATGAAAATAGAAATGAGAGGGAGTAAGCATAAACCTTAGCAAGTTGCAAGTAAATAAATGACAACAATTTACTATACTTTAACATACTTTCAACACATCACAATTCGTACATGATACAAAAATGGCTACAAGCACAACTTACTCTTTATCATCTCTTACTAATCATATAATATAATTTTGAGCTCACATAGCATACATCTCATGTAGGTACCTGTACCACTCACAACGTCATGATAATAATTCTCATTCTTGATATAAACTTTAAATTTTCCGTTGAATCATTTAAAATACGAAAGGATATTCAATAAGCCTCTAACATAGGGTATCAGTTGATGCCATGTCTCAGACATGGTCTTACACTAGCTCATATGTCAAGTCGATGCCATGTCCTAGACATGGTCTTACACTGACACATATCAAAGTCGATGCCATATCCCAGATATGGTCTTACACTAGCTCACATGTCGAGGCTGATGCCATGTCCCAGACATGGTCTTACACTAGCACTCGTATCAATGCTAATGCCATGTCTCAAACATGGTCTTACACTGGCTCGCACATATCGGTGTTGATGCGATGTCCCAGACATGGTCTTACACTAACTCTCGTATAACCCTAGTATCATGGCATAAATATCCAATCTATTCCTACGGTTTAACCGGGTTTTATCACATAAATTCTCATCATGCATTACTCATAATCACATTTAATCAATCTTATAATAAATCAATAATCTCATGCATAATATAAAAAAAGTTGTATTATTTACATACAACTTACCTCGGTATACAAAATGTAGACGGATAATTTGGTTTAATCCGCTAGCTTGACTTTCCCCCGGTCTAAGTTTGGATTTTGTACTTCTTGATCTAAAATAATAAAAATTCACTAAATTTAATCACCGTATTAATCTAGACATTCAAAAATTCACATTTTGGCAAAATGACCGTTTTGCCCCTAGACTTTCACAAAATTACCATTTTATCCCTAGACTCAGAAATCAATTCTGATCCGATTTCTTTACTAACCAAGCCTAGCCTAATTCTTTTCACTCTTATGGCAGCCCAAAATTTCCATTATTTCACACACTTACTATCTAATTTACAACTTCTACAAAATAGTCTATTTTAGGTGTTTTCCATGAACACCACTTTACAAAAGTTGTTTATTTAACAACCAAGATTCATTTTCTTCCATAAAAATCCAGAAAATAATATAAACACTCTCATAGTAAAATCCTAGACCTTCAACCATTTTAAAGAATAGTCCACCCATTACTAGCTTGAGCTATAAAGGTCACAAAAATACAAAAATCACTAAAAAAGACCATCAAGAACACTTACTTGCAAGAGAAGAGCTTGGCTGAAATTTCAAGCTTCAAAAACCTTATTCTTGTGGGTGATTTCGGTGGAGGAGGAAGAAGGTGAAAAAAAGATGACAATTTTTGTTTGCTTTTATTTTATTTTATCTATTTAGTCACCAAATATTACCTAACCTTTGACAATTTTTGACTTTTCTTTTTCTCTTGTCTCCCCTTGGCCAACCATGCCTATTAAAATGGGTCTGTTTGCTCATTAAAGACCTCCAATTTTGATTCTTTAACTATTTAACACAATTTGCTAGTAAATCACAACTTTTGCCCTTTATGCGATTTAGTCCTTTTTTGCAATTGAGCTCACAATCACGTAAATTAATTCACCAAAATTTTCATGCACTCACGAAATCATGCCATAACACATAAAATAATATTGGAAATAATTTATCCAACCTCATATTAGTGATTCCGAAACCACTATTCTGACTAAGCCCAAAATCGGGTTGTTACATTCTTTGCTTGGATTGCTTGTGCTATTTAGTGCCATTTTACTGTGAATTTTCATTCCATGATTATTTTTAGATTATTCTAAGACATTATCGGTGAAAAAAATAAATTGATGGAAGTTAACTTGATTGTGGGTTGAGAATTTTGCTTGAGGACAAACAAAAGCTTAAGTGTGGGGATATTTCATAAGTGCTAAAAGTAACACGTTTTAATATCGTTTTTAATGTGTTTTTGGGTGATTATTTGATGTAAATTGTAAATTTTATGCTCCTAATCCTTTAAATTCATGTTTTTATATTTATGAGAACATTTGGGATCAAAAGGAGTGAAAACTGAAAAATCAGAGCGAATTACAATAGCCATACGGGCTGAATCATTCCACACGGCCTATACACACGGTCGTGTGAGCCACACGACTATGTGGCATGCCGTGTCAATTTCGTGAATTGCATTCAAACAGTGAAAAAATGAGATTTTTAAGGTTTTTCAGGCATTCTGATATGACAAAAAATAAGAAGATAGGAGTGAGTCGACATAGAATATTCAAGAAAACAACTAGAAAAACACCATTGAAGTGGATTTTGAAGCAGATTTCTGTCAAGATTGAAGACTCCTAATTGATTTCTGAGGAAGCCATCATGAGTTTCTTTATTTCTTGTGGTTATATTGTGTTTTATATGGTTTTAGATTGATAGTGACAGATGAAGTATAGGTGAATTCTTTCCTAGGTATTGTTTTTCTTCTTGGTTGTTTATCGGTTATTTCTTGAATTGTTCTTTGGCGTGTTCGTAGTTAATTAATTTAGTTAGTTTTAGTTTTAATCAGTCACTTGAATTTATCGGTTAAATAATAGAAAGGCGGTGATTAGTATTACTTTTAGTCTTTGTGAGAACGATATCTTTGCTAACCGTAGCTATACTATTAATTGATAGATGCACTTGCCTTAGTCAAATTTTTAGTTGGTTTACAACTGCATCAAAACAAAAATGGAGATGAGAATTGAGAGCAAAAATCGGCAGTAGAGAAAATTAGCAAAAGAAATTAAGTAGTCCAAATGGAAAAATAAAAAAAAATTGAATAATGGAGAATATGGAAGGAGTGAGGGAGTTAGACGGTTAACAAAGGATGAATTTTAGGGATTTTTTCCCCAAAAATTCTATTTAAAAAGAAACAGATAATACTAAAAAAAATATTTAATTAATCAAATATTATCAAATTTAATCAGTTGTTATCCTATCAAGCTATTAAGAGTTCAAACATAAGATCTCTAGGTAAGTTGAAACCTTAACATTGAATCATCAAACTCATTTTTAATAGTAATCTTACAAAAATTAAAGATAATTCTTACAAACCAATTCAAACATAATTTCAAAATTAATGAAAGAATTTTAAAGAGAAAGAATTCAAATATAAGACTTAAACATACTTATAAGGCACTTAACCACTAAAACATATTAAATCACTTAACATTATTTTAACAATTAAGAAAATTGGAGCATTACAATAAAACATGTTACGTGTCACAAATATATATTAATTATTGAAAATTAATAATTATATTTGCTCTTTTTATATTGAGGAAGATGGGCATTTGGTCTTTAACTTGGGGGTTAAGGAGCTTAGGGGACGACTTGGAGTGTTGACTTGGATACACTGTTTGCTGATTTTGAAACGTGCATTGAATTTGGAATCCAAAATCGATTCTATATTTTCTTTTCTACCAAAATAAAACTAAACACAGAATCAATTCCCAATAATCTTTAAGTGCAATATCAAAGAGCTTGATTAAAGTAAAATTTTACTATCATAAATTGTTATGAATTAATTAATTTGTGCATTTGTTTGAGAGAAAATAATTTATATAAAGTAATTTTTTGTGTTTATTTTATGAAGATTAATACAAATTAAGTTATAGATTAATGAAAAATGAATTTAATATTTATAAACATACATGTTTAATTATTTATATTTAATAATATAATAAAGTATTAATATAAATAAATATAATTTATTATTTCAATAAAATATTAATATTATAATTTTATTTTAATAATAAAATTTAATAATAAAATTTTTAAATTTTAAAGTGATGATTTTTTTATTAAAAAAATTGTGTAAATAATCGATTATGGTGTGTTTCTTATGATCACTTAATTTTTTTTTAAATATTTTTAGATCAAAATAGAAAGGTAAAGATGATAGAATCAATTGAAAAAAAATGATAAATTCAATAAAATTATAAACCTTTATCTCATTTTTTCCAACAATTTAAAATCATTGTTTGCAATAAAAATATTATGGTTAGACCACGTTACAGAGTGACTGAATTTTATCTATACCAAGTAACTGGGACACATGCAAACGCATGTGATTAATTTCTACTTATAACTTTTTTTTTCCAAAAAATATATACAATAAGTAATGAAATATTATTTATAAATTAATAATATGATATATGCATATGGGCGGGATCTATGATTTGATTCAAACGGGTGAAATGAAAATATAAGCCAATAATAATAAAATTTAATATTTATTAAATGTTAATATACTTATAAATAAAACATAAATTGAGGTAATTTAAGATATAATATTGTTTCTTTAACTTATCAATTTATTTATTATTTAATAATTTTAATTTAATTAATTTAATTCAAGGAGGTCAAATTTAAATTGCTGTTCAATTTTTTTTTCAATTCGGTGTAATTTTCGACCTAACAAGATCGAAATCAGGCTCTGTAAGATTTGAACCTACGACATTGGGTTTTGGAGACCCACATTATACCAAACTGAACTAAGAGTGCTTTCTTATCATAATAAATAAGACTGTAAAAAAGAGGATTCTTTTATTTTATAACCCCAATACATCGCGCACAACTATACTATCATATATCATATATAATATGAGAAAATGATAGATTATGTATGCTTAATTTTAATCAATCTAAAACGACTCCCTCGTTACTGCTCAAAGGAGAAGTAATAGGTAGGGATGACAGGATTTGAACCCGTGACATTTTGTACCCAAAACAAACGCGCTACCAAGCTGCGCTACATCCCTTTCAATTGGCCTACAATGTCATTGTAGAGAATCCCTGTCTTGTTTTCCACACCCTTATTTCATCTATTGATATACAAAACGGATCTTTCCATTTCCTCTTTTTGGTCTCATATCATATAACAACCATATAATGAATAATAAATGAATATTTTTAGCGGGAATTCTCAGGCGGAAAGGGACCTATTAAACTCAAGTCTTTGATGGGAGAACTAGTTAAAAATTGTTGAATTATGTTCTTTTTAATGTATGCCACCAAGTAAATTAGAAGAAAATCACTCTTTTTTTGAAAAAAAAAGCAAGTGGTTCATTATCACTCTCGAACACTCATTTCTTTATAGAAAAAGATTCAATTTTTATTTCCCATTATCATATAACCTAAAATAACAATTAAGCAATTCTATTAAAATTGCATCAATTATTCAATAAAATTGACATAAGATACATAATAATTATCAAGAACTTAATAATCTATTAAATATTGTATGATAAACTATTTGACAAGTCACATGATATGCTCGAAAATTTTACAATGATGAACAAATAAAGCTCACAATTCAGACTAAATTTAAGTGATACATCATAGAATGCTTCAGTAGAAATCCTATAACACAAATTGTAACACCCCTTGCCTAGTCCGATCATTAGACCTGAAAGAGATGATGTCACAATTGAAACTTAAATAGTTTTTGAAATATTTTATATATTGAAATTTACAATGGCATGAGTTGGCACTTAAAAATTTAAAAAATGTATATTTAATCCAACCATAAATACTGTCTTGAATTCAAAAGAGTTTCAATTAAGTACAGTGAAACCAAATTCTTAATTTACTAGCTTGCGAACCACCCCGATATATACATCTTACTAAATACAAATAAAAGGCTCACAACTAAAACCCACAACTACTGGATTAGTCCATTCCTTGAAGTTTAAAATGTCTTTTAATACCTGGAAGAAATAAATCGAGAAACATGATAAGTTCCTGATGAACTTAGGGAGTACGCGTATTATTTACTCGCCCACACATACAAATTGCACGGAGAATAATAACTAATAGTTCACGTATGGATATAAACAAGGCGCATACAATACACTTTGTTCAAATAACAGTTCGCACTAATTCTCTATGAACATGTGTGTTACGATAAATCTTGGTGGATTTACGCAATGCAACTTATACAGGGTGAATTATCTTGGCAAAGTCATACATGACTAATACGCCCCAGACACACACCTGTGGAATCGCATTCGTAGTTTTATGTCTACGGACACTAATGTGTGTTTTTATACTAACTAAAATTTACGACAAGGCAAGCGCACCTATCAAACAATAGTATAGCTACGGTGGGTAGAGATATCGTATCCACGAGGACTAAAATTATTACTAATTATTGTTTTCTTATTATTTAGCCGACAATTTGGAGTGATGAGTTTTAATCTAAAATTACTAAACTAATTTAACTAAGAATGCAACAAAGAACGAATCAGGAAAATAATCAAAAGATAACCAATGAGAGAGAAAATACCCAGGAAAGAATTTACCTAAACTTCTTCTATTATTATTAATCTGATTTAAATGATTTATTCACTTAGTGTCTTGATCCGTAGAAATCCCTAAATAATGCTAAGATCTCTTTTCATAGTAGAAACAACTGAGTCTAGGTTGATTAATTAAAATCTCTTTCTAATTAAAACCCCTATTGTTGCATTAACTTGATCTATGTATTCCTCTATTAGATTTGACTCTAGTCCGGTAGATTTATGTCGTCCTATTTCTAGGATTGCATGCAACTCCACTCAATTATGCTAGATCTACTCTTAAATAGGGACTTTTGCTCCATTGAATTAAACACATTAAACATGAATTAATATCCCAGAAATATTAAAACAAGAAATAAGCACATATAATTGAGAACAAGAATCAAGTATTTATCATGTAAAACATAAATTAAACAATAGAATTCGTCCTAGGTTTCATCCTCCCTAAGTCTCTAGGGAATTGGTTTATAATTCTGAATAAAAACATCTCAAAGTTAGAAAACCACAAGAAACAAAGAAACTCATAAAAACTTCAAACGAAATTAAAAGGAGATATTTGATCTTGATGGAAATCTACTTCGGAAGTGGCTCCAATGGTGTTCCTTGAGTGTTTTCTACGATTTTCTCTGATGGCTCTCATATCTTTTCTTTTATTTGGTATTTATAGACTTTAGAATGCTCAAAAAGCCTAAAAATTGTGTTTTTCCATGTGTTTAGGAAGCAAGGTGCAAAATTGACACGAGCTGGCACATGGGCGTGTGTCCAGCCCGTGTAGCTTTTGAAATCTGCTCTTTTTCTTTGATTTCACTTGTTTTGTACTCTTTCTACTCCCAAATACTTACCTAAGTATAATAACATGAATTCAAAGGATTAGGAGCATCAAATTCACCAATTTGCAGAAATAATCATCCAAAAATGCATTAAGAATGAGATTAAAATATGTTAGTTTTATCATTTATCAAATATCACCACACTTAAGCATTTTTTTGTCCTTAAACAAAATCCTCAACTCACTTTAAAATTAATCTTTCTCAACTTGTAATTCTCATCAATAATGTTTCAAAATAATTCGCAAATAATCATTCATTGCCAATTTAACTAAAAGAGCACTAAAGATTCAAATAATCCAAGTCGAAAATTTTTAAAGCACGAAAATATAGGTATCTCCCCTTATCTAAGTAATTGCGATGATTCCTCCAACTTGCATTATAATTATTACTATATAGGTTATTTTGAGGCTTAGAATTATTACTCATATAATTGATTTGTTCATTCTCTATGCTAGGAGCAAAGGGTAAACATTTTGGATTATTTATTCCACCTCCATTTATATTACATTGTATCACCAGATGTACCTGTGTAGAAATATATAAACCATCAATTTTCTTATTTAATACTTCTACCTAGTTTGATAACATGGTGACCGCATCTAAGTTAAAAACACCAGCAACTTTCATCGGCTTTATCCTCATGACTTGCCATTGATAATTATTCAGTGCCATCTTTTCAATAAATTCATAAGCCGCTTCGGGTGTTTTATTGTTTAGAGTTCCATCGAATGCCGCATCGATTAGTTTCCTAGTTGAGGGATTCAAACCGTTGTACAAGGTTTGAACTTGCGACCATAAAGGAAACCCATGATGAGTGCATCGTCTTAATAGATCTTTGTATCTCTCCCATGCATCATATAGAGTCTCTAAATTGATCTGCACAAAGGAAGAGATGTCATTCCTCAACTTGGTTGTTTTAGCTGGTAGGAAGTACTTTAGCAGAAATTTCTCGATCATTTAAGCCCATGTAGTGATGGAACCTCGTGGTAAAGAGTTTAACCACTATTCAGCTTTATTCCTCAATGAGAAAGGGAATAATCGTAAACGACGCGCTATTTATCTTGAAAGTGTTGTAGATTTCCAAGAAATTGGCCAAATGAGTATTTGGATCTTCGTCTTGCAAACTATCGAACTGAACAAACTATTGTACCATTTGAATAGTGTTCAACTTCAATTCAAAATTATTTGCAGCAATAGTGGGTTTCATATTACTTGATCCAGCCCCAGCTAGAGTGGGCTTGGCATAATCGTACATAGTACGAGGAACAAGAGCAGTAACTACATGAGGCAGCTGAATATTCTGATTATCACCCATCTCTTTAGTAATAATAATATCCTCTTGTTTGTCTACTAAATTCTATCGACTTTGCCTTGCTTCTTTACGGTTTCTGCGAGTAGTAGTTTCAATCTTACAGTCAAAAAGTAATGGTCCTGACAGGTTTCTTCTAGTCATAAACCAAAAGAACATACGTCAAAAACTTAATGTGTGTTTTCTGTACTAACTAAAATTTACGACAAAGACAAGCGCACCTATCGAACAATAGTATAGCTATGGTAAGTAGAGATATTGTATCCACGGGGACTAAAATTACTAGTAATTACTATTTTCTTATTATTTAGTCGAAAATTTGGAGTGATGAGTTTTAATCTAAAATTACTAAACTTATTTAACTAAGAACGCAACTGAGAACGAATCAGGAAAATAATCGAAAGATAACCAATGAGAGAGATAATACCCAAGAAAGAATTCACCTAGACTTCTTCTATTATTATTAATCTGATTTAAAAGATTTATTCACTTGGTGTCTTGATCCGTATAAATCCTTAAATTATGCTAATATCTCTTTCAAGGGTAGAAACAATTGACTCTAGGTTGATTAATTGAAATCTCTTTCTAATTAAAACCCCTATTGTCGCATTAACTTGATCTATATATTCCCCTATTAGATTTGGCTCTAATCTGGTAGATTTATGTCGTCATATTTCTAGGATTGCATGCAACTCCACTCAATTATGCTAGATCTACTATTAAACAATGACTTTTGCTCTATTGAATTAAGCATATTAAACATGAATTAATATCCCAAAAATATTAAAACTGTAATACCCCTAACCCGTATCTGATGTCGAAATAGGGTTACGGAGCATTATTGGACTTAACACATAAATAATAGTATATTTCACATACATTTCTCATACTAAACAAAAATTATTCATACATGTTCATATAGTCCTTAATACAAGCTTTCAAGGGCTAAATCAGACATTTAAAACATTTTGGGACTAATCCGAGAACTTAGGAAAATTTTTGGGAAAACATTGAATTTTTTTCAAATACAAGGGACATACACCGATGTGGCTAGGACGTGTGTCTCACACAGCCACAAGACAGGCCCGTGTCACAAGCCGTATGGACATTCGAAATGGGATCACATGGCCGTGTCCTAGACCGTGTCCTGCCCCGTGTAACTCTCTGACTTATCTCACACAGCCAACCACACGTCCGTGTGACTAGCCCATGTAACTCACTGACTTGCTTCCTTTAAAAACTATAGGGGACACAAGGCTGTGTCACCTGACTGTGTGTCACACACGGCTAAGACACATGCCCGTGTCTCTGCCCATGTGGACAAAGATAAGCTATTTTCCAAGCCACATTTCTCACCCATACTTGCATCAACCTAAACACTCCAATTGACATATAACATAACATCAATAGGCATTCAAACCAATCTAAAATCAAGCCTAAATTATAATGTCACTATATTTTGCCAATTCACAACATACTAAAATCACCTTCAATAATTCACCTAGTTGATCATTTTCAAACATGCATTATTTTACCTAAAACCACATGTATACCATATTTCAATATCCAACCATTTGGTATTCAAAATATCAACTCACAACAAGCAACTTCAATACAATTTAACCAATTGTTACCTTCAATACCAATTCACAAATAAAACATTTCCATGACATTCATTAAGCACAAAATAAGACTTACCACACATATATATACACATATCAATTCATATACCAAATTAAGCCAAATCACATGGCTAATTACATATGAAAACATATAGGCTATATTATCCACAACTCTTATACATGCCATATAACTAAGTACTCAAGTTTAAAAGTACCAAAATAGTAGCTAGATAGTGTGATGTGATCTCTGATGATTTCCAAATCGAGCGAGCTTCTGAAACACTATAAAACATAGAAAAAAAAACAGAGTAAGCTATAAAGCTTAGTAAGTTTGTATAGTAATACACTCAACTTACCATATATTCAATTCAAGCAATTAAACATATCATAATATAACTCAAATTGATCCACAAACCTATCATATATTCATTCACAAGGTTAAATATAAAATTCAAAAGTTTCTTCGATTCAATGCTTGTACAGAGTATGTACATACCTGTACCAATTCGTATTAATCTCATACTTATCCATATCCTTGATATACCTATTGAACCGTTCGAAATAATATTGGATACCTAGGAATCTCACACCTTAAGTGCCAAATACATAGTCGAAGCTATCTCAATCTCATATCTCATATAATGCTCACTCTCGAGCTATCAACGGGTCTACTCACATAAGCTGATGGTCATAACGTAGATAAATGTTGTTGCTTACACAAGCTGACAAGAATCCGTAACATATGTCAGATAACTCAGCCACAGGTAGGACGTACAGACCAACACCCAAATCACATAACCTCTAATGACATGTCATTTGTATCCTAATTTATTCCTAAGGTTCAACTGGGATTTCACCTTACCGAATCTTCATCGAACATATCCGTAAGGTTGTGTTCACAATTAATTCAATAATAAAGCATTTAAAATACAATTACATTAATGCTTATTAGCATACGAACTTACCTCGATCGCAAAATGACAAAATGAATCGACTAGTCCAATACTTTGTTTTCCCCTTGATCTAGATCCAAACTTCGTTTTTCTTGATCTATATGATATCAAATTTAACTTATTCAATTACCATTCTATTCAATTTAGCCCAAAAGTCACATTATGGAAAAATTACGCTTTTTCCCCTAATATTTCAACATCTTTACAAATTAGTCCTTAGCTAATAAAAAACAAATTCATGCAACTAGGTCCTTAACCATGCTAGCTGAAATTCCCTTATTAACAAAGTAGCCCATATTTTTCATTTATTTCACATTTCTGCCACAAAATTTTTACATTTCTCAATTTAATCCCTAATTGTCAATTTTATCAAAAATCACTTTACAAATATTGTTTATCTAACAACAACCATACATTTTCTATCATCAAACATCAAAATACACATGCATTCATCAATGGAAAAACCCGAAACCTTTAATAGTTTTGCAAATTAGTCCCTAATTGGACAAAAATGCCTTGGCCGAATATTGAAGCTTAAAAATGGCTTCTTTTCACCTTAGTTTTGGTTGGAGAAGATGATAAGAGATAATAAAATTGGTTTGTTTTATTTATTATAACATTAATTACCAATTACCGAAATTAACCTTAAAACTTAATCAAAATTTCAATAATGCCAAGCCAAAATCATCCACTATCTAATTAATGGGCTAACCATCACATAAGGACCTCTACTTTAAGGTTCCATAGCTATTAGATACTTTTAGCTAATAGAACTCAAGTTTTACACTTTACGCGATTTAGTCTTTTTTATCAAATTAAGCATTCAAACGGTAAAATTTCTTAACGAAATTTTCACACAGTTATACTATCATATTGTAGACCTCAAACTAAGAATAAAATAAATTTTTTCAACATCAGATTTGTGGTTCTAAAACCACTATTCTGATTTAACTAAAAACGAGCTGTTACAAAAACAAAAAATAAGTACAATAATTGAGAACAAGAATCAATTATTTATCATGTAAACAAAAATTAAATAATAGAATTTTTCATAGGTTTCATCCTCCCTAGGTATCTAAGGAATTGGTTCATAATTCTAAATAAAAACATCTCAAAGTTAGGAAAACCACAAGAAGCAAATATACTCATAAAAACTTCAGACAAAATTAAAAAGGAGGTCTTTGATCTTGATGGAAATCTACTTCAAAAGTGGCTCCAATGGTGTTCCTTGAGTGTTTCTACGATCTTTTCTGATAGCTCCCATATCTCTTCTTCTATTTGGTATTTATAGACTTTAGAATGCTCAGAAAGCTTAAAAGTTGTGTTTTTCCACGTGTTTGGGAAGTAAGGTACGAAATTGGCACGGGCTGGCACATGGGAGTGTGTTTAACCTGTGTAGCTCACATGGGCGTATGCCTAGCCCGTTTGGCTCCTGAAATCCACTATTTTTCTTTGATTTTCGCTCTTTTGCTCCCAAATGCTCACCTAAGTATAAGAACATGAATTAAAAGGATTAGGAGCATCAAATTCACCAATTTGCATAAATAATCATCTAAAAATGCATTAAGAATGGGATTAAAATATGTTAGTTTTATTATTTATTAGACACATACCTGCAGACTCAGGTTTTTGGATTTGTACTTGCCTTTGTATATACACATCTATTTTTAAAGATAATTCTTATAGAATCTCGTTTAATAAATATTTCTTGTGCAACCATGCTTAGAGAACTTAGATTCGTAGACTCGCACTATGTGAACTTGTTCGCACGAACTTGCTTGGAGGACTTATTTCCATTAATTTTCACATAGCGGAGTCCTAGAGGATTGACTAAGTCTAGAAGCTTGAGGACAAGGCCTACAAACTACCATATCTTGTAATATATTCCTTACAAACTCATAATTGGGGATGGTTTGATAAACTCATGCCTAAATGGTAATCCATGCAGACACTTGATTGAGTGATGGTATTGGAGAACTCACACTCACTAAATTTCATTTAAAAGAATCAGACTTGCGAAAAGCTACTTGTAGGTTTTAAGACAAATCCTCCAGACTATCTTATATCTACATACATTAAGGCAAGTCTTTGCGGATTGTCATAACTTGCTACTTGAGGACAAATCCCACCAGAATGCCAATCCTTTTTCAATCAACATTCTACCACAACACCAACACACCATTCATCTATCATCCTGCCACAATATTGATACTTTATCCATCTAACATCTTACCACAACACCGATACTTTATTCATAATATATCTTAATGTTGGACACAACTTTTGTAACACCCCAAATTCGGCCTAGAAGTTTGGCCCGAATCCAGTGTGTCACATTGAAGTGTTTTTGCGAAAACCTTGTTTTCATTGGAAACCTTTCTAAAAGAAATTAAAGTAAAATCCCAGTTTGTATTTGTTTTCAAAATGAGATGTACTCAAAAGCTATCTCTTTGTTATAAGTTATAAGTTACTTCGAAAAAATTCCCTTTAACAGCGGAAGCTCAGTTTGAAAACAATAGATGATTTCTGAGAAACTTGATATATAGCTTTAGAAAGAAATAAGCCCATGTTTCCAAAATAATAATCATAATAATAAAAGTGATAGTCCAAATTTTGAAATGATAATCAGAGGAAAGGCCTTATTACAATCCAAATTAAAATGATTAGAAATACTAGAAATCATAAAGAAACCCAAGTTTAGTCGTCTTGCTAGCAGGCCACCTCTGGGTCCCACCATCCGTCAAATCGCCTACTGAAGATTTCCTGAGAAAAATAAAAGAGGGGGTGAGTTTCGAAACTCAGTATGTACAACCCTCGTCAAAAAAATAACATGCAACACAAGTCATCTTGGGCCTGAGCCCAATACAATAACAACATCTAGAGCAATCATGTATGCAATAATGCAATTATGCAATTACCACCCCATCCAACTGATACACAACATCTCCGTCCAACCGAATCACATTCTGTGGGGATGACTACATCGACCCACCCATCCGATACACATCAAGGGTAGCGCCGGTTGCGGTACTACCGAACGTTGTAGCAAAGCTGCTGATCATATATTGGGCTTAAAAGCCTTCGTTGGATCCACGGTTGTCAAGCGACTATGTGATCCTCGTATAACACTTCCTCCAACATAATTCCCACCCACATACAACATCATAACACATGAGTGCAACATATAGCATATAGTCATACTTATAACACACAAGGGTAATTCAACAATTCTACCCTACAGGGGTATTGCAGTAATTCTACCCTACAAGGGTATTCCAGTAATTCTACCCTATAGGGGTATTTCAGTAATTTACTAACGTATAGGTCTTAATTACGAACTTTGGCTCGTCAACAAGTCCTCCTTGGCTAAAGTGAACAGATACTATGCACCAGGTAGGATTCCAGAGAAGAGGAGGTGGGTCATTAAGACCGCTTAAGTACCAAGCTCTCCCTAGATCTAATCCTAGACATGCATATGCCCATTGCCACACTCTAACCTTACGACTTGTCCACAGACGTGCTTGATAAATTAATTAAGTTTTATGCGCTTGAAGATTCATTAGAACCTAGGCCTAAAAGTCCATTATAAAACCCTAGCAAGTCTACATGCTTTCATGCATTCATATAGCCCATCAGGTCTAATCGCTTTTATATGGCCTATTAGGCCCAATCACATTTGTATGGCCCATTAGGCCCAATCACATTTCAAAACCATTCAACCACTTTATCAACTCATCACTTATTATCAACATATCAAGTTTTGCTAGCTTAGGCCCACAAGCCATTTGACCCATTTGGCCCATTCTGGCTCAATTAGCCAAAACGTAACCCAAGTCCATGAGATCGCTCATGGGGCATCTGCTATCATATCGGTTACCCTCATACGAGCGTTCGTGCACTCACGAGACTGCCGTAGCCAAACTTTTCACTTTTCGGCATTTCGACATTTCGGTATTTCGGGATTTGCCAATCTCTTATGTGTGAAGTGTATGTACACACCTGGTATCGAAATGTGTTACGATCTCCTTAGCACCGAACCTACAATTGATATCACCCTTCAATTAATCGCATGCTTAATACATATCTTTACCAAAACCGAAACCTCACCTTTCACCATACCTTGCGCGACAAGTTATAACAGCCCCTTCTTTAATCACTAACCACGATCAACTCCTAGATCTGCACCAATTTTAACTATCAAAACCAGAATAATAGGTGACTTGTATCCAACACAAGTCCCCCTTCCTTTAACTATGACCATTCGGCCAACTAAGATCAAGAACACTTACCCAAGAAGCAATCGGCCCAAAAAAGTAGTACGGCACAGAGAAGGTTCGGCCAACAAAGTATTCGACTTAGAGAAGGTGAACTAGGAGCAAGAAAGAGAAGAGTTTAATGAAAAAGGAAGGGAAGAAATCAGTACAAACTTAAAGGGAAAGAATAAGGGTTTTTTGGCTTTGGGTACTTGGAGAGAAAAATAGCTTTTAGCAAAATAAGAAGAAAGAATTTGGCATTAGCCTAGAACCCCAAAATCGACACCTATCTATATACTAGCCGAAATTGCCTTCCCTTAATTGCCAATTCTGCTCCACCACTTCTTCTATCCCCATCTCCTAACTTTTCTCCACGAAAAGCTCCTCAATCCCTTCTAAAAATTTCTCTTCTCATCACTTCTCGTAGAGTCTAGTTCCACACCACTACCAACCACCTAGAAGGCAAAAATAAAATTCCTAAAAATACCAAGCCAGTACTCAAACCTAGGATCCCTTTGCTTGCCACTAACGCCACCTCCTTACACCCTAAGTGGCGTCATTTATCCACTACACCACAGCCATGCTTGTATCTTATTTTATCTCTATTTATTTAAAAGCCAAGCTACTTGCCATCAAGGTTCCTTTAATTACTAAATTAAAATTCCTTCACCTCAAAGTTCGAACCCAGAACTTCTCCAACACCCCAAGACACTCCAAATTTATTAAACCTATAAAGCCAACATGTCATTTGTTATCTTCTTGCTTACTAAAAAACATTATGAGACCTAAAGCCCAAAGCCCAATTTATCTAGGCCCAAAATTCGGGGCGTTACAACTTTAAATGTTGAGAAAGCCTATGCCATCCTTAATTAACTTGCATTCCACTTCAAATTTTACAGTTCACCAACATAAGAGCAATTCATATACCATATAATCAAATTCATTCAATAACCTTAAACTTATAAACAAACAATAGTTCATTACCGGTTATTACTTCATGACTTATTGTAACACCCTCTAACCCCAAACCGTCACCGGAATGGGGTTACAAGGCATTACCGGACCTATATACTAACATATGAATAAAAACAAGACATAAATTTGAGTTTCAATCTAAAACCACCTAATTTCCTTCAAATAGCTCTTAATATAGGCCTACGAGGTCCAAAATAAGTTTAGAAAATAATTTTGGATTAAACCGGGAACTTTAAAAATTTTTCTTTGAAGACAGGGGCACATGGCCGTGTGGCCTAGGGACACCCCCGTGTGACCTAGGCACACCCCCGTGTGGCCTGAGACATGGCCATGTGGCCAGCCCGTGGGCAACATTGACTTTGCCACACGGCCTGGGCACACGCCCGTGTGTCTTGGCCGTGTGAAAACATGATTTTTCACCATTTTAAAGCCTCTTTCACCCACTAAACATACCTAATATATGCCCAAATCGTTGACTTATAAATATTAATCAAATACCATTCATTTCAATTTCAAACTTAGCAAAAACTCATTCATTCATATACATATAACAAATACATAACCTTCCGTACCAAAACATCTTCACATTTCATTAACTAACAATGCCAATTAAGCTACATCATTACACCTACCATTTCTATCAATAATATCACATTCATCATCAACTTCAAGCACATAGAACCCATCATATAAGGCATTCAAGATTGATCAAAACATTTACAAAGCAAGCCATATCTCATAGCTTGATAAGTACCAAAATATTCCATATTCATTAACAAACTAACCATAGACATAAACTTAGTAAATAGCCTATACATGCCATGACCATATCAAAACAAAGATCCAAAAGTACTAAAAAGCTATTTGGATAGTGTGATGGCGATCTCTGAAACGTCCGAAAGTCGAGCTAGCTTCTGAATCTATAAAACAAGGGAAAAGTAAACAGAGTAAGCTTTAAAAGCTTAGTAAGCCCGTATAATGTAGAAATTTAAACCTTACCGAATCAATAAGATAAGTACATTAACAATGCCAATTCAATTCATATACTCAAGTTGCCTATTTCACAAGCATACACTTGTTAGTCCATATAATCTTATAAATCATTCATGTACAAAATGAAACAATCATACATCATAAGCATAAGTCCATTTCTTTGTACATGTAATTCATATCATATAGTTCATGTAAGTTTCATATCTCAAATAACATGTAGTACATATGTGTTGTAAATTCACATGTAACATATATCATAAATTGCCCGTTGAACCTTTAAGAACATCGAGGGATACTCGGGTAATACACACACAGTGTATATACCTGTAACCTGTAATCCGTCAATGCATCATGTATGCTCTATCGAGCCGGTAACGGTAAGCCCGAAGGCTAAACATGTAATCCCGAAGGATGAACATATAGCTCATGAGCTGTGGTGAGTCCGTAACAAATGCAGGAGCTCGAACCACCCTGTAGCCCTAGTGACATGTCACTTGTATCCTACGACTTTCTACGGTTCGAACAGGACTCGGTAACCATTTTGGACTTGTAATCTTTAGCATTTCCATGTCAACTCATGTACATATAATCAATAGGCAATTTCATTTCTATCAATTATCATACATTCACATAACAATTTAACCACATTTATAAGCATTTAAAATTTTGATTCTAATTATCGAACTTACCTCGACTTCCCGATCTCTACTCGTCTACCTTTCGTTTTCCCCGATCAAGTGCCGGGATTTGATCGTCTTTATCTATATTAATACAAATTTAGCTATTTAATCACCAATTCATTCAATTTAATCCAAAGACATGTATTTTGGCATATTTACCAATTAGCCCCTATACTTTCAACACTTTGCAATTTAGCCCTTTTTACACAAAATAGCAAATTTCACAATAAATCCCTCAATTCACCATAGCCGAATATCCCTATACCTTATACAAGCATATATCTTTCATAAAATCACATTTCTAGCTACATAATTTCTATTTATTTTCAATTAAATCCTTAAAACTCATTTTCATCAAAAATTACTTTATAAAACTTGTATATTTTCATATAACATTCAATAATTCATAAAAAACCATTGAAATAAAATGAATTCATCAATGGCATTTTTCAAAAACATAGCCAATTTCATAAATTGAGGTACGGGTCGGCTAGTATACGAAGCAACGATCTCAAAAACGTAAAAATCAATAAAAACCAAAGCCAAAACATACCTTGATTTTGCAAAATACTAGCCGAATGAAAGAAAGCTTTAAACCCTTATTTTTGTTTGAAGAATCAGTGGAAGAACCATGAAAATAAAGCACTTTCATGTTTATTTTTAATATAAAACATATAATAAACCAAAAGACCATTTTACCTTTTTACTAAAACCATTTTTATTTCATGTTATTATGGACATAAATGTCCACCACCAACCACCCACAATATAAATGGCATAATTTCCATGCAAGTACTTCCTTTTATAAAGCCATGATCAAATAAGTCATTTATGAAATGGAACTCCTATTTATCGCTTTATGCGATTTAATCTTTTTTACCAAATTAACTACTTAAACTATAAAATTTCTATACGAAACTTTCACATCATATATCTATCATGCCATAAAACATATTAAAGCATTAAAAAATAATATTTTGACTCGGTTAAGTAGTCCCAAGACCACTCGTTTCGATTAGGGTCAAAAGTGGGCTGTTACACTTATGCAGACAATAATTATACACACCAAAATCTTCAACTTAAACCACATATTCACTTTCAAAATAGAACAACATCGACATCACTTTCACACAGCAGCATCAAGGTTCAACATCTCTAAATTATGTAGTTAAGTTTTTCATCAAACATAACCCTGCCACATGCAAAATGAAAACTAAAAATTGGAGTCCAGAAACTCACCCATAAAACACCCAAATGCTAGAACCCTACACCAGTCTAGCTTTTCCTTTGTCACTCCAACCTCCTTCTTGGTTAACTAACAAAATAACCATTCATCAATCAAAACCAACTTTCACAAGTTAGACAAACAAAATCCATTAACATTTAGAACATTTTTATGGGCTATCTAATGAGTTTATGTTCACAACTATGAATTATACTGTAGCTTATCATTTTCTTACCTTTTACCTTCAATAAAAAAAAGTATAGAAAAGTTTAAAAAGATTATCAACTCGTCAGATTCATACTTTCTCAAGCTAATATGCCTACTTTCGCTTCATGCAAATTGCTCCTTAATTCCTTACTATTCCAGAAAAGAAGAGAAAAAAAAGATTTCCAGAATAAAGAGAGAATGCTCCATTAGCATCTTCAGTTCTCCTCCTTATACCCATCTCACTTTTGTTCACTAATTCCCACATTCAAATATAAAATATTTAAGCGGTAATTATGTTGTTCCCCACTCAATCCATCTAGTTCAAATGCAATGGAACCAAAATTGAAATTCAACTATCTACCAAATTAGTTCACAAAATTCCATAAATCACACTAAGGCTCTCATGAACCAAAGGTTTCATAATTTGATATCTCTACTTACTATGGATTTTAATTCAAGATAATCATTTAATAACTGTCATCCCTGAAGTCAAGACCAAACTTTAATTTAATAGTTTCGGGCATGACACAATTATACTTCAATTGTTATTTTTTGTATAAATAACCTTTATTTGTGAAATTAATGCACTTTATTTTTTTATTTTAAAAAATTATTTTGTAATGATGAAAGAGGTTAAAGGGCATTAAGTCATTGATGTTAGACTCGTTTTCTTGACTTCGGAAAAGTTGTTTAGAGAATATATTAAATAATTATAAACACGAACCTAATAAAATGTCTTTAGTTTGAACACGAAATATAGTTTTTTTAAGGAAAAAAAGTGAAATATAGTTATTGAACTATAAATCTTAAATTTGAAACCTTAATTTACATCAATATTTGGTATAAATAATATTAACATTTTACATTTAAGAATTAAAAATCACATTTCCAATAAATGATACATAAAACTAGAGCCAATACAAACAAGTTGTTAAGAAATGAGAGTTGAATCAAGAATATAATAAAAATTTATATAATTAATTCAAAAAGTTAAAAAATCCAAGAGGGCGACCGCTCGTGCGCACATGATTCATTCATGTATAAAATTTCCTTTATTTGTCAATTGCCTTTATTTTCCAAGATTTTGGTGTTTACATGGAGACAAGGTTGAATTGGAATCGACTCTTCAGTAAGGGAGCTCAATGATAAAAATAATTGCATAATAATGATAACTCTTGTATAGGAGTAAGCCTTTAGTACTTAAAGTTTCTGATGCTAACCAAATTATGGTGCGAGTGTGAACCTCAATGAATGCACATAGTTCAACCATGAAAATTTAATTTTCTAGAGAGATTTAAACATGCACGAAGGCTTAAGTCTTTAGAATTGGAGTGATAATCCCCTTGACGCGAAATCCTAGGAAGCTTAGCAATTTAAAGAGGATTTAGGCAATTTTGTTGCACTGTTTGAGCATTTCAAGCCTACCTTATTGGTTATTATCCCTAGAAACCCCAATTAAGCTTAATGACCTATTTTTATTGACTTAACCATACATTAAGTAGCTATTCCCCTTTTTTGAGTATTCCTGTTTAGTTTCTGCCAAATCTTACACTTAGTTTGTTTTGGATATCAATTTGTTAAAGATTTGGAGGAGTTTAGAGAGATATATCTTTTTCTCATTGAATGTTTCTAGTGTTAAATCATATGCTAGTGTATGCTCAAACTATCTTAGCTTTAGTCTTGACTATTTTTAGTTATTTAAAAAATGAAAAAGAAAAAAAGAAAACAAAAGAAAAAAAACAAATTGTGAACAATTTGTTTTGTATTGTTACTATTGAGCATATAATTGTAATTGGAAAAATTAGAAGGAATTAGGCAACTTTGAAGGATATCTCCATTTGTAAAGGGTTTGTGCATAAATATTCATGAGCTCTAAGGTAAGCTAAGTTCTAAGGTTTTTAGCCTATAAATTTCCATCTTAATCTATAACTTGAACCTAGCCACATTACAACCATGTGAAGACTTATTAATCTATATCGCTATGCCAATTACATTAGTGGAGAGGGGTTATTGAGTTCAACTTATGAAGACATGATTTGAACCTTAGAATTGTTTCTTAGCTTAACCTAATGAATAAAGATTGATTGGGAAAAACTATTCATACACTTACGGGGAACGCATTTAAATCATGGCTTTGTTAGCATTTTAATTCTTGAGAGGAATTTGACTTATAAGTATACATGAGTTAGATATTTGAAAATTTGAATTGAGAGCATTATATCATTATTGTATGACCATTTAGGAGAGCTAACTATGATTGGCTAGTCTTGTTCATTTTGTTTTTGAGTCTCGGTGTGTTTCTTGTGTGTAATTTGTTATTTGGGTTGTGTTTCTTAGGTTAGATAATGTCATCACTTGGGACGAGCAATGAATTGAGCTTGGGGGTGTGACAACTCTAGGATATAGAGTTATTTTATTACTTTTAAGCTTATATTTCAATCAAGTTAGAGTCGTTTAGAGTGTTTTTATAGTTGTTTTAATTATGTTTATATTAAGTAGTTTACTTTTGAAAATTTTATTTTAATAATGTATTTGTATCAAATGAGACACTGAAAATGTGAAATTTTATTCTTGAAGGTGGGGATAATAGAAAATTGGAAATGTCGAGAAAAAAAGATGTTGAATTTCGACATTTAAAGCCCCAACATTGCAGCAAAACTGCAACATTGAGCCTGATGGGAATAGATTGGAGACTTCACGTTTAAAGAATGCCACATTAGCTTTTAGGCTTAACATTTCTCTTAAGCAAGTGTTGATGATGACCAAGAATCAAAATGATTAGGACTATGCAAAAATGTAAAGACCTAAACACTCCCAATAGGACAAAAATAGAATAGAAAAGGGAGTTGACCTAGCCTACAATCTTTTGGAGGATATAAATACCAGACTTTTAGAACATAGAGAGAAAGAGTCATTTGGTGCTTAAAGAAAAACACCAATTTTCAGAAGAAAGCAAGCTGGAAAAGAAGGAGAAAAGAAGAGGAAGAAAGAGAAGAACGAATCGAGAAGAACCACCTTATTTGACTTGAAATCTCTTTACTTTTCTCTTTTCCTTTTTTTTTCTTTTGCTATTTTGAACCATGACTGAGTTGTTCTTAATCGTATTTAATTTGGTGATTATGAGCTAAATGTTTGTTAGCTAGAATAATTATGGAACCCTAATATAGGATTATTGGTAGTTTTTACTAAGGATGCTTGTTATAATATGAGGTTTATTCTATAACAACCCGAAAGTCAATAGTATCGAAAATGTAATTTTGGCCTATTTTCATAAATCGAGTCTGTGAATATTTAATAAAAATATTTATGAAGCTATTATAGTAGTGAATTGAATTTTGGATAGACAATTTAGCTGAATTAGTGATTAATTAAGGTAAAAGGACTAAATTATAAAAGTCCAATCATTATAAATTTTTAAACTGCTAAAGGAGAAAAAGAACAAATAGGCCAATTTCAATTAAGTGGATGGTGGAAGTGGATGTTGATATCCACTAACTTGGGTAAGTATTATTAAGCTTTAATTAACTAAGTTTAATTAAGGTAAAGCATGATTAATTAATTTTAATTAAAGTATATATATTAATTAAAAAAATGAACATTCTTATGTTCATCTTCTATTTTCACGAAACAAAAGAGAAGAAAGAGTTTGAAACTTTCCAAACTTTAGTCCTTTGAGTGGTAAGCAATTTCTACTCAATTTCTTGTATTTTTTATGATTTTAAGGTTTGGGGAGTTTGATTTAGCTAACCCGTGTATCAATTCGTAAAACTGTTAAAATTTTTAAAAGTTTCCATTGTTGATTTCTTGAAGTTACTTGGTGTTAAATGGTTAGATTTTCAGATTGAATATGAATAAAAGATTAATTTGTAAAGTGAAAATTGTTAGCTTTGAACATAGAAGCTAAAGTGTAAATATTTCAAAATTGGTATGAAATTTCTATAATAATAGATAGTATTGGGCTGTAGAAGGATGGAATTAAGATCAGTTTCGAAATTGAAGCTCAAATTCGAAAGGTACGACAATTTTGATTTTAGGGACTAAATTGAATAAAATAGAAATTTTGCATAAAATGACAATTAAGTATGAATTTGGTTGTATATTGATGGTTTTATGTGTCTATATTAATTCGTAGCTAACGTCGGTCTAGATTCATTGAGAGGGAAAGAAAAGTTAAAGTCGTTGATGAATAACTCGAAGTTTCCAGTATGTATTTTTATGATTTAAAACCTATATAATTTTCACATTTTCATGTTAGTCTATATTGTGCATTGTTGAGGTAAGTTAGTAAGAATAATTTGAATTGACTTGGCGTAATTGGGATTTGATAAAGGTTGATTGTTTGATGATGGGAATTTAGAAGTTAAAGAAGGCGATTGGACCAATTAAAATGAATAGTGAAAACCATCATTTTCGGGCAATCTGGGGTGGTAAGTTATCATTGTTAGGCAATCCAGGATGGTAGAATTGAATGAGAAAACCATCGTAGCTGGGCAATTCGAGGTGGTAAGTCATTGTTGCAGAGCAACCCAGGATGACAAAATTGAATGAGAAAACCATCATAGCCGGGCAATCCAGGGTGGTAAGCCATCGTTGCCAGGCAATTTGGGGTGGCAGGTCATCATTGCTGAGCAATCTAGGATGACAAATATAAATGAGTTGAAAATGAGCTTGTGAGCTCAAAATATAGTCGAAAAGATAACACAGTTTGAGATTTTACGTATTAGAAATGTATATTGAACGATGAATTCATGCTTGAGATATAAATAAAAAGATTCTTTGATAACAACTCCATGTGTTGTGAATTATACCATATCCTTATATTGTTTCAGATTTGTAGGAATATTGTTGAGTGATGTACTCGTCATACAATTTATTTCTCGTGCACAAGTTTGGTCCAATTGAGACCCCAGACTCTATAAAGTTTGTGAACTCTTTTTGTTGGTCAAATCGACATGTACCTAGTGAAGTCATTTTGGTGTTTTGTTGTCAATGACGTCGAATATGAATGTTAGTATGAGAACTTCATTGTGCATACATATATGTGAAGCTACTGTATGCAATGTTTGATAAGTTATGCTTGGTATTATTGGTAGTAACCTTAGGTTTAAGCTTGTCACCTTATTTGAGATGTAAGTTTGCTAAGTAGATGGGTTGGTATGTAAGCTAGTTAGATGTTATGTATAATGTTTATGTATGAAATTGGTATCTTAGTTGTCTTAAGTCATGAATGTGTATGTTTACTTGTGATTGGATTAGTATAGAAGTGTTTCATGATATGGTATGTTGGTTAAATGGAAAAATTTGGAATTATGGTGTGAACTTTGATAAAAGATTGAGTTGTATGTGATGATTTGGAATGATTTAAATTGAAATGAGTAAATGATCTAGATTGACATGTTTTAGTGAGCTTTAACTTAGGTGGGATTGGTATCATATGAGTATATTAAGTACTTGAAGTTTATGGTTTGTTATTGTAGGATTTTAGCAGAAATAGTATGTGACATCACGACATCGTTCGAACAATGTCACCACGAGAGTTTCACATTACGAGGTTGTATGGTTGTTGTCGAGATGGGACTAAGCCAGACCATGTCAAGGTGAGGGACCCCGTTGTCATAATGAGGCCAAGTCAGTTTGTCACATTGCGACGAGGAACAGCCTCACGCCGTGACGTTAGTTTTACAAATTTGAAATTTTTACATTTTAGTTCTTATTCATTCTCGTGTTGATTTTTGAGCTTTCATAAGCTTGAGTAAGACCTGATAACTATTGAATACCATGTTTAATGCGTGTTTTGTTTAAATGTAACCCTTTTAATGTTATAAATTGAATGTATATGATCGTAGGTGCTCCGGCAACGAATGTGGCATCCCATAGCTTGGACCTTGTGATCGAGTCGGGTATAAGGGTGTTACATATTCATTCAAGTGTTACTCATGTTTAGTGCTTGCTATCGCCTGATCAACATTACTGGATAATTGAGCTAATTGCTAATTTAGAAAAGGCTATGATTAATGGACGTAAAATTTGAATGGTGCACGTTTAATTTCTTTGAGTTTGAATGTGTAATAATATAGACATCTATTGTTATCGTACATAATCTTATAGGAAATATGCTTGCAATTGGATTCTTGACATTCAATTGGCATAGACATATGTTAAATTAGTTAAAGAATTGAACATAGTGACTTCAAGAGAAGCCTATAAACCGTCGATTCTGAATTAATAAATTGTCATAATGTCGCAATATCACTGCAACATCGCTAATAATTCTATAATCATTTTATAACTTTTTAAAATTAAGTGACCAAAATATAAATTTACTAATTATTTAATAACATTGAGTTTAATTTACCTTCAAAAAAATACAAAATATTTAAATAACAAAAATATGGATTGAATGCATTTTTTAATAAAAGACTATTTCATTAATAGGAACATAAATTACTGTTAATACACATACACGTCATAGATTACAGATCACAAAACACTATAAACTACTACACAAATGTCGTAAATAACCCAATAGAAGAGGGTACAAACCAATAGTAACCGTTTCTACAAAACTTGAAGTTCAATCCCAAACCAATGTTTTTAAAGTGGACTGGTGGTTAGAACCGGTCAAGTCATCAATTCGATCGGTACGATTAAAAAATTATTAAAATTTTAAAAAAAATTTAAAAAACCCGGCTTAACTGTTGGTTTAATTGGTTCGTAACAATTTCCTACCAAACCAATTCAAAGTCACTCTTTGAACTGACACCTCAACTAGTTCTTAGTCCAACCGATCTGATTGACCAATCCGATCCAATTCAAACAATACAGTCCCAAACCCGCTAAACCTAGTCTGATCCATAGACCCTTCACAAACACTGATTTAAAAAAAAGAAAAAAGGTCATATACTTATTTTCCTGTCCTGTAAACAACCTACCTTGATAAAGCTGAATTGATGCTTATATATGTAATACATTGAAATTGAGTGCCTTAAATTACATCATGAAAATCTACAACAAAAACAACCCATACCTGTTGTCATTCAAGCCTTGGACCATCCCAGCAAAGCGCGGATGATGCATAAGATGCTGCCATCAAAAAGAGCCCGCAACAATCCCAGCTTTCCCCTCGTGTATGGTGGGTATCTGACAAATGCATCACAAGCGAAACCTCTATAAAGAACAGCTTTCTTATGGCTAAAAGCATCGAAGGAGAACTTCCCGTGGTATGCACCCATTCCACTGTCGCCGACTCCTCCGAATGGTAGTGTGGGTTCAGCCAGCTAAAATGATAGTACGTATCACAATATGTAACTTCTCATATTAAATAAAAATGAATTTGTCAGAGTGCATTTTTCAACAAGTAGGAACATACCATATGTGTTCAACTGATTTCAACATTGTTGAGTAATCAAAAAGAAGAAATTAGTAATTGCTGCTAATAGAACTTCATTAGAACATTCATTAATTCTTGAAATCAAAATCTAGTTAAAGATACCCGGATTTGTGATGAGCGTCAAATACTATTATGTATAACTTTTTTTTATATATATATTTAGAAGAACATGCTCTCGTATCCAAATCTGAATATGAGTAGGACACAAGTGTTAGACACTAGTCCCGTAGAAATTACCCGTGCTCAACAATTGTATTTGACACATAATCCAACATAGGCATAGGGGTATAATTTTCCAAATATATGAAAAAATTAGGAAAAAAATGAGCATACTTGTATCTGAGACTCACATTCAGTCCAAGTAATATAGTCCAAAACCCATATGTACAACCTATCAGCTAATGCCAAATACAATGCTCAAGAGCACCAAATCCATGTATGAGCTTATGAAAGGTACAAGTATCAAAAGAAACAACTTTCCATGAATCAATGCTTTTTGACCAGCAAATAAGAAAATAAAAAAGTTGGAGCAACATACGTAAAATATGTCTAAAATTTAAACTGTAATAATGCATGCATGTGGATATCAAGTCAATAAGTTAGTAGTATAATTACATGTACAGTAGTGTCGTTAATGACCAAACCCCCTGCGGAGACTGTTGCAACAAACTTCTCTTTCAGCTTCTTCTTATTGGTAAATAGATATGCTGCTAGTGGCTTTGTTCCTGAATTTATCACATCAAAGCTGTCTTCCACTTTGTCAACCTGTTATAAACCAACCACAAGAAAGTTATGGTAAATGTCCTATATTTAATCTCTAGAATTGAAGTAGAAGGGTACCGAGCTAATTGTTCATTTCGATTTCCCAGATGGAATAAATGATTTCGTTTGTTTCTGCTAGGCAATTTTTCATCTAGAAAATTCATAAACTGGGCTTTTCAAGGACAATGCTACAAGCAGGAACAACAGAAAATTAAAAAGTAAATAGCGAAATGTTGTTCCTTTTAGTTCCTACCAGGAAAACTGGAAGTAACGGACCAAATATCTCTTCATTCATGATTAGAGAATCTCGTGGGACATCAAGCAAGATAGTGGGAGTGATCTTCCTGCCATTGGAAGAAAGAAATGCATATTAACAATGTAAAACGCTCAGGGAACTTGAAATGCAAAGAAGCAAGACCCTTGTCTTTAACTCACAAGTTTTCTTTGTCTCTTTCACCTCCATGGACGATCTTACTAGAAACCTTATCCTCATCCAAGAGCTTTGACAAGCGAGCAAAGTGGTTAGAATTCACTATGCGAGACAAGTCTTTTGACTCCAACGGATTCTTTCCGTAAAACTGCTCCAATTCACACTTGAAAGAATCTATCTGTCGAATGAAAAATGCTTAGGAATGATTGAGAATAAAAGGATAACAAATGTCAACATATACAGGCAACCTTACCAGCTTCTGAGCATAATCTTTCATTGTAATAATGTAATCAGGGGAAATACATGCTTGCCCATTATTACACCCCCACTTTCCTGCAATTATCCGCCTAGTTGCAACCTGACAATACACGAGAACATGTCAGTAAGCAAGTCAATAGACCTGGTAGCAAACTAAATGCTATATCGCTATGCTTACCTGTAAATTTATGTCTGAATCAACAATGACCGGACACTTTCCTCCAAGTTCCATAACAACTGGTGTTAAGTGCTTTGCAGCAGCTGCCATCACAATGCGTGCAACTCTTCCATTGCCTAAAGATTCAAGTATGTTTTAGTTCATAAGACTTTTTATCAGATCTGAGATGAGAACAGAAATACCATCAGTGTGACAATGTCTAAAGCATCTATTAATATCCAAGCACTGAAAATTAGAACTTTGGGGAGAGCACTAAAACTTTGCAATAAGTTTCATCTTTATGAAAAAAGGAAAAAAAAAATCAATTTAAGACATTGTGAAATTACATGGCTGAGAAAAGAATCTGAAGACAGCATGACAATAGAGGATCCAATTAAAATACCAAAGCAAACCCCAGATAAATCCCTCAAAACCTGCTTCAGTTCTTTCCATATTCCATAGTGAAGAATTACATGTTCCAGTAAAGTCTAGATAGTCTCAATGACACTTCTCTATAACCACCACCAGGGGAACACAGTAGCTTTTGCCAACCAAGGGTCTATACAACTATCTTATAAATGTCCATTAATTTCTATTTGTGTGTGCGTCTAATCAACTAACCAAGGATCTGAAGATGTCCATGTTGAAGAGAGATTTCAGTGGAAAGAGCCAAACTCACTAAGCCCTGATGTTTTCTGCTTCATACAGGTTCCAAATCAGATAAGGGATAAAAGTTAAGTATGTTGGCCATGGAGCCAGTGTTGAATCATAACCACAAATCATCACTATAAATCCTAGAGAGAGAAAAAGCTAGGCAGGAGAATCTAGAACGAATGTTTATAAGATAAGTCATTGAAAAAGATTTCCGAGTTATATACTGGCCAAAAATGAATAAGACCTGATTTTGCATCTACCACTGCATTCATTCATAGATTCATCTAAACTAGATCAAAGCTACAGGTAAACATCTAAACTAAATGCTAAAAAGGAAACAATCTTAAATGATCTATGTCACCATGACACCATATGGCTCCTCACCATTAATCTATGATAGATAAAGAGTCCCGAATCCACACTGAAGATATTTAAGATTTCAAAGCTTGATCCCCAGATCTACCCCTCCTCCTCCATCAACTAATCTTATTCTTGGATCTTGTTTGTGAAATTGATAAAAATCAATATTTTTATGTATTTTTATAATTTCTATGTGTATTAAATTACTATAGTCTGATATATATATATTTCCTTCATTTTATTTCTTTTATTTATTGTTTTCTTTCTCATATTTCCTTCAGATAAATATAAAACAAAAAAAACACTCCAGAGGCTATTTTTTCATTTCACGGGTTGAGAAATCCACTTCGAATCTTTTTCTGATATACATGAAGTAAATAGAAAAAGATTCGAAGTTCCTATTTTTCAATCTAATACAATATTTAATAATATTAAATTAAATAATAGGACCCAAACTGTGGTTTGATAACAAGTAATAGAAAGATAACATCCACTTTGATCACAAACTTCTAGAAGCATACACAATAATAAGCAAGGACCTGTATACAGTATTTTGTCCCACTTTTGCTCAAGTAGTGCTGCTGTTTCAGGAACAGCCCCTTCAACAACCTTTATGCAAGAGCTATCCAAATACTCAGCAACTAGCCTTGCAAGCAACAATGATGTGGCTGGAGCAATTTCTGACGGCTTTAAGACTATAGCATTGCCGGCTGCAATAGCTCCAACAATTGGATCTAGAGACAACACTGAAAGAAGATATACAATTATAGTCATCATTCCGACAAAATTTAGGAATTAAAAGAAAAAGGAAAACATGACTGTAAACAAGTTCACCAGGGAGTTTAACATACAAAAAGGATAATTCCAAGCTGAGATTACTAACACCACACCCAATGGTTCAGATACAATTTCAGCAGAGGAAGGAAATGTAACCAATGAAGTTTTTGCCTGCAAGGAAGGCAGGTTAATCATATTCAACTCTTTAATGCCAAAAAGAAAACTCAATGAAAGCTTCCACCCATTTGAGAGGTATCCAAAATATTTACCTTTTCTGGCATCATCCAATGCTTCATGTTCTTGACTGCCAATCTACATGAGTTCTTTAGCATCGCTATCTGAAGTGTCAACCATGTCAATATCCGAGGAAAAAGATTACTTATTTTATGTGGGAGTTCCATAGAAACGAAAAGCACACTCGGGAGGCCAAATATAAATAACTCAAATATTGTTGCCTTCTCCATGGTTCTTGTTTTCTAATTAGTGTGACATTTAGGGTTAAAACAGAGATATCAACTATCAAGAATTACACAAACTTAACAAGAGGATGACATCTCAAAATAAACTTGCCTGTATGACAAAAATATCCAGAACAATAGTAAACTAAGATATTAATTTTCCAAGTAAATAACCTAAAAGTAACCGACTTTTATCTTCAGCCAAAAAGTGACACTTACACCAAGAACAACCATTTAGGAAACCTCAAAAGAAAATTTGCTTACTGTCCAACATTCATTATCATTAGCTCTTAAATCTAATCAACATAACACAAATAATATTTAAACCACACTAACCTCCACATTTAAATCCAGAGACTGAATATATATAATTTAGGCATTTGGCTCAAATAGTGTTTCTTTCAAACAAGTGGCAAACAACTGTGACTATAAACAGATGACAATTTTCAAAAACCTCCTTAAGCATTCATTGGCGATAATCAAAGTTCATCTAGCTTTCATGCCATTATTAAGTATCCCCACATTAATTAATCAAAACTACAATTATCCTCACAGCAGTAGTCTATCTCAGTCAAAGCTCCAATCACCAACTTATAATTATTCAAAATAACAGTAAATAGCAAGACATCTCTCTTTCTTTTTCCTAAATCCTGTCCACCTACTGATATACATTTCTGCATTGAAGTTTAACCGTTACTTATTATTCTTAATCCTGATCTCTACTAAATATGGGCAAGCGCAGGGACTATCTACCCCAAGCCCAGACATATTCCAAATAATTAATAAATTTGAAGAATCTTCACTGATAAAAGTATATCCACAATAACTATAGAGGCTGAACAAAAAAAAAAAAAAAAGGCCAAAAAAGAAAATATTTCTTATGATATTTACATCATGTGGCTGGAGATTTTAACCATGTGAGCAAGTTGGATTAGCAATAAATATTCAAGTATTTGAGTTCTAGTAGTTTGGAACACTGCATATATCTAGCAATCATTTAAAGTCAGAAAAATGATCATCCGTTTTCATGACAAAGTTAACTGTTAGCATGCCACAAATGCTACTTGTGCCCATCAAGATTTCAATTCTGTCACGTATTTAAACATGCCTTTGCGCACCAGCAACAATAGAGAGAGGATTCGTAAAACTTCCCAACTGTTCTCTTCATGTATTTCACGATTCTCGAGTTGGAGCTTGACACGAAACAGGGTCTCTCATAAAATTTTATAATATTAATACAAATGTATATCTAGATATATGAAAAACAAAATAAAACCCCGAAACAGCACCGTTAGCTTTAAAGACAAAGTAGTTGAAGTTGTTTATCAGTAACCAAATAAAGCCATCAAATCTATTTTATGAATATTCTAATCTGGAGACTGGTCAATAATTAATAACAAAGTTTTAATAATTTAAAATTGAAATTCAGATTCATTCAATGACCAAGTCCAACAGTAAAGTTTTTATTATTAGATATAATTAAATGCCAATCAAGAATTGTCCAGAGCTGACTTACAGCCGCCTATACTCTGTACTAAACGACTAATACTATAATATAATTCAGTACGTGAAATAACTTCATTGAATTCTACTTCTCATCCATTTTAAAATATAATTAACTAAAAAACTAATCCAAAATCAATTAAAAAAAAAAAAAAGAAAGAATAACAGGAAAATAAATTTTCAAAATTAAAAAGAAATAAAAAGGTTTGACCTCATAGATGGAGGATTCGAGTTCCGGCTTGGAAAGATCATCGTGAAGAGCGGCAACGATTTGCGGCTCCTTCTCTTCCATCATCTTCACCATGGCATTCAACTGAGTCAATCTCCATTCGTAGCTTTTAGTCTTTCCGGTTGCGAAGCTAGCTCTCAACTCCTTCACCAAATCCTTCGCCGACTCCGTACAAAAAACCGGCTTGTTCTCCACTTCGCTCGTCATTATCGCCCAAATAATCAATCAAATTACGCTCCAACTATGAATCTTAAAAGAAGCCGCCGAGAACAAGAAAACAAAATGAGGATTTTGAATTGATTGGACTCTGTGGCGTTGATAATGATGATGTCTTACGTCACCTTTTCTTTTTCCTGCCAATATACTCAAAAACAACGAAACTGCGTATAATCGTATATAGATATATAGCACAACAGCCCGTGATCTGTTAAGGTAAACCTTCACCTTCTGATGGAGACCTATACAACCGATTAAAAAGATAAATTAATTTTTCCTTTTAACTTTGGACTTTCAGATTTAATTTTGAATTTAAAAATGTAAATAAATCATACCTGGAATGTTAAGTTGACGTGAATTTCAATATAATTCTTGTCTTTATAAGAAAGCAAGATTTAAAAATATAAAAAAGAAAAATAATGGTAAATTCCATCTTTAGTTATATAATTATTATTGTATTTTTCTTAATATTTTCCATCTGGTTTTGTTCTAATGTAAAATGTTTTTGGATATGATGATGTCATATTTTATAATTACTATAATAAAATATTTATTTCTCAATATTTACATATTTTAACAATTTAATTTTAATTTTAAATAAATATTACATCAAGCTAAAAAAAAATTCAATTTCATCATTAATTATATCATATTATATATTATATATTTTTTTTTGAAGAAATATCATATATTATATTAAAAGGTCTTCAGAAATAATTTCATGTGGCGTGTTTAAAATGATGACAAGTCGATAGTGTCTTTACTTGACACGTAAGCATTTTATTTGTATCACCCCAATACCCGACCCGATTGTCGGGTCTGAGTTACGAGGTCGTCGAGTCTGAGTAATAAGGTATTACATTCGTTGTCGGAGCAAATACAATCAATAACATCCAATTCAATGTCAATACACATTTAAATACAAGTAATTCATGCTAATTAAACAATGCATTATCATTTTCGGGCCTTAGACGAGCCTACAAAAGCTTTTTTATTAACTCGAGATCAAAATGGATTAATTTGTAAATGATACAAAATTTCGAATTGATGTCACGAATTTGGGGAGCTCCTCATCGGGATGTGACTCTCTGACTAGGTTTTGTCTGTAACATACTATACTTGACCCGATTGTCGGGTCTGAGCTACAGTGTGCCACATTCATTGCCAAAGCAATTACGATCAAATTAAATATGAATTCACATCATCAAGCTATTATTCATAAGAATTATAAACAAACAATATAATATAGAATCATTCTTGGGTCCTAAACGAGCTTACGAAAGCTTTTAATTTAACCTGATATTAAATCAGGACTGAATTGTAAAATTTTCAAAATACAAGGTTAATATTGTGATGTCATCATTACCATATCGTAACGTCGCCAAAAAATTTATCATGTCACGACGTTAGTCTGTGCGACGTCACTCACTCTTTGGCCTTGTTGAGACGACGGTGTTTCTCGTCTCAATGTGACATTATAGGCTATTTCTTGTCGCAACGACATGCATTTGACATCACGATGTCATATACTATTTTTGCAATACCAACTCACAACCTGCAATTTTAAGATACACCAATGCATATTCAATTTAACCTTATTATTTTCTTCTTTTTGACCAAATGTACAGTAAAAATAGGTTCCATAATAAGCCATAACACTTTCAATTCATATCAACATCATATTCTAACTACCTAATACTTCCAATCATCCAATCATTCTCACTAACTTACCTAGAATTCTTATTATTCTAGATGCAAACCTATACATATTCATTCTTCACTTTATAATTAAGCTACCATTTCATGTATCATTCCTTGATAGTACCATAGCAAATCCAAATTGCACATCATGACATATGACATATCAACCATTTATTAGGTCCATTCATACATTTCATTCAAGGTACCATCACATATCTCATGCCTTAATCAGACTATGAGAATTCTAAGTTGCATACACATATATGCATATACACATCAACCACATATATCGCTTTTAAAACATCAAAATGCAATTTAATTATAAATACCATTCTATCCCAACAAAACTTAACCTATTAGGTGCATGCCAACTATAAACATAAAAGATGAACAAACATTGCTAAGTCGGGTTCGAATTCTGGTTGCTAAGAAGACCTTATCATGATCCACTATGAATCTAAGTTACCTACGCCCGAAAAAGCAAAACCTTATGCTGAGTAAATCACTTAATAGTAAATTTATGATTCAAGATATTGGATCACAAGTATAAGCAAATATGAATTTATTCAATTCAAAATCAAAGCATGAGTAATACTTTTCATAATTCCATACTTCAATTGCCAATTTAAAGCAATTATACCTATACTCATGTTAACATAGAATCCACTATATGTACATATGCAAATTAATATAACATTTATCATTCAATTCATAAACAACCAATTTAGTATTCAACCTCATCAATTAAGTAAAGATATCCCTTTCATATTGATGTTTCAACTGTTTTTAAGCCTAATGGCTCTTTTATACATGTTCGGACACTAGGGCTCATTTTCAAATAAAATGAAATAATATCACATTTCATTACTTTACCATTTACCAATTCTTGTGTTTATAACCCCATTAACTTGACACGGACTCGGTACGGATAGACATATCAATCACCTGGGTTGTCTGGCAACAATGACGCTATAATGATATATAATACCATTTCGAATTGCCCGACAACAATAGTTTACTCAACAAAATAAATTTGTCACCTCGGGTTTCCCAGTAAGAATGACTCAATCTATAATATCTATCACCTCTGATTGCCCAATAATGATGGCTTTACTCAATACTCTGATCCAATGGCATGCCAACTATATTCGACGAAGTTCGAATAGCTAATAGGGTAACCGAATTTCACATTTCATATATAATTCCATTTATGCTTTATCATACAACTTTCATTAACAATTCATCAATTTAATACATAATTTATCATGTTCCAACAAAATCTCATATCAATTGCATATATCAAACAAGTCACGAAATTCTCTATTCTAGTCAATTTAGTCTTTGTTTCAATATTTGATCTGAATTGCATCATTTTAGTTCAAGAAGTCATCGATACTCACATCCAACTCTTTATAATGAAGAATGATATAAATATGTAGCAATTAAAAGATTCTCGAATCATAGAATTACAAATAAAAAATTCCAAGCTACTCGTTGACAACTTTGGATTTTCCTTTCCCTTTCGATGAATCTGGGTCGACGTTAGCTACGATTAATATAAACACATAGAACTATCAATAAACAGTCAATTTACAACCAATTATCAATTCATACAAAAATTTTAATTTAGTTAATTTAGTCCCTAAAACCGGGACTAATCTAATTTTCAATTTAAAACTCCAATTTGAAGTATGATTTCATCATTACCTATTAGGGACCTCCTATTTCTTTTATAGTAAATTTTACGTTTAGTTTAGTTAAGTCATTAAAGTACAAAACTATCATTTAAACTTTACAGTTTAGGTAGTTTACAATGTCACCCAAGGGAGGCAAGTACTAAATCAACTTTAACCTAAATGAATATAGATCTAATTAGTACTTTAAATAAATAATATTACAATTAAATAAAAATAAAAGGATTTTTTGTAACACCCCAAACCCGGCCTAAACGTTATGGCCGAATCTAGTTGTAACACACCCCTAACCCGTATCCGTCGCTAGATTAGGGTTATGAGGCATTACAGATCAGAAGACAGATCAGACTAGTCATTCATTATCGAACATGCATAAATAATGAAATAACCTTTACTAAACTTTTTAATTATGCCATTCCAAATTATTTTACAAATATCTAAACCAAAAAGAAACCAACTGAAACATCATCAAGAATCATATGCATGTGATTCATGAACATAAAACTTGTTCATGTGGCTTACTTATACCTTAATTAAATAATAAAACAAAGTCACTTTACAATTGACACCATTTCATGATCATACCCGAAAACATGTATGTATATATATATAAAAAGGGCATTTCATCTAACCAAATTTCAAATTTCTATACTAAACAAAGTAAAGCCTAATCGATAAACTATGCACATACACATGATTGAACAATTAAGCTATAGGCCGATTATAAATCATGCAAAACTTATACTATTCATTTGGTAATTTCCTAAAGTTATAACCAAATATAAGACTATCCTAAACTTATGACACATTTGCTAACTCATATAATTAAGCCCAAATTAACATCAACGAAAATTTACAAAATTATCAGCCACATAATTTCATCAACCATACATTCATACTTAGTGAAAGAGCAAGCCATTTTCGCATGGCTTAAATATTTACATATTTAAAATATAATTTGTTTTCAAAATAGAGTTAAGCCTATACATGCCATCTTTCAAAATATAGACTATTTAAAGTACCAAAACAGTGACGATAGTGTGGATGACTTTGAAACTTGAATCCCTGAGCCCGTAGCTTCAACCAAAATCTATAAAATGGAACAAAACACAAATATTCACAGTAAGCAATTAAGCTTAGTAAGTCTTAAGTAATTTAAACAATTACACTCACTTATGCATTCACTTCATAAATAATTTTCCACTTATAAACCGTATATCCAAACTCATAGATATGCCATTATCTAAATATAACACTATATCGCCGAATATGTATAACTACATATATGTACATATAACATGTCATTCAATTTAGCTTCTAATTCATATAGTCATGAACATTTTAATATTTCAATGCCAACTTTAATTCAACCAAATCGAACTAGAATACAAAACCGTATCCACCTTTATTAATTTCCATATTTGTAATCACATATATATATATATATCATACACTTCCATGAATAATTTCACAAGGACTAAATGTTCATATATGAACATAAACATAAAACCATTTCACATATGTTCACTTCACATCGATCATCTAATTCATTTAATTCCCATGTGCATAAATAGGATTACACATACCTGGATAATTTAATTTATGGAACGAATCCACATATCGTATTAGCATATAGCCCCATAGCATTACACTTTTATTAGTTCACCGGCAATTAGCCTGCTAGGTAATAACTTGAATTCCTTACCGGCATAAAGCCTGCTAGGTAATAACCTGAATTTATCACCGACACAAAGCTTGCTAGACTTTTAAGTTCGATACCACTTCACCGGCATTACGCCTGCTGGGCTCGGAGCCCGATAATATTCACTAGCTGAAAGCTTGCTAGACCAAGGCTCGAATATCACATTACGATAACCAAAACACATATTTTCTCATACTTTCATAATCTACACATCAAATTATATCTACTAGCCACGTTCGGCTTATAACCATAATTCAATACTCATTCATCACATTGATTATATAAAATCAAACATCCTCTTTGCTATATTTATTTAACTCTTAAGCATACAAAAAGAATCAAGCTTTAACACTTAAGAACTTACCTCGAATGTCGTCGAACGACTACAGATCGGCTATTCAATTAGTTTCGCTTTTCCCCTATCCGAATTTGGCTCTCTTTGCTCTTGAGCTAAATTAGACAAATTTTTAACTCAATCAAAATAACCTTACTCACCACTAAGCACACACACACATATATATATATATACACGGCAAGAACTCATTTCCCATAATTTCATTACTAATCGGCCTTTACTAAGAAAACATAGCACAATTTATTCACATTAAAATTTTAACTCAATTACTTCAATGTGCCTTAATCAAAAAAATGAGGAAATTCCTTTCAAATCATACATACGGCAAATTTGTACTTAATATCATCTCAATACATAAACATTACCCAATTCATTGCTTAGGTTCATATTCGGCAAACACTTTTAACCATTTAAACATTATAGCACAAAGACATTTTCACTCTAAACAAAGATAATCTCATATTAACAACTTACAAACGACAACTTTATTCTATTCATCTCAAATTACTGACAAATCAACCCTTGCATTGATTTAAGCTCATTCGGCCATTATAAGCAAAACAACTAATTTAGCATTCAAATTCTTTTAACAATTTTAATACTCGACTACAAATTTAGATACATCAATTATATAACCGAAACATTACCATGCTTAACCAACAACAAACCATACTCAAATTCACTCAAACATACTCATAGCTAACATAGCATTTTTAATGATTTCATTTCTTTTTATTTCTCATTAAAGCCGAATGTTAAGTGAAATTTTTAAAGCATAACATTTATCAAATTCATCCATACATACTTCAAATCTTCTTTTCCTAAATACATACATACATATGGCATTTCACATTTTTAAACCCCTTAAATTTTAACAATTACTCAAACACTTATTCAAATCATTATTTAGTTTCACATTCGGCAACCATACATATAAACAATTAAGCATTCATTTCTAATATCAAGCATTAATCTCATATTTCACCAAAATGGCCGATTGTCAATAATCTTTTAAGCCATAGTCGATTATCCCATTAGTGCATAACAACCATAGCCGAATGCTATTTACTCCATAAAATCCTATTTACCAAAATTTATCAAGCTCATACTCAACCTACAATCGTTCCTCATTACAAACATTAAAACACCAATAATGTAACACAAAGCATCTATGGCCGAATGCTTACCTTGTCCCAAACTCAAAATTTAACATATGGGCTATGTTAAAAACTTAACACTCAACTCAAATTCACAAAAATTAAGAGAATTAACATAAAAATCTTACCTTAATTTAGCCACACAAATGCCGAATGCTCTTGTCTCTTTGTCAATTTCCTTTCCTTGTTACTTTTGGCAAAAACAAGAAAATGGAGCAATGTTTTATGTTTACTATTACATGCATATATTTTAATTATTATAAAAACAATATAAAGCCATCATACTGCTCCACTACCGTCCATTATAATAATAATGAATAATTTACCATTTAAAAGACTCCACTAACAAAACCATTAGCATATGGAAATTCGCATAATATAAACACATAAAATAATATTTTAAAAAATTTTTGACTCAGTTTCGTGGTCCCGAAACCACTTTTCCAATTAGGGCAAAAAAATAGGGCTATCACACTAGTGGTGTTACATGGAATGGTTTGAAAATGATAAAACCTTTTTCAGTTTACTAACTCTCAATTGGTTTTATCTATTTTAAAAAATCTATTTAATTAGTCGATTTGCCCCAAAACATATCTTTTAGCGGAAGCATAAGAAGAACCATTATGTTTAAGGAAAACAGTTCGCATTTTTAGAAAAATCTTGTTTTAGGTAAAACCATCGCAAAATAATAAGCAAGGTAAATCAAAAACTAAAAACCAAAGTCAAACAGTTATAAAAGTCCAGAGAATCCCAGAAATTACACACTCTCAAAATTTAATGCCAAAAACTTAAATAAAATCATACAACTGAAATTTAACAGTTACGGACGAGTGACCACCGTTGAGTCCCTTGCTGCACCGAACTGCCTAAGTTTGTGGATTACCTGTACAGAACAGACAAAAGGGTGAGTTAACGTAAACTCAGTGTGTAACCCAACATAATTAACATGCACACAAGTAGATTATTAGATACCAGTCAGATATAGATTTGGGCTTAAGCCCATTTTAGATACAGAATCAGATACAAATAGCAAAATCCTACCCCCATCTTCTACACACCATCTCCGACCATCCCAACACACCATGTGAGGTTTAAAACACCCACCTAACCCTACATACCATATTGTGCCGAATCGACATATAACAGATTAAGTGCAGCCTTGCTGCCAGAATATAGGTGAAAGTCGCCTTTCAGAACACTTCCTCCATATATATCAACCCACCCCAAAATAGATATAGAATAATCAAATATAACTAACAGATACAGATAACAAAGTAACATGCTCGACATGCTATTATTCAGATATCATGTAGGCATATAAACAGAAATCAGTCATACATAGTATTTTTTCATACAAACAGAGCATCAGATCATTAGTTTATAGGGTTGGATAGCCCTTACCGACCCTATGATAGGCTCACAATCATTTAGGACGACCCGAACGACCCTGGGGAAAATTACAGAATTTTGGGCCCACACGCCTGTGTGGACCACATGTCCAGATTGGCCTTGCCGGTGTAGATCACACGACCTGGGCCAGAAACCCACACATCCATGTGGCCCACACACCCAATTTGGTCTAGCCTGTGTGGTTCACACTGCCACACTCTGGTCACCACACGGCCGTGTCTTGCACACGGCTTGGCCTTCGTCGATCACACGGCCGTGTCGTCGTACACGGCCTACCATACGGGTGACCACACGCCCGTGTGGCATCGATAGAACAATTTTTTAGCTTTTGTCGAATCTCATTTTTCTACATTTCAGGTACACACTTGGTTCAATTTTGATGCGAAAACAATCCTGAGCCCATTAGAATCTAGAAATTGACATATGAAACCCAAAAATCAATCTTAAACCAAGGTTAATCCGAAACCACCACACCAACAATAATCTAAAATGACCATTTAGCGCTTACCTCAAAACCTCGTACGATTTCAACTACAAAACAACACTAGTAAAGCCCCGTTCCTCTCGATTCTTTACTGTCAAAATAAAATACATAAGCCTCCAATCGGTAACTCAGAAAATGAGACTACAACACACATAAGCCATTTACCAACAATCAACAAAAATAGAGAATGGATTTCAAAAAAGTAAAAACCAACAAACAGAATAGGGAAGAGCCACAATTGAAATAAAAAAGCGGAAGAGGAAAGGGAAGGGAAAGGGAAAAGTTATGTTAAAAATTTTGGAGAGGGAGAGAGAAACCAAATTTTGGAAAAATAAAATCAAATTAAAAATTCTGATAACTCCGCACAATCCCCTCAACTCCTAATATCCTACTATTTCTTAACAACTTTAATAGTTTGGCTCCACCGAAACTCTAACACAGAACCAAGCAAAAATATATTATCCTACACAGGAGCCTTTAGCACACTAATACTCATCTTAACCGCCAGACAAGCAGGCCCATTCTGATATCGAATAGCAACAAATAAATATAACCTAGTCACCAAAGGTAAGGTTTAATTCCAAAAATAACAAAAATTGCTCAATGTAAGACTCGAACTTGGGACTTCACACACACACCTAGAACACTTAACTACTGAAGCAGATAGATATTTATGTCAAATTTTATAGTAGCAAAAATAAAAAGGTTGGGGTGTTACATTTTTGGTCTTTTATAATAAAGAAATAAAAAATTTGCATAAAAAATAAAGTGAACTTCGGATGACTAAAATCTAAACTTAACCAAATCTAAACATGGGTGATTAGCTCGCTTTAGTGGTCATAACTAAACCCTATTTCGGGTTTCTATTTAATCAACTAGTCATTACCCTAGTTGGATCTCTCAATCTTACACTAAGCTAATAAGTCGAGAAGAACAATTTATCTCTCGACCTCACAGTCTAGATCGGTTTGGGGCTAAGGTGTTCACAGATAGGCTATACCAATTTTGAGTTATTTCTTACCTAAATGACTTTTTAGGGTCATCAAGCCTAGGGTTTAAGTTCTTCCTCTCCTAAATAGTTGATCTGCTAAAAAAACCCTACATAGTAATTAGTAAGTTGCACATCCACTCACTAACCCCTATAAGAGGATTAGTTCCTCATGAAATCCATAAATATAATAAACTTAAACAATAAATAAAACATGAAAAACAAATCAAGAATAGATTTTAAGAAAATCCTAATTGTATTTGATTGATGAAGTGTAGAAATCCACAAGCATTTGATTACATTTACCAATCAAGTTCCCCGAAGAACACGAATTGGGAATAACTTGAAAAGAAATCTAAAACCTAAAAGAAAGAAAAACTAAAACCTAAATTACAGGGAAAAATCTAAGAATCTAAAAATCTGTCCTTAACAAGTGTTAATTGAGCCTATTTATAGAGTTAGGGTTGGTCGTCATCATTAACCCTAGGTTTGCTGACAATTTTGTATTAATTTTCATTGTGCAGATCAAATCTAAATCAAATAATAGGTACTAGGCATTATGATTTCATATATTCTACTATTCTGCATGAGAATGCTGATTTATTGGCAAATAGACGAAGAAATAGATTTATTATTCCATTTCAATTGATTCAAGACCAAGAGAAAGAACTAATGTTGCATTCCCATTCCAGTATCTCGATGGAAATACCCATAAATGGTATTTTCTGTAGAAAAAGTATTATTTCTTTTTTTGACGATCCTCGATACAGAAGAAAGAGTTTGGGAATTACTAAATATGGGACTCTAGGGGTGCATTCAATTGTCAAAAGGGAGGATGTGATTGAGTATCAATGAGCCAAAAGGTTAAGCCAAAATACTAAGTGAAAGTAGATTGATTTTTTTTATTCTCGAGGAAGTGCATATTTTATTCTTATCTTCTTCCCTAATGGTATGGAATAATAGTATCATTGGAGTAGATATCCAAATCACTTTAAATATAAGAAGCCAAGTGGCGGATTGGTCCGAGTGGAAAGAAAGAAAAATGATTGAACTGAATTTTTTTTAGGTAATATCTATTTTCCCGGAGAAAGAGATAAGATATCTTGACACAGTGGCATCATATAAAAATTTGGGAGCAATAAAAAGTTAGTTTACCATGGGTAAGGACACTATTGTTGACATAATAACCTCTATACGAAATGCTAATATGAATAGAAAATGAATGATTCAAATAGGATCTACTAACACCACTAAAACATTATGAAAATCCTTTTACGAGAAGGTTTTATTGATAATAGAAGGAAACATGGGGAACGGAACAAATATTTTTTGGTTTTAACCCTACGAAATAGAAGGAATAGAAAAAGACCGCATAAAACTATTTTAAATTTACGACTGATCAGTTTACCAAGTCTACGAATCTATTCTAACTACCAACAAAGGATTTTAGGAGGGATGGGGCTTGTAATTCTTTCTACATCACAATGTATAATGACAGACCAGGAGGCTCGACTAGAAGGAATCAGTGTAGAAATTTTGTGTTAGATATGGTAATCTGTCTAGTATACGAATTGTATCCGAAACCTTCCATTTGTGAAAAAAAAGAAGAAAAAAAGCACAGGTTGTCTAATAGAACTCTTCCTGCCCTACGGTAGTTAATATGTCACTGAAGTTTTACCTGGAATAAAAGAACAAAAAAATGGATTCATAAAGGTTTAATTAGTAAATCACTCCCACTCGAGATTCCTTTAGATAACGAAGATCTGATTTTAGGTTATGTTTCGGGAGAGTTTTACCAACGTGGGATACATTCAACAAAAGTAAAGTAAGTGCTTATGATTCAACTAGGGGCGTATAATTTATAGACTTTACAACAAGGATTCGAATGGTTAGGTAGTTTTTTCAACTTCAAGATTCATTTTAGGGGGATCCAATTAAAATTTCAAGAAACTTATTTTCTTCCAATAAGAGAATTTGGAAAAATTTAAGGAATAACAACTATGAAAATAAGGGTTTCTATTTGTAAAATTTGTCAAAAATGCAACCTAATTCGTAGGAGGGGACGAATTATTGTAATTTGTTTTAGCCCGAGACATAAACAAAGACAAGGATAATCTTTCTATTATAAAAAGAACTCCTAAAAGAAAAGAAACTAATTTTAAAAAAAGTGATAAACAAATAAAAATAGAAGATCTATTTTGATATGAAATGGATATATCTGTAGGATCGCCCGGTGCCTCCAAGGCGCAGCGGAAAATTAGAATAATAAATTTTACCGGCGATCCATACCATGGATCCATGTGTAAGGAACGAATCGGGGTGATAAAGGTTTCGAAATTACCGAAACTTCAATCTGAGTAGACAGCGACGCCAAGGCAACGGGAATCCTGAAGCACTATCGAACCAAGCCGCAACCTTTAACGATGTCGGCCTCTACGTAGTCCACCCAATTGACAATGAACGGAAATCTCTCAGAAACTATTTTCAGAGAGTATCACTTTTGACGGCTGCTAGGCCTTACTTTTATCGTTTCGGGATTGCCTATGTATATCCCCTTTAGGGTTTTTACCCTTGCCATATTTAAAACTTTGTGTTAATTGGTATATATTCATAATGAATATTTATTACCATAAATAATCCGAATCATAATAATCGTTATTAAATAAATATAATAACGTTTAACCGAAAATTATAATTACGTTAATTATAATAAAGATTTCGGTAAACTATATTTATTTAAATTTATATATATATGAACCAAAATCATATATTAGAAAATTATGTTCTTGATTATGTGTACAACATCCTTGTACATATAGTATGTTCAATAATTTGATTGCCGAATTTAATTAATTCTATAATTAATTTAATTCATGCGACAACCAGACACAATACCAACTATGTTTTACTCCGTTCATTTCAATTAAAAGGTGTGACCCTATAGGTTCTTGTAACATTAGCAGTAATATTAGAACTATTCTAATATTACAAACAATGAGTGGCATCTAGCAATGCATCATTGCTACCTAAGTTACAAGAAGTCATGATTCGACATAACCTTTTGTGATTAACTTTTCATGCATTAATCCTTAAGTCCAATATCTTTAGAATAGACACAAGTCATGGAATAGTCACACTTGCATAGTCCATCCTATGTTTCTTGATACCTTGAGTAGACTATGATATACAAATAAGTATGACATCTCATATCAACTTATTTGAGCATGGCCATGCATTTCTAGTCTTACTCAATCAAGTGGCCTGAGATATTACTCCTATTATGTAGGAGGGACTTATCCTATATTGATCAACCATATCCCTCTACATAGATTGTGGTATATCCAACATTAGTCTTAATAGAACAACCAATTACAGTGTTCGTTTGACTATATCAAAATATACAACTCACGATGTTGGAATGATGATGATCTCAAGTATGAGGATCATATACATATTAATCACTATGAGTAATATTGTGACAATTACATAATAATCCAAGAAACATACTCATAGCGGGTCGGTCCAATATGTTGTTCTCTAACACACACATTCATGCATTGATTCTGATACTCGATATCAATGACAACTCTTTATCATCAATCAACTACATGTTAGTCTCAATGCATTATTATTGTCCTAGCCAACAATAATACTTGACTAAGGATCTTTTAAGAATAATCATATTATTCTTAGGACATTATTATAAAACAATTTATTTATGCACACAGAAATGAAACTGAAATAATAATGGCAAAGCCTTATATTAATAAACATGATAAATCAAGTATGTTGTTACAACCATCTCGTGATTGATCTTTGGGCATACTCTTACAATATCTATATATCTTTAACTTATCTTTATGAAATAATAAAATATGGTAAAGCCTACACCAAAAGTTGGTTCACGTAGGAATAGGCGCAATAGTGCATGAAAAAGTGCACTTAGAATACCAAAAGGAGTTATTTCGGTCGTAATTCTTCTCGTACAAGACTCAGTGTCGCGACACTGAGGGCAATATACTCTGGTTCAGGTTTGGCTTCAATGGTGTGTTGCGACACCAAAGGTAGTCTTGTAATCTTTGTATTCTTCTCCCCATGTTGCGACATTAAACTTCCCGTGTTATAACACAGTGACCAACCTTGAGGTCCTATGGCTTTGAATGGTATCTTGCACAGTCACTAAGTACAGTAGCTCACCTTTAGGCCTCATTTGGCCCTTAAGGTCATAAAAAGACTCATTTTACACTTTTTATTAAATTAAAAATAAAATAAGAAAATTAACTAAAATATAATAAAAATGCTTGTATTCAATCTCCTTAAGTATGAAAACTAGTTTAATTTGCTACACCGAATTATGACAGATCATCAGGACAGTAAACATGAACTTTGATATAAAAATCTGAAGGAAAAAAGCCCGTGGCCATGGCATACTTTGAAAAAAAACTGTTGAACGACATTTTATCTAATGGGGTTCTTTATGTATCCTAGAGAAGTGATGGGAAAACCTCAATTTACGTGGGTTTAGGCAAATCCATATCACAAACACGATAGTTTTGGGATGCCTATGTGGCATCTTGTTCTCCTTTGTGGCATACTCTGAATGAATCGCCTTTGTGGCGTACTATGAATGAATCACCTTTGAGGCGTACTGTGTATAGATTGTACTTCTAGCATACTCTGATTAGGTTGCTTTAGAGCTTATTCTATAATAAGGAATTATGATGTGTTCAGTATATCATTCATTTGCCTTTGATGTGTTTTATAAAGCCTGTTGGGACAATAAATAAGGGATTCTACATGGTTGTCTATATGGCATGCTCTGTTCGGTCTACATAGCGTGAACTGTCAGGAATTTTTGGTACGATTTAAGTTTGAATGTCTATCTTTATGGTAAGATAGGAGTAAATTTAGTTCTGTAATAAGTATGGTTAAGAGGAGATATTGCTATGTTCTAAGTTAAGACTGAATAAATCTTAAGGGTTTCCATTAAAAGAGATGTGTTTCTGTATATTAAGAAGGGTATTTGTTATGATGATTTGTAAATATAGAAAGTGAGGGGTATTGAATCTTCTTCTAGAATTATTCTGAATCTGAATTAGTGTTATCTTGAGTTAGGGGATTATGATATAATACAATATAGAATTTCTTTGAATGGTCTAAGCAGTACTTTTCAGCACGAGTATGTGTAGTGTTGAACTAAGATATGTCTAAAGATGAAATTGATGGTATGTAGTTCTACATAGGCATTTGCCAAATATTATGTATCTGCCCATGATAAATGTTATTGAACAACTATTTGAAATAAAAGTATGTGTTAAGGCATGGTGTCTATAAAGAATTTACTATGCGATAAGAGATTTATGGTAGCTTTGGAAGGATTCCTCAATTAAGTAGATAGGAAGATTAAATATGATAAGAGCATGATAATTGGCTTATCAAAATATGATAAAACTGTAGTGGTATCTGTAGAAATCAATGATGCAGAATAATGGTTGACACAATAGTTCGTATAAGATTGCAAGTATCTATTAAGGTATCATTGTGTTAAGCTCACTAAGTACTCATGTACTTACAAGATTTGTTATTGCTTTTATGGTACTTGAGATGAGACTTTGCCTGAAGGGAATGTTGGGAAATATGCCCATATTGTAGTAAACATGTAAATGTTTTATATGTATTTGAACGATGAATAAATAAATTTCACATTTCACTGTTATGTCTTTTGTATTTCTTTCATATTTTGCATGCATAGTGAAATTGTGACAAACAAATAGTAGCTAATTGATTGTCTAGGTTCAAACTGATGATAAGTGACATTATAAGAACATTTACACTGTGAGAAAGACAACATACTTCAATAGATAATTTAAATCAGTCAGTAATCTCGGAAAAGAATCAAAATGAGCATTTGGTTCAAATACTAAGAAGGATTATTATATCATCTACAATTCCAATTGAGATGGCTAGTCTTGGCTATCGGAGTAGTTGACTCCATGGGTAGAGAGATAGATGTATTCATTGGCAAAATGATTCATTGGATTGAAACCAAAACGAATTAATTCTGAATTCATTTATGAATTAATTCACTGGTGACATTCATGGTGTGAATTAACACACACATGCCAAGGTCATTGAATAAAACAGTTGGATGAACTGCTTTCACAAAGAGTATACAATAAGGAGTTTTCAATCATGGTACTTCTTGTGAACTGACTCCATGATTAAGTAATTGCAAATTATTAGATCGGTGCTTCTAGACATAATTGCAATTACTAGAGCCTAATTATATATGTTTGATTGGTCCCACTGCTAGCTCAACGAAAGCTTGATCGAACTACATTTGAATTAGAAGGAAATTTTACAAATTTGGAAATAATTTATTTGAGTCAATTTATTTGATGATGAATTAAATTGGGTGGTCGTAAGAATTGTTCAACTAGAGAATTTGATTAAAGAATTTTCTTGAAAAATTAATTTGGAAAATTTAAGTGATTTTTGGGAAAATTAATTTTGATTAAGTAAAATTAAATTAATTAAAATTAATGTGATATTTTTGGAAATTAATTTTCAAGTCAGACAATTGACCTAATGGGTAATTGTCGCGTGTGAATATGATATGCGAATTGTGCAAGTGTACAAGTCAAATTAAGTAATAAAGTGATAAATAGATTGTCTACATAAGGATCAAATTAGGTATAGAAATGGTCAAGTTATGATAATGATTAATGTTATGGAAAAATTGAGTTAAGTACATAGTGGTAAATTAAAATAATAAGGATAAATGCAAAATGTATACTGACTAATATTGGAAAATGTTAAGGCAGAGCAAGAGTAAAAATGTAATGGCAACTATGAGAATAATTATATGAATAAAATGCGAGCGAATAAATAAATAACTAAGAATGCTATGGAAAAGATACTACGAAAAATGATAGAAGGTCTACGATGTTGATTGGAAAGTTGGGATTACTAAGAATATGTCCTTACTTTCAATAATTTCTTAGCAAAATCATACTAAAACTACTACTCAGAAGAGACCTAAAATGACCCGCTTCTTTTGAGAGTAAGATCTTAGGTTACCTGGCCTGTGTCTATAGGCCTTAGCATGACACTTGCACTATTTTGTCTTCAATCTATACAAACACTACTCTATGTCTAGAGTCTGTTGTAGGTATTCGGTCAAATACTCACTTGTATTATTCAATTTTAGTCTAACTAATCCAACCATTATAGAATTAGATTCAGTTTATGGGCATACTGCAAACTCATTTATGCCTAGGGAATGTATGCATACAATTAGGAGATAAAAGCAATTGAATGAAATAGTAGATTAAATGAAATATATGCTTCGACCATTAAAGAAAATAAAATTTTCATCATGTAATCCCAACCCTATGAGATTTAATTCATGGGTTGGTCATTAAAATTCAAGTTCAAAATAACATCCAAAATTGTCTTGATCAATCCATTTTAAGGATGAACAAATTAAAAAATAATGGAAGAACTTAGGAAGATGGCTATTGCCAAACCAATCCACAATCCAGTAGTATAGTGTCCTGTGGTGGGTGAGAGGGACTGCCTTTAACTTCCTCTTTCCGGCTATACTCAGCCACTGCCCTATATTGTTTCTTTTGGATCTCCACATCTTTGAGGGTTTCCTCATTTTGCTTTTTATAAGCATTTCTTCCTAGGATAGCTCCAACAGCCCACGATATCCTCTCCTATTTTTTAGAAAGAATTTTCTGGTACAAGTAGAATTGGGCTGAGACTGGTATGCATTGAGTGTTGACTCGGTTATCTTTCAGAATTGCCACGGCATACAAGGTGGAAAATCGTCCAACATTTTGCCCCGGCAAACCTTCACTCCTTTATTTCTTCTTCACATCCTACACTTACTAAACCACCAATCACAACTTTTCCACGTGCAAATGAAAGTATCTATCATGTAAACACAATCCAAGCTCCTAATGCAAATGATGAAATACTATTAAAATGTCCTAACACGCCACTAGATATACCTAAGTACAAGCAATTAGCTAGATTTAAAGGAATGAAATATAACTCTTTTTAAGAGTTATCACACCTCCAAACCTAAGTTATTGCTTGTCCTCAAGTAAAATATGCATAAACATATGTATGTAGTAGTATTGCCAGTGCATGTACCCATCTTGTACTGTCAATCTATTCGAAGACTAATATATACATCAGTTCTCAGCCATCTTATCTCATTAAAAACCTGTTCGAGCTACAAAGGTTTGATTTAACAAAGGTAGTGCATAAAATTGCTACCTAAAAAAAATATATTCTAAGTTACATTTATGTTTTGGCTATAGCAAAATATCTCCTAGCTTACTCAGTTCAATTGTTACCTAAACTCAAGTCACTCTTACAGTAACAGCCTGAATTTGGGCTTAGTCAGAATAGTGATTTCGAAATCACTAACTCGAGGTTAGAGAAAATCATTTTTAATATTATTCTATGTGTTATAGTATTTTTATAAGAGTGCATGAAAATTTTGGTGAATTAATTTACGCGATTGGGGGCTTAATTGAGAAAAAAGACTAAATCGCATAAAGGCCAAAAATTTTGTTTTATCAGTTAAAGGATATAAACTGATTGAGAACCAAAATGTGGGGCTCTAAAAGAGCAAATAAGCCCTTTTAAGGGAGCTTGGATGGCCATAGGAGTCCATAGGGTCAAAGAAAAGTTATAGAAATCTATTTTTGGTAGGTTAGGTGACCTATTTTTGGCTAGAAATAAAATAAACTAAAACAAGTAAAGCTTCATCTTTTACACTTCATCCCTATCGAAAATACCAAGTAAAATAAGGGTTTGAAGCTTTAAAAATTTCAGCTACTTTTCATCCACCCAAGTAAATGATTTTAATGATTGTTTTTGATGATTTTTGCATTTTGAGACCCTTGTAGCATGGGCTATCTATTGAGGGGTGTATTTTGCAATTTGGTTGAAAATTTAGAGTTTTTCAATGAATATATAAGTGTGGGTTGCTGGAATTTTATGAAGGAAAAATGAATGTGGGTTGTTAATTAAACAACTTTAGTGAAAGAAATTACATGAAAAGCTACTAAATGGACCACTTTGTGAAAGTGGCAAAATAGGTAGAAATTCCATGAAATAATGGAGATTAGGGGTTGTTATAAGAGTGAAAAGAGTTCGGTTAGGCTTGGTGAATAAGGAAATTCGATAAAAATCTATTTTCGAGCCTAGGGGTAAAACGGTCATTTTGCCAAAGTCTGGGGGAAAATTGGTCATTTTGCCAAATTATGAACTTTAAATTGTTTAGATTAATATAGTAACTGAATTAGTGAATTTTTTGTTGATATAGATCATGAATTACCAAATTCGAACCTAGACTGGGGGAAAGTCAAGCAAATCGACTAAACTGAGTAGTCACTTCTATTTTGTATATCGAGGTAAGTTGTAGGTAAATAATACAACATTACTAATTTTTATGCATAAAATCATTATTTTGTTATAAGATATTGTATTGTGAAATGAGCAATGTATGAGAATGTTTAATTGAGCATGAATTGTTTAATGATGATTTTTAGTCATGAAATGACAAGTACATATATAATAGAGCCCGGTTAAACATTAACAATAGACTGGATATTCATGCTGTGATACTAGGGTCGATACGAGTGCTAGTGTAAGACCATGTCTGGGACATGACATCGACATAGATATGTGCTAGCTAGTGTAAGACCATGTCTGAGACATGGCATCGTCCTCGACTTGCAAGCTAGTGTAAGACCATGTCTGGGACATGGCATTAGCTTGGAGATGTGTCAGTGTAAGACCATTTCTTGGACATGGCATCGGCACGGATAGTGGAGAGCCAGTGTATGACCATGTCTGGGACATGGCATCGGCCTCAAGATATTGAGAGTCAGTGTAAGACCATGTCTGGGACATGGCATCGACTTGATATGTGAGCTAGTGTAAGACCATGTCTGGGACATGGCATCGGCTTGGTACCCTACGTTAGAGGCTCATTGAATATTCTTTCGTATTCTAAATAGTTCAACAGGAAGATTTCAAGTTAATGTTAAGTTGAGAGATATTGTGATGATTTTTGCGAGTGGTGCAAGTACCTAAATGTAATGTATGAAATGTGAACTCACTAGTATGTGTATGATTGGTAAATGATGAAAACGAGTAAGTCATGTTTGTGGCCATTCCTTGTATGATGCGTAAATTGTAATGTATGGAAATCATGTTAGAGCATAGTAAATTGTTGTTATTTATTTACTTATAACTTACTAAGCTTGATGTTTACCCCGCTCCTTTCCATTTTCCTATAGTGCCGCTTAAATAGCCCGAGGATCAAGGAACGTCAAAGTCATCGTTCACACTATCCATTGAAGCACTCGGTATAGTTAGTTTTAGCATTTTGAGAATATGGCATGTATAGGACTTTATTCTTTTGTTTTAGTGTCATATTATTTTGGGAGCCAAATGTGTTGTCTTGAATTGGAAATACTTCTTTTTTTATAAAGCCAAAAAGATTGGCTAATATTTTTCAATGGTTCTTAAAAGCAAATGTTGTTGTTTTTAATAAAAGTGTAAGTTGTTTGGATGAACAAGATTGTTAGAATGGTTGTATAGATGTTTGGTTGGATTGAATTTGTTTAGTTGTGTGAATGCCAAATTATGTCCTTTGACTGAGTTTTGGAGTATTGGTATGCTTGGTTATGTGTTTGAATTTGTTTCAGGGTGGCTAAAAGGCTTGGTAGATAGTCTTATTTTTTCCACACGAGCAGACACACGGGTGTGTGTCTAGGCCGTGTGTGACACACGGTTCACCCCATGGGCATGTGGTTAGGCCGTATGTCCCTTGCACCTTAAAATGGTCGAATTAAATGCCTAATAGTAAACACACAGGCTGAGACACGACCGTGTGTCTCAACGGTGTGAAGGACGCGGCCTAGTACCCGGGCGTGTGCCATGGCCATGTGATTGCTGACATCAAAAATAGAATGTTAAGGTTTTTGCATACGGGTTGCGACACGGGCGTGTCATGGCCGTGTGAGGGACACGAGCTGAGCACACGGGCATGTGCCAAGCCGTGTGAAAATCCCTATAGGTTCGACGTTCTGCACGGACGAGGGACATGCTTTTAGGCCCTGTAGAGCACACGGGCCGTCAGCAGGGCGATTTCCATAGGCCACACGGGCGTGTTGCCCTTCCACACGGGCGTGTGTCTTATTTTGAGTAAATTTTCTTGAAAGTTTCCTAAGTGCTCAGAAGGGTCCCTAATCATTTCTAAATTATGATTTGGGCCTTGTAAGCCCATATGAAAGGCCGTTGGACAATGTTTGAAAAAGTTTTAAATTGGGATGCATTTTGTGAACTTAAATTTGAAGGTTTACATGTGTTTTAGTAATGTAATGCCTTGTATCTTATCCAGGCGTCAGATACGAGTAAGGTATGTTACATTTAGTGGTATCAGAGCTACGGTTTAGTCGATTCTAGGACTAACCTAGCTTATGTATGATTCTAGCTATACATGCCATAATTATAATATGATTGTATGACGACTTCTAACGATTATAAATTTTATCTTCCATAAAGTAAATGGATCCTGAAGGAGCTATGGTGAATTATGTAGAAAGTAACGCGCTGACTCCCGCTGAAGGGATTGCGCCAGTTGAGACCGAACCCGTGATGATGAGTCAGGGCGGATGAGCTAGAGAAGCCTACCTCTAAATGATAGACGCTTAGTATATGGAGGATATTCGTGCTAATTTGAACACTCTGCCTCCTCCATCTCCTCTGATTTATCAGCATGCCCCGGTAACTCCTCTAGGAGTAGAAATGGGTAGGAGAGAAAAACCTCCGGTAGATCGGATTAGAAAATGTGGGGCCAAAGAATTTCAGGCAAATAAGGACGATGAACCGGAGAGAGTAGAGTTCTGGCTACAGAACACCATCAGAGTGTTCGATGAGCTATCATGCACACCTGAAGAGTGCATGAAATACGTATTATCACTTCTGAGAGGTTCGGCCTACCAGTAGTGGAATACTCTCGTGTCAGTTGCACTGAGAGAGAGGGTGACTTGGTAATTCTTTCTGGAGGAATTCCATAAAAAGTACATTAGTCAGAGGTTACCGAGTATGAGCGTGAGTTTGTAAGGCTCAGCAGGTACGCTAGGGAGTGTGTGTCTTCTGAGGCCACCATGTGTAAGCGATTTTAAGATAGCTTAAATGAGGACATTCGATTGTTGGTGGGTATTCTAGAGATTTGAGAGTTGGTGGTGCTTGTTGAGAGAGCGTGCAAGGCCGAAGAGTTGGCCAAGGAGAAAAAAAAAGCTGATATGGAGTTTCGGGACTCAAATAAGAGGCAGATTAGGAAATCACATCAATCCTCATCCAAGAGATCGAGAGAGTTTACTACCCAATCCAATGCTTCAGTGAGATTCTTAGGTAAGAACAAGAGTAAGCAGCATGTGACATCTAAGGCTCAGACTATCTCTATTGCGAGTGTTGGTAATGCTCGACCAGATAGACCTAAGTGCTCACAGTGTGGTAGATGACACTTCGGCGAGTGTCGAGGAAATGAAAGAGGTTGTTTTCGGTGCGGCTCACTTGATCACTTCATCTGAGACTGTGCTGAGATGATGAGGGTAATAAAAAGTAAGAAGTGAGAGCGAGTAGTGCTTCTTCAAGGGGTAGACCACAGAAGAACCCGGGTAGTGGGGCTAGTAGCTGATGTGCCCCTAAAGATGCTACTGTGAGGTCCAAGCGCAGAGCGCCTGCAAGGACCTATACTATCCGTGCCCGTGAAGAGGCTTCGTCCCCCGACATGATTATGGGTACCTTTTCTATCTATGACATCTTTGTGGTAGCTTTGATTGATTTGGGTTCTACCCATTCCTATATTTGCATGAAATTGGTGTCTAGAATAAAAATGCTAGTCGAGTTAACCGAGTTTGTAGTAAAGGTTTCAAACCCACTAAGCCAACATATGCTAGTTGATCAAGTGTGTAAGAATTTTCCCTTGATAATCAGAGGTCATTGCTTCCCGGCTAACTTAATGTTATTGCCATTTGACGAATTTGACATAATACTTGTTATGGATTGGTTGACTGCCCATGATGTAGTGGTAAATTGTGGAAAGAAGTTTATTGAGCTGAAATGTGAAAACGGGGATGTTCTCCAGATTAAATCAGGTGAACTGGATGGTCTACCTATAGTAATGTCTTCTATGATAGCTTATAGGTACTTGAGAAAGGGGTATGAGTCGTACCTCACTTTTGTGTTGAATACCCAAGTGTCGGAGGCAAGGATTGAGACAGTGCCGGTGGAATGTGAGTACCAAGATATATTTTTGGAAGAGTTACCCAGATTACCTCCAGAAAGGGAAGTCAAGTTTAGTATCGAGTTGGTCCCTAGTATGTCACCTATCTCAATTGCTCCATATAGGATGGCTCTGATAGAATGTAAGGAATTGAAGACTCAGTTGCAAGAGTTAATAGATAAGGGTTTTGAGAGACCGAGCTTTTTCCTATGGGGTGCTCTGGTATTATTCGTAAAGAAAAAAGATGGCTCAATGAGATTGTGCATAGACTACCGTCAGCTCAATAAGGTTACAGTGAAGAATAAGTATCCTTTGCCAAGGATCGACGACTTGTTCAACCAGCTTAAAGAAGCAACTGTGTTCTTTAAGGTAGATTTAAGGTCGAGGTATTACCAGTTGAGAGTCAAGGAACAAGATGTGCCGAAAACTGCCTTTGGGACAAGGTACGACCACTATGAGTTCCTCATCATGCCCTTTGTCTTGACAAATGCTCTTACAGTATTTATGGATTTGATGAACCGCATTTTCCAATCCTACTTGGACAAGTTTGTCGTAGTCTTTATTGATGATATACTAGTCTATTCTCGTGACGAGGGTGAGCATGCAGAGCATTTGAGGACTGTCTTACAGACCTTGAGAGATAAATAGTTGTACGCCAAGTTCAGCAAGAGTGAAATTTGGCTATGAAAGGTTAGATTTTTAGGACACATTGTATCGGGAGATGGAATCAGAGTTGACCCGAGTAAAATCTCGGTTATAGTTGAGTGGAAACTGCTGAGAAATGTATTAGAGATAAACAGTTGTACACCAAGTTCAGCAAGAGTGAAATTTGGCTATGAGAGGTTAGATTTTTGGGACACATTGTATCAGGAGATGGAATCAGAGTTGACCCAAGTAAAATCTCAGCTATAGTTGAGTGGAAACCGCTGAGAAATGTATTAGAGATTAGGATTTTCTTAGGCATAGCAGGCTATTATAGATGGTTTATTAAGGGGTTCTCTATGATCGCTACTCCAATGATGAGGCTACTTCAAAAAGATGTTAAGTTTGAGTGGACGGAAAAGTTCCAATAGAGTTTTGAGAAGTTAAAGGCTTTGTTGACCGAAGCCACAGTGTTAGTGCAACAGGAATCGAGAAAATAATTCTTAGTGTATAGTAATGCTTCCTTAAATGGATCGGGGTGTGTGCTCATGCAAGAAGGTAAGGTGATAGCCTATGCCTCGAGATAGCTGAAGCCACAAGAGAAAAATTACCCGACTTACGATTTAAAATTGGCCGCTATCGTGTTTGCATTGAAGATTTGGAGACACTATTTGTATGGCGAAAAGTGCCGAGTGTTCACCGATCACAAAAGTCTAAATTATTTGATGACGTAAAAAAAGTTGAATCTACATCAACGAAGATGGCTAGAGTTACTAAAGGACTATGAGTTGATAATAGACTATCACCCCGGAAAGGGGAATGTGGTAGCGGGCACATTAAGTAGGAAATCATTGTTTGCATTGAGGGCTATGAATACTCAGTTGACTTCAAGTGATGATGGATCGATCGTAGCTGAGATGAGAGCCAGACCGATGTTCTTGCAAGAGATTGTCGAAGCTCAGAAAAATGACAAGCATTTACATGCCAAGATAGCTCAGTGCGAGAAAAGTAATGAATCAGATTTTTGAATTAGTATCGATGGTTGTTTGATGTACCGAGATAGAATTTGTGTACCTAAGAATGATGAACTTGTTTAGAGGATTTTGTGAGAGGCACATAGTAGTCGTTTATCTATTCACCCGGGTAGCGTGAAAATGTATAACGACTTGAAGAAAATGTATTGGTGGTCGGGAATTAAAACAGACATTTTAGAGTTTGTCCCTAAGTGCCTAGTTTGTCAGTAAGTAAAAGCCAAACATCAAGTACCTTCGGGTTTACTTCAGCTGGTGATGGTTCCCGAGTGGAAATGAGACTACACTACCATGGATTTTGTTTTCAGACTACCTTTATTGCTTAAGAAGAAAGATACGGTATGGGCTATAGTGGATAGACTAACAAAGTCGACTCACTTTGTACCAGTGCATACAGATTTCCTACTTGAGAAACTAGCCGAGTTGTACATCTCTGAGATAGTGAGATTGCATGGAGTACCGTTGTAAATTATCTCAGACAGAGATTTGAGATTTACATCTCGGTTTTGGAAAAAGTTACAAGAGGCATTAGGGACAAAATTGAATTTTAGTACTGCTTTCCATCTGCATACCAATGGCCAGTCAGAGAGAGTAATTCAGATAAAGAGGACATGTTGAGATGTTGTGCTCTTGAGTTTCAAGGTAGTTGGGAAAAGTACTTACCGCTTGTCGAATTCGTTTACAACAATAGTTATTAGTCAAGTCTGAAGATGGCGCCTTATGAGGCTTTGTGTGGGCGCAAGTGCCGAACACCCTTGTATTGGTTGAAACTTAAAGAGAATCAGATACACGGGGTCAATTTAGTCAAAGAAACTGAAAAGAAAGTTAAGGTAATTCGTGACTGCTTGAAAGCTGCCTCGGATAGACAAAAATCCTACGCGAATATGAAATGAAAAGAGATCAAGTTTCGAGTTGGGCATAAACTATTTTTGAAGGTTTCCCCGTGGAAGAAAGTCCTCAGGTTCGGTAGGAAAGGCAAGTTAAGTCCATGATTTATTAGACCTTACAAGGTGATTGAGAGAGTTGGACCAGTAGCATACCGATTAGCATTACCTCAGGAGTTAGAGAAAATCCACGATGTGTTTCATGTGTCTATGTTACGTTGTTACCGCTCCGACCTTTTACACGTGATTTTAGCTGCAGAGATTGAGATAAGTCCGGATATGACGTATGGTGAAGAGCCTGTTAAGATTTTCGTTCGAGAGGTCAAGAAATTAAGGAACAAAAACATAGCACTTGTGAAAGTGGTATGGCATAGACATGGAATCGAGGAAGCCACATGAAAACTTGAAGAGACTATGAGAGATCAGTACCCGAACCTCTTTAATGGTAAGATTTTTGGGGACGAAAATCCCTAAGGGAGAGAATTGTAATAGCTCGAATTTGGGCTTAGTCAGAATAGTGATTTTAGAATCACTTACTCAAGGTTAGAGAAAATCATTTTTAATATTATTCTATGTGTTATAGTATTTTTATAAGAGTGCATGAAAATTTTGGTGAATTAATTTAGGCGATTGGGGGCTTAATTGAGAAAAAGGACTAAATCACATAAAGGCCAAAAGTTTTTTTTATCAGTTAAAGGAGTTAAATTGATTGAGAACCAAAATGTGGGGCTCCCAAAGAGCAAATAAACCCTTTTAAGGGAGCTTGGCCGGCTGTAGGAGTCCATAGGGACAAATAAAAGTCAAAGAAATCTATTTTTTGTAGGTTAGGTGACCTATTTTTGGCTAGAAATAAAATAAACTAAAACAAGTAAAGCTTCATCTTTTCCTCTTCATCCTTACCGAAAATACCAAGTAAAGTAAGGGTTTGAAGCTTCAAAAATTTCAGCTACTTTTCATCCACCCAAGTAAGTGATTTTGACGATTGTTTTTGATGATTTTTGCATTTTTGAGACCCTTGTAGCATGGGCTATCTATTGAGGGGTGTATTTTGCAATTTTCTTGCTAGAATTTTATGAAGGAAAAATGAATGTGGGTTGTTAATTAAACAAATTTTATGAATGAAATTTCATGAAAAGCTACTAAATGGACCACTTTGTGAAAGTGGCAAAATAGATAGAAATTGTGTGAAATAATGGAAATTAGGGGCTGTTATAAGAGTGAAAAGAGTTCGGTTAGGCTTGGTGAATAAGAAAATTCGATAAAAATCAATTTCTGAGCCTAGGGGTAAAATGGTCATTTTGCCAAAGTTTGGGGGCAAATTGGTCATTTTGCCAAATTATGAACTTTAAATTGTTTATATTAATATAGTGACTGAATTAGTGAATTTTTATTGATATAGATCACGAATTACCAAATCTGAACCTAGACTAAGGAAAAGCCAAGCAAATCGACTAAACCGAGTAGTTACTTCCATTTTGTATATCGAGGTAAGTTGTAGGTAAATAATACAACATTACTAATTTTTATGCATGAAATCATTGTTTTGTTATAAGATATTGTATTGTGAAATGAGCAATGTATGAGAATGTTTAATTGAGCATGAATTGTTGAATGATGATTTTTAGTCATGAAATGACAAGTACATATGTAATAGAGCCTGGTTGAACATTAACAATAGACTGGATATTCATACCGTGATACTAGGTCGATACAAGTGCTAGTGTAATACCATATCTGGGACATGGCATCGGCCTCGACTAGCAAGCTAGTGTAAGACTATGTCTGGGACATGACATCGGCTTGGAGATGTGTCAGTGTAAGACCATGTCTAGGACATGGCATCGACACAGATAGTGGAGAGCCAGTGTATGACCATGTCTGGGACATGGCATCAGCCTTGATACATTGAGAGTCAGTGTAAGACCATGTCTGAGACATGGCGTCGACTTGGTATGTGAGCTAGTGTAAGACCATGTCTGGGACATGGCATCAGCTTGATACCCTACGTTGGAGGCTCATTGAATATCCTTTCGTATTCTAAATAGTTCAACGGGAAGATTTCAAGTTAATGTTAAGTTGAGAGATATTGTGATGATTTTTATGAGTGGTGCAGGTACCAAAGTGTAAGGTATGAAATGTGAACTCACTAGTATGTGTATGATTGGTAAAGGATGGAAACGAGTAAGTCATGTTTGTGGCTATTCCTTGTATGATGCGTAAATTGTAATGTATGGAAAACATGTTAGAGCATAGTAAATTGTTGTTATTTATTTACTTATAACTTACTAAGCTTGATGTTTACCTCACTCCTTTCCATATTCCTATAGTGCCACCTAAATAGCCTGAGGATCAAGGAATGTCGGAGTCATCGCTCACTCTATCCATTGAAGCACTCGGTATAGTTAGTTTTAGCATTTTGAGAATATGGCATGTATAGGACTTTATTCCTTTGTTTAGTGTCATGTTATTTTGAGAGCCAAATATGTTGTCTTGAATTGGAAATACTTCTTTTTGTATAAAACCAAAGAGATTGGCTAATATTTTTCAATGGTTCTTAAATGCAAATGTTGTTGTTTTTAATGAAAGTGTAAGTTGTTTGGATGAGCAAGATTGTTAGAATGGTTGTATAGATGTTTGGTTGGATTGAATTTGTTTAGTTGTGTGAATGTAAAATTATGGCCTTTGACTGAGTTTTGGAGTATTGGTATGCTTGCTTATGTGTTTGAATTTGTTTCAGGGTGGCAAAAATGCTTGGTTGATAGCCTTATTTTTTCCATAGGAGTAGACGCACGGGCGTGTCTCTAGGCCGTGCGCCTGTGTGTGACACATGGTCTGCCCCACAGGTGTGTGGTTAGGCCGTGTGTCCCCTGCACCTTAAATTGATAAAATTAAATGCCCAGTAGTAAACACACGTGCTGAGACACGACCGTGTGTTTCAACCGTGTGAAGGACATGACCTAGTACATGGACGTGTGCAATGGTCATGTGATTGCTGATGTCAGAAGTAGAATGTCAAGGTTTTTGTACACAGGATGTGACACGGGCGTGTCATGGCTGTGTGAGGGACACAGGCTGAGCACACGGACGTGTGCCAAGCCATGTGAAAACCCCTGTAGGTTCGTTGTTAGAAAATAAATCCGCATGGATGAGGGGCACAGGCTTGTCCCTAGGCGCTTAGGCCGTGTAAAGCACACTGGCCATCAGCACGGTAATGTTTATAGGCCACACGGGTGTGTTGCCCTTCCACACGAGCGTGTGCCCTATTTTGAGTAAATTTTCTTGAAAGTTTCCTAAGTGCCCAACAGGGTCCTGAATCGTTTGTAAACTATGATTTGGGCTTTGTAAGCCTATATGAAGGACTGTAGGACAATGTTTGAAAAAGTTTTAAATTGGAATGCATTTTGTCAACTTAAATTTGAAGGTTTGCATGTGTTTTAGTAAGGTAATGCCTCATACCCTATCCCGGCATCGGATACGGGTAAGGGGTGTTACACTTGCTCTAATTATACTTGTATAAACCATTTACATTTGTGTTTTTAAGTCAAATATATGTATATTAGGGGATTTAGCATGCCATAAGAATCTTTGACTTGATAATCACAATGGAGCACACACTGAATTACCTAGTACTCAATCATTTTACAATTTAAATATAAATCACTTTTGAAGTTAAGGCTTTTGACTTAGAAGATAGATGGAGCAAACAACTACCTTCTTAGCTACTCAACACGTTACTATAGCGGAGTGCCCCTAATTTATTTACTTTTTATTACACACTCTTACTCAAACTCATCTTTCTAATCAACAACATGATGGGGAAAAAAAGTGGTGCTGACTTACTCAATAATTGAATTTTGGCTTCAAAAGTCCCTAAGTTCATTAGAAGATACTCACTACAACCTGAAAAAACTTAATAGGACATCTCATTTTTAGAAATTAATTTTCAAGCAACCAATCCCAGGCTAAATTCACCTAATCCAATGTCACATGTTCTAGGTGTATTAAAGAATCTAAGCTCATCACTGAATATCATAAGTACAGATTGTACTCCTCATAGGCAAACAACATATAATAGTTACATTGTCGTGGCAATACAGATTCAACTAAACTAAAATGACTATACTAAAATGATCATACATATTAAATGTAACATACAACCTAAATTCACAACAGACCCTTAAACCTAAGGGATGTATTGTCCTCAATGCATGACCAGATATATAAGAGAACAACAAAAAGACACATTTTTACAACAAATACTATAGCAAAAGAAATGAAATGCAAGATGCATGAAAGAAAGAAAGAAAGAAAGAAAAAACTTAGTTGGCTTGGACTAGCATGTGATACTTCATTCTTCCATATGAGTGGATTTTTGCGTGCTCCTTTTGTACTGCCACTTCCTCTTTTTAGAGGTCATCTATTCCCCTTCCTTGTCAGTTTCCATGAGTTCATCGATTAGACAATCAATACCATCGTCCTGGACAGATACAGGAGCTGGTGGCGAAGGTGGAATAGGGTATTTCGCTTTGATGGCGACATTGGTGGCAGTATCATCATTTTCTCCTTCTTCCTCCTTCTTAGCATTTAGGGACTCATCTTTTCAGGCTCTTCCATAGCAATTTGAGTAAGTGCCTCAGCAGCAGGTTGAGTGGGTGCTTCAGCAGCAGCTTTAGTTGACTCCTTGGCAGCATCATTAAATGGGAGCAAGGTGACTGGGAAGATAGGAAATTTTGGCATTGGCTTTATAAAATTCTTTTGCAAGGATTTCCTTAGAGCCAAATCCTTACTCTTCACATAATCCTAATATGCAATTTGCTGCTCCCTGGCCTGTACCATCTCCTTAGCTAGGTGAAATTGTTGGGTTTCAAAAAGGGACATCCTCTGCTCTAACTACTTCAAGGAGTGCACTATTTACTACTCAAGGGAGCTATGAGAAACTGGAGGTGCTGTTGTGGAGTATGCGTAGCAGAGGAAGTGGTGGCATAGCTATGTTGAGTTGCCTTGGCAGCATCAGTGCCTTGGATCTTGCAAAAGTGGTCCTGGTCAGGCCAAACTTATTAGGGTGACATCCTTCTCGGCATTGATAGGGACTCGAGTGGTTCAACATAGGGCAGTAATAAATGAGGGAAAATTTAAACTACCAGCATTCTTCTTAGCACACTGGTGTCCTTTTTGAAAAATGATCCTCACCACATTAACCCTTCTCCCTTTTATAATGGATTGCAAAAAAAGCATTCTGTCTTTCAAAACAGTTGTATTGTGTGTAGACAACATAAGCTGTCTCCTTAGGAATTGATACCAAATTTTCCCAATAGGCTTCAACAAAGCCCTCTCAATAGTATAACACTCCTGACTGGAAACAGTCCATCGTGTTCCTTCGATATATAAGTCCTCCAATACCTAGGCTAAACCTTTAGTGGTAATACTTTTAGTAAACGGCGTGTGTTCGTCCTATATACCTACAAGACCAAACTGTGCATTAATATGGTCTTCATCAAAAGGAACGAAAGTACATCTTATGTAGATAAAAGAGGAATTTGGAGAGTTGACATGGGCATAAAATTCTTGAATAATTTTTCCTAAAAGATCCTCGGGGTGCAAACAAAAAATATTCCACTCATTTTTTTCTACTATGAAGGACATAGATTCATCGTTTCCTACATATGGTTCATTTTTAAACAAAAACTCTTGCTCAAAATAGAAAGGATGCTTCGCGAAGTTACTATTGTATCTCATGGCTGTAACACTGTTAAAGAACGTGAAAGAAAGAAGAAAATTAAGAGGAGTTTTTTTGGGGGGAATGTGATGTGCCTTAATCCATAAATAAAAGGTTTAACTACTCTTCCATGGGCTTGCCAAGTAACAAAAATTGGCCCAACTAACAAAAGAACAAATCTCTTCCTTTGGACTTATCTGCCCGGTCATCCTCATGTTACCTATTTCCATGTTTGTCGCAATGCTATGACAAACTTAACTTACTATCGCAACTACGCAGTTCACATTCTTTATTCTGTCACTAGAAAAAAAACTATTGAAAAATAAAAAGAGAAATGGAAACGGTATTAGATAAGTATTATAAATAAAAATAAAGCAATTAAAGAAAAGACAGATAAAAGAAATTGTTAACTCAAACATCTTAGAGATCAATGGAGTGCTTGTCTCAATCCACATGGGCACCCTAGTAGTAGAAATATGTGATATTAATAGCTCCATGAGGATACACTTGGGCTACTTCAGAAGGATCTAACCAGCGAGACTTTAATGTACCTGGAAACAATTTGAGCCTAAAGTTAAATAACAACACTTGTTATCCTGGTTCAAATTGTCGTGGCATGATTCTTTTATAGTGCTAATGCTTGGTCTTTTCCTTGTATAGCTTAGCATTCTCATATGCTTGTGCTTGGAACTTCTCTATTTCATTAATTTATAACAACCTTTTATGGCCAATAGCGACCCAATCCATGTTCAGCTTCTTAATAGCCCAAAATGATTTGTGCTCAAGTTCAACAGGAAGATGACATGATTTGCCATAGACAAGCTTAAAAGGTGATATCACCAATGGCATTTTATACGCAGTACGATATGCCCACAAAGCTTCATCCAATCTGGTAGACCAATTCTTACGAGCAGGATTCACCACTTTTTGTAATTTTTTTTAAGTTCTCTATTCAAAATTTTAGCTTGTCTATTTGTTTTGTAACACCCTTTACCCGTGTTCGATGCCGGGACAGGGAATAAGGCATTATTGGAACAAAAACACTTGTAAACGTATTAAACTGAGTCATAAAATTTCATCCAAACTAAAACTTTTCAAATTTTTATCTTTGAGTCCCTAAATAGGGCTTACGAGTCCCAATACATACATTGTAAGTAGTCCGGGACTAAACCGAGAACTTTTGAAAGCACTAAAAAAAAATTTCTTGAAAAACAGGGGCACATGCCCGTGTCCAAGGCCATGTCCTTCACACAACTGAGATACACGCTCATGTGGCCACAAGTAAGGCTATTACCAAGCCCTTTGCCACCCCAAAACACTTATAAACTTATACAAATTTATCATCACACAACATGGTATTATTAAGCTTTCAAACATCCACACTAAGACATCCATATACCATTTACAAACCAAATTCATCATGTATAATCACACACAACCAGTCACATTTACCACTCATAATTATCACACATTTACTCATCCAACACATGCAAGCATACACATCCTTGAAATGCATCATCATAGACTTATAACATAACAATTATTGGCCACATAGCCTTCAAATAGCATAGGCCAACATTCTAGCCAACTCATAATAACATATAAACACATAATCAAGTCCCTATACATGCCATAGACTTAAAAAAAATACTTGAAAATTGTTGATACAATACCAATCAATAACTTGTTAGTAAGATAGAATGTTCGACGACCTCCAACTCGAGCTAGCATCTGTGACACCATAGGAAAAAGGAAAGGAAGGGGGTAAGCATTATAGTTTATTAAGTAGGTATGTAAATAATAAGAAATTTATTAACATGCTTTTATAAATCTTCACAATATGTTCTCAAGATAATACAATCATAATTGCACATAGTTCTACTATTTACTCATGTTCATCTCAAGCTGTCTACTCAAGTCACAGTCACTAAATTATTTATATCACGAGTTACGGAACTCCAAATTAAGATCTGAAAATTTTCCCTAAAACTAGACTCAAATATAATCTAACCAAAAAATTTTCAGAATTTTTGGTTAAGCCAATAAGTAGAGTTAAGTCACCCCTATTTCGCTGTTTGACAGTTTCGACCCCTCTTCACTAAAAATTAATTATCTCCTCGTACAGGACCCGGATGATGTTTCTGTTTATTTCTTTTGAAAATAGACTCATTAAGGATTTTAAGAATATAAATTATAACCAATAATTATTTTTTTACAATTTTTTATGATTTTTCAAATTCAAAATAGGGTATTCCGAAATCATTCTGACTCTATCTCACAAGAATTCAAATATCTCATAATATGAAATTCTTTTGCTTACACCGTTTCATTTATATGAAAATAAACTCAATAAGCTTTTATTTCATATCTTATTCAACCTCTAATTTGTTTTTCACCATTTTTGGTGATTTTTCAAATTCACACAACTACCGCTGTCTAAAACTATTTTATTTCTATGTTTCACTCTTTCATGTTTTCTTTATAGTAACTTTCATTGTAACACTTACTCCATATCAACCTTACCAAAGTTCAATCATATATCGAGCACATTGCTCATAAGTTTACACACACATACCTGCACTTATTTATCACATAGTCATATTCGTTTACACTTAGTCATTTCCCGTTGAACACATCAGAATAATAACGGATACCTGGTGGCCTGCATATAGTACCACCCTTGTAGCCAAAGCTACCTTCTTCACAAAGTGGCCTTCACATAGTACCACACTTGTGACCAAAGCTATATTTCTTCACAAAGTGGTCTTCACATAGTACCACACTTGTGATCAAGCTATCTCTTCTCAAAGTGGCCTTCACATAGTACCACACTTGAGCCACTAGTGACATGTCAATTGTATCCTATTATATTCTTAATGTTCAACTAGAAAATTTCTCACTTTTCAATACTTGTCACTTTCATTCAATATTCCAAATTTCATAAAACATAATAAAATATAACGTAAGTAAAAACGATGCATTATTTACTTACAAACTTACCTCGGTAGCACAATTGGTGAAATTGACTTATTCGTCATATTCTTTTTTTCCCCCCGTTCTCAGTCCAAATCTCATTTTCCTTGATTTACAATAACACATTTAACTCATTTATTCATCATGCTACTCAAATTAGTCTAAATTCACATTTTGGCAATATTTACATTTTTGCCCCTAAACTTTATCATATTTACACTTTTGCACCTAGGCCCGAAAAATGAAATTTATTCAATTTCTTTGCATTTTAGGCTTAGCTGAACCATTTTCGTAACTATAGCAGCCCACAATTTCCACTAAATCACACTATTATGACAAATTTTATAACTTTTAAAAATTAGTCTTTTTAGGCATTTTCACTGAAATTGACTTAGTAAAAGTCGTTTCTCTAACCGTAAAAATGCATTTTCTACCATTAAAAATCAAAATACATACATATTCATCATGTTTAAAAACCTTAGACTTTAACCAAATCTCAAATTAATGGTAGAAATAGGTAGATCTTGTTACGAGGATTTCAAAAACGTAAAAATCATTAAAAACGGGGCTAGAATGGACTTACAATCGAGCTTGAAAGCTTGAAAAACCCTAGCCATGGTTTTCCCTTGCTATATTCAGCCATGGGGTTGAAGATGAACAATAATTGACTTTTAATTTTGTTTTTAATTCATTTTAATCACTAAATGACCAAAATGCTCCTAACTTAAAAATATTCTATTGCACCTATCTTATTTCCATTTTTGTCCAACAAATTAACCAATGGTCTAATTACCATTTAAGGACCTCCAATTTAAAATTTCATAGCAATTTGACACCTCTAGCTTTTAGAACTCAAATTTTGCACTTTTTACAATTTAGTCCTTCTGACTAAATTGAGTGCCCAAACGTCAAAATTTTTGAACGAGATTTTCGAAAAATCATTCCGTGAAATTGTAGACCATAAAAATATAATAGAAATAAATTTTTCCTCGTCAGATTTTTGGTCTTGAAACCACTGTTCTGAGGGCCCAAAATCAAGCTGTTACATGTTTGAGGGTGATATGCTATGAAAATATTATGTTTCACCCCATATCATTGCAAAGCATTAGTTACCAACTTACAATCAAAATGAGACCCCTCATCACTAATAATGGCTCTAGGTATACCAAATCTTGTAAAAATATTCTTTTGTAAAAACTTTATTACTGACCTTACATCACTAGTAGGAAGGGCAACAACCTCGACCCACTAAGAGACATAGTCAACTACTAATAGTATGTACACCCACTGACGGTGGAAATGGACCCATAAAGTCTATTCCCCATACATTAAACAACTTAATCTCCAGTATACTTTGCAATGGCATTTCGTGTCTCATAGATAGATTTCTTGTTCTTTGATAATGGTCGTATGACTAATAGAATTCATGAGCAATGTTAAACAGAATTGGCTAATAAAATCATGACTGAAATACTTTGGTAACATTTCTTATCCCTTTGAAATGTCCTCCGTACGAAGCTGAATGACAATGCTATAGAATGTTATGTATTTTGTGTAATAACCTGTTTTTTAGTGGTGTCGAAAACAGTGGTTTCAGGGCCACTAAATCCAATGAGTAAATTCATAAATATTATTATTTAATATTTACAAGTCAAACTTTGTTTTAAAAAGGTTTTTTTTATATATTTACTGATTTTTGTTATATAAGTGATTTATTAAGTTCAAGTGATATGACCCTAAAGTCAAGTGGTTTTAAAAAAATTAGATATCGGGACCTCATTTCTATAAACCAAGTTGTAAATATTTTTATAAATATTTACGGAGTGTTATTAAGGTGGTATTAAAGTTTCGTTTAAAAATTTTAACATTACAATAGTTAATTGATTAAAAAGGACTAAATTGTAAAAGATGTAATATGTAATCACTATTTGATTTGAGTGATTAAATGGTTAATTAAATGAAGGAAAAGAGACTTAAATGGTAATTAGACCATTCAAGGTGTTAGTGGACAATAATGGGCATGAATTTGATGTTTTATCTAATTATTAACTAAAGTTAATATAGTAATTTGATAATTATATTAAATTAAAATGAAATAAAATGTTAATTGGTTATCATCTTTTTAGTTTTCTTCCTCATCAACTGAACCTCCATGGATGTTTGAGATGAAGCTTTCGGTCATGGACAAATTGCTTGCAAGGTATGTGATTTTGGCTCCAATTTTAATAATTTTCATATTTTTGAGATTGTTGCAACTAGGTCTAGCTAGCCCGTACCTTCAATTTTGAAACTGTTAAAGATTTTGAATATTGCCATTGATGAACCTTGTGATTTTAGATGTTAACTGATGAATTTGAGATATTGGTTATTATTTAAAAGTATTTTATTATGTGACATTTGATGAATTTTCTGATTAGGTTCTAAATTGTTAAAATAATAAAAGTTCAAGGATTTAATGTAAAATTTTTGAATGAATGAGCTTTTCTGGGTACCATGAACATTCAAATAAGCTCAATTTTGGGTAACAATTGTTAATTTGCATGTTTTGGGCTCAAGGACTAAATTGAATAAAAGTAAAAATTTAGGGGCAATTTTGGAAAAATGTAAAAAATGACTAAATTGCATAAAATGATTTTTTGATTGTCTAAGTTAATAAATTGAATGAAATTATTAATTTAGATCAAGATCGGGTGGAAAATCAAGGAAAATAGAAAATTACCAAAATACCCTTAAACTTTAGTGTTTCTGCAATTTAGCCAGGTAAGTTCGTATGAACTGTATTATGTATAATTTGATTAAATTGAATGTTATTATATGATTTTATTAAAAATGAATCAGTATATATATGTTATTATATAATTTATCATGTTATGAAACGACGTAAATCTAGCTACGTACGATAATTATCGAGCATGTTTGAACCTTAGAAATTTGTAGGATACAAATGACATGTCGTTAGGGTTTACATGTTTCGGGTGCTGGTCTTGAACGTCTTACCGATGGCTGAGGTCTAGCATGTGCTAGGGATACTCCACAGCTCATGTGAGCATACATGTACAGGAATTGACGGATTATAGTTGTATGAGTTAGCACACTATGTATGAGCTATCCCGGGTATCCAACAGTATTCTAAATGGTTCAAAGGACATTATTTAGATAAAAATGGTAAAAGAATGATGTGTATTATGACATGTACATATATGAATATCCTTGATATGATGATACATGAAAATTATGTAAGTCAAGATGAGTAATAAACTCAAGTGTTACATGTTGAGAATAAATGGTTTTCAATGTTGAATTTATATGAAATATGTTCAAGTATACTAACATATGTTGTTTTTTTATGCTTAGGCATGTGCCAAGCTATTGGTCGAATGGTATTATGTTTACTTATAAGTTGCATTGAAATGGTAAGTGCTCAAATGGAATATGCTTGTGTGCATAAAAGAGTGGTAAGGTTTAAATTATGTAATTTCTATTGAAATGGTTTATCATGTGGTTTATTCCAAAAGAGTTATGCTTAAATGCACTAGGTTGTTGCTTTGGTTGATGATATGCTCATGTCTTGTGTGTTATGCATATGAAACAGGTGTGGAAAGGTAATGGAATGTAAGTTCATACTTGAAGTGTAAAATGATGAAAAAGGGAATGATGAGTTGAATCAATGTTGTTATTTAAGTTAAAGAAAGTAAATGCTATGGAATGTAATGATATGCAAATGAAAATAAGAAAATTTGAAAGGGTTTAAAGTTATTTAAAATCCTACTATGTTAGGGATGATATGTATAAGTGATGCTGTGGATTTAGTCATTTTGTGAGTAATTGAATATGGTTTCATGAATCTTGCAGTATTGGTATAGGATTATTCTTGATATGCATAAACTTCATATTTGAAAAGGATTGATATGACTAAAGTTTATACAAGCTTACTAAGCATTAATTGCTTACGTAGTTGTTTTTCTTTTACTTTTCAGATTATCAAAAGCTCGATCGGGTTGGAAGCTTGTCAGAGATCTATCACACTATCCAACAATTATATCAGTAAATTTTGATGTCTTGGTTAAGGTTAGAATGGCATGTATAAGTGAACTTATGGTTGATGCATAGTTGAACGTTAGTTGATGTGTTTGGCATGTATATGCCATTTTGAGTGATGTAGCCTTGGTACATTTGGTGCCTTGTTGATAATGTGTTAAAGCATGTTTGAATGGCCAAAGTGATATATGATGAATTGACCTCAACATGGTCAAGATATGGTTTGCTTTGGAAAGGTTTTGAACTAGTTATGGCATGAATCTAATATGGTGTGGTGATTATGTAACAATTATGTTATGTTTTGGCATGAAAACAAGTTAATTGATAATTGGATAAATATGCATATGTATTGATGTTTTTGGTTGATGTTTTAGCTGTTATGTTTTGGCTTGTAAATTTGGTATTTTGAATTATTTAAATGGTTGATATGTGGATATATATATATATGCGGCCTTTTGATGGATGACTTTATAGTCTTTATGATGCTTAGATGATGGAAGTTGAACATGGTCCTTTTGGTATTAAAAATTTAGTTGATATTTATGGCTTATGATTCTAAATATTAAATGGTAAATTAGGTACATATGAGTGTGGATTTGATATGTGTACAAAATGGTAAGTTTTTGGCTAAACTAAGCATTTAGTTATACATGTTCAATTGTTGTGATTGAGGAGCCTTTTGGGCATATTGGTTGTATGAATATGTACTTATTTGGATAGCTTGTTGTTGTATGGTTTGGTGTACTTTAGGATGCTTGATTACTTGTGGTAAATTGGTTATAAGTGTGTGCATGAATGGGGTGAGAAAAATGGCTTGGAAATGACCTATTTTTTGTCCATACAGTCAGATACACGGGCGTGTGTCTTAGCTAGGCGACGTGGCCATGTGTGACACAAGTCTAGGCGACATGGCCGTGTGTCTATTCTAGGTTTTTAAAGCTTGTATTTTGAGAGTTATACGGTGTGGCACACAGGCGTGTGGCTTGGCCATGTGACCCAAGTTAGAGAGTTACACGGGCAAGGACACGAGCTGGGACACGGCCTTGTGTCCCTACTTTGAATGTCCACACAGCCTGAGACACGAGTGTGTATCTGAATCGTGTGAGTCACACGGCTTGGCCATACGGTCGTGTGACACCTGTAGTTTTGGAAATTTTCACCTTTTCCTGAAAAATTATATATGATTCTTATTTTGGCTCGACTTGTTTCCAATGTGTTTTTAGGGCCTCGAGGGCTCGTATAAAGAATCATATGCATGTTATTGTTTGGTTTTGCTATGATTAATGATATGAATTAAAATGTTTAAAATTTTTGTTTGTTTTGAAATGTAAAGTTAAGTAATGCTCCGTAACCCTATTTTGGTGACGGATATGGGTTAGGGGTGTTACATTTTGTCACCAGGAACACATTCCTAATTATTTGATCAACATAATGTTTAAACAAGAAAGATTCATCCCAATAATAGTGCTTGGCATCATGAAGAAATATTCGTCTTCTCTAACTATTGACATCAGGCCAACCCACCACTCACTAAATAGTTCACTATAATAGCATACAAAGGTAATGTCGTGGCAACTAACAGCTGCTCGTCTGGAAATTCTTCTTTAATAAGTGTATCATGATCACATTCACTTCTAGATTCTAACCTTGACAAATGATCAGCCACTTGATTCTCAGTCCCTTTTCGATCTCTAATTTCCAAGTCAAACTCCTACAGCAACAATATCCCCCTAATCAGCCTCGACTTAGCATCTTTCTTGTTTATTAGATACTTAATATCAGAGTGATATGTGAAGACTGTGGCCTTTATACCAACTAGATAACAACGAAATTTATTGAACGTGAATACCACAGCCAATAACTCTTTTTCCGTGGTGGTGTAGTGGAATGATGGAAATGTGCAAGTGTACACAATCACAACAAGTAATAAAATGACAAGTAAATGTCGAGTTATTGTACCCACAGGGACTGTAAAAAAGATTATTTATGAAATTAATTGTAAAACACTTTGGTGATGAAAAATATTTTGGGTTTAAAAAGATGATTAAAGATTAAGGGTTAAAAACTAAGTAAAATATTTAAAATAAAACAAAGAGCTCTAATGCACGATTTCAAAAAGATTTAAACAAGATGACATAAATTGTGTTGGATTAATTACATTTCTTTATCTTAGAATTATTAGACTCATGTTTATATTGTTACGAATAAATTCATAGCAATTCAGTAATTTGCTAACTTATGAACATATTTACCTACCAAAAGTCCACTAATCTCTTGTACATATTTCTATGCTATTTCAATCGATTAAACAGATTTAAAAAGGTAAACATGTTATTGCACATACATACTTATTAAATTAAAATAATCTCTCCCATATTTCTATGTCAATTGAAATGATTAATTAAACCTAATAAGCACATAAAAGACTATGTGAGGTAACAAGATTCCCTTATCTTGAAACAATTTAATCAAAATAATCTTGCAAGTTATGCAAGGCATATGTATCTCCAAATACAATGCTAATTTAATCTTCAGCTACCTTAGAAGAATAAACATGCACTTATAAGTATTGTGTCTATTAATTACAATTTCAATCCGTTTAAATAATTAATTCATTAGCTATCTCACATTTATAATGCAGGGATAACTTAGGCATGATTTTACTTAATCAAGCAATTTACCAAAGCTTATAACAGCATAAACACAATTTTAGTAATTTAATAGGACGAAATGCAATCAACCCAAAAAAAATTAAATTCAAGCTAAGCTGATTAAATTAACCATTCCATCAGCATAAATATTCAAAGATATGTTCATCATTAAAACAACAAAAATTAAAGAGATAGGGAACAATAAGTGTTTTTTCGTAGCTTGGCTAGGTTGCTCCGTTCTTGTTCCTTTGTTGTCTCTGCTGATCAAGGCTTCTACAAACACTCAATTGCTGCTCCAAAATGGTTGAAGAAAAGCCTCTTTTCCAAGAGAAGAAACCGGCACAAGAACAAGGGGAAATGAGTGGAAAATGGAGTGGAAAAGTGAGAGAGGAGTGGAGAGTTGTGAGAGAATGAGAGGTGAATGAGGGAGGCTTTGAATGATCTGTAAAGGGAGCCTTTTATAGCTAAATGTGGCAGCTAAAAATAGAAAAAGTTATCAACCAAAGAGACCTCCCTTGGCCGGCAACACACATGGCAAAGTTGAGAGTTTCAACTTTGCTAATTTAGACTTGGGGCAAATCCGTAAAGCCACAATTAGTGGAGGGGCTTGAATGCAACTTTGAAAGTCTTCAATGGCTTCTTTGCAGTTTAATTATTCAGCTAATGAGCTGAATTGGGTCAGCAGTTGGACAGTTTTGGGCTGTCCAACTTGTGGCCGATTCGGTTCAACTGGACCCCTTTCTTTCATAATTTAATTAATAATAATTTATTAACACAAATTAATTGAGTATAAATTAAAATTAATTGTTTTATGAATTAATACACATATTTTTGGACCGTCTTAGGCTGGAAATTAATTCACCTTGATACTCCAAATTGCTTCTCAGTTTTGTTCTTCTAGCAGTGTCTGCCGGGCCAATTTTTGCCCTTTGCGCGAGTCTATCGAAAATAATCAAAATTCACCAAAAATAATTATAAAATTGACTAAAATTTGATATGTTCATATTTTAAATACAATTTAATTATTTTTATAAAATTAATTATTTCTCGACAAGAATTTTACCGAAACTGCATGATTTTAAGTAAAAACAGGTATGAAAAAGTATATAATTTTTTTTTCCACACCCTCAAACTTAATTCATTGCTCGTCTCGAGTAATGCACAAATTTTGAAAAGAATTTCTCGGAAACACCTTTGAAAAACTCCTTCAGAACAACATTTTTCCCAAAATTACGAATTTGATACACTCATACTCAAAAATAAGAAATTTGATAGTTATTCTACCTAAGTATATATATCGTTCAAATTAAATTCAACAATTATTACATTAGCAAAATTAGACTAAATGCTTTCTTAACTAAGGCATGTTAACCCTTACCAATTTGATTTGTATTCCCTTATTCAAGACTAAGCTACAATCATTAAGTTTAACTTATGTCTTCATATGTTGATCTTAGCAATTTCTCTCCACTAATGTAGGTAGAATAGAAACTTGAATCAATAGGTCTTTATTAAGGTTGTAACGTAGCTAGGATAGGGGTAGGCAAAAGATAGATAATTTTTTTGGCTTAAAACCCTAGACTCAGCGTAAATCGAACCTTCGGAATTTTTACCTTCGATACACCAACTTCCCTTTCACATGCTCTTTTTGTACATCTATTTTCAAGTACTTTTTTTTTAAAAATTACATTTGAGAACTTGCTTCATGTACTACAATTTTTGAGCATTTGATACTTCTTTTCAACTCCCCAAACTTATTTTCAAACGATATTATGAATAATACTGAGTCTAGTGTTTGGGACAATTTAAAGATAATTAAGAGAAAAGTGATGGCTAAAGTTTGCAAAGGTTCAAATAAAATTAGGCCAGATAGTCTCAAAGTTGGGTTTCAAAGGATAAATTTATCATGGTTGGCTTGAAAGGCTCAAACGATTGCCTAAATCATTTTCAACATTCCATGATCCTAGGATTTCGCCTCAAGAAACCACCAAGTCAATTCTAAAGACTTGAACTTTCATGCACGCCTAACTTCCCTAAGGAACTAAAATTTTATAGTATGATTTACAAGCTTTACTAAGAATACATTTATATCATTATTAAGCTATCATAACAATTTATTGAAATAATAGAGCTTTATTTATACTGAAGTTTAGCATACTTAACAAAATTTCAAATTATTGAACAAAATATATCCTAATCCTAATTAAAAGAAAATTTTATTCTGAGTGTAAATTAATTCAATTTTTGGTCCCCCTACTTAAAGTGAACAATGTCCTCATTGTTAAAAGTGAATAGATAATATACACCAGGTATGATTCTAGAACATTGAAGTTTCGATATCAGGTTCAGCTTTTGGTTCCATTGGTTCTACCTCATCAGGGACTTTAGCTGATTGCTTTGGCTCGATCTCTATGGGATCATCATCATCATCATCTTCTTCTTCTTGATCTTCACTTTCTTCAACTCGCTGCTGTAGAACAGAATCTCTAACTACTTTGTAGAGGTCCCAATCAGTAATTGTGCCCTAACTATACCCTGTTTTCTTTATGTTCGCAAGTATTTTAGCTTTCAATCACAGAATTATTATCGTAAAGGGAAAATAAGCTAGTCTAGAACATCTAATGGCATAATTCCGCATTTCTCTTAGGATGATTTTGCCCACATCAATGGTTTTTCCCATTAAAATCGAGTATAATAGGACCATTCGCTCTAATGAGATTGTAGTCCCATGTGAACTAGGCATAAGGCTGAAACGGATGAAATAGAACCATACCTTCGCAAGTGGTGTCAAATATTCTCTTCGACAAGTGTGGATTCCTAGCTTTGACACAGTCCACTTAGAACCTGGAACTGTAAGTTCCTCGAGAATTTCTTGCAGATTTTCAAGCTTAATGTTGCTCAATAAAGAAGAATATTCATCATTTTTGAAATCAGGTAATTTGAAGAACTCATTAATAGCATTTGAAGTTATTGGTACCTTGATTCTATGAACTGGAACTTTGGTCAACTCGCTTAAGGTTAAATTCGCATAGAATGCGCGAACTAGTTCCTCATCCACACTAGGTCTCTTTTCAGAAAACAATTCCCAATTGAGGGCTTTAGTAACTTGAAGAAAACATGCCATAAAGTCTCTGTAGTTGCTCTCTTTTAATGTGAAGGCTTTCTCTGGATGTATCTGTTGATTTTTGAAGATACTTTCGTACCTCAAATTGGCTTCTTCATAATGGAACTTGTTTTGTGTTTCGTCAATTTTAGCGGAGGCATGAGCTCTCTTGCGAGGCATGTTTGACTTGAACAAAAGATGGAAAAATTTATTTTCTCAAAAATTTAATTAGTAAAAATTATTAATAATTTAATAAATTGAAAAATTAAATAATTGAATAAAATGAAAATTTAAGAGAAAATTAGGTCTTACCACCTCTTTTTTGTAAAAATATAAGAACTCTAAAAGAAACAATAATTTAGAAGGAAAAGAAATCGATTTAAGGTAGGTTGGAGGGTTTTGCCGCTCAAGGTGGGTGAAGGTGGTGTGCCGCACAAGTGTGCAAAGCAACAAGCAATAGGGCTAGTCCGGATGTGCTGGTAGCGTGAGGAGCCTTGTCGAGCTGGCCTGGGTGCACTTGGTGCTTGGCCTAGGTGCTGCTGGTGTGTGACACAGCCTGGGCAGCTAGGGTTGGAGCAGCAAACGTACAAGGCTGTGCGCGAGGTGGGCGTGCGACGTGTGTTGAAGCTGGGCTGCTGGCCTGAATTGATGCTAGGCAAAGTTGGCTAGGAGGTTGCGGCACTTTTGAGGTTTTGGTGCTTTGGGTTGAAGGATGAATGAATGGAGAAAAATGTGGTATTTAAAGTAGGAGTAGGAATTAGAGTAGAACTCTTAGAATAATTTATCAATTAAAATATTCTAAGTCTAATTCTACTCAAAGTTAATAACAATTAATAATCAAATATATGCATATTAAATTATTAATGCTATTAATTTATTAAAATAAAATTAAAATATGATTAAAATTAAACTAATCCTAATTCTATGCTAAGTTGATAAAAATTAATATATAAATTATAATAGATATAATTATATATTAAAGTTTATCATATTATTAAGGTATAAATATATAATATTAAGTAAAGTATTTATTCTAGATGCCTTTTGAAAATATTTACAAAGAGAGGCACCTAGTTTTTAATACTTACAAAAAGAGCAATCAAATTTTAAAAATAATTCAATTAAGTCCTAAGACTTAATGAAAATTTAAAATTGAGTTGCAAATTAAAACTTGGATAAAAATTGACCCTTTTATTTGAAAAACCAAAAATTTATTTTGTTATTTAGGGAATAATTTCTTGAAAAATTATGTCAAAATAAATTCCCAAGAAAGATTAAAGGGGTCACAAGCGGTCTCGCTTAAGTTCCAATTTCCTAGACAGAATTTATTTAAACATAATAAACCCAGAAATTTGCCCTAAATAATTTATTAAAAACAAGAAAATTTTAAATATCAGATAAACTGAATAAGACTTGATCTCGTTTAGGTTTTTCTCCGTAATAATGTTTCAAACGTTGAGCATTGACTTGAAAATTACCTCCCTTACCATGGAGTTCAACAACTCCATATGGATAGACGCGATGAATCGTAAATGGACCGGACCAACGTGATTTTAACTTACCTGGAAAGAAATTCAATCTAGAATTAAATAACAAGACTTGCTTACTTGCTTCAAATTCTCAGACTCGAATGTGCTTGTCATGCCATTTTTTTAAGTCTCTCCTTAAGCAATTTGGTTTATTCATATGAAAACATCCAGAATTCTTCTAATTCGATGAGTTGGAACATCTGTTTCTCTTTAGCAAGCTTAAGATCCAGCTTAAGTTGTCGAAGAGCCCAGTAAGCTTTGTGCTCTAACTCTAAGGGTAGATGACAGGCTTTCCCAAAGACCAACCTATAGGGTGACATCCCTAAAGGTGTCTTGTATGCTGTCCTGTAAGCCCATAGGGCATCATCCAGTCTTTTGGACCAATCTCGTCAGTTCGGGCAAACTACCTTCTCAAGTATGCCTTTGATCTCTTTATTTGCCAGCTCAGCTTGCCCATTCATCTGCGGATGGTAAGCTGTAGCAACCTTATGTTTCACTCCATGTTTATCTAACAACCATTTTAACCACTTGTTCACAAAATAGGTCCCTTCATCGCTGATAATAGCTCTTGGGGTTTCAAACCTTGTAAACATGTGTTTCTGCAAGAATTCATCACAACCCTAGCATCATTTGTCGGATAGGCTTTAGCCTTGACCCATTTGGATACATAGTCGACTGCTACTAGTATGTACTTGTGACCCAAAGATGGAGGAAAAGGACCAAGAAAGTCAATGCCCTATACATGGAACAATTCTACCTCAATGATGTTTGTTCAAGGCATCTCATTTCTATTGGTGACATTTCCAACCCTTTGACATCGATCACAAATATTCCCGTAAGCATATGCATCCTTGAATAGTGTTGGCCAAAAAAATTCAGCTTGTAATACTTTGGCCGCAGTACGAGTACCTCTGAAGTGTCCTCCACTCGAAGCTGAGTGACAGTGGTATAAAATCTTCGGTATTTCATCTTCTGTCGTGCATCTCTTGATCATCTGATCTGCACACTTTTTAAACACATATGGCTAGTCCCAAAAATAGTACTTCACATTGTGAAGAAACTTTTTTCTTTGTTGATATGCCTTATCAATCAGCCTCAAACCACAAGCTAAATAGTTAGCAATATCAGCAAACCAAGGGGTATTATGGACATGATTTACCTTCAATAAGTGTTTATCTAGGAATGTCTCCTGAATCGGTAAGTGGAGAATTCCCTTCTTGTGGCTCCAATCTGGACAATTGATCTGCTACTTGGTTTTCTACTCTTTTTGATCTTGAATTTCTAGATCAAACTCTTGAAATAGAAGTACCCACCAGATTAGTCTCGGCTTAGCGTCTTTCTTGGTAAGTAAATACTTAATTGCCGAGTGGTCTATATAGACAGTTACTTTGGTACCTACAAGGCAAAATCGAAACTTGTCGAAAGCAAATACAATAGCAAGTAACTCTTTTTCTGTTACCGTATAATTTAGTTGAGCTCCTATTAGAGTCTTACTTGCGTAGTAGATGGGATGAAAAACTTTGTTCCTTCGCTGGCCTATGACATCTCCAATTGTGAAGTCACTTGCGTCACACATCAATTCGAATGGCATATCCCAGTTTGGTCTGACGATTATAGGTGCCGTAACTAATCGATTCTTCAAATCCTTGATTGCTATTAAACATTCCTCATCAAACTTGAACTTCGTATCCTTATCCAATAATTTGCACAAAGGTTTCGCAATTTTGGAGAAGTCTTTGATAAATCTTTGATAAAAGCCGACGTGGCCCAAAAAGCTCCTAACACCCTTTACAGATGTTGGAGGTTGGAGTTTCTCAATAATGTCTACCTTTGCTTTATCTACCTCGATTCCATGTCTCGATATCCGATGCCCTAAAACAATCCCTTCTTGTACCATGAAATGGTATTTTTCCCAGTTGAGTACTAGGTTTGTTTCTTCGCATTGCCTTAGTACCTTAGCTAGATTGGCTAAGCAATCATCATAAGAGTCTCCAAATACTGAAAAATCATCCATAAAAACTTCCAAATACTTCTCAACCATGTTAATAAAAATAGACTTCATACATCTTTGAAATATAACAGGTGCATTACATAAACCAAAAGACATGCGTCTAAATGCAAATGTACCATACGGGCAGGTGAATGTCGTTTTGTATTGATCTTCCAGTGCTACTGTAATCTGATTATACCCCGAGTATCCATCAAGAAAATAGTAATAGTCTCGCTCTGCGAGTCTATCCAGCATTTGATCCAATAACGGCAAAGGAAAGTGAACTTTCCTAGTCACCTTGTTCAGCTTTCAGTAATCTATGCTTATTCTCCATCCCGTAACCGTTCTAGTTGGTATCAACTCGTTATTCTCGTTCTCAATGACCGCAACACCTTCTTTCTGTGGCACACACTGGACCGGACTTACCCATGAACTATCTGAGATGGGGTAAGTTATACCCGCATCTAACCACTTGATAATTTCCTTCTTTACTACGTCCTTCATGATGGGGTTCAGTCTCTGTTGTCCATCAATCATCCCTTTCCCACCATCTTCTAATATGATCTTATGCATGCATACAGATGGACTAATACCACGAATATCGGCTATGGTCCATCCAATAGCCTTCTTGAATTGTACAAGGATAAGTTTCTCTTCTTGCTCAATGGTTAATTCTACTGAAACAATCACAGGCAGAGTATAAGCGTTACCTAAATAAACATATTTTAAATGTGAAGGTAGTACCTTGAGTTCTAACTTAGGTGGCTCCTCGATTGACGCTTTTGGCTGGGTGTAATCCCTTTTCTCTAATACCAAAGATTCAAAACGGGATTACGAATTAAATCCCTTTTGATTAGCTTCTAACAAAGCTAAGTATTCATCCTCCTCTTCATCATTTGGAGGGTTTGATGTCAGAATTCGTTCCAACAAATCCTTAACATAGTTGAGTTCCTTCTCCACTATTAACTACTCTCAATCAAATACTACAGAACAATCATCAATTGTCTCAGGAAATTGCATTGACTTAAAAACGTTAAATGTTACCTAATCATCCTGAACATGCATAGTAAGCTTGCCCTTTTACACGTCAATAAGGGTCCTTCTAGTTGCTAAGATTGGTCTTCCTAGGATAATTGGCACTTTTTTTTCTGCTTCAAATTTGTCTACACGTACCAATACATACTCAATTTTTTCCTTTTAGATGTGCTAAAGATCGATCTGCTAATTGAAGTGTAACCATAGTAGGTCTAACTTCACCTATCCTCAACTTTCTGAATATTGACATATGCATGAAGTTGATACTTGCACCTAAGTCACATAATGCCTTACCACAATATGTTGCTCCAATGTTGTAGGGCATGGTAAATATCCAGGATCCTTCAACTTTGGGGGTAGTTTGTTATGAAGATACGCACTGCATTCTTTCGTCAGAGCTACTGTCTCAAATTATCCAAGTCTTCGCTTCTTAGACAGGATATCCTTCATGAACTTGACGTAATTCAACATTTGTTTAAGTGCTTCGACTAACGGGATGTTGATATGAAGTTGCTTGAGTACGTCTAGAAATTTCTTGAATTGAATTTCCTGATTATGCTTCTGAAGTCTTGGAGGGTAGGGTGGTGGTGGTTTCTTTACTGGAACTAGTAATGGTTGATTTGCCTTTTGTGGCAACTCTGCATCTAACGAAGTTATTAGTCTACTAGAATTAGCTAGTTCTGAAGTTACCTTGTCGAGTTTTACATATTCTGGTTCTGGTGAAACTGGAATTTCAACACTCGGTTGAACTTCCTCTGAGTCTTGGTCATTAGCTTCCTCCTTTTCAACTTCGATGGTGCTGGGCTCTACTATCTTTCTGCTCCTCAATGTTAATGCTTTGCAATGCTCCTTCCCAAAATTTCTCAGATTCTCCGTATCACTAGGTAAAGCACCTGGTGGTCGGTTTCTAAGTTCAATTACAAGTTGGCCCATTTGGTTTTCTAGATTCTTCAGTGTAGCTGCTTGGCTTTGGATTAAGGCATCATTCTTCGCCATGTATGCCTTCAATAGATTCTCTAAGCTATTGGATGGTTCAACTTGAGCTGGTTTCTGAACTTGTTAGGGGAAACTAAGCGGTTGAGTTGGTCTAGGTTGGGCATAAGTGTTACTGGTTCCAACCCCTTGGTTACCCCAAGAAAAATTGGGGTGATTTCGCCATGATGGGTTATAATAATTGGATTGCAACCCTTACCTTCCTCGATTTTGGTTCTGGTTACCCATATAGTACTTGGATTTTGGGTTTGATGGACATTCTTTAAACAAATGTCCTTCCCCACAATAGACACAGGCTATATTCTCAAATTGGTTAGGTGGCTGTGCTGCAAAACTATTAGACCCATTAGTAGGAAGATTTTTTAACATTGAGGATATTGATGTACCTGAGATGCGAGTGAAGTGAAAGCGTCTACTTCATGTATTCCAGCAACTCGTCTTCCTGACGCTGCTCGATTGGTTGGCCATTGATAATTGTTGCTGGCAATCCTTTCGATGATTTCATAAGCCTCATTATAAGACTTAGAAAGGAGAGCACCGTTAGCAGAAGCATTTACTACCATCCTCGTGTGAGCATTGAGACCGTTATAAAACATCTCAAGTTGGATGCAATGTGGGATTCCATGATAAGGGCACTTCCGTAATAATTCTTTATATCTTTCTCATGCCTCATACAAGGATTCTTCATCCATTTGTTGGAAGGCAGTGATCTCGTTCCTCAACTTAGCATTCTTGCTAGGCGGGAAATACTTCATAAGAAATCTCTTTGCTAACTCTTGCCATGTGGAAATTGAATTCGGTGGCAATAAGTTCAACCAGGCTCAAGCTTTGTCCCTTAGCGAATATGGGAACAACTTCATAATGCATCTTCAGGTACTTTGGCTAATTTGAAAGAGTCACTCACCTCCATGAACAGTATCAAGTGCAGGTGGCGGTCTTCACTAGGCATTCCACTGAAATGGCCCACTGTCTGAAGCATCTGGAACATGATTGGCTTCAGCTCGAATTGTTGTGCCTTAATTTTGAGTCTCCCAATACTCAGATTAAGATCATTAAACACTGGCACGACATATTGTCTTAAGGCTCTATCCCTATCATCAGCAATAAGGATAGGATTTTGAGCAGGGTTTGCTCTATTTCCTTGATTCATATTTTCAAAATTCATCTCCTCAGTCAGTCTCTGATTTGCTTGTCTTATGAGCTGTCAAAAATTTCATTCAATCTCAGGGTCTACAGGGAGTAAATCAATAATTCGATCAATACTCATAAATACCTGAAATAATCACAGAAAAATTAATTAAGTTACAAATTAAAAAGAAAAATAAAACAAAATGCAAAACTAAAAAATTCACAAATATTGATTTTTTAAAACAGTCTCTGGCAACGGCGCCAAAAACTTGGAATGACAAAAATGTGCAAGTGTACACAATCGCAACAAGTAATAAAGTGGCAAGTAAATGTCGAGTTATTGAACCCATAGGGACTGTAAAAAGGATTATTTATGAAATTAATTGTAAAATACTTTGGTGATGAAAAATATTTTGGCTTTAAAAAGATGATTGAAGATTAAGGGTTAAAAACTAAGTAAAATATTTAAAATAAAAAAAATGAGTTCTAATGCACTATTTCAAAAAGATTTAACAAGATGACATAAATTGTGTTGGATTAATTACATTTCTTTATCTTAGAATTATTAGAGTCATGTTTATATTGTTACGAATAAATTCACGGCAACTTGGTAATTTGCTAATTTATGAACATATTTACCTACCAAAAGTCCATTCATCTCTTGTACATATTTCTATGCCATTTCAATCGATTAAACAGATTTAAAAAAGGTAAACATGTTATTGCACATACATAATTATTAAATTAAAATAATCTCTCACATATTTCTATGTCAATTCAAATGATTAATTAAACCTAATAAGCACATAAAAGACTATGTGAGGTAACAAGATTCCCTTATCTTGAAATAATTTAATCATAATAATCTTGCGAGTTATGCAAGGCATATGTATTGCCAAATACAATGCTAATTTAATCTTCAGCTACCTTAGAGGAATAAACATGCATTGATTAAGTATTGTGTCCATTAATTACAATTTCAAACCGTTTAAATAGTTAATTCATTAGCTATCTCACATTTATAATGCAAGAATAACTCAGGTATGATTTTACTTAATCAAGCAATTTCTGAGGCCTATAACAACATAAACACAATTTTAATAATTTAAGAGGACGTGTAACACCCCACACTCGAGACCGTCGCCGGAGTCGAGCTTGAGGTGTTACCGAACATAATTTATCATTTAAACAACTTTACATCATTTATTTTGATTTTCGGAATAAGCAGTTTTTCTGCGTCATGGTCGCTAAAAAATTCATATCTTGAGTTAAGAAACTTGAAATCAAGATCCTTAAATTTTCCCTAAATCTAGACTCACATATATATCTACTGTTTTTTTTCTAAAATTTTTGGTTGGGCCAATTAGTATATTTTATTAGTTAAAGCTACCCCTGTTTCAGGACTTGACTGCACTGACCTCTACTTACTTCAAACCACTTTTCTCCCTGTACAAAATTCATATAACTATACCGTTTATTTATCTTAAAATTAGATTCAATAAGAATTCTGAGCATATAAATTACACCTCCTAATTATGTCTTTACAATTTATAGTGAATTTTCAAATTTGGAACAGGGGATCCAGAAATCGCTCTTGCCCTATTTCACTAAAACTTAAATATCTTATAACATATAACTCCTTTACCTATTTTGCTTTTTCCATTTGGAACTAGACACCATAAGCTTCAATTTCATAGTTAATTCTTCACCTAATTCGTTTTCTAATATTTTTGGTGATTTTTCAAACTCACGTCAATGTTGCTGTAGTGTTCTGTTTTATGGCAAGTTTCATCTTTTTATGAATTCTCATGAACTATATAACATATTAAACTCACAAGGCATCCAACATTATCTAAGCTAGCCATACCAATGACTAATCATTATCAAGCATTTTCTCAACCAAACCACAACCATATCACAAGATTATTTACACAAAACAAGTATATTGCTATACATGCCATACATCAAAACATACAAACCAATATACCAATTCTTCCTCGGATAGTGTGAGCGTTTCTTCGACCTTCCCGATATCCAAGTTGGCTCGCTAAAAACTACAATGAATGTAAAGGAGGGAGTAAGCATAAATGCTTAGTAAGTTCACATGCAAATAACAAGTAACATAACAAAGCAATTATATCAACAACAATAGCATGATATCACCAAGATACAAACCACATTTCTAGCTATCGTGTATCATCTTACCACCTTATTTCTGTTGTATCAAGTTTCAACCCGAGGGTTAAGTACATACCTGTCCAAATTGCCCATTTCACAACACTTACCAAAATATCAATTTCATCTTGAGTATTCTTCCATTCCGCTAGAATTTTACCCGTTGAACACATCGGAATATAACTCGAATACACGGATCATTTGCACATAAGTGCCACATATGTAATCAATCAATCATGTAACCCGCCCATAAGTGAACTCGGACTCAACTCAACAAGCTCGGGCGTTCACATCCATAAGTGAACTCGGACTCAACTCAACGAGCTCGGATGCCTAGTTACATCTCACGAACTCGGACTCAACTCAACGAGTTCAGACATTTGCATCCATAAGTGAACTCGGACTCAACTCAACGAGTTCGGATGCCCAACCATCCTAGTGACATGTCACTTGTATCCTAATCTATTCCCAAGGTTCAAACGGGATTTTCCTCAGTCACACATTTCCCAGTCGTTCTCCTCGGAATATTGGAACCAATACTTTGCTTGCATCTCATACTTATCAATTTAATCACATACTTTTCATACCAATACATAATATTTCACAAAGCATAATATTCATAATAACAAGTATCATATCGTATAAATAGCATTAAATCACTTAAAATAGCAATCATGTTACATTATTTACACATGAACTTACCTCGGTACAAAATATAACAATTTTGCGATTTAGTCCAAAATCTTTTCTTTTCCTCGATCAAGGTTGATTCCACGTCTTTCTTGATCTAAAATGACACATTTAGCTTATTTGATACTCACATTATCAAAATAGTCCTAAATTCAAATTTTTGCAAAATTATAATTTTGCCCCTAAACTTTTGCATATTTACACTTTTGCCCCAAAGTTCAGAAATTAAATTTTATCACAAATTCTTATATTTTAGGACATGCTGATCATTTATTTACCATTAGCAAGCTCAAATTCCCACTAAAAGACGTACTTATGAACAATATGTACATTTATCGATTAAGCTGTTTTACTCGTTTTTACTTAAAACCGAGTAGCACAAGTTGTCTAACATAATTTAAAACCTCATATTCTATCATAAAACATCAAAATACACAAATTTCACCTATGGGTATTTTTCCAAATATGAACCCTAACTTAAATTATTGCTAACATAAGCTTTATCGAGTTACCGGGACTACGAAAACGTAAAGAACATTACAAACGGGGCTTAGAATCACTTACTATGAAGCTTGGAAGCTTGAAACAAACCCTAGCTACGGAGAACCCTTGAAATTTCATGGTAATGAAGAAGATGACCAATTTTGTGTTATTTTTCCCTTTTTATTTCATGTTAATATCCAAATGACCAAAATGCCCCTCCTTACTAAACTTTCAAAAATTCCATCCATGTCCAAATTTTTTCCATGAACTTAAAATTGGTAAAATTTCTATTTAAGACCTCCTAATTAATATTCCAAAGCAATTTCATACTAGAAACTTCTAGAATGCAAGTTTTGCAACTTATTCGATTTAGTCCCTAATTTCAAATTAAGCACTTTACGCTTAGAATTTCTTCACGAAATTTTCACACCATCATAAAATCATATCATAAACATAAAAATAATTATAAAATAATTATTTCTACCTCGAATTTGTGGTCACGAAACCACTATTCTGATTAGGCCCTAATTCGGGATATTACAACTCTCCCCCCTTTTAAGGATTTTCGTCCTCGAAAATCTTACCGGTAAATAGGTGTGGCTATTGTTTCCTTATAGTTTCCTCGGGTTCCCATGTAGCCTCTTCTATTCCATGCTTTTGCCACAACACTTTCACAAGAGCAATACTTTTGTTTCTTAGTTGTTTGACCTCTCAAGCTAAAACTTTAATCGATTCTTCTTCGTAGGTCATATCTTGTTGTAATTCAATTTCTGTCGGTGAAACCACATGTGAAGGATCCGAACGATACCAACATAGCATAGATACATGGAACACATCATGAATTTTCTCTAACTCAGATGGTAATGTTAACCGATAAGCTACCGGTCCAACTCTTTCAATTATTTCATACGGCCCGATAAAACGTGGACTTAATTTACCTTTCCATCCAAATCTGAGGACTTTCTTCCACGAAGACACCTTTAAAAATACCTTATCACCACTTGAAACTCAATTTCTTTTTGTTTCAAATCTACATAAGATTTCTGTCTATCTGAAGCAGCTTTCAAACAATCTCGAATTACCTTCACTTTTTCTTCGGTTTCTTTTATTAGATCAACCTCATAGATCTGATTTTCCTTGAGTTCGGTCCAATACAAAGGCGTCCGACACTTACGACCATACAATGCTTCATAAGGTGCCATTTTCAAACTCGTCTGATAACTGTTATTGTAAGCAAATTCCACCAATGGTAAATATCTTTCCCAACTTCCTTGAAATTCTAATACACAACATCGAAGCATGTCTTCAAGAATCTGAATTACCCTTTCTGATTGCCCATCAGTTTGTGGATGAAAAGTAGTACTGAAATTTAACCTTGTACCTAACGCTTCTTGCAACTTTTGCCAAAACCGCGAAGTAAATCTCGGATCTCTATCTGAAATGATTGGCAATGGTATTCCATGTAGTCTAACAATTTCTCTAACATACAATTCAGCTAACTTGTTAAGAGAAAAATTCGTACGTACTAGAATGAAATGAGCCGATTTAGTCAATCTGTCAACTATTACCCAGATGGCATCTTTCTTTCCTGGAGTCAACGGCAACCCTGAAACAAAATCCATAGTAATCCGATCCCATTTCCATTCAGGAACCATAATAGGCTGAAGTAATCCTGAAGGCACTTGGTGTTCCGCTTTCATCTATTGACAAATTAAGCATTTCGATACAAATTCCGATATATCCCTTTTCATTCCATTCCACCAGTACATTTTCTTCAAATCATTATACATTTTTGTACTGCCTGGATGAATCGACAAATAACTACCATGTGCTTCCTGCAAAATCTTTTGAATTAACTCCTCATTCTTCGGTACACAAATCCGATCTTTAAACATCAAGCAACCATCAGGACCGATTCTGAAATCTGACTTTGTATCAACCTCACATTGCTTTTTTTTGGCTTGCAAGTCTTCATCGCTTTTCTGAGCTTCACAAATCTCTTGTAAAAACATCGGTCTTACTTTTAGCTCGGCCAGAATGGAACCATCATCTGACATTTCCAACTGAGTGTTCATAACTCTCAAAGCAAACAATAGTTTTCTACTCAAAGCATCAGTAACTACATTTGCTTTTCCTGGATGATAGTCAATCACAAGCTCATAATCTTTTAATAACTCCAACCATCTTCGCTCTCTCAAATTCAAGTCCTTTTGTGACATCAAGTATTTAAGACTCTTGTGGTCGCTATATACTCGACACTTTTCACCATATAGATAATGTCGCCAAATCTTCAAAGCAAACACCACTGCAGCCAATTCCAAATCATGAGTCAGATAATTCCTCTCGTGAGGTTTTAACTGCCTCGAAGCATAAGCCACAACCTTTCCTTCTTGCATCAGTACACATCCCAAACCATTTAGAGAAGCATCGCTATATACCACAAATTCTTTACCTGACTCGGGCTGTACTAACACTGGTGCCTCTATTAATAACTTTTTCAATTCTTCAAAACTTTGTTGAAATTCTTCCGTCCACTCAAATTTAACATCCTTGCGAAGTAATCTAGTCATAGGAGTAGCAATTATAGAAAATCCATTTATAAACCGTCGATAATATCCAGCTAGTCCCAAGAAACTCCTAACCTCGGTTACATTCTTCGGTGGCTTCCAATCAACAATAGCTGAAATTTTACTGGGATCAACCCGTATACCATCACCCGAAACAATATGACCCAAAAATCCAACTTCCCGAAGCCAAAATTCACTTTTACTAAACTTGGCATATAACTGCTTGTCTCGCAAAGTTTGCAAAACTATCCTCAAGTGCTCAGCATGCTCTGTCTCATCTTTCGAATAAATCAAGATATCATCTATAAATACCACAACAAACTTGTCCAAGTATGGTCGAAATATTCGATTCATCAAATGCATAAACACGGCAGGAGCATTTGTTAATCCAAACGGCATAACTAAAAATTCATAATGACCATACCTTGCCCTAAAAGCAGTTTTAGGCACATCTGACTCTTTTACCCGCAGCTGATAGTACCCAGATCTCAAATCAATCTTTGAAAACCATGTTGCTCCTTTCAGCTGATCAAACAAATCATCAATTCTCGGCAACGGATACTTGTTCTTAATTGCCTCTTTGTTTAATTGCCGATAGTCTACACACAATCTCATCGAACCATCCTTCTTTTTCACAAACAATACCGGAGCACCCCAAGATGAAAAACTCGGTCTCACAAAGCCTTTGTCGGTCAACTCTTGCAACAGCGACTTTAATTCTTTCAACTCTGTTGGTGCCATTCTGTACGGAGCAATCGAGATCGGAGCTATTCCCGGCATCAAATCAATACCAAACTCTACTTCTCTAACTGGAGGCAAACCCGGCAATTCTTCTGGAAATACATCCGTAAACTCACATACAATCGGCACTGATTCCACTTTCTTTTCAATTTCCTTTGTATTCAACACATACGCTAAATAAGCTTCATAACCCTTTTTCAAATATCTCTGAGCCGACATTGAAGAAATCACACTAGACAATGCCTCTGATTTATCTGATTCGACCCGCAGAGTTTCACCATTTTCACACTTTAATTCAATAACTTTCTGTTTACAATTTACTATAGCATCATGCAATGTCAGCCAATCCATACCCAAAATAACATCAAACTCATCAAACGGCAACAACATCAAGTCGGCCGGAAAGTAATAACCCCGAATCATTAAAGGAAAGTTCTTGTATACTTTATCAACTATAACACATTGGCCTAACGGGTTTGACACTTTAATCATAAATTATGTATTCTAAACAGGTATATTCATGCTAGATACTAATTTCATGCACACATATGAATGAGTAGAACCGGGGTCAATCAAAGCAGTAATATTAACATCATAGAGAGAAAATATACCAGTAATCACATCGGGTGAGGAAGCATCTTCACGCGCTTTAATGGCATAAGTTCTAGCTGGAGCCCTTCCTTCAGATTTAACTGCTGAATCTCTGGCTACATTCTTGCTGCTTGCTTCACTCCCAACTTTTCTTGGATACCTTCCTCTCGAATCTACACCACCAGCTTTTGTACTCTGAAATTTTTCTTTTTGAATCCTCTCTAGGCAGTCTCTAATAAAATGATCCGGAGAACCACATCGGAAACATTCATTTGCTCTGCACGGACCAAAATGATTTCTACCACACCGCTGGCACTTGGGTTTAACAAATCTCGAGTTCCCTACACTAGCTGCCGAAGTAGTCTGGGACTTAGGACCCACATTTTGCTTCCTAGAATTCCCATATGATTGTCCAGCTGAAACTTGGGAACGAGGATTCATATTTCTTGATTTTCCGGGTTGCTGTGAGGGTGCATTACTCATTGGTCTTTTCTTCCAATTTCGTGTCTCAGATTCTACCTTTTTCTTCTCTTTAAGTAGTTCTTCAGCCTTACAAGCTCGAACGGCTAGTACCACCATTTCCTTTAGTTCTAGAATCCCTACAAATACCTTGATGTCTTCATTAAGCCCATCTTCAAATCGTCTGCACATCCTGGCCTCTGTAGGAACATATTCTCTGGCATACTTACTCAGTCGAATAAACTCTCTTTCATATTCTGTAACGGTCATGTTACCTTGTTTCAACTCAAGAAATTCCTTGCGCTTCTGATCAATAAATCTTTCACTGATGTATTTCTTCCGAAACTCTTCTTGAAAGAATTCCCAAGTTACCCTCTCTTTTGGTACCACAGAAATCAGTGTCTTCCACCAATTATAAGCTGAATCTCTCAACAAAGATATAGCACATTTCAAGCATTCCTCAGGTGTGCAAGACAGTTCATCAAATACCCAGAGAGAATTCTCAAGCCAGAACTCTGCTTTCTCGGCATCATCATCTACATTAGCTCTGAATTCTTCGGCCCCTAGCTTACGGATTTTATCAACTGGAGTTCTTTAGAATTTCATCATACCCACATCTTGAAGCATCAGAGGTACAGGTTGAGGAATTGGGGGAGGTGGGGGAGGTTGTACATTCGGGTTCGTACGAACGAACTCAGTATACCAAGCACTCATCATCTGGAGAAAGGCTTCTCGACCCCTTTCTCCTCCTCCTTGACTATAGTGGGAGGTGGATTTTCAGTAGGCACCACCCCTTCAGCTGGAGCTGGTGCATTACTTTCTACATCATTGGCCACGGTTGGATCGGGATCCATTTACTATAAAAAAATCATTTAAAAGGTCAGAAGTCGTCACACTATCACAATATACATATATGGCATGTATAGCAAAATCCGTGCATAAAATACGTTAGTCCAAGAACCGACTAAACCTGCTCTGATACCACCAAATGTAACACCCCCACACCTGAGACCGTCGCCGGAGTCGAGCTTGAGGTGTTACCGAACATAATTTATCATTTAAACAACTTTACATCATTTATTTTGATTTTCGGAATAAGCAGTTTTTCTGCGTCATGGTCGCTAAAAAAATCATATCTTGAGTTAAGAAACTTGAAATCAAGATCCATAAATTTTCCCTGAATCCAGACTCACATATCTATCTACTGATTTTTTTCTAAAATTTTTGGTTGGGCCAATTAGTACAGTTTATTAGTTAAAGTTACCCCTGTTTCAGGACTTGACTGCACTGACCTCTACTTACTACGAACCACTTTTCTCCCTGTACAAAATTCATTTAACTATACCGTTTATTTCTATTAAAATTAGATTCAATAAAGATTCTGAGCATATAAATTACACCTCCATAATTATGTTTTTACAATTTATAGTGAATTTTCAAATTTGGAACAGGGGATCCAGAAATCGCTCTTGACCTATTTCACTAAAACTCAAATATCTTATAATATATAACTCCTTTACCTATTTTGCTTTTTCCATTTGAAACTAGACACCATAAGCTACAATTTCATAGTTAATTCTTCACATAATTTTTTTTCTACTATTTTTGGTGATTTTTCAAACTCACGTCAATGTTGCTGTAGTGTTCTATTTTATGGCAAGTTTCATCTTTTTATGAATTCTCATGAACTATATAACATATTAAACTCACAAGGCATCCAACATTATCTAGGCTAGCCATACCAATGACTAATCATTATCAAGCATTTTCTCAACCAAACCACAACCATATCACAAGATTATTTACACAAAACAAGTATATTGCTATACATGCCATACATCAAAACATACAAACCAATATACCAATTCTTCCTCGGATAGTGTGAGCGTTTCTTCGACCTTCCCGATATCCAAGTTGGCTCGCTAAAAACTACAATGAATGTAAAGGAGGGAGTAAGCATAAATGCTTAGTAAGTTCACATGCAAATAACAAGTAACATAACAAAGCAATTATATCAACAACAATAGCATGATATCACCAAGATACAAACCACATTTCTAGCTTTCGTGTATCATCTTACCACCTTATTTCTGTTATATCAAGTTTCAACCCGAGGGTTAAGTACATACTTGTCCAAATTGTCCATTTCACAACACTTACCAAAATATCAATTTCATCTTGAGTATTCTTCCATTCCGCTAGAATTTTACCCGTTGAACACATCGGAATATAACTCGGATACACGGATCATTTGCACATAAGTGCCACATATGTAATCAATCAATCATTTAACCCGCCCATAAGCGAACTCGGACTCAACTCAACGAGCTCGGGCGTTCGCATCCATAAGTGAACTCGGACTCAACTCAATGAGCTCGAATGCCTAGTTAAATCTCACGAACTCGGACTCAACTCAACGAGTTCAGACATTTGCATCCATAAGTGAACTCAGACTCAACTCAACGAGTTCGGATGCCCAACCATCCTAGTGATATGTCACTTGTATCCTAATCTATTCCCAAGGTTCAAACGGGATTTCCTCAGTCACACATTTCCCAGTCGTTCTCCTCGGAATATTGGAACCAATACTTTGCTTGCATCTCATACTTATCAATTTAATCACATACTTTTCATACCAATACATAATATTTCACAAAGCATAATATTCATAATAACAAGTATCATATCGTATAAATAGCATTAAATCACTTAAAATAGCAATCATGTTACATTATTTACACATGAACTTACCTCGGTACAAAATATAGCAATTTTGCGATTTAGTCCAAAATCTTTTCTTTTCCTCGATCAAGGTTGATTCCACGTCTTTCTTGATCTAAAACAACACATTTAGCTTATTTAATACTCAAATTATCAAAATAGTCCTAAATTCAAATTTTTACAAAATTACAATTTTGCCCCTAAACTTTTGCATATTTACACTTTTGCCCCAAAGTTCAGAAATTAAATTTTATCACAAATTCTTATGTTTTAGGACATGCTGATCATTTATTTACCATTAGCAAGCTCAAATTCCCACTAAAACACATACTTATGAACAATATGTACATTTATCGATTAAGCTGTTTTACTCGTTTTTACTTAAAACCGAGTAGCACAAGTTGTCTAACATAATTTAAAACCTCATATTCTATCATAAAACATCAAAATACACAAATTTCACCTATGGGTATTTTTCCAAATATGAACCCTAACTTAAATTATTGCTAACATAACCTTTATCGAGTTACCGGGACTACGAAAACGTAAAGAACATTAAAAACGGGGCTTAGAATCACTTACTATGAAGCTTGGAAGCTTGAAACAAACCCTAGCTACGGAGAACCCTTGAAATTTTGTGGTAATGAAGAAGATGACCAATTTTGTGTTATTTTTCCCTTTTTATTTCATGTTAATATCCAAATGACCAAAATGCCCCTTCTTACTAAACTTTCAAAAATTCCATCCATGTCCAAATTTTTTCCATGAACTTAAAATTGGTCAAATTTCTATTTAAGACCTCCTAATTAATATTCCAAAGCAATTTCATACTAGAAACTTCTAGAATGCAAGTTTTGCAACTTATTCGATTTAGTCCCTAATTTCAAATTAAGCACTTTACGCTTAGAATTTCTTCACTAAATTTTTACACCATCATAAAATCATATCATAAACATAAAAATAATTATAAAATAATTATTTCTACCTCGGATTTGTGGTCAAGAAACCACTATTCTGATTAGGCCCTAATTCGGGATATTACAGGACAAAATGCAATCAACCCAACACGAATTAAATTCAATGTAAGCTGATTAAATTAACCATTCCAATAGCATAAATATTCATAGATATGTTTATCATTGAAACAACAAAATTTAAAGAGATAGGGAACATGTAATATCCCGAATTAGGGCCTAATCGGAATAGTGGTTTCGTGACCACAAATCCGAGGTAGAAATAATAATTTTATAATTATTTTGATGTTTATGATATGATTTTATGATGGTGTGAAAATTTCGTGAAGAAATTCTAAGCGTAAAGTGCTTAATTTGAAATTAGGGACTAAATCGAATAAGTTGCAAAACTTGCATTCTAGAAGTTTCTAGTATGAAATTGCTTTGGAATATTAATTAGGAGGTCTTAAATAGCAATTTGACCAATTTTAAGTTCATGGACAAAATTTGGACATGGATGGAATTTTTAAAAGTTTAGTAAGGAGGGGCATTTTGGTCATTTGGATATTAACATGAAATAAAAAGGGAAAAATAACACAAAATTGGTCATCTTCTTCATTACCACGAAATTTCAAGGGTTCTCCATAGCTAGGGTTTGTTTCAAGCTTCTAAGCTTCATAGTAAGTGATTCCAAGCCCCGTTTTTAATGTTCTTTACGTTTTCGTAGTCCTGGTAACTCGATAAAGCTTATGTTAGCAATAATTTAAGTTAGGGTTCATATTTGGAAAAATACCCATAGGTGAAATTTGTGTATTTTGATGTTTTATGATAGAATATGAGGTTTTAAATTATGTTAGACAACTTGTGCTACTCGATTTTAAGTAAAAACGAGTAAAACGGCTTAATTGGTAAAAGTACATATTGTTCATAAGTATGTGTTTTAGTGGGAATTTGAGCTTGCTAATGGTAAACAAATGATCAGCATGTCCTAAAACATAAGAATTTGTGATAAAATTTAATTTCCGAACTTTGGGGCAAAAGTGTAAATATGCAAAAGTTTAGGGACAAAATTGTAATTTTGTCAAAATTTGAATTTAGGACTATTTTGATAATGAGAGTATTAAATAAGCTAAATGTGTTATTTTAGATCAAGAAAGACGTGGAATCAACCTTGATCGAGGAAAAGAAAAGATTTTGGACTAAATTGCAAAATTGCTATATTTTGTACCGAGGTAAGTTCATGTGTAAATAATGTAACATAATTGCTATTTTAAGTGATTTAATGCTATTTATATGGTATGATACTTGTTATTATGAGTATTATGCTTTGTGAAATATTATGTATTGGTATGAAAAGTATGCGATTAAATTGATAAGTATGAGATGCAAGCAACGTATTGGTTCCGATATTCCGAGGAGAACGATGGGGAAATGTGTGATTGAGGAAAATCCCATTTGAACCTTGGGAATAGATTAGGATACAAGTGACATGTCACTAGGATGGTTGGGCATCCGAACTCGTTGAGTTGAGTCCGAGTTCACTTATGGATGCAAATGTCCGAACTCGTTGAGTTGAGTCCGAGTTCACTTATGGATGCGAACGCTTGAGCTCGTTGAGTTGAGTCCGAGTTCGCTTATGGGCGGGTTACATGATTGATTGATTACATATGTGGCACTTATGTGCAAATGATCCGCGTATCCGAGTTATATTCCGATGTGTTCAACGGGTAAAATTCTAGCGGAATGGAAGAATACTCAAGATGAAATTGATATTTTGGTAAGTGTTGTGAAATGGACAATTTGGACAAGTATGTACTTAACCCTCGGGTTGAAACTTGATATAACAGAAATAAGGTGGTAAGATGATACACGAAAGCTAGAAATGTGGTTTGTATCTTGGTGATATCATGCTATTGTTGTTGATATAATTGCTTTGTTATGTTACTTGTTATTTGCATGTGAACTTACTAAGCATTTGTGCTTACTCCCTCCTTTTCATTCATTGTAGTTTTTAGCGAGCCAACTTGGATATTGGGAAGGTCGAAGAAACGCTCACACTATCCGAGGAAGAATTGGTATATTGGTTTATATGTTTTGATGTATGGCATGTATAGCAATATACTTGTTTTGTGTAAATAATCTTGTGATATGGTTGTGGTTTGGTTGAGAAAATGCTTGATAATGATTAGTAATTGGTATGGCTAGCCTAGATAATGTTGGATGCCTTGTGAGTTTAATATGTTATATAGTTCATGAGAATTCATAAAAAGATGAAACTTGCCATAAAATAGAACACTACAGCAACAATGACGTGAGTTTGAAAAATCACCAAAAATAGTAGAAAACGAATTAGGTGAAGAATTAAATATAAAATTGAAGCTTATTGTGTCTACTTTCAAATGAAAAAGTGAAATAGGTAAAGGAGTTATATGTTATAAGATATTTGAGTTTTAGTGAAACAGGGCCAGAGCGATTTCTGGATCCCCTGTTCCAACTTTTAAAATTCACTATAAATTGAAAAAAAATAATAATTAGGAGGTGTAATTTATATGCTCAGAATCCTTATTGAATCTAATTTTAATAGAAATAAATAGTATAGTTATATGAATTTTGTACATGGAGAAAAGTGGTTCGTAGTAAGTAGAGGTCAGTGCAGTCAAGTCCTGAAACAGGGGTAACTTTAACTAATAAACTGTACTCATTGGCCCAACCAAAAATTTTAGAAAAAAAATTAGTACATATATATGTGAGTCTAGATTCAGGGAAAATTTACGGATCTTGATTTTGAGTTTCGTAACTCGAGATATGATTTTTTTAGCGACCATGATGCAGAAAAATTGCTTATTCCGAAAGTCAAAATAAATGATGTAAAGTTGTTTAAATGATAAATTATGTTCGGTAACACCTCAAGCTCGACTCCGGCGATGGTCTCGGGCATGGAGGTGTTACAGAGCAAGAAGCAAATCCGATGTTTTTCCGTGGCTTGACTAGGTTGCTCCTTTCTTCTTCCTTTGTTGCCTCTTCCGATCAAGGCTTCTATGAACACTCAGTTGATGCTTCAAAATGGCTGAAGAAAAGCCTCTTTTCCAAGAGAAGAAATTAGCACAAGAACAAGGGGAAATGGGTGGAAAATGGAGAGGAAAAGTGAGAAAGGAGAGGAGAGTTATAAGAGAATGAGAGGTAAATGAGGGATGCTTTGAATGATCAGTAAAGGGCGCCTTTTATAGCTTAATGTGGCAGCTAAAAATAGAAAAAATTATCAGCCAAAGAGACCTCCCTTGGCCGGCCACACACATGGCAAAGTTGAGAGTTTCAACTTTGCTAATTTAGGCTTAGGGCAAATCCATAAAGCCACAATTAGTGGAGGGGCTTGAATGCAATTTTGACAAGTCTTCAATGGCTTCTTTGCAGCTTAATTATTCAGCTAATAAGCTGAATTGGGTCAGCAATTGGACGGTTTTGGGCTGTCCAATTTGTGGCCAGTTCGGTTTAATTGGTTCGGTTCAATTGGACCCCTTTCTCTCATAATTTAATTAATAATAATTTATTAACCCAAATTAGTTGAGTATAAATTAAAATTAATTATTTTATGAATTAATACACATATTTTTGGACCATCTTAGGCTGGAAATTAATTCGCCTTGATACTCCAAATTGCTTCTCAGTTTTGTTCTTCTAGCAGTGTCTGCCGGGCAAATTTTGCCCTTTGCGCGAATCTGTCGAAAATAATCAAAATTCACCAAAAATAATTATAAAATTGACTAAAATTTGATATGTTCATATTTTTAATACAATTTAATTATTTTAATAAAATTAATTATTTTTCGATAAGAATTTTATTGAAACTGCACGATTTTAAGTAAAAACGGGTATGAAAAAGTATATAAAATTTTGTGTTTCCATGTAGTTAAGTTGTGCTTCCGATAAAGTTTTGCTAGCATAGTATATTTCCCGCAGTATTTTTTCTTTCATTTGCCCCAACATGGCTCCCACAGTATAATCGCTGGCGTTACACATGAGTTCAAAATGTAGTGTCCATTCTAGAGTTACTACAATAGGTGCTGCTCTATGTTTTTTTTCTTTAACTCTTCAAAGGCTACCAAACAATGATCATCGAAATTGAAACGCCTATTTTGCTCCAACAAAGTGCACAAAGGTTTAGATATCTTCAAAAAATACTTAATGAATCTTCTATAAAAACCTACATGACCTAAAAAACTCCTAATACCCTTGACACTGTAGGGAGGTGGAAATTTTTCTATCACTTTAGTTTTTGTTCTATCCTCTTCAATTCCTCTCTATGATATCCTATGCCCTAGGATAATTCTTTCACAAACCATGAAGTGGCATTTCTCCCAATTTAAAACAAGATTCGTTTCTTCACAGTGGCACAAAACCAATTTCAGATTTTTCAAACAATCTTCAAAATCATTCCCGAACATAGAAAAATTGTCCATGAAGACTTCAAGAAAATTTTCCACTATGTTAGAGAATATGACCATCATACAACGTTGAAAGGCTTTTGGAGCATTACATAACCCGAACAGCATTTGTCTGAACGCAAAAGTACCATATGGACATCTGAAAGCTGTCTTCACTTAGTCATTGGAGGATATGGCAATCTGATTATCCTGAATAACCATCCAAAAAACAATAGAAAGCTTTCCCAGCTAATGTATCCAACATCTAATTAATGAATAGTAGGGGAAAATTGTCCTTCCTAGTTGCCTTGTTAAGCTTGCGGTAATCCATACATACTTTCCATCACACGACAAGGCGAGTTGGTACAAGCTCATTGTTGTCATTACTTACCACTGTGACACCTCCTTTTTTGGGTACACATTGCATAGGATTCACCCATGAGTTATCTGAAATTGGGTAAATGATGCCAGTGTTAAGCCACTTAATAATCTCTTTCTTGACAACTTCTTCCATGATCGAATTTAGTCTTCTCTATTGTTTAATGGAATTGCTAGGGCAATCCTCCAAAAAATCTTATGCATGTAGAATGTAGGGGTAATTCCCTTTATATTAGTTAGGGTCCATCCCAATACCTTCCTAAATCATCGAAAAACTTCTAACAACCTTCCCTTTTGCTCAGGTGTTAGCTCTGTAGAAATTACTACAGGCAAAATACCATTTTTGCCCAAATATGCATACGTCAAATGCTACAGCAAAGGCTTTAACTCTAGTGTAGGAGGTTGCTCTATAGAAGGTTTAAAAGGATTGAAAGGTCGATTTGGTAAATCCAAGGGTTCAAACCTCTTCCTTGGTCTATCTACTATCTGCTTGGCTTCTATAAATTCATCGAATTCCTCAAAACTTAATGTATCACTCTACTCAAGTGAGTCTTCATCACTGTTGGACTTGTTATGGCAACATCTGGTGAATTCCTCCACTACTGTTTCTATCAACCCAACGGTGTGGCATTGATCATTAACTTTAGCAAATTTCAATGCAGTAAACACATTGAAGGTAACTTGCTGGTTACTTACCCTCATGGTCAGCTCGCCTTTCTGTACATCAATTAAAGTCCTTCCAATAGCAAGAAAAGGTTTTCCAAGAATAATTGGCACTTCTTGGTTAGCTTCACATTCTAAAATAATGAAATCTACAAGAAAAATAAATTTATCTACTCTTACCAGCACATCTTTAATTTTACCTTCTAGATGCATGTAGAATCAATCAGCCAACTGCAACGTAACCTTAGTAGGTTTTGCTTTTCCAATTCCTAGTTTCGTGAAAATAGACATAGGCATTAGATTTATACTCGCTCCTAGTTCACATAACACCTTACCAACATAATTATTTTCAATTGAACATGGGATAGTGAAACTCTCTGGGTCATTCAACTTTGGAGGTAATTTATTCGTCAATATTGCTATGCATCCTTCATTGAGAGCAACAGTCTTAAATTCTCCCAATCTGTGCTTCACGTAGTTAGGCATTTGCCCCGAAGCTTTAACTAGTGGTATGTTGATATGGATTTGCTTCAAAACCTCTAAAAACATTTTGAACTGAATATCCTTCTTGGTATTATGAAATTACTAAGGAAAAGGTAAAGGTGGTTGTCCTTCAGGTTGCTGATATTGTTTTGCCGTGGCATTCTTGTTGACAACAGGTTTTGATTCTGCCACAGCATTTTACTGATTACCCCTTTTAAGTTCAGTATGGTTTTTAGATGACTTAGGGATCTTTACTTGGTTGTTTTTCGAATCATCCTTTATTGCCATGACATCTTGAGCAATGTCATCAAGCTAAGTTATGCTTCTAAGAGTGATGGCCTTGCATTGCTCCTTCCCTTAAAATCTCGAATTCTCAGTATCACTTAGCAACGCTCCTTGTGGTCTTGAATTTAAAGCATTCGCTATTTGCCCCATTTGATTCTGAAGAGCTCGAAGAGACGCAGCTTGACTCTAAATTACAAGATCATTCTTGGCCATAGATTCCTTCAGTAAGGTTTCAATGGATGATGATGATGATGATGATGATGATGATGATGATGTTGATGTTGATGATGATGAAACTGATACCTAACGTTGCTAGACATTTTGCCTTGGCATAAGTTAGTATAACTAGGTGGTGCATTGATGGCATTTTGTCTTGCCATATTGTTAAAATTCCCTACACCTTGATTAGTCTAACTAAAGTTTGGATGTTGCTTTTACCCAGGATTATACGTGTTGGAATAGGGGTTATTGTTCCAATCGAAATTACCCATGTAGCATACGGATGCTGGATTTGATGGGCATTTATCAAACACTTGATCTTCACCACAATAAACACATGATAGTTTAGCTAATTTTATCTCCTGGACTGTAGTAGGCCCGTTCATTTTTTAATCATATTAGCCAAAGAAGTTATATGGGTTGTCAACAAAGTGATTGCGTCCAACTTTATAGTACCAACAGCTCTATTGCCTATCCCAACCCTTGTGGTAGGATATTGATAATCATTGTTGGCAATATTTTCCAAAATCTCATATGCATTATTATAAGGTTTATCCAACAAAGCACTATTGGCAAATGCATCAACTACCATCCTCGTATATGCATTCAGCCCATTATAAAATATCTCTATCTGAGTTCATTGTTGGAATCCATGCATCAGATATTTCTGAATTAAGCCTTTAAATCGTTCCTAAGCTTCATATTGTGTTTCATCCTCCAATTCCTAAAAATATGTGATGCCATTTCTAATCTTGGTATTCATATTTGGGGGATTATACCGCACAAAAACCTCTAACAAGGATCATTTCATGATGCCATTGTTCTTGATGGCAAAGAATTCAACCATGCTCTTGCACGCTCAACCATGCTCAAGAACACCTTGTTGCCTAAACGAGTCACAAACCTTTAGAAAAAGTTGTAAATGTAGTCTTGGAACTTCAGTGGGTAGTCCACCAAACTGTCCTACTATTTGCAACATTTAAAACATTATTGGTTTAAGCTCAAACTATTGAGCCTGTATTTGTGGTCTGACTATCCCTAGATTTAGGTCATCCAAAATTGGCACAACATGCTCTCGGATTGGAATATCTTAGTCATCTATCACCCCACAAACATAAGGATTGACACCCTAGCCATTCAAATTATCATTCAAACTAGGTATCACCCTACAAACAGGAGGATTAGCATCTTGACCATTTAGATTATGAGGCTAGGATCATTCCAATTCCTAGCCATTTTTCATAGTTCTTTCTGCCTTCTTCGTAAAGTTCTTTCGATCTCTAGGTCAAAAGGATATTGTTTGTTAGCAAGAATGCCTCTTCTCATGCACTGATGGCAAAGCTATTGAAATTAAATTAAACTAATTTAAATAAACTAATGAAATTAAGTAAAATAACCAAACCATACTACAACCAATTACTGATCCCTGGCAACGGCGCCAAAAACTTGTCGCGTGTGAATATGATATGAAAATTGTGCAAGTATACTTGTCGAATCAAGTAATAAAGTGATAAGTGACATCGTCTACACAGGGATTCGATTAGGTATAGAAATGGTCAAGTTCTGATAATGATTAATGTTATGGCAAAACTAAGTTAAGTTCCATTAAAATAATAAGGATAAGTGTAAAATGTATACTAACTAATATTGGAAAATTTTAAGGCAATGTAAGAGTAAAAATGAAATGAAAATTACGAGAATAATTTCATGAATAAAATGTGACTGAATAAATAAATAATTAAGAATGCTATGGCAAAGATACTACAGCAAAGGATAGAAGGTCTAGGGTGTTGATTGGAAGGTTGAGATTACTAAGAATCTACCCTTACTTTCAATAATGCCTCAACAAACTCGTACTTAACCTACTATTTAGAAGAGACCTAAAGTGACCTACTTCTTTCGAGAGCAAGATCTCAAGATACCTGGCCTGCCTATAGGCCTCAGCACGACACCCTGCAATATTTTGTCTTCATTTTATACAAACATTGTATCATTCAATTTCCATCCAACTAATCTAACCTTTTCAGAATTAGATTTAGTTTATGGGCTTATTGCACACTCATCTATATCTAGGGAATGCACACATACAATTTGGAAATAAAAGAAATTGAATGAAATAGTAGATTAAATCAAATATATGCTTCAACCATTAAAAAAATAAAAGTTTCATAATGTAATTCCAACCCTATGAGATTTAATTCATGGGTTGGAGATTAAAATTCAAGTTCAAAATGACATCTAACATTGTTTTGATCAATTCAGTTCAAGGGAGAACAGATTAAGAAATAATGGAAGAACTTAGGAAGATGGTTGTCGCCAAACCAATTCACAATTTAGCAGCACAGTGTTCTGTAGTGGCTGAGAAGGGTTGCATTCAACTTCCTCTTTCTGTCTCTGCTTAGCCACTACCTTCTATTGTTGCCTTCGGATCTCCACACCCTTTAGAGTTTCCTCATTTGGCTTTTTATAAGTATTTTTTCCTAGGATAGCTCCAACAGCCCACGATATCCTCTCTTCTTTTTTAGCAAGATTTTTTTGGTACAAGTAGCTTAGGTTGAAACTAGTATGCGTTTAGTGTTGACTCGGTCATCTTCCTAAATTGCCATGGCATACAAGGTGGCAAACTGTTAAACCTTTTTCCTCGACAAACCTTCACACCTTTATTTCTTTCTCCACATCCTGGACCTGCCAAACCACTAAACACAACCCTTCCACATGCAATTAAAAGTATCTAACATGTAAGCACAGCCCAAGCTCCTAATGCAAATGATAAAAATACTACTAAAATGTCTTAACATGCCACTAAAGGTACCCAAGTACAAGCAATTAGCTAGGTATAAAAGAATGAAATATAACTCTTTTTAAGAGTTATCAGTAATTGAACTTGAAAATTGGATCTGAGATCATAAATTGCGTTCAAAAGCTAGAAACTTAGACCAAGATCCGAAAACTGGTCGAATCAGGCCTAGTATGTGACACCGGGCCGATAGTCCAACTGATGGCTGGATCAAACCGGTCGGGCCGTTACTAGCTCAGACCGAACTAGTAGAAACCGAACCAACTCAAGGTGTCGATGGCTGCGACAGTGGCATTCCGATGGTCGGGAAATAGTTAGTAGTGGTGGGTCTTCGGTGGTTGAGTAGTAAAAGAATTACACTCCTATTAGGATTCTACTAGATAATTTAATTTTAGATTAACTATTCAAAAAATAATATTATGTTAATAGATATAATATTAAATTTAGTTTAATACTTATCTTAATAGGATTTTATTAAGTTAATATTAAAGTGATTATCTTTATATTTAATTTAATTTAATGTTTATCTTGTAGATAAATATTCTATTAATTAAATAAGATTTAATATTAAATTAAATCTAATGTTTATCTTGATAAATATTATATTAATTTCATATTAAAATGATTAAGTTTAATCATAGTTGAACTCACTAAACTCTCTTTATATAATGAGAGCCTTGGGTAATTATTTACACACACTTGAATTCAAGAGAAAGTTGTAGAGGGAAAATTCTCTGAAAAATTATTTTAAAAAATTTCTAGATATATTTTTCTTATTTACAACTTGGCCTAAAAGTTTAAAAAATTATGAAATTACCCTATTGGTAATTTTTGTGAAAAATTTTCTGATTTGAAACGAGCCTACACCTGACAGACGTGAGCTTGAGGATAGCGGAGAAGACTACTCGGTTGAAGCGTTCATCCTAGACGAATTGAAAAGGTACTATTTTGGTTAAGTGTTTATTACTTTAGTTATCACAACCAAGTTCTTATTTTGGAAAAAAATAAAACTTTGGTTCTTCCCTAAATTGATTTTGTGTTGCATTTTCCAAACTTGATTTTCCAATAAGGACAACACCAGGAGTATGCCAAGGTGGTGGCAGAGTGGGCTATTATACTGGTTTGTCGTGATTCGGTGTAGTAGATTAAACTAGTTTTCACATTTAAGGAGCTTGAATACAAGCATCTTCGTTATGTTTTAATTAAGTTTCGTTAGTTTTATTTGTACTCAATAAAATATGCACATTGAGTCTTTTTTTAACCTTAAGGGTTGAATAAGGCCTAAAGGAGAGCTAACGTACTTTGTGAGTGTGCAGGAGACCATTAGAAGGCATTTTGGGTCAATACTAGACGTTATGTCCCAACATGGGAGATCCGATGTCACTACATAGAGAGCACAATAGAGAAAGTGAAAAACTATCGTCAATGTTGCGAAAGAGGCTAAGGGTGATGTGACATACCCCTAGAGACAACTGTAGAGGAGTAGACTGGCTACCATGTCATGACATCGACTATGTGACAAGAATAAAACACAAAGTAGGGGCGTTTTGGTCTGCACCATTAAACTTAATGCTCAGGGACGCTAGCTAACCTAGGGTTAAAGATGATGGCTACCTGAAAGCTATAAATAGGCTTTTTTGGCACATATTCCATTAGCTTAGATTCTCTCTTTAGGTTTAAATTTTTTTCTTGCTTTCTTTAGGTTTTCATAGTTTTAGTTTAATTGTTCTTTGTCTCTATTAAAAGTTCTAATTTATAAAGAATATCAACTATTGTGGATTCGTACTTATTATCAATATCAATTAGGCTTTTTTTAAGCTCTCTATTTTCAATCCATTCCCTATGATTAATTCTTCCATCTATTCCATATTATTTATGAAAGCCATGAGGAACTAATCCTTTTATGGGGGATTAATGAGTGGAAGTATGATCTCTTATCTGTTTTGTAGGGTTACTCAGCTAATCAATTATTTAAGAAAGGAATAACGTGAAGCAAAGTCTAAGCCTGATAACCCCAGGAAGTCATTAAGGTGGGAATTAACCCAAAATTAGTGTTGCCCATTCTAAAAACCTTTACTGCAAGCTAGTCTGGACTGTGAGGTTGGAAGATAAGTAGCCCTTGTTTACCCGTTATGTTAGTAGAAGATCGGAAGATCCTGCTAGGGTAATGACTAGTTGGTTGATGAGGAACCCAAAACAATAGTTGATTGGGATTGTTGAAGAAAGCTAATCACCCATCTTCAATTTCAATTCACTTTATTTGTTACATCTCTTGAAATTCAGTTCTTTTATGTTATTTTACTTTCTTACTATAACTGGCTTAAGGTATTAATTAGATATTTAATTGTTTAGGTTAAGATTGATATATTACTCGCCTCCCTTGGGTACAATCCTTAGAGTACTCACCTACTTTGTTGTAAAATCTATATTACAACTCGACCCATATACTTGCAGATACTGCCATATAACTCTCTATTTTATTGTAGTATTCAGACTCTAGACGTTAGTATGTCTAGCGGCAGTCATATGCATATAGTGGATGTGTGGTGTAGTTAGGTATACGCCTTTTGAGTCTGTATTAAATAAACTTCTAACTTGTAAATATTTTTATCAAGATTATCCAAATATATTTTTAATACTTCCCTTATTTTCATACAATAAGTTTTCAATTAAAATGTCAAAGAACATGTTTAAAGAAATAAGAAATTATAAACTGTTTTTGTTAATGATTAAGTTTTGTGTAGTAACACCCAAAATTCGGACTCGGTAATTGGATTGGGCTCAGGGCGTTATCTTAGGCCTTTATATCTCCATCCTTCACACTCAATTAAACCAATTAGCATAACCTAAGGCCTGTGTCGGCTTATTGGGCCACAACACTAACAAAATGTGTTAAAAACACTAATTTTTATTAACTTTCTATCCTAAGGCCTAAATACTGAAAACGAAACATAAAATCCTAAATTGTTATTAAGTGTGGAATTGACTTGAAAGGTCTACTACATTTAATGACAGATCATGTATCGGGGTTTTAATGACAGGTCATATATCATGGTTCTCCTTAAATCATTATTCGAGAATCAGCTAAACCTGACTCTGATACCACTAAAATTGTAGCTCTCAACTAAATTGTAACACCCCAAACCCAGTCCAGACGTTATGGCTGAATCTGATGTGCTACATCATAGTGTCTTTCGGGAAAAACGAAATTTCGAATAAAAACTTAACATCAGTTTAAAAAACCCCTTTTGTGGTTTAACAGAAAACTTCAATGAGTTTAGTACTTTACTATTATCAAATCATCATGTTAAAACATTTGCCAATGGTGTATTAAACAAGTTTAAATAGAGGAAGCTTTTTATAAAATTTTGATGTTTGAATTGCGTGTTTTTAGAGGAAAAATAGTTATTATTTTTTAAAACCCGTCTTTTCCTAACTAGCAGTTTTAAGTAATTAAGAAAAAGCCCAATAAAAATTTAAATTCCATAAACGACATTATTACAAAAATAGAATCCCCAAAACATAACTAAAAATTTAGTAAACCATATGGAATTAACTGCAAGCGTATGGCCATCTCTGAGTCCCTCGTAGCACCAAATCGCCTATGGTTGGGGATTACCTACACAGTTAAAATAGAGGGTGAGTTTACGAAAACTCAGTGTGTAATCCCCTATTAGTCAATCAGTATATAGCATGTAGATACAGATTGGGCCTAAGCCCTATTTAGAAAAAGTATAGTGTGGGCCTTAGCCTAATGCAGTAACAGTGTGGGCCTTAGCTCAATACAATAACAGTAGGGCGTAATCATGTAAGAGTTCAACCCACCCTAATCTAGACAACACACCACTCCGTACCACCATCACATTATGTGGGGATAAAATCAACCCACCCAGCCAACACACCAATATCACAGCCGAGATGCCAGTACAGTATATGTGGCAAAGCCGCCGGTAATAGAATGTGTGGCAAAGCCACCAGTAACAGAATATGTGGCATAGCCACCAGTACAGTACTACCTCCTTATTAGTATCCCAATCCCATGCAGTATGTCATGTCATAAATATCATGTGTATGCAGCATGCCATGCTCAGTAATAGTCAGGTTTATATCATAATCACAGTCAATGTACCTTTAGGGGAACAACAGTTATTTTACCCTATAGAGGTAGATCAGACATTTTAACTATTAGGGGTAAAATAGTCATTTTACCCCCTAAGGATATTTTGGACATTTACCTATTTTGGATTCCTGGTACAAATACTGACCTTTTAGTAAGCCTACAGACGTCTAGAGCGACTTAGGTAAGCAACATGGTCATAACAGTGTAATTGGGCCCGAAGCCCAAGTTGGCCCACATGCTTGTGTGGCCCGTTCAGCCCAGAATTAGTCACAGCTATGCGGACTAGATAGCCCAATCTAGAATTTTCCACATAGTATGGATTTCATCCATGTGGGGCCCACGAGCCCATTGGGTCTATACGGCCCATTTTAGCCCAACGTAGCCCTTAACGGCCCAAGTCTACGAGAACGCTCATGGTGACCTCTACAGTCTATCGCCTATGATTTGTGAGCTTGATTCATAGCAGGAGCGATCACACGCTCGTGAGGCCTCACATGTCGAAGTTTCAGCTTTCGGCTTTTGCCGATTCACAGTAGGAAGGGGTGTGATTACACACCTGACTGTGAGCACTTGCGAAACACCAAGAGCACCGACCTATATTCATTCTAAATATCCAATCAGCCCTTAAATCGCTAATATACACAATCACTTACTCCATGATAATAAAATCATCACTTACCACGACTAGGAGACTTGGGATTTTACCCTACTTAGATTGCCGGCCCAAAACCAATTATTCACACTTTGGTGATTAACTGAATTGTCGACATAGATTTATTAGCCCTAACTGATCAAATAAGTGTGGCTGAAAACTACCACTATCATTTTAGGAAAAACAAATCACATTCGGCCTAAACCCAAAGTAAGATAAGGTAATGCATTTACCTTAATGGAAAAGAGGGTTTGATTGCTCTCCAACACCAGCGTTTCCTCGCACCACTAGAAAACCTAGAACCAACTAACCCACTTCATAGGGAAAGGATCACCATTCGGCAATCATAGAATACCCAAGAAGAAGTATTCGGCTTAACGGGAGAAGTAGAAGAATATGGTTTTGAACACTAATAGAACACCAAAGAATCAAAGAAAGGAACTTTATGAGTACTTACCACTCGTCAAAACCCTTGTAAGACCTAACTTCCGATGCCACAGTAGAGCACAGAACCATTGGTCAAATCCCAATTACAAAAAGAGGAGCTACAGGAAAAAATAAAAAGAGAAGAGAATACCAATCGGCTAGGGAATAAAAAATAAGAAAATATAGATGAGTAGAATGGCTAGAAGAGAAACTTGAAAATAAATAATGGGGAAGAATGATGGGGAAGATAGGCAAGAGTATTCGGCTAAAGTTGGATGAAAATAGGGAAGGGGAGACATGGAAGTCGGCCTAAGAGCATGTACTCGAGAGGGAGTAGAAAAGGAAAAGAGGCAATCGACACACTACCCAGTTTTAGTCGCCAAAAGAGAAGAGAGCAAAAGAAAGAAAAAAAAACTAATGACAGGAACCGATAGAAGTTTAGAAGAATACGATAGTAGAGAGGAGAAACTTAGAGTAACATACACGAAATGACCTAAATGGCATAAAGACGAAAAAATCAAATTCAAACACCCAAAGAAAATTCGGCCAACTCTCCCTACAACACCCAAAACTGAAACTAAAGGTGCCTAGAGACCTATTTCGGCTCAAACTCATTCCTTATTCAAAATCCCACAATTTCTCCACATAATTCTCCCCTTATCTCTCCACAATCCACTCCCATGATCACTCCAACCTCTCCTCTGTCAGACTTTTAATGAAACTCAAACACTAGTCGTCCCAGCTGCAAAATAAATACCCCACTAAGCTGAGCCAACACTCAGACCTCAGACCTCAAGCGCCACTCTATACGCCACTTGCCATTAGACCACTAGGCTTCTTGTGACTTAAAACATGCGCAATTACTTATAAAGCCTAAGTGCCAATGTCCAGGCTTCTCAAACACTCCCAAGCACACCCAAATCACTTAGACAATAAAGCAAACATACAACTTGTGTTGAATCATGCAAAATTTAAAACCCTATATTTTTAGGGCGTTACAATAATGGCCAAACGACCGACCCTTCATGATTTCAACTATCATCATAAGCAAAAATAAATCAATAACTAATCATTCATGATTGAATCCGAAAGAAACTTTTATCACTGTTCATCCAATGACCTTGTAATAAGTGTGTTACCCTCATAGTATTCTATTTTATCTTATAGTAACCATTACATCTTCCTTCATGAAAATTCAATTACTATGAAAAAGTAATCAAGTCATTCATCACAAAGATGAACCACCCATGGCCACATTTACTTTTCATCAACCATGTAATGTCTGTGAGAGGATATCATTTACCCATGGGTCAGGCTATGAATTCCACTATTGTGAATGATGCTAAATACTACTGAATTCGTACACCTAACGCACCTGCTTTCAATTCCTTATCTATTCAAACTTAGGCTTTGACTTACATGAAAGTGTATGAGTCACACATACATAGTCTGTCATCCATTCAGGATTTAGGTAAGCCACACCATGAATGTGACAAGTGAATAAATCCATAAACAGACTTAAGATATATTCTTCTTAGGTCCAGTCTGATATATTGTCAGTCTAGTCAATCACATCTATGTCACTATCTTTTAAGAGTCATGCACTCTGATGCCCAATACAAGGTATCTCCCCAATTAGACTTGATAGACGAAAAATTAGTCTTTTAACCAGTTTGCTTATTTCCAATTAGACTAAGGACATGTTTAGGTTTGTCTACTAATACAAGTTATCTTTCCGTATCACGATCCAACCACGTAATACCACTTAGTATTAGTTTAAACTTTAGATAACCAATGAGCAACATTTGCTTTCATTTTGCTTTGCGTGCAAAAACCATTTTGTGGACAATCATACAAAGTATAGTAATGTAATGAATGAATTGTTTTTATTAATTAATTTGTTCGAAAAATTTACAAGTTTACAGACGAATATACTACACTGAGGGCACCAGATCTAACAAGAAGTTATTATGTTACAAAAGAAAGAAATGGTACTTAATGATGAATAACATGAATGGTATGTACAAGTTATGTAGTAAGGGTAGATTTGACACGAATATGTATATGAATTTGTGTAAGATTGATTATATGTATGACCATATTAAAATGAAAATGTTTGACATGAAATGGCATGAGACTAGATTATGAATTGAATGTGTGCATTTGTATAAACTTGTTTTATATTATCTTCAATCATGAAAATACACAGAGCATTTTCATTCAACGTACAGTTCACTTTCTTTGTGCGTAGGTATAGTTGATCCCTAAGAGTGAAAGTGGTAGATATAACATCCTAGAATCAGTCCTCAACTCATCAAAGTTTACATAATCCCGTTTTTGTTTTAAGTATGGCATGTACCTAACTAGAGTCGATTTTGGTAAAATAATATGTTTTTGGTAAACAGTTGAACTAGAAGTTGATATATATAGAATTTGTCATGTGAATGTAATATGTAATTGAGTTTAATGTATGGTTGAAATATACAAAATGTTTATGTCTTCATGGCTTAAATGATTAAGCATATAATTTAAATGTCTGAAATAATTGTACTAGGTGATGTGGCATTGGTACACCATCAAACAAGGTTTTTTTTTCATATTTGAATCATGAGGCTTGAATATTTTGGCCAAAAATATTTTGTAGTTGTGTATTTGGGATGATTTGGTGCTTGCATGTAACACCCTATACCCAGCCTGGTTGCCGAGCCCGAATATCAGGATGTCACACCACCGTCATACATTACACACGTTATAAAATGTCACATTAATAGGCAGTCATCCTCTTTATTAGCGTTCTTACAAATTTTTTAAGTCAAGCATATATTAATCATCACTAAAACATGTCAAACATACTTCGAACAAACTTATAATATCAATTAAAGTCTAACCAACCATATTACCTTATCCCCACAATTCAAAGAAATAATATTAATACCACCTACGCAAATACTAAAGCCTAACTTGGATCACTTCCTTGGTATCCCCGCATCGCTCACATTGCAAACTCTAAATATCTGTAATGGTTAGAGAGAATGGGTCAGCTTAAACACGCTCAGTGAATGTTGGAGTAACCACAAAGTATACACAATATCCAAGGTTAAACAAGAACATATTACAACACGTTCACAACCATATTCTAACCAAGTCAAAATAACATATTCATGTTTCTTTAAATCATAAAACTAACATTGTAACACCCCTAACCCTATCCGTTGCCGGAAGGGGTTACGAGGCATTACCGGAAAAGATACAACTATCATACATTTGCAAATACATTTAGGTTATATTCAAAGGCATACATTTAACCCCAGTAAAATAAATCATAAATCATGGTTTATAAACTTATAAAATAAACTGCATTAATATGTTTTCCAAAGAAATTAATAATAGATCTATTACTAAGGTTTTATGAGCTTAGTACATAGATATAACATGGAACATTTAGCATGCTTATTATCTAAGTCATTATAATAAAATAATCAAAAGAAACAATTTAAAACATTACATAAATATAAACGAACAAATCATGCACTCATCATATGACCATATTATAATCGGCACCTCAATATGTATATCTTAACCAAGATGACATAAGCCTAAATTAATAACCATCATATTATAACACATGCCCATATAAAACCTTTTATAAAAACAAACAATTGTGTATTTTAGGTTGAATATGTCATAAGCATTAATGTACCTTTATAGTATAATTACTCATTAATACACAAATGCTCAAAACAATTTATCAAATTCGCAAATAAACATTTTATCAACATGTAGCAAAAGTTACTACTCATTTGGTTAATTTATTAAGCTTATTCGAATGCAGAATAGCTTAATACTTGTGTTTAACCAATGTTCACTTTCAACTCTATTCAATCATTCTATATGCATAAACATTTTAAAGAACCAAATCAAGACATCAATCATAATTTGCCTTTCACATTAATATATTAAATATACATATATGCATAATACATAGCAACTATTTTGACTATCACTTTAACATACCAAATCGAATCTAAGCATGTTTTTATTGCTCATCATGAAATACAATAAAGGTCATAACCAAAACTAATTCCATTACCACATATTCGGCCAAGTACTTAAGCATACAATAACTTAAAATTATCACATTCTCTTCTATATACCCACATCTAATTCATTAAAACCAAATCATAGATCCATGCCTTAACAAGCATATCAACCAATTTTATATATACTCACTTATAAACAAATCATAGTCGAATCACCCAAAACCAAAACTAAGCATAATCATCATAATTCCTTATAACTTGGATTACCATAATCTAATAAGCATAAATACCATATCATAAAGATTATCAAAACATAACAATTAACCTTTATAGTTACAAACGAATTCATCAAACCATTCACTTACAACATGAGTCATACTAAGCATTTCATCAACACTACATCCATCTATTTAAACACCAAACACATGATCAACCTTTAACCAAAATACATCAAGTATCATTCACACTTATTTATCACATAACCAAATCATCCAACCATAAGCAATTATAACAACCACATCATTTGCTCATAGCATGAAACCATACCTAACAGAATAAACAAGCCATTTTCGCATGGCTTATTATATACACATCATTCAAAATATATTCAAAAGGTTGTATAGCCTATACATGCCATAAGTTTCAAGTTCAGCTTTTAAAGGTACCGATAAACAAACGATAGTGTGATTGACTTCGCTAACGATCCCCGAGCCCATAACTAGTCTCCAAAATCTATAAAATAGAGGCAAACATACACACACAGAGTAAGCTATTATAGCTTAGTAAGTCATAAGCAATTAAACAAATCAATGACATAGTCAACTCAATTTAACCACACCAATTTATTTTATTGTAATCACATTTAATTTAAAGCCTACAATTTCATATACAACATATACTTTCATGTATAAACTTTTTCTTGGCCGAATATACATATATCTACTATCAATGGATCATTCAATTTCAAAGCCATTATATCATTTTATAACCAAATACATATATACTCATGTACATATACTCATGAATCAAACTTTAATATCACATTCTTATACATAATGTATGGCCGAATATACTTCTAATATACACATATATTTTCATTATCATCATGTATAATTTGTATCACATATCCATTAGCCAACTTACCTTACTTTCAAATAGGTAATCAACAATCACACACCTAACCACTTTAGCTTGATTTACATATTCATTCACAACTTATCACTGCCCGTTGAACCATTCGAAATTGAATAGAATACTCAAATAATCACACATACCGTACAATACTAACGTCCCAAACATGGACTTACATGTAATCACGTAGCGATGCCACTGTCCCACACAGGGTCTTACTCGCAATCACATATCGATGCCACTGTCCCACACAGGGTATTACTTGAAATCACATCCCATTACCTCTATCCCATACAGGGTCTTACACGAGAACACTTATTGACATTCCTTTGGTTCGTATGAAGCTTTTGATCATCGTATTTCGATCGAGTCGAACTTGTACACATTGTTTCCATATACATATACATTAGACTATCTCATATATATGCACATAAATTCAATTCAATATTACAAGTTTACATGTATTCAAAATTAACAACATTTATTTGCTTATAGACTTACCTCGGACAACAATAATCAGAACGGGACGACTATTCAACAACTTTGGTTTTCCCTGATCCAAATCCGATTTCTTTGGTTCTTGATCTAAACATATTCAAATTAAACTCAATCAAACACAATTTCATTCAATTTAGTCCAAAGACATGTAAAGGGAAAATTACCATTTTACCCCTGACATTTCACACTTTTAACAATTTAGTCCAAATTGCACAAAACACAAAGCATGCAAAATTTGCACACACCATGCTTAGGCCAAATATTACCCATGCTCATACAAGTCCCCACATTTCATTTATTTCACATTTTAGTCCCTCAATTTATTATTTTTTCAATTTAGCCCTAATTACTCAAATTCATCAAAATTCCAATACAAAACATATTAATTCAAAGCCTATCTTTCATAATTCATCATATAACATCATAACACTCAATTATCCATCAACGACATAACTCAAAATATTCATCAAAATCAGAAATTCAAGTATGGGCTTTGTACATTACATTGCAACGATCTCAAAAACGTAAAAATGATAAAAAAACTGAGCTAGTTACATGCCTTAATTAAGCTTCAAAAATGGCCGAACAACCTATTCTTTATTATTTTCTTTCTTTTAATATTCGGTGATGGTGATAAAATAATAAACGTGAAAGCATGATGGTTTTATTTTACTAACATATATTTTATTATACATTTTACTAAAATAACCTTACCAATTTAATATTAAAAACATATTTTGCATGCCATTACCATCCACTACTTTAATTTATGGGCAAATTACATCTTAAATACTTCAATTTATAAAGACACATGCAATTTAACCCTTACACACTAAACTGCCAAATTTTCATTTTTCACGATTAAGCCCTTTTATTTAATCGGGCATCCAAACAGCAAAAATTAAAACACGAAAATTTCACAGATATTGTAACGACCTCAAAAGCATAGGTAATCGGAAAATGAGTTATCGGGTCTCCGTTTTTAGTAAAACGGACTTGTAAATATTTATTAAAAATATTTGCAAAGTTAGTTATATGTTTAATTAAATTTCAATTAGACGAATTTAATCTAATTTAAGAGTAATTAGTAAAAAGAACTAAATTGAATAAGGGATAAAAATTTAATTGTTGATTAATAGAAATTATAAAGGACCAAAATGGCAATTATGCCATTTGTTATTTGATGAGGCGGCAATTATTGATAAAAATCTAAGATTTTTATTGTTGTATTATATTAAATTATAATGTATATTATTAATTTATAGTTTTATATTAGATATTTTTATGAATTTTATTAATTATTATTCTTATTATTATTATGGTTTTCTATTAAAATATTATTACATTATTATGAAATAAAATAAAATAAAGACAAGTATATGGTGATAAAGTGGTACATGTATGATAATGTGAATGTATACATTTGTTAAAATTATTTATTTACTTAAAATTTAAGTATAAGATATTTTGTAATAAATAAATTGAATATTGACAAATGTAGGGTGGTAAATGATACATGTGTAATAATATATGTGAGTACAAATGTGATATTTGTATTAGTTGTTAAATAGATTTTTTATAAAAACAATTATTTTTTAAATTAATATATATATATATATATATATATGTGTGTGTGTGTGTGTGTGTGTTATAAAAGAAAAAGAAAAAGAAACAAACATGAAACAGAAGAACAGAGAGCAAACGTGAAAGAAAGGAAGAAATGGAGAAGAAAAAGAGAAAGGAAAAATTATAGTTTTAATGCTTAAAGCTATAATAGGTAAGTCAATAAAGCCCTTTCTTTTTAATTTTGATGTTTTATAAGCTTTAGAATAAAGTTTTGATGAATTTAAGTTGAGGTCTTTGAAGTTTTAAGGTTTTGAACATGGTTTATGTTGAATTAGAAAATGAATTAGGGATTTAATTGAAAGAATTTCAAGTTAGAATTGGGTAAATGATTTAATAAGCTATAAGAAAACAGTTTTGGGCAGCAACATAAGCTTAACTTTGAAAAATCACTAAAAATTGTAGGAACCGAATTAAAGGGTGAATAAGATATTAAATTAAAGCTTATTGAGTCTAGTTTCTTATAGGAGAAACAGTGTAATCAATGGATTTGTGAATCAAGAGATGTTTGAATTTTTATGAGACTGGTTCAGAAAGATTTCGAGATACTCTGTTTTAATTTTAGAAAATCATTAAAAATTATAAAAAAATAATTATGTGAAATAATTTATATGGTTAGATTCCTTAATGAGTCTATTTTTAGAAGAAATAAACTATAACATCATTTGAATTCTGTACAAATAGATAAATAATTTTTAGTGAAGAAAGGTTAGAATCATCAGATAGCAGAACAGGGGAGGATTTAAAGAATAAATTGTAATTATTGGCTAAACAAAAAATTCTGAAAATTTTTTGGCAATAAGATATGTGAGTCTAGTTTCATAGAAAATTTACGGATTTTAATTTGGAATTTCGTAACTCAAGATATAGATGATTTAGTAACAATGACTCAAGTTGACAGCCTTGAAAGAACTTATAAGTAAATAGTAGAATTGTGTATAAAGAATGTAGAATGAAGAGGAAGAATAGGAATTGAATAAAAATTTAATTATTTAAATTTTAATGCTGTAATTAGTAATGCAAATTATTATTATTTCCGTAGTAAATAAAGAATTTTAGACATCGAGCAAGGAAGGAAAAGAGAAAAACAAATGAGGAGTAAAAATGGGAAATCTAGGTTAGTGTTACTATAATTCAAACTTGATTATTTGTTAACTTTTAAACTGATATGTATATAATAAGCAAATTGAGGCAAGTAAAAGAATAAATTGTATGTAAATTAAATGGAAATTTCTGGTAATATGATTTGAATTATGAACATTAGAAATTATAAATTGAATAATATTGAAATGAAGTATAAATATATATATAAGCATTTGACGAAATATTGATTGGAAAGTGAAAAATGTATTGAATTGAATATATGAGGAATTGTGATTGGAATGCCTTTAAGTTGATGATATTGAAATGAATGGAATGGAATGGAAATGTGAAAAGTGATTGAAATTGAATCAGATTGCATTGAATGTGAATGTTTGAAATGTATATGGAATGAAAGTATGAGAAAGTGATTGAAATTGATGTGTTTCCGATACCCTATTAACTAGTCGGGCTAGGGTGGATATAGTTGGCATGCCATAGGATTGGAAGAGTTCAGGGTTACTTCGACCTCGAGTCGATGAGACACTTGGAGTGTCATATTCCTTCGGATAGATTCGATGAGGTACTGGGTACCATTTTACTTCGGCTAGGCCGATGAGACACTGGGTGTCAACTTTGCTTCGAACTATCCGATGAGGCACTGGGTGCCAATATGGTGTGTTTGGTTGGATCCATGTATCCACCAGGGTCCGAGTCAAGTTAATAGGGGTAAATATGTGAAATGATAAATTCCGAATAAATGTGATTGAGCTATTGAAAGAAATAAGAAAGTGAATTTGTAAAATAAATTATGATGTGAAATTGGTAATATGAGATTGAATGTATAAACGAAAAATTCATAATGTGTTCAAAGATGAATTGTGAATTGAAATGTTATATAAGATGGGAAAAATGAAACTAAAGTTCACAACTTTGTTTGAAATGATATAAATAATATAAGAAGTTAATTGAATAGAATAATATAATTGAATTATATGATTTGAGTGTAAATTTGATATGTGAAAATGATATTGAGATATGATATCTAAAAATATGAACTAAGGTGCAAAAAAATTGATTAAGTAAAGTGATGATATAAGAAATTGATTAGTGAAATTGTTATTGTTGAGACATGACTATAGTAAACACAAATTGCAATAGAATTAATATTGAATTAAGTGATAAAAAAATTTAGTGAATTGTGTATGATACGAAATGAACTAATGGAATGAGATATGAAAGATTCAATGAAAATTTGATAGTGAATTAATGTATGAATTTGATTAAGTATAGGTCTTGAAATAATGTTTATTATTAAATAATTTGATTAAAAGTATGAAATAATTATTAAGTAATTGAAACATAAATTGAAGGCATATAAGTTATTGTATAATTTGAATTATGGTAATACTACTTAGTATATTTATACTCAGTGTGCGGTTATTCCCGTGCGCAGGTTAATTGAAAGCCAGTGTCCGGTCCAGCATCCAGATCAACCCCGACTTCAGGGAAATTTTAATTATGTACCTTACCTTTGGTAGTTGTGACATGTACCTAGGTAATGAATAGGTTGAGTATATGAGTCTTGTGAGTAAGGTTGTGAAATAATGATTTAAATTGATTAAAGTATAAATAGGGAACTAATATGACATATTAATTATAAGTATGAAATGAAATTAATTAAAGTTTATTGGTATGAATTTAATTAGTGTATGTATGTTTAATGAACAAATAGATAAATAAATTGTTTAAAAATGGTTAGATAAGTTTGTATATGTAAATGTGTTGGTTGCTACATAAATTGCACATTGGTTTGGTTTAAAATTTTGCAGGGTTGGCTAGGTTAGTTTAGAAAGATTCATAATGAGTCCACACGGCCTGGCACACGGGCATGTGACTTGGCCGTGTGAGAAAATCAGAATGCTCCACGGGTAAGGGACACGGGCGTGTCCCAAACCACCACGGCTGTGTTGAACCACACGGTTCATTAACACGGGCGTGTGAGCCCTACTCTTTAGAAAAAATTTTAAAATGTTCGAAAACTTTTATAGTACTTGAATTAGTCCCGTACTACTTTTAACTCATATTTTTGGACCTTGAAGATCCATATAAGGGACTATAAGATTATTTTATATTATATTTGTTAATACTTGTGTAATAATTATAAGTTGTCTGATAGTTTCGGTAATACTCCGTAACCCTGTTCTGGCAACGGTTCGGGGTTAAGGGGTGTTACAGATATCAATTCACACATAATAAACACCAAAAATAATTTTTAAATATTTTTCTAACTCAGATTCGTCGTCCCAAAACTACCTTTCCAAGGAGGGTCAAAATTGGGTTGTTACAAACATATACTCCTACATGCAATTACACTCAACTCGCTTATACATGTAATTCATTTAACAATAATTCATTAAGACTAAACAATGCATACATGCTTTAATAACTCATAAGTTTAGCTGATATATTCACATGCATTCACAAGTTAAATGAAAACGACCCAAAATACAATTACATACACAATTTACCATGAGGACAAACTAACATTTTCATGAAACTTAAATAAACTCATTTAGCATATTATTCACATGTTTATGCGACCATCTCACATCGTATTATCACAACAAATAAGATCACATCTAAACAATAATTTGGCATTTAAGGCTATGAAACATAAAAGTGGGCTCTATAACCACACATCAGATACACGGATCTCTAACACATCAAATGACTCGTAGAGTCAAACATATCCTAAAAGTGAAGCATATAGCTAACTCTCTCCAACACATCAAACTTGTCTTGTTAAATGGAGCTTAGCTCACATTCCCTTATATCTCCAATTTGTCCCAAGGCTTCAACGCCAAAAAACACAATACATATAGGTGAGCACTCACAATCCTATGGCATGCCAACAATATCCAACAGATTCAAGAGATTACAAGGCCAAAATATCCACAGTTACACAATCTTAATTACTAGTTTAATACACATCACCTCTGTTCATATTCATCAACTTACATCACAAACTTGTACACAATTTATGCTTATCAAATTCACATTTAATTACAGTTTAAGTGCCACAATAATGCTCATTGAGCCATCACATATATGACCACATAGTGTGCATAATTAGCATATCATTATCACTATCATAATAATATCGCATTCCACAATTTAACATATATATTTACAGAAGTTCAGCTCACTTTCACTACAAATTTGCATTATTAGCATATCATTATCACTGTCATTTGGCATATATATCATGCCCACAACACAATTCACAATAGTCAGCACACATTTCTTATATCACAATATAAAATCATAATAATCAATCTACAAGTATTCACATAATCACATAATTTGCCAAAATAAATAAAGAGAAATAGAATCAGAACTTAGGATAGGGGTTTAGGCTATTCCTAAGCTTCCAATTAACACTATGAATTGTGTCTACAAGTAGCGATTCCAAACACTCACCAATCACATTTTCATCTAATTGCCGAAAGCTTAAACTGACTTTTCCTTGCCTTTATCTTTACTTTTTGAAGGTCCTAACGATTTCAAATCTTCAACAAGGTAAATCACACAGCAACACCATCAACAAGCAGCCAAAGACTCACTTCAAACAATCAAAACACAAGCCTAAGTTAAATTCTCATATAATCGAAACCTTCAACGTAACAAACTTGAATTTCACTTATCTCAGTCTATACTTAATCTTTTTGCCTAAAACTGATTCCGCTATCTAATTATTCACCTATGACTGAATCTTAACCTTTAAACTACTCAAAACTACCTAATTCATGGTATCAAAATTTTTGACATGTTTGTGGTAATTTTTACGAAAATTCATTAAACGTTGAAAAAATTTAACGAAACTTTAAAGTAAGTTTAAAAACCTTCTAATCATGTCAAAAGTAATTGAACAACACTTTGAAACACATTTTTACCCAAAATCCTAAAATTCACCATTAACGACCTAATTTTTGGCTTTTAGTTAAAACATGCAATTTAATGGCTAAAAACTCAATTTAAAGGATCAAATAACATCAAAAAATAATAAGGAATTGAATTGTCACCTTAGTTGACAAAAATCCAAAATTTTGATCGAAAACCCGAAATACCCAAAAATTCAACAATGGAGAAATCTATGGTGTTCTTGGATGTTTTTCTTGAAATACTAGGGAGATTTATGGCTTGAAGAATGATAGAAATCTAATGAATTAATTTTGGTAATCAAAATTAAATGAGAGGAGCTTTGGAATGCAATTGACGGCAAAACAAAGATATGGAAAAGATAAAGACGAAGGGGAAATTGGGTGAAAATTAAAATTTGGTTTAATTGCCTTTTAAAAACTCATAATTTAGACCATTGTACAAATCAGTCCTTATTTCAAAATTGAAAACCTTCTGAACATTATTTTAAAAAATTGATTGGATTTTCTAAATACCATAAACGAGAACATCTCTTATTACCATGCTTATGAAATTCCAAGCATACTAGAGCTAAAATCCCTAAAATATCCCTAAAACTCCTAAACCCAATTTTAGAGTGTTACATTGCAAGTTAGTGTCAAATTGGTATCAGTTAGAAATACTATGCCGCCAGGTTGTCGAGCAAAGGTTGTTGTGACAATGCCAAGTCAATATGTGACGTTGCAATGAGGAATCCCCAAAGTCATAATGTCAAATCCAAACTTTGTAAACATTATGAATTGTTCTTAATTCTACCTTGGGTTAGCTTTAAAGCTTTTATAAGCTCATATAAGACTCGAAAATAAATACGAATCATTTTATGCTTTTTTGCTTATATATAATTATTTAATAGTTTAATTCAAATGTATTTTGATCGTAATTACTCCGATAATGAATGTCGCACCTTGTAACTCAAACTCGATGATCGAGTTAGGTATGGGGTGTTACAAATATTATCTTAAGAACTTTTCAATTAGAAGCATTCTTTTGACTTGTAATGTCTGATCTTTTCTAACATTTTGAAATATGTTTCATATTTGGTGGTAGAGTTTCCTATATAATGAATAATCATATGGAGAGGTTTTCATAGTTACGTTTTGAGAAAAAGATTTATATGTTAAGGAGAAGATTATTGATGTTGAAAATCTGAAGTTTAAAAACCGACTTAGCAAAGTAAATTAGTTTAAGTAAGTAAATCTAGTGTTGTTGTTTGGATTTGGTTAATGATTATTTATTTTTCTTCATAATGTTTCTATTTTAATTTTATATTAAGGATTAAATTTTGCGACACCGAAATTGGGATTGTTTTTGTATCAGCCCAATCTACAGAATTGGCTTTCAACCAGAGCATCAAATTGAATGATTTTTTGTCAAGAATTAGAAGGACAATTTTGACTTCAATTCGGACGAAAATTTTGAGTTCTAAATATAGATATCTAATGTCAATGGACGTTGTTAGATATGATACATTTGAGTTCAAAGGAGACATGAATGTTAAGTTAATGCTTGATATGCATTGCTCAGCTTGAAATGTTTTATTAGAGTTATATGCCCAATTCATCGGTGTAGAGGAAGGTGGTCCAAGTTCAACAATAGTTCTAGTTAATTTGTTTTGAGAACACAAATTAGAAAGTACAACTACACAATTGTGCGGTGGTTTCATGACATTGTTACAGAGCTCGTATCAGGGAATGTTAGAATCATCAATGGAAAGGCATACATTGGTTTCAGCCCTCGATTTCAACTTTAGCGTACAATTGAGGTTAGTTGGTAACCCAAACATAGAGATCCCAACACAAAATTCTATGAGTTCTTTTCATTTCAACTTCGGAACACCAATGTTTTATGCTGGAAAAACTTATGCAGGCATGCCATCAAATTGCATGGATGGGCAATCCATAGATAATATTGGTTTTAATGTAGGGTTGACAAGAAAAAATAATGTTGTGCCTACAACCTGCACCGACAAAGGGACATTCAATCCTAGATATGTAACTGCAACTAAGGTTGATAACAAAGAGGAAATTGAAACCAATGATGATTCAATTGTGGAGTCTGAGTTAGATGGTCCAAAAATTGCATTCTTTTTGTAACACCCCTCACCCGGTCTAGTAGTCCAACCCGAGTTGCGGGATGTTGCAACAATCACTGGAACATTCACACACAACTTATGTCATTTAATTCAAATCAAGAACATCAATTTAAACTAAATACTTGCATAATAGAAGTTACCACATATTTAGGACTAAATAGAACTTACAAACATAAATTAATAAAATCAAGCATGAATAAAGACTAATTTGAAAATTTTCAAAACTTTAGATAGGTACCGATACTAAGTATGTGGTATCAATACTCCCATTAAGAAGTATCCATACTAAATACGATACTGATATTGAATTAACATTCTGTCAAAATTTGGAAATTTGAAACAAAACCATTTTATCGATACTTTCAAAAAGTATCATTCTTTAACAAATAAGTATCGATACCAATTTGGCATTTTGTCCATTTTAAAAACTATTCATTTGGTAAAGTATTGATACCTTGGTCCATGGTATTGATACTTTTACTTAGATGGTAAAAAATCACAAGTTTGAAAATACTTTTCATGCCCCAAATCTATAGATCAATAGAAAGCTACATAAAGGTACTTAAACAACCTGTATAAAACTAGTTGAAAACATATTAATTTACTAAATTTTAGTCATATTCAATCATTATACCAATATGCCTCAAATGACACACAATTCCATCAACATTTACCGAGGTATATCATGCTAACCTACCAATATATAATTCACATTATAATATTCAGTCAACCTTGTAATTAACCAATGTAATGTCATCAAACTTTTAGCGGCGTTAAAAGTCATAAATGCCGCTAAAGATCATAACTTTTAGCGGTGTTTTTCCCACAAACGCCAAGATCATGACTTTTAGCGGCGCTTTTTTAAAAAACGCCGCTAAAAGTCATGAAAAATAAAAAAAAAATTAAAAATTTATAAATAGATACAAATGCAAATCTCATCATGGTTTTTCTTTCCCTGCATCTTAAAAATGAGACTCCTAAAATTGCATTTCACAATCAACTAAATATCCAAAAATCTAATGATTCAATTACACTCGAATTGCAAAAAAAAAAACCAAAAATTCTAAACAAAATTGAAACAAAATGTGAAATAAGTTCAAACCCTTACAACTCAGTTCTGGACAAAACTACAGTCAACAGCAATGTATAATAAAGAAAAGCATGGAATAATTTTAGTGCTTTGAAATGAGCATTCCTACATTCAATCCTCTTCCTCTGAATCAGCACCAGCAGCGGCATTAAGGGTGTGTAACTGTTCAATCAACTTAGCTTTCCTTTTCTCGTATGTTAGCTTCTTCAAGTTGAACCTGCAACAGAGAACACAAAAATGGTAAGAGATTAATAAACTTCAATACAAGTTTTAATGGCATTCACACATGTTGCACTGCACTGAACACTGACCTTTTGTGATTAAATTTGTTGAGCTTCCATATAATTTTCTGGATAGCTCCAGAGAAGTAAACAATAGGTAAGATGATAACAAAATCAGTGTAAAAGATTTTTAAGCTAATTCTATGGGAGTTGTATCTGTTGAGTTAACTCATGTAAATAAATAATACACAAACTCTTAAACCAATTTAGACTTTGAGAATAATTCATTATTATATAAACTATTACCAAAATCAAAGTCTAATTAGTGGAAGAGAGTGTGTGTCTGTGAAAATTAAAATGAAAATCAAGAACATTACAGTAGACATAAGAAATTACCCAACCGAATTTTAATTTAAAAAATAACATTCTTAAGTATCTTATTGTGAAAATTTTATATCAAATATTTTAATCAAAATAATCAAACTTGAAATTAATTTGAAAAGACATAAGAAATTAGATTTCTTTATTGAGAAATTATAAACATTATTTATAAACCGAATATTTGATTCAAATCCTGTCAAAAAGACATGTCTTAGAAAATTTTTAAACTCTTTTTCTTATGTCTTAAATTTATAAATTTATAATTTTTAAACATGTCTTAGAAAATTTATAATTTATGCCAAAGAAACATATGCAACAAACACTTTAGAAATTAAGAAGAAATAGTAAGAGATAAAATTAATCAAGTGGCAGACTTAGTATACCTGTAATCCCCAGGCAAAATGGGTATAATTTTCCTAACAGGCCACATTATAGAATCTTCCATAGCATCCCGAATTGTCTCCTGTACTTACAAAATTGAAAGACACGTAGTACATCAGAACCATATCTCATCATAATTTAAACTCTCAGTGGCTGAAAAACCAGTGACAAATTCTATGCAAACAATACTTCTTTAAGCAAAATACCATCTGTTACACATTTATGAAATTCTAGCTCACAAATGCTTGCTAATATACAGGATTGTTCAATATGCCTTCATATTTAATGGAAAGAAATTGTGTGAAATACATGCATATTCGTTTTGCATTCAAATTTCGCCATATATGCATTAGAGAAATGCCAAGATAATAAAGAAATAAGAAGGTTTCCTCTAAAAATTAAGATGATAGGAACTTCCAACACCTAGAATTAAGATGGCAAATAGTGAAAAGTTTGTTCCATTTTCTTCTAAAAAAAGGTCCCACCAAATAGTGACTACATTTAAATGCAATAATAATAATCCAATAAAGCGACTCCTACGATTACAATTGAAACAAGTAAAGAAACGCAATTACTAGTATCTCAGTCTCTATCTCCAACAGAAATGAAAACGTTTGCAGCAGCAAAATATTCTAAGAATATAATTCGAAGTTTACATGGCATGGAAGAGACTAAGAAACTCTGCAACTCTGCAACTCACAAAATATTCTAGTTCGAACTTTGTAACTCTGCATACTGGAGACTGAGAAAATCACAACAATTTAAAACATTAATGATTTGATAAGACCAACAGTGGAATCCATGAACAGAAAAGAAATGCAGCCAAAAATGCTATGATCCTCAATTAGAACATTAATGCAACAGTTCCCTAAATTCAGGGAACAACCTTAATGCAAGTTGAAAAGAGGCAATAGTTCACCTTTTTCTTTGTCCTGAGGCCTATTGCCAAAGTTCCTTAGAGCAATGGAGAAAGGACTATGGTGTGCCAAATCAGTCTGGAAAAATGCACAACATAAAAATATTGTTAATTAAACTTGTTTAATCCATCACATGATTGTTAACTAAAATGCACTGTACATGCACACACTAAGAATGATTGTTAACTAAAATGCACTGTACATGCACACATAATATATCTCTTTTAGGCAATTCATCAAACACCTGAAATTATAACATAATATATCTCTTATTCAAATACTTCTGCTCCAAACAGAACCAACAATTAAATCTATACAAAATCGCAGCCCCAAAATATTAATTGAGCTAATGTTTCCCAAATTTCCAAGTCTATCTAAGCGCCAGACGCGTGTACCACAAGAAAAAATAAGAGCAGGAACAACAGAGATTACTGATATATAACTATTAGCTCTCTTTTTAAGAATTTATTCACGTTGCTTAGGAGAAATGGCATGTTCTATCAGGGGTAGAACGGAAGAAAGAGAATAGTCTCAGTTGAATATTATAATAGAAAGACCTACAGCTGTCTTACATTATAATAAGGTTGTCGACCAGCAGTGCAAGGTGATGTTTCTGTTAAACCATATCCATTCTGCACTTCCAGACCAATTGCCTGCACCTACGAGCCATCATAAAATAAGAGATAAATTGACTAGTAACCTTTTCATTTGAAAACTAAAAACATATTAGCATCTAACCTCGTAAAACTTTTCAATATGCGTTGGCAAACTTCCACTCCGCTTTTGGCAGTCTAGAGTATGATAGAAAATAATCAATAAAACCCAGAACAGAAATAATAGAAATGCTGAACAAAGAAAAATAAACGGAACATACCAACAAGGATCTTTGCACATAAAAGTTGCTGAATTAGTATGAGCTTTGAGATTAAGTGCCACAAAAGTTGCTGACATGAACCCAGCTACACCGGCAATTACCCATCTGAAAATTTCCAAGGGGACAACGGATAGACACTGCAATCAAGTACAAGCAACAATAAGTTATGTTGTTCGGATAATAGGCCTCACTTTAAAGAAATCTCTAAAAGTCCAGGCATTAGCTTTAACAGTCTAACAATGGCAATCCAAGCAGCTAAAGAGAAAGCGAATGCAACTAAAGTATCCACCAGGAACCACGTAAACAAAAACCCTGAAATCTCCTTCTCAAAACCCCTAATCCGCGGTGACATAACCGAAAAAGGCATCAACTTTAACCTAACAAAAAGCTTGAAAAAAGAGTAGTGATCCTCAATTTCTCTGAAATACCATAATCCAAGAAGCTGAGTCACCGCGTCTCTTACCGCCCATTTCATTAAAACGAACCCAGTGAGTCTTTTTAATCCCACTTTTGACCCATCCAAAAAAGCCCCAATAAAGGAAACAAACCTTCCAATCAAGTCAATAGAACACCTTAAAACCAACTATAGCATAAATCAAAGTTCAGCTCAATCAATCTAATTTAAAAAACTCTAAACCCTATTAAGCATTAGTCTCCTAATCAAATGCAAACACACAAAATCCACAATCAAAGAATCCATAAGAAACATCTAATTTCAATGATAATAACAAAAGAAAGAAAGAAACTTTACCAAAAAAAAAGGCGGGGGGGACTTACTAAAGAGTATCAGGTGGTCCGATAATTGTAACACTCCATTCAAAGATATTATTTTCATTAACCAATCCGGCCGAGAACCCATCAACTGGATTCTTACAAAGATCTGACGAAAATACAACAGATCAAAACCCCCCAAAATAGAAAACGCCATTGAAATGAAGCAGCAGAAGAAAATCAAAGATTAAAAGAAAAAGAAGAAAACGTGAAAAAAGAATAGACGAACGTGTGTGAGAGGGAGAAGAGATTTTGCCTCTTTCAATTTTTGGGAGTGAGCGGGATTTTGATTCCCGTTTTTGATGTAAAAATTAATAGCTTTTTGTGGCGTTTTTCAAAAAAACGCCGCTAATTCTCTAATTTATTGCGGAAACGCCAGTATATCTCAATTTTTTGCAGCGTTTTGCTAAAAAACGCCACTATTATTCAATTTTAAAATTTTTTCTAGTTTTAACATATATATATATATTTTTTAAAATTTTTTTGCTGAGATTATCATTTTTTGGAATTTTTATTTTTTAAAATTTTGAATATTGAACTTTTTAACTAAAATATGGACTAAAATATTAAAATTTAAATTTTTAAGTTTTTAATTTTTAAATTTTAAATTTTTTTGAAGTTTTATATAATTTTTAAATTAATATATAAAAAAATAGTATCATGTCATGTGGATTACCTTGTAGGTTTTCATGTCAATATCATTAAAAAATTAATTTTATAATTACATTCCTATTAAAAATGATATTTAACATTTTTTAAAAAAGTGGGAGGTCTTGGTTCAAAAAATAATAATCAAATTGATAAAAAAATATATAAATATTGAAAGTTAAATTTAAATATTTATGTATGCAATATATGAATAAAAAAATGATGTTAATTATATTAATATCTAGATCAAATTACAGTTCATTTACACACTTACACACTAATCCAGTACTACTGTTCATGTATGCTTTTGGGGTAAAACTCATTTTGATATATATTCTTTTAAAATAATAATTTATATTTATCTTATTTATATTTTTATTCTAAATTAAAATCCAAAATAATACCCTAAACTCGATACCCTAAAACTTAAACCCTAAACTCTAACATATAACCCCAAACCCCAAATTATATAATGATAAATTTAATATTAAAACTCATATTATCTCTTTTACAATTATATAATAAATTATTTAATATATAAATTAAAAAACTGAACCCCAAACCCCAGTACATAACCCCAAATCCAAACTCCAACCCTAAACTCTAACACATAACCCCAAACCCCAAACTATATAATGATAGATTTAATATTAAAATTCATATTATCTCTTTTACAATTATATAATATGTAAATTAAGGATAAAAATTATAAATCACAAATTATAAAAAAATAAACCCTAAACCACAAATTATAAATCACAACCCCTAAACCCCTAAACCCTAACCCATATCACCTAAATCCTAAACAACAAAACATAAACTAGAAACCTTTAACCATTAACCCCTAAACCCCTAAACCCTTAAACCCCTAACACTTAACCCCTAACAACAAACACTTAAATTATCTTAATACCGCTAAATACTATGATCTTAAACCTTAAACACTAAACTCCAAATTAATAATAAACTTTAAAACGCTAAACCCATAACCCAAAATAACAAAATCCTACACCATAAAATTAACATACTAAACATTAAACCCTAAATCAATTTTAACATCTTTGTAACTTAACATATAAAAAAAATAGTATCATGTCATGTGAATTACCTTGTAGGTTTTCATGTCAATATCATTAAAAATTTCAATTTTACAATTACATTCCTATTAAAAATGAGATTTAATATTTTTTAAAAAAGTGGAAGGTTTTGGTTCAAAAAATAAGAATCAAATTGATAAAAAAATATATAAATATTGAAATTTAAATTTAATTACCGTGGTCAACTCTTTTAGGAATTAAATTGTTGAAAGTTAAAAATATAGATGGGTATCGTATGGTTTAATATTGTTGAAAGGATTTCTTTTTTATTTATTTTTCATCAACATTATTCTTTTAAGTATGGTCCACATTAGTTGTTTAGATTTCATATAAATGGCATTTAATTATATGTATACACCTAAATTTTGGGATTTTGGGACTAAACCATTGTTCATGTATGATTTTGAGATTTAACCCATTTTGATATATATATATTTTTTAAATAATAATTTATATTTATCTTATTTATATTTATCTATATTATAAAAAAATCCAAGATACACAAATTAAGAAGTTCACCATATTTACCCCTAAACCCAAAAAATATTAAACCCTAAACCCAAAACATAAGAACTAAACCTTAAAACTTAACTATGAAAATATAATTGAAAACAAGAATAAGGAAAAAAAATATGAAAATTAAATCAGATCAAATCAAAACGAGTCCCTACACAAAAATAACTACTCAACTTTTAGTGGCGTTTATGGAAAAACGCCGCAATTGCTCAGAAATGCTGCTATCGCTCAAACTTTTAGCGGCGTTTTTACAAAAACGCTGCTATTTCTTAGACTTTTAGCGGCGTTTTTACAAACGACGCTAATGTATAATATTTGTGGCATTTTTTCAAAAAACGCCACTAAAAACGCCGCAAAACCCTATTTTACTGTAGTGTATTAAGCATTTATGAACTTCAATCTTAACTTACCACATTTCCATCAAACATACCTAACTATTTTACCAAAACACATAACTTGTTATTTAATACATATCATTTGGAACATTACCCACAACTAAATCTAAGATGCTCATATCCAACTAAATACGTCTAACGAACCAAATTTGTTTACATAACAAACATAATCCTTCTCAATCCATATATTCATTTATGCACTTCAACTATGTTTAATCATATTATCAAAGTGCATACAATCACACATATCATATGTTCATATATAATTAACATCATTTGAAGATTCAAAATTATTAACATTCAAAATAAATACATATACCATTCAAGCCTATATACATGTCATATGCATATTCAAGACAAGAATTAATTGGCCATTTCATCATCATCCAAAATAAAATCTTAACCATGTCAAAACCTAAATACATGCCATATAATCGGATTTAAAATGATTTAAAATTCTACCAAAACTAAAGTTGGATAGTGTGAGCTTTAGGGACGATCCGATAGACATGTTCCACAAAAATGCCAACTACAGAAAATAGAAGACGAAACAAAGTAAGTAGTTCATATGCTTAGTAAGTTCATGGGTAAAATATACAGTAACTTTTTAACCCCTACACCCGGTTCGGTCGTCGAACCCGAGCTAATAGATGTTATTTCACTTGTTGAAAATTATCACCTATGAATTCAATTTAATTATTCAATCAAACAAGAAATCATTCATTAATATAAGTATTATGCTTTACAATCAAAATCGAGTCTCAATCGAGCTTACAAAGCTTTTAAACGAAATTGTAATCAATTCAGGACCAATTTGAAAATTTTACAAAAAGATAGGTAAAAAGGCAAAACATGGGTCACACGACCGTGTGGTCAGGTTGATGTAGCATGGAGCTAGATAACATGGTTGTGTACCTAGACCGTGCAACAAATTGAAGCCTTGTATAACAGGGTCACACGGTTGTGTCACTAGGCCGTGCAACAGACTAAAGCCGTGTGGACCGAAATGCAAAATTACTAACAATAGTCACATGGTCATGTCTTGGACCGTGTAACAGACTGAGGTCGTGTAAGCTAGAGTCACATGGTCATATGTCTAGATTGTGTAACTCAATTAGGTTGTGTACATCAATAACCTCCCAAAACATAAAGACTACACAGCTATGTATCAAACCTTGTGTACCAAAAGTGCCTTCTAAATCAAATTATAACATCCTATGTTCATTTAAGCCATAAGCAATGCAATATGTCAACCATTAAGCCTATTCAATTTCATCAAAAACATGCTAACAACATAACATATATCATCCATCCTAAGTGCCTAACCAATATGCCACAATTGGCACCTCAATTCAACCATTCATAACCAAACATCATCATCATTCATGCCACAATATTCATACTTAACAACCACATATGATCATCATTCCAAATTCCAAGATTTCATCAAACAAAGTTCACGAAAATGAGCAAAACATAATTTCCAAATTCATGTCAAAGCATGACAACACATCTTAAAGCTAAACATTACATACCATTCACATAAAATTGGTACAAAAGCACAATTCTTAACTTCTCATCATATAACTAATTGCACATATTTACATATCACTTATAACTAGAAAAATGAGTAAAAATCTATTAAAAGAGTTGACAAATAGTGTGACCTCCAAAAACGATCCAATTGACAGCATGATTCTGACAATCTACAAGGAAGAAAATGAAACAAGGTAAGCTTACTTAAAGCTTAGTAAGTTTGTATAATTTAAGCACAACATACCTATCATTTAAAATCTTACTAATTAAAATTAACATAAGAACTTAGTATTTCTTGTCATCTTACATATTCCCTACCATACCAAAATGGTTAGTCATGATCATATAGCAAACATCAAGACGTATAGATAGCATAATACACATACCATTTACATTCATTTCATGAATAACATTTTATACCATAGGCTTTCATTTTCATTCATTTCCATATCTTGATTTTCTTGGAGAACTATAGTAAATTAACTTTAGATACTCGGGATAACTTTACTCACTCGAGCTGTAGGTCGAGAAATTAACCATAACACGATATTACTCTCACAAGTGGTAGAGAATCCACTACAAATGCTGGACCTCAGCCATCAATATGGTATTCACCACTGGTACATAGCAATTGATAAATATAACTTTGGCATATAGTGCCTGATACAAAATGAACATCGGTACAAAGTACCTGATAATATGATCATTGGTACATAGTACTGACCACCTCCGGACATACTAACGTCTAGAGTACGAAACCTGCACAAAAGATATGAAATAAGCGATATCTATAAGAATATGAGTCAGGTTGTAATACAGTTACAACGAAGTAAATGAGGACTCCGAGGATCATACCCAAATGAGGCAAGTACTAAATTAATCCTAATCTAAACACGATCTAATTAGTACTTTAAATAAATTATATTACGAATAAACATAAAGAGAGATTTTTGGGGTTTTAATAATAATAACATAAATAAAAAGACTTTGGAAAACTAATTATGTAAACTGATTCAGATCTAAGCATGGGCGATTAGCTTGCTTTGGTAATCATAATCAACTGTTGCTTTAGGTTTCTATTCAATCAACTAGTCACCACCCTAGCAGGATCTCTTGATCTTCCACTAAACTAGTGAGTGGGTAAGAACTACTTATCTCTTGACCTCACAGTTTAGACCGGTTCGGGGCTAAGGTATTCACTGATAGGATATACCAATTTTGGGTTAATTCCTACCTAAATGACTTCCTACGGTCATCAAGCCTAGGGTTTAAGTTCTCATTCTCCCAAACAGCTGATCAGCTAAGAAATCCCTACACAACAGTTAATTAGTCATACCTCCACTTGTTAATCCCCCATAAGAGGATTAGTTCCTCATGGATTTCATAAACACGATAAACTTGATATGAAAGATAAACATGAATGATAAATCAAGAGAAAAGGTTTAAGGGAATCTTGAATTGTATTGAATAAAGTGCAGAATCCACAAAGAGTTGATCGAGTCTACAAATTAGATCTCCTAACAAACACAACGATAAAAACTAGAAATAACCTAAAACCTAAAAAAAGGGGGAAATTTTGAAAACTTAAATTACAAAGATAGTTCTTAAGTATGACAGTTGTCCCTAACAAGTACTAAATGAGCCTATTTATAGATTTGGAGTTGTTGTCGTCCTCAACCCTAGGTCAACTGACGTTCTCACGTTAAACATTTGATTGTGCGAACCAAAACACCCCTGGCTCGTAAGTGCTTCTGGTACAAGACCGATGTCCCGACACCCTAGTGCCTGTGTTGCAACATCGACGGTAGTATGCTTAGCCTTAGGGTAGTTTTAAGGGTGTGTAGCAGACTCAAAATTCTTGTACTCTACTCCCTTTGTTGCGAGATCAAACTTCCTGTGTTACAACATAACGACTAATATTGAGCTTTTATGCCCTTTGATGGGCTCCTCCACACTCACTAAGTATATTAGCTCACCCATAGGCCACATTCGGCCCCTAAGGTCAATAACAGACTCAAATTACACTTTTTATTGAATGTAAACAAAACTATGAAAACTTAATTAAAACTAATAAAAGTTCTTGCATTCAAGCTCCTCAAGTGCGAAAACTAATTTAATTTGCTACATTGACACATAGTACTTGATAAACCTTATTGACATGTCATGTAACACCCAAAACCCAGCCTAGATGTTATAGCCAAATCTGGTGATGTCACATGGAATGGGGTTTGAAGTCGATATTGACAAGTTAAAACCATTCTAGTTAATTAGCTTTTATTTAATTTGGAAAAACGTGAACTAGCTGAGTTGCCTTAAAAGATGTCTTTTAAGCAGAAGCTTTTGAAACCAATTATTTTACGAAACCGAAAATCTTATTATTTTACGAAACTGAAAATCTTAGTTTTTAGTAAAATCGTGTTTTATTAAGTTGCAATTTAAAAATCTATAAAAAAAGTATAAAATCCCAAATTTAAACCAAACAGTCCAAAGTCCCAACATTACAATAATAAATACCCAAGAATAATAGAAAATCAAAAGCTATAATAAAGTAGTTTAGTAATAGTGGTCACCGTCGAGCCCTTCGCTGCACCGATCCGCCTAAGTTTGGGGATTACCTATACAGATTAAACAGAAAAAGAGGTGAGTTTTTGCAACCTCAGTCTGTAATCCCCACAGAAAACATACATACAGATACACATTAGGAAATAATCAATTGTAGTCTAGGGCTTGAGCCCATTACAGATTCACTTTTGGCCTTGGCCCATTTGAATACAGTCTCAGATATAATTTAGGGTCTTGGCCCATCTCAGATACAATATGCAATAGCAGAAAATCCGAATCCTATCCACCAGCCTCTACACACTATCTCCGTCCATCCTTACACACCATGTGGGGATTAAATCAACCCATCCATCCCTACACACCATGCTATACCGAAACGCGGCACATAATCCAAAATTTACAGCAGAGTTGCCAGATAATAGGCTTAATAGCATTTCAGACACTTCATCCAAATAACAATAACCCAGCTCGATGCAATGCAACATACAAAAGATGTCATGCTATTATGCAATTACAGTACATACATTCAGATATCATAATTCATGCTCGGTACAGAAATTAGACGGATAGATCACTCATATAGGGGTTTAAGAAGGGCTTACCGACCCTTCAGTAGGTCCACAGTAGACTTGGGTAACCCGTGCAACCATAGACAACGTTTCAGAGAAATGGGCTCACACACCCATGTATCCTACCGTGTGGGCTCACATGCCCATGTGGCCCACTCGGCCCAAATTAGCCTTGGCTGTGTGATCCATTTTGAATGTAACCCATGCTAGCTAAATATTCATATATGTTTTCACTATTTACTTATATGTTCATTCAAAGTTGTCTACTTGAGTCATTGCCACTAAATTATTTATATCTTGAGCTACAGAATTCCAAATTAAGATCTGCTTGATGTTTTTGAAACTATACTCAAATAACTTTCTACCATAAATTTTTTTAGAATTTATAGTTTATCAAATAAGTATTGTAAAATCTTCAAATTTATCCCTATTCTGCTATTTGACAGCTTCAACCTTTCCTTACTAAAAATTATTTATCTCATAGTACGAAATTTGGATGATGTTTCCATTTATTTCTCTTGAAAATAGACTTATTAAGGAATTATACATATAAATTTAAGCACCTAATTATTTTTTTATAGTTTTTGATGATTTTCCAAAGTTAAAATAGGGGAACCCGAAATCATTCTGACCTTGTCTCACAAAATTTATTATATCTCATAATTTAAAATTCCATTGTTAACATTGTTTCTTCCATGAAAAACTAGACTCAATAAAATTTAATTTCATATTTTATTCAACCTCTAAATCAATTTCCACTATTTTTGATGATTTTTCAAAGTTGGATTACTGCTGCTGTCCAAAACTATTTTAGTGCAAAATGTTGATTTCCAAGTTTATAACACCCTTATTTCCTTTCTCTACAATTTTTCGCATCATTTTCTCTTATTTCTATTATTTCTTGGCAAGAAATTTGGCTTTTCGTTGAATCTCATTTTCTACGTTTTAGGTACACTCTTGTATCGTTTTCGCTGCTTACGCAATCCTGAGATCAACAAAAACCTATAATCGACAATCTCAACTTTAGAATTGGTCTTAAACTAAGATTAAACCGTATCCATGTACCAAAAAGGTCTAAGCTTGTTCGTTCATCACTTACCTTCTAACTTCGTACAATTCCACCACTACTCAATACGAGGGAGAAAGCAACCAAAACGATTCTCTATTGTAAAAATAACCCTTCCTCATTAACGAAGAGTTCAACAAAGTTAAGAACGAATTCAAAGCCAAAACTACTCGCCCAAACAATACAAGAAAACGCATACCTTATATGCTTACCAAAGGATCACCACTTCGAGTCAAATCGACGAACGTTAATTCCAGCCTCATGATCGACTCCTAAACAATCAACAAAACACCCTTTAATCCCTTATCCAGAGTAACATTCGAGTTTAATAAAAGGTAAACTTACCGTACAACACAATTGTACACTTGCACAAAGGGGAAAAGATGAAGAAATACAATGAAAACAGAATGGAAATTCAGCAACAAGGATTTTATTTAGAAAAAAAAAGAAAATCAAAAATTGAGAGTGGGGGAGAAGAGAGAAAACGTCAGAGAGCAAATGAGGGAAAAGGGTGATTTTGACATAAGCAGAAGAATAACGTCAGAAAGGTGGAAAAGAGTCTAAAATTGGAAAAAAACTAAACAAAAAGATAATGGCTAAAAATCTGGTAACTCATCTCCTTAATTCTCTCCCTAACCTCCCACAACAACTCCACTACTCGAAATTTCAATTTGACTAGGACTCCTCCATGCCACATGACCAAGCAACAAAAATAATTTCCTTGCTTCCACAAGGATTTGAACTCTAGACCTCCCACACACCAACACACACCTTAACCACCAGACCAGTAGGCCCATTCTGATGTATTTTTATGAACTTTTAACTATAAGCCTACTAACCAGAGATAGGGCTTTATTCATAAAAATACCAAAATTTGCCCAAGTCAAGGCTTGAATTTACGACCTCATACACACACCTACAACATTTAACCACTAAAGCAGACATATATTTCTGTCATATTTTTACAAAAATAAAAATATACATTTTTGGGGCGTTACAACTCTACCCTCTAAAAGAAAATTTTATCCTCGAAATTTCACTTGATCAGAACAGATGAGGATATTGCTGACGCGTCACATCTTCAGGCTCCCACATGGCATCCTCAGTGTTATGATTATGCCACAGAACCTTCACGAAGGGAATAGACTTTTTCTGAAAGACCTTTACATCACGCTCCAGAATTTGAACCGACTCCTCATCAAAGGTCAAGTCTCGCCTAACCTCAATCTCCTCAATAGAAACAATATGCGTTGGATCAGAGCGATAACACCTCAACATCGAGATATGAAATACATCATGAATACGCTCTAACTCCGAAGGTAACTCCAACTGATAAGCGACAGGTCCCACATGTTTTAGAATGCGGTAATGTCCAATAAACCGAGGGCTCAGCTTGCCCTTGCGACTGAATCTCAAAACCTTTTTCCATGGTGAGACCTTGAGAAAAACTAAATCCCCCATAGAAAACTCAATATGTAACACCCTTTACCCGTGTTCAATGCCGGAACAAGATACGAGGCATTACTAGAACATACGCATGTAATCGTAAAAAATCGAGACATAAATTTTACATCTAAATTAAACTTTTCAATTTTCTTCACTAAGTCCCTAATATGGACCTACAAGGCCCAATACATGCTATGGAAGCGGTCTAGGATTAAACCGAGAACTTTGGAAAATGTTGGAAAATTTCTTGAAAAGAGGGGCATATACCCGTGTCCAAGGCCGTGCCTTTCACACAACCATTCACATGCCACTTTTATCACATCAACATCATACACTAATTCATCCACACACATATGCAAGCATGCTCATTCATGAATTGCATCATTTTAACTTATAACATAACCAATAATAACTATATTAAATGGCCTTATACAATAAAGACCTTCAAATAGCATAGGCCAATATTTTAGGCCAACTTATAATAACATATAAACAATTAACCAAGTCCCTATACATGCCAAAAACTTATAAATACTTGAAAACATTTTTATATCGACCAATAGCTTGATAGTGTGATTGAGTCTCTGGCTACCTCCAACTCGAGCTAGCATCTATGAAATTATAGGAAAAAGGAAAGGAAGGGAGTAAGCATTATAGCTTAGTGAGTAAGTATGCAAATAATAAGTAATTAAGTAATATGCTTTTATAAATCTTCACAATATATTTTCAAAATAATACAATCATTAATACACATAGATCCACTATTTACTCAAGTTCAAAACAAGTTATCTATTCAAGTCATAGTTACTAAATTATTTATATATGGAGCTATGGAACTCAAAATTAAGATCCGCTAATTTTCCCTAAAACTAGACTCATATATCTTCATACCATAAAATTTTTAGAAATTTTGGTTTAGCCAATAAGTACAGTTTATTCTTTAAAGTCACCCCTGTTTCACTATTCAACAGTTCTAGCCCCTCTTCACTAAAAATTAATTATCTCCTTGTACGAGATTCAAATGATGTTCCTACTTATTTCTTTTCAAAAAAACTCATCAAGGATTTTAATCATATAAATTATAACCCATAATTATACTTGTACAATTTTTAATGATTTTCCCAAGTCAGAATAGGGGATTCCAAAATCATTCTGACCTTGTCACACTTAAACTCAAATATATCATAATATGAAATTATTTTGCTTACTTGTTTCTTTTATATGAAAATAGACTCAATAAGATTTAATTTGATATCTCATTAAACCTATAATTCAATTTCCACCATTTTTGGTGATTTTTCAAAATAACACAACTGCTGCTGTCCAAAACTGTTTTATTGCAAATTTCACGCTTTCATGAAACATCAAAACAATATGCTCAACATTCAATGACAAAATTCAATTTGCATGCATGATACAAGACTTTATCACTTCACTTACTCTTTTGCAACCTTACCACATTTCGATCTCATACCGAGCACATTGCTCATGGGTGTACACATACAAATACTTGCACTTAACCATCATATGATCACATTTATTTTCATTTAGTTATTTTCCCGTTGAACTCATTAGAATATTAATAGATACACGGTGGCTCCGTACATAACACCACCCTTATGGTTAATGCTATCTGGTACACATAGTAGCCTGCGCTTAGTACTATACATGTGACCAATATTGTGGGGTAGACATAGTAGCCTGCACTTAGTACTACACATGTCGTAGTAGCCTGCACATAGTACTACACACGTGACCATAACTATTTTGTACTCATAATAGCCTACATATAGTACTACACATGAGTTCTCATGACATGTCCTTCGTATCCTTTTCTATTCCAAAAGTTCATCTGGGAATTTCTCACTTATTCTCACTTTGTCAATTGCATCCATAGTCAATCACAATTCACCATTTTGCATCAAATAGTCATTCAATATCCAACCACATCTCATATAATATGACAAAATATTATAACATAAATAAAAATGATGTATTATTTACATACAAACTTACCTCGACACGAAAACGACAAATGAACGTATTTGACATTTTCTTTGATTTTCTTCCGTTCTAAGTCCGAATCTCATTTTCCTTGATCTATAACAACAAATTTAACTCATTTATTCATCATTCTACTTAAATTAGCCTAAATTCACATTTTGGAAAAATTTACATTTTTTCCCCTAGGCCCGAAAAATAAAATTTATTCAATTTCTTTGCATTTTAGGCCTAGTCGAACCATTTTCATAACTATAGCTGTCCAAAATCTGCATTTATTCACACACCTACAGACATTTTACAACTTGTTACAAACTATTCCTTTTAGGCATTTTCACCGAAAATCACTTAGTAAAAGTCATTTCTCTAACCATAAACATGTATTTTCTACCTTTAAACAAACTACTACACACATATTCATCATGGGTCAAAACCTTAAACTTTAACCATATCTCAAATTAATGGTAGAATTAGGTAGATCATGTTACAAGGATTTCAAAAACGTAAAAATCATTAAAAACGAGTTTAGAATGGATTTACAATCGAGCTTGGAAGCTTGAAAAACCTAGCCATGGTTTCCTCTTGAGAAATTCAGCCATGGGGTTGAAGATGGACACAAATTGGCTTTTAATTTTGTTTATTTAATCATTTAATCACTAAATGACCAAAATGCCCCTAACTTAAAAATATTCTATTTCACCCATTTCATGTCCATTTTTGTGCAATAAATTAAAAAAAGGTATAATTGCCATTTAAGGACCTCCAATTTAAAATTTCATAGCGATTTGACACCTCTAGCTTCTAGAACTCAAGTTTTACACTTTTTACAATTTAGTCCTTTTGACTAAATTGAGTGCCCAAACATCAAAAATTTTGTATGAAATTTTCACAGAAGAATTCAGTAAAATTGTAGACCATAAAATATAATAAAATTTTTTTTCCTTGTTAGATTTGTGGTCCCGAAACCACTATTCCAACTAGGCCCAAAATCGGGCTGTTACACGATATCCTTGCTCTTTAGATCCGCATAGGACTTTTGCCTGTAGAAGCCACTTTTAGATGATCCCGAATCAGTCTAACCTTATTTTCAATCTCAGACACCAATTTCAAACCCAGCACACGTCACTTACCTAACTCAGTCCAGCATAAAGGAGTACGACACTTACGACCGTACAAGGCCTCGTAAGGTGCCATCTGGATGCTAGATTGATAGCTGTTATTGTAGGCAAACTCCGCTAAAGGCGAGTACTCCTCCCAATTGCCTCAGAAATCAATAACACAGCTCCTCAACATGTCCTTTAGTATCTGAATCACCCTCTAAACTGGTTGAACAAATCATCAATTCTCGGAAGTGGGTACTTATTCTTGATCGTCAGCTTGTTCAACTACCAATAATCGATACACATCCGCATGGATCCATCCTTTTTCTTTACAAAAAGTACTAGTACACTTAGACGGATGAACCCACGATCTAACAGCTCTTGCATCTGAGCCTTAAGCTTTGTAAGTTCTTTCGGTGCCATTCAATAGGGGGCGATAGACACCGGAGCTGTACCCGGCTTAAGCTTAATCCCAAATTCTACTTCTCAACTCGAAGGTAAACTCGGTAGTTCTTCAGGAAAGACATTCGAAAAATCCCTCACAGTTCTGATGTCATTTACCGAAGAGTCCCTAGAACCAGAAACACTGATGTAAGCCAAGAATGCCTCACATCCTTTCTGCACCAACTTTTTTGCCACTAACGCCGAAATCTCATTAGTCAGATAATCCCGACATTCCCCAATCACAACCACCTCGTTGTCCCCCTTGGTTCTCAAAATGACCTTCTTAGTCGCATAGTCCAGACTCACCTGGTGTTTGACCAACCAGTCCACTCCCAAAATCAAGTCGAACTCCCTAGACGGGAGCTCCACCAGATCAGCTAGAAATACTGTCCTTTGAACCTCTAACGGGATGTCTCTATACAGTCTACTAATCTAGATAGTTTGCCCGAAAAGACTCAATACTGTTACATCACTATCAGTACTATCAACTGGAGTCCCCAGAGTTTTAGCCATAGTACTAGCTACGTATGAGTGTGTAAAGCCTATGTCTATTAGTGCAAGACAAGGTACATTATAAATTGAAAACGTACCAGTAATGACGTCCATAGCATCTCGATCCTCTCGGCGATGAGTAGCATAAACAAGAGCAGGTTGCCTCGGCTCAATATGTCTAGCACCTCTGCCTGGTGCTCTCAGTCCACGGCTCATGTCGTTACTACCCCTAACCTAACCATGGCTCTTAGGCGGCTGTTGAACTACCCTCAGTGATTGTGCAGTACCAGAACCCGCAGCTTGCACCTGATCGGCCCTCAGCAGACACTCTCAAACATGGTGCTCAATAGACCTACATCTTAAACAATCCCTAATCATCCTCCAACATTCGCCCAGATGGCGTCTTCCACAATGCTCATAAAGCATGATCCCAGTAGGTGCAACAGGGGCCCCAACTCTAACTGGCCCATTAGATCTAACATTTTTCTTAGGCCTCATCGCAGAACTCGAAGGCTCCGAATCCCTCTTATTCTTACCTCTCTCATTATTTCGTTATGGAAAAATGTATAACGGGAAGGATAAATCATATAATGATTCATGGAAATGGTTTAAGGTACTGAATCGCTATGTCCTAAATATCATCATCAATTTGCAAACGAAACTTATGTATCATAGAAATCAAATAGCCCAAGGCAAAAGAATTTTCCATCGGCTTTTTTGAACATTCAAGCTATACATTGAAGCATTTTGATACTATAAGCCATTAGTCTAAATTGACAACACATTCATGTATGGGAGATATAAGCATCACTTGTTGTTGGTTGTTGCACAAGATGGTCATCGAAAATTTCTACCAATAACATTTACAATTGTTGAACAAGAAATCGCCGATACTTGGGACGTATTCTTGACTAAATGGAGAAGGAATGTTGTGCCATAACCCGATATATGCATCATGTCTGATAAGGTACTAAGAATACATGCTGTAATTGATCAACGTGAAAGCTTATGGGATCATGCAAACCATAGGTACTGTATATGTCATATCGGGTCAAATTACATGGGCCAATTTCACAAGGATGATGAGCGATGATATGTTATAAACATGTATAGATAGTAAATATTATTTTCTATATCATTCTTTAACACACTGCTTGCATTCATAGATATATTCTTTATTTTCTTCAACAGAGTATGAGCTCGTCCAACATTGATTCCATTAAATGTTGAAGAATTTGTGTGCAATAAAAAAATATGGTACTGAATACCTCGATGGGATGCCTAAGGAATAATGAACTCAATCATATGATAGAGGTCTACGATACAAACATATGACAGTGAAACTAGTTGAATGCATAAATGTCATATTAAAAATGACACGTCATTTGACAATAACATCGGTGGTCTAAGAAACATACTTCCACTTATTAGCCTTGTTTCCAAAGCAAGCTAAAAAGTATGTAAGATAGATAAAGGGCGGGCGAATTTGGTGTGAGGAAGCAAGAAAAGATATAGCAGAAAATGCAACAAGAGCGAACTCTATGTCTATAGTGTGTCACTTGCATCCAATGAAGTATTTCAAGTTACGGAATTCCATAGACCCGATGAGGGTATCACCAAGGATCGTATCATGTATACCCAAAACAAAAGACCTACTACTATAGGAGATTTCAAGTATTTCATTTTCCATGTGCATATGCAATTGAAGCATGTGCCTTGATACATTTGGATTGCATGAATTATTTGATGAAGTGTACAAACTAAAACAAATATATAAAGCATGGAAGTCTAAATTCCCACCAATCCGAAATGAAGGTAGATGGTTGTCTATTTAGAATGCTGCATTCAAATTACTTCCACATCTTGAGTTGCGTCGCAAGCCAAAAGGCCGACCGAAATCTAGTCACATAGTAACAAAATGGATATTTAGGAGAAGATAAACCAACCAAGGATATACAATTATTGTAGGAGCCTAAGACATAGTAAGAAAACATATCCACATTTAAGGGCAACATTGAGGCGAAAGTCTAATTAAAAAAATTATTCATTTTTTTGATAAACATACAAAAAAACAAACAAATTTTTTGATAAAATGTAAATAAGTAAATTACTGATATAAAAAGAAAATTGAAATATTAAAAGAACATTACTTATGTAAAATAAAATTAAAATTTAACAAACTAAATGATGGTGTACATGAAACAAATTAAAATAAAAAATCATCTCCTCGTCAAGCTGACTGTGTGACATAACTTGATAGGTTTCAATAACAAGGAGAATTCAGTCATGCTTGGGGTTTCAGCTAGTCATCGTTGTCTTCATCTTTATCTTCATCTCCATCTCCATCTCTACCTCTATCGCCACCTCCACCTCCATCTCCACTTCCATCCTAATATTTATCTTCATTTCCATCTCCAACATTATCTTCATCTTCATCTTGTTATGCTATGTTAGATTGCATTTGTGTCCTAGGTTGTCATTGTCTATCGTCGATTATATTAGTAGGTGGTTGTGAAGATGGCCCACCTCTAAAGAATAGTGATTCTAATAGTTGTCGATGAAGAAATTTTTGGTGTTGAATAACCAAATACTGCTTAAAATGTTGGAACCGCAGGCGATGGTGGATGCATTAGTGTTGTTGATGGCAGTGGTGTGTAATATGCTCCTGCGGATTGAGGTGTTGCAAAAATATTCCTAAAGAAGTTGTTGATGCATGGTATAATGGTGAATAATTTGGTGCTTGTGTGAAGGACGTGGGGTTAGTAAATGCATCAAAAAAATGAGCCATGCTGATCAAAAGTTGCATCCATTGATAAAGATTTGGGGTTGGAGCTGATGATGATGAATTCGGTACATGTACTCCCGATTGTGGCATCGTATGGAGTCGCGTTAGCCTTCTACACTGAATTTATCTACTCCTTTCCTCTTTCAACAATAGATATGGCTTACAATAAAGTCTAAACCATGTCATGTAATCCAAAGACATTGACATATCTAGTCTGACAATTGGTTCGCGCATAGGTGTTAAATTGTACCTATGTTCCCACAATTAGATATACTTAGCATCAAATTTAAGCTAATCTTCACCGGTTTGCCCCTGCAAGTAAATATTGTGAAGTTCATCGAGGTTTAAAGGTGAAGGTGAAATAGTTGTCACAAACCGAAACTGGCATATCACTCGATCATATTCAAGCATCTTAATTGTTGCAAAAACTTTCAACGACACTTTGACATGCCAGATATGGCGATAACTCCCAAATTCGATCGAGATGCATTCTTGAATTCTTGTGTCAGAGTATGAAATCCATTCAAACTATAGTATGAAATTATAAATTTTATTATGTACCTAATATTAACTTTCAAATCCTTATATAATTATTATGTAATTGAAAATTTAAAAAACTAACCTCAATTTCTGATCGTGGATCTAACAATAACTAGATATGTAATGCCCCGAATTTTGGGCCTAGAAGTTTTGGGTTATTAAGCTTAGGGATAGTGAGGAGGTTGCTCATAAGTGTTTAGTTGTGCTATTTAGAGTAAGAATGGGCCTGCTGATCTGGTGGTTGAGTGAGTGTTAGTTTGTTTCTGGGTACTTGAGTTCGAATCCTTGTGTGAACAATTTTGGAGGAATACTTTTTAACAGTTTTATTTTACTATGGGATTTTTTTAATTTTCATTAATTTTATTTTTATGAGGATTTTATTTTATATTATTATTATTTTTCTTTTTACCTCTTTTACGTTCTCCTCCTCATCTTCCTCTCCTCCTTCATTTTCTTTTTTTTTTTTGGTTTTTAAAAATTAAGCCCCAAAAATTTGAGTTGGCTTTTTAGTTTCGAGAATTTTGCTCCTCGATCGTCTTCCTCGTCATCAAATCAGGTGTGGGATTCAAACCCTATCTGCTCTATTTTTATTTTTCCACAAGTAGTTGTTTCAGCTTTTCGTAAGGTTCTTTGAACCGTCGATTTTGGGTTTTAGATGCAAATAATGAGGGGATTTCTCCCTCTTTTACTATATCCTTGATAATACTAAGGATGGAGATTGTTTTGGTGGCTTTAACAGCAATTTTGGGGCTATTTTAGGGTGGTTTGTGACCTCTCCGAGGGCCACATGAGCGTGTGTCGACTCACACGGCCATGTGGAATTATGCATTAAGGTTTTTGGCTGAATTTGGGAGCCATACAGTCGTGTGCCCGGTTTGGGGATTTTGTCGATATTCACATAGCTGTGTCCTCTAGTCACACAAGCGTGTGTAATTGGGAATTAGGGATTCAGTGATATTGATTTATACGGTCGTGTTGCTGATTTGGGGATTTAGGGATCCCATACGGGTATGTGTTCTGGACACACGGTCGTATCTGGTGTGGCACACGGGCTTGTAAGGTCCTCACTCGGCTGTGTTTGCCCTGCATTGATTTTAGCAAAATTGGACAGTGAGTTACACGGCCTGTTCACATGGTTGTGTCCCTACTTCACACAGGCATGTGTCTCTGTCACACGGCCATGTGCTACCCTTCACACGAGTGTTTGGATCCCCACATAGCCTAGGTGCTCCACACGGCTGAAGCACAAGGAAGTGTGGCCCTATCTCGCCAAATAATGTTTTTAGGTCAAATTTAATTGCAACCGCAACTTTGTGTGTTCCAACCCCCGACTAAGCTTTATTGAGGGTAGTTATGACTCTGATCTGGGCTTGAGATGTGTGTTATTGTGTTATTTGTGATTGGTTGTGTGATAAGCTTGATACTGAATTTGAGTAAATGAGTGTGCTCATCTCTGATTCTGATTGATTGAATGCGAGTGTTTGCCTCTGAATGATTGTCTGGAATTGGTATTATGATTTTGTACATAAGACTGCATACATACATACATACATACATACATACATACATACATACATACATACATACATACATACATACATACATGTGCATAAAGTGTTTCAGGATGGGGTTTTAAAGAGAAGGAAGACTGTGACTGAACTGGTTGGCAGTTTAACTGCAACTGGACTATACAACAGATTATCGCACTGCACTGTACAACATGTACATTAGCTACGCTACGTACCATTAACTGATCTAGCAGCTCAGCTACAATTTACTGGAATAGCTGTTTACCGCATTGCACTGTACCACATATACGTTAGCTATGCTACTTACACTTATCTGATTCGGCAGTTCTACTGTATGTCTGTACTGCGGTTTACTACATGGCATTGTACAGCTTATACGCCACCTTTGCTGCGTAATATATGGATTGGTAGTTTACCTACTTACTGTTAGCCCCAACACCCAGAGGGTCGTGGGCAGTCCCAATACCCTGAGGGTCATGGACTTACTGAAAGGCTCTTAAGCCTATTGACTAGCAGCTCAGCTGCAATATACAGATATGTGCCGCATTCGGTACAGCTTGTAAGTATAGGGATGGAGGGTGTTTTAAACCCCACAGTAAGTGTAGGGATGGACGGAAGGTGTGTCGATTGGATAGATGGGTGTTTTAAACCCCACAGTAAGCGTAAGGATGGACGGAGAGGTGTGTTGGTTGGATGGTTGGGTTATTTTATAATTCAACTGCATACATATGCATTTTTTTGTGTAATTTGCATGCATCACAACTGTTGAGTGTTTCTGTTTGACAGAATGACACCATTGTGTATCTGATTATTTCTGTCAACTGGAAAACATATACGATTGTGTGAGTTTGTAGACATTGATTGTAACTGACCTACTGTATAGTTATAGTAACTGTATGACAGATTGAGAACTAATGTTATTGAGATTGAATAGCATGCGATTGTGTGACTGAGTGTGTTTTTAACATGCTCTAATATTGTTATCTGTCGGTACATCCGTTGTGAAATGCACCAACTAGTTCTATAAAGCTCTGTAAGTATGTTCTGCGCCTGAACTGCTTGCTGGCTTTTTATTTCTAATTCTATAGATAGTCAGTTTGATCTCACATTGAGCTCGTGTAGCTCACCCCTTTCTGTTTCCCTTTCAGGTACCTTTTGGAAATCTATTGTTGGACCTAGTATGCGAAGGCCTCGGACAGTCACGATTGCAAAAGTTTATTTCGGTTTTATTTTCTGATTTATATTTTGATTACACTGTTTTGAAATTGTAAAAAATTATAATATTGTGGTAAAGCTTCTGTTTTGGATTTTTACTCATTTATTTGATTCTAACTATTTATTAAACTTGTCCGTAATTTTTATTAATTGATATTTAAACAATTTAATGGTTTCAAAAATGGAATTTTTGAAAGACTGGATTTGTAAAATTTTCTCACGATCACTTCGGTGATCAATGTAGCATCTGAAATTGGTTTAAACTTCTAGGCTGGGTTTGGGGTGTTACAAGATATCTTCAAGCTCCTTTGGTATACGCACAAGACTTACGTCATTGTTCCAGTTTTTAAAATAATGTTATTCCAAAAATATAATAAGGAAAAATAATATGATAATTATATTATTAAGGGAAGTTTACTTGAGGACGTAAAAGTGGTAAGTGGTACCATGCCCATACCTAAAGAATGAGTATAGAACAACTTATTTTAATTTTTTTGTGCTTTTACGACAACAGATCTAATTAGTAATTTAATTAAACTATATTACGATAAATCCTAAGGTAATGAAAAGTCATATTTTATAAGAATAATTAAAATCCATAAAAATAAGATGGGAAAATAATTTGTAGACATTATCAATTCTAACGACGGAAGATTAACTCGCTTCAGTAGTCATAACTAACTCATATTTCAGGTTCTATTCAATCAACTAGTCATTAACCTAGCAGGATCTCTCGACCTTCCATTAATCTAATGAGTCGGCAAGAATTACTTATCTGTCAACCTCACAGTCTAGACCAGATTGGGGTAAGGTGTTCAAGGATATGCAATACCAATTTTGGGTTTATTTCCACCTAGGACCTCCTAAGATTGTCAGGCCTAGGGTTTTAAGTTCTTCCTATCTCAACCAGTTGATCTGTTAAGAAACCCTACATATAAGTTATTTACTCCCATATCCACTCTCTAATCTCCTATTAAGGGATTAGTTCCTTGTGGCTCTAATAAACATCATAAACTTTATTGAAAAGATAAGCATAAATAATAGATCAAGAATAGAGTTTAAGAAGAATCCTAATATATATATTGATAATTGCACGAACAACAATCTATGAAGAGTTTATGAATCCACAAATTGAGTTCCACGATAATTAAAATAAAAACTAGAATAGAATTACAAATGAAAATAACCTAAGTACAAAATAGCTAAAGAGAAACTTAAAATAAAGCTAATTGAAAACTGTAACATAGAACTTGAATAAAACCTATTTATGAAGTGTTTAGAGTTGACTATTTATAAGCTTAGGGTTGGTCGTCATCCATTGACCTAATTGGGCTGACGTTTTTGCGTTAAAGTTTTTTGTGCGGACTAAAATACCTTTAGCTCATTAATTCCCCTTGTCAAGGCGATGTCGCGACACCCTCTAGTATGTGTTGCGATATTGATGGCTTTTTAGATGCTAATGCTTAATTATAGGGCTGTGCCGCTACACCCTCTAGCTTTGTCATGACACTGAAGGCAGTTTGCTTCTTTTGAGTGCTCTACTCACTATATTGTGACATCAACACTCCATGTTACAACATCGTGGCCAATATTATGTTCCTATGCCTCCAAATGATGTCCTACACACTCACCGAATACGTTAGCCTTCCTTTAGGCCTATTTTAACCCTTAATGTCATATATCAATTTACACTTTTTATTATTTATTATCTAAAAGTGAAAACCAAGTAAAAACAAGAATAAATTGCTTTCATACAAGCTCTTCAAGTATAGAAAATGTTTAATTGTAATAGCCCGATTTGGACCCTAGTCGGAACAGTAGTTTTGGGACCACATATTCGAGTCTGAAAAATATTTTAATATTATTTTTTGTGTCTGTGTTATATGAATTGATGTCTGTGAAATTTCTGTGAATTAGTTTGTCTGTTTGAGTGCCGAATTATGAAAAATGACTAAATCGCAGGAAATGCAAAATTGTCCTACTATTTGATCAATGGTTGAATTGACATGTCTTTGTAAGTGTGAGGTCCTTATTAAGTAAATGAACCATTAAAAATGTTGGTGGACATTTATGGATAACCATATTATGCTTTATATGTTTGTTTAATAAGGTTAATATGGTAAATGAAATTTATAATGTAGATTTAATAATAATAAAGTATGAAAATAGGCCATTATTCATGCATGAGTGCCGAAAATTGAATGAAAAAGAAAGGAAAAAGAATACTAGGGTTTAGCCAATTAAATTGGTGATTAAGTTATGTGTTTTGATTCATTTTTGATGATTTTTGTGTTTTTGAGATTGTTGTTATGTGTTCTTCAAAGCCCATGCCTAAATTTCTGATTTTGTTGAAGATTATGAAATGTGCCTTTGATGATTTTGTAAGCTTTGTGTTGTAAATTGATGAATTATGGAAAATATATGTTAGATTAACACGTTTGTATTTGATTTTTTCATGAAATTGAGCTATTTGGGCTAATTTGTAAAAATGATAGTTTGGAGGACTAAATTACGAAATAAATGTGATTTGTGGGCTTAGATGGAAGCCATAAAGATTCAGTTATGATGAGATTATGCATATTTGTGATTTTGTGAAAAATGGACTAAATTGTCAAAGTGTGAAAATGTGAGGGCTAATTTGCAAATTTCCCTAAATATCTATTAGCGGATTGATTTGAATGAGATGAATGATTGAATGGCTGAATTTCAATTTATTTAGATCAAGATAAAAGAAAAATGGAATTAGACCAGAGAAAGTCGAAAATAGTCGATTAGTCGATTTCGTCCATTCAAATTTGTACGAGGTAAGTCTATATACAAATAAATGTGATTAGGTTGATTTATTTATATTTATATATAATTTAGTTGTGATGAACGATTGTGGGAGATGAATATATAAAATCCGAGAATGTTTTGAATATGTGACGACATCCAAAAAGCCCCGTTCGAACCTTAGGAATAGATAGGATACATATGTGACATAGGATCTGATATCTGTTTATGTGTAAGACCACGTCCGGGACGTTGGTATCGATATGAGATTTATGAGTAAGACCATGTCTGGGACATCAGCATCGTATTTAACTTCGTGTGAGACCCCGTCTGGAACAGTGGCATCGATATCTAATTACATGTAAGACCACGTTTGGGATGTTGGCATTGTACGATCTTCTCTGAGTTTTTCGTGTGTCCTTTTTTATTTCGGATGGTTCAACGGGTATTCGAAGAAAATGAATGAATGTATGAATATGCTTCTGATTCTGGTATGTATGAAATATGTATTATGTTTGAGATTGAAAGGTAGTATATGTTCAATTATGAACTTTTAATATATATATATATATATATAGTGATATGAGAATAAAATGTGGTATATGTTCAAGTGATATATGTGATCATGTGAATTACATGTGAAATGTGGATCATTAATTGGGTTTTGCCATAAACCTTTAGGTTAAATTAGACTATGAATGTGTTTTTGGACAGTTTATTTGTATATGGCTTACTAAGCTCTTTGTAGCTTACTCTGTGTGTTTTTAAACTGTTTTACAGATATCGTTGCTACTGAAAGCTCGGGGATTCGTTGAGGATCATCATCACACTATCTAAACTTGTTTCAGTAAACTTTTGAATGCATAAATGTTGAATTATGGCATGTATAAGCTAGATAAGTTAAATTAAGATTTTGTGATGTATATATGTTATGCCATGTGATATGGCTAACTAATAGTTATGAATATGGTTATTTTGGTAAATTTGATATGTTTTGTGATGTTTTTATGATCTTATGAGAAATGAACATTTTGGTATGAAAGTGTTGGAAAATTGGTAAGTTTAGCCATGGATTGGATGTGGTATTGATGATTTATGATATATATGTTGTGGCATGAAATTGGTTGAGATTTGGTATGATTTTGTTTGGAAATTGAATGTGATTTGAGATGAGAAATATATGGTATTAATGATGAATGTTTTGAGTATGTTTTGGCTGGTAATATGTTGGTATAAATGCATTTGTTTTGTGATAAACAATAAATTATACATATTTTTACCTCATGTTTAGCCTAATTTTTGGATGAATTATTATTAATTTTGTGAGAATTGGTGCTCTTAACCCTTCTATTTCATGTTGTATACTCAGGAGAGCATAGGGAAGAGAAAAGAATGAAAAATGGACCGAAAACGAAGAAAATGGGCCAAAGTGTAAAAATGATACGGCCCAAGAAGTCACCACACGGCCGTGCCACACAAGGTCCAACACGGCCCAGCCCCGACAAGTACGACCAGGCCACACAGCCGTGCCACCTCAACAGGCCCAAACACGGCCCTTATTGAAACCACACGGGTGTGGCCCTATCGTGAGGAAGTGCAATTTCACTCGGATTTGGATACTTAGAGGCTAAGAAAGGCATTCCCAAAGCTCTATATAAAGACCCTGGGAGGAAACTTTAAGGGAGTACTCTTTTCTCCCAAAAAGGAGCACCATATTTCTGCCAACACAAGAAGTGAAAGCAAGGAATTACTCCAAGGGAAGTCAATTGATTCATCCCAGAAGCCAGAATTCTACATCAAGACAGAGGATCTTCTTAAATTCCTTCAGGGGTTTTTGGGTTCTTTATGTTTTGTTATCTTATTACTTCTGAGATGTTTTCTTTATTAATTATGAACTAAACCCCTCAAATACTTGAGAGGGATGAACCCTAAGACAAATCTTGTTATTATTCATTCTTGAATTATATGATAAATACTTGAATTGTTCTTAATTATGTGTTCTTAATTCTTGGTTTAATAATCCTAGGTATTAAGTCAAGAAACTGATATGCTTAGGCAGAGGAGCAAAAGTCCCTATTTTAAGAGTAGATCTACCATAATTAAGCGGAGTTGCATGCAACCCTAGACATAGGGCAACATAAATCTACCGGATTAGGGTCAAACCTAATAGGGGGATCCATAGATCGAATTAATGCAACCTAGGGGTGTTAATTAATAAAGAAACTTTAGTTAAACACCTAGGATTAGTTGTTCTTATCCTCGACAGAGGTATTAACATAGGTTAGGGATCTCTACGGATCAAGTCAAGTGAAAAAATCGTCTAGTTCAAGAAGTTAAATAATAAGTGAAGTCTAGGTGGATTCTCCCTTGAGTATTGCTTATATCAATTAGTTTTCCAAAAGAATCTTTCCCCACTTTACTTTTTGTGCACTTTTAGTTAGTTTTAGAATTAGTTTCAAACAACCCTCTTTGATTTTTAGGCTAGATAATAGAAAAGAAGTAAGTATTAGTACTTTTGGTTTCCTTGGGTACGATAACTCGGTCTTGCTGCTAAACTATACTACCGTTCAATAGGTGCGCTTGCCTTTAAAATCGTGATATTAGTTAGTTTTTGGTGTGATCAGTTTTTATAAATTTTATTACTTAATATCGCGAGTATCATTTTGGCTTGTAGGGATGACCCAAAATGGGTGGCAGGTTTGGCTTTTCGAATGGCCTATTTTGTGCCACACGGTCAGAGCACACAAGTGTGGGGCTCAACCGTGCGTCCCCTATTTTATAGCTTAAATGGTCAGTATAGCACACGGACTAGACACACGGTCGTGTCTGGTGACTGTGTGACCAACTTAGTATAGCATATGGGCTAGACACACGAACGTGTCTGATGACCGTGTGGCTAATTCAGAATGACACATCGGATGGACACACAGGCGTATCTGGTGACTGTGTGACTTAGTCAGTGTTGCACACGAGCTAGTGTAAAGTGTGAGGCACAGTCACGTGGGATGCATGATACAGTCGTGGAAGGTACACGGCCTAGCCACATGGGCGTGTGCCTTATTTTAAGTAGAAAATTTTATGAGTTTTCTAAAACTTTCTAAATGCTCGGTTTAGTCCCAATCTTCTTCTAATGCATGTTTAAGGTCTAGGAGACCTACATAAGGGACTCAATGATTATGTATGATTATGATTTGATGTTGATGGTTGTCAAATGTCTGAAAATGTTCTGATTTGTCTGCTAACACTTCTAACACTAGTTTGGCGACGGATACGGGTTAGGGTGTTACATTAATCTGCTATAATGAATCGTGGTAGATCAAGGAGACACCTTAAATGTACCTAACTTCGAGATTTATCTGGCATTAGAAGACCCCTGATCAACCTCAGTATAAATGCTCAGGCAAATTATTGTCTTTCAACCACACTAGAAGAGTTGTTAAGATGTGATGAATTATTTTCTAACCATTTCATATCCATTCGGTTACCACTAAAATTTTTTGGAACCTTGCCTAATAGTTGGTGGAAAAATGCATTCCAATCACTGACGTTGTAACAACCCATACCAAGTCTAATCGTCGGACCCAAGCTGCAAGATGCTACAACAGTAAACCGGAACATTCATATGCAATTTAGTTAAAATATTCAATTAACCAATATATACAAGTTATGTCCATGTTACACATGCATTAAAAACAAAACCAAGTCTAAACCGAGCTTACGAAAGCCCTTAAACAAGCTCAAAAACTAAATTGGGATCATTTTGAAACTTTTAAAAAACGATAAATAAAATAGTAAAATAGGGGTCACATGACCGTATGATAAGGCTGAGGTCGTGTGGGACTATATCACACAATCGTGTCCCCAACCCGTGTAATCCAAGGTCACATGGCGATGTTGTAGTGTAACTCACTGTGGTTGTGTGGACTGAAAACCACCCTGAATGTGTTGAACACACAACCGTGTCATCCAACTGTATGCAGTATAAATTAACTATTTTAAGAAATTTGCATACCATTTATACTTATTGACCTATAATGCCATTTAACACCATTCAAACCTACTCCAAGACATGCACATTCCAAAACTCCAATTCACATTTTTATTTAAACATACAACCAATATGCCCTCATTGGCACCAGAGTTCACTAAATTCAAATCAAATACAATATATACTAAAGTTTTTAAGTGTTTCATTTCACAAACTATTTCATATGCATAACACCATTCCAAAACATAGTCATTATGTAACTGTTTAAATGTCAAATTAGTGCCAAACACATAATACAAACAAATTACATATAAGTTTGTATACAAATCTAGCATGCCAAAAAATGCTCAACATCTTACAAAGGTTAACCATCCTATGTACATGCCACAAATAACCAAGTTTGAAACACCAAAATTTTACGAAATCAAAAGATATTAGGTGTGTGCTTCTCGTTGATCCAATCGACATGTTCCGAATGTCCAAAATCTACAAAAAAGTAGTAACATGGTAAATATTATAATACACTTAGTAAGCTTATCCAATATAAACATTTACCTTACTTTATGAAAAACATGGTTTAATTGTGAAACAATCTGACCTATTATGACATTCAAAACAACATCATATACGTAAGACTTTAAGCCAAAACTACACACACACATATATATAGAGAGAGAGAGATTCAAATGGTAAATTTCGAAACCCAACCCAATATACATATATATATATATATCATGAATTCATTTTCTAATTTATCACATTGCTCACATGCATCATTCAATTTGCAACATATACTCTTACCATAAACATCCATTATGTAATACAAATATACCTATCAAAATTCAACCATATCATGAATATAGAATCAAAGCTTTGAGCTCAATTGTAACACCCCAAAACCAGCCTAGATGTTATGGCTGAGTCTGGCGATGTCACATGAAAGGAATTTTGAAAATGATAAACCTTTTTTGAATTATCAACTCTTATTTGCTTTTACACATTTCAAAACGTTTATCAATGCATGCGAGTTTCCGTAAAACATATCTTTTTAGCGAAAGCTTAGGGAAAATGTTTATTTTTAAAAAAATAATTCATATTTTTAGAAAACCTTAATTTCGTAAAATTGTCGCTCCGAAGAAAGCATTTGATGAGGCATGCATAAAAGCAATTCACAAAAACCAATCCCAGAGTTTAAAAGTCCACACAGTCCAAAGAGCCCTAACATTTACAAATTCTCATTTAAAAACCAAAACCTAAATAAAACTTCAAAACAAATAAAATAGTTTCTGGCAAGTGGTCACTGCCGAGTCCTCCGTTGCACCGATCCACCTAAGTTTGTGGATTACTTATACAGTATAAACAAAAAAAGGGGTGAGTTTACGTAAACTGAGTGTGTAACCTAGCAGAATTTAGCAAGCAACATACAGAATATCATCAATCAAACAGATAAAGATTCAAGCCTAGGCCCATTATGGATATAGATGCAGATTCGGGCCTAACCCTATCTCAAATATAGATAAACAGAATTAGCAATTGAAAATCAGATATCCTACCCCCATCCTCTACACATCATCTCTGACCATCCCTACACATCATGTGGGGTTTAAAACACCCACCCAACCCTATACACCATACTTTACCGATGCGGTAATAATAGATATAATGCAACCATGCTGCCAGATAATAGGCATAAATTGCCTTTTAGAACACTTCCTCTAATATACATAATCCCACCCCAATAACAGAAACAGAAATAGAAACAAATATGCAATTTATCATGCTCAACATGCTATTAACCAAATAATAGGTAGACATACAGAATAGTAATTAGTCATGCATAGTATTATCGTGCTTAGTACAGAATATTAGTCTATCAGATTAGCTTATCGTACATATTAGGGTTTATTTAGCCCTTACCGACCCTACAGTAGGCCCACAGACGTTTGGGATGACCTGTGCAGCCCTAGGGGAAAATTCAGTATTTGTAGGCCCATACACCCGGATTGGCCTTGCCCATGTGGATCACACGGCCTAGCCCAAAAGTTCACACGCCCGTGTGACACACTCGTATGGGCCGACAAGCCTAGTTTTTCCTAGCCCGTGTGGCTCACACAGCCACACTCTGGCCACCGTATGGTCGTGTCCTACACACAGCTACACTCCAGCCACCGCACGGCCGTGTGCTGCGCACGGCCATGCGTTCATCGACCACACGGCCGTGTTGTTGCACACGGCCTACCACATGGGTGACCACATGCCCGTGTGGCATCGATAGATTGCAATTTTAGCTTTTACTTATTCCTATTTTTCTGCATTTCGGGTACACACCTGGTATCGTTGCGATGCTACTACAAACAATAACACTTTAGAACCTAAAAATCGACATATGAACGCCCAAATTCAGTAACACCTTCGAACACTTTAATGGAAAAATTTCATAAATGAAAATGCACAATATCCAACAATACATTCGGCTACTTACTAGTAACAAGAAGGAATCCTCATGTTCAAATAGTTGTAGGAGCACCCACAAATTCTTGCCCTTCCCTTAATTTAAAGTAAGCACAAGAATCCCCATGAACATACTAACCATAAATCAAAAAGATAACATAGTATAAAACTTATCGCACGAGTGCAACCAAACGAGGCATAGAAAAGATATGATTTTGCCAAAAACGAAAGGAATGAGAGTGAGAAAAGAGGTACAAATTTAGCAGAGAGGAGAACGGAAGCAAAACATCAAAAACTGAGAGAATATTAGAAAAAAAGAAAAAAATAGAATCCCAATACCAATCCCTTGATTCTCTCCTACTAACCCCACTAACATCCAACTTCTCAGAATTTTATTCCACCGAAACACTGACACAGAATCGAGCCAAAAATGATACCCACGCTCACGCCGAGATTCGAACACAGAACCTCCAACACACAGACTCCCTTACCACTTAAACCAATAGGCTCATTCTAATATGGTTATACAAATAATTAAACTTAAGCCCAATGAACAAGGATAAGGCTTAAATCTGAAAAATACCAAAGTTTACCCAAGGTAAGGCTTGAACTTGGGACCTCCCACACACACCCAGAACACTTAACCACAGAAGCAGAAAGATAGTTGTGTCAAATTAATATAGAAGCAGATATAAATTATTCGGGGCGTTACAACTCTGCCCCCTAAAAGAAATTTTGACCTCGAAATTTACTTGATCAGAAGAGATGAGGATATTGCTGACGCATCGAGTCCTCAGGTTCCCACGTGGCTTCCTCAGTGCTATGATTCTGCCATAGAACTTTCACAATTGGAATAGACTTTTTCCTCAAAACCTTAACATCCCGAACCAGAATCTAAATCAGCTTTTCCTCAAAAGTCAAATTCAGTCTAACCTCTATCTCCTCAACCGAGACAACATGAGATAGATTAGACCGGTAGCGCTTCAACATCGAGACGTGAAACACATCATGAATACGATCTAGCTCAGGGGGTAATTCTAACTGATAAGCAACTGGTCCCACACATTTTAGAATCCAGTACGGTCTAATAAACCTAGGGCTCAGCTTGCCCTTAAGACCGAACCTCAAAATCTTCTTCCATGGAGAAACCTTAAGAATCACGAAGTCCCCCATAGATTACTCAATTTCACACCTTTACAAATCTGCATAGGATTTCTGTCTATCAAAAGCTGCTTTCAAACGATCTTGAATCAGTCTAACTTTATCCTCGATCTCAGAAACCAACTCAGGACCCAAAACTCAACGTTCACCCAACTCTGTCCAACACAATAGAGTACGACACTTGCGACCATACAGGGCCTCATAAAGTGCCATCTAAATACTAGTCTAGAAGCTGTTATTGTAGGCGAACTCGGCTAACGGCAGATAATGCTCCCAACTACCTCAAAAATCAATCGCACAACTCCAAAGCATATCTTCCAGTATCTGAATCACCCTATCAGATTGACCATCAGTCTGAGGATGGAACACAATATTGTAGTCTAACCTTGAACCTAGAGCTCGTGTAATTTCTTCCAAAATCGAGACACGAAGTGAGGATCCCTATCAGAAATAATCTAGACAGGTACCCTATGCAGTCTTACTATCTCAGATATATATAGCTTTACCAACTTCTGAAGAGAACAGTTCGTCCGAATCAAAATGAAGTGAGCAGACTTGGTCAATCGATCTACAATAACCCAAACAGAATCCTTCTTAGTAGGTGTCAAGAGCAACCTAATAATGAAGTCCATCGTTACTTATTCCCATTTCTGTAAGGGAATTTTAACCGGCTGTAGCAAACTTGAAAGCAACTGGTGTTCAGCCTTGACCTGCTGACACATCAAATCGAGCCACAAAATCTGTAACCTCACGTTTCAAACCTGACCACTAATAAAGTTCACGAAGGTTATAATACATCTTATTATCGCCAAGATGCATAGTATAAGAACTACTATGAGCCTCCCTCACAATCGACTGTCTTAGATCCACATCACTCGGTATACAAATCCAACCACAAAAATAGAGTACCCCATCATTATTTAGTCCAAAATTCGAAGTGCTGCCACTCTCAACCTGACAAAAATGCAAACCCAAAGATCATCCCCCAACTGCTTATCTCGGATCTATTCAATCCAAATCGCTTTTACTTGTAATTCAGCCAATAGGCTCCCATCATCAAATAGACTAATTTGAGTGAACATCGCTCTTAGATTAGTCATTGCACTACGGCTCAGAGCATCGGCCACCATATTGGCCTTACCAAGATGATACTTGATGATGTAGTCGTAGTCTTTATGCAGCTCAATCCAACGACGCTACCTAAGATTCAGTTCCTTCTGTGTGAGGAGATACTTGAGGCTCTTGTGATTACTGTAGATAACACACCTCTCACCGTATAGATAATGCAGCCAACTCGAGATCATGCATTGGATAGTTTGCCTCGTGTTACTTAAGCTGACGAGACGCATAAGTTATAATTTTTCCATCTTGCATCAGTACACATCCCAAGCCGACGTGTGATGCATCACTATATACCACAAACTCTTTCCCGGGTTTAGGCTATATTAGAACATGAGCTTGAGTCAAAACAGATTTGAGCTTCTTAAAGCTCATTTGCTATGCATCAGTCCAGACAAAAGGAACTCCCTTCCACAGAAGCTTAGTCAACGGAGCTAAGATTAAATAGAATCCCTCAACAAAACACCGATAATAACTCGCCAAACCTAGAAAACTACAGCTTTCAGACACATTCCTAGGCTGTTTCCAATCCAGCACGACCTTAATCTTTCTTGGATCAACTCGGATCCCTTCAGCAGAAACCACGTGCCCTAGGAAAGTCACTTCACGTAGCCGCAACTCACACTTGCTGAATTTAGCATAGAGCTATTTTTCTCCCAAAGTCTGAAGTACTCCTTTAAGCTGTTCATCATGCTCATCCATAGTCTTAGAGTAGACCAAGATATCATTGATGAAAACCACGATGAACTAATCTAGATACGGTTGGAACACATGGTTCATCAAATCCAATAATACTGTCGGAGCATTTGTCAAACCAAAAGGCATCACTAGGAACTTGTAATGTCCATAACGAGTCCTAAACGTAGTCTTATACACATTAGCCTCCTTAACCCTTAATTAATGATACTGTTATTCGCGATATGAAGTAATAAAATTTATAATAATGATCACACTAAAAACTAACTGTTATCACGATATTTAGGGAAGCGCACCTATCGAACAGTAGTGTAGTTATGGCAAGATCGGGATATCGTACCTAAGGGAACCAAAAGTACTAGTACTAACTTTCTTTCTATTATTTAACCTAGAAATAAAATGGGGTTTTTATTTAAACTAAACTAATTATTAAACTAATCAAAGAATCATAAAAAGTGAATTGGGGGAAAACTCTTGGGAAAACTGATTGATTTGGGCAATTGATATGCGTGATATGAAGTAATAAAATTTATAATAATGATTGCACCAAAAAAAACTAACTATTATCACGACTTTAAGGTAAGCGCACCTATCGAACAATAGTATAGCTTAGTGGCAAGACCGAGATATCGTACCCAAAGAAACCAAAAGTACTAGTACTAACTTTCCTTCTATTATTTAACCTAGAAATAAAATGGGTTTTTATGAAACTAAACTATGAATGCACAAAAAGTAAATTGTAGAAAAAACTCTTTAGGAAAAACCGATTGGTTTGGGCAATACTCAAGGGAGAATCCACCTAGACTTCACTTGTTATCAATTCTTGAGCTAGACGATTTATTCACTTGACTTGATCCGTAGAGATCCCTAACTTATGTTAATACCTCCGTCGAGGATAAGAACAACTAATCTTAGGTTGATTAACTGAAATCTCTTTCTAGTTAAAACCCCTAGTCTTGCATTAACTCGATTTATGGATCCCCTTATTAGGTTTGACCCTAATCCGGCAGATTTATGTCGCCCTATGTCTAGGGTTGCATGTAACTCCGCTTAATTATGCTAGATCTACTCTTAAACAGGGACTTTTTCTCCTCTAAATAAGCACATCAATACTTGAATTAATACCTAGGATTATTAAAACAAGAATTAAGAACACATAATTAAGAACAATTCAAGTATTTATCATATAACTCAAGATAAAATAATAACAAGATCTGTCTTAGGTTTCATCCCCCTCAAGTATTTGGGGGATTTAGTTCATATTTAATAAAGAAAACATCTCAGAAGAATAAAAATAACAAAACATAAAGAACCCAAAAACCCTGAAGGATTGAAGGGAGATCTTTTATCTTAATGTAGAATTCGACTTCTGGGATGAATCAATCGACTTCCCTTGGAGTAATTCCTTGCTTTCACTCTCTGTGTTGGTAGAAATACGGCACTCTCTTGTGGGAGAAAAGGCACACCTTTGGAGTTACCTCCTAGGGTCTTTATATAGAGCTTTTGAACGCCTTTCTTAGCCTCTAAGTATCCTTTTCCGAGTGAAATTGCACTTCTTCATGACAGGGACACGCCCATGTGCCACGACAAGAGACTATGTGCGAGACTGTTGATGGTGGCATAGCCGTGTGATCTGGTCGTGCTTGTCGGGGCTGGGCTGTGTTGGACCTTATGTGGCACGGCCGTGTGCCATGGCTGTGTGATAAATCCTTGGGCCGTGTTGTTTTTACACTATGGCCCATTTTCTCTGTTTTCAGCCTGTTTTTCGTTCTTTTCTCTTCCCTATGCTCTCCTGAGTATAAAACATGAAATAGAAGGATTAAGAGCACCAATTTCCACAAATTCAATGATAATTCATCTAGAAATTAAGCTAAGCATGGGGTAAAAATATATATAATTTATCGTTTATCAAATACCCCCACACTTAAGCCTTTGCTTGTCCTTAAGCAAAATCTCAACCCACAATCAAGAATCATTCTTCTCAACCCACAATCTTTATCAATAATATTTCAAACTAATTCACAAGTATTCATACAATGAAAATTCAATCAGAAGAACATTAGAGATTCAATTACTCTAAGTTGAGAATTTTATCATTGAATCATAGGTTTTCTCCCTTCTCCTAAGTAATTATCTCTCAATCAAAATCAACAAAAATTGACATCCTCACTAAAGATTCACTCTATCCACTCAAACTATTTAGGGTTCAAGAATTAAGTACTCTCTAGTCAACCTGAAGAGTTATTACCATAGGCTTGCAAGAAAATCAAATCTCCACCACTATAGATTGATATGATACATCGATCAAAAGGTCTTTCAATGGTTGTAATGGGGCTCTGGTTAGGGGTGTTGTCACAAGCTGAAAAAGAAGGTTAGAATCAAGATTGAACTAAAAAATTATCTAGCTAGACAAATCTCTATCACTAGAACATATTCCTCGAGCTAAGCCTTATGATGACATCATTCTAGCCTTGGTAGCCTTAAAATAAAAATATGCAAAAATGTTAACTATGAATTACAACTGAATTAACTGTATATATACTTTTTTTCTTTTTTTTAAGAACAATTCAAATATAATACCTCAAATATTTACAAACTTTACAAACTGGGAAAGAGAGAATAAAGCTAGATAATAATTTCAACTCAAATCTCGATAAAAATAGGGATCAATATAATTGAATGGGATTCAACAAAAATGGGTTATAGGTTAATATTAGAGGTAAGTCAAAGAATGTGTTGTTAAGCTCAGCGGGGTTCACTAGGGGTCAATTGATGGAGGTCGGCTTTTATGTAGTAAGTAGGTTAAATCCAATGTGCCTTTATCATCTCCGTGTATCAAATCAATGATGTGGTCTCGACATGTATAATCGAAGCAAGTTCTAGAATAACAACTCAATATTGACTCACTCAAAGCAATAATAAAAGTGAGCACAAAAGGATGTATGCTCAAAAGGCTCAAAAATCTCACTAGAATTATGGCTTTTGATGTCAATCCTGTGAATTTCAAACCTCAAGATAACACTTAAAATTAGGGAAAATAACCTAGAAAAAATTTAAATTCTCAAAAAATTCAACTTATTATGCTTGATTCTCTAGTGTCTTAAAGTTTCAATAATCAAAGCATAAGCACCTATGTCTTAATTCTCAACATATCAATAAAAATCATAAATCAATCAGAATTAATTCCTAATAGGAGATTGAGGATAATGCAGAAAGTGAAAGTGATAATTCGAAATTTTGAAAACAATGCAAAAAGTTAGTTTTCAAAATTTTTAGGGGTTTCAAAGAGAATGTAATGACTGAAAGTAAGTTTCCCCCTCATTAAGATGTACATTGCCTCAATGTACAAAGATACATTAGTAGCAATAGAAGCATAAGATCATAAGATAGGGAAAAGCATGAAACTGCCTGGATTGGATGAATTTGTAAGGTGGTGGTGCCTATAGAGTGTTTGGGACAAAGGAAGGTGCAGAGGTGAATACTCCGGTGGTTGTAGCGTTTGTTTGTCCACAACTTTCATGTTGGGAGTGTAGGCTTTGGCGATGTCAACTGTGTGAAGTTGTGGCAAGGTTACCTTTAGATTTTGGATTTGAGCTGTAAAGCTCATTTAAAACTGCAAAAGCATTTATCAGTTTTAGGGAATTTGGATTAATAAATATGTTTGTTAGGGGATAGCCGATATGAAATAATTAAAATAAAGAAATAAAATAAATTAAGTTCTAAAAATACTAAAATTTAAATAATGAAATAGATAAGATGAAATAAAATAAAAGGAAAAATAAAAAGGAAAATAAAAGAGAAGATAAGAGGATTCGAAAGTCCTAATCCTCAGATGGTTTACGAGGTGGGGGCGGTGAGGAGATGTGAAGGTGCTGGCATATCTGCTGAAAAGTAGCGTTGATATGATCTAAGCGTTGGAAGCACTGCTGCTCGAATCATGTGAGGCGCTCAGATATGTCAGCGTGTGAAGCTGCCGCATGAACTAGGCGGCGAGGGGGTGGTGGCTCAGCTGGGCCCTCCTCCGGTGGTGGTGGGACATCTTCAGTAATGTCCTCGGGATCCTCCTGCTCGGTGTCTCTAAGTAGGTGGCATTGTGGAGGATCAATCCCACGTCGGCGCTGGATCATCCTCATGTGTAGCATAGTCTGAATGCCCTTAAGGGACAGATGACCGATCAAAGTGTAGGAGGATGTCTAGGCCGCGATGTTGAGTAGCCCAAAGTGGCGGGCTAATCGTGTGATGTACGGCCCATAGAGATCACGCCCCTACAATACCTCTTGGTCTGGTGCTGGATGGCATGAGCGATGTAGTAAGCAAGGTCGTTGACATGTGCGTTCACCATGCTCCATAAAAAATAGGCATCGTGGGTGTTGATGACACCTGTGCTTCCGCGTCTGGCCGTCAAGGTGTGTGCGAGGAGGGCATGAAGGTACCTCAAGGATGGGGCGAGGGCAGTCGCCTTGGAGCAACTAGGGTCGTATGTAGTTGATGCAGGGACTATGGCCTCCCAGCACCTAGCTGGTGATCGATGATGTGGCGGTGGAGTGTGGGAAAGTCTTCATCAGCTATGAACTCATCTGTGTAGAGCACTAATGTAATACCAAATTCAGGAACGCTCAACTGGCACACCAATCCACCGAGTCAGAATTGAATGGTGCCTGGGTCATCGTGGTTTGTCATCACTACCTGTAAATGAAAAGTAGAGCAGAACTCTAATGTTAGCTCAAGGTATGTGGGCTCAATGATGTTAAAGAATTGCTCTCAAGGGTCGGTGGATAGTAGGGCTTGAACAGCATCAGCAAGTTGGATTGCTCCAGAGCGGCCCAGTTGATGCATCATCCGGCTCCTAGAGGGCGGGCTCGTAGAATTTGAAATAACTCCTCTTGGGAGTTCTATGGGAACTGGATGAATGGATGGTGCATTTTAGCTGTGGGTCTGGAGGATGAACTACAGAGCCCCTTTCATTTCTTTGAAGCAATAACAGCAGCTTTCTTTCCACGTGATGAAGACATAATTCCTAGAAGAAAAATGGAAAATGATATGCATTAGTCCTAAAAATTGAAACTAAATTAACAAGACAATATGAATATTAATAAATTCTTATGCTTAAACTATAAACAAAACAAAACATATTTAAGAATAGTATTGAAATGGTGATTCACTAACCTAAGTAATATATTCTACTTATCCTAAGCATGGTATCAAATTAAAGAGGCATGGGTATCAATTTATACTAAGTGAATATTACTCTAGATAAGGAAAAGTGGCAAGCAAAGGAGAGTGTAAATGGCATTGTGGAAAATCTAGCATGATCATGCTAAATCAATGAAGTTCATGCCCAAAATTAATGCAAAAACTACTAAAGCAATTTATTAATGTAAAAATAGATGAAACTATTAGAAATTAAAGAGAAAAATAAGAAAAAGGAACCGAATAGGTGACAAATGGGGTGGAGCACGGTCGTGGTACCAGCAGCACGGTCCTGGAGGAGCTTTTGAGGCCGGCGGCAGCGCTAGGGAGGCTTAATGTGGGTTTTGGGTAGGAGGTTTTAGGGTTTTGAATGGAGAAGAAAGTGAATAGTGGCTTGTTTATATAGGTTTTTGGGTCATACGGGCATATCATACGCCCATGTGGCTCGGGTTTTGCCTGTGTAGTTTGAAAATTAGGGATTTTGGTGAGCCTGGTTCGAGACACATGCCCGTGTTGTGAGGGCGTGTTGAGGCACACGATCGTGTCGCACGGTCGTGTCCTTCAATGTTTACTTCTCTCATGGTCGTCTAGTAGGTTACATGCCTGTGTCTGAATTGGCAGTGTCGACCATGGTCTTAGGGCACAGGCATGTCGCACGCCCGTGTTTGAATTGACAGTTTCAGCCACGGCTACATCGGATGGCCATGGCAAGTTGTCAAAGCCTGTGCTTGGATTGTCAGGATCGCCCACGGCCACATCGCACGGTCGTGGCGATTTTTCAAAGCCCGTGTGTTAGAAAAATTTTACCCTGCTTGTACACGACCAAATTGCACGGTCGTGTCTCCGTTCATAGTGTCCATACGGCCTTAGGCACGCCTATGGCCATGGCCGTGTGGCTCGACAAACCTGCATTCAAAGCATTAGCCAATGTATTAGAAAGCTGAACTAAAAGAATTTACTAGCTCAGTGCTCGGGTTGCCTCCCGAGAAGTGCTTATTTAGAGTCTAAGCTCAACTCTGCTTGCGAGTGTCGTTACGAGGGCTCGTGGAGCTGAAGCTCCTCTCTATTATTCCTGAAATCCTCACCTTTATAATGTTTAAGCTGATGGCCGTTTACCTTGAAAGTGTTGTGATTTGGATGAGTTACCTCGATTGTGCCATATGGGAAGACAGTTCGAACAGTGAATGGGCCTGACCATCTCGATTTAAGTTTTTCAGGGAATAGTTTAAGCCTTGAGTTGTATAGCAAAACAAGATCACCGGTTTTGAACTGCTTAGGTTGTCTCAAACGATTGTCGTGGCATCGCTTTGTAGTTTCTTTATATAATCGTGAGTTTTCTTATGCATTGCAGCGCCATTCATCCAGCTCATTTAATTGCATTAAACGTTTCTCACCTGCAAGCTTAAAATCAAGATTTCGGAATTTAATAGCCCAAAATGCTTTATGTTCGATCTCAAATGGTAGATGACAGCTTTTCCCGTAAACAAGTCTATAAGGGGATGTTCCTATGGGAGTTTTGAATGCGGTTCTATAGGCCTATAAAGCATCATCTACTTTTCTTGACCAATCCTTCCTGTTTGTTTCTACTGTTTTCTCTAATATGTGTTTTAATTCTCTATTCGTTACTTCAACTTGTCTGTAACACCCCAAACCCGGCCCAGACGTTACGGCCAAGTCTGGTGTGTCACATTACCTACAACTAACCATGTTACCTAGTTACTAATCTTAGGGTGAGTTTTGCAAAACCATACTTGTGATTTGAGAAGAAAATCCAGGTTTAGTTTGAGTTTGTCCTATCCGCTAACCGTTTAAAACTTATCTTGTTCGTTGATTTGTTATTCATTTGTTACTAGTGCTTTGTTTTGAAAACATTGATTGATTTTAAGAAAACCCACGTAGCCTTGTTTAAATCATTTAAATCAATTTGTAATATAAAGTAAAAATAAATAATTTAAAATCCAAATTAAAATAATTAGAGCGGCCTTATTACAAACCCAAAAATTAGAATAAAAATAATTAAAGTAAATAATAAAATAAAATAAACAACTTAATTAAACCAGAAATGCAGTCTACGTGGCCACTCCGAATCCCTCCAGCTCCAAGTCCACCAATCTAGGGCTCACCTGCATGGATGGAAGAAAAGGGGTGAGTTTTGAAACTCAGTGCGTAAAGAAAGCCCATCCAGAGCCCATATCAGCTCAAGCCTACTAGGCCTAAGTCCTATCCAGTCTCAGTAAATACTGGGCCGAAGCCCTATTCAGTACTCAGTTAACTGGGCCTTAGCCATATTCAGTAAATAGTACAACTAGGCCTTGGCCCTTTTCAGATAACAGTATGACCCATAGGCCCATTATAGTAACAGATCAGTAATAATGCATGTATGCAAAGCCCAAAGCCCATCATCCTATGTCCATCCACTACACTCCACCCGTACCAACTATAAACACTCCATGTAGGGAAAAAACTCAACCCACCCAGCCGCTACAGTCTACAGTTGCAGCATAGCTGCTCAGATAATGTTGCCAAGCCACTAGCAGTATATCGAGGCAAAGCCCCTTTCAGAAAATAGTATGAGGCAAAGCCTCTTTCAGTATTCAGTACGAGGTAGAGCCTCTTTCAGTAATCGTGGCAATGCCACTTGCACTTCCTCCATCAATAAACCCATTCCCATGCAACAGATAATCATGTCATGGCATATAGTGAACAGAAACAGTAAAACATGCATTTCAGTCAAATTTAGCCCTAGGGGTATAACGGTCATTTTGCACCTAGGGGTAAAATAGTAATTTCTCACCCTTAAGGGGTATTTCAGTAAATATTCCAGTTTTTAGGATTTTATGCATATTTCAGTCCCTAATAGTCCAACTTACATCTCAGTAGTTAATTAAGCCCATTTTAGCAGTTTTTAGTTATTGGGCCCTAAAACCCCTAATGGGCCCTACAGTGTCATTTAGCTACTTAAGCCCGTTTTGTCCAAATTCGAAGTCTAGTTTAGCATATTTATCCTACGGTATACCAGAATACACTTACCACTTACTTTTACCCGTATGGGCCCGTAAGCCCATTGGGCCCAAATTTAGCCCATCGAGGCCCAAATTTACCGAATTGCACGAAATCGCGCACTCACCAACCTTAACAATTTCAGTTACAGATCTATCATTTCCAACCGACCCATGAGCGCTTGCACACTCGCAAGCCCACGAAATGCCAGAATTTCGGTATTTCAGCTTTTTGGCTTTTGCCGATTTGAACTACAAGAGGGTGTTCGATACACACCTGTTTTGCAACAAACTCTAACAAGATTTCCCACGGTAACCTACAATCGACCACTACAGTTTTTAGATTACGAATCCATGATAACCAATGTAGAAATCACTTACCACATTCAGCCAACATAGGCCCCAAACTACTTACCTTTTTGCCAAAACTATGACTAGATCTAGATCTTGTAACACCCCATTCCCGTAACCGTCGCCGGAATAGGTAAGGGGCATTACCGGACTTGTAACTCATGACAGAACGGTAAATTTTCTTTTTTGAAATAAAGATCATTCATTTGGATAAACACTAAATACAGCCAGAGATAAAATTTAAACTTCTATAAGTAAACATTCAAAAGATGCCATTTTCGCATGGCTTATATACATTAGCCAAATTATTCTTCCACTACTAGTCTATTCTATACATGCCATAAGATAATCCAAACATAGCAGTACCAAACAGTGGATAGTGATAGTGTGACGAGTTGCTGACGATCCCCGAGCAAAGGCCAAAATTGATAATCTATAAAACAGAGAAACGTAACAACAGAGTAAGCTTTCAAAGCTCAGTAAGTCTTAAGTAAAACAATTAACTTTGTCGAATTAAATACATTTATAACTTACACAAAATCCAAGTGAAGTCTCAATTGGCTTAACAAGCCTACACAAGTACATGGTACATACCTGGCCAACTTAATGTACTGGACATCCGTAATTGTTGATTTATTACTAAGTCGCTTAAGATTAGACCTTGCACAAATCACGTTTCGAAATGTCAAGATATATCACCATTCGGTCAAATAGTTTAAACCCCATGTATGCACATATAATTCATCTATTTCATCCAAATTTAAGAGTATATACCCCTTCGCATTTAAAAACATCAATGCTACTTCTAGTTTAATCAGTCGAACTAAAACATAACACTATAATCACATTCAATTTACATATTTGGAAGCACATATTCATGTTTTAATCTTACATAAACAATTTGATAGAGTCAATACTCATTGAATATAACTTATAACCATGTCATAAGTGATTCCCCAAGCACATTTTGTAATTCAACCAAAATCGAGTTCACATAGCAAGTAAGTATCACTTACCATATACTTAACCTTTGTACACTTACAATTTCCATAGTTACCATTTACCAATTCAATCTTTCAATACCTCTAACCACTTATTCATATGCGCTCATTTCGTGCACATACATAAATGTATATATGTATTTAGGGGCTTAGTTCTTTAGTTCATAATCACATTAATATTTTCAAATAATCTAATCATGACAAGTATTAAAGTTACGTATAAGTATATAAAGGACCAAACATATTCCTTATCACATATACATAAATGACCCAACGCAATCCATACCTTGTATTTGCACATCTTGCCGAATACAACTCAAATTAGTAGATTTTCATGAAACTAATTAAATCCTTATCTTAAAGATATACAAATGGTCTTCGGTTTGAAATAATTCAAGGCACTTAGCCATAGCCTGCTAGGTTTAAAAAATCTGAATGCAGTTACCAGCACTAAGCCTACGGGACTTTAAGCCCGGATATATCATCATAGTCAATTCACAAAGTTGTATACACATCAATTCACATACCTTCGATTTTCCCATCACGGAAACACATTAATGAGGTATCACTTCATTCGAACTTATTCGTATCTCAATTATAGTTAGTCTTATTTCACAAGAGCCATTAGGCCACATCACGTAGTCAGCGAGTCTTAACCCGGACACTTTCCAAATTCCATGTATATTTAATCACATGTTACCACATTTCACACAAACTATCACATTTGTAATTCATTAACCTCATTCGAATATAAGCATATAACATGCACCTTAACTTCATGTCATACTATCATTCGACTTTAATATATATATATATATATATATCCCTTTCATAAAATTCAACTAAATAAGCAAGTACACACATGACTTACATTCTTCTCATGACAACCATTCGGTTAAACAACATATATGTCACTTCACCTTCAATTTATAAAACTATCAACACATATTACATATACATAGCTTACGTTTATAAGATAGCCATTCGGATAACTTGCACACATTTAAATTTTAGCCATTTTGGCCTCACCACCTATATATTTATCTTGTACATCAATTTCAGCAATAGCTTATAAGCAACTCAAATAGTTTCATCAATGTTTACAACAAAATCATAGATTCACTACAAGCTGTTTTTCTTGAGCAATAGTTATTAAATTATTTGTAACTGGAGCTACGAAACTCCAAATGAAGTGCCGTTAATTTTTTCTGAAAATAGACTTATATATCTTCTATCCATAAAATTTTCAGAATTTTTGGTTTGGCCAATCTATACCAGAATTTTTCTTAAAGTTTCCCCTATTTCACTATTTGACTATACTGACCACTCTTCACTACGAATCAAATTTCTCATTGTACAGAATTCAAAATATGTTCTTGTTTATTTCATTTGAAACTAGACTCATTAAGGAGTCTAAGCTTATAAATTTTATCTTATAACAATTTTTGTACAATTTAAAATAATTTTCTAAAAACAGAACAAGGGATTTCGGAGTCATTCTGATACTGTCTCACACAAATTTAAATATTTCTTTATAGGAAATTCTTTTTCTTACATGGTTTCTTTTATAAGAAATTAGACTCATTAAGCTTTGATTACATATTTTATTCCGCCTCTAATTCCACTCCAACAATTTATGGTGATTTTCTAAAATCACGTTACTGCTGCTGTCCTAAGCAGATTATTACAATTTGCTCTTAAATTTCCAAGTCCAAACACTTATGAACTTACCATTTGAGTTTAGAACATATCATGGCCACATCATATCTTATTAAATCAACTCATTATGTCCTATTATGATCGAATTTACTCAATATTTAATAACTTAAAACTTACCTAGAATATATCTGAACGACTACTATTGATTATTCAACCGCTTTAGCTTTTCTTTTGCCCAAGTTTACTCCTTTAAGCTCTTGAGCTTAATCAAACAAATGTAGCTCATTGTTAATTAAATAAGTAAACAGGATATCATAAGGTAATTAGCTTTCTCACTACTAACACTTCCAGTTTTATAACTCCGAATAAAGATACTCAAAACAAGAGTAGTTTCATACCAATGTCTACAAATGGAAATTTCAATTCATGCATCTCAATTATTTTCATAGTTAGCCTTGTATAAATTTTAAATTTATAAAACTCGTTTTTTTTTTATAGCCACTTAGCCGAATATCAATCAAACACATAACACTCAAGCATTTTCCTCAATCTATCCTTAAAGTTCACATTCGGCTTTGGTACAACAAATATAATTAATTTAACTTTTAATTTAATCTTTTGCAAGTCCAAGCACATTTAAACATGGATTAAAACCAAATATATTAAATCTATATCCGGTTCACAAGCATAACCACCAATCTCACATAACCGAATGTGTCCCTAAATAATTTCACATGTATATTATTTACTCACAAGATAAATACACCTATCAAAATCACCTATTCCCTTATTTGCTTCATAAACCCCATTCGGCCATTTCCAAAACACATATAAAAACATTATCATAAAACCAAATACCATACATAAATCAAGACACACATATTTCAATTTCTAAAATTAAGCACAAATTTGTACCTTGCACCTCAATGGCCGAATGTACCTCACTTCCAAATTCACTTCTATTAATTTAACTAATCCACACTCTCATACTATTATTTTCTAAAAACACCATCTAAACAATACCATTTAACAAATATATGCCAAGACCGAATGTTTATTTAAAAGATTTTAAACATCAAAATTACTTAATCTATTCACAATTCAATTCGGAAAATTTTGAGTAAAACCTACTCACACAATAGCCAATTTCAAACTATCTTTGAACCCACATAAAAACACATATGGTTAAGCTCAAACAACAACCAAACAACAACCAAAATCCATTTCTAATCTAAACGTGGGAGACATATCCTTTTCATGGCCGAATGCAAATATGATCTTAAACTTTCAATTTGTTACATAGGTTATGCTAGATGTTTAGTAACCATCCCAATTCATAAAGAATTATAAAATTTGACATGAAAACTAACCTTAATCAAGGATGCATTGAGTCGAATATCACCCCCCTTTCTCCTTTATGTTTCGGCCAAGAAAAGAGAAAAAAAAAAACAAGATGAACACTTGGTTCCTTTTTTCTTTCCTTTCTTATTTTATTAAAGTAATATTCTATAATATCTTCCACTCATCATTTTTATCAATATAAAATGCATAAACACATGTAAAAACATAATAATGGCCGGCCACTATAGCAAAATGGTGATATTGACATGCAAGTCCCCATATTTAATCCATGCAACAATTTGGCCATTTTAAAAATTAACCAACACATTTTCAATGTTTCTCACATAAGCCCTTTTGATTAAATTCGCATTCAATTGACAAAATCAAAGCATCAAAATTTCACAAATACATTGTAACATAAAATAGACATGAAATTTAACAATCAATTATTTGTGTGACTCAGTTTTGTGGTCCCGAAACCACTTCCCGACTAGGGTCAAATTAGGGATGTCACAGATCTAGTCTCCCAAACGGTCCTAGCTTTCCAAAGCTCCTTGATCAACAGCCTTTAGACCATCTTACTCATAAAAGAACGATAACCAATAAATCTTTAATCTTAGTTGATAGCCACCCCCTACTTATAGGGGTTTTCGGCTTTTCTTAAATCTTGAATAATGAATAGACATGCAAGCTTTAAGTACTTACCAAAGATCCACTAAACAAGAATGCTTCCATCCCTTCTTTAATCCAGATCTGATATAGATCTAATCCTTAAACGCGAGCAGAGAATGAATCTAACTATCTAAAGATTCGGCTACCAAGTTCCTATGATTATGGTGATTTTAGTTTTTTTGGTATGATGAAGGAGAAAAGATAGAAGTTTTGTGATGGTAAATGGTAAAAGAAAATATCGACAAGGCTATGATGTTGGTTTGGTTTTGGAAGAGATTGGTTTGAGGAGAAGTGTAAGGTTTCGGCCAAAGAGGAAGAACACACACAAGTTCAAGTTCGGTTTCGGCTTTTTATGGTAGTCGACTAGCAAACTAGAGATGAAGGAGAAGAAAAGAGGTAGGTTCAACTTTTAGAAAATTAAAGGAGAAGGGAATGAAAGAAAGAAAGAGAGGAGAGAAGAAGATCTTGCTATGGCAAATCGGCATAAGAGAAGAACTTTCCTTGCATTTTCGGCTTTTTGGTACACTAAGAGAAGAATAGAACAAAAGTAGAAAACCCTAAGTGGCTAAACCCTAATTCAGCAGGAAGGAAAAAGAAATCAGAACTAACCCAAATGGCTACTCAAAACAATCAGCACAACCTCCCTTCACTTGCCGAAATTGCAACCCCTAAAGCCCTAACCGAATGCCCCATAACCACATGACCAAATCGGCACTACTTGCCTAAGAGTCCCCCAATCGGCCATCATATGACACATTCAAAATCCCTAAAATCTCTCCCTGATCCAATCTCATGAACAATTCAAACTCTCTTCAGCAGAGTTTTACTTGAGTTCCATCACATGCCTAGCACATGCAAAAAAATAAAAGTATCATTCTGCCTATCACGCAGCTAGAACCTAGGCCCTAGCACTCAGTCCACACGCCACTTTTTTAGGCATTTAAGTGGCGCCACACTGCCACTTTACCAATGGCTTACTTGTGTCCTATTTTACTAACCTTTTCTCAAAGGCCCACTTACACAAGTCCTCTTTACTTAAATCCAAAATTTTATATTTCTGCCGAGTTTTATCTTAGGCTTGGGCCTTCTAAAGGCCTACTAACACTCTTAAACAAAAATTTAATAACCAAAACTCCAAAATTTCAAGATTTCACTAAAATCACAAAAATCCCAAAAAATCCCGAAAATTAGGGCGTTACATGTCCACTGGTTTGTGAATGGTAAGGGGTAATTGTTCTATGGTGCATTCCATATCTTTTTAACACTTTATCAAATTGGGTATTGCAAAAATGAGTACCTCTATCACTGATAATTATCCTAGGTGTTCCAAATCTAGAGAAAAGCATTTTTAGAAAACGTACTACCATTCTAGCATCATTAGTAGGTAAAGCTTGGGCTTCCACCCATTTTGACATGTAATCTACTGCTACTAGTATGTATTTATTCCCAATGAAGTAGGGAAGGGACCCATGAAATCAATACCCTATATATCAAATATTTCACATGAGAGTATATAGTTTTAAGGCATTTCATTATGCTGAGAGATATTACCTGTCCTCTGGCATTTATCACAAGAGGTCACATACCTATTGGCATCTTTGAAAAGGGTGGGCCGGTAAAAACCTGATTCGAGTACTTTGTGAGCAGTTCTAGCTCCACTGTGGTATCCTCCTGTTGGTCCCGAATGGCAATGATCTAAAATCTTATATGCTTCTGTCTTAGTAACGCATCTTCGAATGACTTGATCTGTACAAATACAAAAAAGGAAAGGATCTTTCCAAAAGTAGTTTTTCACATTAGTGAAAAATCGCTTCTTTTGTTGATAGGTCAACCCTTTTAGGGTTATTTAGCTGCTAAATAATTTGCAAAATCAGCAAACCAAGGAACTACAACTTCTGTTATGGCTAGGAGTTGTTCTTCAGGAAACGAGTCGCTTATTTTATTGAAGTCCCCGGGATGCGAATTTTCCAATCTTAAAAGGTGATCTGCTGCCAAATTTTCAGCTCCTTTCTTGTCTTTTATTTCTAAGTCGAATTCCTCCATGATGTCTTCCATGAGTTCGTCAAAGATGGCTAACATGCATCGCTAAAAAGTAGCAGGAGCATTACATAATCCAAAAGGCATTCTACGATAAGCAAACGTACTGTATGGACATGTGAATGTTGTCTTTTCTTGATCTTCTAGGGCTATCGGGATTTGGAAGTAACCAAAGAGGCCATCCAAGAAACAGTAATAGATATGTCCTGACAATCTTTCCAACATCTGATCAATAAAGGGTAAGGGAAAATGGTCTTTTCGAGTTGCATCATTCAACTTTCTATAATCAATACAAACTCTCCATCCAGTGACTGTTCTCGTAGGTATAGACTCCTTTTTGTCATTAGACACCACAGTCATGCCTCTTTTTTTTGGGACAACCTGCACAAGACTTACCCAAGAACTGTCAGAAATGTGATAAATAATACCTGCATCTAGAAGTTTAATTACCTTGGTTTTTACGACTTCCTTCATGTTGGGATTCAATCGCCTCGGAGTTTGCACTGATGGCTTATATTCATCTTCCATTAAAATTTTATGGGTGCAAAAAGAAAGGCTAATTCCTTTAATATCAAAAATCTTCCAAGCTATAGCCTTTTTGTGTTCCCTTAATACTTGAAGTAATTCCTCTTTCTTTTCAACACTCAGGTTATATGCGATAATCACTGATAATGTAGAATCATCTCCCAAAAATGCATATTCCAAGTGATTCGGCAGTTACTTTAATTCCAATTTAGGAGGTTCATCAATCAAAGGTTTTTGTCTTAGTTCGTTATTCATCTTAATACCCTTATAACTTATGTGCCTTGTGACAAGTTCATAAGAGTTCAACTCCTTCATTACTTCTTTTACTTCAGTGGTGGCTTCATCTTCCTCCCCACCTTGAATAAGACAGAGTTCCAACGTGTCTTTAAGAGAGATTTCCTGAAAATTGTCTTGAACAAAATAATCAATAGCATCAATGAAATAACAGGAATCATCATGTTCTCTAGAAAATCGCATAGCATCATAAATTTTAAAAACAATTTCTTCTTCATCAACCCTAAGCACTAGTTAACCATCCCCTACGTCGATAACAGCTCTAGCAGTAGCTAAAAATGGGTGCCCTAAAATTAAAGGTACCTTAATATCTTCATCCATGTCAAGCACAGCAAAATCAACAGGGAATATAAATTTATCTACTTTTACTAATACATCTTCATTGATTCCCCTAGGATATTTAACAGATCTATCAGCTAATTGTATACTCATCCTAGTGGGTTTTGGTTCCCCTAGACCTAGTTGCTTAAACATTTTGTAGGGCATTAGGTTAATACCAGCACCTAGATCAGCTAAGGCTTTTTCAATGATTAAACTACCAATTAAGCAAGGAATAGTAAAACTCCCTAGGTCTTTCAGTTTGGCTGGCAGTTTATTTTAGAGAATAGCTAGGCATTCCTCTTTGAGTTCCACTGTGGCTAGTTCTTCCAACTTTCTTTTATTTGTGAGAAGTTCCTTTAAAAACTTTGTGTATTTCGGCATCTGCGAAATTGCTTCAAAAAAAGGTAAGTTAATATGTAGCTGTTTAAAAAGTTTAAGAAATTTACTGAATTGAGCCTCTGTGTGGTCTTTCTTTAACTTTCTTGGATATGGTATGGGTGGTTTATATTCTTTAAGTGCTGGCGGGGTGTTTTCCTTAGGTTCCTCTTCCTCTACCGTATCCTTTTTAGATTCTTGAACAGGTTTTTTTCTAGTTCAGCTAGTACTTTTCCATCCCTTAGAGTAATTGCTTTTACATGAACTCTAGGATTTGGCTCAGTATTACTCGGCAAACTACATTGTGGTCTATCAGATATCATCTTTGCGAGTTGACCAATTTGATTCTTGAGCCCTTGAATGGATGCTTGCTGGTTTTTTAGTGCCATTTCGATGTTTTGGAAATGGGTTTCTAATACTGCCATAAATTTGATGAACATCTCTTCAAGGTTCGGCTTTTTCTCCTGTTGTGGAGGTGGCTGTTGAAATCCCGGTGGAGGTGGTTGTCTTTGATTTCCTTGTCCTCCCCATGAAAAATTGGGGTGGTTCTGCCAACCTACATTGTAAGTATTACTATAAGGATTATTCTGAGGTCTAGAATTATTACCCATATAGTTGGCTTGCTCGGTTTCCATGCTATGTCCATAGGAGGAGTAATCTAGATTGTACATGTTTCCCTGAATTGCGTCACACTGCATCACTGGGTGTGCCCGCATAGAACCAACAAAATTATCAATCTTTTTATTTAAAAGTTCTACCTGATTAGAAAGCATGGTGATGGCATCAATGTTAAAAACTCCGACAGCTTTTGTCGACTTTGTCCTCATGACTTGCCACTGATAGTTATTCAGTGACATCTCTTCTATAAACTCATAGGCTGCTTCGGGTGTTTTATTGTTGATTGTTCCTCTAATGGCTACATCAATCATTTGTCTTGTAGAAGGATTCAAACCGTTATGAAAGGTTTGAACTTGTAACCACAAAGGCAATCCATGGTGAGGGCACCTTCTCAAAAGATCTTTGTATCTCTCCCAGGCATCGTAAAGTGTCTCTAAATCCATCTGCATAAAAGAAGAGATATCATTCCATAATTTAGTTGTTTTAGCTGGAGGAAAATATTTAAGTAAAAATTTTTCAGTCATCTGATCCCATGTAGTGATTGAGCCTCGTGGTAAAGAATTTAACCATTCTTTAGCTTTATTCCTTAGGGAAAAGGGAAATAATTGGAGGCGAATGGCATCATCAGAAACACCATTGATTTTAAAAGTATCACAGAATTCCAAAAAAATTGCTAAGTGTGAGTTGGGATCATCATCTTGTAAACCATCAAACTGAACAAATTGTTGAATCATCTGAATAGTGTTAGGTTTCAATTCAAAATTGTTTGCAGCAATAGCAGGCCTAATAATACTAGATTGAGTACCAGCCAAATTAGGTTTTTAGCATAATCATACATAGTACAAGGAGCATCATTTTGGTTCACCGGTTCTGCGGCTATTGCGGGAGGTGGTAGATTGTCCTGATTTGCCTCCATCTCTTCAGTAGTTTCTGGTTCTTCTTCTTGTCCTTGTTCTGGATAATGTAGGCTTCTTCTTATCTCTCGACAATTTAGACAAACAGTCGCTTCTAAATCTTCGTCGAATAGAAGTGGTCCTCTTGGGTTTCCTCTAGTCATAAACTAGAGATACCTAAAAAAGGGGAAAAAACAAAGGAAATTAAAATAAATAAATAAAACAAATAAAAATAAAAGTTGAAAATAAATAAAAATAGTAATGGCTAAAGTAATCGAAATTGAGTGTTCTTAATATCTTAGTTCCCTGGCAACGGTGCCAAAAACTTGATATTCGTGATATGAAGTAAAAAAATTTATAATAATGATCACACCAGAAACTAACTATTATCACGATATTTAGGCAAGTGCACCTATCGAACAGTAGTGTAGTTATGGCAAGACCGGGATATCGTACCCAAGGGAACCAAAAGTACTAGTACTAACTTTCTTTCTATTATTTAACCTAGAAATAAAATGGGGGTTTTTATTTAACTAAACTAATTATTAAACTAAACTAAGAATGCACAAAAAGTGAATGGGGGGAAAACTCTTAGGAAAACTGATTGATTTGCGCAATACTCAAGGGAGAATCCACCTAGACTTCACTTGTTATCAACTCTTGAACTAGACGAATTATTCACTTGACTTGATCTGTAGAAAACCCTAACTTATGTTAATATCTCTCTCGAGACTAAAAACAACTAACTCTAAGTTGATTAATTGAAATCTCTTTCTAATTAAAATCCCTAGTGTTGCCTTAACTCGATCTATGGATTCCCTTATTAAGTTTGATCCTAATCTGGCAGATTTTTGTCATCCTATCTCTAGGATTGCGATCAACTTTGCTTAACTGTGTTGGATCTACTCCTATGCAGGGACTTTTGCTCCTTTACATAAGCACATTTGACTTAAATCAATATCCCAGAAATATCAATTTAAGAGTTAAAAACACAATTAAGAACAAATCAAATATTTATCATATAATTCAAGAGAAAAGAATAACAAGATCTGTCTTAGGTTTCATCCCCCTCAAGTATTTGGGGGATTTAGTTCATAATTATAAAAGAGAACATCTTAGAAGAAATAAGATAACAAAACATAAAGAACCCAAAAACCCCTGGAGGTAATTAAAGGGAGATCTTCAGTCTTGAAGAAGAATTTGGCTTCTGAGATGGATGAATCGGCTTTCCTTGGAGTAATTCCTTGCTTCTACTCTCTGTGTTGGCAGAAATAAGGCACTCTTTTGTGGGAGAAAAAGCACTCTTTTAAGGAGAGAAAAGTATCTCCTTGGAGTTGCCTCCTAGGGTCTTTATATAGAGCTTTGGAATGCCTTTCTTAACCTCTAAGCATCCTTTTCCGAGTGAAATTGAACTTCCTCACGATGGGGACACGCCCGTGTGCCACACTCATGTGGATCGAGGCCCAAGCCGTGCTCGGGTCTGTTAAGGTGGCACGGCCGTGTGATATGGCCGTGCTCGTCGGGGTTGGGCCGTGTTCGAGCTTAAGGTGGCACGGTCGTATGCCATGGCCGTGTGGTGAATCTCCGGGTCGTGTTGTTTTCATACTTTGGCCCATTTTCTCTGTTTTTGGCATGTTTCTTGCTCTTTTCTCTTCCTTAAGCTCACTTGGGCATAAAACATGAAATAGAAGGATTAAGAGCACCAATTTCCACAAATTTAATGATAATTCATCCAGAAATTAGGTTAAGCATGAGGTAAAAAAATGTATAATTTATCATTTATCAGATACCCAGATCGAAGACCAATCTTAGAGAATATAGAAGCCCTACAGAATTGATCAAATAGATCGTCGATCCTCGGAAGTGGATATTTATTTTTCACTATTAGCTTATTTAGCTGTCGATAGTCAATACACATCCTCATGGTCCCATCCTTCTTCTTAAGGAACAGAACTGGTGCTCCCCACGGAAACACACTAGGACGGATGAAACCACGGTCTAACAGCTCTTGAATTTGGTCCTTAAGCTCTGCAAGCTCATTCGGTGCCATGCGATAGGAAGCGATGGACATTGGAGCTGTACTTGGAAGAAGCTCTATCCGAAACTCCACCTCACGATTTGGAGGTAAACCTAGTAGCTCTTCAGGAAGGACGTCCGAAAAATCCCTCACAATTAGGATATCCCCAACAGCAGAGTCCCCAGAAATAGAAACATTAATGGAGGCCAAGTATAGATCTCACCCTTTTTGAACCAGTTTTTTAACTACAAGCGCAGAGATGACATTAGACAGGTAATCCCGAAGCTCTCTAATCACAACCACATCACTATTCTCCATAGTTTTCAGAACGACCCTCTTGGTCGCACAATCTAGACTAACTTAGTGCTTGACCAACCAATCCATTCCTAAAATTAGGTCAAACTCCCCAAATGGAAGCTCCATCGATTACCCAGAAATACCGCCTTTGAACCACTAAAGGAACCTCTCTATATAGGTCACTAACCTGAACTAATTGCCTCAATGTACTCAATACAGTAACCTCACTCGAAGTGCTCTCAACCAAAATCCCCAAGTTAGAAACAGAATATGCTATATAGGAATGAGTAGACCCTATATCTATCAATGCAGTGTATGGTACACCAAATATAAAGAACGTATCGCTGATAATGTCAGGAGCATTTCTATCCTATTGAGGACGAGCAACATAGACCAAAGTAGGCTGCCTCGCCTCTGCCTAACCAGCACCTCTGACCGGTGCTCTCTATATGCGGCCCCTAGGTGGCTGTTGAATTACTCTCTGCGGTTGCACAGAACTAGAACCCAGAGCTTGCACCTGATCAGCCCTCAGTGGACACTCTAAAATGTGATGCTCTAATGACCCACATCTCAAACATGCCCCAATCCTCCTCTGGCACCCGCTCGGATGACGTCTACCACGGTCCCTACAAGGCAGCATCCCAGTAGAAACAACAGGGGTTACCACTCTAACTGGCCCATCAGATTTGGCCTTTTTCTTAGGCCTCTGTACAGAACTTGAGGGCTCTGTCTCTGATCTCATGATTGTGATGATGTAATAAAATTAATTGTACCTAGAAACTAACTATTATCACGATAAAAGGCAATAGCACCTATCGAATAGTAGTATAGTTAGTGGCAAGATCGGAATATCGAATCCAAGGAACTAAAAGTACTAGTAATGACTTTCTTCCTATTATCTAGCCTAAAAATAAAGAGGGGCTCTGTGTAAACTAAGTAACTCTAAACTAAACTAAGGATGCGAAAAAGAGTAAATTGGGAAATTGCTTGGGAAAACTAAATGATAAAGACCATACCTAAAGAAGAATCCACCTAGACTTCACTTGTTATCTAACTCTGAACTAGAAGATTTTTTCATTCGACTTGATCCGTAGAGATCCCTAAATTATGTTAATATCTCTGTCAAGAATAAGAACAACTAATCCTAGGTTGATTAATTAAAATCTCTTTCTAATTAAAAACCCTAGTCTTGCATTAACTTGATCTATGGATCTCCATATTAGATTTGACTCTAATCCGGCAGATTTCCGTTATTCTATGTCTAGGATTGCGATCAACTCCGCTTAATTATGTTGGATCTACTCTTAAACAGGGACTTTTGTTCCTCTGCCTAAGCACATTCGACTTAAATTAATATCCCAAAATATCAATTCAAGAATTAAAAACACAATTAAGAACAAATCGAATATTTATCATATAGTTCAGATAACAATAACAAGATTCATCTTAGGTTTCATTCCCCTCAGGTATTTAGGGTTTAGTTCATCTTTATAAAAAGAAACATCTCAGAATAAAAAAAATAACAAAACATAAGAAAACCCAAAACTCCTGAAAGGATTGAAGGGAGATCCTCTGTCTTGATGTAGATCCTGGCTTCTGAGATGGATCAATCGGCTTTCCTTCGAGTAATTCCCTGCCTTTAGCTCTCTGTCTTGGCGGGAAGACTGTCCACCCTTGTAGTTTCCTCCTAGGGTCTTTATATAGAGTTTGGAATGTCTTTCTTAGCCCATAAGTAGCCTTTTTCGCATGAAATTCAACTTCGTCACAATAGGGACACGCCCGTGTGCCACGCTCATGTGAGTCGATGTTGGGTAGTACTCAAGCCTGTTAATGTGGCACGGCCGTGTGACACGCCCGTGTGGTGAACTCCAGGCCGTGTTGTTTCCTTGCTTTGGCCCATTTTCTCCATTTTCGGCCCGTTTCTTGTTCTTTTCACTCTCCTATGCTCTCCTAAGTATAAAACATGAAATTAAAGGATTAGGAGCATCAAATTCCACAAATTTAATGATAATTCATCCATAAAGATGCTAAATGTGGGATAGAAATATGTATAATTTACAGTTTATCAGTCTCCCTCTTGTTCTTACCTCTCTCCCTATCTCTATTCTGGCACTCCGTGAACTTAACATCCTCGCTGATCTTTGTCTTCTCTACCAAAACAAAAAACTTATGTTCCCTTTGTGGAGCAACCAGAACCTCAGATTATCCCAGCCGTCCTCAAAACTAACACACCTCTCATACTCAGATGCCATTATGCCTCGAGCTTAGCGGCTCAGCCTCAGAAATTTGGCCTTTTACTCGGCCACAAACTAGTCACCTTGCGTGAGATTTAGGAACTCAGGCTTCTGAGCATCAACGTATCTAGCTCCCACATATTTTCTTTGGAATGTAGTCTTAAAGAACTCCCAAGTCAGACATTCAGGCTGAGTGCCCTCCTTAACTGTTAACCACCACTGATATGCCTCGTCGCGAAGCAAGGAGACTCGTCCTTCAATTTCTGCTCAAGGGTACAGTCCAAATCATCCATAATCCTCTTGGTGGCCTCCAACCAATACTCAGCCACATTAGGGGCAACTCCTGTGACACCCTTAAATAACTCAGCTCCATTGGACCGAAGTCATTCTGTTGCCAACCCTCGGCCCTCAGATCCAGAATTGGGCCCGAAAACCCCTCTAATATCCTCAACAAGGCTTAGGACAGTGTGTCGTCCCTAGCCAAATAACTCTACGACCTAGTTTCAGTAGCAGGTGACACATGTGTCTCACTAATGTCCAGGTTTGGCATGCTACCCAGAGAAGAGGACTCAGCTTGAGCCCATCTTTGACCTCTACCAGGGCCTCGAATACCACGTCAATGGATACCTCGTGCGCTCATTGTAATTTCAAAATTTTATCTACATTAACAATTTTATGCATCAGTTTCAGTTTCTTATTAAAGATGTTTTATGCAAAAGTATCAGATGTTTAGAAGTATTTTAGATATTTCAGTCTCTAAGTATTTTACTATAGTTTCAGAGAATACTAACTATAGTGTTTCCAAAGTAAACTACTAACAAAGTTTTAAGAAATTTCTATCAGAAATCAGAAATACTAACAGGATCGGTGCCGGAGACTCGGTGTACTACATACTTAACCAGGGTATTTAAAACCATTTGGAAACTAATTCTTTAAAACCCAAATTTTGGAACCCAAAATTCACAGCTGAGTTTTGCAACCTAGCTTTGATACCACTAAATATAAGTCTGGCGATGTCACATGAAAGGAATTTTGAAAATGATAAACCTTTTTCGAATTATCAACTCTTATTTGCTTTTACCCATTTCAAAATGTTCGCATTTTTAGAAAACCTTAATTTCATAAAACCTTTGCTCTAGAGAAAGCATTTGATGAGGCATGCATAAAAGCGAATCACAAAAACCAATCCCACAATTTAAAAGTCCACACAGTCCAGAGAGTCCTAACATTTACAAACTCTCACTTAAAAACCAAAACCTAAATAAAACCTCAAAAAAATAAAACAGTTTCTGGAAGTTGGTCACTGTCGAGTCCTCCGCTGCATTGATCTGCCTAACTCTTTAGATTACCTGTATAGTATAAATTAAAAAAAGGGTGAGTTTACGTAAACTCAGAGTCTAACCCGGCAAAATTGGCAACCAACATACAGAATATCATAAATTAGACAGATACAAATTCTGGCCTAAGCCCATTACCATTACAGATGTAGATTCGGGCCTAAGCCCATCTCAGATACAAATAAACAGAATCAGTAATTAGAGATCAGATATCCTACCCCTATCCTGTACACACCATCTCTGACCATCCCTACACACCATGTGGGATTTAAAACATCCACCCAACCTTATACACCATGCTATACCGATGCGACAAATAACAGATATAATGCAGTCATGCTGCCAAATAATAGGCACAAATTGCCTTTTCAAACACTTCCTCCAATACACATAATCCCACCTCAATAACAGAAACAGAAATAGAAATTGAAACATATATGCAATTTAACATGCTCAACATGTTATTAACAAAATAATAGGTAGACATACAGGACAGTAATTAGTCATACATAGTATTATCATGCTCATTACATGATATTAGTTTATCAGATTAGCTTATTGTATAGATTAGGGTTTATTTAGCCCTTACCAACTATACAATAGGCCCACAATCGTTTAGGACAACCCGTGCAACCCTAGGGGAAAATTCAGTATTTTTGGCCCACATGCCCGTGTGGCCTACATGCCTAGATTGGCCTTGCCAGTGTAGATCACACGGCCTGGCCCAAAAGTTCACACACCCGTGTGACACAGCCGTGTGGTCCCACACGCCTGTTGGCCTACACATCCATGTGCCCCACACACCCATGTGACCCACACGCTTAGTGCGGCCTAGCCCGTGTGGCTCACACGGCAAAACTCTAGCCATTGTACAGTTGTGTGCTACGCACGACCATGCCTTCATCGACCATACGACCGTGTTGTCGCACACGACCTACCACACTGGTGACCATACACCCATGTGGCATCGACAGATTGTAATTTTAGCTTTTGTCGATTCCATTTTTTTATGTTTCGGGTACACACCTGGTATCGTTGTGATGTTACTATAAACACGAACACTCTAGAACCTAAAAATTGACATATTAACATCCAAATTCAGTAGCACCTTCAAACACTTTAACGGAAAAATTTTGCAAACAGAAATGCACAATATCCAACAACACATTTAGCTACTTACAGGTAACGAGAAGGAATCCTCACGTTCAAATTGTTGCTGGAGCACCCATAGATTCTTGCCCTTCCTCTAACCGAAAGTAAGCCATCAACATTCTAACCACGAATCAAAAAGATAACATAGTATAGAACTTACCGCACGAGCACAACCAAACGAGGCATGGAAAGAGATGATTTAAACAAAAACGAAAGGAAGGAGAGTGAGAAAAGAGGCACAATTTGGCAGAAAGGAGAAAGGAAGCAAAACGTCAAAAACTGAGAGAAAATTCAAAAAAGAGAAAAAGAATTAAATCCTAATAGGACACTAATCCTTTGATTCTCTCCTACTAACCCAAATAACATCCAACTTCTCAAAATTTTTATTCCACCGAAACACTGACATAGAGCTGAGCCAAAAATGATACCCATGCTCACACCAAAATTCGAACACAGAACCTCCAACACACAGACTCCTTTAGCAATTGAACTAGCAAGCTCATTCTGATATGGTTTTACAAATAATTAAATTTAAGCCCACTGAACAAGGTTAAGGCTTAAATCAGAAAAATACCAAAATTTACCCAAGGTAAGGCTTGAACTTGGGACCCCCTACATGCACCCAGAATAATTAACCTAAACACCCCAAACCCGGCTTAGATGTTAAGGCCAAATCTGGCAAAGCCACATGATAGTGTGTTTGAAAACTAAGTTTTTACAATAAAAACATTTCCATGTTATGAGTTCCAAAAGAAGTCGTTTTACTTATTTAAAAATTCACTTTAAACCATTTCTCGTTGTAGAAGCTTTCAAATCAAAACAGTTTAAGTAATATGAGTTTAGAAAATACTTTCATTTTTTGGGAAAACCGAATTTCCCACGACCAGTAGTTCTAAATCCATAAAATAATTAAATAAACAAAAGCCCAAATTTAAGCAGAAGTTCACAAATTACATCAATTTAAACCAATAACAAAACCATAATCAAAAGTAATAAATTAAAATCATGAAGTCCAAAAACCATGGTCATCGTCAAGTCTTCCACCACACCAATCCATCTAGGTCTGAGGATTACCTGTGCACATTAAACAAAAAAGGGATGAGTTTAAGTAAACTTAGTGTATAATCCCGCAGGAAACCAACAAACAGTAAAAGTGCACATTCAAAATAGTATAGGCCTAAGCCCTTTTCAGTATTAGTAGTAGTTTGGGCCTTAGCCCATTCAGTACAGTATCAGGTATGCATTAGGGCCTTAGCTCAACACAGTATCAGTATCAGTCATACAATATTCAGTAGCAAAGTCCTACCCAACTAGCCTCTACACACCATCTCCGTCTAACCCTACACTTCATGTAGGGATTAAATCAACCCACCCATCCTTACACTCCAAGTAATACCGAATGCAGCACAAAATAGTAATTTGTAGCTGAGTTGCCAGTATATTAGGCTTAAAAGCCTTTCAGTACACTTCCTCTAATATAATATCATCCCCACCCCATGCAATGCAACAAACGTAACATGTCATACTATCTCATGGTTACCAGTACAAATAAGTAGTTCAGTATACATGCATAATATGAACATGCTCGGTACATATCAGTCAATCAATCAGTTCATATGATTAGGGGTCTAAGTAGTACTTACCGACCCTTTAGTAGGTTCACAGTCGACTTGGGCGACCCGTGCAACCATAGCTAACATTTCAGTAAAAATGGGCTCACATGCCCATGTGGCTTGCCCGTATGGGTCCATACGCCCGTGTGGCCTACACTGCCCAATTTGGCCTTAGCCGTGTGGATCACATGGTCTAGCCCAAAATTCTACATGCTCGTGTGGCTTACATGGCCCAATTTGGCCTTGGCCGTGTGCATCACACGACTTGGCCTAAAATCCTACACGCCTGTATGGCTTACACATGTGGGCCCACATGCTCGTGTGACCCACTCAGCCCAAAACAGTTTAGCTCGTATATTACACACAGCCTACCTGGCCATCTCCAGCCGTCTCCTTCGTGCATGGCCTGGCCTCATCAATCACACAGCCATGTCTTAGCACAGGGCCTACCACACAGCCTACCACACGCCCGTTTGGCATCAACAGTGAGGTTTTTGACTTTTTCCAAAACCTCGTTTTCTGTATATAATCAGGTACACACCTGTTACTCTTTGATGCTAAAATGAGACCCAAGCTTTTCGAAACCTAATAACACAGAATCACATATCGATTTAAAGATTAGTCCAATGAATTTAACAATAGGGCACTAGTGGAAACTCGACTTATCGCCGACAGAGAACTTCTGTTAACTCCGCCAACACTAGTGATACCGAAATCATGAATCAAAGCCTCCCTCTATACCGTCAATGATAGAAACACACATTACTAATCAAATCGCTATAGTTCTACCTCAAAAAATACGGAAGAAACTTACTGAACGAATGCGTTTTCTTGATTGAACAACAAGGAACCCGGAATAGAAGAGAACCAAAAGCAACAAAAGAAGAGAAAGAGAAAAAAACGACAAGGGGACAGAGAGGAAGCAAAAACGTTAGGCTTAAAAGTTTGGGCGTTTTTGAGAGAAAAAGAATTTGAAACAAAGATGGAAGGAAATAAAAGATGTTTAGATTTATCAGAACTCCCTTAATATCCCACTAACAACCACCTTTTAGAGACACACTTCAGCTAGAATTCTTGTCATTTTATGTGCAAAAATAACACCCATGCTTAGCTGGGATTCGAGCATAAACCTTCCTCACACTAACACCCCACTTAACCACCATACCAGCATGCCCATTCGGATACAACCTTACTAATAATTAAATAAAAGCCTACTGAATAAAGATAGAGCTTTATTCATAAAAATTTAAAAATATGCCCAAGTCATGGCTTGAACTTAGGACCTCCCACACACACCCAGAACACTTAACCACTGAAGCAGACGGACAGTTGTGTCACACATTCACGAATACAAAAAATAAAAATTTCGGGGCGTTACAATTCTACTCCCTAAAAGAAAATTTCGTCCTCGAAATTTACCTGATTAGAATAGATGAGGGTACTGCTGACGCATCGCATCCTCAGGCTTCCACATGGCTACCTCAGTGCTATGATTACACCATAGCACCTTTAGGAAAGGGATACACTTCCTTCGCAGAACCTTAATGTTATGATCCAAAAATTGCACCGACTCCTCCTCAAAACACAAGTCTGGCCTAACCTCAATCTCCTCAACAGGGACAATGTGAGTAGGATCAGAGCGGTAGCACCTCAGCATAGAGATGTGAAACACGTCATGAATGCGATCCAACTTCGAAGGTAGCTCTAACTGATAAGCAACTAGTCTTACTCACTTCAGAATACGGTAAGGTCTAATAAATCTAGGGCTTAACTTGCTCTTACGACCAAACCTCAAAACCTTCTTCCATGGTGAGACTTTGAGAAATACGAAGTTCCCCATAGAATACTCAATCTCTTGCCTCTTCAAATCCGCATAAGACTTCTGTCTATTAGAAGCTACTTTCAGACGATCTCGAATCAGTCTAACCTTATCCTCTATCTCAGAAACCAACTTAGGACCTAGAACACATTGCTCACCCAAATTAGCCCAACATAAAGGAATGCGACACTTACGACCATACAGTGCCTTGTATGGTGCCATCTGAATGCTAGACTAAAAACTGTTGTTGTAGGCAAACTCCGCTAGCGGCAAATAATCCTCCCAACTACCACGAAAATCAATAACATAGCTCCTCAATATATCCTCCAGTATCTGAATCACCCTCTCAAATTGACCATCGGACTGAGGATGGAATGACGTACTGTAGTCTAACTTAGAACCTAGAGCCTCTTGTAACTTTCTCCAAAATTGAGACTTAAAACAAGAATCCCTATCAGAGATGATCGAAACCAGTACTCCATGTAGCCTTACTATCTCTGAAATATAAAGCTTAGTCAGTTTCTGCAAAAAAAAAATGCACCCTAACCGGTATGAAGTGCACAGACTTGGTCAATTGATCCACGATGACCTATATCGAATCCTTCTTAGTGGGTGTTAGAGGCAACCCACTAACGAAGTCCATAGTCACTCGCTCTCATTTCTAAAGAAGAATCTTAACTGGCTGTAGCAAACTTGAAGGTAATTGATGCTCAGCCTTAACTTGCTGGCATGTCAGACATCTACCCACAAAATCGGTAACCTCTCGTTTTAATCCTGGCCACCAATATAACTCACGAAGGTTTCGGTACATCTTAGTCCCGCTAGGATGCATAGCATAAGGGCTATTATGCACCTCCCTCAACATGGACTACCTCAAATTGATATCATTAGGTACACAAATCCATCCACGAAAACTTAAGACACCCTCAAAGCTCAACCCAAAATCTGTAGTGCTACCACTCTCAATCTATCGAAACCGATGACCTAAAGACTCGTCCTCTAACTACTTACCCTTAATCCGGTCAATCCATGGCGGCTTAACCTGAAGCTCAACTAATAAGCTACCATCATCAAATAAGCTGAGGCGAGCAAACATCGCATTCAAATCATTCATAGCCCTATGACTTAGTGCATCGACCACCATAGTGGCCTTACCAGGGTGGTACTGATAGTATAATCATAATCCTTAAGCAATTCAATCCATCTACGCTGCCTAAGATTTAACTCCTTCTGAGTAAGAAGATACTTGAGGCTTTTGTAATAACTGTAGATGATACATTTTTCACCATACAGATAATGCCTCAAAATTTTCAATGCAAAAACCACCGCGACCAACTCCAAATCATGTGTCGGATAATTTGCCTCATGAGTCTTAAGCTTACGAGATGTATAGGTTACCACTTTACCATCCTGTATCAACACACATCCCAAACCGACATGTGATGCATCACTATAAACTGTGAACTCCTTTCCAGGTTCAGGCTGTATTAGAACAGGAGCCTCAGTCAGTATAATCTTGAGCTTCTCGAAGCTCTCTTGCTGTACACCGGTCCAATCAAATGGTAGACCCTTATGTAGCAGCTTAGTCAAGGGTGCTACAATCAGTGAGAATCCTTCCACAAATCGCCGATAATAACCTGCCAGTCCCTAAAAACTATGAATCTAAGACAAGTTCTTTGGCTGTTTCCACTCTAACACAACCTCAATTTTATGATGATCAACTTGAATCCCTTTAGTAGAAACCACATGTCCCAGAAATGTCACCTCATTCAACCAAAACTCGTACTTCCTAAACTTAGCATAAAGTTGCTTCTCCCTCAAAGTTTGCAAAACAACTCTAAGGTGCTCGTCATGCTCATCCTCTGTCCTCGAGTAAACTAGTATATCATTGATGAACACCCCCACAAATCGATCTAGATAGGGCTAAAACACGCTGTTCATCAAATCTATAAAAGTTTGTTGGTACCTTAGTCAGTCCAAATGGCATCACTAAGAACTCGTAATGACCATAACGAGTCCTAAACGTCGTGTTATGTACATCAGCCTCCTTGACCCTCAACTGATGATACCCAGATCGAAGGTCAATCTTAGAAAATACCGAAGCTCCTCGAAACTAGTCAAACAGGTCATCTATCATCGGTAGTGGGTTCATATTCTTAATGGTTAACTTATTCAGTTGCCGTTAGTTGATATACATTCGCATGGATCCATCCTTCTTCTTTACAAATAGTACCGGTGCTCCCCACTGAGACACACTAGGGCGAATGAACCCATGATCAAATAACTCCTGAATCTGAGCCTTAAGCTCCACAAGCTCCTTCGGTGCCATTCGATAGGGGGCGATGGACACCGGAGCTATACTAGGAAGTAGCTTAATCCCAAACTCTAATTCACGATTCGGAGGTAAACTCGGAAACTCTTCAGGAAAGGTGTTCGAAAAATCTTTTACTGTTCTGATGTCCTTAACCATAGAGGCCCCAACATCAGAAACACTTACGTAAGCCAAGAAGCCAACTTCTCTGCCACTAGTGCAAAGATCACGTTCGACAAATAATTCTGGTGTTCCTCAATCAAGACTACCTCATTATCCTTCTCAGTCATCAATAAGACTCTCTTAGTCACACAATCCAAGTTGAAATGATGCTTGACCAACCAATCCATCCCTAGAATTAAGTCAAACTCCCCAAATGGAAGATCCATCAGATTAGCCAAAAAGATTACCCCTTGAACCTCCAAAGAGACGTCTCTAACCAGCTTGTTAACCCTTACAAATTGCCCCAAGTTTTCAGACACAGTACAGGCCATATAGGAGTGAGTGGGTCCTATATTTATCAATGCAATATAAGGTACATCATCTATAAAAAACGTACCCGTGATGACATCTATAGTATCTCTATCTTCTCAGCGACGTGCAACATATACTAGAGCTGGCTGTCTCGCCTCAGTCTGTCCAGCACCCCTGCCTGGTGCTCTCTGCCCACGGCCCATGCCATTACCACCCCTAGCCTGATCGTAGTCTCTCGGTGGCTGCTGTACTACCTTCTGTGGTTGTCCATTACCAGTTCCCTGAGCTTGCATCTAATCGGCCCTCAGCGGACGCTCTCTAATACGACATTCCAAAGATCCACACCTAGAGCAAGCCCCAGTCCTCCTCCAACACTCACCCTAAGGCCATCTACCATAAAAATCACAAGGCTGTAATCTAGTAGCAACAACAGGGCACCCAGCTCTAGCTGGCCCATCAGCTCTGGGCTTTTTCTTAGGCCTCTGTACAAAACTTGAGGGCTCTGAATCCCTCTTGTTCCTACTTCTCTCTTTGTCATGATTTTGGCGCTCAATACGCTTAACCTTCTCGGTAATTTTTGCCTTCTCGACCAGTGCAGAAAAATCACGCTCCCTCTGCAGAGTAATCAAAACCATCAAATTATCCCTAAGGCCATCCTAAAACTGAACACATCGCTCATACTTAGATGCCACCATACCTCGTGCATAGTAGCTAGTCTTAAAAACTCGACCTCATACTCGGTCACTGATCGATCTCTTTGTGTCAGATTCAGAAACTCCCTCCTACGTACATCCACATAGCTGGCTCCCAAATATTTACCCTGGAAGGCGGTCTTAAAGAACTCTCAGGTTAGACGTTCAGGCTGAGTGCCCTCCTTATAGTAAGCCACCACTGATAAGCCTCATCCCTTAACAGTGAGACTACACCCTTTAATTTCTGCTTGGAGGGTGCAATCTAGATCATCCATAATCCTCTCTATGTCCTCAATCTAGTACTCAGCCACATTAGGGTCGACCCCAGTGACACCCCTAAAAAGCTCAGCTCTATTGGACAAGTCATTTCGAAATAGACCCTTGGCCCCCAGATCCTATATTAGGCCTAGCGACACTCTTCAAAATCCTTAATAGAGCTTGGGACAGTGCGTCTTCCCTAGCTACATGATTACGAGACCCAGTCTTAGTAGTAGATGATACCGGCGTCTCGCTCGTGTTCAAATGTGGTATGTTACTAGATGACTAGGACTCAACTCGAGCCCTTCCACGGCCTCTACCTCAGCTTCTAGTACCCCCATCCACGGATACCTCGTGTGATCATATCTAATCAAATTTATCTGTATTAAAAGTTTTATGAATCAGTTACAGTTCAATATTTATTAGCTGATGTTTTATGTAAACAGTTTCAGTAATTCAGAGTTTATTCACGTAAATCGCAGTCTCTATCAGTTTACTATAGTTTCAATTTGTCTACAATTTTTCAGTAAATACTAACTAGAGTATTTTCATAGTTTACTACCTACAGTAGTTTCAGAATATCACAGCATTTTCAATTCAAACACATATTAGTTTTAGAATACTTACAGGATCGGCACCGAAGACTCGGTGTACCACATACTCAGTAAAAACATTTCAATCATCAAAAATCAGTTCTTTCAAAACCAAGCGTAAAACCCATAATCCACAGTCGAGTTTTACAACCTGGCTATGATACCACTAAATGTAACACCACAAACCCAACCTAGATGTTATGGCTGATTCAGGCAATGCCACATGATAGTGTGTTTGAAAACTAAATTTTTACAATAAAAACATTTTCATGTTATTAGTTCTAAAAGAAGTCGATTTACTTATCTAAAACATTCACTATAAACCATTTCTCATTGCGGAAGCTTTCAAATCAAAATGGTTTAAGTAATCGTGAGTTTAGAAAATACTTTTTTTTTTAAAAACTGAATTTCCCCTACCAGCAGTTCTAAATCCATAAAATAATTAAATAAAAAAAGCCCAAATTTAAGAAGAAGTCCACAAATTACATCAATTTAAAACAATAACAAAACCATAATCAAAAGTAATAAATTAAAATCATGGAATCCAGAAACTATGGTCACCATCAAGTCTTTCGCTGCATCGATCCGTCTAGGTAAAACCAACAAACAGTAAACACAGTGTACAATCAAAACAGTATGGGCCTAAACCCTTTTCAGTACCAGTAGCAGTTTGGGCCTTAGCCCATTCAATACAGTATCAAGTATGCATTAGGGCCTTAGCCCATCACAGTATCAGTATCAGCCATACAATATTTAGTAGCAAAGTCCTACCTAACCAGCCTTTACACACCATCTCCATCTAACCCTACACTCCATGTGGGGATTAAATCAACCCACCCATCGTTACACTTCAGGTAGTGCCGAATGCGACACAAAACAGTAATTTGCAGCTGAATTGCCAGTATATTAGGCTTAAAAGCCTTTCAGTACACTTACTCCAATATAATATCATCCCCACCCCATGCAATGCAACATAAATAACATGTTATGCTATCTCATGGTTACCAATACATATAAACAGTTTAATACACATACATAATATTAACATGCTCGGTACATATCAGTCAAGTAGTCAGTTCATATGATTAGGGGTCTAAGTAGTGCTTATCGACCTTATAGTAGGTTCACAGTCAACTTGGGCGACCCGTGCAACCTTAACTAACATTTTAGTAAAAATGGGCTCACACGGCCATGTAGCCTGGACATGTGGGCCCATAAGGCCCAATTTGGCCTTGGCCGTGTGGATCACACGCCCTGGCCCAAAATCCCACACACCCGTGTAGTTTACACGTGTGGGCTCACACGCTCGCGTGGCCTACCCAGTCCAAAATAGTCTAGCCCGTGTCTCGTACACAGCCCGTCTGGCCATCACATAGTTGTGTCCCTTGCGCATGGCCTGGCCTCATCGATCACACTGTCATGTCCTAACACTCGGCCTACCACATGGCCTACTATATACCAGCGTGACGTCGACAGTGAGATTTTTAGCTTTTACCAAAACCTCATTTTCTATATAATCGGGTACACACCTGTTACTTTTTTACTCTAAAACGAGCCCCAAGCTTTTTGAAACCTAATAACATAGAATCCCATATCGATTTAAAGATTAATCCAATGAATTTAACAATAGGGCACTAGGGGAAACTCGACTTATTGCCAACGGAGAACTTTCATTAACTCCAACACCAGCGATACCGAAATCATGAATCAAAGCCTCCCCCTGTAACACCCCAAACCCAGCCTAAACGTTATGGCTGAATCTGACGATGTCACATGGGAGTGTTTTGAAAATCGTTTCTATACATACAAATCATTCAAATTATTATCTTTTACTTAGTCAAAAAAACATGTATTATTTGATTTGCTTGAAAACATTACTTTATACACAGGAGCTTTTAAAAATGTACTATTTAGAAATGAAACTGTTCGGTTGTCAGAGAAATCAAGTTTAATCCAAAATCCAGTTATCATGAACATCCGCATAAAATTCGTAAAGCTGTTTAAAATGGAAATTTAAATCAAAAGTCCATTGTCCTATATTTTACAAAAATAAAATCCCAAATACTTGATAAGGCAGTATAAAAAATGAAAAGGAAAAACCGAAGCTTATGTGTCCGTGGTCACCGTCGAGCCCTCCGTCGCACCGATCCTTCTACTGCTGGGGATTACCTAGCAGATTAAACAAATAAATGGGTGAGTTTTCACAACTTAGTGCGTACATCCCTACAGTAAACCATGTATACAGATATATATAATAGGTAACAGAAAATTCAGACCGGAGCCCTTTATAAAATTGGTATGGGCCTCAGCCCACTCAGAACAGAATTAGATACAGACTTAGGGCCTTAGCCCATCATAGATATAGCATGCATAACGGATAAAAAATTATCAGAAACATGCCCACTAACCCTGCACATCATCTCTGTCCAACCCTACACACCATGTGGGGATAAAATCGACCCACCTAGCCCTACATCAAATATGGGGATAAAATCAACCCATCCAGCCCTACACACCAAATGGTACCGTAACACGGCACAAGTAAAAAATATACAACATAGCTGCCAAATATCAGGCTTAGAAGCCTTTCAGATACTTCCTTCACTTCATCAATCCCACCCCAATTCAATACAACATACATAAATGGCATGTTGTAATGCAGATAAATAGATCATACGTCAATATTTAGAACAGTACTGATTACAAATGCTACAGATAGCATGTTAATACATACATCACAATATCATATCATAGAATAGGGGTCTAAGTAATGCTTACCGACCCTATGATAGGTCACAGTCGACTTCAGCGAGCCATGCAACCTTACAGTACATTTCAAAAAAATGGGCTCACATGCCCTCATGGCCAGCCTATGTGGGCCCACACGCCCATGCATCGTACACGGCCCAAATTGACCTTGCTCGTGTGGATCACACGGCCTAGCCCAAAACCCCACACGTTCGTGTGGCCCACACGACCCAATTGGCCAAGCTCGTGTCTCACACACGGCCTCCACAGCCTTCATACAGCAGTGTTTATCGCGCCCGTATCGTGCCTGCACGGCCTGGCTCGTCGATCACACGCCCGTGTATCGCCACACAGGTAGTCCACACGCTTGTGTAACATCGACAGTGCTTTTCAGCTTTGGCTAAATCTCGTTTTCTATGCAATCAGAGTACACACCTGGTCGATTTTGACGTGTAATCACTCCTAAGCACACTAGAACCTATATTTAACAATCCCAAGTCCAAAATCAGTCACGTAAATGATATTCAATAGATAACTTTATGAGGTATTATGACCTAAAATCATGAGATTCCTTACCTTGAATGAATAATGGCGAATCCTCATTGATTAGAATGCCGGTTAGCAATCCTCAAAATCATGATTGTCTACTAAACAGAAAATAATCTATTAACAACTCAACACTTAATAAAACGAAACAAAATGCACCCCTACACTTACTGAATTAGCACCCAACATCGAGACAACCAACGTCGATGAAAAAGGGTAAAATAAAATTAATAATAGTGTGACGGAAAAACGGCAGCCAATAAGAGTATTTCGGCTGAAAGAACAGAAAAAATAACGTGGAAATAAAACTTGTAAAGAAATTTGGCAGATAGAAAGTGTGTAGAAAATTTGGGTAACCAATACCTCGGTTTACTCCCACTAAACCACATTTGTTACAACTACTCGGTAACCCAAACCGACTCAAACACTCCCACGGCAGGAGCAGGAAAAATAATGCCTCAATTCAGACTCGAACCCAAGACCTCCCTTACTCCAGCACTCCTCTTAACCACCAGACCAGCAGGCCGATTCTGATAAGCTTTTACAAATAAATACTTTTAAACCTATTAACCAAGGATAAGGCTTTATTCAATAAAAACCCAAAATTTTACCCAATCTAATGCTTGAACTTAGGACTTCTCATATACACCCAGAACACTTAACCACTGAAATAGACAGATATTTATGTCAAATAATGCAGAAACAAAATTATAAAGTTTTGGGCGTTACAACTCTACCCCCTTAAAGAATATTTCAGCCTCGAAACTTTACGTGGTCAGAAGAGGTAAGGATACTGCTTTCACATTGAGTCATTTGGCTCCCAAGTAGCCTCCTTAGTGCTATGATTCTGCCACAGCGCCTTTACTAAAGGAATAGACTTTCTTCTTAGAACCTTAACGTCGCGATCTAGAATCTTAACCGGCTCCTCCTCGAATGTTAGATCTGGTCTAATTTCAATTTCCTCCACAGGCACAATGTGCGTGTGATCAGAGCGGTAACGTTTCAGCATCGAGACAAGATACATATCATGTATGTGATCTAACTTTAGAAGTAGCTCTAATCGATATCCGGCTGGACCCATTCTCTTCAAAATCTGGTATGGCCCATAAACCGAGGGCTCAGCTTGCCCTTGCAACTAAACCTTAGAACCTTCTTTCATGGCAAGACCTTAAGAAAAACCAAGTCCCCCACAGAATATTCGATGTCCTTCCTCTTCAAATCAGCATAGGACTTCTGTTTACCAGAAACCACTTTCAATCGCTCTCGAATCAATTGGATATTATCCTCAATCTCCGATACCAACTCCGGATCCAGAATATGTCGCTCACCCAACTCAGTCCAGCACAAGGGAGTGCGACACTTACGACCATACAATGCCTCAAAAGGTGCCATCTGTATACTACGCTGGTAGTTGTTGTTGTAAGCGAACTCTTCTAAAGGTAAGTACCCCTCCCAACTGCCTCGAAAATTAGTCACAAAGCTCCTCAACATGTCCTTCAGTATCTGAATCACCTTCTCTGACTGACAATCTATTTAAGGATGGAAAGCAGTACTGAAGTCTAATCTCGAACCCAAAGCTTCATAAAGCTTTTGCTAGAACCGTGATGTGAAACGAGGATACCTATTAGAAATGATCGCGACAAGAACCCCATACAGCCTCACTATCTCAGAAATGTAGAGTTTGGCCAATTTGTATAGGGAGAAGTCTGTCCTAACCGGAATGAAATGTGCAGTCTTGGTCAATCGATCCATGATAACCCAAACAGAATCCTTCTTAGTGGGTGTTAAGGGTAACCCACTAACGAAGCCCATCGTTACTCACTCATATTTCCACATCAGTCTTTTAACTAGCTGCAGCAAACCCGAAGGTAACTAATGCTCAGCCTTAACCTGTTGACAAGTTAAGCAGCGAGCAACAAAGTCAGTAACCTCACGTTTCAACCCTGGCCACCAATATAACTCTCGAAGATCTATGTATATTTTGTTCCCACCGGGATGCATAGCATAAGGGCTACTATGCGTTTCCTTCAGAATTGACTGTCCCAAGTCCTCGTCATTCGATACACAAATTTGACCGCGAAAACAAATTACCCTATTACTGTTAACCCCAAAATCAGTAGTGGTGCCACTCTCAACCTGACGAAATCGTAACCTGAAAGACTTATCCCCCATCTGTCTATCTCTAATCTGCTCAATCCATGTCAGTTTCACTTGTAGCTCAGTCAACAGACTCCTATCGTCAAAAAGACTCAGTCGAGTGCATCAGCCACCACATTGGCCTTACCAGGATGATACTCGATGCTGTAGTCATAATTCTTAAGCAGTTCTACCCATCATCGTTGCCTAAGGTTTAACTCCTTCTGAGTAAGGAGATACTTGAAGCCTTTGTGATCGGTGTAGATAGTACACTTCTCACCGTACAGATAATACCTCCAACTCTTAAGAGCAAAGACTACCGCTGCCAACTCCAAATCACGCGTCAGATAATTAGCCTCATGAGTCTTTAGCTGACGAGATGTATAAGCCACCACCTTACTATCTTACATCAAAATGCAACCTAAACCCACATGCGACGCATCACTGTACACTATGAAGTCCTTACTAGGATCAGGTTGCATCAAAACAGGAGCCTGAGTCAAAACTATCTTGAACTTCTCAAAGCTCTCCTACTGTGCATCTGTCCAAACAAAAGGAACTCCCTTACGCAGAAGCTTTGTCAATGGAGCAGCGATCAAGGAGAACCCTTCTACAAAACAACGGTAGTATCCTACCAATCCCAAAAAGCTACAGATCTCAGATACACCCTTTGATTGTTTCCAATCCAACACAGCCTCAATCTTACAAGGATCCACATGAATCCCCTCAGCAGACACCACATGTCCCAAGAAGGTTACCTCTCAAAGCCAAAACTCACACTTAGAGAACTTTGCATACAACTATTTTCCTCGAAGAGTCTGTAGCACAACCCGGAGATGCTCATCATGCTCATCCTCTGACTTAGAATACACCAGAATATTGTCGATAAACACCACCACAAACTAATCTAATTAGGGTTGGAATACATGATTCATCAAGTCCATAAATGCCGCTGGTGCATTAGTCAACCCAAATGGCATAACTAGGAACTCGTAATGTCCATAACGAGTTCTAAACGTCGTCTTATGCACATCGGCCTCATTTACTCTTAACTGATGGTAACCTGATCACAAATCGATCTTAGAGAACACTAAAACCCCTTTGAACTAGTTGAATAGATCATCTATCCTTAGAAGTGGGTACTTATTCTTCATCGTCAACTTATTTAACTGACAGTAGTCGATACACATCCTTGTCGTATCGCCCTTCTTCTTTACAAACAGAACAGGTGCTCCTCATGGAGACACACTGGGAGGAATAAACCTATGATCCAACAGCTCATGTATTTGAGCCTTAAGCTCCGTTAACTCCTTCGGTGCCATTTGGTAAGGGGCGATAGACACCGGAGCTATACCATGAATCAACTCGATCTTAAACTCCACCTCTCAACTCAGAGCAATCTTGGTAATTCCTCTAGAAAAACATCTGGAAAGTCCCTCACAGTGCGGATGTCCTTAACTTAAGAGTCCACAAAATTAAAAACACTAATGTAGACCAAGAATGCCTCACATCATTTCCTTACTAACTTTTCTACCACCAATGCATATATCACATTGCTCAAATAGTCTCGTCATTCCCTAATCACGACTGCCTCATTATCCTTTTCGATCCTTAGAACAACCCTTTTCATAGCACAGTCTAGACTCACTCGATGTTTAACTAGCCAGTCTAAGCCTAAAATCAAATCAAACTCTACAAATAGAAGCTCCATTAGATCAGCTAGAAATACAGTCCCTTGGACCTCTAACGGAACGTCTCTAAACAGTTTATTAATTCCAATAGACTACCCCAACGGACTCACCACTGTTATCTCACTAGAAGTGTTCTTAAACGGAATTCCCAATGTCTCAGACATAGAATTAGCTACATACGAGTGAGTAAAGCCTATGTCTATCAGTGCAAAGTAAGGTACATTAAATATGAAAAATGTACCTATGATAACATCTGGAGCATCTCAATCCTCACGGCGACGAGCAGCATAAACCAGTGCTGACTACCTCATCTTAGTTGATCCAGCACCTCTGCCCGGTGCTCTCTACCCTCAGCCTATGCCATTGCCACATCTGGCCTGTCCTCGACCCCTAGGTGGCTGCTGAACTACCCTCGGTGGCTATGTAGTCTCAGTAGTCAGAGCTTGTATCTAATTAGTTTTCAATAGACAATCCTTAACACGGTACTCAGTAGACCCACACCTAAAATAAGCTCCAGTAGCCCTCCAACACTCGCTCGGATGGAGTCTATTGCAGTGCTGACAAATCGCCACCCTCGTAAATGCAACAGTTGGCCCAACTCTCACGGGCCATCAGTCCTGGCCTTCTTCTTAGGCCTCAACCCAGTATTCGAAGGCTTAGAATCCCTCTTAGACTTCCTTTTCCCTCGGTCTTGGTGCTCCAAGCGCTTCACCTCTTCGGTGGTCTTCGTCTTTTCAACCAGTGCTGAGAAATACCGCTCCCTCTGAGGAGCTATCAGAACACGTAGATTATCTCGGAGACCATCCTCAAACCGAATACAGCGCTCATACTCTGTCGCCACTATGCTTCTCGTATATCGGCTCAATCTCAAAAATTCAGCCTCATACTCGGCCACAAATTGGTCACCTTGAGTGAGATTTAAGAACTCATGTTGCCTCACGTCAATATAGCTGGCTCCCACATACTTACCCTAGAAAGCCATCTTAAACAAGTCCCATGACAGATGATCAGGCTGAGAGCCCTGCTTAACCATGAGCCACCACTGGTATTCCTCGTTGTGAAGCAGTGATACAGCCCCCATAAGCTTCTACCCATTAGAAAAATCCAAGTTATCCATAATGCGTTCCGTGGCCTCCATCCAGTACTCGGCCACATTAGGAGAAACTCCAGCGATGCCCCTAAATAGCTCGGCCTCATTGGACCAGAGTCGTTCTGTAACCGACCCTTGGCCCTTAGAGCTAGTATTGGGCCTAGTGACCCTCTCCAATATTCGTAACATGGCTTGGGACAGTGTGTCATCCCCAACCGCTCGATCATAAGACCTAGACCCAGTCTTAGTAACAAGTGAAACTAGCGTCTCGCTAGTGTCCAGATTTAGAATCGTATCTGATGTAAAGGACTCAGCTCGAGCCCCTCTATGGCCTCTACCTCGACCTCTAGTACCCTGTCCATAAGTACCGCGTGTGCTCATCGTAATTTTGAAATTATCTGTGTTAACAGTTTTATGCAAATCAGTTTACAGTTTTGATAAGTTATTAACATATATTTTATGCAGTACAGTATCAGAGTTTAAAGTCTATTCTCGCAAATCACAGTTTACTACGATTTTCAGTTTACACTACCTAGAGTGTTTCAGTAAAGTACACTACCTACAGTAGTTTCATAGCATACTAGCAGTATTTTTTAAACAGATCTAAACAAAATTTCAAAATCTCTAAGTATGCTTTTAGGCAATTCTAACAGAGATTTAGAAAACTTACAAGATCAGCGCTAGAGACTCGGTGTACCACTTACTTATTCCAAAACATAATTCAAATCGTTTACAAGTCATTTCTCAAAACCAAATTTAAAACCCAAAACCACAACCGAGTTTTCCAAACCTAGCTATGATACCACTAAATGTAACACCCCAAACCCGGCCTAGACGTTATGACTGAATCTGGCGATGTCACATGGGAGTGTTTTGAAAACTGTTTCTATACATACAAATCGTTCAAATTATTATATTTTACTTAGCCAAAAACATGTATTAGTTTATTTGCTTGAAAACGATACTTTATACGCAGAAGCTTTTAAATACGTACTATTTAAAAAAAATCGTTCATTTGTCGAAGATATCAAGTTTAATCCAAAATCCAGTTATCATGAATATCCGTATAAAATTCGTAAAGTAGTTTAAAACGAAAATTTAAATCAAAAGTCCATAGTCCCAGATTTTACAAAATAAAATCCCAAATAAATGATAAATAAGGCAGTATAAGAAATGAAAACGAAAACTGAAGCTTATGTGTCCGTGGTCACTGTCAAGCCCTCCACCGTACTGATCCCTCTTCTGCTGGAGATTACCTGGCAGATTAAACAAATAAAGGGGTGAGTTTTCGCAACTCAATGTGTACATCCCTACAGTTCAGCATACAGATCTATATAACAAGTAACAGATAATTTGGGCCGAAGCCTTTTACAGAATTGGTGTGGGCCTCAGCCCATTCAGGACAGAATCAGATGCAGACTTAGGGCCTTAACCCATCATAGATATAGCATGCATAACAGATCAGAATATCAGAAACATGCCCACCAACCCTGCATAACATCTCCGTCCAACCCTACAAACCATGTGAGGATAAAATCGACCTACCCAACCCTACATACCAAATATGGGGATAAAATCAACCCATCTAGCCCTATACACCAAATGGTACCGTAATGCTGCACAAGTAAAAAATATGCAACATAACTGCCAGATATCAGGCTTAGAAGCCTTTCAGATACTTCCTTCACTTCATCAATCCCACCCCAATGCAATGCAACATACATAAATGGCATGCTATAATGCAGATAAATAGATCATACGTCAATATTTAGAACAGTAGAGATAACACATGCTAGAGATAACTTGTTAACACATACATCACAATATCATATCACAGAACTGGGTTCTAAGTAATGCTTACTGACCCTACGACAGGTCACAATCGACATGGGCGACCCATCCGACCTTAAAGCACATTTCAAAAAAATGGGCTCACACGCCCATATGGTCTGCCCGTGTAGGCCCACACGCCCGTGTGGCCCACAGTCCCAAATTGGCCTTGGTCGTGTAAATCAAAAGGCCTAGCCCAAAACCCCACATGCCCATGTGGTTCACCCGTGTGGGCCCATGCGCCCGTGTAGGCCCATGCGCCCATGTGGCCCACACAGCCCAAATGGTCGAGCTCGTGTCTCGCACACGGCCTTCCCGGCCTTCACACGACCATGTCCATCACGCCCGTGTCACGCACGCATGGCATAGCTTATCGATCACACGCTCGTGTATCACCACACGGCCTACCACACGGGCAGTCCACATGCCCATGTGGCATTGACAGATTGCTTTTCGGCTTTCGTCGAATCTCATTTTCTATGCAATCGGAGTACAGACCTAGTTTGATTTTGACGTGTAATCACTCCTGAGCACTCAAGAACCTATATTTAACAATCCTGAGTCCAAAATAAGTCACTTAAATTATATTCGATAGATAACTTTATGAGGTATGTCAACCTAAAATCGTGAGATTCCTTACCTTGAACGAACAATGGTGAATCCTCGTTGATTAGAATACCGGTTAGCAGTCCCCAAAATTGTGATTGTTTACTACACAGAAAAAAATCTCTCAACAACCCAACACTCAATAAAATGAAACAAAACACACCACTACACTTACTGAATTCACACCCAACACAGAGATAACCAACAAAGACGAAAAAGGGCCAAATAAAATTGGTAATAGTGTGACAGAAAAATGGCAGCAAATAAGAGTATTTCAACTGAAAGAAAAGAAAAAAGAAGGAGGAAAGAAAACTTGCAGAGAAATTTAGGAGAGAGAAAGTGATAAACCATAATATATACATATTTTTATCCCATATTTGGCACATTTATGGATGAATTATCATTGAATTTGTGGAATTTGATGCTCCTAATCCTTTAATTTCATGTTTTATACTTAGGTGAGCATAGGAAAGTGAAAAGAATGAGAAACGAGCAAAAAAAGGAGAAAATGAGCTAGATTGAGAAATCAACACGGCCTGGAGTTCCTCACATGGGTACACCACACGCACGTGCCTATTTAGTAGACCTGAATACGGCCTAAACCCGAATCCCACGGGCGTGTCCCTGTCGTGATGAGTTTCAATTTCACGCAGAAAGGCTACTTAAGGGCTAAGAAAGGTATTCCAGAGTCTATATAAACACCCTAGGAGAGGACTAAGGGGGACACACAAAGTAGAAAGCAAGGAATTACTCGAAGAAAGCTGATTGATCCATCTCAGAAGCTAGAATCTCCTTCAAGACTAAAGATTTCCCTTCAATTTCTTTTAAGGGTTTTAGGGTTTATTTATTTTTTTGTTATTTTCCTTATTTTGAGATGTTCTTCGTTATAAACATGAACTAAATCCCTCAAATACCTGAGGGGGGTGAAACCTAATATGGATCTTGTTATTATTTTCTAAATTATATGATAAATACTTGGTTTGTTCTTAATTGTGTCTTTAATCATTGTGTTAATATTCCAGGATATTAATTTAATTCGAATATGCTTATTCAGTGGAGCAAAAGTCCCTGCTTAAGAGTAGATCCAACACAATTAAGCGGAGTTGATCGCACTCCTAGACATAGGATGACGTAAATTCGCCGGATTAGAGTCAAATCTAATAAGGGAATCCATAGATCGAGTTAATACAACACTAGGTATTTTAATTAGGAAGAAATTTCAATTACTCAACCTAGGGTTGATGTTTTTAGTCTCGACAGAGATAATTACATAATTTAGGGATTTCTACGGATCAAGTCAAGTGAATAAATCATCTAATTTAGAGTTAAATAACAAGTGAAGTCTAGGTGGATTCTTTCTTGGGTATTGTCTAAATCAATCAGTTTTTCCAGAAAGTATTTTCCCAATTTACTCTTTGTGCATTCTTAGTTTAGTTAATAACTAGTTTAATTAAAATAAATTCCCTTATTTTTAGGCTAGATAATAAAAAGAAGGTTAATACTAGTACTTTTAGTTCCTGTGGGTTCGACATTCCAGTCTTGCCATAAGCTATACTACTGTCCGATAGGTGCGCTTGCCTTATTTGTGATAATAGACAGTATCTAGGTACGATCATAAAATTTAAAACTTATCACTAACATCAGAAAGTGTGTAGAAAATTTGGGTAACTCCCCAATCCCTTGGTTTACTCCCACTAATTCGCATCTGTTACAACTACTCGATAACCCAAACTGACTCAAACACTGCCACGGCAGGAGCAGCAAATATAATGCCTCAGTTCACACTCAAACCCAAGACCTCCCTTACTACAACACTCCTCTTAACCACCAGACCAGTAGGCCCATTCTGATAAGCTTTTACAAATAAATACTTTTAAGCCTATTAACCAAGGGTAAGGCTTTATTCAATAAAAACCCAAAATTTTACCCAATCTAAAGCTTGAACTTAAGACCTTTCACACACACCCAGAACACTTAACCACTGAAGCAGACAGATATTTGTGTCAAATAATGTAGAAAAAAATTATAAAATTTGGGGCATTACACCCCCAATGCCGTCAATGACAGAAACACACATTACTAATCAAATCGCTATAGTTCTACCTCAGAAAATAATGAGGAAACTTACAGAACGAACATGTTTTCTTGATTGAACAACAAGGAACCCAGAATAGAAGAGAACTGAAAGCAACAAAAAGAAAAGGAAGAGAAGAAAATGATAAGGGGACAGAGAGGAAGCAAAAATGTCAGGCTCAAAAGTTTGGGTGTTTTTGAGAGTAAAAGAATTTGAAACAAAGAGGGAAGAAAATAAAAGATGTTTAGATTTATCATAACTCCTTCAACATCCCACTAACAACTACCTCTCAGGGACACACTTCAATTGAAATTCTTGTCATTTAATGTGCAAAAATAACACCCATGCTCAACCAAGATTCAAATATAAGACATTCCTCGCACCAACACTCCACAAACCACCAGACTAGCTGGCCCATTCTAATACAACCTTCCAACAATTAAATAAAAGCCTACTGACTAGAGATAGAGCTTTATCCATAAAAATTTAAAAATATGCCCAAGTCATGGCTTGAACTTGGGACCTCTCACACACACCCAGAGTACTTAACCACTGAAATAGACAGACAATTGTGTCACACATTCACAAATAAAAAATAGAAATTTTGGGGCGTTGCGTAACCACTAAAGCAGACAGACAATTGTGTCAAATAAATACAGAAGCAGAAATAAATTTGGGGCGTTACATCAACCATATAAATAACCATAAATATTTTTATTTCCAAGCAATTCTAACTTTGATATCAAAATCAAAACACATAACAGACATTTACCAATCTTGAATATTATGTATCCAAGACTTTAATACTAATCCTTCCGGATGAAATTTTCGTAAAAAAACTCAGTATACAGGTGAAAACAATAGCCTGGTTACCTATTAGAGTTAAACCTACACAATAAATTGTCTAGGTAGGGCTTATATTCTCGTATTCTTGAGTTTGCAACATATGTAGGAGCTCAAAACCTACTCATGTATCTTGAGTCCGCAATGTATTTAGGAGCTCAGAACCTGGGCAAACTCATTAACCTGTATATGAGAATTTACTAATTTCATCTATATATATCTCAGATTATAATATAAACCAATCCCACAAACAATTAATATAACAATTTTAATTTAATATGCAAACATAAACGAATAGATTCATAAGGTATGAATTTACCTATAAAACGACAACGTTTTAGATACTAGAAACTATTCAGTAATTTTCCCTTTTTTTACCTAAGTCAACAACTTGATCTATATAATAGTTAGGATTCAAAATATCAATACCAATTCCCATCATTATACTCAAATTCATGCTTATAATCTTTTAATTTCATTTTACACCATTTCCCTAACTTTTACGTTTTATTCAATTTAGTCTCTACAATCAAAACAAGTATTATTTTCACAATTAAGCTTTGTTTTTCATTCCAATTTCAATTATGTCCCTCTATAGCCTCAAAAATACAAATTGATAGAAATTCAATGACGCTTTTGACATATTAACAATTTAGTCCTAAATTCAAAATTAACAAAATTTATTTAATCAACTAGTCCTTCAACATTTCATAGCTTCCAAATTTACCAATTTCTATCAAAAACATCTAAAATTCATCAATGGAAAATTTTAAAATCTTTAACAGTTTTAAAAACAAAGATATGAATTAACTGAACCTAATTGCAACGATCTGAAAAACATGAAAGTACAACGAGATTGAAAAACCTACCATGCAATAGAAATAAAAATGGTCCAACCTTGAAGCTACTCCCATGGCTTTTGAGTTCCTGTTTCGGTGAATAAAAGAAATAAATGAAAATCATGATAATGGGATTTAATGTTTTAACCTTTTAAAATAATAATTTTTACATGTTTATTATTATTTTATTTCAAATTTTAATATAAAAAAATCATGTATAATTTAGCATTAACCGTCCACTCATAATCGGGAAGGTTAAATTGCCTTTAGGATTCCTAATAATTCATTAATCATACATTTAAGCTATAGAAAATCAAAATCGATTAATTTTTACTATTTTTACGATTTAGTCCTTTTTCTTAATTAATCATTCAATCATTATAATTTTTGGACCAAACCTGAATCCGCTTATATAATAGCTCTGTAAATATTCAATAATAATATTTATGAGCTGGGTTTATAAAAATGAGGGCCCAATACCCCATTTTTCAAAATCACTGACTTTTGGTACAAACCACTTGTACTTTAATTAGCAGTCCAAATAACAAAATTTATCAATTCAAAATTCACTGTATTACTAAATTTGACTCGTAAATATTAAATAATAATATTTACAAACTCACTTGTCCAAATTTTGATTCCAAAACCATTGTTTTTGACACCATTGAAAAATGGGATGTTACAAACGTTCATTACCCTCGTAACAACTAGCCCATCAATTTTGGATTTGGTGCCCTGAGTGTAGTATATTCTTTTGTAAACTTGTAATTTTTTTAAACAGATTGGTTATTAAAGAAATTCATTGATTACATTAATATATACTTTGTATAATTGTCTTCATATGATTTTTGCACGCAAAGCAAAATGGAAGCAAATGTTACTCATTAGTTGTCTAATGTTTAAACTAACACTAAGCGGTATTATGTTCTCGGATCATAATACGAAAAGATAACTTATATTAGTAGACGAACCTAAATATGACCTTAGTCTAATCATAAATGAGCAAATCAATTAAAAGAATAATATGTCGTCTGTCAAGTCTGGGGAGATGTCTTGTCTTGGATATCGGAATGAATGACTCCTAGAAGATAGAGACATAGATGTGGCTGACTGGACTAACACTATATTAGAATGGACCCAAGAAGAATAGACCCTAAATCCATTTATGGATTTATTTACTTATGAATCTCATAGTGTGGCATACCTAAATCATGAGTGGATGACGGATTATGAATGCTTGACTCATACACTTTGATGTAAGTAAAAGCGTGAGTTGGAATAGATAAGGAACTGAAAGCTGGTGCATTAGGTGTACAACTTCTGCAGTATGTAGCGTCATTCACAATAGTGGAGTTCATAGATCAAGAAATGGGTAAATAATATCCTCTCATTGGTATTACATGGTTGATGAAAAGTAAATATGGTCACAGGTCGTTCCTTTTTATGATGAATGACTTGATAACTCTTTGATAGTAATTGACTTTTCATGAAGGAAGATGTAATGTTTACCATGAGATAAAATAGGATCATATTGGAATAATGATATTATTCCAAAAAGATTAAGGATATCCTATGAGGGTAACACACTTATGAAAATGTCATTAGGCGAGCACTAATCGAGTTACTTTTGTAATGGCATGTCATTGGGGAGAGCTAAGTAACAATACTATAATGGAATAACTTCATGACTAAATGAGTTTATAATTTATAGGTGAAAAGTTGGAACTTAATTATAAATCATTTGAGCCACAATTGCATATGCCCAACTGGTCCCTCGGCTAGCTCGTTGAAATAATAAATGAATTGCATGTTGAATCAAATGAACATAAATGAATAGAAATAAATAAATAAAGAAATAGGAACATTCGGAAATTATTATGATTTTCTATAAAATGAAAATGGAAATGGAGAAATGGAATCATTTGGAAATGAATGTGGTTTTCTCTAAAATGAAAATGAAAATGGCCTGAAAAATGAATTTATCTTTTTCAAATTAAATGAAGTTTGAAAATGGAAATTAATTACTTGGTCATAGTGAACCGTTGAATGTGAAAATATTAAATATATTTTCTCATAGAGTCTTTTACAGTAAAGTCCTTATGATTTAAACGAAATTAGAATTGGGTTGAGAAAATTATTTAATTGGAAATATATTGAAGTTTATTTTCTGGAAATAGAAAAACAATATTGAGTTGGATCAAATTATAAAGTATTGGGTTAAAAGCTCAAGAAGTACTTGTAATTGGACCCAATATGGAAGAGACCCAAAAGTCTCTTATGTTATAAGGTGGGACGACAAACCCTAGTATTATTAACTAGGGTTATCGCCCCTGCATCCTAGTTAATCTAGGATTTCATTTTTCTAGTTGAAATAAATTTGTACAATTCAACAAGGGTTCTACCTTCTCTTCCTATAAATAGATGGCACCGGTAGGGCTGTTAATACAACTTTAAGATATTGTTACTCTGCCGAAAACTAGAGAGAATTTATTCTCAACTATTAAATCTATTTTTCTAGATAAACATTTTTGTCTGTTTCTATTTGAGAAAAGAATTTTGATTTCACACTAAAAAAAAGAAAACTATTTCTAGTTCTGTGTTTTGGTTCAATTTGTGTGAGACTACACTCAAAGTAATTCGTGGTACAGGAATAGTAAAGAAGATCATTTGGTTGAAAGTCAGGAACGATAAGGATTCATCTATTCAAAAACATAGGTACGATTTAGTTCTAGGGTTTATTACTATAAATATAACAAATCAGGTCAGTTGTCAAAATATTTATTTTCCCTTATGGAAGAAAACCTTTTTTAACCCGAAATTTTCCAACAATCAATTGATAGACCAAGTTGCAATGTCACATCCTTAAGTGTAATTGTATACTCACTACACGAAAGATAGAATGTGTGTGTCTCAAGTTTCCATATTTCCAACAAAGCACTGATAAGTATGGGCTCCAATTTAGTCCTGCTGAGCATATAGGACACGTGTAAGAATCTTGCCTCTTCTATTTTAGATACTGGTTCAGGTTCTTCATCATAGTTCCTCTAAACTATAGGTTATATTGAATCATCTGGATCATCGTCGACTTGATCGAAAAATTATCCATGGTTATAGCTAGCCTTGCAATGCTACCTTGTACTGTGTCAAGGTTTGGTAGCATGTAATCTCTCAGTGTTCATTCCTCTCAAGTCATTTGTCATTCTATCAATAACTATGGTGGTGGTAAGTCTAGTAAGTAGGGATCGTTAAAGAGTGAATTTTCTCATGGTGACTCAACTGCAGTAGGCGGGTTATTTTGCATCTAGTGTTGTTGCTATTGTCAACGATTTCGATGTGAAACTCTTTCTGGGTCGATATGTGGCTCTATAGGTGTGCCCCTACTTCAAGTCATACACTAAAACCACAAAGAAAAGTACAAACGACATTACAGAAAAATAAAAGTAAATTAAAACAAAAATTAAAACTATAATTATAATTAAAAATTTTCCTAACTATCTTATTAAACCTAAAAATTAAAACTAATCTAGTGGCGCTGCCTCCCTGACAATGTCGCCAACAACTTGGCCGCCTCTGGACATACTAACGTCTAGAGTGTAAATCCTATAACCAAATATTTGTTGGATCATTAGAACGCCGTGTGGCGCAACGAGAAAAATATTTCGACGATCACCAGCCATGGATCCATGTACAAGGAACAAATTAGTGTTGAAACAAGGGTTGAAAAGTATACCTTTCGAAATTAAAAAGTAGCGAATAAAGTTGTTGATAGGATCCCTTTCGGAGATGTAGATTCCAAGCCGCAAAAATAATGTCTCAGCCTCTATGTAATGCATCCAGTCAAAGAACAAACAACAACAAACTCTTGAACTTTTCAAAGAGCATGTTAAAATGGTTGCTAGATCTTTTTCTTTCTTTTTGCTAACCTTAACAGATCAGGGATTCATATTTCTTTTATTTTTATTTAATATCACATATAAAAAAACAAGATTATTCCTTTACTTTTAGAGAAACAAATGGAAAGTCAGAATAAAAATTATATTCTTTTCAAAAGAATACCAATTTCCATGTCCTTTTATATTTTGACTTAAACTATTTTAACTATTTATATTAATAATTTCGATAAACTATATTCAATTAATTTTTTGTATGAATCAAATTCATATATTAATTTTATCTATGTTCTCTATTTGTATACAACAAGCTTGTACATATAATGTGTTCAATATTTAACTATCAAAGTAAATTAATTCAATAATTAATTTAATTTATGTGACAGCTAAATACAATACGAAATGTATTTGGATTCTGTTTGCTTCAACTATAAGGTGTCACCTTATAGGTTCTTGTAACGTTGGTAGTAATACTAGAACGTTTCTAATATTACAAGCAATGAGAGGCATCTAGCAATGCATCATGGCTACCCAAGTTACAATAAGTTGTGATTCTACATAACCTTTCTATGTAATCTTTTTCATTTATTATATCCTTTTATCCTTAATATCCAGACTAGACACAAGTCATGGAATAGTCACACTTGTATAGTCCAATCTCATATTTCTTAATATTCTGAATAGACTATAATAAACAAATAAGTGTGATATCTCATATCAATTTATTCAAGTATGGTCATGCATTTTTAGTCTCACTCCATCAAGAGACCTAAGATATTGCTCCCATTTTGTAGAAGAGACAAATCCTTTCTTGATCAACCGTATCACTCTACATAGACTGCAACATACCTAACACTAGTTTTTATAGCATAACCTATTATGTTAGACATTTGACTATGTCAAAATATACAACTCATTATGTTAGGACAATGATGATATCAAGTTTAAGGATCATATACATAGTTATCACTATGAGTAATGTTGTGACTATTACATAATAATCCAAGAACCATAATCATAGTCGGTCAACTAATATGTTGTTCTCTAACACATACTCATGTATTGATTTTCACATCCCTATGTCAATGACAACACTTTGTCATCAATAAACTACATATTAGTCTCAATGCATTATCATTGTCCAAGCCCATAATAATACTTGACTAAAGACTCTTTAAGAATAATCATATTATTCTCAAGACATTATTAAACTAGTTTATTCGTACACAAAAAAAAAAGAAATTGAAATAACAATGGTAATGCATATCTTAACAAACAAGGTAAAAATGAGTATGTGATTACAATCATCTCATGATTGGTCTTTTGACATACTCTAACAATATAATTGTTAGGAAGTTTTCGCAAGTATACGAGTTAGATTGTAATATAGATTTATACAATGAAGTATTGGAGTACTCTGAGGATTGTACCCAAGGGAGGCAAAACTAAACTAGTTCTAACTTTTACTTTAACAAATCCAATTACTAATTTAATTAAGCTATATTAAGATAAATCCTAAGGTGATGAAAAATCATATTTAATAAAAATAATTAAAATGCATAAAAATAAATATGGAAAAACAATTTGTAGACTTTATCAATTCTAATAAAGGAGGACTAACTCACTACTGTGATCATAACTAAACCCTATTTCGAGTTCTATTCAATCAACTAGTCATTAACCTACCAAGATGTAACGCCCAAAAATTTCTATTTTTGTTTTTGTGAATGTATGACACAAAATATATGTCTGCTTTAATGGTTAAGTGTTCTGGGTATGTGTGGGAGGTCCTAAATTCAAGCCATGACTAGGGCAAATTTTGGTATTTTTATAAATAAAGCCCTATCTCTGGTCAGTAGGCTTTTAATTAATTATTGGTAAATTCATCAGAATGGGCCTACTGGTCTGGTGGTTAAGTGGAGTGCTACTGTGCTGAAGGTCTTGTGTTCGAATCCCTACATGGGCAAGAGGGATTATTTTTGCTCGGTACTGCAAAGGAGTTTTAGTGGTTTCCAAATAATGACGTGGTGGAGATTGGGTAGTATGGGAAGTTGGGGGAAATCTAATAGAGTTCTATTTTCATTTTCCTCTCCTTTTCCAAAAAAATTCCTCATCTTTTTCTCTGCCCTTTTCTCCTCTATACTTCCCTTGCTACTATTTTTCACTCTTCCCTTATTATTGATCTTGATTTTTGCCTCTTTCCTATCGATATTTCACATTTTCCTTACTACTATGCTCTTCATGCGTAATCAATAAGTTTGGAGGTGCGTTTTTTATTTGTTTTAATGAATCGATGGATTATTAAGCATGGAGAAATCACTGTTGTTCGTTAAAGGTAAGGTTTGGTCGTTTGGGGGGAAAAACCCTTGATTCAATTTGAATTTTAGATCGCTTTATAATCAATTAAATTAGTGTTATTAGTGTAATTATAGGTTTTGGAGTGCTTGGGGGTTGTTTTAGCATCAATCAGAACCAGGTGAGTATCCAAAAATGCAAAAAAAGGGTTTCGACAAAAGCTAAAAACCCCACTGTCGATGCCATATGGGTGTGTGGTAGGCCGTGAGCCCCAACACAGCCGTGTGATTGACGAGGCCAGGCTGTACGCGAAGCACATAGCCGTGTGATGGCTAGTAAAGCCGTGTGCTAGACACGACCAAGAATGTTTTAGGTTGTGTGGGCCACACGGATGTATAGGCCCACACGGGTGCTCCACATGGGCATGTGAGATTTTGGCCTAGGCCGTGTGATCCACACAGCCAAGGCCAATATGAGCCATGTGGGCCACAAAGGCGTGTGGTCCCACACGGGCAGGCCACATGGGCATGTGAGCCCATTTTTACTGAAATGTTCCTAAGGTCACCCAAGTCCACTGTGAACCTACTATAGATTCTGTAAGCACTACTTAGACCCCTAAATGTATGGTCTGAACTGTATGTATGATTGATGTTCATGTAATAGCATGATATAATCTGTATGTATAATTGATAAACATGTGATAGCATACCATGAACTATATGTGTAACTGTTAAATATGCGATAGCATGACATATCATTGTATGTTACATTATATTGGGTTGGGGTTTATATTATTTGGAGGAAGTGTACTGAAAGGCTCTTAAGCCTAATATACTGGCAGCTTAGCTACAAATTACTATTTTGTATCGCATTTAGTACTACTTGGAGTGTAAGGATGGGTGGGTTGATTTAATCCCCACATGGAGTGTAAGGTTGGAAAGAGAAGGTGTGTAAAAGTTGGTTGGGTAGGACTTTGTTACTGAATACTACATGCTACTGATACTGTGATGGGCTAAGGCCCTACTACTTATTTGATACTGATACTGGACTGGGCTAAGGCCAAACTGTCATTGATACTGAAAAAGGCTTAGGCCCAAGACTGTTTGATTGTGCACTGTGATTACTGTTTGTTTATTTGTTTTTTGTGGGATTAGACGCTGAGTTTACGTAAACTCACCCCCTCTTTTGTTTAAATGTGTACAGGTAATCCCTAGACCTAGACGGATTGGTGCGATGGAGGACTGGACGATGACCACTATTATGGGCTTTCATGGTTTTTACATTTATGATTTATGGCTTATTTATTTTGATTTATTGGGATGTAATTTAAGGACTATCTAGGACTTTTGTTTAAATTGTTTTTATTTATTTTATTTTTATAGATTTATAATTGCTAATCATAGAAAAATTCAGTTTTTAAAAAGTTAAAGTTTTTTCTAAACTCACGACTACTAAAACTGTTCTTAAAGCTTCTACAACGAGATATGTTTTATAACAGAAAATTTAAATAAATAAAACGATATCTTTTAGAACTAAAAAGTGACAAAGAAAGGAAATAACATGGAAATGATTTTATTGTAATGACTTAGTTTTCAAACACACTATCATGTGACGCCGCCAGATTCAGCCATAATATTTAGGCCGGGTTTGGGGTGTTACATTTAGTGGTATCAGAGCCAGGTTGTAAAACTCGACTGTGGATTATGGGTTTTAAAAAATTTTGGTTTTTTGAAGAATTGATTTTAAAATGATTTGAGATGTTATTACTAAGATTGTGGGACACCGAGTCTCTGGCGCCGATCCTGTAAGTATTTTGAACTGTTATTTGTTTTAAACTGAAATTGCTATAGATAGTATACTATGAAAACACTCAAGTTAGTGTATACTGAGACTGTAGTAAAACTAATAGGCATTGATAGACACTGTGATGTACGAAAATAGACTTTAAACTTCTGATACTGCTTCACATAAAATATCTGCTAATAACTATTGAATTGTAACTGATTCATAAAATTTCTAATACAGATAAATTTGATTAGATATGAGCACACGAGGTATCCGCGGACAGGGTATTAGAGGCCGTGGTAAAGGCCGTAGAAGGGCTCGAGCTGAGTCCTCGTATTTGGTAACATATCGAATTTGGACACGAGTGAGACGCAGTGTCACTTGCTATTGAGACTGGGTCTCAAGATCACATGGCTGGGGATGACGCACTATCCCAGGCCATGCTCAGGATTTTGGAGAGGGTCGTTGGGCCCAATATTAGATTTGGGGGCCGAAAGTCAGTTACGGAACAACTCCAGTCCAATGGGGCTGAGTTATTCAAGAGTGTTACTCTAGTTGCCCCTAGTGTGGCCGAGTACTGGATTGAGGTCATGGAGAGGATTATGGATGACTTAGATTGCACCCCAGAGTAGAAATTAAAGGGTGCAATCTCATAGTTGAGGGATGAGGGTTATCAATGGTGGCTTACTATTAAGGAGGGCACTCAGCCCGAACGTTTGACCTGGAAGTTCTTTAAGATTGTCTTCTAGAGGAAATATGTAGGAGCCAGCTATGTGGATGCACGTAAGAGGAGCTCCTGGATCTGACACAAGGAGATCGATCAGTAGCCGAGTATGAGGTCGAGTTTCTGAGACTAAGCCGCTATGCGTGAGGTATGGTGGCATCTGAGTATGAGTGATGTGTTTACTTTGAGGATGGCCTCAGGGATAATTTGAGAGTTTTGATAGCTCCACAGAGGGAGGGTGATTTTTCTGCATTAGTCGAGAAGGCGAAGATCGACGAGGAGGTTAAGCGCGCTGAGCGCCAAAACCATGACAGAGAAAGAGGTAGAAATAAGAGAGATTTAGAGCCCTTGAGTTCTGCACAGAGGCCTAAGAAAAAGGCCAGAGTTGATGGGCCAGTTAGAGCTAGGCCCCTTATTGCTTCTTCTAGGACATTGCCTTTTGGGGATTGTGGTAGGCGCCATCAGAGCGAGTGTTGGAGGAGGACTGGGGCTTGCTTGAGGTGTAGATCATTAGATCACCGTATCAGGGAGTGTCTGCTAAAGGCTAATCAGATGCAAGCTCAGGGTACTGGAACTGTACAGCCACAGCACAGTAGCCACCGAGAGGCTGTGGTTAGGCTGGGGGTGGTAATGGTATGGGTCGTGGGTAGAGAGCACCGGGCAGAGGTTCTGGACAGACTGTGGTAAGGCAGCTGACTCTAGTATATGCTGCACGTCGCCTAGAGGATAAAGATGTTCCAGATGTCATCACAAGTACGTTCCTTATACATGATGCACCTTATATTGCATTGATGGATGTAGGATTCACTCACTCTTATATAACTTGTACTGTGTTTGGAAACTTAGGGATCTTGGTTGAAAGCGCTATGAGTGAGTTTACTGTATTGAGTCTGTTGGGGCAATCTATAAGGGTTAGCAAGCTATTTAGAGACGTCCCTTTAGAGGTTCAAGGGGCAATCTTTCTGGCTGATCTGATGGAGCTTCTATTTAGGGAATTCAACTTAATTCTGGGGATGGATTGGTTGGTCAAGCACCGTGTTAGCTTGGACTGTGCAACTAAGAGGGTCGTATTGAGGACTGAGGAGGATAATGAGGTAGTCATGATAGGAAAGCATCGGAATTACTTATCTAATATGATCTCTGCACTGGTGGTGGAGAAGTTGGTTCGTAAAGGATGTGAGACATTCTTGGCCTACGTAAGTGTTTCTGATATTGAGGACTCTACTGTTAAGGACATCAGGACGGTAAAAGATTTTCCAGACGTCTTTCTTGAGGAGCTACCAGGTTTACCTCTGAATTGCGAGTTGGAGTTTAGGATTGAGCTACTTCCATGTACAACTCTAATGTCCATCGCTCCCTACCGAATGGCACTGAAGGAGCTTGTGGAGCTTAAGGATCAGATCCAGGAGTTATTAGATAGTGGATTTATTCGCCCTAGTGTGTCTCCATGAGGAGCACCAGTACTGTTTGTAAAAAAGAAGGATGGATCCATGTGGATGTGCATCGACTATCAGCAACCGAATAAGTTGAACATTAAGAACAAGTACCCACTATCGCGGATTGATGATTTATTTGACCAGTTTCGAAGAGCTTCGGTATTTTTTAAGATTAACCTCTGATTTGGGTATCATCAATTAAGAGTTAAGGAGGTTGACGTACATAAAACGGTGTTTGGGATTCGTTATGATCACTACAAGTTCTTGGTAATGCCATTTGGACTGACTAAGGCACCGGCAGCTTTTATGAATTTGATGAACTGAGTATTTCAGCCTTATCTAAATCGGTTTGTGGTAGTGTTCATTGACGACATACTGATTTACTCGAGGACTGAGGATGAGCATGATGAGCACCTTCGATTCGTTCTTTAGACTTTGAGGGACAAGCAGCTCTATGCTAAATTTAACAAGTGTGAGTTCTGGTTGCGTGAGGTGACATGGTCATGTGGTTTTTGCTGAGGGGATTCAAGTTGATCCTCAAAAGATTAAGGCTGTGTTGGAGTGGAAGTAGCTTAGGAACATGTCTGACATCCACAGTTTTCTGGGACTAGTATCGATGATTTTTGGAGGGCTTCTCATTGATTACAGCACCTTTAACTAAGCTACTACATAAGGGTGTCTTGTTTAACTAGACTGATGCACGGCAAGAAAGCTTTGAGAAGCTCAAGGCTGTACTAACTGAGGCTCCTATTTTGATATAGCCAAAACTGGGTAAGGAGTTCACAGTTTATAGTGATGCATCACACGTCGGTTTGGGATGTGTGTTGATGCAGGATGGTAAGGTGGTTGCATATGCATCTCATCAGCTTAAGACTCATGAGGCGAATTATCCAACGCATGACTTGGAGTTCGTTGCTGTGGTGTTCGCACTAAAAATTTAGAGGTGCTATTTGTATGGTGAGAAGTGTATCATCTACACTGATCACAAGAGCCTTAAGTATATTCTCACTTAGAAAGAGCTTAATCTTTGGCAGCATAGATGAATTGAGCTACTTAAGGATTATGACTGCACTATTGAGTACCACCCTGGTAAGGCCAATGTGGTGGCTGATACATTGAGCCGTAGAGCTATGACTAATTTGAGGGCGATATTTGCTCGCTTAAGCTTATTTGATGATAGTAGCTTATTAACCGAGCTTCAGGTTAAACCGACATGGATTGAGCAGATTAAGGGTAAGCAGTTGGAGGACGAGTCTTTGGGTCCTCGGTTTCGACAAATTGAGAGTGGTAGCACTATAGATTTTGAGTTGAACTCTGAGGGTGTGTTGTGTTTTCTTCGACAGATATGTGTGTTGAATGACACTAACTTGAGATAGTCCATACTGAGAGAGGTGCATAGTAGCCCTTACGCTATACATCCTGGTGGAAATAAGATGTATCGAGACCTTTGTGAGTTATACTAGTGGCCAGGACTGAAATGAGAGGTTACTGATTTTGTGGGGAAATGTCTGACCTGCCAGCAGGTTAAGGTTGAGCATCAATTACCTTCTGGTTTGCTACAGCTAGTTAAGATTCCTTTATGGAAATAGGAACGAGTGAGTATGGACTTCGTTAGTGGGTTGCCCTGAACACCACCTAAGAAGGATTCAGTATGGGTCATCGTGGATCGATCAACCAAATCTGCCCACTTCATACCAGTTCGTACTGATTATTCTCTGTAGAAGCTGGCGAAACTTTATATTTCTTAGATAATGAGACTACATGGAGTACCAGTTTTGATCATCTCTAATAGGGATCCTCGCTTCACGTCTCGGTTTTTGAGAAAATTGCATGAGCCTTTGGGCTCTATGTTAGACTTCAGTACTACATTCCATCCTCAGACCGATGGTCAATCTGAGAGAATGATTCAGATGTTGGAGGATATGTTGAGGAGCTGTGTCATTGATTTCCGAGGTTGTTGGGAGGATTATGGTACTGAGGTTTGGTTGTAAGGGCAAGTTTAGCCCTAGGTTTATTGGACCTTACCATAATCTAAAGTGAGTGGAACCAGTTGCCTATCAATTGGAGCTACCTCTGGAGTTGGATCGTATTCATAATGTATTCTATGTCTCTATGTTGAGACGCTATCACTCTGATCTTACTCACCTTGTTCCTATTGAGGAGATTGAAGTTAGGCCAGACTTGACCTTTGAAGAGGAGCCGGTTCAGATTTTGGATCATGACGTAAAGGTTCTAAGGAGGAAATCTATTCCACTGGTTAAGGTTCTATGGCATACTCATAGCACTGAGGAGGATACATGGGAGCCTGAGGATGCGATGTGTCAACAGTATCTTCATCTATTCTGATGAGGTAATTTTCAAGGACAAAATTTTCTTTTAAGGGGTAGAATTGTAACACCCCAAAATTTTTATTTTTGTTTTTGTGAATATGTGACACAAAATATATGTCTGCTTTAGTGGTTAAGTATTCTGGGTATGCGTGGAAAGTCCCAAGTTCAAGATATAACTTGGGAAAATTTTGGTATTTCTATAAATAAAACCCTATCTCTGGTTAGTAGGCTTTTAATTAATTGTTGGTAAATTCATATCAGAATAGGCCTGCTGGTCTAGTGGTTAAGTGGAGTGCTAGTATGCTGAAGGTCTTGTGTTCCAATCCCTGCGTGGGCAAGAAAGATTATTTTTACTATGCTGCAAAAGATTTTTAGTGGTTTTCAAATACTAAGATGGTGGAGATTGGGTAGTAGTAGGAAGTTGGGGGAAATCTGATAGAGTTCTATTTTCAGTTTTCTCTCATTTCCCAAAAAAATTCCTTATCTTTTTCTCTGCCATTTTCTCCTCCATTCTTCTCTTGCTGCTGTTTTTCACACTTTTCCCTTATTATTGATCTTGATTTTTACCTTTTTCCTATCGATATTTCACGTTTTCCTTACTCCTGTACTCTTCGTACGTAATTGGCAAGTTTAGAGGTGCATTTTTTTTATTTGTTTTAATGAATCAATGGATTATTAAGAGTTCGTTTTCTAATTAGGGGACAATCAAATATCTATGGGCTACTAATTGGCATTCTAGCAGTGAGAAATCACCGTTGTTCGTTGAAGGTAAGGTTTGGTCATTTTGGGGGAAAAACACTTGATTCAAGTTCGATTTTAGATCTCTTTTATAATCGATTAAATTAGTGTTATTGGTGCAATTATAGGTTTTGAAGTGCTCGAGGGCTATTTTAGCATCAATCGAAACTAGGTGTGTACTGAAAATAAAAAAAATAGGGTTTTGAGAAAAGCTAAAAACCCCACAGTCAATGCCACACGGGAGTGTGGTAGGCCGTTTGCCCCAATACAATCGTGTGATCGACAAGGCCAAGCCGTGTGCGAGACAAGGGCTAGACTATTTTGGGCCGTGTGGGCCACACGGGTGATCCACACGAGCGTGTGGGATTTTGGGCCAGGCCTTGTGATCTATATGGCCAAGGCCAATATGGGCCATATTAGCCACACGAGGGTGTGGGCCCACAAGGGCAGGCCATATGGGCGTGTGAGCCCATTTTTACTAAAATGTTCCTAAAGTTGCACAGGTCATCCACGTCGACTGTGAACCAACTGTAAGGTCGATAAGCACTACTTAGACCCCTAAATGTGTGGGCTGAACTATATGTATGATTGATGTTCATGTAATAGCATGATATAATCTATATGTATAATTGATAAACATCTGATAGCATGCCATATACTGTATGTATAACTATTAAACATGCAATAGCATGACATATTTTTGTATGTTGCATTGTATTGGGTTGGGGTTGATATTATTCGGAGGAAGTGTACTAAAAGGCTCTTAAGCTTAATATACTGGCAGCTCAGCTGCAAATTACTGTTTTGTGCCGCATTTGGTACTACCTAGAGTGTAAGGATGGGTGTGTTGATTTAATCCCCATATAGAGTGTAGGGTTGGACGGAGATGGTGTGTAGAGGTTGGTTGGGTAGGACTTTGTTATTGAATATTGCATGACAACTACTGATACTGTGATGGACTAAGGCCCTACTGCTTATTTCATACTGATACTAAACTAGGCTAAGGCCAAACTGTCACTAATACTGAAAAGGGCTTAGGCCGAAGACTGTTTTACTGTGCACTGTGATTACTATTTGTTTATTTGTTTTCTGTGAGATTACACACTGAGTTTACGTAAACTCACCCCCATTTTGTTTAAATGTGCACAGGTAATCCCCAGACCTAGACAGATCGGTGCGGCGGAGGACTCGACAGTGACCACTATTTTGGGCTTTCATGGTTTTTACATTTGTGATTTATGATTTATTTATTTTGATTTATTGGGATGTAATTTGAGGACTATCTGGGACTTTTGTTTAAATTGTTGTTATTTATTTTATTTTTGTGGATTTATAACTGTTAGTTGTAGGAAAATTCAGTTTTCAAAAAGCTAAAGTTTTTTCTAAACTCACGACTACTAAAACTGTTCTTAAACCTTCCACAACGAGATATGTTTTATAACAGAAGATTTAAATGAATAAAACGATATCTTTTAGAACTAAAAAGTGACAAAGAAATGAAATAACATGGAAATGACTTTATTGTAATGACTTAGTTTTCAAACACACTATTATGTGGCGTCGCCAAATTCAGCCATAACGTCTAGGCTGGGTTTAGGGTGTTATACAAGATCTCTTAATCTTCCACTAATCTAATGAGTTGGCAAGAACTACTTATCTGTTGACCTCACAATCTAGACCAGATTGCGGTAAGGTGTTTAGGGATATGCAATACCAATTTTGGGTTCATTCCCACCTAGATGAATTCCTAGAAATGTCAGGCCTAAGGTTTTAAATTCTTCTTATCCCAACTAGCTGATCCACTAAGAAACCTTACATACAAGTTAATTACTCTTATGTCCACTCGCTAATCTTTTATTAAGGGATTGGTTCCTCATAGATCTAATAAACATCACCAATTTCGTTGAAAAGATAAACATAAATAATGGATCAAGAATAGAGTTGAAGAAAAATCCTAATATATATTTATAATTGCACGAACAACAATCCAAGAAGAGTTGATAAATCCTCAAATTGAGTTCCACGACAAATGAAAATAAAAACTAGAATAGAATTACAAATGGAAATAACCTAAGTACAAAATACCTAAAAAAAATGAAAATAAAGCTAATTGAAAACTATAACCTAAAACTTGAATAAAAATTGTATATGAAGTGTTTAGAGTTATCTATTTATAGGCTTAGGGTTGGTCGTCGTCCATTGACCTAATTTGGCTAATGTTTTTGCATTAAAGTTTATTGTACGAACCAAAATGCCCTTAACTCATTAATTATCCTTTCAAGGAGGTGTCACTACACCGTTTGGTCTATGTCGCAACACTAATGGTAGTTTACATGCTGAGGCTTGATTACATGGTTATGTGGCGACACCCTCTTGCTATGTCGAGGCACTGAAGGTAGTTTGCCCTTTTTGAGTGCTTTGCTCACTATGTTGCAGCATCGACACTCCATGTTGCAGCATCGCAACCAATCTTGTGTTCCTATGCCTTCGAATGATGCCCTATACACTCATCGAATGTGTTAGCCTTCCTTTAGGCCTATTTTGGCCCATAAGATCATATAAATAGCTCAATTTACACGTTTTATTATTTATTAACTAAAAGTAAAAACTAAGTGAAAGTATGCTAAATTGCTTTTATACGAGCTCCTCAAGTACAAAAAATGGTTTAATCTGCTACAATGAATCATACTAGATTAAGGAGCCGCCTTAAATGTACCTGCCATTTTAAATGTACCTAACTTTGAGATTTATCTAGCATTGGAAGACCCTTGATCAACTTTAGTGTGAATGTTCAAGTGAATTATTGTCTTTCAACCACACTAGTATTGTTCTCAAGATGTGATAAATTTTTTTTGTAACCATTTCATATCTATTTGGATACCCTCGTAATGACTAACCCATCAACGTTGGATTGGTGTCCTAAGTGTGTTATATTCTTTTGTAAACTTGTATTTTTTTCTAAATAGATTGGTTAATAAAACAAATTAATTGATTAAATTAATATATATTTTGTATAATTGTCCTCATATGGTTTTTACATGTAAAGCAAAATGGAAGCAAATGTTACTCATTGGTTGTCTAATGTTTAAACTAATACTAAGTGGTATTACGTGGTCGGATCGTAATACAGAAAGACAAATTATATTAGTAGGTGAACCTAAACATGTCTTATTCTAATAAAAAATGAGCAAACCAATTGAAAGAATAATATGTCATCTATCAAGTCTAATTGGGGAGATGCCTTATCTTGGGCATCGAAGTGGATGACTCCTAGAAGATAAAGACATAGATTTGACTGAATGGACTAATAGTACATCAGAGTGGACCCGAGAAGAATAGATCCTGAATCCGTTTATGGATTTATTCACTTGTGACATTCATAGTGTATCATACATAAATTTTGAGTGGATGACGGACTATGTATGTGTAACTTGTACACTTTGATGTAAGTAAAAGCCTTAATTCGAATAGATAAGGAACTGAAAATTAGTGTGTTGGGTGTACGACTTCTGCATATGTAGCGTCCTTCACAACAGTAGAATTCATAGCTCGAGACATGGGTAAACGATATCCTCTCATTGACCTTATATGGTTGATGAAAAGTAAATATGGCCACGGGTCGTTCATTTTTGTGATGAATGACTTGATTACTATTTGATAGTAATTGAATTTTCATGAAAGAAGATGTAATGGTTACCCTGAGATAAAATAGGATCATATTGGGTTAACGATATTATCCCAAAGAGATTAAGGATATCATATGAAGGTGACACGCTTATGAAAAGGTCATTAAATGAGCACTAATCGAGTTGCTTTTGTAATGGTATGTCGTTGGGGAGAGCTCAATAATGATACTATAGTGGAATGACTTTGTGACTAAATGAGTTTATAATTGATAGGCGAAAAGTTGGAACTTAATTATAAATCATTTGAGCCTCAATTGCATATGTCCAATCGATCCCTCCACTAGCTCGTTGAAACCAAAAATGAATTTCATGTTGAACTAAATGAATAGAAAAGATGAAATAGAGAAATAGGAACATTTGGAAATGATTATGATTTTATCTGAAATGAAAATGAAAATGGAGAAATGGAATCATTTGAAAATGAATGTGGTTTTCTCCAAAATGAAAATGAAAATGTCTGAAAAAGGAATTTATGTTTTTTGAATTAAATGAAGTTTGAAATGGAGATGAATTATTTAGTCATAGTGAACCGTTGAATGCGAAAATATTAAATATATTTTTTCATAAAGTCTTTTACAATACAGTCATCATGATTTTAATGAAATTAGAATTGGGTTGAGAAAATTATTTAATTGGAAAAATATTGAAGTTTATTTTTTGGGAAATAGAAAAATAAATATTGGGTTGGAGCAAATTATAAAGTATTGGGTTAAAAGCTCGAGAAATACTTGTAATTGGACTCAATATGGAAGAGGCCCAAAAGCCTCTTATGTTATAAGGTGGGATGATAAACCCTAGTATTATTTACTAGGGTTATTGCCCTTACATCCTAGTTATTCTAGGATTTCAATTTTCTAGTTGAAATAAATTTCTACAATCCAACAAGGGTTTTATCTTCTCTCCCTATAAACAGATGTCACCGATAGGGTTATTAATACAACTTTAAGATATTGTTACTCTGCCAAAAACTAGAGAGAATTTATTCTCAACTAATAAATCTATTTTTACATAATAACATTTTTGTCTATTTCTATTTGAGAAGAGAATTTTTTATTTCACACTAAAGAAAAGAAAACTATTTCTAGTTCTGTGTTTTGATTCAATTTGTGTGAGCCCACACTCGAAGTAATTCATGGTATGAGAATAGTGGAGAAGATAGTTTGGTTAAAAGTCAGGAATGATAAGGATTCCGTCTATTCCAAAACACATGTACGATTTCAGTCTAGGATTTATTACTATAAATATAACAAATCAGGTTAATTGCCAAAACTTTTATTTTCCGTTATGGAAGGAAACTATTTTCGAACCAAATTTTTTTCAACAATCAATCGATAGACCATGTTGTAATGTCACATCCTCGGGTGTAATCGTATAACTCATTGCACAGAAGATAAAATGTGTGTGTCTCGAGTCTCCAAAGCACTGATAAGTGCGCAGTCTAATTTAGTCCCGTCAAGCATACAAGACATGTGTAAGAATCTCATTTCTTCTAATTATTATTTAATAACAGGCGATGCTCTCGCACTTAAATTGTGTATATATATTTTGATAATCCAATCTTTGTCCTGATTATATAAACATAAAATGTTTTAACAAATATTAACAACTTAATAATGAAATTAATTAAAATAAAAAATATAATAATAATTTTTACCATTCGTAATTGGATGTCGAAAATATGTTTTTGGTCCAAATGGATTAGAGGCATTGACATTTTTAAAATATTTAAGATGATAGAAATCGAATAAAACCTAAGATATTACAAACAGTTAGGATAGAAAATTGAGAGAAGAAAATTTTAAGAGAAATTTGAGAGATTATGATAGAAATTAAGAATACAAGAATTGAGAGAGTTGATAAGAATTGAAAGATTACATGAATAAGACTAACTGGAAAAATTAAAAGTGTAAAGGATACATATAAGGAAAAAAAAATTAATCATTGTGGATTTTTTTTTCAATGGAAATTGATTCGTACTTGATTTTCCAAGTTTAAACAATCCAATCGTTAATATATATATATATATATATATATATTACTTTTTAAATAAATCAATTGCAGATGCACTTTGTCTATGTGGCACTCACATTTCGCAAAGATAACCTATTTCTCCAAAACCTTAAGGGTACGTTTGGTTCACTGTAATGGAATAGGGTTGTAATTGAATAGAGTTGTAATGGAATAGAGCTGTAATCAGTAGTTCAATTGTTTGGTTTAATGGAATGGACTAAATGTAATATCCCGAACTAGGGCCTAATCAGAATAGTGGTTTCGTGACCACAAATCTGAGATAGAAATAATCATTTTATAATTATTTTGAGGTTTATGATATGATTGCATGATTGTGTGAAAATTTCGTGAAGAAATTCTATGCATAAAGTGCTTAATTTGAAATTAGGGACTAAATCGAATAAGTTGCAAAACTTGCATTCTAGAAGATTTTAGTATGACATTGCTTTGGAATATTAATTAGGAGGTCTTAAATAGAAATTTGACCAATTTCTAAAATTTTGGACAAAAATGGGCTTGTACATGAAAAATTACAAAGAAAGGCATTAAGGGCATTGTTGTCAAATGGTAAAGGTGTTAAATTGAAATGTGTTTTATTTATATTTTTATGGTTTACATTTTTATGAAATTATTTTGTAAAAAAAAAATTTCGTACGAAAATTTTGACATTTGGGCACTCAATTTAGTCAAAAGGACTAAATTGTAAAAAGTGCAAAAGTTGAGTTCTACATGTTAGAGGTGTCCAATTGTTATGAAAATTTAAATTGGAGGTCCTTAAATGGTAATTAGACCATTGGTTAATTTATTGGACAAAAATGACATGAAATGGGTGAAAAAAAAGAATATTTTTAAGTTAGGGGCATTTTGGTCATTTAGTGATTAAATGAATTAAAAATCAAATTAAAAGCCAATTTTTGCTCATCTTCTTTCTCGAGGCTGAAAATAGCATGGAGAAACCATGGCTAGGGTTTTTCAAGCTTCCAAGCTCGATTGTAAGTCCGTTCTAGCCCCGTTTTTTATGATTTTTACGTTTTTGAAATCCCGGTAACATGATTTCTCTATTTCTACCATTTATTTGAGCTAGGGTTTGATTTCAAAAATTGAAACATGTTGAATAATTGTGTATTTTGATGTTTTATGATAGAATATGAGGTTTTAAATTATGTTAAACAACTTGTGCTACTCGGTTTTAAGTAAAAACGAGTAAAACGGCTTAATCGATAAAAATACCTATTGTTCATAAGTACATTTTATAGTGGGAATTTGAGGTTGCTGTTAGTAAATAAATTATCAGCATGTCCTAAAACATAAGAATTATGGAAAAAGTTTAATTTTCGAGCTTTGAGGCAAAAGTGTAAATATGCAAAAGCTTAGGGGTAAAATTGTAATTTTTCCAAAGTTAGAGTTAAGGACTATTTTGATAAATTTGAGTATTAAATAAGCTAAATATGTCATTTTAGATCAAGAAAGACGTGGAATCGATCTTGATCGAGGAAAAGAAAAGATTGTGGACTAAATTGCAAAATTTCTATATTTTGTACCGAGGTAAGTTCATGTGTAAATAAGGTAACATAATTGTTATTTTAAGTAATTTAATGTATTTATATGATTTTGGTACTTATTATCATGAATATTATGCTTTGTGAATTATTATTTATTGATATGCAAAGTATGTGGTTAACTTGATAAGTATGAAATGCTAGCAAGTATTGGTTTTGACATTTCGAGGAAGGCGACCGGAAATTTGTGATTGAGGAAAATCCCGTTTGAACCCTGGGAATAGATTAGGATACAAGTGACATGTCACTAGGATGGTTAAGTTCCGAACTCATTGAGTTGAGTCCGAGTTCGTGAGATGTAACTAGGCATCCGAGCTCGTTGAGTTGAGTCCTAGTTCACTTATGGATGCGAACGCCCGAGCTCGTTGAGTTGAGTCCGAGTTCGCTTATGGGCGGGTTACATGGTAGCTTGGCTACGTAAATTTCGTAGGCTATTGAGTTGTCTAGCTATGAATATGACACTTATGTATGTGAAATCCGTGTATCCGAATTATATTCTGATGAGTTCAACGGGTAGATTTTTAAATGAATAATGAGAACACCTAAATGAAAGAGGTATGTTGGAAAGTATGGTGAAAGAGGAAGTTGGACAGGTATGAGCCTAAATCTCGAGTTGAGAACTTGGTAAGACAAGATTGTGGTAAGATAGCAAGTATACTTGTAACATGAATGTCTTAGTGATATTAATGCAATTGATGTTAATGTTGAATTGCATGATTATGTTACTTGTTATTTGCATGTGAATTTTCTAAGCATTTATGCTTACTCCCTTCTTTTCATTCATTGTAGTTTTGACAAGCTAGCTCGAAAATCGGGAAGGGTCGAAGGAACGATCACACTATCCGGGACAATTTGGTATAATGGCTTGTATTTTGAATATGGCATGTATAGCATTATAATCATTTTGTGTGAATAACCTTATGATATGGTGATGGTTTGATAAGGAAATGCTTGGAAATGATTAGCCATTGGATTGGCCAATCTAGATCATATTTGGTGTCATGTATGTTTAATGTGCTACTTAGTCCATGAAAATCCATAAAAAGGTGAACTTTGTTATAAAACAGAATTTTTTTACAGCAGTGATGTGAGTTTGAAAAATCACTAAAAATAGTAAAGACACGATTTAATGGTCAATAAAATATGAAATTGAAGCTTATTGTGTCTATTTTCATATGGAAGAAACTAAACAGGTAAAAGAGTTGTATTTCATGAGATATTTCGGTTTTGGTGGAATAGGGTTAGAGCAATTTCTGAATCCCCTATTTTGACTTTAAAAATTCACTAACAATTGTAAAAAAATAATTAGGAGTCATAATTTATATGCACAGATTCCTTATTGAGTCTAGTTTTAGGAGAAATAAATGTCATAGTCATTCAAATTTTTTAGTGGGAGAAAAGTGATTCGTAGTGAACAGAGGTCAAAGCAGTCGAACACTGAAACAGGGAAACTTTAACTAATAAACTGTACTAATTGGCCCAACCAAAAATTCTATAAAAAAAATAGTAGATAGATATATGAGTCTAGTTTCTAGAAAAATTTATGATCTTAATTTTGAGTTTCGGAACTCAAGATATGAATTTTTTAGCGACTGTAACGCAGATGAACAGCTTATTACGAAAGTTAGAATAAATGATTTAAAGTTCTTTAAGTGATAAATTAAGTTTAGTAACACCTCAAGCTCGACTCCAGCGACGGTCTCGGGTAAGAGGGCGTTACATTTGGTGGTATCAGAGCAGGTTTAGTCGATTCTCGGATTAACGTATTGTATGTACGGGTTTTGCTATACCTGTCATATATACATATTGTGATAGTGTGACGACTTCTGACCTTTTAAATGATTTTTTTATAGTAAATGCATCCCGATCCAGCTGTGGCTGATGATGTAGAGAGTAATGCACCAGCTCCAGCTGAAGGGGCGGTGCTAACTGAAAATCCAACTCCTACTGTTGGTTAAGGAGGAGGAGAAGGGGCTCGGAAAGCCTTTCTCCAGATGATGAATGCATGGTATACTGAGTTCGTTTGTACGAACCCGAATGCACAACCTCCCCCACCTTCCCCGATTCCTCAACCTGTACCCCGATGCCTCAAGGTATGGATCTGATGAAATTACATAGGACTCTAGTTGACAGAATTCGTAAGCAAGGGGCTGAAGAATTCAGGGCAAATGTTGATGATGATGTCGAGAAAGCAGAGTTTTGGCTTGAGAATTCTATTCGGGTATTTGATGAATTGTCTTACACACCTGAAAAATGCTTGAAATGTGCTATATCTTTGCTGAGGGATTCAGCCTATTATTGGTGGAAGACATTGGTTTCTGTGGTATCGAAAGAGAAGGTGACTTGGGAGTTCTTTCAAGAAGAATTTCGGAAGAAGTACATCAGTGAAAGATTTATTGATCAGAAGCGTAAAGAGTTTCTTGAATTGAAACAAGGCAACATGACAGTTACCGAATACGAAAGAGAGTTCGTTCGGTTGAGTAAGTACGCTAGAGAATGTGTTCTTTCAGAGGCTAAAATGTGTAGACAATTTGAAGATGAACTTAATGAAGACATAAAAGTATTTGTTGGAATTCTTGAATTAAAAGAAATGGTAGTACTTGTTGATCGGGCTTGTAAGGCTGAAGAACTACTTAAAGAGAAGAAAAAGATAGAGGCTGAGACTCGAAATTGGAAGAAAAGACCGATGAGCAGTTCATTCTCACAGCAATCCAGAAAATCTAGAAATATGAATCCTTGTTTTCAAGTTTCGGCGGGACATTCGTATGGGAACCCTAAGAAGCAAAATGTGGGTCTTAAGTCTCAAACTACTTCTGTGGCTAGTGTGGGAAACTCGAGATTTGTTAAGCCCGAGTGCCAGCGGTGTGGTAGAAATCATTTTGGTCCATGTAGAGCAAATGAATGTTTTTGATGTGGTTCTCCGGATCATTTTATTAGAGATTGCCTAGAGAAAATTAAAAAAGAAAAATTTCAGTGCAAAAACTAGTGGTGCAGACTCGAGAGGAAGGTATTCGAGAAAAGCTGGGAATGAAGCAAGCAGCAAGAATATAGTCAAAGATTCAGCAGGTAAAGCTGAAGCAAGAGCTCCGGCTAGAACTTATGCTATAAAAGCACGTAAAGATGCTTCTTCCCCCGACGTGATTACTGGTATATTTTCTCTTTATGATGTTAATATTACTGCTTTGATTGATCCTGGTTCTACTCATTCATATGTGTTCATGAAATTGGTGTCTAGTATGAATATACCTGTTGAGAACACAGAATTTATGATTAAAGTGTCAAACTGTAACATCCCAAAATAGGGCCTAATCGGAATAGTGGTTTCGTAACCACAAATCCGAGATAGAAATAATTATTTTATAATTATTTTGAGGTCTATATTATGATTTCATGATGGTGTGAAAATTTCGTGAAGAAATTCTATGCGTAAAGTGCTTAATTTAAAATTAGGGACTAAATCGAATAAGTTGCAAAACTTGCATGCTAGAAGTTTCTAGTATGAAACTGCTTTGAAATATTAATTAGGAGGTCTTAAATAGTAATTTGGCCAATTTTAAGTTCATGGACAAAATTTGGACATGGATGGAATTTTTGAAAGTTTAGTAAGGAGGGGCATTTTGGTCATTTGGATATTAACATGAAATAAAAAGGAAAAAATAAGACAAAATTGATCATCTTCTTCATTACCACAAAATTTCAAGGGTTCTCCATAGCTAGGGTTTGTTTCAAGCTTCCAAGCTCCATAGTAAGTGATTCCAAGCCCCGTTTTTAATGTTCTTTACGTTTTCGTAGTCCCGGTAGCTCGATAAAGCTTATGTTAGCAATATTTTAAGTTAGGGTTCATATTTGGAAAAATACCCATAGGTGAAATTTGTGTATTTTGATATTTTATGATAGAATATGAGGTTTTAAATTATGCTAGACAACTTGAGCTACTCGGTTTTAGGTAAAAACGAGTAAAAGGGCTTAATTGGTAAAAATACCTATTGTACATAAGTGTATGTTATAGTAGGAATTTGAAGATGATGTTGGTAAATAAATGATCAGCATGTCTTAAAATACAAGAATTTGTGATAAGTTTTGATTTCCGAGTCTTGGGGCAAAAGTGTAAATATGCAAAAGTTTAGGGGCAAAAATGTAATTTTTCCAAAGTTTGAGTAAAGGGCTGTTTTGATAAATGTTGATATTAAATAAGTTAAATTTGCTATTATAGATTAAGAAGAACGAAATTCGGGAGTAGATCGGGGAAAAGAAAAAGTAAAGGACTAAATTGTAAAGTTTAGTCACATTTGGTATCGAGGTAAGTTTACGGTAAATAAATGCAATATTCTGTTATTTTACATTACTATTGTCATTTTCCAGCATTTATATATTCATTTTATGAAAATAATCAAGTTGAATATAAGGTGATATGACAGAGAAAAGCAGTAGAAAGTCTCGATTGAACCTTAATATTAGGATACGAAATGTCATGACATTAGGGGTCGACAGGACAGGACAGGACAGAAATGAGCCATGTAAGTCCGTACTAGATATACGGCTTTGGAGACAGGATTGAGCCATGGAAGTCTATATTAGATATATGGCATTGGAGACAGGAATAATTCATGTAAGTCCATGTCAAAGACATGGCATTGGCAGGATATTGTTAGACAGGAACGACCCTAGTATCCTTAGTATTCCGAGTGGTTCAACGGGCCATTATTCAAGTAAATGTACAGTGAATTATCAGTAAAGGAAAGGTAGATTGTAATCATGAATAATGAAAGGTCAGGTAAGAAAGAAGGTAAGTGAAGAAGAAGAAAGCAGAAAATGAGATGTAAAGAAAGCTTATAATGCTAATTGATAGTTTGCATACTTATCCCATATGATGAATGTTGTAATTTATTTGCTTGTAAACTTACTAAGCCTAGTGCTTACCCTCTTTATTTCCTTCTTCTTATAGTTCTTGCCAAGCCACTTGGGGATCGAAGGAAACGTTGGAGATCCGATCACACTATCAAAGGAATCACTTTGGTATAGTTGGACGTTTCATTTCATGTGGCATGTATAGGGACTTGGCTTCTTTTGATATGGATGTCTTATGACATGTTCAATGAATGGGATGTAAATACTTGATAGTGAATAGCTAATGAAATGGCTAATGATATACAAGTATGATAGTATGTATGCTTGAGTGATAACTATCACATGGAAATTAAGGAAAAATGTGAAAGTAGCTTAAAAACAGAACATTGTAACAGCAGTGACGTGAGTTTGAAAATTCACTAAAAATAATAGAAACATGGTTTGATGGTGAATAATATATGAAATTAAATCTTATTGTGTCTATTTTCATATGGAATAAACAAAACAGGTAAAGGTATTTTATTTTATGAGATATTTTAGTTTTAGTAAAACAGGGCCAGAGCAATTTCTGGATCCCCTGTTCCAATTTTGGAAATTCACTATAAATTGTAAAAAAATAATTAGGAGGATTACTTTATATTTTCAGAATCCTTATTGAGTCTAGTTTTAAGAGAAACAAACAAAATAGTCATATGAATTTTGTACAGGGAGAAAAGTGGTTTGTAATAAGTAGAGGTTAGTGCAGTTGAGTTCTGAAACAGGGTAAATTTTAACTAATAAACTGTACTAATCGGCCCAGCCAAAAATTCTAGAAAAAAATTAGCAGATAGATACATGAGTCTAGATTCAGGGAAAATTTACGGATCTTGATTTTGACTTTCGTAACTCAAGATATGATTTTTCAAGTGACCATGACGCAGATAAACTGCTTATTCCGAAAATCAAAATAGATAATGTAAAGTTGTTTAAAATGGTAAATTATGTGTAGTAACACTTCAAGCTCGACTCTGGCGACGGTCTCGGGCGTGGGGGTGTTACACAAACCCGTTAGGCAAATGTGTCATAGTTGATAAAGTATGCAAGAAATGTCCTTTAATGATTCGGGGTTATTATTTTCCTGCCGACTTGATGTTGTTGCCGTTTGATGAATTTGATGTTATCTTGGGTATGGATTGGTTGACATTGCATGATGCTATAGTAAATTGTAAACAAAAAGTTATTGAATTAAAGTGTGAAAATGGTGAGATTCTGTGGGTTGAATCAGACAAATCAGAGGCATTATCTAGTGTGATTTCTTCGATGTCGGCTCAAAGATATTTGAGAAAGGGTTATGAAGCTTATTTGGCGTATGTGCTGAATACGAAAGAAATTGAAAAGAAAGTTGAATTAGTGCCGATTGTGTGTGAGTTTGCAGATGTATTCCCAGAGGAGTTGCCGAGTTTGCCTCTAGTCAGAGAAGTAGAATTTGGTATTGATTTGATACCGGGAACAGCTCCGATCTCTATTGCTCCGTATAGAATGGCACCAGCAGAGTTGAAAGAATTAAAGTCGCAGTTGCAAGCGTTGACTGACAAAGGCTTTGTGAGATCAAGTTTTCGCCTTGGGGTGCTCCTATATTATTTGTAAAAAAGAAGGATGGTTCTATGAGATTGTGTGTTGACTATCGGCAATTAAACAAGGTGACAATCAAGAACAAGTATCCATTGCCAAGAATTGACGATTTGTTTGATCAGCTGAAAGGAGTGACATGGATTTTCAAAGATTGACTTGAGGTCTGGATACTATTAGCTGCAAGTAAAAGAGTCAGATGTGCCTAAAACTGCTTTTAGAACAAGGTATGGTCATTATGAATTTTTAGTTATGCCATTCGGATTAACAAATGCTCTTGCTGTGTTTATGGATTTGATGAACCGCACATTTCGACGATACTTGGACAAATTTTTTGTAGTATTTATAGATGATATCTTGATTTATTCGAAAGATGAGACAGAGCATGCTGAGCACTTGAGGATAGTTTTACAAACTTTGAGAGATAAGCAGTTGTATGCCAAGTTTAGTAAGAGTGAATTCTGGCTTCGAGAAGTGGGATTTTTAGGTCATATTGTTTCAGGTGATGGTATACGAGTTGATCCCAGTAAACTTTCAGCTATTGTTGATTGGAAACCACCGAAGAATGTAACTGAAGTTAGAAATTTCTTGGGGCTAGCTAGATATTATCGGCGACTTGTGAATGGATTTTCTATAATTGCTACTCCTATGACCAGATTACTCCGAAAGGATGTTAAATTTGAGTGGACAGAAGAGTGTCAACAGAGTTTTGAGAAATTGAAAAAGTTATTGACTGAAGCACCAGTGTTGGTACAACCCGAGTCAGATAAAGAATTTGTGGTGTATAGTGATGCTTCTCGAAATGGTTTGGGATGTGTACTTATGCAAGAAGGAAAGATTGTGGCTTATGCTTCGAGGTAGTTAAAATCTCACGAAAGGAATTATCCAACTCATGACCTGGAACTGGCTGCTATAGTGTTTGCTTTGAAGATTTGGCAACATTATCTGTATGGAGAAAAGTGCCGAGTATATACTGACCACAAAAGTCTTAAATACTTGATGTCACAGAAAGACTTGAATTTGAGACAACGGAGATGGTTAGAATTGTTGAAAGATTACAAGTTTGTGGTTGATTACCATCCGGGAAAAGCGAATGTGGTTGCTGATACCTTGAGTAGAAAATTGTTGTTTGCTTTGGGAGCTATGAATACTCAGTTGATGGTGTCAGATGATGGTTCGATTTTAGCGGAGTTGAGAGCAAGACTGATGTTTTTACAAGAGATTTGTGAAGTTCAGAAAAATGACAAAGAACTGCAAGCTAAAAGGAAGCAATGTAAGATTGATACAGGATCAGATTTCAGAATTGATTCTGATGGTTGCTTGATGTTTAAAAAACGGATTTGTGTACCGAAAAATGATGAGTTGATTCAAAAGATCTTGCATGAAGCACATAATGGTTGTTTCTCGATTCACCCAGGCAGTGCGAAAATGTATAATGACTTGAAGAAAATGTATTGGTGGAATGGAATGAAAAGAGATATATCGGAGTTTGTATCGAAATGCCTAATTTGTCAACAAGTGAAAGCTGAACACCAAGTACCTTCGGGGTAGAAGAGACTACATGGGAGCCTGAGGAAACTATGAGGAATCAATACCCACATCTGTTTACCGGTAAGATTTTCGAGGACGAAAATCCCTAAAGGGGGGAGAGTTGTAATATCCCGAATTAGGGCCTAATTGGAATAGTGGTTTCGTGACCACAAATCTGAGATAGAAATAATCATTTTATAATTATTTTGAGGTTTATGATATGATTGCATGATTGTGTGAAAATTTCATGAAGAAATTCTATACATAAAGTGCTTAATTTGAAATTAGGGACTAAATCGAATAAGTTGCAAAACTTGCATTCTAGAAGCTTTTAGTATGAAATTGCTCTGGAATATTAATTAGGAGGTCTTAAATATCAATTTGACCAATTTCTAAAATTTTGGACAAAAATGGGCTTGTACATGAAAAATTACAAAGAAAGGCATTAAGGGCATTGTTGTCAAATGGTAAAGGTGTTAAATTGAAATGTGTTTTATTCATATTTTTATGGTTTACATTTTTATGAAATTATTTTGTAAAAAAAAAATTCTTATGAAAATTTTGACGTTTGGGCACTCAATTTAGTCAAAAGGACTAAATTGTAAAAAGTGCAAAAGTTGAGTTCTATATGTTAGAGGTGTCCAATTGTTATGAAAATTTAAATTGGAGGTCCTTAAATGGTAATTAGACCATTGGTTAATATATTGGACAAAAATGGACATGAAATGGGTGAAAAAAAGAATATTTTTAAGTTAGGGGCATTTTAGTCATTTAGTGATTAAATGAATTAAAAATCAAATTAAAAGACAATTTTTGCTCATCTTCTTCCTCAAGGCCGAAAATAGCATGGAGAAACCATGGCTAGGGTTTTTCAAGCTTCCAAGCTCGATTGTAAGTCCGTTCTAGCCCCGTTTTTAATGATTTTTACGTTTTTGAAATCTCGGTAACATGATTTCTCTATTTCTACCATTTATTTGAGCTAGGGTTTGATTTCAAAAATTGAACCATGTTGAATAATTGTGTCTTTTGATGTTTTATAATAGAATATGAGGTTTTAAATTATGTTAAACAACTTGTGCTTCGGTTTTAAGTAAAAACGAGTAAAACAGCTTAATCGATAAAAATACCTATTTTTCATAAGTACATGTTATAGTGGGAATTTGAGGTTGCTGTTAGTAAATAAATTATCAGCATGTCCTAAAACATAAGAATTATGGAAAAAGTTTAATTTTCGAGCTTTGGGGCAAAAGTGTAAATATGCAAAAGTTTAGGGGCAAAATTGTAATTTTTCCAGAGTTAGAGTTAAGGACTATTTTGATAAATGTGAGTATTAAATAAGCTAAATGTGTTATTTTAGATCAAGAAAGACGTGGAATCGATCTTGATCGAGGAAAAGAAAAGATTGTGGACTAAATTGCAAAATTTCTATATTTTGTACCGAGGTAAGTTCATGTGTAAATAAGGTAACATAATTGTTATTTTAAGTAATTTAATGTATTTATATGATTTGGTACTTATTATCATGAATATTATGCTTTGTGAATTATTATTTATTGATATGCAAAGTATGTGGTTAACTTGATAAGTATGAGATGCTAGCAAGTATTGGTTTCGACATTTCGAGGAAGACGACCGGAAATTTGTGATTGAGGAAAATCCCGTTTGAACCCTGGGAATAGATTAGGATACAAGTGACATGTCACTAGGATGGTTAAGTTCCGAACTCGTTGAGTTGAGTCCGAGTTCGTGAGATGTAACTAGGCATCCGAGCTCGTTGAGTTGAGTCCGAGTTCACTTATGGATGCGAACGCCCGAGCTCGTTGCGTTGAGTCCGAGTTCGCTTATGGGCGGGTTACATGGTAGCTTGGCTACGTAAATTCCGTAGGCTATGGAGTTGTCTAGCTACGGATATGACACTTATGTATGTGAAATCCGTGTATCCGAATTATATTCCGATGAGTTCAAGGGGTAGATTTTTAAATGAATAATGAGAACGCCTAAACGAAAGAGGTATGTTGGAAAGTATGGTGAAAGAGGAAGTTGGACAGGTATGAGCCTAAATCTCGAGTTGAGAACTTGGTAAGACAAGATTGTGGTAAGATAGCAAGTATACTTGTAACATGAATGTCTTAGTGATATTAATGCAATTGATGTTAATGTTGAATTGCATGATTATGTTACTTGTTATTTGCATGTGAATTTACTAAGCATTTATGCTTACTCCCTTCTTTTCATTCATTGTAGTTTTGACAAGCTAGCTCGGAAATTGGGAAGGGTCGAAGGAACGATCACACTATCCGGGACAATTTGGTATAATGGCTTGTATTTTGAATATGGCATATATAGCATTATAATCATTTTGTGTGAATAACCTTATGATATGGTGATGGTTTGATAAGGAAATGCTTGGAAATGATTAGTCATTGGAATGGCCAATCTAGATCATATTTGGTGTCATGTATGTTTAATGTGCTTCTTAGTCCATGAAAATCCATAAAAAGGTGAACTTTGTTATAAAACAGAATTTTTTTTACAGCAGTGACGTGAGTTTGAAAAATCACTAAAAATAGTAGAGAGACGATTTGATGGTGAATAAAATATGAAATTGAAGCTTATTGTGTCTCTTTTCATATGGAAGAAACCAAACAGGTAAAAGAGTTGTATTTTATAAGATATTTGGGTTTTGGTGGAATAGGGTCAGAGCGATTTCTGAATCCCCTGTTTTGACTTTAAAAATTCACTAAAAATTGTACAAAAATAATTAGGAGTCATACTTTATATGCCCAGATTCCTTATTGAGTCTAGTTTTAGGAGAAATAAATGGCATAGTAATTCAAATTTTGTAGAGGGAGAAAAGTGATTCATAGTGAATAGAGGTCAAAGCAGTCGAACACTGAAACAGGTGAAACTTTAACTAATAAACTGTACTAATTGGCCCAACCAAAAATTCTATAAAAAAAAAATAGTAGATAGATATATAAGTCTAGTTTCTAGAAAAATTTACGGATCTTAATTTTGAGTTTCGGAACTCAAGATATGAATTTTTTAGCGATTGTGATGCAGATGAACAGCTTATTACGAAAGTTAGAATAAATGATTTAAAGTTCTTTAAGTGATAAATTAAGTTTAGTAACACCTCAAGCTTGACTCCGGCAACGGTCTCGGGTAAGAGGGCATTACACTAAAGCTGTAATTGAATTCTTGTGTTTGGTTAAATGGAATACATGTTGTAATAGTATAAGAAAAAAGACTTAAATGACTAAAGTACCTTTAGCAGAAATTTTTTTAGGTAAATGATTATTGTTATTGTTATTAAATTTTAATAAAATTATTGTTAAATATATTTTATTAAAAAATAATAAATAATTTAACCATACTTTAACATAATTATTATTAAATATAATTTAATAAAATAATATATAATTTAATAACATTCTTAATATAATTATTACTATATGAATTAAAAAATCATAATATATAATACTATAAAAATAATATATAATCTACGATTACCTACAACTCAATACAAAAATTTTAGATGGACGGGTGATCAAGTTATAATGTCTCTGTCCAATCAACTATCAACATTATGAAGGATACCCTTAATTTAAATAGCATAAAACAGATGAAGATAGATACAAAATTTGATCATGCTTTCATTAGTTTTTAAGGAGAATTACTATACAACCTTAGAAAATAAAAACTCAATTATCTATTGCCTTCAAAATGTAAGGGCAGAGTATTATGACAGAGTTGACCATGTTATCATGGGCATTAAAGTTGAGCATTATGATAGAGTATGCCAGTACATAGGCAGTATCTGCACTCGTAAATGAGTTTAGATTGCATTTACAATAGCGCTTAGCAAACTTCTCTATGATGCGGTCTATTTTCTGTACCTCTCCTAGTAACCTGAAGCCGCGTAGGAAGAATCTTATTGCTTCACCAAAATCCATAGATTTGAAATTAAATGAATCTACATAAGTATGTATGACTCGAATTTGGTCAGTAAAGCTAAGCTTGTTAAGAAAAGAAGAGCTACACATAAAATTAAGCTACATAAAAATACATGACTGAAGAGAAGTCAATAGTAATATGGCAAATTATCATGATATATTTAGGAAGCCCTCTGTGACAGTTTCAATACTAGATAAGTAATTGCTACTTGAAGAACCACTCATACTTATCCTAACATAAAGAAATTACTAACTTGGCGTTCAATCTTGGAAGCCCGGTGTTGCTCAAGCGTAGCAGTATCTAACAATTCAAAATTCATTTCTGGATGCAACTCACTATCAGGGAAAACTCCATCTTCTACAATCGAGGTTGAAGGTCTTTCTGATGAAGTGTCACTCTCGAAGCTCCTAGGCAAGCCAGAATCACCTATCTTCAGCTGTTGATCCCTCCAAGCTCCTATTGACTTAATGATGCTAACCAAGCACTGCACTGATTCGTGCCGGAGAAAAATATCCTGAACTGCAGACAAAGTTGTGGTTAAACCAGATGGTGGCCCTACAGAGGTCTTCAATTGGCAATTGACAACCCTATAAATATCTGATGGAATTATAAAATTTTTAATACATTGTATAAAGTACGAAACATTAAGAAATAAAACAAAATGAGAAATTAAAATATCTGTTTACATTAGAAAGAAGCTAAAGCAAGCTCTGGGAAAATCTCCAAAGACAGATGTTCGGATTAATTTTTATATTGACCTTCATGATTTTTACAAAATTTGGAAGAAAGGTTCCATTTTCATATGACATTTCACATACGATTTAATTATATGATTTCTAATTCATTTTACAATAGTGCAACAACTAGAAATAAATTAATTGTTGTTTTTAAACAGGTATGATCACACGCACATATTAGAAAAGAAGCTAAAGCATGCTCTGATAGCTTAATTGATAACTAGTACTTGAGTTAATTCCTATATTGACCAACATTCCTTTTTCAAATTTTGAATCAAACTCATAGTTGATTTTACATCTAATTCAGGATACTTCTATGGGAAATTTAATGATAAACACACTAGATGACACAGAAGTAGCACTCATGTCAAACACTTGTATTAACAATTATTAGGTAAAAGGAATACCTTTCAAATATGTTTGGTGAATCCATGTCACAATCATAGTTCACAAATATACAGATGATTATCTGTGAATCCCCACCAATCTTGTCTAACAAATTAAGGACAATCATTTTCTGTAGAAAACTTGGCTGGAGAACATTCTCTAGAACTCGAAGGATAAGCATAAGAAAGAGTATTCCGATTTCAACTTTCAACCCTAACCTAAATTTTGTTAACAAGATCATAAAAATAGAACATTGAAGCTGGAAAACTGACATTACTGACTTGTAGATCCAACTAAAGTACTAAAATTTATAGTACAATAATAGGAAATCGAAGGCATCTTGTACTTGGAAGAGGATGCAGATACATCTATATCTACTTCCAACTCCATTTTTACCTTAAGCAGCCATCTATACTGCCCGCTAGCAGAACTTCTGGTTCCATTTGTCCCTCTAGTGTCTGGACATCAATTTGTATCTGCTCAAAAACACTATAATATATATTTCTTAATAAATTTTCGTCTGTTGCACCATATCTCCAAATCTGAAATACTGTAAAATACAATAATGAAAACTAAGTTATTATAAGTAAGAAATTTGGGAATAAAACTCTGATTTAAAGAACGACGAATATTGCAAAAAGGACATGCGTGAGTATTACAGAAAATATAACTTCATCAAAATTTGAGTTATCTCCTCCATTAATTAGTTTATTTTTGTCGTCTCCAGCAACAAAATCGAAATAATAAAACAAGGATTAAGAGGAAGAGATCAATATGATGATTACGATTGACTCCCTGCAATTCAATTCTAGTCCATAGGTTTCCAATAAGAGACAACGAAACATCATCTCCCTCAAAAGATAGAGATTTGGGAGTTGAGTTGTAGCTTTTTTTTTTTTTTAAATTTTAAAGAAAACCCATCACCAAAACCCTTCTAAAACAAATTTTGATTATTGCAAGAACAAAAACCAAACGAAATTAAACTTGAAAAGAAAAATCTGCTAACTTGAAAGTGTATTGTTGTGGTAAAAGAAGCAACTTTGAACGCATTTGCAGAGAAAGTCTGAAGGAGATTTTGGGAAGAATTTTCTTCATTTCTATTCGGCGATGGTCGGAATGGCCATTCAAAGCTTTCAACACTGAATCCTTATTATGGATTTGAGGGAATAAAAACGCTTTAAGTAATACGGCCGAATGAAGAAACGGTGAACCAAACAAAAACATTACTATTCATTGAAAAATAAGGAAAAAATGGAATAGTCATTTCCTCCAACCAAACATAATTCCATTCCCTCCAAACAAGTAAATAATTTTTAAAACAAGCACATATGCTTAATTATCCCTAAAATATACTTGCCTTCACTATAATCATCATCCAATAACATCATCCACGTGGAAACCACCACATCAACAGGGAGTAGCAAGTCACCACGTGATCTAGAAGCGTGACCTATAAATATTTGATTTTTGCCTGCTCTTCACTCTCTAAACTCGTAATATACTCAAAAAGTTCCTCCGGTAAAAGAAAAAAAAAAAAAAAAGCAGAGAAGAGCAGCGATAATGGCGAGAAATTTTTTTCTACGTCGTCGTCAAATTCTACGCTCCTTGGTATGCCTTTCATTTTTTCTTTCAATTTTCCCCCTAAACTGTTTGGATCTTATTTGTTTCATCTCTTTTTCTTATATATTTATATTAGACTTCAATCTGTGTTTCTTATCTTCTTTGGTTAAAATGTATGCATTGAGTTTGATTCGGTAGTTTATTTAGATTTGAATTATTCATAAAACAATTCTACGATTATTGATAATCGACAGATATTTGTTTTATATTTTGATTACTTAATTTTGGTAGTACGACATGAAGTTAGGAATTTTGTTTAGGGGATTGAGATTAGGATCAAAGCTAAAAATTGTGTAAAAAATACTTCAAATTAAATTAAAGTATTTATTTTGTGAGCGACCAAAAATCCAAAATTTCTATTTAACTAAGGCTAAGAAAGCTTGAATTAAATGCTTTAATTTTTGAATCGAACAAAAAACAAAAGGCAATTCTACCATTTAACCATGGAAGCCAAGGCTCGGCCACGGCCCTGATTGGTATTGAAATGCTTCAATTCTTTACCGGGACTAAGCCAGGGTTATTTGGTTAAATGGTAATTATCTTTTCTAATCCCTTGTAAATATTAATAATTTAATTTAATTTTTAAAATGAAAATTTAAATTTTGCCTCTCAAATTTACATATATATATATATATATATATATATATATATTAATCTCGGGTCCCTTGCACGAAGTTCCCAGCATCATGGCTGGATTTTTGAGATCCTTTGTACGTTCCTTTTATGTTTTATTAAGCACTAAACAAATTTCCATTTACCTCTACTTTTAGGTGTCGGCACAGTCAGAATCTTGCTCCAGAGGTAAGCAAAAGATCATAAAATTTCCTTTTAAGTATTGAATTCTAGTTGATAACTTGTACGCCTAATTGGCTTCTAAACTATTGCAATTGCTATATGTAAAGTACGAGAAAGCAGCATCTGTGCTGAGTAACCACCACCCTCCAATTATTCTAGCTAAATTTGATGCCGATGATGAAGCAAACAAATACTTAGCAAAGCAATATAGAATCCGGGGTTATCCTACTGTTAAAATTTTCAGAAATGGAGGACAGATGATTCAAGAATACAGAGACTCACGCCGAGCTGATTATATTGTGGAGTATTTGAAGGAACAAATTAGTCCTGCTTCTGTTGAAATCAAGTCTGCTGAAGATTCCAGTGGTATAATTCCTCAAAATAAGATAACAATTGTAAGCTCTCTCTGATTCTTTCACTGTATATGTTACTTGGGTTTGGATTTAAATGTTAGATACGAGTAATATTTTAAAATTCATATCTCGAACATCCTAGCTTTTTACTAGTTGAACATTTATCCAACATTTTTATAATTAATGAATTAGACTAATCATTAATTTTTGGTTCAATCGATTTACCTTATCATTAAAACCCGAAATCTTGATTTGTCTTGCAATTTAACTATTTTACACAAGGGATCTGCTTGCAGGACTTTAATGTGGAAGCTATAGAGAAGTTTTTTGGAGAAGTATTAGGACTTTAATGGTTTAATGTGGACATGACTTTAAGTAACATCCGATCCAGGTAAGTTAAATCAAGCCAGGATATTTGTAGCTCATTATAATGTTTCTTACCCCAATTTTTTTTATGTTCTTGCTGGTTGCTTTGAATTGATTTTTATGCTGTAATTAAGTTGAATAATTTAATAATTTGTTTTATACACGTTTATATATTTTTATCGGATTCATTTTTTATTGTATTTTTATTTTAATTATTTTTAATATTAATGTGTGATAGTTATGCTGAAGCTCGAAATTATTATCACATCTAGTAAAAATTAATAAATTCCTATTTGTTGTAAATGGATGTTAATATAGCTCCCATAACCTCAAATAATAATTTTCTAGTTTCTTGTAGCTCTTGTAACCCCTAAAAATTTATAGAGTACATTAATTATATTTATTAGAGTTTTTTAACCTATGTTGGTTGAGGCCCTATAAATAGAGGGCATGTATAGGTTTTTTAGATATCTCAAGTGAAAGTTGAATCATCCTTTCATTATTGTATCTTTTTTTCTTTTGTTCATTTTATATTTCTCTTTGTTTTATAATACGTTATCATCCCGATTTTATTCAAGAGCCGATTTTATTCAAGAGTAATAGGTTCTTAGTTTACGTCAAAAATTTTTTGGACTCCAAACATTAAAATTTAATTGTTTGGATCAAAAATCGTGAGTGTCTACTTGAGATTTGCTTGGAGATGACTACTTTTTCTTTACCACAAAGAATGTTGATAGTCTCTACTTGTGATCCACAATTACTTAAGTCTAATCATTTTTTTTTTTCAAAATTTGATTTGATTTCTATTAAGAAGTTAAATTTATGTAATTCTCTATTTGCATCTCTATGGATTTATTAATCCCTTCTCGTGTTTAATTGTTGGCCTTTCTACGTGGAGGTATATATATATATATATATATATATATATATATTTGTTATTTTTATAGAATTGATTAGTTTAGTTTTAATTTTGATTAAAATATATTATTGTTCTTATATCTTCTCATCTATTGTAAATGTGTATTATAGACAATGATTAGTTTGGAGTTCAAATTTATACATGTTTGAGACTATATAATGATATTAATCATGGATTATTTTTACTACAACTTCAGTAAGAAAGCATGTAAAAGATTTTTTAAAGTTATGAATTAGTTTTGAAAGAAAATTATGATAATGAAAAAAAATTATCACTGGCTATGCTTCATTCCCTGAAGTGAATGTGACATTACATAATCAATCCTAAAAAGGACAAAGTCATAATTATGGTTATGAGCATGGTCTTTGATGAGCTATGGGTATAATAATCACTATAGTTATAGTGATTATAAATTTTCCTATAAAGTGGATTGATAAATTTAAGTAAAAGTATCACTAAAGTTTTTCAAATAGCCCTTTAAAGAGAATAAAAATATTTATGTGATACTCAGATTATTTGACATGTGATTTATTACATTTGATCACTTTTGATTATTAAATCAATTTAGATATTTGAAAATTTTAACATATTCCTTGAAGTGAGTATTGCACATAATTTTATAGAAATTATATTTCTTTTGTTGAGTTAATGACATTATGAATATCTCATTGGTTTAAACATTTTCAGAAGTAAATGTCATAGTGAATACAAAATAAAAGAAATGAACATGAAATTATCAATTGTCACAATTTATATTAACATTATAATTCCACTAGTTGTAGAAAAGTATAAGGTTTAAAAAAAAGGGATGATGCTAATAAACATTATGATAAATATGAATGCATCATGTACATGCATGTAGAATGTCTAAAACATTAAATTTTGTAAAGTCTTGTATATATATAAAAGATAATTCATAATAAATGATAATAAAATTTGAATTGAAATTAAGCTATAAGAGGTAGAGGTTAGAAATTTTTAATTTTAAACCTCTGTAGTTGCAATTTTAATATCTTATTATGACCTTAATTTTGTATTTTATTGTGTTATGGTATATAAAAAATTATCTAACAGCATGTTTGTTAAAATGATTGAGTAGTAACATGAATTTATTCTTTGATATGTTTAACATATATTTTATTTATACTTATTTTTTATAGAAATATACATTTTCTTTTATATGAATAAATAATGTTTTAAAGGATCTGAAGTTTTTATCATCCATGTTGAAAAGAATTGCGAAATTGCATATTATTTAAAATAAGTTATGCATTCATTAAAGGATTACATTAGATTATAAAATCTTATGAAGAGTTAATGTTGTCAGAACATATTATTTTAGATTGAGAAGATATATATATTGAAGGAAATATTTATGTGTTTTACATTAAAATCATGTACAAAAATGACATAAGATAATCATGTATTTGTATTATAAATATTTCTTGAAGGAATACATTACGTTTACATGATGGACGCAATAGATAGTGACAAAACATTCACTAGTGTTGACATAATTGATTAGATCATCTTGGATCATATATGATGAGAACAATAATTGAGAATCATATGAATATCGATTAAAGAAACAAAAGATTTTTTAATTTAAAAGAATTCTCATGTGTTAGCTGTTCTCAATGAAAATTGACTATTAGAAACTTAATAGCTAAAATTGAGATTTAATGCCTTACATTTCTTAAATGAATGTGGATTCATTCATCCACCATGTGAATGGTTATGATATTATATGATTTTGGTAGATGCATCTACAAAATAATCACACATGTGTTATCAACTCGCGACCTGTCGTTCGCTAGATTGCTTGATTAAATAATAAATTTTAGATTATAAAAATTAAACAATTCATCTTCTTAATGCTAGTGAGTTTATGTCTCAAGTTTTTAATGATTATTTGGGATAAAAATTGAGCATTCTATAACTTATGCTCACATGCAAAGTAGTTTAGATAAATTATTTATCAAAATATCTCCAACTAATAGTTAGATCATTCCTTATGAGAACAAAACTCCCTGTTAAAACTTGGGGATATGCTATTTTGCACACAACACTTGTCGAAACCATTTTTTTGAAAAACGGGAAATAAACTTTAAAATTTAAAGAAAATGGAGTCGCCACCGACCTTTTTAGAGGTGCGATCGGGTCACCTTAAATTATTTTAATAAAACATTTCGATTTATCAAAATAATTAATTTTGGTCTATGAAATTCGAAAAACGGGCTCGGGAGTCGGTTACGTACGAGGAAGGGTTAGCACCCTCGTAACGCCCGAAATCGGTACCTAGTGGATTAATTAGTGCCTTAGTGTCAAAGATTTGAAAATTTGAAAGAATTTAAAATACGATCCCTTTTTATTAAAAATCTTTGAATAAATTGAAACGAACGTTAAAGACCCTCTCGTCTTAAAGCAATAAAGTATCACATCCAGTAAGTTAGGATACGACATTTAGAACCTTTGAGAACGAGCGTACCCTTTTTTATTTAAAAATCTAAAAGGATATTCGGCCGTTTAGATTAAACGAGAAGAATCGAAACCCAGTAAGTTAGGGTACGATCTCACGTATTTCTAAACACTGAATATTGCCTTTATTTGCAAAAGGTCTTATCTCGAGACAATAAGGCGTCGTATTCAGTAAGTTAGAACACAACATCTCGAGTATCCGAGAATAAGCTTTTATTTCAAAACTTGTATTGCAATTTCAAAATGATATTCCGTTGTTTGAGTTAGATGAGAAAAATCGAGACTCAGTAAGTTAGAGTACGATTTCCTCAGATCTCCCAACACGGAATTTTGTTTTCATAAAAGAATTAGTTTTTGTGCCGGTCGCAAGTTGATATAAATTTGTGGTGGAATAATAAAGAATGAACAAATAGATACAGATTTCAATATTTACAAGCATAACGAAACAAAGATAAACACATAATGAAAGTAACGAAAACGTAATCAGAGAAATAAAATCAACAAGCAATGCATAGATAAATAATATGTGAAATAACTAAAACGTAATAAACATAAAAAATTATAGTAACAGAGGTATGTATAAGGAAAATAATAACTAGAAACTAAACATAAAAACCTAATAGTACACTAATACAATATATATTGAATATTTGAAAATAACAATAATACTTATAATAATAATGGTAATAACGATAACAACACGAACAATAAAAATATATTATTAATAATAGTAATAAAAGAATAATAAGAATTATGATAATGAAAATAATAATGAAGATAAAATAATAATAACAAGTAGATAATAATAAAGAATATACTAATGATATTAAATAAAATAATAAGTAATAGTAAACATAAAATATTAAAGGTAATGTTTAAAATGATAATTAAATATAATAGAAATATTAAAAATAATAATAAAAGTGATAATAAAAAGAAAATAATCAAAATAATATATATAATAACATCAATAATAATAAAGTATAAAAAGCAAATCGAATGTACTAATAATATTAGAAATAAAATAGTGAATAAGAAAATGATAATTATATAAAAAAAAACAATAATGATAATAAATAGTAATATACTTATAATAATGATAATAATAATAATAACAACACTAACAATAGCAAAAAAGTAAAAAAGAAAGAAATAACCAAAAAAGGACTGAAATCGAATTAAAAATAAACACACGGGGCAAATCTGAGAATAAAATGCAAGGAGAAGGATCTATTTGCACGCGCATACATAAGCAAAGGGGCTAAATGGGAGAATATCCCACATTTTTACACGCTGCGCTTCAGCAGCCAAGCCACGGACCAAATCGAAATAAAAATAAAAGTAATGGGACGAATTTAAGAAAACAAAATGGGACGTATATATAGGAGCAAAAACATGGGAGGACCGAAAGGGCAATTTGCCCATTGCTTAGAAACACGCGGGTTCCCCCGGGTACGGGTAGGATCACTGGTTGGCCATGGGTTTACACCATACGGTGCCGTTTCACTCTTCATAAGGCCTAAAGCTTTCCCTTTTGTTCATTTCTTATTCTGTTCAAAAAAACAAAAATGAAAAAGAACCCTCCCTCATTGCTCTTCTCGGGTACGACGGCTAGGGTTGAAAACCCGTCATCGTCGATCGTGAAAGCCACCGGTAAGCCCATCGCGCCTTTATCTTGGCCATCGGCCAGTATTGCCCGAAAGGGGGCCATCTAGCCCGGTTCTAAATGATCCCGAGGGACTGGGCTCTTAAGGCCCAAATCTAGGCGAACGGAGGCTTCCTTCTTCCCTTCCTAGATCCGATGACGGCGATGGATTCCCCGACGTCGCAACCACGGAGGGTTAGGTAAGGTACTATTCCTCCTTTGTTCTTATTGCTTTAGTATATAGATAAATAGATAAAATGAAAATAAAAAGTAAAAGAAAAACAAGTAGAAGAAACGTAAACTTGATTCAAGAAAATCTTTTCAAGCCACTGCTCTTGCTGTTTCTTTTTAATTTATGAAGATGTGTACAAAAACGAGGATTGCTTTCGGTTTCTCCCCTTTTTTAGCCGAATGAGATCCCCCCTTACATTGATTTGTTTTTAGGCTTTAATAGCCGAAATACCCTCTTCATTTTACTGTTTTCGAACTATTTAGCCACTGTGTTTTGGCCTTCCTACCTAGTCTTTGTTTCTGCTTTCTGTTGTTCTGTTTGCAGGTTGCTAGGAGGCGATAGGACGGGGTAACCAGGCCTCGGGACGAGGTGCGAGGGGTGCACCCGAGGAAGAGTGGCGCACATGTGATACCCGAACCCTAGGGTTCTGAAATTTTTTTAAGTTTTGGGCCATTCGAGCCAAGTTTCTTTTTGGGTCATGGGCCTCTAGGTTCTTTTTGTATTATTGGGTTGGTTTGGGCTCCAAATTTGTATCCGGGTTTGTGAATTGGGTTGGGTTTATTGGGTTTTAATTTTGGTTTATTTTTGTAAAAGGTCGGGCAAAAATGCCCTATTACAGCTGCCCCACTTTGCTCATTGTCGTGTAACAAGAATAGAGCAAAGACTTTAAAAGGGCCAATTTTTGCCCGGTCCTATCGAGTCTTGATTTCTTAGCGCTTCTTTTCTTCAATTAGCCTTGTTCCCTTCCACTACATTTTCAGAGGTATAGGACTTGTGATTTTAATCTATTTCACTAGACTCAAATCTTTGATCTGCTCCTGCATTCTGAGGAAAGCCAAATCCTCTATTTTTAATCTGCTCCTTGTAACTTCAAGGATGTCAGACTTATCTTTGATCTGCCCCTGCATCTTCAGGAAGGCTAAATCTTTTATCTTCAATCTGCTCATTGCAATCTCAAGGATGTCAGACTTGTCTTCGATCTGCCCCTGCATCTTTAGAAAAGTCAAATCTTCTATCTTTAATCTGCTCCTTGCAACCTCAAGGATGTCAGATCCTTCTTCGATCTGCCCCTGCATCTTCAGGTAGGCCAAATCTTCTAACTTCAATTTGCTCCTTGCAATCTCAAGGATGTCAGACTTTTTTTCGATCTGCCCCTGCATCTTCAGGAAGGTCAAATCTTCTAACTTCAATCTGTTCTTTGCAATTTCAAGGATGTTAGACTTTTCTTCGATCTGCCCCTGCATCTTCAGGAAAGTCAAATCTTCTAACTTCAATCTGCTCCTTGCAATCTTAAGGATGTCAGATCTTTCTTTGATCTGCCCCTGTATCTTCAGGAAGGTCAAATCTGCTCCTTGCAATCTCAAGGATGTCAAGCTTTTCTTCGATCTGCCCCTATATCTTCAGGAAGGTCAAATCTTCTAACTTCAATCTGCTCCTTGCAATCTCAAGGATGTCAGACTTTTCTTCGATCTGCCCCTACATCTTCAGGAAGGTTAAATCTTCTACTTTAATCTGCTCCTTGCAATCTCAAGGATGTCAGATCTTTTTCGATCTGCCCCTGCATCTTCAGGAAGGTCAAATCTTCTAACTTCAATCTGCTCATTGCAATCTCAAGGATGTCAGACTTTCTTCGATCTGCCCCTGCATTTTCAGGAAGGTTAAATCTTCTAACTTCAATCTGCTCCTTGCAATTTCAAGGATGTCAGATCTTTCTTCGATCTGCCCCTGCATCTTCAGGAAGGTCAAATCTGCTAACTTCAATTTGCTCCTTGCAATCTCAAGGATGTCAGACTTTTCTTCGATCTGCCCCTGCATCTTCAGGAAGGTCAAATCTTCTAACTTCAATCTGCTCCTTGCAATATCAAGGATGTCAGACTTTTCTTTGATCTGACCCTGCATCTTCAGGAAGGTCAAATCTTCTAACTTCAATCTGCTCTTTGCAATCTCAAGGATGTCAGACTTATCTTCGATCTGTCCCTGCATCTTCAGGAAGGTCAAATCTTCTAACTTTAATCTGCTCATTGCAATCTCAAGGATGTCAGACTTTTCTTCGATTTGCCCCTGCATCTTCAGGAAGGTCAAATCTTTTATCTTCAATCTGCTCCTTGCAATTTCAAGGATGTCAGACTTATCTTCGATCTGCCCCTGCATCTTCAGGAAGGTCAAATCTTCTAACTTCAATCTGCTCATTGCAATCTCAAGGATGTCAGATCTTTCTTCGATTTGCCACTGTATATTCAGGAAAGTCAAATCTTCTAACTTCAATCTGCTCCTTGCAACCTCAAGGATGTCAGATCTGTGAATTTATCAATGTTGTCACCCGTCTTCTGGGGGACCTATCCTGTAGATTGTGATTATGCCTTTGCAAAATGGTTAGGATGTGGTGATCGGAATGAATCAAGTGCTCCTAACTAAATGTATTATGAATGACACTTGTATGAATGCATGAGAATGATCTTTTTCAATGTTTTAGGGTGTCTTTACTTGTTGCCTCTTAGGGTTCTACTACTAACGTAGTATGCTGCTCTCTTTCTTAGCTAGAAAACCTAGTGACGATCGTATTCTGCTCGAATAACTTGCCCCACTGCAACTTCAGGGTTCAGTTCACTGTACCTCGGGGACATAAGGGACATAAGGCTTGTATCTTATTCAAAATCTATCATAGATCAGAGGTATAGGATCAGCATCCTCTTCAATCCAACCCGCTACAAATCAAGGGTGTAGGGACCCGCTCTATCAACTGATCACGCTCTAGGCGACCTGACTAGATGTGTATGCCTGATACTTACGTGGATACAGAGTATCATTTTGAGAATAATCTCATTACTCGTTTTTTATCGAGATTGCATCACCGACCTAATATCTTGTCTCTTTTGTTCAGCAAATATCTCCAACTGAAAATCTGAAGAGATGATTTAAATTTGGGCTTAAATATTTCCAACCCTTAACTTGGAAAGTCCTAAACAATAGTCCTGTTTCAGGTTCCTGTACTATTTAGAAACTTCCAGGGTAATATGCAAAACTCCTTTCATGAAAGTGTTATTAGTCCACTAATCATTATTTCAATACAAAATGCTTGAAAAAGATCATGACAATGGACAAGAATGAATCATAACTTAAAACAAATAAGTTAATCAAGGATAGCACATGCAATTTTAAAAGGATATTTATTAGGAGCATAGCTCGACACAAATACAATAAGAAGGAAATTTATTAGGAATGAATTTTGAAATGAATCAGAGATAAAGAATTCAGGATGGGTAATATGGAGACTAGGTGTCCCAGATATCGTAGCCTGACCTTCTCTGTTCCAACCTCTTGAGGACCATTTTAAGCTCAATATGTGTCTAGGGGATTCGGAGTACTTTGTCGATGCCCCAAGACGTAGCATACTTCCTCCTTGCTAATTCAGGCATGGCAAGACTACCGCGTGCCCCACTTTTGATCAAAATTTGAGCCGCCCTTTTTGGGTTTTCAACTCAAATCCCCTTTGGACTCAAAGCGCCCTTTGCAGGTTTTCACCTTGGCCTCTCCTTTTTCTTTCTTCTTTTTGATTGATTTTTATTTTTCTTTTTCATTTCTTTTTTTTCTTCTTTTTGGATCGACTTTCTTAGAAGGTCTCAAGGCGCCCTTTGCGAGTTTTCACTTTGGCCTCTTCTTTTTTGGTGAAATAACTCTTGACTGAATTCACCAGATTGGGCGTGTAAGTGACATACCTCTTGACTGAATTCATCAAATTGGGCACGTCATTACCATTTATCTTGATTAGTGCAAGCCTTCTTCATTGTGTAAGATCTCTTTCAATTTGACGTTTTCCTTCGAAGTCCTTTCGTACATGAATGATCTTTTTCAATATGAGGTCACCTTTTTGAAATTTTCTAAGATGAACCTCTTTTTCATCAACCCACATCATCGGACTGTGACGGATTGACTTTGATTGACAATGCTGGGACTAGATCCATCCTATCCCATCCAGCTTCAGCTTTAGTAAAACTCAAAAGAAAGAATTTCAACTTCAATGGGCAAGACTAATATGTTGCCCTGGCTCTGGTAAAACTTGGAAGAAAAAATCTCGATTTCCATGGGCAAGACCAATATGTTGCCCTGGCTCTGGTAAAACTCAGAAGAAAGAATCTCGACTTCCATGGGCAAGATCAATGTGAAATGGGTTGCCTAAGCGAAGGTCCTGGCCAACATTTTATAAGTATGGAGGGTAAATGGTAACTTCTTCATGCTAACCCTTACAAGTCTTAGTTATCTTTCAAAATCTTTTGAATGGTTTTTGGTTGTCTTTGCTACATTGACATGGTGTCTGATTTTTGAACAGACTGTAATTTTTGACATTGTGCAGTTGTGTTAGACATGCTCTTTTCTGGCACCTTTTGTTTGCCACTTTCTTTTCTCCTTTTTTTTATTCGAGTTTGAATTTAAACTTGAATTTGGGATTCAAACTTGAATTTGAATTTTGGATTCGAACTTGAATTCGCATTTTAAATTTGAATTTGGGTTTGAACTCGAATTTGGATTTGGATTTAGATTTGGATTTGATGATTGTTCACTTAGTAACTTTGGCATATGAAGCGACCTTACCCTCTTGGTGTAGTAATTGACCACCAATCGAAGTCAGTGAAGCTGGCCCTGTGACATCCATGCCCCGACACGTAGAAAACCTTTAAAGAAACAGAGGAAGCATTTAAGTCCTATCTGCTTCAATTTGGTATCTACGTCATACTGATGCAATCTCCTTTCGCGGTGGGCCGGCAGAACTCAAAACCTCATGATTATCTTGGCCATTGTAAAGTCATTAGCATGTGTCCTTCAGATATTCTTGAGACCTCTTTTAAGATTTCGGTATGCTCATGTCTCGGTAGCCTAGGCATGTCTTGATATGATTGTGCGAAGACATATTTGAATTTTTGAAATAACTCAATGATGTCTCGCCTATCTTGGTAGTGGGCTAGGCTTCGATCTTCGTCTGCTTGTGATATCCACTGACCTTTTGTAATGTGGGATCCATTTTTATCTTGTTCTACCATCCTTGGCAAATCAGAAGATAGGTCACAATCTCTATCGTCTTCAAAGTCCTAAGATCCCCCTAAGCACATATTTTGCTGAAAAGGAGATTCTAGTTTAGTAACAGTGTCGCTCATGTTATTGATATCTGAGGACCTGTTGTAGATAAGGAGGGAAACTTCAAAGAATAAATTATTCTAAGAACGAGTATTTATATCGTATGATCATGAATGAAGAATGAAAGAATATTTGAAAAAGAGTCCAAAGAACAAAAGACTCTAAGAACAATTATGCAACATGTTTATGAATGAATGATAAAAGAATAAAAGAATCTTTGTATAGTATGAAATGGAAAATGAACACTTGCTCATAAACATGCATTCTTATTGAAATAAAGATTTTGCACATGAGCCTCTTTTCACAAAAAGGATTCTTAATGCCTCTAGGCTTAAAGCAATAAGCGTGTTCTGAATATTACTCTAAATTAGCTCTAAAAACACAGGGATCTTTACACAGTCCCATTGTTCAGAACATTCCCAGTACATAAGGGTTTGGAAACCTTTAAGTCCTCGGTTCCTCTTTTCTTTAGATGTGCCATTATTGTTCAAATTCTTGAGTATCACGTCTTGCTCTAGAGCCCCGAACTTGATGTATTATTGGATCTCATGTCCTCCTCCATCACGGCATTCATAATATTTACCCCATTATCTAAATAATTCGATAACGAATTTTCTGCACCAGAGGGATCATCAAATTTGACAATACCGATTTTGATGAATCTTTCAATCATTTTTTTGAAAGCAGTGCAGTTCTTGATAGAATACCCTGTGATTCCCGCATATTATTCATGTTGGGAGCTCACATCGTACTATTTAGGGTATGGGGAATGTATTGGTCCCACGTGAAAAGGGGATACGATATGCGCGTTAAACAAAATCTGGTACAACTCCCCATGCGCGATTGGGATGGGCGTGAACTGGGGTTCTCCAAAGTTTAGTCTTTGATTCGATTCTTTCCTTCGGGGACCCGATGACTAATATTTGCCGTCCTTGGCTGATTTACTATGATCGGCTTCAAATGCCCCTTATTACTCGTACTATTTACTTCATTTTCCTTCTTCTTTGGGGCTCTTAAAGTCTGTTCTTCCCTTTTCTTTGCTTCTTCTGGGCCAAGAGCAACAGGATTGACTCAGTCATCACTCGAGTTAAAATCTGAGCCCATCAGGAAGTTCAACAGTATCGAGGTATCGATCTGATATTGGGGTCCAATAATGACGGGTACCCCTTGCGGATGCACGTTTGGTTGGGTTTGAATGCTTTTTGGAGTGAAACCTGGGGGATAAATGAAACCTTTCTTATCATCCTCACTATTGATTATTGGGCCTTTTCTCTCATCAAGCCCTTCGGCTATCAATTGGGTTAACTGGCCCATCACATTCTTTTGGAAATCTAACATTTGGTTCCGCATATCTTGTTGAAACCTGGTCAATTGATCTTGCATCTGCTCTATTATCTCTAACCTTCGTTTCATGGCTTTTAGGTTAACTGAAATAATTTTATCTAATTAGGGCCGTTTTGTAAAAAATTTGATGCAAATGATGCAATGTAAGTAATGCAATGCAGATAATGCAGTGCAAATGCATGAAATGCGAATGCATGAAATGAATGCAAGAAAGAGAGGCGTCGACCTTATATTCAGTTCTATTAGAAGAACTTTTCTAGAAAACAGATTTCTTTACATAAAACGGATCACATATGTGGTCTTGCTCTCATAGTCCAAGCGAAGACCTCGATCTTTCTCTTCATGTCCGAATACTATGGTCGACTCTTGTAAACTTGCCAAAGGTATCTTTATCAGTGCCGTTTTGCTTGGTTCGGGCCTCGACTCGTTGTTTACTCTTCCTCGCGATGCTAGCTCCTTTAAGAAAGTCGAGATGTGACGGCTCTTGCATGGTCTCCATCAATTTTGAATCTTTCGGGCAAAATCTTGTATTCTTCTGCGAACTATCAACCTTCTTCCGTTGTGCTTGCTTGGGCCATATCAGGACGACCGCATTACAATACACTTTATCAAGAAATTCATTTTCTTATGACAAACTCCCCTATTTAGCAATCGAATATGAATCAACACCTCCTTTCTAAGGTGATGCAATGCATGAAATGCAGATACATGAAATGAATGCAAGAAAGAGGCGTCGACCTTGAATTCAATTACATTAGAAGAATTTTTCTAGAAAACAGATTTCTTTACATAAAACAGATTACACATGCGGTCTTGCCCTCATAGTCCGAGCGAAGACATCAATCTTTTCCTTCATATTCGGATGCTAAGGTCGACCCTTGTAAACTTTCAAAGATGTCTTTTATCAGCTCATTTTTGCTTGACTCGGGCCGCAACTCATTGCTCACTTCCTCGCGATAGGCCGCGACTCATTGCTCACTTCCTCGCGATACTCGTTGGCTTCTTTAAGAAAGTTTAGATGTAGTGGCTCTTGAATAAATCCTTATCAGCTTAAATCCTGTAGCGACGAAGCAAAGTTGTATATTCTTCCATGAGCTATCAGCCTTTTCGCGTTGTGTTCATTCGGACCGTATTCAGACGACCGCATTATAATTTATTTTATCAAGAAATTCGTTCCCTTATGACAAACTCCCCTATTTAGCAATCGAATATGAATCGACACCTCTCTTTTATAATGATGCAATGCAAAATAATGCAATCAAAACAAAAGAAAACACGTTAGCACAAGAGAGACAAATAACAAAACAAAGCACCTAATTGAGTGACCACTAGGGCTCGACGTGGCTCTACCTAGGGTGGGCTCCTAAGGTTTGCTACATGAGGTTTGGTTCTAGAGTTGGGGCACCTGAACCAGCAGATTCCTCAATCCTCACCTATTATAGGCTCATATGGATCGAGTTCAGTTCAGGGGAGAACATTTCCCTATGGCTACACGGAGATGAAAATCTCACGAAGCTCATAAGTACGGATGTATTCCGGAAGCGGTTCACTATCCTGCAAGGAGGTGAAAACCTCACGAAAGAGTAGTTTCTCGCCCCCACTTAAAAGGTGTGACCCAGCGGTCATGCAATGCAATGCACAAGTATACAGAAAAACTTGAAATGTATAAAGAAAATAGGAATAAAATAATAAAGATCGTAATTCAAAATGGATGAAATGCAAAAGAAGAATCGTATATTAAAATCAAAATTTCAATTTTTGACAAAAGGACAAAAATTAATCAACTCGTGGCTTGACTCTCTTTTTAATTCCCCAGTGGAGTCGCCAAGCTGTCGAAACCATTTTTTTCAAAAACGGGAAATCGACTTTAAAATTTAAAGAAAATGAAGTCGCCACCGACCTTTTTAGAGGTGAGATCGGGTCACCTTATATTATTTTAATAAAACATTTCGATTTATTAAAACAATTAATTTTGGTCTACGAAATTTGAAAAACGGGCTCGGGAGTCAGTTACGTACGAGGAAGGGTTAGCACCCTCGTAACGCCCGAAATCGGTACCTAGTGGATTAATTAGTGCCTTAGTGTCGAAGATTTGAAAATTTGAAAGAATTTAAAATACGATCCCTTTTTATTAAAAATATTTGAATAAATTGAAACGAACATTAAAGACCCTCTCGTCTTAAAGCAATAAAGTATCACATCCAGTAAGTTAGGATATGACATTTAGAACCTTTGAGAACGAGCGTACCCTTTTTATTTAAAAATCTAAAAGGATATTCGGCCGTTTAGATTAAACGAGAAGAATCGAAACCCAGTAAGTTAGGGTACGATCTCACGTATTTCTAAACACTGAATATTGCCTTTATTTGCAAAAGGTCTTATCTCGAGACAACAAGGCGTCGTATTCAGTAAGTTAGGACACAACATCTCGAGTCTCCGAGAATAAGCTTTTATTTCAAAACTTGTATCACGATTTCAAAATGATATTCCATTGTTTGAGTTAGATGAGAAAAATCGAGACTCAGTAAGTTAGAGTACGATTTCCTCAGATCTCCCAACATGGAATTTTGTTTTCATAAAAGAATTAGTTTTTGTGCCGGTCGCAAGCTGATATAAATTTGTGGTGGAATAATAAAGAATGAACAAATAGATACAGATTTCAATATTTACAAGCAGAACGAAACAAAGATAAACACATAATGAAAGTAATAAAAACGTAATCAGAGAAATAAAATCAACAAGCAATGCATAGATAAATAATATGTGAAATAACGAAAACGTAATAAACATAAAAAATTATAGTAACAGAGGTATGTATAAGGAAAATAATAACTAGATAAAATATATTATTAATAATAGTAATAAAAGAATAATAAGAATTATGATAATGAAAATAATAATGAAGATAAAATAATAATAACAAGTAGATAATAATAAAGAATATACTAAAGATAATAAATAAAATAATAAGTAATAGTAAACATAAAATATTAAAGGTAATGTTTAAAATGATAATTAAATATAACAGAAATATTAAAAATAATAATAAAAGTGATAATAAAAAGAAAATAATCAAAATAATATATATAATAACATTAATAATAATAAAGTATAAAAAGCAAATCAAATGTACTAATAATATTAGAAATAAAATAGTGAATAAGAAAATGATAATTATATAAAAAAAACAATAATGATAATAAATAGTAATATACTTATAATAATGATAATAATAATAATAATAACAATAACAATAGCAAAAAAGTAAAAAAGAAAGAAATAACCAAAAAAGGACTGAAATCGAATTAAAAACAAACACACAGGGCAAATCTGAGAATAAAATGCAAGGAGGAGGATCTATTTGCACGCGCATACATAAGCAGAGGGGCTAAATGGGAGAATATCCCACGTTTTTACACGCTGCGCTTCAGCAGCCAAGCCACGGGCCAAATCGAAATAAAAATAAAAGTAATGGGACAAATTTAAGAAAACAAAATGGGACGCATATATAGGAGCAAAAACATGGGAGGACCAAAAGGGCAATTTGCCCATTGCTTAGAAACACGCGGGTTCCCCCGGGTACGGGTAGGATCAAGGGTCGGCCATGGGTTTACACCATACAGTGCCGTTTCACTCTTAAGGCCTAAAGCTTTCCCTTTTGTTCATTTCTTATTCTGTTCAAAAAAACAAAAATGAAAAAAAACCCTCCCTCATTGCTCTTCTCGGGTACGACGGCTAGGGTTGAAAACCCGTCATCGTCGATCGTGAAAGCCACCGATAAGCCTATCGCGCCATTATCTTGGCCATCGGCCAGTATTGCTCGAAAGGGGGCCATCTAGCCCGGTTCTAAATGATCCCGAGGGACTGGGCTCTCAAGGCCCAAATCTAGGCGAACGGAGGCTTCCTTCTTCCCTTCCTAGATCCGACGACGGCGATGGATTCCCCGACGTCGTAACCACGGAGGGTTAGGTGAGATACTATTCCTCCTTTGTTCTTATTGCTTTAGTATATAGATAAATAGATAAAATGAAAATGAAAAGTAAAAGAAAAATAAGTAGAAGAAACGTAAACTTGATTCAAGAAAATCTTTTCAAGCCACTGCTCTTGCTGTTTCTTTTTAATTTATGAAGATGTGTACAAAAACGAGGATTACTTTTGGTTTTTCCCCCTTTTTTAGCCGAATGAGATCCCCCCTTACATTGATTTGTTTTTAGGCTTTAATAGCCGAAATACCCTTTTCATTTTACTGTTTTCGTACTATTTAGCCACTGTGTTTTGGCCCTCCTACCTAGTCTTTGTTTCTGCTTTCTGTTGCTCTATTTGCAGGTTGCTAAGAGGCGATGGGACGGGGTAACCAAGCCTCAGGATGAGGCGCGAGGGGTGCGCCTGAGGAAGAGCGGCGTACATGTGATATCCAAACCCTAGGGTTCTGAAATTTTTTTAAGTTTTGGGCCATTCAGGCCAGGTTTCTTTTTGGGTCATGGGCCACTAGGTTCTTTTTGTATTATTGCGCTAGTTTGGGCTCCAAGTTTGTATCCGGGTTTGTGAATTGGGTTAGGTTTATTGGGTTTCAATTTTGGTTTATTTTTGTAAAAGGCCGGGCAAAAATGACCTATTACAACACTTGTGCGCATCAGGCTAGCAAATTATAATAGATACTCCCCATTACAATTGGTTTTTGATGAGGATCTAAATATTTTCCATCTTAGAATTTTTGGATGTGTAGTATATGTTTCAATTGCTCCACCATAATGCACAAAGATAAGTGAGTCCTCATAAGAGGTTGGAAATGTATATTGATCTTCTTCTATTAATAAATATTTTTGAGATATTAATTGGAGGTTTAGTTATGACATAAGTTGTTAATTATTATGAGATTATTTTCCTAACATTAGAAGGAGAGAATAAAAAGTTGTTTGAATAAAATACTTGGAATGAATTATTAGCATCTAAGATCCTCATACTAAGCAATGTGAACCAGAAGTTCACTAGATAATTCACTTTATAAATAATCTGCTAGATTTAATTACTAACCTAAAGAGAATTACAAATCTTACATACTATCTGAAAACATTCCAATACAAATTGATATACTAATAGGACAAACTGTTTGTGCACAAGAAAGTAATCCAAATCTGAAGTATGGCAGATCAGTCGGTTCCAAAGATAAAAATCCTCATAAAAAGAAATGAGCAAATATTCAAGATCATATTGTGGAGGCAAGTGCGCAACAAGAGGCCAAAGATATAAAAAAAATCCAAAAGACGTTTAGATAACTAAAAATAGTGATAACGAAGAGATCTTGATAAGTTATGTTACTTCAGGAAAAAAATATAGAACCAGAAAAATATAGTTGTCAACAATAATTTTGCTTATAATGTTTCTATTGAAATAGTAAAATAAAATGAGGATCCTAATTCTAAATCTATTGAGGAATATAGAAATAGATTAGATTGACCAAATTGGAAAGACATAATTCAAGCATAATTGAACTCACTTTCTAAATGTGCGGCTTTTGGATTTGTAATCCAAACACATAAATATGTAAAGTTAGTAATAGATCAATGGGTATTCGTGCGAATACAAAATAAGAAAAGTGAAGTCGTAAGATATAAAGCACGACTTGTACCACAAAGGCTTTTCACAAAGGCCCAGTATTAATTACAAAGAGACATTCTCCTGTGGTGGATGCAATCACATTTAAATATCTTATTAGTATGATAGTATGTGAAAAACTTGACATGTCTAATGAATGTTGTTACATACTATTTGTATGGTGCACTTAATAGTGAAATTTATATGAAAATCCCAGAAGGATATAGAGTTTCTCGAGAAAATTATTCGATCAGATTAAAGAAAAATTTATATAGATTAAAACAATCTGGGCATATATGGTATAATCGTCTTAGTGAATATCTGTTGAAAGAATGTTATAAAAATGATCAAAATTTTTCATATGTTGGTTGAAAAAGATCTAGATCAGATTTTGTGATAATTGTTGTTTATGTTGATGATCTAAATATTATTGGAACTCCTAAAAAGCTTCAAAATGCAGTAAATTGTTTAAAGAAAGAATTTGAGATAAAAGATCTTGGAAAAACAAAGTTTTCTCTTGGCTCACAAATCAAGCATTTAAAAGATGGAATTCATGTACATTAGTCAACTTATACAGAAAAGATCTTAAAAAAATTTTACATGGGCAAAGCACATCCATTGAGTATCCCAATGGTTGTACGATCGTTAGATGTTAATAAAGATCAATTTATGCAAAAGATAAGACATTTTTGGTCCTGAAGTACCATATCTAAATGCATAGTAGCATTCATGTATCTTGTAAACAACACAAGACCTGATATAGCTTTTGCTGTAAACTTGTTAGCAAGATTTAGTTCTTCTCCAACACGTAGACATTGGCATGAAATTAAAAATTTATTTAGATATCTTATAGAGATCATTGATATGGGTTATTTTATTCAAATGATTTAAAATCCCTAGTAGTTGGCTATGCTGATACTGGAAATTTGTCAAATCCACATAAAGTTCGATCTCAAATGGGATATTTATTTACATGTGAAGGTACTATCATATCATGGCATTCAACAAAGCAAATATTAGTTGTTGTCTCTTCAAATCATACAAAAATAATTGCAATGCATGAAGCAAGCAGAGAGTGTGTTTGATTAAAGTTATTGATCGAACATATCCAAAAAATATGTAATTTGCTTTTACAGGAAAATATATCAACTATCTTATACGGATATAATGCGGCATGTATAGCTCAATTGAAGGGTGGTTACATCAAAGGTGACAGAAGAAAACATATTTCACAAAAGTTATTCTTCACCCATGATCTAGAAAAGGAAGGTGATAGAGAAGTTCAACAAATTCATTCTAGTGATAATTTAGCAAATCTTTTTATCAATGCATTGTCAACTTCAACATTTCAAATACTACTACACAAGATTAGAATGCATCGACTCAAAGATGTAACATAATGTTGTCATTAGGGAAGTAAAAACATGTTGCACTCTTTTCCTTTAACTAAGGTTTTGTCCCACTAGATTTAACTAATAAAGGTTTTTAATGAGGAAACTGTAATGTAAGATTGTATACTTTTTTTCCTTATTTAGGTTTTTATCCCACAGGATTTTTCCTAATAAGGTTATAACGAGACACATTTTTTATTAATGGACATCCAAGGAGGTGTTGTAAAATGGATGTCAATGTAGCTCCCATAACCCCCAAGAATTCATTTTCTTATAACTCTTGTAACCCCTAAAAAAATTATAGGGTACCTTAATTATATTTATTTGAGTTTTATAACCTATGGTGGTTGATGCCTTATAAATAGAAGGCATGTATAAGCTTTTTTAGATATCCCAAGTGAAAGTTGAATTATCCTTTCATTATTGTATTCATCTCTTGTTCATTCTATATTTCTCTTTGTTTTATAATACAGTTGCTTTAGTCACATCATTATTTCTATTATTATATTAAATGTCAGTTTGTATTTTTTTAGTAAAGAAAACAATTAAAACTTATAATGTCACATGTGAATAAACATCATCAAGTCCAATTAATGTAATTGTTTATGTCAATCCAATGCTTAAGTCAGGAAGGTTTACAGGGAAAGAAAAAGTGGTGTTCAGATCTAATTGTAAATTTAACCTTTTCTTATTCTATTATTCTATGAAGAAGCATTAAGGGTAATATATGTATAATCATTCTAGGCTTGTGAGGGATGAAGATCTTCTATAAGGCTTTTAGGCTTATTTTCATTTTGTTTGGTCTAAATAATTTTATTGGGTTTAATATTGTAAGTTTTCTACTCATTTTGTCGAGCATATATTGTGGTTTAGGTCTGGGCTTATTTATTGCATTTGGGTTTGGACACACATACAATGTGTTTGGTTCACTGTAACTGTGAGTTCATTCTAAGCATATTCGTTGAAGGGTCAATATTCTTTTGTTTGGTTCAGTAAATGATAATCCACGAAATAAGTTATTACGGAGAAACCCGAATAAGGGCTGAATAGCAATTCAGGCCTTCACCCTCTAAATTGGTAATTCAATGCCTTTTGTAATAGGCATTTTCTTTTCCTGACCAAAACACCATTGCACCAAGAGCTCTTTAGAAAAAGAAAATAAACACCATTAATAACTCATAAATAGGTAAAACAACTTTTGAAGGCTTAAATAATTAATAAAAATGAGAATGAACAAAAAAAATAGAAACTAGAAAAAAGAAAGATAAAAGAACATGAAAACTGGAAAAAATTGAGTTTTGGGTTGTTGATATTCAAGCATGAAAACATTATTAAAATAGGAAGAAAGTAGGTTGATGATAAAGAAGAAAGAGAAATAGCTAGCATGATAGAAATTAGGAGATGAAATTTCTAGAATTTTCAGCATGAGAACACGGTAGATGATGGCAATGAATACGGTGGCTAGCAGTGGACGCTATTGAAACTTAAAAACAATGTATTTTTCACCCTTTTTCTAGGTTTTCTACTATACTTTTCTAAAATGAAAGTTTTAGAGAAGGAAGAGAGAGGGGAGATGATTTAGAAAAAGAATATAATGAAAGTTTTTTTACTAATATTAAAATAAAAATAGAAATTTATATGTAAAAATAATATTTAAATATTTTATAATTTTTTTAAAATATTTTATAATCAGTTGGGTTTTAAATAAATTTTCTATTATTAATTATAATCAATTTTAAATGTTAATACGTGTATTAAATAATACTGAAAAGAAATTTTGTTAAAAGGTTATTTTTGTCATTTAAGCATTTACTCTTATGCTATTACACCACTTACTCCCTTAAACCGAATACAAGAATACTACTACAACTCTATTTCATTCCACCCAACCAAACTATTGTTGTGCTCATTTCATTCTATTACAGCCCTATTCCACTTTCACAAAAATACATTCCATTACAGCTTTATTCCAAATGTACCATTAGTTTTGGCTTAGTAATGGCATGAAATAAATTTCAAAGTGGCCTGTGGAAGACCAATGTCTATTGTTGTTCCATAGTGTTGCTTTGTAATGATTTGAAAAGGTATAGTGGTTTTATCCATCATTTTGAAGGGAATATGTGCCTTTAATGGTTTGGAGTAGATTTGTTCATGGATTGGGTCGGGTTAGATTGATGTAAAATTTTAGGACTGTTTTTTAGGTCTGGGTTCGGTCTAGCTCGAAAAATGAGCTAAAAATTTTGTCCAAGTCTGATCCAAATTAAAAATGCTAAATTCAAGTTTGACCTAGACCGTTCATATTAATCTTTTTAGAATATTCTTATATACAAAAAAACATATTTAAAAAATACAGTACATCAAATATACTAAAAATATTAAAATAAATGTTTTCCAACAAATTAAAAATACATTAAAAAAAGTTTTTATACTTAAATAACACTAGGATAGTTGTAACTTACTAAACAAATGTCTCTAAAATAATAGCAAAATTAATAGTAAAACAAAAGTTATATGATATCCAAATGATAACAATAAAATATTAGCAATATAATAACAAAATTGTAACGCCTCAAATTTTGGGCCTAGAAGTATTGGGTCTTGAGCATAGGGACAGTGAGGAGGTTGCGTATTTAAGTTAAGTTGTGCAATTTAGTGACAATAATGGGCTTGCAGGTCTGGTGGTTGAGAGGAATGTTAATGTGCTTGAGGTCCTGTGTTCGAATCTCGGCATGAGCTAGGGAGATATTTTGTGGATATTTTATTTATGTCATTTAGTTACTATTTTACCTTAATAATTATGTTATATTTTTCTTATGTTTTTAGTTATTTTTTATTTTTTTAATTCTCTTAAGTTCTATTGGACGCTCTCCTCCTTTTCTCCTCTCGGTTTTCTTTTTTGCTATTTTCTATGCCTTTGAAAACAATCTTATCTGTGGATACTAGGATTATCGCTGTTCTGTCGTCGGCTCCAATTGCAAAGCAGGTGTGGGATCCAAACCCTCTTCTTTTCTATTTGCAAATTTTATAGTCAATTCTTTGAAAAATCGACAATGTAGATTGGATATACGTAAACCCGTTATTTTCGATGCGGTTTGATTGTATGGTGCCTTCTAATTGTAAGTTTTGGTGTATCTTCAAACCGTTGAGGTTTAGGGACTGTTCTGGTGGCCAAAATGGTAATTTCGGGCTGATTTGGGGTGGTTTTGTGACTTCTCCGATAGCCACACGGGCGTGTGCCAAGGCATACGGCCGTGTGGATTTGGGAACTAAGGTTTCTGGCCAATTTTGAGTGCCACACGGCTTGGCGACACAGCCATGTGGCCAATTTGGGGATTTTGTCGACTTCCATACGGCCGTGTCCCTTGGGCACATGGGCGTGTGGGATTAGGAATTAGGAATTTCAGGGATTTAGAGTCACATGGGCATGTGTATCGAGACACATGGCTGTGCCTAGTGGCCACACGGGCATGTGAGACTCTCACACGATCGTGTCTACCCTGCACCCTATTTTAGTGAAATTGGACAGTGAGTTACACGGCCTGTTCACACGACCGTGTCCTTGCACCACACGGGCGTGTGCCTCTGTCACCACGTACTACCCTTCACACGGGCGATTGGACCCCTACATGGCTGGAGCACATAGATGTGTGGCCCTAAGTCGCCAAATTTTGATTTTAGGGCAATTTAAGTGCAACCGCGATTCTATGTGTTCTAACCCTTGACTAAGCTTACTGAGGGTAGATATGACTCTATTTTGACTGTGGTTTATGTATTGCTTGTGATTGGTTGTATGAAATGTTAGGTACCGAATCTGAGTGTATAAGGGTGCACGTTTCTGTAACTGATTAACTGGTTGTATAGGACTGCTTCTGAATGACTGTCTGAATTTGCATTCTGAATTGGTACATCTGCATACATACATCCGCATACACACATCAGCATAAAAAGTTTTGGGTGGGATTTTGTAGAGAAAAAGACTGATTTAATCTGGACAATGCTGATGATCATCGTTGCTGGGCAACCTAAGATGACATCCTATGGACGGTATAGCTGTTTATCGCACTGCACTGTACTGCATGTACGTTAGCTATGCTACGTCCTACTATCTGATCTGGCATATCTATACTGTGGTTTACTGAATTGCACAGTACAACTTATACGATAGCCTTGCTGCGTAATATACGAGAGTGGCAATTTAGCTGCATATTGTAGCCTCTAATAGCTAGAGTTGTGAGTAGTCCCAATACCCAGAGGGTCGTGGACTTTACTGATATTAGTATAGCGGATTACCACATTGCACAGTATCGCATATATGGTAGCTACGCTATGTACGGCTATCTGATCTGGCAGCTTAACTGCAAATTTTAGTCTATGCCGCATTCGGTACGACTTGTAAGTGTAGGGATAGGTGGGTTGATTAAATCCCCACAGGAAGTGTAGGGTTGGACGGAGAGGTGTGTTGGTTAGATGGGTGGGTTTTTATTTTATAACTCGTTTGCACTCATGTGCATCTGATTAACACTGTGACTGAATGTGATACATGACTGAATGTGATTGTACTGTTCGATTGAAAGGCACTTGTGCCTATACGGATTCTGTAAACTCAGACTAAATTTGACTGACCGAATTGATACTTATGACTGAATGAGAATTACTAATTCTGTGATTGATTGTCTCTTATGACTGCAAAGCACCTGTGGCTTTGTGCAATTACTGTACTTTGATTGTAACTGATTGATTGATTAGAACTAGTGTCTGATTTTAATTCGTATTTATCCGATTAAGACTTCTATCTCAATGTTACTGTCTGTTCCTGTAAGTATGTACTCCTTCAGAGCTTATTTTTGGTGTTCTACCCTAAATTTATAGTTAAATGGTTACTTATCTCACATTGAGCTCGAGTAGCTCACCCCTCTTTTATTTCCTTTTTAGGTACAGTTCTAGATTCTAGATGCTGGACTCAATACGCGGAGGTCTCAGACAACTTTGACAAATTGGAATACCAATTTGTGTTTTTGGGTTTTTATAATTAGTTTTGAACTATAAAGATTTACAATACTGCGGTACAAATTCTGATTTAAGTTTACATTCATGCTTTCTACTCTAATTATTTGTTAAAATTGGTTATAACTTTAATGAATGGATTTTTAAATGTTTTGACTGATGAGGGAAAACATTCTTGGAAATAGAGTTTGAATGACTTGATTTGTAAAATTTTCTCGCGATCACTTCGGTGATCAATGTAACATCCCGAATTCGGCCTAAACTCCTAGGTCAGGTTTGTGGGTGTTACAAAAATGATAGCGAACAATAACAAAACAACTTATTCGGACTAGATTGGGCTGAGTTTGGATAAAAAATCCTACCTAAGGCCCGACCTATTTAGAAAATGAGCCTTATTTTTTATCCAAGCGCATTTTTTGAGCCTATATTTTAACACAAACTCTCTCACTTTTCTTGTAGGCCTTCAAGCTTAGACAGGAAGCCTAACACATAATCAAGTCTACTCTGGAGTAAAGCACAATTGTTGATACTAAGAGTTACAAGACTATAAAGATTGGTGGGGAAGTGCCAAGTGTTTGCAATTGATGACCCATACATTCACAGCTTTTACAGAGCCTTTTCATTTGGTACAAAATCATTGCTTTTGTAGTTTTGAAAACTGCTTTAAGGACGTTTCTTGTAAAAAATATTGTAGGCTTTATTTGTGGTTTCTTCTATGACTCAAGTTGGTTTTTTTCTTTTTACCTTTTTCCATTTTCTACTGCTCTATTTTGCTTTCTTTCCTTACTTTGATACTTCTTTTGTTGCTTTGCTTTGTTTTCTTTTTTTTCTCATATCTATAGCTAGCATTACAAGAAAGAAATCTACTAGAAGGGCATCCCCATTTACTGCAACCGATACCTTTTTACTAGAATATGGATATGAAGTTTGTTCATTGTTTAAAAAAGAAGAAGAGATAAGTAGTTCTGAGGACATCCTTGAGGATTTAATAATTGAGGGTAATAACTATAATCGAGTTTCAAAGAGATGACAATTGACTATGCTTTTATTTGTGGATTTGGCGAGGGTTTTCACTTTACTCTCCACCCTTTCTTAAATGAGGTTTTAAACTTTTATGGCTTAAACCTTAATTAGTTGTTTCCCAAGGGTTAGGTCAACCTTGTAACTTACTTTTTAGGTGTTGTGAATAGAAATGGAGTCTTTCTATCAAAGTCATTTCCCATTTATTTTATTGTGAACTAAAGTCCATATGTGGGTATTATTTGCAACCCAGATGGGCAAAGATATCCACAAGTTTAAAAGACCATAATTGTAATAAAGAATCAACATATTTTTTTATAAGGTAGTCTTCTCATGTAGGCTAGGCTTTAATGTGCACTGGAATTTCAAAAAGCAAAAGTGTAATGTCAAATTACCCATATCTAAGGAGAAAGTTGGCCAAGTTACCACTTGAATCATTCGCATGTTAAAAAAAATCCAGTTCAAAAACGGTTTTTTTACACAGCAAAAAATAAAAATTTTGATAACAAGCCAATTTGTGATATTTATAAAAATAAATCTTTTATTGAAATCGCACTTGTGTTTTGGCTAGACAAATCCTTAGTGTTCCTGACTTTCAACTGAATAACCTTCTCTGTTACTCTTGTACAATGAATTGCTTCAAGTGTTGGCTCGAATGAATTCGAATCAAACACAAATTCAAAACTTATTTACTTTACTTTTTGTGGGAAAAAAATTCTTTCTAAATAGAAACCAGTAGAATCGTTATTCCAGAAAATAAAATTATACTTAGAGAATTAGCATTAATTATTTCTGGGTAGAATAATGATATCTCAAAGTTGTGTATTTTTAGCCCTTCTAATGCCATTTATTTATAATAATAAGAAGAAGTGAACTCCTTGTTGAATTGTAAATGTCTATTTCAAATAAAAAAATGAACTTCTAGTCTAACTAGAAGTGTAAAGGATGGCAACCCTAGTTAAACAAACTAGGGTTTGTCGTCCCTCTCTTAAACGTGAGGGGCTTTTGGGCCTCTCCTATATCGAGTCCAATTATAAGTACTTCCTGAATTTTTAACCCAGTACATTACAGTTCAGTCCAACCCGATATTTGTTATTCTATTTCTCAAAATAAACATATTTAAATTAATAAATTAATTTCTTAATTAAATAGTTTTCTCAATCCAATTCTAATTTCGTTAAAATCATGACGAATTTACTGTAAAAGAATCTATGAGAAAATATTTTTAATATTTTTACATTTAACAAATTCACTATGAACAAATGATTTATTCCTATTTTCAAACTTCATTTAATTTGAAAATCGTAAATTCATTTCCAAGTCATTTTCATTTGGAGAAAACCACATTCATTTTCAAATGTTCCCCATTTCTCCATTTTCATTTTCATTTGGGAGAAAATCACATCCATTTCCAAATGTTTCCTATTTCTCGATTTTCATTTTGGAGAAAACCATATCCATTTCCAAATTTTTTCATTTATTCATTTTTACTATTTCTATCCATTTCAGTTCATTTGATTCACCATGTAATTCATTTTTGGTTTAAACGAGGTAGTAGAGGGATCGATTGGACATATATGATTAGGGTTCAAATGATTTATAATTTAGTTTCAGCCTTTCGCCTATTAATTATAAATTCATTTAGTCGCAAAGTCATTCCACTATAGTATCATGAATGAGTTCTCCCCAATGGCATACCATTATGAATGCATCTCAATCAGTGCTCGTCCAATGACCTTGTCATAAGTGTGTTGCCTTCATAAGATATCCTTAATCACGTTGGGATAAATTCATTCTCTCAATATGATCTTATTTTATCTCATGGTAATCATTACATCTTCCTTCATGAAAAGTCAATTACTATAAAATAGTAATCAAGTTATTCATCACAAAGACGAACAGCCCATAGCCACGTTTATTTTTCATCAACCATGTAATGTCTATAACGCCCCAAACCCGGCCTAGATGTTACGGCCAAATCTGGTGATGTCACATGATAGGGTGTTTGAAAACTAAGTTGTTACAGTAAAATCATTTTCATTTAATTACTTTTCTTTAACTCTTATTAATTCCAAAATCGCTTAACCATTTAACTAGTTGCTTTAAAACTTAGTTCATTGTGGAAGTATTTAAAACCATTTTAAGTAAACCGTGTGTTTTGAGAAAAACTTTTTCTTTTCGAAAATCGAGTTGACCACAACTAGCAGTTGAAAATCTATAAAACCGATAAAATCCCAAGTGTAAGCAAAAAATCCAAAAGTCCCAAATTACATAAAAAATTATCCAATGATAAAAGTACAATCATAAATCATAATAAACAGTTCTATTAACCGTAGTCACTGTTGAGTCCTCCGCCACACTAATCCGTCTAAGTTTGGGTCTGTACACATTAAACAAAAGGGGTGAGTTTACGTAAACTCAGTGTGTAATCCCTACAGAAAATAAGCATACAGTCAATTGCAATCTGGGCCTAAGCCCATTTTAGTTTCAATATTAGATATGCACTAAGGCTTAAGCCCATCCTAGTAACAGTATCAGATATACGTTAATCAATAACAGAGTCATACCTGACTAGCCTTTACACACTATCTCCGTCCATCCCTACACTCCATGTGGGGTTTAAAACACCCACCCATCCATACACTCTAAGTTGCATCGAATGCGACATAATAATCAATAGCTTGCAGTTGAGCTACCAAATAATAGGCTTAAGAGCTTTTCAGTACACTTCCTCCAAGTATCATCATCCCAACCCAATGCAATGCAACATACAGTACACGACATGCTATCACATGGTTATCAGTTACACATATAGTTCAGTATACATGCATATAAATATCATGCTTAGTACATACATCATACAATCAGTTCACACTTTTAGGGGTATAAGTAGTGCTTACCGACCTTACATTAGGTTCACAGTCAACTTGGATGACACGTGCAACCTTAGAAAATATTTTAGTTAAATAGGCTCACACGCCCATGTGGCCTGCCCGTGTGGGCCCATACACCTATGTGGCCCACACGGCCCAATTTGGCCTTGGTTGTGTGGATCACACGACCTAGCCCATAATCTCACACACCCATGTGGACTACTCATGTAGACCTACACGCCCGTGTGGCCCACACGACCCAAATCAGTCTAGCCTGTATGTCGCACATAACCTACCTGCCATCACACGACCGTGTCTTGTGCGCACGGTCCGGTCTTGTCGAACACACACCCATGTCAGAGCATACGGCCTACCACATGGGCGACCACACGCCCATGTGGCATCGACAGTGGGGCTTTTGGCTTTCACTGAAACCCCATTTTCTACGTTTTAGGGTACACACTTGTATCGATTTTGATACCTAAACACTCACGAGCACTCTAGTACATATGGTTAACAATCCAAAACCTAATTTCAGTCACTTAAATTGTTATTCAATCAAAAAGTTGACGAGATATTCCATCCTATAATCATTAAATCCCTTACCTTCGGTCGAACACTTGCGATTTCTCACAACTACAGTACTGTTGAGAACCACTTTAGTCCCTTAATCCTTTCTAGAATGCAAAAAGGATATGTTGATGATGGAATTTAGGGGTTGGCAACGAAAAGTATAAAAAACAAAAGATGGGGTGACCGTAAAAGAGAGAACGGTGTGAAAGAAGGGAGAGGAGAAGAAAAAGATGGTAGGAGGGATTTTGGGGAAAAGGAAACTAACCAAATCAGAATTCTGGTTACCCTCTACCTTTACTCCTACTAACCCACTGACTCACAACCACTTTAGTGTTTTTACTCCACTAAAACTCGGTCCCATGACCGAGTAAAAATAAGTATCCATGCTTGCGTAGGGACTCGAACATAGAACCTCCAACATCCCAACACTCCACTTAACCTCTAGACCAACAAACCCATTTTGATATATTTCAAAACAATCAAATGAAAGCTTACTGAAAAAAGATAGGGTTTTATTCATAAAAATACCAAAATTTAACCCAAGCAAGGCTTGAACTTGGGACCTCACACACACACCCAGACCACATAACCTCTAAAGCAGATAGATATTTGTTTCACAAAATTACAAAAGCAAAATAAGAATTTTAGGGCGTTGCAATTTCGATGAAACGATATCATTTAACCATATTTGGAACTATGAATTTTACTATTATGAATGATGCTACATACTGCATAAGTTGTATACCCAACGCACCAGCTTTTGATTCCTCATCTATTTGAACTTAAGCTTTTACTTTCATCAAAGTATACAAGTTACACATACATAGTTCGTCATCCATTCAGGATTTAGGTATGCCACACTTTAAATGTCACAAGTGAATAAATCCATAAACAAATTCATGATCTATTCTTCTTGGGTCAAGTCTGATGTACATCAGTCTAGTCAACCACTTCCATATATGTCTCTATCTTCTGTGAGTCATCTGCTTCGATGCCCAAGACAAGACATCTCCCCAGTTAGACTTGATAGAAGACATATTAGTCTTTCAATCGGTTTTCTCATTTCCTAGTAGACTAAGGACATGTTTAGGTTCGTCTATTAACAGAAGTTGTATTTTTGTATTACGATCCAACCATGTAATATTGCTTAGTATTAGTTTAAACATTACACAACTAGTGAGTCAATATTTTCTTTTATTTTGCTTTGTATGCAAAAAGCACATGAGGAGAATTACACAAACTATATTAATGTAATCCATGAATTATTTTATTAACCAATCTGTTCAAGAAAATTACAAGTTTACAAACGAATATACTACACTCAAGGCACCAGATCCAACATCACATCCTTGTGAAGCTAATCCATTGAAAAGCTAAAGGTGTCGTTTTGGATGGATTAGAGGTGTCATTCTAGTTGATTTGATTCTTACCGAAGGTTTGTCATAAGAAGTTCGTAAGCAACATAAATGATTTTAACCATTATTGTTATTTCTATTTTGGTTATGTTTGAGCTCTAAGTTCAAATTTATTTAATCAGGAAAAGAGAAACTACAAAGGTATTTGTTCATTACCCAAGTTGGGACCTCTTCGCTCCTAGTTGCTATGGAAGAGGTTGAGGGATCTAAAGATTTTGATGGTGTTGATGTTGTTGAGTCATTTAATAGAGTAATTATTGAAGTTGAAAAAGAAAAAGTTGCCTACTCTATAGAGAAAATGAAGTTGAAAGAATTATCTCAAAATTTTGACTCGAATTCAATATGAAGGGCATTTTTTTAATTAAAGAAAAATGTTACTAATTCTTCTAAAACACTCTTTGACTTTGGTACCTAGGGTATCACATGTTTATTGGTGTTGTCTTTTGCATATTTGAAATTGTGTTTGTAACTACATTGTAATATTGCGTTCAAGTATGAAGGGCTTTGTTGCTACATAGATCCGAGGATTTTCTATAACAATCTGATTTTTTTTTTGTGCCAAAAAATTCAATTTTGACCTAGACATTTTGAACCAAGCTATTCTGGGAAGTCAAATTGAAAGTTTTGACTAGAATTAGTGTCCAATAGTAGTGGGTTATTAACCGGTAGTTAATTGGTGAAATTGTTAGGCTTTATTGAGAATTAATTTAATAGGAAAATATATTAAGATTAAATTGTAAAATTTTTAAAAATTTTGGATAATTTTGTAATTTAAAAAAGTTTAATTTTAAAGCTTCGGAATTTTAAAAGGTAATTCCCCATAAGGCCCCAATAGTAATTTGACCTTGGTAGTTTTTTTAATATGGTGTCCAGTTGGTTTTTCTTTCTTATTTTATTTGTAAGAGCTCTAAATTTTCTCTACATTTTTTTTTTCATTAAATTCTTTCAAATCTCTCTACAATTTTTCAAAGTTTTGATTTATAATTATCACTCTTGAAAGGTAAATTCATTTTCCAGCAAGATTTTTAATGTTTTCAAGCTCAAAATATGTTTTCTCACCTTTTTTTTTTATTTTCTCAATTTTTGTAGGAAAATGGAAATTTAGAGAGGAATAGTTTTTGCTTGATTTTTTATTTGATTTCTAAAAATCTAGTTAAGAAATGAAGTTTCTAATTCTAATTTATGATTTTCTAATCTTATTAATTGGATTTGCAATAAATTTTCATTTTCTCAACTATGATACTTTTCAAATAATGTGTACACATTATTGTGTATCAATATATTAAAATAAATAACTTACCCTTTGGATTGAATAAAAACAGTGGAAAGAAAAGCAAGGGAAATGATTTAGATATATATATATATATATATATATATATATATATATACACTTAAGCAAGGGGAAAGTAAAGAGAGCTGAATATCATTTACTTTTCCTTAAGTTTACTTAGATTTTAATTACCCCAATTTGGGGAGAATGCTGGGGAAAAGAAATTTGTGTTTCTTTTAAGATACAAAATACCATTTTTATCCTATTAACTTTTTAGATATGTAAGTTTTTATAGGAAATATATAATTGAAAAAAATATTATAAATAATTATTTTTTTAGCTTTTCACAATTTAATCAACTAAATTGAGTGAAAACTCTTTGATTTTCCTTGATTTAATTGATTTTAACTATCCAAACAAAATAAACATATATTATTTCCTTTACTTAGCCTTCCCTTCTTTTCATTTACTTTTTTTCCTTTAATTTTCCTTTACAATTATTTATCTAAATATACTTTTAAATATATGAATAAATCTAAAAAAATGGTTGTTTCAAATAACTTGATTAAATATATACAAGTAAAGATTCCAAGAGAAATGAATAAGTATCTAAGTCGACTTGTGTTAGCTTTGAAGTCCCAAGTTTTTTAATATAATAAGATAGTTTTTTATTTATATTTCCTAACTTATTTCGTAAAAATAATTATTTAAAAATTTGTTAAATATTTTCAAAGCATTTCAAAGACTTGTAAAAGTACTCAAAAAAATTTGTAAATGTGTTTTAATTTGCCTAATTGCTTTTGAGTCAATCAAAAATATTTTTAAGTATTTTAAACTGATTTTATATTAGTCTGGGTTGTAGTATCGATACATTAACCTAGTTGTATAAATACAACTAAGACAGTAAGCAAAATTGTGAAACTCTAGGGACTTCAACCCATACATCCTATGCGATGTATCAACATAAGTCCTCTTCTACCGATACAAGTCTATTTCTACCCATGCATATTGTGAGCTATATCGATACAAGTTTGTCTACAATGTTTCCAACGACTACAAATTAAACCCAATGACTATAAACGGTCATAAACTTTTCCCTTGTTATATATACCCATTAAGAACACTTCAAGACACAAGAGATAAATATCTAAACATAGAAATCAAGAGAAAAGCCTCAAATTATTCTTTTTCTCATTTTTCTCTTGTACATATCTTTTTATCATTCTTATTTTAATTCTTTGAGAATGAGAGAACTTAACACTTGTAAACACACACCTTTTGAGAGGTTTCATTGTTTACATCTTTTCTTTGTATTGCAAGACCTTAAGTAATTTGTAAAGGATTATAGTTAAGCCTTGTAAAAACTAGATGGTTCTAATTTAGCCACAAAAACTAGGATGAAGGTTCTATCGATCATTGTAAAAAAAGACAGAGATTGTAAAGGTTATACATTCTTATTGAAAGGTAATAATTTCAAGTATTGTGAATTGGTAAGTCCTTGGTTAAGCTATACCAAGTAGTAGAGAAAGGCAATTGGGGCCGAACCACTATAAATTGAATTGTCCAAGTTTTTCTTTCCTTCCCTCATTTTTTAGAAAAGTTTGCAAAGATTCTTAAAATACTAATTCAGCCCTCTCTTGGTATTTTGGAGTCTAACAATTGATATCAGAGCTTGATCTCTATCAAAGGTTTAACCACCAGAAGAAGCGATTCAAAGCTGAAATTACTAGGTTTAGATGGCTATTGAGTCTAGGTCAACAATTAGGTCAACAATTACGGATGAAGGTCATTCCACCATGTGTTCTCCTTTGCTTAATATTGTCAACCACTCTTAGTGGAAAGTAAGGATGAAATTCTTTGCCTAAGTATTTGATTATAGTTCTTGGAGGATTATTCTAAGAGGCCTCTTGGAGGTACCTAATAAGGAAGAAAGATAGGATGAAAATGACAAGGCAAAGTTCAATCCAACTTCAAGGTTATGCACACGCTCCTTTGTGCTATGAGTGAAAAAGTCTTCAACAAAGTTTTCTCATGCGAAAGTGCCAAAGGCATATGGAATAGACTTGAGAAAGTTTATAGAGACAATAAGGAAGAAAATAAGACTAAAAATCATTTTGAGAAAGAAAGCTCAACTAGTGATGAGGAAAGCAAAACGAGCATTCAAGTGAAATCCACCCCTTAAATCCAAAAGTGATGTGTTTCATGGCTCTTGAAAAATAAGAGGTATATTATAACTCATGTCATTTTAATTCTTATACATTTAATAAGTTACAAGATGCTTTTGATAAGTTAGTTATGGAATTTGAGACCATGAATTTCATGCACAAAAAAAATGATTTCTTAACTTAAAGTAGAAAAGGATTTTCTTTTAAAAAGAAAGATGGTTCGAAAATGGAAATAAAATTTTGAAAATTTATTTAGAGGCTGTAAAAATTAAATGTGTTAACATTTGAAAAATAAAATCTTGAGTTGAAAATGAAACTTGAAATCTTGAGTAAAGAAAAAAATATTAAAAACTCATCAAAAATGAAAAAGTGTGAACATTGACATTTCCATGGTCATACATTACATCCTTGTCCAATAAAAAAAGAATTCAATATAAAATTAGACAAGTATGAGTTCCAAAAGAAATTAGAGACATGATAACTAACCTCCAAGGACCCAAAGTAATTTGGATACCAAAATCCAAGTGAATGTCTCTTGTAGATGTATTGGAGCAATGAGAAGCAAAGCACAAAAAATTAGATGCTCTTAGCACACAAAGGAAGGATGGGTAACCTTTAAACCAATACTTTATTGAAAATGATTAAATTGGTTGCCTATTGATGCTTTTGTTTCTAAACATGATTTGAAATTTAATTGATGGATAATATTGATATCATGTCTAGAATATTTTTAAGTTCTTCAAGCATAATTTATGGTTAATTGGTTGATTTTTTTATATGATTTACTTGATGATGTTTATAGGATGTATGCATATTAGAATACATTACATTTTTTACACACCTTAGGAGGAGCATACAAAGCTTAATAATTTTGTTATTGAAAAACAAATCATTTTTTGCAAAAAGAATTTGAAAATTAGTTTGAGCAAGTGGCTTTTGATAAAATAGTTTGAACATTTTGAGAATTTGCTTTTGAGCTTGCTTAGACAAAGAAATTTGGCAAACTTGAAATAATTTGAGTTTTAATTCTTTCAAAAGAAAGTTTGTAGAACTCTTGAAGCTTAAATGATTAATTTTTTATTTTAATGGTTTATGAACATGGAAACTATTTAGACACACATTAAATGAGTTATAAGACTTCACCAAATGGTTTAAATAGCTTTAAAATGATATTTTGTTATAACAGTCCATTTTGAGTTCAAATTCAAGAAAATAGGCTTTCAATTTTTTTTTCCTTTGTTAATTAGGTCATTTGATTACTTGAACAAATTTGCTTCATTTTTTAAAAGTTGTTGGAAAGGTTCAAGTTGATTAAAATTATGTTTATCAAGTTTTGACTTCCTTAATGGTCATTTACAAAGCAAAACTGAGTTCTTAAATTTTAAAGTTAAGCCTTGTTTAATCCATGTCTCTAGTATACATTTTAGTATATTGATTGTCAATAGATAGATCTAAGTTAATATAGGTTGTATATAGGTTCATTCGTATGCAAGTATGTTCAAAATATGTGACAAGTGTCTAATATGCCTTGTACTAAGTGCATATACCTTATTTGAAATTTTTTTGATCAGTTAGTATTTTGGTTTAAGATTTTTTTGCCCGCAAAAAGAGGTCACCTAGTTATTCTTGGATTCAACCATCTTTCTATTATTATGGTTCATTATTTGTCTAATACTTTTAACATGTTCATATTGTATTTTATATGATTGTAGGACCATATAAGGGTTTATGGTTAAGTCATACGTATGCATATACTTAGGGGGAGTATCTTAGCTTGAATTTTTCAATAAAATTGAAATAAAAATACTTTATACCTCATTGATCTTTATTAAAAATCATTAGATTTTTCAAGAAAATAGGCTTAAAAACAATTTTTTTTTTAAATTTCTTGAAATTATGGACTTGGTGTCATTTGAGCAAATTTGTTTTATCCATTAAATTTTGTTGAAAATGTCCAAAATGATCAAAAATGCTTTTATCAGGTAATGAACCTTTGGTGGCCATTTTACAAAGTATTAAGTTTTAAAATATTTTCTTAAGCTCTGATTACCCCATTATTTAAGTTGTGTGTAAGGTACTTGCTCTTACTTTAGAACTCGTTTAGAGTCTTAAGGTTAGATTTAGGATTAGAATTATCCTATAGGATTAGAATTATCCTATAGGATTAGAATTAGTAATAAATTAGCAAACTTAGGATTAAATTAAGAGCTTAGACTTTGATTTAGTCTTAGGTTAGGACATAGGATTTAGAACTCTTCACATTGGTATCTTGCATTAACATGTCATATACTTAGATACCTTTGCCATGACATATTTTATGTTTTTATTTGAAATTTATTTTTTTCTAATATGTCATGATTGTTGGAAAAATCCAGTTGAAAAATGATTTTCTTTCACAATAAAAAAAATAAAATTTTGAAAACCAAGTTAGTTTGTGATATTTATAACAATAAACTTTTTTCTCTAAAAGTGCCTATGCTTTGAGTGAGATGGATCCTAAACATTCCCAGCTTTCAACCAAATGTCCTTTTCCACTATTCTCATACCATGAATTGCTTCGAATATGGGCTCAAACAACCACGAACCAAACACAAAACCAAAAACGATTTATTACTTTTAGTAGGAAAATAATTAATTCTCTCTCAATAGAAATCGACAGAAATTGTTGTTCCAAGAAAATAGAATTTATACTTATAAAATAAATTATCTCTACTTTCTGGTAGAATAACAATATCTCACAATTTATGTGAAACTTGTGTAAATAGCTCTATCGGTGCCATATATTTATAAAGATAGATAGAACAATCCTGGTTGAATTAGTAAAATACAAATAATAGTTATTTAATAGAAAACAATATTTTACTCTAAGTAGAATACATAATTAGGTGTTTTAGGTCTCTCCTGTATTGGATTTAATTATATGTGTTTCCTAAAATTTTAACCAAAACTTTATAATTTAATCCAACTCAATACATACTTTTCTATTTTCCAAAATAAAATATTATTTATAAATTAATTAATCTGATAAATTAAATTTCTAATTAAATAATTTTCTCAACCCAATTCTAATTTTGATAAAGTTATAACAACTTTACCATAAAAGAATCTATAAGGAAATATATTTAATTTTAATATTTAATAGATTCACAATGACTAATTAATTAAATTTCATTTTTGAACTTTAATTATGTAATTAAATAATAATTTGAAAAGGTTAAATCAATTCTAAAGTCATTTCTATACTTAGTGAGAAAACACATTTATTTCTGAATGTGACCTATTTCTCTAACTTTATCGTTTCCATTCATTTTTGTTCATTAGATTCTATATGCAATTCATTTATGTTTCAATGAGCTAGCGGAGAGACCGATTGGACATATATAATTAGGGCTGAAATTATTTATAATTTAGTTCTAGCTTTTTGCATATTAATTACAAACTTAGTTACAAAGTCATTCCACTATAGTATCATGACTGAGTTCTCCCTAATTGCATACCATTACGAAACCTACTCAATCAGTGCTCATCCAATGACTTTATCATAAGTGTGTTACCCTAATAGGATATCCTTAGTCATTTTAGGATAAATCTATTCTTACAATATGATCCTATTTTATCTCATGGTAATCATTACATCTTCCTTCATAAAAAATCAATTACTATTAAATAGTAATCAAGTAGTTTATCACAAAGAAAAATGACCCATGGCTACATTTACTTTTCATCTATCATGTAATTCCAATGAGAGGATATCATTTACCCATTTCTTGGGTTATGAATTCCACTATTGTGAATGATGCTACATGCTGTAGAAATCATATACCCAACACATCAATTTTTAGTTCCTTATATATTTTAACTTAGGCTTTTACTTACATCAAAGTATACGAGTCATGCATATATAGTCTATCATCCACTCAAAATTTAGGGTATGCCACATTATGAACGGAACAGGTGAATAAATTCATAAACGAATCTAGGATTTATTCTACTTGGGTTTTGTCCGATGTACTATTAGTTTAGTCAATCACATCTATGTCTCTATCTCTTGGAAGTCATCTGCCTCGATGCTCAAGACAAAGCATCTCCCAAATTGGGACTTAATAGACGGCATATTATTCTTTTAATCAATTTTCTCATTTCTGATTAGACTAATAGCATATTTAGGTTCCTCTACTAATACAAGTTATCTTTTTGTATTATGATTTGACCACGTAATTCCGCTTAGTATTAGTTAAACATTAGATAACCATTGAGCCAACATTTTCTTTCATTTTTCTTTGCATGCAAAAACCATTGAGGATAGTATATAAAGAGTATTAATGTAATTAAGGGATATTTATTATTAAAGCAGTTTATTCGAAAAGTACAAGTATACATAGTTAAAAATACTACACTTAGGATAACAAATCCAACAAAGATCACCTCCTTTACATAACACTCACATTAGTACCCATTGTATGGTTACATTTCCATGATATTGAATGGTTGCCTTTGCCATGTTTTATGCTTTAGAGAACCTTAATTTTATGTTAAGCATGGTGCAATTGTGTGATGCTATGTATACTTATTAAATGAAATGTTTCTTGTTTGTCTGTATGCTTTGTCCATTCAATAATGTATGCTTATATGAATTTCTTCTTCTTATGCTCTTCATATGGTATTGTAACACCCCGAATTTTGGGCCTAGAAGTTTTGGGTCTTATGCCATAGGGACAGTTTGGAGGACACACACTTAAGTGAAGTTGTGCGTTTAAGTGACAGAATGGGTCTGCTGGTCTGGTGGTTAAGTGTAGTGTTTGATTGCCAGAGGTCTTGAGTTCGAAACCCTGCGAGGGCAAGAGTGATAATTTTGTTTCTTTTTATTTTTATTTCTATTTGTCTAAATGTTATATTTATTTTTATTTTATTATTTCCGTGGCTGTTTTTTTTATTCACCTTCTCTTCCCCTCTTTTTCTTTTGCAATTTTGATCTTTTGGTTTTCTAAAAATAATTCTCAGAAACGGTGCTTGGGATTTTGGATAGATCGCTCCTTTTTCGGCTTCTGCATTGTCAAACAGGTGTGGGATTAAAATTTGTCTCCTTATAATTGTTTTTACAAGGTCTCTTTTTGTCTTAATTTGATTCAATGATAACCTGAAGGTTTTGGGTTTCTAGTCATTGGAAGTGAAGGGAAAACTTCTTTTTTTGATGTCCCTTGATAGGGAGAAGGTCTGGGACTGTACAGTGGCCAGAACGGCAAAAACGAGGCTGATTTGGAATGGTTTTGTGGCTACCTCGACAGCCACACGGGTGTGTGTCGGAGGCACATGGCAGTGTGGATTTGGGAATTAGGGTTTCCAGCCAATTTTGAGAGCCACACGGCCTGGCCACACAAGCGTGTGGCCGATTTAGGATTTTTTTCAGAAACCACACGGTTGTGTCCTTTGGGCATGTGGCTGTGTGACTGATTTAGGTAATTAGGGCTTCCACACAGGCGTGTGCTGTGGGACACATGTCCGTGTGATCAATTTTGGAAATTAAGGTTCCTACACGGGCGTGTGTTTAGGGACACACGGCTGTGTGATTGATTTGGGGCCTAGGGATTTCACACTGGCATGTGTTATGAGACACTCGGCCATGTCTGATGGCCACACAGGCGTGTGACACCTTTACATGGTCATGTCTGGCCTGAACTTGAATTTAGAGAAATTGAATAGTGAGTTACACGGCCTAGTTACACGGCTGTACCTCTACACCACACGGGCATGTGCCCTGCCACATGGCCATGTACTACCCTTCACACGGGCATTTGGATCCCCACACGGCCTGGATTGCTCCACACGGCCGTAGCACACGGGCGTGTGGCCCTAACTCGCCAAATTCTGATTTTGGGGCAATTCGAGTGCAATCGTGATTCTATGTGTTCCAACCCTCAACTGGGCTTATTGAGGGTGGTGTTGACATTGTTTTGACTTCGACATATGTGTTACTTGAGATTGAATATGTGATGTGTTAGGTGCTGAATCTGGATGCATAAGTGTGCATGTTTCTATAACTGAATGATTGATTGTAAGTGACTGCTTCTAGATGATTGTCTGAAATTGAATTCTAAACTCATACATCTGCATACATACATCTGCATATAAAGTACTTTGAGTTGGGATGTGAAGAGAAGGAAGATTTACGATCTGGCAGTTTATCTGTATATTAAGTCCCCTAATACCCAGAGGGTCGTGGGCAGTCCTAATACCCAAAGGGTCGTGGACGGTCTGACTGATTTGGCAGTTTTACTGTAACCCGTCGGTATTATGGTTTACCGCATTGTACTGTATCGCATGTACATTAGCTATGCTACGTACTATTATGTGGTTTGGTAGGTCACACTGCATGTCTATATTACGGTTTACTGTATTGCACAGTACAACTCATACGCTAGCATTGCTGCGTAATATTTGAGATTGGCAGTCTATCTACACACTAACAACCCCAATTCCCAGAGGGTCGAGGGCGGTCCCAATTCCCTGTGGGTCATGGACAATGTTGATGATCATCGTTGCCGGGCAACTCGAGATGACATCCTATGGAGTATAAGGTTGGATGGGCTTTTTGAGGTCTTACTCGAAGTGTAGGGATGGGTGGGTTGATTATATCCCCACAGTAAGTACAAGGTTAGACGAAGAGGTGTGTTGGCTGGATGGGTGGGTGCATTTTGTAACTCATCGGCACTCATATACATTAGATTGAAATCGATTGATTGAATGTGTTACTGTAACTGAATGTGACTACATTGTTTGTCTGATATGTCTGAATCACTATTTGTGAATGTCTGACTAACTGAAAGACATTTGTGCCTAAGTGAATTATGTTGATATGACTGGTACTGTTTGACAGGATAGTTACTGAGAGGGGCTAAGGCCTCAATTGAAATTGATACTGATTCTGAAAAAGGGCTTAGGCCTAGTTTGTGACTACTGAGAATTACCGTTACTGTGTCTGATAGAGCCATATGACTGAAAGTTACATATGGTCTGTATTCCTTTTAGTCGGTATGTAAGTATGTTCTATTTCCAAACTGCTTCTAGTTTCCTTGGGTTCCCTTCTATAGAATATCTTTTTTTATCTTACGTTGAGCTCAAGTAGCTCACCCTCTCTTCTGTTTCCCCTTTTCAGGTACAGTTCTGATTTTTGGACGCTGGACTCAGTACGTGGATGTCTCGGACAGACTTGGTGGATAAACTATGAGTTTTAGTTTCGGTATTATTTGTTAATTGGTTAAAGTTTGGACTGTAAAGATTTACAATACTGTGGTATAGTTTTCGATTTATGTTTTATTTGCATAACTTAAACATGCTTTATATTAAGATTTATAACAAATTTTTACTGTGTGGTTATTTATGATTTTGGTTTACGAAGATAAGTTATTTTGTAAATTTTTCTACGATCACTTCAGTGATAAATGTATCACTTTGAATTTGGTCTAGTCTTCTAGGCAGGGACGGGGGTGTTACAGGTATCATTGTAGCTTTGATGAGCTTTTGATATCCACTTTCTTATTGATGTCATTGTACTTTTCATTCATTAATAATTGGTATCTAGAAAATATGAGAAAATCATTAGGATATGCATCTTGTAAGGAGGAGTACTAGAAATAGGAATTGATTGTGATTATATTCAATTATTCTTAGCATGCAATTCTTTTATTCTTAATTCATGTGTTGTTCACATTTCTTGTTAATAATTGGTATCTTTGTTTAAGTATCAATTAATATTTTTTTATTAGGCATGAATTTAGGTCAACTTTATGCAATTAGGAATTGTTTGTATGATCTTTAGAATTTTGCATAAAATGTTCTTTATGAATAAATCTAGAGTATGTTTCATTGGTATATCATTGTTTCTTGAAGTTCATTGTTTATTTGTGAGAATGCAATTCACATGATCCTTACATGAATATATTATGACTCATTATGTTATTGCATCCATTTTTATTCCCCTAAGCTTTGATTTTTAAAATATCTTTAAAATTGGTATTATTCTTCAAATGATTTAATTGCTTTTTGATATACCAAAGATAATTATTTAATGTTGCCTATTTGTTGTATCTCTTATTGAAATTCAATAATATTGTTTAAATGTTTATGCTTACAATTTTTCAAAGAATAATTTATTAAGGGGGAGTTATGTTTTGAAAATGTCTAAATGATTTAGGGGGAGTCTTTAAAAACATAAATTTATCTTGAATTTTTTTATATAAAAGAGGAGAGATTGTTAGTTTTGATGTCCCAAGCCTTTGATATAACAACATTTAAGATAAATATTTATTTTTATTTCTTAAGTCATTTGGTAAAAATAATTATTGAGAGGTTTGTTAAAAATTTTCAAAGCATTTCAAAGACTTGTAAAAGTACTCAAAAACATGTTTCAAAAGTATTTTAATTTATCTAAATGTTTCTGAGTTAATCCAAAACATTATTAAGTGTTTTAAACTCATTTTATACAAGTTTGGGTCAAAGTATCGATACCTTGACCTAGTTGTATGATACAACTAAGTCGGTAAGCAACATTGTGAAACTCTGAGGACTTTTACTCATACATCTTGTACAATGTATTGTTACAAGTCCACTTCTACCCATACGTCTTGTGAGTTGTATCGATACAAGTTTGTCTGCAATGCTTCCAATGGCTATAAACGGTCACAAAGTTTTTCCTTGTTATATATATACATCAAGACACAAGAGATGACCATTCAGGAATAAAAATAAAGAAAAAAGCCCCAAATCCTTCATTTTCTAATTTTCTCTTGTACATATCTCTTAGGTGCTTATTGTTGGATTTTTTTTTTATCATTCTCATTTCAATTCTTTGAGAGAGAGAGCACTTATCACTTGTAAAAACACAACATTGAGAGGTCTTCATTGTTTACATCTTTTCTTTATATTGTGAGAGCTACTTAAAATTTTCAAAGTATAAAACCTTAAGTAATTTGTAAATGTTATATTTGAACCTCGTAAAAACTAGAGGGTTCTAACTTAGTCACAGAAACTAGTGGGAAGGTTCTATCTCATCCTTATGAAAAATATAAGGATTATCAATGTTATATCTTCTCCTCAAAAAGGGAAAGATTCTTTCCTTCATTCATTATCTAGAAAAGTTTGGAAAATTTTTTAAAATACCAATTCATCTTCTCTCTAGATATTTTTGAGCTTAAGAATTTGGTTGTAGACAAAAAAACCAACACTTTAATTACATAATCTAAATTAAAATAATAAATAGTTACATAAAGTTATTTTTTAAATAAAATAACGTAGAAGTTGACATGCATATCAATCTTTTAAATATATAATTTAAAAATAAAATAAAATAATTATTTAAATAATTTTATGTTTTGAATATTTAGTTGATTAGTCAAATGTGCATTTTAAATGAAGCAACGAATCAATTTGTGAACCGATTTTATAAATTCACACTTTAAAAATTAAATTAAAAAAATCAAATAATATTATGTTTTCTAAATTAAATTATTATGACAAACTTATTTCAATAATTTAAAACTGAATCATTAAGAACTACACAACATGAAACTATAAATTTTCTCTATATTAATTAATGAAAATAAATAATGCAAAAATTTAAATGAATTAACACATAATACAAACATATTTATAATAAGTTAATATAATTCTTTAAATACATGAAAACAAAAACACACCAAAATAAATGAATTTCTATTGTTTTCTCTCCCCTTCCTTTCTTTTCTCCTATTGGTCGGTTTAACATTTAAGATTTCACTCTCCAATCGAGAAAAAAAATATTAGTTAAGATAAACTACACAAATAGTTATTTAATTATTAAAAAAAATATTTTAAGTATTCAAAATAAAAAAAATTTGTAATTTAAGCATTCACATTACATAATTCAGTCATTTTGATCCCGTTAAAATCACAAATGGCAAGTTGATGTAGTAATTAAGAAATTGGTATAATAACAAATTTAGTCCTAAAATTTTACATATTATATTAATTTGGTCTTAATTTTAAAAATTAACCCTCCAAAATTACAAATATTCTCAATTTGATCCTAATTCTAAAAACAAAAAATATATATAAATACATAAAACTTTCTTAAGTTATAATGATAAATTTAAAATATATAAAAATAAAAAATATTAGAAATAATAATATATAAAAATAAATATTTCAAAAAAATAATAATAAATTTAAATTTTATATTAATATTTATATTAACATTAAATAAATATAAAAAACTTCCACCCTTTCCTTTTCCCTCCTCCACCGTCCCCTCTTCCTTTCCCTCTTTTGTTGTTGTATATAAAACCCAAGTTTTCTATTATTAAAAGTTATGTTGGTTTCTGTTCAAACTATTTTATTGTTTTAATGGAATGTATTATTATTGATTTGTGGATCAATTAATCAATTGATGAATTTTTTTTTTAGGTAATAACTAAAAGCCATGAGTTTGTTCATGGGAAGGGCCATGAGCTTGTTCGTGGAAAAGGGTTAACTTCAGAAATTGGTGTGTATTCATGTTAATCTAGAGTTTTTGTTAAAATTGAATAAAGAATTTTAATAAGAAAAATAGACTAAGAGGAAGTTAAATTGTAAATATTATTCATCAAATAGTAACATTTATATAGGTAATTTTAATAACAAACTTCTTTTAAAATTAGGAAATAACTCACTAAAGAATAGGAACTACCAAAATAAATATCTTATTTCTAAAAGAATATATTAACACCATCAATAAACTGATTTCTACCGACATCAATTTAAGAGTATCAAATAATCATTAATTACAGCTTCTTTTGAAGAGCATACTCCAAACATTCTTCCAACTTTCTCAAGCACATCTTGCTTCAATGGCTTTGTTAGGATGTCAGCTACTTGACTTTCACTATTACAAAACACTAAATCGATTACACCCTTATTACACAAATTGCATACAAAATGGTATTTGACATTTATATATTTGCTTCTCCCATGAAGAACTAGATTTTTTGAAATCTTTATTGCTAAAATATTATCACAGTAGATAGTTGTTCATCCTTTTGATGAAACTGAAGTATCTCACACAATATTCTCAACCAAACAACTTGACAGGAGGATAAAGTTGCTACAACAAATTTGACTTCTATGGATGACAATGTCACAATTTGTTATTTCTTTGATGACCTTGATACTGTTGAATCTGGTGCCCTTAGTGTAGCATATTTGTTGGTAAACTTGTAACTTTTTTTGAAAAAAATTTCTTTATTAACCAATGTAACAATCAATGAATTTGTTTTATTAACCAATCTGTTCGAAAAAAAATTACAAGTTTACAGATGAATACACTACACTTAGGGCATTAGATCCAACATTCAAGGCCCTGAGTGTAGTATATTCATTTGTAAACTTGTAACTTTTTCGAAAAAAAATTGTTTTATTAACCAATGTCACAATCAATGAATTTGTTTTATTAACCAATCTGTTCAAAAAAAATACAAGTTTACAGACGAATATACTACACGTCTCTCACTTGCCCTAGTAAAGCATATGAGTCATATTTTGCATTCTCATGCTTTTCACATGTTTCTCAAAAATCCTAGCTAGTAGAGTCTTGGTAAATAGGTCTGCAAGGTTGTCCTTAGATGTGACCTTGAACACCCACGATTCTATCTACAATTGTCTCCCTTATGAGATGATACTTTCGATCAATATGTTTTATCCTCTTGTAATTTCTTGTCTTCTTAGTATTAGCTATTGTTGCACTATTGTCACAAATACAGTGTGGTAGTTTTTCCATACCAGGAACAACTTCAAGATCTATAAGGAACTTTCAAAGTCATATTCCTTCTTTAGTAGCCTCAGAAGCAACCACATATTCGGCCTCCATAGTGGACTCAGTAGTGCAACTCTACTTTACATTTCTCCACACAATGGATCTACCACCTAGGCCAAAAACATAGCCCAACATCAATTTTCTTGAATCCCAACACATTTAGAAGTCAGAATAAGTATATTTGATAGAAGTAAGATCTCCTCCGAAATACACAAGCATATAATCCCTCGTTCTCCGTAAATACTTGAGTATATGCTTAACTACTTGCTAATGTTTTGGTCCTAGATTCACCTGATATCAGCTTACCAACCCCACTACAAAGAAAATATCTAGGCGTGTAAATAACATAGCATACATGAGACTTCTTATTGTTGAAGCATAAGGAACCTTTCTCATGGTCTCTTTTTCTTTTGTTGTCTTAGGATAGTCCTCCAAAAAGAGATGAAATCCTGATATGGAGGATTGATTTCCCTTATTCAAATCGGTAATTGCATAACTCTCCAATATCTTGTTTATATATGAAGTCTGAGATAGTGTTATCACTTTGTTCTTTCAACCCTTTAGGATTTGAATACCTAAAACAAAATTAGCTTCTCCTAAGTCCTTTATGCTAAATTGTTTGACAGTAATATGTAGATTGACTTGAGCATGGCAACCAGAGATAAGGTTTCTTCGTAATCAATACCTTTTTTCTGAGTATAACCTTTTACCACAAGTCTGGCCTTATAAGTTTCCATTTTTTCATCTGTATTTCTTCTCCTATTGTAGATCCACTTACATCCTATGGGTTTTATCCCTTCTAGTAAGTCTACAAGTTCCTACAATGAGTTAGAATCCATAAAATTCATCTCAGCTTTCATAGCTATTTACTGGAGTTTAAAATTAACACTCTACATCACTTCATCATATGTAAGTGGGTCATCATCTTCCTGTTCGACAGACTCATTGTTAAAAACACTTCCACTTGATTAGAGAACTCAGGCCTACAAGAGATCCTCCTAATGCGACGAAGCACCTTATGTTGTTGATCTTCCGTAATTTGATACATCAAATTAGGCTCTTCATTACACTGAAAGATCTTATTATCAAGGAATTTAGATGTCTTTTCATTATATTTGTTAATTTTTAGTTTTATCATTAATAAAATGTTTTTATTAGTTTTAAGCTATTTTTAGACCTAAATTGGCCAATCATGCCATAGGGAACCTAACAAGTTGATTGAGTGTTGTAAGGAGTCGATAGTGGCCCAAATGTGAAGAAAACATCTAGAAAAGGGGTATCCCGATAACAAAGCATGGAAGTTGTGATACCTCTGATAGTGTTGAAATGAAGAGAATCGAGGCTAGCTACAATGATATCATGATACTAAGTAATGGGTATCGTGATACCAAGACATCCCAAGACCACCCATTTCAAAACTGTTATGGGTATCGCGATACTACTGCCTGGTGAGTGAAAAAAAACTGTAGGGGCAATTTTATGTCCAAACAAGCTTAAGTCTATTTTTCATTTAAGGGCATAATGGTCAATGTTATGTTAAATGTTAGTAGGCATTGTTGGTTGCTAATTTCCTTTAGTTTCCCATAGTTTTAGGTTTAGGTTTTCTTTTCTTTTCTTTTCATTTTTAGATTAGGTTTTTTCTTTTCTTTTTAGATTATATTTTATTTTTGTTGTTTCTGTTCTTTCTTATTGCTAAAGACTATGTAAAACGGAGATAATTAAACTCTTGGGTTTTATTGGAGTTCCATCAATTAAATGAACATTTCTCAAACTCTACTTTTATTTTATGCTTACCATGTGTTTGATAAAATGCTTGTTAGGAATTTAAGTTTGATTATGTGCTAAATTTGTAACACCCCTAACCTGTATCCGTCACCGAAATAGGGTCCAGGAGCATTACCAAAGTTTACATATCATATTGTTATGTTATTTCACAATCGTATTGGAAATTAATTAAAATTGAACCATATCGTCCCTTCTATGGGCCCTCAAAGCCCAAAGCATACGTTGGAAACAAGTCGGGACTAAACCGGGAACTTAATTAAGTGCAGGGGTCACATGGCCAAGCCACATGCCCATGTGCTAGGTCGTGTGGTTAATTTTGAGCATTCTGTTTCTCAATTTTAATATGCAGGGGGCACACGACTAGAACACATGCCCGTGTGCTAGACCGTATGTCACACACGCCCATGTCTCTGTATGTATGGACAAAATAAGTCCATTTTCAAGCCTTATTTCTCACCCATTTGGTCTTCCACCTACACCAACATTTTAACACATCCAAAAGCCAATCCAAACATGTAAATAATGCAAAACTCAAGTCTCATACATACCATATCACTTCATAATCCATGTTTATGAATTTATATATTTAACCATATTTAATTAATATCATACTAATATTCATAAACCAAATTAAGCACTTATATCGAACATGAAATTAACTCATATGTTAATATACCAAAACACATTCATCACAAGCCATTCCAATGGCTATTTACAATCAACATCTTTGTATGCCAACATTGGCTAACCAAAACCTATTCATGCCATTATATCTATAATAAGTATCATATTTGTACCAATAGATAGTGTGAGTGATCTCCACCAAGCGTCCAATCCAATGAGCTTTCGTATCACTATAAAGCAGATGAAATAAAACAGAGTAAGCACTTAGTGCTTACTAAGTTCGTATAACAGAAAATTAACTTACCATGCATTTGTACAATAAGCAAACATACACATGCAATCAAAACAATTTGGCCATAGCCTAAGCACACAATCTTATCAAACATGTTATTTATTCATTTCATATAAATATCAATAACAAAGATGAGCTCATCAAATTCCAAGTTCCATGCATGTCATATATTTTTCAGATATTAATTCCATTTTGATTTTCACTTGTCTACTTGTCAGAATTTCACTCGATAAATAATTTGAATCTTGATGGATACGAGGGTAGTACACATAAAGTGTACAAATAAAAAATCCATCAATTCATATCCGGAAGTACTCATCAGAACACTTAAATAGAAAGCGCTCTCTCTCTCAAGCACTATAATGGGAAACTCATTGAGCCATGTAACGGGGAGCTTATCTAGGCTTGGCAATGGGAAGCTCACCAAGAGCCTATATCAGGTAGTTCTAAAGAGCACTTAACGGGAACCTCTAAAGAGAACTTAACGGGATGCTCTAAAGAGCATTTAATCAAAAACTACCGGATAGCCATATAACTAGAAGTTCAAGCGAGCACTAACGGGAAGCTCCGAGGAGCCTTTAACGGGAAGCTCACAAAGAGCCTATAAACAAAACGGTCATAAGAGAATGGATGTGTCTACAACATATGTAGATCACAATCAGTCAGGATGCTCAGAAGAGTATTTAACGAGAAGCTTGAGAGAGCTTGTAACGAGACGCTCTTTCGAGCTATGGTATGTTTGCAACAAATGCTGGACTACTATCGTGTCGGGAAGCAGAACCCTGTATCTAATCAAATTTCATTCATTTAAACGGGATTTAACTTTTATTGGGTATTTTCTAATTTTGCAAGCAGATTTCATACACATGGCCAATACAACATTCACATATATGACATTTACACAATATACATATTCAACACTTAATATAACCATATAACTATACACAATTAAGTTAACACGAACTTACCTCGTTAATGTTCGTAAGTTGTAATCTACTAATCTGTTACTTTTTGTTTTGCTCGATCCAATTTTGTATTTGGTCTTTTTGGATCTATATAAATGAATTAAATCAATAATTTATTACATTTCACATTCAAATCAACTTAATTCACATCTTATGTAAAAGTACCATTTTGCCCTTATAGTTTTAATTAATGATGATTTCATCCCTAGGCTCGAAAAATAAAATTCATGCAATTTATCCCTTATTCCAAGCCTAGCCGATTTTCATATATAACAATAATAATCCATAAATTTCACAAAAATTAAAATTTTTCCATGAATTTTACAACTTTATAATTTAGTCCCTAAATCACAATTTCATCAAAATTCCTTTTTCAAAAGTTGTTTATCTATCAACAACCTTTCATTTGTACCATAAATTCCAAAATTTTAGTATACTCATCCATTGAAAAAATTTTATACTTTGATAAAATTGAAAATTGATCCCCAAATTAGATAGACTAAGTTATTCCAATCTTAGAAATATAAAAATTACTAAAAACGGAACAAGATTACTTACCCAATTAAGCCAAGAAATTTTGCTTGAACCCTTTTCTCTCACCTAGGGTTTTCATAAAATTTGGGGAAGAAGATGATAATAATATGATATTAAATTATTATATCTTTATTTATTTCTATTTCCAATTTAGTCCTTTTTTTTCTAAATTTCCATGGATGAATCATAAAAAAAATCTATTAAATTCTAGCAATGGTCTAATTACCATATAAGGACCTCAAGTTTTGAATTCTATAGCTATTTAATCCTTCTAACTACTAGAATTCAACTTTTGTACTTTATTGAATTTGGTCATTTCCTCCTAATTAAACATAAAATTGGTAAAATTTCTCTATCAAAATTTTTATACGATATTGCTATCATAATCCAAACCATAAAATAATATTAAAATAATTTACTTCCTGATTCGGATTTGTGGTCCCGAAACCACTATTCCAACTTCACTGAAAATAGGTTGTTACAACTCTCCCCCTAAAGAATTTTCGTCCTCGAAAATCTTACTAGTAAAGAGGTTAGGATATTTCTTCTTCATTGTTTCTTCCGGTTCTCAGGTAGCTTTTTCTATTCCATGTCGTTTCCAAGGAACTTTTACCAAAGCTACCTTTTTATTTTTTAACTCTTTTGTTTCACATGCTAGAATTTTGATCGGTTACTCACTATATGTCATGTCAGGCTAAATCTCAACCTCTGTCAGAGAAATAACATGTTAAAGATCTGATCGATTCCGTCGTAACATCGACACATGAAAAATATTATGAATTTTTTCGAGTTCTACTGGTTGTGCCAATTGGTATGCAATGGGTTCAATTCTCTTAGTGATTTCATATAGCTTGAGAGACTGTAGACTCAGTTTTCCTTGACGGCCAAACTAGAGAACTTTCTTCCAATGTGATACTTTCAAGAATACCTTATCATCGACCTTAAATTCTATCTCTTTTCGTTTTAGATCGGCATAAGACTTTTGAAGATCATGGGCTACTTTCAAACTATCCTGAATCACTTTAAGTTTTTCTTCAGTTTCCCAAATTAAATCAACTCTATGTATCTTTTCTCACTGAGCTCAGTCCAATACAATGGAGTTCTACATTTACGACCATATAGAGCCTCGTACGGTGCCATTTTGATACTTGACTAATAACTATTATTGTATGCAAATTTAACTAAAGGTCAATATTTTTCCCAATTACTTTCAAATTCTAGAATATAGAACCGAAGCATAACTTCAAGAATCTGAATCACATGTTCTGACTAACCATCGGTTTGAGGATGAAATGCAATACTACAGTGCAATTGAGTACCCAAAGCTTCTTGCAACTTGCTCCAAAATTGAGATGTATACCGAGGATCTTTATCTGAAATAATGGAGACTTTGTCAAATGGTCAATGATTACCCAAATGGCATCTCTCTATTTTGGAGATAAGGGTAATCTTGATGCAAAATCCATAGTAACTCTTTCTCATTTTCATTCCGGTATTGTAACTTGCTGTAATAACCCTAAACTTTGAAGGTACCTGATGTTCAGCTTTGACTTGTTGACATATCAAACATTTTGATACAAATTTAGAAATATCACGTTTCATTCTCGGTCACCAGTATATCTTTTTCAAGTCATTATACATTTTATTACTCCCCGGATGCACAGACATAGTACCACTGTGAGCTTCGTGCAAAATTTTCTGTATAAGTTCTAAAATCTTCAGTACACATACTCTACCTCTGAATAACAGACAACCATCAGACCCAATTTGAAATTTTGAATCAAAAACTAGTTCACATTGTACTTGTTTAGCTTGCAGCTCATTATCATTCTTCTGAGCTTCACATATCTGCGATAGGAACATTGGCTTAGCTATTAGCTCAGCCAAAATTAAGCTATCATTTGTCAAAAACAGTTGGGTATTCATTGCTCGTAAAGCAAATAGAGATTTCGTACTCAAAGCATTTGCCACCACATTTACCTTTCCCGGATGATAATATATTACTAAGTTATAATCTTTCAACAATTCAAGCCACCTATGCTGTCTCAAATTCAAATCTTTTTGTGACATCAAGTATTTTAATTTTTTTATTAGTGAATATATGACACTTTTCATCGAACAAATAATGCCGCCAAATTTTCAATGCAAACACAATAGCTACTAGTTCTAAATCATGTATCGGGTAATTTCTTTTATGTGGTTTAAGCTATCTAGAGGCATAAGATATTACTTTGTCTTCTTGCATCAAGATACAGCCTAAACCATTCAATGATGCATCACTATAAATCACAAATTCCTTATTCGATTCAGGTTGAACCAGAATTGGTGCTTCAGTCAATAAAGCTTTCAACTGATCAAAGCTTTGCTGGCATTTGTCAGACTATTCAAACTTTACATCTTTCTATAGTAACCGTGTTTTCGAAGAAGTTATCATAAAAAATCCTTGTACAAATCTCCGATAATAACAGGTTAATCCCAAAAAAATTCTAACTTCAGACACATTCTTCGGTAGTTTCCAGTTAACATTTGCTAAAATTTTACATGGATCCACTCTAATGCCTTCAGCAAATACTATATGTCTCAGAAAGCCAACTTCTCGAAGCTAGAATTCACATTTACTGAATTTAGTGTACAATTGCTTCTCACGCAGAGTTTGCAAAACTATTCAAAAATGATCAACATGTTCATTTTCATATTGGGAATATACCGAAATATGATCAATGAATACCACCACAAATCTTTCTAGATATGGTCTGAAAATTCTGTTCATCAGATCCATAAATATTGTAGGTGCATTTATTAAGACGAACGACATCACAAGAAACTCATAGTGCCCGTACGTGGTTCTAAAAGCTACTTTCGGGACATCTAATTCTTTTACCCATAGCTGATAGTAGCTAGAACAGAGATCAATCTTTGAAAATACAGTGGCACCTTTGAACTGGTCAAACAGATCATCAATACGAGGCAATAGATACTTATTCTTTATTGTGACTTTGTTGAGCTGCCAATAATCAATACATAATCTCAATGATCCATCTTTCTCTTTTACAAACAAAACCAGTGCACCCCAAGGTGATGAACTAGGTCGTGCAAAACCCCGATCAATCACAACCGTGCTTTCAACTCTTTTAATTCTATCAGAGCCATTCTGTAGGGTGCTATAGATATAAGAGTTGTCCCTGAAATAAGATCTATAGAAAATTCCACCTCTCTAATTGGTAGTAATCCAGGTAATTCCTCTAGAAATACATCAGAAAACTCACAAAAAACTGACATTGACTTAATCTTCGATTCAGACACTTTAGTATCCATTACATAAGTAAGATATGCATTACATCCTTTTCTGATATATTTCTGTGCTGATATAGCTGAGATCACATTAGACAACCCATCCAGCTTATCAAATTCAATACGAAACAATTCACCATTCTAACATTTTAACACAATGTACTTCTATTTACAATTTACCACTGCATCATGTTGAGTTAACGAGTCCATATCCAGAATTACATCAAATTCATTAAATGGCAATAACATCAAATTAGCAGGAAAATGGTAACCCCGTATCTTTAACGGGTAATTTTTACAAATTTTATCCACCATTACATACTAGCCTAGGGGGTTAGAAACTTTAACCACAAATTCAATAAATTCAACAGGTAAATTTTTAACAGTTACTGAGTTCGTGCATATGTATGAATATGTTGAACCAAGATTAATCAAAGTAGTAATATCAGTATCAAGAAGAGAAGCGATCACATTAGATGCAGAGGTATCCTCACGTGCACGAATAACATATGTCCTTACCGGTGCTCATGCTTTAGATTTTGTAGTTGAATCTTTTCTCATACCTCGATTATCACTCATATTACCGGGGTTACAAGGTGGTCTACCTCTCGAGGCAGGGTTGCTTGACCTTGAAGTTTGTATAGTATCTTTCTCAGGCTTTTTTGGGTAGTTTTTGAGGAAATGGTCAAATGAACTACATCTAAAACATGCCCCACTTCTCATACAAAAATTGCCAAAATGAAATTTATTACAATGTCTACATCGAGGTTTGGAATTTCCAACACTACCTGTACTTGCTATAGATGTAGCCTGGGATCTCAGATTAGAATGTTGAATACTTTTGTCTCTCTCAGAATATCTCGTAGAAGTAACATAATGGTCATGATCTTTCTTTGACTTCTTCGAAGCCGACGATTGTGATTTTCCCATAAATCTTTTACTCAAAGTTCAGCCTTCTATCTCTGCCTGCCTATTTTCTTTATTTAATTCTTCAGCTTTATGTTCTCGGTCAGCCAGTACATAAAACATTTTTAATTCCAAAATCTCAACTAAAAACTTGATATCTTCATTTAAACCCTCTTCAAATCATTTGCACATGGCAACTTTAGTCGGGATACATTCTCTAGCATATTTTCTTAGTCTGACAAATTCCCGCTCATATTCAGATACTGTTATATTCCCTTATTTAAGTTCTAAAAATTCCTTCTTTTTCTGATCAAGGAATCCCTGGCTAATGTACTTCTTTACAAATTCTGTTTGGAAAAATTCCCATGTAACATTTTCCCTCGGTACAACATATATCAAGGTATTCCACTATTGATAGGCTGAGTCTTTTAACAGAGATACTACACATTTCAAACATTCAGTAGGTGTGCAAGATAATTCATCCAGTACTCTGATGGTATTTTCTAACCAAAATTCAGCCCTTCGAATCATCCTCAGTACTAGCCCTAAATTCTTCTGCTCCATCTTTACGAATTTTATCTACTGGAGGCTTACCAATTATAACTAGCTTAGTTCCTTGTGACATATCAGGAACTGGTTAGGGAACAGGAAGGGGGTTGTTGTATAGCCGGATTTGTTCTTAAAAATTTTGTAAACCATTCATTCATCATCTGAAAGAAGGCTTCTTTAGCCTCTTCAGCTCGGCCCTCAGATATGGGCCTTCTACTACTAGATACTTCTCTTTGAATAGAAGCTTGAGCATGGCTCTCAGCTTCCGCAGATTCAGCTCGGTTGGACAACATTACTATATGAAAAACATGTTTAAAACGGTTTGGAGATATCACATTATCACAAATTATATAATGACATTTATAGCTAGACTCGTACATGCTACGTTAGTCTGAGAATCGGCTAAATCGTAACCCTAATACCAACAAATGTAACACCCCTAACTTGTCGCCAGAATAGGGTTTAAGAGTATTACCGAAGTTTACAGATCATATTCAGATATGTTATGTTATTTCACAATCGTATCAAAAATTAATTAAAATTTAACCATGTCATCCCTTCTATGGGCCCTTGAGGCCCAAAACATACGTTGGAAACAAGTCGGGACTAAATCGGGAATTCAAAAAAGTTTTTGTGAAGTTTCAAAATTTTTCTAAGTACAAGGGTCACACGCCCGTGTAGCCATGTCGTGTGGCTCACACGGCCAAGTGGCATGCCCAGGTCTTAGGCCATGTGGCATATAAAGTAGGGCACATGCTCATGTCCCTAACTCGTGTAACTCTCTGACTCGCAACTTAATTAAGTGCAGGGGTTACACGGCTAAGCTACACGCCCATGTGTCAGGCCATGTGGTTAATTTTGAGCATTCAGTTTCTCAATTTTAAGATGCAGGGGACACACGACCAAAACACATGCCCGTGTGCCAGACCGTGTGTCACACACGTCCGTGTCTACCCGTGTGGACAACATAAGGCCATATCAAAGCCTTATTTCTCACCCATTTGGTCTTCCACCTACACCAACATTTTAAGACATCCAAAAGCCAATCCAAACATTTAAATCATGCAAAACTCAAATTTCATACATACCATATCACTTCATAATCCATTTTTATGAATTTAGCTATTTGACCATATATAACACCCCAAACTCGACCTAGACGTTATGGCCGAATCTACCAGTGTCACATGATAGGGTGTTTGAAAACTAAGCCGTCATGAGCAAACATTTCATTCCATTCACTCTCATTTACCTCAAAAACGCTTATTCATTTATTCGATTTGGTTAAAACTCATTTGAATTGTAGAAGCTTTTGAAAACCGTTGAATTTAGGTAAAAATCATTCAGGTTTAGGAAAAATCGTTATTTGTGCTAGTTTTTTGCAGTTATAAAATCCATAAAAACAAATAAAAACCAATATTAAGAAAATAGTCCAAAAGTCCCAAAGTTACATCAAAGTACCCTAAATAGAATAATAATAGAAATAATAATCCATGCAACAGAATAAAATATGTGTGGCCATCGTTGAGTCCTCTGTTGCACCGAATCATCACGTCTGGGATTACTTGTACACATTAAATAGAAGGGTGAGTTCACGTAAACTCAGTGTGTAATCCCCACAGAAAACATGCACACAGTCAGATCATCAGATATCAGTGAAAGGTAGTCTGGGCCTAAGCCCATCACAGTTTTAGATGTAGTATGGACCTTAGCCCATTTTAGATACAGTATCAGATATAAATTAGGGCTTTAACCCATCACAATAATAGATATGCATACAGTAATAAAAAATCAGAATCCTACCTACCATCCTCTACACACCATCTCTGACCATCCCTATACACAATGTGGGGTTTAAAACTGTAACACCCCTATCGCATAACCATCGCCGGAATAGGTAAGGGGCATTACCAGACTTATAACTCAGTTCGGAACTGTAAAATTTTTAAACTTTTATTAAACATCATCTCAATTCAACAATATCTATCATTCCTAGTCATAACTTGCTTAAAACATTCAAATGGGACTAAATCATTAACATTTAAAAGATTTAGGAAAATTCAAAAAATTTCACAAGGGTCACACGGCCGTGTGCCTCACACGGTCACCAGACATGCCCATGTGTCCACGCCATGTAAAAACAGGGCATACATACTATTTGGTCACATGGTTACTAGGCACGCCCGTGTTTCTAGATCGTGTGTCATACTACTCAGCCACATGGGTATCAGACACGCCTGTGTGTCCAGCCTGTGTGCCATACTGTCCAGTTTAATCAGGGTGTAGGGTTTACACGACTGAGGCACATGCCCGTATGCTCAGGCCGTGTGACACAAAAATGGGCTTGGTTTAAGACATAATTCCCACTCATTTCACTTGTACGTATAAGCATCATTTTGAGCCAATTTCACATACTAAATAAGCAACCATTTCAGCCAAATATCTATCTTTCATATCTTTATTTCATACCAAGTACCTATATTTCTTAACTCAATCTCATTCATCTCATTTATAGTAATCTCATACCAATTCAAGCATGAAACTTACCAATCCAAATTTATCAAAAGCCAACATCATTCATCACTTTACCACATTATAGACATGCCATATGGAACTTTCATATTTAAGCCAACCATTGCTAACTCAAGCCATATCTCATAGCTTGGACAAGTACTAAACTTCTAACAAAATCAACCACATAAGTAGCCATATAATTCACCCTATAAACTAGCCTATACATGTCATATTCCCACATTTCAAAAGAGTTCAAAAATACCAATCGTCTCCTAGATAATGTGATGAAATCTTCGATGACTTCCAACCCGAGCGAGCATTTGAAACATTGTAAATTGCAGAGAATAAACTAAGTAAGCTAACAAGCTTAGTAAGCTCATATAATTAATAGTACTATTTATGGCTTAACAATTATTTCACCACTTAAAATAAACTTGAATATATAAAAACCAACTCTATCAGATCTAATATCTCTTACTTTAACTTCCATGTAATTCATGTATTAAGTCAATAGTTTTCACTTACATCTCATATAATTTATCAAGTATCACTTACGTGTTAAAGTTCTCACAAATACCTGTATTAATTTGTATCATTGCTTATAACCTCATCTCTATCATCATTTTCAATTTTAAACATTTTGGAGAAATAACATATACTCGATATCTCGCACTTTACGTGCCATAAATGTGGTTTCACCACCTATTACTCATATCACAAGTATCATTCATTCCATTTCTTAATAAATTAATACCACAACACACTTATATCAATGCTAACAAAAATTCATCATTTACAACGATAATTTCTCCCTATAATTCATATAATTCATGTAACATTTCATCTTTATAATTCAAGTAATTCATGTAACATCTTATCCCTTTAATTCATGTAACTTAAGTCACTCATATAACATATAATCCATGTAAATCATGTAATTTGTATAACATATATTCATGTAAATCATATAATTCTTGTAGCATATAGCATTCATATAACATTCCCATACATATATCATATCACATATCATTTCTCACTTCTAGAACTCATGTAAACCATGTAACGTTTCATCTATATATCATATAACTCGTCTAACAATTCATATTATAGCACATATACTCTTATACCATATAAATCATGTATACCATATAAATTCATGTAACATATAATCCAGGTATCTTGTAATTCATATAACATATAATTCATATATTTCTTGTATCTTTTGTAACATGTATTCATACATTTCATATCGGTATAATGTCCGTTGAACCTTTGGAAACATCAAGGGATACTCGGGTGATACACACTAAGTGTATATATATCTGTAATCTGTCAATTCATCATATATGCTCTTTCGAGCCATGTACTGTATTCTCCACCTGAGCCGGTAATCAGTAAGCTCTAATGAGCTGAAACAGTAAGTCGAAAGGCTGAACGGTAAGCTCGAAGGCTGAACGATAAGCCCGAAGGCTGAACGGTAAGCTCATGAGTTGTGGTGAGTCTGCAACGAATGTAGGAGCTCAACCAAACGGTAACCCTAGTGACATGTCACTTTTATCCTACGACTTTCTATGGTTCAAATGGGACTCGGTATTTAGCCGTAAGATTTAACCAATTGGCAATTCGAAACCACATTTCATTTATATAATTCACATCATGTAATTCACATAGGCCATGTACCATTTCGTATATAAACACCATATATCTCATGTAGCATTTCCTTTTATAACACATATATTCATATTCTATAAAATTCATGTAACTTTTGTAACATGTAATCTTTATCATACATATCCATCTCATTTACAAGCACATATCATATAACCCCTAACACTTGTCCATACTATATCATATAATTCGGTAACAGCAACATATTCATAGAGCCGATAATTCTAGTAAATTATTCATTCCACATACATATACATTTAAATAATTACAGTAGCTAATAGTTCGATTTTAACTATACAAACTTACCTCAAGTCACTCGGATAGTAAATATCAGTTATTTGTCAATTTTTCCTTTTCTCGCGATCTAATCTTGATCTCGACTTTTCTAGATCTAAATAATATATCAAATTCCACATATTAACTTCCTAATTATTCAATTTAACACTTTATACACATTTTATCAAAATTACACTTTTGCCCCTAATGTTTCACATTTTTACAATTTAGTCCTTATTTCGTAAAATTGTAAATTCATGCAATTTAAGGACAGCCCATGCTAGCCGAATTTTCCATATAATAATATCAGCCTATTTTTCTCATTAATTCATACATTTAACCACAAAGTTCTCACATTTAACATTTAATCCAAAATTGATATTTTTATAAAAAATTATTTAACATAAATTGCATATCTAAGAACAATAATTTATTTTCCATCATCTACTGTCAAAATACTCATAAATTCAACAATGGCAACATTCAAATACTTTAACAATTTTGAAATCGGAGATACGGGCTAACTAAATTACGAAGCAACAATCTTAAAAAAGTAAAAATTATTAAAAACAGGACAAAATTGAGCTTACATGCTTTAAATTCTCCATGGCCGAATGCTTCAAGCTTTTATGGCTAATTTTCTTCTCTAGTTTCGGTGGAGAGGATAATGGATGATGATGAGAATTTTGTTTTATTTATTTTAACCTTTAATAACCAATTTACTAAATTAACCTTAAAACTAAATCATAATTTCAATAATGTCAAACCATGATATTCACTATCAACATTTATGGGTTATTTACCACTTAAGAACCTCCATATTTAATTTCATAGCTATTTAATGCATTTTACTAATAGAACATCACTTTTACGCGTTACGCCATTTAGTCCTTTTTACTGAATTAACTATTCAAATGGTAAAATTTCTTTACAAAATTTTCACACGAACATTTTATAATACTGTAAACATTAAAAAATAATAAAATAATTATTTTGACTTCGGATTGTGGTCCTGAAACCACCTTTTCTGATCAGACTCGAAATTGGGCTATTACAACTCTCCTCCCTTTAGGGATTTTCGTCCCCAAAAATCTTACCGGTGAACAGATTAGGGTACTGTTTTCATATAGCTTCCTTGGGTTCCCACGTAGCTTCTTTTATTTCGTGTTTACACTAGAGAACTCTCACAGGTGCTATCTGTTTATTTCTCAACTTTTTGATTTCTCGGGCCAGAGTCCTAATCCGTTCTTCTCTATACTATGTACATAAGTGTATCTTAAAATCGGTAAGTGAATTTATGTGCAAGAGGTCAGATCTGCACCATCGCAACATAAATACATGAAATGCTGGCTTAATTCTTCCATAAATCTCTTCAATTTCTCTGATCAAAACAATCCAATGGATCTTTTTCTCGTAAAGCTTTATCCAGTACAACGGAGTTCGGTAATTGCTATCGTACAATACTTAATCATTGTTATACTTAAACTCAACCAACAACAAATATCTTTTTTAGTTGCTTTCAAATTCTATAACACCGTAACAAAACATATTTTCAAAAATCTGAATCATTTTCTCAGATTAACTATCAGCTTGAGGATGAAATGCAGTATTAGAACTCAATCTTGCATCCAAAACCTATTATAGCTTTCTACCAAATCATAATATAAACCTCAAGTTCTCAAGATAATGGAGACTGACATGCTGTATAATCTAAAAATCTCTGAAATATACAACCCAACAAGTCTATCAAAAGAGATGTAACAGCTCGAATTAAGGCCTAAACGGAACGGTGGTTTTGAGACCATGAATCTGACATAGAAAAATTTATTCCAATTAAGTTTTAAGGTTTATTGTATGATTGAATGCATGAGTAAAAATTTAGTAAATAAATTTTAACGATAGAGTACCCGATTGAGCGATAGGACTAAATTGCAAGAAATTTAAAATATGTGTTCTAGAAGCTTTTAGTGTGAAATTGAAATGAAATTTCAAATTAGAGGTCCTTATTTAGAAATTAGACTATTTTTGGGCATTATGGACAAAAATACCCTTGGAAGGAAAAATTTGGAAAGAAATGGCTTAAGGGCATTTTGGTCATTAGGTAAATTAATGAAATAAAAAAGGGAAAAAGAATTAAAATTTTTCCATCTTCTTCAAGGGGTTGCCGTATTTTGCATTACACCATAGCTAGGGTTTTGTTTCACTTTTTAAGCTCACAAGTAAATAAATTTAGCCTCGTTTTTCATGTTCTTCGTATTTTTGAGATCTTCGTACCTAGACCTAGCTTACTATACCACTATTTTAAGCTAGGGTTCATGTTTAAAAATTTACCCATATATGAAATGGAAGCATTTTGATGTTTAATGGTAGAAAATGGAAGCTTGAAGTGTAGTAAACAACTTTTGCTAAGTGATTTTTCATGAAAATGCATTTAGGGACTAAAATGTAAAAGTTGTAAATATGTGCATAATTTGTGAAAAATTGAAAATTGTGGGATGTTATAGAAGAGAAATATATTCAGCTAGGCTTGGGAATGTAGAAAAATTGATACATTTCACTTTACGAGCCTAGGGACTAAATTATAAAAATTAACAAAGTTAGGAGTAAAATGGTAAAAATTTACCATAGGATGATTTTGTGCCCAATTGAGTAATGTGTATATTGAATGAGTGAAATTTGATGTTATAGATCAAGAACGACGAGAAAACAACCTTGATCAGGGAAAATGCAATGTCTCGGATTAAATCGAAAAGGGTTGCATTTTGTACCGAGGTAAGTCTTATATGTAAGTAATGAGTTATTTTCAATTATTATGTTCAATTAGTTTAATTATTTTGAAGTTCTAAAATTTTTATATCGAAACATTCATTTTGGAATGTGATAAATCGATAAGTAAAAAGAAGTCCCGGTTGAACCTTAAGAGTCATTAGGATACGAGTGACATGTCACTAGGAAACCATTAACCATTATTGATTGTTTATGTGATACCGGGTGCTGGTCTAGTTCAACTACCAGTGGCTAGGTAATCCTGCATTTGTTGCGGATACCTATTAGCTTGTGTGAGCAGCACTGAGAAGAATCGACTACACCGTCAGCTTGTGTGAGTAGACCCGATAATGGCTCATTATTGAGCATTATGTGATAAGTGGTAGCTTTGGCTACATCTTAATGGTAGCTTCGGCTACATTATGTATGTGGCACTTGTGCATTAATTCCGTGTATCCTCTAGTATTCCACGTGGTTTATCGGGCTATTCGAACTGACATGATACAATGCAAATGCATGCGAAAAGATTTAACCGTTTATTTGAGATTGTGTATGTACAGGTTGTATGACAAATATTTTGTATGCTAAATGCTTAGTGTATGTATTGAGTATGTGGTAAGGTCACATGAGTAAGTGATAAATTTTTCAACTCAATTGTATGATTGGAAAACTTATTTTCTATAAGCTATGTCTAATTAGTTTAAATGCTCATTTTCTTTACATATAGACTTACTAAGCTTTATAGCTTACCCCTCCTCTTTTCCCTTCCCATTTAGGTTCCTCAAGCTAATCCGAGGCTCGGTGATTGACAAGATTCCATCAACACTATCAACCATCTCTTTTGGTACTTTGAATACAAACTTTGAAAGTTATGGCATGTATAAGTGGTCTATTGTTTTAGTCATGTGTCATAACTCTTTTGGGTCCATTTTTTGGTAGTGGTATTTTGATACTTGGCCATGAGAAATGGGCCATGAATGATTAAGTCTTATTTTGTCAAAATATTGTAATTTACTAATGTGTAAGCTTGCATAGGATGAGTAAATTGTGTATGGATGTGTATGCTTGTGTGTGATTGGTAAATGTAGTGTGTGGATGCCGAAAAGAGGTTATTTGGATGTGTATTTGTGTTGCATTATGTATTGGCAATATTGGTTTGTATTGGTTTGTGTTTCAGGGTAGCAATTGGCTTGGAAAATATCCTATAATTGTCCACACGAGTAGACACACGGGCGTGTGTCTAGGCCATGTGTGACACACGACCAGCCAACTGGCGTGTTAATAGACCGTGTGGCCCTTGGACCTGAAATTATGGGAATTAAATGTTTTGTAGTAAACACATGGGTTGGAGACATGGCCGTGTGTCCCGACCATGTAAAAGACACGTCCTAGCCACGGGCGTGTGGCTTGGCCGTGTGACGAAGTTTTCACGATGACGTCATAAATAGAATGTCTCAGTTTTTCACACAGGGAGAGGACACGAGAATGTTAAGGCCGTGTAAAGGACACGGGCTAGAGACACGGGTGTGTGCTCAGTCGTGTAAAAACCCCTGTAGGTTCAAAATGAAAATTAATTCTGGACGGGCTAAAGACATGGGCGTGTTCGACCACACGGCTTGCCTACACGGGTGTGTCCCTGTCCCACACTGGCGTGTGCCCTGTTTTAAGTGGAATTTTTCTAAGTGTCTGAAAAGTTTCGGTTTGGTTCTGGATCGTAACCAATGAACCTCTTGGGCCTCATAAGCCCATAATAGGAGTGTTTTGACTAAGATTGAAAAAGTTTTAATTTTTGTGAAAATTGTGAGTCGAGACCAAGTGATCAAGTGTTCGTAAGTCCTGTAATGCCTTGTACCCGATCCTAGCATCGAACTTGGGTGAGGGGCATTACAAGAGAAATCTATACATATAGAAATAAATGTGCAGACTTTTTAAACATTCGACAGTAACCCAGATAACATCTTTCTTTTTCAGTGATAAGAATAATCCCAATACAGGATCCATCATAATACTATCCCAATTTTCACTTAGATATCATTTTAGACTGTAACAGTCCCGAAGGCACATAATAATCAGTTTAACTTGCTGATACTTTAAACATTTAAGCATAGAGTCAGAAATGTCTCGTTTCATATCTATCTATCGATACAACTATTTCAGATTATCAAACATCTTGTTTTTCCTGGGAAAATAGGTAAATTACCACTGTGAGCTTCGTATATCGTTCACTGTAAAATCTTTAGATTCCTCGGTACTCAAACTCTGTCTCAAAACAACAAGTAGTTATCGGTTCCAATCTAAAACTCTGTATCAGAAGACGTTTCTCATTATTCTCTTTTAGCTTGTAATTTACTGCCTCATTTCCAAATCCCACAGACTTGCTGAATAAGAATCTATTTAATTCTTTAACATAGCTAATATCGAACTATCTTTCGATAAAGTAAACTGTATTCTCATTACTCGTAAAGTAAACAAATATTTTCTATTCCCGGTATCTGTGACTACAATCACTTTCCCTAGATGACAATTAATCGCTAATCCATAATCCTTCCATATTTAATAACTTTATTAACAAGTATCAAGTCATTTAAATTTCACAATTGCAATAACTTTCTCCATCAGAATAACCTTAATTATAATATCATTTCTGAATTATATCTGATCTGATAATTATAGTTTTGTTTCATATCTTTTAGAATATGAATTGTTCATTCCGATTACCTATCTATCATCCATGGGCGTACAAGATTTATTTTTCTGAACCTACAGAATAAACTCAAGTACACAAAATTCAAGTACCTTTTCAAACGAATAACTCAATCAGATTTGAGTCGATTTCTTCTGTCAATAATGAAGTTTAGAATAAAAGTGAAAATCAAATATAGTTCCAACAACAACTAGTGCAGAATCACAATCTTTATAAATTCGAGATTTTTATAACAACTCTACTATGATCAAACTAGAAATTATAGTCAAAGTGAATATAATTATATTCATTCAATAAATATTTTTCACAGATAACCATATATAATCATAAGAAAACCAAGATACTAAAATCCCAAATATAATAATATACTGAACTTTTTGAGAAGGCACCCATATCAGATGATAAACATCTCAATGATGTCTCAGAGGAAATCCAGAGGTAAAACATCACTCATATGCATTGGAATCAACGGTAACAGAAGCAATATAATCTTCATGTATATTCAACAGAACAATAACCAAGAGAAACAGAATACTAACATCATACAGATTTTTACCGTCGACTTTCTATCGACACTATGTAATAGAATACTAGAGAAAGTAGAGAATAATGCTGATCATAACCCAAACAGCCCAACAATGCTTTTGTATATCAGTATATTAAACAATGTTCTCATATGATAAGAATTTCATTTGAAAATATATAGCTACCATACCTCTGAGGATAGATGAACACATAAAATACCCAAAAGAAATCATCAGAAGTTATTCAACTATACTTCGATACTTAGATGTCTTTATAATTTAAACACTATCGTATTGATTGTTTCTATCATCATTAAAATCACATCGTCCCATTCACTATCGAAATTAACTCAGAAGAAATTCTAGCAATACATTCTTTAATTATCATACCTGAATATTTCAGTTAACTGAAATAAATTTCTTCTTTAACAGCGACATTGCGTAATTTGAACAATCTTCTGAGCATTCTGTCATCTTTTCTAGAATAGTCTTTACTTGCTAACCCATTCTCATATCTGATCATGTTATAAATCGTTCAATCCTTGGATTCTTTTATTTCCCACCTGGGAACTTATCTAATCCAAATTTGGTAAATTTCATTGTAACTCTATACTGACAAAGGGGTGAAGGTCGTAAAGCCTCATAATTTGACTCTTACACATACTCGCATATGACATTACTTTTTATCAATAACATAGTGTTATGAATTATCATTCATACCTTTATAAGTTTCAACTCATCGTAAATACATTTTACTCAAGCATTTGAGTATCATATTCAGTACTATCAGAATTAGCTCGGTTAGAAAGCATAACTGTCTTGTTAAAACAATTCTCATCATAGTTAGAAGATATCACACTATCCTACGTTAAATATGGCATGTATAGCTAGACTCGTATACACTACAATAGTCCTAGAATTGACTAAACTATAGCTCTGATACCAATAAAATGTAACACCCCTATCCCGTAACCGTCGTCGGAATAGGTAAGGGGCATCACCAGACTTATAACTTAGTTCGGAACTGTAAAATTTGTAAACTTTTATTAAACATCATCTCAATTCAACAATATCAATCGTTCCTAGTCATAACATGCTTAAAACATTCAAACAAGACTAAATCGTTAACATTCAAAAGCTTTAGGAAAATTCAAAAAAATTCACATGGGTCACACGGCCGTGTGCCTCACATGGTCAACAGACATGCCCATGTGTCCATGCCTTGTAAAAATAGGGCATACATACTGATTTGGTCACGTGGTTACTAGACACACCCGTGTCTCTATACCGTGTGTCATACTGACTTAGCTACACGGGTATCAGACACACCCGTGTGTCCAGCCCGTGTGCCATATTGTCCAATTTAATCAGGGGGCAGGGTTTACACGGCTGAGGCACAAGCCTGTGTGCTCAGGCCGTGTGACACAAAAATGGGCTTGGTTTAAGCCACATTTCCCACTTATTTCACTTGTACCTATAAGCATCATTTTGCGCCAATTTCACATACTAAATAAGCAACCATTTTAGCCAAATATCTATATTTCATATCTTTATTTCATACCAAGTACCTATATTTCTTAACTCAATCTCATTCATCCCATTTATAGTAATATCATACCAATTCAAGCATGAAACTTACCAATCCAACTTTATCAAAAGTCAACATCATTCATCACTTTACCACATTATAGACATACTATATGGAACTTTCATATTTAAGCCAACCATTGCTAACTCAAGCCATATCTCATAGCTTGGACAATACTAAACTTGTAACAAAATCAACCACATAAGTAGCCATGTAATTCACCCTATAAACTAGCTTATACATGACATATTACCACATTTCAAAAGAGTTCAAACATACCAATCATCTCCTGGATAGTGTGATGAAATCTTCGATGACTTCCAGCTCGAGCAAGCATTTGAAACACTATAAATTGCAGAGGATAAACTGAGTAAGCTAACAAGCTTAGTAAGCTCGTATAATTGACAGTACTATTTATGGTTTGACAATTATTTCACCATTTAAATAAACTTGAATATATATAAACCAGTTTTATCCAATTCAATATCTCATACTTTAACTTCCATGTAATTCATGTATTAATTCAACAGTTTTCACTTACATCTCATAAAATCTATCAAGTATCACTTACGCGTCAGAGTTCTCACAAATACCTATATTAATATGTATCATTGCTTATAACCTCATCTCTATTATCATTTTCCAGATGAAACATTTTGGAGAAATAACGTATACTCGATATCTCGCACTTTACGTGCCATATATGTGGTTTCACCACCTGTTTCTCATATCACAAGTATCATTCATTCCATTTCTTAATAAATTAATACCACAATACACATATATCAATACTAACAGAAATTCATCATTTACAACGACAATTTATCCCTATAATTCATATAATTCATTGAACATCTTATCCCTTTAATTCATGTAACTCAGGTCACTCATAAAATATGTAATCCATGTAAATCATATAATTTGTATAACATATATTCATGTAAATCATATAATTCTTGTAGCATATAACATTCAGATAACATTCCCATACATATATCATATCACATATCATTTCTCACTTCTAGAACTAATGTAAACCATGTAATGTTTCATCCATACGTATCATATAACTCGTTTAACAATTCATATTATAGCACATATACTCTTGTACCATATAAATCATGTAAACCATATAAATTCATATAACATATAATCCAGGTATCTTGTAATTCATATAACATATAATTCATATATTTCTTGTATATTTTGTAACATATATTCATATATTTCATATTAGTATAATGCCCATTGAGCCTTTGGAAACATCGAGGGATACTCGGGTGATACACACTAAGTGTATATATATATCTGTAACCTGTCAATTCATCATATATGCTCTTTCAAGCCATGTATGGTATTCTCCGCCTGAGCCGATAATCGGTAAGCTCTAACGAGCTAAAACGATAAGCCCGAAGGCTGAACGGTAAGCCCAAAGACTGAACGGTAAGCTCATGAGCTGTGGTGAGTCCGCAACGGATGTAGGAGCTCAACCAAACGGTAACGTTAGTGACATGTCACTTGTATCCTATGAATTTTTACGGTTCAAATGAGACTCGATATTTAGCTATAAAATTTAACCAATAGGCAATTTGAAACCACATCTCATTTATATAATTCACATCATGTAATTCACATAAGCCATGTACCATTTCGTATATAAACACTATATATCTCATGTAGCATTTCCTTTTATAACACATATATTCATGTACTATATAATTCATGTAACTTTTATAACATGTAATCTTTATCATACATATCCATCTTATTTACATGGACATATCATATAACCCATAACGCTTGTCTATACTATATTATATAATTCGGTAACAACAACATATTCATAAACCCGATAATTCTAGTAAGTTATTCATTCCACATAAATATACATTCAATTTAAATAATTACAGTAGCTAATATCTCGATCCTAACTACACGAACTTACCTCAAGTCACTCAGATAGTAAATATCGGTTATTCGTCCATTTTTCCTTTTCCCGCGATCTAATCTTGATCTCGACTATCTAGATCTAAACAGTATATCAAATTCCACATATTAACTTCCTAATTATTCAATTTAACACTTTATACACATTTTGGAAAAATTACAGTTTTGCCTTTAATGTTTCACATTTTTACAGTTTAGTCATTATTTCGTAAAATTGCAAACTCACGCAATTTAAGGACAGCCCATGCTAGCCAAATTTTCCATATATTCATATCAGGCCATTTTTCTCACTAATTCACCCATTTAACCACAAAGTTTTCACATTTAACAATTTAACCCAAAATTAATATTTTTATAAAAAATTATTTAACAAAAATTGTATATCTAACAACAATAATTTATTTTCCATCATCTACTATCAAAATACTCATAAATTCAACAATGGAAACATTCAATTATTTTAACAGTTTTGAAATCGGAGATACGGGCTAGCTAGATTACGAAGCAACAATCTCAAAAACGTAAAAATTATTAAAAATGGGACAAAATTGAGCTTACATGCATTAAATTCTCCATGGCTGAATGCTTCAAGCTTTTATGGCTAATTTCCTTCTCTAGTTTTGGTGGAGATGATAATGGATGATGATGGGAATTTTGTTTTATTTATTTTAACCTTTAAGAACCAATTTACTAAATTAACCTTAAAACTAAATCATAATTTCAATAATGCCAAACCATGATATTCCACTATCAACATTTATGGGTCATTTACTACTTAAGAACCTCCATATTAAATTTCATGACTCTTTAATGCATTTTACTAATTGAACATCACTTTTACGCGCTAAGTGATTTAGTTCTTTTTACTGAATTAACTATTCAAACGGTAAAATTTCTTTACGAAATTTTCACACAAACATTCTATAATACTGTAAACATTAATAAAATAATAAAATAACTATTTTGACTTTGGATTGTGGTCCCGAAACCACCTATTCTAATCATACTCTAAATTGGGCTATTACCAAAACACCCACCCAGCCCTACACACCAAGCTGTACCGAATGCGGCACATAACAGTATATTGCAGCTGAGTTGCCAGATAATAGGCTTAAGAGCCTTTCAGTACACTTCCTCCAATAATCATCATCCCAACCCAATGCAGATGCAACTAAACATACTCAATGCAGATATACAGGAATACATGCTTATAGGCTCATATTCAGTTATATACATAGATCAGTAACATACATATATCAGTCATGCTCAATATATAAAGCATATATTCAGATCACACAATTAAAGGTTTAAATAGCGCTTACTGACTGTATAGTAGGTTCATAATCGACTTGGGCAACCTGTGCAACCTTAGGAAATATTTTAGTTAAATGGTCCCACACATCTATGTGGCTTGCCTGTGTGGGCCAACATGTCCAGATTGGCCTTGGCCGTGTGGATAACACGACCTAGCCCAAATTTCCACATGGCCCAAATCAGTCTAGCTTGTGTGTCACACACGGCCAACCTGGCCATCACACGGCCGTGTCTAGCACACAGCCTAGCCTTCGTCGATCATACAGCTATGTTCTTCACACACGGCCTACTACACGGACGACCACACGCCCGTGTGGCATCGACAGTTTGCATTTTTTTCTTTTGCTGAATCTTATTTTCTGCATTTTTGGGTATACACCTATTTTGATTTTGCAGCAAATGCAATTCCAACACCACCAGAACCTATATTAACTAATAAATCACTAATGTAGTCACTTATAACCATACTCAAACGAAAACGCACGAGACAACCAATCGCTAAAATAACAAAAATGTTACCTTCAATTGAACAATAGGGGTTTCGCACACTTAAAACAATAATCAAAGATCTTCAGCCCTTTGATTATCTCCTAAACACCAACCGAATCCCAATAAGCAACAAGTCATCCATCCAAAATAATAATACACTAATCGTGCTTACCAATAACGCGAAAAGAGGACTGAAATAATGGAATGTAGTGACTTATCAGTAGAAACAAAATGACAGCAAGAAGAAAAGATAAGGAAAATTCGGTAAAGAGGGATGTGAGGAAAGAAACGTTAGGAAAACTTGGGGAAGGCAAACTATATTTTTGAAAAAAAAGAAATAAAAATAAAACTAACTTGATATACTCCACTATCCCTAAATCCATAAATTTACTCCTTCTAATCCCACTATCCTACAACCACTTTAGGATCCCCACTCAGTCGAAATTCTTGTCCATCATGCACAAAAATAACACATATGCTCATGCAAGATCGAACTCCAGACCTCCAACCCACTAACACACAACTTTTAACCACTAGACCAACTGTTATATACCTACAAACAATTAAACTTAAACCCTTTGAGCAAGGTTAAGGCTTTATTAAGAAAAAGACAAAAATTCACCCAGGATAAGGCTTGAACTTGGGACCTCTCACACACCCAGAACACTTAACCACTGAAGCAGGCAGATATTTGTGTCACAATTTAACAGAAATAAAAATAAGAATTTTGGGGCGTTGCAACTCTACCCCCCAAAAGAAAATTTCAACCTCAAAATTTACTTGATCCGAACAAATAAGGATACTATTGACGCATCGAATCCTCAAGTTCCTATGTGGCCTCCTTAGTACTATGATTCTGCCACAAAACTTTTACCAGATGACTGGACTTCTTCTGAAGAACCTTTACATCACGATCCAGAATTTGAACCGACTCCTCCTCAAAGGTTAACTCTGGCCTAACCTCAATCTCCTTAACAGGGACAATATGAGTACGATCAGAGCGGTAGCGCCCCAACATCATGACGTGGAACACATCCTGAATACGGTATAGCTCTAGAGGTAGCTCTAACTAATAAGCAACCTATACCACACACTTTAGAATTCGATAGGGCCCAATAAGCCTAGGGCTTAACTTGCCCTTGCGGGTGAACCGTAGAACTTTTTTCCATGGTGAGACCTTGAGAAATACGAAGTCCCCCCACAAAATACTCAATATCCTTTCTCTTCATATCTGCATACAACTTTTACTTATCAGATGCCGCCTTCAGACGATCCTGAATCAGTCTAACCTTATCCTTAGCCTCAGAAACCATACAAAGCGTCGTAAGATGCCATATGTATGCTAGACTGGAAACTGTTGTTATAGGCATACTCTGCTAGTGGCAGATAATCTCCCAACTGCCTCAGAAATTGATAACACAACTCCTCAACATATCCTTTAGTATTTGAATCACCCTCTTAGATTGACCATCGGTCTGAGGATGGAACGCTGTTCTGAAGTCTAATCTCAAACCCAGAGCCTCATGTAACTTTTTTCAGAATCGAGACGTGAAACAAGGATCCCTATAAAAAATGATCGAGATAGGTACCTCATGTAGTCTTACTATCTCAAATATGTAGAGCTTGGCCAACTTTTAAAAGGAATAGTCTGTCCTAACCAGAATAAAATGTGCAGGCTTGGTCAATTGATCCACGATGACCCAAATAGAATCCTTCTTAGTGGGTGAACCACTAACGAAGTCCATCATCAATCGTTCCCACTTCCATAAGGGAATCTTAATCAGTTACAGTAAACCTGAAGGTAACTGATGCTCAGCCTTAACCTGCTAACATGTTAGACAACGAGCAACAAAATCAGTAACCTCACGCTTCAACCCTATTCACCAGTACAGCTTGCGAAGATCTCGATATATCTTATTCCTTAAGGACGCATAGCATAAGGGTTACTATGCGCCTCCCTCAGAATAAATTATCTTAAATCCATATCGTTCAGTACATAAATCTAACCAGGAAAATAGAGTACCCGATCATTATTCAGTCCTAAATCCTAGTGTTGCCACTCTTAACCTGACAGAACCGAAAACCCAAAGACTTATCCCCCAACTGCTTATCTCGAATATGCAAAATCAAATTTGGCTTAACTTGTAACTCAGCCAACAAACTATCATAATAAAAAAGGCTAAGACATGCAAACATCGCCCTCAGATCGGTCATCGCCCTACGACTCAATTTATTAGCCACCACATTAGCCTTGCCAGGATGGTACTCAACGGTACAATCGTAATCCTTAAATAGCTTAATCCATTTATGCTGCCTAAGATTCAACTCTTTCTGAGTGAGAAGGTACTTGAGGCTTTTGTGATCAATTTAGATAATACACTTCTCACCATATAGATAATGCCTCCAGATTTTTAGAGCAAAGACTACGACAGCTAATTCCAAATCATGTGTCAGATAGTTTGCCTCATGTGTCTTGAGCTGATGAAATGCATAAGCCACAACCTTACCATCTTGTATCAGAACACAACCCAGACCCACATGTGACGCGTCACTGTAAACCACAAACTCCTTTCCAGGTCTAGGCTGTATTAGAACTAGAACCTCAGTCAGAATAGTCTTAAGCTTCTCGAAGCCCTCTTGCTGCGCATCTGTTCAGACAAAAGGTACTTCCTTACGCAGAAGCTTAATCAATAAAGCTGCGATCAAGGAGAACCCTTCTACAAAGCGCCGATAATAACTCACAAAACCTAGAAAGCTGCAAAGCTCCGATACATTCTTAGGCTGCTTCCAATCTAATACAGCCTCAATCTTTCAAGGACTGACCCAAATCCCCTCAGTAGAAACTACATGACCCAGAAATGTTACCTCATGTAACCAAAACTCGTACCTGTTGAATTTAGCATAGAACTATTGTTCCCTCAAGTCTGAAGAACCACTTTAAGTTGTTCGTCATGCTCATCCTCATTCCTAGAATAAACCAATATGTCATCGATGAACACCACCACAAACTGATCCAGATAGGGCTGAAACACTCGATTCATCAAATCCATAAACATTGCCGGCACATTAGTTAATCCAAAAGGCATAACTAGGAACTCGTAGTGTCCATATCGAGTCCTAAATGCAGTCTTATGTACATCAGCTTCCTTAACCTTCAATTGATGATACCTAGAACGCAGATCAACCTTGAAAAACATAGAAGCCCCTCGGAACTGATCAAACATATCATCAATCCTCGGAAGTGGATAATTATTTTTAATAGTCAACTTGTTTAACTGCCGGTAGTCTATACACATCCTCATGGACCCATCCTTCTTCTTAACAAATAGTACAGGTGCTCCCCACAGAGATACACTAGGACGGATGAACCCACGATCCAACAACTCCTAAATCTGAGCCTTAAGCTCCGCAAGCTCCTTTAGTGCCATCCGATAGGGGGCGATAGACACCGGAGTTGTACTAGGAAGAAGCTCAATCTCAAAATCCACTTTTCAATTTAGAGGTAAACCCAGTAGCTCCTCAGGAAAGTTGTCTGAAAAATCCGTTACAGTTCTGATGTCCTTAACACTAGAGTTCCCAGAAGCAGAAACACTAACATAGGACAAGTACGCCTCGCATCCCTTACGAACCAGTTTCTTAACCACCAGTGCAGAGGTCACATTAGACAAATAACCCTGACATTCTCAAATTACAACAACCTCATTATCCTCCTCAGTTCTCAAGATGACCCTCTTTGTTACATAGTCCAGATTGACAAGATGTTTAGTGATAACGGCTATCGCGATATTAAGTAATAAAATTTATAAAATTGATCACACCAAAACTAACTAATATCACGACCTTAAAGGCAAGCGCACCTGTCGAACAATAGTATAGTTTAGTGGCAAGACCGAGTTATCGTACCCAAGGGAACAAAAAGTACTAGTACTTACTTCCTTTCTATTATCTAGCCTAAAAATAAAGAGAGTTAATTTAAACTAATTCTAAAACTAACTAAAAGTGCACAAAAAGTAAATCGAGGAAAAACTTTCAGGAAAACTGATTGCTATGAGTAATACTCAAGGGAGAATCCACCTAGACTTCACTTGTTATTGACTTCTTGAACTATATAATTGATTACTTGCCTTGATCAGTAGAGATTCCTAACTTATGCTAAACCTTCCGTCGAGGCATAGAGCAACTAGGCCTAAGTTATTAATTAAAGTTCCTTTATTAATTAACTCCCTAGGTTGCATTAATTCGATTTATGGATCCCCATATTAGGTTTGACCCTAATTTGACAGATTTATGTTGCCTTATGTCTAGGGTTGCATGCAACTCTGCTTAATTATGGTAGATCTACTCTTATTACAGGGACTTTTGCTCCTCTGCTCCAAGCACATCAATTTCTTGAAGTAATATCTAGGATTATTAAATTAAGAATGAAGAACACATAATTAAGAACAATTCAAGCAATTATCATATAACTTCAATAAATAATAGCAAGATCTATCTTAGGTTTTATCCCCCTCGAGTATTTGGGGGATTTAGTTCATAATTAAGAAAAGAAACATCTCAGAAGATAATAAATAACAAAACATAAAGAAACCAAAAACCCCTAAAGGAATTTAGGGAGATCCTCTGTCTTGATGTAGAATTCTGGCTTCTGGGATGAATCAATCGGCTTCCCTTGGAGTAATTCCTTGCTTCCACTCCTTGTGTTGGCTGAAAGATGGCGCTTCTTTTTAGGAGAAAAGAGTACACCCTTAGAGTTACCTCCTAGGGTCTTTATATAGAGCTTTAGGGAGCCTTTCTTAGCCTCTAAGCATCCAAATCTGAGTGAAATTCCTCTTCCTCACGACTAGAACATGCCCGTGTGCCACGCCCGTGTACTTCAATAAGAGGCCGTGTGAGATTCTATCGATTAGGGCACGGCCGTGTGGCCTGGCCGTGCTTGTCGGGGCTGGATCATGTGATCTTTGTGTGGCACAATCGTGTGCCACGGCCGTGTGGTGACTTCTTGGGCCGTACGTTTTCACAGTTTGGCCCATTTTCTCTGGTTTTCGGTCTATTTTCTGTTCTTTTCTCTTCCCTATGCTCTTTTGAGTATAAGATATAAAAAAGAAAGATTAAGAGCACCAATTCTCACTAAATTGATAATAATTCATCCAAAATATAGGCTAAACATGAGGTAAAAATATGTATAATTTATCATTTATCAAATACCCCCACACTTAAGCATTTGCTTGTCCTCAAGCAAAATCTCACTCCCTAAATAAGAATCATTCTTCTCAACTCACAATCTTTATCAATAATGTTTCAAATTAATCCACAGGTAAGCATATAATGAAAATTCAATCAAAAGAACATTAAAGACTCAATTACTTTAAGTTGAGAATTTTATCATTGAAACATAAGTATTCTTCTTTCTCCTAAATAGTTATCTCTCCATCTTAATTAACAAAAGTTGACATCCTCACTAAAGATTCACCCTATCCACTCGAAGTGTTTAGGGTTCAAAAATTAAGTACTCTCTAGTCAACCTGAAAAGTTATTACCATAGGCTTGTAAGAAAATCACATCTCCACCACTATAGATTGACATGATACATCGATCAAAAGGTCTTTCAATAGTTGTAATGGGGCTTGGTTAGGGGTGTTGTCACAGGCTGCAAAAGAGGGTTAGAATCGAAATTGAACTAAAAAATTATCTAGTTAGAAAAATCTCTATTACTGGAACATATTCTTCGGGCTAATTCTTATGATAACATCATTTTTGCCTTGGTAGCCTTAAAATAGAAATATGCAAAAACTATTGAACTATATTACAACTGAATTAATATATTTTTTTTAAGAACAATTCAAGTACAATAATCTGAGAATTTACAACTTTACAATTTGGAAAAGAGAATAAAGCTAAATAATAATTCAACTCAAATCTCGACAAAAATAGGGGTCAAAGTAATTGAATGAGATTTAACAAAAAATGGGTTATTGGTTAATAAGTAAGAGGTAAGTCAAAGAATGGGTTGTTAGGCTCAATGGGGTTCACTAAGGGTTAATTTATGGAGGTAGGCCTTTATGGAGTAAGTGGGTTAAATCCTAAGTGCCTTTATCATCTCGGTATATCAAATCAATGATGTGGTCTCGACATGTATAATCAAAGCAAGTTCTAGAATAACAAATCAGTGTTGACTCACTCAAAGCAATAATAAAAGTGACCACGAAAGAATGTATGCTCAAAAGGCTCAAAAATCTCACCAGAATTATGGCTTTTGATGTCAATCCTGTGAATTTCAAATCTCAAGATAACACTTAGAATTAGGGAAAAGAACTTATGCAAAAATTGTAGTTCTCAAAAATTTCAACTTATCATGCTTGATTCCCTAATATTTTAGAGTTTGAATATTCAAAGTACAAGCACCTGTGTCTTCGTTCTCAACATATCAATAAAAACTATAAATCAAAATAAATTCCTAACTAGGAGACTGAAGATGATGCTATTGAGAACAATGCAACAAGTTAGAAAGAAAAAATTCAGGGATTTCAAAGAGAATGTAATGACTGAAAGTAAGTTTCCCCCCCACACTTAAGATGTACATTGCCCTCAATGTACAAAGATAACATTAGTAGCAATAGAAGCACAAGATCATAAGGTAGGGAAGGGTATGAAACTTCCTGAATTTTGGATGAATTTGTGAGGCAGATATTGGACTTGGAAGAGCCGGCAGTTGTGGCATGGTGTTCCCATTTTCGTAGAGATTTGAGCTGTAGAGCTCCTTTGAAACTGCGAATGGATTTATTAGTCGTGGGGAATTTGACTTGTTAGGGGTTGGCCGTTATGAAAAATAAATAAAACAAAACAAAATATTAAAAATACTAATATTCAAAAAATGAAAAAGATGAAATGAAAGAAAATATAAATAAACTGAAAAAGAAAAACAAAGTTAGTATAAAAGGTAAAAATAAAGATTGGTGTGTAAGTCTAAGTGCCGATAAAAATAGTAAGAAAAAGAAAATAAACATAAGAGGATGGTGATGCTCAAGTGCTGGCATATCTACGCCAAAGTGGTGTCGATATAATCGAGGCACCGGAAGTATTGCTGCTCAAATCGATCTAGGCGCTCGTGTATGTCAGCATGTGGGGTCGCCGTCTGGGTGGGTCGTTTGGGGTGTGGTGGCTTAACGGGCTCATCTTCCTCCGGTGGTGGTAGTGGGACATCATCAGCAATGTCCTCTGGGTCCTCACCCTCCTGTACAAGGCGGAAGTAGAAGTGGCTGCCACCTGGCCGTCGCTCTACCATCCTCATGTGCAACACGCTCTGGATGCCCTACGAGGACATCTGGCCGATCAGGGTATAGGAGGATGTATAGGCTATAGTGTTGAGGAGCCCGAAGTGATGAGCTAGACGTGTGATGTAGGGCCCCATCAATAAGACACCTCCGCGGTGCCTCTCTGTCTAATGTTGCATGGCAAGCGCGATGAAGTATGCTAAGTCAATGACATGCTCGTTTACCATGCACCATAGAAAGTAGACATCGTGAGTGTTGACGACGCCAGTGCTCTCTCGTCTACCTGTAAGAGTGTGAGCAAGAAGAGCATGAATGTACCTCAGAGATGGCACGAGGGCGGTCGCCTTGCTGACGCTGGGGTTATAGGTTTGACGGCCTGGAGCGATCTCATTCCAACAGTCGACGGGCCGAATGTGGATGCGACGAGAAAGGGTGGGGAAGTCCTTGTCTGCCATGAACTGCTCGGTGTAGAGCCCAAGTGCTATGCCGAATTCTGGTACGCTGAGACGCGCACGAGGCCTTCCAAATGGAACTGGACCGTGCTTGGATCGTCGAATCTATTCATCACGGTCTGTAGGTGAAATGTGGATCAAAACTCGAGGGTGAGTTCTAAATATGTCGGCTCTATGATCTAGAAGAACTGCTCTCATGGCTCTATCATCAGTAAGGCCCGGACGTCATCTACTAACTATATCTGTGCAAGGGCGTCCCAGTCTATGCAACGGCCCATGGAGATAGTGCAGGTCCAAAGTAGTTGATAGCGTTCCTCCTGTGAGGCTTGCGAGAAGGTGATGAACGGGTTGCACTCCTCGGAGGTGGGCCTCGATGAAGAACTCCCTGGCCCTTTGTGTTTCTTGGAAACAGGAACAACAGTTTTCCTACTGCGTGATGATGACATCGTATCTGAAATAAAATATAAGCATTAGTCCAAATTATTGAAATTAAACTAGATAGATAATAAGTAAAATAAAAATTAAAATGACAATGTTCTGAAAAATAAAAATAAAGATTAACCTAAATAGTAGAATCTAATCATATTGACTTGTAACAAAATTAAAAACTATGGGTGTATATATATACTAATTTTATGACAAAATGGCATGCAAATATGAGTTTAAATGGCAAATGAAATTGAGTTCTAAGTGGCAAGCAAAAATTAAAATTAAGTGGCATGCAATCCTAATATATTCTATACTATTCTAGATTATTCATCCCATTTTTTCCTAATTCCATGCTTGAATTATCATAAAGAATAAAGTAAAATTAAAAATATATATAATGAAAATGAGATATAAACAAATAAATGAGAAAAATTGAGAGAATAGAACCAAAATTGTGGGTGCACGGTCGTGGGTTGAGTTTACACGGGCGTGGGTTGGCTGAGTTCAGGTATGGTGATGTTTTGAGGGCTGTGACGGCGCTAGTGGTGGTTTGGAAATGAGTTTGGATGAGAGAATTTAGGGTTTGAGTGAAAGGGAAGGTGAATAGTGGCCCCTTATTTATAGTTTTTGGGTCACACGGGCATGTCACACGCCCGTGTAAGTCGTATTTTGCTCGTGTCTTTCAAAAATCGGTAGCTAAGGCGCGCCTAGTTTCGACGAGCACGCCCATGTGGTTGAGTGGGAGATAGGGTCTTCGTTACTTACACGATCGTGTGATGGGATACACGGCTGTGTGCGATCATGTTCGTGTTTCACACGGTCATGTGATATGTTCCACAACCGTGTGAAATTTGACGGTGTCTTCCACGGTCTAGGAACACGGGCGTGAGGATTTGTGCAAACCCGTGTTGATGCTGCAGGGTTGCCATGGCCATGTCGCACGACCGTAGGGTTTTATCGGTGGCCCGTGTGGAATTTGTAAAGTTGCCATGGCCATCTCGTACGGCCGTGGGGGTTTGTCGACATCCCGTGTTTTTGGGAAAATTCTACTCTGTTTGTACACGGTCTGGGTGCACGACCGTGTCTCTGTTTTAAGCATTCGCACGGCCTGGGGCACGCCCGTGTGCCTGGCCGTGTGGTCCTAAACTTCTGCATGAAGAAGTGTTAATTTATGCACGAGAAAAATTTCAAAAAATTTTAAAGAAAGAAAGTTACTAAGTTAATGCTCAGGTTGCCTCTCGAGAAGCCCTTATTTAGAGTCTAAGCTCGACTCTGCCTGGATGTGTCATGACGGAATTTCGTGGAGCCGAAGCCCCTCCCTGTTTTCTGTAAAATTCTCACCTCTATAATGTTTAAGCCTATGGTCGTTTACCTTAAATGTACCATGGTTAGGGTGAGTTACCTCAACTGTGCCGTATGGAAAGACAGTTTGAATAGTGAATGGACCTGACCACCTTGACTTGAGTTTTCCAGGAAATAGTTTCAGCCTCGAGTTGTAGAGTAAGACAAGATCATCTGTTTTGAACTGTTTGGGTTGTTTCAGTCTTTTGTCATGACGTCACTTCATTGCTTCCTTATATAATCGTGAACTCTCGTAGGCATTGCAACGCCATTCATCAAGTTCATTTAACTGCATTAATCGCTTCTTACCTGTAAGCTTAAAATCAAGGTTTAAAAATTTGATAGCCCAAAATGCTTTATGTTCAAGTTCAAATGGCAAATGACAACTTTTTCCATAGACAAGCTTATAAGGAGATGTACCTATGGCTGTTTTAAAGGCAGTTCTATAAGCCCATAAAGCATCGTCTATTTTTCTTAACCAATCCTTTCTATTTGTTTCTATTGTTTTCTCTAGAATACGTTTTAATTCCCTATTTGTTACTTCGACTTGACCACTGGTTTGAGGGTGATAAGGGCTACCTGTCCTATGGTGCACTTCATACCTTTTTAAAACTTTTTCAAACTGGGCATTGCAAAAATGAGTACCCCTATCACTAATAATTATCCTAGATGTTCCAAATCGAGAGAAAAGTTTCTTTAAAAATCGTACTACCATTCTAGCATCATTAGTAGGCAAGGCTTGGGCTTCCACCCATTTTGACATGTAATCTACTGCTACTAATATGTATTTATTCCCAAATGAAGTAGGGAATGGACCCATGAAATCAATACCCCATACATCAAATATTTCACATGAGAGTATATAGTTCTAAGGCATTTCATTATGTCGAGAGATGTTACCTGTTCATTGACATTTATCACAAAAGGTCACATACCTGTTGGCATCTCTAAAAAGTATAGGCCAGTAAAAGCCGGATTCGAGTACCTTATGAGCAGTTCTAGATCCACTATGATGTCCTCCTGTGGGTCCTGAATGGCAATGATTTAGAATCTAGTATGCTTCTATTTCAGTAATGCATCTCCGAATAACCTGGTCTGCACAAATTCGAAAAAGAAAAGGATCCTCCCAAAAGTAGTTTTTCACATTAGCGAAGAATCGCTTCTTCTACTGATGTGTCAACCCTTTTGGGGTTATGTTAGCTGCTAAATAATTTGCAAAATTTGCAAACCAAGGCACTGTTGTATCTGCTAAAGATAGGAGTTGTTCTTCAGGGAACAAGTCGTTTATCTTATCGAGATACGTGGGCTACATGTTTTCCAATCTTGAAAGGTGATCTGCTGCTAAATTTTCAGCTCCTTTCTTGTCCTTTATCTCTAAATTGAATTCCTGTAATAATAAAATCCATCTTATTAGTCGAGGTTTTGCATCAATTTTGGCTAAAAGATAGCGAAGAGCAGAATGGTCAGTATAAACAATGACTTTTGACAAAATCAGATAAGATCTAAATTTATCAAATGCAAAAATAACAGCTAGCAACTCTTTTTCTGTGGTAGTATAATTTGCTTGGGTAGCTGTTAGAGTTCTGCTAGCATAATAGATCGGTTGAACATGCTTGTCTCTTCGCTGTCCCAAAACTGCACCTACTGCAAAATCACTTGCATCGCACATTAGCTCAAAAGGTAAGTTCCAATCGGGTGAAATCATGATTGGTGCATTGATTAATTTTTCCTTAAGAGTATTGAAGGATTCTAAGCATTCTTGGTCAAAATTGAAAGGCACGTCTTTTTCTAGTAATTTTGTTAAAGGCTTGGCTATTTTAGAAAAATCTTTAATAAATCTACGATAAAAATCGGCATGTCCTAAAAAGCTTCTTATAGCCTTTACTGAATTGGGGGAAGGTAATTTTTCAATGGTTTTGATTTTTGCTTTATCTACCTCTATCCCTTTACTAGAAATTTTATGTCCTAATACAATGCCTTTTTGGACCATAAAGTGGCATTTTTCCCAGTTTAGCACTAATTTTGTTTCTTCACATCTCATTAAAACACATTTTAGATTATTAAGACAACGTTGGAAAGAATTACCAAAAACTGAAAAATCATCCATAAATACCTCCATGATGTCTTCCAAAAATTCATTGAAGATAGCTAACATGCATCGCTGAAAAGTAGCAAGAGCGTTACATAAACCAAAAGGCATTCTGCGATAAGCAAACGTACCGTATGGGCATGTGAACATTATTTTCTCCTGATCTTCTGGAGCTATCGGGATTTGGAAGTAACCAGAGAGGCCGTCTAGGAAACAATAATATATATGACCTGACAATCTTTCCAACATCTGATCAATAAAAGGTAATAGAAAATAATCTTTCCGACTGGCGTCATTCAGCTTCCTGTAATCAATGTAGACTCTCCATCCAGTGACCGTTCTTGTGGGTATTAACTCTTATTTGTCATTAGACACTACGGTCAATCCTCCTTTTTTAGGAACAACCTGCACAGGGCTTACCCAAGAACTGTCAGAAATAGGATAAATAATACCTGCATCTAGAAGTTTAATTACCTCGGCTTTTACAACTTCCTTCATGTTGGGATTCAATCGTCTCTGAGCTTGCATTGATAGTTTGAATTCATCCTCCATTAAAATTTTGTGGGTGCAAAAAGAAGGATTAATTCCCTTGATATCTGAAATTTTTCAAGCTATAGCATGTCTGTGTTCTCATAACACATGGAGTAATTCTTCTTTTTCTACGATGCTCAGATTGGATGCGATAATGACTGGTAAAGTTTATTCTTCCCTTAAAAAGGCATACTCTAAATGATCTGGCAGTTGTTTTAGTTCTAATTTAGGGGGTCAGTAATGGAAGGTTTCTTTCTAAAATCATCACTCATCTTTATATTTTCATAACTTATGTGCCTAGTGATGACTTCATTAGAATCCAACTCCTTCCTTACTTCATCAATTTCAGTGGTGGTTTCATCTTTCCCCCCGCCTTGAACAAGACATAGTTCCAACGTGTCTGCGGGAGAAAGTTCCTGAAATTTATCTTGAACAAGGTGATCAATAATATCAACGAAATAACAGGAATCATCTTGTTCTTTAGAAAATCTTATGGCATCATAGATTTTGAAAACAACTTCTTCATCATCAACTCTAAGCACTAATTTACCATCCCCTACATCAATAACAGCTCTAGCAGTGGCTAAAAATGGACGTCCCAAAATTAAAGGTACCTTAATATCCTCATCCATGTCAAGCAGGACAAAATCAACAGGGAATATAAATTTATCTACCTTTACTAGAACATCTTCAATGATTCCCCTAGGATATTTAATAGATCTATCGACTAATTGAATACTCATCCTAGTAGGCTTGGGTTCCCCTAGACCTAGTTGTTTGAATATTTTGTAAGGCATGAGATTAATGCTAGCACCTAAATCGGCTAAGGCTTTATTAATAAGTAGACTACCAATTAGATAAGGAATAGTAAAACTCCCTGGATCTTTCAGTTTTGCCAGCAGTTTATTTTGGAGAATAGCTGAGCATTCCTCGTTAAGTTCTACTGTGGCCAATTCTTCCAACTTCCTTTTATTTGTCAGAAGTTCTTTAAAGAACTTCGCATACTTCGGCATCTGTGAAATTGCTTCAACAAAAGGTAAGTTAATGTGTAATTGTTTAAAAAGTTCAAGGAACTTACCGAATTGAGCGTCTGTATGGTCTTTCTTTAATCTTACCGGATATGGGATGCATGGTTTGTATTTCTTGAGTGGTGGTGGAGTGTTTTCCTTGAGTTCCTCTGCATTGCCTTCTGAAGATTCTGGAATAGTCTTCTTTTCTAGCTCGGTTAGTGTTTTCCCATCTCTTAAAGTAATTGCTTTGACATGTTCTCTGGGATTTGGCTCAGTGTTACTTGGTAATCCTCCTGCGGTCTTTCTGAAATCAATTTTGCAAGTTGACCAATTTGGTTCTCCAGCACTTAAAGTGATGCTTCTTGGTTTTTCAGTGCCGTTTCAGTGCTTTGAAAACGGGTTTCTGATGCGGCCATAAATTTGGTGAGCATCTCTTCAAGATTCGGCTTTTTCTCTTGTTGCGGTGGTGGTTGCTGAAATCCTGGAGGGGGTTGTTGTCTTTGATTTCCTTGTCCTCCCCATGAAAAGTTTGGGTGATTTCTCCAACCTGCATTGTAAGTGTTACTATAAGGGTTATTTTGAGATCTAGAATTGTTACCCATATAGTTGGCTTGTTCAGTTTCCATGTTGTGTCTATAGGATGCGAAATCTGGATTGAACATGGTTACTAGAGTTGCGTCACATTGCATCATTAGCTGTGCCTGCGTAGAAACCAACAAAATTATCAAACTTTTTATTTAAGAGTTCTACTTAGTTAGTAAGCATAGTAACAGCATCAATATTATAAACTCCTGCAGCTTTCGTCGGCTTTGTCCTCATGACTTGCCACTGATAATTATTCAATGACATCTCTTCAATAAATTCATAAGCTGCTTCAGGTGTTTTATTATTGATCGTCCCTCCAGAGGATGCATCGATCATTTGTCTGGTTGACGGATTTAAACTGTTGTGAAAGGTTTGAACTTGTAGCCACAAAGGTAGACCATGATGAGGACACCTTCTCAAAAGATCTTTGTATCTCTCCCATGCATCGTAAAGTGTTTATAAATCCATCTGCACAAAAGAAGAAATATCGTTTCGTAATTTGGCTGTTTTAGCTGGAGGAAAATACTTGAGTAAAAATTTTTCAGTCATTTGTTTCCATGTAGTGATTGAGCCTCGTGGTAAGAAATTTAACCACTGTTTGGCTTTATTTCTCAAAGAGAATGGAAATAGCCTTAAGCGAATGGCATTGTAACGTCCCCACGCCCAAAACCGTCACCGGAGTCGAGCTTGAGGCGTCACTAAACGTAATTTATCATTTTAAACAACTTTACAAAAACTATTTTCATTTTCGGAATAATCTATCTCCTGCGTCATGGTCGCTCGAAAAATCATATCTCGAGTTACGAAACTCGAAATCGAGATCCGTAAATTTTCCCTGAATTTAGACTCACATATCTATTCACTAATTTTTTTTTCTAGAATTTTTGGCTGGGCCGATTAGTACAGTTTATTAGTTAAAGTTGCCCCTGTTTCAGAACTTGACTGTACTGACCTCTGTTTACTACGGACCACTTTTCTCTCTGTACAAAACTCATATAATTGTGCCGTTTATCTCTATTAAAACTAGATTCAATAAGGATTCTAAGCATATAAAATACACCTCCTAATTATTTTTGTACAATTTATGGTGAATTTTCAAAATTAGAACAGGGGATCCAGAAATGGCTCTGGCCCTGTTTCACTAAAACTCAAATATCTCATAACGTATAACTCCTTTACCTATTTTTCTTCTTCCATATGAAAGTAGACATGATAAGCTTCAATTTCATAACTAATCCATCATCAAATTCGATTTATATGATTTTTAGTGAATTTTCAAACTCACATCAGTGTGGCTGCAATGTTCTGTTTTATGGCTAGTTCCATTTTCATAAAAGCTTTTATATACTAGATAACCTATTATTCTTCCATGACATCAAACATAATCTATATTAGCCACTTCAATGACTCAACATTATCAAGCATTTCCTCAACCAAACCACCACTGTATCACAAGATTATTTACACATAGTAGGTATATTGCTATACATGCCATTCTAAGTTCTATACACCGTTTACCAAAAAGTCCTTCGGATAGTGTGATCGAGTCTTCGACCTATCCCGATTCTCGAGCCGGCTTGTCCAAAACTACAATGAATAAAAAGGAGGGAGTAAGCATAAATGCTTAGTAAGTTCACATGCAAATAACAAGTAACATAACAAAGTCATTATGCCAAACAACATTAACATAGCATCACCAAACATATGTCACCATTCTAATCATCATACTTCATCTTACCACATCTTTGTTGTTGTGTCGAATTTCAACCCGAGGGTTAAGTACATACCTGTCCAATGTGGCCATTTCTCAACATTACTGAATTGTCACTTACACCTTGAGTATTCTTCCATTCCGCTAGAATTTTACCCGTTGAACACATCGGAATATAACTCGGATACACGGATCATTTGCACATAAATGCCACATATGTAATCAATCCATCATGTAACCCGCCCATAAGTGAACTCGGACTCAACTCAACGAGCTCGGGCGTTCGCATCCATAAGTGAACTCGGACTCAACTCAACGAGCTCGGATGCCTAGTTACATTTCACGAACTCGGACTCAACTCAACGAGTTCAAACATTTGCATCCATAAGTGAACTCGGACTCAACTCAACGAGTTCGGATGCTCAACCATCCTAGTGACATGTCACTTGTATCCTAATCTATTCCTAAGGTTCAAACGGGATTTTCCCTCAAATTTCACCTTTTTGGCCATCTTCCTCGGAATGTCAGTACAAATAATCGCTAGCATTTCATGCTTATCAAGCTAATTACATACTTTGCATACCAATAAATAATAATTCACAAGGCATAATATTCCATGATAGTAAGTACCAATCATATAAATAACATTAAATTACTTAAAATAACAATTATGTTACATTATTTACATATGAACTTACCTTAGTACCAAAATACAACGATTTTGCAATTTAGTCCGTAATCTTTTCTTTTCCCCGATTGAGGTCGATTCCACGTCTTTCTTGATCTAAAATAACACATTTAGCTTGTTTAATATTCACATTTTAAAATTAGACCTTAATTCAAATTTTGGAAAAATTACAATTTTGCCCCTAAACTTTTGCATATTTACACTTTTGCCCCAAAGCTCGGAAATTTACTTTATCACAAATTCTTATGTTATAAGACATGCTGATCATTTATTTACCATTAGAATTCTCAAATTCCCACTAAAACACATACTTATGAACAATATGTATTTTTACCGATTAAGCCGTTTTACTCGTTTTTGCTCAAAACCGAGTAGCACAAGTTTTCTAACATAATTTAAAACCTCATATTCTATCATAAAACATCAAAATACACAAATTTCACCTATGGGTATTTTTCCAAATATGAACCCTAACTTAAATTATTGCTAACATAAGCTTTATCGAGCTACCGGGATTTCAAAAACGTAAAAATCTTTAAAAACGGGGCTTAGATGCACTTACTATGAAGCTTGAAAGTTGAAGAAACCCTAGCTATGGAGAGAGCAAGTTTCGGCAGCAACCAAATGAAGATGATAACAATTTTGTGTTATTTTTCCCTTTTAATTCATGTTAATAACCAAATGACCAAAATACCCCTCCTTACTAAACTTTCAAAAATTCCTCCCATGTCCTAATTTGTCCATGAACTTAAAATTGGTCTAATTACCATTTAAGACCTCCTAATTAATATTTCAAAGCAATTTCATACTAAAAGCTTCTAGAATGCAAGTTTTGCAACTTATCCGATTTAATCCCTAACTCCAGATTAAGCACTTTACGCTTAGAATTTCTTCACGAAATTTTCACACCATCATAAAATCATATCATAAACATCAAAATAATTATAATATAATTATTTCTACCTCGGATTTGTGGTCACGAAACCACTATTCCGGTTAGGCCCTAATTCGGGATATTACAGGCATCGTCAGAAACACCATTTATTTTAAAAGTATCACAAAATTCCAAGAAATTTGCTAAATGTGAATTTGGATATTCGTCCTGCAAACCATCAAACTGCACAAACTGCTGAATCATCTGAATAGAGTTAGGTTTTAATTCAAAATTATTAGCAGTAATAGCAGGTCTAATAATGCTAGTTTGGGTACCAACCAAACTAGGTTTAGCATAATCATACATAGTGCGATGAGCTTCTTCCTGATTTGCTGGTGGCGCAACTATTGCAGGAGGTGGTGGAACGTTTTGATTTGCTTCCATCTCTTCTGTAGGTTCTAGCTCTTGCTCAGGTTCTTGTTCTGGATAATATAAACTGCGTCTAATTTCTCTGTGATTTCTGCGAACTGTCGCTTCTAGATCTTCGTCAAAAAGCAATGGTCCTGTTGGGTTGTTTCTAGTCATAAACTAAAAATACCTAAAAAGAAAAAGCAAAGAAAATTCAAAAATTTGAAAAGAAAATAAAAATAAATAAATAAAAACTGAAAATAAATAAATAAATAATAATAGCTAAAGTAATAGAAATCGAGTTTTCTTAATATTTCAGTTCCCCGGCAACGGCGCCAAAAACTTGATAATGGCTATCGCGATATTAAGTAATAAAATTTATAAAACTGATCACACCAAAACTAACTAATATCACGACCTTAAAGGCAAGTGCACCTGTCGAACAATAGTATAGTTTAGTGGCAAGACCGAGTTATCATACCCAAGGGAACCAAAAGTACTAGTATTTACTTCCTTTCTATTATCTAGCCTAAAAATAAAGAGAGTTGATTTAAACTAATTCTAAAACTAACTAAAAGTGCACAAAAAGTAAATTGAGGAAAAACTTTCAGGAAAACTAATTGATATGAGTAATACTCAAGGGAGAATCCACCTAGACTTCACTTGTTATTGACTTCTTGAACTATATAATTGATTACTTGCCTTGATCCGTAGAGATCCCTAACTTATGCTAAACCCTCCGTCGAGGCATAGAGCAACTAGGCCTAAGTTATTAATTAAAGTTCCTTTATTAATTGACTCCCTAGGTTGCATTAATTCGATTTATGGATCCCCATATTAGGTTTGACCCTAATTCGGTAGATTTATGTCTCCCTATGTCTAGGGTTGCATGCAACTCCGCTTAATTATGGTAGATTTACTCTTATTACAGGGACTTTTGCTCTTCTGCTCTAAGCACATCAATTTCTTGAAGTAATACCTAGGATTATTAAATCAAGAATGAAGAACACATAATTAAGAACAATTCAAGCAATTATCATATAACTTCAATAAATAATAGCAAGATCTGTCTTAGGTTTCATCCCCCTCAAGTATTTGGGGGATTTAGTTCATAATTAAGAAAAGAAACATCTCAGAAGATAATAAATAACAAAACATAAAGAAACCAAAAACCCCTAAAGGAATTTAGGGAGATCCTCTGTCTTGATGTAGAATTATGGCTTCTGGGATGAATCAATCGGCTTCCCTTGGAGTAATTCCTTGCTTCCACTCCTTGTGTTGGCTGAAAGATGGCGCTCCTTTTTGGGAGAAAAGAGTACACCCTTAGAGTTGCCTCCTAGGGTCTTTATATAGAGCTTTGGGGAGCCTTTCTTAGCCTCTAAGCATCCAAATCCGAGTGAAATTCCTCTTCCTCACGACTAGAACACACCCGTGTGCCACGCCCGTGTACTTCGACAAGAGGCTATGTGAGATTCTGTCGATTGGGGCACAGCCGTGTGGCCTGGCCATACTTGTCGGGGCTGGACCATGTGATCTTTGTGTTGCACGACTGTGTGCCACGGCCGTGTGGTGACTTCTTAGGCCATGCGTTTTCATATTTTGGCCCATTTTCTTCGATTTTAGGTCCATTTTCTGTTCTTTTCTCTTCCCTATGCTCTTCTGAGTATAAGATATGAAAAAGAAAGATTAAGAGCACCAATTCTCACTAAATTGATAATAATTCATCCAAAATATAGGCTAAACATGAGGTAAAAATATGTATAATTTATCGTTTATCACTTAGCCAGCCAATCTATCCCCAATATTAGATCAAACTCCTCAAACAGAAGCTCCATCAAATTAGTCAGAAAAACTATCCCTCCAACCTCTAACGGAACATCTCTATATAGTTTGCTAACCCTAACAGATTGCCCCAATGGACTGAGTATAGTCACCTCACTAGAATTATTCTCAACCACAATCCCCATGTTTTCAAATACAATGCTAGCTACATAGAAATGTGTGGAACCTATGCCTATCAAAGCAAGATAAGGTATCTCATAAATTAAGAATGTACCGGGAATGACGTCTGTAGCATCTCTGTCCTCTCAGTGACTTATAACATATACAAGAGCAGGCTACCTTGCCTTAGTCTGACCAGCACCTTTGCCCGATGCTTTCTGTCCACGATCCATACCGTTACCATCCCTAGCCTGACCACGGCCACTTTTGTGGCTGCTGAACTACCCTCTGTGGCTACGCACTACTAGAACCCGGAGCTTGCACTTGATAGGCCCTCAATGGGCACTCTCGAATGTTGTGCTCTAATGATCCACATGTAACACCTCAAACCCGGACCAGACGTTATGGCTGAATCTAGTGTATCACATCAAAATGTGGTGCAAGAAACGGAATTTTCAGTAAAAGTTTATTTAATGATCAAATCTTTAGGTCAAAAACTTTCCAAAATTTAGACTGATTGGCAAAAATTTGAATTTAATTCAAAACTCGTCTAGTTTTTATCGCTTGTGAAGAATTCTACAAATTACGTTATTAAGAGTTGAAAACGTCTTAGTAAAACGATCTGCCATATTTATTATTGTTGATTACTTAGACTGACCAAAAACCGCGAAAGTTTTTCTAGTTGAAAACCATGAAGTTTAAAATGTGTCATTCTTTAAAAATAATTATTATTTTAAAAACTCGTTTATCCTATTCTAGCAGTTTAAAGTAAGAATTCAAAGCCTAATTAAAAGTTAAATCCTCAAATGGCCTTAATACAAAATAAAAAACCTATTAAGAAATTTTAAGTGAATAAAATCCAAAGCAAAATAGCAACAATCGCATGGCCACCTCCAAGTCCCTCATAGCTCCAAATCAGCTAAGACTGGGGATTACCTATACAATTAAAAGAGAGGGTAAGTTTGCAAAAACTCAGTATGTAATCCCCTATCAGCCAAATAGAATAGTACATGTAGATACAGTCTGGGCCTGAGCCCTATTAAGTAGCAGAACAGTCTAGGCTTTAGCCCTATACAATAACAGTGTGGGCCTAGGCCCAATACAGTATCAGTACAGTGCAGATATGCAAGCCAACCCAATTCAACCAACATACCATCCGTACCAACCAACACACCATGTGGGGATTAAATCGACCCACCCAGCTAGCACATCAATATCGCAGCGAAGCTGCTAGTAATAATAACGCAGCAAAGCTGCTAGTGTCAGTAAACATGGTGAAGCCACTATAATCAGAAAATGTGGTAAAGCCACCAGTAACAGAAAATACTTGGCAAAGCCACTATACAATACTTCTTCCATATCAGAATCCCCACCCCATGCAATATTCCGTGACATAAATATTACGTGTATGCAGTATGTCATACTCAGAATTAGTCATATAAATATCATACACATCAATCAACCTACCACTAGGGGTAAAATGGTCTTTTCATCAGTTAATGGTGAAATGGTAATTTTACCCCTCAAGGGTATTTTGGTAATTTTACTAATTATGGGTCTCAGTACAAATAACGACCCTTTAGAAGGTCTACAATCATCTCAAATGACTCAGAGGACCTAATCGGTCATAACAGTATAAATGGGCCCAAGGCCCATTACTCGACCCAAGTGGGCCCATATGCTCGTGTGGTTTATTTAGCCCAAATTCAGTCACGGCTATCCAATTTACAAAACCTAGTCCAATAATTTTCACTTACCATGGATTTTATCCGTGTGGGGCCCACTAGCACATCGGGCCCACACGGCCCATTTCTGCCTAGCGAGGCCCATAATGGCCCAAGCCCATGAAAACGCACGTGGAGGCCTCTACAATCTGTTGCCCATGATTTGTAGGCTCAGTTTACCACACGAGCATTTGCACACTTAGAGGCCTCGACTGTCGAAGTTTTAGCTTTTCGGCTTTTGCCGATTTACAGTAGAGAAGGGTGTGATTACAGATCTTTTTGCAAAAACGTAAGATCACCCCGCGAGCACCAAACCTATAATCAGCTAGGGAATCCAGTTAAGCGACTGCCAAAAGATTTAACACCCACTTCCTAATCATTAATCTAAAATTGGCACTTATTACCTCCTTAATCAAGTGGAATTCGCCCTATTTCACTTATATCCTTGGCTAAAAACTATCGCCCGCCTTTTATTGATTACCTGAATCACATACGCAGATCTTATTAGCTGGAACTGCTCAACTATGTGGTTTGAATCCATAGATATTAACCCATAGTAACATATACAGTATTCGGCTCTTACCCACTAGAAGGTAAATCCAAGTATTTATCTTAAAGAATATTAAAGAAAGACTTAAGTTGCTTCAATTCCACATGCAACTTCTTCGCCCTCTGAGAAACCCGATTGCCCAAGCATACCTACAAAACCAAAACAAAACAATCGAGAAGGAATAAGAAGGCCAAAGTTGATTAGACTAACAAAAACTAAGGTCGGCAGAGTTATAAAAGGAGATTTTGACAAGAGAAACGAAAAGAGGAAAGAAGAAAAGCACTTACTGACCGCCAGAGAAAACATTCACTAGAGCAGAACAAGATTTGAGAAAATATTAACTTTCAGCCTCAAGAAAACCAACTGCTTGAGAAAGGAGATATTCGGCTTATGAGAGAAAAGAGTGAAGCACGAAAAATGAAAAGGAGGGGGAGGAAAGGTAGGCAGAATATAGCAATCATCGATTGTAACAGAAAGAAAAGAAAAGCAGAGATTCCACTACCAATGAAAACCAAAAGGAAGAAGGGTGAGGGAGAAGAGCAATCGGCCAAGATTCAAGTTGCCAAAGTAAAGAACAGGAAGGAGAAGTCAAAGAGAAAGACTACCAAAAGGTTAAAAAGTAATTCGACTAACAAAACATGTACGAAACGCAATAGGCAACCAAAAGAGTATAAAGAAACTACCGAAAAAGAGAGCAAAAACTAACACAATTCGGCACTAAGTGCCTATGACCGATTATCCCACCAAGAGAGCCCTACTTTCGGCAAACAACATCTACTTCCCAACTACTTGATCCCCTCATCAATTCTCTCTACCAACCATTCAATTCCTATGATTCACTCCCCTAACAACTCTAAGACCAGTTCAAACTCAGTGTTTTAGTCTAACTCCACCTCTTACACAGCTTAAGCAGCAAAAAGACAGCCACTGTGTGCAATAGGACTCGAACTCAAGTCCCTTAACATAGAAAACATGCCACCTTGCCACCCTACTATAGGCTCTCTCTGTGTCCTAAAACAAGCATTATTATTTATAAGACCTACAAGCCAATGTCTAGATTCATTTAAGAGAAAAACTAAAAATTCTGCAAAAGCCTAGACTTGAACCTAGGCTTCTCTATCACTCCCAAACACATCTAAATCACTTAGCCATCACACCAAACAAGCAATTTGTGTCAAATCATACAAAATTAAAGACCCTAAATTTTTAGGGCGTTACACCACACCTCAAACACACTCCAGTCCTCCTCCAACACTCACCCTGATAGCGTTTACCACAATCCCCACAAGGTAAAATCCCAGTAGGCACAACTGGGGGCCCAACTTTAATCGGCCCATCAGATCTGGCCTTTTTCTTAGGCCTCTGTACAGAAATCAAGGGCTTTGAATCCTCTTGTTCTTACCCCTTTCGCGGTCTCTGTTTTAGCGCTAGCGTACTTAACCTCATCAGCCATTTTTGCCTTCTCTACCAAAACAGAGAACTCTTGGTCCCTCTACGAAGCTATCAGTACCCTCAGATTATCCCTCAGCCCATCCTCAAACTGAACACACCTCCTATACTCAGATGCCACCATACCTCATGCATAGTAGCTCAGTCTCAGGAATTTGGCCTGATACTTGGCGACTGATTGGTCTCCCTGTGTGAGATTCAGAAACTCACACCTACAAGCGTCAATGTAGCTCACTCCCATATATTTCCCTTGGAAGGCAGACTTAAAGAACTCCCAAGTTAGACATTCGAGCTACGTGCCCTCTCTAACAGTCAACCACCACTGGTTGGCCTCATCGCACAGCAATGAGACTACACCCTTCAGTTTCTACTTAGGGGTGCAATCCAAGTCATCCATTATCCTCTCAGTAGGCTCAATCTAGTACTCAGCCACATTAGGGATAACTCTAGTGACACCCTAAATAACTCAGCTCCATTAGACTGGAGTTATTCCGTAACTGACCCTCGGCCCCCAGAGCCAGTATTGGGCCCAACAACCCTCTCTAATATCCTCAACATGGCTCGAGACAATGCATCGTCCCCAGCCATACAATTTTGAGACCCAGTCTCTATAGTAGGTGACACTGGCATCTCACTCGTATCCAAATTTGGCATTCTGCCCAGAGAAGAAGACTCAGCTCGAGCCCTTCTACGGCCTCTACCTCGGCCTCTAGTACCACGTCCACGGATACCTCATGTGCTCATGTCTATTTGGATTTATCTGTATTACAAATTTGAATCAGTTATAGTTTCAGTATTTATTAGCAGATGTTTTATGTAAAGCAGAATCATAAATTCGGAGTTTATTTTCGTAAGTCGCAGTCTCTATCAGTTTTACTACAGTTTCAGTATATACTAACTAGAGTGGTTTCAGAAATATCTATCTATAGTATCATAACAATTTATCAGAATACTTACAGGATCAGCGCTAGAGACTCAGTGTACCACATACTCAATCAAAATATTTCATATCATTTGAAAATCAATTCTTTAAAACCAAAATTTTTAACCCAAAATCCACAGTCAAGTTTTGAAACCTGACTCTGATAGCACTAAATATAACACCCAAACCCGGCCTAGACTTTATGGCCGAATCTGGTAGTGTCACATGATAAGGTGTTTGAAAACTTAGCCGTCACGAGAAAACATTTCAGTCCATTCACTCTCATTTGCCTCAGAAACGCTTATTCATTTATTCGATTTGGTTAAAACTCAGTTGAATTGCGGAAGCTTTTAAAAACAAATAAAAACCATAAAAACAAATAAAAACCAATGTTAAGAAAATAGTCCAAAAGTCCCCAAGTCACATCAAAATACCCTAAATAGAATAATAATAAAAATAATAATCCATGGAACAGAATAAAATACATGTGGCCACCGTTGAGTCCTCTGTTGCATTGAATCGTCAAGTCTGGAGATTACCTGTACACATTAAACAGAAGGGGTGAGTTTACGTAAACTCAGTGTGTAATCCCCACAGAAAACATGCATACAGTCAGATCATCAGATATCAGTCAAAAGCAATCTAGGGCCTAAGCCCATCACAGTTTCAGATTCAGTTTGGACCTTAGCCCATTTTAGATATAAGTTAGGCCTTTAACCTATTATAGTAATTGATATGCATACAGTAATTAGAAATCAAAATCCTACCCTTCATCCTCTACACACTATCTCAGACCATCCCTACACACCATGTGGGGTTTAAAACACCCACCCAGCCCTACACACCAAGCTATACCGAATGCAACACATAACAGTAGGTTCACAGTCGACTTGGGCGACCCGTGCAACCTTAGAAAACATTTCAGTTAAATGGGCCTACACGCCCATGTGGCTTGCCCGTGTGGGCCCACACGCCCAGATTGGCCATGGTCAGTGTGGATCACATGGCCTGGCCCAAATTCTCACACGCTCATGTGGAATACCTATGTGGACCCACACACCCGTGAAACCCACACAGCCCAAATCAGTCTAGCCCGTGTGTCGCACTGGCTAACCTAGCCATCACACGGCCTTGTCTAGTGCACAACTTGGCCTTCGTTGATCATACGGCTGTGTTCTTCGCACACGGCCTACCACACAAGTGACCACACGTCTATGTGGCATCGATAGTTTGTGTTTTCGGCTTTCGCCGAATCCTATTTCTATGTTTTTGGGTACACACCTGTTCTGATTTTGCAGCAAACGCAATTCCAACACCACTAGAACTAACAAACAAAAATGACAATCAAAGATCTTCAGCCCTTTAACAATCAAAGATCTTTAGTCACTTATAATCATACTCAAACAAAAACGCAAGAGACGGCCAATCACTAAACTAACAAAAATGTTACCTTCAATTAAACAATGGGGGTTTCGCACCCTTAAAATGACAATCAAAGATCTTTAGCCCTTTAATTATCTCCTAAACACTAACTGAATCCCAATAAGCAATGATTCATCAATCCAAAATAATAATACACTAATCGTACTAACTAATAGCGAAAAGAGGACCGAAATAACGAAATGTAGGGACTTATCATCAGAAAGAAAATGATAGCAATAAGAAAAGAGAAGGAAAATTTGGTAGAGAAGGAAATTTCGGTAAAGAGGGAAGAAAGAAACATTAGGAAAATTTGAGGAAGGCAAACCGTTTTTTTGAAAAAAATAAAAATAAAACTAACTTGATATACTCCACTATCCCCAAATCCCTAAATTTACTCTTCCAAATCCCACGATCCTATAACCACTCCAAAATCCCCACTCGGCTGAAATTCTTGTACATCACCATAAAAAAATAACACCTATGCTCAAGCAGGGATTCGAACTCCAGACCTCCAACACACCAACACACAACTTAACCACCAGACCAACTGTTATATACCTACAAACAACTAAACTTAAACCTTTTGAGAAAGGTTAAGGCTTTATTCAGAAAAAGAAAAAATTCACCCAAAATAAGGCTTAAACTTACGACCTCACACACACACACCAAGAACACTTAACCACTGAAGCAGACAGATATTTGTGTCACAATTTAGCAGAAACAAAAATAAGAATTTTGGGGCATTACACCATATTTATTTAATATCATACTAACATTCATAAACCAAATTAAGCACTTATATGAAACATAAAATTAACTCATATGTTAATATACCAAAACCCATGCATCACAAGCCCATCCAATGGCTATTTACAATCAAAATATTTGTATGCCAACATTGGCTAACCAAAACCTCTACATGCCATTATATCTATAATCAGTATCATATTTGTACCAAAATGTGCCCATGGATAGTGTGGGTGATATTCGCCAAACGTCCAATCCAACGAGCTTCCGTATCACTATAAAGCAGATGAAATAAAACAAAGTAAGCACTTAGTGCTTAGAAAGTCCGTATAACAGGAAATTAACTTACCATGCATTTGTACAATAAGCAAACATACACATGCAATCCAAACAATTTGGTGATAGCCTAAGCACACAATATCATCAAACATGTTAGTTATTAATTTCATATAAATATTAATAACAAAGATGAGCTCATCAAATTCCAAGTTCCATGCATGTCATATATTTTTCAGATATTGATTCCATTTTGATTTTCACTTGTCTAGTTGTCAGAATTTCATCCGATAAATCATTTGAAATCTCGATGGATACGAGGGTAGTACACATAAAGTGTACAAATCAGAAATCCATCAATTCATGCTTGAAAGTACTCATCAGAGCACTTAAACAGAAAGCTTTCTGTCTCAAGCACTATAACGGGAAGCTCATTGAACCATGTAATAGGAAGCTTATCCGGGCTTAGTAACGGGAAACTCACCAAGAGCCTATATCGGGTATCTCCGAAGAGCACTTAACGAGAAGCTCTGAAGAGCACTTAAATAGAAAGCACTAGATAACCATGTAACGGAAAGTTCAAGTGAGCACTAACGGGAAGCTCTGAGGAGCCTTTAACGGGAAGCTCACAAAGAGCCTATAAACAAAATGATCATAAGAGCATAGGTGTGCCTACAACATATGCAGATCACAACCAGTCGAGATGCTCTGAAGAGTATTTAACAGAAAGCTCGCAAGAGCACTATAACGGGAAGCTTGAGAGGGCTTCTAATGGGACACTCTTTTGAGGTATGGTATGTCTGCAACAAATGCTGGACTACTACCGTTTTGGGAAATAGAACCCTGTATCCAATCGAATTTCATTCATTTAAACATGATTTAACTTTTATTAGGTAATTTCAGATTATGCAGGAAGATTTCATACACATGGCCAATACAACATTCACATATTTGACATTTACATAATATACATATTCAACATTCAATATAAGCATATAAATATACACAATTATGCTACATGAACTTACCTCATCAGTGTTTGTGAGTTGTAATCTACTAATCCATTACTTTTTGTTTTCCTTGATCCAATTCTGTATTTGGTCTTTCTGGATCTATATAAATGAATTTAATCATCAATTTATTACGTTTCACATTAAAATCAACTTAATTCACATCTTAGGCAAAAGTACCAGTTTTGCCCCTATACTTTTAATTAATGACGATTTCGTCCTAGGTTTGGAAAATGAAATTCATGTAATTTATCCCGTATTCCAAGCCTAGCCGATTTTCATATATAACAATAATAATCCATAAATTTCACAAAAAAATAGGATTGTTTTGGTGAATTTTACAACTTTACAATTTAGTCCCTAAATCACAATTTCATCAAAATCCCCATTTCAAAAGTTGTTTATCTATTAACAACCTTTCATTTTCTACCATAAATTCTGAAATTTCAGCATACTCATCCATGGCAAAAATATTATACTTTGATAACTTTGCAAATTGATCCCGAAATTAGATAGACTAAGTTATTCCAATCTTAGAAATATAAAAAATACTAAAAATGGGACAAGGTTACTTACCCAATTAAGCCAAGAATGTTTGCTTGAACCCTTTTCTCTCACCTAGGGTTTCCATAGAATTTGGGGAAGAAGATGATAATAATAATATGATATTAAATTATTATCATCTTTATTTATTTCTATTTCCAATTTAGTCCTTTTCTTTTTCTAAATTTCCATGGATGAATCATCAAAAATATCTATTAACTTCTTTTAATGGTCTAATTACCATATAAGAACCTCAAGTCTTGAATTCTATAGCTATTTAATCCTTCTAGCTACTAGAATTAAACTTTTGTGCTTTATGCAGTTTGGTCCTTTCCTCCTAATTAAACATAAAATGGGTAAAATTTTTGTATCAAAATTTTATACGATACCGCTATCATAATTCAAACCATAAATTAATATTAAATCAATTTGCTTATGGATTCAGATTTGTGGTCCCGAAACCACTGTTCCTACTTCACTGAAAATGGGCTGCTACAAAATTTGTTGATGGTTGGTTGATTAGTTATTTGTTAATTAAGTTAATATTTATGTTTGATGTATTCATTGTTCAATTATATCAAAATGCTTAATACATTAGAATTGACACATCTAGTGGAAAATCTAGATAAACGAGACCGAGAGGAGAGTTTATCATTAAATAGTTTAATATAATTGTGCCAAATAGTGAGACCGAGAGGAGAACCTAGGTGGTAATTTTTAGTTTAGGATGAGACCGATAGAAGAATCCTATCTAAGAGTGACTATCAATATAATCGATATAGATTTATCGACCATCGGTTTATCATTTACATTTTCTAAAACAACAATAAAGAAAATTAGATTAGTTAGTTTAATTGATAATTTAAATTTAGTTTATAAATAATTTTTTATTCGAACTTGTACTAGTACTTTCTTTCTAACTCGATTAGGTTAGTAATTGCTTACTTGTAATTAACTTGATAAACATATTTAACCAAATGGTAATCTTTTGGGTTCAAACCTTGGGATACTTGAGTGTCCCATTAACACTACAAATATTACAACCAACATTGTACGCTTGTACTTAAAATTGCACTTTTAAATTGCTTTATAAATTTTTTGTTTCTGCGCACAAGCTTGTGCAGTCAGTTGCTGATCATTTATAGGTTCACTATTAGGAGTTCATTCTGGAACCATTTCTGTAGGGTTTTGTAAAAATTTCCTTAAGTACCTCTTTACTTCGAGGGTTGAATTCATTCATGTAGCTTTCTTCAAGGACAGTAGTATGAGTAGACACTATTATAGTTTGCTCTTTCGATTATAAAATAAACCACCATTTGTTCCCTTTGGATATCCTACAAACATGCACAATTTTGTCTGTAAGTCCAACTTCCTTGCATCTTTATCCAATATGTGAGCTGGGCATCCCCAAATTCTTAAATAATTGAGGTTCAACTTCTTGCCATACCATAATCCATATGAATCTTTTGATGTTGCCTTAGTTGGCGCACCATTTAGAATATAGTAAGTTGTTTGTACCGCTTATCCCCCAAAAGAGATTGGTATCTTCGAATAACTTAACATCGAACATATCATGTCTCGCAACATTCGATTCCTTCTCTTTGCTACGTCATTCTGTTGTGGAGTGCTTGAAGCATTCAACTGGGATAGAATCTCATTCCTTATGAGGCACCCTAAGAACTCATTAGATAAATATTCCCCACCTTGACTAGACCAAAATGTCTTTCTGGGTAAACCTAGTTGTTTCTCCATTTTCGCATGAAACTCTTCAAATTTATCAAAGGTTTCACTCTTTGCGGTGTTTTAGGTACACATACTCATATCTGGGATAATCATCAATAAAGGTTACATAATACCCATAACCATCTCTTGCACTAACACCCATGAGGTCACATATGTTAGTGTACACAAGTTCTAAGAGTTTTACGACCCTCATTCCTTTTTTATTAAAAGATCGCTCTATCATCTTACCTTCCAAGCAAGATTCACATTGTGGGAGATCAATTTATTTAAGAAAACTTAAGATGTCATCTTTCTCAAGTCTAGTGATTATTTCTTTGGTTAATATGACCAAGTCTCAAATGTCAAAGGTTCGTCTCATTAGAGTGAGAAGTTTAAGTCTTTTATTCATTGTTTCAGTCTCAAGTATTTTGGACATATTTGGTTTTATAAAATAGAGATGATTTGAAGTCCATCCATTACAGATAAGATTGTGATTTCTAAATATTGTAATTCTATTATTAAAAGTCATGGTAAAACTGTCTTTATATAAAAATGCAACCAAAATTAAGTTTTAGTTAAAACTTGATACATAGAAAACATCTTTTAAAATAATCTTCCTAAAATTATCAAAATAAAGACGTACATCTCCCACTGCTTCAGCTACCACGGTTGTCCTGGTTCCAATCTACAATGATAGACTCTTATCTTTAAGATCTTTTGTCTCCTCGAACCCTTATAGAGAAACACAAACATGATTAATAGCTCCCAAATCAATGACCCAATAGTCTATTGAATCTTCTACTAAACAAGCTTCTATGATAGATAGTTCCATACCTTTGCTTTTGGTGGCTAGATATTCCTTCCACTTTTTACATTTCAATTTAAAGTGAATTTTCTTACTAGAAAAGAAGCATTTAGACTTAGATAAGTCTTTAGGCTTTTTGGTTCTCTTCCTTTTCACTTTTGGTTGCTTGGAAACCTTAGCTTTACCTTTCTTAGCATGTTTTTCCTTCCCTTTTGAGGAAGAAGTGACAACTATGTTTTATTTTACTTTTCGAACTTGTTAACCAATATTCAACATCAACTCATAAGACTGTAACTACTTCATGAGTTGTGTAAGCGTCAAGTTCTTATTCCCAAGGTTATTTGTAGCTTGGAAACCTACAAAAGCTTTAGACAAACTTTTAAACACCATCTTAATTTGAGTGTTCTCGTCCAAATTGGCCTTATTATCAGTAGTCTCACAAAAATATCCCATAAGAGTAATCATATGGTCTTTGATCGAAGTGTCGGGCTTTTGCTAGGCACTCATCTAGCTAGTTATAGTAGACTATTGAGTCAAGGTAGCTTGCTCTCTAAACATGTCTTCTAACTTATCTAGAATTGTTTTGGTAGTCTTACAACTCTCCAATTGCTTATATAGGATGTTGGTCACGCTTGCCAACATATAGTAATAAGTTATCTCATCAGAATCCTCCCTATGTTTTCTAGCCTCAGCTTGAGTCGTGGGAGGGCACTTATTATTAAGAACTATTTTAAGCTTCTCATAGCTTAGGACAATCATAAGTTCCTTTTGCATTCCTTACATTTATTTTCGTACAGTTTGTGTTCAGTGAGTATGTTTAATAAGGGAGTAGGTGTCATTTTTTAACTAAAAAAATAAAATATTTATTTATTAATATCTTTGTATAAGCAAATGTTTGAAAACATTTTGCAACATTACGATATGCATTAAAATGATTCATGTGTCTTACATTAAACCTTGAAAACGTTTGTAAGTTGTTGCAATGATAATTCCTACACCTATTGAATTAAGCCACTGTGGGGTGATCGTGATTAACTGGTAAGAACATGGATTTCCTTCCAATTAGCACATGAACCTAATTCCTTAGGTATTCATATGTACTAATAATCGTGTAACATTTGGCTTATAGGGAAATGTGCCCATATTATAGTAAACATGTAACTGTTTTTCTATATATTTGAACAATGAATAAATAGATAAATCTAATTTCACATTTCACTGTGATTGTTTTTGTATTGTTGTCTTGCATGTTTTGCATACATAAAGAAATTGTAACAAACCAATATTAGCTCATTGATTGTCTAAGTTCAAACTGATGATAAGTGGCACTAAAAGAATGTTTACATTGTAAGAAATACAACTTACTTCATTAGATAAACTAAACGAGTCTGCAATCATGTAAAAGAATCAAAGTGAACATTTGATTCAAATAATTAGAAGGATTATGTCGTCTACAATTCCAATTAGAGAGATGACTAATCTTGGCTATCAAGTAGTTTAATCTACATGTAACGCCCCAAATTTTGGGGCCTAGAAGTTTTGCATTTTGTGCATAGAGATAGCAAAGAGGATGCACATATGAGTTAATTTGTGCATTCTAGTGACAAGAATGGGCCTGCTGGTCTGGTGGTTAAGTGAGTGTTAGCGAACCTCAAGGTTGTGGGTTCGAGTCTTATGTATGTATATTGGAAACATTTAATTTTGACTGGCTTTAAATTAGTATTTTATTTTTATTTTTATTTATTTTATTATAATCATTCTATTTTATTTTTATTTTTATTATCTTTATTTTTGTTTTTGGTTTTCATGCTTTCTTCTCTTACTTTTCAACTTTTGTTTCTTTTACTTTCTTAAATATATTCTCGAAAATGATTCTAGCTGTGGACCTCAGAAATTCTACACCTTTGTCATCATCTCTGATCGCATAATGGGTGTGGGATTTTGACCTTGTCTACACAATTTTTGTTTTGCAAATTTTCTATTTTGGCAAATGTTGTGGGCATGGTAACCCCTTGGGTTTTGGTTTTGATCGCTGTAAGTGAGGGAAATACGTCATATTACGATGCATTCTCGATATAGCTAAGGTTAGTAAGGTTTGAGTGGCCAAAATGGGAGTTTTGAGGCTGTTTTAGGGTGGTTTCGAGACCAACATGATGGCCACACTAGTGTGTGCCAAGGCACACAGCCATGTAAAATTGGGTCATTAAGGTTCCGGGTCAAACTGGGTGCTATACAACCGTGTGGCCAATTTGGGGATTTTGTCAAAATTTACACAGCCGTGTCCCTTAGGCACACGAGCTTGTGGGTTTGGGAATTAGGGACTTGGATTTAGAGTCATATGGCCTGGCTACACGGTTGTCTGACTAATTTGGGGATTAGTGATCCCACTTGGGCGTGTGTTTCAAAACACACGGGCGTGTCTTTCAAAACAAATGGCCATGTTTGGTGGCCAAACAAGCATGTGATACCTTCACACGGCCGTGTCTACCTTGAACCCTATTTTAGTGAAATTGGACAATGAGTTACACGCTCTGTTCCCACGGCCGTGTCCCTGCTTCACACGGGTGTGTGCCTCTATCGCATGACTGTGTGCTACCCTTCACCCAACTGTATGGACCCCCACATGGCCAAGATTACTCCACACTGCCAGAGCACACGGGTGTGTGGCCTTAACTCTCCACATTCTAATTTTAGGGCAATTCAAGTGCAATCGCGATTCTATGTTTTCCAACCATTAACTAAGCTTACTGAAGGTAGATTTGACTCTATTCTGATTTTGGTTTATGTGTTACTTTTGATTGATTGTGTGATGTGTTAGGTACTGAATCTAGGTGTATGAGTGTACACACTTCTAAAACTGATTGACTAATTGTGAAGGACTATTTGAAATTACATTCTGAATTGGTACATCTTCATACATACATTTGCACACACACAGCTGCATATAAAGTTTTGAGTGAGATTTTGAAAAGAAGGGAGATTTACGATTTAGCAGTTTAACTGTATATTGTAAACCCTAATACCTAGAGGGTCGAAGGCGGTCCCAATACCCTGAGGGTCATGGATGATTTGACTGTACTGCGAATTTCTGCACTGCACTATATAGCACATACGTCAGCATCGCTGCATTTCATTGACTGATCTGGCAGTTTTACTGCAACCTATTAGTATAGTGAATTTTTGCATTGCACTGTACCGCATGTACGTTAGATCATTGACTGATCTGGTAGTTTTACTGCAACCTATCAGTATAGCAAATTTTCACATTGCATTATATCGCATGTACGTCAGCCACATTACGTACTACTATCTGATCTAGCAGTTCCTACTGCATGTCTGTATCGTGGTTTACCGCATTGCACAGTACAACTTATACGCTAGCTTTGCTATGTAATATATGTGACTACAGTCTATCTGTATACTGATAGCCCTAATTCTCAGAGGGTTGAGGGCGGTCCAATACCTTGAGGGTCGTGGACAATGCTGATAATCATCGATGTCGGAAAACCAGGGATGATATCATATGGAGTACAGGGTTGGATAGGCTTTTCGAGGTCCTACTTGGAGTGTAGGGATGGGTGGGTTAGTTTAATCCCCACAGAGAGTATAGGGTTGGACGGAGATGGTATGTTGGCTGGATGGGTGGGTTATTTAATAACTCATTTGCGCTCATATGCATCTGATTAATCTGTTGACTGATTTGATACTTGTGAATGGTTGAGAATTTCTGATACTGTGATTGAATGTGATACTGTGACTAAATATGATTGTACAGTTGACTGAAAGGCACTTGAGCCTATGAGAATTTTGTAGACTCTGTCTATATCTGTCTAACTGAACTATTTTTATGATTGACTTATGAGCTATTGCTACCATATCTAAATGGCACATGAGTTTGAGCGTGTCTGATTGTCCCATGTGACCGAAAAGTATTTATGGTATGTTGATTTTGGGCGAATACGCTCAACTGTCATCTATCAGTGAGGTTGCTTTGCATTTATTGACTGATTCTGAATAACTCTATAAGTTAGTTCTGCTTCGCAATTGAATCTGAACTACTTTCAGGCTTTCTTTTTCTATCCCTATTTTTGTTTCTATAGATTTACTAGTTTGATCTTACACTGAACTCGAGTAGCTCACCCCCTTCTTCTATTTCTCTTTCAGGTACAGTTTTGGGTTTTGGATGCTGGACTCAGTACGCGGAGGCCTTGAACAGTTTTGGTAGAAATAAGTTATAAGCATTTTTTTTAGGTTTTAATTGTCATTCCTTTAAGTTTGTATTATAAAGTTTCATAATACTGTGGTACAACTCTTGTTAAGTTTTCATTTGTATGCTTTAAACTGTTAAACTTACTGATGAATTTTATATGATTAAACATTTTAAATTGCTTTGGGATAAATGTTTTCAGAAATTAAATTTTGAACGACTCGATTTGTAAAATTTTCTCACGATCACTTCGGTGATCAATGTAGCATTCCGAATTCAGTCTACACTTCTAGGCCAGATTTAGGGTGTTACGTTTAGCGGTATCAGAGCCAGGTTTACAAAAAGTCAGCCTGTATTTTTCTACACGAATGTGTGCACAAATCATTATTTTTGGAAATATTTGAAAAAAAGGTACCACAAAAATTGAAACAGTTTGGATTTTGTAAAATGATTTATGAAAATGAACTGTTTGAGACTCTGATGCTGGTCTAGGTAAAAATTTGAAACTGAGATACTTGAATTTAGATTTTGTATTTATTCTGTGTGGGTTCTGGAAATGTAGATTTCCTAAGGTAGCGACGTACTGATATGGATTTTGAGGGTAAACAGGATCACGATGAGTCGTCCTCTGGGGTGTTAGACTGTTCAGGAACCAGTAGTCAATGCGATTTTGCCAGCCTCGGATAGCGATAACCTGGAGCCTAGTACTGAGGCACTGACCTAGTTAGTGAGGGAAGTGCTGGAGGAAGTGTTTGAGGCTAGCATAAGAGGAATTAGTGAAACGATACAGGCAAGGTGCGTGGACTGTGGGAAGAGGAGAGATCACAGTTCTCTGAGGTTGGAGCCTCCTTCTGTGAAGCGTACTAGGATGCAACTGAATGATAGTAAAAGTAGTGTAGGTAGTGGCACGAGTGTACCATCTTACGAACATTGTAAGAGGCACCGTGCAGGCGAATGTTGGAGGAAGTTAGGAGCGTATCTCAGATGCGGGTTTAAGGAGCATTAGGTTTGAGGTTGTCCTTAGCGCTTTTGAGCTAGGTATGGTTAAGTATGTTTGGATGAGTTAATTTGAGTACATTAATGATGTATGTGAGATATATGTCTGCTTCAGTAGGTATGTGCTCTGGGTGTGTGTGACAGGTTCCAAGTTCAAGTTTAGCATGATAGTGTCTTGGAATTAAAGTGCACAGCAGGAGCATAATGTTATGGTCCAGTTTACAACTGTCCTGTTTGTTGGAAATTTCGGGGATAAAATTTCTTTAAAGAGCAGTGAATTGTAACGCTTTAAATTTTGTGCCTAAAATTTTTGCATTCTGTGCATAGGGATAGCAAGGAGGATGCACGTATGAGTTAAGTTGTGCATTCTAGTGACAAGAATAGGTCTGCTGGTCTGATGGTTAAGTGAGTGTTAGCGAACCTCAAGGTTGTGGGTTCGAGTCTTATGTGTGTATATTGGAAACATTTTATTTTGACTGGCTTTAAATTAGTATTTTATTTTTCTTTTAATTTTTATTTGGTTCATTATAATCATTCTAAATTATTTTTATTTTTATTATCTTTATTTTTGTTTTTGGTTTTCACGATTTCCTCTCTTACTTTTTAACTTTTGTATCTTTTGCTTTCTAAAATAAATTCTCAAAAACAATTCCGGCTTGTGGATCTTGGAAAATTTGCTCCTCTATCATCATCTCCGATCACATAATAGGTATGGGATTCTGACCTTGTCTACACAATTTTTGTTTTGCAAATTTTCTGTTTCGGCAAATGTTGTAGGCATGGTAACCCATTGGTTTTGGGTTTTGATCGCTGTAAATGAGGGAAATATGTCATATTACAATGCATCCTTGATGTAACTTAGGTCGGAGATGGTTTGGGTGGCCAAAACAACAGTTTCGGGGCTATTTTAGGGTGGTTCTGAGACCACCATGACGGCTACATGGGTGTGTGCGGAGCCAAACGACCATGTAAAATTTGGTAATTAAGGTTCTGGGCCAAATTGGGTGCCACACGGCTTGGCCACATGGCCGTGTGGCTGATTTAGGGATTTTTTCAAAATTCACATGGCCGTGTGGGTTTGGGAATTAGGGATTTAGAATTTAAAGTCACATGGCCTGGCACACGGTTGTATGACTGATTTAGGGATTAGGGATCCTACACGGGCGTATGTTTGAGAACGCACGGTCATTTCTAGTGGCCACACGGGCATGTGGGCTATGTTTGCCCTGCGCCCTATTTTAGTGAAATTGGATAGTGAGTTACAAGGCTTGTTCCCACGACCGTGTCCCTGCTTCACACGGGCATATGCCTCTGTCACACAGCTGTGTGCTACCCTTCACACGAGCGTATGAACCTCCACACGGCCTGGATTACTCCATATGGCTGGACCACACGGGCGTGTGACCTTAACTCGCCACATTATGATTTTAAGGCAATTCAAGTGCAGTCACAATTCTATATGTTCTAACCCTCGATTAAGCTTACTAAGGGTAGGTTTGACTCTGTTCTGACTTTGGTTTATGTGTTACTTGTGATTGAATGTGTGATGAGGTAGGGACTGAATCTGGGTGTATGAGTGTACACAGTTCTAAAATTGATTGACTAATTGTGAAGGATTGTTTGAGATTACATTCTGAATTGGTACATCTGTATACATATATTTGCATACACACAGCTGCATATAAAGTTTTGGGTGGGATTTTGAAAAGAAGAGAGATTTCCGATTTGGCAGTTTAACTGCATACTATAGCCCCTAATACCTAGAGGGTCGATGGTAGTCCCAGTACTCTAAGGGTCATGGACGATTTGACTATACTACGAATTTTCACACTGCACTATACAGCACATATGTTAGCATCGCTACGTATCATTCACTGATCTGGCAGTTTTATTGTAACCTATCGATATAGCGAATTTCTGTATTGCACTGTACCGTATGTATGTTAGCCACGCTACGTACTACTATCTAATCTGATAGTTCCTACTACACGTCTGTACTGCAGTTTACTGCTTTGCACAGTACAGCTTATACGCTAGCTTTGCTGCATAATATATGTGACTGGCAGCCTATCTGTATACTGATAACCCTAATTCCCAGAGGGTCGAGGGTAGCCCTAATACCTTGAGGGTCATGGACAATACTGATGATCATCATTGCCAGAAAACCCAGGATGACATCATATGGAGTGCAAGTTGGATGGGTTTTTCGAGGTCCTACTTGGAGTGTAGGGATGGGTGGGTTGATTTAATTCACACAGAGAGTGTAGGGTTGGACGGAGATAGTGTGTTGGTTGGATGAGTGGGTTATTTAATAACTCATTCGCACTCATATGCATCTGATTGATCTGTTGACTGATTTGATACTTGTGAATGGTTGAGAATTTCTGATACTGTGACTAAATGTGATATTGTGACTGAATGTGATTGTACTATTGACTGAAAGGCACTCGAGGCTACGAGAATTCTGTAGAATCTGTCTACATCTATCTAACTGAACTGTTTTTATGACTGACTTATGAGCTATTGCTACCGTACCTGAATAGCACGTGAGACTGAGTGTGTATGATTGTCCCATATGACTGAAAAGTATCTATGGTATGTTGGTTTTAGGTGAATACGCTCAACTGTCATCTATCGCTAAGATTGCTTTGCATATATTGATCGATTTTGAATGACTCTGTAAGTTAGTTCTACTTCACAATTGATTCTAAACTGCTTCTAGGCTTTCTTTTTCTGTCACTGTTTTTGTTTCTATAGATTTACTGGTTTGATCACACGCTGAGCTCGAGTAGCTCACCCCCTCTTTTGTTTCTCTTTCAGGTACAGTTCTGGGTTTTAGATACTGGACTCAGTACGCGGAGGCCTCAACTAGTTTTGGTAGAAATAAGTTATAAGTATTTACTTTCAGGTTTTAATTGTCACCCGTTTAAGTTTGTACTGTAAAGTTTCATAATACTGTGGTATAGCTCTTGTTAAGTTTTCATTTATATTGTTAAACTTACTGATGAATTTTATATGATTAAACATTTTGAATTGCTCCGGGATAAACGTTTTCAGAAATTAAATTTTGAATTACTTGATTTGTAAAATTTTCTCACGATCATTTCAGTGATCATTGTAGCATTCCAAATTTCGTCTAGACTTTTAGGCTGGGTTTGGGGTGTTACACCATAGATAGAAACATAGATGCACCCATTGGAAGAATGATATATTGGACTAGACCTAAGTTTAATTAATTCTTAATTCGTTTGTGAATTGATTCACTTGTGACATTCATGGTGTGACTTACCTAAATCCTGAGATAGTCACTAACTATGTGTTTGTAACTCAGTGCTTTGATATAAGTGGAGTCTTATTCTCTAAAGATGATCAAGTCAATAGCTAGTATGTTGTGTACATGACTTGTGTATGATATGGCTTTACAAGCAAACAATAGAATTTATAACTCGATTAAAGAATTAATGATATCCTCTCATTGGCATTGTGTGGATTGATAAAATATGAAACGTGGTCACGAGTTGCTTGTTATCAAACGAGAAATTTATCATAGTCATTAGTTGACAATGATCATATTAATCATTAAGAAGACACGATGGTATAAGATAAAATAAGATTGTATTAAGTAAATGTATTTAACTTAAAGAAATCAAGGATATCATATGAACGTTGTCGGGACCATTTTTTTTTAAAAACAAAAAACGGATGTCGAGTTAAAAATGAATACAAGAACAGGAGTCGCCACTAATCTTTGTTTGGGTGTGATTGGTCACCTTAAAAAGGGGGTTGTTTTTAATAAACGATTTGATTTATCAAAACAATGATTTTTGGTCTGTGAAAATCAGAAAAATGAGTTCGGGAGTTGGTTACGCACGAGGAAGGATTAGCACCCTCGATACACCCAAAATTGGTACCTTGTTGATTAATTAGTGTCTTTAGAGTCGATGGTTCGAAAACTTGGAAGAATTTAAGATACGATCCTTATTTGCTTTAAAACATTTAGTTTGATTGAAAATGTAAATCAAAGGCTGGTTCGCCTTAAGGTAAAACATCACATCCAATACGTTAGGACACGACGTTTCGACCTTTGAGGCTAAACTTGCCTTTTATTTAGAATTTGGGTATTTATTTGGAAAGGATATTCGAATACTTGGAATAAACGAAGAAAATCAAAGCCCAATACGTTAGGGTATAATTTCTCGAATTCCTAGGTACCGAACATTGCCTCGGTTTTAAAAAATCTTATCTCGAGATAACAAAATATCACGTCCAATGCGTTAGGATGCAATATCTCGAATTCTCGAGATTAAGTTCTTATATTGAAAACTTATGTATTTATTTTGAAAGGCTATTCAGTTATTTAGATTTAAACGAAGAACCGCAACCCAATACGTTAGGGCACGATTCCCGATTGTCTAAATACAGAATTTTGCCTTTATAAAGAAAATCATTTTTTGTATCAGGTAAAAGGTAATTTATAAAACGCGTGATGAAATGACAATAGAAGCATACATAATAGAAGGAAATGCGATAATAAAATATAATACGAACAAGAGTGATAATATGATATGCAAAATGATAATAATATATAAACTTTTTCTATTTAAACTTTGTGTTTTGAGAATGATATTCGAGGATTTAGATTTACGAGAAAACCGAAACCCAATACGTTAGGGTACGGTTCTCGAATTTCTAAACACCGAAACATTGCCTTTATAAAAAGATCAATTTGGTGTAAGATAAAAATGTTGCATGATTTATAATGAAAGTATTAAAACAAAGAATAGTAATAATAGTAATAATATTAACAAAAATAATAATGAAATGGTGTGTTAGTAACATAATAAGAATAGTAATATATTAATAATGAAAATCATAATAGATATATGAAAATAACATAAAAACGAACGTATATATATATAAAAAATAAGTAAGGTGAAGACATATATTAAAATACTAACTAATGCTATATATTTATATACATATATATACGTATTAAAAATATATACATAATAATATGGATGAAAAGTTTATTTATAATAATATTAAAAATATGGTATTAAAACATAATATGTACATAATACTATAATAAGGACACAGTATTTATAATAAGTTCATTGAAATATCTATATACATATGTAGATAATAACAACAAATTTAGAAATAAATAATAATAAAACGATGGGTATAACATGGTATTAAAGGTTTATACATAATACATACAAAAACATAATACAAATATTAAAAGTATGAATACGAAAAAAATATCTACTAAAGTATTTCAAAATATACGTACATAAAATAGATATATAATAACCTTATTTAAGAATAAGTAATAGTGAAAATAAAATATAATAATAATAATATTAGTTAAAATGATGATAAATAATAATTATATGATAGTGGAAATAAATATAATAGTAGTAGTGGAAAAAAAGGAAATAATAATATAAATAATACATATAAAATAATAACAATAAATAATATAATAAAAAATAGAATAACGAAATAAATTAACAAAATATCAAAATGATAAAAAGGATTAAATTGAAAGCAAAACGAAGGATCGGGGTAAATTTTAAAATAGGAACAAAGGTAAGGACCTATTTGAACACGCGTAGAACAAAAGGGGACTAAAAACGAAATTTACCCCTTTTTCCTAAAACGCTGCGTAGCTGGGGGACTAAATTGATGAACGTAACAAATGCTGGGGCTAATTTAAAACCTATGGAAACTCGAATGCAAAAGTCAGAAAAAGCGGAAGGGCCAAATACGCAATTAGCCCTTCCGCTAAGAAAACACGCGAATCCTAGCGGGTCAAGTCAGATAGATCCGACCCGGGGCCAAAACGACGTCGTTTTTAGGGTCCGGGCCAGGGCACGAAACGGTGCCGTTTTGATAGGCTATAAAAGCCTAAAAATTTCCAAAAAAACATTTTAGTCCGTTTTTTAAAAAAAACAGAAGAGGGCTCTCCTCTTCTCTCTGGGTCGAGCCCTGATCCAGGTCAAAGGACCGAGGAACTTCGCCGCAAGTCCATCACTGACCACCATCGCGGTGGCCGAAATTCGAAAAGGTAAGTCTTTTTTTCCTTTTTTTTTTAAGATTATGTATATGTGTATATATATTTACTAATCTTAAGGAAAGAAAAGATGAAAATGGAAAAAAAGAAAGAACGAAAGGTAAAACAGAAACCTTAGTGCGATTTTTCTGATCTGAGCTTCGGCCTTGTCTTGTGTGTTTAATGTTCTAGGTGTCTTTGGATATTTGTTTTAGGGTTTTAAAATATGTTCTCTTCTCAAAAATCTATCGAATCGTTACAAAGATCATTAGATTGGATATAATAGCCATTTTTACATGCCATTTGCATTGCTTTCTGTCCTTTCTATTTAATGTGCGCAGGTGCGTGGGCGGTGTTGAGAGGAGCCAAAGGCGGTGGATGTGACAGGGGCTCTGACAGTGGAGGTCGACAGTGGCAAGTGGGAGCCGAAAATGGGGCTAGGGTTTCGGGTTAAGTTGTAATGGGGTTTGGGCTTCCGTTGGGTTTATTGTTTAGGGTAGTTTAGGTATTATTTTGGGTTAATGATGTATTTGGGCTCGGTGGGTATTGGGTTAGGTTGTATTTGGGCTCAGTGGGTATTGGGTTAGGGGTAGTTATTGGATTAATTTAAAAATTGGGTTAAGTGGATTAGGGACTTATTGAATGTAATGGGTAATTGTACAAAGGCCAAAATTGGTCTGTAACAAAGGTAACACACACATGATGAAGTCATTGTACAAAGTAATTAGATGAATTGCTTTCGTAATGAGTATACAATAAAGAGTTTTCAATCACGATACTTCTTGTGGATTGACTCCATTGTTAAGTAAATTTCAAATTATCAGAATGATGCTTCTGGAAAAAATTGCAATTATTCAAGCTTAATTGTATATGTCCAATTGGTCCCTCTGCTAGCTCAACAAAAGCTCGATCAAATTGGATTTAAATCAAAAGAAAGTTTTACGACTTTGAAAATAATTTAATTGAGTTGATTTATTCGATGTGGAATTAAATTAGGCAGTCGTGAGATTTTGTTCGACTAAAGAATTTGATTAAAGAATTTTCTTAAAAAATTAATTTGGAAAATCTCAGTGATTTTTGGGAAATTTAATTGTTATCAAGTAAAATTAAATTAATCAAATTAATTAATATAAATATGATGTTTTTGGAAATTAATTTTTAAGTCAGACAATTGGCCATATGGGTAATTGAACTTGAAAATGAGATCCGAGATTGAAAATTGGAACCAGTAACCAAAAACCAAGACCAAGACCTAAAACTGGTTGAACCTAACCTATGTATGAAACTGGGTCGACAGTCCAACCACCAATTGGACCGAATTGCTTAGGCCATCACTGGCCGGAACTGAATCGGCAACAACAAAATCGGCTGTCACACTAGTCAGGCCGGTTGATGATGGAAAATAAATCATTGTTGTTAGATATGCAAATTTTGTTAATGAATTTTTTATAAAAATGTCAATTTTGGACTAAATTGTGAAATACTGAAATTAAGGGACAAAAGTGTGATTAAGTGAAAAATATGGGCTATTTTGTGAATGGGTAAAATTCGACCTGCTTGTATTTGTATTAAATTGAATGAATTTGTGATTTTAGGTGATAAGGACTAAATTGCAAAAAATATGAAAGTTTAGGGGCTAATTTGCAAATGTATCTAAATGCGTAAATTGTGTTAAATTAAATGAATTGTTGATTAAATAAGTAAATTATATAGATTGTGATAATCGAGACCTGGATATAGAACGGGGGAAGACAAAATATCGAATTAGTTGACTTAATTTGTCGTTACAACGGACGAGGTAAGTTCATATGATAATAAATGTTATTGCATTGTGTTATTTATGCATTATTATTGTTGAATTTAATTGAAATGATTATATAAGCCTTTGAGACATGAACGACAGAGAATCGACAAGTGAAAGTCTCGTACGAAGCTTAGGAATAGTATAAGATACAAATGTCATGGCTGTAATGCCCCAAAAAATGTATATTTTTATTTTTGTAAAAATATGACACAAATATCTATCTGCTTCAATGTTTAAGTGTTCTGGGTGTGTGTATGAGGTCCCAAGTTCAAGCCATGCCTTTGGCAAAATTTTGGAATTTTTCTTAATAAAGCCTCACTCTTGTTCGGTAGGCTTGTATTTCTTTGGTTGTAAGAATATAACAAAATGGGCCTGTTGGTCTGGTGGTTAGGTGGAGTGCTAATATGTTGGTGGTCTTAAGTTTGAATCCCTGTGCGTGCAAGAGATTTATTTTTTGTTATCTGTGCCATGTGGGAGTTTGAAAGGAAGTAAAATATTGAAGTGTTTGAGTGAAGTTTGAATTCGGTTGTTGAGAGAAGGTGGTGGATGGTTTTTGGGGAGTTTGAGTGATAGTGGGAGTGTGGTGGATAGTTTTTAGGAGGAAAATAAGGGATTAAGGGTGGTTATCGGATATTCTGTCAGTCTTTTCTTTTTTTCCCAAAAAAATCTGCACGTTTTCCCTTTATTTTATAAACTTGCGATACTGTACTGCATAAAATATCTACTAATAAATATCAAAACTGTAACTAAGTCATAAAACTATAAATATAAATAAGCTTTGAATTTGACGATGAGTGCACGAGGTATCCGTGGACGGGGTACAAGAGGCCATGGTAAAGGCCGTAAAGGGGCTAGAACGAGGTCCTCGTCATTTGGCAATTTGCCTAATCTGGATACTAGTGAGATGTCAGTTTCACCTGCAAAAAAGACTGAGTCTCGAGATCACGTGGCTGGGGACGACGCACTGGCCCAGGCTATATTAAGGATATTAGAAAAAGTCGTTAGGCCCAATACTGGACTTGGATGCCAAGGGTCGGTTACGAAATGATTCCGGTCTAATGGGGCTGAACTATTCAGGGGTGTCACTAGAATCGCCCCTAAATTAGCAGAGTACTGGACAGAGGCCACTGAGAGAATTAGGGACGATTTGGATTTTACCCCTGAGCAGAAGCTGAAGGGTGCTATATCTTTGCTTCACGATGAAGAGTATCAATGGTGGCTGACCGTTAAGGAGGGCACTCAGCCCGAACGTCTGACTTGGGATTTCTGTAAGTCGATTTTCCAAGGTAAATATATGGGGGCAAGCTACATCAATGCTAGGAGGCATGAGTTTCTGAACCTCACGCAGGGTGACCGATTAGTGTCTGAATATGAGGCTGCGTTTCTGCGTTTGAGCTGTTATGCGTGAGGTATGATAGTGACTGAATATGAGTGTTGTATACGCTTCGAGGATGGACTCAGGGACAGTTTGAGAGTTCTAACAGCTCTGCAGAGGGAGCATGACTTTCCAGTAGTGGTAGAGAAGGTGAAGATCACCGAGGAGGTAAAGCACGCCGAGCACCAAAATCGGGATAAAGAGAGAGGAGAGAATAAGAGGGATTTAGAGCCCTTGAGTTCTGTGATGAGGCCTAAGGAAAAGGCCAGATCTGATGGGCTAGTTAGAGTTAAGCCCCCTATTGTACCTATTAGGCTTTTACTTTGCAGGCATTATGGTAGACACTATCCGAACGAATGTTAGAGGACGATTGGGGTGTGTTTAAGATGTGGGTCTACCGAGCATCGCACCTGAGATTGTTTGCTAAGAGCTGATTAGATGCAAGCTATGGGTTTTGGTACTGCACAGTTGTCGAGGGTAGTTCAACGGCCACCTAGGGACTAAGTCAGTCCAGAGGTAATAATAGAATGGGTCGAGGATAGAGAGTAGTGAGCAGATGTGCTGGACATACTGAGGCGAGGCAGCCTACACTGGTTTACGCTGCTCGTCCCCAAGAGATCGAGATGCTTTAGACGTAATTACGGGTACATTTTGAATTTATAATGTACCTTATATTGCACTGATAGACATAGGTTCTACACACTCAGATGTAGCTAGTACTATGTTTGAAACCTTGGGGATTCTGGTTGAGAATACTTCTAGTGAGGTGACAGCTTTGAGTCCTTTGGGGCAATTTGTCCTGGTTAGTAGACTGTTTAGAGACATTCTGTTAGAGGTTCAATGGACAGTGTTTCTGGCTAATCTAATGGAGCTTCCGTTTAGGGAATTTGACCTGATTCTGGGAATGGACTGGTTAGTCAAGCACCGAGAGAGTCTGGATTGTGCAACCAAGCGGGTGGTTTTGAGAACCGAAGAGGACAACGAGGTAGTTATGATTGGGGAACGTCGAAATTACCTGATTAATGTGATTTCTGCGTTGACAGTAGAAAAGTTGGTGTGGAAAGGGTGTGAGGCATTCTTAGCCTACATAAGTGTTTCTTATTTTGGGGACTCTTTGGTTAAGGACATCATATCTGTAAGGGATTTTTCGGATGTCTTTCTTGAGGAACTACCAGCTTTGCCTCTGAGTCGAGAGGTGAATTTTAGGATTGAACTTATTTCGGGTACAGTTCCAATGTCTATCGCCCCCTATCGAATGGCACCGGAGGAGCTTTTGGAGCTTAAGGCTTAAATTCAAGAGCTATTAGATCATAGGTTTATTTGTCCCCGTGTGTCTCCATGGAGAGCACCTGTTTTGTTTGTTAAGAAAAAAAGATGGGACAATGAGGATGTGTATCGATTACCGATAACTAAATAAGCTGTCGATCAAGAATAAGTACCCACTCCCGAGTATTAATGACTTATTCAACCAGTTCCAAGAGGCTTCTGTGTTCTCTAAGATCGATCTATGTTCAGGATATCATCAATTGAAAGTTAAGGAGGTTGATGTGCATAAAACAGCATTTAGGACTCGATATGGACATTATGAGTTCCTAGTTATGCTTTTTGGGTTGACTAATGTACCTGCGACATTAATGGACTTAATGAATCGGGTGTTCCAGCCTTACCTAGACCAGTTGTAGTGGTATTCATCGACGACATCTTGGTGTATTCTAAGATTGAAGACGAGTACGATGAGTATCTTAAAGTAGTTTTACAGACTCTTTAAGAGAAACAGCTGTATACGAAGTTTAGTAAGTGCGAGTTCTAGCTCCGTGAAGTAACCTTTTTGGGACATGTAGTTTCTGTTGAGGGGATTCGAGTTGATCCTTGTAAGATTAAAGCTATGTTGGATTGGAAACAACTGAAGAGTGTGTCTGAAATCTGCAGCTTTTTAGGGTTGGCGGGTTACTATCAGTGATTTGTAGAAGGATTTTCCTTTATCGCAGCTCCGTTGACTAAGCTTCTGCTTAAAGGAGTTCCCTTTGTATGGACTGATGCACAACAAGAGAGCTCCAGGAATCTCAAGTCTATTTTGACTCAGGCTCCAGTTCTGATACAGCCTGAATCTGGGAAGGAGTTCGTAGTGTACTGTGATGCGTCAGCAATACCCATATCTGTTCTAATCAGGTAAAATTTTGAGGATAAAATTTTCTTTTAGGGGGTGGAGATGTAACGCCCAAAAAAATGTATATTTTTATTTTTGTAAAAATAAGACACAAGTATCTGTCTGCTTCAGTAGTTAAGTGTTCTGGGTGTGAGTGTGATGCCCCAAAAGTTTAAGCCTTTAATTATTTTATGTTGTGGCATAAAATGCATGTTTGCTTTAGTGGCTAGGTGATTTTGGAGTGTTTGGGAGTCTCTGAGAAGTCTTAGGTTCAAGCCTGAACTTATGCAAATTTTTTTATTTTCTTCCTTGAAGGAATCCTGACTCTGGCTTGTAAGTCTTTTAAATTATTGGGGTTAAATTATATCACAAAAAGCCTAGTGGACTAGTGGCCAGGGGCGTATAGAGTTTAATTGAGGTCTGAGGTTCGAGGCTTGGATGCAAAAGACTATTTTTGTTTTGCTATTGGCGTGGGGGAAGTGTTGTAGTTAGACTAAAAGTAGGGTTGAGAGGAGTGTGGCCGAATTCAAGGAGTGGTTGGAGGGAATTTCGGCTAGTAAGATATGGGTAGGTGAGATAGAATTGGTTGAATGATCTTAGGAGGGATAAGGGGAGAAAAAGTAGGGATTTTGGGGGGAGTGGAAAAAGGTGTGCCAAACTTGGATTCTTTCACTCCAGGAATTTTAAATTTTTGGCGTAATCACATTGGGGCTGGTCATTACTCAGTTTCGATTTTTTTTCATTTGTTATACTGGCCGAATATTGCATTTACCAGAACTGTCTTCTCCGCTTTTTGGTACATCATGAACAGCTCTTTTTAGTGTGTTGTGTGAAAGTCGAACCTTTTTTACCATTTGGGTACTTTCCACAATTTGGTAGCTTCTCTTTGTATTGGCCAAATCCTCCTTTCTATTTGGCCTTTTTTTGATCAATTATTTTTCCCTCTCCTCTTCCTCTCTAAGTCTTGATCAAATACCCTTTTTGCTCTCCCGAATCTCTACTCATCTCTTTCTCTCCTTTCTCCCCATTTTCTTCTCTTAAAAATTTCTTCCAACTTCAAACCCTGGTCGAATACTATCTAGTTCCTTAAGCTTTGTTTTCCTTCATCCTATTGGGAGTCTTGGCCGATTACCATCTTTCCTCCTAAGGGTATTAACAATTAGATTTTTGCAAGAATTTCCTGTCAAGTGCTTAGTGCTCGTGGTTTCTCTCATCTTATTTTTCCTTGAGGTTAGAGCCTTTTTCCTATAACATTTTTTCTGTCGATTTTGAATAGGGGTACAACTGTCTTTCTTGGCCTCCATCATTCGAAGTACTTTAGCTTTCGGCTCTTATTAGGCTATAGGCCGATTGTTCCTTTTCTATTTGCGGTGCTACACTCTCGGTAAGTAGTTAGGCCGTGGTTTAACCTTTGTATATATTGGCCGAATGTTACTTTCCCTCTTTGAGGAGGGGTTTCGTGTGCTTCTTTAAATTAATGCGTGCTTAACCATGGTTTTAGACAATCATAATTGATGGACTATGCTTGTAATACAGTTATTCGACAAGAACGTGAGAACGATCTGTAGCCAACAATCTAATGGGAATAGCCATATCTCATACAATCTAGGTGGGTAGTGATTATAGTTTTGAAATTAAGTGCTTGTAAAATTAACAATTGGAAAATCGACTGTATGCTGAGAATGGATGTAGGTTGGGTCCTCGTGGATCTTAGCGCGATTACGTAAACAGGTGTGTACACACAATGCTTTAATCGTAGAATGGCAAAAGCTGAAAAGCCAAAAACCTAAAAGTACGGTAACTAATGCCAGACGGGCGTACGAATGCACGTGTGGAAATTCGATATGATGTTAGAGGTCACCATGAGCGATCTAATGAGTTCAGGTCGCACTAGGCCATGTTAGGCCAAAATGGGCCGTGTGGGTCCAATAAGCTCGTGGGCCCCACACGAGTAATGATCACAGACATGCAAGAAATATTGAACCTAGCTGTGTCATTCATATGGCTAAGTGTGTGGGCCCCACTTGGGCCACATAATGGGCTTTGGCCCAATTGCACTGTTTGATTGTTAAAGGTTGTACGGGTCACACGAGATGACTGTGGACCTACTGAAGGGTCGGTAAGTGTACCTGGACCCCAAATTGAGAAATGACAGTTATGACCTTTAGGGTAAAATGTATATGGTGCCTATATGTGATGTATGTTGATTAAGTATGCCATGTGATATTTATGATTTGCATACATGCATGACATTATGCTGCATAGGGATGGGATATTGTATTTTGGAGGAAGTGATTGATCTGATAGGGTCGCACAGCTCACACAAGACGACTGTGGACCTATCGACAGCTTAAAGCCGCTTATATGATTGGCAGCTTTGCTACAATATTGGTTAGTGCCGCAACCAGTGCTAACATTGGAGTGTAGGGATGGGTGGGTTGATTTAATCCCTACAGTAGTGCAGGGTTGGATAGGAGATAGAGTGCAGGGTTGGTTGGGGTTATATGCATTACATATTCTGATTTCCAATACTGTTATGGGCTAAGACCCAATCGAAGCTATTATGGGCTAAGGCCCAATTGCCACTATTAATTTAATGGGCTTAGGCCCAAACTAATCTATTGCATACTATTTGTTTAATTTGGGAAATACACATTGAGTTTTCGTAAACTCACCCCTCTACTTTAACTGTACAGGTAATCTCCAATGATAGAAGGTTCGATGTATCGGAGGACTCAGAGGTGGCCACACTATGGATAGCTAAATTTTTAGTACTTTATTTTATTTTCATTTTCATTATTTCAGTTTTTGATGTAATAAGGCCTGTCCCGATTTTATTTTTAAATTTTGGATTTTTACTTCGATTTAGTTATACCTGCTAGTATTAGAACTTGGTTTTTATAAAATGAACAACATTTTTATAAAACAAACGCAAATACGCAATGGTTTTAAAAAAAAACCATTTTTCTGAAGTGACTTTTGATAATAACGTAAGGATTAAATTTCCTTTGCATGCACTCAATGTGGCTAATTAAATATTTCATTATTCAAGCAAAATAATGTTTTAAAGAAAATAACTCTACTATGTTTTCGTAAATGAACAACCCATTTTCTGAAGTTACTGTTTGTTAGTGGGTTGACTAAATGATTTCGAGGTTTTCCAATAAACATCGAGTTTTTCGTTTTGCACTATTATGTGACCCGCCAGATTTGACCATAACATCTGGGCCAGGTTTGAGGTGTTACATTTAGTGGTATCAGAGTCAAGTTGTAAAACTCGACTATGGAATGTGTTTTTAGTTTATGGATTTTTTTAAAAAGTTGTTTACAAATGATTTGAAGTGTTTTGAAGGATTTTACTAATTGTGTGGCACTCCGAGTCTCCAGCACTGAATCCGTAAGTTGTCTTATTACTGATCTCTGTTTTAAACTGATATACTGTAGGTAGGAAATACTAGGATTACCTTAGATGATAGACTATATTGAAATACTTTAGTTAAACTAAAAACCGTAAGAAACTATGACCGTAGTGAGCCTACGATTGCGAAAACAAACTCTAAACTACTGCTCTCATAAAACATCGGCTTAATTACTGGAACTATGAACTAATCTGCATAAAATTTCTAATTCAGATAATACGCAAAGCGATAATGAGCAACTAGAGGTACTCGTAGAAGGGGTACAAGAGGCTGCGGCAGAGGCCGCGGGAGTGCTAGGGCTGGGTCTTTGGCATCGGGCCTCATGCCTAACGTTGAGACTAGGGAGGCACCGGCTTCCCCCATAACTGAGATAGGTTCGTATGATCAAGCAGCTGGGGACTATGCATTGTCCCAACCTATGTTGAGGATTCTAAAAAGGGTCGTTGGGCCCAATACTGGTATTAAGGGCCATGGGTCGATTACAGAATGACTCCGGTCGACTGGAGCTGAGATCTTTAGGGGTATCGCTGGAGTGGCCCCTAATGTGGCCGAATATTGGTTGGAGGCCACAAAGAGAATAATAGATTACCTTGATTGCACCCCTGAGCAAAAACTTAAAGGTGCAGTGTCGTTGCTAAGAAAGGGAGCCTATCAGTGGTGGCTTACCGTGAAAGAGGTCACGCAGTCGGACCAGTTAACTTGGGAATTCTTCAAATCTGCATTTCAAGGAAAGTATATGGGCATTAGTTATGTGGATACCCGGAGGAGGGAATTCCTGAATTTGACTCAGGGGGATAGATTCGTGGCTGAATATGAGGTGAAATTTCTACGACTTAGCCAATATGCTCGAGGGATGGTGGTGACCAAATATGAACACTATGTTCATTTCGAGGACGACCTCAGAAATAATCTTCAAGTTTTGATAGCTCCACAGAGGGAGCGAGATTTTGCGGCATTGGTGGAAAAGGCGAAGATCGTCGAGGATGTGAAGCACGCTAAGCGACAGAACCTAGAAAAAGAAAAGGGTAGAAATAAGAGGGATTGAAAGCCCTCTAGTCCCGATCAGAGGCCTAAGAAAAGGGCCAGAGTGGATGGGCCGGTCAGAGTTGGGCCTCTTGTTACTGCTTTTGGGTTGCCACCTTGTGCTTATTGTGGGAAACGCCATCTAAGCGAATGTTGGAAAAGGGCGGGAGGCTGTCTGAGTTGCGGATCAATGGAGCATTGTATTAGAGAATGTCCTCGGAGGCCAGATCGAATGCAAGCTACTAGTATGGGTAATGTACAGCCACCGAGGGGTGCTCAGCAGCCGCTGAGAGGCTGTGGTTAGGCCAGGTGTGGAAACGGTTTGGGACGTGCTCGTGGAGTACCAGGCAGAGGTGCTGGACATGCTGAGGCGAGGCAGATAACTTTAGTGTATGTTGCTCGTCGCTGAGAGGTTGGAGATGCCCCACATATGATTACCGGTATGTTCTATATCCATGATGTACCTTATACTACACTAATTAACATTGGGCCTACACATTCGTACATTGCATGCACTGTGATTGAGACCTTGGGTGTAATGTTTGAAACTACTATAAGTGAGGTTACTGTGTTAAGTCCTTTAGGGCAGTCTGTGAAAGTGAACAAGCTATTTACGGATGTACCTTTGGTGGTTCAAGGGGTTACCTTTGTAGTGAATTTGATGGAACTGCCTTTTGGCGAATTCGATCTAATATTGGCAATAGATTGGCTGGTAAAACACTGGGCAAGTTTGGATTGTGCTGCGAAATAGATGGTACTGAAAACTGCAGAGAATGAGGAGGTAGGTGATTGGAGAGCGTCGGGATTATTTATCGAATGTAATTTCTACACTGAAGGCCGAGAAATTGGTCCGTAAGGGTTATGAGGCGTACTTAGCATACATCAGCACTTCAGATTCTGAGGGTCCTTCTATCAAGGAATTGAGAATAGTTAAAGATTCTGAAGGCCCTGATGTCTGGATTACCTCCTAACCAAAAAGTTAAATTTGGAATCGAGCTTTTACATGGTACACCTCTGGTGTCCATCGCCCCTTATAGAATGGCACTGAATGAGCTGGTGGAACTTAAAGCTCAAATTCAGGAATTACTGGACCGAGGATTCATTCGACCTAGTGTGTCTCCGTGGGGAGCACTAGTGTTATTTGTAAAAAAAAGAAGGATGGATCCATGCGAATGTGTATCGACTATCAGTAATTGAATAAGCTGACTATCAAGAATAAGTACAGAATAGACAATCTTTTCGATCAGCTACAAAGAACTTTGGTTTTCTCCAAAATTGATCTCTATTCAGGGTACCATCAACTGAGAGTTAAGGAGGCTGATGTCTACAAGACAGCATTTAGGACTTGTAATGGTCACTACAAGTTCCTTGTAATGCTATTTGGGCTAACAAATGCACCAGCAGCCTTTATGGATTTGATGAACCGAGTGTTCCAGCCCTATTTGGATCAGTTTGTAGTTGTGTTTATAGATGATATCCTGGTGTATTCAAAAATCGAAGATGAACATGATGCACATCTCCGAGTTGTTTTACAGATTCTAAGGGAAAAGCAACTGTATGCCAAATTCAGCAACTACAAGTTCTGGTTGAGGGAAGTTACTTTTCCTGGTCATATGGTTTCAGCTGAGGGGATTAGGGTTGATCCTCAAAAAATTGAAGATGTTCTGGAATGGAAACCACCTAAGACTGTGTCTGAGATTCAAAGTTTTCTGGGTCTAGCAGGGTACTATAGACTGTTTGTCGAGGGGTTTTCATTGATTCTACACCTTTAACTAATTTACTGCGTAAAGGAGTACTATTTAACTAGACTAATAAACAGTAAGAGAGATTTGAAAAACTTAAAAAGGTTTTGACTGAAGCCCTTGTCTTAATTCAACCAGAGCCTGGGAAAGAGTTTACTGTTTACAGCGATGCATCATACTTGGGTTTGGGATGTGTATTGATGCAAGTGGGCAATGTGGTTGCATATGTGTCTCGCCAGCTTAAGACTCACGAGGCAAATTATCCAACCCATGATTTGGAGTTGGCTGTAGTTGTCTTCACACTAAAAATTTGGAGACATTACCTGTATGGTGAAAAGTGTATAATTTACACGAATCACAAAAGTCTCAAAAACCTCCTTACTCAGAAGGAGTTAAACCTTAGGCAGCGTAGATGGATCGAGCTGCTTAAGGATTATGATTGCATGATTGAATACCACCCTGGTAAAGTGAATGTGGTAGCTGACGCACTAAGCCGTAGGGCTATGTCTGATCTGAGGGCGATGTTTGCTCGCCTAAGTTTGTTTGATAATGGTAGTTTGATAGCCGAGCTTCAAGTTAAACCGTTGTGGATTGAGCAGATTAAGGGTAAACAGTTGGTAGATGAGTCATTGGGTCCTCGATTCTGACAGATTGAAAATGGGGAAATGACAGATTTTGGACTAAATAGCGAAGGGGTACTGTGTTTCCGTAGGAGAGTTTGTGTACCCAGGGATATTTATTTGAGGCAATCTATACTGCAAGAGGCTCGTAGTAGTCCTTATACTATGCATCCTAGCAGGAACAAGATGTATCGAGACCTTCGTGAGCTTTACTAGTGGCCAGGACTTAAGCATGAGGAGACTGAATTTGTAAGTAAATGTTTGACATGTCAGCAAGTTAAGGCGGGACATCAACTGCCTTCAGGGTTATTACAGCCGGTTAAGATTCCACTTTGGAAGTGGGAGAGGGTAACTATGGACTTCGTTAGTGGGCTGCCCTTGATGCCTACTAAGAAGGATTCAGTATGGGTCATCATGGATCGATTGACCAAGTCTGCCCATTTTATACCGGTCCATACTGATTACTCATTCTAGAAGCTGGCTAAGTTATATGTGGCTGAGATTGTAAGATTGCATGGGGTACCAGTCTCTATTATATCTGAAAGAGATCCTCGTTTCACGTCTCAGTTCTAGAAGAAATTATACGAGGCACTAGGCACAAAGTTGGACTTCAGTACTGCATTCCATCCTCAGACAGACAGACAGTCAGAGAGGGTGATTCAGATACTGGAGAACATGTTAAGGGGTTGTGTAATAGAGTTTCAAGGTAGTTGGGAATACTATTTTCCATTAGCCGAGTTTGTGTATAACAATAGTTACCAGTCAAGCATACAGATGGCACCGTATGAGGTGTTATATGGCCGTAGGTGTCATACTCTTTCATTTTAGACTGAACTGGGTGAGCGGCTTGTTCTGGGCCCAGAGTTAGTTTTTGATACCGAGGACAAGGTTAGGTTAATACGGGATAGGTTAAAAGTGGCTTTAGACAGGCAGAAGTTGTATGCGGACTTGAAGTGCAAAGAGATTGAGTATTCTGTGGGAGATTACGTTTTTCTTAAAGTCTCACCATGGAAGAAAATACTAAGGTTTGGACAGAAGGGCAAGCTAAGCCCTAGATTCATTGGGCCTTACCGTGTACTGAAGCGTGTGAGACCGGTTGCCTATCAACTTTAGTTTCCTCCAGAGTTGGACCGGATTCACGATGTGTGTCACGTTTCAATGCTGAGGCATTACCGCTCTGATTCCACGTATGTTGTCTCGACCGAGGAGATCGAGGTTAGGCTAGATCTTACTTTCGAGGAGGAACTAATGCAGATATTGGATCGTGAGCTAAAAGTACTGAGAAAGAAATCTATCCCGTTGGTTAGGGTACTCTGGTGTAACCACAGTTCTGAGGAGGCCACGTGGGAGCCCGAGGAGGTCATGCAAAAACAATACCCTCATCTGTTTTAACCAGGTAAATTTCTAGGCTGAAATTCTTTTAGGGGTAGAGTTGTAACACCCCAAAAGTCTAAGCCATTAATTTTTGTATATTGTGGCATAAAATGCATGTTTGCTTTAGTGGCTAGGTGATTTAAGAGTGTTTGGGAGTCTCTAAGAAGTCCTGGGTTCAAGCCTGGACTTATGAAAAATTTTTTATTTTCTTCCTTGAAGGAACCCTGACTCCAGCTTGTAAGCCTTTTAAATTATTGGGGTTAAATTATATCACAAAAAGCCTAGTGGACTAGTAGCCAGGGGCGTGTGGAGTGTAACTAAGGTTTGAGGTTCGAGGCTTAGATAAAAAAGAGAGTTTTTGTTTTGCTATTGGCGTAGAGAAAGTGTTGTAGTTGGATTGAAAGTAAGGGTTGAGAGGAGCGTGGCCGAATTCAAGGAGTGGATGGAGGGAATTTCGGCTAGTAAGATATAAGTAGGTGAGATAGAATTGGTTGAGTGATATTATGAGGGATAAGGGAGAAAAAGTAGGGATTTTGGGGGGAGTGGAAAAAGGTGTGCCGAACTTGGATTCTTTCACTCTAGGAATTTTGAATTTTTGGCGTAATCACATTGGGGCTGGTCATTACTCAGTTTCGATTTTTTGTTATACTGGCCGAATATTGCATTTACCAGAACTGTCTTCTCCGCTTTTTGGTACATCATGAATAGCTCTTTTTAGCTTGTTGTGTGAAAGTCGAACCTTTTTTACCATTTGGGTACTTTCCACAATTTGGTAGCTTTTCTTTATATTGGCCGAATCCTCCTTTCCATTTGGCCTGTTTTTGATCAATTAGTTTTCTCTCTCCTCTTTTTCTCTGAGTCTTGATCGAATATCCTTTATGTTCTCCCGAATCTCTACTCATCTCTTTCTCTCCTTTCTCCCCATTTTCTCTTCTTAAAAATTTCTTCCAGCTTCAAACCCTGGTCGAATACTATCTAGTTCCTTAAACTTTGTTTTCCTTCATCCTGTTGGTAGTCTTGGCCGATAACCATCTTTCTTCCTAAGGGTATTAACGATTTGATTTTTGCAAGAATTTCCTGTCAAGTGCTTAGTGCTCGTGGTTTCTCTCATCTTATTTTTCCTTGAGGTTAGAGCCCTTTTCCCTTAACATTTTTTCTGTCAATTTTGAATAGGGGTACAACTGTCTTTCTTGGCCTCCATCATTCGAAGTACTTCAGCTTTCGGCTCTTATTAGGCTATAGGCCGATTGTTCCTTTTCTATTTTCGGTGCTACACTCTCGGTAAGTAGTTAGGCCGTGGTTCAACCTCCGTGTATATTGGCTGAATGTTACTTTCCCTCTTTGGGGATGGGTTTTGTGTGCTTCTTTATATTAATGCGTGTTTAACCATGGTTTTAGACAATCATAATTGATGGATTATACTTGTAATGCAGTTATTCCACAAAGACGTTAGAACAATTTGTAGCCAACGATCTAAGGGGAATAGTCGTATCTCATACAATCTAGGTGGGTAGTGATTGTGGTTTTGAGATTAAGTGCTTGTAAACACTAACAATTGGAAAACTGACTGTATGCTGGGAATGGATGTAGGTTGGGTGCTCGTGGATCTTAGCGCGATTTCGTAAATAGGTGTGTACACACACTGCTTTAATCGTAGAACAGCAAAAGCTGAAAAGCTGAAAGTACGACAACTGATGCCACACGGGTGTACGAATACACGTGTGGAAATTCCATATGATAGTAGAGGCCACCATGAGCGATCTCATTGGTTCAGGCCGCATTAAGCCATGTTGGGCCAAAATAGGCTGTGTGGGCCCAATGGGCTTGTGGGCCTCACACGAGTAATGATCACAGACATGCAGGAAATATTGAACCTAGCTGTGTCGTTCACATGGCTAAGGCCATTTCTGGACTTAGCGGGCCCAACGAGTGTGTGGGCCCCACTTGGGCCACATAATGGGCTTTGGCCCGATTGCATTGTTTGATTGTTAAAGGTTGCACAGGTCACACGAGACGACTGTGGACCTACTAAAGGGTCAGTAAGTGTACCTGGACCCCAAATTGAGAAATGACAGTTATGCCCTTTAGGGTAAAATGTATATGGTTCCTATATGTGATGTATGTTGATTAAGCATGCCTGTGATATTTATGATTTACATACATGCATGAAATTATGTTGCATAGGGAGGGGATATTGTATTTTGGAGGAAGTGATTGATCTGTTAGGGTCGTACAGCTCACACAAGACTATTGTGGACCTATCGACGGCTTAAAGCCGCTTATATGATTGACAGCTTTGCTACAATATTAGTTAGTGCCGCAACCGGTGCTAACATTGGAGTGTAGGGAGAGGTGGGTTAATTTAATCCTCAGAAGATTGTAGGGTTGGACAAGAGATAAAGTGCAGGGTTGGTTGGGGTTATATACATCACATATTCTGATTTCCAATACTGTTATGGGCTAAGGCCCAATCGAGGCTATTATGGGCTAATGCCCAATTGCCACTGTTACTGTAATGGGCTTAGGCCCAGACTAATCTGTTGCATACTATTTGTTTAATTGGGGAAATACACACTGAGTTTTCGTAAACTCACCCCTCTGCTTTAACTGTACAAGTAATCCCCAGTGATAGACGGTTCGATGTATCGAAGGACTCAGAGGTGGCCACACTATGGATAGCTAAATTTTTAGTACTTTATTTTATTTTCGTTTTCATTATTTGGGTTCTTGATGTAATAAGGCCTCTCCGGGTTTTATTTTTAAATTTTGGGTTTTTACTTCGATTTAGTTATACCTGCTAGTATTAGAACTTGGTTTTTATAAAATGAACAACATTTTTACAAAACAAACGCAAATACACAATGGTTTTAAAAAAAAGCTTCCGCTACAAATGAGGTTTCTTAAACTTTGATAACATAACAAAGAAAGTGACTTTTGATAGTAACCTAAGGATTAAATTACCTTTGCATGCACTCAATGTGGCTAATTAAAGATTTGACTATTCAAACAAAATAATATTTTAAAGAAAATAACTCTACTATGTTTTCATAAATGAACAACACGTTTTCTGAAGTTATTGTTTGTTAGTGGGTTGACTAAATGATTTCGAGGTCTTCCAACAAACATCAAGTTTTCTGTTTCGCACTACTATGTGATGCCGCCAAATTCAGCCCTAACGTCTGGGCTAGGTTTGAGGTGTTACAATGTGTTTGAGGTCCTAAGTTCAAGCCATGCTTTTGGCAAAATTTTGGAATTTTTTTTGAATAAAGCCTCACTCTTGTTCAGTAGGTTTGTATTTGTTTGGTTGTAAGAATATAACAAAATGGGTCTGTTGGTCTGGTGGTTCGATGGAGTGCTAATATGGTGGTGGTCTTGAGTTCGAATCCCTGTGCATGCAAGGGAGTTATTTTTTGTTATCTGTGCCATGTGGTAGTTTGAAGGGAAGTAACATACTGAAGTGTTTGAGTGAAGTTTGAACTCGACTGTTGAGGGAATATGGTGGACAGTTTTAGGAGAAAAATAAAGGATTAAGGGTGGTTATCAGATATTCTTTCAGTCTTTTCTTTTTTTTCCCAAAAAAATCTATATGTTTTCCATTCCATTCTCTCTGTCGAATTTTCCTCTGTTGTTTTTCTTTCTTTTTGTGTTAGCAAATCCCTTTTTCTTCCTTTTATCGTTTTGGCCAACACGTGTCTCCTTGTTAGGAATTCTGTTTGATTACTATGTTTTCCCCCATTTGGTTGTGATTTTTTGTTTTGGACAGTAGACAATCGAGAATAACAGAGTCTCCCTCGTGTCACCTCGTAAGTGAAATCACTAAGGGTGTTGGGGTTCTGAGTGTCTTGGTAGTGTCTACACGTCAAACTGAAACTAGGTGTGTACCCAAAAAGCAGAAAATGGGATTCGGTGAAAAGTCGAAATCGCTTGCTATCGACAAATAAGAGAAAATGATGCGAAAAATTGTAGACAAAGGAAATAAGAGTGTTATAAACTTGGAAATCAACATTTTACACTAAAATAGTTTTGGAAAGCAGTAATAGTCTAACTTTAAAAAATCATAAAAAATAGTGGAAATTAAGTTAGAGGTTGAATAAAATATGAAATTAAATTTTATTGAGTCTAGTTTTTCACAGAAGAAATAGTGTAAGCAATGGAATTGTAAATTATGAGATATAATGAATTTTGTGAGGCAAGGTCAAAATGGTTTTGGGTTCTCCTATTCTAAATTTGGAAAATCATAAAAAATTGTAAAAAAATAATTAGGGTCTTAAATTTATATGTTTAAATTATTTATGAGTCTTTTTCAAAAGAAACAAATAGAAACATCATCCAAATTCTGTATTAAGAGATAAATAATTTTTAGTAAGGAAAGGTTGAAGCTGTCAAACAACAGGATCAGGATAAATTTGAAGATTTTACTGTACTTATTTGATAAGTTATAAATTCTAAAAATTTTATGGTAGAAAGGTATTTGAGCCTAGGTTCAAAAACATCAAACAGATCTTAATTTGGAATTTTGTAGCTCAAGATATAAATAATTTAGTAACAATGACTCAAGTAGACAGCTTTGAAGGAACATAAGTAAATAGTGAAAACATATATGAATATTTAGCTAGCATGGGTTACATTAAAAATGGATCACGCGGCTAAGACCAATTTGGACTAGTGGGCCACACGGGTGTGTAGACCTATACGGGCAGGCCACATGGGTGTGTGAGCCCATATTTCTGAAAAGTTCTATAAGGTTGCACGGGTCGCCCAAGTCGACTGTGGACCTCCTGTAGCATCGGTAAGCTTTACTTAGACCCTTATATGTCTGATATGTCTGTCTAATTTCTATACTAAGCGTGACTTATGATATCTGAATGTATGTACTATTTATTACATAATGGCATGACATGTTTTGTATGTTGCATTGCATCGGGGTGGGTTGATGATATTTGGAGGAAGTGTTTGAAAGGCTATTAAGCCTGTTATTTGGCAGCTTAGCTACAACCTTCTGATTATGTGTCACATTTTGGTACAACATGGTGTGTAGGGATGGGTGGGTTGATTTAATCCTCACATGGTGTGTAGGGTTAGCTGGAGATAGTGTGTAGAGGCTGGAGGGTAGGATTCTAATTTACTGAATCTGCATTCTGTATCTAATATGGGCCAAGGTCCTAATGTATTTCTGAGACTGTATCTGAACGGGCTAAGGCCCAAACTGATTCCGTGATGGGCCTAGGCCTCAGACTGTATCTAACTGAATTTTGTTGAATATCTGTATGCATGTTTTCTATGGGGATTACACACTAAGTTTGCGAAAACTCACCCTTTTTCTGTTTAATCTGTACAAATAATCCCCAGACTTGACGGGTCGAAGCATCGGAGGATTCGATGGTGGCCACTCATAAATTTTAGACTGTTTTTCATTAATTTCTAGAATTTATTACTTATTTGGGGTTTTTTATGTAACTTTTGGACTAAGGGACTTTATACTATTTTTATGGATTTTTTTAAACTGCAACTCAACAAAACACGATTTTTCTAAAAACTAAGGTTTTCGTAAATAGAAACAGTTTTTCCTAAATTAATTTGTTACAAAAGCTTCTGCTAAGAGACAAGTTTTAAAGCAAATCAACTAGTACTTGTTTTTCTGAATTAAATAAAATCTAACTAATTGTAACGGTTTTAACTCGACAATCACGTCTTCAAATACCATTCCATATGATATCGTCAGATTCGAACATAACGTCTAGGCCGGGTTTGGGGTGTTATAATGACATTAGGGGTATTGATATTACGTGTAAGACCATATCTAGGATATGGCATCAGCATGATATTACGTGTAAGACTATGTTTAGGACATGGCATCGATAAGAGATTTCTTGCAAGACCATAGCTAGGCTATTGGCATCGATATGAGATACATGTAAGAACATATCTGGGATATAAAGTTGTACGACTTATGTGAAATTCTTGAGTATCCTTAGTGATTTCAAATGGTTCAACGGGCATACTTAAGACATGAATGAAAGCACGATCGAATTAAGTAATACAGGTATGTACAAAACCTATGTAAGAATCTAATGAAGGTAACTTAGTAAGTTTATATCGTAGCATGTTTATGAAATCAAAAAGATTTGTGTATAAGTATGTTTTTATGCCAAATTATGTTTAATTGGCTATAATGAGGTATGAATTGAATGATATATGATATGTAAGTTATAGATGTTTTAACTATTAACATGTAAGGCACATAGAGTGCGAATTATCGTTATTTGGTGATATTGCATGTGATTCACTTGGCTAAGGAAATGTGATGAATATTGAATCAAATAAAGTTATAATGATATTCATTATGCATATGTAAGTGTGAATGAATTTATAAGAACCTATTTGATCAATATGAGCATAGAAATGAGCAAACTTGCAAAACTTTTAATTAATTATGTGATTGGATTTATGGTATGAAGGTGAAAATAAATGAGTTACATTATAGTATATATAAATAGTTAATATGTGTTTATTCCATAAGATAAGTTTAATATCATACGAGCTTACTAAGCTTTATAGCTTACTTTGTGTTATTTTTCTATGTTTATAGTGTTTCGAGCGTTCGCTCAGGTTAGAAGTCGACAGAGATCGCATCACACTATCCAGTGATTGATTTCGGTATTTATACACTTTATGGTTTGGTTATATGGCATATATAGGCTAGTTGATAATATGAGGTGTATAAATTATTTTAGCTATGGAAGCTTATATGTTATGTTGTGTTTAAGCCATGTGATTTAGCTTAACTTGGGACAAGTTTTAGTTGTGTATATGTCTATGTGATGTGGTATGCTTTGGTAAATTTGATTATGGTTATTATTTGTGACAATGGTATATTGTTATGTGGTTGGAAATGGATATATACATACTTGATATGATTTGGTAATTTGATACATTAGTGGAAATGTCCAAATTGGTATTCATAAATGGTGTATAGTGGTATTTATGTGCTTGCTTATATTGGTATTGAAAAGTTAGGCTGCATTTGAGATGATGAAAAAGGAATGTAACGCTCCTCACCCATAACCGGTACGAGGCATTATGAACGTACACCCGCAAAATCATTTGATTTCGACATATATATTTCACTTAAAATTTAAATTTTTTTTCATGCTTAATCAAAAACATGCTTATTATGGGCTTAAGAGGCCCAAGAGATATGTTGGGTGCGATCTGGGACCAAACCGAAACCTTTCGAACACTTCAAAAAAATTTTCACTTTATACAATGTCACATGCCTGTGTGACTCGGGACACGCCCGTATGGGCAGGCCGTGTGGTCACACATGCCCATGTCCCCGCTTATGTTAAAAACATTGAGCATTCTGTTTCTGATGTCAGCAAACATTTAGGGGAACACGGCCAAGTCACACGCCCGTGTGCTAGCCATGTCCTCCACACGGTTGAGACACACGACCGTGCTTCTGCCCATGTGGCCAACACTTAGGCTATTTTCTAAGCCTTTTTTGTGTTCTTAACTCTTTATACTCACATACATTGTATAGACACACATCATACCCTTAGTTATTCCTAACTTTACTATCAAGCACATGTAATATACCTAACTACATCAAACATTTCCACATACGTGCATAAAATAATCTTATATAACCATAACTATTATAAGCCACATCTCATGGCTATATACAATGAAGCAACATAAGCAAATTCGCAATAATACAAACCACCAATGACTAAATCTCTATACATGCCACTCACTTGTAAGCAATTAAGAATTGTTACTACTCCATCTTAACAAATTGATAGTGTGATGCTACCTCCGACGATCTCCAAACCTGAGCCAACCTGACAACACTAAGAGAAATGGAAAGGAGAGTGTAAGCTTTAAAGCTTAGTAAGTTGGCATATAATAATAAGCAATTTAATTAACAAGATATTTCCATTTCTCAAAAGGTATTTTTAAGAAATAAAATCATTATTCATATGATTTCACTTTTTACTCATGTTCAGCTTAAGCTATTTTCCTGAGTCACAGTCTCTAAATTAATTATATCTTAAGCTAAAGAACTTGAAATTAAGTTCTGTAAATTTTTCCTAAAACTAGACTCATATACATTATTGCCATAAAATTTTCAAAACTTTTTGTTAGGTCAAGTAGTACATTTTATTCATTAAAATTTCCCCTGTTTTGCTATCTGGTAGGTCTAACCTCTCTTCACTAAAAATTAGTTATCTCATTATTCAGAATCTAGATAACACTTCTATTTGTTTTTCTTGAAAATAGACTTATCAAGGATTCCAAGCATATAAATTACACACTATAACCATTTTTATACAATTTTCACTGATTTTCCAAAATTGGAACAGGGGATTTCAAAGTCCATCTAACCCTGTCTGACAACAATATAGATATCTCACAAATTGAGAATCATTTGCTCATTCTACTTATTTTATGTGAAAATAGACTCAATGTGCTTTAATTTCATATTGTATTTATCCTCTAATTCGATTTCTAAAATTTTTGGTGATTTTTCAAAGTTAGATTACTGTTGCTGTCCAAAACTATTTTATTGCTAATTTTACTCTTTCATGATTTCTTTGTATTAACTTTCATTTATACACACATAACACCAAATTATATCCATAGCTAGTCATTCCAATAGCTAGCCAATATCAAATATTTACATGCCATTCATTGGCCAATTTTAACCTATACATCAGCAACAAAGACTTAAACATATCGTGTATAAATTTAATTTGGTCTAAAAGCCTCCCATATGATCATAAATCAAATTTACCGCATATTTACACATCATAAGTATAGACCTATAATTACAAGGTTATCACCAGATCATTCTCATAGATATGACTTACTCATTTACATCCTTACCAATAATGCATCATAAATCGAGCTCATTTCTCATGAGTTTCGTATACGTACCTGTACCATTTCATGACATAAACATAGCCCTTTTTAATTTTCTAAACACACAGTAACATCACGATTTTATGTATTTATAGACATATAAAATTTATATAGCTACACCAAGGCATGAACATTCATTTCGAAACTATATGAATCAAACAATCTACTTATACTCATACTTATGATATATGCTTGACTCAAAATGTTTTACTTGAATAGCAAGTGATCGGGGAGATCATGGTGTCTTTCAACTAGGGTCTTATTCAATTTCTCTCATATTGCCATAGTGTCTTTCAACCATGGTCTTACTTCCTTGGTTCATGATGCGATAGCTTCTTTCAGCTATGGTCTTACTCAATATAACTATGATGCCATAACGTCTTTCAGTTATGGTCTTACTCAATATATCTGTGATGCCATAGTGTCTTTCAGCTATGGTCATACTCAATATAACTGTGATGCCATAGTGTCTTTCAACCATGGTCTTACTCAAAATAACTGTGATGCCATAGTGTCTTTCAACAATGTTCTTACTCAATATATCTATGATGCCATAGTGTCTTTCAACTATGGTCTTAATCATTTCCTTCAAGACTATATACTCAATTCATATATATATATATATATATAGATAATAAGTAATCAATCACAATTAATTGATTTAATCAAGTTACGAACTTACCTCGAATGCAAAATCGACTATCATTTCTGACTTAGCCCATAACCTCATTCTAAGCCCGAATTTCGTGTTTTCTTGATCTATATAGACCAAACAAGATTGACCAAACCTTTAAACTCCCATAGCTGCTATTTTGTTCTTTATTTCGGTGCATCTCAATTCTCTGAGTTCCATCGAAAAAAAAGTACGAGATTTGTATGTCCATTTTTGGTTCACATATTTTATTATAAAATAATAAAATTAATCCCACATGAAAATGATAGTCAACAATCTAAAATATACATTCCCAATATAATAATAAATTACATTTATTTTCTAAGAATCACAACTTTTGTAAAATTACTTTATCATCCATAGCAATAAAATAATTACATACATACATTCACATGTATTCTCTTAAACATGCATACAACTACAAGAATGCCACATAGTATCAAATATAATCATACATGATGAAGAGAGAAAATTTTGGTCTTGGTTTACACTATAAACATAGCACAAATTGACACTCTGATACTAATTGTTGGGAAAAAATTCAGTTCGAAAAAAGTTTTTTTACGCAACAAAAAATGAAAATTTTGAAAACAACTCGATTTGTGATATTTATAGCAATAAATCCTGGACCAAATTCATATTGTGCTTTTGAATAGGTGAATCCTTATCGTTCCCAGCTTTCAACCAAATGATCTCATCTGTTATTCTTGTACCACGAACTACTTTAAGTGTGGGCTCGAACAAATCAAATCAAACACAGAATCAAAAATATTTTCTTTGTTTTTAACGATAAAGTAAATCTCTCTTAAATAGAAATCAGTAGAATTACAATTCTCAGAAAATAAAATTTATTCTTAAAATAAATTTCCACTACTTTATGCCAGAATAGCAATATTAAAAACTTAAGAGAAACTTGTGTTTTTCTCTTTTTATTTGTGTGATTTAAAGCCTACCAGTGCATCTATTTATAAGAAGAGTTGGTAGAATCCTGGTTGAAGTGGTAGAATACAAATAACATTATTTTGATAGAAAAAATCACCAACTCCATATTTTTTAGGGAGTGGGGTGGAAATCCTATACGGGACTACTAAGGTTTGTTGTCCCATGTATTCCATATAAAGGGGTTGGATCTCTCCTGTATTGGGTCCAATTATATGCACTTCCTGACATGAACTCAGTATGTTATAATTTATTCCAACATGTTTTCTTAAATTTCCAAATTAAATATTGTTTTTTCAACTAATTTAAATAAATGAATTTCTCAATTAAAGAACTTTCTCAACCTAATTCTAATTTTGTTAAAATTATGACAACTTTACCATTAAAAAAATCTATGAGAAAATATATTTAATTTTTCTACATTCAATTGGATTCACAATGAAAATTTAATTTAAATCCATTTTTGAAATTCAATTACTTAATTAATTAATAATTCAAAAGACATAAATTAATTCTCAAGTCATTTTTATACTTAGTGAGAAAACCACATTCATTTTCGAATGTAACCAATTTCTCTAACTTTATCATTTCTATTCATTTATGTTCATTTAATTCATCTTGCAATTCATTTATAGTTTTAATGAGCTGACGGAGGGACTAATTGGACATATGTAATTAAGGCTGAAACGATTTATAATTAAGTTCCAACTTTTCACCTATTAGTTATAAACTCATTTAGTCATAAAGTCGTTCAACTATAGTATCATGACTGAGCTCTCCCCAATAGCATTCCATTACAAAAGTAACTTGACCAGTGCTTGTCCAATGACCTTGTCATAAGTGTGTTCCCCCTCATAAGATATCCTTAGTCTCTTTGGAATAATATTCATTCTCCCAATATGATCCTATTTTATCTCATAATAACCATTACATCTTCTTTCATGAAAAGTCAATTACTATCAAAGAGTAATCAAGTCATTCATCACAAAGACGAACCACCATTGGCCATTTTCACTTTCATCAACCATGTAATGCCAATGAGAGGATATTATTTACCAGTGTCTCGGGCTACAAATTCCAATATTGTAAATGACGCTACAAACTGCAAAAGTTATACACCTAACGCACTAGCTTTTGGTTCCTTATCTATTCGAACTCAGGCTTTTACTTACATCAAAGTGTACGAGTCACGCATACATGGTTCATCATCCACTTAAGATTTAAGTATGCCACACTATGAACGTCACAAGTGAATAAATCCATAAGCGGATTTAAGATCTATTCTTCTTGGGTCCAATTTGATGTCCAGTCAGTCACATCTATGTCTCTATCTTTTGAGAGTCATCTGCTCTGATACCTAAGATAAAACATCTCTTTAATTGGACTTGATAGACGACATATTAGTCTTTCAATCGATTTTCTCATTTTCGGTTAGACTAAGGACATGTTTAGGTTTGTCTACTAATATAATTTGCCTTTTCATATTATGATCTAACCATGTAATACTGCTTAGTATCAATTAAACATTAAACAACCAATTAGCAATATTTGTTTCCATTTTACTTTGCGTGCAAAACCCATATGATGATAATCATACAAAGTGTATCAATGAATTTGTTTTACTAACCAATCTGTTCAAAAAAATTATAAGTTTACAAATGAATATACTACACTTAGGGCACCAGATCCAACACTAAGGAGCTTTTCACTCCAGCTTTGTACATAATAAAAAAACTAGTTGTGCCTTGAAGATAACTAAAGATTTTTTTAACAGCTAACAAATAGTTCTCGCTTGGATTTTCTATATAATGACGAATTAAGCTAATACCATGCATGATGTAAGGTCTTGTGAAAGTTATATACATTAAAATTCCAACTATTTGATTGACCAAAGTAGCATTTATATTCTTAGCTCCATCATCTTTTCTTAGCTTTATGCCAAACTCTATTGGAGTACAAGTCAGGTTGCAACCTTGCATTTTAAACCTGCACAAAACCTCAAGAATGTATTTATTTTGTGAAATGAACATACTAGTCTCTAGTTACACAACTTCTACGCAAAAGAAGTAATGCATTTATCCCAAATCAGTAATTTTAAACTAGTCGTCATATTTTCTTTAAAAGACTCTATAATTAGTTCATCATTGCCAGTATAAATCAAATCATCAACGTAGAGACACACTACAAGTAATTTTTTATTACCATATAATTTTGTGAATAGTGTGTGTTCATGCAAACACTTACAAAAATCTTCTTTTACAGAATAAGCATCTATACAACTATACCAAGCTCTTGGAGCTTGTTTTTGCTTGTATAGTGCTTTTTTTTGGCTTGTATACCTTACTTTCATCACATTGCTTCATGAAACTAGAAGGTTGGTCAATGTATACCTCTTCTCGCAATTCTTCGTTTAGAAAGGCTAACTTTACATCTAACTGATAAACCTTTCATAAAATTTAAGCAGTTATGGAAAGAACCATATGAATAGTATCCAACTATAACACCCCAGACCCGGCCCAGACGTTATGGCTGAATCCGGTGATGTCATATCAAAGGGGTTATTTCAAAACACGACTTTGTTTAGTAAGAATTATGAGAAGTGGAAAATTTACTTGGTTAAAAGCTTAAGTTTATGATTTGGAAATCTAAACTTGTAATCTGTTTCATTAAGAAGGAAGCCCATATTTTGGAAAACGATCAAGTATTTTTGTCATTTAGAAAGCATGTGGTAGTTGTAACAGAAAAATAAAACCCAAATATAAGTCAAATTGGAGTCACAAGGCCTTATTACAACTCATTGAAAATAAAGTAACTAAAATAAAGTAATTCGAAACTATTTTAAAATTTGTAAGTAGCTTGTAGTGTGGCCATCTCCAAGTCCTCTCCCACATCGAGCTGTCTACTGAGGGTCACTTGAAACATTAAATTAAAGGGTGTGAGTTTCGAAACTCAGTGTGTACGACCCTTGGCAATCAAATCAATATGCATTTATCACATTGGGCCTAAGCCCTAACAATATCGGTGGTCTTGGGCCTTAGCCCACATTGACCTCATATCACATCAGAATCACATGAATGCAATGCTCCCATCCCAAATCCAACCTTGCACTCCATTTCCCTTCGAACCCTACACTCCTATGGGGATATAAATATCAACCTATCCATCCCTACACTCTAAAGGTAGCACCAACAGCGGCACTACTCAAATGTTGCAGCAAGGCTGCTATTCATATAATGGGCTTAAAGCCACTGGTGGATCCACGGTCGTCAAGCGACTATGCAATCCTCGTATATCTTCCTCCGTACTATTAAACCCACCCAAGTGCAACATACATTTCATAAATGCAACATACATATTATCACACATTAAGCACCTAGGGGTATTTTAGTCATTTCACTACCCAGGGGTATTTTTTTAATTTTACCCTACATGGGTATTTCTGTAATTCTACCCTACAGGGGCATTTTCGTAATTCTACCTATAGGGGCATTTTTGTACTTTCCTAATAGTACGGGTTTTAATTATGAATTTTGGCCCATCAACAAGTCCTCGCGGCTAAAGTGAACGGACACAATGTACTAGGTAGGATTTAAGAGAAGAAGAGGTGGGTCACTCGGACCGTTTAAGTACCAAGCTCTTCCTAGATCCAATCTTAGACATGCATACATCCATTGCCACACCCTAGCCTAGCGACTTGTCCATAGACATGTTTGATTATTTAACTAAGTTTTATGCAATTTGAGAATTCATCAAAACTAAGCCTAAAGTCCATTAAAACCCTAGCATGCATTTCTAAAATTTCCATAAGGCCCACTAAGTCCAATCACTTCCATATAGCCCATTAAGTCCAATCATGTTAATGTAGCCCAATAGGCCCGTTCGTAATCAAATCATACAATCATCCAAATAGTACATCATTCAATTTCACATATCAACTTTTACCGATTTGGGCCCACGAGCTCAGTAGGCTCATTTAGCCCCGTCTGGCCCGGTTGGCCAAAAAGTGGGCCGAGACCATGAGATCGCTCTCTTGGCCTCGGTAATTGTAACAGTGTTTCCACATGAATGTTCACATGCTCGTGTGGTTGCCGGTGCCAACCTTTCAGCTTTTCAGCTTTTCGGCATTCTAGCTTTTCGGGATTTCGGCTTTTGCCAATTTGTCGTGTTCAATGTATGTACACACCTGGTTAATGACCCGCGCTACACTATCCTCAGCCTCAACCTACAGTCAATACCAACCTCGAATCAATTCCATGCTTAATCACAACATTTACCAAAAACCGAAGCCTTATCGTAACCTTACCGTGTACCACCAGTTTTAATAGCCCCTCCTTAGCTACTATTCCCAAATACCCTCTAGATCTGCATCAACACATATACTATTAACATCAAGTGACTCATATTCCACATGAGTCACCCCTATAAACCACACTTATATTCGGCCACCTACGAAACCGAAATTGAAAATGAGTACACTTACCACTTGCTAGAGATCCTTACCACGCTTGAAATCTTTGAACCCTACCTCTTGTTAATACAGGGTTAATGATAAGAAAAGGGTTAGATAGCCCTCCGACTTTTACCAAAATGCACTAAAGGATGGTTAACTAAATACTTACTGAAACTAGTCTCTGATCTTGCGGCCTAGATAGCTACTGAGTGTGATCATCTTTTAATACCTTGATTGAGGGTAGTAAATAACAAAAACAAATTTGTGATAGAGGAAAGCAAAAAGAAATCGGCAAAGGGAATATAGGTATTCTGCTTTTAAGAGATCAAGGATGGTATTCGGCTTTCAAGAGATCAATGATGGTATTCGGCTTTCAAGAGATCAAGGATGGTATTCGACTTTTGAGAGAAAAGAAACATAACTCAATGAAATTTTGGTAAAAGAATGGTGAGTTATATGGCAATAGAATGAAAGGAAGAAGAGAGGTTGGAAATGGAATGAATTCGACAAAACCAAAAGAACCCTCAAGAGAATTCGGTACACTCTTAAAAAGTCCACAAGCCGATTCCAGTTTCACCTAAAGTCCCATTCGGCACTATCACCTCCCCTCTCTCAATCTCCTATTTTCTCTCCATTATCCTTACCTTAAATTTCTCTCCTGAACACTCCTTTCCAGAGTCCACTCTAGCGCCACTACCTTCCTTCCATGTGCAAAAATAAAGTCCCTAAATTCACCACTCTTAAGCCTTGAACCTTGGACCCCTTTCCCTGCTAGAAATGCCACCTTATAGCTCCCCATGTGACGCCACCTTGCCACTGAGCCACAGGCCCAACTGTGTCCTATTTTCCCTTTAATTTGTTTAAGAGGCCTATTACCTAAGACTAGGGTTCCACTAAGGCAAAAATTAAATTTCTCCTATGGTCTTCCCTATCCCTACGACTTCAAATAATCCTTGTAATATCTTAAAATTAATATTCTAAAAGTGCTACCTATACATGCCAAATTCAATGCACAGAATTTATAGTTTCGGGATTTTGGGGCATTACAACTCTACCCCCTAAAAGAAATTTTAGCTTTGAAATTTACCTGATCGAAACAAGTGAGGGTATTGTCATCGTATTGCCTCATCAGTTCCCATGTAGCCTCTTCGGTACTATGGTTATGCCAAGCACCTTGACCAAAGGGACAGACTTCCTTCTTAACACCTTAACATCTTGATCAATTATTTGAACTGGCTCCTCTTCAATAGTTAGGTCTAGTCTAACCTCAATCTCCTCGACTGACACGATGTGAGAAGGTTCTGAGCGAGAACGACTTAGCATTGATACATGGAACACATCGTGTATTTGGCTTAGTTCAGCAGGCAATTCCAGCTGATAAGCAACTGGTCCAATTCTCTTCAACACCCGATATGGCCCAATGAATCTAGAGCTTAAGTTTCCCTTCCGTCCAAACCTTAACACCTTCTTTCAAGGGGAAACCTTGAGAAAAACCAAGTCCCCCACTGCATACTCAATCTCTCTCCGCTTGAGGTCAGCATATGACTTTTGCCTATCTGTCGCCTTCTTCAACTGACCCCGAATCAACTTTACCTTATCCTTGGTGTCTGTTACCAATTCCGGACCCAATACTCGCCGCTCACCCAACTCAGTCCAACAAGTCGGGGTACGACATCTTCGCCCATACAGTGCTTCATACGGTGCCATTCTAATACTTGCCTAATAACTATTGCTATAAGCAAATTCAGCTAACGGCAAGTAATCCTCCCAACTACCTCGAAACTCAGTTACACATCCTTTCAGCATATCCTCTAAAACTTGAATTACCCTCTCCGACTAACCATCAGTCTGAGGGTGAAACGCTGTACTAAAATCCAATCTCGTACCCAATGCTTCATGCAGCTTCTTCCAAAAGTGAGACGTGAATTGAGGGTCTCTATCAGATATAATAGAGACTGGAACCCCATGTAATCTCACGATCTCTGCCACATACAGCCTTGCCAACTTCTGTAGTGAGTAGTCGGTACAGACCGGTATAAAATGGGCAGACTTAGTCAACCGATCCACTATCACCCACATCGAGTCTTTCTTTGAAGGCGTCAGGGGCAACCCACTAACGAAATCCATAGTAACCCGCTTCCACTTCTAAAGTGGGATCTTAACGGGTTGAAGTAACCCTGATGGTAGCTGATGTTCTGCTTTCACTTGCTGACATGCTAAGCATTTGCCAACAAATTTCGTAACCACGCGCTTTAAGCCCGACCACCAATAAAGCTCTCATAAATCCCGATACATTTTGTTACCTCCGGGGTGCATAGCATAGGGACTACTATGCGCTTCCCGCAAAATAAACTTCATTAGCTCATCATCCCTTGGCACACAAATTCTACCACAGAAACACAACAACCCATCACTAGTTAACCCAAAATCCGTCACTTCTCTATTCTCGACTTGCTTAAATCGAGCACCCAAAGTTCCATCCAATGGCTGCTTAGCCCTGATCTTCTCAACCCACAGTGGCTTCACTTGCAACTTGGCTAATAAACTACCGTCGTCATACAAACTTAATCGAACAAACATCGCCCTCAAGTCTAACATAGCTCTACGACTTAGGGCATCAGCCACCACATTTGCTTTGCCTGGGTGGTATTCGATGGTGCAATCATAATCCTTTAACAACTCAATCCATCTTCGCTGCCTCAAATTCAACTCCTTCTGAGTTAAGAGGTACTCCATCTTATTATTTTCTGATAGTGCCTAACCCCCCTGTAACAGCCTGTTTTCAATGAAATTGGAATAGTGGTTTTAAGACCATAAATTTGAGGTTAGAAAAAATTTATTTTAATATTATTTTACGGTCTATGGTATGACAGGAATGTCGTATGAAAATCTTATTAAGAAATTTTATCGATTACATGTCTAATTTGTTAAAAAGGACTAAATTGAAAAAGGTGCAAAACTTGCTAATTTTGATAATTAAGTGATTAAATAGCTTATTTAATAAAGAGGGGAGGACTTAAGGCATAAATATGCCTAAAGTGGATGAGGCAGCATAACTTGAGAAATTAATAAAATAAAAACAAATTAATGGCGAAATTATAAATTTTACCAAATTAAATTAAACAAGTTGGAAATTAAAGGTTTCTAGACGTTTTCACCAACAAATTTGGCCAAGAACAGCCATGGGAGAGAGGTTTTAAGCTGGTTCTTCCATTTTTACTTCGTGTGAGTCAAATCCTTGCCCGTTTCTTAAAATTTTTATGGTTTTGGGTTTATTAAAATTAGGTCCAAGTAACCTTTACTTTAGTTTTTGATTTTATTAAAAGTTTTGGAAGTTACCATTGATGAGTTTATATGATTTTAGTTATTAGCTGATGAATTTGAGATATTGTTGGGTATTTAAAAGTATTTTGTTAAAGAATTTTGATGAAATCATGATTTAGGGATTAAATTGAAAAGATGTTGAATTCATGGAAAATTCTAAATTTTATGGAATTCATGGGCTGCTATTAATATATCATAATTTTCTAGGCTTGGAAAAAGGATTCAATTTCATGAATTTCATTTTCCGAGCCTAGGGACGAAATCATAATTAATTAAAAGTATAGGGGCAAAATGGTAATTTTCTAAAGATGTGTATTGGATTCAATTGAGTATGAATTGTATTAAATTGATGTTAAATTCATTCATATAGATCTGGAGATAGACCAAATATAGAGTTAGATCGAGGGAAAAAGAAGTGTCTGATTAGTAGATTTTGCGTACACGAGCACTTGTCAAGGTAAGTTCATATAATTAAATTGTATATTTAAATGTTAAATTGAATTGTATGTATGTGATTGTATTATTGCTCTGTAAATAATCACATATCCGACGATGACTGACAAGCATTAAGTCCCGTTTGAATAAATGAAATTCGATGGACACAAGATTCTCATATTGGTTGTGGTCCTACATATGTTGCAGACACACCACTGCTCGAAAGAGCATCCCATTATTAGCTCTCATGAGCTTCCCGTTAAATGGTTCTTGTAAGCTTCCCGTTAATAGATCTTCAGAGCATTTCGATTTGGTTGTGAACCTGTATGTGTTGTGGACACACTACAGCTCTAATGAGCGTCTCGATATATGGCTCTTCGGAGCTTCCTGATTAAAGGCTCTTTCATGAGCTTCCCGATTAATTGGCTCTCTGGAGCTTCCCAATATTGGCTCGCTTGAACTTTCCGATTATGGCTCGGATGAGCTTCCCATTATATTGTAACACCCCTTACCCATATCCGGTGCCGGGAAAAGATACGAGGCGTTGCCTAACAATATCATATGCAACCGTTCAACTCTAAATCATTGAAAGGTGTCCCTATTTAAAACGTTGTCAAACATTGTCCTATGGACCTTCATATAAGCCTACAGGGCCTAAATCATGGTTTGGAAACCTCCTAGGACCACTTCGGACACTTAGGAAACTTTCATCAAAAACTATTATAAACAGGGCACACGCCCATGTGTAAGGGCAACATGCCTGTATGGCCTCTAAACATGGCCGTGCTAATGGCCCGTGTGCCTCACACAGCCTAAGCACCTAGGGACATGCCTGTGCCCCTCATTCGTGTGGAATTAACTTCTAACATCAAACCTACAGGGGTTTTTACATGGCCTGGCACATGCCCGTGTGCTCAGCCCGTGTCCCTCACATGACTACGACACGCCTGTGTTGCGACCCGTGTGCAAAAACCTTGACATTCTATTTCTAACGTCATCACTCACACGGCCATGGCACACACCCGTGGCACACGGCAGTGGCACACGCACGTGTGCTAGCCGTGTCTTCCACACAGTTGAGACACACGACCGTGTCTCATGCCCGTGTGGTACATTGATGGACATTTAATTTATCAACCCAAGGTGCAGGGGAACACATGGCCTAATCACACACCCGTGGGCAGACCATGTGTCACACACGACCTAGACACACGCTCGTGTGTCTGACCATGTAAACAAAAATAGGCTATCTACCAAGCCTCTTTGCCACCATGAAACAAGATCAAATGCATACTCAAATATACCAAGGCTCCAATTCTCAGCCAATAGCCATAATTTGGCATCCACACAACTTAATATAATCAATCTAACCAACAAGCATACAACTATCCTAACAATTTCATTCATCAAACTACTTTGCATAATCATAAAACATCAACATATGCATTCATTAACCAATTATAAACATCAGCCAATACTTTTGGGTTTATACAAAATGAGGTACTTTTAAAGTCAAGCCAACACAATTGGCCCAAAATAAATGACATAAACCTAGTCTAGTTTCTATACATTCCATTTCTCAAAATGCTTAAATCTAACTATACCGAGTGATCTAGTCGATAGTGTGAACAAGATCTCCGACGTCCGATGATCCACTAGCTAGCTAGGCAGCACTATAGGAAAATGGAAAAAAGAGGGGTAAGCATAAAGCTTAGTAAGTCTATATGCAAACATTTAATACCATAATCATGCATTGGACATTTAAAATGTAGCTCAACTATACCGATACTGCCAAAACGTAAATTCACTTACTTATCCCACACCTTACCCAACATCCTCAACACAATTTTACGCACAAAGCTCATCTTATTAACAAATACATTCCCTGCACTTATTTATCACCATAATACTCATAAATTTCATTTAAATTATTCCACAATATACACGTTCATGCAATTAACCATACAAGATAAATTCACACATAGCCATTCATAGTGACGTTAATAATAAGGTGGTTTCGCACTTAACTTACCATCATGAATAATTTATGGTGGTATCGCACATAGCCCACCTTTATCAATAATTTACGGTGTTTTCGCACTTAGCCCACATTTATCAACAATTTACGATGGTTTCACACTTAGCCCACCTTTATCAATAATTTACGGTGGTTTTACACTTAGCCCACCTTTATCAATAATTTTGGATAATAATGCACTTAGCTCACTAATTTCAACTATCATCCGGTGGTTTCGCACATAGCCCACATTTATCTATATTTTATGAAATTTTGCCCATACTCTTAATTTTCGCAATTTCATCCAATGACAATGACATTCAACCATATATCATATAAGGCAATTATGAATAAAAGCATTAATAAAAAAGGTATCATTTACATATAAACTTACCTCGGTATACAAAATGTGGTAACTCGATCTATCTCAATCTACGAGCTTGGCCTTCCCCCTGTCTAAGTTCGAGTCTCGTACTTCTTGATCTATATGAATGCAAATTCACTCATTTTAATCACCAATTTAATCTAACCATTCAAAAGTCATAAATTTGGAAAAATGACTATTTTGCCCCTAGACCTTGGCAAAATGACCATTTTACCCCTAGACTCGGAAATTGATTTTTATCGAATTTCCTCACTAACCAAGCCTAACCAATCTCTTTTTACTCTTATAGCTGCCCCGAATTCTCATTATTTCATAGACTTACTCTTTATTTTACAACATTACAATTAAGTCTAATTTAGGTGTTTTCTATGAACACCCTTTTACAAAAGTTATTTATTTAACAACTAGGACTCATTTCCTCCCATAAAAATCCAGTAAACCACACTTATGAAGTCATGGTGACTCTCTAAATTTTCAACCATTTTGCACAATAGACCCTCAATAGGTAGCTCATGCCACAAGGGTCTCAAAAATGTAAAAATATTCAAAAGAAGCCTTAGAAATCACTTACTTATGAGTGCTAAAGGTTGCTGAAATTTTTGAAGCTTTCAAACCCTCATTTTTGCTGATAAAATTGGTAAAAAGAAGAAGAAATGATGCAAAAATGAAGGCTAGGCCATTAGGTATTATTTTATTAATTTTAATCACAAAAAATCCTACCAACCCTTTGACCTTTTTCCTTATTTCATGACCCATGGCCGGCCATGCTACCTAAAATGGGCCTAATTGCTTATTCAAGACCCCCAATTTTAGTTCCATGGCCAATTAACACCATTTGCTAATAAAATCAAACTTTTGCCCTTTATGCGATTTAGTCCTTTTTCACGATTAAGCCTTCAATCACGTAAATTAATTTACCAAAATTTTTATGCACTCTTATAAAAATACCATAACACAATAATGATGCTAAAATAATTTTCTCTAATCTCAGGTAAGTGATTCTGAAATCACTATTCAACTAAGCCCCATTTCGAGCTGTTACATATATGGCTCGAAAGAGCTTCCTGTTTACATGCTTGCATGAGCATTCATGTATATGAATTGATGGATTATATTTTTGTACACCTTGTGTGTACTACTCGTGTATCCATCAACATTTTAAATGATTCAACAAGCAAAATCCTAACATGAGAAAATATATGAATTCAAAATGAATCATTATTTGTATATACACAAAATAAATGGAAATTTGATATCTAATGAGCTCATAGATGTTTCTTGACATTCATGTAAAATAAATGACTAACATGTTTGATGAAGTATGTGTTTAGGCTATTAGCCAAATTGCTTTGAATATATTTTGTATGCTTACATTAGATGTAAAAGAATGGTAAGTTAATTTCTCGTTATACGAACTTACTAAGCTTAAAAGCTTACTCTACTTTATTTTTCCTATTTTATAGCAATTCGGAGGTTCAAATTGGTTGGAAGTTGGTCGAAGCATCATCACACTATCATTCGACTCATTTCGGTGTAAATATTAAATTACTTTTGGTTATAATAGCATGTATAGGCTAAATTTAGCGAATGATGGAATGTGTATATATATATATATATATATATATGTGTGTTTGGTTGAAAACTAACCATTGGTATGGCTTGTAAATGGTATGTTTTGATATGTAAAAATGACCTAGTTTTGGCTTGATTTGAATTTTTTGTATTGGCTTTTGAATGTGTTAAATTGTTAATGTAGGTGGAAGACAAATTAGGTGAGAAATATGGCCTTTGAAATGGCCTAATTTTGTCCACAAGGGCAGAGACACGAGTGTGTCTCAGCCGTGTGTGACACATAGTCTATCCCATGGGCGTGTGTCCCTTGTACCTTGAAAAAATTTTGAATTTTTTTGAAAATTTTTTTGAGTTTTTAATTTGGTCCCGATTTAATTCTAATTTGTATTTTGGGCCTCGATAGCTGATATAAGGGAAGATACGAGTTATTTCAATTGGTTTTTGATATGAACGCTATATGATGTGAAATATCTATTTATTTGATTTGTAAATTCCAGTAATGCTCTGTAAACCTGTTTCGGCAACGAATATGGGTTAAGGGTGTTACATTTATTGGTCTCAGAGCATAATTTAGCTGATTCTCAGGCTAACGTAGCTTATACGAGTCCAGCTATACATTCCATTATATAACCTGTGATAGTGTGATATCTCCTGAACATTTTAAAACATGTTTTTCATAGAGTAATGTCATCCAACTGAGCTGAATCCGAAGAAGCTGAAAGCAATGCTCAAGCTTCTGTGCAAAGAGCACCATCTAGTAGTGGAAGGCCCGTATCTGATGGCTAAGGAGGAGAGGCTAAAGAAGCCTTCTTCCAAATGATAAATGAGTGGTTTATAGAATTTGTAAAAACAAATCTAGTTGTTCAACAACCTCTACCCCCTCCTATCTTTTAACCTGTTCCCAATATGCCACAAGGTGCAGAACTTGTTAGAATTGATAAGCCTCTTGCAGATAAAATTTGTAAATACGGGGCAGAAGAATTTAGAGCTACTACCGAAGATGATCTTGAAAGAGTTAAGTTTTGGTTGGAAAACACTATTAGAGTTCTTGATGAACTATCTTATGCACCGGCCGAATATCTGAAATGTGTTGTATCTCTATTAAAAGACTCAGCTTACCAATGGTGGAACACCTTAATTTCAGTTATACTAAAAGAAAGGGTCACATGGGAATTTTTTCAAACTGAATTTAAAAGGAAGTATATTAGTCAGAGATTCCTTGATCTAAAACGGAAGGAATTTTTAGAGCTTAAACAGGGGCAAATGACAGTGTTTGATTATGAACGAGAATTTGTCCGACTGAGTAAATATGCCAGAAAGTGTATCCCAACTAAAATCACCATGTGTAAACAGTTTGAAGAAGGTTTAAACAAAGACATAAAGTAGTTAGTTAGGATTCTTGAATGAAAAGAATTTGTAGTACTGGTTGACTGAGCTCATAAAGCTGAAGAGCTTAGCAAAGTGAAAAAGCAAGCCAAGATGGAAGCTAAAACTTTAAGTAAAAGATTTACGGAAAAGTCATATCAGTCGACCTCAAAGAAATCAAAGAAATATCATGACCATTTTACCACCGTTGGGGGGCATTCTGGGAAAGACAGAGGTATTCAATGCTCTAATCCAAAAACTCAGGCTACATCTGTAGCAAGTGCAAGTAGTGTTGGAAATCCCAAACCTAGATGCAAGCACTGCAATAAACTACATTTTGGAGAGTGCCGCATGAAAAGCGAAGCATGTTTTAGATGTGGTTCCTTTGACCACTATCTTAGAGACTACCCGGAAAAGCCTAAAAAAGATACCATCCAAACTTCAAGGCCGAGCAATCCCGCTACAAGAGGTAGACCACCTCGTAACCCCAGCAATATGAGTGGTAGCCGAGGTATGACAAAAGATTCAACTATTAAATATGAAGCACGAGCACGCTAGAACATATGCTATTTGTGCACGTGAGGATGCTTCTGCACCCGATGTTATTACTGGTACTTTTTCTCTTATTGATACTAATATAACTTCTTTGACTGATCCTAGTTCAACACATTCATATATTTGCAAGAATTTAGTGTTTAATAAATATTTACTTATCAAGTCCACTAAATTTATGGTTAAAGTATCAAACCCCGTTGGCTAGTATGTGATGGTGGATAAAATTTGCAAGAATTATCCGTTAATAGTACGGGGCTCCTATTTCCCAACTGATTTGATGTTATTACCATTTGATGAGTTTGATGTGATTCTGGGCATGAACTGGTTAAGTCAGCATGATGTCGTGGTAAATTGTAAACAAAAACATATTGTATTGAAATGTCAGAATGGTAAAATGTTCTGTATTGAATCTGATAAATTGGACGGGTTGTCTTAACGTGATATCAGCCATGTCAGCACAGAAATATATCAGAAAAGGGTATGATGCTTACCTTGCTTATATGTTTGACACTAAAGTATCTGAGTCGAAGATTAAATTAGTGCCAGTAGCCTATGAGTATCCTGATGTGTTTCCAAAAGAGTTACCTAGATTACTATCGGTCAAAAAAATTGAATTCTCTATAGATCTTGTTTCGGGGACAACACCAATATCTATAGCACCGTACAAAATGGCCCTTATAGAATTAAAAGAGTTAAAAGCACGATTGCAAGAACTAACTAACAAGGGTTTTCCTTGACCTAGTTCTTTACCCTAGGGTGCACCGATTCTGTTTGTTAAGAAAAAGGATGGATCCTTGCAATTATGTATTGATTTCTGATAGTTCAACAAAGTTACAATTAAGAATAAGTATCCACTGCCTCGTATTATTGATTTATTTGACCAATTGAAAGGTGTTATAGTGTTCTCAAAGATTTATCTTCGTTTTGGTTATTATCACTATGGGTGAAAGAGTCGAATGTGCTAAAAACAGCCTTCAGAACCAAGTACGGTATTATTAATTCCTTGTAATATCGTTTGGCTTAACTAATGCACCTGCGATATTTTTGGATTTGATGAATAGGATTTCCAGACCGTATCTGGATATATTTATGGTGGTATTTATTGATTACATCCTGGTATATTCTCGAGATGAAGCCTAGCATGCTAATCATTTGAGAATTATTCTGCAAACTCTTCGTGAAAAGTACTATATGCTAAATTTAGCAAATGTGAATTTTGGTTTCAAGAAGTTAGTTTTCTTGGACATATAGTATCTATAGAAGGTATTAAAGTTTACCCGAATAAAATTTCAACTATTGTTAACTGGAAACCACCGAAAATGCATCTGAAGTTAAAAGTTTTCTGGGATTAGCTGGATATTATCAGAGATTTGTAAAAGGGTTTTCGATGATAGCTTCACCGATGACAAAGCTACTACAGAAAGATGTAAAGTTTGAATGAACTGATAAATGTTAACAAAGTTTTGACCAGTTGAAAGCCCTGTTGACTGAAGCACCAGTTCTAGTTCAACCTGAATCGAGTAAGGAATTTGTAATTTACAGTGACGCGTTATTGAATGGTTTAGGCTGTGTCTTAATACAAGAAGGTAAAGTAATAGCCTATGCTTCTAGACAGCTAAAATCACATTAAAAGAATTACCCAATACATGATTTAGAATTAGCAGCTATTATCTTTGCTCTAAAAATTTGGTGACACTATTTGTTCAGTGAAAAGTGTCATATATTCACTGATCATAAAAGTTTAAAGTACTTAATATCACAAAAAGATTTGAATCTGAGACAGCACGGGTGGCTTGAACTATTGAAAGATTATGATTTGGCTATCGATTATCATCCAAGAAAAGCAAATATGGTGGCAGATGCTCTGAGTAGAAATTCTCTATTTATTTTATGAACAATGAATATCCAATTATCATTGTCTGATGATGGTTCAATCATAGCTGAGTTAAAAGCTAAACTGATGTTTCTACAGCAGATTTACAAAGCTTAGAAAAGTGATAATGAATTGCCAACTAAACGGATACAGTGTGAAACAACTTCTGATTCAAAATTTCAAATAGGATTCGATGATAGTCTGTTATTCAGAGATAGATTTTGTGTATCAAAGAATTCAGAGCTTGTACAGAAGATTTTGCATGAAGCTCATAATGGTACTATACCTGTTCATCCGGTGAGTAATAAAATGTACAATGATTTGAAAAATATGTACTAGTGGTCGGGAATGAAACATGATATTTCTGAATTCGTATCTAAATGTTTGATATGTCAGCAAGTTAAAGCTGAACATCAAGTACCTTTAGGATTGTAACAGCCAGTGATGATACCAAAATGGAAATGGGAAAGAGTTACTACAGACTTTGTATCGAGGTTACCACTATCTCTAAAAAAAAGATGTCATTTCGGTAATCGTTGATCGTTTAACAAAGTTTGCACATTTTACTTTAATACGTATGGATTTCTCACTTGATAGATTGGCTGAATTATATGTTTTTGAGATTGTCAAACTACATAGAGTGCCAGCCTCTATTATTTCAGATAGAGATTAGCGTTTTACATATGGATTCTGGAATAAGTTGCAAGAGTCTCTAGGTACGCAATTACATTTTGGTACTGCATTTCATCTACAAACTGATGGCCAATCTAAACGTGAAATACAAGTTCTAGAAGATATGCTTCGATGTTGTATTTTAGAATTCAAACGTAATTGGGAGAAATATTTCCTGTTAATTGAATTCGCATATAATAATAGCTATCAATCAAGCATAAAAATGGCATCGTATGAAGCTCTGTATGGTCGTAAATGTAAAACTCCATTGTATTGGACTAAGTTGAGTGAGAAAAAGATACATGAAGTTGATCTGATTCGCGAAACCGAAGAAACAGTGAAAGTGATCCGAGACAGCTTGAAAGCAGCTTCTGATTGTCAGAAATCCTATGCGGATCTTAAAAGAAAAGAAATAGAATTCCAAGTCGATGCAAAGTATTCTTGAAAGTATCATATTGGAAGAAACTTCTTTGGTTTGGTCGTAAAGGAAAACTGAGTCCACGATTTATCGGGCCATACGAGATCATCGAAAGAATTGGACCTGTTGCGTACCGATTAGCATTACCGCCAGAGCTTGACAGAATTTACAATGTTTTTCATGTGTCTAAGTTATGACGGTATCGGTCAAATCCTTCACATGTTATCTCTGTGACAGATGTTGAGATTCAGCATGACATGACAAACAGTGAGGAACCGATCAAAATTCTGGCACGAGAGACAAAAGAACTGAGAAATAAAAAAGTAGCTTTAGTAAAAGTTCTCTAGCAACGACATAGAACAGAAGAAGCTACCTAGGAATCAGAAGAAACTATGAGAAAGCAATATCCAAACCTCTTCACTGGTAAGATTTTCGAGGATGAAAATTCGTTAAGGCGGGAGAGTTGTAACAGCTCGTTTTCAATGAAATCTGAACAGTGGTTTCGGACCACAAACCTGAGGTCGGAAGAAAATTTATTTTAATACTTTTTCTAGCCTATGGTATGATAGGAATGTCGTATGAAAATCTCATTAAAGAATTTTACCAATTACATGTCTAATTTGTTAAAAAGGACTAAATTGAAAAAGGTACAAAACTTGCTAATTTTGACAATTAAGTGATTAAATAGCTTATTTAATAAATAGGGGAGGACTTAAGCTATAAATATGCCTAAAGTAAGTAGATGAGGCAGCATAGCCTGAGAAATTAATAAAATAAAAACCAATTAATGGCAAAATTGTAAATTTTGCCAAATTAAAATGAAACAAAATGGAAATTAAAGGTTTCTAAACATTTTCACAAACAAATTTGGCCAAGAAAAGCCATGGGAGAGAGGTTTTAAGCTAGTTCTTTAATTTTTGCTTCATGTGAGTCAAATCTTTACCCGTTTCTTGAAATTTTTATGTTTTTGAGATTATTACAATTAGGTCCAAGTAACCTTTACTTTAGTTTTTGATTTTATTGAAATTTTTGGAAGTTACCATTGATGAGTTTATATGATTTTAGTTATTAGCTAATGAATTTGAGATGTTGTTGGGTATTTAAAAGTATTTTGTTAAAGAATTTTGATGAAATCATGATTTAGGGATTAAATTGAAAAGATGTTGAATTCATGGAAAATTCTAAATTTTATGGAATTAATGGGATGCTATTGATATATATAATTTTCTAGGCTTGGAATAAGGATTAAATTTCATGAATTTCATTTTTCGAATCTAGGGACAAAATCATAATTAATTAAAAGTATAAAGGCAAAATGGTAATTTTCCAAAGATGTGTATTGGATTGAATTGAGTATGAATTATATTAAATTGATGTTAAATTCATTCATATAGATCTAGATAGACCAAATACAGAGTTAGATCGAGGAAAAGAAAAAGTGTCAAATTAGTAGATTTTGCATACACGAACATTTGTCGAGGTAAGTTCGTATAATTAAATTGTATGTTTAAATGTTAAATTGAATTGTATTTATGTGATTTTATTATTACTCTATATATAAAATTAATCACATATCTAACGATGACCGACAAGCATTAAGTCCTATTTGAATAAATGAAATTCGATGGATACAGGGTTCCCATATTGGTTGTGGTCCTACTTGTGTTGCGAACACACCACAGCTCGAAAGAGCGTCCCGTTATTAGCTCTCATGAGCTTCCAATTAAATGGTTCTTACGAGCTTCCCATTAATAGCTCTTCTTAGCTTCCCGATTAAAGGCTCTTTCATGAGCTTCCTGATTAATTGGCTTCTTGGAGCTTCCCAATATTGGCTAACTTGAACTTCCCGATTACGGCTCGAATGAGCTTCCCGTTATATGGCTCGAAAGAGCTTCCTGTTTACATGCTTGCATGAGCATTCATGTAGATTAATTGATGGATTATAGTTTTGTACACCTTGTGTGTACTACCCGTGTATCCATCGATATTTTAAATGATTTAACGGGCAAAATCCTAACATGAGAAATTATATGAATTCGAAATGAATCATTATTTGTATCTATACAAAATAAATGGAAATTTGATATTTGATGACCTCATACATGTTTCTTGATATTCATGTGAAATAAACGACTAACATGTTTGATGAAGTATATGTTTAGGCTATTAGCCAAACTGCTTTGAATGTATTTTGTATGCTTACATTAGATGTAAAAGAATGGTAAGTTAATTTCTTGTTATACAAACTTACTAAGCTTAAAAGCTTACTCTATTTTATTTTCCTATTTTATAGTGATTCGAAGGTTCAAATTGGTTGAAAGCTAGTTGGAGCATCATCACACTATCCTTCGGCTTATTTTGGTATAAATATTAAATTACTTTTAGTTATAATAGCATGTATAGGCTAAATTTAGCCAATGATGGCATGTATATATGTATGTGTTTGGTTGAAAACTAACCATTGGTATGGCTTGTAAATGGTATGTTTTGATATGTAAAAATGACCTAGTTTTGGCTTGATTTGAATGTTTTGTATTGGTTTGTGAATGTGTTAAAGGGTTAATGTAGGTGGAAGACAAATTGGGTGAGAAATGTGGTCTTAGAAATAGCCTAATTTCGTCCACACGAGCAAAGACAGGGGCGTGTCTCAGTCGTGTGTAACACACGGTCTATCCCACGAGCATGTGTCCCCTATACCTTGAAAAAATTTTGAAATTTTTCAAAAAATTTTCTAAGTTTCCGACTTGGTCCCCATTTAATTCTAATGTGTATTTTGGGCCTCGATGGCTCATATAAGGGACGGTATGAGTGATTTCAATTGTTTATTATATGAATGCTATATGATGTGAAATATCTGTTTATTTGATTTGTAAATTCCGGTAATGCTCTGTAAACCTGTTCCAGCGACGAATATGGGTTAGGAGTGTTACACCCCCTCTTTAATCAGTTTATCGTGGGAATTTGTGAAGCCCCTATCCTTTCGATTTTACTAAAACTCGTAAATCCCAAATTCGTACCCTACTGTTTTGAAGAGTACGTTTGTTAGTTGATTAAGATTCAAGATTCGATCTCTTCCCTTAGAGTGGAAACGAAGTTGTTGCTATCAGAATTGCAAAATCAGGTGTGGGGACCTATTTGATTTAAATAAATAATATTTTAATTAATCAATATAAAATGTTTATATTGGAGAAATATTTAATTGATGTTTAAATAAGTTTTTGAAATGTGATATTAGGCGAATACATTAAGTATTCATAAGGATTGACAAAATCCGATAAAAAAGAATTCCAAGTAAGTGTTTCTGAAACTTTAGATCTGTGTTGTTGATATGTGATTTGGTGATTTTTTTGTTAAATGTGATAATATGTGATTCCTAATACTCATGATATATGATATATGATATATGGTGATTTGAATATGTATGTACGATAAACATGATATTGAAATATTGATATTTTGATTCACAGGATAAACATGATAATATTCTGATATTCTGACTTGCATGTTAAGCATGCCATATTTCTGATTCTGATTCGCATGTTAAGCATACCACTATGAAAATCGTATTAAGGAATGAATTTCCATGTAAAGCATGTCTACTGAAAATTTGTTATGTATTCCATATCACATGCATGGGGTTGGGAAATATGTACGAATGAAGTGACAGTATAACTGCGAATTTCTGGTGGCTTAACCATAATATTCTGTATCTGGCAGTATATTTGCAAATTATCTAGTGGCTCAACTACAATATTCTGTTTCTAGCAGCTCGACTGCACTATTCGGTGCCTTATCCACATTATTGGTGTGTTATTGGATGGATGAGTTCTAAGGAACTCATTATGGTACGTAGCGGAGATGGGTAGGACCTGTTTTTGAAAATCTGCACTAATTTCTAAAAAAGTGTTTCAATGACATCATCACAATGCATTATGATAAATGTGATTTTACAACTGAATGTTTTGTATGTTCATGATCTGTTTACACTGTTTGTAACACCCCAAACCCGGCCTAGACGTTAGGCCCGAGTCCGACGTGTCATATTGAAGAGTTTTTAGAAAACCATGTTTTCATTGAAAACCTTTTTTGAAGAAGTTTTTAAACAAATCACCTTTCCATCTTTCTTTAATTAATCAGGTTATGAAAATAGTTTACATCGAAAAATCATATTTGTTGCAGAAGCTTTATTTGAAATCTCGTTTGTTGCGAATACGTAGTTTTTGGAAAACAGATATCATTTTGTAAAACGCGCCCTAAAGCTAAATAAATTAATAACATGTAAATAAATAATCACAAAACTTAAGAATAATTATAAAGCGGCCTTATTACAAACCCAAAATAAAACCTTATTTAAAGTAAATAAAAACCAAAAGCAGTTTTAAAACGAAGTATGGCTACCTCTAAGCCCCACGTAACACCGAATCGCCTATGCCTCAGGGTTACCTGTACAGTTAAAATAACCGGGTGAGTATACGAATACTCAGTGTGTAATCTCGGCATTAACAACATAACACAGTCAGTCTGGGCTAGAGCCCATTACAGTAACATATCACATTCAATAAACAGTATAGCATGCATTTTAGAGTCCATATCACACTCAGTGGCATATATTCAGAAATATTACAGTAACAGTATAGCATGCAATCAGAATCCTACCCATCCATCCACTACACACCATCTCCTTCCAACCCTACACTCCATGTGGGGATATAATATCAACCCACCCAACCCTACACTCCACAGAGTAGTACCGATGCGGCACTATCGATAAATTGCAGCAGAGCTGCCAATATATTTGGCTATGAGCCCCAGAATAATGCAACAGGGCTGCCAGAACAGTACACTTCCTCCAAATACATATATCCCATCCCCCATGCAATATAACATACTTAATGCCATGAACAGTAATAATACAGAATATAAAAACATACATATATATCATAGCATACATAACAATTCCAACATTATAAAGGATCGAAACGAATAATTTACCCACGACGGCTATTTTAGTCATTTTGCCCATAGGGCATTTCAGTCATTTGTCAGTGTGGTCCTTCGATAATGAAGGCCTATCAGTAAGCCCATGGTCGTCTAGCGACACATGTAGCCAAACAGTCCAGAAATTGTAACGAATATTAAACCCATTGAGCGGCCTCACAGCCCATTGGACCCACTGGGTCGTTTCGGTCCATATCTTAAAAACACTTATGTTTACCGTTTTTCCAATGTAGGACCACACTCCGTGGCCTCAATCACTCAGATGAGCGTTCGCACACTCATCTGGTCATTTTTCTTATAAAAGTGTGATAACACACCTGTAACGAAATAATGGCTATCCGCTTCCGGAATCCAAGCACCTAAAGTTACCACAATCGTATTGTTAGACAATTTTATGGCTAACCAAAAACCACCATATGATTAACATCAAGATAAAGCCACCATCACTTACCTACAAGAGGAACAATCCATTGCAAAAGCTTGAGAGTTCGACCAACCCATTCTAGTAAGATCGTATTCATATTCATAGAAGATAAATTTTCAGTGTTACGAGATCACTACTTAACTGAAATCAATGGTCACAAAACATTCAGTTAAATCACTTGACCTCTTTCTAAATACTTATCGAAATATTAAAGGATAATATTTGGTCAACACTACAGACCTTAGATTTAGGCTACGTAGAAGAAGAATGAGAAGTCAGAGAGAAGGTGTAACATTCCTTGAATTTTGGTACCCCACGAGTGACATCTAAACAAAAAAGCAAAAGTCAGCACCTAAAGACAAAATATACAATATTCATTAAAGAAATAACTAGAAGAAAAGAACAACCCTCAAACCGAAAGATTACCTTCAATAAAAATTGGTAGGAAAAATCAAATGGACAAGGTTGGTTTGGTAAGAGCAATTAAGTAATATTAGCTAAATACCAAAATCAAATGAGTAGAGAGAGTGATAGAAAGTAAAAGAAATCGGCTACAAGGAATGGATGAACTTTTTATGAGAACTATAATCCAACGGTTTAGATAACAACAAAATGAACGAAAGACAAAAAGGCAAAGACAAGATGATTCGGTTAATGAAGGAGTAAAGAAAAGGCTACAAGTTGATGAAGTAACCTATAGCTAAAGATGCATTCGGTTTGTTTGTCAAGTTAAAGAAGAGAGCCTAAAAAAAACAAAAGTACAATCGGCATTACCACAAAAAGAATTCAATCAAAAGTGACCTCCTAACCCTCAACTAAGCCGGCACTCCCCAAGCCTTAGCACCCAAACAAGGTAACCATATCACTTAAGATCGTAGAGTCTAATTAGTCTCACTTTTTATCAATTCTTGCCAAAAATACACCTTTAATAGCTGCAAGAAAATAGCTAGCCAACAATCCAAACTTTCCATAAAAAAATAAAAAGAATCAAAGCATTCACCGCTTGATTCTTTCCACCGACAACAGCTTTCATTCAAGACTACCACTTGACTTCAGCCCCGTACAGCAGCAAAAATTTGAACACATGCGTGTAGGATGGGGCTCAAACTCCAGCCCTCACCACTGACCTGCTCCCCACTCGCATACTGCTAGCCACTACACCACATTTTTCTTTACAGCATGATAGGGTCGCAATTAAATTTAACCCTTACCTGTTAAAGCCACGATTCAATTCATGAATAAAAAGAAAATTTCGCCTGCAAGCAAACTCAAACTTGCGCCCCTTCTAAAAGGCTAACACGCCGTTGCCACCCTTCCAATTCCATTTTTATGTCCAAAATCCCACGCAACAAATTATAAGCCTTCCTTCTAGTGCCACGTTCCCTTTCAAAAAAAAAACAATTTCCCCTAAGCAAATTTGAACCTCTGACCTCAGCACAACAAACTCGCCTCCTTGCCAACTTACCGACACCACTTTCGTAACATGCTACAACCAATACAACCGACCTTTATCCTCTTAAGCCAGAAACAAGAAAATTTTTCCAAGACCCAGAGTCATTTACAGGACCCTTTAAACACTCCAACTCACTATTAAATCACTTAATTAACATCCTTAACATAAAATCAAAGTAAAACCACAAAAATATAAAAATCCAAAAATTTGGGATGTTACACTGTTGTTGTTATGTGTTAAATTATGTTATTATGATTTGTAACCCACATTGGGCTTTTTAAGCTCACCCCTTTAAATTCTGATTCTTCAAATAACAATCGAGGTTAAGATAGGCTCGGCCAGGGAGGTGCTTTCGATCATTTTTCAGAAACTATACTTTTGGTATTCGTTATTTTGGGATGTGTTTAATTGCTTTGGACTTTGGTTTTGGACTTGAACTTCCTTTTGGGCTTTGGATTTATTGTGGTTTTTGGATGGTTTTGCATGACGTTCATTTTTAAACTAGTACTTAAGAGGTTTTTATCAAATAATAATTAAATGATGATTTTTTCACAATAAGGTTAATCCAACTTAACAATAGTGTTTTCAAACTCGATACACTATTTCCAAAACTCAACACTACTTGCTCATGAAACTGATGGTTTGCAAGTTATATTATATCTACATTTTCAAAATGCCGAACAAGTTTTGAAATATATAAATTGTCTGCTACAATGTTTTAACTAGAAAACTACATTTTTTGAAAACTATCAATACTTGAATTTTTCTAAAAAATAGAAAGTTTCAACGAACTCTTTCAAAAGGAAAATTATAAACAATATATGGCCTCTTTTAAAGCAAATCAAGATGACATTTTAAAATTAAAGATGATAATTAGAAATTAGTTAAATGGTTTTCTGCGCCATTAACATGGGCAATGTGATCTTTGAGATTCGACCGTAACATCTAGGTCGGGTTTAAGGGGTTACATTTTTCCCTTTTAGAAGTTCTGTCAGCTTCCAAGTGTTGCTTCTTTCTATTGAGTTGATCTCAACTTTCATGGCTTTTTTCCATTTTTGTTCTTTGACAGCTTCTTGAAATATAAGGGGATCACAATATGCAAACAAAAAAAAATGGGCAATTTGATCATCATCAGATAATATATCTTCACTTATATAATTGATCATCCAAGCTGGTTGTTTTCTTAGTCAAAGATTCATGGATGACTACGTCATTATTTGGTTGATTTTCACAAGAAAGATGCGTGTTATGATCAATTGTATTTGAATTTGACTCTTGAGTTGCAACTTCAATTTTATCTTTATCACTATCAAAATTTGTAGGGATTTCTTATTTTTTTTAATATCATTTTCAGTCTAATTCCATGTAGCATTTTCATCAAAAAGCACGTCACTACTGATGATGATCTTCTTAGTGAGTGAATTGAACAATTTGTATCCTAGGTTGTCTCACTTGCACAAAAAAGTACATTTTTTGCCCTTATCATCAAGCTTTCTAATTTTCTAATCCAAAACATGTACCCAAAAATTTTGAAGTGATCTATAGCTGATTTTTTGCTACTCCATGCTTCCTCCAGCATCATGTTTCAAACAGAAAATTTAGGACTTCTATTCAAAAACATGAATGCTCTAGTTTATAGCTTCCACCTATAATGACTTCAAAATATTCCCCTTTTTAAATAGGCTTCTCACCATGTTGAGAATAGTTTGATTTTTCCTTTCTAATACACAGTTTTGCCGTGTTGTGCATACAATGATGAGTTCTATTCAAATGTCTTATTCACTGCAAAATGTCTCAATTTCCTTTGAGTAGTACTCTCCTACACGATCAATTCGTAATGTCTTAATAAAACTTTTTGCTTCATTTTCAACTTGAGCTTTGAAGCTTTTAAATACCATGAGGGCTTCTAATTTGTCCTACAAGAAGAACACCCATTTTTTTTCTAACTATAATCATCAATAAAAGTGATTAGATATTGTTTCCTCCATTTTGATGTTGGATTAATTGGTCTGCAAATGTTAAAGTGAATTAGCTACAACACTTTATTTGCTTTCCATGACTTTCCTTGTGGAAACTGAGATTGATGCTGTTTGCTAACAACACATTCCTCGCATATTGGATCAACTGAAATAGTGATTTGAGGAAGTCTTATCACCATATTCTTCCATTGTAGTGTTTTTAGTCCACCAAAATTTAGATGACCAAATCGAAAGTTCCATAACCGTGATGGTTCATCTACTTTGGCTTGGAAACAGGTTTGAACACTTTTTATCTGTAATGGGAACAATCTATTCGAGCTTGATACTCGCGATATTAAGTAATAAAATTTATAAAAACTGATCACACCAAAAACTAACTAATATCACGATTTTAAAGGCAAACGCACCTATCGAACAGTAGTATAGTTTAGTGGCAAGACCGAGTTATCGTACCCAAGGAAACCAAAAGTACTAATACTTACTTCCTTTCTATTATCTAGCCTAAAAATAAAAGAGGGTTGTTTGAAACTAATTCTAAAACTAACTAAAAGTGCACAAAAAGTAAAGTGGGGAAAGATTCTTTGGGAAAACTGATTGATATAAGCAATACTCAAGGGAGAATCCACCTAGACTTCACTTGTTATTAACTTCTTGAACTAGACGATTTCTGAACTTGACTTGATCCGTAGAGATCCCTAACTTATGTTAATACCTCCGTCGAGGATAAGAACAACTAATCCTAGGTGGTTAACTAAAGTTTCTTTATTAATTAACACCCCTAGGTTGCATTAATTCGATCTATGGATCCCCCTATTAGGTTTGACCCTAACCCGGCAGATTTATGTCGCCCTATGTCTAGGGTTGCATGCAACTCCGCTTAATTATGGTAGATCTACTCTTAAAATAGGGACTTTTGCTCCTCTGCCTAAGCACATCAGTTTCTTGAGATAATACCTAGGATTATTAAATCAAGAATGAAGAACACATAATTAAGAACAATTCAAGTATTTATCATATAATTCAAGAATAAATAATAACAAGATCTGTCTTAGGTTTCATCCCCCTCAAGTATTTGAGAGGTTTAGTTCATAATTAATAAAGAAAACATTTCAGAAGAAATAAGATAACAAAACATAGAGAACCCAAAAACCCCTGAAGGAATTTAGGGAGATCCTCTGTCTTGATGTAGAATTCTGGCTTCTGGAATGAATCAATCGGCTTCCCTTGGAGTAATTCCTTGCTTTCACTCCTTGTGTTGGCAGAAACATGGCGCTCCTTTTTGGGAGAAAAGAGTACACCCTTAGAGTTGCCTCCTAGGGTCTTTATATAGAGCTTTGGGATGCCTTTCTTAGCCTCTAAGTATCCAAATCCGAGTGAAATTGCACTTCCTCACGACAGGGACACGCCCGTGTGCCACGTCCGTGTGGTTCCAATAAGGGCCGTGTTTGGGCCTGTTGAGGTGGCACGACCGTGTAGCCTGGCCGTGCTTGTCGGGGCTGGGTCGTGTTGGACCTTGTGTGGCACGACCGTGTGGCGAATTCTTGGGCCGTGTCGTTTTTACACTTTAGCCCATTTTCTTCGTTTTCGGTCCGTTTTTCATTCTTTTCTCTTCCCTATGCTCTCCTGAGTATACAACATGAAATAGAAGGGTTAAGAGCACCAATTCTCACAAAATTAATAATAATTCATCCAGAAATTAGGCTAAACATGGGGTAAAAATATGTATAATTTATCGTTTATCAGAGCTCATTTGAATAATGGCAATTGCACCTTTTGAAGGATCATATATTTCACAAGTTTTGTCCTGAATGGTTATAACATAACCTTTCTCTTGCAACTGACCAACACTAAGCAAATTGCTCTTAAATCATGAACATAGAAGACATTAGAGATTGTTTCTATGATGCCATTTTTTTAGTGTTGATCTTAATATCTCCAATTTCCATGACATTTATAGTAGATTTATCCCCAAAACTGAAAGTAGTATAAAAATTTTAATTTAAATAAGAAAAAATGGATTTACTACCACTCATATTGTTATTACAGTCTGTGTCTACATACCAAACTTCTATTTTACTCTTGTTCACATTTTCATGAGCTACCATTAACAATGTTTCTTCTTCTTTTTGTGCAACAAAATTTGATTTTGAGGTCTTCTCCTTGTCTCAAGGCAACTTGGTTCGATATTTGGCTTGATAATGCACAAGCTTGTGGCATCTATAGCATTCAACTTTCGATTTGAAGAATTGATCATATCCTTTGCCTCTACCTTGAGATGAATCTTGATCATTCATATTGTGTTGATGATATCTACCACTATCTTTATTGCCTCAACCTCTTCCTCTAGCACCTCAACCTATCGACTAAGCAAAGACACGTGATTTGTAAAAGCTTTCAATGCTTGCTCCTCCTTGTCCTATTGAACTATTTTCTTCTCGTGAACTAATAGAGAGCCTTACAACTGATCAAGAGAAAAAGTGTCAAGATCTTTTGATTCTTTAATAGAACAGACAACATATTTAAATTGTGGTGTCATTGATTGTAGAATTTTCTCAACCACAGTCACATCCTCAATCTTTTCATCATGGATTCGTATTTTGTTTATTATTGCCATTGTTCTTGAGAAAAAAATTAGAAATTGATTCTCTAGTCTTCATCCGCAAAGTTTCGAATTCAGATCGTAGAGCTTGAAACTATTGCCTCTTGATCCTACTTGACCCTTGGTATTTCTTCTTCATATGGTCCCAAATGTGCTTGGAGGTATCTTTACAAAGAATTGTCTCCAAGATTAAACATTCAATAGCCTAAAACAAGTAGTTTTTTGCCTTACGATCCTTCAACTTCATCCCCTCTATTTCTATGTTTGACATTGTTGCTATGGACTTTGACACTCCAATCGAGACAACTTGCCAATACTATTTTGATCTTAGAAAATTCTCCATTAACATACTCTAGTGATCATAATGACTATCAAAGCCAGGTATTGCTAGTTGCACGAAAATTTTAGACGCCATTAAATATGAAAAACTATTGCTTTTTTTTTTATAACTTGGCTCAGATACCACTATTAACTGAGAGTTTTTGCTAAAACTAAATAAAGGACTTTCATAAGAAAAATAGACTTGGAGGAGAGGAACCTTTATATAGGTATTTTAATAACAAACTTCTTCTGAAATTAGGAAACAACCTACAAAAAAATAGGAACTCTGTAACACCCCTAACCCGTATCCATCGCTGGATTAAGGTTATGAGGCATTACCGAACTAAAGCGCAAACCCAAACATTCATAAATTCACACAAGTCAAACTCTTTTATATAGAGCATATAGCTAATTTACATATCAAAACATATATTGTTATTCATATTGTATACACTAATCATAACACAAATTTCAACGTATTACTCAAGGCGTATTATGCACTAATATACACGGCGTTAATTAATTTCAACATGATCAAGCATACTTCTAATACCATCTATGTATTTATGCGTATAACCATCAAATCATATATCATTTCAATAACTATCATTACAATCATTCATCAAAGGTATGCCAATATGTCTACTTCTTTTGCCGACAATCAAATATGACATTTCCTTAACCAATACACATACACTTTTTTAAAACTAAATGAGCCATATTACACAACTTAAATACCACTCACGTATGCAGCATTGGTAATAGTCGATATGAACGAACATGCTTTGCACATTAATGCAAGTTAAAACACCCACACATACCAATAGGCATACATTTTCATATACTTCATTTAGACAATTATCATTTAAAACTAAACATACCTCTTTTTAGTCACAAGACCATGCGCATATGAACATATTAATTTAAAACTATTTTGAGCACAAATACCAACTAAAAGTACACTCAATCTACAAGCCAATTTACCATATTTAAAACACAAACACATGACCAAATCACTAATCAAATTTAAGCACTTTATTATGACCATTTTTAGCCATTAACTATAAACCAAAGTAACCAACAACTTAACCATTTATTCATATCCATTTTAGTAATATACCAATTACCATTTTCGGTCACAATTGATACGATCATAAAACACCTAATTTACTAACATATTAATAAGTCTCAATAATATACCAACTTGTCTCTACTCGGCCAATTCACAACATTAGCAACCATGACATATGCGTATATATATATATATATATAATTCAATTAACAAATCATGACCGAACACATAGGCACATTATCTTTCACTATCAAACCAATTCCTATTACAAAATATACATCCCAATATGTCAAGCTTACCATAATGAACAAATCATAAACTACACATATCATTAATTTAAACTGTAAGTAAATAACGAATACACTCCACGCATATATCTTGAATATTACCTAACTAATACATGACAAACCCTAACTCATCTAGCATCCATTATTTACCTTATTGCCGAAACACATAACCAAGTTCCACAACATAATATGCCATGAATATACTTTCAAAATAAGTTCAAACCAAGACCAAATATACATTAACTTCATAATCAAGCCATTTTTGCATGGCTAAATAGATACATATTTCAAGATCAAACATATTATCTAGCCTATACATGCCATAGATTCAGAGTTTAAACTTATAAAATATCGAAAAAGCCATTGATAGTGTGACAAAGTTCCTTGACAATCCCCAAGCTCGTAGCTAGCTTCCAAAATCTATAAAACAACTAACAAACAAACACACAGTAAGCTTGAATAGCTTTGTAAGTCATAAGCAAATAAATCATTAAATGAACATTTGCATATTATACTAAACTTGACCGAATACATACTCATAAGTATATATAAATCTCTCTTTTATCATGCATAATTCATGTTATCATCTCAAGTATATACTTACCTAACTTTCATAATCATATAACTTATCACGTACCTGAACTTTTTAGCTTGATTTCACGTTCGATCTTAACTTGATATTGTCCATTGAACCATTCGGAATCAATAAGGATAATCGGATAGCTCGAAAAGCTGGTACAATTCCTACATCCCAGATGAGGTCTTACATGTAATCAACTATCGATGCCACTGTCCCAAACAAGGTCTTACACGAACTCATATACAATGTCGATGTCCTAGACATGGTCTTACAAGTAAATCACAAATCGACGCCAACGTCCTAGACGTGGTCTTACACGAATCACATATCGGAATCATATGTCATGACATATGTATCCTAACTATTCCTAAGGTTCGTATCGGGCTTTTGGACATCATAACTTGATTAATCGTATGGGGCTTTCGGATGTCATAACTCGATTAATTCATGCTCGTAACACATCATTCCATGCCAAATTCAATTCGGTTAAGTAGTTATACATACATAAAATTCAATTCAACTATTTAAAAAAAATCAATACATTCAATTTAACAACATTTATTTACTTATGAACTTACCTCGGACAAAGACGAACGAACTAAGACGACTATTTAATAATTTTAGATTTCCCCGATCCAATTCCAATTTTCTCTTTTCTTGATCTAAATAAATATAAATTAGACTTATTTAATCACACATGTAGTCAAATTCACTCAAAAACACATAAAAGGGCAATTTACACTTTAGCCCCTAACATTTCACATTTTTTACAATTTAGTCCCTATTTCACAAAACACAAAATACACATAATGTCACTAAACTCTAGTATAGCCAAATTTTACTAAGGTTCATAAAAGTCCATTTCTTTCATTTATTTCACATTTTAACCCCTCAATTTACAAAATTCACAATTTAATCCCAGATAGGCATTTTTACTAAAAATCACTTAATTAAACATGATAATCTAACAACATATATTTATTTTTCATCATCAAACAACAAAAACAACAAGCTCTCTTCAATGACAAATCACAAAATACACAACCAATTCAAAAATGCAAGCATGGGCTAGCTAGTATTCAAAGCAACATTCTCAAAAACGTAAAAATTATCAAAAACCGAGCTAAACACATACCTAAATTGAAGAACACAAGGGCCGAACCTAGCTTTCTCTTTTCTTTCTTTTTTTCTTTGAAGTTTCGGCCAAGATGAAACAAATTGCATGGCCATTTTGTTTTGTTTATTTTATTACATGTTATTTCTTAATTTACAAAACTAACCTTAATGATTTTAATGATAAAACCGATATAAGCCCATTACCGTCCATGCATAATTTCAATGGTCAAATTGCAATATAAGGACCCCACAATAAAAAGAACATAGCAATTTGGCACTTAAACAAGTAGTAGTCTACTTTTGCATTTTACGCGATTAAGTCCTCTTTATTAAATTGGGCACCCAAACAATAAAATTAAATCACGAAAATTTCACATATATAAATTAATATGCTATAGACACCAAAAATAATATTAAAATATTTTTCTGACTCGAATTTGTGGTCCCAAAACTACTGTTCCGATTAAGGTCTAAGCCAGGCTATTACAAACTCCCAATACAAATTTCTTATTTTTAGAAAAATATATTAACAATTCAAAGGCTGGGATCCTAGTCAGAAATTAACTAGAGTGAGCTTGGTCATTCATATTTTGTTCATGAATTTCATTAAAACCTAGGTTTTTTACTATAGTAGCAAAGAGGGAGAGGGACGATGGTGGAAGAGAGGGAAAGGGACAGGGGTAGGGAGAGAGACGGTGAGGGAGTTTTTTTTTATTTAATATTAACATAATTATTTCTATTTAAATATTAATATAAAATTTAAATTATTATTATATTTTTTGAAAATGCTTATGTATTTATATATATTTTTTAAAATTTTTTTTAGAATTAGGAGTAAATTGAGAATATTTGTAAATTTTGAAGGATATTTTTTAAAAATTATGACTAAATCGATATAATATGTAAAAATCGAAGGTTAAATTTGTTTTTATACTGATTTTTTAACTACCACATCAGCTTGCCATTTGTGATTTTAACGGGAGTGACCAAAATGACCAACCTATATAGCGTGGATACTTAAATTGCAAACTTTTTATTTTAGATGCTTAAAATGAAATTTTTTTTTATAATTAGATAATTATCTGTGTAGTTTATCTTATTAGTTAGTAGATGTCATGCTTGTAAGGGCAATATGTTGGCAAAATGATAAGTTTAATCATTAATGGTTATATTTTTATCAATCTAGTCCTTACTTTTCTTTTAGCTAAATTTGATCTCAACTTTTTTTTTAAAAAAAAAAACTTGAATTCAACCATTAGCCTTTTAAAAAGAGTCGATGTTTTTAACGGACGTAAACATTAAATTTTAAAACATGGTAGCCCACATAATATTTCACGCGTACTTCATGTTATATTTTATTGATGTGACATATAATACAAATAATATCATATCAATATGAAGCACACATAAATTATCACATGAACTATCACATCAATATTATTAAAAATATAATATTTTAATTAGTATTTTTGTTAAAATTAAACAATTTGACTATTTTCAAAAACTAAAACGAATTAAATTAAAAAATATGTAAATATTAAAAAAAATAAAGTTATTATGCATAATGAAGTTGACCTCTGAACCCAAATTGAATGCTAATGATCGGGTGTGGGCCTCCTAAGTTAAAACCATTATTGAATAATAATAAGAATAAAGTAGACCTTTGATGATGTACTATAATCGAGCTTTGCTCTATATTTCCCATTCGATTCGCTGCTGAAAACAACTTCCATATAAAAGCAAATATTCACTATTTTCCAGTCAAGTTTTATTTAGAATATAAATTTTATTTTTGTAAGAAACACCGATCAAATTGATGTACTCTTTTTAAGTATTTTGCCAATCAATTTCTGTAACTATTGAGAGATATTTTAAATGAAAAAAGAAAAAAGAAAAAAGAACTTTTGTTAAAGCATTCTTTATCTACGTTATAGTGAAATTGTTGATCGATTTAACTCGTAAAGCTGGAATAATGTAATTAAAAAACCAAAAAATTAGAAAATTATTTAAAATTTTAAAACTAAACGTATTTATTTTTAAAAAGCTGTTCATATTTTATTTTAGTTTAAGAAGTATTATTTTATTTTTTAGAGTGTAATTTTCATATTTACTCTTGTTTTTCATTTAAGCATAAAGCAAGCATTAATTTTTTTTTCATTCATTTTGTGACATATCATAATTTAGTAAAGGTTTAGAACTCTCAATTTCTAAATCTGAAGTTCTTTTTAGGGAATTTTAAAATCTGAAGTTAAAAACTTTAAATTGGTTTAATTCTAATGTCGGGTTTTTGCAATAAAAAAAAAAAAAAAGCTTTATATTTTATTTTTGGCATAAATATGAAATTGGCCCTTAAATCATGCCCTTTTTTCTACTCAAGTATCTAAAATTTTTAAATGTAGGTGTTATCTAAATTATTAAATTTATCTCATTTTATCTCAAATCATAATACAAAGAAATAAGAGCATGACACGTGTTGTATTTTTATTGAATGTCATATACTAAAATGAGACTATAGTTTAGGAACCAGCTTTTAACCCTAAAACTTCAAGTCCCTAAACGAAAAAACAATATAGTTTGAGGACCAAATTTGTAGTTAAACCTTTTTTATTTTTATTTTTAAAATTTTCAATGATATTTGTTAATTAGTGAAACTGCCAAAAAAACAGGGGGGGTTCTCCATTTTATCGGCAGACAAAGCATTCGACTTTGCAAACAGAAGGGGCGTCACAGAAACGTCTTCTCTGCCTCTACGGCAACGCTATATTGCTCATACAAATTGCAAAGCAAAACCAAGAAACCGCTCACATACAAAAATGGGTGATTCAAAGGTCGAAACCATCTCTAGATTAGCTCAATGGAGGATCGATAACTTTAGTCCTTGTTCTTACAAAAAATCCGACCCCTTCAAGGTCGGTCTTTGGAACTGGTACTTTTTTATTATTATTATCTACTCCCCAGATTTTTCTTTCTCCTAAATTGTTTCTTCTTTTTTGATTTTTGCTTGGTTACTTTGACTGATTCGTGGGGGAATTTGATGGACTTTAATGAAACAGGCACTTGTCTATAGAGAAGAATCGATATATGTATATTCGATTATTTCCTGAGCCATCTCGTGTGTCTAAGGAGCAGCCTCCTTATGCTAAATTCATACTCAGGATCTCTAATGTTGGTGCTAGTCGTAGACTTCTTATCTCCCCAGGTTTGCCTTACTTACTTTCCCTCTTTTTACATCCCCTGTTTATGTGTGTGTGTGTGTGTGTGTGTGTTACTGAATGTTTGAATACAAGTTCTTTTTCACTCCACTTGTGGTTCGGTCGATAAGTTCATCTTTTGCTTTTGTTTATTTGGCTTGTGTTTTTCTGTATGTATAACAGAGACAATTGGTAACCAGTTTTCTAAATGCCTAAAATAGAGAGGAAGGTCAAACTTTTATATTCACCATTTAATGCTATAATTCACATCTATTCCTGGATGAATAATTTAATGGCTTCTAAATTTGGATTCAAGTTTAGAAGAAAGGTAGAAGCTGAAGATCAAGTGAAGAGTGTTGCTGGATGAATAAATGATAGAAAAAAGGATGAGGCTTTTAATGATTTTAACACAATATATCAGCTCTAATTCTATCAGAAAGAGATAGTTGAATGATCAATTACCCAAAAGCTTTGGAATTGGAGTTTTATCATCTAGAGCATGTGACATTAGTGCCTTTGTGTGTTTGTCTGTTGATTTTCTTTTTAATAGAACTTTTAGAATGGAAATGATAATTGAAGTTGGATTGTGATTCTTGATTATGGCAGTATTCATTTCAGGTGTAGAATGAATAGATGAAATAGAAACACTCACCTTTGAATGGATAGAATTTTCATCTTTCTGGACGTGAAAAAACAGGGAAATAGAAGCACTTGACTGGTCAAAGTTGGTTACTTTGTCTTATACTGATGTGAGAACGAAGAAAGGAAGTTTTGGATCTTTTGATTATTATTTCGTGTGATGAGTCCATATGCTGACGTAAATCTAACTGTCCCATATATTGTCAGGAAAACTTCGGACTTGAGTAATCATGATTTGGATTGTCACACTTAATGTCTATTTGTGCCTTTGATCTCTTGATCTTTCCTATAATTTTTTCATCAGTGAAACAACAATACCTCAAATTGCTTTCTCAACATGCTTTTATGCATGTTTGTTCTGTTAAGCAGCTTTGAGAATATGTAATTGACACTTATTTGTCTACTTGGTGCTGCAGTTCAAGATAGACAGCTGCGAACATGCGATGACTTTTATTGGCATGTTGATTCTACATTCCATGGACGCTTCATTATTGATGTTGAGTTCCTGGACCTGAGGATCTGCCCCATAAATGTGAGCTTCTTTAGATTTTAACTATTGTGGTATAAGAGTAGTGTCAGTAAATATGTTCTACTTCTTTATCTCCTCTCTCCTTATTGGGAAGGCATGTTAATCTGTGTTTGAAGAGCCACATCGCCTCTTCAAAGTGGAAATACCTTTTCTGAAACTAAAAATAAAAGGAAAAATAACATTTTTCTTGATAAATCTTTGTATGCTTATTTCCTTCTTTTTTCTCCCTTCTAGTCTTCCTTTTAGTTGAACAAGGTAGTAGAGTACCTTCTTTTTGTAAGGGCTGAAGATTTGTTCAAAACTATTTTCAGTCGTTCTTGTCTCCGGCAGGTAGCAAGTACAAATTTTACTGCAGTCTGGTACTTAGCCTATCCTGTCATTACTTAAAGCCCTTCTTAAACTCATTATTGTTTTATACCAGTGAAGCTTTCCCACACAGCAAGTAACTATTCTTCTAGCTATTTTTTTTTTCCTGTTATATGTCAACAGATAACTTGTTTTCTTAACCCTTTAGTTGTTAAAACCCAGGGTGGTGAAACTGTTTCAATATGGCCTATGGATGGAGCAATCCAGTCTATGTCAACTCAAACAACCCTACGCTGTCTTGCTCGCATGCTTGATGAAGGTCTTCATGCGGATGTTACTATCAAGACTGCTGAAGGTACTCTAAGAGCACACAAAGCAGTTCTATCTGCAAGTTCTCCTGTTTTCGAGAGTATGTTCCATCACAACCTTAAGGAAAAGGAGTCATCCACAATCCATATAGATGACATGCCACTGGAGTCTTGCACGGCCTTTCTCAATTACTTGTATGGAACAATAAACCAAGAGGACTTTTGGAAGCATCGACTGCCATTACTGGGAGCGGCAAATAAATACGACATTGTAGATCTCAAAGATGCTTGTGAGGAAAGCCTTCTAGAAGACATCAACTCTCAGAATGTCCTTGAGAGGCTGCAGGAGGCTTGGCTTTACCAATTGACCAAGCTGAAAAAGGGGTGCATGACATACTTGTTTGATTTTGGAAAGATATACGATGTCAGAGATGAAATCAATAACTTTTTCAGGCAGGCAGACCGAGAACTGATGCTGGATATGTTTCAAGAAGTGCTTACAGTTTGGAAACCGGTATGACTTCTTTCCAGGCTTTTTATTTTACCTTTTGGTTGCTGGTACATGGGAGTCCACATATAGGCCTGCTTGCTAAGGTCTTTTCATGCCAGGAATCAAGTTAACGGGTGCGTGTAGCCTTCGTATAGTAACTGATATAAAAACTTCATTTGTATTTAAGGAATGTAAGCTTGGGTTGTTGAGTGTCCATCTCATCTCTATGAAACTTTGCTGTGCAGTTTGAGAATGTATGTTTGCTTCATATTTTAACTGTTTTCATTTCTATTTTTCATTTCTATAGATAATTATTTCTAATTAAGTAGTTAGTTATTGTTAAGTGACGTTTGTCCACATTATTGAGTATATACCTTACTCTTGTATTTAAGTTGAGCCCTCCAACTCTAGCCAATTGGTTTTAATTTGGATGCTTAACATGGTAATAGAGCCTAGGTTAGGTTATGTTGTTCATGAGGTTGACTCCGAGAGCTACATGTGAGCGTATGAACTGCAAATATTGGGAATTTTCATTAAAACATCAGATACTATAATACAAAGGTGTTTGCTTCTGGACAAGAGATTAACAACATTGGCTTCTAAGTTCTAAGGCCAAAATTTTCCAATCAACTGTCTGGTCGGACTCAGGGCTATCATTGATAGATAGAAAAAAAAAAAAAGAAGTGCTTTTTACTGTACACAAAAACCATAAACGCAGTGCACAGTTTCTATAATTTTACAATGGCTTGTTTATAGAGACCAATTCGTATCCGTGTTGGTTTATCAGAGCGTCTGCTGAATCTTCATAGTTGTCCACCTAGTGCCAATGCCAAACCTTAAAAAAGTTTCTTCAATTCTGGTAGGTCGCCTACTAAGCATGTTCAAGTGTGCAGAAAGTCGGTCCAAAGAATGGGAATCGGTTGCTAGAGTTGGAATTTACATTGGTTTGCTGAAGGGTAATTGTTTATCTCCCTGGTCGACAGCATTTCTCCATAATCTGTACCTCACTCCTAGTTTATCATAGGCAACAGGCAAATTCCACACGTTTGCCCCATTAATCATTCGCTCTTGCTGGCCGATTACAAGTCGCAGATCCTCATTCAAGACCTGAATTGATCATGCATAAATGCAGGAACAAATTAGCGACAAGCATGGCTGATAGATAAGACATCTACTATTCAAAAACCGGTAAATGATAATACAGAGAAAAGAAAATATTGAAGATATTTTTTACCTGCTCGGCGAAGTGCCTCCATAAGTAATGCATAAAAGGAATGTGCTTCAACACGGGAGCAAAATCGAGTGACATTCTATATAATAATCTCGTCTTATTTCTCGATGAAGGTATGCATACATGAAGCTGGTGAAGGTGTGTTGTGCATTCCTTGGTACTTTGTCCTTCGAGTTTTCCCGGCTTTGATATCCCAATGGTTGATAGCACCATACAAGGTGGTCGAAATTCCATATCAATGGGATAAGGGTCCCAGTATCCTTGGAGACCCGATGCAGGTGTCAAAAACTTCACCAAACTGCAATTTTCAGATTACACAAAGTAATATCATATATTCAAAATCGATACCAATCATACATTTTTAGCATCTACTCAATCTGTACTACTAACGTGCAAGATATTTAGGAGTCAACGATATAAAAACAATTCACAATTATGGGGTGAATGCAAAGCATGACGATAACGCATCTCATCCTCATAAATGTTTTTTTTCCTAAGCATTCCGATACGATGGTAACTTTTCTGTCAAGTAAGATGTCTGGAAGTCCAGACTTTTAATCATTCATCCATCCGTACAGTTTCATGCACAAGTTAAAATAAGACCATTCCGCTTCAAAACTAAAATACAACAGCAATAAACCATTTCCCAATCTGATTGCAGAAACAAACCTCGGAACGGTCCATCCCTTTGCAAATGTGGAAGTGTGAGTAAAAGGTGCATGAGCGAGATCCAAAAGGTTATCCAAAAGTAGTCCGTGTTCAATTGGAAGTTCCATGACAATCTGGCATTTATCAGCATATAAAAGAAACTGAGGTCAGATAGTGTGTGCTTTTGCTTAAAGTTGTCCGACTTTTCATCGAGTCACTTAAACAAAGTTCACATGATTCTTGCAATTACAGTAGTGTTTTAAAACATCTAAAGTGTACCTCAGCATGAATTACAAATCCGGAAGGAGGTTGTAAGGAAGGAAGTGTTGGCGTTGGAGGGTCATCTCCAGGCCAGATCCAGATCATTCCCTCTTGCTCTAAACATGGCAATGACCTTATCTTCACATTAAGTAATCGCGTAGACGGCATTTTTTCACATTTTCCATCTGTTGTGTATTCCCAGCCTGATATATAGAAAATGATACAAGACCGGATGTCATTCAAACCATTAATAACATGTAAATCATTCATCGATCTCTATCTGGCTTTAATACGTAAAATCCCTGAACTCATACTAACCATGGTAGGGACATTGGATACGACCCTCATTAACTGAACCAAGATGAAGAGGACATGCTCTATGTGCACAAGTGTTCTGGATGCATCCTGGATTCCCGTCTTTTCCACGAAAAAGAACCCATGGCTCTTCAAAACAATCGATCGGAATCTGGAATGAAAAGTAAGATGACATTAATGTAGAGTGAGAATATGTCGATATGTTGCAGCATTGGATGATAAAAAACTTGTGATTTTGAATATAGCTTACCATAGTGTCATCTTTTAGATCCGTGGAGAAAGCAACGGGATACCAGAAATTCTTCAAGCGCGGGTGGTATGGTTTAACTGGACCTGACACATCCAAGCTTTTTCGAGGCAACTTCCTCTTCACTTCTGAAGATTGTGTTGATGTACTAGAAGAAGGGGATGCTACATCGGACCCTGTTGCATTTCTATCTTCTAACAGCTTATCATTAACCAATTCCTCCATGTAAGCTAGTTTATCCAAAGCGGTAGCAACCCTTGCTTCAGATATATGTACCTGTTATTTCTTTCTGATCAGATTCAAAATTGGCCAACACCATACTTATGGTACTTAATGCAAGTCTTACTCCAGTTATTTGTTGAAAAAAAAGAGAAGGTACGCATAACCATTGGATTGGTTAAAATATCTCCTAATTAAATAATAGAATAACAGCCTCATTAACTGCTGATTTTGCCTACCTGTTTATGAGCTTGTGCTAATTCTCCTTGCAATTCTGCAAGCTCTCTTTTCATGGTGCCAATAGACTTGTATTCACGAGCTAGAGGATTCAACCCTTCCACTACCTACAACCACAATAAAGCAACAAAAAATTAGGTAACACAAAGTTCGGAAATGCAGGTCAAGTCGTAGATAACACAACTTTTACAAGCCAAAACACAAGTTCTAATAACATATGAGATTGAGATTGAAGAAGGACCTTTTCATGAAGAAGCATGATTGTAAGTAAATCTTGCCGAGCTCGCCAATCGCAGTACTGAATATCGTATCTAGCCACTTCCAATGCCTGATATACATCTAAGAACTTCCCTTTACATTGTGGAACTTTAGACCTTGGATCTTCCACATCAAAGAGAGTGCCCCATTGGCTCTTCTTATCCTCCAAGCTACTTTCCTCACCAAACACCGCATACACCCTAAACCCTCTTTTAATACCCTGAAACTGCATCAATCTCGAAATATAAGCCATTTGGAAATTTGGATTAACCCTAAATACTCAAGCGAGATAAGCAAAACAAAGAACAACACCATCTAAGCTAACTAAAGACTTAACAAAGCAATAAGCTCATTTGAGTCGCTAAACTAGGAAACTTGGCGGAAATCTTGTACATTTACTTAGCTTAAGGTTTGCTGTCCACTAGTGCATGAAAGTGCCTATACTAAGCCTACAAAAGTGTGAAAAAGTTAAGGATCATGCAACTTCAACAAAATCTAGAATTTACCCAGAATTCTTTAGCCTAAAAACAGATAAAAGAAAACCAAATCTTTAAGGCTTCAAAGCCAAAATAATAATAACAATAATAAAAGAATTCAAGGAGTACCCAGATAAAGTAATCCCATAAAAAGCGAGAAAAGGTGTACCTTTTTAGAACTAAACTTGCATGATCTGCGTAAAGAGATTGGCAAAGACAAAGCACCAGCAGTAGCTATGGCGGTCATCGCGTCTCGGAAAGGAAAAGAAATAGAAAATATGTTTGAATAGCCGTTTGAGGGCGAAGGGAGAAGGAGAGAGGGAGAGAGGGAGAGAGAGAAGAGTCAGTGTGCAAGGCAAAAACAAAATGGGATTTTGTTGGATAAGAGGTTGGTGATGCGCGCGATCTAGGCAGGCCTTCCATGGGATGCCACGTGGGCATATGTGTCGTACACGTGGCATGTTGGGTTTCCACAAGCTACTGACGGCTACTAGAATCTTTTGTTATATTGCAGGGCTTTGCCTTCATATCTCTTCCACTTGCCAGCCAGCTCGGATTCTCTAGATATCTTTCTCTATCTCCCTATCTCTATGTTCAAATCATTTCAGTTTTCTTTGAATTTCACATTTTATTCTTTTTACAGTTTTTACTTTCATATGCTACACATAATATGCGCATTCACTGCGTTCCACGGTACCCATAATTGCTTGATTCACCCTTCTTTCAACCATAATTAAATCATTAATTAAAAATTTATCAAAAATAAACCAAATTAATTGTGTTTTTTCTCTTACCAATTCTGAGTAATTGCTCAGATATCATTCAATTCTTTTGTTATAGATTACTATTATTGATCGATTTCTAATTTAATCAATTTAATTAGATGATTCAATCTAATTTAAAAATTATTAAAATTCTTTCATCTCATATTTCTTTCTTACATGCATATAACTCAATATTATATCGTGAATTCTCTAAACAAAATGTTTTTTCCTCTATCCATAAATTTGATGTAAGTTTTAATTTTAGATTTTAGGTTAAATTATTTGGGTAAATGGGTTTTATATAAATATTGAGCATTTGAATATTGAACATTAGACATTTAATTATTTGGACTTAATATAAATAGATATGGATTTAAAGTTTATCAATAAAAAGACAATTTGTATATTCAAGATCAAAAATTGATAATCAAAATCAATTTCTCATATATAATAAATAAATAAATCAACTTATTTTGATTAAATCAGTTAATGCTACTAAATTTACAATCATAATAGCACTCCACTTTTACCAATCATTTAATTATTATTAATATTATTTTAATTTCAATGTCCAGTACTTTATATTTGTTTTTGTACAAATATCAACTTAGGGAATAAATAAAATAAGGAGAGATTTAAGGCTAAATCAAGGAGGTATTCACTTCCACTTCCATTTTAGTTAGGTGATTGACTTCTTTGATAATCCTTGATGATGTTTAAATTGGATTTATATTTGCTGGAAGAGAGGGGAAATGTCCACCTTACTTCTTGTAGTGATGGGTGTGGAATTTAATAAATAACAGAATATTAAATAATAATATAAAGAGTAAGATTGATTCCATAATGATTAGGATATTTAAAATCGTTGGTGGGTAAATTTGTATAAGCAATAAAAAGGGGAGATTAAATCTAACTATAATAAAATAACAGAAATTAAAAATATGCAATACATTAGGTGAAACGAAATTAAAACCGAGTATACCATGAGTCAACGCTCTAGTTTCATACACTCTAGCTTCAAACATGATTTCAACTCTGACTTTGAATTAACCTTAGACAATAGATTTTTTCTTCCAATCGGTAATTATTAAATCAGTTATAGTGATTAAGGAATAGTCTCAGACCACCAACCTTTTCATATGTAAATTTGCAACTATAGCCCAACAATTAATCCTTACCAACCGAACAACCTTGAAATCACCTTCCATGATTTAATTACTTGGTAGCCTTGCAAACTAAAAGGACTCGACTTGAATCAACAGCCTTAATTACACAGGCCAATTAAACTCGATCATTAATTCCCTTGATGGATCCAATCACTACTCAATTGGTAGGTCAATTTTTCTTTGATAGACAAAATATGACAATTATGGATCTTATTAGATCTTTCAATTGTATGTAGCACAACACCAAATTTATAACACCCCAAACCCAACCTAGACGCTATGGTCGAATCTGATGATGTCACAATGAAGTGTTTTTCGAAAAGTATGTTGTCATTCAAAACGCTCTTTTCAATATAGGCTCTTTTTATTATCTTAATGATGAATCTAAAATGTGTCATTCACTTTCAAACGTGCCTTATTATCAAAAGCCATTTACATTTAAAAACGTTATAATTATTCAAAATATCACTAAAATTGCGAAAGCTTTTTAAAACAGTTGTATACTTGTGCATGGTTTGAGAAAACATTCGATTCATTTTGAAAGCCTTGATTACCTCTACTACTAGCAGTTATAAGTCAAATAATAAAACCCCAAATTAAAATTTAAAAATTTAAAAAGGCTATTATTACAACAAAACCCCAATAATAAAATCATAATTATAACGTACCAAGTCAAATTAAATAGGCTATGTGGCCACCGCTGAGTCCTTCGTTGCATTGACTCGCCAAAGTCTGAGGATTCCCTATACAATTAAAACAGATAGGTGAGTTTACGAAAACTTAATGTGTAATCCCATATAAGCAACATACAGAAATAAACACAATATGGGCCTAAGCCCTTTTCAGTATCAGTGGCAATATCAGTTTGGACTTTAACCCATCTCGGTGCAGAATAGTCATGTGCTTGGGCCTTGGCCCATTACAGAATCATTAAGCAGTACAGTTACAGTTTAATAGTAAACAGATCCTACCCAACCAACCTCTACACTCCATCTCCGTCCAACCCTACACTCCATATGAGAAAATAATCAACCCACCCATCCCTACACTCCAAGTAGTACCGATTGCGGCACTATACAGTAATATGCAGCTGGGCTGCCAGTAATTTAAGCTCGAAACCTTTCAGTATACTTCCTCCAATAATATGAAACCTACCCCCATGTAATGCATCATGCAATCATGTTATGTCATATCAGAATATCATACATGTATTTAGTATAGTAAAATAGCATACTAGAGTAAAGCCATACAAGCACATATATATAATTACAACACACAGAGGCATAACAGTCATTTAGTCAAATAGGGGTCTGGGTAAGCTTACCGATCCAACAGTAGGTCCATAGTCATCCCAGGCGACCCGTGAAACTTTAACAGTCAAACAGTAAACATTGGCCCACGACCCATATTGCGGGCCCAAGTAGGCACACACGTCCGTGTGGCCCATATGGCTCAAAATGGCCTTGCCTAGCCCAATGATTTCCACACACCCGTGTGGGTTACTCATGTGGGGCCCACATGTCCGTAGGTCCACATGGCCTAACTGGCCCAATACGGCCCAGCCCATGAAATCGCTCATGGCCGGCCTCATTGGTCATACACCCATGTTTAGTCACGTAGCCTATCTACACGGGCGCAGGCGCGTTAGTGAGGCACCGACGTTCACTTATTCTGGCTTTTGCCGATTTTTACAAACGAAGTCGTGTTTACACACATACACACACACACACACCTAGTTTCGATTCGTCACGCACAATTGCTTGAGCCCTCATGAACCTAAATTAGACCATTCAAACACCTCAATCAATCCCACTTTACGATTTAAAAGAAAACCCAAAACCAGTAATCCCACCATTGAACATTTAAAAGTTACCTCCAATCGAAGCACTGTGATTCTCATGAATTATAATACCTGGTGAATGATTAAGAGTTTTCAAGACTTTCCTTAACTGTCAAAACGATCTTCATTAGTCACCAACTTAAGAGCAGACGAAGAAAAGAAATAAGGATCTCTTTTATAACACTTACCAAAAAAGATCAAGAGACTTGATTGATGGAGGCACGAACGTGATGGCCAAAGAGAGAAACGAAAATAAAGAGAGTAGTTAGAATGTAAATTCGGCACTAGCACAGCCCCTCACCCCCGATTCACACTGTCAAAACTATTAAACAAAAACCCCAATTAAATAACTTAAAAACTGAGACTTCAAACATTAATATTACTTACCAAACAAGATGCGATTAACCGCCAAACAAAGTGGAGGCTCGAAAATGTAAGAGAAAGAAGAAGTAATATCAATTCAGCAGAGGAAGAGAAATGGATTTTTGCCAAAAGAGAAGGGAAAAGGAACTCACGACAGTGACAAGAATTAGGTAATTGGCAATGAAGGAGGAAGAAATAATTGTTGTGCAAAAGAAAGACAAAACCGAAAAAAGCAAGGCTTTAGCTGAAACACACCTCACAAAAAATAACAGAAAGAAGAAGGAAAAAGGAAGACCAGCAGACTTGAGAGCAGAGATAACTGAAAAAGAATAAACGCAATTTACAAAAGAGAGAAAAAGAGAGAGGAAACAGTAGAAGCAATTTCAGCCAAAAGAGGAGAGCTTTGCTGTGAACTACTTGGAAAAAAATTAGGGGAGAGTGTACCGAAAATTTGGAAAAAGAATCCCCACTCAACACTACCTCTTAATCCATCTCTTAAACCTCTCCTCAAATTTCTCCCAACAACCCCAATCCAACACCCTTAACAACTGAAATCCCCACTTTTTAGCCTCCTAAAAATTTGCCACACCTTTCCCATACTCCTCAAACACTCAAATTTCGGTCAAACTACAACTCTTTTATGGCCAAACGGTAAAAATAAATCCCCTTTGATCGTGTAGAGATTCAAACTCTAGACCCCTTGCACACTAACACTCCACTTAACTACTAGATCAACAAGCCCATTCTGACATATTTCATCAACAATTATTTATAAGCCTGCTGGCCAAGGATAGGGGTTTATTCAATTAAAAGCAAAATTTTGCCCAAGCCAAGGCTTGAACCCAAGACTTCTCAGACACTCCCAGAACATGTAACCACTGAAACAAATAGATATTTGTGTAACAACACACAAAAATAAAAATTAAGAATTATTGAGGTGTTACAGAATCAAAGGGCCATTCTTAACTTAATGGTATAACAATGTTGTGAGACAACTAAATCTATCTCCTAAACTGGAGAAATAACGAATACCAAAGTGAAAGATTTAGGCGTGATTCCAAGCCTCACAGTTCTCTCTTAGATTAATTATTGGCTTAATGCCAAAATGAGATTTTAGTTACTGATGAAAAGAAAATAATCAAAGAAATAAAGCAGAAGTTAATTGAAAAATAGAAAAGTAGAATTTGGCAAAATGATGTTGGTGAATTCTACCACCCTTCTTGTGCAAAGGTATCCCATCCCTCTCTTAGGCTTATTCTTGGTATTTTTGGGACCCCTTTAAAAAAAATTATAAAATTTAATACAATAAAATAAAAACATATACCAGAGTTTCATTAAAATAATACATTTTATTACATTAAGCGAATAAATTATTTTCTAACAAAATTTAAGAAAAAAACATTTTTGATTCAATCTACTCTTATGTCATTAACTACAAAAACTCAAAAAAATAATAAAATAATGGGTTTTACAAGCATTTTGAGATGCAAAATCATTAATGAGAACATCAACATCAACGTTTTCCAAAAATCGTTCTCGATTGATAAAATTGCTAAACCATCCAACTATTCTTGTGACATTGACGACCTCATGTAGGTTTTGATTAACTTTAGCTTTAAAAAACTTCTTTCAGATGATGCCACAGTCACTAGGATCATTAAAAAGAAATTCTATAAGCGACTGAAATATTTAGATAACAATCTGCAGATTTGACAAACTCAAGAATTTTAGTGGCCGACATTAATTCATTTGGTAAAGTAAATTGTAGCACTTTCAATCAAAGGAAAAATCATTTAAATCAACATATGATGAATCACAATGAGAAAAGATAAAGTGAAAAGAGCGCAACATTCTCTCATTTCATTTTCATCCATTGACTTTAACTTGTTTGAAGCAAACAAAAACCCAAAAATACTTTCAAATGTTTTTTGTTGCTCAAATCTACTCTTCAAAGAAGTAATTGTCGTGTCTACAATAACTAAAAATAATCAACTCTAAATAACTCAACAGCCAACTAAATTTCTCCATCTTCTTGGTTATTCTCATTAATTTTTTTTCCTAATAACACAATGCTTTGTTGGAAGGGTAGGCTCTACATCCATATCAAGTGCAATACTTTTAGCAATATTCATATTAAAAGTAAAGCCTTCATCTCTATGGTTTTCAAAATATGACAATACACCTTCGAATTGATTTATGGTGGTGTCAATGCACATAAACTTAGATTGCAATTTCTTGTTAACCATATTTTTAGCAATAAAATTTCATACAAAATTACCATACCAAGCAAGAACTCAAAACTGCCAAGTGCATTGACGAAACTCTCCACTTACTCTTTGACTTTGCATCATCACAAAATTCATATAATTCTGACAAAGCCAATATTATTTGGGAAGTTTGAAATCTAATAGCTTTAACACTTTTAATTCAACTCTCCCAACGAGTATTAGATAAAAATTTCACAGTTAATTCAGGGACATTGTCAAGTAAAATTTTCCATCTTTTTGTAGAATCCGAAAATAATGAATATGTGCATTGAACAATTCTAAAAAATGAAATAACTCTAATGCAAGAATGTGTCATATTGACCGCCTATAAATGAGTTATCATTTATAAAATAAATACAACACCAAAATATAAGAATTGAGAATGGCGGTGTCTACAAGTGCACGGGTCAAATTGTAATATAGTTGTACAACAAAACACTGGAAGCATTTCGAGGATCGTACCCAAGGTAGGATGAAACAAATAAATACTTTTTACAATACTAAGTCTAAGTAGTAATAGTTAATTTCTATATTACGATGGATCATAAAGTAGATTAAGAAGATTAAAAATAACTAACTAACAAAAATAAAGAAAGAAAAACAAATGAATTAAATCGATAAACCAATCATGAAGATTAACTTGCTTAAGGGTTTGAGACTAACTTCGGATTGGGGTTCTAAAGTATATTAGTCATCACTTCAGACAATTATTACCTCCTAAATCTGGTTAACTTAATCAATTAGTTGATACTCGCTTATCTCCCGACATCACTTTCTCAACTAGCATAAATTACGATTTACTCAGTTTAACTTCATCTTCTGATCTCGTCTACCATATGATAACTTATTAGGGTTGTCAAGCCTAACAGTTTAAGAACACATAATTTATACCAATCAATCCATTTCGAGAAATCCCAAATCCTCTATTGGTCACATATTCATCCACTCGTTAATCTCCCCTAAAGGATTTAGCCATTCATGTTATTCATAATCTCAACTTCAATTGAATAAACCAGGTAAAAAACACGATCGATTTGGAGAAGAAAAAACATTTGAATAATTATGGATTGAATATCGAATGGGGAACAGAGTAGCGAATCTCTCGATTGGGATAATGAAATAAAAAAAGTGCAGGAAGAATATAAATGAAATAATTTAATTAAATAAACAAGTCCTTCAATCAAAAATTGATTCAAGAAGAAAAAAAAGAAGTATCTAAAAACCAAAAAAAAAAATCTAAACCTAATTTTAAACTACAAGGGTTTTTGAAGGCGTCTAGGATGACTATGTTCAACCCCTAATTCCATATTTATAGAGGTGTTGACAGCCCAAATTAGGTCTTCGGCACGTCCTAGTCTTTATATAAGTTTGATTGTGTGAATGAAACTAACACAGAATTACTTAGGCAAGACATCGATGTGTGTTGTGCCACACCAAGGCTATGGCATGACATGACACCCAATTCCAGTATTAGTCAATTGTTTGGTGCTTTGACAGCTCGGGAAGCTTGTGTATCACTCGTCCCTTGCTTCCACATCAATTGGGCCTTTATATTTTCATCCTACACATTCAATTGAACACATTAGCACAACCTAAGGCTCGTGTCAGCCTATTGGGTCATACTACTTACAAAATGTGTTAAAAATACTTATTTTTATTAACTTCTAATTCTAAGGCCTAAATACTGAAAACATAAATTAAAATTCTAAATTGTCAAGAAAACAAACTCCTTAAGTGCGAAATTAACTACTACATTTAACGACAGGTCAAATACCCCTACACTTAAGTCTTTGCTTGTCCTCAAGCAAAATACCCAAAAACAAAATAAAAACTAAAAAACAAGAAACAAACATGCAAAGAAAAGAAATTGTACTTAAGCTAGCTTAATACATGAAATTGGGTCAGAGCATTGACATTAGGAGAATTTTCCTAAATAGGTAAATTTAGCTAGAAGTTTAAATAATTTAAAGTTATTTACACCTAAATTGATTAGTTCAAAAAATTACAAAGTAAACAAGTGAAAAAAAATTAAGTATATTTCTCCATCAAAATGTATATACGATATAATACTTATTTTGTAAAGTATAGTCTGTTTGAATATTTTTTTCCTACTTAGTTTATTTTGGTCCATGCGTTGAACTCTAATGCAATAATATTTTCCTGATCCCCCTTATGATAAATATATCTTTTTTTTTTTTTTTTTTACTTTATGTGCCAATATACTTGAGATTTTTTTCTCGGACACTTTTTATAAGAGTTGTACTAGCCATACTACACTGTTTCAATAACAATGGATTTTGTCGAATATTTTCTATTTAATTTGAACATCCTATATTTCTACAAATATAATTATCTATTTGTATCTAACTTTATCACTTAGTATATTCAATCTCTTTTACCTATTTACATTGTAGTAAACTAAATTAATTAGTCTAAATATAAACAATATAAATTATTTAATTTCAAGCTAAATTTACAATTTAAACAAATAACCTAGGTATATGCTCCTAATTGATCACTTGTATTTCTACAAGCTCAAGCACAAAAATACAATTAAAAGAAAAATTAAAAACTTAAAACTAAAAACTAAAAAAAGAAAAAGAAAATAGCTGAAAAGAAAATTTTTTTAAATTTTCCTAATTCACCCCTGTACTTTATTCGGCACATTGTCCCTAATGTGTAGCTAATAATATTAAGGGAAAAGATTACTCAATTTTCTTAATTCATGCTAAATAATTGATGGGACTTCTCCTTCTTCTCAGTTTTAGCTCTATATAATGTCGTGCTGAAAAATATTTGGGGCTCCTACTAAGAAAAATTAAACGCACACGTTATGTATATTTTTTAAATATTGAAGTTCTAAATACTTAAGAACTAACTTTAGATACATTTTGAATATTAATTCCAAATTCTAAGAAAAACTAAAACCTAAACGAAATTGTCCAAAATTAGTCGGAGGCAAGATTCGATGTTTCTTTCACTTTGCATTGTTCACCTTCCAACTCTTCCTCTAGTTCCTCCTCCGAATCTTCTTTGAGATCTTCATCTTCCTCCTATTCCCTCTCTTTCTTCACCTTGCTCGATTCGGTAATTACCTCATGCTTGGCTGCTAGGAATTATGGTCATTTTAACCCATTTTTCCTTACATAGTCTTCAAAGATTGGTTTGGCTTCTTGCATCCATCGAATGATCCATTCTGAATCGAGTAACACATTGTCATCTTGATGTGGTTTGGTTTTTGTTTCCCTCTTTTATTTTCGGTTCCCTTTAAGGTATTCTACACTTGGTTTTATGATCAGAAACTTACTTGGTTGTAAGAAATGACTCAGTCATCCCATTAGCACCTTCACTTATCGATATATGGACGTCACTAAGTATGGGAGCAATAATTCTACTTCATTTTTTTTTTGCATACATTGGAGTATGCTTTGATATATCCACATTCCCACACAAATCCATTTAAAATTACGTATAATAAGGTTGTCTAGAATGTGCAAATGTTGGACATGTCCATCATTGGGCAAATTCGAGTACTGAATTTCAACCACATTCGCGCCGTCAGGGTTAACTTTGTTTGAGAGAACAATATAGGATAATTCATGTCTAAGTGGCATTTCTAGTTACCTTTCCCGTCCGTTAGGAATTTAATTATGGAGTTTATATTCTCTCTCAGGAAATACATTAGGTAAGTTCTTTGAACAAAATCACAGAGATATAGCAGAACGTCATAATACATTACTATCTTGCGAGATAGTCAACTGCTTTCCTCGGGCTGAGAACCGTATCCATGGTACCTCTATTGGCCTACTCGCATCTACTTCCTTTAAGGCGACATAAATTTTGTACATGATCGGATGGTACACTAGCTTGGTCGAGGTTGTGCAGAACTTCTCCCATCGGTGGTATTGGATTAACTTACGCATTTTATTCTTTAATGAGTCTAGGGATTAGAAACTCGTTCTTGCAATGGTATTTTGCGTTGAGCTGCAAGAAGGTTGCTTTCGAGCTCTTGCTCCCGAAGGTAAGTGTGGCTATCTGCTATGGTTTCGCCATCAGAAAGATTGCTATGCATGGTTTGAGGTTTGGAAACAGAAGAAAAATAGGGAAATTTGTGAAACTCTAAAGAAAAGGTTGGCAAACGTTGATTTGGGTGGCTATGACGGCTTGAATGGTTTAGTAGCTGCTAAGGGAAATATATAAAAGCAGTATAAAGCTTTACTTACTGTCCAATCTCGGTGAAAATCTCTGAAGATCGCGTTGAATTAAGAACGAAAAGTTGCCAAAAATGGCTTATGTGAGATGCCAAAGAGTATGTATAGTGCGACACGAAAGTAATTTTTACCCTATGTATATAGAGTTTAAAGATGTGTCACACCATAAATATGGTGTGGCGCAACACGACAATGAATTTTGGCATATTTAGGTTGTGTCGTGCCATGAAATCATTGTGTGTCGATACGGCTTCAAATTGCCCTCTCCAAAACTTGTAGATGGTCCTCGATTGCCCATTACATGTATTCTACTAACATCTAGATCTTCTATTGTGCTCAAAAACCTGTCTCCTACTAATTCTTAACAAAATAAAAAGGTTAATTCCTAATTCTAATAATTCGAAAACATATTAATATACAATATTTACAAATTAAATTTGATGGTTAAAATTTATATTGTGCTACTGAACTTGTCCAAAAAATCCTTTTAATTTTACCATTGACTTCAATTGTCGGTCTTTCCTATCTCGACTCTTCCTATCGCCCCTCTTTCCACTAAAGTCTTGCCATTTATCCCGCTTTCTCATTTTATGGGCACCTACATTTGCACGACTCAAAAATACCTTTGATTGAGGTTGTTAAGGGTTATATTGTATAATACACAACATTCTTCCCTAAGTAACCCCTTATCAAACATTATGATTAGTTCAATTCGCTCAAGATTGATTGTTGATTTATAAATGGCCAAAATTAGCTTTCCCAACAGAATAGGGATTTCTCAATCTTTTTCGAAGTCGAGGACTACAAAATCGACGGGTATTATAATTATCTATACCTTAACCAATACATGCTCGAGTACACCTTTTAGGTGTACTAAGGATCTATCTGCAACTTGTATCGTTATTTAGGCGTTTTTGAGATCCCGAGTCTGAGTGTCTCATAGATCAATAGGGGCATTAAATTTATGCTAACTCTTAAGTCGCAAAGGGCATTGCTAAAATATATGTCCCCTATCTCTATTGAGATTGTAAAACTACCCAGATATTTTAACTTCAGGGGTATCTTCTTTGTAATTAGTGTGCTACATAAGGCATCAATGTCAATTTGCTTGTCTTTTTTCATTTTCCTATGCCTTTTCATGATTTCCTTTAAATACTTGACATATTTTTGGATTTCGTCAATAAGTTCTAACAGCAATAAATTGACATTGAGATATTTATCAATCTTTATGATTAGTTCAATTCACAACATTCTTCTTTAAGTAACCCTTTATCAATCTTTATGATTAGTTCAATTTGCTCAAGATTGATTGTTGATTTAGAAATGTCTAAAATTAGCTTTCCCAACAGAATAGAGATTTCTCAATCTTTTTTGAAGTTGAGGACTACAAAATCGACGGGTATTATAATTATCTGTACCTTAACCAATACATCCTCGAGTATACCTTTTAGGTGTACTAAGGATCTATCTGCAACTTGTATCGTTATTTAGGCGTTTTTGATATCCCGAGTCTGAGTGTCTTATAGATCAATAGGGGCATTAAATTTAGGCTAACTATTAAGTCGCAAAGGGCTTTGCTAAAATATATGTCCCCTATCTCTACTGAGATTGTAAAACTACCCAGATCTTTTAACTTCAGGGATATCTTCTTTGTAATTAGTGTGCTACATAAGGCATCAATGTCAATTTGCTTGTCTTTTTTCATTTTCCTATGCCTTTTCATGATTTCTTTTAAATACTTGACATATTTTTTGGATTTCGTTAATAAGTTCTAACAGCAATAAATTGACATTGAGATATTTATCAATCTTTATGATTAGTTCAATTCACAACATTCTTCCCTAAGTAACCCCTTATCAATCTTTATGATTAGTTCAATTCGCTCAAGATTGATTGTTGATTTAGAAATGGCTAAAATTAGCTTTCCCAACAGAATAGGGATTTCTCAATCTTTTTAGAAGTCAAGGACTACAAAATCGACGGGTATTATAATTACCTACTCCTTAACCAATACATCCTCGAGTGCGCCTTTTGGTGTACTAAGGATCTATCTACAAGTTGTATCATTATTTAGGTGTTTTTGAGATCCCGAGTTTGAGTGTCTCATAGATCAATAGGGGCATTAAATTTATGCTAGCTCTGAAGTCGCAAAGGGCTTTACTATAATATATGTCCCCTATCTCTATTGAGATTGTAAAACTACCCAGATATTTTAACTTCAGGGGTATCTTCTTTGTAATTAGTGTGCTACATAAGGCATCAATGTAATTTGCTTGTCTTTTTTCATTTTCCTATGCCTTTTCATGATTTCCTTTAAATACTTGACACATTTTTTAGATTTCGTCAATAAGTTCTAATAGCAATAAATTGACATTGAGATATTTATCAATCTTTATGATTAGTTCAATTCACAACATTCTTCCCGAAGTAACCCCTTATCAATCTTTATGATTAGTTCAATTCGCTCAAGATTGATTATTGATTTAGAAATGGCTAAAATTAGCTTTCCCAACAGAATAGGGATTTCTTAATCTTTTTCGAAGTCGAGGACTACAAAATCGACGGGTATTATAATTACCTATACCTTAACCAATACATCCTCGGGTGCACCTTTTAGGTGTACTAAGGATCTATCTGTAAGTCGTATCGTTATTTAGGCATTTTTGAGATCCCGAGTCTGAGTGTCTCATAGATCAATAGGGGCATTAAATTTATGCTAGCTCTTAAGTCGCAAAGAGCTTTACTAAAATATATGTCCCCTATCTCTATTAAGATTGTAAAACTACCCAGATCTTTTAACTTCAGGGGTATCTTCTTTGTAATTAGTGTGCTACATAAGGCATCAATGTCAATTTTCTTGTCTTTTATCATTTTCCTATGCATTTTCATGATTTCTTTTAAATACTTGACATATTTTTGGATTTCGTCAATAAGTTCTAACAGCAATAAATTGAGATTGAGATATTTAAATAAATTTTTAAAATTTATAAAATCCACCTCATCCCTCTTTTGCTTGTCCTCTAATCGTGTCATAACTGGTACCTTTGTTGTGCTTAGGTTTGACATTATCGAATCAAACACTGGTTCGACTAACTCCTTGATCGGCTTATGGTGTTCAACTTGTTCCTCTTCCGTAGATTCATTGACCTCTACGTGAACCTCCTCGTCTTCATGAATAGGCATATTGGTAGCTTTAATGCCTTGCCTAATTGCAATGTGATCGTCTTTGCATGCTCATTCCCTTCTCTTTGAAGGTTGTTCTCTATGTTACTAGGAAGACTAGCCATTTTTTTTGGAACATTACCACTAATTGGCTCATTTGATCGCAGAGGTTATCCATCCAGGATTCGAGTTGCCCACATATTGTTTGGACTTGTCAAATATCCGTCTTTATTATTTGTACATTCCCCTCTAATTGGTCAAATCTTTGACCACATGCAACATGGACATTTCCTACGAATCTTTGTTGTAATAGTGAAGGTTGATAATGAGGGTTTAGTCAAGTTTGTACATCATTGGTGCCTCCTTGGTTGCCTCTCCACTTGATATTCAGATGATCCACCAATCGAGATTATAGGTACTTGAATAGGATACTCGCCTCCTCCAGTTGGCTTTCGTAGTGTGGCTCCGCTCTTGTTGGTTTGATGGGTGTCTCCAAATAGTTAAGTTTTTAAGGAATTTGTTGGAATTGAGTATCATTGTTCTCTTTCTTCACGGCTTTTACCATTGGTGACTTGGATTGGTACCTGAACCTCTTGCTAGCGACATGTACAAATTCATAGCCATGTCTTCTATGATTTTATAAGCTTGTTCGTATGTATTAAACATGATAGATCCGTTAGATGCTCCATCTAATGTGTCTATTAACACTATTATAGAATATTTGTATTTGGAGCCACACTTGTAGTCCATGATGTGGGCAGTTCCTTAGTATTGTCTTCATACGCTCTTATGCCTCGTACAAAGATTCACATTCGTATTGTTTGAAATTTGTTATTTCTAATCGGAGTTGAATTGTTCGACTAATTGGAAAAAAATTATGAAGAAATTTTTCCGCAAGATCGTTCTATGTGGTAATAGTACCCAGTGCTAATGACTCTAATCAATTGGTCGCGTTATCACATAATGAAAATAGGAATAACCAAAGGCGTATAGCATCATCGGATATTCTGTTATATCTGAAAGTGTCACATAGCTGAAGGAATCGCTTCAAGTGTTGATTCGGGTCTTCAACTATGTTCCTTTTGAACTGCAACATGTTTTGAATCATCTGGATTGTGGTCGTCTTTATCTCAAACTTATTAACGTTGATCATCGACCACTCAATGCTTCCTCACACCGCGCCTAAAGTAGGTAAGGCGTACTCACGCAATGTCCACTGAGCTATTGGGAGTTCTTCCCAATTATTTCCTTGTAGTTCTCGTCGCTCTTTAAACAATGTATTTTCCTGAGGAAAATTTATTACCGCAGGTGGGTCGTTATCCATTATTTGACAGTTGCGCCTGAGTATTCGCTCCGGATTTAGATATGGTTAAATTGAAGTGCTGGAACTTTGAGTCATACAGAACCTAAAACAAAAATAAGAATACAAATAAAAATAACTAACCAAAAACTAAAATCGTATCTATAGGTCCTAACATTCCTACTTATCTTATTAGTTATAAAAATTTATTTTCAAATTTTATTATTGAAACCTCCCCGGTAGTGGTGCCAACAACTTGACCGATACAACACCAAAACTATAAGAATTGAGAACGGTGGTCTCTACAAGTGCACGAGTCAAATTGTAATATAGTTGTACAATGAAATACCTGAAGTATTCCAAGGATCGTACCTAAGGGAGGATGAAACAAATAATGAAAATATTTTTTTTACAATACTAAGTCTAAGTAGTACTAGTTAATTCATATATTACAATGGATCGTAAAGTAGATTAAAAAGATTAAAAATAAATAACTAGCAAAAATAAAGAAAGAAAGAAATATAAACAAATGAAATAAACCAATAAACTAATCAGGAAGATTAAATTCGCTTCAAGGTTTACGACTAACTTCAAATTGGGGTTTTAGAGTAGATTAGCCATCGCTTTAGAAAATTATTATCCACTAACTCTAATTAACTTAATTGATTGGTTGATACTCACTTATCTCCTAACATCACTTTCTCATCCAGGATAAATTACGATTTACTCAGTTCGACTTCATCTTCCGATCTCGTCTACCCTATGATAACTTGTTAAGGTTGTCAAGCCTAATAATTTAAGAACATGTAATTTATATCAATCAATCCATCTCTAAAAATCCTAAATCCTCTGATAGTTACAACCTTATCCACTCATTAATCTCCCTAAAGGATTTAGCCACTCATGTTATTCATAATCTCAACTTCAATTGAATAAACCATGTAAGAAACATGATCGATTTGGAGAAGAAAAGAGATTTGAATAATTGTGGATTGAATATCAAATGGGGAACAGAGTAGCAAATCTTTCGATTAGGGTAACGAAATAAAACAAGTGCAAGAAGAATATAAATCAAATACTTTAATTAAATAAACAAGTCTTTGAATCAAAATCGATTCAAGAAGAAAAATAAGAAAGTATCTAAAAACTGAAAAATAATCTAAAACTAATACTAAACTATGAGGGTTTTTAAAGGCATCTAGGATGACTTGATTACATTCAACCCTTAATGCCTTATCTATATAGGTGTTGGAAGCCCAAATTAAGTCTTCGGCATGTCCTAGGTCTTCATATAAGTTTAATTGCGTGGACAAAAAAAAACTTGAATTACTTGGGCAAGACATCGATGTGTGTCGTACCACACCAAGGCTATGGTGTAACATGGCACCCAATTCCAACCTTATTCGATTTTTTGGTGCTTTGATGGCTCAGGAAGCTTGTGCATAACATAAAGCCTGTATCGGCTTATTGGATCACAATTGAACACATTAGCACAACATAAAGCCTATGTCGGCCTATTGGGTCACAACACTTACGAAACGTGTTAAAAACACTTATTTTTATGAACTTATAATCCAAAGGCCTAAATAATAAAAACATAAATTAAAATCCTAAATTGTCAAGAAAATAAACTCCTTAAGTGCGGAATTGACCCAAATTGACTACTATATTTGACGACAGGTCACATATCACTAAGAGTAAGATTCAGACTTTGACAAGCACAAGGTATATATAATGCTTTTGAGTTTATTTCAAGAAATCACTTTTGAACACCTTGGTGCTTCCCTTTCATATTGGAACCATTATCATAACCCTGACCCCTTATATCATCAACATTAAGATTAAGAGACTTCAAAACATCTTCTAATTCTTTAAAAAGTCATAATCCATATGCATTATCCACCTTCAAAAACTTTAAAAAATACTCCTTAATTTTTATTTTATTAGTTGACATATTCACACATCATACTATTACTGTAATTTGTTCTTGATGACCAATATTAGGGGTACAATCAAGAATTATAGAAAAATATATTGCCTGTAATGCCCCAAAAATTTGAGTGTTGCTTGTTAAATTTTGACATAATTAAGTCTCTGTGTCTGTCGCTCAATGCTCCGCTTATGTGTTAAAGGTCAGGGGTTCAAATATCAATTTAAGGAATTTTGTTGTTTTGCTTTATTTGACCATTATCCTTGAATGTTGGACTTAAGTTTATTTCTATGTGGATTTGTGTCAAGAATGAGCCTGCTAGTTTGATGGTTAAACTTTTGTATATCTTTTGGTATTGTGTTTGAGTCCCTATGCATGCAATGAGGAAGTAATTTTTATACCTTTGAGTAAACTGTTTTAGTTTTTTATTTATTTCGTTTAGTTTTTTTTAAATTTAATTAGTTAAGTTGACGTTCTCTTCTCCTTCATTCCTTTTTTCTTTTTCATTTTTCTTTTTTCTCGTTTCTTTCTTTTGCTTAATTGTTGTTATAATCTTGTTGTTAGTGGCAATTGAGGGTTCTAATTTGTTCATTACGTCCATTAGAAGGTTTTTGTGTAAGTTCGATTGTAGTTTCTTGTTGTTTCTGCATGTTTCACTTATTTTCAGTTAAGTTTCATTGAAACAATTTTTTGCTTAAATTTTCAGTTGAATGTTTAATTGATTTTCCTTCTAGGTGAAGATCTTACGGGAGACGTTCCTCCAATACGTTTGTTTCGTAATTCACTGCTACATAAAAGTAATGTGAGGTTTCTTGAATCAGGAGTTTTGTCGAAGCTTTTGACATAAGTTTAGATTATACGCTAATCGTAGCGTTTGATGTGAATTAGCTATTGAATTGGTCTTTGGTTGTGCGTTATTAGGTTTCGATGTAACAACCCGATTTTGGGCTTAATCGAAATAATGATTTCAAAATCACTAATTCAAAGTTGGAGAAATTATTTCTAATATCATTTTATGTGTTATAGCATAATTTTATGAGTGCATGAAAAATTGGGTGAATTAATTTACGCGATTGTTAGCTGAATTGCGAAAAAGGACTAAATCGCAAAAAGGGAAAAGTTGTGATTTATTAGCAAATTGTGTCAAATAGCTAAAGGATTATACTTGGGGGTCTTTAATAGGAAATAGACCCATTCTATTAGTGTGGTTGGCCAAGGGAGACAAGAAAATTGAAAAAGTCAAAGGTAGGTGGAATTGGTAGTTTATTTGACAAGAAATAATAAAATAGAAATAAAGCTTTCATCTTTTTCATTTCTTCCCCACACCACTGAAATTCTCAGCCATAATAAGGGTTTTAGAAGCTCAAAATTTCAGCAACTCTCCAACCTTACAAGTAAGTGATTTTGATGGCTTTTCTTGATGATTTTTGTACTTTTGGGACCCTTGTAACATGAGCTACCTATTGAGGGGACTAATTTGCAAAATGATAGAAAGTCTAGGGTTTTTCCATGAAAGGGTTCTTGTGGTTTACTGAAATTTTATGGAAGAAAATGAATCATTATTGTTAAATAAACAACTTTTGTGAAAGGAATTACATAAAAAACTACTAAATGGACTACTCAGAGAAAGTGGCAAAATAGATAGTAATTGTGTGAAATAATGGGAATTTTAGGCTGCCTTAAGAGTAAAAAGGATTCGGTTAGGCTTGGTTAGTAAGGAAATTTGATAAAAATCAATTTCCGAGCCTAAGGGCAAAATTATCATTTTACAAAAGTCTAGGGGCAAAATTGTCATTTTGCAAAAATGGTCATTTTTCCAAATTATGAATTTTGGATTGTTTAGATTAAAATAGTGATTAAATTAATCAATTTTTATTCATTTTAGATCAAGAAGTACAAAACCTGAATCTAGACCGAGGGAAGGCCAAGCAAATCGATTAAATCGAGAAGTCGTTCACATTTTGTATATCGAGGTAAGTTGTAGGTAAATAATACAACTTTACTATAATTATGCATGAAAACACTGTTTTGGCATAAAATGATGAATTGTGAAAACGAGTTATGTATGATAACATTTAGTGAGCATGAATTGATAATTATGATTAGTTGTAATGATGTAATGAGAACCTATGCGATGGAACCTAGTTGAACTTTAAGAATAGACTGGATATTCATGCCGTGATACTAGGGTCAATACGAGTGCTAGTGTAAGACCATGTCTGGGACATGGCATCGGCCTCGTCACGTGTTAGTGTAAGACCATGTCTAGGACATGGCATCTACGCGGATATGTGCTAGCCAGTATAAGACCATGCCTGGGACATGACATCGGCATTGATACAAGTGCTAGCGTAAGACCATGTATGGGACATGGCATCGGCTTCAACAGGCAAACTAGTGCAAGACCATGTCTAGGACATGGCGTCGGCTTGGAGATGTGTCAGTGTAAGACCATGTCTGGGACATGGCATTAGCACGGATAGAGGAGAGCCAGTGTAAGACCATGTTTGGGACATGACATCGGCCTCGATACCTTGAGACCCAGTGTAAGACCATGTCTGGAACACGGCGTCGACTTGACATGTGAGCCAGTGTAAGACCATGTTTGGGACATGGCATCGGCTTAATACCCTATGTTTGAGGCACATTGAATATCCTTTTGTATTTTAAATAGTTCAACGGGAAATTTAAAGTTAGTATTAAGACTCGAGAGATATTAAGATGACCTTGTGAGTGGTGCAGGTACCAATTTGAAATGTGTAAAATATGAGCTCGAACTTATGTTGGTTGATTGTAAGACATGAAAATGAGTAAGTTATGCTTGTAGCTATTCTTGTATAGCATACACAAATTGAGTTGGGTTGAGAGCATGATATAGCATGGTATATTGTTGTTATTTATTTACTTATAACTTACTAAGCTTTGTGCTTACTCTCTCTTCTTTCTATTTTCCTATAGTGCTGCTTAGCTAGCTCGTGGATCAAAGTACGTTGAAGGTTTCATTCGCACTATCAAGCAAAGCACTCGGTATAGTTAGTTTCTTGTATTTTGAGAAATGGCATGTATAGGGACTAGTCTTAGTTAAGTGTCATTCTATGTTGGGCCAAGTGTGTTGGCTTATTTTGAGATACCCTATTTTTGTATAAGGCCATGGATATGGCTGATATTCTTCATTGATATATGCCAATGAGGTTTTTATAATGTGAAAAGTATTGTGGATAAATATGTGTTCTAAGAGTAGTAATATGCATGCTTGGTAGGATTTGTTTATGTGAATATGTGTGGATGCCAAATTATGGCCATTAGTCGAGTATTGGAGACTTGTTATGTTTTGGTATGTGTTTGACTTTATTTCAGGGTGGCAAAAAGGCATGGTAGCTAACCTTATTTTGTCCACATAGGTAGACACACAGGCGTGTGTCTAGGCCGTGTATGACACAAGGTCCGCCCCACAGGCATGTAGTTAAGTCGTGTGCCCCCTGCACCTTAAATTGGTAGATTTAAATGCCCAGTATTAAACACACGGGCTGAGACACGATCGTGTCTCAACCGTGTGGAGGACACGGCCTAGCATACGGACGTGTACCACGACTGTGTGACCCTTAAGGATTGCTGACGTCAGAAACAAAATGTTAAGGTTTTTGCATAAGAGCTGCGACACGGGCGTGTCATGGCCATGTGAAGGACACAGGCTAAGTACACGGGCGTGTGCCAGGTCATGTGAAAACCCTTGTAGGTTCGATATTAGAAAATAAATCCACACGGACGAGGGACACGTGCGTATCCCTAGGTGCTTAGACCGTGTGTACCACACGAGCTATCAGTACCGCCATGTTTAGAGGCCACACAGGCGTGTTGCCCTTCCACGCAGACGTGTGCCCTGGTTTAAGTTGATTTTCTTAAGAGTTTTCTAAGCACTTGATTTGGTCCCAGATTGTTTCTAAACCATGATTTGGGCCTCATGGGTCCATATTAAGGACCATAAGGTAATGTTTGAATAAGTTTTAATTTGGGACGAAATTTTATGACTCGAAAATAGATGTTTGTGTGTATCTTAGTAAGTTAATGCCTCGTACCCTATCCCGGCGTCTGATATGGGTAAGGGGTGTTACATTCGGAGTTATTCTTGTTGCTTCTACGTCAAAATTATGTCAGATGTGTACCAAAAACCTAATTTTCTACGATTTTTGATTGTCAAAAAACATGGTTGTCGACGCCACATGGTCCTATAAGTCACTGTTTATGAACTGGGGTCACACGGGCTAGGGAAACAAGTGTGCCTAAGCCGTGTAACTCACTGTTTGTATTTTAGGGCTACATGGGTTAGAGACACAAGCATGAGTCCAAGTTGTGTAACTCACTATTTTGGATTTAGGGTCACACGGGACAGGGACACGAGCATGTGTCTAGGCCGTGTGAGGGGTTTTGAGCTATACGAGCGTGTGCTTGGCTGTGTGTTAGACCATGTAACTCACTGTTTTAAGACACATGGGCCAGACACCTAGGCCGTGTCGATACATGGACGTGTGGGGCAAAATATTGAAATTTTTCCTAGGGCCGTAAGAGTTGTTCAAATCAAACATAGGCCTTTTGTAGGGTCCGTAAGATTTGAATTAGATTGTATAACTTGATATCCAATCTTCTGAGGATGAATAATTGATTATCTGTACATATACTTGATACAATAACTACTAAATGATAATGGTTTGTATTATCTGATTATGAATTATATTGGATAACTGTATGTACATCCTTGATATCTAATATCTGTAACCTACATTTGCATTGGATGGGAATGCCATAAAGAATGAAGTGTTGATAATTGAATGATTTGCCAAACTGAACATCCCTCCTATAATTATACACGCACCCATAGTAATAACATATTTAGGTTCAGGCATTTGTTCATATAATCTCACTAAAGATGGTGCCATTTTTATTGTTACAGTTCCAGTTGTTAAAATTAGATCTGCCTGTCTAGGACTTGATCTTGGTACCAGCCCATAATGATCAAAGTCGAAGTGTGAGCCTATTAATGAAGCAAATTCAATAAAGCAACAACTGGTACCATAAAGAAGCGGCCATAAACTAAAGAGTCTTGACCAAATTGAAAGATCGTTTAATGTAGTTGAAATAACTGAATTTTGGGTTGTTCGATCAAGTAAGGAAAATTCGATGGAATTCTTACTTAATGTTATTATTGTTTTGACTTTTTTCTTTCTTTTTATTACCTAAATATTCAGGAATTAAGACTATTCCAATGCTCGTTTTCACCATGCAAAAACTGAACTAACAATTAGGATAAGTACGAAAATGAAAGCTTCTATCAATATGGGTACCCCCAATACATCGAAACTTATTGCCTATGGATAAACAAAAACCGTTTCAACATCAAAAACAACAAAAACTAGAGCAAACATATAATAACGGATTCAAAATTGTAACCAAGCATCACCTATTGGTTCTATACCCAATTCATAACTAGAAAGTTTTTTTAGACTCTTTGTAATCGGGGCTAAAACTCCAGAAATTAGAAATGCCAAAATAAGAATAGCACTTGATATTTTTAGAAATGCCTAGAAAATATCATATTCGTAAATCAGAAACATAGACGAACTCTTATAAATGTGAAAAATAGATCGGATTAGTCACTTCGACCTAGAATTCATTCTCAAGTCTTCCGTAGCTATTTGTTTAGTCAAAACAACAATTCAGTTTGATTGAATCATCTAGTTTCGTTTGTTTGTTGTGTTTCCATGTTGCGTTTTAAGATTTATTGATTGAAATTAATCCTATTTTATTTACATTCCACTTATTTCGATTTCATTTCAATATAGTACTAATTTGTATAGTACTAGTATAAATATATATTTATACTATATATAGTATAATACTATACAAATCCAAAACAAGTAATACTTTTTTGTTTTCACTTTATTTTGGATTTTTCTAAATAAAAGGAATTCTAATATATAAATAATATCAAATATTTATTAGAATTTTAGAAATAAAAAAATTTAATTTGAAATTCTATTTATTTTAAATATAAAATCAAAATTATAGATTTCGAATAAATAAAATTTCTTATTTTATATCTATTTATATAGAATCAATCTAAAATCAATCTACCCGTGAGGATTAATTAAGAAAATGGGGTTTTGTTTATTTTATTCTTATCCAAGAAAAAAACTACCAAACTGAGTGGCTAAGTTACAACTCTGTATTTGATTCTGGCGATTTATCGCATACTGATTTGACAACTAATCTATAATCACTCTGTAACGTGTCATACCGACACTAATTGGTGTGTAGGGTTGGGTGGATATCATACCAACACTAATTAGTGTGTAGGGTTGGGTGGGCACTTAATACCCTATATGGTGTGTTGGGATGGTCGGAGATGGTATGCTGTAGATGGAGGTAGGAAACTACTGATTCTAATCTGTTCTGCATCTGTATCTGATATGTCTACATCTTATCTGAACTATTACGATATTACTAAGTATCATCTATTTCTGATTCTGTATATGAGTTTGGGCAAATACGATTGTACCTATATTGTTGTCTTGTATATATATATATATATTAGTTGCACACATTGAGTTTTAAAATCTTTCTAATTGTTGACTGATTTACAGGTAACCCACCGACTTAGAAGGCTTGGCGTGTCAAGAGTTCGGTCACATCTCTTTTCTAAATATTTTATTGTTTGTTTAAATTTGTATTGACATATGTTTTTATTTCGGATGAAGGTTCATAAGCTCAGATTTTCATGTTTGTTTAACTATCTATTTGTTTTCTTTATGACGAATTTTAAATTACTTCAATGTTTTAACGTAACCTCTAGACTTGGTCTTAATGTTTTTAGTCTGGGTATGGGGTGTTATATTGCCTCTTTGATGGTCTTAATTATAAAAATTTTAACACTACTGACCAAAAAGAAATAAACTCATTTAGAATTTTATGCTCAAGACAATGATAATGAATTTTACGGTTTTGAATGCGTCTAACATGATCTTGCATTATCATATCGAATTCTACAATCATTTCAATCAATCCCAAGAAATTGCCATTGCTATCTTGATAGTTTTTTATTAGATCCTCGAAAAGCCAAATTATGAGTAGCAAGATATTTCACAGCTAAAAATATTCTATGTAAAACGTGCCTCCATTGCTCTTTCTCTTTCATAATTTGTTCTTGCAAGCTTTTATCAATTGCTTCATTTTTATCCAACCTTACTCTTATTCCATTCTAAGTATTCATATTAGTCATATGCTTAAGACTGTTTTTATGTTATTCGAGCCTCCCACTAATATGCCTCAAATCACTTAAACTGTAACACCCTTATCCCGTAACCGTCACCTGAATAGGTAAAGGGGCATAACCAGACCTATAACTCAGTTCAGAACGATATTTCATCAAACATTTATTAACTCATTTCATTTTAGTAATTTTCAAATATTCATACACATAATATGCTTGAATCAAACATATAAAACTTACTATGTATAATTGGGACTGAAACGGTAATGTTTGAAAGCTTTAAGAAAAGTCAAAAAAAATTTTAAGTAAGGGTCACATGGTCGTGTGTCTCACACGATCACCAGACACGCTCATGTGTCCAGGTCGTGTGCAAACAAGGCATACATACTGACTTATCCACACGGCCACCAAACACACCTGTGTGTCTGGCCTTGTGAAAATTAAAGGGTATATTGACTTGGCCACACGGTCGACCACACGCCCGTGTGTCAGCCTGTGTGCCATACACGGCCAGTAGACATGCCCGTATATCTAAGCTGTGTAACTCACTGACTTGTTCTAACTAAGGTGCAGGGGTCACATGGTTGAGACACACACCCGTGTGCTCAGACCGTGTAGCGTGAAAATAGGCTTAGTTTAAGCCACTTTTCAACCTAACTTCCATGTACCTACAAGCATTAAAATGATACCAATACCATAATCAAATAGGCAACCAAATCAGCCAACAAAATGCACATTTTGTACCATTTCATAACCAACCAAATCCTTCCTCAATTCAACATTATTTATGCTACCATACACTTACTAAATGGACATATTCTATATACCTCATTGCATCTATGTAACACATTACAATTCATCCACAACATTCCACATAACATCATTCAATCCAACCTTATCAAATGCCAACATAACATTCACCAAGTTTTCCACAAAATAGATATATCATATGAAGTTTACATACCAACCAACTATGAGTTAATCTAAGCTATATCACATAGCTTAGTTATGTACCAAAATCTACCATATAAGTGACCATAATAATATTTAACCTATAAACTAGCCTATACATGCCATATTTACAGATATTCCTTGAATTCCAAAAGTACCGAAAAGTCATCTGGATAGTGTGATGCAAATCTTTGACTTTGTTCGAATCGAGCAAGCTTTCAAAATCTATAAAACATAGAAAATAAACGGAGTAAGCTTAAAAGCTTAGTAAGCCTGTATAATATAGGATTAAACTTACCAATATGACATTAAGTAATAAAACAATTTAAATCCAACTCATTTGCCCCAAAAGCATATTCACAACATCCATTCACAAGTTAGTCATATAGTTACCATATAATCATCCATTCATAAGGATGAAATCAATCATATAATATACACCTTTGACATTCAATTCATTTCTCACTTCATCTATACAATCCATATAATCATGTCATAATCTATCCATATAATTCATATAAATCATGTATCATTTTATCCATATAATCAATCTAACTTTCATCCATCTCATTTGCATGTACATTTCCTATGACTTATAACACATTTCCATACCTTATCATGTAATTCGGTAATAATAATAATATGCCCGTTGAACCTAATGAAATATCGAGGGATACTCGGGTGATACGCACTAAGTGTATAAATCAATAACCCGTCAATTCCTCATCATTTTCACTCTTTCGAGCCATGATCGGTAAGCTCCTCCCTAAGCTGGTAAACTGTAAGCTCTATCAAACTGAACGATAAGCTTCGTAGAGCTGAAACGGTAAGCTCATACGAGCTGTGGTGAGTCTGCAACAAATGCAGGAACTCGACCAAAACGGTAACCCTAGTGACATGTCACTTATATCCTTCGACTTTCTACGGTTCAAACGGGACTCAGTAATTCTCGGTAATTATCCATCTAGGCATTTAATTCACATATATGTCAATTTCTCAATTCAAAAACATTCAATACAATTAAGTACATATATTTAAAGGTTCAATTCTATTTATATGAACTTACCTCGTATTTGTTCGGATAACTGTTGTTTATTCGTCTACCTTTCGTTTCCCTCGATCTAATTCTAGAATTGTTTATCTTGATCTAAATATTAACAAATTCAGTACTTTCAATAATTATTCAATTCAATTTAGTCCATAATTCATATATTTGGCAAACTACACATTTTCCCCTTTACTTTTGACCACTTTACAATTTAGTCATTTTCACACAAAATGGCAAATTTATGTGATTTAACCTTAGCCCATGTACAGCCGAATTTGATACTAAATACTAGTAGCCCATATTTTTATTTTTTTCATATTTTCAACCACAACATTTCTATCTTTCACAATTTAATCCTTAATTCTCATTTTTGTCAAAAATCTTCTTATAAAACTTATATATCTTTCAACAACCATTAATAATCTAACAAGAAACTTAAAAATATACAAGTATTCAACAATAGAATAACTCAAAATCTTTAGACATTTCAAAATCTAAGGTATGGGCTAGCTAGATTAAGTTGCAACAAGCTCAAAAACGTAGAAATTATTAAAAACCGAACAAAAACGGACTTACATGCTTGATGAACAGTAGCCAAACCCTAAGCAAGCTTTAATGGCTATTCTTTCCTCTGAATTTCAGTAAAGAAGAAGATGAAAGCCATAAAATAATTTGTTTGTTTTGTTAATATTAACTAATTAACCCAAATTACTAAATTAACCTTGTTTCATCAATATGAAAACCATATATTATAATCCAAAATCGTCCATACATGCTACTAATGGTAAAATTACCATGCAAGGACTTATACTATTAATTCCATAATCATTTGAGTCATTTTACTAATAGAACTCATATTTTTCACTTTACGCGATTTAGTCCTTTTTTATCGAATTAACCATTTAATTGGTAAAATTTCTTTACAAAACTTTTATACTATCACTCTATCATGCTATAAAACTCATTAAAATAATAAAATAAATATTTTGACTCGGTTAAGTGGTCCCGAAACCACTGTTCCGATCTGACTCAAAAATGGGTTGTTACAAAAACCCTCATTTGCTAACAAACTTTTGTTACTGATAGATTTGAACAACTTACAACAAAAACAAAATACTTTGTCAACATGTTTGGAATAAACCAACTATTTTCTATTGCTAATCTCACTATTGCTCAACTTCCTAGAAAAATAAGCATATGAAAAATGTTTATTATTATTATCGAAAGGAAAATCAAGATTCATTTCTCCTAATATAGACCCCTTTTCAAGTAAAATGGCATTTGTTTTGTTATCAAGATTAGCCCAATTTTTAGGATCATAAATATCTAAAGAAGGAATTGTTTGTTCTTCATCAATGCCAACATCGGGAGGAATTGTTTGTTCTTTATTAAAACCAATATTTTCAATATTAGATGCATTTGGCACATCATTAGGTTCATTTGGATAATTAAATTCATCATTCTCATTGACGTCATTATGTAAACTTTCATTTTATTGGCCCAAAGTTTCATTAGAAACTACTTTTTTAAAAATAAATTTATCAATAGCACATTGTTGTGATTTTTTTAACTCTTCAATTATAACAACCCGATTCTTAATGGTGTCGAAAATAGTAGTTTCATCCGATAAAATACTATGTAGATATTATTTAATTAGTATATTATGAGGTCTATAAAGTCATATTAAAATTTGGTTGAGAAATTTTATTGTTTGGATAGCTTAATAATTAAAAAGGACTAAATTGTAAAAACTACAAAGGTTGAGTAGTTAAATTAAAAGGGCTAAAACGGAAATTTAACCATGGACAATTAGTTAGTGGGAAATGATGAGATTATGTTTACAAAAGTAGTTTAATTAGGCTTAATTAATGATTTATTAAAGCTTAATTAAGAAAATTGAAATATTTACAAAATTTTCATTGTATATATATTAAACTAAACCTAAAATTAAAAGAAAAATCTCACTATTCTCTCATAATCCTCACGGAAAAGAAAATAAAAGAATGTTAGGGTTTCCACCTTGATTTTTAAGCTTTGATTTGGTATGTGTATTGATACATGTTTTTAGTAATTTTTATGCTTTTGAGTTTGTATCAATTTTGTCTAGCTAAACCGAGGACCAATTTGTGAAACTGTTAAATGTTACAAAAGTTTCCACTGATGAATGAGGTTATTTCTTAAAGCTTTTGATGAAATAAGGAACTTTGTTGATAGATTGGATTATTTTGAAAAGTAATTTTTGATGATTTAGATGTTTAGGGACTAAATTGATTAAATGATAAATTATTTGTATTTGAGGTGAAATTATTGAAAATAGGGATTGATATGAAATTATAGAATATTTGGGTATCATGGGTGTTTAGAAAAAAAAGAGTAAATTGCATGATTAGGCCTTAAGGACTGAATTGAATAAGATGAAAAATTAAGCCTTAAGGATTGAATTGAATAAGATGAAAAATTAAAGGGCAAATAGATAATTTTCCAAAAAGAATTTAGTTGCATGAAAGGATCAAGTTGTTTTGTTATTCTAATTGATGGAAAGAAATTATTATTGTTAAATCAAGAATGTGTTGATAATCATGGAAAAGGGAAAACCACGGAATAGCCCTTGTACTTTGGAATCTTTTGCAAATCAGTTCGGTAAGTTCGTATACTTAATTATACTCTTAAATGCTTACATTCTTGTTAACATGTTGTTAATGAACGTTGTTTCATATATTGAAAGTACGCTCTATTGAGCTAAATCTTATTGTTATACTAAATGAAGCTCAACCGAGCAAATCATACCGTTATACTAAATGGAGCCTAACTGAGTAAATCTTACTATTTTATTAACTGATGTTTAAACCGATCAAATCCTACTGTTATACTAAGTGAAGCTCAAATGAGTAGAAAACTACGTTATACTGATGAAAAGTTCAATCGAGCAATGTTCATTGAATATACTAAACTATTGAATTGGTTGTGATTATTGTTATAAACTGCATATAATGGAAACCTCTATGCTTAAGTTGATTGAATCTATGTTGGATTGAAAATGTTATGAATTTCTAAACGAACTTACTAAGCTACATTTAAGCTTACCTTTAAATTATTCATTTTGTAGATCACATTTTGAAGGTTAAGAAGATCGGGTCGACGCTAGGAATCATAGTATCCGGGAACCTTGGTAGACTTAACTTCTCAATTTTGGTATATGGCATGTACTAGGACCTTATGTATTTTCTTATGTAATGCCTAGCTTTTGAGAAGTACGTTGTCATATGTTATGCATTTGAACAACTTGTGAACTCTTATTACTTAAATGTGTTTGAAATTTCACAGTGTAAAATGGTATGCTATGAGTCAGCTTGAGCCTATAATGAAATGGATATATGTTTATAGTCTTAGATTTGTTTGTAGCTACAAATTGGGAATGAATTATGATGGAATACATTGAGGTGTCAAGGTTGATAAATGCTTGATGTATAGAGTAAATATGTGATTATGTTAAAGTGTGTTTGAAGTTGAAGTGCATTTCCCATATTGTAATTGAAAGTGTGTAGGTACCTAATTGAGCACAAATTAGGTGAATTTGGGCTTACGTGGCCTGAGGCACGGGCATGTGACCCAGCCGTGTGAGGTGCATGACCTTGCGACACGGCCATGTGTCACCTGATGTTCTTTTGTATGTAAGTTAGTGAGTTACACAACCTAACACACGGCCTAACACATAGATGTGCAGGCTAACTTCGAGAGTTACACGGCCTTGCATATGGGCATGTGACACGGCCATGTGACCCTACTCAAAGAGTTACACATGTGAGGACACAAGTTGGGACATGGCCATGTGTCCCTACTTCGAAGGTTAAACGGCCTGAGACACAGACGTATCTCTCAGCCGTGTGAGGCACACGACCATGTGTTCCCTGTTTTCAAATTTTGCTATTTTTTCCAAATTTTCTAAATTGATTCAAATTGGTCACAAATTGCCTCTAAGTTACTTTTAGGGCCCTGAGGGCTCGACTTAAGGATAGTAAGCATGTGTATGAATGGCATATGTTGTGATTATAATATTGAATGATATAATGTTCAAATGTTTCTGATTGTTTAGTAATGCTCTGTAACCCTAATCTGGTGATGGAGACAGGTTATGTAACAACCTTTTAACCCATATCTATCGTCGGAGTGGGTTGCAAGGCATTACTAGACAATCTCAAACACCAACAATCATGATTGAACACAATACAAGTTATTACTCCTACTTTAATTTAATTATAGAAAATCATAAAATAATCATATAATCATAATCACTATACACTTGAAAACTTTCATTAAAGTATAATCAAGCTTATACATAGCCAACAATTATTGCATATACCAAGCAATTCAAAGACCAACGTTTCCAACCACATTCGGCCAAGATACAGTACAAATATTAACACATGCCTCTAATTTTATGATATAAGACCAAATTTATAATATAACTAATACATCTATATGCGATTCAAAACTAATATATCTATATGCGATTCAAACATTCATAACATATAATATATATATAAATATAAACTCACATAAACCAGAAACATATAACCAAATTTTATAACTCATATTAGTTCAAATGCTGAATACCAAATGCTGAATTTGCAGATATTCACTTGCAACCCAAATCAATCCATTTAAAAGTTCAAATATTTTAACCTAGTTAATGCCAAATGTCATATATGTTTAATGTGATCAAGACCATTTACACTAAAGCAAGATTCAGATATCCATCTTAAGCAATTCATGTTCAATTAGCTTATTACACACTTGAAAATATTTACTACAAACACAACGTCAACTAAACTATATATGTACCAACTTACAATCAACTAATTCAAATACGAACATATCATAAGCATTATCTAATCATTAACATCACATTCACAAGCATTTTCACCATAAAACATACTTTCAAAATGAACACATAACAATGCCAAATATATATACAATGCACAAGTATCAATTTTAGCCATATTCGCATGGCTCCTTAAACACAAGATCCCAAATTCAATCTAATTTAAGCTTGTCTATACATGCCAAATATTCAAATATAAAACTTTCCATAGTACCAAAATAAAGACGATAGTGTGATGATCTTCTCTAGCGATCCCCGAGCTTGTAACGGTCTTCAAAAATCTAATTCACAAAGAATATGAAATAAATACACAAAGTAAGCTTTACTAGCTTAGTAAATTATAAGCAATTTAAAACTATCAACCATACTCTTATTAAATCAATTTCATTTATTAAATTATGCTACTAACTCTCTTAGTTTAGTAGCTTACCACATGGAACATTTTAATTATTATATACTAAAAATGATCAAATACTAATTTACTTTACTCAACCACAAAGATCTTCTTTGCCTCCAAATACAAAGATATATATATATATATATATCCATATACTCAATCACAAAATTATTCAACACAAACATCCTATACATATTCCCAAATAGCCAAATCACCTTTAGCATTTCATATAACACCCAATATGCTTTTATATGCATTTCCCCATATCAACTTATTCGATTCAAGCTATACATCTAAATGGCATTTCATCTATTCCACAAATAACCACATACATTTGATTTCAAATATAATCACCACATAGGTTCGAGACTTACCAAACTCAATTTCGAGCCTAAACAAAATTGCTATTCTTTAAGAAACTCAAAGTGTCTACTCATTTGAGTATCTTTGATTAATTGATAAATCCGCACACTTAGTGCTAATTAATTTATTCAGAGCTAAAATTGAATTCGCACACTCAGTGCTCAATAACCGAATTCGCACACATAGTGCTTGGTAATCAAATTCGCACACTTAGTGCTTAATAATCAACTCGTACACACAATGCATTTCTCAGCCTTGCATATAATTTCTTTATACGCACACATAGTGCCGATATATCAATTATATACATACATGTTAACTTAATTGTCTTCCAAATCAATATCACATTCGGCTCTCAATAAAATACACACATACTTCAATTAAATTCGTATACATCATTCAATAATAATTTCAACTTAGCTCAATTGCTTAAAAACTTACCTCGGATTTCGACGGACTGTATTTTTTTCAACTACTCAATTATTTTTGCTTTCCCCCTATCCAAACCCGATCCTTTCTATTGTTGATCTATTCAAATTCAAATTAAGCTCATTCAAATAAAATTCCAGTCAATTTAACCCCAAAACACATCAATGAGCAAATTTATATTTTACCCCATATTTTTCACACTTTTACATTATAGTCCAAAAATTCATAACACATCAAATACACAAAATTTAAAAACAACAAGCTCTAGCCGAGTACTCCTCAAGCTTATACAAGTCTTCACATTTCATAAATTTCACAATTTGACCCCTCAATTTAATATTTTTACAATTTAACCCTAAATTCTCAATTTCATCAAAACTTCCAATACCAATTGATTAATCAAACACATATCTTAAATTTTCTATCATCAAACACATAATCTACTAAGCTATTAAAAATGGTAAATTCATAAATACATCATCAACTTCAAGAATTCTAGCATGAGTCTTAGAGTATTCGAAGCAACGATCTCAAAAACATAAAAATTATCAAAAACCGAGCTCAAACATACCTCAAATCAAGCTACCACAAGGCCGAATATGCTTGGTCTTTCTTTCCCTTTTTTCCTTTTTATTTTCGACACTAAGGATGAACACATGCATGGCTTTCTAAATTTTTTTGTTTTATATTAATTATTATAATTATCATTTTACAAAAATAACCTTATTAAATAAACACCAAAACTCATATAATCAAGGTCATGACCGGCCATTAAATAGACTAATGGTCTATTTACAACATAAATACTCCAACATAGAAAACCACTAGCAATTTGGCCCTTATACATCAAACTACCTAAATTTCATTTTAAGCGATTAAGCCCTTTTTATTAAATCGACATCCAAACGATAAAATTTTTAAACGAAACTTTCACACAAGAAAATTTATGCATTCTAAGCACAGAGAATAATATTTAAATATTTTTCTGACTCAGATTCGTGGTCCCGAAACCACCGTTCCTATTAGGGTCAAAATCGGGCTGTTACAGGTTAAGGGTGTTACATCAACACGTTTTCTCCTTTTCCTTTTTTTTTTCAATTCCAGATGAATGCTTTTTAGGTAACATTGTATATAAAAGATAAATCAGATACTCAAGTAACACAAGAAAATAAAATAATAGTACCTGATAGAAGAATTCAAAGTTGAATATCTGTTTTCACATTTGCTAATTTCAAAAGTCAAATCAAGTCACTGGAATTTTATAAATATAATTATAATATTCAATTACAAATAGACATGGTAATTAACAATATCCAATTATTTGTGAGAGAAATGCACCTAAAAAATCTATGAGTGAGAAAAACAATTAAAATTTCATTCGCATAAAGTCATAAAGAAAGGGTATGCAGTAGTATATAGTATTTACTATGAGTCATCAAAAAAGGAATTAGGGGGAGAATTATACTTGTAACAATGGTAGATCTGGCAAGTCGCAGATGGGAGGCATCATAGACAGCAAGTAAGCACAGCGACCAGTTGAATACCGACAGTCTGACACAGTCACACAGGACGACAACTTTTAAAATGATGAAATAAAGTTATTTAAGTGATCAAATGATCATATAATAATAAGGGAATTAAAAGTCAACTCTTAAAAATCACATATTTTCTTGAAATTTAACTTAAGATGGGTCAAAATGCTAAGGGTATATTTGGATACCAAATACTATTTAGATGAAATTATAATTACTAGTAATTACAATTCTTAAATTATTTAATTGTTAAAGTGTTATTATATCGTAATTCTTTATATCTTGTTTGGTGGTAGGGGTGAGCATTCGATCGAATCGAATCGAATCGAATCGAATGAAAAAAATTCGAGTTAATCGAGTTGACGAATCATACTTTATCATCCTAATTTGATTTAAAATTTTCTCGAATCGAGTCGAGTGAGATGGAATTCGAATCGAGTCGAATCGAATATATTTGTTCGAGTTAAATTTTAAAAAATAATTTTGGGTCCTTATAACCACTGTCACCTATCGTAATAAAATTTGTCCACATTAATCAATTTTTATAAACTTTCATCACCTTATAATTTATTTATTAATCTTTTATATATGAGTTAGCTTCTTTGCTTGCTTGGTTGTTTCAATTATATTCAGATTTTTGTCACTATATATTTTGAAATTAAAAAATATGCTAAATGTAAAAATGAGATTTTTTAATAAAATTTATTTTAAAGATAAAATGTGGAATTGATACCAATATAAAATTTTAACACGAATATTTTATGGCATAATTAATAATTCAATTTTAATATAAATATTCAATATGACTAAACAATTCAATAATATAAATAATATAAATGTGAAATTTAATTTAATAATATAAATAGTAGATATAAATAAAATTATTACTATTTATGTTTAGTGATTTTTTTTTGGATAATTTTGATTTTTTATTTGGGAGTAAAGGGTGAGAAGTAAAAGTTTAGGGGGAAAATAAAAAGTTTTGGGGAATAAAATTTTGAGGGAAAGTAAATAGGGAGAGTAAAATTTTGGAGGGAAAATATTAAAAAAAATTGGAGGGGGTGGGCTTGGGGTAGATGGGAGGTGGGATGGGAAGGGAGTAAAAGTTTTAGGAGGAAAATGAGAGGGAATACAAATTTTGGGGGAAAATAAAAAGTTTTGAGGGTTTTGGAGAGTAAAAATTTGAGAAATAGTAAATGAGAGAGTAAAATTTTGGTGGGAAATGGATTTTGAGTAGATTGGGGGGCTTTGGATGGGAGGAGAGTAAAAGTTTTGGGGGAAAAGTGGGAAGGAGTAAAAGTTTTGAGGGAAAAGTAAAAGGTTTGGGAGTTTGGGGTAAAAATGGAAAATACTATAGTTTGATATTCGAATTATTCGAATTATTCGAGTTATTCAAATTCGAAAACTCAACTCGATTCGAACTCAAAATTCAAAAAAAATTCGAGTTGACTCGAATAACTCGATTAACTCGAATAACTCGATTCGTTTAACTCGAAATTCAAATTTTTTTAATTTTTTCGAGTCGAATCGAATTTTGCTCACCCCTGTTTGGTGGTATAAATTATAATTACAAAACTATATAATTTAAAATTCTAAAAAGATATTAATTATTATAAAAAGTACCAATAATACTTGATAAATTTTTTTTAAACAAGTAACAATAACATAACTCAAACCATCGCATATAATATGTTAGTTTAAAAAACGTACTTGACAATACGATTACTAAAAATAATTTAACAAGAAAAGTAAACATCCTAAGCAATTTATCTAATTACTCTAGCATTTCATATTTGTTGAGTTAGTTACTCTTTAACATCAAACATATAATTATTGTTATTGTCAGTTGATTCTTGACCACGTATAAATTATTAATAATAAATATTATATAATTTAATTTAATTTAATATAAATAATTTATAATAAATACTATATATTTTAATTAATTATTATTAAATCAAAATATATAAAAGATTTAAATTATTTAAACAATATTAATAAAGTAACATATAATTTTTAGTCTCAACCAATTAAATTCATCCATGATGTAAGCTTTCAAGTCAAACCTTCTTTCTTTCTTTTCTTTTTCCATTTATGATAATAAACAATTGAAAAATGGAAATCAAACCGAAAAAAAATTTAATAAATCTAGCCTTAAAATTAGAACACTCTGTTCTGGTGTTCGCATTGCTGATTTTTAAATTTGGGTTAATTTACACTTTACTCCTGATTAGTAACTTGTATTTAAACTTTTTTTTTTTAATCTAAATTTGGAAACGATTAGCTAAAGTGGTACTTCTTTTAGGTACCTATTAATAATGCTAAGTTTTTAATACACGTAGTGTGAAAGGATTGGTTGTATTGATAAAAATAAACAGTGTTAGTCAAGTACTTAAAAAAAAAAAAATACCACTTTAACTAACAAGTTTTCAAGTTTAGGTTAAATTCAAAAATAAATTGAAGTACCAAATAAGTATAAATTATAAAGTTCAGAGGCTAAAGGGTACTTAATCCTTATAAATTATATTTTAGATTCATAATTTATTTATTGATTAATTGTAATAATTTTTCATTTTTTATTTATGATAGTAATATAATGCACAAAAAGATTCTTAGAACTACAAATCGATTCTCTACTTAAATAGCAAATCAACCTGAATGAAATTAAGAAGACAAATGGTAATAATTGTAGCAGCTATAGTGATTATGTCCAACAATAAAATGGTTGTCAATTGAGTTCACCTATGCATCCACAACATACTATCCTACGGCCTCATCAGACGAATTAATTCAAATATCAGAATGCAAAATCGAAGCAATAGATAAAGAGAGATTATATCATTTTATGTGATTTGCATATAATCAAATTACTTGAGAAAAGAAATAAGCTACGGATAGTGCTGAAAAGATCATAGCACCAAACAATCAGAAATCAGGTCACCAAACCCAAAGTCGTATCGACTGGATCCATTCAACGCTTGAGCAACTTCCAAGCAGTCCCAACTCGATGAGAATGCTGTCCATCTGCAACAATTTTTAGCCACGACAGTGTCTCTCTGACAGTAAAAGCCTCTGCTATCCAAGTTCTAACCGAACCTTTCAAAACCCGAAAGGCCTTTAACCAACCGTCCACTGCCATCTCGAATTATAGCAGCAAAGCCAACAACACCCTTACTTTCAAACAATGAAGCATCGATACTACAAGTAAGCGTACCTGCAGGAGATGGCCGCCAACTGCCCACCAGTTGTAAGAAAATATAATATGATACGTAGTATTAACATGTCAGTAAGAATAATAATGCAATACAATATAATAGCAGTAACATAATAAAATATTTATAGTTGGACAAAGTTGAAAATTAGAAAAAAAATTTATTGGGGCTTGTATGAATAGTTTCTTTAAGATAAATTTGACCTCTTCTCGGAACGTTGGACATTTGTCTCTTAAAATACAACAACAAATAATTACAGTAGTAATACAACAATAATGATCAATAGAACACAATCTTGCCTTTCTCTATCACCAAGAGGAATGAATTTAGAAGGAATTTTTTATATTGATGGTTTTTGATGATGTGTTTTAAAAAGGATTCTAGCTTGACTTTATATAGAGAAGATGAAATAATGAATAGATTTAGACTGATTCATGAAGAGTTTTGTTGAAAAGTTAATAGATATAAGTGAGCAGACACAATGAAGGAAAATATGTAATATTAAACCAAAAGCAATGAATTTGTTCACCAAGAGATACAATTGTTCAACAGATATAACTCTTCATCAAGAAACAGAGCTATTATTTAATTTGAACATCAATTTATCATTCATTACTCAATAATTTTGAATATATTATATAGAATATAAATCCATAATTTATTATTCAAACTTTTAATTTTATCAATAAAATAATATACCTCAAAATTCTAAAATATCCATTATTTTCTAACACCAATTGCATATATTATTTTAAAGTGTTTCGAGTATTTTCATTCACTCAATCAGTATCACTTATATTAAACTCAATCAAAAAAATGTATTAATATAAATTATATTTTTTTTAAAAATAAATAACTATTTAAATAAAATTTAAATAAACTAACCATACCCTCTCAATTATCCAAGTTCACAAAGGGGTGATTTAAAATAAAAAGTTGAGTTACCTTAAATTTTCTGAACTCCTGTTTCAATTCAAACTTCAATAGTGATAAGAACTAAAAAAAAAAAAGAAGACAAGAAATGGATTACGTGGCGGTTAAGGAACTTTCGCGTATTCAAACAAAACTGTGGTAAAACAGATTTTTAATTATTATTATTATTATTATTATTATGTATTTTCTTCTATTGATATAAAGTTAATACTTGTCGGAATCATTGCAATTTAGCGTAGATCTAATATCTATGAGTAATAAATGTATCAAAAATTTCCAACCATCAAACACTTTGGGGAAGCCAAGGTAAACGTAGCTACAAAGTTGGACCATTTTGTGAAGAAAATTCTACAATTCTACAGTTGAATAACTGTATAAAACCAAACATGTCTCTGTTTTCCAATTGTATCCCAAAACCATATCATTGTCTTTACTGCTCTCCGAGTTTTCCAATATGCCTGTCCTCCTTTTCATGCTCCTCGTCTCCATTTTGAACCCTGTGGTTTCTCATAAAACCTGCGATTTCCCAGCTGTGTTTAACTTGGGTGACTCTAATTCCGACACCGGCGGATATGCTTCTGCGTTCACTCCACCCACTTCTCCTTACGGAGATACCTACTTTCACATGCCTGCTCGCCGTTTTTCCGATGGGCGGCTCATCATTGATTTCATAGGTATGTTATAGCTTCATTCGCCATCGCTATTACCACATGTTTGAAAATAACAATATATATAGATACTTTAGTACACAGAAAATATATTTTTTTAAAATAAATATTTATTGTACCGTAAAAGAATACTTCTCATCGTCTTAAGTTTATTTGTGGAATTCTGTTAATCTATCAAATATGTTTTCATATATATAATCCTCACGTTGAAAAAGATTAATTATGGATAAAAGTGATGTTCTTACTTTATGGTTTGTTTTGGCAGCTGAGGCATTTGGTCTGCCATTTATCAATGCATATCTTGATTCAGTGGGGACCAATTTCTCGCATGGCATAAACTTTGCCACGGCAGCATCTACAATCAGATTACCTATTAGTGTTATCCCTAATGGTGGATTCAGTCCATTCTATTTGGGGCTTCAGTACTCACAGTTTGAGCAATTCAAAGTCAGATCTCAGATGATTAGGAAAAAAGGTTAGTATATATTTCAAGTAGCATTTTATTATTTAAAAAATGACCTGGGATTGTAAATGTTAAGATATAAACTCTAAATATGTAAGATGCATTACCTGAACCAACTGTGATCTTTTCCATGCATAGGAGGGTTGTTGGCAAGTTTAATGCCCAAGGAAGAGTATTTTTCTAAAGCTTTATACACATTTGATATTGGCCAAAACGATCTTGGAGAAGGATTCTTTTCAAACTTGACTATACAAGAAGTCAATGCTTCTATTCCTGATATAATCAACAAATTCTCAGCAAATATTAAGGTATAATCCTATTCAGAAATTTGATCCAAATACCCAAGTTAAAATTTCAATGATTTTGACCTAATAATTCTGGGGTCAACTCTTTTTTTTTTTTTTTCAGAATATATACAATTTAGGAGCAAGATTCTTTTGGGTTCACAACACTGGACCAATCGGTTGCTTGCCTTATGTTTTGACTGCATTTGCCTCAGCTGAAAAGGACCCTGCTGGTTGTTTAAAGCCTTACAATGAAGTGGCTCAGTATTTCAATCTGAAGCTAAAGGAATCAATAGCTCAACTCAGAAATGAATTCCCTTCAGCTGCATTTACATATGTAGACATCTATTCTGTGAAGTATTCTCTGTTTTCTGAACCCCAAAAACATGGTAATTTGACAAAGTACTCGTGTTTGGCACTTGTGTTGGGGCCTAGATCTGTCCGAGTTTGAGCTTTATATCTGATTCTGGACTAATTTTTCAGGGTTTGAACTTCCATTTGTGACATGTTGTGGCTATGGAGGTGAGTACAACTACAGTGCTGCAGTTCTATGTGGAGGAACAATTACGGTGAATGGTACAGAGATATTTGTAGGTTCATGTGATAATCCATCTGTTCGTGTGGTTTGGGATGGAATTCACTTTACTGAGGCAGCTAACAAGTTCATTTTTTATCAAATTTCGACTGGTTCTTTCTCCGATCCGGCTGTTCCATTGAAGCAGGCATTCCAGAGCTAGAAGAATTAAAAATAAACTTTCCGCTAAAGCATATAGGCACATGAATATACCAAAATTTAACTAGCTTCTCTTGTATGTAGTAAGTGTCTACCTCATTGCTGCAGAAGATGATGTTATTTTAGTTTTTCTATTTCTAAGACAGAAAATAAATATATAATATTTCTTTGTTTTTGTTTTTCTATTCGTTTATTTATTTCCAGTTTCTTGTCTTTTGTACTTTATAGTCAAGATTTTGATGTTTAGCTAAATATAAGATTTGGTAAACATCAAAACATCAATTTTGACCTATTGGAACATAAAATTAGGAACCAAGAGGCATGGAGAAGTGGTTTCCCCAAAAAAAAAAGAAAAAACCTTTAAAACAAGTTCCAAATATATTTAATTTTAATCTAATTTGTTGATGTCACCTAACTCAATTCGTACATATTATATGCAATTGGATCAAACAAAGTCTAACAATTAAATTTAAATACCTAATGTTTGCTATAAGTAAATATGAATTAAATTTGGTGAAATTTTATTAAAATAATTTGAGTTGTTTCGATAATGAATATGATGTCATATACTTAAATTTGATGATTAAATCGAATATAAAATACCACATAAAATACCTACGTAAAGCATTTTTATCATTTTGTGCACAATAATGTTAAAATATTAAAGTTTATAAAAGTACGTGGCGATGATAATTGGGACATAAAAACCAATTTTTTAATATTGAAAATAAATTTTGGCCACATATTGAAACTAGATTGACCTTAAAATACTAATAATATTTTATGAAGAAAGAAGCCCAATATGGGAACAAGTTATTTAACTATGAAACATCATTTAATAGTAATTGGTGGATGAAATTTGGATAATTCAAATCGATATCTAAAACACCATTCTCATCCATTTGCTAATGTGCCAAACAATGGGTGACATGATTGGCTAAATTATGGAGAAAAAAACTTACAACATCAAACATCACAACAAGCTAGGGCCTCACTAACAATACGACCATACAAAATAAATCTAGTACCTGACTATTGAACTTATTAACAACAAGCGTGCAATTGGACTTTAGAAGGACTCTTAAAAAACCTTTCCCAAGGGCTTTCTCAGTGGCGCAAAATAAAGTAAGTGCTTCAGCCGAAAGAGCATCAAATGCCTCTACAATCGAGCATGTAAATCATGCTATCACTATTCCCTCATGGTCATGAACGATGGCGCCGCAAAAAGCTGATCTCATCTTTGCCTTCCATGCCGCGTCAACTTTAATTTTCATTGCATCTTCACAAGGTGGAGACCATCGGGCCACAAACAGACGTTTAAGAACCAACAGTGCATATAAGAGATTGTGCACCAGGAACTCATGATGATAGGACCTAGCTAGTAATACCATATTATTAGAGTAATTGAAAAGCAGTTAGTTAGTTGTTAGTATCTGTTAACTAGCAGTTAGCTAGTAGTTAGCTGGTCGATTCTTCTCCACCAAAAGGGTCAGTGTGCTACTTGATGATTCTAATTACCTTTTATGGAGGCAACAGGTGCTTTTGGCTATCAAATCTTTCAAGCTTCAACTGTTTCTTGACAGCCATATCGTTCCACCACCTCAAATAGTTCTTGGAGAGGATGGTGTGCCTCAAGAAAATGTGGAGTTTACTCGGTTTGAACAGCAAGATAGTGCCATCGCTTCTTGGCTGTTGTCTTTGGTGAGTCAATCTGTTCTACCTTATCTTATTGGTTTGGATACGAGTGCACAAATTTGGAATGCAATTGTGTCTCTTTATGGTAGCAAAACTACATCGCGACTGATGTTTTATCGTCGTGCCTTGCATTCACAGCGCAAGGGGGATCTTACTATGAAAGAATTTTTTATGAAAGTTAAGTCATATTGTGATAATCTTGCCAGCTGTGGAGAACTTATCAGTGAACATGAACATGTCATTGTGATTCTCAATGGGTTACCTCCTGAGTATGAGTCTGTTATTTCGATTATTGTGGCTAGCCAACTTCCCTACAGTGTTCAAAATGTCACGACCATGTTGATAGATACTGAAGCTCGGCAGCAAGTTGCTATGGCTGAGGTTCCTGCTTCAGCCAATCTTGTTTCTCAGCAACCATCAGACTCAGTCAGCAACAATTCTCTGTCCTATAGGCCATCCGTAACTCGAGGTCGTGGGCGTGGCCGCTCTTCTGGAGGTCGTGTCCAGTGTCAGTTATGTGGAAAAACGAGTCATCTTGTTGATAGGTGTTATCATCGCTTTGATACTTCATACAAAAACACAGGTTATAGGCCACCACTACAGGTTAACATGTGTGTTTATAGTTCTGGCTCACCTTCTTGGATGACTCCTTCTGTGCCTATAATACCCTCTATAGTTTCATCACCTTCTGCAACTTGGTCTCCTCACCCAGGTTTGGCTTCCTCATCAGGCTGGTCTTATCAAACAGAATCTATACCCCCATAGACGAATCCTTTTGTGGGCAATCCTGTCTAGCTTGCCAATGCGCCTACTTCTACTGTTCCTCAGTCTAATGTTTGCCTAGCTACAACTAAAACTGTGGGTGACAATGCTTGGTACCCTAATTCTGGGGCAAAATATCACCTTACTCACTCAGCTTCTACTCTTGGAGATAGTTCTTCACAAAATGGACCAGGTAAGTCTATGTTGGAAATGGTAATGCCCTACCTGTACTGTGTTCTGGTCAGTCATCTCTGCTTACCCGCACACGTCCACTTTACATGAAATCCTTATTATTTACTCCAGGAATAACCAAAAATCTGCTATCTATGTCTAAATTTACACGAGATAACTAGGTCATGTTTGAGTTTCTACCTACACAATGTCAAGTACGGGATTTGAAAACCAAGGAGGTGCTGCTTTATGGCTCATTGCATCATGGTTTGTATAGGCTGCATTTGAAGACTGCTGCAGAGAATGGTCAAGCTCCAACCACTGCTCACTGTCTCATTACTAGTACACGTGTCCCTCTCAGTGTGTGGTACGCTAGGCTCGGACACCCTTGTAAACCTATTCTGCTCAAAGCTTTACAATGTTGTAATGTGTTACTTAATGTCAATAAAAATAATTTTGCTTGTGTTGCGTGTCACCTTGGCAAGGAACATAAACTTTCTTTCACAAATTCAGTGTTTACATATTCGGCACCTTTGCAATTGGTAGTAGTGGATGTTTGGGGACCAGCTCCGGTAACCTCTAATGGATTTCAATATTATGTGGCCTTCACTGATGCTTTCACTAGGTACACATGGCTCTATTTTTTGCGCAGGAAGTCTGAGGTGCTTACAGTCTTCTCACAGTTTCACAAGCAGGTTGAGAGAATCCTTGGGTTGCAGCTTCGAGCCATATAAACAGATGGAGGGGGTGAGTTCCAAGTATTGCAGTAGTATCTTACTCAGCATGAAATCACACAGAGACTTACATGCCCCTACACCTCAGCTCAGAATGTCTAGTTGAGCGAAAGTATCATCAAATCGTTGAAACAGGTCTTTCCATGCTAGCGTATGCATCCATGCCAATTACCTACCGAAGTGATGCATTTAGTTATGCTGTTTATCTTCTCAACGGGTTGCCTTCAGCACCCTTAGCCTTTATTTCCCTATATGAGAAGCTGTTTAAAAACAAACCAAGCTATTCATTCTCAGAACGTTTGGTTGTCTTTGCTTTCCGAATATCAGGCCACATAACCGTCATAAGCTTCAATTTCGTTCTACTCCTTGTACCTTCCTAGGTTACTCACCTCTTCATAAGAGGTACAAATACCGAGCTAGTAATGGCTGAGTCTATGTTTCTAGACATGTCACCTTTCACGAAAATGTATTTTCGTTCACAATTGTCAATATCAAGTCTACAACACCCAAGCCTCAACCTCAGTATAGCTTAAAGCTACTGGTCTTGTTCCCCAAACCCTCTCAACAATATCAGTTACCTAGTACAAATCTACTAGTTTCAAATTCGTCACCTACTCTTATGCCCTCTAACCCTAATCACCAGGCAGCTCAGTTGTTAGATTCTAGCTCTACTGCTCATACACGTCCATCATCTAACTCACCTAGTCCATCTGGTTCTATCCAACCACCAGCTAGTGTACCAGCTGTTGTTACTCATAATTTGCATGCAATGGTCACTCGCAGCAAAGTTAGTACCTTTAACCCAAAAGCTTATCTGAGCACCATGACCTGTTTAACGCCTGACAATCCTGCTGACATTCATGAGGCCATGGCTTATAAGTGTTGGGTTGATGTTGTTCATTTTGAGCTTTAGGCTCTTGTGGGCAATAATACTTGGACTTTGTGTCCTCTCCCTTCTCATCGCAGAACCATTGGCTGTAAGTGGTTATTTAAAGTTAAAAAGAAAGCATATAGCACTGTTGATCGTTACAAAGCTGGGCTGGTTGCCAAGGGATTCTCCTAACATACATGCATTGACTTTCGAGATACATTCAGTCCTGTGGTTCGAGCGGTTACCATCAGAACTGTTCTTACCCTTGCAATGATGAAGAAGTGGCAGTTGAGATAAGTCGATGTTAATAATACATTTCTAAATGAGGAGCTGGCTGAGGAAATTTTCATGGACCAACCTCCTAGGTTTGAGGTATCTGACTCAACTGGTCAACAGCTGGTCTGTTGACTAAACAAAGCGTTATATGGCTTGCACCAAGCCCCTCGTGCGTGGTTCCATACTCTTAAGCAGTTCTTGACTGACAAACTTGGTTTTCACTGGCAACTCCGATGAGGCTATAGAGCATGTGGTTATTCAACTTCATAGTAGGTTTGCACTCAAAGACATGGGCAAGTTCAATTTCTTTCTTGGTATAGAGGTTCAGTCTACGACTTCAGGACTGTTTCTCAGTCAAAGAAAATATGTTCAGGAGATTCTCACTAAGACAAGGATGACAGGTGCTGCTGCAACACCAACACCCATGGTTAGCACACCTAAGTTGGTGGCCTCGGATGATAGTTAGATTTTTGCAGATGGTTATCTATATAGGAGTACTGTGGGAATGCTACAATATTTGTGCATTACTCGACTAGATCTGTTGTTCTGTGTTAATAAACTAATTCAGTTTAAAACTCTCCTAGTGATACCCATTGGAGAACAGTTAAACGGGTTCTATGCTACTTAATTGGAACTTTAGAGCATGTGTTGCAGCTTTCCCAAGGGCAGTTCAAGCTTGTTGGTTACTCTGATGCAGATTGGGCGTCATCGATTGAAGACAGAAGGTCTACTATTGGGTATGTCGTTTACCTTGGGGAAAATCCAATAGCTTGGTGCTCTAAAAAGCTAGCTATGGTTTCCAGATCATCTTCAGAAGCAGAATACCATAGTCTCGCCAACTGTGTGTCTGAAGTGCTATGGGTTAACAGCTATTAAGAGAAATTGGTGTAGTCCTAGAATAGGTGCCAGTAGTTTGGTGCGATAACACGTCTACTATCTCCATGTCTGCCAACTCAACTCATCATGCAAGGGTCAAGCATGTTGAGATTGATCACCATTTTTTCGAGAGAGAGTTCTTAATGGTACTCTTCAGGTAAACTATGTCCCATCAGCCTATCAAGTTGCTGATGTCCTTGCAAAATCTATCACACCTAAACAGTTTGCTATGTTTCGACGAGCACTTCAAGTCACTCCAGTCAATACTAGTGTCAGCAGTGACCTTCAGGAGAGGGAAGAACCAGGGGAATATTAGAGTAATTGAAAAGCAGTTAGTTAGTTGTTAGTATCTGTTAACTAGCAGTTAGCTAGTAGTTAGCTGGTTAAGAATATGCAACCTCTTTATAAATGCATGTATTAACTCTCTATGAAAGTAATGAAGTTTCTATATTCTCAACACACATCTTATGAGGAAACGCCTCTCCCTAGTTAACAATCATATTCCTAGCCTCCCGCAGCTGCTATAGGAGCACAATAAAACTAGTGAAGGCTTCCTTGTCCAACTGCACTGTTTTGGGTCTTCAACACCTTCAATCACTTCTTAATAGATTTAAATTGTTTTTAAAACCTCAAAATTGTTCTAAATTTAATTACATGATTTTCTTAAATATTGTTTTAAAGATTTAGTACTTGAAGAATTATAAGTCAAATGTGTTTGCATTTATGTAGTAGTATCTTGTATCTGAACCTCGAAACGAATAAGGGGGTGTTACACATTTTCTTCTAAAAATATTGTGAAACTTAAACTCTTTTCATTGGAAAAGTCATTAATATCTTTTGTAACTAAAAAAAAAATTAATGCCAATTGAGTAGTCATATTCTAACAAACTATAAACTGTAAAAGGCATTAATATCATTTATAACTTGCGGTATTTTTAAATTTTCTTAGCTCTATTTTTTTAGGGTTCTCTCAGCCTTTTCCTTTGCTCGGCCTTTTTCTCAACCACACATAAGTTATTTTTGTCAAAAAAAAAATGAATTTTTAGAAATGTATTGATTTTATGGAAAATTTTGTTTGGAAAATATTTTTCTTTGTTCGGAAAATTTGCTTGGAAAATTTGTTTGGAAGTTGTTTTCAGTGAAACAAACACAATATAAATTATATTTGCTACAAAATATTATAGAAATATTTCTTTTTGACAACCAAAATTTATTTTATAATAGTATCAACCTAATTAAATTTAAATTTAAATTTATATATTACATTCATGATAGGAGGGATACATATCTAATTGACCAGAATTTAAATTGTAATATATATATATATATATATATATATATATAAATTAGTTTTTTTTATCCGTGTGATGCACGAGTTGAATGTGTGTCTTTATTTGCTTTTATTTCAGTATGTTATATTAATTTGTTTAAATTTTTTATAAAAAATTATAATTTGAAATTAGAAACATTTTCAAAATAAAAAACAAGTAATAAAATTTTATAGCAAAATGTGCAATTTTAATATGAAATTGTTATTTAAAACTAAATGAAATTTTTTAGTATGAGTAATATAAATTATGAACCAAATAATAATATTTATATAAAACTAAAAGATGATAAAAGTATTAAAAATTGATATTAATACATCGAAATATTTTTTTTTTTACAAATTTAACAACTCAAATTTGACTAATACAGTAATTAGAAATAGTAAAGAGAAAAATATGATAGCTTTAACAATACAAAATATACATTAAAATTAAATAGGCTTAATATCTCTTTTGGCCCTTTAACTATAGCAAAGTTATCACTTTGATACTTTCACTATTTTTTATCAGTTTTGCCTTTGTACTTTATTTTTGTGATCTATTTGGCCATTTTATTTTAATTCTGTAATTTCCTTCACTAACCCAAATTTTTGTTAAAATAAATATACCACCAATGACACATTGCCAAGTGTCAAGAAAAATTTTAAATAAATCACTTAAAATGTAACAAAACTAAAAAAAAATCGTTAAATATATAAAAAAAAATAGAAGTAAGATAGGATGTTTTTGTAAAAAAAAGAAAAAGTATAGATACACAATTTTTGGTGTAGCAAAAATCGTTTTTGGATAAAAAAAATTAACTTTTGTTTTATTTTAAATAAAAATTAAAGAAGTTATTATTTTTTTATAAGATGATGTGATTTTAAGATTTAATGGGTTATTTTCAACTTGATTGGTTCAACTTTATATTGAAACAATATTTTTTTATAAGAATTAAAAAGAAGAAGAAGAAATGTTATTATATCTTGTTGTTGAATGTAATTATATTGTTTTATAATTTATGTTGAGATTTTAATTTTAATTTTTAAATATAATTTAATGCTTGATGTTTGAGTCTGTTTATTATTAGTAATGGAAAAAATATATATTTAAAACTTAAATTAAAAAATAGATCCACTTTAAATATAATTAAAAAAAAGGAAGTATTTTAGAATTAAAATAACTTAAAACTTAAAATTTCAATATATGCTTCCATACCTTTTTTTTTATATGATATATATGATAGTAATATATATTTATTAATAAAATATTAATATAAAATATTAAAAACATTTAAATTTAGAACTATTGTTAATATTAAAACTTATTATTAAAATAAATTATAATATAACTAATAATTTCTTATATTTTTAAATATAAACTATGCATGTTTAATAATATTCACAATTATAATATTTGAGTTTAATATTTTATTATTTGTAAATATATTTTAAAGTTAAAATTAAAATTAAAAATTACTAACATAATAATATTTGGTTTGGTTCAATTTATTTTTTATATAAAAATCAAGTTATTCATAAACGAATTTTTTTTAATACTCTCTTAAAAGGGGAAGTTAATTTCCAAAAAGGGATAATTTTTTATTAACCATACTATTTTTCATAAAATAAACACAAAAATATTTTTTTAAGCCATTCTTTGTGAAATAAACTCACCCTTTGTTCCATTATTCCTTAACCACTTCTTGTAAATTCCTGTTTAAAATATTTTCTCTCTCCACCAAGAGAACTATTTACATAATTTAGTAATTTAATTGCAAATTAGTCTACTATATTTTATTTATTATATATTTATCTAAATTTAAATAAATCGATACAAATTATAATAAAATCTAGTTCACTTTAAACTTAAACAAATTAATAAAAAATATATATTTAACTTTTATTAATTTTAATATAAATTAATATCATGTAAAATTTATTTTAAATATTTATAATTCTAAACATAAATTAAAATAATAAAACAATTTATTTGTTTTGTTAATTTTTAAAATTTGCAGAATCCATATGACTAAAAGCCCAATGCTGTCTGGTGAAGGAAATGAAATATACTAATTTAGGCTTCCTTTGGATTGTGAGATGGATTATAGGAGGAATATTTTAATTTATTCTTTTTCACCGGTTAAAAATATTGTTTGGGAGACAAAACATGAACCACCGTTTGAGCAAATCTATTGCACTGAAACCCTTTATTTCCACTGGACGGTGAAGTTCTAGTTGAATAAACTCTTTTTTTTATCCTTGGACACACTTTTTTTTTTTAGTTTTATATAATTTAATAAATATATTAAAAATGTATTTAAAAATAAATAAAAATATAATTAATCAAAATTTAAATAAATTACTCTAAAAATAGATATACGAAAAGTAAAAATATAATTAACAAATATAAATTTAATAGCAACTTTTATTCTATTAATGTTTTTAATAATAATTTTTTATTCTCATCTTATCTTTGTAGTTGCATTTGTCATTATTTCTAATCTCATTACTACAATAATTAATATTACTGTTATAATTATTTTTAACTTTATAAGAAATAAACATATCACTCATTCAAACTAAACCTTTTAATTTTAGTAGGTTTAATTTTAGTAGGGAATGAAATGAGTAGAAGGAAAAAGCATTACTAAGAACAAACTACTTTCTTCATGCGAGAAATGGCTAAAAATGCTAAATTTAATATAAATATAATAAATATAAAAATACCTTCAAACAAATGTTAATGAATTTTATTTTTATAGTTGAATTAAGATCTCAATTGATAAGTGATATTAACTCAGTTAAATGACTAAATGTAGAAAATATTTTAAATATATTTGTTAAATGTAAGAAAAATTAAAAAGTCAAATATATTCATCCAACATATATTTAACAATTGCCTTCGAATAATAGAGCCTAGTAACACTATATTTTTAAGGCAAGGAAAAGAAATTTCTAGTGACAAACTCCTTTTAAACAAATCAATGTAGGAATGATTCATTCATTTTTTTTTTTCTTCTAATAATGTGTAGGACAAGGTGGGTGAAGATTTATGTCTTGTCGGTTTTTGTCCACTCCATTTCAGGCCCTTTCTCAACATCCTCAAAGGTCCCTTTGTGCAAGGCTTAGAACTTGGGACCAATTGCCCTTGTGAGGGGTCATTCTGGCACCGGTTCGATAACTGGCTTATATTATTTAGCTTCTTATTTTTATTTTTTACATATTCACCTCACACATCTATATAAACAATTAGTTGAATTTCCAGAAGAGGAAGAACCAACTATACAACAACCTCCGCAAGAGGTTATTAATGTTGGTTAAAGAAAATCTTTTAAAGTGACAAAACTAACAATTTCAACTTATTATGTGGTATACTTAAATTGAGCTTTTCTTTTGGTCAGAAAAGGAACGTAGTTTATTTATGAAATATTAGCATAAAGTTGAATACATAATTACCCCTCAAACATCATTTAAGAGAAGGCAATCAGAGGGATCATAATGGACATAAAATAAACCAAAAGTAAAAAGTTCATTTAAAGATAAAAGCAACTAAAAACTACTGCCTAAATGGGCTAAAGCATTTGCATATTTGTTCTCTTCCCGAAATACATGTCTCCAATAGCTAGAACTCTTAGAATGGAAGAGCGTCCTGCATTCATCAATCAAATAAGATTACACAAAATTCTAATTAGTCGATTTTTGCATAAAGGAAAGAACAAAGTAGCATCTACTTCAATTTCAATGTTGAGAATATTATGGTCATGGGCAAGGGTTAACCTATTATGGTAAGCTCCAATCACCCAATTATCCAAGTGATCTCGAATAAGAGCACCTGCACCTGCTTTCTCTAGATTGCCCGAAGAAGAGCCATCCGTATTAAGCTTGAACCATCCCACACAATGGGGGGCTTCTAAGAGATAGGGACAGAGTCAAAGAGACCCTCTACTTCTTAAGAGGGAGAAAGTAGTGAAATCATAAGCATTTTAAAGGGCCCTTTGAATGAAGCCATTGACAGATCTATACTAATTGAAGATTAAGGGCCTTTGACATAACTAGATGTAACAGCCTGTTTTTAGTGAAATCGGAACAGTGGTTTTGGAACCACAAATCCAAAGTCAAAAAAATTATTTTATTATTATTTTATTGTCTACATCATTATAGAAAAACCGTATAAAAATTTTGTTAAGAAATTTTACCGTTTACATGAATTTGATAAAATGGACTAAATCCCGTAAAGCGCAAAAGATGAGTTCTAATAGCTAAAAGTATTTAATAGCTATAGGAATATAAAGTGGAGGTCCTTATATGGTAATTAGACCATTAGTTTGCTAGTGGATGATAATGGCTTGGCATTTTGTGTAATTATTAAAGATTTTAAAGGTTAATTTTGGAAATAAGTAATTAAAGTTAATAATAAATAAAAACAAATTAAAATATCATTTTGTATTATCTTTCCAAACCAAATATCGAACAAAAGAAAGCTATTTTTGGGAGCTAGGTTTTAGAAAACTTATTTTGTTCAATTAGGTTTGAATTTTTAACCCATTTTTAATGATTTTTATGTTTCTGGGATCGTTGTAGCTTAATTTAGCTAGCCCGGGGACTAATTTTGAAACTGTTAAACTATTAGGGTTTTACCATTGATGAATATATGAGTTTTGAAGTTTGATGATAGAAATTGTTGTTGTTAGATAAACAACTTTTGCAAATGGATTTTTGGTGAAATTATCAATTAGGGGCTAAATTGAAAAATGTGATAATTTATGGTAAAATTTGTGAATTTTTGAAATATGTGGACTGCTACTAATATGTATAAAAATTGGATAGGCTTGGGTAAGGTTTAACTTGCATGAATTTCACTTTTCGAGCCTAGGAACTAAATTGCAAAGAATTAAATGTATAGGGGAAAATTGGTAATTTTGCTAAAAATATGTGTTGGACTAAATTGAATGTGAAATATATTGAATTTGGTTAAATTTATCCATATAGATCTAGTCAGACCTTATATGGAGTTAGATTGAGGCAAAGAGAAAATCTCTGATTAATCGCCTCCGTATCTACGTTTACTTGTTGAGGTAAGTTCGTGTAATTAAGTTGAGTATTTATATGTTTTAATTGAATTATATGTGTGTTATTTGTATAATTGCCATGTATAAATATCGATTGCATATCTGACGACGTATGTCGATTACTAAGTCCCGTTTGAACCTTAAGAATTCGTAGGATACAAATGACATGTCATTAGGGTTACCGATTTGGTTGTGGTCCTGCATGTGTTGTAGATAGACCAGAGCTCATATGAGATTACTGACTTGCAGGTCGTGAGAGCTTACCGATTCTCAGCTCGTATGAGCTTACCAATTTACAGCTCATGAGAGCTTACCGATTTTTAGCTCGTATAAGCTTACTGATTTACAACTCATGAGAGCATACCGATTCATAGCTTGTGTTTATAGCCTGTGAGTAGATATGTGTTAAAGTTTCATGTTTTAATTTTATCGATTGGATGGTTAATTTTATAAAAGGACCTAATCGCGTAAAATGCAAAAGTAGCATGCTATAAGTTAAAAGTGTCTATTTGCTATGGTTTATTAAACCAAAGGTCCTTATGATGTTATTATGCCATATTTAAGGTTAATGGACCATTATGTGCATGGTTGAGTGGAATTTTAACGTTATAATTTAAGGTTAAAATAGTAAAATGTTAATTAAGTAAAGATTAAAATAAAACAAAGTAAAAATGTGCTCATATTCTTGCATGTTCAACCGAAAATAGAGAAAAGAAATAGGGTTTGAATCTTTGTGAATTTTGGCACCTTCCTAGCTTAATTGAGGTATGTTTTGAGCTCGATTTTTGATAATTTTTACATTTTTTAAGATCGTTGCTTCGTATACTAGCTAGTCCATGCTTTAATTTTTGAATTGGTTGATGAATTTATGAGTTTCCATTGATGATAGCTTGATGTTTTTGAATGTTGATGATGGAAAATGAATAATTGTTGATTGATTATCATATTTTGTTAAGTGATTATCATATTGAGGATTAAATTGTAAAATGTTCAAAATGTGCGATTAAAATGTGAAATAAATGAAAGTTTTGGGCTGCTAGGGACTAATAGGAAATTCGGCCAAGCTTGGGTTTAAAGAAATTGTGCGAATTTAGTGTATTTGGCAAATAAGGACTAAATTGAGAAAATGTGAAATTATAATGGCTAGAGTGTAAATATGCCTAAATATGTATTTGTGGACTGAATTGAATGAATGAATGATTAAACAAGTTAATTTTGAATTTATATAGACCAAGAAAGAAAGAAATTGAATTTAGATCGAGGAAAATCAAAGGTTATCGAGTAATCGACTCATTTTGCCATTTTCATTTCTGAGGTAAGTTCATATGCAAATAAATGTATTTCGATTGAATTATATATGTTTTATGATATGGAACCGCTTTGGATGCTGAATATTCGAGTATGACAAAGTATCGACAGAGTTATGACATTCGAAAGCCCCGTGTGAACCTTAAGATTAGTTTAGGATACAAATGTCATGACATTAGGATTACTAATGTGTGATTTCATGTAAGACCATGTCTGGGACATTGACATCGATTTGAGATTACGTGTAAGACCATGTCTGGGACATTGGCATTGTATATGATTTCGTATAAGACCGTGTCTGGGGCAGTGGCATCGATATGTGATAACATGTAAGACCATATCTGGGATATGGTATTGTACGAGCTTTATGTGCTATCCGAGTATCCTTAACAACTTTGAATGGTTCAATGGGAAAAGTTAACATGAGAAAGAATATGTAAATGAGTTCAACGATACATGTACGTTGATGTTTATGTGATTAATGAAAGGAAGGTAAGTGATGCATATTGAATGTTAATTAAGAGAAGGAATGAGAAATGTGATACATGGATATGAGACTAGCTATGTTTCTATAGTTGAATTGGTTTATATTTGTTTCATGTGTTAAGTTAATTTGTATATGGCTTACTAAGCTTTTGGAAAGCTTACTTTGTGTATTGTTTCTCTATTTTATAGATAATCAAAGCTAGCTCGAGCTCGGGGATTGTCAACGATCATCATCACACTATCGAACACTATTTTGGTACTTTTGAAGTTTGCAATTATGATATATGGCATGTATAGACTAGTGTTGATCTGGTATGTTTTGTATATGAATTCTAGCTATATGAATTGGCTTGAAAATGATGGTGAAGTTGAATGTAAATGTGGCTTATATTATGTGTTCATATATGTGTTTATGGTATATGTTCATATATGCTAAATGATGATTTTGTTAGGCCTTGTGAATTGGCATTTTTGGTAAGCTCATTCTGGTATTTGGAAATGGTAAGCTTTGGCATGAAATTGAAATATTGAATTGGTATGAATGTTGTGGATGATTTGGTAGTTGAATGGATGAGAAAATGTTTGGTTCTTTATATGTTTAATTGGTATGATTTTAGCCTATGATTTTAGTATACTTTGAGTTGGCAAATGTAGTTGGAAATAAATGAATTTGTTATAGCATGAAATGAGTATATTTTTGGTATGATTTTGATTGGAAATGATGTATAAGTTATGCTTGGATTTGAGCTTGTAGGGATAACCCTTATGGGTGGTAAATTGGCTTTGTAAATATCCTATTTTTACCCACACAGGCAAGGACAATGGCGTGTGTCTCTGCTGTGTTGATCAAGGGTTCAATTCGAATTGAGCCTAGGCACTCCACACGGACGTGTGGTAGGCTGTGTGGCCAAGTCAGTATACCCCACAGGTTTGACACGGCTGAGAACATGGCCCAGACACAGGCGTGTGAGGCTATTTCAAATAGGCACACGGCCTAAACACACGGGCGTGTGACTATCTTTGTGACCAAGTCAATATGCTCATTAATTTTCACACGGTCTGGCACACAGGCTTGTCCTTGGTCGCGTGGATAAATCAATATGTATGCCCTGTTTCCCCACGGCCTAGACACAGGCGTATGACCTCTGCTACTTAGAAAAATTTTAAAGTTTTGGAAATTTTTATACAAGACTGGTTTAGTCCCGAACCCTCTTTAAAGCATGTTTACGGTCTCGTAAACCTATATTAAGGGACTTCGTGATTATGATTGAATGTGATATGATGAATATGACCAATGTATGTGAATTTTTTATATAATGATGTGGTTTGTTCGATAACGCCTCTTAAGCCTAGTCCAGCGACGGATATGGGTTAGGGGTGTTACAAATATGAATTACATGGAAAATGATATTATATGGTATATGGGTATATGAACTGGATGATTCATGTGTATGCAATTTGATTAATTGTTAAGCTCATCCATGACTTGGTTTATATATGTGTTTACATGATTAACATGGTTGAGGTATATGTGCTTAGGCATTTGGCCAATATATGTTGGGATATTCTTTGATTACTTACCTTATATGTGATTAAATGGTAAGTTAAATTCTATGTTATATGAACTTACTAAGCTTAAATGCTTACTTTGTGTATTTTCTATGTTTTATAGTGAATCGAATGCTCGTTCGGGTTGGAAGCTTGTCAGAGCTATATCATACTATCCATCGGCTCACTCGGTACTTTTGGTTGGTTTAAGTTTGGTTATAATGACATGTATAGGTTATTTTGGTTAATGTTGGCCTATATGTTTTGTTGTGATTATAGCCATTTGAGTTGGCTCATGTTTTGGTATATTTTGGTATGTATATATGTGGCCTTAATTTGGTTGATGTGTGGCTTGATTGGTGGTTGAATGATGAAAGGTAAAATGATAGTTATATGTGCATTTTGTGTAAGTGTTTTGTGAGTTGATGAATTGGATGTGAATTGGTACCTTGTTGTGTAAGACATATATGTCTAATTATGTTAGAAATTGAAGGGCATGTTTAACATTAATTGGTATGTTTTGGTAAAGTGATCTATATGATATGTAATGATGCAATTATGCATATAAATTAGTTGAACATTTGGTTATATTGAATACATGGTTAAACATGTTTATAATTGTCTTTTGAGGTGCCTAAGGGCATATTGGTTGTATGTGAATATACCATATGTTTACGTCTTAATGTAACATCCCCTACCCGTATCCGTCGCTAGAATAGGGTACGAGGCCTTACCAGAGTTTACCAGATTATTTTTCATTAAACCGAATCAAGTACTATTCATTTACTGAGATTGTATCATAATGTCCCTTAGATGGGCTCTCGAAGCCCAAAGTATGAATCGGGATCAAACCGGGACTAAATCGAAATACTAGGGAATTTTTTGTAAAATCTTAAAATTTTTTTTAGTTACTAGGTTACACGCCCGTGTGGACAAGGGACATGCTCGTATGGTCTGGCCCTGTGGCTTCACACGCCTGTGTCCTCAAGCCATGTAACTCTTTAACTTGCAACCCTTGAACAAATTGATCTCACACGGCCAAGTCACGCGCCTGTGTGCTAGGCCATGTGGTTAATTCAAATTTTCAAAAATAAGTGCAGGATTCACACGGCCGTATCACACACCTGTGTAGTCAGGCCGTGTACCTCACACGGGCAAGGCACATGCCTTGTCTGAGCCTGTGTCTCAATCTTGGGCATTCTATTTCTCAAATTTTGGATATAGGGGACGCACAGCCTTGACACACCCCCATGTACGAGGTCGTGCATCATACACGGCCTAGACACTCACCTGTGTGTCTACCCGTGTGGACAAAAATAAGGCTATAATCAAGCCCCATTTCTCACACATTCTCATCCAATACCTGCACCAAATCAATCCAATTCCAGCCAATCAATTCCAATATATTTTCAAGCCATTTTAAACATATTCTCAAAATGAATTCATGCATAACCATGATTTAACCTTAATAACATACCAAAAACCAAGTTTCACTAGCCATACCAATAGCTAGCTTTACAACCATCCATTTTTGTTTTAGCCTATACATGTCATTTTCTCAAAATATAATATCTAATAATACCAAAATGACTGGATTAATAGTGTGATGAAGCTCCGACCCACTTCCAACCTTCAAGCTCTCGAGTACTACAAAAACAGGGGAAAAGAAATGGGGTAAGCACTTCGTGCTTAGTAAGTCCATGTAATAAGAATTAAACTTACCATACATTTCCAATGCAATACATTAAACATACACATATCCAATAAATGAAATAACACCTATCATACACAAGCTCAATGCTCAAGTTAGTTCAATAGCTTTTAAGTAATAATATCATACTATGATTGATGAGCTCATCAATTTCATGTTTTCTATACCCTTTTTTATTCTCAAGATTATCCCGTTAAATTTCTTTGGAATTTCGATGAATTTCCAGTAGTACACTTCTAGTGTACAAATTCGTATCCATCAATTCGAAATTTTCCTTGTCAGAGAGCACACTCCCGCGAACCTTATTTTTTACAGCAGGATTACCAGTCCAGGCTAAATCCCCTATAATATACACTCAGAGAGTTTTATCGGGATTACTAGTCCAGGTTAAATCCCTTTGTTGACAAATACTTTTTAGAGCTTTATTTGAATTACCTTCTGGGCTAAATCCATTTCACCCATATTCTTCAGGAGGGCTAATATCAGGATCACTTGTGAGGGCTAATACCAGGATCACTTGTCCAGGCTAGATCCTTTTTACCATCAAATCCTTTTTAATAAACCATTGAATTCCTTTTTATTCAACTGGGATTTATTTTTCCCTTTTTATCAAGTATAATCAATCAATTCCATGAATTTCTATTCATTGAACATTCATATCACATCATGTCACATAAACATACAACTCAAGCATTTAATAATTTGATTTAAGTTACACGAACTTACCTCGATGATTGTTCGTGTTATGTAGTTAACTAATCGGAGACTTTTTCTTTGCCTCGATCTAGCCTCGTATTCGATTCGTCCAGATCTATATAAATGAATTTAATCATCATTTTCATCCAATTTATATTCCAATACATTCAATTTATGCCCTAGGTAAAATTACCATTTTGCCCCTAAACTTTCCATTAATTTCAATTTCGTCCCTAAGCTCGAAAAATGAAATTCATGCAATTTAATCCTCTATTCAAGCCTAGCCAAAATTCATATTTATAATTTACAGCACTACTGTTTCACAAAAATCATAATTTTTCCATGAATTTTACAAGTTTACAATTTAGTCCATTTTTCACATTTTCATGAAAAATCACTTTGTACAAGTCGTTTCTCTACCATCAATACTTCATTTTCACCATAAATTTTCAATTTACAGCATATTTATCCATGGAATAATTTCCATACTTTGATAACTTTTCAAATAAATCCCAAAAATAAAGAGAACTAGTTGTCTCGAGTTCAAAAATATAAAAATTACTAAAAAGGGGACATGGAAACTTACCAATTCAAGCTTGGTTAGTAACTTTTCTCTCTCCTAGGGTTTCCATCAAATTTTTAGAGAAGAAGATGAATAAAGAAGATGATAATTCCAATTACATCCTTATCATCTTTTAATTTTTCTTAATTCCAATTTAGTCCTTAATCTTTTTCTCAATTTCCATGGATGATTCAACAAAGATATTTTTCCATCTTTGATTGATGGTATAATTGCCATATAAGGACCTGTAATTTCAAGTTTAATAGCTATTTGATCCTTTTATCATTTAGCACTCAATTTTTACATTTTACTTAATTTTGTCCTTAATACACTAATTCACTAAATCGGTAAAATTTTTCCTATCAATATTTTCATGTAACCCCTCTATCATATCACTAATCATATAATAATATTAAAATTTATTTTCTTGTTAGCTCGTATTTGTGGTTAGAAAACCACTATTTCGATACCTCTGAAATTTAGGTCGTTACACTTGATTATACTTGTTTTGGATGCCTTAATATGGCTTGTTTATATGCACAATGTTGGATATAGGTTGATGCCAAATTGGGTGAGAAAATGGCTTGTAAATTAGCCTATTTTTGTCCACACGGGCAGAGACATAGGCGTGTGTCTCAACCGTGTGTGACACACGGCTAGGTGACACGGTTGTGTGTCCCTATAGCTTTCAAAATGGTTGCAAGTTAGGCTATTACATGGCCTGGTGCACGGGCATGTGGGGTTATTTCGAAGGGTACACAGCCTAGCACATGGGCGTGTGGCTTAGCCGTGTGACTAAGTCAAAGAGTTACACGGGCTAGGACACAGTCGTGTGTCCCTATTTTGAATGCCCACACGACCTAAGACATGAGTGTGTCTCTTGGCCGTGTGACCCCTGCAGCTTTGAAACTTTTTGATATTTTCTGAAAAATTCTCTGAGATTTAGTCCCAACTTGTTTCTAATGCATATTTTAGGCCTCGGGGGCTCGTACATGAGACAATATGAGTGATTTTGATTGGTTTTTATATGAATATTGAATGTTATGAAATGTTTGAATTTTCTTTTTGTTTGTTCTATAAACTCTAATAATACTTCGTAACTTTGTTTTGGCGACGGATACGAGTTAGGGGTGTTACACTAGAGTTTTTATAGAGCAAAACAAAAAAAAAATGATAAACTAAAGAATGTGGGGTGATTGTGCCCACAATTTAAAAGAGATGTTAGCCTGAAGTCAATCTTCCCAATTGTCTTGATGGTGTACCGAACATGGCTATAAATAGCCTCCAATTGTGCGATGGTGAAAGGCCAGTCCTTGAGTAAATGAAGGATAGTCTCTCGAGTCGAAGAGCAAAAAGGACATTGATCATTAATAGCACAACCTCTATGAACTACGAAGTTTTTAGTAGGTAGAGCTTTATAACCACACTTCCAGATGAAGAATTTTATTTTAAGAGGTAATTTGGCTTTCCAGATTGAAACCCATAAGCTATTACTTATATAACAACCTATTTTTCAGTGGTGTTGGAAACAGTGGTTTCGAGACCACAAATCTAATGAGTAAATTCGTATAATTAATATTTAAATTATACAAGAAAATAATAATTTTATGTTGAATTTTGATTTGATGAATTTTAATTAATTGAATTAATGGTTAGTATAAGTGGTTTAGTCTAAAAGTTAAATGGTTGTTGAAAATGACGTATTGGGGCCTCGTTTTCGTAATTTAAGGTCATAAATATTTAATAAAGTATTTACAGAGTCTTATTATAGGTGAATTGAAGTTTGGTCTGGTAATTGTTATGATTAATTGCTTAATTAAGGTAAAAGGATTAAATTGTAAAAGAGGTAAAAGTTAATTGCTATAGATTTAAAATACTAAAGGGACCAAATGGTGATTGAACCATGGTCAAAAATTCTAAGCGGTGGTGACATGATTAAATCCACTAACTTTTGGGCCATTTGCTAATTTAGTCTTAATTAGTTTAGGGTTAAATTAAAATTAAGCTTATTTAGTAAAAATTTTAAAATAATTGAAAGACCAATTGTGCAATTAAACCCTCCTTAGATGTTAATTATACCATATACTTATGTTAAGGACATTTATGTACATGATTTAATAATTTTACAAGAAATATTAAAAGGGGAATTTAGTAAAAAAGTTAAAAGGTAAGTTAAATTAAAGAAATTAAAAGATTAAATCAACATTTTATTTTCTTCTTCATGGGGAGAAAGGCCGAAACACCATTGTTAAGGCTTGGGAAGCTTCGGCCAAGCTTGTCTTTCAATTTGGTAAGCTGATTTTAACCGGTTTCTTGTAATTTTTATGTTTTTGAAATCATTGCAACTAGGTCCAGCTAACTCGTATCTCTATTTTCAAAACGGTTAAAGATTATGGATTATTCCATTGATGAGTTTTGGATATTCTTGAAGTTTTATGGTGGATTATTAAGCTTGATTGATAAATAATACTAGTATGTAAAGTAAATTTGGGTAATTTTAATGTTTAAGAACTAAAATATTAAAGTATAAAATTTGAAGGACTTGATGTGAAATAACAGTAAATATGGGCTGTAATAAGGTCCCAAATAATTTGGTTGAAAATGGGAAATTGCATGATTTGGATTTAGGGACTAACTTGCATAAAAGTGAAATGTTAGGGGTAATTTTTTAAAAAGTCAAAAAGGACTTAATTGCATAAAATGATTTAATTTTTCTGTTGATTTAGCTGTTTGAATGAGATTATTTTATATAGATCAAGAAATGGATCAATCGATAGACAAGTGGGAAAAAGGAAAAATTATTGATAAGTCCTCAGAGTCATGTTTGCTGTAGAATCAATTTAGGTAAGTTCATACAATAACGTTATTGATTTAGTTGTTGTTTTGTGAATTATTAAGTATTTAAGTATGTTGTATTTAAATTTGCTTGTATAGTAAATATTAAATTATGGAATTGAATCAAATTGAAATGAAATTATAATTGAGGGTCATGATTGAAATTGAAGAAATGATATAATTGAATTCATGTCACAAAAAAATGCTTAAATAATTATATGATATGTTAGTTAATATTTATGCTACGAATGAATTAAATTGATTGATATATGGCAATTAGTAAATTGAACTAAATTGCATTATTAGCTAAATCGATGTTATGTCTGATAAATAAGAACTATATAGATGTGTCCTCGTAATGGTATAATGTGAGGAAAGTTAATTGAAATGGACATGGTTTATGACCCGTATGAACCTCGTGAATACTTACAATACAAATGACATGTCATTAGGGGTTATTACAGTTTCGCATGCTGGTCGTGGATGTCCTACCGATGGTTGAGGTCCTACAGTTGTTGTAGATTCTCTACAACTTGTGTAACCAACATCGTGTAGCTCAACATCCATAGCTTGTGTGAGCAACACTATTTTACAGCTTGTGTGAGCATTTACAGATATGGCTCATGAGAGCATTCACAATTACAGTTACATGCAAACTTTGTGTGAGAATGGTTCCCGCGTATTTGATGTTATTTCATCTAGTTCATCGAGTGTTAAATGTATAAAATGAAACGAAATATACAAAATAGTTATAAGGTATTAAACAATGAATGAATAAATTTATATGAATTATTGAAACAAAATGTGTTGTACAGAAAGATTAGGTGATATATATGTAAATGAAATGGTAAAATGAAACATTAGATGAAACAATTATATATATGATTATACGACATGGTTATAAGGAATGGTTACATGAAATGGTTATGTGAAAATATATCTATGGATTAGGACATTGGATATAGATATTTTAAATGGAATGTGAGTGTTAAATCATATATAGTGGTTGGTTTATATACCAAATGTGTTTTTCATGTATAAGTTTGATATCATGATAAAGTTATATGTTTTACATATGAATTCACTAACCTTGTGAGACTTCTGATGTGTATAGGTAATTAACGAACTCATGATCATGATATTAAATTATCTTGTAAAATGTTAAAAATTCCATCCTTTACGGTAAGCTAAAGTTTAAGTTTATTACAAACTTACTAAGCTTTATGTAAACTTACTCGAGTCTTTACCCTTTCATTGTAGATACGTTCTGTGGAAGTCGGAAAATCGGATCAACTTGAGGAGACCACACTATCTAGAATCTTTTTGGTAGATTTTGATTTCAAATTCGACTTATATGGCATGTAACAGGAAAATGTGGTTATGTTATGTAGTAGGACCATTTGCTCATGGTTGAAATGGTTTGTATGTATGGTTGTAATATACATGTGGTTGCTTATAATGTTGTGAAATTAGTAGCTAATGTGGTATGTATTTGTGTATCAAATGGTAAGAATGTTAACTTATATGTAAGCTAGATGTGGTCAAATGTGATAGTATGGAAGTCTAGCTAAGTCATTGAATTGCTAGTTGCTTGAGACGTGGTTGACTTGCATGATATTGAATAGTTTTTACAGTTGATTGATTTAACATGATATATTGGTTTTGAATGTATTTAAGACTTGAAATCATGTGTCACGAGATGGTATAGGTACCTATGCAATTGGATGGAAGTTAAGCTTGTTTCGGGACATTTTTGGACACACACGACCTAGGTCATGGGCTGTCACACGACCACGTGTCACACACAAGCAGTTCACATAAGTGTGTGCCCTAAGCGTGTTTGGTGCAGGGTTTACACGGGTTGACACATGGCCTGCAACACGGCCATGTGACCCAAGTCAATAAGTTACACGAGTGAGTACACAGGCGTGTGGGTTAGCCACAAGGCCATGTCAGGAGCCACACGGTCTGGGCTCTGTCACACGGCCTGGACATACGGCCTTATGACCACTGAAGTGAAAATTTTTAGTTTTTCCCTAAACTTTTTGATTTGTTTCGAATTAGTCCTTGATTGTTCCTAAGCTATTTTTAAGACCTCATAGGCTCGATTTAAGGTTCGTAAATGCATGTTTTATTCCATTTTGAATTATATATGTATTTATACAATTAATTCGATAATTGAACGTTATTTGTTATAAAATATCTTATTTGTACAGTAATACTCTTTCGACGATGGAAACAAGTTATGTGTGTTACAACTCATGTAAGGGATTCCCATAATCCTTTTAAGAGCTAGAAAATATATGTTGGCTAAAATGAAGGATCCTGACTCAGACGGACCCCAACCTATAAAGTCTTTTCCAAAGGCTAAGAAGGCGTTCAATTACATATCTAGGAAGCTAGAAAGAGAGGAATTAGACACATGTTCTGACCATTTAATACGAATTTTGTCGAAGGTCCAAAAGTCTTCTAAGAAAGACAACAGGCCTTGAAAAATCCATCATGAGAGGTTGGTTCCCATCCAATTATCATGCTAGAAGTTAACAAATTTTCTATTGTGGATAATCCAAAGTAGGCCAAAATCAAGAATTGGGTTAACTTTTTTCAAAGAAGACAAAATGGGAGAGACGTTTTTTAGACTAAGGGGATTTTAAAGGTTGTGAAGGTATTTAGTGACAAGGGTTTTGGCCCATAACATCTCAAGTACCTGAAGGATATGTAAACCCCACTTATTAAACAGGCCCTGAATTTGTACTTTCTCAAGGGGTAAACCTAGACCACATTCCAATTTGGAATGAGTGACTGTTTCCTAATTAACTAGGTGACCATGCTAAGCATAACACCCAATACCTGACCAGATTGACAAGTCCGTGTACCAAATGTTACATCAACCTAAACAATTTAACAACATTTCAAACCTAATGGAGTTGCACACCTAAAAATTATTAAATTTCAAAGTTTGACTTCTACTCTAGCTTGTAACGTACATGTGTTAATTTCTTACAACTTCCTATCTCAATAAATTAACATACATTTACAAACTTTACAATAAAACTATAATGCAGGTGTAACTAATTAAGTCTATGAGGCGTGGCCTCTAAAGGTACCCCTCTATATACATGAAATGTCCTCCTTGCCCATCTTCAACTTTGGTGGGGTCTGGCTTGGTCCTTTCTCTAGATATAAAGTCTTTATCTACCTTGCACTTAAGTAGTAATTTTTTTTTATAAGTTCTGAAGAACTTAGAGAGGTCTATACATAAAAATTGTATAAAACTACATAAAGCTTAAGAAATTGAGATTTCTGGCTTAAAATTTAACTCCCTAATTTTTTATAAGAGAATTTGCAAACTCATTTGGCAAGGCCAACTGTAACATCCTTTCACCTGTTAAGAAGACTTGGCATATATAATTCAACCAGAAATACCGCCCAATGGGCTGGGGTGTTATTGACGGATTAAAAAATTCTTTGGTACAAAAATTAACAAGTGGCTTACTTGCAAACCTAGTTTTGGCGTAGTCTCCTTCTACTGATCTTCTACTACTCAAACGCTTGAGGAAGAAAAGTAACGGGGTAAGTTCACTTGAACAGAGTGAGTTCTAAATAAACATACAATGATTATTAGGTTTCTAAAAATAAACCCAAAGATAAAGACAATTTCGAGACTCAGTCTTACAGACACAATACGCCAAGTTTCCAGTACAGTTCTTTGGCGACAACACTTCGCCAATATAACACACATAGTACCTCTGACGGATACATACTGCCAACTTATACATACTTTTCTCGATCATGTATGTTTACTTATGACCCAACCTTGTGCCAGCTTTGGACCCATATTTCAGAAATCAGAATAGCATATCAGCCATAATCATATTTATATTCGTATTCCTTGTTAAATTGAACATGTGTTCTCCTGTAAGGTCGAGCCATGATCTGTTAGTCTGGTTTGTAATAAAATTGCATGTCACAAACAATCTGGTACTAGGCTCGCACACAATGTGGGTATTTTTACCTTGACCAAGGCCATACTCGCACACATAACACTAACTTATTACACACACATCAATACACAGGACATTGACCCATCTCCAACAGAGAAAAATTACCTTACACAACCACATATCATAGAGTTTCATATAACTCAAAGGAAGTAAGAAGGAAATCACTAGAAACTCTAGGACATAATATACTTTACTGGTCATTTGTCTCGATTGCTCGAACCTTTACTATCTTCTTGAGCTGAATAAGAAACAATCATAATTATTAGACCATTTAACTATTAAAATTAAATCATGCATGCACTAATGTAAAGACGTAAATCCCCTCGTCATCAAGCTAAGGGTTTTCTAGAAAATTACCAGTCAACTGATACTTATCAATGGCATTTTGACAAGCTTCTAGAAACATTCCTCATCTCCTCTAGCAAAGATAACTAAAAAAAAATTTTAGAGACGTAGGGAAGAACACAAAGAAAAAACAAAGGTGAAACATGTCAATTATAGGCATCCTTTTATAGCATAGACAACTGAAAATAAGCTTAGTGGTAAGGTGAGACATCCCACTATCACTATTGAAATCTAAGACTAAACGTACCTAACAAAATTTAAAGTTTAATTTTTTACCAAACGCAAATACTACCATTAATCAGTGTGGTAAAACATTGCTTGTACACTTAAGAAACCAATTAAACAAGTCATTAAACTACCTAAATATATCAATTTTTCATCTACAGTACTCTAGTTCAATTTCAACTAGGTCTTAACTAAACTCTAACGACAATCATCGAGCTATCGTTTTCACGTAAAACAATTCTATCGCTCCGTGAACTAACAAGTTCGCCTTGAACATCTGGGGTTGACGAATCATCTTATAAAAGAGTTCGCCAAACCTTAAAGTCCGTTGAATGGTGAACTCTAGCATGGCGTCCTCTAAAAGGACGTATTGTCAAATTCATGCAATACACCATCCAAACACTTAACGGATAATTCACCACTTTTCTACATTATTTTACTCAATTATACGCCAACGACATATCAATATGATCTACGTCGGGCGGGATGCTACGACTCTCCCCCACTTGGAAAATGTTATCCTTAAAATTCTTACCTACAAATAGCTAAGGATACTGCTCTATCATCAAACTCTCTCTCTCCCAGGTGGCTTCCTCCGTATTGTAGTTCTTCCACAATACTTTTACTAGAAAAATTCTTTTATTTCTCAATTGTGGACAAACCTCACATTGATGACTAATTTTACTAAATTGGAAACAGAAGCTTTCTAACCCTTCTTATTGACTCAATCACATACTACCATCCACCTTTAGCCATTTCTTAAGTGGATCCACAATATTGACTTGAATACGAAAGCGGTCATATTTACCTCTCATCTCATAACTTATAGCATTATTAGCTCGTAATAAAGTACCTATACTACGATCGATCTTAACCAAGACCTTAGAATCATAGTATTCCAAAAGGAGTTCAATAATGCATACCCAAACCACAACTAAGTGGAATATTGCTTTTGAGGCGCAGAAGTTTGGATGCCATCTTCGCATGGTTAGGAAACATCCATTAATAAGCCAAGGTGTCCACCTTTGACAATGGCATCGAAATCATCGACACACATAAATTTGACCCCAATGAAACCAAATCCCAATTCAATCAGTTGCAAGGTGTTTGATGGCTTCCATATTTGTTTGATTTTAAATAGTAGATATTGCTAACCAAAGGTTTTACCAAATACCTTGATAATAAGGGTTTTTTCCATTTCCTACAGATACAAGTTTTTTCTTCTTTCGAAACCAAATGAAAATGTTTCCACGTACATCCAATATTTGGTCTGGATTAGGAGGGTGGTCAACCATATCCTCCTCCTCCATAGTGTCATTATTATCCAAGAAGAAACTTTCGTAGTTCTTAAATTTGCTACCTACAGGGTGTCTTTATACGTTATAACCTTACGTGGAGCAGAAGGAAATTCACTAGAGTTAACCTTAACCTTCTTCGTGCTTCGAAAAAGTTCTTCCTTCTCTTTAACAGATAAGGTAGCTGGAGATTCCAGCAAGCTAGGGTTAGACATATTCATTTGTTTGTTTATATATATAGCTTTCATATACCTATATGAGTTTGACTACATCATTGGTGTTGAAATAACCTAAATACTTTTTCATAAGATATGGAAAGTAGTAAATCTAAGGGTAAACTATACAAATGGTCCAATTATGCCCGTGTTCCTGTTCTAGTCACTCAACTTTAATATTTTTCAATTTAGGGATGAACATTTGAATTTGTTCCTATTTTGGTCACCATTGTTAAATTGATAACGGAAAGCCTTTTTCTATCTAGTATAATAACACATTTAGTCCTCTGTACTTATATGTTCTAACAATTTAGTTCTAATTCTAAATAATTCAATAAATTTAATCTTTCACATTTACAAATTCTATCAATTTAACCCTCAAATCTGCTAACCAAAACTTTCAACTTTTAAAATAGAGGCATTCCATATCTATTCATTTATTGAAAATTCTCTCAACGTACAAAGTCTACTTCAATCAAATGCTATAGTTGAAGATTAAATCGCTTCTGCTTATAATTTTGATCCTAAGACAATTGTTGAAAATTTTGTTGTTTACTTTTAAACTTCCATACATTTCACGAGTGTTTGTTTATTTAAATCTTACAATTTGTATCAATCATATTTTTTATATGGGTGTTAAGATGCAACTCTTCAAGAATTGATTCTAAATATGTGTAAAACAAAAAAAGAAAAAAAATTAAATATACACGTATTAAACATATAATAAATTGATATATTTGAATGAAACATAATTACTCGCACATGGCATGGGGCAGAATCCCCCAGAAGCTACGATAAAAACTTTAGAACTTTCTAATTCCATGCAACATGTCACGGACAGTAGAGGGTTTGATGACACTCTAGAATATAACTCAACAGTAAGAGACTAGAATAAGGAACAGATTCACTCTCCCATCAAAACAACAATAAGACCACTTATACCACTATTTTGAGGGCACGTTGCCCCTTGGGACCCTATGAAATTATGCTCCAATTGTTCCTCACTTTTTGAAAATGCCATGGGAGTTTTGTTTTTCAACTTCTACAAATATTTCTTTTGTATAGCAATCATTTTACACCCTGTTCTGTTTATCAGAATTAAGAACAAAATACAAGAAGCCAATGAACTTTAAGCCAAAAGCTCTTTTAGGTAGCAAAAGTATATTTTGACTCTATATCTCGATTGTAATACAACTTCACTATCACAAATGAGAGCCCCAACTCACAAATTGGTATGCATGGTGGAGGTTTTTAGTGTCCCTTTCTCTACTAAAACACTCTTTATTCTTTGGTCCTCTTTGCCAGAGTCCTTATCCAGCCCTTCCCCATCAAGTTGATTCCATTTACCTTATTTCCCATGTGGCACACATTGGCCTTGCTGGACCTCTTCCACTTAATGAGCTGGGAGAGGTGACCAATCCGCTTTCGCCACTTAAGCGAGGCACGCGGTTTCGCATGCTCTATCACAGTCTTATTGGTCACCTTTGGTTCCTTGGTGATCCCCTTTGTCAAGGTGGGGTTCCAGGACTTGCTGCAATGCTCAATTGAGCCCTTGGAAACTTTGCCATTTTCCCATGAACCAACACCATTCTCTTCAAACTTGATCGAGATAAAGGTGTCTGTAAAAGTAAAAATTTGAGACACAAAGATATAGAGTCGGACACAAATCTATGTATGAGAGAACCAAGTCGGAGTAATATAGTTACATAGGTATATGGTAAGCTAAAGTAATAAGTATTCTAGTGCATCCCCAAATTTGTGTAACTAGTTAGCTACATGAATTAGTAAGTGAAAACTAAAAGCAATGTATAAGGGCAGCCATCTTTACCGAAAGTTCAAATGCTGATGACATGATTGGCAAGAATTGACATGAATGGGGTCCCTCAGTGGATTCAAATTCAGATGAATTTGTATGATCTTTGATGTCTTTATTATTTTTGTTATTACTAGGTAGCTGAATGATTTGCATGATTCCAACAAAGAAATGGTAAAATGTTGATTTGATTTGATTACATCTGGAATCATACAGGAAAATTCACAAAGTTTTCTGTTTGCATTACCTACCAAGCTTTCTGTAGATTTTGCAAATACAGATAAGAAACAAAAGCCAATTTTCATAGAATTGTGTGAACAACTGAAATCCCTAGAAAATCATAGTATTTTCAAAGATATTATTCTTGAATTAATATAATGCTTTTTTATTTAATAATATTCGCATGGAAAAGAAACTCAGACATTATCATATATGCATGCATGTGATGCATCTCTTTTTTCCCCTCATGTCATTTTCTGATTTATTCTTTTCCCTTTTGTTGATAGAAATTCAAGTAAAAAAAAAAAACAATACTTCTGCATGAACAATAAAAGGGGGAAGAAATTAGAAAGGTAAAAATAATAAAAATACCTTCTTGACTGGTTGAAACATCAAGAACATCATCATCAGAATTTCCAGGTTTCCAATGCTTGAACTCAAGACGATTGAGCAATGAGCCTAAAGCAAAGATCTTAGGGAGCTTGTTGATGGGTGGTTTCTTTAGTGAAAAACCTCGAATAAATCCATGGCTGCCTCTGGTAGAAGATGAGGATGAAGAAGAAGAGTGTCGGGGTTGCTTTGAAGCTAGGAGAAGAAGCCTATCATTTAAGCACAAAGGGCAAATCCCAATAACTTGTTGTTTAGGATGGAAATAGCAGCTGTAACTGTCATCCTTATACCCATTCATGATAAAATGGCGTCGTCAGTGGTAAGTAATTTGAAGAGAGAGCATAGAGATGAAGTAAACTGTTTTAAGATAGTGGTATCTATCTATTAGCTTATGTGTGTCGATGAATCGGGTCGGGTGAACTCTGTTTTATTATATATATATATATAAGATAATGTAATTTTTGGCACTCAACTTTTAATTCCATTCATTTTGGTACTTTAATTTTATTTTGTTTCGGTGTGTTGCTATTTTTACATGGAAATTAGTAAATGCATAATCATAACACTAACCGTGTTTACTTTTCCGGGCAACCTTGGTCAAGTGAAAATATCAATTTGGTCCAAATAAAATGTAAGTAGCAATATTAATTAACTGACCAAGTTCTCCAACCTTAATCATATTAATAAGTGGCCAAAGCTAGAGTTGCACATCCAAATCATGATCTCTTGCTAATGGACAATGCCAAATACTAAGATCCTATACTGGCAAGGAAACATAAGGAAAACAATGTGCTCAATGTCAAAATTATTTTTTTTTTTTTGTGAATGTTGACTTTTATTTTGAAAACAAAAATGGGAGTCGCCACCAATCTTTTTTTATGAGGTGTGATCAGATCACCTCGCAATTTGATCGTTTTAATCAACAGTTTTAATTTACTAAAACAACGATTTTGGTCTACAAAATTCAGCAAAATGGGTTCGGGAGTCAGTTACGTACGAGGAAGGATTAGCACCCTTGTAACGCCCAAAATTGGTACCTAATTGATTAATTAATGTCTTAGTGTCAAAAGCCGAAAACTTGGAAAGAGTTTAAGATACGATCCCTCTTTATATCAATGTTAATTTTACTTAAAAAATGCTTGAGTAAATCGAAACATATGTTAAAGACCCTCTCATCTCAAGGTAACAAAATATCACATTCAGTAAGTTAGAACACAACACCTCGAATCCTTGAGATTAAACTTTTCTTTTATTTTTTATTTAAAACTCATGTATTTTCATTTTAAAAGGATATTCGGTTATTTAGGTTCAACGAGAAAAATCGAAACCCAGTAAGTTAGGGTACGACTTCTCGAATCTCTAAATACGAAAAATTGCCTATTTTTTAAAAATTTTCCTTTTTTGAATAATAACAAATCATTTTAAAAATATATATATATGCATTTTTATTCGAGAATAGGACATCAATGGACGAACACATTCACATTCGATATACAAAATAGTGATAAATGAAATAATATATAATAACTATATGGGTAAAATGTTAGAATAAACAAATAAAGAAGCACTACAATAATACTAATGTGATTGTAAAAGTGATGGCATAATATGCATAATAGAATAATAATAATAATGAAAATGATAACAATGATAGTAATAATACTAATAACAAAAATAATAAAAAAAATAGTAATAATAAAAAAAATCTAATTTTTGAAAGTAAAAAGATAAAAATTAAATAAGTAATAAATAATAGAATAATAATAACAATAATAAAGGCAAAGAATAAAATTAAATAAAAAATAAAATAAAAAAATGCAAAATGAATACAAAAATTAAAATTACAAAGGAAATGGTAAGTAAATAAATAAAATAAACAAAAAATAAAACATAAAAACCTAGACAGGGCTGAAATTAAGTAGAAGGATTAAAATTAAGAGTCTAAATCATAATAAAATAAGTTTATGAATATAAAAGGGGCTAATTTGAAACTTAAATTAAACTTTAGGGGAGAAATCGGGGTAAAAATAAAATAAAGGACCACATCGTAACGCGCAAATAAAAGGTAGGGACCAAAAGGAAAATATTCCATGTCCTCCAAAATGCGCAATTCCAAGGTGGACTGAAATGAAGCAAAGTCGAAATTATAGGGCCAAATTAAAAAGGGAAAAAAATGGGACCGAATTAAAACATCACTAAAAAGCGGAAGGATTAAAAGGGTAAATAAACCATTTGTTAAAAACACGAGGATCCTCCTTGTTGGCGGGTTGGATCGAGTCGGGTAATATTAAAACGGCACCGTTTTGGCACCTAAAGCTCAGGCCCAAAACGACGTCGTATTGATCCTATTATAAATAATAAAAATCAAAACAAAAAAAATCATTTGAAGCCTTTTCTTAAAAAAAAAATCTTTCTTCCTTTCCTCTCTCTCTAGGTAACCCAGAATCCGACCATTGGGGTCACCGTGGCTTCGTCACGGACATCGACCATCGGTGATGGCAGCGGCCGTCCACAGTGGCCGCAGTTCACCAAAAAAAAACCATTTTAGCCTTTTTTCCTCCCTCAGCTCGGATTTAAGATCAAAATACCCAAAAAGCTCTCTAAAAATTGAAAAAGAAGAAAAAAGAAAAAGGACCTTTCGATTTCCAGTTACTGCCAGTGGGGTTTTCGACGAGCCCAATGACTCAGCCACCCTTAAGACCGGAGAAGCCTCTGACCACGACGTTAAAGGTAACGGATTTCACCCTTATTTATTTATTTAATATTATTTATTTATTTTGAATTGAAAAAAAAAAAGTACCTTGATTTTTTTGAATCTATTTCAAACGTCTTCTTTTTTGTATTTAGAATTTTGTATGTCCAAATTACATCGGTTTAATAATGGCTTTTATAGCCGATAAATCCAATATTTTTGAATTCTTTCGCTACTGTTCGTTGCTGTTATCTGCGTCTCTGTCCTGCCTTTTTTCTTGCTTTGTTTGCAGGTCTATGGAGTTAACGGAGCAGAGAGGATTTGCAATTTTGGTGCAAAGGAGGCCACCTCGGGCGGTGGGCGTGCTGCGGTAGCACATGGGGGGTTGCGACGCATGAAATTAGGGTTTAGGTTTTTGCCAAAAATGTTTAGGCATGTGGGCTTGTAATTTTTGGGCTAGAGTTTTTAATTTTGGGCCTGCAAAATTTGGGTTTTGTATTTTGGACTTTGGATTTTTAATATTTTGTTTTAGTTTTAATTTTTGTATTTGGGCTGGTCGGTTTGGGCTTTTATTGCCCCGGACTAAATTGGCCTACTACAGCTGCCCCTCTTTGTTCATTATTGTGTAACGAGAATGGAGCAAAGACTTTTAAGAAGGACTAATTTTGTCCAGTTTTGCCGAGTCTCAACTTCTTTTGGTGCTTCCCTTCTTTAAGTAACCTCGTTCTAACCCACTGCAACTTCAGGGGTATAAGATTTGTTTGTAGCTTCGATCTATTCCACTACAACTTCAGGGAAAGAAGATTTGCATCTTCAATCTGCTCCACTGTAACTTCAGAGAGATAAGACTTGTAATTTCAACCTGTTCCACTGTAACTTTAGAGAGATAAGATTTGTTTATTTTTAACCTGCTCCACTGCAACTTCAGGGAGATAAGGTTTATAGCTTTAATCTGCTTTACTGCAACTTCAGAGAGATAAGATTTGCTATCTTCAGTCTGCTGCACTGTAACTTCAGAGAGATAAAACTTGTTTATTTTTAACCTGCTCCATTGCAACTTTAGGGAGATAAGATTTATAGCTTTAATTTGCTCTACTACAACTTCAAAGAGATAAGATTTACTATCTTCAATCTACTCCACTGCAACTTCAGGGAGATAAGATTTGTAACTTCAACCTGCTCCACTGCAACTTTAGGGAGATAAGATTTGTAGCCTGTCTTCAATCTACTCTACTGCAACTTCAGGAAGATAAGATTTGTTTATTTTTAACCTGTTCCACTACAACTTCAGGGAGATAAGGTTTATAGCTTTAATCTGCTCTACTGCAACTTCAGAGAGATAAGATTTGCCATAATAACTTCAATCAGTCCCACTGCAACTTCAGGGGCATGAGATTTGTGGATTCACTGATCTTGTTATACCGTCCTCTAGGGAACATGACCTATATAATCCATTTCATAGGCCTATTTATACAAGTGATTAGGATGTCATAATCAGAATGAATCAATGCTCCTAACTAGATGTGTATGAATGATATTTGTATGAATGCAGAATATTTATTTCTTCGAGAATGATCCCCTTTTAATGCTTAGGTTGTCATTGCTCGTTGTTCATCGATGTTCTATCATTAATGTGTTACTATGCCTTCTTGTTCAGCTGGTATCTTTGATAGAAGATCCGAAGAAATAGTCACAATTTAAACCATTCTTTCTCAAATGTCTCCATCCCTTAGGTTTGGTTAGTTCTAACTAGTGATCTTGTTTTAGGTCCTTGTACTATTTAGAAGCTTTGTAGAGTAATATGTAAAACTCTTTTTACTTGAATATTATCAGTCCATTAATCGTTACTTTAATGTAAAATGCTTGAAAAAAAATCTTAACAGTGGACAAGATTAAAGTTTATTGAAAGCGAAGCTCGAAACAAATTTATTAGAATAGCAAATTTTGCTAGAATACAAAATGAATAAGGTGAAAATAGGTGCCCTAGATATCGTAACATGAGCTTTCTCGCGCAAACTCCTTCGAGGACCTTTTAAACTTGACATGTGTTTAGAAGACCTAGAATACTCAGTTAATGCCCCAAGACGTAGCATTCATCCTTCTTGTTAGTTTGGGAAAAGCAAGACTACCATATGCCCCAACTTCAATCAAAAATTGAATTGCCTTTTTCTTGGGTTTTCAATTCAAAACCCCTTTGGTCTCAAGGCGCCCTTTGTGGGTTTTCGCCTTGGTCTCTCCTTCTTTTTTATTTTTTTATTTTATTTTTTTAGGTGAAGTACTTCTTAACTGAATTCAAATTCACAAGATTAGGCAAGTTTTTGCCATCCATCTCGATCAAAATCAGAGCTCATCTAAAAAAAGCCTTCTTTACCACATAAGGTCCCTCCCAAATTGGCATCCATTTTCCTTTAAAGTCCTTTTGTATGGGAAGGATATTTTTCAATACTAGGTCCCCCTCATGGAATTCTCTAGGGCGAACCTTTTTGTTATAAGCTCGCATCATTCATTTTTGGTACATCTAACCATAACGGATAGCTCTTAGTCTCTTCTCTTCAATCAAGTTCAGTTGATCATATCAAGATTGGATCTATTCTGCTTCATCCAACTTCAATTTTGCCAATACTTGGAGAGACGAAATTTTAACTTCAATAGGCAAAACCGTCTCCATTTCATAAACTAATGAGAAAGGCGTTGCCCCGGTAGGGTTCTGACTGACGTTCGATAAGCGTAAAGGGCAAATGGTAACTTCTCATGTCAATCTTTATATGTCTCCATTATTTTCCCCACAATCTTCTTAATGTTCTTATTGGCTGCCTCAACTGCACCGTTCATTTTTGGACGATACGATGACAAGTTGTGGTGTTTGATCTTAAACTGACTACAGCCTTCTGATATCATGCTATTGTTCAAATTCAATGCATTATCAGATACGATCTTTTCTGGCATTCCATATCGACATATGATTTCCTTCTTTAAGAACTTATTGACTATCAACTTTGTGACATTGGCATATGAAGTGACTTCTACCCATTAGTGAAGTAATCAATGACTGCAAAGATGAATTGAAGTCCGTTAGAAGTTTTTGACGAGATCAACCCGATGATATCCATGCCCCAAATAGAGAAGGGTTATGGAGAAGTCATAACATGAAGAGGTGAAAGAGGTAAATGAATTTTATCTCCATAAATTTGGCACTTATGGCATTTCTTGGTATAATTGATGTAGTCTCTTTCCATGGTGGACCAATAATACCCGAATCTCATGATTTGCTTGGCCATTGTGAAACCATTAGCATGTGTTCCGTAGACACCCTCATGGAATTCTTCTAAGATTTTCTTAGCCTCAATAGCGCCCACACATCTTATTAGCACTGATCCTTTCTTCTTTTATATAGGATTTCCCCATCCAAGACATAATCACTGGCCAGTCTTCTCAATGTTCTTTTATCATTCTCAGTTCCTTGGTCAATGTATTCATGATTCTTCACATATCGTAAAATATGTTTCACATCTTCTTGTTTGTTTATCTTGACCATGAAAGCTAAGGTAGCCAGGGCGTCAGCCATCTAATATTCATCTCGCAGGAGGTAGTAGAAGGTGATGTCATCAAACTCCTTAATTAATTCAAGTACCAACCTTCTATAATCAATCAACTTGGGATCTCTTGTCTCCCATTCACCCTTAAGTTGATAGATCACTAGCGCAGAATCCCCATATACCTTTAGCACTTTGATTTTGAATTCTATGGCTGCACGGATACCCATGACGCATGCTTTATATTCTGCCATATTATTTGTGCAATTAAAATACAATTTACTAGTAAGGGGATAATAATATCCGTTTGGGGATACTAAGACTGCCCCTATTCTGTTACCCACAACGTTTGAGGCTCCATGGAAGTTTAGTTTCCAAAGATGGCCTTCTTGAGAGTCTTATTCAGTGTTGGAACATACATTAGATTTTCATTCAGGAAATCAAAGTTCAAAAGCTCGTAATCTTCGAGAGCTCTACTAGCCAGAAAATCTGCTATCGTACTCCCTTTTATAGCTTTCTGATTCACATAGGCTATATCAAATTCGGAAAGTAGAATTTGCCATCAGGCCATTCTTCCATTCAAAGAAGTTGATTCCATCATGTACTTTAGAGGGTCCAGTTTTGAGATTAGCCAATTTGTATGGTACAACATGTACAATCTCAGTCTTCGAGTCGTCCAGGTTAAGGCGTAACACAATTTCCCAATCGGCGAGTACCTTATCTCACATTTGGTGAACTTCTTACTGAGGTAGTATATCACCCTTTCTTTCCTACCTAACTTATCATGTTGGTCTAGCACACATCCTATGAAATTCCCAAATACTGCCAAGTACAGTATCAATGGTTTATTTGGACTAGGTGGCATCAGTACTGGAGCATTGGCAAGTAATGTTTAACCTTATCAAAAGTTTTCTGGCACTCCTCATCCCACACCCTTGGGTTGTGTTTCTTAAGGAGACGGAATATGGGGTCACATTTCTCAGTTAGTTGTGAAATGAACCGAGTGATGTAATTTAGTCTTTCTAGAAAACCTTGCACTTCTTTTTGAGTACGTAGTAGAGATAGCTCTTGTATAGCTTTGACTTTGTCTGGGTAAATCTCAATCCCCTTTTCACTAACTATGAATCCTAGTAGTTTTCCTGACCTGGCCTCGAAGGTACATTTTGTTGGATTGAGCTTTAGCTGGAATTTTTTCAACTTCAAGAATAATTTCCTCAAGACTTGCACATGCTCTTTTTCTGTTCGGGATTTGGCAATCATATAATCAACATAAACTTTAATTTTTTTGTGCATCATATCATAGAACAGGGTTACCATGGTTCTCTGATATGTTGCTCTTACGTTTTTCAATCCAAATAGCACCACCTTATAGAAAAATGTTCCCCACATGGTTAGGAATGTGGTCTTATCCATATCTTCAAGATGCATCTTTATCTGGTTATATCCTGAGAAGCCATCCATAAAGGAGAACAGTGAATAACATGCCATGTTGTCCACTAAAGTGTCGATGTGAGGTAATGGGAAATTATCTTTGAGGCTAGCCTTGTTTAAATCTTTGTAGTCTATACACATTCGTACTTTCCTATCTTTCTTAGGGATGAGAACTATATTGGCTACCCACTCCGAGTATTTAACCACTTGTAGGAAATCGGTATTAAATTGCTTCTTGACATCTTCTTTTATTTTCAACAAAACGTCGGGCCTCATCTTTCAGATCTTTTATTGAACTGGCTTGCACACTTCTTTTATGGGGAGCCGGTGTACTACGATATCAGTACTTAGACCAGCCATGTCTTGATATGACCATGCGAAGACATATTTGAATTTTTGAAGTAACTCAATAAGGTCCCACTTTGTCTCTTCGGTGATGTAAGCTCTAATCTTTACTTCACTTTCTTCTCCCAAGCTTATAATTTCCACTGACTCTTTGTAAGGCAAGATTTGTTTCTCATCTTATTCTACCATCCTTAACAAATCAGGAGATAAGCTATAGTCTTGATCATCTTCAAAGTCCTAAAGTTCCTCTAGACACATATCTTGCTCAAAAGGAGGTTCTGAGTCAATAGCAGTGTCACTTATATTATTGATATCTGGAGACTTGTTGTAGGGATGAGAAAAGACCTAAAGAACAAAAGAAGATTCAAAGAACAAAATAATCTAAGAATAACTATTTGTATGGCATGATTATGAATGAAATGGAAAAAATAAAAGAATATTTGCTTAAGATGATATGCAAAGATGCATTTTATTGAAATAAAGATGTTGGACATATGCTTATTTCACAAAAGGATTCTTATTACTCCTAGGCTTAGAGCAATAAGTGTGTTTTGAACATTACTCTAAATTAGCTCGAAAAATTATAGGAATCTCTTCTGCAGTCCAATTGTTCAAAACACTCTCGGGTAGATAAGGGAAAATGCCTGATAAGTTTTCCCCCCAATTCCTTCTTCGAATATGGCGTTGATATTTAGAATTCCCATTATTTCTTTGGCAGACTCTTTTCTTGTCATCTCACTTTTAGGGTAAATAGTTCCTCTTGACATGAATGTTCTGGATATATGGGAAAAGGTCATTGGTTCCCATTTGACCTCTTTTTTGCTTAATCGTGCTCTTATCCTTTCTTGCTTCTTTTTCAGCTCCTTCTTCCTTTGCTTCGTATTTGGCTTATACCCCAAACCAAATCAATCTCATTTGTCCGTCAAAATTGTTACCTCAACTCTTCCTTGGAGGTATTTTCTGAGTTTCCTTTCAGAGAATGCTCTTTTTCCAACCATCAGTTTCATCCTCATAGTTTTGGATATTTTGGGTATTGAAATCTTGTTCCCGTCGACGATGAAAGTTGTATTCACAAATTCTTGCGATCGAAAAGAACATTCTATCACTTCTTCATTTGCCCCTATGTATGGTGCATTACTGGTTACAGATACAATGATATCTTCTGCGTTTATCATTACCAATCGGCCCTCCATTATCAACTTTAGCTTTTGGTGTAGCAATGATGGCACTACCCCCGCTGAGTAAATCTAAGGCCCCCTCATCAAACAATTATAAGAATGTTTAATGTCCATCACCAAAAAATCTATCTTGTACGTGTTTGGACCAATCAAAAGGGGTATCTCGATTCTTCCCATCATCCTCCTTTCGATACCGTCAAATGCCCTCACTATGTTTTAGCACGTTTTCATTTGAGAACTATCCACTGGTAGCTTATTTAGTATGGATAGGGGTAGGACATTCAGAGCAAATCCATTTTCAATCAATAACCCTAGCAATGTATACCTCTTGTAGTGAGTGGTGATGTGTAGAGCTTTTGTAGATATCATGCCCCCTGGTGGTATTTCATCATCATTAAAAAAATAAAATTATCGGTACTTATGTTATTAACTAGACGGTCTAGCTTGTTTACAGATATATCATCAGAGACATGTTTCATTTAACATTTTCATTAATGTGCTACGATGCGTCTCTAAGCTCAAGAGTAAAGCTAGCGCTGATATGCGAGCTGGTTGTTTGTATAGCTGCTTTACAACACTATACTTGCTATGCTTTAAGCATTTCAAGAATTCTTTAGCCTCATTTTCGGTTACTGCTCATTAACAAGTGATTTAAGTCTAGCCGTCTTGTCCTTCTTTTGTTCAACTGCCAAGGCTTTTCCTTTAACGGGTTCATCTCTTATATTTGATGAATCATATGGCCTTCCACTGCGCGTGTAGAAACCTACATCTTGGCCCTCTTCAGGAGTACTAACCGGGTTCTCCTCTCCTAGCACCATCACACTGCAATCATAGTTTCATGGAACCCTTTTACTATCTTTATAGGGAAAAGCTATAGGTTTCTGAATTATGACCCTTGGTGGCATTTGTACTCCCACTTCATTGCTTCTTGGTCGTGAAATAATCACTACCAGGTGATTGACTTTATGGACCTTCTTCATTGCTCCTTCACCTGAAGCATAAACATCTCCTCCTTCCAAACCCTCGACATTTACATAAAATTCAATTTCTTATTGTCCATCAGATTTTGCACTAAGGCCCTGAACTCGATGTATTCTTGGATCTCATGACCCTCCTCAGCATGGAACTCACAGTAATTCCTCGCTCCTCTAGGTCCTTCCTCTGAATTTTGTGTGATTAATCATCTATCTACCATTCTTTTCCAAACCCATATCAGTGGGGTTTTACTTCCACTACGTCAATTTTAGTTTTCTTACCTCCACTTTTAATTATAGCATTTACCCGTGGGTCTGAATGACTGGGTAATAGATTTTCTGCCACATTAGGTACCGATGGATCGTCGAACTTCATGATGTTCATCTTGATGAACCTTTCAACTAACTTTTTAAATGTGGTGTAGTTCTCAATTGAATGCCCTGTTATTCCCGCATGGTATTCGCATTGAGCATTCGCATCATACCATTTTAGGAACGGAGGTTGTATGGTTTCAAGTAGAACTGTGATACCACGTGCGCATCAAACAGATTCTGATATAGCTCCCTATACGTTATCATGATGTGTGTGAACTAGAGTCTTTCTGTGTTTGGGCTTGGGTTGGATTCTTACCTCGGGGGGCCTTGAAGGTTGGTAGCCACGTCCCTCAGTTGGCCTACCGTGACTGGATTAGAATATCTTTTATTATATGTGCTTGCATTATTCACCTCATTTTCTTTCTTCCCCAAGGTTGACCTTTTGGCTCTTTCCCCCGCGTCTATCTTACCACTTCTCACTGCATTTTCAATCATTTCACTGGACATTACTATATCCGAGAAGCTCTTAGTAGTGCTTCCCAACATATGGTTGATGAACGAGGCTTTTAAAATATTAATAAAAAGCATTATGATTTCTTTCTCCAGAAGAGGTGGCTGGACCTGCGTTACCACCTCTCTCCATCTTTGGGCATATTGCCTGAAGCTCTAGCTTTGCTTCTTCTCCATATTCCGTAAAATGATTCTGTCGGGTGTTTTGTCCGTCACATGACTATATTGCTTCATAAAAGCTTGTACTAAGTCTTTCCATGAATTGATTTTAGCACGACTCAGTTGGTTGTACCATTTAGCTCCTGACCCAATCAGAATGTCTTGGAAGTAGTGGATTAACAGTTAATCATTATTAACATATCCTATTATCCTTCGGCAGAACATAGTGATGTGAACTTCAAGACAACTAGTTCCATTTTCAAACTCTAGAGTTTTGAACTTCGGTGGGAGCACTAAATCGGAGACCAAACTCAAATCTTTAGCATCAACTCTGCAGTAGTAGTCATCATTTTCCATTGCTTTAGATTTTAGCGCAAGTACTGTAACAATGTTCAGTTGATAGCCTTTTGTTGGTTTCCAGGTTAGCTGTCATAATTTTGATTAATTAGGGTCTTTTTGTGAAATTTAATGCATATGATGCAATATAATGCAAATGCATGGAATTAATGCAAAAAAAAAGGCATTGACTCTGATTCAATTCCATTAGAACAACTTTTCTAGAAAATAAATTTCTTTACATAAAACGAATTACATATACGGCATTGCCCTAATACTTAAAGTCTTAACTTTCCTAAGAAGCCAAGCTAATTTTTGACTTTGATACGACTCCAATTCATATTTCAAGCTCAGTACGTCAACCTAAACTGCTGCAAATGATCGACCACCTCTCGTACTTGAGCCACAACTTCACCCATGATATAGTCTCTGTCCTTAACTTGACCTTGAGAGCGGTGGAGTTGCTCTTTCCAATGTTCATTATTTACTTCAAGGAGTTCAACTTTGAGTTCAGAATTTTGTAATGTGGTTTTAAGCTATTTTATCTTTCCTTTCAGCTCTTCAATCTTGCTTAGGCACACTTTCAACTCAATTATAGAGTTGCGACTATGATACTGATGAAGTGACGTTTCTAGTTTTGCTATCTAGGCTTTTAATATGATATTTTCATTTTGACTTTCTAGTAGATCTCTTTCTAGAGCAATTTCTCGAACTCGAGCATCTTAGAATTTCTTTTCCCATTGATCGGCTCTATTCTTTTCTTTTTTGATTTATTGCCACTATTGTTCTGATTTTTTCCCAGCGTGGCAGTCCTTATCAACAAGCGTAGCTTCTTGTAATCCGTTTTTAAACTGTCTAAATCTTTCTCGACCTTGTTCTTTCCTTTTTTTAGTTTATCGACCTTGTTTTTCCTTAGATCATTTTCCTAATTGCATCTTTTCCTCCTCCAATTGCTCTATCTTCTTTCGTAGCTCTGAATTCTCTTTTTCAAAATCTTGCTTTATGATCTCTAGCTCAAACGGAATCACTATCAAGTATCCCTCCATTGGTCGAGTGCCTTCTTGACTTGGCTCAGGGATGTTGTCATTGATTCTTTTACCCCACCACTCATTATATTCAGGGGTCGTTATCAGACTTGCAACAAATATTTTCATTTGGCGGGTTTGGTTCCAGGCGTTAGATATTTCTCGAACTTTTTTCTTGTAGTTATCACCCTTACACAAAAACTCGAACTGAGCCAACCCTTGCGTTGCTGGTATGAACTGCCTTGATCTATACTGCCTCAACACAAGTAGATGAGCATATCCAACAGCTCCCCATATCCCAAGTAGAGAAACCTAGTCGAAGTCTCCGCATCGGTATAAAATCTCATCAGGGATCATCCAAAAAGCCCTCCATTCAACGTTTTTATCTTGGAGATTTTGGAGAATCGCCATCCATTTTTCTTTCGAAATATCGTCACACATTGGTGTAGCCACTAATCCTTTTAATGGAGAGTAGTTCTCAGAGAATACTCAATAAGAAAATTTTTTTACCCTCCAAAAGTGGCTATGAAACCATACCCACAAGAGTTGCGCAAATTCGATGAATCTTCCTTCACCCGTTCTCCGACATACATTTAAAGATCTGAATGTTTCGGCCAAAATTGCTGAGACGGGCGTGACTCTTTTATCAAGTCAGTCAAACAAGTTTGAAACTACCTTATCTACGTACCCTAGTACTTTAGGGAAAACAACCAGCTCGTAAATGCTCAAAGCAAAGACATCGACCCTTTCCTTCATATCTGGGTGTGCCAAGATCAAATCTCGCAAACTATTCCAATGGATACATTTACTATCTCTTTTTTGCTTGATCTGGGTTACAACCCGTTGTTCACTCATCCTCGTGATGTTCATTAGTTTTTTTAAGAAAGTTGGGATGTTGGCGGCTTTGGAATAAACCTTGTTGGCTTGAATTTTTGAGTAACAAAGGAAGGTTGTGTACTCTTCCACAATAGGCACCAAATCTACTTTTCCAAAAGTAAAGCAGTTGTAGGTGGGATTTCAAAATTGAGCCAGAGCTTGAAATAAGTGCTTGTCCAGTTGGATATCGAGTAGATAGGGCAAATCACCATAATTATAGTAAAATAACTACTGATTTCGTCATCCCATTGGACTCATATCTCTTTCAATTCTTAGAGAGTGACATCCCACAATTCTGACACATACCCATCCGTTAGACTATTACCCTTCTCTAATTGCGTTTTCTCAGACCATATTCAAATAGCCACATTGTCTTCCACTTTATCAAGAAATTTGTTCTCCATGGCAAGCTTTTTATTTAGTAACTGAATGTGAATCAACACCTTTTTTATGATAAAAATGTCATGTAATCATAGTCAAAGCAAAACAAAACAAGTCAGTACATCTTATACAAAGCTAAAATTAAAAGCAAATAAGAAATAATAAATAAAACACCTATTTGGGTGACCATTTGGAGTTCGGTGCGGTTCTACCTAAGGTAGGCTCTTAGGGCACACTATATGCAATTCAGTTCTAAAGTAAGGGTACTTGAATCGGCAGATTCCTCGATCCTCACCCATTATAGGTTCATACGGACCGAGTTCAGTTTAGGAGAATACATTTCTCTATAGCTATACGGAGATGAAAATCTCATGAAGACATAGGTACGGATGTATCCCGATAGTGATCCACTATCCTATACGGAGGTGAAAACCTCACGAAAGAATAGTTTTTCACTCCCACTTAAAAGGGTATAACCGACCGGTTATGAAATGCAATATGCAAATATATATTAAAATGCTTGAACAAAAAAGGCAAACATGTTATTATGATGAAAACTGCAAAAAAAAAAAAAATGAAATGCAATGAAAAGATCGTAAATTTAAACCAAATTATCAATTTTCGACAAAAAGACAAAAAGTAATCAACTTATGACTTGACTCTCTTATTTTTTTGTCCCTAGTGGAGTCGCCAAGCTATCGAAACCATTTTTTTGAGAAGGTCGACTTTTATTTTGAAAACGAAAATGAGAATCGCCACCAATCCTTTTTATGAGGTGTGATCGGATCACCTTGCAATTTGATTATTTTAATAAACAATTTTGATTTCCGAAAGCAACAATTTTGGTATACAAAATTCAGGAAAATGGGTTCGGGAGTCGGTTACGTACGAGGAAGGATTAGCACCCTCGTAACGCCCAAAATTGGTACCTAATTGATTAATTAATGTCTTAGTGTCAAGAGCCGAAAACTTGGAAAGAGTTTAAGATACGATCCCTCTTTGTATCAATGTTAATTTTACTTAAAAATGCTTGAGTAAATCGAAGCGTATGTTAAAGACCCTTTTATCTCGAGGTAACAAAATGTCACATCCAGTAAGTTAGGACACAACACCTCGAATCCTTGAGAATAAGCTTTTCTTTTATTTTTTATTTAAAACTCATGTATTTTAATTTTAAAAGGATATTTGGTTATTTAAGTTCAACGAGAAAAATCGAAACCCAAGAAGTTAGAGTACGACTTCTCAAATCTCCAAATACGGAACATTACCTTTTTTTTTTTAAATTTTCATTTTCTGAATAATAATAAATTATTTTAAAAATATATATATGAATTTTTATTCGAGAATAGTACATCAATGGATGAACACATTCACATTTGATATACAAAATAGTGATAAATGGAATAATATATAATAACTATATGGGTAAAATGTTAGAATAAACAAATAGAGAAGCGCTACAATAATACTAATGTGATTGTAAAAGGGATGGCATAATATGCATAATAGAATAATAATAATAATGAAAATGATAACAATGATAGTAATAATACTAATAACAACAATAATAAAAAAATAGTAATAATAATAAATAATCTAATTTTTGAAAGTAAAAAGATAAAAAAATAAATAAGTAATAAATAATAGAATAATAATAACAATAATAAAGGCAAAGAATAAAATTAAATAAAAAATAAAATAAAATAAAAATGCACAATGAATACAAAAATTAAAATTACAAAGGAAATGGTAAGTAAATAAATAAAATAAACAAAAAATAAAACATAAAAACCTAGACAGGGCTAAAATTAAGTAGAAGAATTAAATTGACATTAAAATAAAATTAAGAGTCTAAATCATAATAAAATAAGTTTATGAATATAAAAGGGGCTAATTTGAAACTTAAATTAAACTTTAGGGAGAAATCGGGGTAAAAATAAAATAAAGGACCACATCGTAACGCGCAAATAAAAGGGAGGGACCAAAAGGAAAATATTCCATGTCCTCCAAAATGCGCAATTCCAAGGTGGACTGAAATGAAGCAAAGCCGAAATTACAGGGCCAAATTAAAAAGGAAAAAAAATGGGACCGAATTAAAACATCACAAAAAAGCGAAAGGATTAAAAGGATAAATACCCCTTTGTTAAAAACACGGGGATCCTCCTTGTTGGTGGGTCGGATTGAATCGGGTAATATTAAAACAGCGCCGTTTTGGCGCTTGAAGCTCAGGCCCAAAACGACGTCGCATTGATCCTATTATAAATAATAAAAATCAAAACAAAAAAAATCATTTGAAGCATTTTCTTAAAAAAAAAAAATCTTTCTTCCTTTCCTCTCTCTCTGGGTAACCTAGAATCTAGCTGCTAGGTTCGCCTTGGCTCCATCGCGGCGATCGGCCGTCGGTGGCGGTGACTATTGTCCACGGTGGCCGGAGTTCACAAAAAAAACTATTTTAGCCCTTTTCCTCCCTCAGCCCTGATTTAAGATTAAAATACCCAAAAAACCCTCTGAAAATCGAAAAAGAAGAAAAAAGAAAAGGGACCTTTTGGTTTTTAGTTGCCGCTGGTGGGGTTTTCGGCGAGCCCAATGACTCAGCCACCCTCAAGATCGGAGAAGCCTCCGACCGCGGCGTTAAAGGTAAAAGATTTCACCTTTTTTATTTATTTAGTATTATTTATTTATTTCGAATTGAAAAATAAAAATTAAAAAAAAACACACATTGATTTCTTTGAATCTATTTCAAACTTCTTCTTTTTCGTATTTAGAATTTTGTGTGTCCAAATTACATCAGTTTAGTAATGGCTTTTATAGCCGATAAATACAATATTTTTGAATTCTTTCGCTACTGTTCATTGTTGTTCTCTGCGTCTCTGTCCTGCCTTTTCTCTTGCTTTGTTTGCAAGTCTATGGAGTCACAGGGCAGAGGGGATTTATAATTTTGGTGCAAAGGAGGCCACCTCGGGCGGTGGGCGTGCTTAGCATATGGGGATTGTGGCGCATGAAATTAAGGTTTAAGTTTTTGCCGAAAATGTTTAGGCATGTAGGCTTGTAATTTTAGGCTCGAGTTTTTAATTTTAGGCCTGTAAAATTTGAGTTTTGTATTTTGGACTTTAGACTGTTAATATTTTATTTTAGTTTTAATTTTTGTATTTGAGCTAGTCGATTTGGGCTTTTGTTGCCCTGGGTTAAATTCACCTACTACACTCAGGATTCAAAATTAATTAAGGATTGAGCATCCAAGCATGTATACTTATAGGATTCGATATTAGTGAGGCTATTCCTGATGAAAGCAAGGGCATGGCTGCAATTCACATCATTAAGTTTTCAACATTCAAACTCAATACATAATTTCAACAAACATGTGAAAATTGTAGATGTGTGGCCTGCATTTTATGACACGTTTAGTTTTTTTCTTTTTCTTTTGAGCATGTTGTGTGGGTGAAGGGCAGAGAAAAGAGAGAAGAAATGAAGAGAATTTTAATTTTAGAAATTTAGTAACTCTACTTTTAATTTTAAAAATTAAGATATAAATTTTAGAATTATACATGAACTTTGATTTAATGTGCAATTCTATACAGAAATTTTAATTTGATGCAATTATACACGTAAAACTCTAATTGTGATTTAAAAGTATATTTGAAACTTTAATTTTGATTTAATCATACAAATTTAAAGAAATAAATATATTAATTTATTTTTATATTAAATAAATATAATTATTTATGCATGCGGTATGTGAACATAAAATGATGTTATATCCATAATTGTGCTAATAATTTATAAGAATTGAATCAAATTAAAATTTTATGGGTAAAATTGCACAAAATTAAAATTCAAATATACAATTACACATTAAACCATAGTTAATATATAATTTTGATATTTATCTTTTAATTTTATCATATCCATTTATCTCATGTTTCACTGTTAATTTTTAAATTTAGTTACCAAAAATGTTAGGTTAGTAATTATTTAATATAATTAAAATAAAAATTTTGCAGAATTAATGATTTTAATACTGCATAGCGGGAATTGAATAAAAGTGAAAAAGTTGGAAACAAAGGCCGATTTACCTAAACCATATACAACATGATCAACTCTCTTAGGCATTGGATTCTCAAAAATGAAAATGTTATGCTTATTTCAAATGCTAGATTTGAACACAACACCAAATAAAATGAAGCTAACACCCAAACTTTCTACTTTGCTTAGGACTGATTCACACACCATCAACTCTCACAACCCACATTCAACTTCACCATCTCGCTGTCTGTCTAGATTTAAATCTCAAGGTTTAGAAAAACAAAACCCAAAATTAAAATAATACTAAAAAATACCCTTTGCCAGAATTACGATTAATCCGTGCATGATTTCTTTTTATCAGAAAATTTAATTCATCAAAAATAATGGGTAATTAACAATAGAGGCATTCATGAGTCAAGTTAGATTAACTCAATGTTTGATTTTAAAATTTTTTAAAATTGAGGCTCAAGCTTAGCTGTGCAAAAAATCCATATTTTTATATAAAATAATAAAATAATAAAATATATATTTAAATTAATATTAATATCTTTTTATAATTAAATTTAAATAAAAATATTTTAAAAATAATTTTACTAAATACAGGTCAAGTCAACTTGTAACAAAAATTCTTTATTCAAACTTAGTCAAGTCAAGTAGAATTGACTAGGCTAGATAAATCACGTAATTCATGAACAACTTTAATTAATGAAAGAAACAAAGAAAATTAAAAATTTTAATTCATGAAGATAACAGTAAAATAAAGAAGTTAAATTAAGAAAGTTTTATTGTTAAAATAAAAGTTATGATTTTAAGTGGAGTAGAAAAAAAATTTGAAATGAAAGGGAAAGTGTGATGGAAATAATTGGGAAAAATAAAGAGAAAGTTTTAATTTAATCTCAACTACATATTTCATTTGATTTAATGATCTAAAAGAATTGTAAAATTAATAAGTTATGAATTTTTTTCCCATAACTAAAATATGATACAAAAGTGATGTCATAAAATAACATAAATATTATATAAATTTGTGACTGAAAATTTATTTTTTATTGTATCGCATATGGTCAAGTTTTGAAATTATATATATCATATATTACAAATAATAATAATAATAATAAGTATAACAGGAAATTTTGATTCCTTGAAGAGTTCGCATGTAATCTCAGTGTTTTTTTTTTTTTTAATTATAAAAAGTAAGATCTCATTTTTAAATTATAAATTTTATAAAAATATTTAAATATAATATTATTTAAATATTAATGTGTTAGGCATTGAAAAGTTTGGAAATATAATATAAAATTCATTAATTACTATGTAATATCTAATGAAAACATCTCCACACATCGATTTAAAATTAATTTTATATTTTTTCATATTTTTTTATATAATTAATATTTTAATGATTCAATTATCATATTTATATTTTATTCGTATAGATTATACATGTTTATTTATTTTATGGTAAAAAAATTTTAACTGTTAAAAAATATTAATATATATAATACTTTAGATTAATATGATAAAGATATCGGAATGATTTAAAAATTTACATGTATAACACATACAATTATATCAACAAATTTAATGATTAAATTATTAAAATATTAATTGTATAAAAAAATACGAAAGAGTGAAAACTAATATAACTTTATAACAATGTAAGTAAAACCCTTCTCATATATATATATAAAATATACACACTAGTAGGGTTTGAAAAAAAAAAGAAAAGAAACTTCACTCAATGTTATTTAAATCCAACTAAGAATCAACTGAGGTTCAGTCGTTTGAGCCGCCGTCCATTTTTAACAGTTATTAAATTACTAACCTCGAACTGGATAAGCCAGTAAAGAAATAACACGCAAACCAAGTAACCCCAAAATCAATATAAAAAAAACCTAATCTAATCAGGTGTTAAATTGATTTACTGAGCATTCAGAGAATCAGAAGCCTTCTCCATATTTTTAAAAGTGATTTAGAATAAATAAAAAGAATGAAAAGAAGATGAACCGAGAAAACAAAGCATTTTTTTTTTTATATTTTTAGATTTTGAGAGATTTGCATGGGAAAAAAAATGTAAATAATGAAACTTCATCATTGGTAAAGAATATGGGTGAAATTAAAATAAGAAAAAGAAGATGATGATGGATGAAAGAAAGGATAAGAATAGATTAAAAGAAAAAAAAAACAACCTGGAGAATGGAGAAAAAGAGAGTTGAAACCTTGAGACATAAGAATAAAGAAGAAGATTCTTTTTAAGAAATAAAAATTGATAGTTTTAAATCATGTTGGAAGTTTGAAATTTAAATGAATTGATTGATATGAAACACACCAGAAACAAAGGAAAAAAAAGGCATTTTTAAGATAAAAAAGAATGACATTTTAATTTTATTCAAAAAAATATTTTATATTAGAGAATTTTTTAATTTAGTGATCGAATGGTTTAACCGATTCAATTTCCTAGAGTTGCTCTTTCTTAGTTGTCAAAATTATTATATAAACTTTGAATCACCGATAATTAATATAAAAGATAGTCAAATACTTGAGAAATTTAATTACCAAAATTATCTTACAATGCATAAGTTTGCAAAATAATACATTACAATGCTGATATTTTTTGAGATATGAAAAATGATTTTTGGAGGATGAAGAATTAAAAGAATTACTAGGATGGAGGCTTTAACTGCTGGCAGTTATATCATATATGTTGCATGGCTTCCCTACCTATTATATCTTTATCGTAACTTCCTAGTTATTGCAAAAGGAGTTGGCCTAATTTCATGGAGAAGAATCTAAGCACTCTTCTTTGAATGTAGGGATGAAGCATGCAAGAAAAGTTTGACAGATGTTAGTGTAGTAGAAAACAAATTTGTACATGAGTTGAATGAGTTTAAGCAAGCGACTGACAAAGCAAAATATAGGTCGTTTAAGATTTCTTTCTATCTTAAGGTAGCAATTCAACGTGCAAAGGAGGAAATTGAAATATTGGGAATGTAAAGAAGTGAGTTTGTAGGTACTCAAAGTCGATATGATACCCTTCATTCAGTTATGATTTGCAGAGAATGACAGGTGAGAAGAATACCTTTGTCCAAGATGTCTTTCGCTACTTCCTGGGGAAGAGCAGAGGAGATTGCTTCTTGTGAGGGTTGGATATTGGTAGCATTTGTGTTGGCTTCCAATGTGATGGTTTTGTGTATGGCTGGTCCAGTTTACACTCTTTAGGACCTCCTAAAGGATTGTTTTAAGATAATAATTAAGGATTTAAATTGCGGTTGCATTTTTAGTCGTGTTGCGTTTATCGTGGTTGCGGACATAACAGATACTATTGCAGTCACTGTGGGTATCGCGGCCGTCAATTTTTTTTACATTCGCACAACCTATTATAAAGTATGATAATTATAATTATAATTATAAAAAGTCACTTTTAATGATTTTTAGAGTGTTTTCTAACACTTATGAAATCATTACTTATTCTTATATTTATTTATGAATTTTTTAAGAATATTATATTAACTAATAACAAAGTAAAAACATATGAAATATTAAACATTCATCATATTTATGATTCTCCTGGCCTTTGTCAAAAAATGTATACAGAAAAAGTAACATTTTCACCTTGGTTTACATATAATTGATATGGAGGATATATTAGAAGAGGAGGATACATGAGAGGTGGACGTAGGTGTTATATTGGTGGTAGATGATGCATTTGAGGTTGATATGACACACCATAATTGGAAAATGGTGGATAATAACCATATGGTTGTGGATAATCATGTGAAGGTTGAAAATATGAAGGCTGTTCTGGTGGACAAAAGCCTTGAATGCTAATAGATGAATTACTATACCAAGGTTGCTAGAACTCGATCTCCTACCAGATGAAGAGCTTACAGAAGTATGCTTCTTACCTTTTCCTTTTGATGGAGCTTTAGGTTCACTTCTATTTCTCCTAGGTTCAGGAAACATATTTCCATCAAATTATAATCTATCACGGAAATGTCCACTAGTGGTACCAACCCCATATTCTCCTCCATACTGACTAGAAGACCTAATTTCAACTTTATCACCACTATGTCCATTATCGTCATCAATTGGACTTAAACTACCACCATCGGGTCCATCGCCACTCTGACTTGGTGTTGCACTAGAACTTAATGAGACAAATTTTGTTGTTGAGATTGATCAACATTTATTTCATCATCAGAGGTATCCATAGGCAACACATCGGCATTTTCACCATCTAACCATGGAGTCTCTTTCTTTTGAATCCATTCTGACAGTGGATCGACATCTTCAATGATATGATCAAGACTGATAGGACTAAAACTAGCATTTATATCATCAATGCTCATTCTTTTTATGCCTTATCTGAAGCCTCATATTATAGTTGGTAAACACTAGTTTCTCAAGTTTTTTTTATACTTCAACCTATTTCTTGCCTTGGTGTGAATATAACTAAATGTGCTCTAATTTTGTTCGCAATTTGATGTAGAAGTTATTTGTCTAAGCACTTTAATTGTTAATTTTTATAACTTAGGAACACATATGTCGTATATTACCCACCACTCAGCTGCATAATATTATTTAAATTTCAAAATAACTTCAAAATGTACAATATAATTAAATAATATAAATTAAATTAAATCAAATATTTTACTTAACTATTTACCCGAATTCATTTGCTTCCAACCTCTTTGTGCTTGTGGGGTACCGAATGTCTCATGTTTATTTCTAAATTGTAACAACTGCATAAATAAAGGATAGAGTAAAAATGAAAAAAATAATTCAATTTCAAGTTATGTAACTAAGTTGCAAATAATAATACTTGAATCTAACCTGATTAACCATTCTGACTTGAGTATCAAGAGAAGGTTCTAATATTTCAATTATTGATCTTGTACCTTCTAATGTTTCTATTAGTACATTCTTAGAATGTTCCACCTCAAATTGAAATTGAGGATTGAGAAAATAACCTAACCATAATTTTAAAAAAAATCATCAAATAATAATCTAAAGCTTAAAATAATAAAATATAAAAATATTTCTTAATTATATGAAATATTTTATCTTACTAGATGAATGTAAGTCAAAATGCATAAAATTCCATGTATTGTCAATAATATTTTCGTACTAGGTGAAATATCGACAATCTTGCTGAATTGTTCGTTTAGCTCTATCATCAGCTTCATAAATAAAGCCTATTGTTGGTTTTTCATCGCCATCCACAAGTCTCAATACTTTTACTAGGGGCTCATAAACTTTTATGAGGTTATTGGCTTTTTTTCCAAAAATATTTTCCCAAAACAATTTTTTTGGCTTAATAAATAGGCCCTAACTTTTTCTTTCCCATTTTGATTCTTTAAATTCCTATATATTTATAAGAAAAATTTTAAAATAATATAATTTAAATTATTTGGAACTAATAAAATCATTAAAGGTTGCAATATTTAAGTAATTATATTAACTAATTATAAAATATTGACATTTGAATTAAACATTTCTCTCAAACCTTGCTTTTACCTTGTTACTTGAATGAAATGAGTTGCAAATTAAGTAAGAGCGGGTCGAAATATTTGCTTCCCTTGTGTATAGTTCTTCATTAAATCAACAGTCCAAATGTGATTGTATATAAAGCAAGTCACTTTCTTAGGCTCATCCAACACTTTTGCTACACTGGGCTTTTTCCCAATATCTTCAAGACATAAATCTAAACAATGAGTTGCACATAAGGTCCAATATAGATGCTTTCTTTTCAACATTAATTTTTTTCCAGCGACTTTCATTGCTGCCTCATTATCAGTCACTATTTGGACAATGTAACTTTCTCCTATTTCTTCTACAACCAAATCTAACAAAATGTAGTAGAATTCAACATCTCTACTCTGAACACTCGAGACATCCACAAATTTATGAAAAATGGTTCCTTTACTGCAATAGACAAGGAAATTAATGATGTGCATTTGATTCAAATTGTTGGTCCAACCATCACACATTAGAGTTGCACCCAATTCTTTTTAATGAGTCTTTAGTCTATTTATCCAATCATGAACTCGTTGATACTTTAACTCTAAATATACATTTGAAACCTCATAAGGTGTTGGGAGCTTTACATCTTGTCCAACTTCTATTGACACTTGAATTAAGTTACACAACCATGGAGAGCTTGATAATTGAAAAGGGAAGTTGTTCATATATTAAAAATTTAGATACCGCTTCACCTATCTTCTTACGTAAAGTCTTTAAAAAAGAGCCACTGATCTTTAGTTGCTTTGAGCTTTTGCTTCTAGCCAAATCAAGTATAACTCACCTCAAGGTAAACTCAGACTCACTTGGGATGGATTTACTTGTTTTTTCTCCATAATTTTCTCCAACTGATCCATGAGAAGATTGCCCTTCTTCATAAATGTTACTCTAACCACTTGTACTACTATTTCGTCTAAGTTCTTCCCTTCTATGCCACTTGTGTTCTGATTGGATACTTTCTCGAGTTGCTTGCCTTATAGCATAAACCTCATCAATGAATTTCTCGTGTTCATCCTCTTCTCTTAATTGGGATAAGATTTTATCTATTCTCCTTTTTTTTGTCTATTTTCTTTATGTTCTTTCTTTCAATATATTCATCATACTTTTTCTAATGACATTTGTTAATAAAATAAAAATAATTTACATTTTATATTATTATCAATTATGTATAATCTTTATTGATAAATTTACAATAACATTTAAAAATAATAATAAAGTATCACATAACAGTAATATTAGGGTATCGTGCAACATTGTCGTTTTATGAGTAATGTGCTCTTTAAATCATGTTATTCCTCCTTTCATAACTTTACCACAAAGTTTGCATACAACATTTCCTTTCACATTTGGCACTGGAGTTCCAAAGTGCCAACCTATATCATTTCTTGCTGCACCCTTCAGTCCTTTAGTCGAGAGCTCTTCACGTGGTGGCATGCTGTATTTTTATTTATATATAAGAAACATAAAATTATATTTAGAAATATAAGCAATTCATTACTTATATTATCAACAATATAATACAAAAAAAACTAAACGTCACTAACATTGAAAAATTAAATTTATTATATAATTCATAATTTATTTATTTTTTTAAAAATAACAATTGATGCTATTATTAAAAAAGAGAATCAAAACAATTACAAGCCTTAATTACCTTAACCCTATCTGTCCATCTGTAACACCCCAAACCCGACCTAGACGTTATGGTCAAATCTAACATTGTTACGTAATATGATTGAAAATTTAGTTTTTGAGTATTGGAAAAATCATCATAAACTCTCAAAATCCCGGATTTATTCAAAAATTAAATCTTATCTAACTATTTTATTAAAAACATTGTTTGCTTGTATTTTCTAAAAACTCATCATTGTTGCAGCGGAAACTTCTTAAAAAGTGATATTTTGAAAACGCAATTCTTTATTTGAAAATCTTTCATTTTGCAGAAAAGCAAATTTTGTCGACTAAAACGTTTAAATAGTATTAAGGAAAATACGAAAATAAATTTTTAAATCTAAAACAATCCAAAAAATGTCCACAGAGTCCAAAATTTATAGAACCCAAATACCAAAATTTAAATAAAACAAATTTAAATAAATTATGGCATTAATCGAGTTCCCGATTACAACGATCCACCTAAGTTTGAGAATTACCTAAAAATACTAGTCAAACAAAGAGTGAGTTCACAAAACTAACTTCAACGTACTAACATAAATATTCGACATTAAACCTCAAATACACTTCTCACCTTCCAAAAAACAACAGTTCACCAACAATCCTAAACTGCTAGGGGATCAACCTCCTTTCCAACCTCACCTAAAATGCAGTCGAGTAACATGCGAAAGGCTTCTAACCCAAAATTAAACGAGAAAAGAAAAGAAGAAAGAAAAATAGCAAGCATAAACTCCACTTACAATAAAAAAACAAGATTCAAGAAAACCCACACGAACCACCGACACCAAGAACGAAATGCACAATAGAAGGACTAAGAGTGATGTTGCGAAAAGAAGAATGAAAGAACAAAAAACAAAACAAAGAAAATCTAAAAACAGGTTTAAAGAAGAATGGCGGTGTGTGGACTTGGAAGAAAAACAAAAAAAAAAGAAACAAAGAACAAATTGTGAAAAAAAAAAAACAGAAGCAAGAACATGGGAAAGTGGTTTTGCTAAAATAAAAACTAACCCCTTAATTTAGTAATTAAAATCCAACAATAATTAAACCCCCAACAAATTAAATATTTTCAACTTAAACACTAACTCTCTAACTAAGCAGCCCCTAAAGATATTTAACAAAATAAAAACACCCCCTTTCCATGTAAAAACTCGAACCAATGACCTTCAACCCACATTGAAGACACTTAACCACTAAAGTAAGTACCAACTAATGAAAAAAATTATCCAAAACAAAAAGTTAAAGATTATGGGGAATTACACCATCCTTCATTGGTCACCCAAACGATGCATTGAAAAACATATAATCAAAATAAAAAAGAAAATGTAACACCCCAAGCCCGGCCTAGACGTTATGGTTAAATCTGGCGATGTCACATGAAAGTGCTTTCGGAAACTAAGTCGTTAATAAACCATTTCCCCGTTTAAATAATTTTCGTTATCTTATATTATCTCTAAATCAAGTCATTTGTTTTTAAAACGTTATCCATTTATTAACAAGTCGTTATAATTTGCGAAAGCTTTTAAAACGGATTGCATAGTGATGAGTGTTTTGAAAGAAAACATTTGTAATTTTTGAAAATCCATGCTAGTGATTATAAATCATAAGCAATGATAACAAATCCCAAATTAAAGTAAAAATCCATAAAAGTCATATTACAGTAAAAATACCCTAAGTAATAATACTTAAAAACATAATCAAGTAAGAAAGTATATGCGGTTGTGTAATCCCCATGCAATTATACAGTCAAAATGCAAGCAATCGTAGACTGGGCCTAAGCCCTTCACAGTAGCAGTATCAATTTTGGCCTTAGCCCATTAAAGTATCAGTAACAGTGACAGTATCAAAATGCGTTTCCTACCTAACCAACTGCTATACACCATCTCCTATCCAACCCTACACTACTGTGAGGAATAAATTGCCCACCCATCCCTACACTTACAAATTAGCACTGGTTACGGCACTAAACAGTATTTGCAGCAGAGCTACCAGTATAATAGTGATATCGTGTGATATGTAGTAATAAAATTTATAAAAACTGATCACACCAAAAACTAACTAATATCACAATTTTAAGGCAAGCGCACCTATCGAACAGTAGTATAGTTTAGCGACAAGACCGAGTTATCATACGTAAGGGAATTAAAAGTACTAGTACTCACTTCCTTTCTATTATCTAACCTAAAAATAAAAAGGGTTTGTGAAACTAATTCTAAAACTAAGCTAAGAATGCACAAAAAGTAAATTGGGGAAAAACTCTCGGGAAAGCTAATTGATATGGGCAATACTCAAGGGAGAATCCACCTAGACTTCACTTGTTATTAACCTCTTGAACTAGACGATTTCTTCACTTGACTTGATCCGTAGAGATCCCTAACCTATGTTAATACCTCCGTCGAGGATAAGAACAACTAATCCTAGGTTGTTTAACTAAGGTTTCTTTCTAGTTAACACCCCTAGGTTGCATTAATTCGATCTATAGATCCCCCTATTAGGTTTGAACCTAATCCAGTAGATTTATGTCTCCCTATGTCTAGGGTTGCATGCAACTCCACTTAATTATGGTAGATCTACTCTTAAAATAGGGACTTTTGCTCCTCTACCTAAGCACATCAGTTTCTTGACTTAATACCTAGGATTATTAAACCAAGAATTAAGAACACATAATTAAGAACAATTCAAGTATTTATCATATAATTCAAGAATGAATAATAACAAGGTCTGTCTTAGGTTTCATCCCCCTCAAGTATTTGAGGGGTTTAGTTCATAATTAATAAAGAAAACATCTCAGAAGAAATAATATAACAAAACATAAAGAACCCAAAAACCCTTGAAGGAATTTAGGGAGATCCTCTATCTTGATGTAGAATTTCAGCTTCTGGGATGAATCAATCGGCTTCCCTTGGAGTAATTCCTTGTTTTCACTCGTTGTGTTGGCAGAAATATGGCGCTCCTTTTGGGAGAAAAGAGTACACCCTTAGAGTTGCCTCCTAGGGTCTTTATATAGAGCTTTGGGATGCCTTTCTTAGCCTCTAAGTATCCAATTCCGAGTGAAATTACACTTCCTCACGATAGGGACACGGCCGTGTGCCACACCTGTGTGGTTTCGATAAGAGGCCGTGTGCGGGCCTGTTGATGGTGGCACGGCCGTGTGGCTTGGCCGTGCTTGTCGGGGCTTGGTCGTGTTAGACCTTATATGGCACGGCCGTGTGCCACGGCCGTGTGGTGACTCCTTGGGCCGTGTTGTTTTCACATTTTGGCCCATTTTCTTCGTTTTCAACTCGTTTTTCGTTCTTTTCTCTTTCTTATGCTCGCCTGAGTATATAACATGAAATAGAAGGGTTAAGAGCACCAATTCTGACAAAATTGATAATAGTTCATCCAAAATATAGGCTAAACATGAGGTAAAAATATGTATAATTTATCATTTATCAAATACCCCTACACTTAAGCCTTTGCTTGTCCTCAAGCAAAATCTCAGTCCCTAATTAAGAATCATTCCTCTCAACTCACAATCTTTATCAATAATGTTTCAAACTAATTCACAAGCAGTCATACAATGAAAATTCAATCAGAAGAACATTAAAGATTTAATTACTTTAAGTTGAGAATTTTATCATTGAAACATAAGTTTTCTTCCCCGCTCCTAAGTAACTATCTCTTGATCAAAATTAACAAGATTTGACATCCTCACTAAAGATTCACTCTATCCACTTAAGGTGTTTAGGGTTCATGAATTAAGTACTCTCTAGTCAACCTGAAAAGTTATTACCATAGGCTTGCTAGAGAATCAAATCTCTACACTGTAGACTGATATGATACATCAATCAAAATGTCTTTCAATGGTTGTAATGGGGCTTGGTTAGGGGTGTTGTCACAAGCTGAAAAAGAAGGTTAAAATTGAGATTGAACTAAAAAATTATCTAGCTAGAAAAATCTCTGTCACTGGAACATATTCATCGAGCTAGTTCTTATGATAACATCTTTTCTGCCTTGGTAGCCTTAAAATAGAAATATGAAAAAAGAAATTTAAACTATTACAACTAGATTAACTATATATTTACACTTTTTTTTTAAGAACAATTCAAGTACAATACAATAAATTGAATATTTACAACTTTACAATCTGGAAAGAGAATAAAGCTAGATAATAATTCAACTCGAATCTTGACAAAAATAGGGATCAAAGTAATTGAATGAAATTCAACAAAAACGGGTTATTGGTTAATAGTTTAAAGGTAAGTCAAAGAATAGGTTGTTAGGCTCAATAAGGTTCACTAGGGGTTAATTTATGGAGGTAGGCTTTTGTGGAGTAAGTGGGTTAAATCCTAGGAGCCTTTATCATATCGGTATATCAAATCAATGATGTGGTCTTGACATGTATAATCAAAGCAAGTTCTAGAATAACAATTCAGTATTGACTCACTCAAAGCAATAATAAAAGTAATCACGAAAGGATGTATGCTCAAAAGGCTCAAAAATCTCACCAGAATTATGGCTTTTGATGTCAATCCTACGAATTTCAAATCTCAAGATAATACTTAAAATTAAGGAAAATAACTTATGAAAAAAATTGGGTTCTCAAAAATTTCAACTTATCATGATTGATTCTCTAATGTTTTAAAGTTTGAATAATCAAAGTACAAGCACCTATGTCTTAATTCTCACATATCAATAAAAATCATAAATCAATCAGAATATATTCCTAATAGGAGATTGAAGATAATGCAATTGAGAACAATGCATCAGATTTCAGGGTTTCATAGATAATGTAATGCTTGAAAGTAAATTTCCCCCTACACTTAAGATGTACATTGCCCTCAATGTACAAAGAAGCATTAGTAGCAATAGAAGCACAAGATCATAAGATAGAAACTCCCTGAATTTTGGATAAATTTGTGAGACAGAGATTTGACTTGGAAGAGTCGGCAGTTGTGGCAGGGTTGTCCCATTGTTATATAGATATGAGCTGTAAGGCTCCTTTGAAACTGTGAAAGTATTTATTAGTCGTGGGGAATTTGGATTAATGGAATATGTTTGTTAGGGGTTGGCCGATATGAAATAATTAAAAATAAAGAAGGAACATAAATTAAATTCTAAAAATACTAAAAATGAAAAAGATAAAATGAACTAAAAAATAAAAGTAAAAGTAAAAAAGAAAATAAAGTTAGAAGAAAAGGTGAAAATAAAGATCAGTGTTCAGATAAAAGTTAAGATAAAAATAAAGTTAAGAGGAATAGAAGTTTCTAATCTTCAGATGGATCACGCGGTGGCGATGGTGAAGTGACGTGGAGGTGCTGGCATATCTACTGTAATGTTGCATCGATGTGATCGAAGTGCTGGAAGCATTGCTGCTCGAATCTGGATAGGCACTTAGATATGTCAGCATAGGTGGTTGCTACATGAGATGGGCGACGAGGGGGTGGCGGCTCGGTAGGTGCATCCTTCTCTGGTGGTGGTAGTGGGACATCATCAGGAATGTCCTCGGTATCCTCGGCCTCCTGAATGAGACGGTACTGAAAAGGGTCGCCTCCTGGCCTCCGTTGGATCATCCTCATATGGTGCATAATCTGGATCCCATGAGGGGACATCTAGCCTATGAGTGTGTATGAGGATGTCTGGGCCGCTGTGTTGAGGAGCTTGAAGTGACGGGCCAAGGGTGTAATGTACGGGCCCATGGATATGACGCCCCTATGATGATGCTCGGTCTGGTGCTGCATGGCGTGCGCGATAAAGTAGGCGAGGTCAATAGGGTACGCGTTCACCATGCTCCATAAAAAATAGGCGTCATGGGTGTTGATGACGCCTGTGCTCTCCCGTCTACCTGTCAAGGTATGTGCGAGAAGAGCGTGAAGGTACCTTAATGAAGGGGGGAGGGCGGTCACCTTTGTACGACTGGGGTTGTAGGAGGGATAGCCTGGGGCGATGTTGTACCAACAATCTACGAGTTTGAGGTGGATACAACTGGGAAGCGTAGGAAAGTCTTCCTCTTCCATGAACTGTTCTGTGTAGAGGCCGAGAGCTGAGCCGAACTCTGGTACGCTAAGGTGGCGTACACAACCTCCTAAGCGAAACTGGACTGTGCCGGGATCATCGAACTGGCTCATGATGGTCTGAAGATGAAAGGTGGAGTAGAACTCTAGAGTGAGTTCAAGGTATGTAGGCTCAATGATTCAGAAGAACTGCTCCCAAAGATCTGTCATCAGTAGGGCTCGGACTGCGTTTACGAGGTTAACTTTCTCTAGTGCATCCCAATCAATGCATCGGCCTACGCTTAATGTACGTTCCCGTAGTATCTGAAATAACTCTTCTTGGGAGGCTTGGGAAAATGTGATAAACGTGTGGCGAGCCTTGGAGGTGGGCCTCGATGATGAGCCACTTAGCCCCTTTCGTTTTTTGGAAGGCAGAGCAGTAGTTCTTTTCCCACGTGACGATGACATGATGCCTAACAATAAAATAACAAACATTAGTCTTAAAAATCGAAATTAAATTGACTCAAAAACTATATATGAAATATAATGAAGATTAAAATAATGATGTTCCTAAAAACATAAACTGGGGACTAACCTAAATAGTATAATTTATCCATGATATCAAAATCAAGCAACATGAGAATGTATTTATACTAAATGCATGAGAAAAATGGCAATCAAATGTGATTTTAAGTGGCATGCAATCATGAAATGTTCTATAATATTCTAGATTTATCATCCTAGTGTAACTAATTCCATGCTTGAACCAATTCTAAATCATGATATAGAGAATAAATAAAATAGATTAGTAAAAATTAGAGAGAAAAATGTGAAAATAGAACCAAATGGGAGAGGTGCACGGTCGTGGGCAAGGAGTTGAACAGTCGTGGGGCACTTTCCACGGGCGTGGGATTGTCCTATACGAGCATGGTGGTGTTTTGAGGATCGAGGGTGGCATTTATGGTGGTGGGGAAGAAAAATTTTAGGGTTTGAGTGAGGGTCAAAATGAATAGTGGCCCCTATTTATAGTTTTTGGGGTCACACGGGCATGGTACACGCCCGTGTGACTCGGGTTTTGCCCGTGTGATTCGAAATTCGGTGGTTTTGGCGCGCCTGGTTCGAAGTACACGCCCGTGTTGTCCATCTCGCACGGCCGTTTGTGATTTTGTTTGCTTTTCACACGGTCGTGTGATAGGTCACACGGCCGTTTGCGATGAGGTTTTGTTATTCACACGGTCGTGTAGGTAGTCACACGGCCGTGTCTAAATCGACAGTGTCGGCCACGATTTGGGGACACGGGTATGTGGCTTTGTGTAAGCCTGTGTCTAAGTTGAAAGGTTGCCACGGCCATGTCGCATGGCCTGTTGTTTTGTCAGTAGCCCGTGTTTTTGGGAAAATTGCGCTCTATTTACACACGGCCTGGGTGCATGACCGTGTCTCTACTTTAAATGTTTACACGGCCTTAGGCACGCTCGTGGGCATGGCCATGTAGTCCTAAATTTCTGCATTAAAAAGGGTTAGTTGATACATAAAAATACTAAAATCAGAAATAAAAGAAAAGTTACTAAGTTAGTGCTTGGGTTGCCTCCCGAGAAGCGCTTATTTAGAGTCTAAGCTAGACTCTGCCTGGATGTATCACGAAGGGATTTCGTGGAGCTGAAGCTCCTCCCTGTTATCTTTAAAATTCTCACCTCTATAGTGTTTAAGCCTATGGCCGTTTACCTTGAAAGTACCGTGGTTAAGGTGAGTTACCTCAATTGTGCCGTATGGAAAGACAGTTTGAACAGTGAATGGACCTAACTACCTTGACTTGAGTTTTCCAGGAAATAGTTTCAGCCTTGAGTTGTAGAGTAAGACAAGATCACTTGTTTTGAACTGCTTAGGTTGTCTCAGTCGTTTGTCATGGCGTCGCTTCATGGCTTCCTTATATAGTCGTGAGCTCTCGTAGGCATTGCAACGCCATTCATCTAGCTCGTTTAACTGCATTAATCTTTTCTCTCCTGCAAGCTTAAAATCAAGGTTTAAAAATTTAACAGCCCAGAATGCTTTATGTTCAAGTTCAAATGGCAGATGACAACTTTTTCCGTAGACAAGTTTATAAGGAGATGTTCCTATGGGTTTTTTAAAAGCAGTTCTATAGGCCCATAAAGCATCGTCTATCTTTCTTGACCAATCTTTTCTATTTGTTTCTATTGTTTTCTCTAAGATGCGTTTTAGTTCCCTATTTGTTATTTCGACTTGGCCACTGGTTTGTGGATGATAAGGGGTAACTGTTCTATGGTGTACTCCATACCTTTTTAAAACTTTTTCAAATTAGGCATTGCAAAAATGGGTACCCCTATCACTAATAATTATCCTAGGTGTTCCAAACCGGGAGAAAAGTTTCTTCAAAAATCGTACTACCATTCTAGCATCATTAGTAGGTAAGGCTTGGGCTTCCACCCATTTTGACATATAATCTACTGCTACTAGGATGTACTTGTTCCCAAATAAAGTAGGGAATGTACCCAAGAAATCAATACCCCATACATCAAATATTTCACATGAAAGTATATAGTTCTGAGGCATTTTGTTATGTTGGGAAATATTACCTATTCTCTGGCATTTATCACAAGAGGTCACATACCTATTGGCATCTCTGAAAAGTGTAGGCCAGTAAAAGCCTGATTCGAGTACCTTATGAGCAGTTCTAGTTCCACTGTGATGTCCTCCTATGGGTCCTGAATGGCAGTGATTTAAAATCTGGTATGCTTCTATCTCAGTAACGCATCTTTAAATAACCTGATCTGCACAAATTCGAAAAAGAAAAGGATCTTCTGAAAAGTAGTTTTTCACATCAGCAAAGAATCACTTCTTTTGCTGATGGGTCAGCCCTTTTGGGGTTATGTTAGCTGCTAAATAATTTACAAAATCAGTAAACTAGGGAACTGCTGCATCTGCTAAGGCTAGGAGTTGTTCTTCAGGAAACAAATCGTTTATTTTATCGAGGTACTTGTGTTGTGTGTTTTCTAGTCTTGAAAGGTGATCTGCTGCCAAGTTTTCAGCTCATTTCTTATCCTTTATTTCTACATCGAATTCCAATAACAATAGAATCCATCTTATTAATCGAGGTTTTACATCAGTTTTAGTTAAAAGATAGCGAAGAGCAGAATGGTCAGTATAACAATGACTTTTGACAAAATTAAATAAGATCTGAATTTGTCAAATGCAAAAATAACGGCTAGCAATTCTTTTTCTGTGGTAGTATAATTTGCTTAAGCGGTTGTCAAAGTTCTGCTAGCATAATAAATCGGTTGAAAATGCTTGTCTCTTCACTGTCCCAAAACTAGACCTACTGCAAAATCACTCGCATTGCACATTAGTTCAAAAGGTAGATTCCAATCAGGTGAAATCATAATTGGGGCATTGACTAACTTTTCTTTGAGAGTGTTAAAAGATTCTAAACATTCCTGATCAAAGTTGAAAAGCATGTCTTTTTCTAGTAATTTCGTTAAAGGCTTAGCTATTTTAGAAAAATCCTTAATAAATTTGCGATAAAAACTGGCATGTCCTAAAAAGCTTCTTATAGCCTTAACTGAATTAGGGGGAGATAATTTTTCAATGGTTTCAATTTTTGCTTTATCTACCTCTATCCCTTTACTAGAAATTTTATGTCCTAATACAATATCCTTTTGAACCATAAAGTGGCATTTTTCCCAGTTTAGCACTAAATTTGTCTCTTCATATCTTATCAAAACACGTTTTAAATTATTAAGACAGAGTTGGAAAGAATTACTGAAAACTGAAAAATCATCCATAAATACCTCCATGATGTCTTCCACAAATTCATTGAAAATAGCTAGCATGCATCGCTGAAAAGTAGCAGGAGCGTTACATAAACCGAAAGGCATTCTGCGATAAGCAAACGTACCGTATGGACATGTGAATGTCATTTTCTCCTGATCTTCTGGAGCTATCAAGATTTGGAAGTAACCAGAGAAGCCATCTAGGAAACAATAATACATGTGACCTGATAATCTTTCCAACGTTTGATCAATAAAAGGTAAGGGAAAATGATCTTTTTGAGTTGCATCATTTAGCTTTCTATAATCAATGCAAACTCTCCATCTAGTGACTGTTCTTGTAGGTATTAACTCTTTTTTGTCATTAGACACCACAATCATGCCTCCCCTTTTAGGAACAACCTGCACCGGACTTACCTAAGAACTGTCAGAAATAGGATAAATAATGCCTGTATTTAGAAGTTTAATGACCTCGACTTTTATGACTTCCTTCATGTTAGGATTCAATCGTCTCTGAGCTTGCATTGATGGTTTATATTCATCTTCCATTAAAATTTTGTGTGTGCAAAAAGAAGGATTAATTCCCTTAATATCTGAAATTTTCCAAGCTATAGCCTGCTTGTACTCCCTTAACATATGGAGTAGTTCCCCTTTTTCTGCAATGCTCAAATCTGATGCAATAATAACTGGTAAATTTGAATTTTCCCCTAAAAAAGCATATTCTAAGTGATCTGGCAGTTGTTTTAACTCTAATTTAGGGGGTTCATCAATGGAAGGTTTCTGTCTCAACGCATCATTCATCTTTATACTTTCATAACTTATGTGTCTTGTGATAATTTCATTAGAATCTAATTCTTTTCCTACTTCTTCAATTTCAGTGGTGGCTTCATCTTCCCCCCACCTTGAACAAGACACAGTTCCAATGTGTCTACGAGAGAAAGTTCCTGAAAATTATCTTGAACAAAGTAATCGATAATATCAACAAAATAACATGAATCATCTTGTTCTTTAGAAAATCTCATGGCATCATAGATTTTAAAAACGACTTCTTCCTCACCAACTCTAAGTACTAATTTACCATCCCCTACATCGATAATAGCTCTAGCAGCAGTTAAGAATAGGCGTCCCAAAATTAAAGGCACCTCAATATCCTTATCCATGTCAAGCACAACGAAATCAACAGGGAATATAAATTTATCTACCTTTACTAGCACATCTTCGATGATTCCCCTAGGATATTTAACAGATCTATCAGCTAGTTGAATACTCATTCTAGTGGGCTTTGGTTCACCTAGACCTAGTCGCTTGAACATTTTGTAAGGCATTGGATTAATGCTAGCACCTAAATCAGCTAAGGCTTTATCAATAATTAAACTACCAATTAAACAAGGAATAGTAAAACTCCCTGGATCTTTCAGTTTTGCCGGCAGTTTATTTTGGAGAATAGCTGAGCATTCCTCGTTGAGTTCCACTGTGGCTAATTCTTCCAACTTCCTTTTATTTGTTAGAAGTTCTTTAAGAAACTTCGCGTACTTCGGCATCTGCGAAATTGTTTCAACAAAAGGTAAGTTAATATGTAATTGTTTAAAAAATTCAAGAAATTTACCTAATTGAGCCTCTGTGCGGTCTTTCTTCAACTTTGCCGGATATGGAATGGGCGATTTGTATTCCTTGAGTGTTGGTGGAGTGTTTTCCTTGGGTTCATCTACCTTATCTTTTGGAGCTTCTTGAATAGGCTTTTTTTCTAGTTCAGCAAGTATTTTCCCATCTCTTAAAGTAATTGCTTTGATATGTTCTTTGGGATTTGGCTCAACGTTACTTGGTAGTCCACCTTGTGGTCTCTCCGAAATTAATTTTGCAAGTTGACCGATTTGATTTTCAAGCCCTTGAATTGATGCTTGTTGGTTCTTTAGTGCCGTTTCAGTGTTTTGAAAACGGGTTTCTAATGCAGCCATAAATTTGGTGAACATCTCTTCAAGATTCGACTTTTTCTCTTATTGTGGTGGTGGCTGTTGAAATCCCGGAGGAGGCTGTTGTCTTTGATTTCCTTGTCCTCCCTATGAAAAATTGGGGTGATTTCTCCATCCTGCATTGTAAGTATTACTATAAGGGTTATTTTGAGGTCTAGAATTGTTACCCATATAGTTGGCTTGCTCAGTTTCTATGCTGTGTCCATAAGATGAGTAGTCTGGATTGAACATATTTCCTGGAGTTGCGTCGCACTGCATTACTGGTTGTGCCTGCGTAGAACCAACCAAATTATCAAACTTTTTATTTAGAAGTTCTACTTGGTTAGTAAGCATAGTGACAGCATCAATATTATAAACTCCTGCGGCTTTTGTCGGCTTTGTCCGCATGACTTGCCATTGATAGTTATTTAGCGACATCTCTTCAATAAACTCATAAGCTACTTTTGGCATTTTGTTGTTAATTGTTCCTCCTGCGGCTGCATCGATCATTTGCCTTGTCGACGGGTTCAAATCGTTGTGAAAGGTTTGAACTTGTAACCATAGAGGTAATCCATGATGAGGGCATCTTCTCAAAAGATCCTTGTCTCTCTCCCAGGCATCGTAAAGTTTTTCTAAATCCATCTGCACAAAAGAAGAGATATCGTTTCATAATTTAGCTGGAGGAAAATATTTAAGTAAAAAATTTTCTGTCATCTGTTCCCATGTAGTGATTGAGCCTCGTGGTAAAGAATTTAACCATTGTTTGGCTTCATTTGTCAAAGAGAATGGAAATAGCCTTAGACGAATGGCATCATCAGAAACGCCATTAATTTTAAAAGTATCACAAAGTTCCAAAAAGTTGGCTATGTGTGAATTCGGATCTTCATCCTGTAAACCATCAAACTGCACAAATTGCTGAATTATCTGAATAGTGTTAGGTTTTAATTCAAAATTATTTGCAGCGATGGCAGGTCTAATAACGCTAGTTTGAGTACCAACCAAACTAGGTTTAGCATAATCATACATAGTGCGAGGCGCTTCATCTGGTTCTGCGGGTAATGCTAGAGGTGGTTGAATGTTTTGATTTGCTTCCATTTCTTCTATAGGTTCAGGTTCTTGGTCTTGTTCTGGATAATGTAGGCTTCGTCTGATCTCTCTGCAAGTTCTGCGAACTGTCGCTTCTAAATCTTCATCAAAAAGTAGTGGTCCTCCTAGGTTTCTTCTAGTCATAAACTAGAGATACCTAGAAGGGTAAAAGCAAAGAAAATAAAATAAATTAAATTAAATAAAAAATAAAAATAAAAAGATGAAAATAAATAAAACTAGTAATGGCTAAAGTAATAGAAATCGAGTTTTCGTAATATTTTAGTTCCCCGGCAACGGCGCTAAAAACTTGATATCGCGTGATATGTAGTAATAAAATTTATAAAAACTGATCACACCAAAAACTAACTAATATCACGATTTTAAGGCAAGCGCACCTATCGAACAGTAGTATAGTTTAGCGGTAAGACCGAGTTATCGTACCTAAGGGAATTAAAAGTACTAGTACTCACTTCTTTTCTATTATCTAACCTAAAAATAAAAGGGGTTTATGAAACTAATTCTAAAACTAAGCTAAGAATGCACAAAAAGTAAATTGGGGAAAAACTCTCGGGAAAGCTATTTGATATGGGAAATACTCAAGAGAGAATCCACCTAGACTTCACTTGTTATTAACCTCTTGAACTAGACGATTTCTTCACTTGACTTGATCTGTAGAGATCCCTAACCTATGTTAATACCTCCGTCGAGGATAAGAACAACTAATCCTAGGTTGTTTAACTAAGGTTTCCTTCTAGTTAACACCCCTAGGTTGCATTAATTCGATCTATGGATCCCCCTATTAGGTTTGACCCTAATCCAGCAAATTTATGTCGCCCTATGTTTAGGGTTGCATGCAACTCCGCTTAATTATGGTAGATCTACTCTTAAATAGGGACTTTTGCTCCTCTGCCTAAGCACATCAGTTTCTTGACTTAATACCTAGGATTATTAAACCAAGAATTAAGAACACATAATTAAGAACAATTCAAGTATTTATCATATAATTCAAGAATGAATAATAACAAGGTCTGTCTTAGGTTTCATCCCCCTCAAGTATTTGAGGGGTTTAGTTCATAATTAATAAAGAAACCATCTCAAAAGAAATAAGATAAAAAAACATAAAGAACCTAAAAACCCTTAAAAGAATTTAGGGAGATCCTCTGTCTTGATGTAGAATCCTGGCTTCTGGGATGAATCAATCGGCTTCCCTTGGAGTAATTCATTGCTTTCACTCCTTGTGTTGGTAGAAATATGGCGCTCCTTTTGGGAGAAAGGAGTACACCCTTAGAGTTGCCTCCTAGGGTCTTTATATAGAGCCTTGGGATGCCTTTCTTAGCCTCTAAGTATCCAATTCCGAGTGAAATTGCACTTCCTTATGACAAGGACACGCCCGTGTGCCACGCCCGTGTGGTTTCGATAAGAGGCCATGTGCGAGCGTGTTGATGGTGGCACGGCCGTGTAGCTTGGCTGTGCTTGTCGGGGCTTGGCCGTGTTGGACCTTTTGTGGCACGGCCGTGTGCCACGGTCGTGTGGTGACTCCTTGGGCCGTGTTGTTTTCACATTTTGGCCCATTTTCTTCGTTTTCGGCCCGTTTTTCGTTCTTTTCTCTTCCTTATGCTCGCTTGAGTATACAACATGAAATAGAAGGGTTAACAGCACCAATTCTCACAAAATTGATAATAATTCATCCAAAATATAGGCTAAACATGAGGTAAAAATATTTATAATTTATCATTTATCAAATAGGTTTAGAGCCATTAGTGATTTGTAGCAGAGTTGCCAGTACAATACACTTCCTCCAATCATATTATCCCAACCCCATGCAATGCATCATACAATTATAACATGCCATCTCATGAAAACATGCATATAATCAGAACAATATGAATATCATGCTTAGTATACATTAATACATTTTCTACTGTCATACAGTCAATTAGGGGTTTAAATAAAATTTACCGACCTACAGTAGGTTCACAGTCGACTCGGGTGACCCATGCAACCTTAGTAGTCAAACAGTGAAAATGGTCCCTCAAGCCCATGTTGTATGCCCAAGTGGGCCCACGCGCTTGGCCATGCGGATCACACGACCTGGCCCAATAATCCCACACGCCCGTGTGGTTCACCCGTGTGGGGCCCATACGCCTGTGCGGCTCACACGGCCCAATTCGACCCGACTCAAGAATTGCACATGGCTAGCCTCGATGATTACACGCTCGTGTTCGGTCACACAGCCTACCGCACAGGCGGCCTCATGCCTGTGTGAGGTCAACTTTTTACTTTTTCCTGCTTTTTCTCAATTTCCATTCTTAGAGTCGTGTTTACAACCTAGTTACGAAAATGCGCACATAGTCCTTGAGCACTCCAAATCTAAGTTCAACCACAAACATTCGATTAGTTGCATGTCAACCAAATTTAAACGACCCTAAACGAAAACACTTAATCACTTAGGCGACAACCACTTACCCTATTTGAACAACTGAGGCCCGACCCACTTAAACCATTGAGAACGAATGATCACTATGCTCATGCAATCCAATCGAATTCGTATTCACAAATAATCACATGAACAGTTTGAACAAAATCAAAACTCAAACTTACCGAAAGCGCAAGACTGCACACCGAAAAAGGAACTATCGACAAATAACCCAAAGGCAACTGCCAAAGGTACAACAATTTGACAAAGAACAAAGATGAAGAGAACGACAACTATGGGAAAAAGAAATCGACATAGAGAGGGATACCGAAGCAAAAAAAGTATCAAAAAGAAATAGGCATAGAGAGGGATACCGAAGCAAAAAAAGTATTTGCAAAGGTGAAGGAATAATCGTCTGTCGAAGGAAGGACAAAGTCAAAAGGAAATAAAAGGTGTAGCTAAGAATCACTTAACAATATTCAACCAATAGAAAAGAGCAAATGAGAAAAAGAGAAAAAATGACAGCAACAGTTTGGAGGAGAGCACCTTTGTCGCAGAGAAGAACAAATTCGGAGAAGAAAGAGAATGAAATGAAACAATAAAACATAAAAAAAGTAGCAGAAACCTTTAGCAAAGATTTGACCCCCAAGAAGTGAAAACCATCGATAGAAAACAAAAATAGAGAGAAAAATACAACCCAAAGCCGAAATCTTGAGAAGCAAGAGTTCAAATTTGGCACCAACTCTCCCAGTATCCTCAAATTCCAATATTTTTCTCCCCAAATCCCTCAAAATCGTCCAACCCTCCTTCAACCACCTAATTCAAATTCCACTACAACTCTTTAGTAGTTCGGTTAGACTCAAATACCCACACGGCATTAGCAGCAAAATAAAACACTCCATTGCGCATACCAAGACTCGAGCTCAAGACCACCAACACTTTGCCACCTTACTTATCCACTAGACTAGCAGGCCCATTCTGACATGTTTTTCCAATATTTATTTTTTAGCGTACTCGCTAGAGATAGGGGTTTATTCAATTAAAAACAAAAATTTTTGCCCAAGCCAAAGCTTGAACCCAAAACTTCTTAGACACTCCTAGAACACTTAACCACTGAAGCTGATAAATATTTGTGTCACAAACATATAGGAATAATTATAATGGATTTTTTTAGGGGCGCTACAACTCTACCCCCTTAAAGAAAATTTCAGCCTCGAAATTTTACCTGGTCAGAATAGATGAGGATACTACTGTTGCATCGCATCCTCAGGCTCCCACGTGGCCTCCTCAGAACTATGATTACGCCAAATAACCTTAACCAGTGGAATCGACTTCCTCCTCAGAATCTTTACATCACGATCTGATATCTGAACTGGCTCCTCCTCAAAAGATAAGTCCGGTCTAACCTCGATCTTTTCCTCTAAGACAATGTGCATAGGATCAGAGCGGTAGCGCCTCAACATCGATCCGTGAAAAATACCATAAATCTGCTCCATCTTTGGAGGTAGCTCTAACTGGTAGGTAACTGGTCCCACTCGTCTTAGTATGTGGTAAAGCCTAATAAACTTAGGGCTCAACTTGCCCTTACGACCAAATCTCAGTATCTTCTTCCATGGTGAGACCTTGAGAAACGTGAAATCCCCCACAAAATACTCTATCTCTCGACGCTTCAGATCTACATACAACTTTTGTCTATCAAATGCATCTTTTAGTCGATCTCGGATTAATCTAACCTTATCATTGGTATTAGAAACCAGTTCAGGGCCCAGAATATAATGCTCGCCCAACTCAATCCAACACAGGGGAGTGCGACACTTACGGCTATAAAATGCCTCGTAAGGTGCCATCTGTATGCTAGACTGGTAACTATTGTTGTAAGCGAACTCTGCAAGCGGCAGGTAATCCTCCCAACTACCTTGGAAATCAATCACACAACTCTTTAACATGTCCTCTAATATCTGAATCACCCTCTCTGAATGACCATCCATCTGAGGATGGAACACAGTACTGAAGTTCAATCTTGTACCCAGAGCTTTATGTAACTTCTTCTAGAATCGAGACGTGAAGCGAGGATCCCTATCAGATATTATTGAAATCAGTACCCTATGAAGTCTCACTATCCCCAATACATACAGTTTAGCCAGCTTCTGTAGAGAGCAGTCAGTCCAAACCGGTATGAAATGGGCGGACTTGGTCAATCAATCCACGACCCACACTGAATCCTTCTTAGTAGGCGTTAGGGGCAACCCACTGACGAATTCCATAGCCACTCTCTCCCACTTCCAAAGAGGAATCTTAACTGACTGTAATAGACCCGAAGGTAACTGATGCTCAGCCTTAACCTGCTGGCATGTCAGACACTTACTCACAAAATCATTAACCTCTCGCTTAAGTCTTGGCCACCAATACAACTCACGATGGTCTCTATACATCTTATTTCCACCAAGATGTAAAGCATAAGGACTACTATGCGCCTCTCGTAGTATAGACTGCCTCAATTCAGTATCGTTTGTACACAGACTCTCCCACAAAAATAGATTATCCCTTTACTATTCAGTCCAAAATCCAATGTATTGCCACTCTCAATCTGTCGGAATTGAAAACCCAGTGACTCATCCTCTAGCTTTTTACCCTTAATCTGCTCGACCCACATTAGTTTAACCTGGAGTTCAGCCAACAGACTACCATCATCAAATAAACTGAGACGAGTAAACATTGCCCTCAAATCAGTCATAGCCTTTCAGCTCAGTGCATCGGCCACCACATTGGCCTTACCAGGGTGTTATTCAATTGTACAATCGTAACCCTTTAGTAGCTCAATCCATCTACACTGCCTAAGGTTCAGCTCTGTCTGAGTGAGGAGATATTTGAGACTCTTGTGATCAGTGTAAATGATACACTTCTCACCATACAAGCAATGGCTCCAGATTTTCATTGCGAATACCACTGCGGCCAACTCCAAGTCATGTGTCGAATAATTCACTTCATGAGTCTTAAGCTATCGAGATGCATTACCTTACCCTCTTACATCAGCACACATCCCAAACCAACATGTGATGCATCACTGTATATGTAAACTCTTTCCCCGACTCTGGCTGTATCAAAACTGGGGCCTCGGTCAGTATAGTCTTGAGCTTTTCAAAACTCTCTTGCTATGCATCAATCTAGTTAAATGGCACACCCTTATGTAGTAGCTTAATCAATGGTGCTACAATTAGAGAAAACCCCTTTACAAATCGTCAATAATACCTTGCCAGTCCTAGAAAATTGTGAATCTCTGATACAATCTTAGGCTATTTCCAATCCAAAACAGCCTCAATCTTTCGAAGATCAACCCTAATCCCCTCAGCAAATACCACATGGCCTAGAAATGTTACTTCTCTTAACTAGAATTCGCACTTACTGAACTTAGCGTACAGTTGTTTTTCCCTCAAAGTCTGCAGAACCACCCGGAGATGTTCATCATGTTCATCCTCAGTCCTCGAATACAACAGAATGTCATCAATAAAAACCACTACGAATCGATCTAGATAGGGCTAGAACACTCGGTTCATCAGATCTATAAAAGTTGTTGATGCATTCGTCAGTCCAAATGGCATCACTAGAAACTCGTAATGATCATAGTGAGACCTAAACGCCGTCTTTTACACATCGGCCTCCTTAACCCTCAATTGATGGTACCCAGATTGGAGGTCAATTTTAGAGAAAATTGACGATCCTCAAAATTGGTCGAACCAATCATCTATTCTCGGTAAGGGGTACTTATTCTTAATGGTCAGTTTGTTCAGTTCCCAATAATCGATACACATACGCATGGATCCATCATTCATTTTCACAAACAAAACTGGTGCTCTCCACAGAAACATACTAGAGCAGATGAACCCATGATCTAGTAATTCTTGAATTTGAGCCCTAAGCTCCACAAGCTCTTTCGGTGCCATCCTATAGGGAGCGATGGGCACTGAAGCTGTACCAGGAATGAGCTCAATCCCAAATTCTACTTTACGGTTTGGAGGTAACCCAGGTAGCTCTTTAAGAAACATGTCCAGAAAATCCTTAACCATCCTAATATCTTTAACAGAAGAATCTCTAGAATCTAAAATAATGATGTAGGCCAGATACGCCTCACATCTCTTACGAACCAACCTTTTTGCTTTTAGTGCAGAAATCTTATTTGATAAGTAGTTTTGACGCTCCCCAATTACGACTACCTCGCTGTCCTCTGCAGTTCTCAGTACAACCCTTTTTGTGACACAATCTAAGCTCACTCGGTGTTTAACCAACTAGTCCATCCCTAGTATTAAATCGAACTCCCCAAAAGGAAGCTCTATAAGATTAGCCAGAAAAGGTTAACCCTTGCACCGTTAAAGGGACGTCTCTAAATAATCTATTTACCTGAACGGACTGCCCCAATGGACTTAACGTAGTAATTTCACTTGAAGTACTCTCAACTAGAATCCTCAAGTTTTCAGTAACAGATAAGGAAACATAGGAATGAGTGGATCTTATATTTATCAATGCAGTATAAATACATTAAAAATGTACCCGTGATTACGTCCAGAGCGTCCCCATCCTCTTGACAACGTGCATCATACACTAAAGCCAGCTGCCTCAACTCAGTCTAATTGGCACCTCTGCTTGATGCTCTCTGCCCACGGCCCAACCCATTACCTCCTCGTATGATAGCCCGAATTTGACCCTAATCGGAATGGTGGTTTCGGGAGCACAAATTTGAGTCGAAAAAAAAATGTTTAAGTATTATTTTCTGTGTTTTGAATGTGTGAATATGTGTATGCTAAAATTTCGTTCCAAAGATTTTACCGTTATTATGCCCGATTAATTAAAAAGGACTAAGTTACAATAAATGAAAAATAAGCATGCTACTTTGTAAAGTGCTTAATTGATTATGTCTTTTTAATATGGGGGTTGCATGTGGTAATTATGCCAAAATATTTAATGATAGACGGCATTGACCTTTCTTTACAATGGTTTCATATTTTATTTATATGGTTAAATGAGTAAAACATGTTAAAAAGTTAAATTATAATTTATTAAAGCATAAAAATGAATAAAATAAGAAAGCCATGCACTTATGCCTTGTTGTTGCCGAAATAAAAGAAGAAATAAAAAGAAAAGCTTTGAATTACAAGCAAAAATTCAAGGTTAGTTGGTGTTGATTTTTTATTTTTGTGTTCATCTTTGAGTTGGTAGCTAGACTATGTAAGTAGCCCATGTGTTAATTTTGGTTATATATGATGCTAGTAAATTCGGCCATAGTAATTTCCAAATTAGGTATGTTTAAGTTAGTTTTCTTGGAAATTTTTATATAATGGAAATTGTTGCTAAGCTTCCTATGTAGCCATGGTTTAAATTTTTATTTTGATGAGTATGATATGTTCGGCCCTAGTTATAACCTTGAGAAATTTGATGTTAATATTAAATATAGAAATTATAAGTGATAGATGAATTATAAGAACTATATAGATGGAAAAGTATAATCGGCTATATGTGAGGTATATGCATATGATGTTACTTTTAATTCATGATTATACGTATATGTGTAAGATTATATGTACTCAGTTAAATGTGGATTTAATGTATAGTATGTGCTTAATAAATGTATTTTACGAATATGGAAATGTATATGGAAATTGAAAACATAATTTGAATTGTTGTAACGAACTGACTTAGTGAGTCATCTACTTAATGCAGGGTAAGGACGTGACTTGAAACTTGTTTGAAACTATGTGTGATACGATAAAGATTTTATGTGAACTCGGTAAAGAATAATCAGCCTTTGACGCTTAGGTATTTGTAAATATGATCATGCACATTCGGCTAAATAATAAGTTTATGTACTTTATGTTTTACTATGATTCTCAAGCTCGTTTATATGAATCTATGTATAAATGGTTATAATGACTATTTGGCTTTGAAAGTTAATTGTTAACAAGTTGATTTATTAATTAAATAAGTTTAATTTGCTTTCAAATTAGTTTAAAATCAAAAGAGGGCAGATCAAGATCGAGGGAAAGTAAGCTAGTTGAGTAGTCAATATAATCGTATGAAAATACCTGAGGTAAGTCTTAAGTAATTAAACATTGATTATCTTTGAATATAATATGATATGTATCATGATAATTGAACAATATGTATAGATATATATGTATAACTGAATGGAAATGTGAAATTAAACTAAGGTAATTGATGTGTATATGTATATTTATATATATGGTCGAATGAAAGTATGAAATGAAATCCTGGAAATTTATTTATAAAATAAAATGGAAGTAAGGAAAACATGCTTTGATGATTGATATATGTATATGTGTTATATAGCCCAATGGAATAATGTAAATAAGCTTTGATGGGTGATTTTATAGACAATTGCCGAATGGTGATAACATTAGTTGATATGATCTAGTTAAGGTGTTATTGTGTCGTTTGTGACTAATATGATTGAGTTGAACTAAGTGTGGCGTTACCTTATTTCGAATGTGATTTAAAGTGATGGATGGTTTCATTTGTTGTATATTGAGGTAGTCAAATGTGATTTTTGATGTGAAGAATATTTGTTATGTTTCGATGTGAATGCCGAATGTGATTTATAACAGTGAATAATATTGCGATGTGTTAAATGTGATGGCTCGATATGATTTTGAGTTGGAAATGATAATTGAAAGACTTCGATAGTATTCTGTTAATGATCAATAGTGCAAGCTGTGTATTGTGATATATCAGGCTATAAGCCTAGCAGGCCTTGTGCCGGTGAGTTTTATCAGGTTATTGCATATCAGGTTTATATCGATGATTTAATTTAAGTCTAACTCCAAGTGTTTTCTTATTGAGGTGGAAATTAAACCAATAATATGTTCGAAGTGTTTCTTAATTTTGGCCACCCAGGTAACTATATGTATACTTATATGGAATTGTAGATTCGGCTATATGCGTGCTTATATAGAAAGTTATGTTAAGATATATGTGATATTATAAAGAAGTTTTGCAGGGTTGGCTAAAAGAAATGATTTATTATACAAAAACGGTGGATGTCAGGAGTGAAGATACCGAACTTATTTGTATAATTCTGCTTGTGATATAATAGAATACGGTGAATCTTATATATTTAACCTTATAGGTAAGTAAACAAATGAGGTTATAAGTGACCAAAGGATTCGGCTAAATGGACATGTATGGACTAACTTGTTGCCTATAGATGATAATGTAAGTAAGTACTTTGAATATGTGTGATAAATTATGTATAATAGAAATGAAAATATATGTAAGATGATTTTGTATATTCGTTTTTGATGATTAAATGATTTGAATGTCGGTGAAATGATTCTTCGCTACGTGTATATATAAGGCCTTCCACATTCGGCAATATAGGTAAGATACATATGTGCTGTTACATATAATTTTGTGTATTTGCACAAATAAGTGATGATTGTATATGAAGTTAAATCTAGTTTTGTGAGCTTGCGTAAATGGGTGGTAGTATATTTGAATGTGTAATGTCAATTACATGGTTTGGTATAATTAGCCATGTAGGCTATGAATACATATGTTCGATATTATACTATGAATCTTGGGTTTGTGTGTATGAATAGATGTATGTATGGTATTTTATAATTATTTGGTTTGGAAGTGAGTATAAATATATTCAGATGATATATTTATATATAGTCTATGGGAAAAATGAGAGGTGTTTAATGGTAAGTGACTATAATCAAATAAATTATATGAAAAAAAATGTGATAGAGTAACTGTGTTTGAAATTATATGATTCTGATACATGTGAATTGTATATGGAACTTAGAACTGGAAGGTGATTTATGTATCTAATGATGATATGTGAAACATGTTACCATGAATGAAAGAAACGTATACAGATGAATATATGTTATATGTACTTGAAAAAAAAAGACCTTGTAGTCCCATGATTTAAACATAGGAAATATGAAATAAGAGACATGGTTTGGAGATATGTTGTTTTAATCTGTAAATGCATATGATATGGATATTAGGACAGTGATATTATGATGCATGGTTTTTAAATAAATCGACTAGTGAAGCAATGACATGGTTTGGTTAGTTATGAAATGAATATGTGCAATTTTGATAAATAAATAAGTGAAGTTATTTAATTAGTTTATATGAATTAAAGAGTGTAATGGAGGTAAATGCGATTGAGGTGGTTTAAAAATTCATTTCCATGTTATGCAATTCAATTATCTTTGGAATGATTTAATTGCTTAAGGCTTACTAAGCTTTCAAAGCTTACTCTGTGTGTTTTTCCTATGTCTTTATAGCTTCGGAGTCTTGCTCGGGTTGGAAATCTGGGAGACGTCTTCACACTATCTAGTTTTCATTTTTGGTAAATAAGTAAATTTTGAGTTCTAGTTATGTGGCATGTATAGGCTAGTTTCGATATGGTTCATTTGTCATGTACACATATAAGCCATGCGAAAATGGCTTGTTTATTATGTCAAATTAGTTTAGTACTTTGATTAAATGATGATTACATATGTTGAGGAATCAACCAAAGTATAAATATATAACTCTGGACTATGCTTGCTAGGTTATTTATGGTTCTGATGTTTTGGATATTTCAATTAGTAATATTCATTGGCCGAATAAGGTTAAATAAAGATGATGCATATTTAATTATGTATGTTTCATAAGATTTATTAATGAGATTTTTTATTGATTTAAGAGTTTAAGAAAATGATTACTTATGATTGATATGAATATATGTGTATTTCCGGTAATACCTCGTAACCCTTCTAGCGACGGATTTGGGTTAGGGGTGTTACACCTCGAGCCTGACCGTGGCCTCTCAGTGGCTGCTGAACGTCCCTCGACGGTTGTGCAGTACCCAAATCAAGAGCTTGCATCTGATCAGGCCTCCGTGGACACTCTCTGATACGGTGCTCCAATGAACCGCACCTCAAACATGCTCCAGTTCTTTTCCAACACTTGCCCAGATTGCATCTCCCACAATCAGTACAAGGCTGTTGTCTAGTAGAAGCAACAGGGGCCCCAACTCTAATCAGCCCATCAACTTTGTCCTTTTTCTTAGGCCTCTGAACGGAACTGGAGAGCTCTGAATCCCCCTTGTTCCTACCTCTCTCTTTCTCTCGGTTCTGGCGCTCAACACGCTTAGCCTCTTCGGTGATCTTCAGCTTATCAACTAATGCAGCAAAGTCTCGCTCCCTCTATAGAGCTATCAGAACCCTTAAAATATCCCTGAGGCCATCCTCGAAGTGAACACATCACTCGTACTTGGTCGCCACCATACCTCAAGCATAGCGGCTCTGTCGTAAGAACTCAACCTCATACTCAGCCACAGATCTATCCCCCTGAGCCATATTCAAGAACTCTCTCCTCTGGGCATTCACATAACTGGCCTCACATACTTTCCCTGGAAGGCAGTCTTGAAAAACTCCCAGGACAATCACTTGGGTTGAGTGCCTTCCTTAACCGTAAGCCACCATGGTACGCCTCATCCCTCAGCAGTGACACTTCACCCTTTAATGTTTACTCAAGGGTACAGTCCAAGTCATCCATAATCCTTTCTGTGGCCTCGATCCAGTCCTCAGCCATGTTAGGGGAAACTCTAGCAATACCCCTTGGTCCCCAGTACCAGTATTGGGCCCAGCGACCCTCTCTAGAATCCGTAACATGGCTTGGGACACTGCACCGTCCCCAGCCGATTGATTATGAGACCCAGTCTCAATCGCAGGTGAAGCCAGCGTCTCACTAGTTTCTAAATTAGGTATGTGGCTAGATGACGAGGACCCAGCTCGAGCACCTCTACAGCCTCTACCACGGCCTCTTGTACACTGTCTGCGAGTACATCTAGTGCTTATTGTCGAATTACATTTTATCTATATTAATAGTCTTATGCATCAGTTTATAGTTCCAGTGTTTATTATCAGATATTTTATGGAGAACAATATCAGTAATTCAAAGCTCGTTTCATAGATCGTATTCTCACTAATATTTTTAGTTTACACTAACTAAAGTGTTCAGTACAATCTACTACCTATAATAGTTTCAGAATATGCTATCAATGACAGTTTCAGTTTCAATTTAACACACATAATAGTTTCAGATCTTACAGGATCAGCATTGGAGACTCAGTGTACCACAGATTCAGAAAAAATATTTCAGTCATCAAAAATCAATTCTTTGAAAACCACATTTAAAACCCAAATCCACAGTCGAGTTTTTCAACCTAGCTCTGATAGCATTAAATGTAACACCCCAAGATCGGTCTAGACGTTATGGCTGAATCTGGCAATGTCACATGAAAGTGTGTAACACCCCAAACCCAGCCTAGAAGTTAGGCCTGAATCCAGCATGTCACATCGAGGTGTTTTTCGAAAACCTTGTTTCCATTGAAAACCCTTCTTATTAAAACTTGTTGCCATTTAAAACTTGTGTAAAATCTCGAATTTCGTATGTATATTTTTAAAATGTGGTTTATTAAAAGACATTCTTTTGTAAAATGTTATTACCTTTAAAACCTTAATTTTTACGAAAGCCTAATTTAAAACAGTTGTGGAAACGTGATATTTTGAAAAATAGTTGTTGTTTCGGAAAAACCATGTCTGACTTCTAGCAATTATAAAAAATAAATAAAATCCAAAATGTAAAAACCAGAAAGTTTAAAAGGCCTTATTACAACCCAAACCAGAATAAAGTACTTAAAAGTAAATCAAGACAGAGCATAAGCAATGTGTGGCCTTCTCTGAGTCCCTCGCAGCACCAATCCTCCTAAAGTTAGGGATTACCTGCACAATTATTAAACGGTTTTAGTTTTATGAAAACTCAGTGTGTAATCCCCTACCATATAAAAACGAACAGTTAGTCATACAAAAGAATTAAAAGTCTGGGCCCCATCCCTACTACAACTCCAGTATCAATTGGGCCTTAGCCCATTATAACAAATAGTACCTGATAGGCCTTTGATATGCGTGATATGAAGTAATAAAATTTATAAAGAACTTGATCACACCCAAACTAACTAATATCACGACGTTTAAGGCAAGCGCACCTATCGAACAGTAGTATAGCTTAGTGGCAAGACCGAGTTATCGTACCCAAGGGAACCAAAAGTACTATTACTTACTTCCTTTCTATTATCTAGCCTAAGAATAAAAGAGGGGTTTGTTGAAACTACTTCTAAAACTAACTAAGAAAAGCATAAAGAGTAAATTGGGAAAACTTTTTAGGGAAAAGCTGATTGATATGGACAATACTTAAGGGAGAATCCACCTAGACTTCACTTGTTATTGTTTTCTTGAACTATATGATTTGTTTACTTGACTTGATCCGTAGAGATCCCTAATCTATGCTAAACCCTCCGTCGAGGCGTAGAGCAACTAGGCCTAAGTTGTTAATTAAAGTTCCCTTATTAATTAACTCCATAGGTTGCATTAATTCGATCTATGGTTCCCTATATTAGGTTTGACCCTAATCTGGCAGATTTATGTCGCACTATGTCTAGGGTTGCATGCAACTCCGCTTAATTATGGTAGATCTACTCTTATCACAGGGACTTTTGCTCCTCTGCTCTAAGCACATCCAATTCTTGAAATAATACCTAGGACTATTAAATCAAGAATGAAGAACACATAATTAAGAACAATTCAAGTATTTATCATATAAATCAAGAATAAATAACAAGATCTATCTTAGGTTTCATCCCCCTCAAGTATTTGAGGGGTTTAGTTCATAATAAAGAAAGAAAACATCTCAGAAGATATAAAATAACAAAACATAAAAGAACCCGAAAACCCCTGAAGGAATTTAGGGAGATCCTCTATATTGCTGCAGAATTCTGGCTTCTGGGATGAATCAATCAGCTTCCCTGCGAGTAATCCCTACTTTCACTCTCTATGTTGGCAGCAAAGAATACTTCCCTTTTGGGGGAAATAAGCACACCCCTAGAGTTGCCTCCTAGGGTCTTTATATAGAGCTTTGGAGAGCCTTTCTTAGCCTCCAAGTATCCCAATTCGAGTGAAATTCCTCTTCCTCATGACTAGAACACGCCCGTGTGCCACGCCCATGTGACTTCGACAAAGGCCGTGTGATTTGGCACGGTCATGTGGCCTGCCCGTGCTTGTCGAGAGCTAGACCGTGTAATCTTCATGTGGCACGGCCGTGTGGCACGGCCGTGTGGTGATTCCTTGGGCCGTGTGTTATGTCATTTTTGGCCCATTTTCCTTATTTTCGGTCCATTTCCTATTCTTTTCTCTTCCCTATGCTCTCTTGAGTATAAGATATGAAAAAGAAGGATTAAGAGCACCAATTCTCACTAAATTGATAATAATTCATCCAAAATATAGGCTAAACATGAGGTAAAAATATGTCTAAATTAGCGTTTATCAAATACCCCCACACTTAAGCCTTTGCTTGTCCTCAAGAAAAATCTCAATCCCTAAATAAGAATCATTCTTCTCAACTTACAACCTTTATCAATAATGTTTCAAACTAATCCACAGGTAGTCATACAATGAGTAATTCAATCGGAAGAATATTAAAGACTCAATCACTCTAAGTTGAGAATTTTATCATTGAAAACATAAGTCTCTTCCTTCATTCTAAGTAGTTATCTCTCCATCTTAATTAACAGGAGTTGACATCCTCACTAAAGGTTCACTCTATCCACTCGAAGTGTTTAGGGTTCAAAATTTAAGCACTCCTTAGTCAACCTGAAAAGTTATTACTATAAGCTTGCAAGAAAATCAAATCTCCACCACTAAAGTTTGAGATGATACATTGATCAAAAGGTCTTTTAATGGTTGTAACAGGGCTTGGTTAAGGGTGTTGTCACAGGCTAAAAAAAGAATGTTAGAATCGAGATTGAGCTGAAAAATTATCTGGCTAGAAAAATCTCTATCACTGGAACATATTTCTCAGCTAATTCTTATGATACTATTATTTCTGCCTTGGTAGCCTTAAAATAGAAATATGCAAAAACTTGTTCAACTATTACAAGTTACAACTGAATTTCACTGTATGTACATATTTTTTTTCTTTCTTTTCTTTTTTTTCTTTTTTCTTTTCTTTCCTTTTTTTTTAATTAAGAACAATTCAAGTAATGTAATAAATTGAATGAAACTTTACAATCTGGAAAGGAGAAAGAAAAAGCTAGATGAAAAATTCAACTCAAATCTCGACAAAAATAGGGGTCAAAATAATTGAATGCAATTCAACAAAAATGGGTTATTGGTTAATAATTAGAGGGTGAGTTAAGGAAAAGGTTGTTAGGCTCAATGGGGTTTACTAGGGGTTAATTTATGGAGGTAGGCTTTTTGTGGGGTAAGTGGGTTAAATCCTAGGTGCCTTTATCATTTCGGTATATCAAATCAATGATGTGGTCTCGACATGTATAATCGAAGCAAGTTCTAGAATAACAATTCAGTATTGACTCACTCAAAACAATAATAAAAGTGAGCACGAAAGAATGTATGCTCAAAAAGGCTAAAAAATCTCACTAGAATTATGGCTTTTGATGTCAATCCTGCGAATTTCAAATCGCAAGATAATACTTAAATTTAGGGAAGATAACTTATGCAAAAAAAAAAATTTTGGGGTTCTCAAAAATTTCAACTTATCATGCTTGATTCCCTAATGTTTTAAAGTTTGAATAATCAAAGTACAAGCTCCTATATCTTAATTCTCAACATATCGATAGAAATCATAAATCAATCAGAATAAATTCCTAATAGGAGATTGAGAATTAGTTAAGAACAATGCATGAAGTACAATTTCAGGGATTTTCATAGATAATGTAAAGATTTCAAGTAAGCTTCCCCCCCACACTTAAGATGTACATTGCCCTCAATGTACAAAGTTATATAAATAGCAAGAGAAGTATAATATCATAAGATAGGGAGAGAATTGAAACTCTCTGAATTTAGGATGAATTTGTGAGGAAGAGTCGGTAATTGTGGCAGGGGGTCCCATTTTCGTTCGAATATGATCTGTAGACCTCCTTTTTTTGAAACTGTGGAAATATTTAATTAGTCGTGGAAATTTTGGATTAATAGAGATTACTCGTTAGGGATTGGCTGATATGAAAGATAGAAAATTAAATAACAGAAAAATAATAAACTAAGTTCTAAAAAATACTAATACTGTAATGATTAAAAGGATTAAACATAAAAATAAATTTTGAAATGAAAAGGAAACTAATAAAGGAAAAAAAATGAGAAAAAAATAGAACTGAATGAGAGAGTAGAGGCACACGCCCGTGTGTCTCGGGGTTAGCCCGTGTTGGCCATATTGCACGGCCGTTGTGAACTTGTTTGCTTTTTCACACGGTCGTGTAGGTAGTCACACGGCCGTGTCTGATTTGACAGTGTTGGCCACGGCTTAGGGACACGGGCGTGTGGCGTTGTGTGAGCACGTGTTGATACTGCAGGGTTGCCACGGCCATGTCGCACGGCCGTGGGAAATTATTGATAGCCCGTGTGGAATTCGTAAAGTTGCCACGGCCATATCACACGGCCGTGGTGATTTGTCGACCTCTCGTGCTTTTGGGAAACTTCTGCTCTGTTTGTACACGGTCTGGGTGCACGACCGTGTCTCTATTTTAAGATGTCACACGGCCTTAGGCAAGCCCGTGTGGCTGGCCGTGTGGCCTAGATTTCTGCATAAAAAATGTTAGTTGCTGCATAAAAATACTAGGAAAATTTTAAACAAAGAAAAGTTATTAAGTTATTGCTCGGGTTACCTCCCGAGAAGCGCTTGTTTATAGTCTAAGCTCGACTTTTCTTAAGCTTGTTCGTTCATGGTGGTTTGAAAAGTTGATACTCTTCTATCCTGCTTGCAATTTTATTATTAACATAAGATTTGAGTCGAGTATAGTTTACCTTGAAAGTGCCAAGTGACTCATGTTTTATTTCTACTGTACCATAAGGGAAGATTTTCATTACCGTGAAGTGAGGTCTGTCACTTGTATGTTCTTTCAAGTTCAAGATTCGGGGGTCGTCTTCCCCTAGAAGTACCTTATCCCCTACCTTGATTTGACACGTTTTTACCTGAGGGTCGTCTTGGTGATGCTCTGGGTTGGTACGACATATTTTGGGTTTTTCATGATAGTTCAGCCACTCATCTAGTTCCTCGATCTAAAGCGTTCGCTTTTTAGGTGCCTCTCCATTGGATGGACTTGTCTGTGATTGGGTTGCCTTTATGTGAAGTGTATCCTGCACAGAAGGTTGGGTGGTGAGTTCAATGTTTTTACAAGGACTCGTGACTATATTATTATCAACAGTTTTAATTGTGTTTTGAGCTTGTAAAGTAACTTTGTCATCACCTACACGTAGTGTAAGTTCACCTGTTCCTAAATCAATTATTGTTCTGGCAGTTGCTAAGAAGGGTCGCCCTAGAATTAAGGGTATATCGCTATCCTCATCAATGTCTAAAACAAAAAAGTCAACTGGGAATATAAATTTATCAATTTTGACGAGCACATCTTCAATTATTCCCTTAGGAGACCTAATAGTTTTATCAGCTAGTTGAATGTTCATCTTAGTTTGTTTAGGCTTTCCAAGACCTAGTTGTTTAAACAGTTTATAAGGCATGACATTTATACTAGCTCCTAAATCAGCTAAAGCATTTTTGGTGTCTAGGCTACCAAATAAACAAGGAATAGTAAAACTCCCTGGATCTTTCAGTTTGGTTGGCAGTTTATTTTGGAGAATAGCTGAGCGTTCCTCGTTGAGTTCCACTATGGACAATTCTTCCAACTTCCTTTTATTTGTGAGAAGTTCTTTTAAAAATTTTGCGTACTCCAGCATCTGCATAATTGCTTCAACAAAAGGTAAGTTAATATGTAATTTCTTTAACAGTTTAAGAAACTTACCGAATTGCTGATCTGTGCAGTCCTTCTTTAGCGCTTTTGGGTATGGGATACGAGGTTTAAATTCTTTGACGATTTCATCTTTGGGACTTGCCTCATCATTTCCTTTACTTACCACAGGCTCCTTGCATGGCTTTGGGTTGGTTTTGGTTATCCCCTCATCATCTATCGTATCCACAGCATTGAGTTGCTCCTTAGGGTTAGTCTCAGTATTGCTTGATAACCTACCTCGCGGTTTTTCAGAGATTAGCTTGGCAAGCTGGCCTATTTGAGTTTCAAGTCCTTGAATGGATGCCTGCTGGTTCCTCAATGCAGTTTCAGTGTTTTGGAAACATGTTTCTGATATGGCAATAAATTTTGTGACCATCTCTTCAAAGTTCGGCTTTTTCTCTTGTTGGAATGGTGGCTGTTGCAATCCTAGAGGAGGCGGTTGTCTTTGATTTCCTTGTCCTTCCCATGAAAAATTGGGGTGACTCTGCCAACCTGCATTATAAGTATTACTATAAGGGTTATTTTGAAGTCTAGAATTGTTACCCATATAGTTAGCTTGCTGAGTTTCCATGCCATGTCCATAAGAGGAGTAATTTGGATTGAACATATTTCCTGGAGTTGCGTTGCATTGCATAACTGGCTGTACCTGCGTAGAACCAACAAAATTATCAAAGTTTTTATTTAAAAGTTCCACCTGATTAGTAAGTATAGTAACAGCATCAATATTATAAACTCCTGCAACTTTTGTCGGCTTTGTCCTCATGATTTGCCACTGATAGTTATTCAATGACATTTCTTCAATAAATTCATAAGTTGCTTCTGGCATTTTATTATTAATTGTTCCTCCTACGGCTGCATCAACCATTTGTCGTGTGGATGGATTCAAACCGTTGTGGAAGGTTTGAACTTGTAGCCATAAAGGTAGTCCATGATGAGGACATCTTCTCAAAAGATCCTTGTATCTCTCCCAGGCATCGTAGAGTGTTTCTAAATCCATCTGCACAAAGGAAGAAATATCGTTTTGTAATTTAGCTCTTTTAGCGGGAGGAAAATATTTAAGTAAAAATTTTTCTGTCATCTGTTCCCATATGGTGATTGAGCCTCGTGGTAGAGAATTTAACCACTATTTGGCTTTGTTTCTCAGAGAGAATGGAAATAGCCTTAGTCGAATAGCATCATCAGAAACGCCATTAATTTTAAAAGTATCGCACAATTCCAAAAAGTTTGCTAAATGAGCGTTGGGATCTTCATCCTGTAAACCATCAAACTGTACAAACTGCTGAATCATCTGAATAGTGTTAGGTTTTAGTTCAAAATTATTAGCAGCAATAGTAGGTCTAACAATGCTAGTTTGAGTACCAATCAAACTAGGTTTAGCATAATCATACATAGTTCGAGGAGCTTCATCCTGGTTTACTGGTTCTGCTGGTAGTGCTGGATGTGATGGAACGTTTTGATTTGCTTCCATCTCTTCTGTAGGTTCTGGCTCGTGCTCAGGTTCTTGCTCTGGATAATGTAGGCTTCGCCTGATCTCTCTGCAATTTTTGCGAACTGTAGCTTCTAAATCTTCGTAAAAAAAGTAATGGTCCTGTTGGGTTGTTTCTAGTCATAAACTAGAAAAACCTAGAAAAATAAAAAAGGAACGAAAATAAAATAAAAATAAAAAATAAACTTAAAAAACCTAGAAAAAAATAAGAAGAAAATAAAAATAAAAATAAAAATAAAAATAAATAAATAAATAAATATATTAATGGCTAAAGTAATAGAAATCGAGTGTTCGTAATATTTTAGTTCCCCGGCAACGGCGCCAAAAACTTGATATGCGTGATATGAAGTAATAAAATTTATAAAGAACTTGATCACACCCAAACTAACTAATATCACGACGTTTAAGGCAAGCGCACCTATTGAACAGTAGTATAGCTTAGTGGCAAGACCGAGTTATCGTACCCAAGGGAACCAAAAGTACTATTACTTACTTCCTTTCTATTAGCTAGCCTAAGAATAAAAGAGGGGTTTGTTTAAACTACTTCTAAAACTAACTAAGAAAAGCACAAAGAGTAAATTAGGAAAACTTTTTAGGGAAAAGCTGATTGATATGGACAATACTTAAGGGAGAATCCACCTAGACTTCACTTGTTATTGTTTTCTTGAACTATATGATTTGTTTACTTGACTTGATCCGTAGAGATCCCTAATCTATGCTAAACCCTCCGTCGAGGCGTAGAGCAACTAGGCCTAAGTTGTTAATTAAAGTTCCCTTATTAATTAACTCCATAGGTTGCATTAATTCGATCTATGGTTCCCCATATTAGGTTTGACCCTAATCCGGCAGATTTATGTCGCCCTATGTCTAGGGTTGCATGCAACTCCGCTTAATTATGGTAGATCTACTCTTATCACTGGGACTTTTGCTCCTCTACTCTAAGCACATCCAATTCTTGAAATAATACCTAGGACTATTAAATCAAGAATGAAGAATACATAATTAAGAACCATTCAAGTATTTATCATATAAATCAAGAATAAATAACAAGATCTATCTTAGGTTTCATCCCCCTCAAGTATTTGAGGGGTTTAGTTCATAATAAAGAAAAAAAACATCTCAGAAGATATAAAATAACAAAACATAAAAGAACCCGAAAACCCCTGAAGGAATTTTGGGAGATCCTCTATATTGCTGCAGAATTCCGGCTTTTGGGATGAATCAATCAGCTTCCCTGTGAGTAATCCCTACTTCCACTCTCTATGTTGGCAGCAAAGAATACTTCCCTTTTGGGGGAAATAAGCACACCCCTAGAGTTGCCTCCTAGGGTCTTTATATAGAGCTTTGGAGAGCCTTTCTTAGCCTCCAAGTATCCCAATTCGAGTGAAATTCCTCTTCCTTATGACTAGAACACGCCCTTGTGCCACGCTCGTGTGACTTCGACAAAGGCCGTGTGATTTGGCATGGCCGTGTGGCCTGCCCGTGCTTGTCGAGGGCTAGACTGTGTGATCTTCATGTGGTACGGCCGTGTGGCACGGCCGTGTGGTGATTCCTTGGGCCGTGTGTTATGTCATTTTTGGCCCATTTTCCTCATTTTCGGTCCATTTCCTATTCTTTTCTCTTCCCTATGCTCTCCTGAGTATAAGATATGAAAAAGAAGGATTAAGAGCACCAATTCTCACTAAATTGATAATAATTCATCCAAAATATAGGCTAAACATGAGGTAAAAATATGTATAAATTAGCATTTATCAGCCTTAGCCCATTACAGAATCAGTAACAGTATAATACAGATATACAGAACAGACTGGGCCGAAGCCTTATACAAAACAGATCAATCTGGGCCTTAGCCCTATATGGAACAGTGTGGGCCAAACCTATAGCAAAATCAGAACAATATGCGAATGCAATCCCAACCCAGTCCAGCCATCACACCACCTGTACCAAGCCAATACACCATGTGGGGAATAACTCGTCCCACCCAGCCCTACACACCTATGATGCAGCCATGCTACTAATTTAAATGCGGCTTTAAGCCTTTAATAGTAGTATCATAATTGGTATAAAGCCATCAGTAACTGGAATAGGATTGACACATAGCCATCAATTAGGGTAATATAACCGGCACACAGCTATGGGTAAATGTGATCGACACACAATTATCAGTAAATAAGATAGGCACATAGCCTTAGGCAAATATAATTGGCACAAAGCCATGATCTCAATAGCACAGAGCCATATGTTGGTTAACACAGAGCCATACTTAGAATAACTGGCATTAAGCCCTTAGTCGGTCTATAGTTGTCTGGTGCGACCTGTGTGATCCTATCAGAATAGAACTTCTTCCATATCAATGTCCCAACCCAATATGTCGTGTATGCTATGCTCAATCATCACATATGTATGCAGAATGGCCATGTTCAGTATCAGTCATTTAAACACATATTAAAACATATCAATCACACAACCACGGTCACATCAGTCAAATCACTGTCATACAAACACAGTCAAATCCATCAAACACGGTCCAAGTCAGCCACTTGCCCACAAGGGCAAAACAGTCATTTAACATCCTAGGGGCAAAATGGTAATTTTACCCCACAGGGGTATTTCGATAATTCTACCTTACAAGGGTATTTCGATAATTCTACCCTACAGGGGTATTTCGATAATTCTACCCTACAGGGGTATTTTAATAATTCTACCCTAAAGGGGTATTTCGGTAATTCTACCCTACAGGGTTATTTCGATAATTTTGTAACCTAGGGTTATTTCGGTAATTTCATAAACTAGGGGTATTTCGGTAATTTCACAAACCAGTGATATTTTGGTAATTTTGTAAATCAGGGGTATTTCGGTAATTTTAAAATTTAGGGTATTTCTGTAATTTGTAAACTAGGGTATTTCTGTAATTTTGTAAACTGAAGGTAAAACGGTAATTCTAACAAATCAGGGGTAAAATGATAACTTTACAAATCAGGGGTAAAACGATAACTTTACAAATCAGGGGTAAAACGGTAACTTTACAAATCAGGGGTAAAACGATAACTTTACAAGTCAGGGGTAAAACAGTTACAAATCAAGGGTAAAACAGTGACTTTACAAATCAGGGGTCAAATAATAATTTTACAAATCAGGGGTAAAATGGTAATTTTACAAATTAGGGGTAAAACGGTAATTTTACAAATTAGGGGTAAAACAATACTTTTACAAATCGAGGGTATTTTTGTAATTTTGCAAATTGGGGGTATTTCTGTAATTTTACAAATTGACGGTAATTCAGTAATTTTACAAATCAGGAGTATTTTTGTAATTTTGTAAATCGAGGGTATTACAGTAATTCTACCCTATAAGGGTATTTCAGTAATTTTATCAATCCCTCAGAAAGTCTACAGTCGCCTTGAGTGACTCAAGTATTCTAAACAGAGATAACGTTGCGAATGGGCCTAAGGCTCGTTCTCGGCCCAAGTGGGCCTACACGCTCGTGTGGCCCTTTAGCCCAAAACTAGCCACAGCTATGAGATTCACCTAGTCTAGTCCAATATTTACTACACAATCATACAATTTGCTCGATTGGGCCCATGAGCCCATTAGGCCCATATGACCCATTTCGGCATTTTCCGTTCTACAGCTAGAGTAGGGTGAAGTACACACCTGATAGGTATCTGAATTTAATCCACTCTCTGAACGCTGTTATGCCCAGAAGTCAGCAATAATCGCATCCTTAACTCCCCAAGGGGTGTGTCGATCAACTACGGTCACCACCACTGTGACCCAACGTCATACAGATCAACGAATGATCCAACGCCTAACCCAAACGAACACGCCACAACGTGAAAGGGATAAGCCAAGAAAAGTATGCCTACTCTCTTTATAGTTTGCTCTATTTAAAGCCAGCTCCTCACCTATTCCCATGTTAGCTTCCCGATGTGGGATTCTCTATCAATCCCCCTAAACTAAAGCATTAGCAAAATAATCAACCTTTGCGTGTAAAGGGATTCGAACCATAGTCCTCTCAATAACCATGTCACGCTACTACCACTAGGACACAAGCTTCTTTGTGTCATAAGTCCAACACATTTAACTTTAAAGCCCGCCTACTCGCTTCTAGATTTATTTAAAAGAAAACCAAAATAAATTGCAAGAGCCAAGACTTGAACTTTAGACCCCCTTGCTTCCTTTATGGCGTCAGCCACTTTGCCACTACACCACACTTCTTTTTATGCCTTATTTTACCTTGATTTATTTAAGAGTCATACCACTTGAGATAAGGGTTCCACTAAGGCTAAAAATCAAAATATTTCCTATGGCCTAACTTGAACCCGGGACTTCATAGTACCCTCCAAACACTCCAAAATCACACATTTGAATTATTTAAGCCGCCTTTTAACCGATCCAAAACTCAAGGCCCAATACTTCTAGGCTCAAAATTCGAGGCGTTACAAAGTGCTTTCGAAAACTAAGTCGTTGATAAACCATTTCCCCTTTTAAACAATTTTCATTATCTTATATTATCTCTAAATCAAGTCATTTATTTTTTAAGTATTTTCCATTTATTTACAAGTCATTATAATTTGCGGACGCTTTTAAAACTGTTTGCGTAGTGGTGTGTTTTGAAAGAAAGCATTTGTAATTTTGAAAACCCATGCTAGTGATTATAAATCATAAGCAACGATAACAAATCCTAAATTAAAGTAAAAATCCATAAAGACCATATTATAGTAAAAATACCCCAATTAATAATACTTTAAAACATAATCAAGTACGAAAATATATGCGGTCGTATGGCCACCTCTGAGTCCTTCGCTGCATCGATCTGCCTATGACTGGGGATTACCTGTACAGTAAAACAAAAGGCGTGAGTTTATGAAAACTCAGTATGTAATCCCCATGCAATTATATAGTCAAAATGCAAGCAGTAGTAGACTAGGCCTAAGCACTTCACAGTAGTAGTATCAATTTGGGCCTTAGCCCATCACATTATCAGTAATTAGTAGGGCCTTAGCCCATTACAGTATCAGTAACAGTGACAGTATTAGAATGCCTGTCCTACCCAACCAACCGCTATACACCATCTACTATCCAACCCTACACTCCTATGGGGAAATCGCCCACTCATCCCTACACTTACAAATTAGCACAGGTTACGACACTAAACAGTATTTACAGCAGAGCTGCCAGTATAATAGGTTTATAGCCATTAGTGATTTGCAGTAGAGCTGCTAGTACAGTACACTTCCTCCAATAATATTATCCCAACCCCATGCAATGCATCATACAATCATGACATGCCATCTCATAGAAACATGCATATAATCAGAACAGTATGAATATCATCTTAGTATACAGTCATACATGTTCTAATGTCATACAGCCAATTAGGGGTTTAGGTAAAGCTTACCGACCCTACAGTAAGTCCACAGTCAACTCGGGCGACTCGTGCAACCTTAGCAGTCAAACAGTGAAAATGGGCCATTAGGCCCATGTTGTATGTCCATGTGGGCCCACATGCTCGTGTGGCCCACAAAGCCCGAAATAGCCTTGGCCGTGCAGATCACAAGCTTGGCCCAATAATCCCATATGCTCGTGTGGGGCCCACACGCTCGTGTGGCCCACACGGCCTAGTTCAGTCCGGCTCATAAATCACACATGGCCAGCCTCGACGTTCACACGCCTGTGTTCGGTCACACAGCCTACCACACGGGCGGCCTCATGCCCGTGTGACGTTGACTTTTCATATTTTTCGGCTTTTCACCGATTTTTTCATTCTTAGAGTCATGTTTACACCCCTGGTTACGAAAACGCGCACACATTCCTTGAGCACTCAAAATCTAAGTTCAACCACAAACGTTTGATTAACCGCATGTCAACCAAATTTAAACGAACCTAAATGAAAGCACTTAATCACTTAGTCGACAAGCACTTACCCTGTTTGAACAACCAAGGCCCTACTCACTTAAAACCTTCGAGAATGAATGATCACTATGCTCCTGCAATCCAATCGAACCCTTATTAACAAATAATCACATGAACAATGTGAACAAAATCGAAACTCAAACTTATCGAAAGCGCAAGACCACATTCACAGAAAAGAACTATCGACAAATAACCTAAAGGCAACGGCCAAATGTATAACAATTCTACAAAGAACAAAGATGAAGAGTATGGCAACTATGGGAAAAAGAAATCAGCACAGAGAGGGACACCGAAGAAGAAAAAGAACCGGCAAGGGTGAAGGAATAAACATCTGTTGAGGGAAGGACAAAGCTGAAGGGAAACAAAAGGTGTAGCCGAGAATCACTTAACAATATTCAGCCAATAGAAAGGAGCAAAGGAAAAAAAGAGGGAAAATGGCAGCAACAGTTTGGGGTAGAGCACCTTTGTAGTAAAGAAGGACAAATACGAAGAAGAAAGAGAATGAAACAAAAGAAACAAAAATGAAAAAAGTAGCAGAAACCTTTAGCAAAGATTCAGCCCCCAAGAAGTGAAAACCATCGACAGAAAATAGAAATGGAGAGAAAAATATAACCTAAAGTCGAAATCTTGAGAAACAAGAGTTCAAATTCGGCACCAACTCTCCCACTATCCTCAAATTCCAACATTTTTCTCCCCAAATTCCTCAAAACCGTCCACCCCTCCCTTAACCACCTAATTCAAATTCAACTACAACTCTTCAATAGTTCAGTTAGACTCAAACACCCACATGACATTAGCAGGAAAATAAAATACTCCCTTGCTCATACTAGGACTCAAACTCAAGACCACCAACACTTTGCCACCCTACTTAACCACCAGACCAGCAGGCCCATTCTGACATGTTTTTCCAATAGTTATTTTTAAGTCTATTGGCTAGAGATAGGGGTTTATTCAATTAAAAACAAAAATTTTTCCCAAGCCAAGGCTTGAACCCAAGACTTCTCAAACACTCCCAGAACACTTAACCACTGAAGTAGACAAATATTTGTGTCACAAATATACGGGAATAATTATAAAGGATTTTTTTTAGGCGTTATAGAAAATGCACGAAACAAAAAACAAAACCTAAATATGAAGCAAACAAAAATAAAAAAATAAAAACAAAGAACAAACCAGGCCTAAAACCTATTCTTTCTCTAGCAAAACAATCATCACCTTTTTGCATTAGCAAAACAAAAGACCAAATGCCAATTGAAATCATCCAGTTACCGTTTAGCCATTCTCCAGTCTTCTTAAAATCCACCAAGCTCAAAGGACATACCAAACGCCACCATGTCCGGACTTAACACGCATCTAACCACCGTCTGTCCTATCACGATTCATATTTTTCTGTTTAGAGTTTGGAATGCTTTTTCTATTTTTTGAACAAATTTCTTGTACCAATTCATATTTTTCTATTTCTTTTGGACTGCTTTTTTTTCTGTTGATTGTGGGCTACTTTTTCTTTTTTTATTATTATTGAAATTTATCTAATTTTGCAGGTGAAGAATATATTCACTTTGTGGCTTTATCTTATTATATTTCTGTTGATTTTTTTAAGGAGTTGGATTTTTTTATTTTATTGTAATGGAACAATAACGAGAATAGTGGCCCATTATTGCCACAATTGGTCGTTACCCGTTAAATTACCATCGCGATCCATCACTATTAGTGTGATTCCGCTTCACACTGTTATTTTTGACAGTAGTGGTTTTGGATGGTGCCGCTACTGCTATATAGCAGCCGTTATTCCACTATCTGACCGCTATTTAAATCCCTAATAATAGTAAAAAAAAGTTTATGTGGGAAGGATGTTACTTATTTGCAGTACTAGTGTGTGTGTTTTTGGGTTATCATGTGATACATATTTTGAGCTCTCTTTGAAGGATAGTCTTCCGAAAATGATTCCTCAATGCGTTTTCTCTATTTTTTCCTTTGAAGTCATCATAGTCGTACAACTTGTAGTTTACAATTCTTGTTTTCATTGCTTTTAAAGCAAGGTAATGTCCAGTGTTCTAACTTGTTTATTTAGGGAATTTATCGGCCCTGGAATGGTCATCTTATCAATTTGGGTCAAGTGTAGCAATTCTGTAAAAGTGGCTCTAGCTAATTTTTCGATTGACTTGTCAAAAACTATTGGAGTTTTTGAGAAAAACTTGCTGCGAAAAGAAAACAATAAACGCAAGAGGGAAGTAGAAATAATTTGTATGGAAAATGTAAATTTTATTGAATTGAAAACTAGTGTTTATACAGGAAAAATATTCATAAAAAATAGGGTACTAAAATATTTATAATCTCTAAAAAACCTATAAAAATCAGCAACAAATCAAAACTTGCTAAAATTAGCTAGATTATTTTTTTGTAGTAGTTGAAGCAAATCTTCAACACTCCTCCTTACTTCAATTGTTGCAAACTCCAAGTTTCTCTCTAAGAAACTCAAATTTGCTTCTTACTAGCTCTTTCTGAAGCAGTAGAGAAAATGCTTGGACTTCTCTACAAGTTGAACCCTTAATGTACGAAGCTCATGTTCTGTATCTATTACCTTGCTTGGTTGGTGTAGCATTCTGATCCACCTAGCCTATTGAACCTCTTTCATTAGTTCTTTTAAGTCCTATTTGCCTAAATTTCAAGACATTTGTTCTTTCTCTTAAAGGGCTCTTCCACTCTCTAAGCTACTGCTCTAACTTTCTCAATTTCAACATGAGCAAAATCTCAAGGTTGCTAGTTTCTTCACTTTTGCCTTTTCTTGAATCAACTCTCCTCTTTGAGCAAGTTCAATTGCCAAAGCTTCCACCATGGTAATAACTTCCTTTATATCATCATTATTTCTTTGAGTCACACATCTTTTTCAAGATTCTAACGCATCTTTAAGCTTCTTCGAACAAACATGCTTCCCCAATGATGTTGCCTCTCTAAGTTTAGCCTCTTTAGACAACTTGGCAGCAACAATTAACCCCTTCTCGAATTTATTATCAAGGTTACAAACAAATAGGCAATTTTGCTGCTCCATCAAAAATGCAGTCTCATGTGCAACAATCTCCTTCATGGAACAAACTTTAGGATCTCCTTTGACATTTGTAATATGGTTATTTGGCCCAATTTTGTATTTAGGAAAATGACTCAAAGTAAATATTACATTAGTTGATTCAGCTAGAAATGCTTTCTTTTGCATAGTATCACTAAAATTTTGACTTACCCTCATCATTATTCTGAAACTACTTCCATTGAGAGATGGAGTGTTGTAAGGTCCAGCCATATCAATGTGTATCATATGTAACTTTTTAATAGATCTCCAAGTTGATTACTTGAATGGAAATCTTAAATTTTTTTCTTGTTGGCAAGCTTTACAATATGAAATTTCATATTCAAAACAAGGGAGACTTTGAACCAATTCCTTTCTTTGCAAATTCACAACAGCTGCATGATTGAAATCTCCAAGCCTCTTGTACCAAACTTCAGCATGGACATTTATTGTAGAGAATGTGGGTTGCTCCTACTTCAATAGATCAAGTGCAAAACTTTTCCCTTTTATTTTTACTTTGAATACATCGTTGTCATTTTCATCTTTAATTAAACATTGATTTGTTCCAAAGATAACTTTGAAACCCTTTCGAATTAACTGGCCAACACTCAACATATTTTGACTAATATTAGGTACAAGTAACACATCTTTGATAATTTTTGTACCTGAAATGCTTTCAATTGCAACTGTGCATTTTTAATTGATTGCAATATACTCTCCATTACCAATCTTTACTTGGGAAACTATTGAACTATCTGATTTTTTGAAAATATCACGATCAAAAGTCATATGGTTGGTGCAACCATTGTCAATGAGCCACTTCACACTTGAATGATAGGTTGCAAAACAATTGGCCACAAAGAGTTACTCCCCCTCTTATTCGTTAGCAACTTGAGCAACATTCTTTCGTTGTAAATTCACTTGTGCAATAGTCTTTTGCTGAGTATTGCTTTTGCAAGTTCTTTGGTGATGCCCCATCTTCTAACACTTTCTGCACTTCTGGTTTGACTTTCTCCATCATTTGAAAGGTGGATGACATTTTCTTCCACAATGTTTACTAGGAGGGAAATCAAACTTTGTTCATGTATTTGTAATGGAAGAATCAGAACTTGAATTTCTCCTCTTGTTCTTTTCATGTTTCTTTCTCTTTCCTCCTCGACTGTACTGAGCTTCCGCAACTAATGCACCTTCAACAAACCCATAAGACCTCATGTGCCTTCTCTGCTCTTATGTTTGCAAAGTATTCATCAATTCTACCAAACTAACCTTTGATAGATAAAGAACTTTTTTGAACTAATTTGGAATCAGGAAATTTAGATCCAAGGAATCTTACTTTGTTTGCGATACCGAGTAATTTGTCAAAGTACTCTTTTACTGTCCCAAATTCCATCTTTTGGAGTTCAAATTCTCCAATTAGATTCAACAGTTTCATGCATTTAATCCTTTGATCTCCTTCATACTCCTCCTTCAAGAAATTCTAAACTTCAAAGGCTAACTTCATGTCATGATTCTGGAAAAGATTTCATATGAGACTGTAACAAATAACGTAATTCTTTCATTTGATTTCCTCTCCTTTTGATTCTTGATTTGCGCCATAATTGGATTGGAAAGTAGTGAAGGAACTTCGTAGTCCTCCTCCATAACTTCCTAAAAATCATTTGCCTCCATCCTTTCTGCCCAGACATAGTATCCTTCACCATTAAAGACAGGCGGTGCAAGTTTAGTGAAAGTGATTTGTTAATCCATAGAAGAAGAAAGAAGATAAAATATTTTCTTTTAGTTATAGGTTTTTCTGGAAGATAGCTCTGATACCAATTTATTAGAGTTTTTTAGAAAAATTTATTGTGAAAACAACAAAGGCAATAGGAAAGTAGAAATAATTTCTATGAAAAGTGTATATTTTATTTAACTGAAAACTAGTATTTATATAGGAAAAAAAAATCAACAACCATTGACTAAAAATAGGCTACTAAAAGATTCATAATCTTTAAAAAAAACTCTAAATATCAGCAACAAATTAAAACTTGCTAAAATTAGCTAGATTGTTTTGTTATGGTAGCTGAAGCAAATCTTCAATAAAAACCATCAACACCATTTGTCTGATGTTGTCTTCAATTAGTAGCTACACTCTACACTTGTAAGTAAGAAAGACATGAAGTTGATATTATGTTTTGCATAATAGTGTGTTAACATACAATAATAATGGAGTTCTTTCACTATGCTTAGCGCACCAAAATTTGTCAACATAAGTTTGAATAAGGATTAAGCATTCATTGCAAGCACCATAGAACTATCCATTTGTTGGATCTACATCAATTATTGTTGCTTGTAACCTAAAAATTGTGTTAGGATAGAAAGAACATTGTCATTGGATGTTGAATTCAGTGATGGTCACTTTAGAATATTTATACAAGAACAACTTTACTTAAGAGATTTGTAAATTAATTATTGTTAACATTTCTAGATCAACACTTTATGGCAACGATCTTCTAGCTCATTTCTCAAAAGTCACATAATGTTTAAAAGGACAAAGCGAAAGAGATATTATGCTTTCTAGTTTTTAGAAATTTAGTTTCACCTAAATAGTACAATACTTCAATAACTTTAAGGAATATGTATGATTATCATACCCTCTCACCCATTTCTTTCGTGTTAACTAATTAAATGGAGAAGAATCTAAAAGATTTTTTTTTGAAAAAAATGGCATGAAACTTAGCTACCAAGATGACACACCAACTATTAGTAGTTAACCTCAACAAATATTTGAACTCACTGCATCATATCAAAGAGAATATATTTGAGTTAGGATTACGCAATAAATACATACATATGGCTTTAATTATCCTGTAGTCCTCTTTATAACCAATGCAAATTTATAAAAAAAAATGATTTAAAATTTTGTACTGTAGTTAGAGAAGTCATATTGCATGAAAAATTTACATGGAAATTTTTACACATAATTTGATTTATGTGAATTACCATTGCTACATAAGCAATTAAATATATAATTAAGATATTTACGGTAATTTTATTATAAAGGATCTAGTTGTTGATTTAATAAATGATAATGAAATTAAAATGTTGAACTCAAGTTCCTTTTATTTAGAAATGTAAGTATATTCTTGTGACAATGTGAAATGGTGATAGATATGTTGGAGAGAAGAAAAATGAACTGGGTGTTGTGTGACATTTAATAAATCAACTATTTTTGCAATTTGTTTTATCCTTTGTTGATTAGCCATTTATTCAAAGCCTTCCAATGTTGGTAAAATTTCTATAGGAACACAAATAAGTCATAATCTAACACAGAACAGAAAATTTGCGAAATAGGGCCATGCAGCCGTGTGCCCAGGCATGTGGAAGCCTACACGTCCATGTGAAAAGAGGCACATGGCCATGTGGTTATTACATACGTCGGTGTGTCCTATAGACATAGCTGTATAAACAACCCATGTAACTCTTTGTCCAAAATGACTAAAATAAACTGTAGGGCAGACACGGCCATGTGAAAGTCTCACATGCCTATCTGCTCACGGGACACGACCATGTGTCTAGAACACACACCCATGTGAATATCGATTAAAAATCCCCAAATCAGCCACACGATCCTGTGGCACCAATTTGCCCAAATCCCTAATTTCCCAAATGCACACGATCATATGGATCGCCCGTGTGCAGCACACCCTTGTGTAGCCACCTGAGTGGTCTTGAAACCACCCTAATACAGCCTAAAAATGTGTTTTTCCTCTCAAAATGCTTCCCAACCATTGATAACTCAGAAATATACCAAATTGTACAAGCTTCTATGCATAACAATAGTAATACGGTACAATCATTCACCATTTTCCAGAACACACAAAAATTGTCGAATTCTACAGAACCCAAACAACAATTCGATAATGAAACAGAGGAGTTTTCGAACACACACCTAATTAACGACTATAGTGCCACAACAACCTCAATTTGAACTTTAGACTAACATGCACACCCAAAACTAAAAATCCATCAAAACATGAAATTGCAATACCAATTTTGACAAAAATCAAATCTATCAAACTCAAGCTAGTTTTACCCGAAAAACCCCATCGACAGAATTATAAAACAAGAACTAACGACAGCCAAAAATAATTGGAGATTAAGAGAAGGTAGAATGCGAAAGAAGAAAAGTGAGTAGTCGGAGAAATGAGTGAAGAAACTAACAAAAAGAAAATGGGAGGCGAAAATGTGAGAAAATTTTGGCCTCTTTCAAAACAAAAATAATTAAAATAAATGAATAAATAAATATTTAGAATTTTAACACAAAACAAAAGAAAATTAAAAAAATAGTCCCTCTAAACACACTTGAGAACTCAAACCCAAGACTTAAAGGTACAGTAACACACAATTAGCCACTAGACTGACAGGCCCATTCTAACATAAAACACAACTACAAACCCAATTGTCTGATCTAGCCCCTAACCCTGCTTATAAATCTCAAAACTTCTAAACCCAAATTCTACGGTGTTACAAAAAAAGAATCTTTTTAAATAATTGTAACATCAATAAAATTGTTATTAAAATAAAGGAATGGTAAGAAATAAAGATTATAGTAGACTTATATTTATTTATTAGTAAAATTGTTATTAAGGTACATATTATAATTATTATTATAATTAAACATAAGGTTAACATTTACTTCAGCATCAAAAGATTTATTGGATTTAAACATTCTACACAACTGTATCCACCTTCATATTCCTTAACCTTTTTACGATGACTAAGGTAGGACAAAAAAAACCATCCATACCTCATGTCTACTGTCGCAACATTAAGCCTTTGTTCCCATAGCCACGAATCTCTCCTATTGAGGTTGCGACATTGAGCCTTTTGTTTTTAAGTTTGTGATTTTCTCATGTTGAAGTGCGACGTCAGGTTCCTTTCTTCTGGGTCTGAACTCACCTTAGTTGAAGTCGTGATGTCATGCTAATGCGTTTAGGGTTGAACATGGCATATTTTCATGATATCTACTTTGACAATGGTTGCCAATAAGTGAATTTAATAATCTTTGATATAAACATGAATTACCAAAGGATAATAAGGATAAAAATTTAAGTCGTAGAAATACATACATCATGTGAAGTACTACATTGTATAAAATATGTCAAAGTATTTCTCCTATTTTTGAAAAAGATATCATATGATGTAATGACCCAAATTTTACAGGAATAAAAAAAGTGTGTTATCGGGTCTCCGTTTTAGTAAAACGAATTCGTAAATATTTATTAAAAATATTTACAAAGTTAGTTGTGAGTTTAATTAGGTTTTGGTTAAGTAAATTTGTCTTAATTAGGAGAAAATAGGAAAAATGACTCAATTGAATAAAGTGTGAAAGTTTAATTATAGAATAGAATAAAAGTTAAGGGATTAATTTAGCAATTAAACCATGAAAAGGTGACAAGTGTATGGTAATAGTAAAATGCATGTGTAACAAATAAAATAAATACATTTGTAATATATATATTTACTTATTATATAAGAAAATAATATGATATTATAATATTATTATATTATTATTATAATAAACATAAGTTAAAATAAAAGAAATAAAAGAATAGGAAAGAAACAGAATTGGGAACGAAACAAAGGAAAGAAAGAAAGAAAAATAAAAGGAAAATTAGGGTTTTTAAGGTTCCAAGCTCAATTGGTAAGTTAATTTAAGTAATTTTCTTGTAATTTTTGAGTTTTTATGATCCTAGAGTAAAATATTATTGAAATTATGTTAAAATTTTGAAATTTATTAGATTTTTGGACATAGTTCATGTTGAACAAATTGTTGAATTAGGGGTTTAAATTGATAGAATTTCTAATTGAAATTGGTTAAAGGATTAAGTTGTAAAATAGATTGTAAGTTTTGTGCTATAGGGACTAAGTTGAAAAAAATCAAAATTTGGATTTAAGGATGAAAGATTGAGAGTAAAATTTAAGTATAGTTGGAAATTGAATAGAAATAAAGTATGAATTGTAATAGGAATATAGATTAATTTAGTTAGGACTAAATTGGAATTTGGTAAAAGTTGAATAAGAAATTCAAGTATTTGGTATGAATTAGTGTTGTATTAATAATCTTAAATTGATTTAAGTTTTGTAGCTAACGTCGTGTCGGAGACATCAACCAAGAAAGGAAAGGAAAAGATTGACGAGGAGTAACTCAAGAAAATATGGTTTGTATTACTATAATTTGAATTTATTATTATTAATTATTGAATTATAATAAATATATGTGGTAAGTGGAATTGAGGTAAGAAATGATATTAAATTATGAATATATGTGAATATTTGAAATGTATACTGATTGGAAAGTGAAAAGTGAATCGAATTGAAAGAATGAGAAATTGTGATTGAAATGAAATTGATATGATATTAAGTGAAATTGAAATGTGAATTTGATATCCTATTAACTAGTTGGGCTAAGTCGGATATAGTTGGCATGCCATGGGATTCGATGTGTTCAGGGATACTTCGACCTTGAGTCGATGAGACACTAGGTGTCATTATATTACTTCGGATAGATTCAATGAGGTACTGGGTACCAACTTACTTTGGCTAAGCCGATGAGACACTGGGTGTTAACTATTGCTTCAAACTATCCGATGAGGCACTGGGTGCCATATTGGTGTGTTTGGTTGGATTCGTGTATTCACCAAAGTCTGAGTCTTGTTAATAGGGATAATGAATGAAATTGTAAATCGAATGAAATTGAATGACCATTGTCATGAAATACAATGAGACTTTTAAATTGAGAAAGGAGAATAAAATGAATGAACCAAAGGTTCATGGAATGATTGATGATTCAATGAGACGATATATGAAATCAAATTGATGAATAGCTAATTTATATAGTTATTGTTGAGAAGTGAAAACTAAAGTATGGATTAGTGGAGTTATGAATTAAAATGTTAAATGGTTAAATGTGTATGATTTATTATATTGCTATAAAATTGATTTATAGTAATACCATTGAGTACCAATATACTCAATGTACGGTTGTTTCCGTGCGTAAGAAGTTGAAGTCCAATATTCCAGTTCAGCATCTAAAGCTAATCCTGACCTTAAAATTTGGTGATGCATATTTCTTTTGGTAAAAGTGGCATGTATCTAGGTTGAGTATAGGTTATTTTGGTTTTGGTTGTAATATATGTAATAAGATGTTTTGAATGCTTATATAAATGACATGATAAGTTAATGAAAAGGTATGGTTTTATATAAGATTTGAATTTGGGATGAATGAAATTAATTGAATTTGTTTGATGATTATATACGAAATGTTATGATTATATATTGAATAGGTCAATAGGTTGTGGTTTTTGACTTGTTTTTGACGAATTAAACATAATTTGAATTGCTTGTAAGATTGGTTATTGACTTGTTTGCTGTTCAAGATTTGCAAGGTTGGGTAAACTTGTAGAAAAAGCCTCATTTGAGTCCACACGGGCTGGCACATGGGCGTGTGGCCAAACCGTGTGAGGTACACGGCCTAGCACACGGGTGTGTGACTTGGCTATATTGTAACAGCCTGGGTGATAAACGCTAATTTATACATATTTTTACCTCATGTTTAGCCTATATTTTGGATGAATTATTATCAATTTAGTGAGAATTGGTGCTCTTAATCCTTATTTTTCATATCTTATACTCAGGAGAGCATAGGGAAGAGAAAAGAATAGGAAATGGACTGAAAATGAGGAAAATGGGCCAAAAATGACATAACACACAACCCAAGGAATTACCACACGGCCGTGCCACACGGCCGTGCCACATGAAGATCACACGGTCCAGCTCTCGACAAGCACGGGCAGGCCACACGGCCGTGCCAAATCACACGGCCTTTGTCGAAGTCACACGGGCGTGGCACACGGGCGTATTCTAGTCGTGAGGAAGAGGAATTTCACTCGAATTGGGATACTTGGAGGCCAAGAAAGGCTCCCCAAAGCTCTCTATAAAGACCCTAGGAGGCAACTCTTAGGGGGTGCTTATTTCCCCCAAAAGGGAAGTATTCTTTGCTGCCAACACAGAGAGTGGAAGTAGGGATTACTCGCAGAGAAGCTGATTGATTCATCCCAGAAGCTGAAATTCTGCAGCAATATAGAGGATCTCCCTAAATTCCTTCAGGGGTTTTCGGGTTCTTTTATGTTTTGTTATTTTATTTCTTCTGAGATGTTTTCTTTCTTTATTATGAACTAAACCCCTCAAATACTTAAGGGGGATGAAACCTAAGACAGATCTTGTTATTATTTAGTCTTGAGTTATATGATAAATACTTGAGTTGTTCTTAATTATGTGTTCTTCATTCTTGATTTAATAAACCTAGGTATTACTTCAAGAATTAGATGTGCTTAGAGCAGAGGAGCAAAAGTCCCTGTGATAAGAGTAGATCTACCATAATTAAGCGGAGTTGCATGCAACCCTAGACATAGGGCGACATAAATATGCCGGATTAGGGTCAAACCTAATATGGGGAACCATTGATCGAATTAATGCAACCTAAGAAGTTAATTGATAAAGGAACTTTAATTAACAACTTAGGCCTAGTTGCTCTTCACCTCGACGGAGGGTTTAGCATAAATTAGGGATCTCTACGGATCAAGTAAAGTGAATAAATCGTCTAGCTCAAGAACCAGTACAAGTGAAGTCTAGGTGGATTCTCCCTTAAGTATTGTCCATATCAATCAGCTTTTCCCCTAAAAGTTTTCTCAATTTACTCTTTGTGTCTTCTTAGTTTAGTTTTAGAATTAGTTTAAACAAACCCCTCTTTTATTCTTAGGCTAGATAATAGAAAGAAAGTAAGTAATAGTACTTTTGGTTCCCTTGGGTACGATAACTCGGTCTTGCCACTAAGCTATACTACTGTTCGATAGGTGCGCTTGCCTTAAAGCGTCGCGATATTAGTTAGTTTTGGTGTGATCAAGTTCTTTATAAATTTTATTACTTAGTATCGCGAACGCGGATATCAAGTTTTTGGCGCCGTTGCCGGGGAACTAAAATATTACGAAAGCTCGATTTCTATTACGTTAGCCATATATTTATATTTATTTATTTTTCTTTTATTTTTATTTTCAATTTAATTTATTTTTATTTTTATTTTTCTTTTCTTTTAAATTTTTGAGTTTTCTTTGCTTTTTCTTTTTAGGTATTTTTAGTTTATGACTAGAAACAATCCAACAGGACCACTACTTTTCGACGAAGATCTAGAAGCAACAGTTCGCAGAAATCGCAGAGAAATTAGACGCAGTCTACATTATCCTGAACAAGAACCTGATCTAGAGCCAGAACCTACAGAAGAGATGGAAGCAAATCAAGATGTTCTACCACCTCCCGCAATAGTTGCGCCACCAGCAATTCAAGAAGAAGCTCCGCGCACTATGTATGATTATGCTAAACCTAGTTTGGCTGGTACCCAAACTAGCATTCTTAGACCAACTATTGCTGCTAATAATTTTGAGTGAAAACCTAACACCATTCAGATGATACAGCAATTGGTACAGTTTGATGGTTTACAGGATGAAGATACAAACTCACACGTAGCCAATTTTTTAGAACTTTGTGATACCTTCAAAATAAATGGCGTTTCTGATGATGCCATTCGATTGAGGCTATTTCGATTTTCTTTGAGAAATAAAGCCAAACAGTGGTTAAATTCTCTACCACAAGGCTCAATTACCACATGGGAGTAGATGACCGAAAAATTTTTACTCAAATATTTTCCTCCAGCTAAAACAGCCAAATTACGAAACGATATTTCTTCTTTTGTGTAGATGGTTTTAGAAACACTTTACGATACATGGGAGAGATACAAAGATCTTTTGAGAAGGTGTCCTCATCATGGATTACCTTTGTGGCTACAAGTTCAAACCTTCCACAATGGTTTAAATCCGTCAACCAGATAAATGATCGATGCAGCCGCAGGCGGAACCATCAATAATAAAACACCTGACGCAGCTTACGAATTTATTGAGGAGATATCATTGAATAACTATCAGTGGCAAGTCATGAGGACAAAGCCGACAAAAGCCGTAGGAGTTTATAATATTGATGCTGTTACTATGCTCACTAACCAAGTAGAACTTTTAAATAAGAAATTTGATAATTTTGTTGGTTTTACGCAGGCTCAACCAGTGATGCAATGTGATGCAGCTCCAGGAAATACGTTTAATTCAGACCATCTACACAACATAGAAGCCAAACATGCCAATTATATGGGTAATAATTCTCGACCTCAAAATAATCCTTATAGTAACACTTATAATGCAGGTTGGAGAATCACCCAAATTTTTCATGGGGAGGACAAGGAAATCAAAGACAACAGCCTCCGGTATTTCAGCAGCCACCACCACAACAGGAGAAAAAACCAAACTTGGAAGAGATGTTCACCAAATTTATTGCCATATCAGAAACTCGTTTCCAAAATACCGAAATGGCACTAAGGAACCAGCAAGCATCTATTCAAGGACTTGAAACTCAAATAGGCCAGCTTGCTAAGCTAATTTCGGAAAGACCACAAGGTGGATTTCCAAGTAACACTGAGACCAATCCAAAAGAACAAATTCATGCCGTGAGCACAATAGATGAGGAGGTTTTAATCAAAGACAACTCAAATAAGGAGCTTGAGGTGAATAAAGGTAAAGTAGGGGTAAGCAGGAACAAGCCAGACATCAACGAACACAAGCCTCGTATCCCATACCCAAGAGCGCTTCAGAAAGACCGCACAGATGAACAATTCGGTAAGTTTCTTAAACTCTTAAAAAAATTACATATTAACTTACCATTTGTTGAAGCAATTTTGCAGATGCCAGACACGGTTAAATTCTTAAAAGAACTCTTGACAAACAAGCGGAAGCTAGAGGAGAAATCTCATGTGGAATTAAATGCAATCTGCTCAGCTATTCTTCAAAATAAACTACCAACCAAACTGAAAGATCCAGGGAGTTTTACTATTCCTTGTTTATTTGGTAGCCTAGACACAAAAAATGCTTTAGCTGATTTAGGGGCTAGTATAAATGTCATACCTTATACACTGTTTAAACAACTAGGTCTTGGAAAACCGAAGCAAACTAAGATGAGCATTCAACTGGCTGATAAAACTATTAGGTCTCCTAAAGGAATAGTTGAAGATGTGCTCATCAAAATTGATAAATTTATATTCCCAGTTGACTTTGTTGTTTTAGACATTGTTGCGGATAGCAATGTACCCTTAATTCTAGGGCGACCCTTTTTAGCAACTGCAAGAACAATAATTGATTTAGGAACAGGTAAACTTACACGACGTGTGGGTGATGACCAAGTTACCTTACAAGCTCGAAACTCGATTACGATTGCTCATAATAATATAGTTACGAGTCCTTGTAAAAAGAATAATCTCACCACCCAACCTTCTGTGTAGGATACACTCTACATAAAGGCAACCCAATCACAAACAAGTCCATCCAAGGGAGATGCACCTGAAAAGCGAACGCTTCAGATTGAGGAACTAGATGAGTGGCTGAACTATCATGAAAAACCCAAAACAGGTCACACCAACCCAGAGCATCACCAAGACGACCCCCAGGTACAAACGAATCAACTCAAGGTAGGGGATAAGGTAATCTTAGGGGAAGACGATCCTTGAATCTTGAATTCAAAAGAGCATACAAGTGACACACCTTACTTCACGGTAATGAAAATCTTTCCCTATGGTACAGTCGAGATAAAACATGAGTCACTCGGCACTTTTAAGGTAAATCACACTCGACTCAAATCTTACGTTGATAATGAAATTGTAAGCAGGATAGAAGAGTATTAACTCTTCAAACCACTGTGAACGTACAAGCTCGAGCAAAGTCGAGCTTAGACTATAAATAAGCGCTTCTCGGGAGGCAACCCGAGCACTAACATAGTAACTTTTCTTCTATTTTGTTTTCAGTCTTTTTATACAGCAACTAACACCTTTGATGCAGGAAATTAGGACCACACGGCCTGGAACACGGGCGTGCCTAAGGCCGTGTGACATCTTAAAACAGAGACACGGTCGTGCACTCAGACCGTGAACAAACAGAGTAAATTTTTCCCAAAAGCACGGGAGGTCGACAAATCCCCATGGTCGAGCAACATGGCCGTGGCAACCATGCAGTATCAACACGGGCTCGCACAACGCCACATGCCCGTGTCCCCAAGCCGTGGCCAACACTGTCAAATCAGACACGGCCGTGTGACTACCTACACGACTGTGCGAAAAAGTGAACAAGTTCTCCACGGCCGTGCAATATGGCCAACACGGGCTAACCCCGAGCCACACGGGCGTGTGCCTCTATTCTCCCATACGGTTCTATTTTTCTCATTTTTTCTTTTTTTTGGTCTCTTTTTTTATTTCAAATTTTATTTTTATTATACTTAATCCTTTTAATTCATTACAGTATTAGTTCTAGAACTTAGTTTATTATTTTTCTGTTATTTAAATTTTGATCTTTCATATCGGCCAAGCCCTAACGAGTAATCTCTATCAATCGAAAATTCCCATGACTAATTAATATTTTCGCAGTTTCAAAAAGGAGCTCTACAGCTCATATTCAAACGGAAATGGGAACACCTTGCCACAATTGCCGACTCTTCCTCATAAATTCATTTCAGGAAATTTCAATTCTCTCACTATCTTATGATATTATACTTCTCTTACTATTTATGTATCTTTGTACATTGAGGGCAATGTACATCTTAAGTGTGGGGGGGAAGCTTACTTTAAATTTCTACATTATCTAAAAAATCCCTGAATTTTTTTTCCTTATGCTTTGTTTTCAAATAATTCTCAGTCTCTTATTAGGAATTAATTCTGATTGATTTATGATTTCTATTGATATGTTGAGAATTAAGATATAGGTACTTGTACTTTGATTATTCAAACTTTAAAACATTAGGGAATCAAGCATGATAAGTTGAAATTTTTGAGAACCCCCAATTTTTGCATAAGTTATTTTCCCTAATTTTAAGTATTATCTTGAGATTTGAAATTCACAGGATTGACATCAAAAGCCATAATTCTGGTGAGATCTTGAGCCCTTTTTGAGCATACATTCTTTCGTGCTCACTTTTATTATTGCTTTGAGTGAGTCAATACTGAATTGTTATTCTAGAACTTGTTCGATTATACATGTCGAGACCACATCATTGATTTGATATACCGAAATGATAAAGGCACTTAGGATTTAACCCACTTACTCCACAAAAAGCCTACCTCCATGAATTAACCCCTAGTAAACCCCATTGAGCCTAAACAACCTTTTCTTTGACTTACCCTCTAATTATTAACCAATAACCCATTTTTGTTGAATTTTATTCAATTATTTTGACCCCTATTTTTGTCGAGATTTGAAGTGATTTTTTATCTAGCTTTACTCTCTTCTCCATTTTTAAATTTTCAAGTTATTTAGTTTGAATTGTTCCTAAAAAAAAAGAAAAGAAAAGAGTACATACAGTAAAATTCGATTGTAAATTGTAAATAGTTCGATAAATTTTTGCATAATTCTATTTTAAGGCTACCAAGGCAGAAATGATAGTATCATAAGAATTAGCTGAGAAATATGTTCCATTGATAGAGATTTTTTCTAGCTAGATAATTTTTCAGTTCAATCTCGATTCTAACATTCTTTTTGCAGCCAGTGACAACACCCCTAACCAAGCCCCGTTACAACCATTAAAAGACCATTTGATCAATGTATCAATCAAACTATAGTGGTGGAGATTTGATTTTCTTGCAAGCTTATGGTAATAACTTTTCATGTTGATTAAGGAGTGCTTAAATTTTGAACCCTAAACACTTCGAGTGGATAGAGTGAACCTTTAGTGAGGATGTCAACTCCTGTTAATTAAGATGGAGAGATAACTACTTAGAAGGAAGGAAGAGACTTATGTTTTCAATGATAAAATTCTCAACTTAGAGTGATTGAGTCTTTAATGTTCTTCTGATTGAATTACTCATTGTATGATTACCTGTGGACTAGTTTGAAACATTATTGATAAAGATTGTAGGTTGAGAGGAACAATTCTTATTTAGGGATTGAGATTTTGCTTGAGGACAAGCAAAGGTTTAAGTGTGGGGGTATTTGATAAACGCTAATTTATACATATTTTTACCTCATGTTTAGCCTATATTTTGGATGAATTATTATCAATTTAGTGAGAATTGGTGCTCTTAATCCTTATTTTTCATATCTTATACTCAGGAGAGCATAGGGAAGAGAAAAGAATAGGAAATGGACTGAAAATGAGGAAAATGGGCCAAAAATGACATAACACACGGCCCAAGGAATTACCACACGACCGTGCCACACGGCCGTGCCACATAAAGATCACACGGTCCAGCTCTCGACAAGCACGGGCAGGCCACACGGCCGTGCCAAATCACACGGCCTTTGTCGAAGTCACACGGGCGTGGCACACGGGCGTGTTCTAGTTGTGAGGAAGAGGAATTTCACTCGAATTGGGATACTTAGAGGCTAAGAAAGGCTCCCCAAAGCTCTATATAAAGACCCTAGGAGGCAACTCTTAGGGGGTGCTTATTTCCCCCAAAAGGGAAGTATTATTTGCTGCCAACACAGAGAGTGGAAGTAGGGATTACTCGCAGGGAAGCTGATTGATTCATCCCAGAAGCTGAAATTCTGCAGCAATATAGAGGATCTCCCTAAAGTTCTTCAGGGGTTTTCGGGTTCTTTTATGTTTTGTTATTTTATTTCTTCTGAGATGTTTTCTTTCTTTATTATGAACTAAACCCCTCAAATACTTGAGGGGGATGAAACCTAAGACAGATCTTGTTATTATTTATTCTTGAGTTATATGATAAATACTTGAGTTGTTCTTAATTATGTGTTCTTCATTCTTGATTTAATAAACCTAGGTATTACTTCAAGAATTAGATGTGCTTAGAGCAGAGGAGCAAAAGTCCCTGTGATAAGAGTAGATCTACCATAATTAAGCGGAGTTGCATGCAACCCTAGACATAGGGCGACATAAATCTGCCGGATTAGGGTCAAACCTAATATGGGGAACCATTGATCGAATTAATGCAACCTAAGAAGTTAATTATAAAGGAACTTTAATTAACAACTTAGGCCTAGTTGCTCTTCACCTCGACGGAGGGTTTAGCATAAATTAGGGATCTCTACGGATCAAGTAAAGTGAATAAATCATCTAGCTCAAAAACCAGTACAAGTGAAGTCTAGGTGGATTCTCCCTTAAGTATTGTCCATATCAATCAGCTTTTCCCCTAAAAGTTTTCTCAATTTACTCTTTGTGTCTTCTTAGTTTAGTTTTAGAATTAGTTTAAACAAACCCCTCTTTTATTCTTAGGCTAGATAATAGAAAGAAAGTAAGTAATAGTACTTTTGGTTCCCTTGGGTACGATAACTCGGTCTTGCCACTAAGCTATACTACTGTTCGATAGGTGCGCTTGCCTTAAAGCGTCACGATATTATTTAGTTTTGGTGTGATCAAGTTCTTTATAAATTTTATTACTTAGTATTGCGAACGCGGATATCACTGGGTTAGACCCTAGTTGGAACAGTGGTTTCGGGGCCACATATTCGAGTTAGAAAAATATTTTATTATTATTTTCCATGTTTATAAAATGTGAATTAGCATGTGTGAAAGTCTTGTGCGAAAATTTAGTCGTTTGTGTGTTAATTATGAAAAAAAAGACTAAATCGCAAAAAATGCAAAAGTATCCTTCTATTTATTAAAGTGCCTATTTCATGTGTCTTTGTAAAAGAGAGGCCCTTATGTGGTTATTAAACCATTGAATTCATAAAATGACAAAGTTGGACAAGGGATAGTGGATTTTTAATGATCTGAATAAGGTTAATAATGGAAATTATTTATTAACATATGTTATAATAAAACAAAATATTAAAATAGTTCATTAATGTTCATTCTTAGCCGAAAGTACCAGGGAAAAAGAAAGAAAAGAGTCAAGCTAGGGTTCGGCTATAATTTAGCTCAATTAAGGTATGTTTTGTTTCGATTTTTGATAATTTTTATGTTTTTAATATCATTACTTAGTCTACTATCAAGCCCATCTTGTAATTTGAGAAATTGTTGATGTTTATGAGATATGCCATATATGAGTTTTATGAAGTTTGTTAGTAGTAAATTAAAGATATGAATTAGGTTGATATAATTGTAGTGAATTTTTTATGGAATTAGCTAATTTGAGCTAATTTGTGAAAATGAATTTATAGAGGGACTAAAATGGGAAATTTATGAAATATGTGGGCTTGAATGGACTATATATAAATTCGGCTAGGCCTTGTTTAAAGAAATTGGGTGTATTTGATGATTTTATGAAATAGGGACTTAAATGTCAAAATGTGAAAATATGAGGGCTAAATTGCAAAGTGCCCTAATTATGTGTTTATGAGTTGAATTGATTGAGTGTGAGATTGAATGAGTTGATTTTAATACATATAGATGAAGAAAAGCGAAATCCGGACTTGGATCGCAGGAAATCGAAAGTCGATGGGTACTCGACTCTTTTTGACAAGTCATACTCGAGGTAAGTTCATAAGTAGTAGTTTCATTATAATGTTGTTAATTGCGTTGATATTGAATGAATTGAAATGAATGGAACCTCGGAGGAGGTGGAATTAGTGATATTGTTGTTGTGGATGAGTTAGTAATAGAAAACGAGATTGAGAAAGCTCAGTTGAACTGTAGGACTAGTTTCGGAAGGTAGTGACATGTCACTAGGGTAAAATGTAGGCTTCGAGCCATGATATTAGCAATACGGGTGTGTTAAACATCTTGATTTGGCTACGGGCCATGGTATAGATGTTTCGGGAGTGACCTTGATTTGGCTAAAGGCCATGGTATAGGTGCTCCAAGATAAGTTACCTTGATTTGGCTACGGGCCATGGTATAGGTACTTATCTAATGGTATGTTCGAATATTCTTCCGGAAGGTTCAATGAAAGAGCTATGGAAATGCTTAAGGAAGTAGTGGTACGGAAAAAGGACAGGTATGTATAATGTGTTAATTGTTGAGAGAAAGTATACATGTGAGATGATATGAATCGAATCAAAGGAGAATGAATCTCATTTAAATGAGTAACCATATGGTAAGATATGGATAAAGGTTTGTAATGCTTGTTCATGGTTCAAATTGATGGAATGGTAGTTTTATTGTTAAAATTATATGTTAAATTACTTGCTTATGACTTACTAAGCTTTAAAAGCTTACTTGGTTTATTTATTCTATTTTTTAGATCATCGAAGCTACTGAAGGCTCAGGAATCGTCGAGGGTCTTCATCACACTATCCGAACTTATTTTGGTACCCTTTTGAGTTTTTTGGATAGCTAAGTACGGCATGTATAGGCTAGGGAAGTTTTGTTATATTTTGAGTTGTAAATATGCTAAGCTAAGTGATTTGGCTAGCTAAATGTATATATGAATATGTTTGTTTTGGTATGTGATAAATGATGCAAGTTTGGTATGATATTGATGCATGTATGGTCAATATGAAAATGGTCATTTTGGTATGAACCAAATGATGGACTTTTGGTAAGTTTTGATTATGAATTGAATTGGTAAATGAATGAGTTATGATGTACATGTTTAGTTATGAATATGGGTTGATATTTAGTATGATTTGATATAGAAGAGATGTATGAATTGGTTGATATGGATTTGGTTATAATGATGTTTGTGTTAGGCTAGAAATTGGATGAAATTGGATTGGAAATGGTACACATTGTTTCATGTAGGTATAAGGCAAATTTTTGGTGTGAAAGTGGCTTAATCCAAACCTACTTTGTGCCACACGACCTGATCACACGGGCATGTGACTTGACTGTGTGACCCCTATATTTTAGTCGTATTGGTCAGGATGTCACACGGGCTAGACACACGGGCGTGCCTTGTGGCCGTGTGTACAAGTCAATAGCTCCCAGGATTTCACACGGCCTTGACACACGGGTGTGTCTTGTGGCCGTGTACATAAGTCAGTATGTATGCCCTATATTGCTACAGCCTAGACACACGGGGATGTCTGGTGACCGTGTGAGGTAAACGGCTTGAGCACACGGCCGTGTAACCCTATTTCGAAAAATTTCTAAAGTTTTCTTTTGTCTTTTGTATGTTTTCAAATTAGTCCCTATGTTATTATTATAGCTTTATATGAATGATTAAAGCATGATTTGATTGTGAATGCCTGAAAATATTTTAGATTATGTTGATAATATACTGTTTTGTTTAATGTTACGAATTCGATAATGCCCCTTACCCATTCCGGCGACGGTTATGAGATAAGGGTGTTACACATATGACTTCAATTTCTTCTTAGGTTACATGTCAGAGAGTTACACGGGTTAAGGACACGGGCATGTGCTACCACACGGGCATGTCCCTGATCCACATGGGCTTGTGAGCCATGCACTTAGGAAAAATTTTAAAAATTCACGAAAAATTCCCGAATTGCTCGAACAAGTCCGGATTGGCTTTTAACATATATTTTGGGCTTCGGTAGCCCATTAAAGGGACAATATGATTAAGTTATACTACATATGCTAATTATTGTATGATATTAGTAATTGATTGGCAATGTCTAGTAATGCTCCGTAACCCTATTTCGACGACAGTTTAGGGTTGGGGGTGTTACATATGACGTCGATCCAGTCTTTTTAAGTGTTATGTCAATACATGCATGGATGGGGTGCAATTTATTAATTTTTTATCATCAAAGCTGCTAATTTTATTGTTTGGAAACTCAATCGACTTGTGACAACTTTTTGGATGGGATCTAGGCATTTTTAGGTTAAGATGTCTATATAAAGTTCGAAGATTTATCTCTTAACTTTACAATTCACTTTGAACCACTCAATTTTGAGTTTGGAAGCTCAAGTTATTACCATTTTAGTGAAGACTGCACTAGCAAAATTTCTAGATTGATTTATTACGAAAATTACGAGTTTCGAGCTTTTAATTCGAGTTTAAATTATATTGAGTTTGATTTTTAAGCTTAATTTTTATTATATATGAGCTTAATTTTTTATTTACTAGGTTTTATTATGTTATTAGTTATTTATTTCAAATTTTGGATATATTTTTTTAGTATTTAAGTTATTTAGTTGTTTTATGTTTCTTAGTGAACAAGAAAGTTTAGTTTAAATCTACTTCTTATTTAGATTAATTAGAGTTTTAGTATACTTGAAAGTTTATTTGGATATACTTAGCTAGCCTATATAAAGTCTTCTTCATTTTTCATTAGATACATAATTGTTTTTGTTTATTAACAAAATTTCCAACTCTAAGAGTTAGTTTGTTGTGCAAGATTGTTTTCTTCTAATATTTAGAAGCAATTTCCTTTTCGATTTTCTTCAAGGAGTCATGAGAATTCATTCTTCATCCTTCAATTTTGAAAATCATTATTTCTTGGAAAATTGATTAGTCATTGATTGTGTAACACCCTAAACCTGGCCTAGACGTTATGGCCAAATATGACAATGTCACATGGAATGGAATTTGAAAACAAGATGTCGAGTTTAAAACTTTTCTAGTTATTTAGCTCTTATCTTAATTTGGAGTGAAACGTATTTATCATTATGCCAAAAATTGTTTCTTTTTAGCGGAAGCTTTTAAAACCGTTTATCTTAAGAATTGTTATGATTTGATGGAATATTAGTTTTACTTGTTTTGAAAACCCTATTTGGGAGTGATCAAATTGTGAAACCATAAAAGCAGTTAAAGTCCTACAATTTAAAAAAAAACAGTCCATAAAGTCTTATTTACATAAAAATTACCCCAAATAAATAATACATCTGAGGAAAATAACAAAACCAGTATCTAGTTATGTGGGGCCACCGTTGAGTCCACCGCTGCACTGACCCATCTAATGTTTTGGATTACCTGAACAGATTAAACAGAAAAGGGTAAGTTTCGCAACTCAGTGTGTAATCCCCGTAGAAATCATACATACAGAATAATCATTACAAGTCAGAAACAAACAGTCTAGGGCTGGAGCCCATCTAGAATCAGCTTGGGCCTTAGCCCATTTAGATACAAAATCAGATATAAATTACGGCCTTAGCCCAATCAGATACAAATGCAAAACAGATATCATATTACAACCCACCAGCCTACACACCAACTTCGACCATCCCTACACACCATGTGGGGTTTAGAACACCCACCATCCCTGAACACCAAATAGGGCCTATAGCACCCAGATAACAGGCTTTATAAGCCTTTCAGATACTTCCTTCAACTTCATCAACCCACCCAAATGCAATGCAACATACATAATATGTCATGCTAGTATGCAAATTATCAGATCATACAATTAGTTTAGATATCACAATTCATACTCAATTCAGAATCATATCACACAATTAGGGGTCGAGGTAGTGCTTACTGACCCGACGGTATGTCAACAGTCGACTTGGGCAACGTGCGTAACCTTGTCAAACATTTAAGAAAAATGGGCTCACACGCCTATGTGACTTGCCCATGTAGGCCCACACATCCATGTGGCCCACACGACCTAAATTGGCCTTGGCCGTGTGGATCACACGGCCTGGCCCAGAATCCCACACGCTCGTATGGTTCACCCGTGTGGACCCATATGCCCATGTGGCCCACATGACCCAATTTAGTCGAGCCCGTGTGTCCCACACAACCTCATCCGGCCATCACACGACCGTGTCCATCGCACAAAACCTCATCCGGCCATCACACGTCTATGTCATTCGTGCACGACCTGGCCTCGTTGACCACACGCACATGTACTTCCACACGGCCTACCACACGGGTGACCACACGCCCGTGTGGTGTTGATAGATTTGCTTTTTGACTTTCATCGATTATCGTTTTCTATGTAATCGAGTACACACCTGGTATTGATTCGAAGCTAATGCAAACACGAGCACTCCAAAACCTTCAGTTAAACAATCGGGGTTTCACACACCTAGAACATCGATTACAGTCTACCAGCCCCTTGATTTGCTCTGAAACACAAATGCACGCTTGTCCACACGAGAAAGATGGAGAAAGGAAACAAAAAGAAAAGGAATAGACTTCAATAAATTTTTTACAGTAGAATAACAAAAGGAAAACAAAAGGCAGCGAAAGAGGTGAAGAGAAGAAGAAACGGTAAAGAGTTTTGAGAGAAGGGAAAAGCCAGATTTTTGAAAATTAAACTACCAGATATTTCCCAGTCCCCTAATTTTCTCCTAAAAACACTCCTACAGTCCCAAAACTGTCCACTACCCCTACCAACATCAGAATTTTGGCTCCACCAAAACACTCATGATCAGCCTTGGCAAAAAATAATGCTAAAGCGGAGACTCAAACTTTAGACCTCCCACATAATCTCACACCACTTAACCATCATACCAGCAGGCCTATTTTGATAAACTTTTATGAAGAATAAAATATAAGCCTATTGGACCCAGTTAAGGCTTTAATCATAAAAATGCCAAAATTTACCCTAAGTTGTGGCTTAAACTTGAGACCTCTCAGACACATCCAGAACACATAACCACTAAACTAGACAAATATTTGTGTCATATCTTTACAAAACATGAATTTAAAACATGAGGCGTTACAATTCTACCCCTTTAAAAGAAAATTTCGGCCTCGAAATTTTACCTGATCAGAACAGATGAGGATACTGCTAACGCGTCACATCCTTAGGCTCCTACGTGGCCTCCTTAGTGCTATGATTCCACCACAGCACTTTTACCATGGGAATAGATTTCCTCTCAGAATTTTTATGTCGCAATCCAATATCTAAACCGGCTCCTCCTCGAAATTCAGATTTGACCTAACTTCAATCTGTTCCACTGGAACAATATGCGTGGGTTCAGAGCGGTAGCGCCTCAACATCGAGACATGGAATACATCATGAATACGGTCCAACTTTAGAGGTTGCTCCAATTTATATACGACTGGCCCCACTCATTTCAGAATACGGTAAGGTCCAATAAACCTAAGGCTCAACTTGCCCTTGCGACCAAACCTTAGTACTTTCTTCCATGGTGAGACCTTGAGGAAAACAAAGTCCCCTATAGAATACTCTCTCTCTCGATGTTTCAGATCTCCATAAGACTTCTGCCTATCAGAAGCTGCTTTTAATCGATTTGAAATTAGTCTAACTTTATCCTTAGTCTCTGTAACCAATTCCGAACCTAGGACACATCGTTCACCCAACTCAGTCCAACATAATGGAGTGCGACACTTACGGCCATACAGTGCCTCGTAAGTGCCATATGGATTCTAGACTGATAGCTATTATTGTAGGAAAACTCTGCTAATGGCAAGTACTCCTCCCAACTGCCTCAGAAATCAATCACACAGATTCTCAACATATCCTCCAGTACTTGAATCACCCTCTCCGACTGACCATCTGTTTGAGGATGGAAAGCAGTACTGAAGTCTAACCTTGAACCCAGAGCCTCATGTAGCTTTTTCCAGAATCGAGACATGAAGCGAGGATCCCTATCAAAGATGGTCGGGATGGGAACCCCATGCAGTCTCACTATTTTTGATATATAGAGTTTAGCCAATTTTTGCAGAGAGAAGTCTGTCCTGACCAGGATGAAGTGAGCAGACTTGGTCAATCGATCCACGATAACCGAGATAGAATCCTTCTTAGTGGGTGTTAGAGGTAACCCACTAATGAAGTTCATCGTTACTCACTCCCATTTCGATAGTGGTATCTTAACCGGCTGCAGCAAACTTGAAGAGAACTGATGCTCAGCCTTAACCTACTGAAAAGTCAAACAACGAGTAACAAAGTCAGTAACCTCACGCTTCAATCCTGGCCACCAGTATAACTCAAGGATCTCGGTACATTTTGTTCCCACCGGGATGCATAGCATAAGGTTAATATGCACGTCCCTCAGAATCGACAGTCTTAAATCCTTATCATTTGGTACAAAATCTGACCGTGGAAACAAAGTACCCCATCACTATTAATCCCAAAATCAATAGTATCACCACTCCCAACTTGACAGAAATGCAAGTCAAGAGACTTATCCCCTATCTGTTTACCTCTGATCTGATCAATCCATGTCAGTTTAACCTACAGCTCAGGTAACAGACCCCCATCGTCGAAAAGACTAAGTCGAGTGAACATCGCTCTCAAATTGACCATAGCCCTACTGCTCAACGCATCAGCCACCACATTGGCCTTTCCAATATGGCACTCAATGGTGCAGTCATAATCCTTAAGCAGTTCAACCCAGCTACGCTAGCTAAGGTTTAACTCCTTCTAAGTGAGCAGATACTTGAGGCTTTTGTGATCAGTGTAGATAGTACACTTCTCACCGTATAAATATTACCTCTAAATTTTTAGAGTGAAGACTACTACCGCTAATTCCAAATCATGCATCAGATAATTAGCTTCATGCGTCTTGAGCTGACGAGACACATAAGCAACGACCTTACCGTCTTGCATTAGAACACACCCCAGACCCACATGCGACGCATCATTATATACCATGAAGCCTTTCCCAGGCTCATGCTGTATCAGAATAGGAGCCTAAGTCAAAACAATTTTGATCTTCTTAAAGCTCTCTTACTGTGCATCAGTCCAGATAAAAGGAACTCCCTTACGCAGAAGCTTAGTCAGCGGAGCTATGATCAAAAAGAACCCTTCTACGAAGCATCGGTAATACCCTGCTAGCACGAGAAAGTTGTGAATTTCAGACACATTCTTTAGCTATTCCAATCCAACATAGCCTCTATCTTATGAGGATTAACATGAATCCCCTCAGCAAAAACACATGACCCAAAAGGTTACTTTCTGGAGCTAGAACTCACACTTATTGAACTTCATATATAGCTGTTTCTCATGGAGAGTCTGTAGTACCACTTTGAGATGCTCATCATGTTCGTCCTCAGTCTTAGAATACGCCACGATGTTTTCAATGAATACCACCATGAACTGATCAAGATAGGACTGGAACACTCAGTTTATCAAATCCATAAATGTTGCTGGTGCATTAGTCAAACCAAAAGGCATAACTAGGAACTCATAATGTCCATATCGAGTCCTAAATGTCGTCTTACGCACATCAGCCTCCTTAACTCTCAGCTGAAGATATCCCGAATGTAGACTGATTTTAGAAAACATAGAAGCTCCTCTAAACTGGTCAAATAGATCATCTATCCTTGGAAGCAGTTACTTGTTCTTAATTGTTAACTTGTTCAATTGTCAGTAGTCGATACACATCCTCATTGCCCAATCTTTCTTTTTCACAAATAGCACAGGTGCTCCCCACGGAGACACACTGGGACGAATGAACCAACAATCTAACTATTATTAAATCTGAGCCTTAAGCTCCATAAGCTCCTTTAGTGCCATTCAATAAGGGGCGATAGACACTAGAGCTATACCCAGGATAAACTCAATCCCAAACTCCACCCCTCGGTTTTGAGGCAACCTTGATAGTTCCTCAGGAAATACATTTGGAAAGTCTCTCACAGTTCTGATGTCCCTAACCGAAGAGTCACCAGAGTCAGAAATACTGATGTAGGCTAAGAATGCCTCACACCCTTTTCTCACTAACTTTTCTACTACCAAAGCTGAGATCACATTAGTTAGATAATCTCGTCGTTCCCCAATCACCACTACCTCGTTGTCCTCTTCGGTTCTCAAAACAACTCTTTTTGTCATACAATCCAGACCCACCCGGTCTTTAACCAGCCAGTCCATTCCCAGAATCAAGTCGATCTCCCCAAATGGAAGCTCCATCAGATCAGCCAGAAATACTATCCCTTGAATCTCTAAAAGGATGTTTCTAAACAATTTACTCACTCAGATAGACTGCCCCAACGGATTCACAACAGTTACTTCACTAGATATATTCTCAACCAAAATTCTCAAGGTTTCAAACACAGTACTAGCTACGCAAGAATGTGTAGAGCCTATGTCTATCAGTGCAAGGTAAGGTACATTATAAATTAAGAATGTATCTGTGATGACGTCTGGAGTATCTTTGTCCTCAAGGCGACGAGCAGCATAAACCAGTGTAGGCTGGCTCACCTCAGTCGATCCAGCACCTCTGCCCAGTGCTATCTGTCCACGGTCTATGCAGTTACCACCCCTAACCTGTCTACGGCCCCTCAATGGCTACTAAACTACCCTCGGCGTCTGTGCAGTACTAGAACTCGTAGCTCGCATCTGAACGGCCCTCAGTGGACACTCTCGAACATGATACTCAGCAAACCCACATCTTAAACATGCCTCAGTCATCCTCCAACACTCGTCCAGATGGCATCTTACCATAATGCTCACAAGGCAAAATCCCAATAGGTGCAACAGGAGGCCCAACTCTAACTTGCCCATCAAATTTGGCCTTTTTCTTAGGCCTCATCATAGAACTCGAGGGCTCTGAATCCCTCTTATTCTTTTTTCTCTCTTTATCCCGATTTTGAGCTCAGCGCGTTTCACCTCCTCGGTGATCTTCGCCTTGTCAAATAGAGCAGAAAAGTCACGCTCCCTCTGCGGAGCTATTAAAATCCTCAAACTGCTCGGAGTCCATCCTTGAAACGAACACAACGTTCATATTCAGTCGCCATCATGCCTCTCGCATAGCGGCTCAACCTCAAAAACACGGCCTCATACTCAGCCACTGAACGGTCACCCTGAGTGAGATTAAGAAACTCACGCCTCATAGCATCAATATAGCTAGCACCTACGTACTTACTCTAAAAAGCCGTCTTGAAGTAACCTCAAGTCACACGGTCGGGCTGGGTGCCCTCATTAATCGTAAGCCACCACTGATAAGCTTCGTCTCGAAGCAAAGAAATAGTCCCCTTAAGCTTCTGCTCAGGGGTAAAGTCCAGGTCATCCATAATCCTCTCCATGGCCTCCATCTAATACTCAGCACGTTAGGGACGACTCCAATGACACCCCTAAATAACTCAGCCCATTTGACCGGAGTAGTTCCATAACCAACCCTCAGCCTCTAGATCTAGTGTTGGGCCCAGCGACCCTCTCTAAAATCCTCAGCATAGCCTGGGACAATACGTCTTCCCGAGCCATGCGATCTTGAGACCCAGTCTCTGCAGCAGGTGAAACCAATGTCTCGCTCGTATCCAGATTCGGCATGTTGCCTAACGACGATGACTTACCTCGAGCCCCTCTACGGCCTCTACCTTGGCCTCTAGTACCCCGTCCATGAGTATCTCGTGTGCTCATTGTAGATACGAAGATTATCTGTATTAATAGCTTTATGAATCAGTTATAATTTTGATATTTATTAGCGGATATTTTATGCAGACAGGTTCAGAAGTTTAGAGTTTGTTATCGCGAATCGCAGTTTCACTATAGTTTTCAGTTTACACTACCTAGAGTGTTTTCAGTACAGTATACTAACTATGGCTATTTTAAACATGCTAGTAGTATTTTCAAACAAATCTAGATAGAGTTTTAGAACACTTATAGAATCGCGCTGAAGACTCGATGTACCACACACTTAGTAAAAAATATTTCAACCCATTTAAAAATCATTTCTTTAAAACCAAGTTTAAAACCCAAATTTACAGTCGAGTTTTGCGACCTAGCTTTGATACCACTAAATGTAACAGCCCAAACCCGGCCAGAACGCTATGGCCAAATCTGGCGATGTCAAATGGAATGGAATTTGAAAACAAGATGTGTAGTTTAAAACTTTTCCAGTTATTTAGCTTCTATCTTAATTTGGAGTGAAACATATTTATCATTATGTCAGAAATCGTTTCTTTTTAGCGAAAGCTTTTAAAACTGTTTATCTTAAGAAAGCCTTCACCATTTGATGAAATATTAGTTTTACTTGTTTTGAAAACCCTATTTGGGAGTGATCAAATTGTGAAACCATAAAAGCAATTCAAGTCTCACAATTTTAAAACAAATAGCCCATAAAGTCCCATTTACATAAAAATTACCCCAAATAAATAATACATTTGAGAAAAATAATAAAACCAGTATCTAGTTACGTGTGGCCATCGTCAAGTCCACCGTTGCACCGACCCGTTGAATGCTAGGGATTACCTCAACAGATTAAACAAAAAAGGGTGAGTTTCGCAACTAAGTGTGTAATCCCTACAGAAATCATACATACAGAATAATCATCAGAAGTCAGAAACAAATAGCCTGGGGTCGGAGCCCATTTAGAATCAGCTTGGGCCTTAGCCCACTCAGATACAGAATTAAATATAAATTAGGGCCTTAGCCCAATCAGATACAAATGCAGAGTAGATATCAGTTACAACCCACCAGCCAACACACCAACTCTGACCATCCCTACACACCATGTGGGGTTTAGAACACCCACCCATCCCTACACACCAAATAGGTCCTATAGCACCCATCCATCCCTAAACACCATACAGTACCAAAATGTGGCACATAATCAGAAACATGTAGCTTAGCTGCCAGATAGCAGGCTTTATAAGCGTTTCAGGTACTTCTTTCAACTTCATCAACCCACCATGCAATGCAACATCCATAATATGTCATGCTAGTATGCAAATTATCAGATCATACAATTAGTTTAGATATCATAGTTCATACTCAATTCAGAATTTCGGCTACCTACCAACACTCCCAAAACCATCCACTACCTACCAACATCAGAATTTCAGCTCCACCCAAACACTCCTGATTAGCCCTGAAAAAATAATGCTAAAGCGAAGACTCGAACTCTAGACCTCCCACATAATCTCACTCCACTTAACCACCAGACTAGCAGACCCATTCTAATATACTTTTAGGAAGAATAAAATATAAGCCTATTGGACCCAGTTAAGGCTTTAATCATAAAAATGCCAAAATTTACCCTAAGTTGTGGCTTGAACTTGGGACCTCTCAGACACACCCAGAACACATAACCACTAAAGCAAACAAATATTTGTGTCATATCTTTACAAAACATGAATTTAAAACTTGAGGCTTTATAGATTGGGTTTGTATCTTAAAAGATTCAATTAGACACTTATCCATCATATCTATCAGTTTATTCGATCCATCTTTCACTTTTTATGATATCATTTCTTTATTTATTATTTTGAATATTTGTTCTTTATTCTTCAAGTTCCTATTTCAGTTATATTTGTGACACCCCATACTCAACCTAATCATCGGGTCTAAGCTACAAGATGCCATATTCATTGTCAAAACAACTACAAACAATTATATACTATTTATTCATCCAAACATGCAAGCAGGTATTAATCACTTTCATAATAGGTTACACAATCATTTATGGGTCTCACATGAGTTTACGAAAGCTATTTTGCTATCTTGAGTATGAATTAAGACAAAAATGTGAAGTTTTTAAAAGTCTCAGGTAAACGTTACAACTTTAAAAATTCCTCGTCCCGGTGTTGCAACTTAATGAGTCACATTACGATGAAATGTATAATCACGTCGCGTTGCCACTCACTATCGAGTAACATTGCAATGTCAAAAACTCCTCATCGCAATGTTGCCCCTATTTTTGTCAAAATGTACATTTGGTACCTAATTCAAGTGTCTCTAACACAAACTATTAACAAATTCTTTCATAACCCAATTCCATCTATACCAAAATGTGACAAACAAACCAAACCAAGTCTAAAACATTTAAACCAGCCCTTTTAAACATAACATTCCATCCATAATCATCATTTGTCCATCTAACCAATTCAAACTAAATCAAACAACTTTAACACATTTGTGCATCAAAGATTTGCATTATCATAAACTAAACGAACACAAGTACATATGTCAAGTTACCTATTTACATGCCATAATCAACTATCAAGATTCCCAATTTCAACTATTCATCAACCTAGCCATTTCAATTTATACACTTGCAACATTTAACACATTAAACCATACCAAGCTTGAGTTCTTCATTCACCAAGACATCAACCTTGACCAAAACATGCAACTATAAGGTATATATTATGTTAAACATTCAAAATCCAACCATTGCCACTTTACCATACCACAACTAACTTAAAATGGCCATTTGCATATCAAAGACATTATATATATACATGCCATAATGTCTTGACTCGAAATGAAAATCTACTGTCTTTGATAGTGTGAGTTTCTTTGCTGACCTAACTCGGCAAGTTCTATAAAGTGACAATCTGCATGGAAATAAAACAACCAGGGTATGCATTAAGTATGTGATCGCCTCCAGACGTACCAACGTCCACAGTAAGAATCCTACACAAAATATATCAAATAGGCAGTGTTTGCAAGTATACGGGGTCAAGTTGTAATACAGTTACAACAAAGTAGTTGAGTACTCCGAGGATTGTACCCAAGGAAGGCGAGCACTAAATTAATCCTAACTCAAGCACAAATAGAACTAATTAGTACTTTAAATAAATTATATTATGAATAAACATAAAGAAAGATTTCTAGTATTTTTATAAATATAGAATAAAATAATGTAAAAGAAAAGACTTTGGGAAATTTGATATAGAAATTGAATCAAATCAAGTGATTAGCTCACTTCGGTAACCATAACTAAATGTTGTTTTGGGTTGCCTGTTCAATCAACTAGTCGTTATCCTAGCAGGATCTCTCGACCTTCCACTAGAATAATGAGTCAGCAAAAACTACTTATCTCTCGGCCTCACAATTCAAATCGGTTTGGGGCTAAGGTGTTTACGGATAGACCATATCAATTTTGGGTTTATTCCCACATATATGACTTCCTATGGGTCGTCAAGCCTAAGGGTTTAAGTTCTTCTTTTCCCAAACAGTAGATATGCTAAAAAAACCCTGTAAACAGCTAATCCACAAAAAGTTGATTAAGTTCCACAAATGAGATCTCCCAAAAAATGAAAATAGCAAAATTAAAAATAACTCAAAGCCTAAGAAAAAAGAAAATTTTAAAACTAAAATTACAAACAAATTTATAAAATATGAAAGTTGTCCTTTAACAAATGTTTAATGAGCCTATTTATAGATTTAGGGTTTCTGTTGTCCTCAAACTTAGGTCAGTTAACGCTCTCATATTAATCATTTGATTGTGAAGACCAAAATACCTCTGGCTTGAAAGTATTTCTTGTACAGGACTAATGTCGTGACATGGAATGCAGTATGCTCGTACTCAGGGTAGCTTTAGGGGTGTGTCATGACACTGAAGGGAATCTTGGGATTCTTGTGCTCTGCTCCCTATGTTGCAACATCAAACTCCCCATGTTTCAGCACAACAGCTAGTATTGAGTTGGTACGCCCTCTAATGGTCTCCTACACACTCACAAAGTATATTAGCTCACCATTATGCCTCATTTAGCCCCTAAGGTCAATAAAAGACTCAAATTACACTTTTTATTGAATGTAAATGAAATTCTAAAAACTCAACTAAAACGTAATAAAAAATGCTTGTATTCAAGCTCCTCAAATGGAAACTAGTTTAATCTGTTACACTGAATTAGAACAGGTTAGTATGCTTAGTAAGTTCAAATGTAATTATTAAATTTACCTTGGTCCATTAAAGTATAATAACATATCAAACATTTTGGCATTCAAAAGTGGCTATTCTTGGCACATATTAGTATATTTAGATACATATCCACATTATTAGTCAAACATGTTAGTCATACTTATATGTCATGAGAAATATCAAGAACATTAAGGAAATCATGTACTTATCACATATTAAGTATCAAACATATACTATCCCATTACCAATTAACATTAAAGTTTGTATTTCTATTCAATTGAATATCACCTGATGGAACTATAGTAAAACAAGCTTGGATACATGGGTGAATAAATTGCTCACACAAGTTGACATTATATTGAGGTTACCTATCTAGGCTAAACCTATGATACATATAATTTGAGAATCTTCAACAAATGCTAGGCATTGTTATAACATGTAAAATCTCTGATCAAGAGCATATATAACCGTAATGGTACGCCATAGGTATCTTAAACTTTTACTAAGTTCACATGGGCATCATTTTAGTATACATGACCTTACCAATCCCTATACATGATTACATATTTCATTTACGAGTCCTGTAATTAATAAACATTCACATTTGCAACCTGTACTATTTCATAATAGCCAATATTCACACGACTTTTCAATTCAGTCCATATTAAGCCACATATGCCAAATTCACTAAATTCTACTTAAATTTAACATATAGATAAAATCAAACACAATCCATAACATAACATAACACACCGTAATAAGTTCTATATGAAGTTACCTATTGGAAACACCAAAACGAGTTGACTCTTCAAGGGCTAATCGGTAATTTTAGCTTTTCCCTTATCAACTCTACTTCGATTTGATTCTTGATCTATACAATTATTTCATGTCACCAATCAATATCAAACACTTCCATACTATACCATGATATGTATGATATTATGAAATTATTTTTTTTTTGATTCTCTTCGTATTTATATTTTATTCAATTTAGTTCATAAACTCGAGACAAACATAACTTTTGATTCCTAGCTTCAAATTAAAATTTAATTTCATATATCCTCATTAGGGACCTTATTTTATCTATTTCTATCATAATTTCATACCAAGTTTTACATTTATTTAATTTGGTCCCTAATGTAACAAAGTTAACTATAAGCTAAATTAACTTTACAATCTACTCTTTTTCATATTCTAAGCTTAAAATCTACCAATTTCAAGCTTAATTCTTCAAGAAATTAACAATGACGACTTTCTAAAACTTTAACAATTTTACAAATTGGTACATGGGCTAGCTAAATCAAGCTCTCAAGACCTCAAATTCATAAATATTACAAGAAAATGACTTGAAATTACCTACCAATTAACGGTCGAATGGTTTAGCTTCAAAATTGCTTTTCTTCATTTTCTTCCTATGTTGAAACAAGTAAAAGAGATGAGGAAGATGACAAATCTCTCTTTCTTCCCACTTATTTGAGTATTCATAGCTTAATTAAAACTTAATTAATCTTAATAATCATGTTTAGTTTAACTAAATTAATCAATAATATGCTTAATGAACATGCCATCATATTCTACTAACATTTGATTACAAATGTTTTCATTACCATTTCAAGCCTTTTGTCAATTAAAAATCTATAGTGATTGAACTTTTACAATTTAGTCTCTTAACCTTAATTAACTATTTAATTGACAAAATTCCTCTACCAATCTTCAATATATTTTATATAATAACCTCATAAATATATTTTTCAATACCACTAAGAATTGGGTCGTTACAATTTTTCTTGTTTTTCCTAAATCTGACTGGTTTCTTCTTTTCAGGTGAGATTCAAATATTTCTTTCTTGAGTCAAACAACTTGAATACGATGTTCTTCTATTTTCCCTTTATCTTATTGTTGGTGATGGTTTTATAGGTATTGTTCGTATTTGAAACCTTAAATGTTTGGATTCTGTAAACATTCCTTCAACCAACAGTCGACAATATTTCTCTAATAGTTCCTTGTACACCATCGCATGTATGTGGTCATCTTGTAACAAATGGTAAAAAAAATAATAAATAAGTAACTATGTTAAGAAAAATACAATAAAACAAATAGTAATGTATTGTTTGTATTATTATAATGCTTACATTCTCATCCAATAATATCAAACCCAATCCTATAATTTCGTTTTGCTTTGATACGTTCACAACATTCCACATACAAGTAACCCGTACTTTGATTTTCTAAAACTCAATAATGGATGATAGCTAACAAATATTATGATATTTCTCCATGATCAACTACAACTAGAATAACAAGAAAAATTCTATTAGTTTTAAAAAATATAATATCTAGAAAGGCAATATAATTCTTTTACTAGCAAATCAAGAAGATGTATCTCCTAGTACAACATCTTCTAAACCTTGCAATATGTCAGCTCTCTATTTCGATTGAGATCACAAAGCATAATCAAATCTCTTAGACTCGGCATCATATATAAATTGTTGGGTTAATCAACCACTATTGATCAAGGTGTATGATTCATTTTGCCTAAACTAAAGTCAATAAGCATAATATTCCAACTGTACATTTTTCAAACATCTTTTAAGCAGATTAGAAATAATTTTAGGATCTAAAGTAACATTTGAATTGCTTCTTGCAATGCTTGAGATCCTATTGCTAACTTCATTTTTAGAGTCATAAATGTACAGTTATGCAAACTTAAGTCTAAAACCATCACTTGGAAGCAATGATCCAGCCTTATGATAGTTTTGCCCACTGACTTTGAAAACATATGGGCCCCTACCATTGTTGATGGTGTTATCAACAACACCACCAATCGAAGTGAATGTAAACATTGATTTATAACCTTGAATGTTTTCTATGAATCTTAATAACCTTGTAGTATAATTATGTTGAAATAGTTGTTTCAAGAATTTTTGTGGCTTTCTAATAATTGGTAGTACATGTAAGACCCTATACTCGACCTGATCACCAAGTCCTAGTACCGAATGTCACAATTAAGTCGTATTACTTAATAGCCTTTCCATCTTTTTTTATTTATAGAATTAGACAACGCTGAATTGTAAACCTACATTTACCATTCAAATTTATTCTAAATCCTTGATTAACAACACCCCTTAATACTTAACTTCAAATAAATTCTCTATGATAGAAGTACTAAAGTTTTTACAATAAGTTTTCCATTCTAGGCCCGTATATTTACACTTATAACAACTTTAGACTTAATACAGAACAAAACACTTATCCAACCTTAAGGCGTGGACTCTAAGGGTGCCCTAATATAGACATAAAATAACTACTACGCCCTTCACATGAATCTGCCGATATTTAGCTTGGTCCCTTCACACGACCCTCGAGTCATTCATTGACCCTACATATAAGGAAATGCATTCATAAGTTCAGATGAACTTGGTGAGATTCTGTGTAACAATAATCATAAAAGACTATTAATTTTTTAGTAAATAAGGATAAGAGTAAAGAATTAAGACTCCCTGATTGACTTAGGAGATTTCACAGTATGAATGGCATAGCTAATGCCCTGAGTTCTCTAAACTAATCGTGGGTGGGCATATCGAACGATTTAATCATATGTGAACTTTTTCAAACAACCCTTTTTCTAGGACTTAACCTTATCTAACTCTATCTCAAGCTTCCATTTTACCTTTTTGGCTCGACTCCTCAAAGGTAACCATATACGTGAATATGCAGATTAACAACTACTATTGGCAAACTTGTAGATGTCTTTGCCATAACTGTAACCCCCTAAACCAAACTTAGAAGTTTAGACCAAATTCAAAATGCTACATTGATCACCGAAGTGATCGAATTATCTCATCAAATAGAATAGTCAATTGCTCAAATATCAATTAATAAAATTTACAGACAAGTTTAATAAATAGTCAAAATTAAATAAACGAGTAAAATTTTAAAACAGAAACTGTACCACAAATTTATAAAACTTTACAGTTCCAAAACAATGTAGTCAAACTAATCTTTTATAACCGTTACCATCCGAGACCTCCATGTACCGAGTCCAGTATTAGAATCCAGAAAAGTACCTGAAAGGGAAACAAAGGGGGTGAGCTACACGAGCTCAGTGTGAGATCAAAACCAGCTAACCTCAGAACTAGAAAGAAAAACAGAAAGCAGTTCAGAGACGGAACATACTTACAGAGCTATACAGAACCAGTTGGTACATTCTCAACGGACGTACTGGCAAATAACAATATCTAGAGCATGCAAAAAAACACACTCAGACACACAGTCGCAAGTACCATTCAGTCAGACAGTTACAACCTGAGTATACAACACTCACACAGTCATAAGTGCTTTTTAGTTAAACAAAAACCGTCAGATACACAGTGGTGTCATTCAGTCAAATAGAAGCAGTCAACAGTTGTGATGCACGTAGATCACTCAAATAAATGCGTATGTATGCATTTTGATTCTAAAGTAACCCACCCATCTAGCCAACACACCATATCTGACCATCCCTACACTTTCTTTGGGGTTTAAAACACCCACCTAGCCCTACACTTTCAAGTGATGTCATCTCGGGTTGCCCAGCAACGATGGCCATCAGTAAGTCCACGACCCTAAGGGTATTGGAATTGCCCATGACCCTTTGGGTATTGGGGCTAAAAATAAGAAGATAAACTACCAAATCAGTCAATAATAATACACAGCAATGCTGACATATAAACTGTACAATGCCATGCGGTAACCTGCAGTACAGTCGTGCAATATGAACTACCAGATCAGATAAGGGTATGTAGCATAGCTAACATACATACGGTACAGTGCGATGCGATAAACCACTATACCAGTAAGGTTGCAATAAGGCTGCCAAATTAGATAGTCATTGTAATATCCCGAATTAGGGCCTAATCAGAATAGTGGTTTCGTGACCACAAATTCGAGATAGAAATAATTATTTTAAAATTATTTTGAGGTTTTTGATATGATTTCATGATTGTGTGAAAATTTCATGAAGAAATTCCATGCGTAAAGTGCTTAATTTGATATTAGGGACTAAATCGAGTAAGTTGCAAAATTTGTATTCTAGAAGTTTCTAGTATGAAATTGCTTTGAAATATTAATTAGGAGGTCTTAAATAGTAATTTGGCCAATTTTAAGTTCATGGAAAAAATTTGGACAAGGAAGGAATTTTTGAAAGTTTAGTAAGGAGGGGCATTTTGGTCATTTGGATATTAAATTAAATAAAATGGGAAAAATAGCACAAAATTTATCATCTTCCTCATTAGTTGCTGCCGAATGCTCCCTCTCTCCATAGCTAGGGTTTTTTCAACTTTCAAGCTTCATATTAAGTGATTCCAAGCCCCGTTTTTAATGATTTTTACGTTTTTGAGATCCCGGTAGCTCGATATAGCTTATGATAGCAATATTTTGAGTTAGGGTTCATATTTGGAAAAATACCCATAGGTGAAATTTGTGTATTTTGATGTTTTATGATAGAATATGAGGTTTTGGATTATGTTAAACAACTTGTGCTACTCGGTTTTGAGTAAAAACGAGTAGAACGACATAATCGGTAAAAATACCAATTGTTCATAAGTGCATGTTGTAGTTGGAATTTGAGCTTGCTAATGGTAAATAAATGATCAGCATGTTCTAAAACATAATAATTTGAAATAAAATTTAATTTTCGAGCCTTGGGGCAAAAGTATAAATATACAAAAGTTTAGGGGTAAATTTGTAATTTTGATAAAGTTGGGGTCAAAGACCGTTTTGATAAATGTGAGTATTAAATAAGCTAAATGTGTCATTTTAGATCAAGAGAAACGAGATTCAAGTCGTGATCGGGGGAAAAAAAAGTTTACGAAGAATAGGCCGATTGTTGATATTTTGATATCAAGGTAAGTTCATGTGTAAATAATGTAACATAATTGCTATTTTAAATGATTTAATGCTATTTATATGATACGATACTTGTTATTATGAATATTATGCTTTGTGAAATATTATGTATTGGTATGAAAAGTATGTGATTAAATTGATAAGTATGAGATGCAAGCAACGTATTGGTTCCGATATTTCGAGGAGAACGACGGGGAAATGTGTGATTGAGGAAAATCCCGTTTGAACCTTGGGAATAGATTAGGATACAAGTGACATGTCACTAGGATGGTTGGGCATCCGAGCTCGTTGATTGAGTCCGAGTTCACTTATGGATGCGAATGTCCGAACTCGTTGAGTTGAGTCCGAGTTCATGAGATGTAACTAGGCATCCGAACTCGTTGAATTGAGTCCGAGTTCACTTATGGATGTGAACGCCTGAGCTCTTTGAGTTGAGTCCGAGTTCGCTTATGGGCGGGTTACATGATCGCTTGATTACACATGTGGCACCTATGTGCAAATTATCCATGTATCCGAGTTATATTCCGATGTGTTCAACGGGTAACATTCTAGTGGAATGAGAGAACACTCAAGATGCAAGTGACATTTCAGTAAGTGTTGAGAAATGGACACTTTGGACAGGTATGTACTTAACCCTCGGGTTGAAACTTGATACAACATCAATAATGTGGCAAGGTGACAAATGATGATTAAAAATGTGATATATGTTGTAGTGATACCATGCTAGTGTTGTTTGGAAGAATTGCTTTGTTATGTTACTTTTTATTTGCATGTGAACTTACTAAGCATTTATGCTTACTCCCTCCTTTTCATTCATTGTAGTTTTGGGCAAGCCGGCTCAGGAATCGGGATAGGTCGAAGGCTCGATCACACTATCCGAAGAACTAATTTGGTAAAATGACTTGTATAACTTAAGTATGGCATGTATAGCAATGTTCCTATTTTGTGTAAATAATCTTCTGATATGATTGCGGGTTAGTTGAGAAAATGTTTGGTAATGGTTAGCCATTGGAATGGCTAATTATGATCATATTTGATGTTGTGTATGCTTAAAGTGACACTTTGTCCATGATTATTCATAAAAAGTGAATTTGGTTATAAAAATAGAACATTATAGTAACAATGATGTGAGTTTGAAAAATCACTAAAAATAGTAGAAATTGAATTAGGTGATGAATTAAATATTAATTTGAAGCTTATTGTGTCTACTTTCATATGGAAGAAGCGAAACAGGTAAAGGAGTTACATATTATGAGATATTTGAGTTTTAGTGAAATAGGGGCAGAGCAATTTCTGGATCCCCTGTTCCAACTTTAGAAATTTGCCATAAATTGTAAAAAAATAATTATGAGGTGTATTTTATATTCTTGGAATCCTTATTGAGTCTAGTTTTAATAGGAACAAACAGAATAGTCATATGAATTTATTACAGACAGAAAATTGGTCCGTAGTAAGCAGAGGATAGTGCAGTCTAATCCTGAAATAGGGGTAACTTTAACTAATAAACTGTACTAATTGACCTAGCCAAAAATTCTAGAAAAATATTAGTAAATAGATATATGAATCTAGATTCAGTGAAACTTTACGGATCTTGATTTTGAATTTCATAACTAGAGATATGATTTTTTTAGCGACCATGACACAGAAAAACTACTTATTCCGAAAATCAAAATAGATGATGTAAAGTTGTTTAAAAGGTAAATTATGTTCGGTAACACCTCAAGCTCGACTCCGGCAACGGTCTCGGGCGTGGGGGCGTTACAGTCATACGAAGCGAAGCTGACATATATGTTGTACAGTGCAGTGCGGTAATCCGCTGTATAGACCAATTGCAGTAAAACTGTCAGTTCAGTTCAGTTATAGTCTTCCTTCTCTTTATAATCCCACCCAAAAATATTTTATGCTTATGTATGAGCAGAGGTGTGCATGGGCCAGGCGGCCTGGCCCAGCCCGAAGGCCCGCCCGAAATGTGGGAGGGTTTGGGCAAAAATATAGGCCCGAAAAATGGGCTTGGACAAAAAAATAAGGCCCGTTTAAAAAATGAGCCAGGCTCAAGTAAGGTATTTTTGGCCCGAGCCCGGCCCGACCCGGCCCGGCCCGAATTCACTAAAGACAAAAAATATTTTTTTAATATTATTTTCTTATTATTTTTTTCCCTATTTTGTTACCATTTTACTATTATGTTGCTGCTATTTTGTTGTTATTGTTTAGATATTGTATAAAACTTTTTTTTGTTAATTTTGTTATTATTTTAAAGATATTTGTTAATTTTGTTATTATTTCAGAGGCATTTGCTTGTTAAGTTGCATCTATTTTATTGTTATTTAAGTTTGCATATTTTTTAAAATTTATTTTTAATTTGTTGAGAAATATTTATTTTGATGTTTTTAGTATTTTTGATGGTTTATATATATTTTAAAATTATATAAAAATAATATAAAAATTAATATGGGCGGGCCGGGCCAGGCCCGGGTTTTAACATTTTTATTTGGGTCGGGCTTGGGCAAAATTTTAGGCCCATTTTTTGAGCTCGGCCCTGCCTAAGCCCGACAAACGGGCCTAATTTTTTAGTTGGGCCCGGCCCGGCCCAGCCCATGCGCACCTCTATGTATGAGTACGGACAAACGAACAGTAACAAATTACCTGTAACATCCCGATATTGGGCCTAGTCAGAATAGTGGTTTTAAGACCACAAATCTGAAGTATAAATATTTATTTTATGATATAAATATTTATTTTATGATTATGTTGAGGTCTATGACATGTTTGGATGATTATGTGAAAGTTTCATGAAGAAATTTTATACATAAAGTGTCCAATTTGATAGTTGGGACTAAATTGAATAAGTTGCAAAATATGAGATTCTAGAAGCTTAAAGTATGAAATAGCTTTATATTATTTATTCGAAGCCCTTAAATAGAAAATTTCCCAATTTCTATGTTTATGGACAAAAATAGGCATGCATGGGTAAAATTTGAAAGTTTAGTAGAAAAGACATTTTGGTCATTTGGATTAATAAAGAACAAAAGGACAAAACAAAGTCAAAAAGTGTCCATCTTCTTCTTCCTCTAGTCGAAATCCTCAAGCCTCCATAGCTAAGGTTTTGCCATTTTTTTCAAGCTCAAAGTAAGTGCATCCAAACCCCATTTTTTAAGTTTTTTACATTTTTAGATCCTTGAAGCATGATTTAGTTATTTCTACCATTTATTTGAGCCAAGATTCACGTTCAAAAATCTACCCATGTGTGATATGCTTGTATTTTGATGTTTAATGGAAAAATATTAAAGTTTGATGTTAGATAAACACCTTTTGCAAAATGATTTCTCATAAAAACACCTAAAAAGGACTTATTTGAAAAAGGTGTAAAATAAGTGATAAAAATCTAATTTTTATGAAAATGTGGACTGGTATAGGATTTTTATATGTTCAGCTAGGCTTGGGTAACAAATAAAATGGGAACATTTCATTTTACGAGCCTAGGGACTAATTTGTAAATATGTGAAAGTTTAGGGGTAAAACTATAATTTTTCCAAAGTATGATTTATGGGCTGTTTTGATCAATGTGATAATTAAATGAGTGAAACTGGTTATTATAGATCAAGAAAAATGGAGTCCAGACCGAGACCGAGACCGAGGAAAGAACAAGCTTTTTAACTAATCAAATTAATTGTCCATATTTTGTACCGAGGTAAGTTTGTGGGTAAACAATGCAACATTACGTTATTATACTTTAATATTGCATGAATTGTATAATTGTCTCTATGGATTTTCTTAATAATGATTCGATGACAATTTGACAAGTTTCGACACCTTGAAATCTCGGTTGAACCTTAGGAATAGATAGGATACGCAAGTCATGACATTAGGGTTATTGAATTTCCGTTTAAGACCATATCTGGGATATGCCATTGTCATGTGATTTCATGTAAGACCATGTCTGGGACATTGCTTTGATATGAAACTTCGTATAAGACCATATCTGGGATATGGCGTCGATGTGAGACCTCGTTTAAGACCATAGCTAGGCTATTGGCATCGATGTAAAATTCCATGTAAGACCATGTCTAGGACATCGAATTGGTACGATCCTATGCGTGTAAATTTCCCGAGTATCCTTTAGTATTCCAAGTGTTTCCACAGGTAATTCAAAGATGTTGTCAAGGAAATGACAAGGTATAATCATGTTAAAAATGATACAGTTATGTATACAAAGCTTATGAATATTGAGATTTTGAAATGATGAGACCTCAGTGAAAGGTGAATGTATGGATTATGATCATGAGTTTATCGTGTGTTATGTAAATGGCATGATTTAAATGTATCTATGAAACCTAACGGCATTGTGATAAATTATATTATGTTATGTGTATATTAATGCATGGTAAATGTTGTTAATTATTTACATGCAAACTTACTAAGCTTTATGCTTACCCCCTTCCTTTCCATTTTCATATAGTATCGCCAAGCTAGCTCGAGGATCGAAGGAAGTTGGAGACTTGATCACACTATCAATTGAAACCTTTGGGTATAGATAGTCTCAATATTTTTGAATATGGCATGTATAGGGACTTGGTCTTTTCTTTTGTTATATGTCATATTGGTTTAGCCAAATGTGTTGGCTCATGATGATATTTGATTCATTTTGTATAAGGTCATGAGATGTGGCACATACTGATTATCGAGTTTTAGACTTACTCATTTATGCATGCATGTGCCAATGCCATTATGACTTGGCCTATGGTTATTGTTGGTCAATTGATGATATGTTGCATGTGATTTATTAAACTTGAGTTGATGAAAGATGATAGTTTTATGTATGTATATTGGTATGAAAATGCATTCAAGCAAGTGAATGAAGTCTAGTTGTATACCAAATAGTGTAATTGGCCTTGACAAAGTATGAAGCCTTAAGCATGTGCAAGTAGGGATGAAATGATCATGATCATGCCTTGACAAAGTACGAAACCACCCTTAAACAGCCCCGACATCACTGTTTCAGCCACCCGAATAGTTCCCAACCTTAGCCACTACTATAGTACATCAGAAAAGGCAATTTCCCTTCACTTCTATCGGCTAAAACCCAAGATCAACGAGTTAGCACACTACTAAGATACACAGAAACAAAAGTGCACAAAATAAAATGAATAAAAACAGTAGTGTAGAAAAGGTTTGAACCCCACACCTGATTTGTAGTCAGAGAGGACAACAGAAGAGTGAGCTTCTCGAATCCGCAGTTAAAACTGTTTTCCAAAGGCACAGAGAAAAGCAAAAAAAGAAAACAGAGAGAAAAAGAGAAGAAGCAATGTGAAAATAGAAATTAAAATAAAATCAAACAAAACAAAATAATTACCTAAAAAAATTAAAAGTAAGCTAATAATTAAGTAACAAAATAAAACTATACAGTTGTTTCAATCCTCAAAACACATGTGCAAATACTCGAACCCAGAACCTTGAGTTACACTAACACTCACTTAACCACTAGACCAGTAGGCCTATTCTGACATGAAATTGCACAACTTAACTCATGTGTGCAAGCACCTCACTATTCCTATACTCAAACTCCAAAACTTCTAGGCCCAAAATTTAGGGCGTTACAATTCACCCCTCCTTAAAAAAATTTTGTCCTAAAAATTTCCACTAACAGAACCGTCATAAATTACAGACTATACCACTATGCTCCTGTTGCGCACTCTAATCCCAAAACACTATCTCATGTAACTTGAACTTAAGACCTCTAACACACACCCAGAACACTCAACCACTGAAGGAGACAGATATAACACACACAATTGCTATACTCCAAACAACATGTCCAAACATTTCTAATCATACCTGACTTAAAATCATCAAAGGCACTCTCGGATCCGTAGCTCCTTAGACTCGCACCTGAGACACGCTCCGGACTTCTTCCAACAGTCGCTTGGATGACACTTCTCACAGTGCCCACAACCCGCTACGTTCACCTCATTACTAGCACCACCTTTATTGTCACTCAGATGCATTCTAACACACTTCACAGGTCGAGGCTCCGACCTTAAAGAACTGAGTTCCCTCTTCTTCTTACAATCTTCACACCTACATTGCACTGATTTTCTATTTCTTTCTAAGCTAACCTCAAAAACTTTTTCTAGTACCTCTCTTACTACTCGAGCTAGTGCCTTAGTACCAAGCTCCGGGTTATCGTTACCCGAAGTTAACAAGCTCACATTGATCTCCAACTCCTGAACAGTCTCACGTTCCGGAGAATCAGACGACTCCTTACAATCGTGCTTACCCTCGAAACCCATATCTGTCATATGGCTAACTTTAGATTGCCTACATTTTCATAACATAGACACAATTGAAATACTAGAATCTATATTTCTAATCTTACAGTTCCAAATTTTGCCTAGACTGGTATCGGAGTTTCAGACATTTCATTTTTGTAAACCATTTTCAAAACACAAACCATTTCAATTTCCTGTGGTACAATTCTTTAAGTATTTTTTTCAAAACCAACTACTTGCGCATACGTTCACGTAACAACACAGGCCGAGTTTTATAAACCTGGCTCTGACACCACTAAATGTAACACCCTAAACCTGGCCTAGAAGTTTAGACCGAATTCAAAATGATACATTGATCACCGAAGTGATCGTGAGGGAATTTTACAAACAAAATTATCTCGTCAAATCAAATACTCAATTGCTTAAATATCAATTAATAAAATTTACAAACAAGTTTAATAAATAGTGAAAATAAAATAAATGAGTAAAAATTTAAAACGGAAACTATACCACAAAATTATAAAACTTTACAGTTCCAAAACAGTGTAATCAAACTAATCTTTTGTAACTATGACTGCTCAAGACCTCCACATACCAAGTCTAGCATCAGAATCCAGAAAAGTACCTGAAAGGGAAACAGAGGGGGTGAGTTACACGAGCTCAGTGTGAGATCAAAACCAGCTAACCTCAGAACCAGAAACAGAAACAAAAACAGAAAGCAGTTTAGAGATGGAACATACTTATAGAGCTATACAGAACTAGTTGGTACATTCTTAACAGACGTATCGGCAAATAACAATATTTAGAGCATGTAAAAAAAACACACTTAGACACACAGTCATAAGTACGATTTAGTTAGATAGTTACAACCCGGGAATACAACACTCACACATTCATAAGTGCTTTTCAGTCAAACAGAAATAGTCAGATACACAATGGTGTCATTTAGTCAAATAGAAGTACTTAATAGTTGTGATGCACGTAGATCACTCAAACAAATGCGTATGTATGCAGATTGATTCTAAAGTAACCCACCCATCCAGCCAACACACCATCTCCGACCATCCTTACACTTTTTATGGGGTTTAAAACACCCACCCAGCCCTACACTTTTAAGTGATGTCATCCCAGGTTGCCCAGCAACGATGGCCATTAGTAAGTCCATGACCCTCAGGGTATTGGGACTGCCCACGACCCTCCGGTATTTGGGGCTAATAGTAAACAAATAAATTGCCAGATCAGTCAATAATAATAAGCAGCAATGCTGACATATAAGCTGTACAGTGCCATGCGGTAACTCGCAGTATAATTGTGCAGTATGAACTGCCAGATCAGATAAGGGTACGTAGCATAGGTAAAATACATACGGTACAGTGCGATGCGGTAAATCGCTATACAAGTAAGGTTGCAGCAAGGCTGCCAAATCAAATAGTCATACGCAGCGAAGCTGACATATATGTTGTACGGTGCAATGTGGTCATCCGCTATACAGACTAGCTGCAGTAAAACTACCAGTTCAGTTCAGTTACAGTCTTCCTTCTCTTCATAATCCCACCCAAAAATGTTTTATTCATATGTATGAGTGTAGACAGACGAGCAGTAAGAGATTACTAATTTCAGACAGTCATTCAAAAACAGACACTTGTATTCAATCAATCAGAATCAGAAATGTGTTCACTCATTTACTCGGTTTTAGGTCATGCCACACAAACAGTTACTAGTATCACATAAATCAAACCTAGAGCAGAGTTGTAATTACCCTCACTAAATCTTAGCCGAGGGTTGAAACACGCAGAGCCTCAATTACACTTAAATTTAACCTAAAACCAACATTTGGCAAGATAGGGCCACAAGCTCGCGTGCTCCGACTGTGCGGGATAACATAGGCTGTGTGAGGGTCAAAATGCCCATGTAGAAGTGACACACAGCCGTGTGGCAGAGGCACACGCCAGTGTTAAGTAGGGACACGGCCATATGAATAGGCCGTGTAACTCTCTGTCCATTTGTGCTAAAACGAGTGCACGGCAGACAGGACCGTCTGAAGGTCTCACACGCCAGTGTGCTTTACCAGACACAACCGTGTGTTCAGAACACACGCCTGTGTGGGATTTCTAAATCCTCAAATCAGCCACACGGCCGTGTGGCAAGCCGTGTGACTCCAAATCCCTAAATCCTTAATTCCCAAGTTCACACGCCCATGTGCCTAGGGGATACGACCGTGAGAGAAATGATAAAAATCCCCAAATCAGCCATACGGCCTTGTGGCTAGGCCGTGTGGTACCCAAATCAGCCTAAAAACCCTAACGCCCAATTTCATATGGCCGTGTGAGTCAGCACACGTCCGTGTGGCCAGTGGAGTGATAACGAAACCACCCTTAAACAGCCCCAAAATTACCATTTTGGCCACCCGAATAGTTCCCAACCATAGCCACTACTACAGTACATCAGAAAAGGCGATTTCCCTTCACTTCTATCGGCTAAAACCCAAGATCAATGAGTTAGCGCACTACTAAGATATACTAAAACAAAAGTGCACAAAATAAAATGAATAACAACAGTAGTGTAGAAAAGGTTTGAATCCCACACCTGATTTGTAGTTGGAGAGGACAACAGAAGAGTGAGCTTTCCGAATCTGCAGTTACAACCGTTTTCCAAAGGCACAGAGAAAAGCAAAGAAAGGAAATGGAGAGAAGAAGAGGAGAAGCAATGTGAAAATAAAAATTAAAATAAAATAAAACAAAACAAAATAATTACCCAATAAAATTAAAAATAAGCTAATAATTAAGTAACAAAATATAACTATATAGTTCTTTCAATCCTTAAAACGCACATGCAAAGACTCAAACCTAGAACCTTGAGTTACACTAACACTTACTTAACCACCAGACCAGCAGGCCTATTCTGACATGAAATTGCACAACTTAACTCATGTGTGCAAGCACCTCACTATTCTTATGCTCAAACTCTAAGACTTCTAGGCCAAAAATTTGAGGCATTACAATAACGGTGGATCTTTAGCCCAATCCCTTCATTTCATACTTAATTCAATATAGATTCTTCTTTAAAGGAAGACTTATACTCATGACAGCCTATGCATAAACCCATCTTTAAAGGAATATTCTTTCTAATATCTTCATTTGCGGTCTTAAATATAAGATTTGAGTGATAGATAAGCACTCATACTCTTTGTGGACTCGTACTTGAAAGATAGTCCTATAGGACTTTCCCACTTCTGACCATCTACCTTGATATTCCCAACAATAAATGGTTCCCAGAAAACTATCTCTTTCTTAGATTTTCCTTGGCGGGCTTCTACACTTGATAGTCCTAAGTGGACTTCCCTGCTCTAGATAGTCCTAACTGACATCCACTTCCCTTGTAAATTCCTGACAGATATTCAACCTAAGATAGTCCTTGGCGGATTTCCCTCCTAAGAGAGTCCTTAGCAGACTTCCCCCGTTTTCTAGCAACCTCTTTACCTAGAATTTAAAACCTAAAGAACTGCTTTGTTACCTCAAATCAGATGATGGTTTACACGTCAACTCTAGCGAACTCTTAATTGCAAATACTTGTAACACCCTTAACCCGTATCCATCGCCGGACTAGGGTTAGAAGCATTACTAGACAATTCAGAACTTTTTCAGACATCATCAACGTCATATAATCATCATACATCATCAATGAGTCCCTTATGAAGGTCTCCAAGACCTTAAACATGCATTAGAAGAACATCGGGACTCAACCGAACACTTAGAAAATTTTTCAAAACTTAAACATTTTTCAAAGCTGTAGAGGTCACACGCCCGTATGGTCTGGCCGTGTGCCTCACATGGCCACTAGACACACCCGTGTCTCTAAGCCGTGGCAAAATAGGGCATACATTCTGACTTGCACGCACGGCCACATGACATGCCCGTGTGCCAGGCCGTGTGAAAATTAGGGAGGCTACTGACTTGGCCACAAAATCGACCACACGCTCGTGTGCTACCCATGGCCACTAGACACGCCTGTGTGTCAAGGCCATGTCAATTCTGTAGGTTATACTCACTTCATTCAAAAGGGTACCCCAGGAGACACACAACCGTGTACTATGACCATGTGTCACACACAGTCGAGACATACGCCCATGTCTCTGCCCGTGTGGACAAAAATAGGCCATTCAAAAAGTCAACTTTGCCACCCTTTTTGGGTCATCCCTACAAGCCAAAATTTTCTCAATTTAAAACATCATTTCTCAGCCAATTCACAACAAAATACATACAATTCATGCCATATATTCCTCATCCAAATTCATAATCAATTTCCTTACTAATTCATACCAAAACACAAGCCAAACTCATACCAAATCTTAAGAAGCATAACTTATTCATACCACATTTAATTTCATATCAAAATTTACTATTTTCACCTTCAAACTCATATCAAATTGACCATTCATTTGGTCATTCATTGACATCAAACATACCATTTAACCTAATACCAAAATCAACTATAAACACATCCATTAGTTAGCCATATCACATGGCATAACATATATATACATCACAAAACATATTCAAATTTATCTAACTTATACATGTCATAACTTAAAATTTACACTTTCAAAATGTACCAAAACAAGATTTGATAGTGTGGTGATGTTCCTCGATGATCCCCGAGCTTTCGGTAGCTTTGATATCTATAAAACAATGCAATCACACACAAAGTAAGCTACAAAGAGCTTAGTAAGCCATATACAAATAAATCTATCACATAAATCAATTATAAACCATTTTATACAAATGATTCATGGCATAATATAATCACAAGTCATATTTCTCTTATAACTTAATTGATCAAATTCACTTACTCATATTTCCATATCAAATTCATGTAGCTCACATATCAAATTATCATATACATACATACCTTTAATTCTCCAAATTTCATATACACTTATATGTACCGGAATTCAGAAGCACATTCATATACTCATTCATTTTCTCGGAATGCCCGTTGAACCGTTCAGAAATCAACTAGGATACTCAGAATGCTCATAAAGATTGTACAATACCAACATCCCAGACGTGGTTTTACATGTAATCAAATATTGATGCCACTGCTTACACGAAATCAAATACGAAGTCAATGTCCCAAACATGGTTTTACACGTAAATCTCAAATTAAAGCCAATGTCTCAGACGTGGTCTTACATGAAACATTTATCAGATCCTATGTGATGACATATGTATCCTAACTATTCCTAAGGTTCTAACGGGGCTTTTTGGACATTGTTATAAACTCAGAATTTATCTCAGATTTCACATACTTAGTTCTTATATCCATTCAATAGAATTTAATCATCATATAAACAATAATAATTCCATTTAACACATTTATTTGTATATAAACTTACCTCATTCGGATTTGGACGGACGAAAATTATTACTCGATGACTTTCGACTTCCCCCGATCTAATTCCGTTTTTATTTGTTCTTGATCTAAATAAATTCAAATTTAACCCTTTTATTCAACAAATCATTCAATTAAATCCAAAAACATATATTTAGGGCATTTTACAAAATAGCCCTCACATTTTCATATTTTGACATTTAGGTCCAAATTTCACAAAATCATCAAATTCACAAAATTCATAAAACCATAGCTTGGCCGAATATTACTAATCCTCATACAAGCCTAATTTTTCATTTAATTTGCATTTTAGTCCTCCAAAATATTATTTTCTCAAATTAGCCCAAATAGCTCAATTTCATCAAAATTTAAAGACATAAACATTTAAATCTCACACATATCTTTCATAATTCATCCAAATTCATCACGGAGCTCTTAATTTCGTCAATGGCACATTTCAAAATCATACTCAAAATTAGAAATTTAGGCATGGGCTTGAGAGAACACGATGCAATAATCACAAAAACGTAAAAATCATCAAAAACTGAACAAATTACATACCTCAATCTCCAAATACAAGTGCCGAATGATAAAAACACCAAAAACCCTTTCTTTTTTTGTATTTTCGGTAAGAACATGTGAATAATGGTTTTAATTTCATGTTTTAATTAATTAATATCACATAAATATCCATTTACTAATTTACCCTTTTTAATGTCATTTAAAATCCACTAAGTGATGTCCATGTATGTCATTTAAAACATTCAATGGTCCATTAACATAATAAGGACCTTAAACTTCGCAAACCATGTCAATTCGGCACATAAATAAATAAAAGGACAATTTTGCATATTCTACGATTTAGTCCTTTTTGCGAATTAAGCACTCAAACAGATAAATTTTCATACGAAACTTTCACACATGTTAATTCACATATAATAAACACAGAAAATAATATTTAGATATTTTACAAACTCATATATGTGGTCCCGAAACTACTATTCTGACTAGGTCTTAACTGGGCTGTTACAATACTTATTTATAAATGCTTTGAAGGAAATACCTTTTCCTTTCACATATGTCCGCGTTTAAGATGCTTCTACTAGTTTTTCTTACCTTGGCATTTTAGAAGATACTCTTATTAACACACTTGCTAGCATTCTTAGATGTACCATGATTATCATGCTAGATTGCTTGCCACATGAGTCATATAGTGACTTCACTTTTTATGCCTTGATAGGCTTTCCTATTCGTTGTCCTAGAGGACTTCATTTTCGCCATAAGGTGTACATGTTCACCCTTGGATCATTCAATCGTTAACCATGGACTTTTGATTTCGAAGAATCAGTAAACCCCTTTTGAGGTGTCGCTCCGTAGAACCTCTATACCATTTACAAGGTGTTGCCCCAAATGACCTATACATCATCTGCATGGGTCACCCCGAAGGACTTATATACTGTTTACACGATGTCGCCTCCAAGAACTCGTAGATAATTATTCCACAATGTCGCCAAACAATCTTGAATCCCCTTTCAATCTATCTATTCCTTCATTATGCCAAATTCTCTATCTTCACCTACCCGTCAAAGTAACTCCCTCTATACTCTGCATTTTATAAACACACTTTTCACTCATAGCAATTCACTTATTATTATAACATGTAGTACGTCATATATCAATACGCTAATACACAACCACATCTTGCATTCAAAGAACATACTCACAATCAGTCATATATTTTCACAACATTAAGCATGCATAGCTTAATCATTCATCGCAGTAATATACAACCATGGAATTCAGACTAAACTCAAAGCAGACACACAAACAAAGCATTCTAACAACACAACAACAAGAAAACACCCAAAGTGGAGTACATAAACTCACCTACTATCATTGATCCTTGCCAGCTTAGCTTGCCCAAATACCAGAGCCTCTTTCGTCCTGACAGCTAAACATGACAACCAAATATACCAATTAAATTGGAGCATTCAAGCTTTAAATCCCAAAATCCAATTTCATATAGAAATTTCCTAAGATTTTATAAACCTTTAACTTTTTTTCTCAATTTCACGAATACAATAAGATCGAAAAGCTTCCCAATTCACCAAATTCACTATATTTTAGACTTAAACCCTCGCGATCACTGCCCTATGTAGAGCTCGTCTTAACTTTCTCTTCTTCAGAGCAACCGAAGAAGATAACGCAAATGAGAAGGGATACAAAATTGAGAAGAATTTCATCTACTAAATAAGGCCTTTACATATATAACCTTTCTTGCACGATCATCAAAGCCCCACTTGAGCCATCCATTAGTAATCATTTTGTATCCCCCTAAGGAACCAATCGGTTCCAACTTAACTAAACCAGGATTAAGATCCAATTGTTTACCTCTCAGCCATTAGAATTTCCAAATTTTTCAATAAAGCTCGTCACAGCTATTATCTTTTTCAATTAAATCTCAACTTTTCCTTAATTTCAAATTTTATGTGGAACTAAGTGTGACAAGTTTCTCACCCTTAAAGAAAATTTCATCCTCAAAGTTTCTTGTCATGATTGAAGCCAAAACTAGACTCCAAGCAATTATTTTTTCTTCAATATCATCATTTTATCCTCGAGGTAATCACTTGTCAGTTTTCCCTAATTATTTAGCATTATTGCTCTTTCATAGATTCTCTATAGCCCACTCCTCTCAATTAGCAAATCCATCAGTACTCATCTTGATGCGAAAAACTCACACACAATTATCCTTCAAAACCTTGGCTTACACCTTGAACCAGATTATTGCGCACCTAGTGCTACTTGGCAGATAGTCTTATTAATAAATATCGATTGATGGGTACTTGTTAGACAACTGACTCTAGTAGATATTCCTACTTTTTTTATACCAAAGGGTTTAAGAAAAACCCTTTCCTTGGCCAACAGTTGTCAAATGAATATTTGAGGACTTGAACAGTTTATTTCAAATTTGAAACTTACTATAGACAATTGGCTATATATATCGAAATGTAGAGAAATAGGGAATCTTTACATTGAAAATCATATTTCCCCAAATTGTGTATCATTTAAGTTCTTACTTGAACCTTAAGTTCTTTTTCTTCCATTTCTTTCTTCTTCTCCTAATTTCGTCGCTAGAGTTTATCCTTCCCTTATAAACATTATCTAGTTTTAAGGTAATTCTTTAGTTTTCTACACCTATTTCTCATTCCCTTTTTAGTTGTTTGGAATTGTACTAGCGCTAGGGGGAGGGTTAGGGGTTACGAGCACCGAAGCCGAAGAGGTCACCGCTGTAACTCAATGGTTGCAAGTGATAATGAACCACAGCTCTAAGATATTAGTACTTCAGCAATGTCTAGTTGCCTAACCACCTAAGAAGAAATGGTGAATTACTTAGAAACCCGAGGTATTCAGTTGCCAAATTTCGTTTCTCACTCCAAAATCATCTACGGGGAGAGATGTTGAATGATTCTAATAAAGGTCTCATACTATCTCTCTATCTATTAGAGACTGGCTTCCACCTTCCATTGTACCTCTTTTTCTTCACAATCCTCGATGAGTACAGGATTGTGTCAAGGTAGTTGTATGGTCTATCCTGGTAGACTTTGGTGGCGTACTTCCTAGACTGCAGCATTTAGAATAAGCCATCCATGCTTGGCATCTTCCAACACTTCTATCATTCGAAGGTCCAAACTCAAGGGCCCTTAATTAGGATTTTCAAGATTCGCCAAGAACATAAACCTATTCTCAAGAATTGGGCTTCAAACCTTCACCTGAACTGCAGCAAATTCATCTTGGTGACAATTAAGATCACTAGTGGGTTTCATTTCCCCACTAAGTGGTCAATTCCCAGAGAATCTACTTGCCTCTAATTTTAACACTTGTACACAAAGATTGTCCAGAAGCAAGTTGAAAGGTTGAGCCTCAAGAGCACTTTAAAATTGAAAAGGCTCCTCACAACTAGGAATGTCTTTCGTTACTTTTTATAGGGAAAAAGCCCAAATGGTTGGCGGGTAACCAATCTTTATCTAAGCATGAACCCTAGCGTAGTGTAGTCCACTGAAGAGGTGTGGCCATTTGGGGCCAACAATGAATTAGCCTGGGCACTTGTTGGAATAAATATGGAGCCTATCAGTTTCTTTTATAAAGTTTACAATATACCTCCTCAATGTTGGTCTACCTCAACACTGAGTATTAGGGATGAGTCATCAGGTAGAACCTTGGTTGATACTATTGTTGACACCTCTCTTTCTACTACAGGTTCTCCTACTTTCCTTAGTTCTTTCATTAATCAACCAAACATGGATGTGGAGGCCTCCATGTAGAGTGTGCAATAGGCTTTGGAGGAAACTGAAGCTATGGCACAGGTAGGTAACAGTAGTGCAAAAGGTAGAGGTTGCAAAGAAGGTCATCCAGCGCTAAAGGAAGTAATAAGAATAGATTGGTTTGCCACAGGCCTGGCAAGAAACTAGTAATCCCAGAAAAAGAACATTTTGTTCCTTCCCAATCAACACTAAACTTCCCATGGACCTCACCACTGATGCAGACCTTCCTACACATTGGTGTAAGGTAATATCCTTTCTCTCCTTTTATTGTCCAGCAAAACTGGGATTTGCCCTCGAAGCTAAAAAGTTCACCTACCCCTTGCTCCCTCAAGTGATGTTCATAAACCCACACTTCTAGAGTTGGTGGGTTCTTTTTCCATATTGGCAGAAAAATATGGGCTCATGAGCTGGGCCTTCCGAAAAACTTATGCTGAGTATGAGGCTAAGTAGAGTTTGAAAGGACCATCCATTCTAACAAGCGATCACTTAACCATCTATGCCAACCTTATGAAGCAAATGTTCATTAAAATCATGAGCTTATACTTTCTATCTCCACTTGAGAGAATAAGTATCAATCTCTGGAAGTCTGTGCAAAAGTGTTGGAAGAGAAGATTTGCCAACTAGAAGCCCTCGATGAACAACATCACGTCGAGAAGGAGCAGGTGTAGAGGGAAAATAAAAAAAGCTTTAGAGAAGTGTAAAGCAAATACCAACGCAAACATTCGAGCATTTTTTTCCTAGCTTAAGGTCCAACTTAGTGCCAATGCACAAGCCGCTATAGGTCCCTTCGATTTTGCATTTTGTGAACTTTAACTACATATGAAAACTCACCAACACCTACCTTAACTTCAACATTCTAAATTCCAAGGTGCTGAATGGAAAGAATTTTAGAGGAAATGGAAGGAATCTGATAAACTCTTTCATGATCAAGAATTAGAGTTTTCCAACTCTGCTTCCTTAGAAGATGCTAACACAGAAAATGAAAACCAAAGAGATGCTACCACTTTTCCTACTTAAAGGGAAAATTAGAATTTCTCTGTTCTACATTTGTACTAATTCTCTCTTTAATAAAATTTTCTTCATTTCTTCACTTGTCTTTTATTTTCGTTGTTCTTACCTTTCTTTCTATGGTTCCTAAAACTTTTAATATCAACTTACAATAATCTGCCAACTTGTACCTTATCACATAAAACATATGATATCTCTATTTTAAATCTAAGAGACTAAGCCAAACCTAAAGTAACATGCATATAGGGGTTACTTGTAACACCCTAGCCAGTATCCGACCTCAAATTAGGGCTGCGGAGCATTACTAAAGCATAACGTCATACAACGAACAATTTAATTCATAAATAAATCACAAGGTAAAACATAATAACATCAATCAAAAACATACATATGGTCCTTTATACAAGCCCTCGAGGCTAAAAACAAACATTGGAAACGATTCGGGACTAAATCAGAAACATATAAAAATTTTCAAAAAAAGTTAAAAATTTTTCAAACTACAGAGGTCACACGGCAGTGTGAGCATTCGAAATAGGGACACACGGCTGTGTCCCATCCCGTGTCTGTACCCGTGTAACTCACTAACTTGGCCAACATGGCCAAGCCACACGCCTGTGTGTTAGGCCGTCTACCCTTCAAAATAACCTCACACGATTGTGTGCCAAGCCGTGTGCTAGGTTGTGTAACTACCTGACTTGCAACCCTTTGAAAGCTACAGAGGACACACAACCGTGTCACCTGACCGTGTGTCACACACGGCTAAGACACACGCCCGCGTCTCTACCCGTGTGAACAAAAAAAGGTCATTTTCAAGCCATTTTTGTCACCCAATCTCTCATCTCATACACAAGCCAAATGCACCTAAAATCAAACATCCAAAACACACTTAACAAGTGAAAAAATCAAGCTTAAGAAACCTAGAAACTAACCATTCAATCAATATGCTGAAATGGCACCTCAATTTCAACAAATGAATTTTACTTAAACACCTAACCATTTCATTCCACATCTAAACTACTAATTGGATCATCCCAATGCTATATTTGCCACAATGTTCATAAACCAAATATGTATACATAATCAATACAAAATTGTCATATTGACAACTAACTATACCATACCAAATTGACAAAAAGATGATCACATTCAAACTACCAAATCAAGCCATTAGCAACATTATGGACTATCCCTTTTTTCACCATTCACCAACTCATTATAACATTTCAATATCATCATTTTAGCCAACACAATATCAAGTTACCAACCACACAAGCTACCACATAAATATACATCATATCAAATAGATCATCAACCATAATGTCATATATATACAATCCACACTTAATGGCTAGAATTTATCAAACAAAACACCTATACATGCCATTATAACCATGACTCAAAATCTTCAAAACATATTGGTATAATTGACTAATAGTGTGATGAAATCTCTGACAACTTCCAACCCGAACGAGCTTCCAATTATCTAGAAACACAACGAAATTAACACGAAGTAAGCATGCAATGCTTAGTAAGTTTGTAATTCATAAACAAAACTTACCATTTCAACTTATAAGCATAATAATCAACTTGAAACTATCCAACATGGTTTTGCATTAGCCTAAGCAACAACAACCTTTCAAGTTAACAAATGACATAGCATAATAAATAAACTCATAACATCGTAGCTTTTATACATATTACTTCAAAGCATTCATACTTTCAACAAATAGTTGAACATATTTCAATCATTAACAACTCATACCTTTTTATACTTTCTTAATATCACTTACTAGAGCATTTGTCAAACCTTCCCTTTTTCATACCCATTGAACCACTAGAATAATATCGGATACGTGGGAATCTCGCACACTAAGTGCCCACATGTGGTCGAAACCACTACTAACTCATACATCATATCAATGCTCTCTATCGAGCCATAAATGGGTCTGTTCACATAAGCTGCCAGTTAATACGTAGCTACACAGTGCTGCTCACACAAGCTGTCCAGTAAGCAACACATGCCAGAAACTCAGCCACCAGTAGGACTTCCAAGACCAGCACCCAAAACACAGTAACCCCTAATGACATGTCATTTGTATCCTATATATTCCTAAGGTTCAAACGGGATCAGAAAATCACTGAAACTTCGTTGGATGTTTATGTAGAGTCGTAATACCAAGTATATAACATAATGGCATTTAAATCAAACATAATTCAATGCTAATTAAACATACGAACTTACCTCAAACACGAACGAAAAAATACAATCAATTAATCAAATACTTTTTTCTTTTTCCCACTCTAAATTCGTACATTTCTTTCCTTGATCTATATAACCAAATTGAACAAATTCAAACTTCATTCTATTCAATTTAATCCAAAAATCATGTTTTGGAAAAATTACACTTTTGCCCCATAAATTTTGAATTCAATACAATTTAGTCCCTAGCTCATAAAAATGCAAATTCATGCAATATAATACAATCCCACTATAGCCAAATATCACTAATGCCCTTAGCAAGCCCTACATTTTCTTTATTTCATAATTTAACCCTGAATATTTTTCTATTTTTCAATTTAACCCCTAATTGACAAATTCATCAAAATTTCCTTTACAAAAGTTGTTCCACTATCATCAAGCATTCATTTTCGTCCTTCAAACATCAAAAACAACTAACATGCATTCATGATAAAACCCTAAAATTTAAACAGTTTTGCAAATTAGTCCACAGGCTAGCTAAACTAAGCTACAACGACTCCAAAAACATAAAAATCATTAAAAATGGGATAAAATATCACTCACATGCAAGGATGAGTTATGGTCGAACCTTGAAGCTTCAAATATGGCATCTGTTTAGTTTGAAAATTGGTGTAGAGAAGAAAGAACAAAGATGATATCTTTTTTTTAATTATTTTACTATATTTTCTTATTAAATTACTAAATTAACCTCAATTAATAGCCTTGAAAATCACCTAAAAAGTGTCCATACTTGTCAACTTACATTACGGATGGTTTAATTACAACATAAGCCCTCCAACCTTTTATTAATAAAGCCATTTAATCCCTTTAGCTTATACAACTCACGTTTTGCACCTTTTGCAATTTAATCCTTTTTATTAAATTAAGCATGCAAAAGATAAAATTTCTTCACGAACTTTTTATACAACACTACTAACATGTTGTAGATCATAAAATAATAATAAAATAAATTTTACGATGTCGGATTTGTGGTCCCAAAACTACTGTTCTGATTTCATTGAAAACGAGCTGTTACATTACTCCCCAATTTCCTATGTCTAGAGGATTGACTAAACCTAGGCTCTAATACTACTAAATTTTAACACACTATACTCAACCTGAACCAGGTCTGGATACCGAATGTTACAATTAAATAATATTGCTTAACTGCTTATCTATCTTGTTATATTTATAGACTTAGACAACAACAAATTGTAAATCCATATTTTCCATTCAACTTTATTCTAAATCTTAGATTAACAACTCGCCTTAATAATTAACATCAAACAAATTCTTTATTATATAAATACTAAAGTTTTTACAATCATTTCGTCATACTAGGCCCGTATTTATACACTTACTATGACTTTATACTTAATACGAACTAATACACTTATCCAACCCCTGAGACATGGCCTCTAAGGGTGCCCTTGTATATACATGAAATAGTTATTATACCCTTCACGTGAATCTAGTAATGTCTAACTTGATCCCTCCACACGAACCTTGAGTTATTCATTTACCCTACATACAAGGTAATACATTCGTAAGTTCATATGAACTTAGTGACATTCTGTGTAGCAATAATCATAAAAGACTCTCAATTTTCAGGTAAATAAGGATAGGAGCACAAAATTAAAACTCCTTGATTGACTTACGAGATTCCGCAGTATGACTGGTGTAGTCGATTCCCATGCGTTCTCTAAACTAATCATTGGCGGGCTTATTGACCGATTTAATCGTAGGTGTACTCTTTCAAACAACCCTTTTCTAGGACTTAACCATGTCTAGCTCTAACTCATGCTTTCATTTTACCTTCTTGGCTCGACTTATTAGAGGTAACCATAAACACAAATATGCAGATTGACGACTACCATTGGTGACCTTGTAGATGTCTTCACCATAACGATGGATCTTTCATCTGATCCCTTCATTTCACAATAAATTCAATATAGGCTTACCATGTTACCCCAATGATTTTCTTCTTATGACTTAGCATGTGCATAGACCCTTCTTTAAAGGAAGACCATTCTAATATCATTATTTGTGGTCTTAAATATGAGATTTGGCTAATATTTGATAAACCATGATATATAAATATTTATTATCCTATGCTTGGCATATTTATGGATGATTTATCATTAGATTTATGGAATATGATACTCCTAATCCTTTAATTTCATGTTTTATACTTAGGAAAACATAAGGAAGTGAAAAGAGCAAGGGACGGGCCAAAAGTAGACAAAATGGGCCAAATACAATAATCAACACGACCTCGAAATCCGTACACAGGTAAACCACATTCCTGTCTGTGACATACAGAATCGAACACGACTTGAACAGCCTCACACGGGCATGTCACACGAGTGTGTTCCTGTCGAGACCTATTTCAGTTGAACTCAGAAAAGGCTAATTTTGGGCTAAGAGAGGTGTTTCAAAAGCTTATAAAAAGACCCAATGGGAGGAACAATTGGACACAGAGAGTAGAAAGCAAGGAATTACTCGAAGAACGCCGATTGATTTATCTCGGAAGCAAGGATCTCCATCAAGGCTGAAGATCTCCCTTTAATTTCCTTCAGGGTTTTTGAGTTTTCTTCATTTTTTGTTGTTTTCCTAATTTTGAGATGTTTTCTTTTCTAAATATGAACTAACCCCCTAAATATCTGAGGGGGATGAAACCTAAGACAAATCTTGTTATTAATATCTAAATTATATGATAAATATTTGATTTTCCCTTAATTGTGTGATTAATTCTTGTGTTAATATTTCAGGATATTAATTCAAGTCAAATGTGCTTATTCAGTGGAGTAAAAGTCTTTTTTTAAGAGTAGATTCAACACAATTAAGCGAAGTTGATTGCAATCCTAGACGTAGGACAACGAAAATTAGTCGGATTAGAGTCAAATATAATAGGGAAGTCTATAGATCAAGTTAATGCAACACTAGGGGTTTTAATTAGAAAGAAATTTCAATTAATCAACCTAGGGTTAGCTGTTTCTAGTCTTGAAAGAGATATTAACATAAATTAGGGATTTCTACGGATAAAGTCAAGTGAATAAATCATTTAGTTCAGAGTCAAATAACAAGTGAAGTCTAGGTGGATTCTTTCTTGGGTATTGTCTTAATCAATCGGTTTTCCAAAAGTATTTTCCCCAATTCATTCTTTGTTGCACCCTTAGTTAATTAATTAGTTTAGTTTAATTAGTTAAAAACAAATCCCTTTTATTTTTAGGCTAGATAATAAAAAGAAGGTTATTACTAGTACTTTTAGGCCCTGGGGGTTCGACATCCCAGTCTTGCCATCAGCTATACTACTGTTCGATAGGTGCACTTGCCTTTATCGTGATAATAGTTTAGTTTTACAGGTTTGACCATCATAAATATCATTATCAAGTTTTTGGCGCCGTTGCCGGAGAGTTAAAATATTAGGAACACTCGATTTTTATTATTTTAGCCTTTTTTTAACTTTTATTGCAATTTACTTTTTATTTTTATTTTTATTTACTAATTCTTTCTTTTGTCTCTGACAGGTCTTTCTAGTTTATAACTAGGAGAAATCCGTCAGGACCTTTGTTTTTTTATAGTGAGATAGAAGCATCAGCTCGTAGAAACCGTAGAGGAATAAGGCGGAGCCTTCAGTACATAGAAGAAGAGCAAGAGAACGTAACTAATACTACTGAACAGATGGAGGCAAATCAAAATATTCCATTACCTCCTGTGGTAGCTACGAATCCTGTGAATCAAAATCTTGCTCCTCGTACTATGTATGACTATGCTAAGCCCAATTTAGCTAGTACTGAATCTAGTATTTTTAGGCCTGCTATTGCTGCAAATAATTTTGAACTGAAACCTAACACTATACAGATGATACAATAGTTTGTTCAGTTTGATGGTTTGCAGGACAAGGATCCTAACACACATTTAACTAACTTTTTAGAACTATACGACACTTTTAAAATTAATGGTGTGTCTGATGATGCCATTCGTCTTTGGTTATCTCCCTTTTCTCTGAGGAATAAGGCTAAACAGTGGTTGAACTCTCTACCACGAGGGTTTATCACTACTTGGGAACAAATGACAGAAAAATGTCTGTTGAAATATTTTCCGTCAGCTGAAATGGCAAAATTATGGAATGATATCTCTTCCTTTGTGCAAATGGATTTAGAAACGCTTTATGACGCATGGGAGAGATATAAGGATTTCTTTTGAAGGTGTCCTCACCATGGGTTACCTCTCTGGCTACAGGTTTAAACTTTTCATAATGGTTTGAACCCCTTAACAAGGCAAATGATTAATGCAGCTGCCAATGGAACAATCAATAACAAGACACCTGAGGAGGCTTATGAGTTTATAAAGGAGATGTCACTAAATAATTATCAGTGGCAAGTCATGAGGACAAAGCCACAAAAAGCCATCAGTGTTTTTAATGTCGACGCAGTCGCCATAATTTCTAGCCAAGTAGAACTTTTGAATAAAAAGATTGACGGTTTAGTTGGTTTTACGCAGGTACATCCAGTTATGCAGTGCGACATGAATATAAGTGGTGTGGGCAATTCAGAGTACTCCTCCTATGGACATGGCATGGAAATCAAGCAAATGAATTATATAGGTAATAATCCTTGACCTCAAAACAATCCTTATAGTAACACTTATAATGTAGGTTGGAAAAATCATCCAAATTTTTCTTGGGGAGGTTAAAGGAATCAAGGAAATCAAAGGCCACCACCCCCTCTAGGATTTCAGCAACCTCCCTATCGGCAGGAAAAGAAACCAAACCTTGAGGAAATGTTTGAAAATTTCATATTGGTGTCAGAAACCCATTTTCAAAATACTGAAACCGCACTTAAGAACCAACAAACTTCAATTCAAGGACTTGAGAATCAAATTGGTCAACTTGCTAAGATGATATCTGATAAACCACAGGGTAGCTTGCCGAGTAATACTGAACCCAATCCTAGGGAGCATGTTAAAGCAGTTACATTAAGGAATGGGAAAACGCTAACTGAGCCTGAAAAAAAGTTGCTACAAGAGCCTGACAAAGAAAAAGTTAAGGAGGCCCAGCCTGAGGAGAATACATTATCGGTACTTAGAGAATACAAACCACCCATCCCATACCCAGCAAAGTTAAAGAAAGACCGTATGGACGCACAATTCGGTATATTTCTTGAACTTTTCAAGCAGTTACATATTAACTTACCTTTTGTTGAAGCTATTTCACAGATGCCCACGTATGTAAAATTTCTGAAGGAACTTCTAACAAACAAAAGGAAGTTTGAAGAGCTATCCACAGTAGAACTCAACGAGGAATGTTCAGCTATCCTCCAAAACAAATTACCAACCAAACTGAAAGATCCAAGAAGTTTTACTATTCTCTGTCTAATTGGTAGTTTAAATATTGAAAAGGCATTAGCTGATTTAGGTGCTAGTATTAATTTAATGCCTTATAAAATGTTCAAGCAACTAGGTCTTGGGGAACCAAAACCCACTAGGATGAGTATACAATTAGCTAATAGATCTATTAAATATCCTAGGGGTATCATTGAGGATGTGCTAGTAAAGGTAGATATTCCCTATTGATTTTGTTGTGCTTGATATGGATGAGGATGTTAAAGTACCTTTAATCCTAAGACGCCCATTTTTAACCACTACTAGAGCTATTATTGATGTGGAGGATGGTAAACTTATGTCTAGAGTGGGTGATGAAGAAATCATTTTTAAAAATTATGATGCCATGCGATTCTCTAGAAAACAAGATGATTCATGTTATTTTATTGATTTTATTGACTACTTTATTCAAGATTCTTTTCAGGAAATTGCTCTTAAGGACACGTTGGAACTGTGTCTCATTCAAGGTGGGGAGAAGGGCAAAATCACCACTAAGATGGAAAAGGTAATAATCGATTTGACTTCTAACGAACCATCTCCAAGATAAATTGACTATGAGGGTGTTGAGATAAATGATGAACTGAGACAAAAACCCTCTATTGACGAACCCTCAAACTGGAACTGAAGCAATTACCCAATCACTTAGAATATGCATTCTTGGGAGACGGCTCTACATTGCCAGTGATCATTGCTTTAAACTTGCAACCCAAGGAGAAAGAGGAATTACTCCAAGTTTTAAAAGAACATAAAAGGGCCATAGATTGGAAAATTTTTGACATTAAAGGGATCAGCCCTTCTTTTTGCACCCACAAAATTTGTGGAGGATTAATACAAACCATGTGTGCAAGCTCAAAGACAACTGAACCCCAACATGAAAGAAGTTGTCAAGGCTGAGGTTGTTCCTAAGAAGGAAGGCATGACTGTTATTACCAATGAAAAGAACAAATTGATCCCTACAAGAACAGTCACAGGTTGGAGAGTATGCATTGACTATAGGAAGTTAAACGATGCCACCAAAAAAGACCACTTTCTTTTGCCCTTCATTGATCAAATGTTGGAAAGACTGTCAGGGCATATGTACTACTATTTCTTGGATGGACTCTCTGGCTACTCCCAAATCTCGATAGCTCCTGAAGATCAAGAGAAGACGACATTCACATGTTCATATGGTACGTTTGCTTATCTTAGAATGCCTTTTGGATTATGTAATGCTCCTACCACTTTTCATCACTGCATGTTACACATATTCGATGAACTCGTGGAGGACATTATGGAGGTATTTATGGATGACTTATCGATATTCGGTAACTTTTTCCATCTTTACCTTAAAAATTTAGAACAAATTTTAATAAGATGTGAAGAAACGAATCTTGTTCTTAACTGGGAAAAAGGCCACTTTATGGTTCGTGAGAGTATTGTGTTAGGTCATAAAATTTTTAGTAAAGGGATAGAGGTTGATAAAGCAAAAATTGAAACCATTGAAAAACTACCTTCTCCAAATTCAATTAAGGCTATTAGAAGCTTTTTAGGATATGCTGGTTTTTATAGAAAATTTATTAAGGATTTTTCTAAAATAGGTAAGCCTTTAACAAAATTACTAGAAAAAGATGTGCCTTTCAATTTTGATCAGGAATGTTTAGAAGCATTTAACACTCTCAAGGAGAAATTAACTAATGCTCCGATTATAATTGCACCTGATTGGAATTTACCTTTTGAACTAATGTGTGATGCGAGTGATTTTGCAGTAGGTGCAGTTCTAGGACAGCGAAGAGACAAGCATTTTCAGCCAATTTATTATGCTAGCAAGACTTTGGCAGCCACACAAGAAAATTACACTACCATAGAAAAAGAATTGCTAGCTGTGGTTTTTGCGTTTGAAAATTTTTGACCATATTCGATTTTATCTAAAATTGTCATTTATACTAATCATTCTGCTATTCGTTACCTTTTAACTAAGTCTGATGCGAAACCTAGATTAATAAGATGGATTTTATTATTATAGGAATTCGACCTAAAGAAACAAGATAAGAAAGGGGCTAAAAATCTGGCAACGGATCACCTTTCCAGGCTTGAGAATCCACATCTTAAAGAACTTGATGAAGCTAAGATAAACGACTCGTTTCTTGAAGAACAACTTTTAGTCATGTCTGATTTTGAGGTACCTTGGTTTGCTGACATTGCGAATTATTTAGCTGCTAACATAACCCCAAAAGGGTTGACACATCAGCAAAAAAAGCGATTCTTTCCTAATATAAAAAACTATTTTTGGGAAGATCCCTTTCTTTTTTGTATATGTGCAGATCAAGTCATTCGAAGATGCGTTACAAGGTCAGAAGCAAACAAGATCTTGGAACATTACTACTCAGGACCAACCGGAGGACACTACAGTGGGACTAAGACAGCTCATAAAACACTTGAATCAGGTTTTTATTGGCCCACACTATTTAAATATGCCAACAAGTATGTTACTACTTGTGACAAATGCAAAAGGACAAGTAATATCTCAAAACATGATGAAATGCCTCAAACATATATGCTCTCATGTGAAATATTTGATGTATGGGGTATTGATTTCATAGGTCCATTCCCTAGTTCGTTTGGGAATAAATACATCTTAATAGCAGTTGATTACATGTCGAAGTGGGTGGAACAACAAGTTTTACCTACTAATGATGCTAAAATGGTAGTGAGATTTCTTCAGAAACTTTTCTCTCGATTTGGAACACCTAGGGCAATTGTTAGTAATAGGGGTACTCGTTTTTGCAATGCTTAGTTTCATAGAGTTTTAAAGAAATACGGAGTGCACCACAGAACAGCTACCCTTCACCATGCACAAACTAGTGGCCAAGTTGAAGTAGCTAATATAGAACTTAAACGTATCTTAGAGAAGACGATCGAGTCAAATAGGAAAGATTGGGTAATGAAAGTAGATGATGCTTTATGGGCTTATAGAACTGCATTCAAAACTCCAATAAGAACATCACCTTATAGACTTGTTTATGGAAAAAGTTGTCATCTACCATTTGAACTTGAACATAAGGCATTTTGAGCTATTAAATTTCTAAACTTTGATCCTAAACTTGCAGGTGAGAAAAGACTAATGTTGTTGAACGAGTTGGATGAGTGGCGCGCTAATGCATCTGAAAATTCGCGCCTATACAAAGAAGCAACAAAATGACTCCATGATGCTCATTTAAAACAACATAAGCAATTTAAAGCCAGTAATCTTGTTTTGTTATACAACTCGAGGCTCAAGTTATTTCCTGGAAAGCTGAAATAAAGGTGGTCAGGCCCATTTGTAGTGAAAACCATCTTCCCATTCGGCACAGTAGAGGTAACTCATCCAAACCACGACACTTTCAAGGTAAATAGTCATCAACTTAAACTTTATAATGGTGAGGATTTTAAGAGTGATAAAGAGGAGCTTTGACTCCACGAACCCTCATAAAGGAACATACAAGGTAAGTCGAGCTTAGACTCTAAATAAGTACTTCTCGGAAGGCAACTTGAGCACTAAAGTTGTTGACTTTTTCAAATTTCAATTTGTAACTTCTAACAAACACTAACTGAGTTACTAAAATACAGGTTTCTATGACCATATGGCCTGGCACACAGGCGAGCCTGAGGCCATGCCCCCACCACGAGTTAGTCCCACGGACATGTCCTTCGCTGTGTGAAAATAGGACTCAATTTTTTCCCAAACTTAGGATGTCACACGGGATGCAACAAATCACCACGGCCGTGCAATATGGCCATGGACGAACCTAACTAAGTCCTACAGGCGTGTGAATCAATACACGGGTGTGGGAAAAGTGCATAGTTCTAAACACCGCCATGCGATGCGGTCGTGGATAACACCACGGGCAAGTAACACGAGCATGCTCACAACCGTGTTAAAACTTGGCTTCAAAATTTTAGAAACATACTGAGACACGGGATGCGATAAATCTACACGGGCGTGCCTAGCGTGTAACACCCCAGACCCGGCCCAGACATTATGGCCATGTCCGGTGTGCTACATCACCTAGACTATGCTACGCCGTCCTATATACTAAGTCTGATGTTTGAGATTTTTGAAAAGTAATACTTGTTTTTCTTGAAATTCCCGATTTAATTATTATTCAACCTAATTTCTATCTCATTTGTTAATCGTTTCATTTTAGTCTTATCGTCCTCCTTAGTCTTCAGTAAAGTCAGGTTGGTTAATAAAATGTTTGTTTAATTTTGAAAACGGTGTAGGTTTGTGTTTGAAATAAAACGGTAGAGAAATCCCGAATAACAGTTATAGCGGCCTTATTACAACCCATGTCAAAATAAAACCAATAAAAGGTAATTAAATAATAAAAAAAAACCAACTATGATGAAAGTTCAGTCCTCGTGGCCACTCTGAATCCCTCCCAGCGTCCAAGTCACGATCTAGGGCTCACCTGCAAGGATGGAAAGAAAAGGGGTGAGTTTGGGAAAACTCAGTGTGTGCAGAACCCATCCAAAGCCCAAATTGGCTCAAGCCCACTGGGCCTAAACCCTAACCAGTCTCAGTCAGATACTGGGCCGAAGCCTTATTCAGGAAACAGTAATCTGGGCCAAGGCCCTATAACAGATACTGGGCTGAAGCCCTATTCAGATAACAGATTGGCCCATAGGCCCAGAACAGTACAGTACAGTAATACACTATAAATGCAAACCCAATTGGGGAGACTACTCAACCCACCAACCGCTACACACCACCCGTACCAGCCAACACACCATGTGGGGAATAACTCGACCCACCCAGCCTACACACCACAGTCGCAGCATGGCTGCTCAGTTAAACAGTATACGAGGCAAAGCCCCTTTCAGAAACAGTACGAGGCATAGCCCCTTTTCAGTAACGTGGCTGTGCCACTCACACTTCCTCCATTATCAAAACCCAACCCATGCAATAGATACATATCATGGCATGCAATAACAGTAACAGTCATGTCAAACAGTACAGTCAATTTTAGCCCTAGGGGTATAACGGTAATTTTCTACCTAGGGGCAAAACAGTAATTTCTTACCCTAAGGGTATTTTAGTAATTTTGCTCTCATGTTACAGATTTCATGCTTATTACCGTATTTATTAATCACATAGTTGTCACAGAAGTCCGGTTAACTCAGTTTTTCAGTCTTAGCATTCAAGCCTTAAAACCCCTAATGAGCCCTATTACGTCGATTGGCCCATTAGGCCTATTTAGTCCCAATTTCATAATCAGTTATCTTGTTTTAACTGTTTCCATGCCTACAGTTCATAATATTACCTTTAAACCCATTTTTACTCACATGGACCCAAATCGCCCATTGGGCCCATATTTGGCCCACCGAGGCCCAACTTACCATAATGTCCAAAATTTAGTGGTCAACATGCCTAACAGTGCCGATTCCAAAACTAACCTTCTCCTACTAACTTAAGAACATTCGCACGCTCACAATCTCTAGAAATACCGAAACTTCGGCATTTCAGCTTTTCGGCTTTTGCTGATTTGCGCATTGAAGGGCGTTCGAAACACACACCTGTTTTGCAGTTTCTCCTACGAGATCTCCTATGCGTTAATCCCTACAATCCAATACTTAATTGATTAGACCATATTAACACTTAATCTGAATTGAAAACTTACCCAAAGCCTTACTTACACATTCGGCCAACACCTCCAATGGCCTTAATGTTCTTACCTTGCCGATTTAGATCCCTTTAGATCTAGATCTGATGTTCCAATGTCTTTAACTCCTTGTTTGATCACCTTCTTCTCTAACTAACACACAAAAAGAACAAAGAAAACACCACTTGATTTACCAAAAGTCCAAAACGACAAAATCCTTAACTTTAGGGACTTTCGGCTTTTCCAAATATGAAATATTGAACAGATCTGAAGTATTAAACACTTACCAATGATTTCTCTTCAGTTCCTATGCAGATTTGATGTAAATCTGACCCTTAAACGTCAGTAGAAACCTTATCTCTGAGATTTGCAATTTCGGCTATCTCCCTACAACTATGATGATTTCGGCTTTTCAACAAGAGAAGAGGATGGCGTTTTGGGTGTAGATTTTGGGTGATGGTGTCGACAATGGTGTGATTCAAGGGAGTGTAGTAATCGGCCACAACAGGTGAAAGGAATAGGGGTGATTCGGCTTACAAGAAATCAGCAAGAAAGGAAGCAGTTTTCGGGATTTCTGGCACTTTGAGCAATCGGTTATGGTTGATTTTAAGAGGAATGAAAGCAAAAGAAAGAGTGGATCTGTGCAAGGTGGGTATTCGGCTAGGGAAGAGATCAAAGGGGGAGAAGAAAAATGAAAAAAAAACAATGGTAGAGGTGGAGAGGAAGAATTCGGCTATGAGCTTTCCATGGAGGCAACTTTTGGCTTTTCTGACAGTAGAACAGAGAAAAATTCCTAAGGTGGCTAACCCTAATTGTCATGACAGAAAAAAGAAAATGATATCACCCTAGTAGTCCCTCTAAAGCAATAGGCCCAAGTCCCTAAAGCCCCCTTGCCGAAATTCACTTAAGTTAGGCACATGCCCGGCACATGCTTAAAAATTAAAAAGAACTCTACGCTTACCTTGTAACTCGAACCCTTGTCCTTGAATATCCACTTAGGCGCCACTTTTCTAGGAGCTTAGTGGCTCCACCTTGCCACTTTACCAAGAGCTCACTTGTGACATATTTTACACAGTTTTTCTTAAAAGCCCACTTAACCAAGTCCCCTTTCACTTGAAAATCCAACTTAATATTTTGCCGGGTTTTAACTTAAACTTGGGCCTTCTATAGGCCCACTAACACATGTACATACATTATCAACCTTTAGAACACCAAAATTTTAAAAATTTCACTAAAATTCACAAAACCCGAAAAATCCCAAAAATCAGGGCGTTACAACTCTACCCCCCTTAAAGAAATTTCGGCCTCGAAATTTACCTGATCCAAATAACTGAGGGTATTGTTGACGCATCGCTTCCTCTGGCTCCTAAATAGCTTCTTCTTTACCATGATTACGCCATAGCACCTTAACTAATGGAACGGACTTCCTCCTTAAGACTTTGACTTCACGATCTAAGATCTCCACAGGCTCCTCCTTGAAGGTCAAATCGGTATTCACTGCAATCTCCTCCACTAGTACAATATGCGATGGGTCCGACCGATACCGTCTCAGTATAGACACATGAAAAACGTCATGAATACGATTCAACTCTGGTGGCAACTCCAGCTGATAGGCTACTGGCCCAATCCGCTTGAGAATCCGATAAGGCCCAATAAACCGCGGACTTAGCTTGCCCTTTTTACCGAATCTCAAGATCTTCTTCCACGGCAACACCTTTAGGAAGACCATATCCCCAACAGCGAACTCAATCTCCTTACGCTTAAGGTCAGCATATGACTTCTGCCGATCAGATACCTCCTTTAACCGATCTTGAATCAGCTTAACCTTACTTTCAGTATCTGCCACTATCTCTGGTCCAAGAACTTTACGTTCCCCTAACTCTGTCCAACAAGTAGGAGTACAACATCTCCGCCCATAAAGTGCCTCATATGGAGCCATCTGAATGCTTGCTTGATAACTGTTGTTGTATGCAAACTCTGCCAACGGTAAATAATCTTCCCAACTACCACGAAAGTCAATAACACATCCTCTTAACATGTCTTCCAACACTTGAATGACCCTTTCAGACTGACCATCTGTCTGAGGGTGAAATGCAGTACTAAAGTCCAAACGCGTACCCAACGCCTCGTGCAGCTTCTTCCAAAATCGAGAAGTAAATCTAGGGTCTCGATCAGAAATTATCGAAACTGGCACCCCATGCAAACGCACTATCTCTGCTACATACAACTTGGCTAACTTCTGAAGTGAGTAATCAGTTCTAACCGGTATAAAATGAGCAGACTTCGTTAATCTATCCACAACTACCCAAACAGAGTCTTTCTTTGAAGGTGTCAAAGGCAATCCACTCACAAAATCCATCGTTACTCTTTCCCATTTCCACTGCGGAATCCTCACTGGCTGCAACAATCCAGAAGGTAACTGGTGTTCAGCTTTAACCTGCTGACACGTCAAACATTTCCTCACGAAATCAGTCACCTCTCGCTTAAGTCCAGGCCACCAATACACCTCTCGCAAATCCCTATACAACTTATTACTGTCAGGGTGCATCGCATAGGCTCTACCATGAGCCTCACTCAATAACAACTTCCTTAAGTCAGAGTCCTTAGGAATACAAATTCTTCCTCGAAAGCATAGGACTCCATCAGAATTCAGTCCAAAATAATCACTCTTACCCTCCTTGGCTTGCTGAAATCGAGGAGTCAACGAATCATCCTTCCATTGCAACTCTTTAATCTTCTCAATCCAAGTCGGTCTCACTTGCAGTTCTGCTAGCAAACTCCCATCATCATACAAACTTAAACGAGTGAACATCGCCTTTAACTCAGTAACAGTTCTTCGGCTCAGTGCATCAGCCACTACATTAGCTTTGCCAGGGTGATACTCAATCGAACAATCATAGTCCTTAAGCAACTCTATCCATCTCCGTTGCCTAAGGTTCAACTCTTTCTGAGTTAACAGATACTTGAGACTTTTATGGTCAGTGTATATAATACACTTTTCTCCATAAAGGTAGTGTCTCCAGATTTTCAACGCAAATATCACTGCCGCCAATTCCAAATCATGCGTAGGGTAATTCACCTCGTGAGGCTTAAGCTGTAGCGAAGCATAAGCAACCACCTTACCCTCTTGCATTAGTACACAACCCAATCCCACATGCGAAGCATCACTATAAACCGTAAAGTCTTTCCCAGATTCTGGCTGAATCAGTACTGGCGCCTCAGTCAACACCTTTTTCAGCTTCTCAAAAGCTTCTTGCTATTTCTCAGTCCATACAAATGCTACTCCCTTCCTTAACAATTTCGTCAGTGGTGCCGCAATTAACGAAAATCCCTCAACAAATCTTCTATAATAACCTGCTAGGCCCAGAAAACTGCGAATTTCTGAAACTGATCTTGGAGACTTCCAATCCAGAACTGCCTCAATTTTACGAGGATCTACCCTAATCCCCTCAGCAGAAACAACATGACCTAGAAAAGTCACTTCGCGAAGCCAAAATTCGCACTTGCTAAATTTCGCATACAGTTGCCTTTCCCTCAATACTTGCAGAACGATTCGAAGATGCTTGTCATGCTTCTCCTCTATTTCCGAATACACCAATATATCATCAATAAAGACGACCACGAAACGATCCAAGTACGGCTGAAATACTCGGTTCATTAAATCCATAAAAGCTGCCGGTGCATTCGTCAATCCAAAAGGCATAACCAAAAACTTGTAGTGACCATAACGAGTTCTGAATGCGGTCTTATGCACGTCCACCTCCTTTACCCTTAACTGATGGTATCCAGATCGAAGGTCAATTTTGGAAAACACTGAAGCTCCTTTAAGCTAGTCAAACAGATCGTCAATTCTCGGCAAAGGATACTTATTCTTGATCGTCAGTTTGTTCAACTGGCGATAGTCAATGCACATACGCATCGTCCCATCCTTCTTTTTCACAAACAGCACCGGTGCTCCCCACGGAGACACACTCGGTCTAATGAAACCCCTATCGAGCAATTCTTGAATCTGGGCTTTCAATTCCACTAGCTCCTTTGGTGCCATTCTGTAGGGCGCAATAGACACTGGAGCCGTTCCAGGCAACAGATCGATCCCAAATTCAACTTCGCGGTTAGGTGGTAAACTAGGAAGCTCCTCAGGAAAAACGTCTTGAAACTCATTAACAGTCCTCACTGTCTCTACTGTCACCCCTTCGGGTTCAGTTTGACTTATGAACGCCCAGTATGCTTCACATCCTTTACGCATCAATCTTTCAGCCCTTAAGGCAGAGACCACATTAGACCAATAGTCCCTACGTTCACCAATAATCATCACCTCCTCACCTTCAATTGTTCTCAGTACCATCCTTTTGGCCGGCAATCCAGCGTTGCCTTGTGCTTGGTTAACCAGTCCATACCCAAAATCAAATCGAAATCACCAAAAGGTAGCTCCATTAAATCTCCAGTAAAGATCCTACCTTGAGTCTCTAAACGCACTTCCCTAAATAGTTTGTCTACTGTAACAGAGTGACCTAAAGGACTAACTACTGTGACACCCCTCACAGTCTCCTCAGAATGCACACCCAATAACCCGGAAATCTTACAAGCAACATATGAATGTGTTGAACCCACGTCAATCAAAGCAGTGTATGGTATACTAGATACCAAGAACGTACCAGTTATAACATCAGGGGCATCACCCTCCTCGCGGCGACGAGCAGCATACCGACTTAATCGCAGAAATTCCACCTCATATTCAGCCACAGTCTTACTACCCTGGGTCAGGTTCAGAAATTCCTTCCTTCGTGCGTCCACATAACTAGCCCCAACATATTTCGCCTTGAAAGACTGCTTAAACAATTCCCAGGTTACTCTCTCAGCTGGGGTACCCTCTCTCACGGTGATCCACCATTGATACGCCTCGTCCCTCAGCAACGATACCGCTCCTTTCAGTTTCTGCTCCACTGAGCAATCCAAGTCATCCATAATTCGCTCTGTGGCTTCTAACCAATACTCAGCCACGTTCGGGGCCACTCCAGATATGCCCCTAAAAACTTCCGCTCCATTGGCCCGAAGTCGCTCAGAAATGGACCCCCTATTCACCGGCCCAACATTAGCTCCGGCCACCCTTTCCAGAACTCTCAGCATGGCCTGGGACAGAGCGTCGTCCCCTGCGGCCTGATCGTACGGCCCATTTTCCTCAACCGGTGGTCGTGCCTCTCCTGCTGGCCTATGCTCAGAAGACGACGATCCAGCTTGAGCACTAACTCGGCCTCGTCCACGGCCTCATCCACGAGTAGCCCTTGTACTCATATCGATTATCTGATTTACAAAGTTTTATGACATTAGCTCAATGTTTCAGTTTTTATTACGGAATATCTTATGAACAGGTAGAATTTCAGAGTTGTTCTCGCGCAACGTAGTCTAATTACTGTCTCAGTTTCCTAGGGTTTAGTTTACCCTACCGTCTCAGTGCTACAGCCTTAATACTACCTCATCCATAGTATTCTATCTAAGGCTCAGTGCTATCTACAGTTTTATTATCAGTACAGTACAGAATTTAAGGCAGAACATACTTACAACTTGGAGCCGGGGATTCAGTGTGCCACTTTCCGGTTTAGTAGTTCAAATACTTTGAGGCCTCAAAAAACAATGTTTAAAAACTACAAGTTTGTTTAAAACCAAGAGAAAATTTTCAAAAAATTCGATTTTCCAAAGATACCCTTCTGGACTTTTAGATTTTTGAAACCCCTTTGTTTTTGGACCCGATCCACAGCCGAGTTGTTGCAACTTGGCTCTGATACCACTAAATGTAACACCCCAGACCCGGCCCAAATGTTATGGCCATGTCCGGTGTGCTACATCACCTAGACTATGCTACGCCGTCCTATATACTAAGTCTGATGTTTGAGATTTTTGAAAAGTAATACTTGTTTTTCTTGAAATTCCCGATTTAATTATTATTCAACCTAATTTCTATCTCATTTGTTAATCGTTTCATTTTAGTCTTATCGTCCTCCTTAGTCTTCAGTAAAGTCAGGTTGGTTAATAAAATGTTTGTTTAATTTTGAAAACGGTGTAGGTTTGTGTTTGAAATAAAACGGTAGAGAAATCTCGAATAATAGTTATAGCGGCCTTATTACAACCCATGTCAAAAGAAAACCAATAAAAGGTAATTAAATAATAAAAAAACCAACTATGATGAAAGTTCAGTCCTCGTGGCCACTCTGAATCCCTCCCAGCGTCCAAGTCACGATCTAGGGCTCACCTGCAAGGATGGAAAGAAAATGGGTGAGTTTGGGAAAACTCAGTGTGTGCAGAACCCATCCAAAGCCCAAATTGGCTCAAGCCCACTAGGCCTAAACCCTAACCAGTCTCAGTCAGATACTGGGCCGAAGCCCTATTCAGGAAACAGTAATCTGGGCCAAGGCCCTATAACAGATACTGGGCTAAAGCCCTATTCAGATAACAGATTGGCCCATAGGCCCAGAACAGTACAGTACAGTAATACACTATAAATGCAAACCCAATTGGGGAGACTACTCAACCCACCAACCGCTACACACCATCCGTACCAGCCAACACACCATGTGGGGAATAACTCGACCCACCCAGCCTACACACCACAGTCGCAGCATGGCTGCTCAGTTAAACAGTATACGAGGCAAAGCCCCTTTCAGAAACAGTACGAGGCATAGCCCCTTTTTAGTAACGTGGCTGTGCCACTCACACTTCCTCCATTATCAAAACCCAACCCATGCAATAGATACATATCATGGCATGCAATAACAGTAACAGTCATGTCAAACAGTACAGTCAATTTTAGCCCTAGGGGTATAACGGTAATTTTCTACCTAGGGGCAAAACAGTAATTTCTTACCCTAAGGGTATTTCAGTAATTTTGCTCTCATGTTACAGATTTCATGCTTATTACCGTATTTATTAATCACATAGTTGTCACAGAAGTTCGGTTAACTCAGTTTTTCAGTCTTAGCATTCAAGCCTTAAAACCCCTAATGAGCCCTATTACGTCGATTGGCCCATTAGGCCCATTTAGTCCCAATTTCATAATCAGTTATCTTGTTTTAACTGTTTCCACGCCTACAGTTCATAATATTACCTTTAAACCCATTTTTACTCACATGGACCCAAATCGCCCATTGGGCCCATATTTGGCCCACCGAGGCCCAACTTACCATAATGTCCAAAATTTAGCGGTCAACACGCCTAACAGTGCCGATTCCAAAACTAACCTTCTCCTACTAACTTGAGAACGTTCGCACGCTCACAAGCTCTCGAAATACCGAAACTTCGGCATTTCGGCTTTTTGACTTTTGCCGATTTGCGCATTGAAGGGCGTTCGAAACACACACCTGTTTTGCAGTTTCTCCTACGAGATCCCCTATGCGTTAATCCCTACAATCCAATACTTAATTGATTAGACCATATTAACACTTAATCTGAATTGAAAACTTACCCAAAGCTTTACTTACACATTCGGCCAACACCTCCAATGGCCTTAATGTTCTTACCTTGCCGATTTAGATCCCTTTAGATCTAGATCTGATGTTCCAATGTCTTCAACTCCTTGTTTGATCACCTTCTTCTCTAACTAACACACAAAAAGAACAAAGAAAACACCACTTGATTTACCAAAAGTCCAAAACGACAAAATCCTTAACTTTAGGGACTTTCGGCTTTTCCAAATATGAAATATTGAACAGATCTGAATTATTAAACACTTACCAACGATTTCCCTTCAGTTCCTATGCAGATCTGATGTAAATCTAACCCTTAAACGTCAGTAGAAACCTTATCTCTGAGATTTGTAATTTCGGCTATCTCCCTACAACTATGGTGATTTCGGCTTTTCAACAAGAGAAGAGGATGGCGTTTTGGGTGTAGATTTTGGGTGATGGTGTCGACAATGGTGTGATTCAAGGGAGTGTAGTAATCGGCCACAACAGGTGAAAGGAATAGGGGTGATTCGGCTTACAAGAAATTGGCAAGAAAGGAAGCAGTTTTTGGGATTTCTGGCACTTTGAGCAATCGGTTATGGTTGAAGCAAAAGAAAGAGTGGATCTGTGCAAGGTGGGTATTCGGCTAGGGAAGAGATCAAAGGGGAAGAAGAAAAATGAAAAAAAAAACAATGGTAGAGGTGGAGAGGAAGAATTCGGCTATGAGCTTTCCATGGAGGCAACTTTTGGCTTTTCTGACAGTAGAACAGAGAAAAATTCCTAAGGTGGCTAACCCTAATTGTCATGACAGAAAAAAGAAAATGATATAACCCTAGTAGTCCCTCTAAAGCAATCGGCCCAAGTCCCTAAAGCCCCCTTGCCGAAATTCACTTAAGTTAGGCACATGCCCGGCACATGCTTAAAAATTAAAAAGAACTCTACGCTTACCTTGTAACTCGAACCCTTGTCCTTGAATATCCACTTAGGCGCCACTTTTCTAGGAGCTTAGTGGCTCCACCTTGCCACTTTACCAAGAGCTCACTTGTGACATATTTTACACGGTTTTTCTTAAAAGCCCACTTAACCAAGTCCCCTTTCACTTGAAAATCCAACTTAATATTTACCGGGTTTTAACTTAAACTTGGGCCTTCTATAGGCCCACTAACACATGTACATACATTATCAACCTTTAGAACACCAAAATTTTAAAAATTTCACTAAAATTCACAAAACCCGAAAAATCCCAAAAATCAGGGCGTTACATAGCGACCGTGTGCAAACCTGACAAAAGCATACGGGCACATTATCCAACCCTATGCCCATGCCCATAAGCCGTGGACGATTTTGAAAAAGTAGCACAGGCTTGTGACACACTCGTGCCTAATACCCATGGACAATACTGAGAAAGTAGCACGAGCATGCGACACGCCCATGCCTATATCCCGTGGCCGATATTGATAAATTAACACGTACGTGTGAGAAACGAACGAAACATTACAAGGCCGTGCGACACAGCCGCGTGCACCAACACACTCAGGGAACACGGGCGTGGGTCGAGGAACATTCATGACCTAAACTCACCTTCACGAAATACAAAGGCCACAAACAAGACACACGGGCATGGGCCACTACCGTGTGACCCAACATGAGCTTGGCACGGTCGTGGCCCCTATTTAAAATCCACCTCAAAACCCACTATTCATCATCTCCCCCAAATTTTACTAAACAAACCTTTGCCATCAGACCTCCCTAGCGCTACCGCCGCCCTTAATTCTGACCACTGTCACTAATCTCCGATGACCCACCACCTTTCACCCTTTTCCTTTCTCCTTCCCCCTTCCCCTTTTCGTGTATTTCCTCCCCCCTTCTTCTACTCCCCACCATATCAACAACCACACACAACCTCACTTTTCCCTTCACCACTACCGTCGGTTTCTCCACATCGGTCACCATCTCCTCCTCCAGTTGCACTCTCATTTGTTTTCGGTTCCCTTCTCTTTCATGTTCATTATTTCTATTTTTTTATTCATTTTTGGTTTGAAATCGTAGTATTACTTAGTTCTACATTAACCTACTCCTATTCACTAAATTGCTTTGATTTAATTCTTCATTTGATATTTGGATTATTTTTCAGAATCGTACACTTAGTTGTTCAGCATATCTCATATTTTCATATGATACATTTCTTTTGATATTATTATTGCGTTTATTTGATTGCTTAGCTTATTAGTTTCACTGATGCTTCCTTTATTTATCATATTAGGATTCCTAATTTAGGTATTTTAATCCATAAGTTTTTCTTTCACTTAGATAGGTTTATTATTAATCTCATTTGTTTTCCAGCATCTCCCGATTTGCTTTTGTTTTTAGGCATTTTTACACATTAAAATTTAGATAATTTTTAACCTATCGGATTCCATTTGCAGAATTGTTGTTCCTTACAAATGAAAATCTTTAAACTATTCTTAAAGGTACATAATGACAAACACTCGTGGTAAGAAATCCGCAGTTCCCGCTTCTAAAAAGCAGAAGGGACCAAGTACTACATCCGCGAGTGCGTCTACCGAAATACGGCATCCCTTTCTTCAGTTCTCACAAGGATCCCAGGAGGAGCTCTTCCAAATTCTTCGAGCAAGATCTCTTCGCGTAGGTAGATGTATCAATTGGGCCGCACTAGAGCAGGTCTAACTCACCTACGCAGGGCCCTCCTCACTACCGACCCACGGGGATACTTCTTCGATATTGTCGAGCCGACATACCTAGAGCTCACCTTAGAGCTATGTTCTACATTCCATCTATAGACAATCATGTCGGAGTTTGATGATCCAAGGACAGTTCAGTTCCGTCTTGGCGGTCTTGTACAACAACTCAGTGTCCCAGAATTCGAAGTCACTTTGGGACTTTATACAGAAGAACTCATGGACGACGACGATTTCTCTGAGCTCCATCGCCATATTCACTATTTTTCTTCCTCATGTTGGATGACCCAGGTCCCTGCTTCAGCTACTTACGATCCTAGCCGCTCCAAGGCATCAGCCCTTTCTCCATCCTTACGCTACCTACATGCCATCCTAACTCACACCTTGACGGGTCGGCGAAAGAGTATCGATGTCGTCAATACCCACGATGCCTATTTCTTATGAGAGTATAGCGTACGGGTACATCTTTGACTTAGCCTATTTTATTGCCCTCGCCATTCGTCATCAGACGGAATGACACAGGAAGGGAGCCATTTGCATCGGTCCTTATGTGACATACCTCGCATGCCACTTTGGCCTCCTCAACACAGTGGCACAGTCCTCATCGCTCATACTCATCGGTCAGATATCCCCACAAGGCATCTCAAGCATGCTTCATATGAGGATGATTGAGCGTCGTCGTGGGTTCAATCCTCCTCAATATCGACTAGCTTAGTCTACTGAGCAGGATGACCCAGCGAATATTACTGATGATATCCCCCACCTTAGGAGGCTCCACCTTCTCAGCCACCGCTGAGTCATAGACTAGTTCATGCGGCTGCTTCATTGACTGGCATTTCTGAGCACCTCACTCGATTCGAGTAGTAGTGCTTTCAGAGATTTGACCACATCGATGCTATCCTACAGCAGATTTGTCAGCACCTCTACATCTCATCTCCACCATCACCACCTCACGACCCATCTGGCGATAAGGACTTTTGAGTCCATTTACTTTTCTTTTTATTTTTATATTTATTTTTTATTTTATATTTATTTTTATTTTTATTTTTATTTTTAAGTTCTTTATCTTTATCTTTATTTCTATTTTTATGTTTTACAAAACTTATCCTAGTTTATCTTGATAATTCTATTTTTAAGACTGTTTCTTAATGAGTAACCATGCTAATATATACCCCTAAAAACACTATTGATGCTATGCAGTTACAATAAGACCAAGAGCTCCATATTACTCAAGAATAGACAAGTCTAATGGAAAAGGTACTCCACGACTGCCATGTCCTGCTCGACCACGACCATAACCACCACAATACCAAATACCACATTTATATTCAAGAATAGCCAAGTCTAATGGAAAAGGTACTCCACGACTGCCATGTCCTGCTCGACCATGACCATAACCACCACAATACCAAATACCACATTTATATCTTCCTTTAGGAATGGTACCTGTGAACACCCCAACCTCTACCACCACCGGAGTATCCTTCCCCACCTTCACCTCTGCTGAGGTCATCACACAGCTTATTAGCCTCTTTCCAATTCAGGAAGTTTTACTTCTCTCCCTCTCTTATGATTTATGTTTCTATTCTTACTTATCTTTGTACATTGAGGACAATGTACATCTTAAGTGTGAGGAGGTTATTAATTTTATTATCAAAAAATCTCTGAATTTTGTCTTGTTCTCAAGCCACTTTCTCATATCACTATTAGAATGAATTTTGATTGATTTAGGATTTATGTTGATATGTTTTGGATTAAAACATAGGTATTTGTGCATTGATTATTTAAACTTTAAGATATTAGAGTATCAAGCATGAAAAGTTGATTTTTGAGAATTAAATTTTTTCTAGGTTGTTTCCCCAAATTTAGGTATTACCTTGAAGTTTGAAATTTACAGAATTGACATCAAAAGCCATAACTTTTGTGAGATTTTGAGCCTATAGAGCATATTTTCTTTCTTGCTCACTTTTATTGTTGCTATGAGTGTGTCAATATTGATCTGTTATTCTAGAACTTGCTTTGATTATACATGTCAAGACCACACCATTGATTTATATATCGAGATGATAAAGGCAGTTAGGTTTAACCTACTCACTCCATCAAAGCCCACATTCATAACTGACCCTTAGTGAACCTACTTGAGCTTAACAAACTATTCATTAATTTACCCTTAATATTAACCTATAACCCATTATTGTTGAAATCCCCTAATTAAATTGATCCCTATTTTTGTTCAGATCTAAACTGAATAGTTATCTAGCTATGTTTTCCTTTTCGATTAGTAAAGTTTCTTTAGATACTTTATTTGTTCTTAAAAAAAATTGTCATTTTGTATATTATTATGAAATTATGTAATTCTTGATCTTAAACGATGTTATTCTTGAGGAAAAGCTCAATTCTAGGAATATTTATATTCAGTGATGTAGTTTCTTAGTATTGGTTATTTTTCTAGTTAGGTAATTTTTTAGCTTAATCTCGATTCTAACCTTCTCTTTCAGCTTGTATCCACACCCCTAACCAAAGCCCCGTTACAACCCTCAAAAAGACCTTTTGATCGATATATCATCTTAATTTATAGTGATCGAGATTTGATTTCCATGCAAGCCTATGGTAATAATTTTTCATGTTGACTAATGAGTGCTTAATTTCTGAACCCTAAACACTTTGAGTGATTTGAGTGAATCTTTAGTGAGGATGTCAACTCTTGTTAGTTTTGAATTAAAGGTGATTACTTAGATAAAGGGAAATGCCTATGTTTTTGTGGTAAAATGCTCAACTTGGTTGTTTGAGACTTTAATGTTCGTTTAGTTGAATTCTCAATGTATTCATGGATTATTTCAAAACATTATTGATAGGAATTATAAGTTGAGAAGAATGACTTTTAATTGAGAATTGAAGATTTTGCTTGAGGATAAGCAAAGACTTAAGTGTGGGGATATTTGATAAACAATGATATATGCATATTTTTTATCCTATGCTTGGCATATTTATGGATGATTTATCATTAGATTTATGGAATATGATGCTCCTAATCTTTTAATTTCATGTTTTATACTTAGGAAAATATAAGGAAGCGAAAAGAGCAAGGGACGGGCCAAAAACAGACAAAATGGGCCGAATTTAATAATCAACACGGCCTAGACATCCGCACACGGGTAAACCACACGCCCGTGTGTGACAGACGAAATCGAACACGGCCTGAGCAACCTCACACGAGCATGTCCCTGTCGAGACCTATTTCAGTTTAACTCAGAAAAGGCAAATTTTGGGCTAAGAGAGGTGTTTTCAAAGCTTTTAAAAAGACCCAAGGGGAGGAACAATTGGACACAGAGGGTACAAAGCAAGGAATTACTCGAAGAACATCGATTGATTCATCTCGAAAGCAAGGATCTCCATCAAGGCTGAAGATCTCCCTTTAATTTCCTTGAGGGGTTTTTGGGTTTTCTTTATGTTTTGTTGTTTTCCTAATTTTGAGATGTTTTCTTCTATAAATATGAACTAAACCCCCTAAATACCTGAGGGGCAAGAAACCTAAGACGAATCTTGTTATTACTATCTAAATTATATGATAAATATTTGATTTGTTCTTAATTGTGTGATTAATTCTTGTGTTAATATTTCATGATATTAATTCAAGTCAAATGTGCTTATTCAGTGGAGCAAAAGTCTCTATTTAAGAGTAGATTCAACACAATTAAGCGGAGTTGATCGTAATCCTACACGTAGGACGATGAAAATCTGCCGGATTAGAGTCAAATCTAATAGGGAAGTCCATAAATCGAGTTAATACAACACTAGGGGTTTTAATTAGAAAGAAATTTCAATTAATCAACCTAGGGTTAGTTGTTTCTAGTCTTGAAAGAGGTATTAACATAAATTAGAGATTTCTACGGATCAAGTCAAGTGAATAAATCATATAGTTTAGAGTCAAATAACAAGTGAAGTCTAGGTGGATTCTTACTTGGGTATTGTCTTAATCAATCAGTTTTCCAAAAGTATTTTCCCTAATTTATTCTTTGTCGCATCCTTAGTTAATTAATTAGTTTAGTTTAATTAGTTAAAAACAAATCCCCTTTATTTATAGGCTAGATAATAAAAAGAATGTTAATATTAGTACTTTTAGTCCCTATGGGTTTGACATCCCGGTCTTGCCATTAGCTATACTATTGTTCGATAGGTGCGCTTTCCTTTATCGTGATAATAGTTTAGTTTTACAGGTTTGACCATCATAAATATCACTATCAATAGATAAGCACCCATTTTTCTTTGCAGACTCGTACTTGCAGGATAGTCTCATAGAACTTTCCCACTTCAGACCATCTACCATGATATTCCCAACAACAGTTGGTTCTCAGTGGATTATCTCTTTCTTAGATTGTCCTCTGTAAACTTCCACACTTGATAGTTTTAAGTGGACCTCCCCACGCTAGATAGTCCAAACGGATATCCACTTCCCTTGTAAATTTCTGGCAGACATTTCACCTAAGATAGTCTTTGGCAGATTTCCCTCTTAAGAGAGTCTTTCGTAGACTTCCCCTCATTTTCTGGCAACCTCTTTACCTAGGAATCCTTAGAATCTAAAACCTAAAGAATCGCATCGTTAACTCATATCCAATGATTGTTTATACTTCAACTCTAGTAGACTTTTAATGGCAGATACTTATTTGCAAATATTTTGAAGAAAATGCTTATTCCTTTCACATATGTATGCATTTAAGATGCTTCTATTGGTTTCTCTTACCTTCACATTTTGGTGGATACTCTTATTAACACACTTGCCAGTATTCTTAGACATACCATGATTATCATGTCAGACTACTTGTCACGCGAGTCATACAGTGACTTTCCTTTTTATGCCCTGAAAAGCTTCCATGTTTGTTGTCCTTGCGAACTTCATTTTCGCCATAAGGTGTACCTGTTTACCACTGGATTATGCAATGGCTAACCATGTACTTTCAATTCTGAAGAATCAGAATGGGTCTTCAATACCATTGGATTATACCATGGCTAACCATGTTCACTTATTATTATAACATGTAGTACGCCATTTATCAATATGTCAATACACAACCACATCTCGCATTCGAAGAACATACTCACAATCGTTCATATATTTTCACAGCATTAAGCATGCATAACTTACTCATTCACCACAGTCATGTACAACCATGGAATTCAGACTGAACTCATAGCAGACACACAAGCAGAGCATTCCAACAACACAACAATAAGTATACACCTAAAATGGAATACATAAACTCACCTGCTATCTTTTATCCTCGTCAACTTAGCTTGCGAGAATGCCAGAGCCTCTTTTGTCTTGGCAGCTAAGCATGACAATCAAATATACTGATTAAATCGGAAGCATTCAAGCTTTAAATCCCAAAATCCTATTTCATACAGAAATTTCCCAAGATTTCATAAACCCTTGACTTTTATTTTTTTCAATTTCATGAATACAATAAGATCGAGAAGCTTACCAGCTCACTAGATTCACTACATTCCAAACTTAAACCTCACAATCACCGCCCATGTAGGATTCTTCTTAACTTTCTCTTCTTTGGAGTAACCAAAGAAGATGATGCAGATGAGAAGGGAAATAGAATTTATATGAATTTTATATGTTGAATAAGGCTCTCATATATATATAACCCTTCTTGCACGATCACCAAAGCCTCACTTAAGCCATCCATCAGTAATCAATTTATATCCCACTAAGAAACTAGACGGTTCCAACTAAACTATACTAGGATTAAGATCCAACTATTTACCTCTCAGCCACTAGAATTTCTAGAATTTTCAGTAGAGGCCACCGAATTTACTATCTTTTTCAATTAACTCCAAACCTTTCCTTAATTCTAGACTTTATTAGGAACCGGGTGTGACAGTACAACTTTTCCATCCATGGAACATAACATAAATCAAGGTTGTCTTGTATTGATGTACTTATTCATCTGTTCTTCATCCCATATCACCGAAGCACAATGACGGCAAACTGAAGTTGGTGCTCCAAAGTGATGGAAAAAATCTAATTTGAAAATGGTTTTCTTGCATAATGAAAAATTAAAATTTTAAAAACCGACTCAATTTATGATATTTATAGTAATAAACCGTGAACCAAAACCATACATGTGTTTTCGGATAAACGGATTCTTGATGTTTTCCGACTTTCAATCAAACGGTCTTCTCTATTATTCTCGTACCATGAACTGCTCCAAGTATCGTCTCGAACCAATTGAACCAAAACACAAAACTAGAAAAAGTTGTCTTTTCCTTTTGGGGTGAAAACGAAAATTTTCTCTTCTTTAATAGAAACCGGTAGAATTGCTATTCTGAAAAAATATATTTAATAGTTAAAAATAAATTCTCTCTATTTTTCGATAAAGTAACAATCTCTTAAAGTTGTGTAAATATCTCTACCAATGCCATCTATTTATAGGGAGAGAAGGTAGAACCTTTGTTGAATTATAGAGGTTTATTTCAATTAGAAAAACAACTTCCTAGTCCAACTAAGAGAGCAAGATGGGCTAAGAGGGCGTGTTTCCCCTCATATGTATTATTATGGGGATTCAGGCATCTCATTGTATTGGGCCCAATTATATGTGTTTTCTCGACTTTTAATCCAACAGTTTATAATTTAATCCAACCTATAAATATTAATTTTCCAATTAATTGGTTTTCTCATTCCAATTTTACCCAGTAAAATTATAACGATTTTACCCCTAGTAAAATTTCCAAGAAAATATATTCAGTATTTCACAACTTAACTTGTCCACTATGACTAAATGGTTTATTTTCATTTTCGGGCTTTAAGCCTGCTCAAAAACATAAACTCATTTTTTTGATCATTTTTGAATAATCCATGTACATTTGCAAATGAATCATTTCTCATTTTCATTTCTATTTCCATTTTGAGAAAACCACATTCATTTCCAAATGATTTCATTTCTCTGTTTCAGAGAAAACCATAATTATTTCTAAATATTTTACATTTCTCTATTTCTATTCATTTTGTTCATTTTCAATTCAACACGCAATTCATTTCTGGTTTCAACGAGCTAGCGAAGGGACCGATTGGATATATCTAATTAGGAATCAAATGATTTATAATTAAATTTTGGCTTTTTTCCTATTAATTATAAACTAATTTAGTCACGAAGTCATTCCACTATAGTATCGTGACTGAGCTCTCCCTGACGACATACCATTACGAAATCATCTACTCAGTGCTCGTCCAATAAAAATGTCATAAGTGTTTTACCTTCATAGGATATCATTAATCTCTTTTGGATAATATCCCTCTCCAAATATGATCCTATTTTATCTAATGGTAACCATTACATCTTCCTTCATGAAAAGTTAATTACTATTAAATAGTAATTAATTCATTCATCACAAAGATGAATGACCCATGGCCGTATTTACTTTTCATCAACCATGTAATGCCAATGAGAGAATATCATTTACCCATGTTTTGAGCTATGAATTTCATTATTGTGAATTTCACAAAGTATGCGAGTCATGCATACATAGTTCGTTACCCACTCAGGATTTATGTATGTCTCACAATGAACGTCAGAAGTGAATAAATCCATAAACGATTTAGAATCTATTCTAGATGTACTGTTAGTCCAGTCAGTCACATCTATGTCTCTATTTTCTGAGAGTCATCCACTTTGATGCCCAAGACAAAACATCTTCCAATTGGACTTGATAGACAACATATTAGTCTTTCAATCGATTTGCTCATTTTCAATTAGACTAAAGACATGTTTAGGTTTGTCTACTAATACAAATTGTCTTTTCGTATTACGATTCTACCACGTAATACCACCTAGTATTAATTAAACATTAGACAATCAGTGAGCAACATTTGATTTCATTTTGCTTTACATGCAAAAACCATGTTAAGACAATATACAAATTATTAATGTAATTCATGAATAATTTTATTAACCAATCTATTTGAAAATTTACAAATGTACTTAAACGAAAATATCATACTTAAGACACCAAATCCAACACAAAGTTCCAAGATTCAAAGAATTCTCCTACACATGTTTTTCGTAATAGTAAATTATGGAGCAACCTTTATTGATAAATAGTGGGATATTCTAATATCAATATTTTTGTTGGCATCATCCTTCCATCTAGTAGTTGCATTCTTGCATTCCTCTCTTACTCAAAGAAGGAAATCATTATGTAATTGAATGTTTTTTTGCATGTTGTCGAAAGATTGCTTCTTTTCCAAAAATCGTTGTATGCGTAACTCAAAAGAAAGATTGATTCTTTTCCAAAAATAGTAAACGATAAATAGTAAAAAAAATATTAAAATGGTAATTTTAAGCAATGAAGTTGTTTTACCTTTGTTGGATTTTATCTTTCTTTTTAAGCTTTCTCCTTATTTCAAATTTTTTTTTTCATAAGAATTAGAATCAACTTTCGTTGTACTTGTTTTCGAATATGCAGTTGGAGAAACTTCCCTAAAATATAATAAATATGTGTAAGTGATAAAATTAGTTTAAATGTTATAAAACGAAAATAGATTTCTAATTTACATGTTATTTATATTGTCTTCCTCCAAACCAATCCGATTTTGAGTTTCAAGTCTTCAAGATGAAGAGCCTCCTTCCATGGTCATCGTTTTATAAATGTTATGGAAAAGAATACGTTGAGGGTGAATGATTGGATGTTTGAAGAGAGTATGAGGGTTAAGTGTTAATATGGGTTTGGTACAGGCAAATAGAATTTATAATTATTTTTTTGGTATGCAAAATAATATGAAATTAAATATTAAGTTTTTAACATTGGAAATATTAAATGGTTATTGTTATAAAGTTGGTATGTAATGTTAAAGTCAAAATTATTGAGATTTTAAACCTAAAATCTTGAATATTATATTGGTAAGGAAAACAATGCAAAGTTGACTATTTAATGGTTTAAACCTTGTGATTTTAAACCTAAAATATCGGGTATTATATTGCTAAGGAAAATAATGCTTTTTTTATGGTAAATTTATTAATTCATTTAATAAAATGAATGGAACTATATAATTTAGGAAGAAAAATAACAAACACTAGTCGTAGATGGGTTAAGGACAAACTCTATCAACACAATAAAGGCTTTAGCCTCAGAATCAATAGAACATCCTGACATATTGACAATTGACTTTGTCACAATTCAAGTACGACATATATGGAGTGATTGCAAGCACTTAACACGATAAGAAAATCAGCCCCGGATGATCCAAAGTGGCGAGTAAAAATCGACAAAAAAATCAAGCATTCACTATATTATAGAGGATGACAACAAAATTATCCCTAAAATCAATTGTAAAACTAAGTTACATGCATAAGTAAGACTAAAAATTGTGCTTCAAGAGTAGACAAAAACTTCTAAAACTGAAGACTTATTAAATAATGGAAAAACAAACAAAAAAATATAAAGCTTAAGACAATATGAGTCCAAATCGACTCGTGAAATCATTTATTATTTTGAAATATTCTCAAAACAAAAATAAATTAAGAAATTGATAAAGAGCCACCTACTTTCCAAAAAAACTACTGGTGGCCGGTGAAGTTTTAACAAACGACAGGTATCGTCATCTATCCATCATAACTTGTGAAGACAACAAAGATACCTACAAAATATATCTGTAAACTAAAAAGAGAGAAAACATGTGAAGTGAATGAGAAGAAGAAAGAAAGAAAGAGTTAGTGAGAGGAGAAAAAAAGTGAGCCATAGCCAGCTCAGAAGTTGACACCGCCAATGAGCAAAACAAAATATAAGAAACAAACGGCTTAAAGAAAAAAAAATAGATAATGCATTCTTTTAAATATACCAAATCACCTAAATTTCCTCAACTTTACCATGCCAAATAACGAAAACTTTGTAAAATTTTAAATAGTTTAACCCAAATGAATTACTTAAAATTCAAGCATTCAAATAACTATGCCAAATTACAAATTTTTTTAAATTTGCAAGTATACTTGGCTATAGAATATATATATATATATATATATATATGATTCGGGTCAAGTTCTTTATAAAATTAGCGAGGCAGATTGTGTTTTTATAGGTGGAGACTAGAGCAGGGTTGAAGCGGCTAAAAATCCAACCCGCCCTAGTCCGTTGCCATCACTAGATTTTAGTCAAATAATATGTATCAGTCTTCAAGAGTTTTGCCCGTTACCTGATTGTTTAAACTCAGAAATTTTCCTATTTCCTCTGCAGTTCTGTTTTTGTGTTCTGTTTGAACATGGAAATGTTGTTGTGAGATTCTCCAGCGCATACAGCTACGTTAGAAGTTAACAAATTCATTTCCAAAGAATTTATCATTCTCATTATGCACTCATCTTGTACATTATTTAATAGAAATTTAACAAAATTTCATAAAAAGGAGCTATGCGCAGAAAGTCTCCGAAGTCGATTTCACATTTTTACTTCAGAATTTAACAAAACGAGCAATACTCAAAAGTGAAGAAGATACGAAGTTTAAATAGGAAAACAATGAAATTTCAGGGCTTTGAGATTTGTTGAAGATTCAAAGAAGCAAACAAGTTGATTACACCTCAAAATGGAGGAAATAAACATTAAACCTAAAGGAAAAACAAAATTCCTTTCTCCCACAGTTCCCTAACCAAAGGGAAGAAACATGGAATCAAAGAAAAAGGTACAAGACCTCAAATCCATTCAGAACATCAAGAACTCGTTTACTTTTGAAGATAAATATGAAATCTTAAATCATAAAAACTAATTTAAGTTGGAGGTTACAAATAGAATTGATAATAGTGGTGTCATCCAAGACCAATCTAAAAAGTGGGAGTATTTGGATAAAATTGTAGGTCCAAAGAGTGGACTTAAACAATAAATAAAATCCGTTTTCTAAATGGATTGATTATTGGATAAAAATTTTTTGGCCTGACTTGGCCCGAATCAATTATTTTGTTACTGTTTAGTTACTATTTTACTATCATTTCACTATTATATTGTTACTATTTTGTTGTATTTTTTGAATATTGCATAATTCTTGTTTTATTATTAATTTTGTTACTATTTTAAAGATATTTACTTGTTAAGTTGCAATTATCTTAGTATTATTTAAATATAATGATTTTTTAATGTAATTTTGATTTGTTGGTAAATATTTATTTTAATGCTTTTAGTGCATTTGATGAACTATATTTTTAAATTTGTTTTTTATGGAAAAATAACCTAAAAATTTAATACGGGTAGGTTGGGTCGAGCTCAGGATTTGTATTTTCAATCTAGGTCGAGCTTGAGTAGAATTTTAAATTCATTTTTCGGGTCGAGATCGAGTCTAAAATTTTGCATCGGTCCGACCCGACTCATGATCAAGTTTAATTACAAATGTGAGAAAATAATAAAAATAGAAAGAAAAAAAAAAGAATGGCCTCTGGTTTAAAATTAAAAAAATGTATTAAATTGTGAGGGTAAAATTGGAACATAAGCTAATTGTTTATTACGGTCATGGCCTGAATAAGCCAATATTCAGCACGGGCGTGATAGTGCAGTACTATCAACCAAACAAAGGTTGAGTGGCGGGGCCGTTGTAATACATAGGGAATTCCATCTAACCAAATATGATGTTATTGTTATTTAAAATTTTTAATTATTTTTAGAAATTATAAGAAAATAGTAAAACAGAAAAAGCAGCTTCATTTCTTTATTAATTTCACTAAGTTTACAAAGTAATTATTAGTTGATGAGGACACAATAAGATGTATCAAAATTGGAATTTCACCCGTAAAACACGCCTTCATTACATTGTTCCATCCATTTCTGCAAAATCAACCAAGGAGCTAATGCGTTGACTTTGTAAATCGCCTAACTTGAGCTAATGAATTGCCTATTTTTGAAATTTTTAGACACTACATTCCTAAAGGTTAATTTATATAAATATGGTGAAAAAAATTTATTTGAGAAATTAGGTTGAATTTTTAAAAGTTTATCGATTTATACGGTTTTGGAGAGAGAAAAGAAAACGCATTCTACAGGGTACGTTTTCACTTAGGTAAAAATTATTTTTTTCTTTTTTTTCTTACAGTTAGAAATTAAAAGTTTGTAGATTTATTTTTATCACTGTTTGAGATATATATGGTTATAGTTTTAAGGAACGTTTGATTTTACGGTTGTACCGTAGAAATGGGTGATCTACATGTAACGCCCCAAATTTTTGTAATTTAGGCTTTTGTAAATTTGTAGCATGGAAATTTTCTTAAATATATTTTATGTACTAATTTGACACAAAATATTTGCTTGCTTACATGGTTATGTGCTTTAGGTGTGTTGGAGAGGTTCCAAGTTTAAGTTAAGACTTGGGTTAAATTTTAGTTTTTATTTGAATAAAGCCTTACCTTTGGTTAATAGGCTTAAAGGAAATTATTTGTAAAAGTTTATCAGAATGGGTCTGCTGGTCTGGTGGTTAGGAGGATAGAGATTATGCTTGAGGTCATGTGTTCGAATCACAGTGTGGGTATTATTTTTATGCTCGTTCACTCAAGAGAGTCTGAGTTGGATTTGAATTCTGAGAGTGGAGGAGTGGAAGAGTGATTTTTGGAGCAAAATAAGGGATTTGAAAGTTACTCAAATTTTCTGCTCTCCCTCTATGCCAAAATTTCTCTAGAAAATCCTCTTCTTTTTCCTTTTTGCTTCCAACCGAAAACCCCACCTTGCTGTCGAAATTTTATTGTTACACTTTATTCTGACTCTTTTCTTTTTGATGATAGTAGTGTCGAGACTAATAGCGGAGACAATGACGCTTTTGTAGATTGCTATTTGGCATTTTAATCAACGAGGATTCACCATTGTTCGTTCAAGGTTCTAGAGTGCTCGGGAGTGATTATACGTCAAAAGCGAGTCAGGTGTGTACTCCGATTGCACTGAAAACGGGTTTCGACGAAAGCTAAAAAGCTTGCTGTCAACGCCCCACGGGCATGTGGACTACCTATGTGGAGGCCGTGTGGCGAGACACGGCCGTGTGATCGAAGAGCCAGGCCGTGCGTACGCAATACGGGTGTGACGAACACAGCCGTGTGAGGCTGACGAGGCTGTATGCGAGACACGAGCTCAGCAAATTGGGCCGTATGGGCCACACGGACATGTGGGTCCACACGGGTGAACCACAAGGGCATGTAAAATTTTGTGCCAGGCCGTGTGATCCACACAACTAAGGCCAAATTAGGCCGTGTGGGCCACACAGGCATATGGGCCCACAGGAGCAGGCCATATGTGCGTGGGAGCCTATTTTCTGATATGAACTATAAGGTTGCACGGGTCGCCCAAGTCGACTGTGACCTAATTGTAAGGTCGGTAAGCATTACTCAGACCACTATCCTATGATTTGATACTAAGACGTATGTGTTAGCATGTTATATTTAACATGTGTATCGATTCTGTTCTGGACATGACTGTATAATCTGTTATCTGCATTTTAGCATGCCATGATATTATGATGCATTACATTGGGGTGGGTTTATTGTTGAAGAGAATGAAGTATTTGAAAGGCTTCTAGCTTGTATCTGGCAGCTATTCTGCATATATTTGTTATGTGTTGTTTTACGGTACCTTATGGTGTGTACGGTTGGATGGGTTGATTTTATCCCCATACTTGGTGTCTATGGCTGGGTGGGTTGATTTTATCCAGACATGGTGTGTAGGGTTGGACGGAGATGGTGTGCAGGGTTAGTAGGCATGTTTCTGTTTCTGATCTAATATGCATATGTTATCTGGATGGGCTAAGGCCCGATCATATCTAATTCTGTTCTGAGTGAGCCAAGGCCACACCAATTCTGTTAAGGGCTCAGGCCTGAATTATGCCTGTTTTCTAATATCTGATTGTATGCATGCTTCACTGTGGGGATGTACACACTGAGTTTGCAAAAACTCACCCATTTATTTGTTTTCTACCAGGTAATCCTAGTAGTAGATGGGTCGGTGCAGCGGAGGGCTCGACGGTGACCACTGCTAGATACTTTCTGGATTTTACGGTTTTACTGATTATTTACTGTTTTACTATTTTTTATTATTTTGGGAGTTTTGATGTAAATATTAGACTTGGACTATTTTGAATTTTTATATTGGGGATTTTCTATCGTTAATGTCGATTTATAAACTGCAACACCTTAAAAATGTCTTTTCTTAAACTTAACTTAAGGATTTCATATGAATGAAAGGTTCTACAAGCTTCCGTATAAAATAAATATTTTCACAATTCAAATGGTTTGGTTTTTTGGGCTTGAGTAAAAGATAATAAACTGAACGAGCTTTTATATTCAAATGATTTTTCAAAACACTTCCATGTGACATCGCTAAATTCGGTCATAACGTCTAGGCTGGGTTTAGAGTGTTACACTATAAATCTCATCTGTCATGTGAGTATGGAGCATCACCCGAGAAGCCAAATTGCATTGCAACTCAAGGTCTCAGTTGGCAGTGATTATATGGCCTAGGGTTAAAGTGTAACTAGAGCTTTAACTTTACAAAGGTTGTGCTGCCAAAAGATAGAGCATAAAGGGAGGCCTAGTTGGCAGTGGTTATACGGGTATGACAACAAGTTTTTCCTCGTTAGAGGTGGATGCTTTATAAAACCCAAACAAAAGTACGAGGAAGAAAAACACAGTGGCTTTTTAGTATAATTAAGTATTTCATTTTATCCATATCCACCAAAGGCGATGGCCCCATTATTATAACCTCTGACATAATTGAGGTGTAATAGGTTTTACTAACAGGGTCACTATCTTTGGTGGACATGGACAACACGAATTACTTGATTATACTGGAAGGCCCCTGCGTTTTTCTTCCTCGTACTTTCGTGTGGGTTTTATAAAGCATGCTCCTCTAACGAGGAGAAACTCGTTATCGTGCCCGCATAACCATCATCAACTAAGGCCTTTTTATGCTCTATCCTTTAACTGCATAACCTTTGTAACCTTGAAGCCCTAATTACACTTCAACCCGAGACAGTATAATCATCGCCAACTTGGGTCTCAAGTTACAATGTGATCCCAATTTCTCGGATGATGACGCCATACTCATACAGCAAGTGAAATTTATAGGTTACCTCATGACATCACCATGAACTCAAGCACAATTTAAAACTATAACTATGTCTCCTTCAAAGCAAGAGAGAAATAAATCTTTAAACTTGAAAATTTCAACACACAAGAAAAAAGAAAAAAAACAATTTAAGATGTTAAATTAAGGGATGTGTAACATCCCAAAAATTGGATTAGAAGAAATTAAGTTAATGAAACCAAGAGTGGTCGTCTCTCAATTTTGAGTTAAGATTTTGAAAAGTTTGCAAGCAATTTATTTTGGTTCAATGGTTAAGTGTTGTGCTTATAGGTGTAAGGTTCTGGGTTCGAATCCTGCCTCTTGAATTTTTGCCATTTGATTGAACCCCTATCTTAGGACATTTGGGTTATAAGTTATTTTCGATCAATTGATGAACAAGAATGAGCCTGCTAGTTCAATGGTTAAACTTCTGTATACCCTTTAGTCTTGTGTTCGAATCCTTGTGAAAGTAATGAAAATGTATTTTTCTTTTCTTTTTCTCTACCTTGAGAGGTAGTTTTATTTCTTTTTAAGTTAACTAAACTTCCTCAGAAAACTTTTGGATTTCTTGACTTTTTTTATTTATTTTTATTATTTCTGTTCCTTTGTTTTCTTTCTTTTCGTTTTAAATTCCTTCTCTTTAAATTGTCTTTCCGTTTGCTATCTTGTGTTAAATTGGTTTTGTACGGGGTCTGACTTGTCCTTCTAGGTTCAATTTGTTTATCGGTTTCGGAATCGTCTGTGTTGCTTCTATATCAAAACCATATCAAGTATGTAACGAAAACTGAATTTTCTATGATTTTTGAACACCCAGAAAACATGGTTGTCAACGCCACAAAGTCATGTGGTAGGCCGTGTAGTATGCTATGTAACTTACTGTTTTGAAATTAGAGGCACACGGGGCAGGGACATGGGCATGTGTCCAAGTCATGTAACTCATTATTTTAGAAATAGGATCACATGGACCAGAGACACAAGTGTGTGTGTTCAGGTCGGGTGAGAGATATTTTGGGTTTTGGGTCACACAAGCATGTGCTAGGCTGTGTAAGATGTTAAGAAGGTCACACGGGCGTGTGCTAGACCGTGTGAACCACACAGGCTAGACACCCAAGTCGTGTGAATCCACACAGCTGTGTGGGCCAAAAATCAAAAATTTTCCCTAGGGTTGTATTCGTTATTTGAATCGAACGTAGGCCTACCGTGGTGCCCGTATTATCTGAATTAGGCTATATAACTTTATATCTGATGAACTGGTGATGAATAACTTGTTAATAGTACGTATGTCTAATATGTTTTAACCCAGGAAAGTATGATCCGTTAGTGCATAATGTGCTCTTGCTTAAGGTATTCGAATTATCCAAGTATGATTCGTATTATGTTAAGTTTGATGGTGTACCTCTGCATTACTCTGTTGATTAAGAGTATGTGATATCTGAATATGTTGAATTGTTCGGTACTAATTCTGATTTATAACTATGCATATAAATTCATGGCAAATCTGATATGATCTGTTGAGGTTTGATAAATCTATAGTATAAAGCATGGACTCCTATGCCTTCTATTTTTGTTACTGTATGATAGCATGACCTACATGTTTATCACTCTGATTCTTTATTTGTATGCCATGACACATTGTATGAGGTTTGGAAGAATGTGAAAGGAGGTAGTTCTAGCAGTTTCATGATTTGCACTATTTGGTGGGTTATCCATAATATCTATTCTGGCAACTGGGTTGCAACATGGTAGCTTGACCAAATTTGTATCTGATATGGCAATTTAACTATAATGTGATACACCATCATTTTTGGGCAAACTAGAGTAGCGGGTCATCATTGCCGGGCAACTCGGGGTAACCTATTTGGTGTGTTTTGGTTGGATGAGTTCAAAGGAAACTTTACTTTGGTGTGTAGCAGAGTTGGGTAGGATATTTTTTGAAAAATCTACATTCTATTTTTATGAAGAATACTGGATTGGCATACTCATACATCATCTATTCTATTATACAATTGTTATGGAAATTCTGTGATCTTCTATTTTGTTTCGCTCTGGTTATATGATCATTTTGAATTCATTGCATCACCCTAATCTGTATATTGTGTTTTTTTTTTGTCTTCATTTGATTTGGGTTATTTATTGAGCGTTATAGATCACCCTTCTGTTTGTTCTCAGTTGTTTAGGTAACCCTCTGACTAGGAACGGACAACGTGTGTGAGTTTAGATTGTTTTCGCAAGTATGAAAATGTGATCATTTTCGTAATTATTTTGGTTTGAACTTTAGGTTTGTAATCTATTTCTGAACTTGTTTTTAGGTTGTTATTAATTCATTGGTAACGTATATTCTCAACCGTGAAACTGCAAAATTCCTCAAGTCGATAAAATGAATTTTGGTTTTCAAAATTAAAATTCTGAAAAGATTTTCCGCTACTAATTAAGTAATCTTTTGAAGGTTTTTTGAATACTTACTAAATGGAGTTTTTCAATATGATGGTGTAACACCTCCAGATTCGATCTCAACTTCTAGGCCGGTTTGGGGTGTTACAGGATGGGAACGTGAAAAAGATGAGGAGGGTTAAAAAAAGATTTTTTTTCATGAGAATCCCAAGTTGCAAGGGCTCAGAGGCAAAAACAATAGAGATGGATAGGAGGTTGAAGTGACCAGAGAGAAAACACTCCCTGCAGGTACTTGATCACAAAACGTGTATTTAATCTACCATCTATATATTTTACACTTAAATCACCAATGGTACTTGATCAGTACATTTTTTCTCAAATTGATATCTATTTTTTTATCAAAGTAGTACCTAAATTATACTTCGTTACTCAGAATGGTACCTAAATTATTCACTTTTTCCCAAGTTGGAATCTGAACTTTTATTTGGTCAAAAGTGACATATAAATTATATTTTGTTATTCAAAGTGATACCTAAATTATACTTTGTTACCTAAACTGATATCATGTTAATTTGCATGACATTTTGTGCTTAATTCAGTTTATTTCTGAATTGATCCCTGCTAAATTAGTGCTTTTATGTTTTAATCTTGTCAGGGATGTAATTGGGATGCTAAGAGACAAAGACGAGCAGAAAATGACCAAATTGAAACACAATTAATGAAATGAGGCTGAATAAAAAATATGGAGAAAGTCAAGGACTCATCAGATTTTGTTAACTTTGTAAAAGCTAAAAATAGAAAAAAAATATTATTTTATTATTTATTTATTTATTTATTTTTATATTAAAGTAGTTAAGGCCAAATTTAGTAAATTCCATGTATATAAATAGGGCTTTAATGTACTTACGAAGGACACACCTAATTTTACATTTGATTTCAATTTAAAATTGAATAGACATTATTCTTTTTCATTCAAATTGGCATGAACATTCTGTTTCCATTTCTTTATTCTTTCAAATTGGTCTAATTGCTTTCCAAGTACTTTTTTTCCCATTCTTCACCACCATCATCAAATCCCCTTTTCAATTCTACAAAGCATGAATAATTTCATGCTTCACTAAATTTCATCTTAGCTTTAGGCCGGTGTTCTTTTCAGTCGAAAATCGTGAGATACGTATTCGTGCTAAAATTTCTTCCAATCGATATTCACATTTTTCCTAACTATCGGGATTGACAAGTCATCCCTTAAAGTTAACCTGATTTCAAGTCAAAAATGCACATTGGGTTAGAGTCGTGTTTGCTGACAGTTGGAGGAATGAGTCGGCCGTGCTGTACTCTGATCTCTGAGAACAAATCAAGGAAGAAATGATTAAGTTTAAACGACCCACACAGTTGAGGCCGTTAATTCGAGTTGGGTTCTTCAGAGCGCAAGGTTGCCAGAGTCTTGAATTGGGAAGACGTGTATCTCGGTTAGATATCGGTAAGAGTTGGTTTGCAGGTTATACTGGGACCAGCTATGAGAGGAAGAATTGGTGGTTAGGACATTCTTAACTGCTATAATAAACTTATTAATTTGAGGAGAAAATTAATTTTCAATGATCGATTCAGAAATCTGGAATCTAATCGAGTCTAGGGCTAAGGCTTATTATCTCTGTTACAAAAATCTGAATTTATTTCCCAATTTAAATTTATTTCCAATATTAATTAATTGTTTATTTACGTTGTTTCGATTATTTACTTTCTAAACACTTTCAAAACCCCCTGATTTATTTGTTTATTTTTTTTGCAGGTCCCTTTGGAGTCGTGGGCACGACCTTTGCCACAACTTTCGACACAACAAATGTTCTGTTCACAAGATAAACGCAGAAGTTGATTATAACATCTAATCCTTGTGGACTCGACCCTATTTCACTATTTACTACTATTTAGAGTTATTTTTGTAGGAATTATTTTTGGTGGTTTCAACGCCTATCATAAACTATGAAACACCATGAATTTTGGGCCTAGAAATATTGGGCCTTGAGTTTTGGATCCTAGCTTAGTATTTTTAGGAGTTTAATTTTGGCCTTCTAGAAGGTTGGAAGTGGCATGAAGATGGACTCTATAGAGAGTGATCAGAAGAGAAAATATAGGAAGAGGTTAGGAGAGCTTATCGTGGAGAAAAATTAGGAGATGAGATGTGGATGAAGTGGAGCCAATTAGGACTTTAGGGGTTCAGCTTTGGGTATTTATAGGGGGTGTTGAATTCTTTTTGAAGAGTTTCCCTTGCTTTGCCAAATCGAATGCTTCATTCTTCTCATTCTTTCTAGTTCTTTTTCCTCTTTTACAAAAGCCAAATACCTATATCCCCTTTGCCGATTTCTTTCATTAATCTCTTAAAAGCTGAATATTCATATCCCATTTACCGATTTCTTTTGCTTTCCTCCATCACAAATTTGTTTTTGTTATTTATAACCTTTAATCAAGATTTTAAAAGCTGATCACACTCAGTAGATATCTAGGCCATTAGTTTGAAGGTGAGTTTCGGTAAGTGTCTCATTCTCAATTTCGGTTTCTTAAGGGGGTGGCCGAGTATATGTGTAACCTATAAGGGTGACTCGTGTAGAAGACAAGTCACCTGATGTTGATAAAATATGTGTATTGATGCAGATCTAAGAATATTTGAGATTATTTGCTAAGGAAGGCTAGAAAAGCCGAAGGTACACGGTAAGGTTACGGTAAGGCTTCGGGATTTGATAGAGTTGTAGTTTAAAGTATAGAATTGATTCGAATATGGTTTTGATTGTAGGTTGAGGCTAAGAATAGTGTAGTGCGGGTCGTCAATCAGGTGTGTACATACACTACACACACGAAAATCGGCAAAAGCCGAAATCCTAAAATCCCGAATGGGCCTACCGAATTTGTGGGCCCAAAGTGGAAAAGTTGTGATATGCAATTTTATGATGGATTAGTATGTGTGATTGTATGATTGAGTTACGATCGAGCCTAATGGGCTACATAAGCATGTTTGGGGCTTAATGGGTTTTATGAATATGATTGGGCCTAGTGGGCCTTATGGGATTGTAGAAACGCATGCTAGGGTTCTAATGGACTATAGGCCTAGTTCTGACCACTCAAAGTTTGCATAAGACTTAATTAAATAATTAAACATGTCCGTGGACAAGTCGTTAGACTAAGGTGTGGCAATGGATGTGTGCATGTCTAGGATTGGATCTAGGAAGCGCTTGGTACTTAAGCGGTCCGAGTGACCCAGCTCCTATTCTCTTGAATCTTACCTGGTGCATAGTGTCCGTTCACTTTAGTCTCGAGAACTTGTTGATGGGCCAAAACCATAATTAAAATCTGTCTCTTTAGGAAATTACGAAAATACCCCTCTAGGGTAGAATTACGAAAATACCCTTTAGGGTAGAATTACTAAAATGCCCCTGTAGAGTAGAATTATTATAACGCCTCGAAGGGTAGAGTTACCGAGACACCCTTGTAGGGTAGAAATTACCAAAATACCCCTGGGTAGTGAAATGACTAAAATACCCCTATGTGTTATGAGTGTGACTGGTGTATGTTGTATGTGATGATGATGCATTCATGAGATAGTATGTTGCATGTGGGCTGGGTTTTGATTGGAGGACGTGAATATGAGGGTCGCACGGTCACTTGACGACTGTGGACCCAACGAAGGCTTTTGAGCCACGAGCAGCTCGCTGCAACATTTGAGTAATGCCGCAACCGGTGCTACCTTTGGAGTGTAGAGGATAAGTGGGTTGATGTAGACATCCCCACAAGTGTGTTGGGTTGGTACGGGTGGTGTGTAGCGGTTGGATTTGGGATGGGAACATTTGCATACATGTAATTCTGGTATGATATGAGGTCAATGTGGGCTAAGGCCCAGACCATCGATATTGTTAGGGCTTAGGCCCAATGTGATATGTGTATAATGAATTGATTTGATTGTCAAGGGTCGTACACACTGAGTTGCGAAACTTACACCCTTATTATTAATATTTCAGGTGATCCACAATAGACGGCTCGACGCGGGAGAGGACTCGGAGATAGCCACACTACAAGTTACTTAGGAATTTTAAATATAAATTTATTAAGTGTTTTGCGATAATTTTTTTTCCACTGTGATGTAATAAGGCTATGTAACTCCAATTTCACTTTTTACTTAGGGATTTATTTAGTTACTGTTATATTTAATAAATATGGTTTTTCCTAAATATTTGTTTAATTAAATTCTTCGATTTTTAACTAAGTAAATTCTTTTCAAGTATATTTCGTTCGAACTAAGTTTTAACTAAATCGTTTTAAAAGCAACTCTTTAAAGTGACATCGCCAGATTGGGGCCTAACTTTTAGGCCGGATTTGGAGTGTTTCAAACTAACTTAGCTGTTAAGAAAATTTTCTTAATCAATCATTTTGTCACACGTAACAATTTTTAACTTAAAAAACTCAAAAACATTAAATATTATTTTCTGAATTTTTTTAAATTATAAATATATTCATCTATTTTGTTTTTCATTTAAGAACTCCGATGACGTAAAATTTAAGAACTTATTAAAAAACTCATCCAAGCGGTATTTTCAACAAGCTTATTTTTCTTTTCTAAATCTCGATTTCAATACTTTTCTCACCAAAATTCAAAACCTATACATTTTCTTCTTAAAAATAACTTTCTTCGTTCTTTTCTATATAGGTTGCATATTAATTTTGAGTGATCCTCTATTATTAAAAAAAACTTGATAAAACATGAAATCTAAATACCCGAACAAGTTAAGTAGGAAAAAAAAAGAGAGCAAGAGAATTGCAAAAAACGTTATCGAACAGTAAAAAAAAATGCATTAAAAAATCGTGAGGAGGGATAGAGAATAAAAAAAACATCGAAAAGTTTTAATTTAATTAAATTATATTCTTTATAATTTAATTTTATTCAATTAATTTTAATCTAAAAATACCACATGTCACAAAATGATTAGTTAAAAAATTTTAACCGTTAGATTAATTTAGGTAATAAAGTATAGTTTAGATATCACTTTGAGTAATAGAGTATAGTTGATGTGCTACTTGTGATAAAAAAAATTAGATATCAACTTTAAAAAAAATATATAATTTAAATACCATTTTGCAATTTAAACCTATATTTCAATGAATAACAAATACTTTTTAAAGTGACAGAATTCTCGTTTAAAAATAAAAAAAATAGTAATTATCTTTTTAAATTTCCAATGAATTATTTCTAAAATGGAAAATTTCTTTTTTTGGATTGTTATTTAAAAGGAAATATGGAACAAATAATAGAAAAGGAATAAATAAATACCTATAAGAGATACGAATAGACGATAAAAAGTCATAAATTTTCAGATTATGGTTTAAAAGAGACATGTGTAGGTAAGTTTTTCGGATTTTATTCAAAATAAGTTAAAATAAATTAAAGTAATTGAGTTATTCAAAGGAATATTTTGTCTAAAAAAAAGGGCGTAAATTTAATTTTATTCTCATTTAAAAATAAAAATAAAATATGGAGTTTCATAATTGTTTACTTCTCCTTTTGAAAAAAAAAAATTAAATGATTATAAAAAGTAAAAAGATTTTCATTAATAGTTTTTAAGGGGGAGGACTGTTATATCTGTAAACTTAAATGCATTAAAGGAATTACATCTTGACCAACTTCACACCTAATTTCATTTTGGGTTTTATTGAAAAAAAATAAGTAAAATTACGTGCAAAAGAGTTCATTTGTGATGTTATAGTAATAATAGATTTAATGGACAAATGGTTTGTGATACGAGGTTTGATCAAAGTGAGACCAGTTGTATGATTAGACAATATATGGATGTAAGAAACTCTAGTCAACGTCCCAAGTCAAAAGAAAAGTATGTTCATCGAATGGCTGCTCTTATCCCATGTTCTTATGAAGGCTAGTACCCTCATTTCAAAATTCATAAACGAAATTTCCATGGCAATATATAACGTTTAAACTTCAATCCAGGCAAAGAGAGAGAGAGAGAATCACTTGGAAGAAGGCCTTTCTCCACCGTTACACCCGCTCTCTCAGTTTCTTTAGCTTTCTTTTTTAAACTCCCTCTATTTTTATAAACCTTTCAATAATCTAAGGGCAAAATTTCTGTGCTGGGTTTCGAATTTGGTGATCTGGGTTTTTGTTCTTTCTGTGCTAGAGAGAGAGAGAGAGAGAGAGAGAGAGAGAGAGAGAGCGTTGGGGGAGAGTGATGGAAGAAGGGAGATTCCTGCAGTGGGGTGTTTTCAGATCTCTTCTTGCGATTCTCCAATGGTGGGGTTTTAATGTTACTGTTATAATCATGAACAAATGGATCTTTCAGGTTTGTTTCTAACTTCATTTATTGATTTGGAACATTGGGTTTTAGCTGAATTCTCTTATTCTTTGATCTAATTATTTCATTAGTACAAATTTCTGTTTAGTTGTGTTGCTAAGCTCAATAATTTGCTAAATAATACGTTTTATAAAAGTTTTAAATTTTGAACAGGCTTCCAGGGTTAACTGTTATAATTTAATTTGTGAATTATATAATATCAACAGTCCATCTTTATCATTTCTTTCAATTATTTATGAACTTAGATGATGCATTTTAGAAGAAAGATTCATGAGTCATGACTAGTCTACCAGTTTGTTCATGTTAGAGGAATTTGGATTCAATTTGAGTTCTGTCTAGGTGCATTATAGCAGATCTAGGAATACAAACATACATACATATATATGTATGATTCCTCATATATTGGTATTATAATATTTATTTCATTTATGTAGTGTGGATTGAACATTAACCTTCAATTTGCGTCTTGACAATTACATTTTGATTGAGTTGGTTGATTATTTTTGATACTTTAGTCGAAGGTCTGAGGACATGGCTTTTTTTTTCCCCTCTTTCACAGAAATTGGATTTCAAGTTTCCTCTTTCAGTATCATGCGTTCACTTCATATGCTCGTCGATCGGAGCATATCTGGTAATCAAAGTGCTAAAGCTCAAACCTCTAATAGCGGTTGATCCTGAAGATCGCTGGAAACGGATATTTCCTATGTCTTTCGTGTTCTGTATCAACATAGTGTTGGGAAATGTTAGCTTACGCTATATCCCGGTTTCTTTCATGCAGACTATCAAATCATTCACTCCTGCAACCACTGGTGAGATATATAGATTATACACTTTTGGGCACCCTACCTTGTTATAACTCGTGACTGCATATCATCATCATATCTGATATTTGTACATTTTACCAGTTTTTCTGCAGTGGCTAGTTTGGAGGAAGTACTTTGACAGGCGAATTTGGGCCTCTTTGGTTCCTATTGTCGGAGGAATTCTGCTAACATCTGTTACAGAACTTAGTTTTAACATGTTTGGGTTTTCTGCTGCCTTATTTGGATGTTTAGCTACTTCTACAAAGACTATCCTCGCTGAATCTCTACTGCACGGATACAAGTTCGACAGGTAATTATGTTATTCTCGTGATTGTTTTTTGTCCTTTTGATCATCTTTGATAGTTTCAAAAAAGTTATTTTAAGAAAAACTAGGTTGAAGTTAAGTACAGATTCCATGTATAGAGCCTTGGAAATTCTTATAATGTTAACACATAAATTTAGATAATTCTGCATTTAACTGAGTGTTGTTTCGATATAATTTTATGATACTTCTCGGTCATCCTTTCGCGTACTGTTTGAATTTCACACAACCATGCCTATTTTCTCATTTAGTTATGCTGTTTTGGCTAACTAATAGAATGACTGGCATTACTTTGGCCATCATAACGTCAGATAGCCCGGATTTTCACTTATGGATGACTCAACCCTTTGTCTCTCTTGATTGCATTATAAACCCTTTGTGTCTTTAAGAATCATAGCTACTCTTCTGTTATTTACTGCTGGAGAAGGTTTCGGTCGAATATATTAACTCATGTTTTCTGGCCTTGGTTTTTTGTTTACTCTTATAGCATAAACACGGTTTACTACATGGCACCTTTTGCAACCATGATCTTGGGAGTACCAGCACTGTTACTCGAAGGAAATGGGGTAATGGATTGGTTTCATGCTCACCCTGCCCCGTGGGCAGCCCTCATCATTATTTTCAGCTCAGGAGTGCTGGCTTTCTGTCTTAACTTCTCCATTTTTTATGTGATTCACTCAACTACTGCTGTCACGTTTAATGTCGCCGGAAACCTCAAGGTGAGATTTGTAGTGTGAAAATAGATCCATCTTGTGTTCTGGTTCTGTTTTATTACTCGTTATTCTCACTCTTATCTTTCGAGCCCATTTGTGATTGTCCTGTACCAAACTTTATGCAAAATTCATTGTCTGATTGTTGCATATATCATTTAGTATCTGGAAAATCTTGTTTTGTATTATATAGTTGCAGACCTCTGGCGCCTCAAAGATTTCCGGTTTATCATTTCAAAGTTCAGCATTCAACATTCTTACGTTTTTCATATACAGGTAGCAGTTGCCGTGTTGATTTCATGGCTGATATTCCGGAACCCAATCTCGGGTCTTAATGCTGTTGGCTGTGGTATCACACTGTTGGGATGTACATTTTACGGATACGTGCGACATATGCTCTCTCAACAGACTCCCGGAACACCCCGGACACCTCGGACACCTAGGAAGAAGATGGAACTACTTCCCCTTGTAAATAATGAAAAGTTAGATGATAAGGTTTGATTATGAATGTTATGACATGGGGCTGTTGGGTTTTGGAGAAAGGGATAAAAAAAATGGCATAGTCTGCAGAGGATGCTCTGAGTCAGCATGTGAGGATTTACATTAGATTCTGATTTCTCATATAGTCGGAAAATTTTTAACATAGTTTTCATCTCAATGAACTGAAAATCATTAAGTTTTATACATCTCTTTATTTGATTCCTTGCAAGTTATTTGGATTTTACTCAATATAATATATATATATTTTACTGTTAAAGTTGAGTTCTAGGTTGATTTTAATACTTGACTTCGAAAGGTTTTTGAGTTTAATCGAAATTTATTATTTTGTTAAATTTTATTTTAATTATTATTTAAAAATAATTTCAAACTAAACAAAAATAATAAAGTATGCGAATTAAATTAATTTTTGTAATAAATAAGCATAACCAAATCAATTTGCTCAGTTTAATTTGTATTTTAATCAAACTCGTAACTTTAAAATTAAAACTTAATTGAGTTTTAACTGAGTCTCACTTGTATGCATTAATTAAATTGCATTTAATTATTTTTTAAAATTTTAATAAAATTTGTAACATTTCATTAATGATATAGTTACTAAATTAAAATTTAAAATTTAAAAATATAATAATTAATATTAGACTGAATTTAAATAATTGTGAACGAAAAAATAAACAATATTTTAATTTTTTAAAATATAAATATTATAACAGTAGATTGTGTGAAATTCTATTTTTATATATAGTTAACTTAATTTTAATTATTAGTGAATGTAAATTATTAATTTTTTATAGTGTGAAAACATTTAAAACTTAAATATTCTAATATATATATTATACCATAGGAGGAAAAGTTAGTGTACTGACGTGAGTAATTAGTTTAATATTTGGTATATATCTATACTATATATAAAATGGTTGATTGAATTAGTGTTGTGTGTCGACTCGATATCAATTTAATTATAAAATTTTTAAAATACTCTTTATTTTAGAAGGTAATTAATATTGTTATAATGGTATTTTTATCTTCACATACTTTTATATAATATTGGAATAAAACAATTGAAAAATATTGTTTGAGAATCAAACACAAAACTAACAAATTTATATGAAAATTTCGGATTAAATCTAAATTACTATTTAATAATTAAAAATTATTTCATTAAATTGATTTTTTTTAATGTATCTTCCAAACAGAATCACTCAAAATTTTATCACATTTGATCATTTCAATTAGAAATGTGATATTATATATTTCATGTCACAAATAGCATAAAATTCATTACAATAAATAAGAAATCAACCAATTATAAATCGTGAACAAGTTAGGAATAGTGAACATAAGCAACAAATCATATTTTATTGAGCAAACGTTGTGTGAAACTAAGCCAAGAGCCAAAAGTTGTTGAGCCACCTGGTGGTGATAAGGTAGCCACCGAGGCCATTGCTCTGCCTCCTAACCCCAATGGTAAGGCAATGTCGATCTATAGTTTTGATACATTGCTCAACAAACTCATCATTCTGCCTGCTCCCACCTAGACTGCAAACCCAACCATGAAAGATGAGAGTGAGATGGAGAAATGTGTAATTTTCAAAACAGGGGTTTATAAAGACCCACCACAAGGTTAACAATGGAGATTGCCTTCTCTGACCCACTACCAACACTGAAACCCCTAGCTTTTTCACTTGGCTCTTCACTGTCCACAGCTTCGGCCCTTGGATTATCAATGCTTCTACTTCTACCTGTTTTTCATTCGTATTGGTTTCCCATGGAAAATCCAATCAATCTTCACCGAATACTATAATAATAAATAAATTTTAGACTCGCTGTGCTCCAAATAAAGCTGGTCTTTTTTGAACAATGGAGACAGGGGGGGGTTTGTTTTTCTCAAGGCGGGTATATAAAAATATATATCGTTAATGTTTTGAAAGAACAAAGTATATTTAATATAATGAAACAATACATTTTCTTCATATAATTCTATATTTATTATTTTATCCAAAAAATTATTAATTAAAAACAAGAATTATAAATAAATAAATAAACGTGTAGTCTAATTATTAAAAAAAGAAAAATCAAATTGTAGTGGAGTGGAGTGGAGTGGAGTGGAGTGCAATAAAGATGGATGCGTTGTTGATAGTGGTTTTTAAGGATGGATCTACCTATAGTTGAGCAAAGTATGGCGATACAAAGTATTCCCACTGTGGGAAAATGGTAAATTTAGTAATATCCACTTGCTCCATTTCATTGCGACCCTATTGTCTCCCTTAACGAGAAGAGAAGAGAAGAGGGATGCACCCCCTTTTCTAAAAAGAAAAGAAATGAACCAAAACAACCCAAGAAGTGAGAATAGTTTGAGGTACCTCGGGTTTACAAGCTTTGCAGAGTGAGCCAAGAGAGTTAGCAAGAGAAGTAAAAGAAGAAGGGGAGTGTGAACAGTTGGGCGTTGGAGGGATAACATGAAGCAAAGTAAGCAAATCACCCTTGTTAGCTACATGAGTGAGTGCCCACATCATTGCATGCCTAGAATGTGAGCTTTTGTCCACTAAAACCATCACTCTCTTCCTTAAAACTAACCCATCATCACCACTACCAGCACCACCATTGCCGTACATGTCAAGACCTTCCATTTGATGAGCTTTTAAGCTTGTCTCACACCCACCACAAATATTGTTCTTGTTGTTCACTCCCCAACGCAAGGATTTAGATTTCCAACCTTGTTTGCCACTTAGCTGCCTAGAAAATGAAGATGAACTTGCCATCTTCCTCTCACTTCAAACACCTTAAATTGGGTAGCAAATATTGGAGACAAAGATAATGACTAGTGATTACAAATAACAGGTCATTTCTAAGTTACAGGTGAAGTTGGGGGCCCTTAATATTGAGAGAAGATTTTAAAGTATTTTATTTATGCGCTTGCTGAATTGTCATTGGCACAATTATTATTATTGCAATGAGAAATATGTAAACGTATTTTTCTAAAATTTTAGAGTTAAAAAAAAGGATCCATTCTTCTGACCAAACTTCTAAAAGATTTGGTGTACAATTCTAATTATCTTTCTTTTTATAAATATGTTAATTAATTATACATTAATATAAAGTAGACTAATATAAGACCAAAAAATGGGTTTGGATAAAATAATAATGCTTGTTTAGAAAATAGGTCAGGCCTTGAGTAAAATTTTTTGTCCGGGTCTGGTCCAGCCCGAATATGCAAAAAAAAATTACTGCTTTTCCTTGCTTTTTTTTTTATTTCTTTTTTTGCTATTTTCTTTTTCTTTTTTTACTATTTTGCTATCATTTCACTAATAAGTTAGTACTATTTTGTTGTTATTGTTTGGATATTATATAACTCTTATTTTATTGTTAATTTTGTTACTATTTTAGAGGCATTTGCTGTTAAATTGCACCTATTTTAGTGTTATTTAAGTATACATATATATATTTATTTTTAATTTGTTGAGAAATATTTATTTTAATATTTTTAATATGTTTGATTTATTATATTTTTCTAAGAAAATTTATATAATAAATAATATAAAAAATTAATACAGGAGGGCTGGGCCAGTAAATATGTCTAAAATTTTGATTGGGCCCAGTCCAATTCTGCTTATGAACACCTCTAATCTAAAGCTAATACAACTAAGATATTAATAAAAAAATTAACTAGCTATTGATAAAATGTTAAAAATAAATTAATTAAAAATTAATATTTTAATAAATTAATATTTTTAAAAAAATATGTTTGATAACCACATTGAAAATTACTAAATAGAATTTTTTTCTATAAAAAAAAGTGTAGAAAATGTTAAGTAGATAGAGACCTATTTATTGCTTAATAAAGAATAAATTCAATTATTTTTATTTTATTTCTTTTAAGATTATGTTAATTTTATTGAATAATTTAAATATACTTTATATTTAATTTTAAGTAATATATTAAATATATTTTATAATTTAAATTCAACGGTTGAGATGTATTTATAAATTACATCAAAATCTTTATATATAAAGCAATAAATTTGAAGTTGAGGATTTTTGGTTACCCGTCTTATCATTTATATAGCAAAAGGACAAATTTACATTATTTACTAAAAAATATGGACTGTCTGTACTAATTTAACTCTTTAAAGAACCTCATAAACAACATTAATTTAATCATTTCAAACCCAGTACTATAAGTAGTTTGCTTGGTTAATGACTGTTTTGTAATACATTAATTACAAATTATTTCATTATTTTTAATATATTATATTTTGTTGAATTACAAAATAATATTTTTTTATAAAAAACGTAAATTTAGTAGTTTTTTTTATATAAATAACCTTTAATCCCCAAAAGAAACATTAGTTTTGTATAAACACATGTTTATAATGTTGGTGAAAAAAATTATGTAATAAATATATTTATTAAAAGTTTATTTTAAAAATAAATAAAATTTTGGCTGAAATATTAGAGTTAAAAAAGTTAAAATCTATTCTGTCGTGAGTTCAAATTTTACCATGATTGATTATTTATTTATTTTATATAAAAAAAACACCTTCATAATAGTATAACTTACTTTGCATATAATAATGTATTTTATCAATTTTTGAATTGAGTTGGTATCTAATTGACACACAAAGAAATGTATAATATAAGTACTAAATTCTAGCATATCCATAATGTAAGTGAAAAAAATTATGTAACAAATATAATTATTAAAAGTTTATATAAAACCAAATGATAGTTTGGTTTAAATAATAAAATTAAGGGAGTGTTTGAAAAGCCACCTAATAATTAGATTTAGGTGTAATGGCTTGTAATTACACAAGTGTGACATACTTGAGTTTGGTGTAATTGGAGAACCTCAATTATACTTTTCAATTTTTAAGGGGAGGTGAAATTTTGAGTAATTATGCAAGTAATTATATCCAAATCCAATTTTTAAAAAAAATAATTTTATACAAGTTATAAAAATTATATTATAAGCATGACATTAATGAATGTTTAGGATAGTTACAATAAAAATTTCTTATATTATAAATTCTAACAAATATATTGTAAAAATAATGTGTATTTTATAAAGTTTAACAAAAATTATCATTTAAATCCTAACAAATTTCTAAAATTATGACTAAAAAGTTTATTATAAAAAATAATTTAAATGTTATAAAAGTGTTATAATATATTTATTTATAAAAATATCTATGGCAAAAAAATATGGACATAACTTATTTATATATTCATGTTATATACTATAAAAATAATATACTTATTTAAAGAAAATGTTATAGTTTTTCTTCATAACTTATTTATAAGAAATAATTTTATAAAGTTATGACAAAAAATTATATTATTTATAAGAAATGTTATAAAAGTTATTGGACAAATTATATAATTTTATTTATTAAATTTTATATTATTTTTTACTTAATTTATGTGTTATAAAAAAGGACATAATCTAGCATAAGTCTTTCTCCAAATTAAATTTATATAAGTTTTTCGTAATAAAAACTATTATTTGGATTGTGACCCAAAATATTATAAGGTTGGTGATAATTATGCAAAATACAAAAGATTTTCTAGCACCATATCATGGAATTGATACCATTTGAAAGAATGGTGCCAGACATAAGTACCATAGACAGCTTGCAAACTTTTTAATTTGAGATATTCAAGACCTTGAAATGTGGTTGAGAAGACATTTGTTGTTTCTAAAAATATATTTCCCATATTAATATCACTTTAGTATAACAAAAAAAAAAAAAAAAGGTTGGATCAAATTAACATGTTGCATATTTCATAACTTCATCATAGTTGAAATTAATATGATCCATACTTCAACAACTCCATGGAAGAATGAGAACATAAATATCATAATGATGCAGATTCAAATTTAGATAATGACGAACTCCACCAATGGCCAACAAATAATGATAAGGAGCATAGGTTAAATATTAAAGAGGGAATAACCTAACATGCACTAGAAAAATTAGATAAAATTGCATATGATGTTTATTTTTCTTATTATTTTTATTAGTAATCATATTGTCAACTATTTTATTTAGAATAACATAATGCATATGATAATTTTATTTTAATTTTTGTTACTTGTTTAAAAATATTTTTTATCATACTAATAATTTTTATAGTAATTAATCTTTTTAAAAATATAAATTATGTAATTGTATAATTAAAATTTGTAATATCAAACATGACATAAGGATTTGAGATGCAATTATACTCAGTCAACTAAACACGTCGAGAAAATTATAATTTTTTATAATTACGAGTGTCATAGCCCAATTTTACCCGGGCTTTTAACAGCCCATTTCACAAATTAACAGCCCAATTTTCACTACCCAATTACAGCCCAAAGAAACAAAGCCCAAATTAAACCCTAGTCCATTACAAAGAAAAGAAAATAGCAGCAACCCTAGCTCCATGCCACCGTTGCCCTTCCCATGTGGTGTCAGCGCCTTCTCTGCTGCAACGCTACCACCGGCCTCCTCCACGCCTCTGACAGCACCTGCAAAACCAAAGTAACAAGCAAGAAAAAGCACAACAGGGGCAGACAACAACAAAAAACAAAACAGTGGCAAAAAGAATGAAATATATTGTATTTTTTGGCTCTATATAGCCTCAAGAACTTCAATGTAAAGGGGGAATTTTTAAAAAACAGATCACAGAATAAAAACAAAAATTTCAGAAGGTTGTTCTTATTTTTTATTTCGTTTTTTTTTGTTTTTATTTTTTCGTTATTTTATATATTCGAAATAATGAAAGAAAAAGGGAATGAGAGACTCATCGAAGCTCCTACGCGACCATGCCGTCGCTCGATGGTTCCGTTGTCGGAGGGCCCACTCCAGTGTCGCAATCGGATTTGAAAAGGGGGTCGAACCCTTTTCTTTCGTTTCTTTCGAGTGCTGAAAGCTTGACTCGAAACTGGGCTGAAAAGCCCAGGTTCGCGCACCACCAGCCACCGAGTATGGTGGCCCAACGACGGAACCTTGGCCGGATTTGGATGTGAGGCTGAAAGAGGAAGAGAGTTGAGAGAATGCTGCATTTTTTTTTTGTTTTTTTTTTTAAAAGGTGTCTGCAATAAAGAAAAAAATGAAAACTGGGTTTAAACACCCCATTGAAACGGCAGCGTTTCAATTGGTCCCCCACGAGCCAAAACGGCGTCGTTTTGGGGGACCCGAACCCGACTCGTTTTTAAAGCTAGGATCCGTGTGTTTCACCCTTAGTGGGTTATTTTCAGGCTGGGTTCTTCCGCTTTCTCATGTTTTTGCGATTACATCTTTCAGTATTTTAAAATTTACCCCATGAATTTGTTACGGATTTCGATTTGCCCCCCATGTTACTGCGCGCTTTGGGAGGAAGGGATTATTTCCCTTTTTAGACCCCCATGTTATTCGCGCACTTCAAAGGGATCCCTCATCTTACTTTTATTTTTGATTTGGCCCCAGAATTATGTTTTTATCTCAATTTTAGTCCTTTTTCTATTACTTTCATTATTTTTACTATTTCTAAATGTATTTTCAAAATAAGTAGTTTAGTATTATTATTAATAGTACTGTTTCCTTTTTTATTATTGTGTTATTATTATTATTTCTTATATGTTTACTACTTTATTTTTTAATATTATTAGTATATTCTATTTACTTTTTATACTTTATTATTATTAGTATTATTACATATATATGTTATTATTTTCATATTATATTTCGTCTTATTTTAATATTATATTAACTATTATATTTTATTATTACCATTTTGATGTTTTATTATTACCCATTCGGTCCTTCCTTGTTATTCGCGTATTGTAAATCGGTCCTTTACTATATTTTTATCTTCGATTTTGCCCAAAAATTTCAATTTCATCTCCATTTAACCTTTCCTTGTCAATACCATCATATTATTAAGTTGATTAATTTCATACTTAATATTTATCTTCTTTCTCTTTTCGTTTTTCACTCATTATTAAAAAAAATATGCTTTTATTATTATTAATCTCCCTATTGGTTATTTCATCGTTTATTTATTTCTTTATACATACATTTTTAGGTGTTTCGAAGTTTAGAATATTATCATTATTATTACTATCATTCTTTTTATTTGTTGCAGCTCTTTCTTTTATTTATTTATTATTTATTATTTCATTAGTTTGCTTTAAAGTTTCATTTTTAAATATTTTATTGGTTCGATCATGTATTGTTTGTTTTATTGTTTCTAATTAGTTTGTCCTCTTCATTCGTTTATCTCATTGTTTTTACTCCTATCATCGTCATTTATGTCATTGTCTTTATGTATATTTATACCGTGATTCATGATTGCTATCTCATATTGGTCATTGTGCCATTATCAGCATAAAGTTACATTGCATCATCATTTGTTAAATATGAATTCATGTTTTAAGCCACACTCAAATGAATTTAAGTACACATTTTTAAAGCATTTTTAAATATTTTATTAATATTTACTTAAATTCATAAAAAAAGTTTTTAATAAAGGCAATATTCTGAGTTTGGGGAATTTGAGAGGTCGTACCCTAACGTACTGGGTTTCGATCTTTCTCGTTTGGCTCAAATGATCGAATATCCTTTTAAAGAATTTTAAAATACATTAATTTTGAAAATCAAGACAAACTTACTCTCGAAGGCTTAAACTGTTGTGTCCTAACGTACTGGATGTGACGTTTTATTTACTTCGAGACAAGAGGGTCTTAACATTCAATTTGATTTATTCAAGTTTTCCTTAAAATGAAAAGGATCGTATTTTAAAATCTTTTCAAATTTTCGACATTAGGACATTAATTAATCAATTAGGTACCAATTTTGGGCGTATCGAGGGTGCTAATATTTCCTCGTGCGTAACCGACTACCGAACCCGTTTTCTAAAATTCGTAGACCAAAAATCATCATTTTAGTAAATTTAAACTTTATCAAAATGATTGAATTTTGAGGTGATCCGATCACACCTCTTAAAAATGATTGGTGGCGACTCCTGTTTTAATTTTTATTTTCAAAACCAAAGTTGATCCAGTTTTCAAAAAAATAGTTTCGACAACGAGAATATAATTACTACTCTAATAATTACACTTTAACCTTAAAGGTTTAGTAAACTTGATGGCGTGTGTTCAAATCATATAATGATTGATTTTTTTTATTAATTTATAGAATAAAAAAAGGCAAAAATAATCTCATAATTATATATCTTATTTTCTACATGTATTTTAATAATTTAAAATATCTTTACGCACTAATTTATAAAGAAAGAAACTCATACATTTGTAAAAAAATAATAAGTAAAAAAAATTGTAAGACGAACGAAAATTTAATTAGTATTTTTCCAGACGTCGGTCAACGGCCTATGCCATAATTAATAAATCTAGTTTCCAATAAATTTAAAAATAACGATATATTTACTTATAGTTACTAAAATAAATTAGCAGCCATTAATTGCTGTACCCAAAAAAAAAAAAAGAAACGCCAGAAAAAAGTGGGAGGACCGGACCCCCCGTGAATATTTAAGAATAAGTGGTATATATTGTGTTGGTAAGTTGTTTATTGACTTAACAAATTATTAGGTTAGCATGAGACGTTTTAAAACATCGAAGGTATATTGATTCAAATTTCAAAAACAAGATGGAAATTTTGAATATATTTAAATGGACATTTTTCTAGAAAATGATAAGCTCTCTGAATCTCGGTCGGCTGATGACCGGGAAATGAAAAAAGTCTAGTTTAATGAAGGTATGTTGATATGGTCGTGGATTTAGATTTGCTACCAAAAGTATCCTGGAAACAAACGCTAATGGGGGAAAGGGGTTCAGTTCATGAGGACTAAACAACAATATTAAACTAGTTTTGTTAATAGTTGTTGTTTGATTTTTAGATATTCAACTTATGTTTTACTTATTTATGTGTAATTTAATTTTATCAATAGCTGTTTATATTTGATTTTGAGTATAAAATTTGTTCATAGGTGATGTGAAAGGGAAAAGAAAGAGATTTTACAATACATGGAATAATTTAACCGGTTATTTGTTGTTGCATCTTCTTCTGTGCAATTATATTATGAGAAGTATATATTGAAGCAACGATGCATGAGTTCAAAATAGTCAGGTGAGGCATGTATTCGAGAGATCTTTGATGGTCATGAATCACGTTGCATGATTAATTTTAGGATGTCAAAAATTGTATTCATAAGTTTGTTGAGAGTTTTGGAGATAAGATACAATTTGAAAACTTCAAGACACATAACTTCTAGTGAAATGTTGGGAAATTTTTTGTATATCTCGGGCACTAGTGCAAAAGTTTCCCAATATCAAGAAAGATTTCAAAGGTCTAGAATAACAATAAGTTGATACTTTGTAATTGTGATTAAGAAAGTTTCAAGGATGACCATTGATGTAATTGCACCTGATAATCTTTTTTTAGCTCAATACCCGAACAAATACGTAATGATTCTACATATATGATGCATTTTAAGGTTAAAATTTTAAATTATATTATCATATTTTAATATTTTTTGTTGATTAAAAATATGCATGAGACTAATATAATTATTTGTTCAGGATTGGATAGGTGCAATTGATGGTACTCATATTGTCTCTATTATTCCACCAAATGAACAAATTTCCTACATTGGAAGAAAATGTGTCTCGACTCAGAATGTTATAGTAGTATGTGATTTTAATATATGTTTCATTTTTGTTATGGTTGGATGAGAATGATCGACGCATGACACTAGAATATTTCTTGATGCAATTAGAGATCCAAAATACAAATTTCCACACCCACCAAATAGTAAGATATTTCATTTAAAAAAATTCTTGAATTAATTATTTATCATATTATGACATGTAGAAAAATATTATCTTGTTGGTTTTGGATATCCTCAAATAAAAGGTTATCTTGGACCATATAGGACAGCGATATTATTTACCTGACTTTTGTAGAGGTAAACCTATATCCGGTAAAGAAGAAATATTCAGTGATTCACATTCATCATTATGTAGTGTAATTGAATGAACTTTTGGTGTTTTGAAAAAAATGGGTCATTTTAAGGGATATACCAAGTTATAGTTTTGAAAAGAAAACGATGATCGTTGTTGCTACAATGGCGATACACAATTTTATCCGAAAACATGTCTATTGAAATGATGTGGATTTTATGGAATATAAAAATATTTGTAGGACATATGAGAATATTATTGATCCAGAAGATGTGCATGATGGAGAAAGTGATGCTGATAATGATGAGTCAAACAATTCAAGTGGTTTTGAAATGGAATTAACAAGAGATGCTATGACTTCTAGTTTAATGAATTCACTTTAAAGTGCAAATGCTAATGTAAAATTTTTTTTAATATTTATATTTGGTATATAAGTATTACCCATTTTTTAAACTTTAATTCAAATACAGGTAATATTTTAATTTGTTAGGTTTATGTTTTCTATGTTATGTTAATATTTAATATGGGTTATATATTCAAATTACATTTTAAAATAAAATAATACAAATGTGTTAATATTTAATTACAAATATTTAATGATTATATTTAAATATTTAAAATATAATTTATATATTCTAATTAAATTTTATAAATAATTAATATTTATTCCTTAAAAATATTTAAAATTTATATTTCATATATTAAAATATTAACAAAAAGTTATAATAAGTTAGTTATATATTCTTACTAAAATATCATAATATTAATTAATTTGAACATTATTTAATGCATAATTGTTACTTTATAATATCATGTCTAAAATAAACATTTTATTTCTCAAAAGCACTTTTTGACAGTAATGCCAAATACTTAAATCGTAAATCAAACTTTTCAAAAATGTTTCTCAAAAGCACTTTTTCACAGCAATTTTAAAAACACTTTTTAAAAGCAATGCTAAAATAGTTTCAAATTTTCTTTAGAAATTAAAGCAAGTGTTTTAAAAAACTATTTTTAAACTCTGATAGTGTTGCTAAGGCCATTACGATAGCTAATGTAATATTCTGAATTCAGGCCTAACGTTTAGACTAGGTTGGGAAGGATACAAAAAGCTTGAAAATTAAGTACTCGTATTATATAGTTCGGTCATTTTGGTCATTCCCATTAAAACAACAAATGATAAGCTAATGTGACAGTTGAAAAATTGGTATAATAACAAATTTAAACCACAACTTTTACTTATTATATCAATTTAGTCATAATTTTTAAAAAAATTAACCCTCAAAATTTATAAATATTCTCAATTTGATCCTAATTCTAATTTTTTTAAAAAATATTGAAAAACATAAATATATTTACAAAATATAACAATAAATTTAAATTTTATATTAATATTTGTAATCATATTAAATAAAATAATATTAGTTATGTAATAGTGAATAATGGTAAATAGTAGTATAATCAAATAATCATTTGTAGAATTTTATTTTGATGTTTGCAATTGAAAACACAGAGTATAGACTGTATAGTAAACATTTTTACGTTGAAAAAAAAGAGTAAATATTCTTTTTTTATCTAATTAAAAATTAAATTAACCGATAATGATTTAAGGTGAATTGAATATATATTATTTTATTTATTCTAGATAAGAATATTGATTATTTAAAAGGGCATCATGATAATTTAAAGATTACTATAAAATATTTTTGAAAAGATATATGAAAATAAAATTAAAGAGAGAACCAATTAATTAAAATTCAAAAGTAAATAAATAATAAAATGCTTTTAAATAATCAAATAATAATAATTACATGACACACCATAGATGATAGATTTTTTTTTTGGTGAATAAAAATAGATTATAAAAGTAACACTTAAACAAAAGAGTCACCTAGAAACATACTCCTATCCATTAAAATACGAGCCATCTCAGGTGGTTCATTAAGAACATGTAGATTTTCTTTCTCGATCAAAGCTTGCTTAGCTAAACGATTCGCAATCTGGTTTTGATCCCTCGGGATATACTGTAAATACCAATGATTTTCTTGAGACATAATTCTGTGGATACGCCTAATTAAAGCGGAATTAGAAACATTTGAAGGAGCTTCTTGCATGCCTTTGATGACTTCCAAGCTATTAGAATGAATGATAACGTGATCGTAGCCCAAACGTTGAATAAGCTTGAGACCCTAAAAAATACCCCATAGTTCCGCATTAAAAGCTGAACATTTTTCGAGAAAACGATGAAAACCTGTGATCCAAAATCCTTTCATGTCACGAATAACTCCCCCAACTATAGCTAATCCTGAATTTAGTTGCATTGCCCCATCAGTGAAAAGATGGACATATTCTGCGGAGGTGTGGACATCAACAGGTTGAACAGAATAACCAGAAGAGATCATTTGAGGAGGAGAAAAAGTGAATCGCCCAACTATACGATCCCTAAATTATATCATTGGAGCTCCACGAATTGCCTTGAAAGATGTATAAGTTCCGATTCTTCCAAATGCGCCAAATAAGCATCCCAAAAAAGTAAGCCCAACTAGCTCCTCCCTCATGAAACATCCTTTTATCCTGCAAGTTAAGAAAAAACCAGTCTTGAAAAGGAAGAGAATGAAAATTTGGGACATACTTACCTGGGTTAACCTGATACTAGACATCTTTTGCTACCGGATAATCTCGCAAGATGAATAATATCTTCAGAATGAAACCCGCAAATGTGACACAAATGGTCTTCCGATATACCCCTCCTAACTCTTTCAAAATTGCTAAGAACTCTTCCTTGTAAGATCATCCAAATAAAAGTACAAATCCATTGAAGCCCAAGAAATTTCCAAGCCATCTTCCATTTTTCATCCTTCAGGTTCCATTCTCCCCCCTTGATAGCCTTATAAGCAGATTTAATAGAAAAAACGCCAGTCGAAGTATGACTCCAAGAAATTTTATCCAGGCCCTCTGAAGAATGTGGAGGAGGAACATCTTTAATAATCTGAATCACCTTTTCTGATAGCCAAACTCGAAAGAGATCAAGATTCCACGATCTATCCTCAATAACCATCTCATGCAGACTACAATCCAAATTCAGATTGGCTTTAGTATGAATGTGTTTCATTAGGGGACCAATATCTGGAATCTAATTATCCTGCTAGCACTCCATCACCAACAAACTAGTGTAAGTTTTCACAAAGAAGAGGCCATATTTTGGAAAGAGACTTCCAAAGGAAAGAACTTCTGTCTCTGTCAATACAAAAAGTTAAATCATCCTTCAAACGATATTTCAATCTAAGCACTCGAACCCAAAAAGCTTCCTTATTAGTGATCAAATTAAACCCCAATTTAGCGAAAAGGAAGCATTCTGATCATGAAAATTCCTCAAACCAAGCCCACCACAAACCTTTGGTTGATAATTGGAATTCCAACCGACCAACGGCATTTTCCTACTCCTTTCTGTAGATCCCCAAATAAATTTCTTGACTAGCCTTTCAATTTCATCACAAGTGTTCCGAGGAATCATCATAGATTGCATGAAATAACTAGGGATAGATAAAAGAACTGATTGAGCTAAAGTGATCTGCCCTGCTAAAGAGAGATTCTTGGCTTTCCAACTTTGAAGCTTTCCACGCACTTTTTCCACCACGAACTGAAGAGTGTCACTAGTAACCCTTTGGTGAAAGAGGGGAACTCCCGGATAATGCCCAAGATTATGAACTCTCTGAAACCCAAACATAGAGCTGATCGTATCCAAAGTATTCTCGTCCACTCCTTTTGAGAAGAAAATATTAGTCTTTGTAGCGTTGATTTTATGTCCAGAAAGCGCACAAAATCTATCCAAAATATCCTTCAAAACTCTATAGTGCTTCGAACCGGCCTCACTAAAGATCACCAAATCATCAGCGAAAAACAAGTATGATATATTGGGTCCATCTCTAGAAAGCCAAGTAGGATTCCATTTTCCTTCCGAAATAACGGCCTGAATCAAATGACCAAGCCACTCCATACAAAGCACGAATAGATAAGGAGAAAGAGGACATCCTTGACGGATTCCTCTAATAGGACTGAATTTAGATAAAGGAACTCCATTCGACATAACCTGCATAGTAGGATTAGAAATAAGAAGCATAATAACCTTAACAAGATACTTAGGAATACCTGCCGCTCGGAGAGAAACATCAATGAAGTCTCAGCTTACTCTATCATAAGCTTTCTCTAAATCAATTTTAATCGTCATCCATTTCCTCTTTTTCTGGCTTCTCATGGAATGAATTGCCTCCTGAGCTAAAATGATATTCTCATTGATATTTCGTCCAGCAATAAAACCAACCTGTTCCTGCGCTATAATTTTAGGAAAATGTGCTTAAAGCAATTAGCAATTACCTTCATTGTCAGCTTGTAAGGAACTGAACAAAGGCTTATTGGCCGAAATTGACCAAAAGTTTCTGGATTTGAACCTTCGGGATGAGTAATACTAAAATATTGTTCATATCTGGCTCAATAGGATTTCCGTCAAAATCCTTCTAACCCAATCGCAAACTGCTCCACAAATAATTCCCTATTGCTTTTGAAAAAAGAGGGCCTAAAAGCCATCACTATCTGGAGCATTAAGTGGGGCCATGTCAAAAAGAGCCACCTTAATTTCTTCATTTGAGATTGGTTTCCCAAGGAAATCAATATCCACAGGGTCGAGCTAGGGAATCTATTAACAGGTAAAGTACCCAGAGGATTTGGAGCTTCTCTATACAGTCTTTGAAAAAAATTATTTGCTTCTTCTTCTATAGACTCAAGGTCATAAATCCAAATTCCATCAGAGTCTCGAATAGCAGAAATACAATTATTATTCCTACTTTGCATGGTTCTAGAATGGAAATATTTTGTGTTACGATCTCCAAACTTCAACCAGTCACACATCGCTTTTTGCTTCCAGAAAAGTTTTTCATGTTGAAGCACATTCTCAAGTTCTTGACGAAGACCTAAATCCTCTTGGTTTAAGTAATAGGATCCAAAGTAATCACTTTTCCTCTGAGTATTAGCATTTCTTCTTATAAGATCCTTCTTGCAATTGAAGATATTGCCGTAAACTTTTTTATTCCACTCCTTAAGTTTCTGGGTGAACTTACTAAGAGAAACAGTAAAATTTCCAGAGCATTCCCAATTATCCTTAAAAAAACTGTCAAAATTCGGGTGTTCAAACCATCCAGCAAGAAATCTGAAAGGCCTGCCCCGAGGGAGAGATATATTCGGATTAAGAGACAAAAGTAAAAGTCGATGATCCGACTTGATTTTAGGAAGATGGGTAATTCTACAATTTGGAAAATTACGTATCCAAGCTTCATTACCCAAGGCACGATCTAGATGTTCAGACAATGAACCCTTATGCCAAGTAAAAGGTGGTCCTTTAAAACCTAAATCATACAGCTCAGCAGAGTCAACAAAATCACCAAAATGTGGGCAACGCCTGCCCTTGGAGAGACTTCCAAATTTCTCAGCGGATGCAAGAATCACATTAAAGTTGTTAATGGCCATCCAATGGATCTGCCCTATCTAAGTAGTGCTCATCAAATATTCCAAAGAAGTTGACACGTTTGCATATTTGGACTACCATAGACAAAGGAGATGAAAATAGGATGCGAACCGAAGATCTGCCAAACCCGAGTTAAGATAAATTATGGATGACTACGGATCACCTCAAGACGAATGAAATTATTCCATCCAAGCCAAATACCTCCAGAAAAACCAATCGCCTCCACTCGATGAGAAAATTGAAACCCTAGCATAGCAATAATCTTATCAGCCTTGGCCCCGTTTACTCTTGTCTCGAGAAGGCTTACAATATCAGGCTTGTGATCCCTATTATACTCTCGAAAAAATCTAGGGAATTTACTATTAGCACAGCCCTGACAATTCCACGAAAAAAAGTAATATTCATATAAAACAATAAAAAGGAAAAAAGAAAATCAAACCTGACTACTAGGACCATTATTATCCTTCAAGTTAGATGCAACTTCAACTAATTCAGCAGTCGGACTCTTGCTAATAATTTGAGATAATAATAAATTAGCCATCACCTCAATAGATTCTGCTAAAGGAATACGTGAATTTCCTGAAGCTTTAAAATGACTCCCTCTGCCCCTTAAAGTAAAGAAGGTCTTATGGTTTTTCCGACTATCACCACCTTTTTTTTTCCTTGGGACCATTTAAAAAAGAACCCGAGACCAAATCCAAAGACCGTGAATCTGATTTATCCTATTGATTAGTATTAAAAATAATTGCAGAATGCTTACCAGGGTCTAAAGTATTATCGGAAATGGGAACCATAAATCCTTCAGATTCGTCAAATACAGAGTTGTAGTGTGCCTTGATTTTTTCTAAATTCTCAACCTCTGTAATATTCGAATTTATGGCCTTCAAATTCCCTTGGTCACCTGCAACATTACAGAAATTAGTAGGGGGTGTTGCTTTAATATTCGGTTCTGCTGAAAAAGAAATAGAATTTGATGAACTAATAATTTTAGCCGAAGAATCCTTTTGCTTGTTGATCGAACCATCAAAATTAATAGGTCTTTTCCCCAAATGCTTATCCAAAGCATCCTTAGACAAATGGTCCATAGCTCCTAAAGCCCCACTATCCATGCCCTTATCCAAATTTGACCCATTAGGGAGGCCCATTAATTTATTATTCCCATGGCCCTATTTTGCTGTAAGAAATCCCCCTAAATTCGGCCTTATTAGGAGAAGTCTCTCCATCTACAAAATTAACCCTAGCCGTATCCCTATTTTGTCTACCTTCCACTTTCCTTTTATCATTTTCCTTTGAAGAAATTACCCCTAAAAATCTTCTATCACCATTAATATCTTCCTCTTCCATTAATGCCGAGTATCTTGAGCCTAACGGTAACTTATTTTGTTTTCTAGAATTTTCCATCAAAACATTCCCTCTCCCCCGCCTTGATTGCCGCTTCTCCACCAGCATCCATAGCCCATACGCCGATACGTTCTCCTTACTTCTGGACTCTGTTGAGACGACGACCATTTTACCCTCATTAACGGCGATTGCCCCACTCAACTCAGAAACATCCGCCGTTGCTGAATTTTGCCCCATTTCGATCAAAGAGCACATATCCTTAATATGCCCATACCTTCCGCAGGTGAAACAAACGGTCGGTAATGCTTCATATTCAACACGTTGAAGAGCTCCATGGTTGCACTGTCAGATATTGGCCATAGACAGTCCAAGGGCCTTGCTACAAAACTCTGTTATAATCTTCAATTGCTTGAAATTTAACCATGAAATATCCATTAAAAGTGTCCATTATACGAATAGACTTTATTGGTTTCCAAAGAGATAGAATGCGATTATATAGGGCATTGTAACCAATATTACGCCCTAAAAGTTTGACAATGACTATCAACTCCATTTCTTTGAACAGTAAATTCTTTATTCGATCGGAGAAAGTGATAGCCGGAACCCGATCAATAACAGTCGTATTCACATCTCCTTCGAGTAAATCAAAATCGCTATCACTCCCATCAATAGGAGTAGAACAATCCAGGCCAGAGGCATCAGTAGAACTCCCCAGAAGTTTGTCTTTCCATGTTGAAATCGGTTTAGGATCTGAGTCCCCATCCATAATGATATCTTCTCCATCGAGATTGTCTTTAAACCTCACTTTTTTAGGATTCCGATAATTTTCCGGGTGGAGAACATCACCACCACTGTTGCCAGAAACTTGCGAGTTTGAGAGCATTATTTAAAAAAAAAAGGTTATAAATACACATAAGGTGGTTGTTTATTATTATTATTATTATTAAAGAAACTCCTGATTTAAATATTATATATAAAATGTGGCATTTGTAACCATTATAATCCTATTTGTCTAATATTCTTCTTGCTAATGCAAATGATGATAATATATAAATATTATTGAAAAAAGTTTTTACTACAAAGTGTTTTATAAGGTATAGTAAATTATTACTATATATTTAAAAAAAGGGCATATCAATTTTTTAAGATTATTTGTAAAATTAAAAAAAGTATATTGCCAATGTATCAAATATTCACTCATGATTATTATTTCATACATCAGCAATAAAGAATTTTAACTTCACAAGCCAACTTAAAAAACTGTCACATATTTCAATTAAAGATATTTGGCAATTTCTTAAGTTTACTTGTGGAGTTGAAAACTCCACACTAGGATATCAAATAATTTATACTATCTCTGTTCCACTAAAATTTTCAAATTTTTACTTTTGATAGTTTTTTTTTTTCAATTTTAATATCTTATTCTTTAAAATTTATGATGGATAAAATTTTGAAAATTATATATTATAAAAATATTCAATGAATTAGTTTCAAAATATATTTTAATAGAATTTAATTAATTAAAATTTTAAAATAGTTGAATTCAAAGTTTAGGAAGGTTGATTTCAAAATTGTTAATTATAACATTTATTGAGATGTAAATTAAATTTTGTTTTAGGGCGTGATAAATGATTGAAAATTTTCATTTGATTGAAAATAAAAATTTTCAACATTTAATATTTTAAGTACATTTGATAATCATTTTAATTTTTTACTTAATATAAAAATTTCAAAAAAAAAGAGAAAGTTTTGAATAAGATAGGTAGGTAGCTATTTATTACTTAATATAGAAAATATTAAGTTGATTTTATTTTATTAAAAACTTTAAATAAATTATATTTTTTTGTTAAAAAATGAGATATTCAAATTAACATACTTATTCTTCATTCAAACTATCCAAAATAAGATAAAATATTATGTTAATAAGATTAAAATTAAAAAAAATTTGAAAAATCAATATTTACTTTTATTGAACAATATAATTGTACTCAATACTTATATTTACCAAAAAAAATTTCTAATATAAATTTAGCAGAAAAAATTCAATTCTTAATTTTTCAGCATTTAAAATTTCAATTTATCAAACACATATTTAGTTGACACTATTGCTATTGCAACAATTAGGAGGATATGAGTTCGAGCCTGATTAAGTGTGCTTTTCTTCCTGTTTAAGGGTTAAGAAAGAATTATGGGTAAGTAGGCATGGTATAAAAAAATTATTGAGATAGACGCAGTATTATAAACTTTAATTTTTATTTTTTAATTTGTTTTACATATTCTAGTTGTTATATAATTTTTTTGGTATAATGATTTATTTGACCCTCTAACTTTACAAAAAAAAAAGGTCATTTTTGCACTCCATTTAATTTTCGCCTTTTTTTTGCCATTGGTCTTACGATGTTTGTCAAGTCATTCCAAAATAGATGAAAAAGTTAACATTTGTTAACTTTGCCAACATGGTACACACATAAATCATCAGTAATTAATTTTTTAATATTTAAAAATTCAAGAATTATTAAATAAATTATTAGTATTATTAAAAATTATAAAAAGACATTAAAATATTTTTAAAATTTTAAAAAATATTTAAAATAATTTAATAAATAATACAAATTAAAAAGGAAAAGAATTATACATTCAACCTTGCTTGGTAAGATGTCTCCCTTATTCAGTTGAATATCAATGACAGATGTTTTTCAATTTTCCCCTTTCTTGATAATTAACTATACTGAATTTTGTTCCTTTAATGGATTGTCTGGTCATGAGTGTAATAATATAAACAAAAATATTATCTATTACATATGTATTATAATAATTAGACATAAAATAAAAAATAGTTAATATAAGTTTAAATTTAAAATTAAAAAAAAAAGAGTAAAAATTCTTGTAAAAAATAAGATATCTTCAAAATTAGTAATTTTTTTTTCTCCTCTTTGCTAAAAATAAGTTATAAGAATGACTAAATATTACCAACTGAATTAGTTTATTGTTAACTACATATATAAAAATAATAATATCCTTATAAAATGTAGCATGAATGATTAAAAAAATAGAATTTATATTGCATGCACCAACATTACATATATATTTAAATGTTTTTCCCACGAACCAAATGATGTTATCTTATATTTTTAAAAACAAATATAAATAGTTTTTCTTTTTGATAAAGCATCGAGTCAATAAAAATAAATAAATACTTAACTTGTAAACAGGGTACTAATACTTTGGGACTAAAACCATCCATGCATCAAATTGAGAATACCTCTCATTTAAAGAAAAATGAAAAGAATTGAACAAAAATTAAATAGTTAAGTTATTATAGGGGAAGAAGAAATTAATACTGGAGAAGCACTATTTAAACCATATATGCAATCAAATATCAACCCTACCTAATTAATATAAGCAACATATTGTTTCAGCTTTCAACCATCCATTGAAGCATATTTAACATGATTTAATGTTTATCTTGTTATATAAGTTTCTATCTTATCAACCCGATGATCAACAGTGTTCACACTTATATTTGTACTGTGGATTTTAATTTTGAGAATTTTCTGTTAGCAATGGTGCTAGGGGAGGCACTAATTTACTCTTATTAATAGTGTGTACGTTGTATAAGAAGTTGTTCCCATCTTATTATAATCGTAACTTAATCACACATATTTAGCATTATTGACACATTCTTTTTAATATTAAACATTGTATCTTAACCGTATATATTAAGGTGTTCAATTTTGCACTAATTTCATTTGTATTAATCATTATATAGTATACTATTTTAATAGTTAATTGACTGGTTGTGTGAATCAAATTTCCTTATATACATAAAAGCTATTTAGAGCTTATTCTTTATGTTTACAGGTAATAAATGTTTTAAATTAAATAAAATTAATAGAAATAACTTTTTTCCATACACAAAATTATCATTTATATACATGTACCAAGAAAATAAAAATTCTCAAATCTAGTTTTATTTTTGAAATTGCATTCCAAGACACAATGCCAACATATATGTATCTAATCAAATTTATGTATATGTTAAAATAGCCGCTCCTCTCCTGTTTATATATATACATGATAAATTTAAAATGACATGTTAATACATATTTTTAAAACTATAAATTCGATTCTCAACAAAAAATGGAGGTAAAGATTAGAGAAAGAAGAAGACCCACAGCATTTATGATGAATATAAATACACCATAAAACAAAATGTCCTGTTGCTTGCCTCATTTGGGTAGCTTGTGAAGAGCAAAATATTAAATGAATGGTTAATAATTTTTATCCTCCCTTTTATATATGCTGGGTAAATGCAAGGAACAAAGAGGCAGGATTTAATATTTCTGCCCTGAATTATGGTAACACATCTCATCTAACTTCACTCATTACTGCTTCTAAGTTGCTGATTCAGACAAGTGACTGACTGGCAACTACATTGGTTTGCATTTCCGTAATAAATCAAAACAATTAATTTTAGTTTCCATATGGTGGTGTGTTTCAATCTGTATCAGTACGCACTCCTTTATATCGTTTAATATTTTAAATTATTTTTTTTGTTTATAATTACATTTAAAAATAAAATATAATCATTTAATTACGTTATTCAACATAATAATATTTTTATATAAACATATTTACATATATATATATAAAATTAAAAAAATATATTGATAAATTCAAAATGATATATCAAAACATACTTATATACCAATATCAAAACAAAAATAATGCATCTATTGTCTTAGTAGTCCGGTCTCCAACGATTAGGTTTCAAGATGTCCTTTTCCCTTGTTTAATGGGCTAGTATTTTTTGTTTTCTTACTTAAATGTATCGTCTTCTTTATTCATTAACCTCTTAAATTTTGTCACCTTGATATATCTTTCCTTGGTTTGAATAAAATGTTGATCCAATATTTAGGAGGGTTTTACATAAAAATATAAATCTCAAAAAATAATTTTAGATAAAAAAGAAATTAAGTCCATTTACAATATAGTAAATTTGTGCGTTAATATTCAAGCTCAATTTGGTTCAATCCAATCTATTTTCAAATTTATAATATGTTGTTTTTTATTTTATATATTATATACTTTAAAACATATAAAAAACTAGATATAATATTTAAAAATATGTTAAGTAGCTTGTATAAGCCCATATTTGCCCGAGCCTATTAAACCTAAACCAGACCAAACCCATTTACAGTCCAAAATCCCAACCCAATTCAGCAGCCTATTAACCAAAAAAAAAAAACATAAATAAAGACCCAAAACCTAAGCCCAAATCCTAATTACCTAACCCAAGCCTGATTAGCCCAACCCAAAGCTAGAATAGTCAAACTAGGGTTTCAGAAAACCTGAAACCCTAGCGCCGCAGCCACCTGCCCTCTGCCACCACTGGCCACCGCCCTCCTCCACTTGTCAACTTGCACCTGCAAAACAAAAAAAAGAAAAGACAAAAGCAGAAGCAAGACAGTAGCAAAATGTAAAAAATAATGTACTCGTTAGGCTATATAAAGCCTTCAAAAAGCATGTAATTAAGGGTTTTTTCAAAAAATAAAAACTGATTAAAAGCAAATAATAAATTCGAAGTATATCAAAAATCGATCAAAAACATCAGCAAATAATCGATAGAAGAACAAGGTCCGAACGCATCTAGGTTTTAAATTTTTATTCTTTTTATTTTCTTTTTCTTTCTTTTCGAAACTATTATATATATACCAATATTTTTCTTATTTTTCTTTAAAAAATAGCTTATATATACAAATACATCAAAATATAAAAAATAAAATAAAAATTTACCTTTTTGGAGTTCCGACTGTCGTGCACGGTGATCGCCAGCGACGGTCCGGAGGTGGTCCGGCGATCGGAACTCCCACCGAATTCTGGGAAGGAGAAAGGTGGTAAGAGAGCTTTTTCAGTTTTTTTTTAAGAATGGGAGAAAATGATTTTTTTTGTCCAAAAATTGACTTTTATAGGCCCCCTAAAACGACGTCGTTTTGGGGCTGGCCTTAAAGCCCTAAAACGACGTCGTTTTACCTTGACCCAGTCGCGACCCGACCCATTAAAGGAGGATCCGCGTGTTTTCATTAAATGGGTTATTTACCCTTTTAATCCTTCCGCATTTTTAATGTTTTTTAATTCATTTTTTATTTTTAATTTATCCCTTAAATTTCATTTCCTTTTCATTTTAGTCCATCATAAAGCTGCGCGTTTTGGAGGGAGGGATTATTTCCCATTTTGGCCCCTCTTTGTTATTTTCGCTTACAAATCGGTCCTTTTCCCTCTTTGTTTATTTCTGATTTGGCCCCAAACTTCTGTTCTAAGTTCAATTTAGTCTTTTTTAAGGTTATTTTTACTATTTTATTATTCAATTAATTAATTAACATTGTGATTATTATTATTATTACCATTACTATTTTCTTTTTATTACTATTATCATTATTAAGATGTTATATTATTATTATTATTATTATTATTATTATTATTATTATTATTATTATTTTCTTCTTCCTTATTAATAACATATTATTATTATCCTTCCTAATGTATTATTATTTTCTATTTTATTAAGTATTTTATTGTTATTATTATATTCTTTTAAATAAATGAATATTATTATTATTATTACCATTATTATTATTATTATTATTTAAAATCATTTTACTTAATATTTTTATTTATATGTTTATATACTTACTCTCGATTTTAATTAAACTTTTAACTTGTTTTCTTCATTTATTGTTTCCTTTATTATTATTATTATTATTATTATTTTCCGTCCTTATTATTATTATTTCATTATATGCACTTATTTATTTACTTATTTATTTTTATCTTTATATATCTTCAAAACCTATGTTATTCGTTATATTTGTATTCATATTATCACCCTCATTATTAATTTGTTATGCATATTAACATCACAGTTTATTTTTCGCATTTTACCACTTGTTGCATCAATCTTTACCTGATTCATTTCTAATAAGCAATATTTCACATTTTGAGGTTCGAAAAGCCGTGCCCTAATGCATTGGGTTTCGATTTTCCTAAATAGCGGAATATTTTTTTAAAATTGCAATACGAGTTTTGAATAAACTGCTTATTCTCGGAGATACGAGGTGTTGTGCCCTAACTTACTGGATATGACATCTTGTTACCTCGAGATAAGATTTTTTGCAAAAAAAGACAATATTCGGTATTTGAGAATTCGAGAAAACATGCCCTAACTTACTGGGTTTTGATTTTCCTCGTTTACCCTAAATAACCGAATATCCTTTTAAAAAGGTGTTAAAATACATGAATTTTAAATATAAGGCAAGCTCATTCTTGAAAGCTCAAGATGTTGTGTCCTAACATACTGGATGTGACATTTTATTACTTCGAGACAAGGGGGTCTTTTACATTCGTTTCAATTTATTCAAGCATTTTTATACAAAGAGGGATCGTATTTTAAAATCTTTCAAGTTTTCAAATCTTCGACACTAAGACACTGATTAATCAACTAGGTAACAATTTTGGGCGTATCGAGGGTGCTAATCCTTCCTCATGGGTAACCTACTCCTGGACCCATTTTTTTGGTTTTCGTAGATCAAAATCATTGTTTTGATAAATCAATATGTTTATTAAACAACTGCTTTTTTCGAGGTGACCCGATCACGCCTCAACAAAAAAGATTGGTGGCGACTCCCGTTTTTCTTTTTTTTTTTCATTTTCAAAATCAAAGTTGGCCCCGTTTTCAAAAAAAAAGGTTTCGACATAGCTTATATTTAAAATTTTAATAAAAAAATATAATAGTACTAAAAGAAATAGATATGTAGTCAATCACACCATTAGCTCAGTGGCAAACTTGGGTGAATTTCAAGTTGATTGATATGAGATCTCTATTGTACCAAAAAGAATACCATACATAGACCTAACAAAAAACCATGATTATAAGCCCAAAGGTCAAAACGCTAACTTTGAGAAGAAAAAAAATCAAACCGCTTCATATATGGCAAACTAAGTCATTATGCATCTCAATGCAAGAAACGAAATAGGAGAAATGATATTTCTGATAAATGTTAATTTGGTTGAAGTAGATAACATAATTATTATGATCGTTTCTCAAGTTAATATTGTGACCAATATGAAAAAGAGGGTAATAGACTTTGGTGCCACTAGGCAAAGTTGTGGCAATTGAAATGTATTTTTGTTCTCCTCTCCGATGGAGGAAAGAGAAGAAATTGTCTATCTTAGAAACTTATGTTTGCACATGTGCTTAAAAAAGACAAAGTTTTGCTTAAACTTACATTTGAAAAGACCTTAACTTTAAATAATGTGTTTCTTATTTTTAATACTAGAAACAATTTGGTTTTTTATTAGATTAATGGGAAAAGTTGAGGTGGAAGTTTTCTTTGAATCTACTAAGATTATAAAGACTAAAAATAACACTTTAACGGGAAAGGACTATTGTAACCATGGATTATTTGTACTCAATATTTTTAAAAGAATTAATGAAAATACTAGTTCTTCTACTTACCTGATTGATTTTTATGATTTACCACATGCTAGATTAGAACATGTGAGTTTTTCTATGTTAAAAGGATTATATAACTTAGTTTAATTTCTAGTACTAGCAATACTTATATGTAAAAATGTGAAAAACATGCTTAATCAAAACACATTAAGAAAATGTTTAATTCATAATGTAACACCCCTAACCCACATCCGCGACCGGAACAGGGTTACAGAACATTACCAGACATTTCAGATCAAATACGTACATTACACAACCAACTAACATACACATCTGAAATAATCATATTATCCCTTTCATGAGCCATCGAGGCCCAGAATACGTGTTAGAAACAAATCGAGACCAATTCGAACACTTAAGGAAATTTTTCTTAAATACAGACACACATACCCGTGTGAATCTATGACACGCCCGTGTGGTCTTGGGACACACCCGTGTCTCAAACCATTTCCTAACCCGTGTAACTCTCTGACTTGGGTCACAAAACCAACCACATGCTTGTGTGCTAGGCCATGTGCCTCACACGGCTGAGACATACACCCGTGTCTCCGCTCGTGTGTAAATTCTTGGGTATTCTGTTTTGAAAATTTTAAATAGCAAGGACACATGGCCAATTCACATTCCCATGTGTTAGCCATGTGTCTCGCACGGTCCAGTCACACACCCGTGTGTCTGGCCGTATGGACTCATTATGAGCCTTAAACATTAAGGTTACTATTCATTGTAATCTTTCACATCAAGCAACTCAAAACCATTTATTCAACTAATTTAAAACTCAGTTAAACACACTCTAAACATGTCAAAATAGACATTCTAAGTACCTAACCAATGTACCTTCATAGGCACTCTACCTAATTTATTCAAACACGTATGTGCAAATTTTAACTAAATAATCTCCTTGAAACCAATTATCATTATACCTATATTTTCACACATAACCAATATGATTTTATACACATTTTATGTTTATTCGACTACTACTTTACCTTTCATCATTCAATCATATCAACATTTTAAGGCAATCATGCAAACACCACAATACCAAACACAAGCCAAATGCATGATAAATTTTAACAAAACGCCTATAGACTAACAATTAATCAAAATAACCTATACATGCCATTATAACCAAAATAAAATCATCTATAATTACCAATAAAACCAATGGATAGTGTGATATAGCTCCGATAAGCTTCCAACCAATTTGAGCTTCTGATAATCTGTAAGGTAAATAATTAAAACAAATGCGTGAGCAATAATTACTTAGTAAGCTCGTATAGTCTTTAATCATACTAATTTATTTTAATTATAAAATTTTACACATATAAAAATAATCCAATAATGTTACCATAATACTCATAAACTATTTTCACTAATTCACAAGTGAACTAATCCATAATATCACACATAGACTTATACCCTCAAGCTTAGTAAAATTTTATATAACCTTAATTCTTCCACACTTATTCCATATGCATATCATTCAGCCACGGTTACAAATCAATCCATTTAACCAAGCCTTATTCTAAATGGATACATAGTAATTCGTTCCATAATAAATTGCATAATCTAAACCTTACCATTCCTTCATGAACACTAACTTATTTTCATTTAAATACTTACCATTTAAATGCATCAAATAAATAAAAGAATGACTATTCAGCTAATAGCTTGGCACTTGCCTAAACATCAAGCAACAACAATAATTAGCGTGTAACAGCTCAATTTATGGCCAAGTCAGAATAGTGGTTTCGAGACCACGAATACGAAGTATAAAAATTCATTGTGATAAATTTTTAAGGTCTATAGTATGATTGAATGCATGTGTGAAAATTTCGTTAAGAAATTTTATTGATAGAGGGTCCAATTTGACTAGTAGGACTAAATTGCAAAAAGTGCAAAATATGTGTTCTAGAAGCATTGAGTGCTTAATTGAAATGAATTTGTAAATTAGAGGTCCTAATTAGTAATTAGACCATTATATATCATGATGGACAAAAATGGACATGGAAGGGTAAAATTTCAAAGAAAGGCTAAAAGGGCATTTTGGTCATTTGGTTAATAAAAGAATAAAAAGGGAAAATAAAGCAAAAATTTGTCCATCTTCTTCAAGCCTTAGCCGAAATTTTGGAGCTCTCCGTAGCTAGAGTTTTTTCAACTTTCAAGCATGATAATCAAGAAAGACGAGGTTCTGACCTAGACCGGGGAAAGAATAAGATATGGACTAAATCACACTATTACCTATTTTTGTACCAAGGTAAGTTTATGTGTAAATAATGTATCATTATATTATGTTTAAAAGTTTAATTATTTCTTGAATTGTATAATTGACCATATGGATGAGTTTAATTATGTGCGCGAGTTCGATAATGATTCGGTAAGAGTGGAAGTCCCATACGAACCCTAGGAACATTATGAGATACAAGGGTCACAACATTGAGGTTATCGAGATGTGATTCCGTGTAAGACCATATCTGGGATATGGCACCGATATGGTAGTACGTGTAAGACCATGTCTGGGACATGGCGTTGATACAAGATTTCTTGTAAGACCATGTTTGGGATATGGCATGAATATGAGTTTTCATGTAAGACTATAGCTGGGCTATTGACATCAATGTTGGATTACAGGTAAGACCATATCTGGGATATGGCATTGTATGACCTATGTATGACTCCCGAGTATCCTTAATGATTCCAAGTGGTTCAACGGGCCTAGTTTAAACGAGAACGAAAGTACATGTCAAGTAAGTAATATAGGTACGTACGAAGTCCATATGACTATTAGATGGAAGAATAACGATGGGTTAATATGTGATGTGTAATAATGCTCTTATGGTAAGGTTATGATTTGGTAAGAAATGGCTATGAGAATTTAGCAATGTTTATACCAATTTCCAAAATGGATTTTGTATAATGAGGTTATAAATATGATGTCTATTATATGCATATAAACTTACTAAGCTATATAACTTACCCCTCTTTTCCTTCATTTGTTTTATAGTGTCACCAAGCTAGCTCGAGGATTGGAAAATCATCGGAGTTTCGCATGACACTATCAAGGCTTTATTTTGGGTATTAATGATTTCAGCACTTAAAAGTATGGCATGTATAGAGGACTTGGTCATTTTGTAATATGTCATATTTGATTTGGCCAAATATGTTGGCTTATTGGTTGATAGTTTATTTTTGTATAAGGCCATTGGAAATTAACTAATATTGGTTATATATATTGTAATACCCCTTACCTGTATCCGACGTCGGGACGGTACGAGGCATTACCTTACTAAAACACATGCAAACACACATTTCCAATTCATAAAACTTCGTTCCAAATTAAAACTTTTCAAAACTTGTCTTACAGCCCTTAATATGTACCTACGAGGCCAAAAAAATGTTTTAGAAATAATTCAGGACTAATCTGAATGCTTAGAGAACTTTCAAGAAAAACCACTAAAAATAGGGCACACGCTCGTGTGGATGGGCAACACGCCCGTGTAGCCTCAAAACATGGTCGTACTAAAGGCCTGTGTGGTTTACACGGCCTAAGCACATAGGGACACGCCTGTGCCCCTCGTCCGTGTGGATTTATTTTCTAACATCAAACCTGCAGGGGTTTTCGCACAGCTTGACACACGCTCGTGTTCATGGCCCGTGTCCCTCATACGGCCATGACACACCCGTGTCTTTCATCCGTACAACTCTCTAACTTGAACACTATGAACAAATTGGAATCACACGGCCAATGAACATGCCCGTATGCTCAGCCCATGTCCCTTACACGGCCATGACACACCTGTGTCGTAGACCGTGCGCAAGAACCTTGGTATTCTATTTCTAACGTCAGCAACCATTTAAGGTCACACAGTCGTGGCACACGCCCGTGTGCTAGGTTGTGTCTTCCACACGGATGAGACACACGACCGTGTCTCAGCTCGTGTGGTTGCTACTGGGCATTTAATTTTTGCCAACCTAGGGAGCAGGGGACACACGGCTTGACCACACGCCCATGGGGCGGACCGTGTGTTACACACGGCCTAGACACACGTCCGTGCGTCTACCCGTGTGGACAAATATAAGGCCATCTACCAAGCCTTTTGCCACATTGAAACAACATAAAAAACATACCATTTTGTACATTTATAAAAACCTCATTTGCATATATCAATAATGAATATTAGCCATTATCCATGACCTTATACAAAATGGAGTATCCTCAATCAAGCCAACACACTTCGCCCAAAACAAAATGACACTTAACAAAAGACTAAGTCCCTATACATGCCATTTCTCAAAATACTAAGAACTAACTATACCGAATGTTTTAGTTGAAAGTGTGAACGAAGCCTCCGACATCCAGTGATCCACAAGCTAATTAAGCGACACTATAAGAAAATAGAAAGGAGAGGGAGTAAGCATAAAGCTTAGTAAGTTGCAAGTAAATAAATGACAACAATTTACCATGCTTTAACATGCTTACAAAACACCACAATTTGCAAATGATATAGAAATAGCTACAAGCATAACTTACTCATTTTCATCTCTTAATAGTCATACAACCTAAGTTTGAGCTCACATTTCATACATTTCATATAGGTACCTGTACCACTCACAACATCATCATAATAATTCTCATTATTGATATAAACATTAAATTTCCCGTTGAACCATTTAGAATACGAAAGGATATTCGATAAGCCTCGCACAAAGGGTATCAGTCGATGCCATGTCCCAGACATAGTCTTACATTGACTCTCATATATCGAGGCCGATGCCATGTCCCAAACACGATCTTAAACTGGCTCTCCTCTATCCGTCCGATGCCATGTCCCAGATATGGTCTTACACTGACACATATCCAAGCCAATGCCATGTCCCAGACATGGTCTTACACTATCACTCATATTAACACTGATGCCAGGTCCCAGACATGGTCTTACACTGGCTAGCAAATATCAGTGTCGATGCCAAGTCCCGGACATGGTCTTATACTAACACATAATAAGGCTGATGCCATGTCCCAGACATGGTCTTACACTAGCTCTCATATCATCCCTAATGTCATAGCATGAATATCCAGTCTATTCTTATGGTTCAACTGGGTTCTATCACATAAATTCTCATCATGCATTACTCATAATCACAACTAATCATTTTATGCCAAATCAATAAACTCATGCATAATTATAGAAAAAGTTAGATTATTTACCTATAACTTACCTCGGTATACAAAATGTGAATGACTTCTTGATTTAGTCTGTTTGCTTGGCCTTCCCCCTGTCTAGGTTTGGATTTCGTAATTCTTGATTTATAATAATAAAAATTCACTAATTTAATCATCGTATTAATCTAGAAATTCAAAAATTCACATTTTGGCAAAATGACCATTTTGGCAAAATGATTATTTTGCCCTAAAATTTCACAAAATGACCATTTTACACTTAGGCTCGGAAATTGATTTTTATCGAATTTCCTTATTGGCCAAACCTAACCGAATTCTTTTCACTCGTATAGCAGTCCACAATTTCAATTATTCCATGCATTTACTACACAATTTACCACTTTTACAACTAAGTCCATTTTAGGTGTTTTCCATGAACACCCTTTCATAAAAGTTGTTTATTTAATAACTAAGACTCATTTCCTTCCTAAAATTTTTTTGCAAACCACATGAATACTTTCATGGCAATATCCTAAACTCTTAACCATTTTGCAAAATAGTTCCCTCAATAGATAACCCATGTTATAAGGGTCCGAAAAGTATAAAAATTATCAAAGAAAGTCATCAAAATCACTTACTTGAGAAAGGAATAAGTGGCTGACTTTTTTAAGCTCCCAAAACCCCTTAGTTTGCTGATAATTCAGTGAAAGAGAAGAAGAATTGAAAAAGGTGACACTATTTTTCTTTTTATTTTATTTTAAAACCTAATAGTCACCTAATTCACCGAAATATTTGACTTTTCTATTCTTTTGTCTCCCTTGGCCGGCCTTGACTACAAAGTGGGTCTATTTGCCTATTAAAGACCCCCAATTTTGGTTCTCTAGCTATTTAACGTCATTTACTAGTAAATCACAACTTTTTCCTTTTATGCGATTTAGTCTTTTTTCGCAATTAAGCTTCTAATCGCTAAAATTAATTCACCAAAATTTCCATGCACCCATATAATTATGCTATAACACTTAAAATAATATTAGAAATGATTTCTCTGACCTTGGATTTGTGGTCCCGAAACCACTATTTCGACTAAGCCCAAATTCGGACTGTTACATATATATAATCATATGATGATGCATTTAATAGATGTACAAACTTGCATGACTTAGGTTGATAAGTGTGTAATGTTATGCATGATAGATATGGCATGATAATGATGTGTTGATGTCTTGGTTGTGGACATTATGGTTGCCTAAGAATGCTATAATTTGTACCTATGTATTGGTGTTTGTGTGTATGTGTTTCAGGATGGCAAATGGCTTGGTAAATAGCCTATATATTGTCCACATATGTGTGTCTAGACCGTGTGTGACACACGGTCAGCCCCACGGGCGTGTGACTAGGTCGTGTGTCCCCTGCAACTTAATTTTGAGAAACATAATGCTCAGTATAGAGCACACAGGTAGAGACACGGACGGTGTATCAGCCGTGTAGACGGCACGGCCTGGAATACGGGGGTGTGAAGTCTGCACCTATTTTATGAAAAATCATGAAAATTAAATTGACCACACGGACTAAGTACACGGATGTGTGACTTGGCCATGTGACCCTCAAATATTGATGACGTCATAAACAGAGAGTTACACGGGGCAGGGGCACGGGCACGGGCGTGTAAGACCACGGCCTGCCCACACTAGCTTGTGACCCTTGTATAGTGGAAATTTTCTAAGTTCTTATAAAAATTTTCTTAAGTTCTCGATTTAGTCCCAAACCACTCCCAATGTATGTTTTGGGCTCGTAGGCTCGTTTGAGGGACGTTATGATTGAATGTGGCCGGTTTTTAATTTAGACGAAACTTGATGGCACGGTTTGGTACGATTTCTTGTGTTTGAGTCCGGTAACACCTCGTATCCTGTTCCGGCGTCGAACACAAGTAAGGGGTGTTACATAGTGTACTTGCACATCTTACATATAAATTTAATATTGATAAACTTAGGTTCTCGACATGTTACCATATACATGCTTTCCTTGTATCAACATAATCAAAGATAATCACATATTTACATGTCTTTTATATATATATAAAGTAAATACCATTTCCATGTCACGTTTCAATATTTCATGTAAATATCATTTCCAAGACATGTTTCAATATATCAATTAAATATTATTTCCAAGTATTTCAAGTATATACCGGTAATAATCATAAGTCTTTCAATATTAATTCATAGATATTTACAAATCACTTATAGTACATTCAATTCTCATTAATTTGTTATCTTAAATGGCTTTTCACATTTCATTATACAATTGCAACATCCATTCCATAGTCATTTCATGAATATATATATATATATATATATATAACTTACATATTCCAAATATCAATCATTCATTATCTTTCAATTTGCCAATTCATTTATTTACCCATATTAACAGGACTCGGACCTTGGAAGATACACAGATCCAACCAAACACACTAGTATGGTACCCAGTGCCTCATCGGATTGTTCGAAGCAATAGTTGACACCCAGTGTCTCATCGGCCAAGCCGAAGTAAGTTGGTACCCAGTACCTCATCGAATCTATCTGAAGTAACAGTATGACACCCAGTGTCTCATCTACTCGAGGTCGAAGTATCCCTTAACACTTCCAATCTTATGGCATGCCAACTATATCCACCCTAGCCCGACATAGTTAATAGGGTTTAAAATCACTTTTCAATTTCAACCAATATTTATTTCAATTCAATAATCACAAATCCTCAAGAATTCAACTCAATATCATAATATCAAATACTCACATCATTCCACTTATCATACACATTAAATAATAATTACAATAATTAATATTCATGTACCGTCATTTTTATGAATTTCGTGTATATTTATTTCAGTAACAATTTATAATCATGAATATACATAAATTTTCCATGTCACTAATCAAGTCATTCCAAATCGAAGAGCGACTTACGAATATGAGTACATCATTTTCTTTATGCCATAACCCAATTATGGTCTTTTCATTAAAATACCATAGCCAAGCTATGGTCTTACATTTAAACATTGCCATGGTCCAACCATGGTCTTATCCATCAATTCATCCTTTACACTGAATGACTGTACTCAATCCGGCGTTCCATTCTTTTCGATCATTTCAATTCAATTTCATAGTTTCAATAATAATTTATTTTTAACAATAAATATAAATAAATATATATTACCATTCATAAATTTAACACATAAACATTAAGTTTTAACCATATGAACTTACCTGGGGTAAATTGTGGAAGTTGTAGCAATTCAGGGACTATTCGGCTACTTTTTATTTTTCACGTTTGTCATCAGATTCTTGATCTATAATATAAAATTATTCATTCATTAGCATATAATTCAATTCTAATTCACTTTACAATTTATACCTTTCAATTTTCAAAATTACACATTTACCCCAAATTTTATAATTTTTACAATTTAGTCCCTTCTCAATTTTCCTATCAATTGAGCTAATTTTTCTCAATTAACACTTTATCTAATTATTTTAGGCTACCATACAACGATTAATATTCAAAATTTCAATACCAAACCCTAATTCTTAACCTTTTCACAAATTGGTCCTAAAATTAATATCTATCAAAATTACTAAATAAAATCATCACATAACAAAATTAGAGCTTCAATTCCATGTTAATTCATCATAAACATCTAGAACTCATCAATGGTAACTTTCAAAATTACTCATGAAATCAAATACTAATGAAATAAATAGTTAGACCTAATTGTAAAAGTCTTAAAAACACAAAAATTACAAGAAAAGAGCAAGAATTGAACTCACATGGTGTAAGAATATGTAAACCAGCTTAGAGAACTCTTGTATGGCATTTTTGGCTGAAAAATGATGAAGAAATATCTAGATTTTCAATTTAGTCTTTGTTTTATTTGTTTTATTTACAAAATTTCCAATTTTATCCCTTGTTCACACTAATTTTTGTTATTTCTTAGACACACATGCTGTCCAGCCTTATACTAAGTGTATAATTATCTATTTGGTTCTCCATTAATTACCTCTTAAGCTATTTAATCATTTTAACAAGTTTTGTACCTTTTTCAATTCAATTGTTTTTAATTAATTAGCTATCCAAATGTTAAAATTTTCTAACGAGACTTTAATACTAACTTAATAATACTCCGTAAATATTTATAAAAATATTTACGACTCGGTTTATGAAATCAAGATCTCGATTCTTTCAAAACACAAAATTCACTAATTCAAGAATATTTCTAAAATCATACTTAACTCATAAATTATAATTAATAAATTTTTCAAACTCACTAGTCGAATTTAGTGATCTCGAATCACCATTTTCGACACCACTGAAAATTGAGTTGTTACACATAATGACTTAAGAAACTTAAAATAAACTATAACTAGAAGTGATAAAATTTATTAATTATTTTAAGAAAAACAAAGGTGAAACATGTTGGTCGTTGGCATCTTTATATAGCATAGACAACAGGGATAAAGCTTAGTGGGAAGGTCAAAAAATCCCACTGTAGCCCTTGAAACCCGAGAATAGACTTGTCTAAAATTTTGAAACCTAATCATCTACCAAACATAACTACTACCACTAATCAAATTAATGAGTAGCAAAATGTTGATTGCACACTAAAAAAAGTCAACTAAACAAATCATTCAGCTACCTAAACACATCAAGCTGTCATCTACAATACTCTAGTTAAATCCTAACTAGGTCTCAACTAAACTCTAACGATACTCACCGAGCCATTTCACACTAAAACACAAAAAACAAATCTATCAATCCGTGAACTAACAAGTTCACCCTAAAGTGTCTAAGGTTGGCGAATTATCTCCCAAAAGAGTATGCCAAATGGCGAATTCCAACGAGGCATTCCGTAAATGGGCACACTGTCGAATCCACGCAATACACCATCCCAACACTTAATGAATAATTCACATATCTCATCTATTTTTTTCTACTATGGCTTACTCAACTATACACCAAGCAACATATCGATACGATCTACGCTGAGACGAGCTGTTACAAGCCTTTGTTGTTATGAGTTTAAATATCCACCCATTAACTAAAGTATCGTCTTCATATACTTTAGAGGTCCTAACTTCTGTTGGCTCCCTAAAATAATATTTAAGCCATAGGATGTGTTAAAATTGCAAAATAAAAACTTGAGTTAAATCTTTAAAAGATATATAAGCAATAAAATGTAGTTTAAACATTTTATTAACTTGTAATTTTATATCTTTAAAAAATTAAATTAATAATTATTATTTTTTAAAGAAATTATAATATAATTTTATCTTATATTAGAATCTTATAAATAGTAATAACTAATTAGTTCTACATAAAATAATTTAATGAATTTATCTCACTGTTAATATACAATTGAATTAAATATAAGTTTAAACTGTTTAACTTTATTTGAAGTTCAAATATATTTTTTTATGAAAGTAGTCAAATATATTTAATTTTATAGCAGTTCAATATATAATTTCATTATTTTACTAAAAAAAATATTAAACTTATTATCACTGGCTGACAATTAATTCACTAAAAATAGATTTTTGTTTGAACCAAACCATATAGGATTTTGCATAAGAAGTAAGGACTAAGTAAAAGTAAAACCCATCTAATTATGGACTGGAAATACTGGGTCAGACGTATAATTCAGCCCAACTTATTGGGTTATATAGTACGTACACAGCATATTGGGTTACACCGAATAGCTTTGGCCCAATGGGTTCCATTTTCATTTTGACATTTGCAATGTAACATCTAATTATGGCTATGAAAGGTGAAGAGTAAACAAAAATGTTGATGACAATTATATTCTTTTGTTTCCTAATTATGTTTTAGAGTAAAATTTGATACTATTATAATATATATTTCAAACTTTGAATTTAGACGTGTCAGGTTACTCACTTGATCCAATAACTTCAATTTGACTCACAGTATTGATTAATTATAACATTATTTTATTTAAATTTAATTTATTAGTAAATCCAAAGTATTTTTTAAAGAAAATATTATTATTAATAAGAATTATGAAAAATATCCTTTCTATAAAAAATTAGGAGAAAGACAAATCGATAGTAATTACCACCTGAATCGAATTTTTGAAATTTTTATCTTAGCCTTGCCATCATTAAATTAACCTAATGATAAACTCCAATCAACTAGGAAACCACTGCCAAGAGCCACAAGAGATCCATTGTATCAATTATGCACAAAAGGTCAAGTCCTAGATGACCTATCATCCGCATCATCATCTTAGAGTCTAATTTTATGAACACCGTCACCGTGCTCTATCATGATAAGGTCATTTGAGAATGATTCCTAATAAATCTAGTGGCACTCTTACATTGGCAAATCCCATATATACGCCACAACACGACTAGCAACTAAAAATAAAAATAAAACTACCACTACTTTCAGAGAAAACAAAGTTAACAAGAACTACAACAGATTTTAGAGAAAATAATTTTAACAAAAACAAAACCATGATGGTGTGGACTAAAATAACAACCACTATAGCTTTAAGATATGACAGAGTAGACTGAAAATAAAAACAAAAGAAAAAACATCAAGGAATACTATTGAAAAAAACTGTGATCAATAACCAACCTAGAGACCTACGCCATTGTCTGTAAGGCTAAGATTTGGTTTAAGAAAATTTTGTGGCTCAGGTCAGTCCAAACTTAACTTAACTTATACTTGAATAAAAAAAAAAATCAAACTTTACTTAGTCCATGCATCCATTTTTAACTATATATAATATTAAAATATATTCCAATATCATTTGTTGGGAGTATAATGTATTTCACAGAATTTCACATCCTTTAGTTAAGTCTCTTAAGTTTTATTTATAAAACATTACATACTATTGGGTTTGTAAGAGCCAAAATGAGAGGATAGACTCGCGCGCACAAGAATTGAGCGTGAAAGCTCAATTAAATGTAAATCGATGTATCCCCTTACACGATACAAAACGAAGCTTGATCTATTTTTACTTCATGATATTTTTTTTTATGAAAATCCTTATTTTCTCAACTATCTGATTTGCTTTATCATAATTTTATTTTATTTATATTTTGGTTCAAAGTGCTTATTTGGAAATCCATAATTTTCTCTGTCCTAGATTTTCTCAAATTATTTGATTAACATTCAAATTTCCATGTTTTTCTTCAAAACAGATGTGTTTGTTGAATCTTATAAGATATGCTACCTGCGAAATATTTTTAAAGACATTGTTAGTCACGCTTCAAGCAGAAAATTGATCCTTTATATTCAACCATCATTCTTTACTTTCCAACAATATTAAGGATATTATCGAATCCAACTTCAAACGTTGTTGCTAACATCCCTTCCTCTGTTGATGTTGTTGCCAACAATGCCAACATTCCAAGCAATGTTGCGTATGTTGCTACTATTACTACCCCCAATTTCATTGTTGCCTACTACTTCTTATGCAAAATCATTTCCTAACATCTTCTTTGTACTTCACATATATGTAGTTGTGTTTGCACTTACAAAAATGCCAACATTTGATGCCTTAGATAAACAAAGAGAAATATGGGTATAAGCAAACAAGGTATGTAGACACACAATAATTTCAACTCTTTCAAATGAACATTTTTACGTTTATTGTTTGTACAAGGAAGCAAAAGAAGTATGAGATAATATGATTAGCAAGTACATCGCTGAGATGCTAGTAAGTAGAAAATTATCATCAAAAAGTACTATTGGTGGGAGATGTTCGATGAAAAAGATATAGATATGCAAATCAATTAGTACCAAAAGCTGCTGAAAGGTCTAAAGTCAAAAAATATTACCTTTCCAAAGAGTGTTGTCGGTTTGCAGATTGATGAGTTTGTCCCCATCATGGTATTTCTATAAGCAACAACTCAAACACAAGTACAAGTAACTTTCTCTGGTGGATTTAATCACCCATATTATCATAAGAGGATACCAACTTAGTTGGTTGTAAACCTATGAGAGGTATAATTAAAAAAAAAACATATTTATAACCCCAAAACACAAAACCTTGCATTCAAGAAAAAAATAAGAAATTGCTTTATTTGTTGCAAATCAGGCCACCATGCATATTAATGTAGACATCCTGCGAAAGGGGAGAAATGATAATCCTACTAAGCCAAATATTAATTTGGTCAAAGAAGATGAAATAATTGTGTTGGTGTTAAGAATCTTTTGATTATTTGATAGCATTAATTAGTATCTTTAGAGATTACAATTGATTTTTAGAGATTTTAATTAAGAGATATTTTTTCCTTAAGTTGATTCAATCTTCATGTATATATAGTTGTACATATTTCTAAGAAATACATACTTTGAGAGAGTTTTTTCTCAATACCTTAGAGTATTCATCTCTAATTTCATATTGGTATCAGATTTTTTATTTGATTTTTGGGATTTTTTTTATTTTCAAACTCTGGTGACTAAAAGACCCGCATATGGGCCCCATGCACTGTCGTAAACTTCTGCAACTTTGTTTCACGCGCCGTGCATGGACCTCACCTACTACTACCGTGTTTATCTGATGTTATCGCTGTGCCATTTGCTCTCTTCTGGTCATTCTCTTCTAAGTGGCGGTGTGTTTTGGCTAAGTTTTTTTTTTTATGGGATCTATTTGATGTTTTTTATTCTAACTGTGCAAACAGTTTGTTTTGGGTTTAGTTATTTTTCTCCAGCATTATGTCTACAGATGAGAAGCTCATGATTCCAACCGATAATCCCTCTTTGGAAATTAGCCTTGTGAAGCTTGATGGACATAATTACATTGCTTGGTCAATGTCCTACTTGTTGTTTATTAGGCCTCGTGGCTTGCAGGGATACCTCACCTCTAACGCCCCAAAATTTCTAATTTTGTTATTGTCGAAACCATTTTTTTGGAAAACGGGGTCGACTTGGATTTTAAAAATGAAAACAAAAAACGAGAGTTGCCACCAATCCTTTTTGTTAAGGTGTGATTAGGTCACCTCGAAAAAAAGCGGTAGTTTAATAAACACATTGATTTATCAAAACAATGATTTTGATCTACAAAAACCAGAAAAATAGGTTTCGAAGTCGGTTACGCACGAGGAAGGATTAGCACCCTCGATACGCCTAAAATTGGTACCTAGTTGATTAATCAGTGTCTTAGTGTCAAAGATTTGAAAACTTTAAACTACTATCCCTCCTTTATTAGGGCTAATTTTACTAAAAAAACTTGAATGAATTGAGATGAACTTTAAAGACCTTCTCATCTCGAGGTAACGAAACATCACAACCAGTAAGTTAGAATACAACATCTCGAATCCCTGAGAATAAGCTAGCCTTCCAAAAACACTTATGCATTTAAATTTTAAAAGGATATTCGGTTATTTAGATTAAACGAAAAAAATCAAGACCCAGTAAGTTAGGGCCCGATTCCTTGAATTTCTAAATACCGAATATCGCTTTTACCTTTTTTAAAAAATCTTATCTCGAGGTAACAAGATGTCATATCCAGTAAGTTAGGGCACAATACCTCGAATCTCCGAGAATAAGCATTTTGTTCAAAAATCGTATAGCGATTTTAAAAGAATATTCCGTTATTTAGGTTAAATGAGAAAAATCAAAACCCAATAAGTTAGGGTACGATTTTCTCGAATTTCCAAATACGGAATATTGCTTTTATGAAAGAATTATTTTTTGAGTAAAGGTTAATATAACATAAATTTTTAAAAATAAAAAAATAAATCATTGTATTAACAAGCATAGCAGAATGATAATAAATGCGTAATGTGAATGACAATAATAAGAACAGAAATAAAGAAGTAAAACCAAGCAAGCTATGTAAAAAAAGATAAGTAAAAATCAAATAATAAATAGATATATAAAAATAATAATAGAAACAAAATAAAAAAGAAACCTAATAGTATATGCATGAAATAGTTGAAAATAATAATAATACTTATAATGATAATAATAACGTTAAAAATATTAATATTAATAATGCTAATAAATACAATAGTAGAAAAGGATATAGTAAATATAATAATGATGATAATAATAATAAGATAATAATAAAATAAAAATAATAATGATAATAAGAATAATAATAGCATATTGACAATAGTAATAATAATAAGAAAAATATAATAATAATATGTTAATAAAAAAATGTTAGAATGATAACAATAATAAATAGAAAACATAGTAATAATATATTAATGGTGGTAATATTAAGAATAATAATAATATAATAGTAATAATAATACTAATCATAATTAATATTAATAATAATGATAAATATAATAGTAAAATATAATAGTGATAACGACTATAATAATAATACTATTTTAGAAATTCAATAAAATAGTAAAAATAGCCTTAAAAGGGAATAAATTTAATTTAAAAAAAAATTTAGGGGCGAATTGAAATGAATATAAAGGTGAAGGACCAAATTGTAACGCGCGAAAGAAATGGAGGGACTAAAATAGGCAATAGCCCCTCCATCCAAAACGCACAGTTTAAGGGAGGACTAAAATGAAATCCAAACACGAATTCGGGGCTAAATTAAACAAAAAAAACTTAATTGCAAAGTAGTAAAAAAACGGAATGGCTAAAAGTGTAATTAGCCCTTCCGTTAAAAAACACGCGGATCCTAGGCCATAGCGGGTCGAATCCGGTCTGACCAGGGCAAAACGATGTCGTTTTGAATGGTTATATAAGTCAAAAGTTTGAGAAAAAAAAATCATTTGCAGCCCTCTTCTTCAAAAAAAAATTCAAAATTTTCTCTCAACCCCTCCCTCCCCTTTTCAAAATCTAGCCAAGTTCCGGTCATCGGCCAATCGCTGAACCACCGCCGTCCACCGCCGGCGACCACCGTGCACGGCAGCCGGAGCACAAAAAAGGTAATTAATTTTTTTAATTTTTTTATTTTTAATATATATGTATATATAACGGTTTAAAAAAAAACTAAAAATCTTTATATATGTATATAAACAGTTCGAAAGGGAAAGAATAAAGAAAAAATAATAATAAAAAATAAAAAGAAAGAACCTTTGCACGTTTAGTTCTCCTTGGATCTGCCTTGCTATTTTGGTTGATTAGTTTTATGTTTCAAAACTATCGTTTTTTTTATTGAATCTCTGTATTTTGTACTAAAAAATTGTCTAGAGAGTACAATGGATTTTCGATTGGCTTTTTATATCCATTTTTTACAACTTGCATGTTTAATTATTTGCTTCTCTTTTTGCAGGTGCAAGTGGAGTCCAATGGCGGTGGCAGAGGCGGTGGACGTGACAAGGGGTCAGAGGGTAGAGGCGGCTAGGGTTAGGTGGGTAGCTAGGGTTTTCTTTTTTCTCTAATAAGTTTTGGGTATTGGGCTAGGCATTTGGGCTAGGTTTTATTTGGGATTTAATTGGTTTAGTAATTGGGTCTGATTTTGTTGTAATGGGCTAGTAGGTTAGGTTGAATTGGGTTTGGTTTAGGTGGGTTTCAATTGGGGTATTAGGTTATGATGTTGGGCTGGTTTTATTTTTTGGTTTTTGTGTGTTTAAGGCCCAGGTGAAATTGGGCTTGTACAATTATTGTGAAAATATGATACAAATATATGTCAGTGTTTGGAAGATTCCAAGTTCAAGCCTTCGCTTGGGCAAATTTTGGTATTTTGAATGAATTAGGCCTTACTCTTGTTTAGTAGGCTTTTATTTGATTGTTGGTAGAAATATATCAGAATAGGCTTGCTGGTCTGGTGGTTAAGCGGAGTGTTAGTGTGTAGGAGGTCCTGTGTTCGAGTCTCTGCATAACCAGGGAAATTAATTTTTGTTTGAGGCGTGTGGCGTGATGGAGTTCAAATTAAACTGGACTGCTGAGTAGTTGAGTTTTAGTGGGTTAATAGGGAGTGTTTTTAGGAGATAGAATAAGATTTTCTTCTTATCAGTTTTCTATTTTCTTTTTTCCCAACAAATTTTCTAACGTTAGACTTTTTTTTCTCTACCGTTTCTTCTCCCTTCTTGTTCACTTTTGGTTTTTGTTCCCCTTTGGCCGAATCTTGTTTCTTCTCTCTCCCCTCTCTTTTCATTTTCTTGATCAGTTCATCTCTTGCTCTATAGCCGAAATTCTCTTCTATTTTCCCTACTTTTTTCGTTTTTGTATTTTTTGCAAGTCATCTCTTTGGGTGCAACTTTCGACTTCATCTATTTCGGTAAGTGAAAATTTTCCCCTTGGTTATCGTATTTCGATTAAAAAATTAATAAAGGGTTCGTTTTACTCTCGTTTAGGTGCTGTTCAAAGGTTTTAAGCGGATATTTCAGTGTGTGGAGACGATTGGTTATTAGATTCGTCGTGGTAAGTTTTTGAATCATCGTTGGTTTAGTTTCTCGAGTTTTATGTTGGAGGTATTTGGTTTGATTGACAAATCAAGTGATTAATTAAGGGATATATTGGTCAAATATAGGTTTTTGAAGGCTCGGGTTACTTTGCACAGCAAATTGATACCAAGTGTGTACCCGAAACATAGAAAATGGGATTCGGCGAAAATCTGAAATTGCTTGCTGTCGAGAAAAAGAGAAATAAGAGAAAATGATGTGAAAAATTGTAGAGAAAAGAAATAAGGGTGTTACAAACTTGGAAATCAACATTTTGCACTAAAATAGTTTTGAACAACAGCAGTAGTTTAAATTTGAAAAATCATTAAAAACAGTGGAAATTGAGTTGGAGGTTGAATAAAATATGAAATTAAATTTTATTGAGTCTAGTTTTTCATGGAAGAAACACTGTAAGCAATGGAATTGTAAATTATGAGATATAATAAATTTTGTGAGACAAGGTTAGAATGATTTTGGGTTCCCCTGTTTTGAATTTGGAAAATCATCAAAAATTGTAGAAAAATAATTAGGGGCTTAAATTTATATGTTTAAATCCTTAATGAGTTTATTTTCAAGAGAAATAAACGGAAACATCATCCAAATTCCGTACTAAGAGATAAATTATTTTTAGTAAGGAAAGGTTGAAGCTGTCAAATAGCAGAATAGGGATAAATTTGAATATTTTTATGTACTTATTTAATAAACTATAATTTCTGAAAATTTTATGGTAGAAAGTTATTTGAGCCTAGTTTCAAAAATATCAAGCAAAGCTTAATTTGGAATTCTGTAGCTCAAGATATAAATAATTTAGTGACAATGACTCAAGTAGACAACTTTGAATGAACATATAAGTAAATAGTGAAAAAATATATGAATATTTAGCTAGCATGGGTTACATGAAAACTGAGTCACACGACCAAGGCCAATTTGGGCCATCTGGGCCACACGGGCGTGTGAGCCCATTTTTCTGAAAAGTTGTCAAGGTTGCACGGGTCGCCCAAGTCGACTGTGGACTTACTGAAGGGTCGGTAAGCTCTACTTAGACCCCTATATGAGTGATTTGTCTATTTGATTTCTATACCGAGCATGAATTATGATATCTGAATGTATGTACTGTAATTGCATAATAGCATGACATCTTTTGTATGTTGCATTGCATCGAGGTGCGTTATTGTTATTTGGAGGAAGTGTCTGAAAGGCTATTAAGCCTGTTATCTGGCAGCTCTACTGCAAATTTCTGATTATGTGCTACATTTCGGTACAGCATGGTGTGTAGGAATAGGTGGGTTGATTTAATCCCTACATGGTGTGTAGGGTTTAACGGAGATGGTGTGTAGAGGCTAGTTGGATAGGATTTTGCTATTGCATAACTGTTACTGCTACTGATACTGTGATGGGCTAAGGCCCTACTGCATTTTTGACATTATACTGAGATGGGCTAAGGCCCTACTGCATTTTTGACACTGTACTGAGATGGGCTAAGACCCAAATTGCCACTAATATTGAAAAGGGCTTAGGCTTAAGACTGCTCAACTGTGCACTATGAATACTAATTGTTTGTTTGTTTCTGCGGGATTACACACTGAGTTTACGTAAACTCACCCTTTTTGTTTAATGTGCATAGGTATTCCCCAGACTTAGACAGATCGGTGCGATAGAGGACTCAGTAGTGACCACAGTAATTTTTGGACTGCATGGTTTCCAATTTACGATTTATGATTTGGTTATTATTGATTATTTGGGTTGTAATTTAAGGACCTGCTGGGACTTTGGTTTCAAATTTGGGTTTTTATTTATTTATTTTACTTTACGGATTTATAACTACTAGTCGTAGGAAATTCGGTTTTCAAAAAGTTAGAGTATTTTCTAAACGCATGATCACTTAGGCTGTTTTATCAAAGCTTCTACAATGAGGGATGTTTCAAAACAAATGTTTTAAATGAATAAAGCCGACTTCCTAAGTTCTAACAAAAGTTTACTAAAGATAATAACATGGAATGTTTTCATCATAACAACGAGGTTTCAAAAACACTATCGTCTGACATTGTCAGATACAACCATAATGTCTAGGCCTGGTTTGGGGTGTTACATCACCGATAAATCGTCGAAACCTGAACTCACTTATTCAACCTTTAGTCAATGGGATTCAATGAACTATCTTGTTATGGCATGGCTTATCAACTCTATGCAACCCCATATTTCTAAAACCAATTTGCTGTTTGATACTGCATAAAAGATTCGGAATGCTGTTGCTCTCACCTACTATTGTGTTGGGAATGATGCGTAAATTTTTTAAGTTCGTAATAAGGTCCATGGTACAAAATAAGGGTAAAAAAAAAGCTTATTTAACCATACTACTTGTCCATTTAATGATAGTATGCGACTAGCTAGTGGCTCCATTACCTCTCTATCTCTGAAACAAGTTTTGTTATTTGTACTCTTAATATCACTTTATCCTCTCTCCTCCATGTCCCTAAATTCCCAGTTAACCTTTTATCTGTTAATACTATCACTAAAGCCTTAAATGTAAACTTGAATTCTTTTTCGATCACTATGTTTTTCAGGACCTCCAAACAAGAAAGACGATTGGCAGTGGTAGATTGTGTGATGGGTTATATCTTCTGGACCAATTGTCCAGTATGTCTCAAGCATTATTTAGAGACAATAAAAATGTCAATCGGGAGATAATTTAGTGGCATAGGCGGTTAGAACATCTATCATTTACTATTTTTGCCAAGATGTTTCCTAATTTGTTTTTAAGAACTAAGTTAGACTCTTTAGTTTGTGATGCATATGAGTTTACTAAGCATATAAGAAACAGTTATTCTTTGCGTAATAATAAAAGTAATGTTCCTTTTGAGATTATTCATTCGGATGTTTGAGGCCCAATTCGCCTTACTTCTTTATCTGGAAATCGTTGGTTTGTTACTTTTATTGACTATTGCACTCGAATGACACGAGTATTTTTATTTAAGTCCAAAAGTGATGTTGTCTTGTGTTTTCATTCTTTTCATAAATTGATTACTACTCAATTTGATGATAAGGTTAAGATTTTGCCAACTGATAATGGAACTGAGTATAAATTTAATGATTATTTAGAATCATATGGGATTTAACATTAGACCAGTTGTCCAGGTACAAGTGCTCAAAATGGTGTTGTCGAAAGAAAAAATCGGCATCTTTTGGAGGTTGCTAGATCACTTATGTTCACTATGAATCTCCTAAAGCCTTATTGGGGGGATGCGATGTTGGTTGCGGCTTATCTTATTAATCGGATGCCTCTTGAGGTCGTTGATTTTAAAAGTCCCATAGAAACCTTATAGGTAGGATAGATTACCCAGTTTCACCATAGGTCTTCGGTTGTGTTTGCTTTGTTTATTTTTGACATGCAAACTAGATCCTTGAGCAGTCAAATATGTTTTCATTGGATACTTTCCTACACAGAGGGGTTAGAAATGTTATCATCTGCCATCTAGAAAGTATTATGTAAGTAAGGATATAAAATTTCGTGAGGATGAACCCTACTTTTCCTCATCACGACCATCTCTTTAGGGGGAGGTTATTAAATGAAGAGATAACACCTTGTTCTATTACTTTTTCGAGGGAGAATTTAGTTCCAACAAAGACTTTGGTTCCATAGAAGACTAGTGGGCGTTTATTGGATAGGTATGATTTAAGGACATACGTTAGAAAAGGTAAGAAAGAAGATGCCATCATACAATCTACTTTATGCCCTGACTCTTCACTGTCAAGTGAGTCTTCTTTACCTTCGTTTGCTACTGATTTGGAATTACCAATAGCTCAATAAAAAGGTGTTACAACTTGCACTTTACATCTTATCTCTCACTTTGTTTTTTATGATTCTTTATCCCTATTCTATAGAGTTTTTGCTTTATCTTTGTTTTCTATGTCAATTTCATAGGATTAGAGAGAAGCTATCACTGATCCAAGATGGAAAAAGGCTATGATTGAAGAAATGAAGGCTTTTGCAAAAAATGAGATGTGGAAACTGGTTAATCCTTCTAAAGGACAGAAAATGGTTGGCTGCAAATGGGTGTTTACTATCAAATATAAGGTTGATGGTTCAATTGAAAGACTTAAAGCCAGATTAGTAGTACAAGGATTCACTTAGACACATAGAGTGGATTATCAAGAAACATTTGCTCCAGTTGCTAAATCGAACACGATTAGGATCCTTTTATCAAGTACAACAAATCTTGATTGGGACTTACAATAGTTTGATGTAAATAATGCCTTCTTACATGGAGACCTGTAAGAAAAAGTGTAAATGAAAATTCCTCTAGGATTCGAGGATAAAAATACTCAATAGAAGGTATGTAGATTGAAAAGGCCCTATATAGACTAAAGCAATCTCCCAGACCTGGTTTGACAGGTTTAGTAAGGCCATAGTGTCATTTGGCTATCAACAAAGTAATGTTGATCATACCCTCTTTATAAAACGTTACAAGTCTCCTTATAGTTTATGTTGATGACATAATTATAATAAGGAAGAAATGGCCTCATTTAAGAAACAATTGGCTCAAGAATGCAAAATCAAATATTTGGGAAAGTTACAATATTTCCTTAAAATACAAGTGGCCAGATCGAAAGAGGGAATTTTTATTTCCCAAAGAAATTATGTCTTATATCTTTTGACAGAGACTGTCATGTTAGGTTGCAAATCAGCAGAATCACCTATTGAGAATAATCACAAGTTACAAGCAAGGATCGATGAAATGGTGGATAAATGGAGATATCAAAGACTTTTTGAAAATTTGATTTATCTCGTTCATACTCAACCTGATATAGCCTATGTGGTTAGTTTGGTAAGCCAATTTATGCATGATCCTCACAAAACTCATATGCAGGCAACATTCGAATTTTGTGTTATTTAAAGTTTGCACTGGGCAAAGGTATTCTCTTCTAAAAAAATAGTCATCACAAGATAGACATATTTATAGATGTAGATTAGGCCAGATATCTTGATGACAGAAGGTCTACAACGGGTATTTGTACTCTTGTGGGAGGAAACTTAGTCACTTGGAGGAGCAAGAAACAAAGTGTTACGTGACAACTCGTTTTCAGTAAAATCAGAACAGTAGTTTCAGGATAAAAATCTAACATCAAAAAATTTATTTTATTATTATTTTATTTCCTACAGCATGATAGTAGTATCGTATAAAAAATTCGTGAAGAAATTTTACCATTTACATGCTCAATTTGATAAAAATGACTAAATTGCATAAAGTGCAAAAGTTGAGTTCCAGTAGCTAAAAGTATTAAACAGCTATGGAACCCTAACATTGAGTCCTTAAATGGTAATTAGACCATTAATGGTGTTAGTGGATGAACATGGTTTGGCATTATTGAAATTTTGATTAATTTTTAAGGTTATATATGTAAATTGGTAAATAAATGATAAAATAAATAAAACAAAATTAAGCTTTCATCTGTTACTTCTATTTTCAACCGAAACTAAAAGAGAAGCATAGCCATGGAAGCTTGAAGTTTCGGCTAGGTTACTTACCTTACTTAGTAAGTGATTTTTGTCCCGTTTTTAATAATTTCTATGTTTTCGGAATCGTTGTAGCTTGATCTAGCTAGCCTGGGGACTAATTTATGAAGCTATTAAACTATTTAGGTTTTTCCATTAATTAACATGCATGGGTTTTGATGAGTTATGTAAGAAAATGGATAGTTGTTGTTAGATAAACAACTTTTGTTAAGTGATTTTTGATGAAAATGTCAAATAGGGATTAAATTGAAAAATAAAAAATTTTACATGGTAAAATTGTAAAATAAATGAAATATAGGGCTTGGTAGAGACCTAATTAATAGTCGGCTATAGTGGGTTGTGGTGAAGTTGCATAAATTTACACTTTTATAAGATAGGGACTAAATTGAAAAGAAATTAAAAGCATAATGGCAAAATGATAAGTTTGCAAAAATATGATTTTTGGGTTAAATTGAAGAAAACATCTATTGAATTGAGTTAAATTTATTCGTATAGATCCAGACAGACCTCGTACGGTTTTTTATTGGGGCAAAGAGAAAGTCTCGGATTAATCGCCTCCGTATCTACGTATACTCGTTAAGATAAGTTCGTGTAATTACATTGTGTATATATACTTTTAATTGAAATATAATTGTTTTGTGAATTGCTATACGTATATACCAGTTGCATATCCAATGATGAACAACTATTACTGAGCCCCGTTTGAACCTGAGGAATTCGTAGGATACAAATGACATGTCATTAGGGTTTACATGATTCAATTGCTGGTCCTGAACATCCTATTGATGGCTGAGGTCCGGCATGTGTTGCGAATACTCCACAGCTCGTGTGAGCAGCATCGTGTAGCTATGTTTCAACCCACAACTCGTGTGAGCAGGCCTATTTTCATAGCTCGTGTAAGCATACATGTTCAAGATTTGACGGGTTACAGTTATATGAGTTAGCACACTATGTGTGAGCTATCCCAAGTATCCAATGGTATTCTAATGGTTCAACGGGCATAATTCTGATACGAAATGGTAAGGGTTCATTATGGACTATTACAGGGATACATATGAATTATATGGAAATGATGTTAAATGGTATATGGAAAATTGAATTGGATGATACATGTATATGAAACTTAATTAATTGTTGTGCTCATCCATGATTATTAGTTTGTATATGTATTTACATGGTTAATATGGTTGGTGTATATGTGCTTAGGCATTTGGCCAAATTATGCTAGGATATGCTATGTTTATCTTACCTATTTTATGATTAAATGGTAAGTTTGTTTTAAGTTATATGAACTTACTAAGCTTAAATGCTTACTCTGCGTTATTTTTCGTGTTTTATAATAAATCAGAAGCTTATTCGGGTTAGACGCTTGTTGGAGCTATATCACACTATCTATCGGCTCTTTTAGTACTTTCGGTTGTTTTGATTTTGGTTATAATTGCATGTATAGGTATTTTGGCTAATGTTCGCCATGTGTTTTGAAGTTGAAATGGCCATTTGGTTTGGCTTAAGTTATGGTATTTTGGGGGTGTAATAGATATAGATTTGGCATGTAAATATTAGCTTTAAAATGTGTGATGCTTGGTTTATTATGTTTGAAAAATGGATGATGAAATGATAGTAGTGAATATGCATATTATATATGTTATGTGACTTGTTGTGAATGTGGTGAATTGGTACTTGGTTATGAATGACATATATGAATATTGATGCTAGTAGTTGAATGGTAAATTTAGTACCATTTGGCATGTTTTGGTAAGTGAATTCAATGGTATGAATTGAAGGAAATCTAGTTGGAAGTTAGTTGATCATTTTGACCTAAATGCGTACATGATTTTACATTTTTATATATTGTCATTTGAGGTGCCTAAGGGCATATTGGTTGTATGATATTATACCATATGTATATGACTTGTTTATGCATGATTTTGATGCCTTGTTATGGCTTGTGTATATGTGCAATTTTGGTTGTAGGTATATGCCAAATTAGGTGAGAAAAATGGCTTGTAAAAATGGCCTATTTTCGTCCATATGGGTAGAGACAGGTGTGTTTCTCAGTCGTGTGTGACACACAGCTAGGTGACACGATCGTGTGTCTCTTGTAGCTTTCAAATGGTTGCAAGTCAGGTTATAACATAGCCTAGCACATGGCCTGGCACACGGGCATGTGAGGTTACTTCGAAGGGTACACGACCTAGCACACAGGAGTTTGGCTTGACTGTGTGACCCAAGTCAGTGAGTTACACAGCCATGGACACGGGCTGGGACATGACCGTGTGTTTGTACTTCGAATGCCACACGACCTAAGACACGGGCATGTCTCTTGTCTGTGTGAGTCACATGGCCTGGCCATACGGTCGTGTGACCCTTGCAACTTTGAAAATTTTCAATATTTTCTGAAAAATTCTCTGAGTTTTCGATTTAGTCCTGACTTGTTTCTAACGCGTATTTAGGGCCTCGAGGGCTTGTACAAGAGACAATATGTATGATTTGGATTTGTTTTAATATGATTAATAATATGATTTGAAATGTTTAAAAATTGTATTCGTTTGATATAAAATTTTTGTTAATGCTCCGTAACCTTATTCCAGCAACAGATACGGGTTAGGGGTGTTACATGTTGTGGCTCGATCAAGTGCAGAAGCTGAATATAAGGCCATGGCTCAAGGTGTTTCTGAGCTTTTATGGCTGCAAAAAGTATTGGAAAAACTAAAGTTTTTGAACAAAAATGGATCAACCTTGTACCATGACAAAAAGGTAGCCATCAACATAGCTCAAACTCCAGTACAACACGATAGAACCAAGCACATCAAAATAGATCGTTATTTTGTCAAGGAAAAAGTAGGCAGTGGTGCCTTAAGTCTATTTTATCTAACATTTGAAAAATAGTTGGCAGATGTTTTTACTAAAGGTCTTAAAGGTCTCAATTGTAAGACTCATCATAATCTTTTTTGCAAGTTGGGCGTGCGAGACATCTATGCACTGACTTGAATGGGAGTGTTAAGAATCTTTTGATTATTTGATAGCATTAATTAGTATCTTTAGAGATTACAATAGATTTTTAAAGATTCTAATTAAGAGATATTTTTTCCTTAAGTTGATTCAATCATGTATATATAGTTGTACATATTTCTAAGAAATACATACTTTTAGGGAGGTTTTTTTTCCTCAATACATTAGAGTATTCATCTCTAATTTCATCAGCTGGATATTTCTCAAGTCAATATTGTGGCAAAAATGAAAGAGTGGGTGATAAACTTTGGGGCCACTAAGCACATTCGTAGCAATTGAAATGTGTCTGCCTCATACTCCTAAGTGAAGAAAAGAGAAGAAATAGTCTATCTTGAAGACCCACAAACAATAAATATGCTTAGGAAAGGTAATTTCATACTCAAATTTACTTCTAGAAAAACCCTTAGCTTAAATGATGTGCTCCATGTTCTTGGTTTTCGAACCAATCTAGTTTTTGTTGGGTTATTAGGAAAGACTAGGATAAAATTTTCCTTTGAGTCTGATAAGATCATAATGACTAAAAACAATGTTTTTATGGGTAAAGGTTATTGTAATAATGGGTTGTTTGTTCTTAATGTTTGTGAAATAATAATGGAAAAGCTAATTCTTTACTTCATTAATTTATATTATTTATGGCTTACTAAACTAGGTCATGTGAATATTTCTTATGTTAAAAATATGCAACCACTTTGTTTGATTTCTAGTAATAATAATATTTACATGTAAAATGTTAAATATGTGTTGAATCAAAGTAGACTAAGAAAACTTGTTCATCAACACTTAGAGAAATATAACTTTTAAGCTTTATCCATACATATTTAGTAAACTTAAAACAAGCTTTGACCAGGGGAGGTAAAAGATATTATGTAACATTTATTAATGATTTTTTAAAGATAAACTAAGGTATATTTTCCTATAAATAAATAGAAAGCTTTTGATATGTTTCTTAAGTATAAAGCTAAAATAGAAAATATGTTAAAACAAAAAATTAAAAAAGTTAAATTAAATAGAGGAGGGAAATATGTTTTGTTTAAAAAATTTAGTGAAAAAAGGTAAGCATAATACATAAAGTAACCCCGCCTTATTCACCTAAATCAAATCATGTAGCAGGAAGAAAAATAGAACATCAAAAGAAATGATGAATTGTATGCCTGTTAGTTCTAATCCATCCAAAAATTACAAGGAAAAGTTATTTTATCAGTATGTTACTTACAAAATCAAATCCCTTATAAGAGAACTAGTAAGACTTTTTATGAACTATGGAAGAATTATCTTTCTAACCTAAAATTTTTATAATGTGGGATGTCTAGCTAAAGTTTTGGCACTTGAGCCTAAGTAAAAAAAAAAAAAAAAGGTTCTAAAATTTTTTATTACATGTTCATTGGTTATAATGAACATAACATCGCATATAGATTTCTTGTTGTGCATAGTAAAGTGTTTAATCGTAATACCATATTAGAGGCAAAAAATGCTAATTTTTTTAGCGTGTTTTTCCTTTAAAAGTTGATAAAATTTCTCATGCATCTATTATACAAAATGACTGTGAATATTAACATTTGAGAAGATCTAAAAGGCCTAGAACTGAAAAATCTTTTGAAAATCATTTTTACACTTATTGGGTAGAAATGATCTATTAACTTATTTTGAAGCAATTTATTCTTCTGATGCTACTTTTTAGAATCAAATTCACTTAGGAATTAGTTGATTTGTCTCTTGAAGAAAAATGTATCGATTGCAACTGGATGTTTAAAAAGGAGCTTAAACTTGATGGGTTTACTGAAAAATATAAAGTTAAACCGGTTGCACAAGATTTTACACAAAAATAAAACATAGACAATTTTGATGCTTTTGCTCCAGTGACAAGAATGTCTTCAATTTGAATTTTAATTGTTTTGGCCTTTATACACAACTATTTTTTATACATAAGTGGATGTTAAAAAAATTTAAATGGAGATTTAGAAGAAGAAATTTATATGAAACAATCTAAAGGTTGTGTAAAAGATAAAGTGTGTAAATTTCTCTAATCCTTATATGGCTTGAAACAAGCACCTAAATAGTGGCATGAGAAACTTGATCAAATATTAGTAAATGATAATTTTTCTTCTGTTGAAGTAGATGGATGTGTATATATAAAACTTGATGATAATTGTGTGATTATTTGTTTGTTTGTTGAGGATATGTTAATTTTTAGAACTAATTATGAGTTAGTATTTGACAGAAAGATATTTCCATGCTTTCAAATTTGACATGAAAGATATATGTGAAAGAAATGTTATATTAGGTATTAAAATCATAAGGAAGGTGATAGCATACTATTGTCAAAAGAATATTATGTTGAAGATTTTTTAAAAAAGTTTAGACACTTTGATGTGGAACCCAATAAGTACTTATTATGATGCTAATACTAAAATGAGGAAAACTAAAGGCGATCCTATTGCTCAATCTGAGTATGCACAAATTATCGGAAGTCTAATGCATTTAATAAATTTTACTCGACCAAATATAACATATGTTATATATTAACTAAGTAGATACACACATAACCTAAATCATGAACATTGGATTGCTATAGTCAAATTCAAATTTATGAAATATTTGAAGGGTACGATTAATTATGGTATTTTATTTAGTATATTTGCTATTGTATTAGAAGGATACAATGATGCTAATTAGATTTTAGATTCAGATGAGATATGATCCACTAGTGGTTATATATTAACTCTTGGTGGAGGTGCAATATCGTGGATATCTGCTATGCAAACTATTATAGCAAAAATCTACCATGGAGTCAAAATTTATTACTCTAGAATTGGTTGGTAATGATGTGGAGTGGTTGACAAAATTCTTAGCAAGTATTCTATTAGGTATAAAGCCAATAGTTTTCTATCCATGCATTGTAATTGTCAATTATCAATATTCATTGCAAAGAATAAAACATTCATTGAAAAAAATAGCCAATCTATCTAAGACATGGTATGAGTAACTAGCTCTAAAAAGATGGAATTAAATCAATTGATTACGTGAAGATAGAAGTAAATTTTGTCAATGTAACAACTCGCTTTTTAGTGGTGCCAAAAACGGTGTTTCAGAACCTCGTTTTCCAATGATCAAGTTACTAATTTTTTTATTGATATTTATGACTTTATTTTAGAATTATGTTGAATTTTGGTCTAACAAATTTGTTTAATGAGATAGTTAGTTAGGGTACAAGTGTTTCGATCCTAAAGTCAGTGGTATCAGAAAATGAGGTATCGAGACATCATTTTCGTAAACCAAGCTCGTCAATATTTAATAGTTATTATATAAATGAATTAAATTTTGGATAGGAAATTTAGCCAAATTAGTGATTAATTAAATTGTAAAAAGGGTAAAAATCTAATCACTATAGATTTTTCATTAGTTAATGGACTAATTTAGCAATTAGACTTTTTTTCTTTGATGGTTGGTAGAGGATGATGTATTTTTCCACTACATTAAGTTAAACATACTTATCTTTTAATAATCAAAGATTAATTATGCTAATTGAGGCTAATTAATTATTAAACTTGGTTTTAAAAAAAATTAAAAAGAAAATGAAAGACATTCTCTCCATATTCCCAAAATCAATTAAAAGAAGGGGAAATAGGATTTCCATCATCCAAGCTTAAGTCTTTTAATTTCTAAGGTAATTGAAGACCTTTTCTTATAATTTTTATGTTTTTGAAGTTCCGGGAGCTTTATTTAGCTAACTCGTTGATCAATTTCTAAAGCTATTAAAGTTTTAAAAAGTTTCCATTGTTTAATCTTGAAGCTTTTGGTACTAAATTGATAGATTTTGAGCTTAGATATGAAAAAAGACTAGTTTGTAAAGTGAAAATTGGTAATTTTATACATAAGGACTTAAGTGAAATAATTTTGAATTTACCATGCAATTTCTATGAGTATAGGTTGTTGAGGTTTGTAGAAGGATAAGATTGAGATTGATTTTGAAATCAGAGCTCAAATTTGAAAGTTATAACAATTTCAGTTTTAGCGACTAAATTAAATAAAACATAAAACTTGAGGAAATATCTAGTAAATGAAATTGAATTGATATATAATTATAGTATGTTGTTAAATTATGTTTGGAATTGATAATTGAATTAAATTATGATTTAGATCGAGATTTAAACCAATCAGAAGATATTCGCGGAAAGAGGAAAATTGCAGATTAGTCTCTAGCACCTTATCAGTTGTTGTTTTTGCCAGGTAATTTCGTAGGTAACTTATTATGTTAATTTCAATTATTAAAGTGTTTTAATATCTTGTTTGTAGTTGAGTTGTTGTGGAAATGTTAAGTTTTAATACTGAGTGGATTAAATTGTAAATAGGTAATATAGAACGTTTTTGAATAAATACATGGCAATTGATGGTTATGAAATGTTTATATAGTAAAACAATATGTATAAATGATTATATTAGAGAGATTCAAATGAAAGTATAAAGAACAATGCCATGAGAATTTAGTAAATGTTATAATACGAATAACAAAGCGTTACTGTTTTAAAGGAATTGGGTGCTGGTCAGGGACTACTTTATCAATGGTTGAGATCCAACATATGTTGCGGATTCTCTATAGTTTATACAAGCAGCATTAAATAGAGTTAGCATAACAATCCCGACCTACAACTTGTGAGAGTAGACCCAAATGATACAGACTGGGTGTTGGTCAGAGACTTAGTTATCGATGGCTGAGATCCAACATATGTTGTGGATTCTCTACAGCTTGTGCAAACAGCATCAAATAAAACTTATATGAACAATCCCAACTACAATTTGTGTGAGAAGACTTGAGTTATAAAACTTGTGTAGCAAATTATATGTTACAACTTATGTGAGCAATTCAGTCCTATATATCCCAAATTAAATTATCATAGTTCTTCGGTAAAGCTATGGACAAATTGATAAAGGAATGGTTGGAAAGTCTAATAAGAAACTTAGTTGACATGGTTGTAATATCGTACGAGTTGGAATGGTATAGTACTATAAGGTATATGTATATGATTTAAACACTTTGAGATTATGGTACTAATATGCTAATTTTATGATGGTTTTATGAATTGTACAAATAGGTTTAAGGATGTTAAAGTATTATCATGTTGTGCACCTTTGAATTCCTATTGATTAAATGATATAATACTTAGGTAAGTTAAGTTAAATTTCATATGAACTTACTAAGTATTAGATATACTTAACATTGGTTTCACTTATTTGTAGATTACTGACTGCAGAGCGTAACGATCAGATCACTTTGGAGTTTACACTATCCATCTCTTATTCCGGTAGCCTTTTGATCATTTTGAACTCGGTTATATGTGGCATGTACTTAGGAGTGTCAAGTTATTTGTTATGTAAAATTTGTTTGAGACATAGTTGGTTTGAGTGCTTATGGTGATGTTAATTTGCTCATGTTTAAAGTTTTTGTATATTAATATGCATATATGGGTAGGTACTTATAATAAGTTTAGAATGCTTTAATTAACTTGTTGTTTTGAATGGATAAGTGATATGAAATGGTATAAATCGGTGGAATGGTTTGGAACGATTCATGTATCTTTGTTGTGAATTGGTGCCAATTGTGGCATATTGGTTTAGACGTTTTTGGCGTAGGTATAGGTTGTGTTTAATGCCTCATTTTTGCTATTTTGAAAGATTATATGAAATAAGTGACAAATGACCTTAATATACCAAAAATAGGATTCACGCCGTGACACTGTTTAGTGGTCATCCCGATGATAAAAGGCCTTTAATGTTACATTGAGACAAGGAACCCTGTCATCTCAATGAGGCCAAACAGTGAGTGACGTTGCAATGTCGAGCAGATTGATGTCTTGACGTGAAAAACTATTTTGGTGACGTTAAAACGAAAAACTCCCTCACGTCACAACGTTGTTTTGAACATTTGAAATCTTTGCAGTTTGGTCCTTGTTCTATTTCGAGTCAACTTTTGAGCTTATGAAAGTTCATATAAAGCTCGAGAAAAGTTTATTTTGTACTGAATGACTTATATGATGGTAGTTAATGATTTCTTATTCAATTTATTTGATAAATGTCTATAATTGTTCTATTTTGTACTATAGCATTTTGTAGCTCAGTCTCGGAGACGGGAACGGGCTAGGGGTGTTACAATCGATCCTCTAACTAGATCCCTAAGGAAGAAATTAATAAATGAAACATTGAGGGGAAAGGGAACTACTACCTAATTGTGATAACAATAATAATTGTAACCCAACCTATATGATTGGCAGTCTAAGGAATTAGGTTCATATGGGTAATAACAAATCATTAGTTGATTCATTGAACACTATAAAAAAAGTTATGTTTCTTATGGTGTCAATAGTGTTGGAACTTGCAAAGAAAGTGAGAATGAGTAAAACTCTTAACCAAATTCATATAATTTATAAGTGGTGTATTGATATGAAGAATACAATTGATTGATTGACCTATAATAGTGTGAAGTGAGGCCACTTCTATGAGAATTATGGTAGTCTTTAAACCACTCATGAAAATCTAGGCACACACATGCAATGGTGGAGTCGTTGGCAGGGGTCTCGAGTCCCCATAAAATGGAAAATTTTTCATTTAGGCCCTTTATAATTTATAAAATTTTAAATTAATAATGGTAAAATTATACTTTGGCCCCCTCAAAAATGATAAAAATTTGATTTAATCCTTTAAAAATCATAAAGATATAGACTATTAAAATAGTAAAATTGCATTTTTATTATTGTAAAAATATACAATTTAATTCCGACCCTCTAAAAAATTTTTTTGGCTCCATCATTGCGCACATGGCTTATTAGTCAACAACTGCGATAAAAAATGAATTATAGCTAGGTGTTATGTGATCAATGAGAATGTTAGTTTTGGTTCATAGAAACTCGAAGTTTCATCAATTATTTAGTAAATTATATCTTATTTACCTAAGTTCTGGTTTATGGTGTAAAGGATACTAGAATTACTACAGTATATCAAAGTATTTAGCTAAAATTTTTACCATTACTCTCTAAAATATGTGGGGATTGCTAGGAGTATAATGTATTTTGAAGAGTCTCACATCCTTCAGTTAAGCCTGTTAAAATTTATTTTGAAAGCATTACATACTTTGGGCTTGTAAATGCCCAAATGAGAAGATAAAGATGATGAGTTGAAATCAGTTTTCTCTGCCCCTAGCATGTGATACAAGGCGAAGTTCAGTCCCTTTTTGCTTTTCTCAATTGTCTCAACTTGTTTGACTAATGTTCAAATTTCCAAAGGCATACATTTTTATGTCTTAAATTTAGGCATGCATGGTACTTATAAATACCATCATTACCAACCTTGTAAAATCATCTCACATTTTAGTTTCATTTTTCTCCTCCTTTAGCTTAGTGCTTTTGTTTTTCTTCAAAACAAATAGTGATTTTTAAAATTGAAAGATACGCTCTTAAGAACAGAACAGTCAACTTATGTTTCAACCTCCTTCCTTATTTTCCATCAATATCAATTACTAAGATTCTATTTTTCATGTTTTCTAATTCATAGGTGTTTACAAACAAGCTAAAATACTCCATTTTAAGGCCAATTTTTTTCCACTGTCTCTAAAAAAGGGGCAATCGGAATATGAAATCTTCCCAATTCTTGTAATAAATTGGCGGTCGAATATCAGATATGAAACACAAAATATTGCATTACATATGAAATGATGAATCATGTGTCAACATCGAGTATCTCAATACATCAACAATCTTTACTTTGATGTATTTTTTTTAAAAAAAAATTGAATTAAGAAAAGTTAAAAAAAATAATATATTTATAGCAAATAAGGGTGTAAAATAGATATCTTTTGGCTAAAAACTTTGTGAATTTAGTTCACTAGATGACTCGATTCACATATATTTTATTAGAGTCTTAAAAACCAAACAATTATTTTGGGGAAAATAATTGAATTTGAAATCAGAATTAATCTTATTTATTTGTTAAGTAAACAAGTTTAATTGAGAGAAGTGAAACAATTTCAATTATATTTCAAATTAATACTCAATTGAGTCGATGCAAATTTTAAGCCTTGAATTTTTATTTTAATATAAAAATACACTCGTATCTTTTACTCATCTAAATTCATAACCTAATTGTTACTTGTCATTTTCAATGCATTGCAAGATTCCGGGGATTCTTTCAGCAATTTTGACAGTAGAGAATCTACAATATAAAATCAAATAAATAAAAGGTTTAAATATGATTCTCTCTGCAACTGTTTTGATATGAACTTGATAACTGAAACAAGTTAACTACTCCAACTCAGGCTCATATATGTATATGCTCAAATATTTTCACGACTCTTACCTCTTTCTATTATACCTCCTATATCACTAGTTCAAAAACAATAATATAATAATAGTTGATGGTTTCTTTTTAAAATTTAAAATTTTAGTCTTGACCCAAACAATAATAATAGAATCTGTTTGGTTAAATTCAATTATTAGTCTTGTATTATGCGTACAATTATAGATTTAGTCCATTTTCTCTAATTGGATCATTTTAAATCTTTGTACTTTTCGAATTTCGAAATTTCATTTTTGGCGTAAATGATAGACGTTAATTAATTAATTGAATTTTTAATAACTAATATGTGGAAATAAGAAGTTGAGTGTATAGTAATATGTTTGGCACATTAGAATTAGACATAACTGAACTCCATTTAATGAATTTAACAATTAATGTTTGGTGAAGAATGAAGATTGGAATTTTAAAATTTGCAAAATACAAATACTAAAAATAACCAAATAATCCTCAGTATATTGTAAAATTTACAGACAGAATTTAACCTTTTTTTTTCTTTTCATATTCTTCACATTGGCAAGTTACACGAGGAATTTGATTCTTTCCCAAGCCATTTTCAATCAAGGTATAGCTTATGTAGCTATCAGGATGCTAAATAAAAAATATTCCAATGAATATATAAAAATTGATGAACCTGGAATAATTGAGATACCTGGAACAAATTTAGCTGCTTGATTGCTATTTTGGGTATTTGCAGTAGTAGACTGCTATAGCATATAATGAGAACTAAGGTAAAGAACTTAAAAGTATGGAAATGAAATATTTGGACAAAGAACATAGGCAAACCACTCATGGTTTTTAATTTTTACTGCACCAAGTTCAGAAGTCTCTCAAGAGTACAATCAAAACATAATTAGCTAAATTACATTAGATGCAGAGCAGCTTAGAGAGATAAAGAGGGGAAGGGATGGTTACATAGTGATTTTTAATTTTTTTTATCGGTTGGGGGAAGAACAACTCTGCTAGGAATTTAATCAAACACCTGGAAGGGAATATTTTTTATGTTCCTTGAGTGAAGGGGGTGTTTGAAACTGGAATAGTAACAATTTTGGTAGGTCCATTAATATCATCATCATCAGTGATTGATTTAGCATTGCCTGTGATAGGCAATTCCTGTAGGCCATTGCATTTCACATCTGTTTCCGAGTTTTCCCCATCTTTGCTTTTACCCCACACCACTGTGTAGAGGCCTGTGACTATGATAATAGCTCCAAGAATGCTGAAATTATGGAAAAAGAAGAAAAATAATGAGAAAAACAATGGAGAATCCACTAATGAATAAGATATTTAAGTTGTTTAATGGTTAAATAAAGCAAACGAAGCTACTTGAAAAATGCATTAATTCTGTCACTATCAGCAAAATTTATTATGTTTTAATTTGTAAACTTTGTTATTATCATCCCAGGATGAATAGAATATATGCTTCTGGTGTCAATATTTATCAAAAACAAATGAAAGATCAAGTTGTTTGCACTTTGCACCATACCTTCCAAGGTGGATTTTTTCTGCTAAAATAATTGCCCCTAGTATTGCAGTGATGATCATGCATAGAGGACTGAAAGATGTTACGAAAACCGGCCCTCGTTGCCTGATCACGACTCCTTGCACGTAATACGCAATCCCGGAGTTCACTATCCCCTGATCAATCACAAATTTTGATATTAAAAGTGTTGATATATATCTGTTTCATGTGCATGATCATGGCTGCCAAGAAAAAAAGGCTATGTAGGGGGCACTTACAGAGTAGGATGCGGCGAGTAGCCTCGAGTCCCACCCGAGTTTCCACGCACTTAGGTCGCGAACCATAATGAGTGACACAATTGCATCTTCAATCATCCCCATGAAACATATCCATGCTGTAAGGGATAGCTCTGCAGGGTACTTCTTCAATGTGAAGGACTGAACCAGAAACCAAAACAAAAGCATTAGATCAAACATAAGTAGTTTCAATCAACTTTATTTTTTTTTTTTTTTTTTTTTTTTCATTCAAGGGTTCATCGGATTCGGACTCACTTGCAATATAAAGAAACCTGCCCAGCTGCAGATGCTTCCAAGAAGCATTATTGTGCCAGTAACCCAATGTTTATCTGCGGATTCGGTGGCGGTTCCTTGGTGAACAGCTCCCCCTGATTTGATGAAGTCAATAATGGGACCTTTGTATAAAGTCATCACCATTGCTCCTATGACTGTAATTGCTGTTCCAATGATCTTTGCTAAACTTCTTATTTTCTTCACATTGACCTTCTCTAACCTGAATTCCACCGATAAATTCCTTTAATATCTTGATGGAAAATTTTAAGCTATTTGATGTGGGGTGCAATGGCATTTTTTTTCTCACCTGAAAATCATTGCCAATATGAAGGTAACAGCAGGAAGCATGTTGACAAAAGCTGATGAATATGTTGCTGTTGTTAACTTCATCCCCAGATAGTAAAAGTTTTGGTCCAGCACTGGCCTGAAACATCCCATCAATAATGTTTAATTACTTATTATATGTATGCATGAAATTATGCATTTATTTGCATGAAGATACAAAAGGAAGGGAGTTTAGAGCATTACTCTAGGAAACCAAGAGCTACAATCCTGAGGAAGACAGGGAGGGTCATCTTTGGCCTTATTTTCCTGCATAAAAGAATGGAAAGCAACAATAAGGTTAAGAGAGTTGAAGAAATATGAACGCGTTCGTGATAGAGGAGCCATTGCGGTTTAAATCGTAACCGCAAGGTGGCATTACAACCTTTCGAGAACAATGGCAAAGGGTGCAATGACAATGGTGGCGACGACATGTCGGTACGTGGCGAGGATGAAATTGCTCATTCCATGCTTCAAACAAACCATGGAGACTATGTACATCCCTGCATATCCAAACTGCAGGGAGACCATTGCAAGGTATGGTTTCATTGTGTTAAACCCATTAAACAAAGCTGCAAATGGCGATCGGCCTCCCATTGGTTTTCTCTCTATTACCTCTCTCTAGTTTGCTCTTAGGCTGCCAACTTCACGAATGAGAAATGGTCCTTTTATAGGCAACAAAACAAAGTAAGTGAAACCCAAGATGAGTTTAAAGTCGGAATTTCAATATCGGTAATTTCTTTTCTAAATTTGGATACCAATAATATAAGGGCTGCACTAACTCTCAATTTCGATTACCTTATCCTTTAAGCAAAAAGATTCAGCACTATTCTCATAACCTTCACTTTAATAATAGAATAAGAGAAAAAAAATATTTTAAAAAATAGTGAAAAAAAAGAAGAAATATGTTTATATGGATCTTTATGAATATGATGCTTTTTTTTAGGGAAGTGGGCATTTGATTCATTGACCACCAAATGATGTTTAGGTTAAGTGCGTATGATGCATGCAAAAGCTATTTGGCTTTATGTGTTTGATTGTTTGGGTGCTATGAATGTTTGGCCACCATTCTAACTTGTTTGTATTAAAAATATAATAATAACTCTCTTTTCTTTTCCTTTTCATAAAATTTACTATGATTTAGGGTTTTTATATTGTTTCTAATTATTTTTCAAAAATATTTTTGAATAAAATAATATTATTGCAGTCATAAGTAATATTAAAATAAACAGTTTTATGAAAAAAGCAATTTTAAAATCAAATAACTCAAACCTTAGTAAAAGCAATTTAATAATTCAATTTAGTGGCCAATTGAGTTTTAACTTAATTGGTATCAATATTGCTGTTAGTACAAGAGGATATGAATTCGAGTGCGCTGAAGCGCATTATCCTCTTATTGAAGGGTTGAGAGGGGCCATGGACAATTTTAGACATTGTATAAAAAAAACAAAAACAAAAGCTAAGAATCATAATACTACACTCATATAAAAAAAATTACTTAAAAAAATCTACTTTAGTACAAATGAATTTGACTTTTATTTATGAGAACTTTATAACGCTGAAGTCAAATTTGAGGAACTTTTGGGGAGGCATTTCATAAACCTCATGCATGAATGTGGGAATTTGAAGCTCAAAAGTTCTTCCTAAACATTAGGGAATGATTTGGTGATTATCATTTAATCACTTAGATTAAGAGTATCTCTGACTTCCAATTTATATGTGTGAAAATGAAATCAATATTCCTTTTATTCTCTTCAATAAAAAATTTCAAATGTGACAAAAGAAAAAGGGAAAATATATATATATTCTTTACTTCCCATGGCCCTGCTGGCTGCTTTTGCCTCTTCATTTTTATTTTTGGCCAAAGCCTTAAAAATTTCATTTCATTGTCAATAAATTCATTTGCTTTCTATGTAGCAAAAATTTGGAACAAACCCTTTGTTGCATCTTTTCATAATTCGCCCAAAATTTTGTCATGTCTTATCTATCAATTCCAATGTGAATAAAAGAAGAAAAAAAGAATTCTCCTTTACTACTCAAAGTTTCTTTTTTTTTTTCTCTTTTCAACCAACTGGGAAAAGTAAATGAATTGGAATATTTACTAGATTATGATAACTGAGCAAATATTAATAATCAACCCATTATTTAAATTAGTTGATTTATTGGATGGGTTTGTCTACAATAATATAACGAAAGGCAACAATATCTACTTCCATGGTTGATAGCAATCAAGTCAAGTGCATGAATATTTTGATTTTTCTTCAATCCATATGAGGTATAATTCTCATGCCATTAACTATCTTTTAACTCACTCGTAAATTCTAAAAAAAGAGAAAAATCGTGTTACTCAATTGAAAATATTAATCATTAGAAACAAGTAGATGTAATAATGAAAGTTATATATCAAAATTAGCTTTTAATTGACTTGTTATATCACTGGAATTGAAAAATGACTAAAAGTTTAAATAAAAAAATTTAATATAAGGATGTTTTTATTTTTTTTATACAAAATACATTTTTAATGTGGGATTTGAACATATAACATTATATTCTTAAAGTTTTGATTTATGATCTCTTTGGATAGGCTGTGAGATTGAGTGACACCTCGAACTTGGCTTAGGAGTTCCAGAAATTTCGGAGATCACATTAGGCACTGGAGTGACATAGACTAGAAACAGTACACTTACACTTAGGACCAACTATTCACTTTTCATCCAACTCAGCCCAACATAGGGGTGTTTCACTCCTCCTTCCATACACTTCTTTGAAAGGCACCATCTGAATACTTGCTTAGTAACTATTATTATAAGGACCTCTGTCAATGTTAAGTAACGTTCCCAACTAAATGCGAACTCCAAAACACAGCTTTGCAACATGCCTTCCAACACTTGTATTACTCTATTAGATTGGTCATCTGTTTGAGGATGATAAGCAATACTGAATTGAAGCTTCTAACCCAAAGCTTCTTGTAACAGCCCGGTTTTAGCTTAATCGGAATAGTGATTTCGAAACTACAAATCCAAAGTTGTAAAATTATTTTAATATTATTTTTGGTGTCTACAACATGTTATTTGATATGTGTGAAATTTTCGTGATTTAATTTTACTGATTGGTTAGCTAATTTGCTAAAAAGGACTTAATCGCGTAAAATGTAAAAGTGGTATACTAATTGTTTAAGCGTTTATTTGCTATGATTAATTAATTATGAAGCCCTTATGTGGTTATTTGACCCTTGGTTAATTGAGTGGATGGTTTTGGGTTTATAATATATAGTTTTCATATTAAATTATATAGGTTAGTTTTGTAAATAGCAATATAAGTTAATATAATAAAACATAAAGTAAAAACCATGCATGTTTATCTTATTTTTGGCCGAAACTCAAGGAAAAAGAAAACTTTTGAAGGCTTTAAGGTTCGGCACACTTGGGAGTTTGATTTAGGTATGTAGTTTGCTCGGTTTTTGATAATTTTTACGTTTTTGAGATCATTACTTCGAATACTAGCTAGCCCATGCTTGAATTTTTGAATTTGTTGATATATTCATGATTTTAAATTGATAATAGCTTGATTTTTTTGTTGTTAGATGATGAAAAATAAATATTTGTTGAAAGATTATTATGTTTAATTAAGTGATTTTTGATAAAAAAAATGCTTATTAAGGATTAAATTATGAAATTTACAAATTGAGGGGTCAAAATGTGACATAAAGAAATTAATGGGCTGCTAGGGACCTAGGGAGAATTTGGCCTAACTAGAGTTTAATGAAATTTTGAGTATTTTGTGTTGCGTTGAAATAGGAACTAAATTGTGAAAATGTGAAATGTTAGGGGCTAAAGTGAAAAATGCCCATTTATGTGTTTTGGATGAAATTGAATGAATTTGTAATTAAATAAGTTAACTTTGAAATGATTTAGATCAAGAAAAGAAGAAATCAAATTTGGATTGGGGGAAGTCGAAAGTTGTCGAATAGTCGTTCCGGTCCATTCATGTCCATACGAGGTAAGTTCATATGCAAATAAATGTTTTTAAATTTAAATTTATATATTCCCGAATTGAATTGTATAGTTATACATATTGCCAAATTGAATTGAGCATTGGAGGACTTGATTAGTGCATGAATTGAGTGAACTACGAAGTCGAAAGTCTCGTATGAGCCTTAGGAATAGTTTAGGATATTGATGTCATGACATTAGGATTTCCGATATATGATTAGTGTAAGACCATGTCTGGGGCATGGGCATCGAAGTGAGAAAACGTGTAAGACCATGTTTGGGACATTGGCATCGTATATGATTCATGTAAGACCCTATCTAGGACAGAGGCATCGATATGTGATAATATGTAAGACCATATCTGGTGTAACAGGCTATTTTGCCCGGCCCAAGCCCAAATTAAGGAAACAAAACCAAAACTAAAATAAAACATAATAAGGTCCATTACAAAAATCAAGTCCAATTACAAGTCTGAACAAAAACCACGGCCCAAATTACATTACAACCCAAAACAATTGTAAGCCCAGTGGCCTAAAATTTTAAACACTTTCAGGAACTACGAAACCCTAGCGCACTGTTCCTCACGTGGTGTTAGCGCGTCCACGCCCGCGCCTCGTCCCGAGGCCTGGCTCCTCTGCTGCCCCGTCCCATCACCTCCGTCAACGGCTGCAAACAAGCAAAAACAAGGACAACAGAAACGCAAGCAATAGTAGCAAAAGAATACGAAAATATTGTATTTCATTCGGCTATAAAGCCACCACAAATATGTATTTTTAGGGGGATTTTTTAAATGAAAAAAAACAGCAATAAGAAAGATCAAAGGTTTTCTTCATTTCTTTGTTTATTTTTTTTACTTTTTATTTTATTTTATTTACTTTTTTCGTTATTTTACATATATGAAAATCAAAAAAGGGAAAAAAGAAGAGCTTTACCTAAACCTCCGTGGTTGCGGTGTCGGAAAACCCTCCTCTGTCGTCGGAACTAGGCCCAAAAAGGGGGGATCAAAGGCCTTTTCTTATCGGTTCTTCGCGCTTTGAAAGTTTGGCCTTCGAAGACGCTTCAAAACTGGGCTAAAAAGCTCGTTATCCGCAACGCCGGCCATTGGCCACGGCGGCGGTAAGGTGGTCCAATAGAGGCCTTTAGATTGGTCGGATATTGGGGAGAGAAAGAGTTTAGAGTTTTTTTTAGAAAGAAGGTTAAAAAAAAAAAAAACTAGAACTCGGTTTAAATAGGGGTAACAAAACGGTACTGTTTTGGGCCTTATGCCCCAGGCGCGAAACGGCACCATTTAAGCCATGCCCGTGATCCGACCCGACCCGCTCTTGGGGATCCACCATGTTTTTGTTTAAAAGGGGTTATTTACCCTTTTGATCCTTCCGTATTTTTGGTTGTTTTAATTTAGTCCTTTTTTTGCCTTTTAATTTTACCCTGTAATTTTAGCACTATTTCATTTCAGTCCTCTTTGAAACGGAGATCCGCGTGTTTTTGTTTAAAAGGGGTTATTTACCCTTTTGATCTTTCCACATTTTTGGGTTGTTTTAATTTAGTCCTTTTTTTGCCTTTTAATTTTACCCTGTAATTTTAGCACTTTTTCATTTCAGTCTTCTTCGAAACAGAGTGCATATGGACAAGGGGACTATTGCCTAATTGGTCCTTGTCCCTCCTTCACGCATTTGATTTTAATCCCTTAATCCATTTTACTTTATTTTTATTTTATGATTTTTACTTTAAATTCTGTTTAGATCACGATTTAGTCCCTTGCTTTCAATCTTTTATATTTTATTTTCTTTCGTATTTGTTTATTTATTTATTCATTTATCCACTTATTTCTTTTTTTTTTGTTTTTTTGTTGTTTCTTCTTATTATTATTGTTATTTGTTGTCCATTCATGTATTTTATTTACAAACTGCACCCTTAATTCCATTTATATTTTAATTTAGTCCTTTATTTTCAATATGTTATAAATTATCTGCTTCAATCATTTTGCGATTTATAATTTGTTTTTTTATTATTCGAATTTCAATTTAATTCTTTATTTATTATTTTCAACTTTTCATTAGTTTTTTTGTGTTATTTAATTAGTCATTTTTATATTTATTATTGTAACATTGACTTCTCATGCTTTTTATTGTTTACGTTTTATTTTTATATTGTTCATATTTACACATCTCTTATTCATTATTTGTACATACTTCATTCATCATCTATTTATATTTGTACATGTTATTTACATTTATCAGCATTATTTAGTATCTTTCACTTCCATTTTTTTTATATACTTATTTTAAATTTTACTCATTTATCTTTATCATGATACGATTACTAATACTAACCAAATTTATATTATTATGGTATTTCTTATTTATTTATAGCATCCCTATATCAAGCATTAGGTTTTAAAATCATCCATTTGTACTTTAAGTTCGAATAAATTAAATACATATTGTTCAAATACTACATTCGATGTTATTCAAAAAAGGAAAGACTTCAAAATAATGTAATATTCCGTATCTGGGAATTTGAGAAAATCGTGCCCTAACTTATTGGGTTTCGATTTTTCTCATTTAACCTAAATAACAAAATATCCTTTTAAAATAGCAATACAAGTTTTGAATAAAAAAGCTTATTCTCGAGAATTCGAGATATTGTGTCTTAACATATTGGATGTGACATCTTGTTACCTCAAGATAATATTTTCTAAATCGAGGCAATATTTTGTATTTAGAAATTTGAGAAATCGTGCCCTAACGTATTGGGTTTCGATTTTTCTCATTGACTCTAAGTAACCGAATATCCTTTCAAAATTAAAATACATGAGCTTTAAACAAAATGCAAGTTTAGCCTCAGGGGTCGAGGTGTTGTGTCTTAACGTACTGGATGTGACATTTTACCCTGAGATGAGACGGCCTTTGACATGTGTTCTAATTTATCCAAATGATTTTTTTTAAAAATTAATACAAAGAGGGATTGTATTTTAAATTCTTTCAAGTTTTCAAATCTTCGACACTAGGACACTGATTAATCAATTAGGTACCAATTTTGGGCATATCGAGGGTGCTAATCCTTCCTCGTGCATAACCGACTCTTGAACCCGCCTTTCTGATTTTCGTAGACCAAAATCGTTACTTTGATAAATCAAACTGTTTATTAAAAACAACCACTTTTCAAGGTGATCCGATCACACCTCAACAAAAAAAGATTGGTGGCGACTCTTGTTTTTCGTTTTCACTTTCAAAATCAAAGTCAACCCCGTTTTCAAAAAATGGTTTCGACATCTGGGATATGGCATTGTATGTGATATATGTGTTTTCATTAATGATTCTGAATGATTCAATGGGCAATGTCAAAATGAGACCGAATGTGAATTTGAGCTAAATAATTCAGGTACGTACGAGGTTTATACGAATATTGAAAAAAAAAGTAAGTGTGGATACTTAATGTGATCATATCAACTATATGAGAAATGTGATTATATATGAGTATGGAACTAATTAGGTTCAACTATTTTGAATTGAGTTATGAATGTTCTTGTGATAATTTATTTGCTTATGGCTTACTAAGCTTTCAAAGCTTACTTTGTGTATTCTTTCTTTTTTTTTTTATAGATATATAAAGTTAGCTCAAGCTCGGGGATCGTCAAGGATCATCATCATACTATCAATCAGCATTTTGGTACTTTAAAAGCTTGAACTTATGGCATATGGCATGTATAGGCTAGTTTTGATATGTTTGGTTTTGAAGTTTGTGTATTTATAGCCATGCGAAAATGGCTTGATCATGATGTTAATGCTTGTGCGTATTCGGTCATGTCTTAAGCTTATTTTGGAAGTATGTTTCATGGTATATACGTTTGTGATGTTTGGCTATATGATTAGGTAATGAAAAATGGTAAGTATGATGTATAATCGGCTTTTTAGTTAGCTCATTTTGGAAGTATGAAAAGTGGTATAATTTGGGTGGTGGATAATTGTATAAATTGGCTTGATAATAAGGTAAAATGATGAATATATTTGATTGTGAATTGGCTATTTTGGTTCGGTTTGTAATGGCAAAGTATGCACATATATTAAGCTTGAATGGTTGGTTATTTAGGTTCGGTTTTTAATGGTTCATTTGATGGTTGAAAGGGTAATGCCTAGACATGATTTTTAGCATGCAAACTAGGCATGATATGTTTTATTATTGGTGTTCGAAAATGGTTCAAATTGATATGGTAATATGTGTATAAATTGAAATGTGAAAAGAGGTATAATTGGTCATGTGATATTGCTAGTAATTATCTTTTATGTTAATGGAAATTAAGCTGTGTGATATGGTCGAGTTGGTTTAATATATAAATGTGTAAAGCTTATAAATTTGGTATACTTGATTCGGTAATTGAGCTTAGGAATAGCTATTGTTACTATAGCATAGTGCTCATGAAATTGTAATGTACTAAAACTATATTTGACCATTTGGTGATAATTGTTAATGACTTATGTCAGAGTAACTAATAGGTTGTATAATATGGATTGGTTTGACTTGGTTTGTTAATGCACTTAGGTTTATGAAATGATACGTTTAATAATTAGCCATTGAATTATATATATACAAAAGAATGAGATGAAATATGTGTTTGATATATGGAATAAAATATGCTTGATCTTAAATTTGGTATTTGAATACCATGTATGTGAGGTCTTTTTGATTCGAGTATTTTATTCATAAAGTGCAGGTAACATTGCTTTGTTGTATGTTGGTTGATTCGGATATAGGATTAAATAAATGATATTGTTTTGATTGAGTTTAGAAACTGTAACGCCCCCAACCCAAATCTGTCACCGGAATAGAGTTATGGAGCATTACCGGAGTTACTAATTTAGAACCAATTAAAATCAAACATATTGTCCCCTAAACGTACTTATTTTTCTCGACATGTTTTACTTGAATTTTATTACTCATCTCAGTATGCTTAATTTTTTTTCTTGTATCATCGTATAAAAAATAATCACATATTTACATGTCAAGATGAATATCATTTTCTTGCCATTTTTTTTTCATAAACTTAAATCAAGTAATTCATTATATCAAGATTTCATGTATTTAAAAATACAATTCAAGCTAAACTAATTTACCTCGTTGCTTGTTTATGTTTATAATTTCACTAATCCGATATCTTTTTTTTCCACGTTTAAGTCTCGTATTTTAGTTGCACGGATCTTTATAAATAAATTTAATTATCATTTTCATTCATTTCATATTCTAATACATTTAATTATTCCTCTATGCAAAATTTCTATTTTACCCTTAAAACTTTTAATTAATTACAATTTCATCCTTGATTCAGAAAAATAAAATTATTATCATTTAATCCTTGTTTACAACTTTATTCTTATAAATATTGATAAGAGCCCATGAATTTTATGAAATATTAGAATCTTCCATAATTTCAACACTTTTCAATTTAATCCCTAAAACATGTTTTCGTCTGATCTTGATCTAAATTAATATTTTCATTCAATTTTGTAATTTAAATAATAAAATAATCCATTACATGCAATTTGATCATTTTTGACATTTTTACAAAATCGCCCAATAAGTTCTACTTTTATTCAATTTAGTCCCTGAACCTAAAACATGCAAATTAGCCATGCTAGTTGAATATTCAGACATATTTTCCTCCTCCTCCACTCCATTCCACATCCTTAGTATAAATAATACACTTGTAAGTAACATTATCTATAATTTTTACTATTTACTTATGCACATATTCAAGCTGTCCATCCGTGTCATAGTCACTAAATTATTTTTATCTTGAGCTAAAGAACTCAAAATTAAGATCCATAAATTTTCCTTGAAACTAGACTCACGTATCTTCTTACCATAATTTTTCCAGAATTTTTGGTGTGGCCAATTAGTACAGTTTATTAGTTAAACCCTCCCCTGTTTCGCTACTTGACAACCCTGACCACTCTTCACTAAAATTTCAATTTCTCTTTATACAGAATTAAAAATATGTTCATGTTTATTTCTTATAAAAATAGATTCAATAAGGATTCCAACCATACAAATTATGTTCCATAAATATTTTTGTACAATTTTTAATTATTTTTACAAATCAGAACAGGGGATCACGAAATCAATCTGAACCAGTCTCACAAAAATGTAAATATCTCAAGATACAAAATTCCTTTGCTTTCTCTATTTCTTTCAAATGAAAATACACTCAACAAGCTTTAATTTTATATCTCATTCAACTTCTAATTCAATTTATACCATTTTTGGTGATTTTTCAAAGTTAGACAATTGCTGCTGTCCAAAACTGCTTTAGTGTAACATGTTGATTTCTATTTTGTCCCAAATTCCACAATTCATACAATTCAATCCTTACACAATTAACCCCTCAATTGAGCTAAATTTCTCATTTAATACTTTTCTCTATCATTTTTAAACTACTTCATAACCTTTGAAATTCAGAATTTTAATACTAGGCCTTAATTTCAACTCTTTCATAATTAGGTCCTAAAACCAATTTCCATCAACTTTACTTGATAAAATCATCATATAACAAAATTAAAGCTACAATTCAATATTTATTCATCATATGCTTCCAACACTAATCCACATCAACTTTAAAAATTAGCCATGGAATCAAAAACTAATGAATTAATAAGTTGGACCCAATTGTAAAAGTCCAAAAACATAGAAATTTCAAGGAGAGAGCAAGAATTAAACTTACATGAAGCTAGAGTATGAAAAACCAGCTTGAACCTTCTTCCATGGCTGTTTCTCAGCCGATGAGAATGAAAAAAAATGAAGAGAATTCTAGATATTCCAAATTGGTCCCATTTTTATTTAACTACTTTTGGTAATTTTCCAATTTTGCCCTTATTTCACCCGTTTCCTTATTTTTCTCAGCTATTGCCCCCAAAATATCTCCTTTGGGCTTATTTGCACTTTAGGTCCTTCCTCTTTTGACAATTGAGCTATTTAATCTTTCTAGCAACTTTTACACATTTTCCAATTTAGTCTTTTTTATTTAATTAACCACCCAAACGTCAAAATTTTATAACGAAATTTTAATGTTATCTTATTGACAGTCCGTAAATATTCACAAAAATATTTATAGCTCGGTCTATAACACCGAGATCTCGATACCTCTTTTTCTCGATATTTTGACCAAATAATTTTTATAAAACACAATTTACTATTTCAAAAATCTTTTAAAAACTACATTTGGCTCGTAAATATTAAATAATATTATATACAGGTTCATTTATCAAATTCGGTGGTCTCGAACCACAATTCCCGATATTACTGAAATTTGGGTTATTACAGAAACTGGGTTCGTATATGTATTATAAATAATAAAGCATGATTAATTTTTTTATATGTGGTTTAATGGTTCATATGTGCACATTTGAATTATATGAACATAGTAAATTGTTGCTATCCAAGTTTGAAAATTTTTGTCAAGAAGTTGATATGTCTTTGTACATGTAATATTATATGACTGTTCTGAGTTGTGTTTTTGATCAGTAATGCCTCGTAATCCTAATCCGGCGACAGATACGGGTTAGGGGTGTTACATTTCTTGCAAACTCTTCCAAAATCTTGAAGTGAATTGAGGATCTCGATCGGAAGTAATGGAAACTAACACACCCTGTAATCTCACTATCTTAGCAATGTAAATCTTTACGAGCCTTTGCAAAGTATAGTCATGCGAACAACTAGAAAATGTGCACTCTTCGTAAGGCGATCTACAGTCACCCAAATAACATCCTTCTTATTCACAATCAATGGCAAGTCTGACACAAAATTCATGGTGATCCTTTCCCACTTCCATTATGGAATTTTGAGTGGCTAAAGCAATCCTAAAGGATACTGATGCTCTGCTTTGACCTTCTAGAAAATTAGGTACTTCTCTATAAATTTTGTAACAGTTTGCTTCAAACCAGGCCACCAATAGAGTTCGCGAAGGTCACAGTACATCCTGTTACTTCTTGGGTGCATTGCGTATAGACTATTGTTGGCTTCCCTGAGGATAACATGTTGCAACTCCTTATTTCTTGGCACACAAAATCTTCCATGGAAACAGAGTATCCTTTCATAAGACAACCTTCAAAACTATTATTGAGGCTGACATTCATAAGACAACCTTCAAAACTCATAAAAGGCCATTATGAGTTTTTGATGATGCCTTTTGGGCTCATCAATGCTCCTTTCAACTTCCAGGCCCTCATGAATGCCATTTTTAAGCTATTATTAAGGAAGACAGTTCTAGTCCTTTTTTATGATATACTGGTGTATTTCACTACTTGGCTGGAGCATATTGCCCATATTAAAGAAGTTTTCTTAATATTAAGGCAGTATTAACTTTATGCCAAGTAAAGAAAATACTTTTTTGGCATTGTCCAAGTAGAGTATCTTGGCCACATCATTTCTTAAGTAACAGTGGCCACAGACCAAACCAAGGTGAAGTGTGTGGGCAAGTGACCAATTCCTACTTTCATCAAAGAATTGAAGAGTTTTTTAGGCCTCTCAGGATACTATCACAAATTCATTAGGCACTATGCCATAATGACAAGACCTTTAACCAATCTGCTTAAGAAAAATGCTTATGGATGGAGTTATCAAGTTACTGCTACATTATGTTCAACATCAGTCTTTGTACTCCTTAATTTCTAACTTGAATTCTATGTGGATACTGATGCATCAAGGTATGGAGTAAGAGTAGTGCTTCAACAAAAAGGAAGACTAACGGCTTTCTTTAGTAAGAGCCTTGGGGTTAGGCACCAATCCCTGTCTATATATGAAAAGGAAATGCCTGTTGTATTGTTGGTTGTCAGGAAGTGACATGTATACAAGGTAGGAAGGCACTTCAAAATAAGAACTGTTTGCTAAATTTGCATTTTCTATTTGACTAGCTTGCAATTACCCCTTTCTAGTAGCGTTGGATGGCTAAAATACTGGGCTACGACTACGAAGTGGTGTATAGGTAGGGCTCGAGTAATGCTGTAGCTAATGCACTATCTAGAAACTAGTCTTTATTAAATGGGCAATTATTGTAATTTTCTGGCATTACCATTAATTCTAGTTTGCTATCTAGGGTGAAAACATCTTATCAGTCTAATGTTAAGGTTAACAAAATTTTTCTGGAGGTTCAACACCATAGCACCAAGCACCCTAAATACTCCTAGGATGGGAGGTTTCTAAGAAGAAATGGGAATATTGTGGTGGGAAAAGTTAAAGAGCTCAAGAAAGAGTTGTTCCAGCACTTTCATGCTAGTGTCATTGGGGGACATTTTGGGGTTCTTGCTTTAAGGAATAGAATGGAAAGCTTATTGTATTGGAAAATGGATGACTAGAGATGTCAAAAAGTGGGTGAGAGTGTGCCTTACATGTCAAAGGTGCAAATATGTGAATGTAGCCAAGCCACAGTTGTTGCAACCTCTACCAGTACCTGGTCATCCACCAACATGGATTTTATAGAAAGCCTCACTTATTCCAAAGGCAAGAATGCCATCTTTTTTGTGGTAGGCTGTTCTTACCAAGTATAGTAATTTCTTGTCCCTCTCCTATCCTTTCACTGCTATCGCAATAGCATAGGAGTACATGGACCACATTCATAAACTGCATGGGATACCTAATTCAACTGTCTCAGATAGGGAAAAAATTTTATCAACAACTTTTGGCAGGATCTGTTCAGGGGGCTGGGAACCAAGTTACAACTTTCCACTACTTATCATCCTGAGACAGTTGTCCAAACCGAGGTGTTGAATCGATGTCTTGAAGGATATTTAAGGTGCATGTTTGGGGAGAAGCCTAGTGACTGGCAGTGTTGGCTTCTATTGGTTGAGTGGTAATACAACTCCACTTTCCACTCAACCATATAAGTCCCTATGAGGCCTTGTACGGTCAACCTCTATCTCACCACATGCCTTACCTTGTTGGAGCATCACCAATAGCCACTGTGGATAAGAGCCTCTAACACTGTTAACTTACTAGAAAATTGTTGCAATTCCATTTGAAGCGTGCCCACGATAGGATGAAACAGCAAAAAAATAGACACATGAGTGACATACAATTTAGTGTAAGAGAATTGGTTTATTAGAAGGTACAACCATATCGACATTATTCTATTAGGAGGGTGCTAAATTAAAAGCTCTCTCTTAAATACTTTGGCCCTTTTGTTGTTGAATCTCAAGTAAGGAAGGTAGTTTATCAACTACAATTGCCACAGGGATCTCGAGTGCACCCTACCTTTCATGTTTCACAGCTTAAGAAACATGTGGAAGTTGCCCCAGTCCAAGTTGTTTTGCCAATGGTTAATATCCATGGAACTTGGGCTAAAGAACCTGTTTGGATTTTAGATCATCAAATGGTTAAAAGACGGAACAACGCAATCACGAAAATGTTGGTAGAGTGAGCCAACTCATTTCCAAATGATACCACCAGGGAATCCTTGCAACAACTAAGAGATACCTTCCTTCATATTGATCATTGAGGACAAAGATTGTTTGAATGAGGTAATTGTTATGGGTCAAAACTGAATTAAGAAAAACTAAAACAAATAGGTGGAACCGTGCATTTTAGTATAGCCAAATTAATGAAACAGTGCGCAGTCCTTTATGAAAACAAGGTGTTTTAGGGCCATCGATAGTACCGGTAGTTAACTAACTTTTGAAACAAAATTCATTTTCATTTTACTTCTTTATATTATGTTGTAAAAGGGCAAAGAGGTTATCAATTGTAGTTGCACACAAATTTTCTTCCCTCTTGTTTCTTTTTTCTTCAATTCTTCTTCCTTCTTTTATGTTCCCAATTTTTTTTTTGTATTAAGGTGCATTGCCGATTTAGGGAGTTGGAATTCACTATAAATAGCTTTGAGGATAGCGAGAGGGATAAGAAGGGAAGCAAAGGAGGCTTTGACAAAAGTTGCAATTCCAGAAACCCCTCACTGAAGATGGCTAGATTAAAAGTTAGCAAAGAAGAAATTAAAAAAAAGGCGTTAATTTAGGTTTTTTTTACATGACTTTTGGGATTTTACTAAATAAGGTCTTTTAGTTTGGAAAAAAAAAATCAAATTGGGTTAAATTTTTTTTAGTAATTTTAAATGTCTATACATTTTAAAAAAAAAATAAAAATAAATTGTTTATTAAAAAATCCTCCCACCAAATGGCGCTTGTATGCTATCCATATACTAATTTGCCGGTAAAAGTTCATTTTTACTGACACAATTTTTATTCAGTCTGACTAAGCAATATCTTTTCAGTCAAACTTATTCAACAATCGGTAAATACAGGTAAAAATATTCACGGCTTAAATCCATCAATCTACATTTATTTACACCAAAGGATTAAAGCCGCCAGTATAGGCTTTTGTCAGTACATGACTTTTTTTTAGTGATAATATTAAAATGATAAAAATAATTAAATCATGTCTATATTAAATAATAAAATTAAAATAGTATAAATTTAAATAATAATTAAAAGTTATTAAAATTAATACTTATATTAGAAATAAAATATTAAAAATTATTTAATTGGAATAAGTGGAAGTGGACTTTTTCTGTAAATATTTGGAATAAATTTAATTATTATAATCGATATTGTTGAGAAAAGTTTACCTGAATATTATTCCGCCTCAAACGTAACTATACTTAGACTGGATAGGTGGCAGCTTCACTGGACACCTTGTGCTCCAGTTGAAAATTGGACGTTGTGGGATAAGTTTTCTTCATTAAAGGAGTAGTACCAAATAGCCTCCAAACTCATGTTGTGGTGAGATTAGAAATAAAAAATGAAAGGTTAAATTTTATTGATTTCATTGCATTATAGCTGGGTTTAATTTCGAAAAAATCCTTAAATGTTATGGTTCATGGAGATTAATTTATTCGGAAATTTGTGACCTTTTAATAATGTTATTTTTAAGATTCAAACTTGTATTTTCTCTTGATAATGTAATATACTTTACCACTGCACCTAACGTTATTGATATAATTAAGTGAAGAATAAAATTTCATGTTAAAAGATATATATATATATATATATATATGACCACTAGTTCTATCACACAGCCACTATATGGGTTGGACAAAAAAAATCACTATATGGGTGAAAAATATAAATAAGGTAAATGATTAATTAATATTTTTAAAAAGATAATAATTATAGATAAAATAAAAAAAATGTTGCACAATTATTGATAAAAAATATATACATAAAAAAAGGAGTAGTTACTTTTATTTAAAAAAAACATTTTAAAAAATAAAACTAATTTTCATTTATTAAAACTAAGACTCCTCTATTTATATTGTTATTATTATTTTAGTAATTGAGTTAATATGGATATTATTTAATTATATAATAATAATGTTGAATAAGGAGCATAAAACCACATGGGGGGGGGGGGGGGATGCAAAGTTGCATGCATGGTTTGGCCTTGGGATTCCATACCCGAGAATCGAATTGGGTTGGTCGAATCCCATGTCCTAGGGATTCCATAGACATATGCCAATTATAGTTCTTCGAGGGTTGGCAACACATTTGTAGTTTTCTTACACGATTCCATTCATCCAGAGTTAATATTCACACATAATAAGAATACATTAGCATCACATATATACACCCACTACATTTAAAGAAAACTATCTAAATAAATATTTATCACTTACTTCCACTCAATTTCTCAATATTATTATTGCTTTTTAACATATTCTTCAATGTCTTCACAACAATCAACTAGCAAAGAACCCTTTGGAAATTGTCACCTAAACCTTTTGAGTTTGATTTTCAAAATCCACTCGAGTATCTTACTTCAACATTTATGAAAAAAATTGATTCAACTCGAAAAATTTAATTAATTTTTTTAAAATTTTGAGTTAACTGAATTAAGTTATTCAATTTATTTGAGTTAACTCGAAAAATTAATTTGTTCTTTTGAGTTCTATTTAGGCTAAATTTAAATTTTGAATAACACGATAACATATTGGTATAAATATCCCCTTGGTCCTTCTAAATTTCGAAAATGAGTAAATTGATCTTTCTTAACAAAAATTATAAAAAATTCAAAATAAATTTCAAAAATTCAAAATATTTATGAAGATTCCAAAATTATATAAATTTTAAAAAAATTATAAAAATTATGAAGTATATATAAAAAAAAGTTAATTTTTTTTCAAAATATTAATTTTGAGGACCTAACCCAATAAATTATCAATTCAAGTTTAACATACTAAAGCATCTTTTTTTTTCTTTGAAACAGTTTATATATATATATATATATATATATATGATTCCAAATTTATGTTCTTTAACTTAGAATTAGTTAATTGTAATAATATTTTAATTTGACAAGTTTAAATTTTTTTAATTTAATTTAACTTAAACAATTTTACTCGACTCAATTCGAAAAATTTCAAATCAAGTTAGGAAATAAAAATGAGACTCTTCAATTAAACTAACTCAATTTTTACACTCAATTTGATTAAACATTTACCCTAAATGAGGCTGCTAAGTCAATGACAAAATTTATATAGAGTTCAAATTAATTGGCATAAAATTTTAGGGTTGGATCCGGTCTTTAAAAACTCATTCCTCCCCGTAACAATGTAATTGCTTGTAACTTGTAAAAAAGAAAACTCAGCATTTCCAGCTCAAGCATATTTTATGGTCGACTCGACCGACTTGACAACTCATTTAATTGTTCAAAATTAATAAAATATTAAAAATATATATTACTGTTTATATATATTTAATTAAATTTAATTATTTTATTATTTAAGTTGAATTTGAAATAAATCAAACCGATTCAATACATAAAAAATATTTATTTAAATTTACTCAAAATAAATTACTCGATCCATGAATAGATTTAATTTAAAAGTTGTGTTGAAAATGATTCTAACTAGGGTTTAGAGTTCCAATTAAGAAAAAACTGCGACAATTATTGTGATTGTCATAAGCACCAGCTTGGGTAAAAGTACTATGAATAAGATATATATGGCATATTATGAATAAGGTATACGTTAGAAAAAAGAGCAAATTAATTTCTCTTTTAAAAATTTTATCCATTTTACTGTTAAAAACTAATCATTATATATCAGAATAAGGTATATGTGTCACACTATATGTAACTGTATGGTTATTTTATTAGTTACACCACTTTTTAACAGTAGAAATGTATGAAGTTTTTAACATAAAGAACTAATTTACTATTTAATCTAATGTATAGGAATTAATTTATCTAATTCTTTAATAAAAGAGTAAAATATAATTTAATTCTTAATACATGGACTTGTATGATAATTTACCCACCAGCTTGCAGCTTGATATATATTCTGATGCATCAAAAAGAAATGTAAATATTATTCGAATTCACCCGACCCTAACGGCATGCACAGAATACCATATCATATGTCTACACCAACATCAAAGCAAGATCGGCTGCCACAACGTATCACCATATGTCAATGCTTTGTTCCAAAAAGAATATATATATATAGATAGATAGATAGATTCCACAGCTTTCGTCATAGGTTCTCTTTAGATATGAATTTTGGCAGTGATTTTCAATCTTCTTGTTCGAATATATATATATATATATATACACACACATATATATATATACACTGTACTCACTCAACCTTGTTCAGACAGTGCAATTTCATGACGTAAATGGAATCTTAATATTTGGTTGGGTGGTGATATTAATTTTAGTAAGATTTGAGGGAGTTGAAGAAATAAAAATTAGTAATAAGATATATTTAGATTTAAACATAATGGTAACAAAATATTATTATAAAAAATAGTCATTAAAGATATTAGTTTATAATAATTATACTATAAGTTATATTATGATAGAGATTTTAATTGAGTTGATATCAACTATCAACTCGTTCTAACCTGAGATCAAAATTAGTAATGAGATATATTTGGATTTAAACACAATGGTAAAATAATATTACAACAAAAAATAGTCATTAAAGGCATTACTTTACAATGAGCTTACAATATCTATACTAAGATGAAGTCCTTAATTGAGTTGGTATCAAATATCAACTTAGTTTTAACCCAGTTAAAAAATTATCAAGAACCATTTTTTAAAAAAAAATATAAGTTATATCATTATGAACATGATGAGGTTTAAACCAACGACACTTTTCAACTAGACGAGCATATGGTTTTTATATAAACTATTGATAATATTTATTACATAAATTATTTCATGCACATTATGGTGTGTCATAATTTAATAATAAATAATTAAAAGTATACTATTTATATTAAATAATAAAACATAAATTAAAATTATATTTTTATTCAGTAATAACTAACACCATATTTATAATAAATCTTAAATTAAATAATAAAATATATTTAACTTATTAAATATTAATACTAATTAAAATTATATTTATGAATAATAAATTTATTAGATTGTTATATAAAAAGAAAAATTTATATAATTATTATATGATAATGAGATTTATAATATATTTACTTTCTATAAATATTAAACTTATCTTATATAATTGTTATATGCAATATTAACGAGGCTAGAGGAAGAGGAAGGAGTGTAGTGATGTTGATGGAGGCTGATTCACCCATGTCGGCATCGAGAGTAGAAAATGTCAGAGAGTGTTGAGGTGAATGGAGAGGAGAGAGGAAAGAGATGAGATATGAGGGTTTGGCCTCTTTGGATTTTTTAGGAGAAAAAGAGAGCAATGTCCCCTTTCTATGTTGTGCTTTGGGGGTATTTATAGGTGGGTGATAGTTCCCTGGTGGTCCTTTTGAGAAGAGTGCACCAGTTAGAAACAAATGGCTTAACAAAGGATTCGATCAAGTGGCTAAGGACGAACAAACCACTCGTAACGTGTACGAGGCACGCGGGTAGTCAATCACGGAGTGACCATCCAACAGTACAAGGTGAGGGTTGCCTATAGGTCTCTTTAGTTGGTTCTTATGCTATCATTTGCCCCAATCGAGGTAAGGGTATAACAATAGTCCCCCACCAATCGAGAGGTAGGTTATAAAGTAGCTTGCCTCAAGACCATTTCCAAGTTTTTTCCGCTAGTGGTAGGTCTATTGGATTGAGAATCTGAGAATGTATAAATATACTCAAGTGATGTAGTTGTCAATTAAATGATATGGAGTTATCCAATAGAGACGAGACGTATATATACCATGGATGCGACTGTTAGAAATGTAAAATAAAAGAGGTGTGCTAATTGTTTACTAGCGATATAAAATGTAAATTGTGTGAATTATTCCTTGGTAATATAAAATGAAAAATGTACGATCGTTGGCAATGTAAAATGTAAAATGTGCAAACTAACTATTGAAATATAGGCGAGAGGACTATCCGTCGTTATAAATAATTGTAGTGAATATAACTTTTGGCTTGAGCTTTTAACAAGTAAAAATTGAATATAAAATTTATGCATTAACCCAATTTGGAGGTCAATTGCTACTACTGCACTTGGAGGAAGGCTTATGAGAATCCTGCTCCCACACATGGGGGGAGGCTTACAAAAGGTACCTTATGTCAATCACACTACCGTTGGCTCACGCAGGTTAAAACTATGTGGAAAGTAACGAATGTCCTGTTCCCGCACATAGAGGAAGGCTTACAGGACTCTTGCTCCCACACATGGGGCAGGCTTACGAGGGTATTGCTCCCACACATAGAGGACACTTCTAGGAGGTATCGTATGTTGATCACATTGTCACTGACTCTTGCAAATCAAAATGGTTGGAAAAAAAATCCAGTTCGAAAATAATTTTCTTACACAGTAAAAAATTAAAATTTTGAAAATGGAACCAGTTTGTGATATTTATAACAATAAACTTTTCCCAAAATCACACCTGTGTTTTTGGCTAAACGGATCTTTGTTGTTCCCAGCTTTCAACCGAACGACCTTCTCTGCTATTCTTATACCACAAACTACTTTGAGTGTGGGCTTGAACGAATACCAATCAAATATAGAAGCAAAAATTATTTACTTTACTTTCAACAAGAAAGAATAAATCTCTCTCAATAGAAATCGGTACAATTTTTATTCCAAAAAATATAATTTATACTTACAAAATAAATTATCACTATTTTCAAGCAGAATAATAATATCTTAAAGTTGTGTGAAAGTATTGTGTATTTAGCCTTACTGGTTTCATTTATTTATAGAGAGAAGAAGTGAAACTCTTGTTGAATTAGTAGAAACTCTTGTTGAATTAGTAGAAGTATATTTAAATAGAAAAAACAACTTCCTAGTTGAACTAGGAGAGAGAGGGGCAACAACCCTAGTTAAATATACTAGACTTTTGGGCATTTGGGCTTTTGGGCCTCTCCCATATTGGGTTCAATTATAAGTTTTTCCTAAACTTTTTAACTAAATACTTTATAATTCAATCCAACCCAATACATGTTTTTTTATTTTTCAAAATAAACTTTTTAAATTAACTTAAATTAATTAATTAATTTCTCAATTAAATAATTTTCTCAACCCAGTTATGATTTCATTAAAATCATGGCAACTTTACTGTAAAAAAATCTAAAAAAATATATTTTATTTTTCTACATTCAACGGATTCACTATGACTAATTAATTTAATCTCATTTTCGAGCTTCAATTAATTGATTAATAAATAATTCGAAAAATTATAAATTAATTCTCAGTTAATTTCCATACTTAGTGAGAAAACCACATTCATTTCTTAATGTTTCCCATTTCTCTGAGTTTACCATTTTTTTTCCATTTCTGTTTATTTGATTCCACATGCAGTTCATTTCCAATCTCAATGAGCTAGTCGAGAGACCAATTGGACATATGTGAGTTTGGCGTAAATGATTTATAATTAAGTTCCAACGTTCGCCTATTAATTATAAACTTATTTAGTCATGAATTCATTCCACTATAGTATCGTAACTGAGCTCTCCCTAATGACATACCATTACGAAAGCAACTCAATCAATGCTCGTCTAATGACCTTGTCATAAGTGTGTTACCTTCATAGGATATCTTTAATCTCTTTAAGATAAATTCACTCTCTCAATATGATCCTATTTTATCTCATGGTAACCATTACATCTTCCTTCATGAAAAATCAATTACTATCAAATAGTAATTAAATTATTCATAAAAAAAACACAACTCGTGGCCACTTTTAGTTTTCATTTACCATGTAATTCTAATGAGAAAATATCATTTACCCATGTCTTGGGCTATGAATTCCACTACTGTGAATGATGCTACATATTGCAGAAGTCATATACCTAATGCACCAATTATCAATTCCTTATCTATTAAAACTTGGACTTTTACTTACATCAAAGTATACAAGTCACGCATACATAGTCCATCGTCCACTCAAGATTAAGGTATGTCACATTATAAGTGTCACAAGTTAATTAATTCATAAACATATTTAGGATCTATTCTGCTTGGGTCCAGTCTGATATATTGTTAGTCTATCTAGTCACATTTATGTCTCTATCTTTTGGGAGTCATTGCTTTGATGCCCAAGACAAAATATCTCCCTAATTAGACTTGATAGACGACATATTAGTCTTTAAATCGATTTTCTTATTTTCGATTAGACTAAGGGTATGTTTAGGTTCGCTTATTGATATAAGTTGTATTTTTGTATTACGATCTGACCACGTAATATCGCTTTGTATTAGTTAAACATTAGATAACTAGTGAGCTATTATTTGCTTCTATTTCGCTTTACTTCTAAAACCCCCCAAAAAGATAATATACAAAGAATATTAATGTAATTCATGAATAATTTTATTAACCAATCTGTTCAAAAAATTAAAAGTGTACAAACAAATATACTACACTTAGGGCACCAGATCAAACAATCTCTGACTTGCCCTTGTGAAGTAGATGAGTTATATTCTGTATTCACATGCTCTCCACGTGTTTCTCAAAACCCTCTAGCTAGTAGAGTATTAGTACACGAGTCCGCAAGGCTATCATCTAATGCGAATTTTGACTTCATCCACGATTTTCTCTACCACTGCCTCCCTTATGATACTTTCTATCTATGTGTTTTGTCCTCATGTGGTTTCTTTGAGGTTTAGTTATATATTTATTGTTATAGTGCCATAGTTTTTTTCATATCTTAAATTTGACACTTCATAATGAAGTTAATAGTATAACCTTGCTTAACACTTATTCACACTACAGACCCGTCATCTAAGACAAAAATATAGTCTAATATCGATTTCCTCAAATCTCGACATGTTTTGAAGTCATAATTAGTATATCCAATTGAATTAAGATCTCCTCCGAAATATAGAAGTATATAATCTCTTGTTCTCCGTAAATATTTGAGTATATGCTTAACCACTTGCTAGTGTGTTGGACTTGGATTTATCTAATATCGACTCATCAACCCCACTGTAAAAAAAATGTATGGATGTGTGCATAACATAGCATACATGAGACTTCCTATTGCAGAAGCATAAGGAACCTTTCTCATGTTTTCTCTTTCTTTTGTTGTTTTAGGACAATCCTCCAAAGAAATAAGAAATCTCGATACAAAATTTTAAGTTACTTTCTTTGAATTAGTCATTGCATAATGTTTCAATATCTTGTCTATAACACCCCCTAACTCGTATCTATCGCCAGAATAGGGTTTCAGAGTATTACCGAACAAATGAAAGAATAAATTATTCAATTCATATGTCTATGCAAACATAACTTAATTCCATTCAAATACATTCATAACGTCCCTTAATCGAGCCCTCGAGGCCCTAAGAATACAATAGAAACAGCCCAGGACTAAATCAGAAACATTAGGAAAGTTTAGGAAAAACTTGAAAATTTTAGACTATAGTGGTCATACCACCGTGTAGCTAGGCGTGTGACTCATACGATTGAGTTACACGTGAACATACGGACGTCTCTCAGCCCGTGTTAGTGCCTATGTAACTCTCTGACTTAGGTCATACGGCCAAACCACATGCCCGTGTACCAGGCCGTCTAACTCTCGAAATGGCCTCACACGCTCGTATGCTAGGCTGTGTACTGCCAGACTTGCAACCCTTCAAAACCTATAAGGGATACACAGCCGTGTCACATGGCTGTATGTCACACACGGCTAAGACACACACCCGTGTCTTAGGCCGTGTGGACAAGAAAATGGCCAAAATCAAGCCATTCCTTTCACCCTTCAGAAGCATAAGCCTAGATACACTTGCATACATGACCAAAGCTTCAAAACATGCTTAAAACCTACATAAAATGACCCATACAATAAGCTAATAATCCATATAACCAATATGCCATATAGCACCTTAAACATATACATTAAACATACCTAAACATGAGCATTCTTAACCATTCATCAACTAACTTATTTCCAACCATACCATTCTAGATTCAATACCATATTTTAGCTATACTTAATCAATTCATAGCATACTAATTTAGTCACTTTAACATGCATCACATAGCCATTTAATACATATTTTTAAGATATCAAAAGTAACAAAAAGGTGTCATCCAAACAACTTACACAACAAAGTTCATCTCTTAACTCTTTACATATCCAGAACATGAATATTAACATTCAAACCTATTACATGTCATATAATCTGAAATAAACATTTCAAAAACTACAGAATTAAACTGGATAGTGTGACTTAAGTGTTGATCGAATCATCCAACCTTCCAAGTATCTACAAAATCAAAGATTAAAACTAGTAAACTCAATGAAGCTTAGTAAGCTTGACGTGTTAAAATGATAAATCTTATTAAAGTAAGTATAACAATTCAAAAGTATAACAACCATAAAAGTTTCCTGTCATCCACAATCCCAATTGGTAAATTATAAACAATCAATTCAAAGCTTAGATATATATATATAAATTTAGTCAAAATTACTCAAAAAGATGCCTTACCAAGATTTTCAATCTGACGAACGACTTAAGGATAAAAGTACATCGTTAGATCAACAAAAAACACCGATGCTTATAAGAGCTAGTCCAATCGAAACACACCAAATAGAGAGTATAACATGAGAGTTCGCAACAAATGTTGAACCTCGATTTACTCAAGTAATATGCAAATATATCCCTCCAATACCATCTCCACTCCAATCCCCCGTAACACACCAAATCACGATTGTACTTTATCCCGCGTTCAATCCAAATCGAGCATCAACATTAATAATATATCTCAAATAACCATTCATTATCAACAATTGAAAAAATATATATTGTACCATGTTAATCTACTCAACAATTCATATAGATATTAAATTTTAAACTATACGAACTTACTTGGATTGAATTGTAGTAGTTGCAAAAGTTTAGGGACTATTCCGTTATTTTTCCTTTTCCACGAGTATCTTTGGGATCTTGATCTAAAATATATAATTTCTCAATTATCAGCTTACATTTCACATTCCCATTTTACAATTAATACCCTTTTATTTTTTAAATTTATAAAATTACCCTAAACTTTTACAATTTTTGCAGTTTAGTCCCTCAACCCAAAATTTATCAAATTAACTATTTTTCTCAAGTAAATATTTCATCCAAAAACACTAGGCCCTTAAACATCCCCCAATGAATCCTAAATTCACTTCCAAACCCTAGAATTTTGTCATTTCCACAATTTAATCAGAAAATCAAAATTTAACAGAAATCACTTTACAAAATCATTAAACAACACAATCGAAGGTTCAAATACATTGTATTCATAAAAAAACATTTAATATTTATCAATGGAAACTTCCAAAATTTTTAACAGAATCAAAAACGAATGTATGGGCTAGCTGGACCTAGTTGCAAAAAGGACTTACATGCAAGGTTCCTATGCTAGCCGAATATGAAGCTTCCAAAAATGGTGAAATGCCTTAGGTTTTTCGGCAAGAACATGAAAAAGATGATGATTTTGGCTTTTTTTAATTAAACTTTAATTTATTTACCAAATTACATAATTACCCTTAACTAAAGCCATATAAAACCACCATTTAGAAAACCTATTATGGTCCATTAATATTCAATTGGACTAATTATTACTTAAGTCCCTTTTTATTTCAAAATTAAACTATCAAATCAATAATAATTTAAGATTTACTAAATTTTTTACCTTTTTCAGTTTAGTCCTTTTTTTTCAATTAACTATCTAAATGTTAAAATTTCTTAACCAAATTTCAATACGATTCTAATGACTATAAATATTCTAAAAATAATATTTACGAGTCAATACGATAGAAATTTGTGGTCTTGAAACCACTGTTCTGTCACCATTGAAAATCGAGTTATTACATTGTTTATGTATGAAACTTATGATAATGTTATCACTTTGTTCTTTCAATCTCTAAGCATTCGAATACCTAGAAAAAAATTAGCTTCTCCCTAGTACTTCATGCTAAACTTGTAACACCCCAAACCCGGCCTAGAAGTTAGGCCCGAGTCCAGTGTGTCACATTGAAGTGTTTTAGCGAAAACCTTGTTTTCATTGAAAACCCTTCTAAGAAAAATTTCAAGTAAAACCTCAATTTGTATTTGCTTTTAAAACGAGGTGTATTCAAAGCTAAAAAAATTCCCTTTAATTGCAGAAGCTTATTTTAAAGGCAACACGTAGTTTCAGAAAAACTTAAAATGTGTTTAACAAAGAATAAACCCAAGTTCCTTTTATAAAATGCAAAGCACAACAATAATAATGGAATAATAATAATCAGAGGGAAGGCCTTATTACAATCCGAATAAAAATCATTTAAAATACTAGGAATTAAATTAAAGACTAAATCAAAAACTTCTTGCTAAATGGCCACCTTCGAGTCCCTCCATCCATCGAACCGCCTACTGAGGATCTCCTAAAAAAATGTAAAATGAGGGGGTGAGTTTACGAAAACTCAGTGTGTACGATCCTCATCAAACGAATAGCATACAAACATTCAACTGGGCCTCAACCCTTATCACATAACAGTGGCCTTTGGGCCTTATCCCATAGTGGCCTCGGTTGGGTTTAAGCCCATATCATAGTAACATGATAATATCATGCATGCAACGCTGTGAAAACCCTCCCCAAATAATCCATCAGCTACACAACATCTCCAGCCAACCGAAACACATCTGTGGAGATATCTAAATCGACCCACTCATCCACTACACAACAATGGTAGCCCGATTGCGGTACTACCTAACGTTGCAGCAAAGCTGCTAATTAAATATTGGGCTTAAAAGGCCATCGGTGGATCCACGGTCATCAAGCAACCATGCGATCCTTATATACTTCCTCCGTTCCATAATTCCCAACCCATATGCAACCTAAACAAAATATCATATGAATGCAGAAAACATATATGTAGCGTACATAAATCCTACATTTAACACGTAGGGGTATTTTGGTAATTTCACAAATTAGGGGTAATTCGGTAATTTTGCTAATTGAGGGTATTTTGGTAATTTACACTATAGGGGCATTCCAATAATTCTACCCAATAGGGGTATTTCTGTAATTCTACCCTATAGGGGTATTTCAGTAATTTACTAACGTCTGGGTCTTAATTACGAACTTTGGCCCATCAACAAGTCCTCGTTGGCTAAAGTGAATAGACACCATGCACCAGGTAGGATTCTAGAGAAGAGGAGGTGAGTCATTAAGACTGCTTAAGTACCAAGCTCTCCCTAGATCCAATCCTAGACATGCATATGCCCATTGCCACACTCTAACCTTATGACTTGTCCACAGACGAATTTGATAAATTAATTAAGTTTTATGCTTAAGGATTTATTAGAAACTAGGCCTAAAAATCCATTATAAAATCCTAGCAAGTCTACAAGCTTCATACATTCATATGGCCCATCAGGCCCAATCACATTTATACCGCCCATTAGGCTCAATCACCCTTATATGGCCCATCAGGCCCGAATCCATTCCAAGCCATTCAGCAAACTTAATCAGCACATCACATATTACCATATTATCAACTTTTACTTATTTGGGCCCACAAGCCCGTCGGGCCCATTTGGCCCAGTTGGCCAAAACGTGACCCAAGTCCATGAGATCGCTCATAGGGTCTCTGTTATCGTATCGGTTACCCTCGTACGAGTGTTCGTGCACTCGCACGACTACTGTAGCCAAACTTTTAGCTTTTCGGTATTTCAGCTTTTCGGTATTTCGGGATTTGCCGATCTATGTGTATGTAGTATGTGTACACACCTTCGATTTTATCAAACTATCGAATCATAGGGTAGAAGTACACACCTTATTACGAAGAGTACCAAATATTCATAATCGTCAGAACTTATATTCAAACATCGCGCTTCATTAGTCATTACCTATTAATTCAAAGTAAAACCACTACGCTTACTTACTGAAGGACAAACTACACTTGCCTTGATCTACTGCAATTTGCCTATTTAATATCTGGTTCGTTGCAGCCCCTCTTCCGGAAAGTCCCGAACTGCTGACATCTTACGTTAATTAAACTTGGGAAAAGTGGTTACGTGTTCAAATCCCGTTGTCACCTTCGCCATCTCCTTACCACTAACATCCCTTTTCCCATCGAGATTTGGCCTTCAATCTCACGTACAAGATTGCTTATGGAAGATTCAACTAAAGAGAACCCAAGAGAGCAAGATTGAAACCAAAAATCAGTTTGGTCAAGGTTTGAAAGGTTAACGACGGCATAATAAGAATTTCGGCAAAAAGGAGAGTGGAATTATTCAGCTTTAGAAGGTTTGGAAAAGGTAACAAGAAGAAAAGAAAAAAATCAAATGTATTCATATGAGGGTAACTACAGGATATTTGGTAAAGAAAAGAAGGATTGACCTATTTGCAAAACTCCCCAAATGCCGAAAACCACAATGAAAATTCGTAATACACCCTAAAAGTCTAAAAAACGGCACTCATTTACCCTCTTAAGCCGAATTTATACACTCCCCACTTCCCAAAACGACACCAACTCTTCACACTTCTCAGCTGCTAACTTTTCTCCCTGATAACTCCTCAATCTCATCCTAAATCTTCTCTAAGATAAGCTCCTTTATCCCTTCCTTAATTTTCTCTTATGAACACTTCCTTCAGAGTTGACATCCAATGCCACTACTAACCATCTAGAAGATAAAAATAAAATTCCAAAAAAATACCAAGCCAGCACTCGAACCTAAGATCCCTTTGCTTGCCACTAACGCCACCTCCCTACACCCTAAGTGGCGTCACTTATCCACTACACCACAACCATGCTTATGTCCTATTTTATCTCCATTTATTTAAAAGCCAAGCTACTTGCCATCAAGGTTCCTTTAATTATTAAATTAAAATTTCTTCACCTTAAAGTTCAAACCTAGAACTTTTCCAACATCCCTAGACACTCCAAATTTATTAAACCCTTAAAGCCAACATGTCATTTGTCATTTTCTTGCTTACTAAAAAAAATTTATGAGACCCAAAGCTCAAAGCCCAATTCATCTAGGCCCAAAATTCAGGGCGTTAGAAAACTATTAAGTTAACCGCAATTTAACCAATGACAATGTTCCTAAATCATTTCCTATGAGTAGACTGTCATCAATATATAGAACGAGAAAGACCACATTTTCATCCCTGATATGTTTATAAACACAAGGTTCATCTACGTTTTCCTCAAATCCAAAAGTTTTGATTTCTTGATCAAACATTTGATTCTACGAGCAAGATGCTTGCTTAAGGCCAGATATAGATCTAAGCAATTTGCAAACTTTATGCTTGTTTCCTTTAGTTATATATCTAGTAGGTTGCATCATATAGATGCTATCTTCAAGATATTTGTTCAAGAATGATGTCTTGACATCCATTTGCCAAATCTTGTAATTGAGAGTCATCGCAATGGATAACAATATGCGGATTAACTTGAGCATGGCAAACAGAAAGAAGTTTTATTCATAATCGATACTTTCTTTTTGAGTATAACCTTTTGCTACAAGTCTTACATTGTAAGTTTCCACTTTTCCATCTGCATTTCTTTTCTACTTATGAATCCACTTACACCTTATGGGTTTTATCCCTTTTAGTAAGTCTATAAGTTCCCACACTGAGATGGAATCTATAAAACCCATCTCAGCTTTTATAGATATTTCCCAGAGCTTGGAATCAACACTCTGCATCACTTTATCATATATGAACAAGTCATCATCTTTCTATTTGGCAGACTTAGTGTTTAGAACACTTCTACCAAATTAGAATTGTAATGACCCATTTTCAGTGATATCAGAACAATGGTTTCATAACCATAAATCCGAGCTAAAAATAAAATTTTACTTTCATATTTTTGCATGAATTATGATCTGGTAGAAAAGTCATATAAAAATATCGATAGGAAAATTTTATCGATTTAATGATTTATTAGAAAAATAATCTAACTGTATAAAATGTAAAAGTTGAGTGCTAGAAGCTAAAAGAATTAAATATCCATGAAATTGAAAATTAGAGGTCCTTAAATGGTAATTAGACCATCAATTATAGGCTGAAAAATATCAACGGTGATTCATCCATGAAAAAATTGAAAAAGGGCAAGGACTAAATTGGAAACTAAAATAATTAAAAGATGATATTAGGAAATATCATCTAATTATCATCATCTTCCCCAATTTTATGCATGGAAACCCTAGGAGAGAAGGAGAGAACTAATCAAGCTTAATTAGGTAAGTTTTCATGTCTCATTTTTAATAATTTTTATATTTTTGAGCTCGGGACAACTTGTTCTGTTTATTTTTGGGATTAATTTGAAAAGTTATCAAAGTATGTAATTTATGCCATGGATGAATATGTTGTTAATTGAAAATTTATGGTACAAAATGAAAGGTTGTTAGTAGATAAACAACTTTTACAAAGTGATTTTTCATGAAATTATGAAAAATGGACTAAATTGTAAACTTGTAAAATTCATGGAAAAATTCTAATTTTTGTAAAAAATAAGTGCTGTAAATGGTACTTAGGGAATTTGGCTAGACTTGGATAGAGGATTAAATTGCATGAATTTCATTTTCCGAGCCTCGGGACAAAATTAGAATTAATGAAAAGTTTAGAGGGAAAATGGTAATTTTGCCTAGAGCATAAATTGAATGTATTGGAGTATGAATTGGATGAAATTGATGATTAAATTCATTTATATAGATCCGAACGAATCAAATACAAGGCTAGATCGAGGCAAAGAAAAAGTCTCAGATTAGTAGTTACAAAACACGAACAATCATCGAGGTAAGTTCGTGTAACTTGAAATTAATACTTGAAATACTTAAATTACATGTTCTATGATTTGAATAACAATTGAATGTTTAATGTGTGGAAATTTATTGAATGAATAATGATATTTGATAAAAAAGGGAAATAAGTCCCGGTTGAATAAAAGGGTTTCAATGGATTACTAAAATGGTTACGGCATAAATGGTAAAAATGATTTAGCCCAGATGGGTAATCCTATTATAAGCCCTCCCGATGAATATGTGGTGAAATAGATTTAGCCCTAACGGGTAATCCAAATTAAGTGATATAAAGTTTTGTCATTTAAAGGATTTAGCCTGGACTGGTAATCTTGATAAAACTCTTTGAGCATATGTTACAGGGGATTTAGCCTGGACTAGTAATCCCGCTATAAGAAATGAGGTTCGTGGGAGTGTGCTCTCTGAAAAGGATATATATGAATTGACGGTTAATGAGATTGTACACTATAAATGTACTACTAGATATCCATCGAAACCCCGAGAAATTCAACGAGATAAAAATAGGAAATGGAACATGAATGATATTTGTGACATGGATAATGGCAAGTATTTAGATATGTGGATTGATGAGCTCATCAATACTTAAATTTTACATGAAATTACTGGACTAACCCAAGTATTGAGGTTGTGTATGATAGGTTGAAATTTAAATGTATGGTTACATGTGTGTTTGATTAAATTACTGGATGTATATGGTAAGTTTAATTTCTTGTTACATGAGTTTACTAAGCATTATGTGCTTACCCCATCTTTTTTTCCCTTATTTTATAGTGCTCGGAAGCTCAGAAGGTCGTAGATAAGTCAGAGTTGCATCACACTATCAATATTTACTTTTTGGTATAAAAGAATATGTTTTGAATTGGTAGAAATGACATGTATAGGCTATTTGTATCAAAGTTGGCATGGGAATGAATGGATGTAACAATTAGCCATTAGTATGGTTATTAGGTTAACTATGGCTATGCATGAATATGACATGTTTCGTGTTTAAGATGGTTTTAAATCTATACTTGAATTGGCTGGTTGGTATTGGATTGGTTTGGTGAAGGTATTGGATGAAAAATGGTAAGAAGGGAGGCTTGGATATAGCCTTGTTTTTGTCCACACGGGTAGACACATGGGCAGACACACGGGTGTGTGTCTAGGCCGTGTGTGACACACGAGCTGCTACACGGGCTTGGGCACAGGCGTGTGCTTGCCTGTGTGAGGCACACGGCTTAAAGACACGGGCGTATGGTACGGCCGTCTAAATCCTATACCTAAAATTTGAAATTTAATTTAACCACAAGGCCTAGCAACACGGGCATGTGCCCAGGCCGTGTGACTTCATTTTTTTATATGGGTTGCAAGTTAGAGAGTTACACGCCCTAAAGACACGGGCATGTGAGCCACACAACCATACCACACGGGTGTGTGACCCTGAATTTTAAGAAAAATTTTGAGATTTCGTAAAAAGTTTCCTATGATCTCGATTTGGTCCCGAATCGATTTTAATGGACGTTTTGGGCCTCGAGGACCAATCAAAAGAACGTTATAATAAAATCTCAGGAAATTAATAGTATTTGACCCGATTTACTAGAAAATGTTCTATAAACTCTAGTAATGCCTCGTAACCCTATTCCAGCGATGAACATGGGTTGGGGGTGTTACAAGAATAACTCAAGCTTGATTGGTTAAGTAATTTAACTTAGAAATTAGTTAATTAAAATTTAGTGACTAAATTGTAAAAATCCAATCACTATTGAGTTTTAATTTAGAAAAGGCTTGAGGACCTAGATAACAATTATTCGAAGGATCAAAATGGTTAATTAACCATTTTCCATCATGAGATAGTGGATATTGATGGTGTCTTCCACTTATTTTTAATTATGTAAATAAATAAATAAATAAGCTTTAATAAATTAACTAAGCATAATTTGTTAGGTTAATTAAGCACTAAACAAGCTATAAATATCAACCTTAGTAGGAAGAAAGAGAAATCATCATCTTCTTCTTCATTGCTTAGTCGTTCCACCTCACAAAGAAAAAAAGAAAACCATTCTTTTGTTTCAGCATTCGGCCACCAACATTTGAAATGTAATTAAGCTAATTTCATGTAATTTTTATACATGGCATCTTGATTTATCTAGCCCGTGTATCAATTTTTTCAATTGTTAAGTTTTTAGCAAGATGAAATTATAGAGAAATGGATGTATTAGGCTTAGAATTGATATATATTAAGCTTATATCATGATAAGGACTAAATTGTAAAGTTAATTAAGCTTGTTTGATAACACTGAAACATTAGGGACTAAATTAAATAAATGGAAAATATGTCGTGAAATTATGTTGTAAATAGACAGTATAGGGTCCCTAATAAAAGAAGGTGAAATTGGATTTTGATCTGATGCTAAATATTGAAAATATGCATATATCAAGTATAGGGACTAAAATGAATAAATTGCAAAATACGAGTGTATTAAAAAAAGGGGATTAATTAGGGTCATGCATCTCATGGCATCAGTTTTGGCTAGTCATTGAATGGCTATTATATGTTAATTTATTATTTTGATTTGGTATGTATATACATATTTTTATAGAACAAGAATTGGAAAGTGGAGCTTGTAAATGAAAGGTTAAATTTGTGGAATAAGGCTCGAAAGATCTACTCAATTTTTATTTTGAAAGGTAAGTTTTTATGGAACTTACTACCCTTCCTTTTTTGATAGGTATGTTTGTGTTTATTTTCATTTCATCTATGGTTAAACTTATACTAAAATTATAGAGGAAAATGACATATTTTGTAATAGCCCGAATTAGGGGCTAAATGAAAAATTGGTTTCGAAGCCATGAATCTGGGTTTTAAAATATTACTCCGATTTAGTTTTGATGTTTATTGGGTGTTTGGATAAATATGTGAAATTTTGGTGTGTGAATTTTAGTGGTTACATGTCCAATTTGGTAAGTTGGACTAAATTGCAATAGGTGAAAACTATGACTTTTAATTCATAAGGTACTTGATTGAATTAGGCTTTTAAATTAGAGGTCCTTATATGGTAATTAAACCATTTTAACCTTGTTTGGACAAAAATGTCCAAGGAATGGTGGAATGCTAAAGGTTTTTAAGGAAAGGCATTTTGGTCATTAGTTAATAAAAGATATAAAATGGGAAAAGAAGTCAAAATTGAGTGTCCATCTTCCTCCCTTGGCTGAAAATTGTAAGGAACCCATAGCTAGGGTTTTGTCATCTTTCAAGCTTGATTATCAAGAAGAATGAGGAATCCACCTTGACCGGGGCAAAGGCAAGGTTTCAGACTAAATCGCAAAACTGACTTATTTTGTAATCAAGGTAAGTTTATATGCAAATAAACTTGATTTAATTATGTTAGAATATTTTACTTATCATGTGGAATGAAATTGAACATTAAATAGTTGTATGATACCATTTATAAATTGTGGAAGCATAGTGGGATTGAATAGGGAAATTTATGATGACAACTTATTGGATATGGATAATTGCATGAAATAGTGGAGCTATGTGCTGTAACCACTTATAAATGCAAGTAGTAAAAGATCGTGGAGCTTTATGCTGTGGCCACAAATAAAACATATTGTATTGACATCGTACAGCTATGTGTTGTTACTACGATAAAATATAACATATTATTTTAGAAGCGTGGAGCTAAGTGCTGTTACCACGACTAAAGTGAATTGATTTGTTAAGGTGGAGCTCTGTGATGAAACCACCAAGTATTGGTCGATAAACCAAAGTATTAATCTGGAAATATTGCTAAAAGATGTCTTGTGTGACATGTATTGTATAGATGCAGGAATATAAGCAAATGTATGTATGGGTGAGAATTGTTATATGAAAGCAAGGGTTAATGAGTATATGCATGGATAAGCAAAATTTCATGTGGTGTATGGGAAGGATTGGTAAGATTAAATGAGTAAGTGAGATTGATGATAATTTAAGTTTTACTATGAATTAAATGCTTGAATGGAAACAAGTTATAATGTTATTTATTTGTATATAGGCTTACTAAGCTTATGAGGCTTACTCCTTTCTCTTTTTCCTTTGTTTTATAGATTCAGTCAAGCCAGCTCGGGTCGGATCGAGTCGGAGGATCATCTTCACTATCGACATTATCTTTTGGTATAATGGAACAAACTCTTAAACCATAGCAAGTATAGAGACTTAGTGGTTTTGTAGGTGTAAGTTGGCTTGATTATATCGTGGTATATGTCTTGGGGTAAGTTATTTTGAAACCTAGGCTAAGTGATTTAGCCATTGATGATGATATTTTGCTACCTATCTTTATGAGGAAATTCATGGAGTACTTGGTGTTGGGTGTGTTTAAATTGAATAGGGTGAGGGATGGGTAAATGGAGTCGACGTCTAAAGATGTGTTGATATGTGGTGTTAAAAGTGGGAGTGAATGTATGTGTTTTGGGGCAAAGTATGGCTTAGAAAATAGCCTAACTTAGGGCCACACGACCAGACCCCACGGCCATATGTGTAAGGCGTGTGAACCTTGCATGGAATTTTCAGAGTTTAGGGACGTCACACGACTTGGTCACACGAGCCTGTCCCGTGTTCGTGTGACCAAAATGGCATGCTGACATCATAAACAGAATGTCTCAAGTTTTTCACATGGGGTTGTCGCACGGGTGTGTCGAGACCATGTAGTGGACACGGATAAAGGACACGGGCGTGTGTTCGGCTATGTGGAAACCCCTGTAGGTTCGAAATGAAAATAATTTTCTAAAAATTAAACACGGGTAGGGAACACGGGCATGTGTGACCACACAGTTTGCCCACACGGACGTGCCCCTGTCTCACACGGGCGTGTGCCCTATAATAGGCCAAATTTTCCAAAAATTTTTAAAGTTATCGGTTTGGTCTCGGACCACTCTCAAACCCTATTTTAGATCTTGTAAGCCCATTTTAAGGCCCGTATGTTATTTTATGAATAAGTTTTAAATTGGATGAGAATTGGTGTTTTGATGTGTATGATGGATGGTGATATTGTTTGGTAATGCCTCGTGCTTGGGTAAAGCGATAAACCTGGTAAAGGGGTGTTACATATTTGGCTAGGATACATAAATGAATAGGGGTGAGTTGTGATTAGATGAATAATGTTATGGCTATTGATTTGTAATGAGAAGAATGGCAAAATATCTTTCAGGTATCACTAGTTACATGTATGATTCGTACTTAGATACAATCGATGAATTTCAGAAATTGGAATATGATGGTCACAACTTATGTCTATGCATATATGAATGGTTGATGCATGATAGTGATATTTATGATGATGGTCAAACCTGTAAAACTAAACTATTATCACGAAAGGCAAGCGCATCTATCGAACAGTAGTATATGTAACGCCCTAATTTTCGAGTTTTTTCTTAGATTTTTCTTTATCTGATAAAATGTTTAAATTCTAGTATTTGGGTGTGTAATGCATGTTTGGAGGGTGTTAATGAGCCTATGGAAGGCCCATGTGTTGGTTGGAAGCTCGGCAAAATTTTGTATTTTTGACTTAGGAGATAGGGGTCTCTTGAAGATAGGTGTTATAAGAAAATATCGGTGAAATAAGACACAAATTGTTCAGTGGTAAAATGGCAAGGGAGGCGCCACTAAGCTCCTTAAAAAGTGGCGCCTAAGTGAGCTTAGAGGTCAAGGGTTCAAGCTCCAGAAGTTGCAAGATGTCATTTTATTTTTATGCAGGAAGCAAGTAAGAATTTGAAGCACAGTTAAACTCTGCTTAGGGAGATTTGAATCGATCAAGGGAGCAAATCGTGGAGGAGGTTGAGGAACAAATCAAGGAGCCTTTGAATTTTGAATGGAAGTGGCCGGCCAAGGGACTCTTGATGGTGTAATTTCGGTCATATGCTTAGGTGAACATTTTCGGCAATTAGGGTGCTAGATGTGCCGATTTTGTTAAGGTTCCTTTTGAAGTATCTTTTGCTTATTTCTCTAGGTTAGTAAGCTCCCTTCTTTTGTTGATTTTACGTAGCATATTAGGTTCTCTTTTTATCACTTTGTCCCTCCTATCAAAATTAGTAGCCGAACTCTACTCCACCCTTGGTTGCCAAATCTTCATTTGACTAAAGCATCTCTTTTCGTTTTCTTTCCCATCTCATTTTCTTTCTTCTCTTCTTCTCAGACCATAAACCAACTCCGTACCATCGTTTCCTAGTGTAGCTGAATCCATCTTCTCCTATCAACCCTATCTTTCCTTCTCATCTTACAACCATTGCCGACTTCTCTTGAGACCAAAAGCCAGTAAAATCGATTTCTCTTGCTTGACCGAAACTCTCATTGTGCTTGGCCAAATTCTCTTTAGTCTCAATTCTTTCTTTTTTTTTACTTAGATCGTGATTAAGAGGGCATTTAGAGACACTTCTTGAACCGACTAGCATTTTGGTAAGTACTCAGAAATTTTGTTGGTTCATGTGGTTAAGATATGAAAAGCCGAAACCCCTTATGGGGAGGCTAACGTTAGTGACTAAAGGCTTGTTGGCCGCTTTCTTTTGGTTTGTTTGCGTTAGTGTGATCAAGAGGTTGTGCAACTAGGGACTCAGAAGGCTAAACGCTGCTGGACATTAGGATCTAATCCACTTTCGACAAGAAGGTAAAGGCTTTTAAGGACTTAGGCCATGTTGGCTGATTTTGGTTGGGAGATTACGGCTTATTGGTTACTGAGTTTTAGGTTAACGCAATAGTGTGCAATTGTAGGTTATTTGCTCGTAGGTTCTTCAAGCACTTCGACAATTAACAGGTGTGTAGCTAATCCCAACTATTAGACTAAAGTGGTAAAAGCCGAAATGGCCATAAAGTGACCGACAACTGGTGGAAAGTGATCGAAAGTGCACTCGTGTAAAACTTAAGAGTAATCGTTTACTCCGTTGGGGCTAACCACGAATTTGGTGGTGAAGGAATTGCAGAAGGTGCAATTCTGAACGTTTTGGTAAGTTGGGCTTCAACGGGCCAAAGATGGACCCAATGGGCTTCCGAGCCCAAATTGGTAAAATGACTATTATAGGCTTTCTGGTGACATGGTTAATAAAAACATGGTTAAGTTGGTAAACTAAACCTAAAAATTAGACTTAACGGGTTTGAGATGATAATGGACTTAGTAAGGCCCATTAGGGGTTTTAAGTTAAAAAGGGTAAAACTGGAAATTTGGCTTAAATGGACTTCCGTGGTAATTTATGGACTAATAATTAATCGAACGTGCATAAAAACTCTGAAAATATGATAAAGGACTAAAATACCCCTGAATATGGAAAATTACCAAAATACCCCTAAGTGTAAAAAGACTATTATACCCCTAGGGTCAATTCTGTATAAAATGTACGATTTTATGTATCTGCATGAGTTACCATTTAATGTGAACATATCTGATGCATGAGATGCTATATGTTGCATGCTAGTATGTATATATCTGTTGCATGGGGTATGGGTTTATGATGGAGGAAGCGTTCTGGCAGCCTCGCTGCAATCTGGTGGCCTCGCCACATATATATCTGTTCTGGCAGCCTCGCTGCAATCTGGTGGCTTCGCCACATATATACATCTATTCTGGTGGCCTCGCCACAATATCTGTATCTGGTGACCTCGTCACAATATCTGGCAGCCTCGCTGCAAATTATATCTGGCAGCTTCGCTGCAAATATCTATGGTGTGTAGCGGTTGGGTGGGTCGAGTAGTCTCCCCACATGGTGTAAGGCTGGTACGGGGGTGTTATGGATGGATTTGGGTTGGGTTTCTGTTTGCATATTATATCTGATCTGTATCTGTTATGGGCCTATGGGCTTAACCTGATTTCTGTAATGGGCCAAGGTTCAATTAATCTGATTCTGAGGCTTGATCTATTTTGGCCTATGGTTGAGATAACGTTGCACACTGAGTTGTCAAACTCACCCCTTTTTAGTTCATCTCTGCAGGTAACCCTCAACCATAGTGGGCTTGGAGCTGCGAGAGATTCGGAGTGGCCACAACATTTGCAAGTTCAGGTTTTCATATAATTTTTAGTAATTTTATTTTGCTATTATTTTTGGGTTTTAATTGTAATAAGGCCGCTGTTTAAATTTTCTTTATGGGTTTTATTTTCTTTGATGGTTTAAATCGTATTTGGTCGAAACTGCTAGTATGGGCTGCGCGAGTTTTCAAATTCTTAAGAACGTTTTCACAACTCAACAAGTTTAAAATTTGGACTACTTAAAAGAGTAACAAACTGACCTTTTCACAAGCTTACTGCTTTACTGAAAATCACACTTAAATCACAACAGACAAAAAGATCATAAGTTTAGTTGTAGGATCATGTGACACACCAGATCTGGTCATAACGTCTAGACCGGGTTTGGGGTGTTACATTTAGTGGTATAGCTTATGGCAAGACCGGGATGTCGAACCCACAGGGACTAAAAGTACTAGTATTATCATGATAAAGGGGATTTGTTTTAAACTAATTAAACTAAACTAATTAATTAATTTACTAAGACGCGACAAAGAATGAATTGGGGAAAATACTTTTGGAAAACTGATTGATTAAAGTAATACCCAAGGAAGAATCCACCTAGATTTCTCTTGTTATTTGACTCTAAACCAGACGATTTATTCACTTGACCTGATCCATAGAAATCCCTAATTTATGTTAATATCTCTTTCAAGACTAAAACCAACTAACCCTAGGTTGATTAATTAAAAATTCTTTCTAATTAAAACACCTAGTGTTGCATTAACTCGATCTATGGACTTCCCTATTAGATTTGACTCTAATCCGATAGATTTTCGTTGTCTTATGTCTAGGATTACGATCAACTCCGCTTAATTGTGTTGAATCTACTCTTAAACAGGGAATTTTGCTCCACTGAATAAGCACATTTGACTTGAATTAATATCCTAAAATATTAACACAAGAATTAATCACACAATTAATAACAAATCAAATATTTATCATATAATTCAAATATTAATAACAAGATTCGTCTTAGGTTTCATCCCCCTCAGGTATTTAGGGGATTTAGTTCATATTTATAAAAGAAAACATCTCAAAATAGGGAAAACAACAAAACATAAAGAACCCAAAAACTTCGAGAGAAATTGAAGGGAGATCTTCAGTATTGATGTAGATCCTTACTTTCGAGATGAATCAATTGGTGTTCTTCGAGTAATTCCTTGCTTTCTACTCTCTCTCCCCCCTTTTGTTCCCCCTTGGGTTTTTTTTATAGACTTTAGAATGCTCAAATTACCTAAAAATTAGCATTTTCTGACTCGAATTGAAAGAGGGCTCGATAGGGACACGCCCGTATGACACGCTCGTGTGAGAATGCTTTAGGCCATGTTGAATTCTATGTGTCACACACGGACGTGTGATTTACCCGTGTAAAATTGCTTAAGCCGTGTTGAATATTGGTTTCGGCTCATTTTATCTATTTTTGGCTCGTTCCTTGCTCTTTTCTCTTTCTTATACTCACCTAAGTATAAAACATGAAATTAACGGTTTAGGAGCATTAAATTCCATAAATCTAATGATAAATCATCCATAAATATGCCAAGCATAGGATAAAAAATATGTATATATCATGGTTTATCAATGCACATGCAAACTTAATAGAAAGGCTAAGATATAGTTGGCATGACAATAGGGTTATACACGCACTTTTGTATGAGTTTGTAGACAATGTGAAGATTATGATATGTAATTTAGTATCCAGTATTTATTGCGGACCATCGAATATTCATTGTCTCTTCGGAGACCTTGGTGTGGTGGAGGGATGTATTTACATATGAATATCCATTTGGTACCAACCGGCTTGGCACTTTTGTGCTTTAGTGTGGTGTAGTTTATGCTTATATGAGCTATCTTGGTGTGGTGTAGTTAACCTATGTTTCCAAGTCCATATTTACTAAGGGTGAATTGGGCGAAACCTGAAATTGAATCTTGAAATCAAGTAATGAAATATGAACTTGATTTGCTATATTGTATAAGCATGTAATTATAAATGTAATGGTATGAGTGAGTAGCCTAGTGAATGAAATTGAGAATATGATGATCGTATAAGAATTAGTACACTTTTATGATGTTTTGGTAATGGTTATAATGCTTGATACACTTGAATATATATATATATATATATGTTTCCTATGCTCACAATGTTGTAATATTACATGCCTTGTTTTAGCTAGATGTATGTCTAGTTCATTTGGTATATAACATGCTCACTTATGACCAAGGTAAGTGTAGTAAATTCTATTTGAATTTACTAAGCGTTGAATGCTTACCCATCATTATTTTTCTTACATGTAGATTCTCTAGTTATCGAAAATCTCAAAGTCGACTTTGTATGGATACCACACTATCAACAAGATGGAAAAAGTATGTTCATTTTGATACCTATTATTGTGGCATATATATAGGGTGTCTCTTTATGTAATAGTCACTTATGAGATGAATGTTAAGGTAGATATTGTAAGATAAGATTAGAAAGGCCTAGTTATACCTAGTTTATGGTATTATGTTTAATATCATCCAAACTCTTTGATTTCAAAATATTTATGAGCTTTAAGTGCATAAGTTCATATGATGTGATTACTTGTTGAAATTGGGTTGAAACATTATATGGAAATATGGTTTAGGTTGTAAGTATTAAACTTGTACCAAAATGATTAATGCACCAACAAGGGGTATCGCCATAACTAACAAGTCCCCAACATCACGACTTAAATCAACAGAGAGTGGCATCGTGACCTCAAGCATTTGAAGTCACAACGACACTCACTGTTTTGATAAGGTTGCTGCGTGATACCCATGGTATCGTGATGAGGGAAGTTAGTGAGTTACATCGTGACCTGAAATCTCCAAATTTGCAACATCAACCCGATAGTTTGAAAATATTACAATTTGGTCCTGATTCGACCTTGAGTTAGTAAAAGAGTTTTTGTAATCTCGTATAAGACCCAGAAATGATTATGTAGCATATTGTGAATGTGTATTATACTTATAAGCATGCAGGAATTGTTAAATGGTGTTGTAATTGGTTGTGGTTGTTCTGGCAATGAATGTGGCATCCTGTGGCTTGGACTCGACGATCGGGTTAGGTATGGGGCGTTATAACATATTTATTCCTGCGTTATAACATAGGTATGGGACTCTCTCTAAACTTGAGCTTAAAAAGTGATGTTGTATTGAGCTTAAATCTGAGTACCCAACACTGAGTTTCAAATCAAACTAGATCCCAAGCTTATCACTATTTTAACTCAGCTCCAGTCAATTATGCCTTAACACATTATCCATGTCTTGTTTCCACAGTTTTTTTTTTTTTGGGGGAGGGGGGGTAACAATTTACAGAGAAGACCCTAATTAAAAGGCTTTTTGCACTCTTGACAAAAGTTTGGCAAGTTTTCCTATTACCTTTTTTCCGGTGAAATTCATGTAATAAAGACACTTGTTTCGATCACTATTCATTAGAATTACATAAATATCAAGTATAAAAAGTTATAGCTTAAACTACTAAACAAGTCCTTAAAGTTTACTAGTTTATTTTAAAAAGTCCTCATATTTTTTGTGCATCTAAACGAACCCTTAAAATTTTAACTATAATGAACCTTTAACCTTTTACTTATATCTAAACTAATATGGTTATCCATGCTTTGCATTGGGTTAAATATTTATTTGTGCTAAACTATAGAGTAAAAATTTGGAGGTTAAAATATGGTCTAAATCTCTATACACTTCGTAGTTTAAAATTTAATTTCCTCATTTTTATTTTCAGAAATTTAACTTCTCTACTTTTCAAATTTAAAAATTCAGGTCCACTTGTTACCACCATTAAAATTCGTCTGTTAAATTTATTGATGTGATATTTTAAAATTAAAAAAATATCTCTTATTAGTGATGTAACAAAAGAATTGCGGCTGAAAATGTTGATGTGAATTTAAAAAAAAAAATCCATTTGAGCATGTCATGATGAAATAAATATTTTTTTGGAATAGCGTTCTTTAAGAAAAGACTTAGCATTATAATTGAAATATTTAACAATATTAACTTTTTAAACTAATTAATGACATCATAAAAGTAGAGGGACTAAACCATGTCAAAAATTAAAGTATATGTAATTAATCTAAAGTTCAATATAGTATAGGGGCCAAAATTGAAATTTGACCATTGTCTTTTAATGTAATAAAAAGGCAACGCAAACCTAAAGGATGTGTCACTCTCTAAAACCTTTGGAGCATTCAAATTATATATAATCACGTAGAGTTTTAATAAAAAAATGTTAATTATTTAGATTAACTAATAACATTATAAAAACATAATGACCAAATTATGTTAGAAATTAAAGTATAGGAATTAAATCTTAACTTCTTGCATAATAGAAGGACAACAACTGAAATTTAATCTTTTCTTATAATGTAAAGAAAACAATAAGAGAATTGCACATATGTCAACAAAAGGAAGGACCAAAATAAATGAAATTATCATATAAGAGGTAAATCCCACATATGATTATAGTAACGGGATTAGAATTGAAATTTGACCATTTATCTTAGAAGGACAAAAAGAGAAAGAAAAGAGAAGTGGATGGCACGTGTCATGAAGGAATGCCCTAAGACCTTTCTTTTATATATAGCCCCACTCTTTAAGTTATACCTAAATAGATCCCTTTTACTTGAAAATTTCTCAATTACAAATCAAAGAATAAGATTTTATTCAGGGATAAGAAAATAGAAGGACTTGTATAGATAAAGTAGTATAGTTCAGGGACTTATTAATATTTTAGTCAAAGATATTAGGATCCTTAAAAACATTAACTCCATTTATTCTCACCAATATTTACTGTGAATCTTGGAATTTTTTGTTGAATTATATATTAGAGCATTTAGTTGAAGCTGATATCTTACAAAACATCAATAAAATATACTTGTCCAAATGTCAGGTGGCCCCCTTGCCTAGGTTTGCAAAATATATTTTATCCTCCACTTTGCCCAAATCTAAATTAAATAATTTAAAACATTATATAAATTTAATTATAAAAATATATTAATATAAAATAATACATTTTTATTTTTTAAAAATTATGAAATAAGTTTTTTTGATAAGTTGAATCGTTGTCAAGTTTGAGCTTAACATTTTTTTTAAATTAAGTCTCGATTCAACTGGATTTATGAACACATTTACAATTGAAACAATATGAGTGTAACAAATGTCACTTTCATGTAATCACATTTTTAGAGAAAAACTAATTGTTTATTAATTCAATCATTAATAAATTGCTAAATTATATTTACTATTTTCTTTCTATAATGGCAATTTGAATCCAATTTCTTGTTAAGGAAAGTGAACACTAGACCAATAGGCTATAATTTAGGGTTTAATTATTTTTATCATTTAATTATCACATGTAATGTATAATATAATTGATTTTTTTTTAAAATGTGATCATATTAAGGTGGTGTTTGGAAAGCCACTTAATAATTAGATTTAAGTATAATTGCTTGTAATTACGCAAATGAGACATATTTGGATAACTATTATAATTAGTGAGTCCCACTAAATTGGGTGTAACTAGACCACCCCAATCACACTTTCCAATTCTTATGGTTGAAAATTAAAGTAATTATGCAAGTAATTACACCCAAATTCAATTTTAAAAATTTATTTTTTATAAGTAGACCTATCCATGGGCCAAATCGAGTCGAGCCTTGACGACATTAAAGGCCCATTTGATAGGTTCAAGCCTGGCCCAAAAAATAGGCCTAAAATTTTATCTAAGATCGGCTCAAATAAAAATGCTAAAACTCAGGCCCGGCCCAACCCACTCATTTTTATATTAATTTTTTTAAATATAATACATTAAAAACACTAAAAACATTAAAATAAAATTTTCCCAACAAATTGAAAATAAACTAAAATAAATATTTATACTTAAGTAAAATTAAGTTAGGTGTAACTTAACAAGTAATTGCCTCTAAAATAGTAGCAAAATTAATAATAAAATAAGAGTTATACAATACCCAAACAATAACAACAAAATAGTAGCAACATAATAGTGAAAGAATAGCAAAACAGTGAGAAAACAACAGCAAAACTGTGAGAAAATGGCAAGAAAATAACAATTTTTTTCTTTTTACAAATTCGGGCCAGTTCAAGCTAAAAAAAGTCTTGTCCGAGGCCTTTTTTTTTGTTCAAACTCATTTTTCGGACATATTTTTTTGCCTAAATCCTCCCACTTTTCGAGTGAGCCTTTGAGCCAGGCCATGGACAGGTCTATATATAAGTTTAAGTTATAAAATTTTATATTATAAACATGAACACGTATAAATGTTTGAGATGGTTATGGTTAAAGATTTATTATATTATAAATCTTAAAAAGTTATATTATAAAAAAAATTTGTGTATTTTATAAAGTTATAACAAAAAGTTATATTATCTAAATCTTAATTTTTTTTTAAATTATGACGAAAGATTTTTATTATAAAAAATAATTTATATGTTATAAAAGTGTTATAGTATATTTATTTATAAAAAATTATGATCAAGAAATATGGACACAAATTATTTATGCATCCTTGTTAATATTATAAAATAATATGCTTATTCTTAAAAAAATGGTATAGTTTTTTTTTTATCATAACTTATTTGAAAAAAAAATTTTAAAGTTAAAGTTATAACAAAAAATTATATTATTATAAGAAATGTTATGAAAGTTATTGGACACTTTATAAAACTTTTTTTTATAAAGGTTATATATTATAAATTTTATATTATTTTTTACTTAATTTACATATTATAAAAAGGGTATAAGTTATAATCTAACATAAGTCTTTCTCCAAAGTAAGTTTATATAAGTTTTTATGATTTAAGCTACAAGCTATTTGCACCGTGAACCCAAATATTATACGGCAGGTGCTAATTATGCAAATACAAAATGTTTTTTTGCACCATATCATGGGATATGATACTATTTGAGAGAATGGAACTAGACACAAGTATAAAAGTACTAGAGATGGCTCACATATTCTTTAATTTAAGGCATTCAAGGCTTTAATATGATTGAGTGAACATTTGTTATTTTAAAAAGAATATTTCCAATATTAACAACATCACGTTAGTATAACATAACAAAAAACAAGATTTGATCGTACTAGCATGCTATAGACTTAATAACTTCGTTCATAGGTAGATTTGAGATGACTCATACTTTAAAAAGTACATGGAAGTAAGAGATATTAATAATCTTAATGATATAGATTTAGGTGATGAACTCAGTTAAAGATCATCATATGATGAAAAGAAGCTTATGTTAAATATTAAAGAGAGAATAACTCAACAAATATGGAACACTATAACAATTAGATAAAATTGCATGTAATGTTCATTTTTCTTGCTATTTTTATTGGTAATCGTATTATCAACTGCTTTTCTTGGACTAACATAATATATGTGATGATTTGATTTTAATTTTGTTACTTTTTTGTGCTAATAATTTTTTATAGTACTTTATATTTTTAAAAAATATAAATTATGTAACCGTATAATTATAATTTGTACTACAAAAAATAACATAGGAACTTACATATGTAATTACACTCTATCAATTAAACACATCTAAGAAATTACAATTCTTTATAATTACAAGATAGAGTAATTACTATATTAATAATTAAGCTTTCATTCAGTTACTCCTAAATGATTTAAATGAAAGTGTAATATGGTGGGAATCCTCTCTTGAAAGGAAACTAGAAGTTATAACTATTTTTCCTTTTCTTTGTTTATTAGATTATAGTACACCTATAATATAAGTAAAAAGTAAAATTATGTAATAAATATATTTATTAAAAATTATTATAAAAAATTTGATTAAAATGGTAAAATAAACACAGCATTTTTTATTTTATATAAAATTTTAAAAAATATAAAATAATAATATTTTAGTAATTATCCGCCTTAATATAAGCCTAGATTCAAAAAGCTTAATTGACGCTTTGCTGTGGGTGTCAGAAAAAGGAAAAAGTAGAGAGGTAGAGACATAGGACGAAAACTCCTAAAAAAGGGCTTGTTTTTGTCAGATATTAAACACCAAAATTTTCTTCTTTAACTAATGGATGAATTATTTATAAAAACTGCTTTAATAATTGGGAATTAGGTAGGCTAAATGGACCCATTACGTACTTGATTCAATTGATTTTAGGTCCAATATATTTGAATGGGGGACTAATAATTTTCCATTACTAGTACAACATTATTTAAACTTTTCATGTTCTTTTAGTTGCCGTGTATGGAATTCTACGTTCAAAGCAAATGCTAATACGTATCTTCCATGTTGAATTTCTCAGCTGAAATTATTATCATATCATTATCTACACTTCATTAATCTAATTTAGTTCAAATTCGTCTGAAATCACTCAACACACCTGTCAATTAGGTCTTAACACAGTTAGGGAATAAAAAATATGTCTTGTTTGTAAAGTAAATTATATATATATATATGATAACTTGGGTGTTTTATCTTTTTATATATTTATAAATTAATAAAAAAAATTGTCCATAATGAAACTTGAACCAATGATATCATACATATACAACTTTTTCATTTACCATTAAAACTAAAGCAATTCTTAATTTTTATGTATTTGTATATATCAATAATATTAATAATGTTGTTGATTGAGTTGGAGTCACAAATTAACTTAACAACAACTCAAGATTGATGACAAAAAATTATAAACAATTGTGTTCATTTAATATTATTAATTCAATGTGTTTTTTTATTTCAATTTCGTTTCAAATACATTATTTTCACACACATACGTGTGTGATAAATTTTCTAGTTTATATAAAATAGCTGATTGAGTTGGTGTCACAAGTCAACTCGACACCAACTCTATGCGAACTTACTAAAATACTTTTATTTTAAAGGGTAATTAATATTATTATAAGGGTATTTTTATTTTTTTCATACTTTTATATAGTCTTCAAAGAAAATAATTGTAAAATATTGTCGAAACCATTTTTATGGGTTTTGGGAAAAAACAAGGTCGACTTAAAAAAAATGAAAATGGGAGTCGCCACCAATCTTTTTAGGTGTGATTGGATCACCTTTAAAACATTTTGTTTTAAAAATCATTAGTTTTGGTCTACGAAATCAGAAAATGGGTTCAGGAGCCGGTTACGTATGAGGAAGGGTTAGCACCCTCGTAACGCCCAAAATTGGTACCTAATTGATTATCAAAATGTCCCTAATGCCGGAAATTTAAAATTTTAAGATGCAATCCCTTTTAAAATATCTTAGTTTTTAAAATTAGGGTTCTCTTGTATCAAATGAATCAAAATGTTACATCCAATAAGTTAGGATGCCACATTTTTAAGACATTCGAGACTAAGCTAACCATTTTTGAAAATCCCTATCTTAAGACAACAAAACGTCATATCCAGTAAGTTAGGACACAACGCTTTGAAATCTCAAGACAGTTACTCGTATTTTGAAAACCTAAAAAACTTAGAAGGGTGCTTGACTATTCGAACTCAACGAGAAAAGTTGCAACCCAGTAAGTTAGGGCACTACTTTTCTCGAAGCTTCCAAACACCAAGCATTGCCTTTATTTTTGAAAACTTTAGATTCTCGTTTTAAATCAATGTATGAGGATAATATACGAACATTATGAAATACAACATACAAAATAACATAGGAAATAATAAGTGAATAAAAGCATGAATATAAACAATATAATAAGAGTAATTTATATGTCAAACATTAGCTAAATACACGGATGAAATAATAATCATGGCAAATCTCAAATATCTAAAAGCATACATATAAAGTTATATAACATGCATTAAAAAAATAAATAAACAAAACATTTAAATAATGAACATGCAACGTAGTGATTTAACATATATTTGAATAAGTTATAAACAAAAATAATGCATGATATACAATGTAATATAAAATATACATTCAAATAACAATAATAGTATATATAAAAAAATCATAATAATAATATATATCAATTTAAAAATAAAAATATAACACTTAATAATTTTGAATTAGCATTTAGTATATAAATGATATAATATAAAAATTATAAAAGGATTAATATATGTAAATAAAATATTTAGAATAAAATAATAGATAAAAAATAAGTAATTAATAAAAAGCATATAACACAAATTAAAATATAATACTTAACAATAATTTCAAAATGTATAATAATAATAGTATATGAAATAATAATATATATAATAAATAATAATTATATTATATATAATATAAAAGTACATAGGTTGAAAATAAAATAAAATATATATAATATTTATAATTAATAAAATAAGTGTATGATACAAGTTAAAAATATAATATTTAATAATGATAGTATATATAAATAATAACGTAAAATAATAATATATAAAAAAGGTAATATATAAATAATATGTAATGATAATATGTAAAATAGATAATATATAATGGAAGAATATAAGGTTTATGAAAAAACTAAAACAAACAGTTTTAAAAAATAGATAATCACGTGGGGCTGATTTTAAAATTTTGAAAATTACAGGGGCAAAACTAGAAGGAATAAATTTATTCAGGGACTCAAGGGAAACGCGCGTAAAACACGAGGGGGTAATTAAACCCTTTTCCTCAAAACGACGTCGTTCCTGAGATACACTTTAATAAGGCTTTTAGGATTAAATTGAAACAAAATAAAATATTAGGGCCAAATTAGAATAAGATAAAATGAAATTTCAAGCACGGAAAACTCGGAAGGATTAATTGGGTAATTTACCCATTAATCAGAAACACGCGGATCCTCCCCGGGTCTTCGGGTCAACACGCGGACTCTAATCCCTAAAACGGCATCGTTTTGCTGTTTATCAACTAAACAGAAACGGTGTCGTTTAACCGAGACTATAAAAGGCTTATTTTTAGTTCAAAAACCATTTTAACCCTTTTACCTCGAAAACACGAGAGAAAACTCTCTGAAATCCCTTCTGGCCAGGGGCCATCACCACTCGTCCCCGGGCTCCGGCATGCGTGGTGTTCACGCGCAAACGTGCCGTCGTTAGGACCACTGTATACAGTGGTTAGGGTGCCAAAAACCCTTCCTTTTCTTCGCCGGTCCTCAGGTAATTTCTTTTCTTTTCTGTCTTCTTTAGTTCTTTTTTTAAAAAAAAAAAGATTTATATGCATGCAAGAAAATACGCAGGTAAATAAGAAAAAGAGCAATCTGTTTACCTTTTCCAAAAGAAACTGCTTTTCTTTTATATATAAATAAAGTTTACACCCGTTTGCTATTCTCTGTTTTTTGCTATTTTTTGCTTCTATATGTATTCTCTCTGCTATATCCGTCTTAAAAAAAAAAAAGGTCCTTTACAGATTTAAAAACCATGGCTTTATAGCTAGTGTTTCATTACATATTTTGGAAAGAAATCAAAGATTTCTTTCCATTTATTGTTTACTGTATCTGCTGTATCTTTGACCATAATCTGCTGAGATTCTTTTTGCTTTAGTTTCCTTTTTTTGCTTTTCGTATCTGCTGTGTTTCCTTTTCTATTTTGCAGGTACCCAAAGATCTCAGTGATGGTCGTAACACGATTTGAGGCCGGATGGAGGGACGACCAGTGACCGAGGCACTGGTGGGCATTGAAGGTTCTTGGGACAGCGCATTAATGGCGGCCTCGATTTCAGGAACCATACAGACGCTCCCCAAGTCTTCTAGAAACTATTGCGGCGCTGAGAAAAAAAACAAAACCCTAGGGTTCCTTGTCTTAGTAAAAATTTGGGCCAATTGGGCCACCTTGTAATTGGGTTAGGGTATTAGGGTCTGATGGGTAGTTCTTTGGGTCAAGGGTGTAACCGGGTATACGGGTAGTGCTTCAGTATTGGGCCACACACACTTAGGCTTTGTAATTGGACTGTTTAAATAAATAAATACTTATTTATTTAATTTTATATTCTGTTTTAAGCCCGGTCAAATTTGAGCTATTACAAATATTATTTGAGAATCAAACCCAAAACCAACAAATTTATATAAAATTTGTCACACACCAAAAATAGTGGATCAAAAAAGGTGAGGAAGTATATATGTAAATTGTTTAGCGCACTGGGATAACATAATCCACCACCCTGCCAGCTTGATGACGAATCAAAATATTGGCGTATGCTAGCGTTAAAGTATCCGTCCGTGAGCAATATCTAAAGATTTAGTTATAGGGTATCTTTAAGTGAAGAAAGAGTACACCCTAGAGTTTTGGCATCAAGCGTATGAGAAAGTTGTAGGAGAATTGATTGTCTTTAAGACCACGCCATACACGAGTCACCACCAACGTATAGTACGCCTAGTTTACATGAGGATTGTTCTAGTTGGTTTTCATAACAAGATTAGCTGGGAGTCAATTGCATTGATTAGACCCTCTCCGTGACTAGTCAAACAGTAATGAAGATCTTCACCAGATTCTTTTTACCTTCCTCTAAATTTTGTGTGGGAAATTAGGAGATTTGGGTTAGACAAGCATCGTCACTTGTCAAAGCCCATAGCAAAAGGACAGGAAGTTTATATCTAGTAAAGAAGAAGACATCCCTAATGACTTTACTTTCTACTTTACCTTTTGGTTCTTCTTTCTAACCTAAATGTTAAAAGGTGTAAGAACAATAACATGTGAGTGAAAAGCTAAAAGCTCTGCATAAGAGTCGCACATAGTTGAAACACTAGTAAACTATCTGTAAATGGGGATTCTAATGGAAATTTTATGATCTTATAAGTAGTTGCTTTTGTTGGATAGGGAAAGACAATCGAAACAAAAACTCTAAGTTGAAAAAAAGGTAGGTCTTTGGTGAGTCTCTAGACCTAACTTCTGCACGATATAATTTGATGATTCCTTGCACGATCAATATTCATATTGATGTGCATATCTTCTTGGGAAGTTGTTGTATGTATGTATGGTTGTGTGTGTTCTCTGTGAAGCATTTGTATGTATGTATTGAAGTGTACGATGTGTCATATGAATATGACAACGTGTGGTAAGCATGCATAAGAATTTATGTGTTAGAAAGTATGATTCTGTTAAGATTATGAGTGAAATCTGTATAAATGCGTCCATTATGTTTTTTGAGTGATGTATGACCAAGTATGGTTGGCGATAAGAGGGTTCGGGTGAATTATCAGGAAAGTTTGTAACACGATAACAGACTCTGGAGTGGTGCTTTGATGACGTCCGATGGGATAGTAAACACGAAGGCCAGTAAGTGAAATGTAGTTTGCAAAGACCATAAACACAAGATCCATCGGGATAATAAAAAACGAGAAAAGGTCAGTATGGTAGATATGTGAAAAGACCACAGTGATGACACATTCAGAGAATGATGAATGAGCCGCATAAAGGACATTATGAGAATCCACCCAAAGTAACAGATCACTGACCTAGTGATTGCTTGGAGTGACCCTTTGTAGGCAGTATTAGAAGACATTCTATATAGTAACAATCTCCCCTAATTCTAATATATGCCCCTTCCTTAATCTTTTAAATTATTTCTAAGCAACCTCCGAATCAACATACTAGCTTTGTAGATAGGTGTCCTCTTAGGGTATATATCATAATGTGGGAAAGCCAAAACTAGTTTCGAGCTTGCACGTGACCCTCACGAACTTGTCTTTTTTTAGATGGAGATTTGAGGCCCAATTTTGGATAATGGGCTCAAAACCATGGTGTGTATTAAAGTGAGTCATCCCGGCCAAGGCACTGTACCTTTTGATCTTCAGTTGATAAATCTTTTCAAATACGTCGAGAATAGACTACTTATTATACAAGAAATAGTCGATGAAATAAGCCACCAATGTCCACCAGGAAAGGGCAGAAAGCTACCCTAGTGCAATGTCATATTCATTGAGCATCGAGTAGAAGAAAGCGTGAAGAAGAAAATGAAAGTTAGCCTCGAGTAAAAAGAGGGAAAGAACAAAGCCCTCATTGTTGTCATTCTGGTGACACTCCCCTCAGACTAAATGGAAGTTGTAAGTAAAATTTGGTTAGAGGATGGCTCTAGCCACTAGATATCGAGTCAGTTCCTAATCAGTGGTGTTGCATTCATACATAGGAGCAAGTACACAATGAGAACCATTGAGACCTCTACGTTCGATCACCGCAACATTTCTAGGGCTGTCACTTTTACTACTTTGGGCATGACCTCTTCTATGTGTGGTAGTTCTAAGCATTTTGAATACTATTAAAAAAAAAAAGAAATTAGATTACCTTTGAAGAAAATTTTGGACTGAAGGTGAGAAGAAGCAAAAAGACTTTGGCAGAGACAAAAATTAAGGCTTCAATGATTCAGTAAAATACTTTAGGGGAAGTGTTGAACACCCAATATTTAGAAAGAACAAGCGTTCGTGAGAAGTTTCAAATTTAAAACCAACTGTTCAAATTCTTTAATCACATCTCGAAAATTGTCAAGAAAAAGGTTACAAGATGTTTAAAAAAACACTAGAGTAACCGCCAACTATTCCTACGAGTATGGAATTCACCAATCGAGACTGTCTGTCTACATTAGCACCAGTTGAAATCTTCTGAGTGTACGCCCAAACAAGAAGTTTGTTGTGACTATGTGTAGGCATTTGGCCAAGTAGTATACTATGGCTGCTCCAGAAAGTTGGACATGCATCCTTGGTAATGAGGTTACCAGTGTAACAACCCGTTTTCAGTGAACTCGGAACAGTGGTTTTAGGACCACAAATTTGAATTTGTAAGAAAATTATTTTAATATTATTTTATGGTTTGAATTATGATAGGAATATCATATAAAAATTTTGATAGGAAAATTTTACCAATTTTCTATTTAATTAGGAGGAAATGTCCAAATTGCATTAAGTGCAAAACTTGAATTCTAGTAGCTAGAAAGATTAAATAGCTATAGAATTTAAAACTTGAGGTCCTTATATGGTAATTAGACCATTAAGAGAAGTTAGTAGATATTTTTGATGATTCATCCATGGAAATTCAGGAAAAGAAAAGGACTAAATTAGAAAAAAGGAAAAATAAAAGATGATATTTTAATTAAATAGAAAATATCATCATTTCATATCATCTTTCCAAATTTTTCTATGAAAACCCTAGCTAAGAGAGAGAAATTTAAGCAAACTTAATTAGGTAAGTAATCATGTCCCGTTTTTAGTAATTTTTATATTTCTGAGATCAGAATAACTTAGTCTATCTAATTTAGGGATCAATTTGCAAAGTTATCAGAGTATAAAATTTTTTCCATGGATGTGTATGTTGAAATTTTGAAATTTATGGTAGAAAATGAAAGGTTGTTGATAGGTAAACAACTTTTGAAAAGGGAATTTTGATGAAATTGTGATTTAGGGACTAAATTGTAAAGTTGTAAAATTCATGGAAAAATTTTGATTTTTGTGAAATTTATGGACTATTATTCTTATATATGAAAATTGGCTAGGCTTGGAATAAGGGATAAATTGCATGAATTTCATTTTCTGAGCCTAGGGACGAAATTGTCATTAATTAAAAGTATAGGGGCAAAAATGGTACTTTTGCCTAAGATGTGAATTATGTTGATTTTAATGTGAAATGAAATAAATTGATGATTAAATTCATTTATATAGATCCGAAAAGAGCAAATACAGAATTGAATCGAGGAAAACAAAAAGTATCGGATTAGTAGATTCTTGTATACGAACAAATATTGAGGTAAGTTCGTGAAATTTAATTATGTAATTTGAATTGATTTGAATGATTTGTATGTGAATGTTGTATTGGCCATGTGTATGATATCTGCTCGTTTATTCTGAAAATACCCGATAAAAGTTACATCTCGTTTCAATGAATGAAATTCGATTAGATACAGGGTTCTATTTCCTGAAATGATAGTAGTCCTGCAGGTGTTGCGGACATACCGTAGATCGAAAGAGCATCCTGTTATAAGCCCTATCAAGCTTCTCGTGACAGTGTTCTTGAGAGCTTCTCGTTTATAACTCTTCGGAGCATCTTAATATGTTGTGATCCTGCATACATTGCGGACACAAACGCAACTCTTTATTAGTGTCATGTTATGTGATCAGTTGTGATCCTACATATGCTGCGGACACAAACGCAGCTCTTTGTGAGCGTCCTGTTATGCGTCGATTGTGATCCTGCATATTTTACGGACACAAACGCAGCTATTTGTGAATGTCCTGTTATACGATCGGTTGTGATCCTGCATATGTTGCGGACACAAACGCAGCTCTATATGAGCTTCCTGTTAGTGCTCGCTTGAACTTTCCGTTTTGTGACTATCCAGTGCTTTCTGTTAAAGTGATCATCGGAACTTCCTGTTAAGTGCTCTCCGGAGCTACTTGATATAGGCTCTTTGTGAGCTTCCCGTTACCAAGCCCAGATAAGCTTCTCGTTACAAGGTTAAAGGAGCTTCCAGTTATAGTGCTTGAGAGAGAGCTTTCTAATTTAGTGCTCTAATGAGTACTTCTGGATATGAATTGACAGATTTCTGATTTGTACACATTCTGTGTACTACCTTTGTATCCATCGAGATTTCAAATAAATTAACGAGTAAGACTATGACATGAAAACAAGTGAAGCTCAAATTGAAATTAATATTTGAAAATACATTAAATGCATAAAATTTGGTATTCGATGAGCTCATCTTTGTTATTAATATATACATGATATGGGTAACTAACATCTTTGATGAGATTGTGTGCTTAGGCTATGGCCAAGTTGTTTAGAATGCGTGTGTATGTTTACTTAATGTACAAATGAATGATAAGTTTATTTCCCATTATACGAACTTACTAAGCACTAAGTGTTTACTCTATTTTATTTTCTCTGTCTTATATTTCTCGGAGGCTCATCCATTTTCGGTACAAATATGAAACTAATTTTGGTTATAATGACATGTATAAGTTAGCTTAGCCAAAGTTGGCATATTACAATTTAGTTGTTACTAGCCATTGGCATGGCTTATGTTTGGATTATTTTGAGATGCATATATTTATGGCCTTAAAATGTTTGATGTGTGAATTTGAAATGGTTTAATAATGGTAAGCATATGAATGAATGGATTGAGATAACTTAATTGAAAGAGTATGTATAAATGTGAATTTTGATCAATTAGGTATGATTGAATATATGAACATATGTAATGACATGCTATGCATAAGACTTGGTATGACTTGATTTAAATGTCTTGAAATGGTTAGTGATTGTGTTCAAGTGTTTAGGTAAGTGAAAGGTGAAATTGGGTGAGAAATAAGGCATAGAAATAGCCTTATTCTGTCCACACGGAAGAGACACAGGTGTGTTTCTCAGCCGTGTGACATATGGTCCAGTACACGGGCATGTATTCTGGCCGTGTGTTTCTTACATCTTAAAATTGAGAAACAGAATACTCAAAATTAACCACACGGCCTGGCACACTGGCGTGTGACTTGGCCGTGTGACCCCTGCACTTAATTAAGTTGCAAGTCAAAGAGTTACACAGGTTAGGGGCACGGGAGTGTGCCCTACCTCATATGTCACACGGCCCGAGACATAGGCATGTCACTTAGCCATGTGAGCCACACGGGCGTGTGACCCCTATACCTAAGAAAATTTTTAAAATTTTGTGAAAAAATTTTATGAGTTCCCAATTCAATCCCGACTCGTTCTTAATGTATAATTTGGGCCTCGAGGTCCCATAAAAGGGACGATGTGGTTAAATTATAATTAATTTTCGATACGATTGCGAAATAACATAAAATATCTCAATATGATCTATAAACTCTGGTAATGTTCCTAAACCCTGTTCTGGCGACGGATACGGGTTAGGGGCGTTACAATTTGTTGGTATCAGAGCTACGGTTTAGTCGATTCTTAGATTAACGTAGTGAAATATGAGTCTAGTTATACATTCCATTATATAACTTGAGATCATGTGATATCTCTTGACCATTTTAAACATGTTTTTCATATAGTAATGTCATCTAACTGAACTGAATCCGAGGAAGTTGAGAGCCATGCTCAAGCTTCTGTTCAAAAAGAAGTATCCAGTAGTAGAAGGCTCGTATCTGAGGGCTGAGTAGGAGAGGCTAAAGAAGCCTTCTTTTAGATGATGAATAAATAGTTTACAGAATTTGTAAGAACAAATCAGACTGTACAGCAACCTCCACCTCATGTTCCTCAACCGGTTCCCAATATGCCATAATGTACAGAACTTATTAGAACTGATAAGCCTCTTGTTGATAGAAATAAAAAATATGGGCTAGAAGAATTCTAAGCTACTGTTGATGATGATTCGAAAAGGGCTGAATTTTGGTTAGAAAATACTATCAGGGTTTTAGATGAATTATCTTGTATACCTGATGAATGTTTAAAATGTGTTGTTTCTCTGCTAAAAGACTCAGCCTATCAGTAGTGGAATACCTTGATTTTTGTTGTACCGAGGGAAAATGTTAAATGAGAATTTTTCCAAACAAAATTCAAAAAGAAGTATATTAGCCAGAGATTGATTAATTAGAGAAAGAAGGAATTTTTAAAACTCAAACAGGGGAATATCACTGTGTCCGAGTATGAACGAGAAGTTGTCAGGTTAGGCAAATATGCTAGAGAGTGTGTCCCGACTGAAGTTGCAATGTGTAAACGGTTTGAAGAGTGCCTGAATGAAGACATAAAGCTGTTAGTTGAGATTCTTGAATTAAAAGAATTTGTTGTACTATCTGACCAAGCACATAAATCTGAAGAATTAAGTAAAGAAAATAGGTAGGTAGAGATAGAAGCCCGAACTCCGAGTAAAAGATTATGGGAAAGTCACAATCATCCGCTTCAAAAAAATCGAAGAAATATCACGATCGTTCTGCCATGTCTGTGGGGTATTCTAAGAACGATCGAAGCTCTCAATGTTTTAATCCGAGATCTGAGGGCCCATCGGTAGCAAGCATTAGAAGTGTTAAGATTTCCAAACCCAAATACAATTATTGTAATAAATTTCATCTTCGTGAGTGTCGTGTGAAAAGCAGAGCTTGTTTTAGATGTGGTTCTCTTGACCACTATCTTAAAGACTGCCCAAAAAGAATTGAAAAAGATAATGTTCAGACTTTAAGGTTAAACAACCCTGTCTCGAGAAGTAGACCACCTCGTAACCCCGGTAATGTGAGTGATAACCGAGGTATGAGAAAAGATTCAGCTGCCAAATCTGAAGCACGAGCACCGGTAAGGATATATGCTATTCGTGTAAAAGAGGATGCCTCTGCTCTAGACGTTATTACTGGTATATTTTCTCTTCTTGATACTGAAATTACTGCCTTGATTGATCCAAGTTCAACACATTCATACATATGCATAAATTTAGTGTCTGTTAAAATTTATTTGTCGAGTCCACTAAATTCGTGGTTAAAGTCTCGAACCCCCTAGGCCAGTATGTGATAGTTGATAAAATTTGTAAGAATTGTCCGTTAATGATAAGAGATTACTATTTTCCTACTGATCTAATGTTATTGCCATTTGATAAATTTGATGTAATTCTAGGTATGGACTGGTTAACTCAACATGATGCAGTGGTAAATTGTAAACAGAAGTGCATTATGTTAAAATGTCAGAATGGTGAATTGCTCTGTGTTGAATCTGATAAACTAGATGGGTTGTCCAATGTGATCTCAACTATATCAGCACAGAAATATATCAGAAAAGGATATGATATCTATTTTGCTTATGTAATGGATACTAAAGTGTCTGAATTGAAGATTAAGTCAGTGCCGGTTGTTTGTGAGTTTCCTAATATATTTTTAGAGGAATTACCCGGATTACCACCTGATAAAGAGGTGGAATTTTCTATAGATCTTGTTTCAGGGACAACTCCTATATCTATAGCACCCTACAGAATAGCTTCAACAGAATTAAAAGAGTTGAAAGCACAGTTACAAAAACTAACTAATCGGAGTTTTGCATGACCTAGTTTATCACTTTCGGGTGCACCAGTTTAATTGTTAAAAAGAAAGATGGATCATTGATAAACGATAAATTATACATATTTTTACCTCATGTTTAGCCTATATTTTGGATGAATTATTATCAATTATTTGAGAATTGATGCTTTTAATCCTTCTATTTCATATCTTATACTCAGGAGAGCATAGGGAAGGGAAGAGAACGGAAAATGGACCAAAAACCGGAGAAAATGGGCCAAAATGTGAAAACGCATGGCCCAAGAAGTAACCACACGGCCGTGCCACATGAAGATCACACGGTCCAGCCCTCGACAAGCACGGCCAGGCCATACGATCGTGCCTCCACCGATAGAATCACACGACCTCTTGTTGAAATCATACGGGCGTGGCACACGGGCGTGTTCTAGTTGTGAGGAAGAGGAATTTCACTCGGATTTGAATACTTATAGGCTAAGAAAGGCTCCCCAAAACTCTATATAAAGACTCTAGGAGGCAACTCTAAGGGTGTACTTGATTTCCCCTTGCCAAGGGTAATCTTTTCCCTAAGATGGGGAGTCGTCTTTCTGCCAACACAACGAGTGAAAGCAAGGGATTACTCCAAGGGAAGCCGATTGATTCATCCCAGAAGCCAGAATTCTATATCAAGACAGAGGATCTCCTTAAATTCCTTCAGGAGTTTTCGGGTTCTTTATGTTTTGTTATCTTAATTCTTCTGAGATGTTTTCTTTCTTTATTATGAACTAAACCCCTCAAATACTTGAGGGGATGAAACCTTAGACGAATCTTGTTATTATTTATTCTTGAATTATATGATAAATACTTAAGTTGTTCTTAATTATGTGTGCTTAATTCTTGTGTTAATAAGCCTAGGTATTAATTCAAGAAACAGATGTGCTTAAAGCAGAGGAGCAAAAGTCCCTGTGATAAGAGTAGATCTACCATAATTAAGCGGAGTTGCATGCAACCCTAGACATAGGACGACATAAATCTGCCAGATTAGGGTCAAACCTAATATGGGGAACCATAGATCGAATTAATACAACCTAGGGTGTTAATTAATAAATGAACTTTAGTTAACAACCTAGGCCTAGTTGCTCTTCGCCTCGACGGAGGGTTTAGCATAAATTAGAGATCCCTATGGATCAAGTCAAGTGAATAAATCGTCTAGCTCAAGAACCAATAACAAGTGAAGTCTAGGTGGATTCTCCCTTAAGTATTGCTTATATCAATCAGTTTTCCCGAAAGTCTTTCCTCAATTTACTTTTTGTGCACTTTTAGTTAGTTTTAAAATTAGTTTAAATCAACTGTCTTTATTTTTAGGCTAGATAATAGAAAGGAAGTAAGTACTAGTACTTTTGGTTCCCTTGGGTACGATAACTCGGTCTTTCCACTAAACTATACTATTGTTCGACAGGTGCGCTTGCCTTTAAGGTCGTGATATTAGTTAGTTTTGGTGTGATCAAGTTATTTATAAATTTTATTACTTCATATAACACCGATGATCAATGCGGTCGCCGGAGGAACAATCAACAATAAAACACCAGAAGCAGCTTATGAGTTTATAGAAGAGATGTCACTAAATAACTATCAGTGGCAAGTTATGAGGACAAAGCCGACAAAAGCTGCAGAAGTTTATAATATTGATGCTGTCACCATGCTTACTAACCAGGTAGAACTTTTAAATAAAAAGTTTGATAATTTTGTTGGTTCTACGTAGGCACATCCAGTGATGTAGTGTGACGCAATCCAGGGAAATATGTTCAATCCAGATTACTCCTCTTATGGACATGGCAGGGAAACTGAGCAAACCAACTATATGGGTAACAATTCTAGACCTCAAAATAACCCTTATAGTAATACTTACAATACAGGTTGGCAGAACCATCCCAATTTTTCATAGGGAGGACAAGGAAATCAAAGACAACCACCTCCTCCGGGATTTCAACAGCCACCTCCACAACAAGAAAAAAAGCCGAACCTTGAAAAGATGTTCATAAAATTTATGGCCGTATCAGAAACCCGTTTTCAAAATACCGAAATGGCACTGAGGAACCAACAAGCATCCATTCAAGGACTTGAAACTCAAATAGGCCAGCTCGTCAAGCTAATCTCTGAAAGACCGCAAGGTGGGTTACCAAGCAACACTGAGACTAATCCTAATGAGCAACTCAATGCTGTGGATACGATAGATGATAAGGGGATAACCAAAACCAACCCAGAGCCATGCAAGGAGCCTGTGGTAAGTAAAGGAAAGAATGAGGTAAGTTACAAAGATGAAATTACCAAAGAATTTAAACCTCGTATCCCATACCCAACCGCGCTAAATAAGGACCACACAGATGAGCAATTCGGTAAGTTTCTTAAACTCTTAAAGAAATTATATATCAACTTACCATTTGTTGAAGCAATTACGCAGATGCCGGAATACACAAAATTTTTAAAGGAACTTCTCAAAAATAAAAGGAAGATGGAAGAACTGTCTACAGTGGAACTCACCGAGGAATGCTCAGCTATTCTCCAAAATAAACTACCAACCAAACTGAAAGATCCAGGGAGTTTTACTATTCCTTGTTTCTTTGGTAGCCTAGACACTAAAAATGCTTTAGCTGACTTAGGGGCTAGTATAAATGTCATGCCTTATAAATTGTTTAAACAACTAGGTCTTGGAAAACCTAAGCAAACTAAGATGAGCATTCAACTGGCTGATAAAACTATTAGGTTTACTAAGGGAATAATTGAAGATGTGCTTGTCAAAATTGATAGATTCATATTCCCAGTTGACTTTGTTGTTTTAGACATTGATGAGGATAGCAATATACCCCTAATTCTAGGGCGACCCTTTTTAGCAACTGCCAGAACAATAATTGATTTAGGAACAGGTGAACTTACACTACGTGTAGGTGATGACAAAGTTACTTTACAAGCTCGAGACTCGAATAAGACTGTTGATAATAATATAGTCACGAGTCCTTGTAAAAAGAATAATCTCACCATCCAACCTTCTGTACAGGATACACTCCACATAAAGGAAACCCAATCACAGACAGGTCCATCCAAGGGAGATGCACCTGAAAAGCGAATGCTTCAGATCGAGGAACTAGATGAGTGGCTGAACTATCATGAAAAGCCCAGAGTATGCCAAACCAACCCAGAGCATCACCAAGCCGACCCTCAGGTACAAACGAATCAACTCAAGGTAGGGGATAAGGTAATCTTAGGGGAAGACGATCCTCGAATCTTAAATTCAAAAGAGCATACAAGTGATACACCTTACTCACGGTAAAGAAAATCTTTCCCTATGGTACAGTCGAGATAAAACATAAGTCACTCGGCACTTTCAAGGTAAATCACACTTGACTCAAATCTTACGTTGATAATAAAATAGTAAGCAAGATAGAAGAGTATCAACTCTTCAAACCACCGTGAACGTACAAGCTCAAGCAAAGTCGAGCTTAGACTATAAATAAGCGCTTCTCGGGAGGCAACCCGAGCGCTAACTTAGTAACTTTTCTTTTATTCTGTTTTCAGTCTTTTTATACAGCAACTAACACACTTGATGCAGGAAATTAAGACCACACGGCCTGGCACACGAGCTTGCCTAAGGCCGTGTGGCATCTTAAATCAGAGACACGGTCGTGCACCCAGACCGTGTACAAACAGAGCAGAAGTTTCCCCAAAAGCATGGGAGGCCAACAAATCCCCACGGCCGTGCGATATGGCCGTGGCGACCTTACGAATTCCACACGGGCTATTAACAATTTCCCATGGCCGTGCGACATGGCCGTGGCAACCCTGCAGTATCAACACGGGCTCACACAATGCCATACGCCCGTGTCCCCAAGCCGTGGCCAACACTGTCAAATTAGACACGGCCGTGTAACTACCTACACGACCGTGTGAAAAGCGAACAAGTTCGCACACGGCCGTGCAATATGGCCAACATGGGCTAAACTTGAGCCACACGAGTGTGTGCCTCTATTCTCCCATTCGATTCTATTTTTCTCATTTTTCATTTTTATTTTTCCTTTATTAGTTTCCTTTTTATTTCACATTTTATTTTTATATTTAATCCTTTTAATCATTACAGTATTAGTATTCTTAGAACTTAGTTTCTTATTTTTCTGTTATTTAATTTTCTATCTTTCATATCAGCCAATCCCTAACGAGTAATCTCTATTAATCGGAAATTTCCACGACTAACTAATACTTTTGTAGTTTCAAAAAGGAGCTCTACAGCTCATATTCAAACGGAAATGGGAATACCCTGCTACAATTGCCGACTCTTCCTTACAATTTCATCCTAAATTTAGGAAGTTTCAATTCTCTCCCTACCTTATGATATTATACTTCTCTTGCTATTTATATATCTTTGTACATTAAGGGCAATGTACATCTTAAGTGTGGGGGGGAAGCTTACTTGAAATCTTTACATTATCTGTAAAAATCCCTGAAATTGTACTTTACGCATTGTTCTTAACCAATTCTCAATCTCCTATTAGGAATTTATTCTGATTGATTTATGATTTCTATTGATATGTTGAGAATTAAGATATAGGTGCTTGTACTCTGATTATTGAAACTTTAAAATATTAAGGAATCAAGCATGATAAGTTGAAATTTTTGAGAACCCCAAATTTTTGCATAAGTCATTTTCTTTAATTCTAAGTATTATCTTGAAATTTGAAATTCACAGGATTGACATCAAAAAACCATAATTCTGGTGAGATTTTGAGCCTTTTGAGCATACATTCTTTCGTTCTCACTTTTATTATTACTTTGAGTGAGTCAACACTGATTTGTTATTCTAGAACTTGCTTTGATTATACACATCAAGACCACATCATTGATTTGATATACTGAAATGATAAAGGCACTTAGGATTTAACCTACTTACTCCACAAAAAGCCTACCTCTATAAATTAACCCCTAGTAAACCCCGTTGAGCCTAACACCCCATTCTTTGACTCACCCCCTAATTATTAACCAATAACCCATTTTTTGATGAATCTTATTCAATTACTTTGACCCCTATTTTTGTCGAGATTTGAGTTGAAATTTTCATCTAGCTTTGTTCTCTTTTTCAGAATGTAAATATTCAAGTTATTGTATTGAATTGTTCTTAAAAAAAACGTATGTATTAATTCAGTTGTAATATGTAGTAATTCAAACAATTTTTACATATTTCTATTTTAAGGCTACTAAGGTAGAAATGATGTTATCAAAAGAATTAGCTTGAGAAATATGTTCCAGTGACAGAGATTTTTCTAGCTAGATAATTTTTCAGTTCAGTCTCGATTCTAACCATCTTTTACAGCCTGTGACAACACCTCTAACCAAGCCCCGTTACAATCCTTACAAGACCTTTTGATCGATATGTCATGTCAATCTATAGTGGTGGAGATGTGATTTTCTTGCAAGCTTACGGTAATAACTTTTCAGGTTGACTAAGGAGTGCTTAAATTTTGAACCTTAAACACTTCGAGTGGATAGAGTAAACCTTTATTGAGGATGTCAACTCTTGTTAATTAAGATGAAGAGATAACTACTTAGAAGGAAGGAAGAGACTCATGTTTTCAATGATAAAATTCTCAACTTAGAGTGATTGAGTCTTTAATGTTCTTCTGATTGAATTACTCATTGTATGATTACCTGTGGATTAGTTTGAAACATTATTGATAAAGATTGTAGGTTGAGAGGAATAGTTCTTATTTAGGGATTGAGATTTTGCTTGAGGACAAGCAAAGGCTTAAGTGTGGGGGTATTTGATAAACGATAAATTATACATATTTTTACCTCATGTTTAGCCTATATTTTGGATGAATTATTATCAATTATGTGAGAATTGATGCTCTTAATCTTTCTATTTCATATCTTATACTCAGGAAAGCATAGGGAAGAGAAGAGAACGGAAAATGGACCAGAAACTGAAGAAAATGGGCCAAAATGTGAAAACGCATGGCCCAAGAAGTAACCACACGGTCGTGCCACATGAAGATCACACGGTCCAGCCCCCGACAAGCACGGCCAGGCCACACGGCCGTGCCTCCACTGATAGAATCACACGGCCTCTTGTCGAAATCACACGGGCGGGGCACACGGGCGTGTTCTAGTCGTGAGGAAGAGGAATTTCACTCAAATTTGAATACTTATAAGCTAAGAAAGGCTCCCTAAAACTCTATATAAAGACACTAGGAGGCAACTCTAAGGGTGTACTTGATTTCCCCCTGCCAAGGGTAATCTTTTCCCTAAGGTGGGGAGTCGTCTTTCTACCAACACAACGAGTGAAAGTAAGGGATTACTCTAAGAGAAGCCGATTGATTCATCCCAGAAGCCAGAATTCTACATCAAGACAGAGGATCTCCCTAAATTCCTTCAGGGGTTTTCAGGTTCTTTATGTTTTGTTATCTTAATTCTTCTGAGATGTTTTCTTTCTTTATTATGAACTAAACCCCTCAAATACTTGAGGGGGATGAAACCTAAGACGAATCTTGTTATTATTTATTCTTGAATTATATGATAAATACTTGAGTTGTTCTTAATTATGTGTGCTTAATTCTTATGTTAATAAGCCTAGGTATTAAATCAAGAAACAGATGTGCTTAAAGTAGAGGAGCAAAAGTCCCTGTGATAAGAGTAGATCTACCATAATTAAGCGGAGTTGCATGTAACCCTAGACATAGGACGACATAAATCTGCCGGATTAGGGTCAAACCTAATATGGGGAACCATAGATCGAATTAATGCAACCTAGGGTGTTAATTAATAAAGGAACTTTAGTTAACAACCTAGGCCTAGTTGCTCTTCGCCTCAACGGAGGGTTTAGCATAAATTAAATATCCTTATGGATCAAGTCAAGTGAATAAATCGTCTAGCTCAAGAACCAATAAAAAGTGAAGTCTAGGTGGATTCTCCCTTAAGTATTGCTTATATCAATCAGTTTTCCCAAAAGTCTTTCCTCAATTTACTTTTTGTGCACTTTTAGTTAGTTTTAAAATTAGTTTAAATCAACTGTCTTTATTTTTAGGCTAGATAATAGAAAGGAAGTAATTACTAATACTTTTGGTTCCCTTGGGTACGATAACTCGGTCTTGCCACTAAACTATACTATTGTTCGACAGGTGCGCTTGCCTTTAAGGTCGTGATATGAGTTAGTTTTGGTGTGATCAAGTTCTTTATAAATTTTATTACTTCATATCACGCATATCAATCATTGAGGTTATGTATTGATTATAGGTAGCTCAACAAAGTTACAAAAAAGAATAAGTATCCACTACCTTGTATTGATGACTTGTTTGATTAGTTGAAAGGTGCCACTGTATTCTCGAAGTTTAATCTCTGTTCTGGTTACTATCAACTAAGGGTAAAAGAATCAGATGTTCTGAAAACAGCCTTCAAAACCAGGTATGGGCACTATGAGTTTCTTGTGATGCCATTTGGCTTGACTAATGCACCTGCAGTATTCATGGATCTGATGAACAGAATTTTCAGACCATATTTAGATAGATTTGTGGTGGTATTTATTGATGATATCCTGATATATTCCTGAGATAATAATGAATATGCTGATCATTTAAGGATTGTTCTGCAAACTCTGCGTAAGAAGCAACTATATGCCAAATTCAGTAAATGTGAATTCTAGCTTCGGAAAGTTGATTTTCTAGGACATATAGTGTCGGCTGAAGGTATTACAGTTGATCCAAGTAAAATTTCAGCAATTGTTAACTGGAAACCATCGAAGAATGTGTTTGAAATTAAAATTTTTTTTAGATTAGCTGGTTATTATAGGAGATTTGTACAGGGATTTTCGATGATAGCTTCTCCGATGAGACGATTACTACAAAAAGAAGTAAAGTTTGAATGGTCTGACAAATGCTAGCAAAAAATTTACAGATTCAATGCACTATTGACTGAAGCACCAGTTCTGGTTCAACCTGAATCAGGTAAAGAATTTGTAATTTACGGTGATGCATCATTAAATGGTTTAAGTTGTGTTTTGATGTAAGAAGGCAAAGTATTAGCTTATGCCTCTAGATATCCTAAACCACATGAAAGGAATTACCTGATACATGATCTTGAGTTGGCAATTATTGTGTTTGCGCTAAAATTTGGCAACATTACTTTTTCGATGAAAAGTTTCACATATTCACTGATCATAAAAGCTTAAAATATTTGATTTCGTAAAAAAAAATTGAATCTGAGACAGCGTAGATGGTTTGAATTGTTGAAAGACTACGATTTGGCTATTAATTATCATCCCGGTAAGGGAAATGTAGTTGCAGATGCTTTGAGCAAGAAGTCTCTGTTTGTTTTGCGAGCAATGAATCCCTGGTTATCATTGTCAATTGATGGTTCAATCCTAATTGAGTTAAAAGTCAGACCGACATTTCTGTAGCAGATTTGTAAAGCATAGAAAAGTGATAATGAATTACAAGCTAAACGAGTACAAAGTGAATGAATTTCTGATTTAGAATTTTAGATTGGGCCTAATGGTTGTCTGTTATTCAAAGGCAGAATATGTGTACCGAAGAATTCAAAACTTGTAAAGAAGATTTTGAACAAATCTCATAATGGTATTATGTCTGTTTATTTGAGGAGTAACAAAATGTATAATAATCTGAAAGTGATTTACTGGTGGCCGGGAATGAAACGTTATATTTCTGAATTCGTATCTAGATGTTTGATATGTCAACAAGTTAAAACTGAACATCAGGTACCTTTGGAATTAGTACAGCCAGTTACGATACTAGAATGGAAATGGGAAAAAGTTACCATGGACTTTGTGTCGGGATTACCCCTATCTTCGAAAAAGAAAGATGTCATTTGGGTGATCGTTGATCGATTAATGAAGTCTGCACACTTTATACCAGTACGTTTGGATTTCTCTCTGGATAGATTAGCAGAATTGTATATTTTTTAGATTATTAGATTACATGGAGTGCCAATCTCCATTATTTCTGATAAAGATCCGTAATTTACATCGCGATTTTAGAATAAGTTGCAAGAAGATCTGGGTACACAATTACATTTCAACACTACTTTCCATCCTCAAACTGATGGATAATCCGAGCGTGTAATACAGATTTTAGAAGATATGCTTCGGTGTTGTGTGCTGGAATTCAAAGGTAACTGGGAAAAGTATTTACCTTTAGTTGAATTTGCATATAATAATAGTTATCAGTCAAGTATTAAAATGGCACTGTATGAGGCTTTGTCTGGTCTAAAATGTTGAACTCTATTATATTGGACTGAGCTCAATGAGGAAAAGATACACAGGGTTGATTTAATCCGTGAGACTGAAAAAAAAGTGAAAGTGATTCGAGATAGTTTGAAAGCAGCCTCTAATCATCAAAATTCTTACGCCGATCTTAAACGAAAAGAGATAGAATTTCAGGTCGGTGACAAGGTATTTCTGAAAGTTTCACCTTGGAAGAAAGTTCTTTGGTTTGGTCGTTAAAGGGATTTGAGTTCACGATTTATTGGACCATATGAGATTACTGAAAGAATCGAATTACTGAAAGAATCGGACTTATTGCATACCGATTGGCATTACCGCCAGAGCTTGATTGAATTCATAATGTTTTTCATGTGTCGATGTTGCGACAGTATCGGTTAGACACTTCACATATTATTTCTCAGATAGAAGTTGAGATTCAGCTTGATATGACTTACAAAGAAGAACCGATTAGAATTCTGGCATGAAAAACAAAAGAGTTAAGAAATAAAAAGGTAGCTCTAATGAATGTCCTCTGGCAACAACATGAAATAGAAGAGGCTACCTAGGAACCGGAGGAAACAATGAAGAAGAAATATCCTAACCTTTTTATTGGTAAGATTTTCGAGGATGAAAATTCTTAAGGGGGAGTTGTAACAACCCATTTTCACTGAAGTCGAAATAGTGGTTTCGGGACCACAAATTTAAATTTGTAAGAAAATTATTTTAATTATTTTATGGTTTGAATTATGATAGGAATATCATATAAAATTTTGATAGGAAGATTTTACCTATTTTATATTTAATTAGGAGGAAAGAACCAAATTGCATAAAGTGCAAAACTTGAATTCTAGTAGCTAGAAAGATAAAATAGCTGTAGAATTCAAAACTTGAGGTCTTTATATGGTAATTAGACCATTAAGAGAAGTTACTAGATATTTTTGATGATTCATCGATGGAAATTCAAGAAAAGAAAAGGACTAAATTAGAAAAGGGAAAAAATAAAAAATGATATTTTAATTAAATAGAAAATATTATCATTTCATATCATCTTCCCCAAATTTTTCTATGGAAACCCTAGCTAAGAGAGAGAAATTCAAGCAAGCTTAATTAGGTAAGTAATCATGTCCCGTTTTTAGTAATTTTTATATTTTTGAGATCGGAATAACTTAGTCTATGTAATTTGGGGATCAATTTGCAAAGTTATCAAAGTATAAAAAATTTTGCCATGGATGAGTATGCTGAAATTTTAAAATTTATTGTAGAAAATTTTGTGAAATTTTTGGACTATTATTGTTATAGATGAAAATTAGCTAGGCTTGGAATAAGAGATAAATTGCATGAATTTCATTTTTCGAGTCTAGGGACGAAATTGTCATTAATTAAAAGTATAGGGGCAAAAATGTTACTTTTGCCTAAGAAGTGAATTAGGTTGATTTGAATGTAAAATGAAATAAATTGATAATTAAATTCTTTTAAAAAGATTCGAAAAGACCAAATACAGAATTGGATCGAGGAAAACAAAAGTATCAGATTAGTAGATTCTTGTATACGAACAACTATTGAGGTAAGTTCGTGAAATTTAATTATGTAATTTGAATTAATTTGAATGATTTGTATGTGAATGTTGTATTAGCCATGTGTATGAAATTTGCTCGCTTATTCAGAAAATACCTGATAAAAGTTACATCCTGTTTAAATGAATGAAATCCGATTGGATACAGGGTTCTGTTTCCTGAAATGGTAGTATCCTGCATGTGTTGCGGACATACCGTAGATTGAAAGAGTATCCTGTTATAAGCTCTCTCAAGCTTCTCGTTACAGTGCTCTTACGAGCTTCCCATTTATAGCTCTTTGGAGCAACTTAATCGGTTGTGATCTTGCATATGTTGTGAACACAAACGCAACTCTTTGTGAGCATCCTGTTATGAAATCGGTTGTGGTCATGCATATGTTGCAGACACAAACACAGCTCTTTGTGAGCGTCCTATTATGCGATCATTTATGATTCTACATATGTTACTGACACAAATGTAGCTCTTTGTGAGCGTCCTGTTTTGCGATTAGTTGTGATCTTGCATATGTTCCGGACACAAACGCAGCTCTATACGAGTGTCCTATTAGTTCTCGCTTAAACTTCCTGTTATGTGGCTATCCGGTGCTTTCTATTAAAGTGATCTTCGGAGCTTCCAATTAAGTGCTCTCCGGAGCTTCTCGTTAAATGCTCTCCGGAGCTACTCAAAATAGGCTATTTGTGAACTTCTCATTACCAAGCTCGGATAAGCTTCCCGTTACAAGGTTAAATGAGCTTCCCATTATAGTACTTGAGAGAGAGCTTTCTAATTTAGTGCTTTAATGAGTACTACTGGATATGAATTAACGGATTTCTAATTTGTATACATTCTGTGTACTACCCTTTTATCCATCAAAATTTCAAATGAATTAATTAGTGAGACTATGACATGAAGACAAGTGAAACTCAAATTGAAATCAATATCTGAAAATACATGAAATGCATAGAATTTGGTATTCGATGAGCTCATATTTGTTATTAATATATACATGATATGGGTAACTAACATATTTGATGAGATTGTATGCTTAGGCTACGGCCAAGTTGTTTGGAATGCGTGTGTATGTTTACTTAATGTACAAATGAATGGTAAGTTTATTTCCCATTGCATGAACTTACTAAGCACTAAGTGCTTACTCTGATTCATTTTCTCTGTCTTATAGCTTTCGAAGGCTCATTTGGTTGAAAGTTTTGGTAGAGATCACTCAGACTACCCATCGGCCCATTTTCGGTACAAATATGAAACTAATTTTGGTTATAATGGCATGTATAGGTTAGCTTAACCAAAGTTGGCATATTAGAATTTGGTTGTAACTAGCCATTGGTATGTCTTGTGTTTGGATTATTTTGAGATGTATATATTTGTGGCCTTAAAATGTTTGATATGTGAATTTGAAATGGTTTAATGATAGTAAGCATATGAATGAATGGATGGAGATAACTTAATTGAAAGAGTAAGTATAAATGTGAATTTTGATCAATTAGGTATGATTGAATATATGAACATATGTCATGATATGCTATGCATAAGACTTGGTATGACTTGATTTAAATGTCTTGAAATGGTTGGTGATTGTGTTTAAGTGTTTAGGTTAGTGAAAAGTGAAATTGGGTTGGAATAAGGCTTGGAATAGCCTTATTTTGTCCACACGGGTAGAGACACAAGCGTGTGTCTCAGCTGTGTGTGACACACGGCCTAGTATACAGGCATGTGTTTTGGCTGTATGATTCCCACATCTTAAAATTGAGAAACAGAATGCTCAAAATTAACCACACGGCCTGAAAAATGGGCATGTGACTTGACCGTGTGACCCCTACACCAAATTAAATTGCAAGTCAGATGTGCCCTACCTTATATGTCAGACGGCCTAAGACATGGGCATGTCACTTGGCCGTGTGAGCCACACGACCTGACCTTACAGGTATGTGACCCCTGTACCTAGTAAAATTTCTAAAATTTTGTGAAGAATTTTCTGAGTTTCCAGTTCAATCCCGACTCATTCGTAATGTATGATTTAGGCTTCGAGGGCCCATAAAAGGAACTATGTGGTTAAATTATAATTAATTTTTGATATGATTTTAAAATAATATAAAATATCTCAATATGATCTATAAACTTTGGTAATGCTCCTAAACCCTGTTTCGTCGACAGATACGGGTTAGGGATGTTACAACCAGGTTGATAAAAATTTCAATGATAAAATTTTCTTGAAGGGAGAAGTGTTGTCACACCCCAAAAATGGTGGATCAAAAAAGGTGAATAAGTATGTATGTAAATTGTTTGGAGCACTGGAGTAGCATAATCCGCCACCATGTTGGCTTGATGGCGAGTCAAAATATTAGTGCATACTAATGTTAAAGTATCCGTCTGTTAATAGTATCTAAGGATTTAGTTACAGGGTATCTTCAAGTGAAGAAAACTTACGCCCTAGAGTTTTGGCTAAGCATTAAAAGCCTGTTAAGCGTATGAGAAAGCTGTAGGAGATTTGATTGTCTTTAATACCATGCCATACATGAGTCATCACCAAGGTATAGTACACCCAGTTTTCATGAGCACTATTTTAGTTGGTTTTCATAATGAGATTAACTGGGAGTAAATTAGATTGATTAAACCCTCGCTGTTACTGTTCTGTTACTGGTCAAATAGTAACCATGATCTTTGCCAGATTCTCTTTTCCTTTCTCTAGATTTTTTTTTTGCAAATCAAGAGATTTGGGTTAGATAAACATCGTCGCTTGTCAACTTCTACAGTAGGGGGACATGGAGTTTATATCTAGTAAAGGAGAAGACATCCCAAATGACTTCATTTTCTACTTTATGTTCTAGTTCTTCTTTCTAACCTAAATGTTCTATTCTTCTTCGTTATGATAGGGTTAAGACCTCATTTAATCAATGGATGATTCAACCTTTTAGTAAGTTTTATATCCTTGTATGTTATGATTGTTGATGAATAAGGATGTTAAAAGGTGTAAGAATAGTACGGTGTGAGTGAAAGGCCCTGCATGAGGGTTGCACGTTGTTGAAACATTAGTAAACTGTCTATCAATGGGAATTCTGTTAAGATTATAGGTTGTATGAATATGACAATGTGTGGTAAGCATACATAGGAAATTATGTGTTAGGAAGTATGATTCTATTAAGATTATGAGTGAAATCTGTGTAAATGTGTTCATTTTGGTACTTAAATAATGCATGACCAAGTATGGTTAATGATAGGGGGTTTGGGCAGAGTGTCGGGAAAATATGTGACATGATAACGGACCCTACAGTGGTGCTTTGATGACGTTTTCCAGGAAGTAAACACAAAGTCTAGTATGGCTAAATGTAGTCCGCTGAAACAGTAAACACGAGGTTTGTCGGTACAATAATAAATGAGAAAAGCTAATGTGGCAAATATGTGAAAAGACCATGGTCATGGCACAATTTGAGAATGGCGGATGAGCCGTATTTATCTACTAGGGTTTCTGCGTGACCTAGGGGAAATGATAGGTAAACTTCAAGTGATGTTGAGTTTAGGCAAATTCATATCGTTAAACGCGATAGTTTATGTGGTACCTTGATGGAAAACCAAACTAAGTGTTTGTGGAGAATTGTTTGGGAAACCTTTATAGGGATTTATTTGAGAAGCCTTTGTGGTGATTTATTTGGGGAAGCCTTTATGATGAGTCACTTGGAAATCCTTTGTGATGATTTATTTAAGGGAGCCTTTGTGGCAAGTCACCTGTACAGCCTTTGTGGCAGGTTACTTTTAACGTCTTTATGGCAGGTTACCTGTAAAGCCTATGTGGTATAATGTCTGGAAAGCCTGTTAGACGAATTTTGTAACGCCTAAGTGACGAGTTGTTAGTCCGCCTTTGTGGAGAGATCTGAGTATGCTTTTGAGGCATTTTCTGAAAAAGTCCTCGGTAGTGTACTGGACTGAGGAATCTGCCATAATAACTCACTAAGTCAGAAGAGAGCTTGACATATATGTAATTAGGAGTGACGTAAGTGCCCGCCAAATCTAGAAGTTTTCCCATTTTCTATTGAAGTTATCCGAATTTTTATTTGGTGATCTAAAATATTACCTTTGTCGAACCAAAATCGTTTTCTAGATTAACGAGAAGTTGCGGCGTGGCTGGTGTTTCGACAGTTGCCAGATCCAATATATGAATTCGTTGAAAGTAGTGTCCGTAGGTATATCATCCTAAGAAATGTATCAAATTTCTATCTTCAAGTGATTGTAAAATGGGATTCGCTATAAGGTAGGAAGTCTGTAATCTACCAATCGAGTGGAACGTGTACAAGGTGGTTGAGTTAAAGGTTGACGTATAGTTATCTGCTAGGAATTAGAAAAGTATCCTCCAAAATTTAAAAAGAAGTATAGAATTCTTAAGTCGAGAAATTCAACATCAACGGTTAAAGGTAAATTTGGTTAAGACTCATTAAGTTCCATTGAACTTATTGGTGTTTATTTGTAATATATGTTCTTGAGTTGAACCAGTTCAGCAGAAGAGAACAAGCCAGGAATGTGCCAAAGTGGTTGATCGTAGTGTAAGGTTATGCATACAGAGGGATACTTTATGGAATATGTTTTCAGATGACAAGTAGTAAATATGTTTGTCTTATGAAAAATTTAAGTTGTAATATTTTATATTGCTTTTAAAAGTCCGTTACAAATGATAAACAAAATAAATAAGAAGTACATCCAGTATGATTTTTGTCAGTTGAAAATTTTTGTAAGTATGTAAGTATTGTGATATCCTATACTCGGATCCGATAAATCGAGTCGGGTATAGGGTGTCACAGAATCCCTTACCACTTCACCAATAATCTTTTACTAAAATATTATTATGAATATATTTTTAATATAAAATAGTTTCATTCACTCTTATTATGGTTGTGATAAAATTTAGATTATTTATTAAAAAAACTCTCATATATGAATATATCATATTGTAGTCTTTAATATATCATATCGTAATGTTGAATGTTGAACAAGGGAAATGCAATTTATACCGACTTTGTAGGCATTGATCCATTAGAATAGAAATGCAAAACTCAAGTGAAGGTATACAGTTGCATAGTGGAACACTACGCCAGCAAATTGCAAAATCATGGATTCCTTTTACACATGAGAAAATTAGGTTTATTCAGGTGAGGAAAAAACAGTACAAAAGGCACTGTAAGATTTTCCAGGAAAATAATTTATCTGTTAAAATATGAGCTTTTTGTTGTTTTCGTTTCACTAATGCTTTGTCTCATCATTTCTTGAAACATCTTCTGCTTTATCCGTAACTCACGTTACGATGCTGAAAACTAGTAGTAATTACTGGGAATTCTCCACATAAACTTGTTAAGATATAAGAATATGAGAGGCACATCACATGATTCTTTCCATCCTTAAACAACTCCTATATAAAATAAAATAAAAAGTCTTATTTTGCTCTTATTCCTTATACTTTTCATCAGGACAAAGTCAAGAACATTTTTTAGGGGTCAGAATTAAGTTGTATATGAAAGTTAAAATGTACTTTTATATTTCTTTATAATTTTTAAAAGATTAAATCAGAATTTTATCACTTTAGGAAGTCAAAATATAAATTTACCCATTACTAAATTAAAAAATTGTAAAACTTAAAAGACCAAAAAGTAAAATCTTATATTTTATGGGGACGTTGCCTGTGATTTCAAATCATATTTATGGTCTCATTTTTAGTTAGATTGTGCTCATCGTCGTTGTGAATTTAACGGAAGTTATAATAGGATAACGCCTTTTTTTTTTTCAATTTGCACAACATATTGTAAATTTTAATAATTATAATTATAAGCATCAAAACTCTCTTTTTTTTCATGATTTTAAAAGCATTTGGATATTATATAATATTTTCATTGATTTAAAATATTTTATCACAATTTTTGTAATATTTAAATAATTTATGATATTTACATTTGTTTACTTATAGTTAAAAATGATTTATTCATATTCGTAATAATAAAATCAATACACATATGAAAAAAGTATCAACATAAATACTCAAAAGACATTATTTTACAAGAATATATTATTTAAATAATTATAAAAATATATATTTTATTTTTATTATTTTAAATATGAATATGCTTAAGCCTTGTTTGATAAAGTGTTGAAAAAATTCAATCAAGTAAAAATTATTTAAGCAATTTTTTTTGGTGAAAAATAGAAACAAAATTACAACTTAAAAACTCTTAAGAGACTCTAAAAGCTGTCTTATTGGATAGCCGTAACCACCACATCAGGAGGTACTTCAAATATTTGGAGGGAAGTCTGCCAAGAAAGACTAATATTTGCCAATTGGTTTGCAGTTAAATTACACTCTCTAAGTACATACTTGATTTCCCACTGACCTTCAGATTGCAAAATTCGTTTAACTCTTCTAAGTAAGGTAATACCTGAGTCCACAGTATCTTCCATGGACAAGGCCCTGACCATTTCAAGATTATCAATCTGAATCCTGACTCTCTTGTACCCTTTATTTAATAAAATGAGAATTTCATCAAGAATACTCCAAAGTTCTGCCTTCAAAGGTGAACATCTGTCCAGGTAATGCGTGAATCTCAAAATCCAATTGCCATCCCAATCACGAACCACTTCACCCGCTGAGGCATTTCCAGAGGCTCAAGTCACTGCTCCATCAGAAAATAAATGCACCCAATCATCTAAAAAGTGATGATGAAACTCCAAAGAGGTTGAATTAGCCTTGGTCCCAATTAGGAAAGGCTCAAAATGTTTTTTTAAACATGTTTGATAACCCACAATGAAATTTAGTAGATAATTTTTTTCATAAAAAAATATAGAAAATAATAAGTAGAGAGGAGCCTACTTATCACTTAATAGAGAATAAATTCAATTATTTCTTTATTTTATTCTATTTTATTTAAGATTATATTATCTTTTATTAAATAATCTAATTATAATCCTATTTACTTTTAAGTATTACACCAAATAGATTTTATAGCTTTAATTTGACACTTAATTGTTTAATACCGTACTTAATTTTTCAATTTATCAAAAAAATTAATAAAAATTAAAATTAATTTTATATTATTTAAATAATTATAAAAATATTTTTTGCGCATTCATTAACTCTATTTTTTAAAATTCTTTTATTCTAATATTCTTTGTTTTCCTATCGTCTTTTTCTTCATTGCCGTCACCCATCTCTTCCCCCCCTTTCCCCCAACTCAAAAATAAAGGAAGTTTTGGACTGATATTATCGCTATTTTCCGGCTAAATTACCATAAAAAGTCCTTTTTTTTTTCAAAATTAGGGAAATGGACTGATATTTCAATTAATTACGGAAATAGGCCAAAAACCCCAAAAACGCGTCCACGTCAGCGCGTTGTCAGGGGAAACCGGGGAAAAACGCTTCCCTGAGGAAGCGTTTTTCCCCTTTTTTAGGGTTAGGGTTTGGGCTGGTTTAGGGGGTTTTTTTGGTTTTAGGGTTAGGGTTTAAGATTAATGGTTTTAGGGTTAGGGTTTAGGATTAGTGGTTTAGGGTTTTTAGGTTTTTTTATTTTTTTAAAATAAATAAATTAGGGATTATGGGTTTTGGTTTTTTTAATTAAATAAATTAGGGATTATGGTTAATTAGGGTTTAGGGTTTTTAGGTTTATTTATTTTTTTAAATTAAATAAATTAGGGATTATAGTTAATTAGGGTTTAAGGTTTTTAGGTTTATTTATGGATTAATTTTTAAGTAGTTTAGGGTTTAGGCTTATTAAAAAATATATATTAGTAATAATATAATTTTTTTTTGTGTTTTTAATTGTTTTGGTTTCTGAAGAAATTATTTTGAGAAGACGTTTCTGAACAAACAGTGTCAAAAACACTTCAAGCAGGATGCACTATCAGCAGAAGTGATGGAAAACGCTCCCACGTGGACGCGCTTTTGCTACAGTACTTCCTAAAAAATTATTTTGAGAAGATGTTTCTGAATAAACAGTGTCAAAAACGCTTCAAGCAGGATGCACTGTCAGTAGAAGTGATGGAAAACGCTTTCACGTGGACGCGCTTTTGCTACAGTACTTCTTGAAAAAATTATTTTGAGAAGATGTTTTTGAACAAACAGTGTCAAAAACGCTTCAAGCAGGATGCACTGTCAGCAGAAGTGATGGAAAACGCTCCCACGTGGATGCGCTTTTGCTACAGTATTTTCTACTTGGCCTGAGGCTATAAATAAGTCAAATTTCATTCTCAGGTTGCATAACTCACAACAAAGAAAAAAAAATTGAGAGGTTAAGAAGAGTAGAATTTGAAAATGAGTGAACGTATGAGTGCTATTATTTACTATGATAGTGAGGTTCATCACACCGAGAACGGTGTTGTTTTTTTATTGGAGAATACAGTGCGACTAGTTTTTAACCAGAACATTGAATTGACAGATCTTTGCAAAAGAATTAGGCGTAAAATTTTCGGTACGACACCAATGAAAGTTTTGTCTATTAAGTATCGATTTTGTGCTTCTGAAGATCCAGTGACATATGACTCGTTCGACATCAGAGGTGCTCGTGGCTTGGAGGCAATGGTGCAGACTCATCTCGCTAGTGGAGCACCATATCTTGAGTTATATGTACAATTTTCATCCCCAAATGATGCATTTGCAGCTTCAACATCTACTGCTGTTCGAGAGGAGTACACAACCCCTGCCCGACACTCCGTTCGTGGGTGGCAAAACACAGAAGCTCCGGTGTTTGGCAGTAGTACGGAATACACAACCCTTGCACGACACTTCGTTAGTGGATGGGATATGCACCTCGATGAGTCGATATCTGATGCTGGGAATACGTACTGGGGAACATCAACTTTTACTGGTGGGCAAGCCACATCTAATTGGGGACGTTATGAAACGTTCAGAAGAAGGGATGATGTACTCCCTATGACGTCCACCGGCGAGAGGACCTCGTACGTTGCAGCTGATGGTAGGTTAGATAATGAGTCTGATGTTGATCCACCTCGAGAGCTCGGGCCTGATGGTGCAGAAGTTGCATTATTTTCTGAACCAGAGTCTGTGCCAATCGAAGCTGAAGGGGGTTCAAATGAAGAAGAAGAAGATCCGCAATTTAGGGCGTACTCGCCTCTTGCCCACATGCATAATGTCGATCTATGTAATGATGATGCGTTGGAGTTTCCAGATCTACCACACAGAAGGCGTGACCGTGCAAGTTCGTCATTGGATTCGGGCGATTTGGAAGTTGGCAAGGAGTTCTCAAACAAGGATAGTTTTCTTGGTTCATGGAAGATGAAATGTGTGCGTCTCGGGTCTCCACCTCTCTATCAACGCACTGATAAGTTTCGGGTCCAACTTGCATCCACGACCTACTGTAGCCACGTGCCAAAAACCCGCTTCACGCAATTCTCTATCAACGGCGATGGAGCCGCAGACATATTACGGATATAGCATTGCAACACCCGATCTACTGGCTATAATAAATAATTATAAAATTAAAATTAATTAAAATTGTATAAATGAAAAAAATATTAAATAATATTTAAAATTAAAATAAACACTTACCATTCTCAATTGTTCGACAGAGATGTGTGTAGGATCAAGACGAATTAATTCGGAAGCCATTGCTAACACTATCGAAATTTTCAAATTTTCTAAAATTGAGAGAAATTTTAAAATTTTTGAAGAGTTTTTTTTTGCAAAAATTAAAGACAAATTTGGGAGAAATTTAGCAATTTATTGAATATTTGAGAGAAATTTGAGAGAATTTGAGCAAATTGTTGAAAATTTGAGAGAAATTTAAGAGAATTTTGAGAGAAATTTTAGAGAATTTAGAGAAATTTTGGAGAGGATTTGTGTGTGAAAATAGTAAAAGGGAGGGGGTTTTTTATAGGTTTTTTTTTACCGTTGAGGGGTAAAATGGTCAAAAAATTTAAAAAAAAGGGTCAAAAAACGGTAAAAAAAAAATTGACCATTGGAGGGGAAAAACGCTTCCTCAGGGAAGCGTTTTTCCCCGGTTTCCCCTGACAACGTGCTGACGTGGATGCGTTTTTGGGGTTTTTGGCCTATTTCCGTAATTAATTGAAATATCGGTCTATTTCCGTAATTTTAAAAAAAAGGGCTTTTTATGGTAATTTAGCCCTATTTTCCGTTATGCCACTATAAGCCACCACAAACTCATTGCTATTAGTGTGAACCATCACTCACACCTCGATATGATTGGTATCCGCAACCACTACCAATCCTCGCTATTTTTTATATATTTGAAATTTAATTTTTAAATTTTTAATTTTAACTTTTAATTTAATAATTGAAATCTAGTTGATAATATTATTAAAGGGTATCTATTAAATTAGATTACACTATATTTTTAAAATAAAAAATTTTAATTAAGTGACCGATATTATAAAAATAAAAAGTGAAATAAGTAAATAAAAATGTTGAGATAATAAAGTTTCGCAATTTGGATTTAGAATTATAAACTACATCAGTAGACAATTTACTAAAAACTTAACAAAATTTGTTTTTACAATGTTATGAATTATATTCCAATGAAAGGTATTCCTAAAATTAAAAGTAAGAGAGTTAAATTTTAAATATGCAAAAGGTACAAGGACCGGGAACATAAATTAGACCTTGTATTTATTCCTATAACAAAACCAATGGAATCCAAGATTTGAGCAATCGTGTACTTGTTCCTTCAAAGAAAGAAACAACAGATAAACATGATGTATACTCAATGTGATAAGTTTGGCAAACACTATAGATCATGATAATAAAAGCAGTCCAAAAATGGAAAGAAAAAATGTGAAGAAGCTATGATAGCAAATCAATCTCTCTCATCCAAATGCAAAATCAATCCAGTCTTAGCTTTGTTAGTGGGAATAGTAGATGAGGCAGCAAATTGCAAATCACCAATGCAGAATGATATTTAACGATATGAAAATATTCCAGAGTTTCCAGAAAAGGTGACAAATCGCTTGTTCCAGTACATTGACATGAAAAGATGGCAAATCAGATACACCAAACCATACATACATAGAATTACAATATTCATGAAGAGTAACTTGTGCATATTCAACGGGAGGGGTGGGGGGAATGTATATGAAAAAGCTGCCTTTGGAGTTTTATTTTATTTTGCTAAACCATTCATTATTGTTCAATTAAAAGGAAGGTGGTACAAACAAGATCAGTACGACATAAATATGACACTGAACCAACAAGCAAAAGTGGCAATAAACCCAATAGAACTTTGGGTCAGTATTGAACACCTTGTAGAATTATTGGTATTGTGTAGGTCAGTTAAATATTGAGATAGTGATGACACATGTTTAGAGTAATGATTGAAGTTATGTGATACAGTTCACACCCATCATTCTTTGCTCATCTCCTCTTTAATATTGTAGTGATCACAATATATATTAAGATTTTAATACTCTCATCAGACATTTCTAGCAAGAATGAATTGAGTTTTTAATTTATTCTTTTTACAAAAAATGTCAAAATATAAAGATGTTGATAGATTGTGTTAGTGTTAGTTCCAGGTTAGGGGGTATAACTACAATTTTTACTTCACCAAGCTTGGTCTTAAATAAGTGCATTATAAAATTATATATTATTATAAGTAAAATAATATAATATATTTTAATATAAAATTTGAACAGGGTGCATTATGCTTCAATGTTAAAACCCAAAGTAAAAATCTATATTTTAATATCATACATCTTTATCTTGTTATATTATATAAATAAAATTAAAATTAAAATTAAAAAATATATATTAGTTAAAAATATTTCTTCATATTTTTAAAAAAGTATGGTTTAAGATTTAAGTTTTTAGTGTTATTACTAAAAGGTGTTTTTGAGAAATAAAATATCCCTTTAAACTTAATTTTGTAAAGTAAAAAATATTTATTTAAATAATGTTCAAATTTATTGATATTATGATGTTTCAGTAAAAAAAATAATTTATTGTAACTCATTATGAATATTTTGATAGATGCAATATTAATTATTTGTAAAATTTAATTTAGATATATAAACTTTATTAATTTGAATACAACGCATGGATAAGATTGAAGTGAAAAAGAAGGTGAAAGGTAGAAGAGAAATGAACTTGCAGTGGAGGGACGTGGGACGACTAGAAAAGTAAAAAAAAAAAAAAGACAAATTCATTGATATTTTATGTTAATTACGTAAATAATAAAGAGGTGAATTTTGCATGTAAACCTAAACATAAATAGAATGGTGCCACCAACAATTTAGTAGTTAATAAAACATATGGAAGAGTTTTGTCGTTTTAGTTTAAAGCAGAAAGGCAAATTCAAAGTGCAAAAAGCACTTTTTATTTATGTGTGAAGTTTGAATGAAAAGCAAGAATTGCTCCATCCCTTCCCCACATCAACTCATTATCTATATCTACTCCCTCAACCTTTCACATTGCAGTCTTTAATCCTGAAATTTTCTATTTTCATTCTTATTTTAGAAATATTTTTTTTAAATAATGAAAACAACTATCTTCCCCTAATAGACATTTATATGGATTCCAACAAAAATATTAAATTTAGCATTAGAAAACTGATAGAAAAGTTTAAGGTTTTTTTTTTTTTTTAAAATATTGATTTGAACCAAGATCAAACCCTTATTTTCATTATTTTTATTTTTACAAAATATTTTTAACAAAAATAATAATATTTTATTATTAAATGGATATCTATGAATACAAAAATAAATATTATCATAACCCCTACGGCTAAAACACGAGAAAAAAAAACCCCAATCGTGACTCTTAAGATGGTATTCACAATATTTGCAAAACAATCGGTAGTTTTGGTGAGAAAGAAACCTTTATAAGTTGATCCCGATTGGAGGAGAAAGCAAACTGACGTTACCCACTCTTCAACTTTTAAATTTATTGCGCAAAACAACTTTTAAGACTTATTTATTAGTATCTGATAAAATTTATTTAAATTTATTTTTTAAGGTTATAGACACAAGCAACTAGTTTTTATTTTAAATATTTTGCTTATAGATTTACTTTAATTTTAATTTTAATTCGTGCTTAATTATAATCAATTTGGTTAATTTATTTTATTATCTTTCCAATGATGGTGAAAGATTTTGCTTATTGATCTTAGATTTACCGAATAATATTCAGTAAGAGGCTTTGAAATATTTTTAATTAAGGTGTGATTGTGATTATTAATATTGTTTGTTTTTAATATGATTGAATTATCACAATAAGCTTTTGTGATATTGATTCCCTTTAAATAAACAATCTATTGTGACATTTAGAAATTCGTCATATTAAATTTATTACATTTCTCGAAGTGAATGCAAGTAAAAAAAATTAAAGATATAATCATGGATGTGACAAGTGACATAATAATAATCATCAGAAGTGAAAACACAATAATAAATAAGGATCTGTTTGTTTACATGTAAAAGGTTTTAAAGAAAATGTTTTATGTATTTTCCGATGTTTGTTTTACAGAAAACAGTTTGGTCAACGAAAAATTACTTATAGGTCAACATAAAATAAGCCTTTTTTCCCATAAAATGGCTTACTCTTTTAAAAAGCGTAAGTCATTTTCTAGACAAGAGTTAAAAATTAACTTAAATAAAATTTAATATCAATACATTGATAATAAATTTTTATTTTTATTTTTTTAAATAATAAATATTATTGAATATATTTAATATTAATATTTTAATAATAAATATTTATTACAATTATAAATATATTAATAATAAATGTTTTGTAGTACAAATGTTAAAATATGTCATAAGCCTATGTACTTTTATTTTCAAGAATTTAGTCTCTTTACTTTTCAGATTTGAAAATCAAGTCTAATTGTTGACATTGTTAATTTTTTTTGTCAATTTTGTTTATGCCACATTTTTAAATAAAAAAATACTCACTTAGTGGTCATGTAACTAAAAAATAACGTTGTAATGAACTTAAATTTAACAAAATATTTTTAATATATGCAAAAACAATGTAAAATATAAATTTATATATATATATATATATATATAATAAACTCAATTAAACAATGAAAATATAAGAAAATCTCAAACGTATGTTTGTTTAATTGAAAACAACTTTTATGAAAAAATTTTAAGAAATTTGTCAAAAACATAAAATATTTTACACAGATTCATCTAAACACCAGAAAATATTAACTTTTCCAAGAAAGTAAGTCATTTTCCAGAATTTTTCGAAAGTCATTTATAATGGAACAAACAAACCCTAAGAGAAATATGAGAGTTTTTAAGATATCCCTTTAAAGGGTATAGATAACTTATGTTATCAATGTGATATGAAAGATTATTGACCATGTACATGTTGTCCATCCAAATATTATACTATCCTTACAGATAGAAAGTATTTATCTTATTTTGTACTGAAACAAACCAATATTATTGCAATATTTAGTTGTACAAAATTAGTTAAAAGCTCTAAAATAACTAATATATCAGTATATTTATTATTTGAAGTAGGTGTTTTCTAATGGAGCACTAAGAAACTATATATATTTGTGATATTATTATGTGATTAATTAATTATAATTTATGGTTATGGTTGGATAAAGAAAGATGATCATTAGAATATGATAAGTATATCAAAAGCTCGTTATAAATAGATGCACATAAAGTTACAATATTTTAAAATTGTGAGTGAGTATAACTCAGAACAAGTTCTCAATTAAAATTATGTGGAGAGAATATTATTAATGAGAGCTTGTTAGAGAACTTTCACAATTTTTCATGCTTCAAATATGCCCCTACAGTAGCAATATTGTGAAAAAGACTTTAATCAATATTCTGAACTTATATCATGTTACTTGGTTAAATAAAATGACGAACTATTAAATGAAAAATCATAAAGTCCGCCCTATTAGATCTTCTCCATTCCCTAAAACAAATTTAGCAATACATAATAGAGAAATAAACATGGATATGGTAAATTGCACTATATAATTGTCAAAGGGTGGCCATAATAATTCTTTTCACCAAAAAACTGAAAAAATGAAGATAATTAGCAAGAGATGAACAAGAATTCCAAGAGAACCCTTCAAGAAGTGGAGATAACATAAGTTATCGAAGGTCATTGGTCGCTTACCTGTCGTACGCTTAAACATTTAGTTGAATTCTATTAAAATTCTATCGAACAGAAGGGACACAATGCGAAAAGGAATAATAAGAATGATGTTGAATCAAATTTGGCATATCAGATTGATGGTCATGACAAATCTAAATAATAAAGGGATATTGACATTGTCTCTATGATGGTGATTATCTTAAATGCTAGCATGTCAATTTTTAGGATTTTTATCATCCATAGTGAGGAACTTGTTGCTATAACTTATTTGCTATCCGTTAATAAACTTCAATTTTATGATTTGATTTTGATATTTATATAAAATCTTATGGTCATATTCCTTAAGATTATATGTATTTTGTTAAAAATAAAATTTTTAGAAGTATGAGTTGCATTATTTTTGTGAATTGTGGAACTCATTACTTGATTCTTGGATATCTTAATAGTAATAAATTTTCTTACCACAAGAAGCGAAAACATAAAGATAAATAAGAAAACAACAAGAGTTATCAATATAACCTTTCAAAGAAGAGAGGCAACTTATGAAAATTTGTTGGTTATGTACATGTCGTACACTTGATTATCTTATTCTTCAATTAATATTCCTCAAAAGGAAGGAAATATATGCCTTGTAGACAATACAACAGCGTATACTGTCCTTAGGAATAAAAAAATATTTTTCTTGTTTGGTAATGAACAAACCAATCTTTGGTGGTACAAAATTAATTTAAGGCTTCAAAAAAACTAATATATCATTACCCTATGTTCAATGTGGTAATGGAACATGTTAATCTTTCAAAGTAAAAAATTAATTCAATGTTTCAGAAGAGCTAATACATTGTTATCCGAAGGCACAAATGGATAACTAATGATGCACTATGTTCTAGTCTGTCTCAAATAAAATTATTTTACTTTAAAAGGATATACATTGTAACAAATATCTTATTGAAACTATGGGTAAGAAGACGATTGATTTCTATACATTAAATCCATTATATTGATTTCCATACAACAAATATCTTACTTTGTACTATGCATATATTTGTCTTGTTAAATCACGTGCAATGATAAAGCTTGATTCATTCAAACCAAGTATCAACATCATAACATAAGGTATCATTTAAGCTATATAATTCCTTCAAAACATGCTCAACTAACCAATATAAGGATACACCAAATTAACATACCATTTCCCGAATCAAATCGATTGATTCATTTCATTTTTACATCAATTCTTTGGACTTATAAATTCGATACTCATACATTGTCACATTGGCAATTCAATTCATATAATGTTATCAACTTTTCATTTTAAATCTCTACTTGGCACCAATTTAGCTACGTAGATCCAACCAACAGACTAATTTGACACTTAGTGCCTTATCAGAAAATATGAAGTATATAAGTTTGCACCTAGAGCTCATCAGTATAACCGGAGTAAATATTGTCCCCAGCACTCATCAACCTATAGTCGAAGTAACCCATACTCAATCTATCCTATGGCATGCCAACTATATCCAACTTTACCCGAACAATTAATAGGGTAATCAATTGCCCGATTATAAGATAACTCAATTTACATTTCATCATTTTCAATTCATCTACTAATCCAACATTATATGCTTAACATAACATGAATAAACTCAATTCAAAGTAAATTTCACAATTTAATCATGTTACACTTTTTTCAATTTAGTCCTTTATCTTGATAATCAAATATAATCATATTAATTCAATTCAACCAACCAATCTTAGCTTACCTTCACATCTTACCATGCTAAATAATAGAATTATGCAATAATTAAAGTGATTTGAATTATGGAAATACAAACTGAACACTCGGGTTACTCATTGTTAGCTCTCGTCTTTCCCGTGTCGTCTTCAACTACAAATTGTAATCCAACAATACATAACATTAAATTCCAATCTGAATCACAACCAATTACAAAAACACACATTTTACAATTTATTCAATATAGTCCCTGAAACTGGGACTAGCATAACTTTCAAATCTGATTTTGCTATTATTTATTAGGGACCTCTTACTTGTTATTCGTACTATCAATTTTACATTTTATTCACTTTAGTCCTTAAATGTAAAATACTATCAATAACCTTTACAATTTAGTCATTTTTCGCACATAGGCTTAAAATCTATCAATTTAACACCTAAAACTTTCAATTCTCAACAATGACATCTTTCGAAACTTTAATGGTTTTACAAAATTGGTACATGAGCTAGCTAAATCAAGTTCTCATGACCTCAAAAACATAAAAATTATAAGAAAATGACTTAATTGCACTAACCAATTTATGGATTGAAAGCTTAAAGGTGCCGTCAGTGGAGTTTTTCCGGGTGGAAAAGATGTATTTCTCTCCCTTCCCACTGAACATGTATATATTATATTAAGTTTTACTTTAGTTTAATTAAACTTTATTTTTATTAAATTATTAATTATATAATTATTCCATCCACTTGCATGAAATTTAACATGGTATAATTGCTATTTTGAACCTTGGGTTAATTGCAATTTAAGTCCTTGAGCCATTTACTAATTAAAAATTTATAGCAATTGAACTGTACGATTTATTCCCTGGACCTCAATTAAGCCCTAATTCAGTTAAATTACTTAAAATTCAATTCATTTATAAAACAACTCCATTTTAATAAAAATATTTACATGCTCGATTTATGAAAATGGGGTCTGGAAACTGCCTTTTTCAACACCACTAGAAATCGAGTCATTACAATATAACTAATTATTAAAACTCTGGAAGAGATTCAGATACCTAAATATGGAAATTATGAAAAAAAAAAGATCTCAATAAGTTATGTCAATACCAGAAAATATGGAATAGTAGAAAATAGAAAGTTGTGGACAACTATTTTGCATGCAATATTGTTATTAAGATAATGAAAGAAAATGTGGATCTTGAATAAATCCATTGAGAAATATAGACACGGAAAAGCTTGGTCAAAATGGAAAGACGCAATTCAAGTAGAATTAAATTCGTAAAGTCTATGGACTAGTAGTCCAAACATCTAAAGATACTAATTGAGTAGTTCTACAAAAGCGAAATAAGAAAAATGAAGTTTTTCATTAAGTCTTGGCATTGAAAATATATTCTTTGTGGTGAATGCAATAACGTTTAGTCTTATAGCTTATGAAAGATTTGTCATACGTGTAATCATTGTTGTTATAGACTTTTATATGAATCACTATATAATGGAAGTTTATATTAAAATCCTTGAAGGATTTAAAATGTTGGAAGCATACAGAAATTCTCAGTAAATTGTTCAATATAACTGTGTCAATATTTATATGAATTGATTTGAACATATATATTGGTATAGAATGATCATGATTAAAGTTATGTTAAGATTATTGTTGGAACTCATGAAGAGATCAAAATATATTTCCCCAAAATTTTTTCTCACTCATGACGTTTAGAAGACTGATGATATAAATGTTTAGCGAATCCGTTCAAGTGATTATTTGAAAAGATTGAATACGTAGAATATGAGATATTATGTGATGTTGTCATGAGAGGAGTAAATACGCCTTGTACTCTTTTCCCCTTAATCAAAGTTTTGTCACATTAAGTTTTCCTAGTAAGGTTTTTAATGAGCCAACATGTTATGCGTATTATAGATATGGTACTCTTTTTCCTTCACTAAATTTTTTTTTTTAGCAGAGTTTTTATCTTGGTAAGGTTTTAACGAGGTACATTACCTACTAATGGACATCTAAGTGGGAGTGCTATAAATATTTTATTATTAAGTGGATGTCCATTAAAATCAAGATAAGTTTTATGTATTTTAAGATTGTAATTAGTCACTAGAAATTGGAGCTTAATTCTTTTAGATAATAATTAATATATGATATAAATTTGGTTTGAAAATAAAAATAATATCAACATAATACGTATACTTAAAATCTACATTATAAAATTATGATATATATATATATATATATATATATTATTAAGAAACATGAAATTAAACTATCCAGATATATGTAAAGTTATTAGTTAGATACAGATAAACTTGAAATTATACATCAAAATATATTGATATTGATAATTTTTATTAAAATAAAATAATTAATTAAAGTTTTTTTTTAATTACGCAATCATGTTTTTATTTTTGTGGTAGATTTGAGTTATTATGGATATATTATGAGTTCTAAGTTTGGGCATATATTTGATATTTTTTTTATTAGGTTGAGTATAATTAATTTGAGTTTAAGTTAGGGTTTAAATTTATTTTAAGTGTATTGTTGTCTCTTTTTAAATATAAATTTGTCATACATTTATAAAATAAAATTAATAAATATTAGTTCTAATGAAATATGATTCAAGTATATAATATATAAAATTACACAATACATTAAAATAAGCCTAATTTTTTGTAGGCTGTTTACATAAGAGTAATTTTTTTTAAATAGCTAAATAATGACTAAATTTTTTTAAATATGCTCAAATGAAGGTTAAATCTTTTAAATAGTTAAATACAGTTTTCAAAAGTGTTTAAATAAAAAGGGTATTCAAATATTGTATATCATGTTTCAAATTATGTTTATAATTTTTTTATTTTGAAGTAATATATGACTCAATTATTACGTATTCTATTATATGAAAAGTCTTTATTTAAACCCTTTCGATAAGATTTAACCCTTATGAGCAACTCTAAAAGGTTAAATCTTAATTTAAACATTTTGACTATGTAATCAATTTCCATAAAATCTTATAAAGGCAAGGGTTTGTATAAATAATTCATTTACTTGGGAATTAAGGACTCCTTGACTCATCAAAGGATGCTTCTAAATCCAATCAATTGAAACAATGGTAGCCTAATCTCTATATATATTATAAAGCCAACTTCTAAGGGAGCTATTAGGAGTAAATAGGGGTATTATAGTAATTTACGGACATTGAGCATTAATGGGGGCAAAATAGGTAAATTATCGACACTCTTTTGTTATGAATTAGGGCATTATAGAAATTTAAGAATAATAATGTTTTAAATTATTATTAAATCACTAATCAAAATGCAATTATTTTTATATAATATGAAGCTGGACCTTTCATTTTTCATTAAAAATAATAATATTTTTCATATATCATATAAAATCACCTCCTCTCCTAAGAAATTTTATGGATTAAATAGAGGGAAAATACGCTTCTAAACTTAAAATTTTTATTAAATAAATAATCAAAATGAATTTTTTTTTAAGATAATATTATTATATCCTTAATTACCCCACAACAAGCATGTAATTTTTTATTTTAATATTTTGTAAGTATTAACATCAACTTTTTCTACATTCCTAAAAAAATTAATTAACTTCTTTAAAGTTTTTTTTTAATTATTATATGTTTTATAGTTTCGAATAATAACTTTATATTATAAATTATAAATGATAACAAAGAAATAATAACATAATCCTTGAAATAAAGAATGATACATAGTATTCATTCTATAGTTACATTTTTTAAATGCTTCATAAATACTTTAGTTTGTCCTTTATTTTATTTTTCTCTTACATTTTTTTAAAAATTTATGCTATTAATTTGGGTAAATGTTACAATATTTCTTTTATATATAAGTATCTTTACTTGGGTTAGGAAGGAGAGAGTTTGGCTTGAAATGGTGTTATCCCAACGTGTTGAAGTTGACATTTGACACTTTGATTCAATGTTTTGAAAGGGAAATGGTGAGTGAGTAAGAAATCAACAACTTTGAAAGGCAGTGGCTCACCATGCTTAAAGTTGAACCATTAGAACTGTTTAGTTTGTAGAAATTTTTTTGTATTTGTTGACTTCTTTATTTCAAGTTTGCTTTTTAATTTTTGTAATTTTTCATAAAGAATGTTATCTATGATTTTCATTATCTTCTAAGAGAACGTGCATAAATGAAAGATTGTACATTAATATTCCTTGAGTTAGTGACAAAATTTAACAAGGAATTCAGCTAGGATATGGAAGCTCACGTTATCAAGATTATGTTTCTTGGTGTTGTATTTTGATATATTTATGTAAGGTGTTGCATGAATATATTATTAATAGGATCATTAATAAAATAATATTTTTATCGATTATATCTATCCATGTCCTCTTTGAAATAAATAGGGTGGTGTTTATTAGTTATGTTTTAATTTTTAACGATTATATTTTACAATTTTAACAATTTTTAACGACCTAATATTTTATTACTTAAATTTAGTATAAAATATTATTATAGACATTAAAGAATCATAAATTATATCAATTTATAATTTTTTGTACAAATAGACTAAACATAATTAGTATATATATAAAAAAAAGGTAAATTTTCTCGTATATTCTTAAAAATTCGCCATTCAAATTTTGATTATGTCCGCAAAAATTAGTATTAAAATCTTCAATGTTAAGTCTAAATCACATTAAATTATTAAAAATCCTGTTAATTTTTTTTATAAAATATTTCATTATATAACTTTATTTAATATAGAAGGAAATAATAAAGGCATAAGAAAATGAAAGCAAAGACAAATCAACCAATTGCAGCAATAACTCTCATCATTTTGTATTAAGCTTGTATTCAATGATGGTATCATCAACCACTTCCAATAAAATATTGATCCAACTCTTCAAATTTCTCTTTTTTTTTTAAAGAAAAAAGAAAAATCATGTCCAAGACATATTTAAATACTGATTTCTAAAATAAAACACATTTAAAAAAAATATGAGTAAATATTAAAATTAAAAACACTTGTATTGAGTGGTTTTGCCCTTTGAGGACAAACCCATAGAAAGGCAGGAGTTTAATATCAATATAAACAATCCAATTGCATAGATTGCTTGGGGGAAAAGAAAACCATGATTGACCCAATCCTTCATCGTTTTCCATTGAAGTGGGAATAATCAAGCGTCGGCTGTTAAAGACATTTTTGCTGGATCTATTACAACTTTGTGAATTTAGATATTTGTGTAAGATGTTTTTGCACCTTATAATCCCAAATTTGTAAACACTAATGATGTATAAAATACTATTTAATTTTGTTATTTAGTATGAGATAATTATCTCTCATCAATAAAATTATCAGATGATTTAAATTAATATATCTTAAAAAATATTATTATTGTTGTTTAAAAATATTTTTTTAAATTTAAATCATGTATGGATATATTTGGAAAGCAATAGGGAAATTGGATTCGAGTGTAATTACCCACATAATTGTTTTTATCCTCAATTTTCTCTAAAAATTAGAAAGTGTAATAAGGGTGCTCCAATTACATCCAATTCAATAAGACCCACTAATTACAATAATTAGCCAAACATATTACCTGTATGTAATCACAAATAATTACACTCAACTAAAACTTTATTTTAATATTTTTATATATTTCAATTTTTATTATGCCCACTTTATTGCCTCGATCAATTGTGTGTGTATATACATATTGTGGTACATTTAGTATTGTTAATATGTTGTATTTATATGTTTAAATTTCGTTTTGCTCACAATTTAATCTGTTTTTTTATTTTAATATCGTACATATTTCATGTGTTATTATGATTAATTAGATTCAAATTATTTATTATGTGTTATTTTTAAACAAACATTTATATTCTAAATCTATAATTTTCACATATGATAGGATTTCTAATAAAAATTAAATATTATTTAATACTTTTGAAATAACTTGGCCCAATAGAAAATTCCAAATTCAATGGGGCTTTTGCTAAAATCAAACAGTATGGCCCAAAGACCAGCATTCTTAGAACTTAAACTATAGGATGAAATTGGGATTAGGATGAAATAAAAACATCTTCTATTTATTTAGGCCTGTTGTTTTGAGTTAATCAGGTTTGTTTTTAATATTTTTTTATTTTTATATCATATTTTTAATTTTATAGTAAAATATATTAAATTACATTTTTCACTCTTACAATGCACGAGAAATTATTGTTTTAAAAATTTTGAGTCTTATATAATGATAATTATGAATTTTGTAATTTTTGAAATTTATAATATACATAATAAATATATCTCGCTGCAAATGAAATTGTTTATTTTAATTAGGTTTTAATGTGAAAGATCTAAACATCAATAATATATTCAACCCAAATTTGTGATTAAAAAGGAAAGTTTAAATGTGAAGAGACGTATGTTAAGAATGATTGTATATTTGGTTGAATTTAGCGGTAAATTTAGGAGACTTGGCAAGGGTCTCAGTCTCCTTAAAAATTTTTCATTTTAGTTTTTTAAAATTTTTAAAATTTTAAATTAGTAAAGGTAAAATTACATTTTGTCCTCATAAAAATGATAAAATTTTAATTTAATCTTTTAAAAATTACATTTTTACTATCGTAAAAATTATAATTTAATTTTGACCCTTAAAAAAAATTTTAAGCTCAACTTCTCATTTCTTCATAGATTGAGGTTAGGATTTATAAGAAAATATGTAAAGCATTAACACTTGTGTGTTCTAAATATTTAAGATAGTCAATGAAAAGTGTACAAGTTGACATTGTATGCACATATTAATTCCTTTTTGTGATATAGACGGGATAGTATATTTATGTTGTTAATTTTCATCAAGCATCTTCTCCTTTCTTTTATCTCTTGTACATCTATTATTATCTTCAACAATATTTTCTTTTTCCTTGTCAAAAAAAATCCAAGGACAATAGAATTGTTAAGAAATTGCAAAATAAATTTGATTATGTAGATCAATGTATACTTTTCAAACAAACTTCTAAATGGATCTTCTTAATGCATTCAAGAACAAATTTTGATTCATCATTATAAGAAACTTTGTGCATCCATAAAACAATCAACTTAATTGCTTTTAGGTCTAAAGTTGAAATTAGTTTATTACAATTGGAAGATATAAGTTTAAGAGGATAACTGATCAATAATGTTTTCTAGTTTATTGTTTTCATCTTCCTATTAAAAAGAGTTTGTTAGTAAATCATATCATATATATTTATTAAGAAAAAGTATAGAATGTATAAATAAATAACTATAACAAAAATGTGACACCAAGTCCTGGAAGTTGTGACATTCACCTGTTATGGTTTGAAAACATTGCATTTTGGTTCTTATTTGACTTTGAGATGGTATTGAGCTTTCGTAAGCTCGTATTTGACTTGGAAATTATTATTTATTGTGTTTGATGCATGTAATACACGTATATGAATGTTTAATGATGGTATTGGAATATAGTTGATTGTAGTTGTTTTGATAACGAATGTGGCATCCTATAGCTTGGACATGATGATCGGGTCAAGTATGGGGTGTTACAAAAGCATTTTAGGATTTGAGAATGACCAGCCATGTATTGGAAAAAGACGCGAGGAAGTTGGATTTATGGATAAAATTGTGCATGTTTATGGGATATCCTAAAAGAACAAAAGGGAGAATCATTTTAAAACCCAAAAGAGCAAACAATTATAGTGTCGACTCATGCTACCTTCCTTGAGGAGAGTTACATAAACGATTTTAAACCTTTCAGTAAATAAGTACTCAAGGAAATTTTGAGAAATACACAAAGTCATTCATTAATGGTTTCGGATCCAACTCCTAATAGTGGACCTACAAATGATCAGTAGCATAGGGAGTTTCATCACAGTGGGAGGGTCTCTCATAGGCCTGAATTCTTCCAGTCTAGTAGAATGTTTTTAACACCGAGTCTGTTGAAAGGAAAATGATGGCTCAGTCACATTTGACTTATATGCTTTGATGTAAGTGAAAGCCCGAGTTCAAATAGATAAATAACCAAAGGCTGGTATGTTGAGTATACAACTTCTACAGTATGTAGCATCGGTCCACAATAGTGAACTTCATAGCCCAACTAAAGGGTAAATGGTATTCTCTCATCAGCATTACATTATAGATGGAAAGTAAACATGGCCATTAGTCATTTTTCTTTATGTTAAATGACTTGATTACTATTTGATAGTAATTGATTTTTCATGAAGGAAAATGTAATAGTTACCATAGATAAAATAGGATCATATTGGGAGAACATATTTATCCCAAGAAAATTAATGATATTCTATAAGGGTAACACACTTATGACAAGGCCATTGAACAAGCACTTAATAAGTAGCTTTTGTAATGGTATATAATAAGGGAAAGCTTAGTCACGATACTTTAGTAGAATGACTCTATGGCTAAATATGTTTATAATTAATAGCTGAAAAGCTAAAATTTATTTACAAATTATTTGAGCCCTAATTATATATCTTCAATCAATCCCTTCACTAACTCATTGAAATTAGAAATGAATTACATGTAGAACTAAATGAATGGAAACAGTAAAGTAAGAGAAATGAATCGTATTCGCAGTGAATGTATTTCCTCACTAAGTATAGAAATGACTTGAGTATTAATTTAAAGCTTTTCGAATTATTATATAATTAATTATAATTAAATAATTAAAGTTTAAAAATAAAATTACATTAATTAGCCATTGTGAATCTATTAAGTAAGGAAATTAAATATATTTACTCATAGATTCTATTACGGTAAAGTTGTTATAACTTTAACGGAATTAGAATTTGGTTGAAAAAATTATTTAATTAAGAAATTGATTTAGTTAATTTAATTAATCGAATAGATAATATTTATATTGGAAAAAATAAATATTGGGTTAGTTTAAATTATAAACTAATGGGTCAAAAGTCCAAAAATCACATATAATTCAACCCAGTACATGATAGGCACAATTTATCCTTCATGTGATGTGAGAGGCGACAACCCTAAGGGAAAATAAGAGGATGTGCCGCCCCTGTCTCTCTTAGTTAGACTAGGAGAGTGTTTTCTATTAAATAATATTATTTATCAAGTTTTTATTCAACTAGAATCTTGTACTTTCCTTTATAAATAGAAAGCACCGATTGGCCTAAAAACACACTTCTTAAGTATTACATTTATTGTTATTCTGTCAAAAAATAGTGATAATTTATTGATTAAGAATGAATTTTATTTTTTGGGAATTACAATCCTTACTAGTTTTTGTAGAGAGAAACTATTTTCCTATTGAAAGTAATTAATTCATTTATTTTTTGTGATTTAGCTCGTGTTGCTTAAGCACACACTCGACACAATTCGTTGTACAAGGATAGCTAAGAAGGTTGTTCAGTTGAAAGCTACGGTCAACTTAAAATCGTCTCACACAAAGCACAGTTAATATTTTGTAGTGCCCCAAATTTTGGGCATAGAAGAGATTGGCTTCGTGTGTCGGAAAAATTAGATTTTGTTGTGTGAAGAAAAAATAAATAAATAAAATTTTTAAAGTACATGTTTAGTTTAATATTTGAGTGAATTAGGAAGGGTTGGTAGTGTGGAAAATATCCTGGGCTCGATCTAGGGCTTTAGCAAAATTTTGTATTTTTTTTAAAAGGAACTTGGCAATAGGATAAAGGCTTATTAATAAAGCCTAATGGAATTTGACATAAAGGATGCGCCTAGCCTAGTGGCAAAAGGCGCTAGGAGCATGGAAGGGTGCCTGGGTTCGACACCTGGCTCGCGCAAGTTATTTTGTTTTTCTTTTAAGTGAACCTAGAGTGCGGCCTAAATAGTTTATAATTAAATGGGGAGGAAAGTTAACGCAAACAAGGCAAGCGGTGTAGTTGCAAGGGACGTGTAGCGTAGTCAAGGGGTCGAAGGTTCGAAACTGGGTGGTGGCATACATTGTAACACCCCGAATTTTGGGCCTAGAAATATTGGGCCTTAAGTTTTGGATCCTAGCTTAGTATTTTTAGGAGTTTAATTTTGACCTTCTAGAAGGTTGGAAGTGGCATAAAGATGGACTTTAAGGGGAGTGTTCAGGAGAGATTTTTAAGGTGGAGATAATGGAGAGAAAATAAGAGATTGAGAGAGAGAGGGAGTTGGTGCCGAATGGGACTGCAAGGAAGGCTTGAATCGGCTTGTGCCTATTTAAAGGAATGCCGAATGTGCATGAGGGTTTTGGTTTATTTTGCTGAATTTATTCTATTGCCAACATCTCTTCTCCCTTTTCATTCTTTTACCAAATTCCATTAAGTTTCTTTGTTTCTCAAAAAGCCGAATATCATCATTGATTTCTTGAAAGTCGAAACTCATATCTCCTTTGCCAATTCTTTTCCTTCATCACTATTCGTCTTTAATTACATCCTTAAGTTAGTGTTGAAAAGCTGATTGCTTAAACAGCAGATATCTAGGTCGTTAGTTTGAAGGCGAGTTTCGATAAGTGTCTCATTCTCAATTTCAGTTTCTTAGGAGGGTGGCCGAATATATGTGTAGCCATAAGGGTGACTTGTGTGGAAACCAAGTCACCTGATGTTGATAGAATATGTGTGTTGATGCAGATCTAGGAATATTCGAGACTATTCGCTAAGGAAAGGCTAGAAAACCCGAAGGTTCACGGTAAGGCTGCGGTAAGGCTTCGGGATTTGATAAAGTTTTAGTAAGGTTTGGAATTGATTCGAAAATGGTTATGGTTGTAGGTCGAGGCTGAGAATAGAGTAGTGCGAGTCGTCAATCAGGTGTATACAAACACTACACACACGATATCGGCAATATCGAAAAGTCGAAATGCCGAAAGTGGCTAAATAGGCCCGATGGGCCCTGAGGCTAAATTTTGTGAAATTTATTGATTTGGTTATATGAATTGAGTTAGTCATGCATATTACATGATTTGAATTAGATTTGGGCTTAATGGGCTATACGATTGTGATTCAGGCCTAATGGGCCATATGGTTGAGAATGAGCTTTGTATATAGGTTTGGGCTTAGTATCTGTTAACTGCCAAACATTCATAAAACTTAAAAACACAAATACAACTGTGGACAAGTCATAAGGTTGAAGTGTGGTAATGGGTATATGTATGTCTAGGATTAGATCTAGGAAGTGCTTGGTACATAAGCGGTCTCAATGACCCATTTCCTCTTCTTTAGAATCCTACCTGGTGCATAGTACTTGTTCACTTTGACCAACGGGGACTTGTTAACGGGCCAGGTAGGTACTGAATCCATAAAACTTAAAAATGATCGAAATGCCCTGAGAGCAAAAATGACTAAAATACCCCAATGTGTTAAATGTAGGATTTATGTTACATGTATGATTGCAGCATTCATATGATATTCTGTTTAGGTTGCATATGGGTGGGAATTATGGTACGGAGGAAGAATTTGAGGATCGTATGGTTGCTTGACGACCGTAGATCCACTGTTGGCTTTGAAAGCCCAATATGTGATTAGCAGATTTGCTGCAACGTTAGGTAGTACCGCAACTAGGCTACCATTGTTGTGTAGTGGATGGGTAGGTCGATTTAGAAATCCCCACAAGTGTATAAGGTTGGTCGGGAAATGTTGTATAGCGGATGGATTATTGGGGAGGGTTTTTACTGCATTGCATATGTGATATATTACGATGATACTGTGATTGCTTGCATGTTAATGATTGTTGAGGGTCGTACACACTGAGTTGCGAAACTCACACCCTTATTATTAATATTTCAGGTGATCCACAATAGACGGCTCGACGCGGGAGAGGACTCAGAGATAGCCACACTACAAGTTACTTAGGAATTTTAAATATAGATTTATTAAGTGTTTTATGATAATTTTTTTTCCACTGTGATGTAATAAGGCTATGTAACTCCGATTTCACTTTTTACTTAGGGATTTATTTAGTTACTGTTATATTTAATAAACATGGTTTTTCCTAAATATTTATTTAATTAAATTCTTCGATTTTTAACTAAGTAAATTCTTTTCAAGCATATTTCGTTTGAACTAAGTTTTAACTAAATCGTTTTAAAAGTAACTCTTCAATGTGACATCGCCAGATTCGGGCCTAACTTCTAGGCCAGGTTTGGGGTGTTACATGCATTTTTAGTTTTTACTGAAAACACTGGTTGCGGGTAAATAGACTTTAAAAATAGTTGGGGACGAAATATGACACAAGGAGCGTATAGGGTGCAGTGGCGAGAAGTGTGTTATAGGATTCAAGGGATTGCAGGTTTGAACCCTAGGGCGGACAGAGTTTTCGTTTTTACTCTTAAAATAACCGTGGCTTCAGTAGGTAAGTGTTATAATTAATTTTGATTGTATTATAGTATAAGAAGAGTTACGGTGCAGTGGCTAGCAGCGTGTGGTGAGGTACAAACGACAGTGAGGTATGGAGTTCGAGGGTTCGCATGCGCAAATGGGAAGAATTATTTTGCTGCATGCAAGGAGGAGCTGGTGTGGGACCTAAAACACCAAGGGTCTGACACAGTTGTTGTTTGGTGGGGAGGAATTTGAATGCAAATCAAATTCGGTGGTTGGTTTAAATCAAGGTTATGGGATAAGGATATGATGGAGATAAAATTTGAGAAAAATAAGGAATTTGATTTAGAATGGGCTATTGCCGATTATGGGACTTTGTTCTTTTATTTATTACTTCTTTGGTGCAAAATGTGTATTCTTTTTACTCTCTTGCTTTTGCATAATTCCTTTTCCTTCTCTTTTCTTTCACACTTCTTAATTTTTATCTCTTAATTCTTTTTGTTTCTTTCCCTTTGACAAATACTTGAGTAATCACATACCTTTCATCTCTCTTTTCTTTTTACGCCAAATACTCTTCCTACCCCTTTCCTCTTTAACTTAGCCGATTGCTTTTTCTTCATTAAAAAGCCGATTCATACTCTTTGGGGATTTGATTTCTCGTTGGCAAGCGATCTCGTGATCGGTAGGTGAGCTAGATCTTTTCTGACTTTTGTTAAATATTTTTAGATTCTTTATTTTCTATACTCATAAAAGTCAATTTTTTCCTATCCTTCCAATGTCATTACTTCCGTTAATCTATGGTTTCTCTATTTATTTCGCTAGCCTTAAAAGTGTCGGATCTACGTTACCCGTGAGGTTGGAGTGATTTCAATTGATCTATTAGCCGTTAACTAAGGTAAGTGGCTATGCTTTATCAAGTACGGCCAAATGTTCTAGTGGCCTATGACTTGCCAAATACAATTTTAACTATACGTTTGAACAACTATGTTTCTTGATATAGGCTTGTGTCAACACAGATCAGTCAAGAGTTGGGCACTTTGATAGGTTGTAGGTTGGTGTTCGAGGGCATTGTTGCTAGGTTTACAAAAAGGTGTGTACAATATATTACACACACAATAGATCAGCAAATCCCAAAATGTCGAAAAGTCGAAATGCCGAAAAGCTGAAAATTTGACTACAGTAGTCCTGCGAGTGCGCGAACACTCATACGAGGGTATTCAATATGTTATCAGAGGCCCCATGAGCGATCTCATAGACTTAGGTCACATTTTGGCTAATTGGGCCATAATGGGCCCAGTGGGCTGACGGGTTTGTGGGCCCAAGCTAGCAAAAAATCGATAAGTTAACAATAAGTGATGAGTTGATAAAGTTGTTGAATGGTTTGGAAATGTGATTGGGCCTAATGGGCCATACGAATGTGATTGGGCCTAATGGGCTATATGAATGAATGAAAGCATGCGGACATACTAGGGTTTTATAATGGACTTTTAGGCCTAGTTTCTACTAAATCCTTAAGCGGGCATAAGACTTAATTTATCAAGTACGTCTGTGGACAAGTCATAAGGTTAGAGTGTGGCAATGGGCATATGCATGTCTAGGATTGGATCTAGGGAGAGCTTCGTACTTAAGCGATCTTAATGACCCACCTCCTCTTTTCTAGAATCCTACCTGGTGCATAGTGTTTGTTCACTTTAGCCAATGAGGACTTGTTGATGGGCCAAAGTTCGTAATTAGGACCCATACATTAGTAAATTACTGAAATACCCCTGTAGGATAGAATTACTGAAATACGCCTGTATGTTATAAGTATGTTTTATGTATATTGTATGCTATATGTTACACTCATGTGTTATGATATTGCATGTGGGTGGGAATTATATTGGAGGAAGTGTTATATGAGGATCGCATAGTCGCTTGACGACCGTGGATCCAACGAAGGCTTTTAAGCCTATTATATGATCAGCAGCTTTGCTGCAACGTTCGGTAGTACTACAACCGGCGCGACCGTTGGAGTGTATCGGATGGGTGGATCGATATAGTTATCCCTGCAGGATGTGTTTCGGTTGGACGGAGATGATGTGTATCGATTGGATGGGTTGGGCATTGCATCATTGCATTATTGCATATATGATTACTCAAGATTTTGTGCTATTTTTGTATTGGGCTCAGGCCCAAGATGACTTGTGTTGCATGATATATATATTGTTGCTGAGGATTGTACACACTGAGTTTCGAAACTCACTCCCTCTTTTATTTTTCTCAGGTGAACCTCAGTAGGTGGTTCGACGGATGGAGGGACTCAGAGGTGGCCAACTAGCAAGACAATTTAGACTTGATTATTTTTCTTTATTAAAAGTTCTAAGTATTTTAATTATTTAAGTCCAGATTGTAATAAGGCTTTTTCTCTGGTTACTATTATTCATTCTTATGCTATAAGGATGGAGCATGGACCTGTTTCTATTAAACACATTTAAAATTTTTCTAAAATCAATTAATGTTTTTCTTTAAGAATTAAGCTTCCGCAGTTAAAGAGATTTTTTTTAAGTAACTATTAAAACGTAACAAAGAATTAGCTTTTAAATACACCTCGTTCTAGAAACAAATACAAACTAGGATTTTACTTGAAATTTCTTTTGGAAGGGTTTTCAATGAAAACAATGTTTTTGATAAAACACTTCAATGTGACACACTGGATTCGGCCATAATGTTCGGGCTGGGTTTAGGGTGTTACATATTTAGTTAGGGTTTATTACTATAAATATCACAAAATACCTTAGTTTTGAAATTTTAAATCTTATGATGTAATTCTAAAAACATTTTCTTAACCTATTTTCCCAACATTCTATCGTTCAGTCTTTTCTGCTATCCTCGAACCCCAAACCGCTTTAAGTGTAGGCTCAAAATAAATTGAATCAATATAATGAATAGAAACTTTATTTAACTTTAAGTAAGAAAGATAATTCTCTCTATAAACTGGAAACTATGAGTGTTATTGCCAAAAATAGAATTCATTCTTAAAAAAAGGACCAATTTTTTTCGACAGAACATTGGTGCTCAAAAGTGTATGTCCATAGGTTAACTCATAGTTCTTATTTATAGAAAAACTATACAAGAGTTCTGTTTAAATAAGGTCTAATTAAATAATAATATTTTAATAGAAAATATGAGTTCAACTTGAAGTAGAACTAGCGGGCAGCAGTATGCCCTAGTATACACTATTAATAGAAAATATGAGTTACTACTTTTCACCTATTAATTACAACTTATTTAATCATAGAGTCATTCCACTATAATACCATGACTGAACTCTCCCTCATTATATATAATTACGGAAGCTACTTTATTAAGTGTGGGAGTGAGCGTTTGATCAAATCAAGTCAAATCCAGTGAAAAATTTTGAGCTAGTTGAGTTGGTGAGTCTCATTTCAACATCGTAACTCGATTTGAAATTTCAAATCGAGTCGAGTGAAATAAAATTCAAATCAAGTTGATCGAGTGAAATTATTTGAGTTAAATTAAAATTTTATTACAAGGTAATTATTTCTATGTTAGAGCACATAAATTTGAAACCACATATATTTTAAAACTCTTTCAAAGAAAAATAAGAGAAAACTAAAATACTTTAGAATGATAAACTTGAGTAGGTAATTTACTTGTTTAGGTCCCTAAAATTAGTATTTTGAATTTTTTTTAAAATTTAATTTTTCCATATATTCTTTAATTTTTTTAGAATTTTTAATTTTTTATATTTAAAAAATATGAAATTTGGATTTTTTATAAATATTTTGAAATTTTGAAAATTATTTTGATTTATTTTTGTTGAGAGAGACCAATTTGCTTATTTTCGAAATCAATAGGGACCAAAGGGGTAATGTAACACCCCTTACCCATATCCGATGCCGGGACAGGGTACAATGCGTTACTTTACTAGGACGCATGCAATTATTCAATCTTAAACCACCGAAATACGTCTCAATTTAAAACTTCCTCAAACATTGCTTTACGGTCCTTCATATGAGCCTACGAAGCCTAAAACATGGTTTTGAAACAATTCGGGATCATTTCAGACACTTGGAAAACTTTCAAGAAATTCTACTAAAAATAAGGCACACACCCGTGTAGAAGGGCAACACGCCTGTGTGATTTCTAAACATGGCTGTGTTGATAACTCGTGTACCTTACACGGCCTAAGCAATCTAGGAACACGCCCGTGCCCCTCGTCCATACAGATTTATTTACTAACATCAAACCTACAAGGGTTTTCACACGGTCTGGCACACGCCCATGTGCCCAACCCGTGTCCCTCACACGGCCATGACACGCCCGTGTCACGGCCCATGTGCAAAAACCTTGACATTCTGTTTCTGATGTCATCACTCACACTGCCGTGGCACACGCCCGTGTGCTGGCCGTGGCACACGCCCGTGTGCTGGCCGTGTCCTCTACACGGTTGAGACACACGGTCGTGTCTCATGCCCGTGTGGAACACTGATGGGCATTTAATTTTATTCATGCAATGTGCAGGGGACACACGGTCTAATCACACGCTCGTGGGCTGACCGTGTATCTTACACGGCCTAGACACACACCCGTGTGCCTACCCGTGTGGATAAAAATAGACTATCTACCAAGCCTCTTTACCTCCTGAAACAAGACCAAAAGCATAATCAAACATACCAAGACTTTCATACTCAACCAATAGCCATAAATTGGTATTCCAACATATTCATATATACCAATCCAACCAAGCATACATATTTTTACTTCTAGTATACACATTCATGAATAACATCAACTTTGTCATATAATAACCTTCAATATTAGCCATCACTCATGGCATTACACAGAAGGGATCAATTTCTAATACAAGCCAACACATTTGGCCTAAAGTAATATGACACTTGACAAAAAAATAGAGTCTTATACATGCCATATTCTCAAAATGTTAAATCTAACTATACCGAGAGCTTGGGATGATAGTATGAACGAAGCCTCTGGCGAACTTTGATCCACGAACTAGCTAGGTGGCACTATAAGTAAATGGAAAAGAGAGGGGTAAGCATAAAGCTTAGTAAATCGTAAGTAAATAAATACCAACAATTTACCAAGCCATAAAAAGCTTACATTTCATCACAAATCATGTATGTAACAAAGAATAGCTACAACATAACTTATTTGACTCCATCTTTTACTAATCATATAACATGCTAGTGAACTCACATTTCATACATTACACTTAAGCACTGCATCACTTACAAAGGTCATCACAATATCTTGCGACTAAGCATTTACTCTGAATTTTCCCGTTAAATCATTTAGAATATGAAAGAATATTCATTGAGCCCCCAACGTAGGGTATCGAGCCGATGCCATGTCCCAGAAAAGGTCTTACACTAGCTCACATATCAAGTCGATGCCATGTCCAAGACATGGTCTTACACTGACTCTCATCTATCGTTGTCGATGTCATGTCCTAGACAGGTCTTAAACTGACACGCAACAAGCTGACGCCATGTCCCAAGCAGGTCTTACACTAGCTTGTATATCTTGAGGCTGATGCATGTCCCAGACATGTTCTACACTAGCTCTCGTCTCAAAGCTGATGCATGTCCCAGGCATGTCTTACACTGGCTTGTAAATCTCGAGGCCGATGCATGTCCCAGACATGTCTTACACCAGCACACACATCACCCAATGTCATGGCATGAATATCCATTTCTATTCTAAATGTTCAACCGGGCTCTATTACACATGTTCTCATCATTTCGTGAATAAAAATCATCAATTCCACAATTCATGCTCGATTAACTATTTGCATATCTTGCCCATATCACAACCTAAAATTTTATGACAATTCATTCATTTCATGCATAGAAATTAGAAATGTTGCATTATTTACCTACAACTTACCTCGGTATACAAAATGAAGATGACGATTCGGTTTAATCGATTCGCTTGGCCTTTTTCCAGTCTAAGTTCGGATTTGGTAAATCTTGATCTATAACAATAAAAATTCACTAATTAATCACCAATTAAATCTAATCAATCCAAAATTCACAATTTGGAAAAATGACCATTTTTCCCCTAGGCTTTGGCAAAATGACCATTTTGCCCCTAGGCTTTGGCAAAATGACCATTTTGCCCCTAGACTCGGAAATCAATTTTTATCGAATTTCCTTATTAATCAAGCCTAACCAAACTCTTTTCACTCTTATGGAAGTCCCAAATTCTCATTATTCCACACACTTACTCTTTATTTTATAACTTTACATATAAGTCCAGTTTAGGTGTTTTCCATGAACACCCTTTTACAAAAGTTGTTTATTTAACAACAATGACTCATTTTCTTCCATAAAAACCCAGCAAACAACACTTATTCGATCATGACAACAATTCTAACGTTCAAGCATTTTGCATAATACACCCTTCAAAATGTAGCTTATGCTACAAGGGTTACAAAAATACAAAAATAATAAAGAAACGCCTTAAAAATCACTTACTAAAGAGTGTTAAATGTTGCTGCAATTTTTGAAGCTTTCAAACCCTCCTTTTTGCTGATATTTTCGGTGCATATGGAGAAGAAATGAAGAAGATGAAAGCCTAAGTAATAGGTTATTATTTTATGCTAAATTGGTCACCTAACTTTGACTAAAATTTCTTATTTCTTTTATTTTTGTCTCATATCTTTCCTTCACCGGCTATAACTATAAAAGTGGGTCTATTTGCCCTTTAAAATCTCCAAATTTTAAATCTTTAGCTATTTAATTCAATTTATTAGTAATTTATAACTTTTACCTTTTATGCGATTTAGTCCTTTTTCGTGATTAAGCCTTCAAGCACTTAAATTAATTCACCAAAATTTTCATGCACCCTTATAAAAATACTAGAACACATAAAATAACACTCAAATAATTTTCTCAAACCTTGGGAAGTGATTTTGAAATCACTATTCTGACTAAGCCCAATTTCGGGCTGTTACAGGTAATTACATCAATCTGTTATTTGAATTATTCGAATTATTCGATTTGTAAAGTTCAACTCGACTTGAACTTGAAAAAATAAATTACTTATTCGAGTTGACTCGAATAAGTCAAATAATTCGATTCGATTAACTTAAAATTTGAAAAAAAATGATTTTATCAAGTTGAATCGAGTTTTACTCACCCCAAACTAAGTGATTGTCTGATGACCTTGTCATAAGTGTGTTACCCTCAAAAGATATCCTTAATCTCATTGCGATAAAATCCGTTCTCCCAATATGGTCTTATTTTATATTATGGTTCCATTACATCTTCCGATATGAAAAAGTTAATAACTAATATATAGTAATTAAATCATTTGTCTTATGACAAATGACCCATGATCACATTCCTTTTTCATCAATCATGTAATATCAATGAGAGAATATCATTTATCCTTTATTGCGCTATGAATTTCACTGTTGTGGAATGATGCTACATCATGCAGAAGTCATATACCTAATTTACCAGGTTTCAATTACTTATATATTTGAACTTGAGTTTACATTTACATCAAAATATACGAGTCACACATACATGGTTCATCATCCACTTAGGAATAAGGTATGTCATACTATAAACGTCACAAGTGAATAAATCCATAAATGGATTTAGGATAAATTCAACTTGGCTCCTGTCTAATGTATTTTTAGTCGAAACAATGACATTTGTCCCTATCTTAAGTATAATATTAAAATAGTCATATGAATATAAGTATAATTAATTAATTGATATGTATTTGTTTTATAATGTTTTTGAAATAAATCATAGTCTTTAGTGTATACGACATTGTTAGTATAAGAATGTGACATTTCATTACTTTCTAAAAGAATTTAGAACCATCAGGCAAGGTAACAACATATAATTGCCCATATATATAAGAATGTGACATTTCATTACTTTTTAAAAGAATTTAGAACCATCAGGCGAGGTAACAACATATAAGTGCCCATACATGACAACCAAACTCCAACATGTTTGAATGTCTACCCTTGACTTTTATTTATGATCATTGCAGAACATATCTTGATGGGAAACTATCTTGGTGAATGGTCATTTTATATAAGAAGGACAAGTTTGCATTTGAATAAAAAATTGTTAACCAATATGAGTATCTCTATGCTTCCATCAATCGTGAGCCCAATTTTGTTACAATCAACCTAGAGTCATTATATAATCCAACACTTTGGTTTATATTTGTAAGGAGCATAATCGAAACACCAACTTTCAATTGAATTTTATGGTTGGGAATTCCAATGAATTTCAAAGAGTTTTAAGAATTTAGGAGGATATAATACAAATTGTTGTTCAATATTTCTTAAAATTGCCTAGAATGAGAGACAAAATAAATTTATTAACCCTATCACCAACCTTATTAGACGGTGACAATATAGCTCTATCCTTTATAAAGGTCGAATTCTTGAAGTTCTTTTCCAAATTGGGATAAGTGGATTCAACAATGTCACCAAATGAACCAAATCCATGTGGAATTAAAATCCTCCTAAGAATAGAAATTATTTGCGACATGATTGTAGGTAATTTACCATCACCAAATTCAACAGCCACTTATTGAAAGCAGAGATAGAAGAAGTTGTTGAATTCATATGAAATCACATGTTTATGGTTAATTGGAAAATGTCACAGTGATCCCATATTGGAGACTTGGTAATATAGAAGTTGAAATAATACCACTGCGCCTGCGCCTGCGCCAAGGAACATGTAATATTTTTCTGAACAACATAGTTACCCCATCGAATAACTTATTTTCTGATGAGTGATCATTGCATTGCAGAATATCCTACAACACGTATATCAGGCATTGGTGCTTCATCCCATTTAATCAAACTTGTCTTCCTCAGTAATTCAGCTAATGATGTACCTTACTTAACATCGCAAGAAGAATTATTGCTTAATTTCAATGGGATCTTAAATATTGAAAGTGTTGTTCATCCACCGTAATGCAATAATTTTACCCTCGGACCTTAGTCGAGTAGTGATTGTCCTCCATAAATATGTTTTCCCTGTGCCACCACTTGATCCAGAAATGTTATAAACAAAATTGATAACTACATCGTATACGGATCTTTGATCAACATGAAGATCAACTCGTCGCTATCGTAATTAACTTCATCATGATGTAGATTAGAGTTGTTATAATTAGTTGTTTCAAGACATGGGTAATTATGAACTTTGAAACAAGAAAATAGTAAATCAACTAAGATCCCTTAACAAAAAAGTTTCTCCATTCTACCAAACGTGGAGTTCAATTCTCATACTTGAGTTGGTGTCTTCGATTAAAAAATTACGGAAATCTCATTCAATTGGGATGCCACTGCAGTGGTTTTCCTAAATAACCAAACAAACATCACGGTAAGTTTTATTTGAGTGAGAATAAACACTGTAGGCCCAGTGCGACGGAGTTTCTGTAAACGATCCAACGAGTTTAAGCCCAAACCACAATCCACCTCAGTACTTCAGTACCAAATAAACCTATTCCAAACTCATCGCTCATTTCTATCTTCTTTGCTTTTATCTCCTTAACATCAGTCTTCAGCTTCGACACAGAAACAATGGGTTATTCCAAGGATCAGCTGCTTGCTCGTTTAAAGGTTCCTTCTTTTTGATTTCTGGATAGCTTTAGTTCTAATCTTTGTACAGTTAGTATCTAATTTGCAATATCCATTCAGTTTTTGGGAAATCATTGATTTGGGTTTTCATTATTTTTATTTAAATTCATTTATTTTCAGGGTAAGAATGGAGCAAATAAAGTGTCAAAACACAAATTAGGCTGTTACAATATGGTTTTCTCTGCTAAAATTATGAAATTTTGTAGATATTTACACTATGAATTGGTGGAAATATTGTGAATTGTAACCAGTGGCCGATCTTGCCATTTGATTTTGGGGGCCAATTAGGAAACTAAGTATGTAGTTTCACCAATAACCTAAAGCTGTGATCTTAAAGATGAAAATAGAAGAACACAAGGTGACAGATAACAATTTAAATTTGTAATGCACCAAATTAAATTATAAACAAAAACATATATATAAATATATACAATTCTTTTTTGTTTGGGGGGGGGGGGGTGGGGTAAAAAGTTAATTTAGCTTAGCGCACACACTCACTCAAGATGTTTCCAAAATGGCCCGTGACTCCCATGGCAATTCACCATTGATTGCAATCCTTCTAATTATATAGTTTTGATTCAGCACTATTCTTCTGTTTTATCTGGCTATGATTGAATTGAAGAATTTATGGCCTTGCTTCAATTTATGGTAGCTTTTCTTCTTTTGCATCTCTAGTGACTGGTATGTACATTGGATATTTTTCAGGAGCTTCAAATTGATTTTTCCCAGTATGAACATCCTGTTGTTTTGACTGTCGAAGCTCAGGTAAAAGAAGAGTGCTAAACTTAGCTGATGAGTCCCTTTTGAGTAGACAAACTCATGCGTTTCATGGATTCTAAAGTTTTTCTTGTAGACAAACTCATGCGTTTCATGGATTCTAAAGTTTTTCTTCTCATCAGGCAAAATATGTTGGGAATGTGGGAGGTGCACTGAGCAAAAATCTGTTCCTGAAGGTATACACCGAATGAATATTGGCGTCGTTTCTGATGGATTATTCGTAACTTTCTGAGTGATTGCAAATGGTTATCCATGCAGGACAAAAAACATAGGTACTATGTTGTGTCTGCCCTTGCAGATACGAAAGTAGATATGAAAGGTACATACTTTCTTTCCTGCTTTATTTTTTGTATAATGCATGGAAATAGTTTATTGGTCACACATGTTGGTCTCAATATGGAAATTTTGAAGTAACTTTGAGATGTTAATGTGAGTTTCACGTGGCTTTCAAAGCTGTGCAGTTTTATCTCAGAGGCTTGGTTTAGGAAAAGGTGGTCTAAGAATGGCTCCAGAAGAGGCATTGGGTGAGATACTTAAGGTGGGCGAATATATAAGGTTTTTTACACTTGTTTGTTACCAAATTTTTGGAGGTCATGTTATTCTTAATATATGGATTTAGTTAAAGAAAAAATGACAAGCTACTTCTTTTCTTAGAAGGTAAATAAATTTGGTAATCAATGTTTATGCGTATTAATGATTGCCAAATATATGATTAGAAGATTATAGTTCACTATTTTATATTGTTGCTTTTGTTTCCACGCCCTCCTCCCCTTTCAATAATGATTGTTATATGTATTTGCATTTCATTGTTTTATGTTGCTTCTGTTTTCTTTTTTCTAAGGTGCCACTTGGATGTGTTACTCCATTTGCTCTAGTAAATGAATCTGCAAGGTATTTATGTTTTATTTCCTTCAAGCTTTGAATCTACATTCATTTTAATGCTGAATAGTACATGGAGAATTATCTTCCTAGGATCTTGCATTTAAGTAAATTCTGTTGGCTTATGTATTAGAAGGGAAGTCCTTGAAGCTTTTGTAGCTTTTTCCTTTGCCAAATTGTATAGAAAGTTCTTCTATTATACTTTTTTTGTGGATTTAGTCACTTTTTTTGTCTTCTTTAAATGTGCAAAATTTGTCTAATTGTACAAAAATGACAATGTCACATGTTTTAAAAAATAAGCTACAGAATTAACAAAAAGAAAAATAGCCATAGGACTGAAAATACACATTTTGAGAAGTAGAGGGATATAAATGATCAATTATCGTAGAGGGATTAAATCTGAAAAAATGCATAGTACAAGGGCCTCTTACCCAATTTGATCTTTTTTCTTTTTGCATTTGTGTGTGCATGAAAATGGCTGTGCCAATGTGAGAAGAAAAGAAAAATAATGTATCGAGCACTGCAAAACCTTCTGCAATAGAAGATGACTCGAGTGTTAATGATCATTAGGCCTAAATTCTAGTGCAGTTTCTTCTCCCTTCTTTCTCCTTCTCCTTCCCCTTTTTCTTATCTCTCTATTATGGATTCTGTGCTTAATAGTTTATCTGTAAAGATTTGCTTTTTTGGCGGTTTTCTTCGTTGTATTTCTAGTGTTAATTTTCTGTTCCTTTTTTTTTTTCCATTTAAAGTCATGTCTCGCTATTGTTGGATAAAGGATTCAAAACTCAAGAGCGTTGCATCTTTCACCCACTTTCCAATGACATGTCAATCTGTAAGTTGGAATATATATGTACACCTTTTTTTCACCCTTTTGCAGAAAGATATATTGACGTCCTTGTTTTTCGTATTCAGTTCCATGCTTTATTTTGTTACCTAAAATGATTGGAGTGGTTGTCGGCGATTATTTCAAGATGGAATATGTTAAGAAGTAAATATCTTATGCTTTGGCATTGTTTTAACCTATTGCCTTTTTATGTGGACAACATAAGCAAAAATGCTGGTTACACTGAACCATCAATTCGATTCTTAGTGTCCCATTTTTAGTTCTTCCTATCAATTATTTGTTATGAGTATGAATGCTGTGTCATGGTGTATGCAATTTGGGTTACTCAGGCATAGAACTCTTATGATAGAAAAAAGGGACTGATTTACTAGGCTTTGGCTTAATAAAACTGGAAATCGATGAGGAAACTTAGTCGTTATAGCTCTATATACCTTGGTGTCAGAACTTTTTATCTTTTCGGTATCTTTTTAAACTAACTCCCAATAATTTATTTCCAGCTCTTAATGCCTTTGGTCTTGACAAGTTTCTTAAATCAATTGGGAGAGACCCAACTTATATTGATCTGGAGGTGATTTTACTTTTTCCTTGATGTGTCCTATGTCACTGGTAATGACTTGTCAATTCAGCTAATCTAATATCCATTTACTGTTGGTAGGCTAACCCTCCTGTAGGGAAAGATCAACCTCCCGATCTAGCTTCTTTAGTTCCATCGGGTTCCACAGTTCTGCCTGATCTTCCCGAGAAAACTCCTTCACAAGATTCATCTGGAAATCATCCTAGTGCTGGTAATCATTCTACAGCAGTTACAGGTAATTTATCCATAAGAATTGTCATTTACTACTCTGTTTTCTACTGTAAGATTCTCACTTTCTTGCCCAAGTTACAACTTCCTAAATTTCGTTCCTATTGTAATGTTTCAAGAAAATCAAAACTAAGTTTTATCTATTGCTTCATTTAAATGAATCGTTGACATTGTTTTAAGAATTTGACATGCTTGAAGTCTAGATCACCATTCCGCTGTTTCTATTTGATCCTGAGACCAACACCTGTTTTGGGTTCCAAGGATTAGCCTACCATTTGTTCTTATAGCTGTAGCTTTTATACTAATCACTTTATTGTGTCGCACAACTTGGGCACAAAGATGCTGAATTTAATAGTTTCAGCTTACGATGCTGAATTTAATAGTTTCAACTTAAGATTGTGATAAATATGACAAAATTTTGCATCTAGCTAGCGGTAATGGGCTTTGTTGACAGTTTGTCAAGGTTAAGTGAATTTTATTTTTCTTTTGATCGAGGTGGTGATTTAATGTCAATGGTGCCAATCTTTCATTAGGAATCTGTTTCTTGTCTGGATTAACACTGGTTGTCATTTCATCTGTTAATAAAAAACAATATTGTTGGTATCAGAAATTTGAGAACTGTAATGTTGTTTGTATGATAATTGAGTTTCTAGCTCTGCTGTTGATTACCTACATAGTGAAGTAGAATCAATTTGGTCTAAACAATATACCCTTTCTCTTCTCTCTATGTAGCAAAAGCTGATAAGCCATCTAGTGCTGTGCAAAATGTTAAGGAGAAATCTGTCAATGGTGTTCGACCATCGATTCCTTCCACAGATACTGGGAAATTTGTGGAAGAGCTTCTGGATAGAACATCTACCTTACTGCTATCAGAAGTAGGCTAATTCTAATACTTCTGTCAACCTGATATTTTTCTTTCTTTATTTTCCCCCCTTAGACTTATGAACTGAATACAGATTTCCGAAGATTCCATCAAGCGACATGGTGGACAATTAGGAGCTGAAGTAGCGAATAATATTAAAAAATGTCTTAGAGAAGATCTAAAGAATCTCGCTGTAAGTATTATGCAGTAAAAGTTAAATATTTCCTTCATTATTTAGTATATAACACTTGGTGATTCTTTTGAATAAACCTAAAGAAACTGTTCAGGTATTCTATTAGTTTTTTGTTTGGCTTCGACCCACAAGTGCCCTGTTTATTTTAGTTTTTAAGTTTATTCTAACAGAAATGACGGGCTTCTATTGCAGACAATATTCAAGAACACAGCGTACACAGAAGGGTTTTATGCCGGTACTCACTATCAACCCAAGCGTCTTTGATCTTATTTATGACTGTTTATCTCCCTTGGACCGTTTTCCTTACCTGAATACGATTTCTAAGCTGAAAAACAACAATCAAACACAGAATTTTCATCATGACGTTCATTCTTTTTATTATGTATTTTTATCTGCATTTAGACATTTAATCGAAACTATGCATGCCCCTGTTTTTAGAATCATATAAAATTGCTTGTATTGTTCAGAGACATTTAATTGAAACTATGTATACCCCTGTTTTTTAGAATCATATGGCTATTTAACTGCCATTTACTTGATTTTGATAATTGCCATGCTATTTTCCTGGAAAATTGATCGTTTGAAGGTGCATCTCATGTACTTGAAATAGATAAATAGGCTGTTTATGCAGCATTTCGAGATTTTAGAGATCCTGCAGTTTAAATTATATAATAGGATTAGAGAGTGGCAAGCTATGGTAGCTGCTGCTTAGGTTTCTGGCTCAGGGTCTCGGTTGCACATTAATGATCGATATGGGTATGCTCAATTTTTTATTTTTATTTTTTGATGTTACATCGGAGTTCTGGATGACATACATGTAAAAACCATGGTAAATTACTGAAATTTAAATCAAGTAGTTCACACACTTTACATCTGAAACACATTTTGCAACAAAGTTCCGCATGAATTCCAACAAGCAAGCTCATCTGCATGTAAAAGGCCTAAAGAATACAGCATCAATTCCACCTTGATTCAACTGCTGGGGGGAATTAAATTTAAAGATGATTTTCTGTGTAACAGGTTAATTGTCAATGAACGGAGAGATTATAAAGCAAGTCCATGTTATGTTCTATTTTGAATTGCATAAATGGTTACATGTCATAAACTCTGTTTCATCTTTGCAGAATATGAAATTACAAATTATAAATAAATTAGAATTTTTTATAATATTAAATAAAAAGGTGAAATGAGGCAACATGAAGTAATATAGCAGAGTTATTGATATAGTCAGCATTGGCATGCTGGAGGAGACTCGCCTGTTCCATTGGCATTGCTAGTTGGTTCAAAGATAAACACAATATATAAATCACATTGAATCATGAGTACAATGAAATCATCGAAATTCAATTTTCATTGCCAGGAGAACTCTGATGCGTTCTATGGAAAGGACATAGGTTACTAGCCAGCTGCCTAAGCCTCCAATGTTGTCCACGATCTCCAGAAGAAACCTCGGACTCTGAGAAATGACGATTACTGGATTCTGCATCACTGCTAACAGGCAATTCTTGGCGACAAACAGGGCAAGATTTGTGAAGCCTTAGCCAAGGAAAAATGCAGTCATTGTGGTAGATATGTTTACAAGGCAGCTCCCTTGCTTCTCCGCCAACAGTGAATTCCTCCTTGCAAACTGGACATTGCGAATTGTCAATCAGGTGCATTTCAGTGATCTTCACGGTTGGAATCGTGTTGATTGTCGATTCTGGAGCTGGAGGTACTCCTGGACAGTCATTTTGAGTTATTTGATCAATCAAATCATCGTGTCCTGACCCAAAAAAGAAGTTTCTCGGATCAATACCAGGCTGTACAAGGTTTGCTTGTCGCAAACTCCTTCCAGCTATGCTTGGACCATAAGGGCCCGCAGGTCTAAGGAAAATCCTTGTCCTAGGGCGATGTGTAGCTTCAAATTCTTGTTCTCTAATTTCATTTTCATCGGAACTAAGGCTTCTATGCCTTCCACGATGCTCAAAGGGATCGCTTACAGATCTAGCTCCCAAGAAATGATGCCTGAGAAGAGGCCAGCCGAAAGGTTCTTGATTTTCATTTTGACCGGAACAACGGAAGCTACACCTTTGACGATGCTCAAGGGGATTACTTACAGATTCAACTCCCAGAAAATGACGCCTGAGGAAAGGCCGGCCTAAAGATTCTTGAATTTCATTTCCATTGGAACCATGGCTTCTACGCCTTTGACGATGCTCAAGGGGATTACTTATAGATTCTGCTCCCAAGAAATGACGCCCGAGGAAAGGCCAACCTAAAGGTTCTTGAATTTCATTTCCATCAGAACTATGGCTTCTACGACTTTGACGATGCTCAAGGGGATCACTTATAGATTCGACTTCTAGGAAATGATGCCTGAGGAAAGGCCAACCTAAAGGTTCTTGATTGTTAGAACGTTGTACGTGTTCTTGTTCTCTAATTTCACTTCCATAGGAACTATGGCTTCTACACCTTCGACGATGCTCAAGGGGATTATTTACAAATTCGGCTCCCAGTAAATGACTTCTGAGCAAAGGCCAACCTAAAGGTTCTTGATTATCAAAACGTTGTGCAGGTTCTTGTTCTCTAATTTCATTTCCATCAAAACTATGGCTTCTACGCCTTCGAAGAGACTCAAGGGGATTATTTACAGATTTGGGTCCTATCAAACGATGCCCGAGCAAAGGCCAACCTACAGGTTCTTGATTATTGGAACAATCACGATTACGATTGGATATCTGGATCAGAGGATCCATGATAAGAGAGAGTGCTTCAAACAGACGAGCTTCAGGGGAGGGATCAGAAGCAGTGAAGTCAACAACCATTCTCGGCCTATCAATTTCCATCTCACAAACGAACTGGCCAGAACATCGAGGGCAGATGATCTCCGAAGGATTTGTAGAGACAATCCTTACAGATTGACGACACTGGTAGCACCAATAAAGCTTGTAGTTCCTCCCTGGGGCTGAACCATTGGTTCCATTGACCCTTTCCCCAGGTTGAGTTTGAGACATATTCTCTATCTGGGTTTTTTTCTTTTTAAAAATCTCGAAATTGGCTAAGAAATCATTTTAGAACCCAACATATACTTAACCTATGAACCAAGATTAGCAGAAAAGTATAGCTTCACTGGTTGAATAAAGCAACCCACTTTTCCAGGTAATGTTATAGATGATATATTCACACAGTTACCGTCCATGCAAAGGAAAGGATGAGAAAGTTTTTCTGCAAAGGGATTTTGTTTTCTGAAGATTTTCATGCCCTTTCTTCTTACGGAATATTTTCAAGATATCCGCCATTCAAATCTCAACATAATGCATCCAATAACTGAATGTATTCAATTTGAACTTCAGTGTGCCTGCGTACATGCATGAAACAGAGAGGTTCATGGAATTTCATTGAGCTTCAAATAACTGTTTTGTTCTAGACATATGCTTTGACACTTACAAGAAAAATGTGATAAAACATCGATATGCATCCATCAAGATATAACTGTTCCTCGATTACGCACAATCTACTTCGATTAAGCACAATCTACTGCGTATTCATATCCATGAACCATACATTGCTTGAAGTCACTCCTACGATGAATTCTATTATTCGAATAAAATTTATAGGTTTGGTTTGAGTCATTACTCAAACTACAGTTTGATTTTCAAGGATTACAAGTTCTCATAGCCAAACCTAGTCACATACCTTGGCCAATAAACCTAGTCCCGATACATTTAATCACTTTTTCTTCAGCTTTTCCTTCATCCTCTCGACTGCAGACCTCAAAGTTTCTTCATCCTTGCAGAAGGTAAATCTCACCAAATTCTTTCCATCTTCCGGGTTCAAGTAAAAAACACTAGTAGGAATTGCCACAACTCCAACTTCCTTGATCAGATACTCGCAAAATGCAATATCATTCTCTAGACCAAAAGGGGTGTGATCTACAACAACAAAGTATGTTCCGCTTGATGGGAATACTTTAAAACCAACATCCTTCAAACCCTGCACCAAAATTGCCTTCTTTGCCATATAATCTCTCTTTAGCTCAGCAAAGTAGGAATCAGGGGCTTGGAGAGCAACTGTAGCCGCATATTGCATGGGAGTGGAAGTAGCAAAAGTAAGGAATGAGTGCGCTTGCCGCACTCCCCAAGTCAAGTGTGGTGGAGCTATAGCCCACCCAATTTTCCACCCTGTTAGAGAGAACGTCTTCCCCAAGGAGTTCATAGTTACCGTTCGCTCATACATTCCAGGAAGGGATGCCATTGAAATGTGATCCATTTCGAATGCTAATTTATCATAAACTTCATCAGTAAAAACCAAAACATCATTTTCAATGCATAGCGATGCAATTGTATTAAGTTCCTCACGACTAAACATCTTCCCGGTTGGATTATGTGGAGTGTTTATAAGAATGGCACGAGTGTTCTTTGAGATGGTGGACTTAAGCTCATCAATAGGAACAGCAAAATCTGGAGGGCGCAATGTGATGCATTTTACTTTGGCACCAGCCATGGATAATGTCGCTTCGTAAGAATCATAAAATGGAGCAAAGAGGATCACCTCATCACCTGGATTAATCAAGCCTAACATGGTTGCAGCAATAGCTTCGGTGCACCCAGAGGTAACAGTAACTTCCTTCTCAGGGTCAATCACAAGTCCGGTATCCTTCTTGAAGCGAGCAGCTATGGCGTTGTTAAAGTCTGGAACTCCATATCCTCGAGCATATTGGTTTTTCCCATCTTTAATGGCTTGAATTGCCGCTTCTTTTACAAAATCTGGACCATCAAAGTTGGGGAACCCTTGGCCAAGGTTTATTGCTCCATGCTTGATTGCAAGCATACTCATCTGAGTAAAAATTGTAGTCTTGAACTTCTCCAATCGCTTCGCAACCTGTGAAAATATACTAGGTTACTAGACAGAAAATATATATTGCTTTATAACACAAACTATTTGAATATACATATTGCTCAATGTCCAAAATCTTCATTTGTTTGGCTTTTCTTATTGGAATTGCTAAACCATGATTTTAAGCGCAAAAGCTAAAATTTTGTCATTCGAAACACGGTTTTAAACTGAAAAAGTTCTGCTAACTTCAACGCTAAAAGGGGGCTAATAGGTCTGTGAATCAAATTAATACTTCTACAGATCCCTAATGTTAAATCTAAAAAAGAAGGGCATGGCAACAACAATCTCATTTTCTACTAAATTCAGAAAATAATCCTGAAATCGGGTTTTGACTAGCACTTCCCTGTGAGATTGAAAGAACATGATAGATCTTCAATTTGTTATACTACTAATCATGTCCTGTAATTCATAAAACAAAATCTCATAATGTTACCAATTTGCAATTTTTAAAAGATTCAAAGCAAGAAATTTAGATGTTCTCTACATGCATTTCATAACAACAATTCAACAAAGAACATACCCATTGTCCAACCATTAGAAAAGATCTCATTATAAAAAATAAAATAAAATAAAAACTTTCCTCCAAATTAAGATCTGACTTAAACAAATTATACAAAAACTGGAAACAAAATCAACCCCCCAAACCCAACAATCAAAAAATACTCCCAATAAATGCAACCTTCTGAATAAAAATTAAAAATCAATGAAGAAAATCAAATCAAGGAAAAGTAGTGGTCACCTGAACTGGTTGGTGGGTGATATTGGGAGTGGCATCGTGAGTAGAAACAGGGTCTTTGTGGGTGGAAACGGAGGAGATGGTAGCCATGAAAGATGGGTAATTGCTGATTCTCCTATTAGACCTAAAGAAAGAAGAACCGGAATAACCCTTTTGGAAATGCTTGGAGAAATTAAAAATTAAGGGTGTTGTGGATGGGGATTTAAAGCAAAGTGGCCTAAGCATTTCGAAGTGTGTCCAGGTACATTCAGCAGCCTGCATCGAGATTAGGTGGATTTATGTACTAATTTGAATTTGACCCCTTTGGAGTCGGAGGAGATTGCTTGAATGATTTCACTTTTTTTTTTTTTTGCTGAAATACTGGGAGACGTGAAAACAAATAAGAAAATTGCAGGTGATAATTGTGAAATAGATGATTATGTCAGAAAAACAAAACGGATTAATATGTAAGATTTTTATTCAGCCAGCTATTTTTATTTTTTATTTTAAAACTTATATACATAATTAAACTTTAACTTAAAATATCAGTTTTTTTAATAATTCAATTTTACTATTTCAAGAAAATGTATCAAAATTTTAAAATTAAGTATAATAATTTAAATATCATTTAATATATATATATATATATATATATATATATATGAGGTCAATTATAGTGGTAGAATTTTGTGAGGGTCAAATTTTGCTATTAGACTCTGTATAAATTATGGATTTAGTACTTCTATTTTAATTTAATCAATTTTAATCTTTGTATTTTTAATTTTGAAATTTTAGTCCTGACTCAATGGTAACAGTTAAATCTGTTTGATTAAATTATGTCATTAGTGTTGTATTATGCTTAAAGTTATAGATTTAGTCTAGATCACCAATTGGATTATTATTAGTGGCTATATTTCTTAAAATTTCAAAATTTTAGTCTTTTGCAAACAACAATCATTAAATCTATTAACTGATTTTTTGTTAGTAATATGTGAAAATAACAAACATATCATTACACATGTGATAATATGTTTGACACATTAAATTTTAAAAATAACAAAACTTAACTTAATGAATTTAATAATTATCATTGGGCTAGGACTAAAATTTTCAAATTCTAAAAGGATAGAAATTAAGAATAACCAAAATTAAAGTAATTTATGAAAGTACAGGGTCTCATTTCACCATGTTGTGAGTGTGTGGTTCATGCCACTTTAAATATGGGCTGACCGTCTGATTAAGAATAAATTTTGTATGCATTTGATATTGTAGTTTGACTCCAATATCGAGTGTTGTAGTCAAGCTTAAAGTATCAAGTTTTAATTAATGGATAAATTGTTTCGGTAGTCCATCAAATTTTAATAAGTTTCTTTTTTTAGTTTAGGGTAATTTCACTAGAGGTTACCCTAGAATAACGTTTCTATTTTGGTCACTTCAAAATTTTTTTTGTCAATTTAGTCTATATTGTTAAAAAAGTTGACGAAAATGATCACTCACATTAAAACCTTAACAGAATGGTGGTTGGACTAAAAAAAGGAAAAATTTTCTTTTAGCCCCTTTAAAAATTAAAAAAATTAAGTTAATCCCTTCATTCCCTTAAAACCCCCATAGTAAGTAACATAAAGAAAATGCTATATCCAACCTTCAATATGCTTCCACCGCATCTTCCCCCACTATCTCCTTTGTTTCCTCCTTCAATTTCGACACTAAGGTAAATTTCTTAATTATTCATGTTCTCCCATTTATTTTCCAACTAAATAGTTTAGTTGCACCATTTTTTTCATAGCCATAAAAATTTTTTTGGTCCTTCAACTTTATAAAAAAAATCATTTTAACTCTCTATTTAATTTTTCACCAATTTTAGTCCTTGAACTTGCATTATTTGTCAAATCACCAAAAATGAATGGAAAAGTTAACGTTTGCTAACTTTGTTGATTTGGCATTCATGTGGATTAGGATATGACACATTAGCAATTAATTAATTTAAAAAATTAAAATATTAAAAATATGTTATTTATATTGTTATACTTTTTAATAATTTTTAATTTTTAAAAATATTTTTATAATAACAAATGTTAATTTTCCATTCATTTTTGGGTGATTTGACAAACAATGCAAGTTTAAGGGCTAAAAAAGGAGAAAATTAAATGAAAGAATAAAATGATTTTTTTTTTTATAAAGTTGGAGGGTCAAATAAGTCATTATGCCTTTTTAAAATGCACCATGTATAAAGCACAAAAATTTTCAGTGCCACGCTAATATTTTAGAAATGGAGATTATAAAATTTCGAGGAGAAAGAATTTAGAGTTATTAAGAATAGTAGAGTTAGTTAGATATGGAAAAAAATTTATTAAATGTGATAAAGTATCATTTATTTTGAGATATTGCGTTTAATTTGGAAAGTAGAATGACTTGAAGAGCTATTTTTCCCAATTTAAAAGGTTGAGTAATTTATAAAGAATAAGTTGTTAAATGACTTCTAGTGAATTTAAAATTTGAAACATGGTTTTTATGAGAGCAAAAGTTTAGTATGAACATGTTGGTTGGTTGAAATTCAACAACAATAGCACAAGTTTAAAAGTTTGCCAAAAATTGTAGGATTTAAGTTAGAAATAAAGCCATACATGGTTAAAAATTTTATTGAATCTAGTTTTTAACAAAACAAACAGAAGTTATATTCAAATTTTGAATTGAGAGATAAAAATATTTTAGCCAATGTAACTTAAAACTGTCTAGCAACAATTCTATTTTAACTTTAAAAAATTGTTACACATTTTGTACTTGTTATTAAATTCTAAATTTTTTTACGGGAGAAAGATTATTCAATCCAGTTTTTAAAACATCAAACGAATCTTGATTTTAAATTTTACGGAATCAAATATAAATAATTTAGTGACAGATATATGGTTAGACACTCTTGTTTTAAAAAAATTAGGTTGTTTAAATTATTTTGTTTATATATATATATATGATTTGAAACAAAAAATTTGAGAAGAATTGAACATAAAAGACATGATACTTATTATTTGATAAAGAGAAAAGAACAATATTAATTGTTACTATGGAATTAAGGAAACAAAATATAAATGAATTATAATTAATTTTGTATTTATGAGATTGAGTCAAAAGTATGACAATATTGAAATTCAGCTTTGTTAGGAGAAGTTTGTTAAATTGAATACAAAATTAGTTTTAAATTTTGTGATAATACTTGAAATTTGAGTAAGAAGAGGTTATCTTTTGTAAAGTTTAAGTGTAAATACGCTATGAAATTTCTTTGTGTTATGCTTAACAGGTAGATTCAATAAGAAAGTAGAAATACACCTAACTATGCTTTAAATTTAGTTGGAATAATAAATGGCTAAATTCTTTTTTTTGGGTGAATTACAAGAATAGGGCAAAGCCCTAACAACAAACACGACTAGCACGACTGAACTCAGGCCACACTTGAGGCGGTGAACAACCTGACCATCAGACCATCATAGAGGGTTCATAAATGGCTAAATTCTTAATAAAAAAAAAAGTTTGATGAAGAATTGGTAAATAGGAAAAAATGATTGTGACATTTAAAACATAAATAAAAAAATTTCAAATTGCACATGTAAATGAAAATGTTAAACCAAGTTGTTATTAAATGAGTCACTACGTTTTATTTTGATTCATGAAAGAATGATAATGAAACAGGGACTTTCAATAAAGTTTGAATCTTAAGCAGAGAACATAGATTGTGAAATAACAAATGAATTGTTGAGATATACTATTTGATGTTAATAATTGAATACAAATGGTACATATATGTATGTGTTTTTTGTGTTATGAATAGATGTGGATAATGATATCATGAATAGAATGAATGTATGTTATGTTAATTGAAGTTCATAAATGATATGGGAAATTGTTAGTAGCTCTAATATTTTTGTGGTTCTTAGTCATGATGTAATTGGCATGCCAATAGGACTAACCTTTTATGTTCCTAGTCTTGAGGTCAGTGTACCCTTTTAACCTTGTAAGAAACTAACATTACTTCAAAAGTAGTCATCTAAACAATACAAATATTAGGTTGTAGTAGATATGGGAAATTTTTAGTATCCCTAGATTTATGAATTTATGTTCTTAGTCGTGAGGTTAATGTACCCTTTAACCGTGTACAAAACTAAAATTACTTCAAAACCTGTCACCTAAATGGTACAAATATCATGTTGTAGTAGATATGGAACTTTTATGATATGACTTGGATCATATACAAATATATATATCAAACCCTACCTAAATATTCTACACTTTACAAGTTGACATACAAGCTGCAGCATCTCCGACAACTACAACTGTAAGCAATGACGATGTTGACACATTTGAGGGCAAGAAAGGTCTCATGGTTGTTTCTATGGTTGAAACAGTGACTACAACTTCATGTACTGTTTCATTTCTTTACTTGCCTATTTTCAGAGTTGGTAAATTTTAGAACAAAAGTATTGAGCTATTTGTTTTGAAGATATTTGGACGTGGTAAAGCTCAAAACATGAAGACCAATTGTGTTGAAATTGAAAAGTTGAAGATTTTCAATTGCACCGTGACTCTTATGGAAGTATTATATTATGTTGATTTTTAGCTTTATTTTATAGAAAAGTGATTAGATTATAACTCTTATGTAAACAAAACTTAAGTAGTATATAAACTTAAGTTTTGCCTAGGTTAAAGACAAACCGAGAGTAACTAAGAAATTAAAAGAGTGCAAATGTGTTCAAGTGAGGAATGTTTTTATGTTTGCATTGTTTCTATAAGCAATCAAAAGAGTTTCTTAGATTGCAAAGCTAAGTTTTCGAGGGGAAAGCTTAGTGGGAGAGTAATCTAGTAGTTGTACAATGGTGAGGTCATTAAATTGGTGAGAGTCAGACCAGTGTTAGGACTTATATCATAGGTTTTGCTGTGAGAAAGATAGTAGATCATTGCTCTAGGTTAGGCCTTATAGGTATAGACTGAAGTCGAACTCCATAAACAATCTTGGTGTTCATCTTTATCTTTTATGAACTTTTAGTTTCATGATTGAAACCGTAGCCATAGTTCCAAGCACTATTTTAGCCATACTTTTTGTTTTACATAGCAAGTATCCCTTCGTGTCTACAATTGGTATCAAAGCCTCTCACTTAACACAATTAGTAATTATCCTTGTTGATATACTTGCTTGCAATTGAAATATCTTTAGTCTTACACCCCATATGTTAGATGGAGCAAACTATGCTTACTGGAAAGCTAAGATGAAAGCTTTCATTAAGTCAACTGATAAATGAGCATAGAGAGCAATTATAATTGGATAGACTCATCCTTTTTTTAAGAAGTAAAGATTCTCAAGCAGGCAACATAGACCACTAATGAAGAAAAGATTGTTAATGCCAACTTTAAATATAACAACCTGTTTTCATTTGTTTCGAGACTACAAATCCGATGAGTATGCTCGTATTAATTATTATTTATTTGTATAATTCAATTATGATTTTATTTAAAATTTTAATTTTTATAATTTTAACTAATTGAATAAATGGTTAAGTATAAGTGGTTGTCCCAAAAGTCAAGTGGTTTCGGAAGATGACATATTAGGACCTCATTTCTATAAACTGAGCTCATAAATATTTTTATTAAATATTTAAAAAGTTACTAATTAGGTATGTGAAAATTCGGTTCAGAAATTTTAATGTTTAGATAGTTAATTAATTAAAAATAACTAATTTATAAAAGAGGCAAAATTTAATCACTATTGAATTTTATTGGTGAAATAGCTTAACTTGTGAATATGTGAGGACTTAGAAGGTAATTATACCATGTTATGTATAGTAGTGGATAGTTAAGACATTTATTTAGTGATTATATATGTTAATTTATAATTTAAATAATTAAGTAAATAAAATAAGATAAGTTTTTTTATAAGAAACAACTGATGCCATTCATAATTAAGGAAGATAAGAATCATTAATAGCCAACCCCACTTGTAGCCCTGTTATTAGACCACCATTCGACTCCTAGGGACCATAAACCATGCATAGAATTAAAGAAATCCAGTAGACCAAGAGACCACCACAAAAAATAAAGAAATAAGAAAAAAATCAGAAGTGAAATTTAAACCATGAAATGAAAAAAAAAAAACAAAAATGAATCGACCCCTAGAAGTTCTTTTCTCTTCCCATTTCTCCATCTCCCTAGCATCAGTAAAGCTTTGGGTAAATAGTAAACCACATTTATCAGCAACTATACAACTCGAAACCCCAAAATGGACATAAGAATTCATTAGACAAGATCCTACCATCCGAACTCAGTCTTATTGAGCGGTCATTCCCCCGTTTCGATCTTTATCAACAAGCCACTCCACCTCCCTCAGAACCTCCTCAATCCAATACATCGGACAATCGTACTTTCTTCCCTCCGTCGCCAAACAATGCCTCACCACATTCGCCCCTAGAGGTATGAACCTTGCATGAAACCTTCTAAACCTGTGTATTTTCTATCTTATTTCTTGAACGATTGTGCTACTAATAAATCTATCTTCATCTACAGCTTCTAGCTTCCTGATGACAGTAAGGGCGTCCCCCTTAACACACGCATCTCTAAAACCCAACTCTTTGGTGAAGGAAACTGCCTTAAGACATGCTTTCGCCTCAACCATAATTGAATCCAGAATGTTCTCCCACAGGTACGTATATGAAGCCATGACCCAACCCTCCCTATTTCGTGCTAAGACTCTTGAACATGAAGTATGTAACTGTTGGTTAACACACAGGCTGAGACATTGTTGTGTGCCCAAACTTCGAATGTTCACGCGGTCTGGGCTATGTCACACGTCCTGGCCATATGGCCGTGTGACCCCTATTTTCCAAATTTTTATATTTTTCCAGAATTTTCTAATTTATTTCGATTTTATCCCAGATTGTTCCCAAACTATTTTTAGAGCCTCGTAAGCTTAATATAAGGCCCATAGATGTATTTTTTCCATGATTAGATTCAGATGTGATATGTTAGCATTTAAATTGTAAAATTGTTTTTGTTATGAAGAAATTATTTTGTTTTGATAGGCAATACTTTGTAACTCTAATTCGGTAACAAAGACAGGATAGGGGTGTTATATTAAAACATTTTTTGCTATTTTTTATAAGGTAGATGCACAAGGGTTTAGGAAGATTTCGAAATGTGCTGAAGCCAAGAAGGCTTGGGAAATACTAGAAACAACGCATGAAGGGATCAATACAGTGAAACAATCCAAGCTTCAAATGTTGACAACCAAATTTAAGACTTTAAGGATATAGGAATCAAAGACTATTGGAGAGTTTTATGCAAAATTATATGACTTGACGAATCAGGCTTTTCCTTTAGGAAGTGAGTACTCAAGCCCAAAGCTAGTAAGAAAGGTTCTTAGGTTATTACTTGAAAGGTTCATCACCAAAGTAACAACCATGGAGGAGGCCAAGTATATCGATGCCATGAAGATTGATAAGTTAATTGTTGATAAGTTAATTGGAACCTTCCAAACATTTAAGATTAACATGGAAAAGGTCAAGAAGGGCAAATCGAAATATGAGAAGAACATTGCCTTTTCAGTGGTTGAAAATGTGCCCAATAAACAAAGCGTTGTTATCAAAGAGATATAAGAATAGTTTGGCTTTGCTTACTCGAGGGTTCAATAAGATGGCCAAGAAGCAGTTTGGAAGGAATAAATGCTCTGAGGCATCCAAAGCTATCTAGAAAGGAAAGTTCAAAACCAATATTGAGTCAAATAAACCTATTAAGGAAAAGAAACAAGGAATTCAATGTTATGAGTGTCATGGTTTTGGGCATATTCAAGTAGAAATGTGCTAATTCCTTGAAAAAGAAGAAGAGAAGTCTTTATGTGTGACTTGAGTGATGAGGAAACCATCTCAGTATCAAAATCTGATGATGAATAGGTGAGCAATTTTGTTGCTTTCACAACAAATGTGCATGAATTAGATGTTTCTAATTGTGAATCAATGGAGTGCAATGAAGGAAAAGTACATGAGGAATTACTAAAAGCCTACAATCTTATGTTAGAAAAACGGAATCTTTAGTGAAGTTAACTCAAAGCTTTCAATTGAGAATGATTTTCTAAAGAAAGAACTCTCTATGCTTGAAGGTCAAACAGATCCAATGATGATAGAGCTTGTTGAATAATAAAAAAACAATGGAGAAACTTAAAGAAGAATTAAGGGATGCAAGACAGACTCTCAAACAATTTGATTGTGGCACTAGCAAATTGAATGTGATGATAGAAGTTGGAAAAAAGGCTTAGAAGAGAGAAGGCCTAGTCTTCATAGATAAAAGTAAGGCTATTGTAGAAAGCACTAGTGTGTTTGGACAAGCAAGGAGTAACCATTATCCTGGATAATGCTCTAAACGTATAAAAGTTCAAGAGAAGTTTAAACTCTAGAATAAGGATTATTTGTCACTATTGTGGTGTTCTTTTTACTATTGGTCTTATGAAATCTATTTCTTCAAAAAAAAATCTTATTCTTAATTCATTGATTAATGATTCTGAGACTATGTTGATGTTGTCTCAGTGTCATCATATTTTCCAGGGAGGCAATTGATGTGCGAACACTCTTGCAAGAAAAAAAATGCAATATTTGTATTGCTTTTGTTGATGATTTTGGGTCCTAATATCATGTTGTCCTTTTTTTATATTCCAAATTGTATTTCCTTTCTTTTTAATGTTGACTTAATTCGTCCTATGTGTCATACTTCTTTTAAGTAATTTTATAAACTTTTTATTGAAAAAATTTTAAATGAAATCTCGAATGTTGTTAAAATATTTGTATAAATTAATATACCCAATCACAAAAAACCATGTGCATATTAGTAAAGTTAATGTCAATTAAGTTAATGTCCTAATTAAGGTTTTCATAATTAAATCAATAGTCAAATTGATTAGACCATCAATTTTTAATTTAGCTCGTTTAAGTAAATAAATTATTAAAGTTTCATACAAAAACATTTAAAAACACAGAGAAAATTGATTAAATCAATTTTAAACAATTCATAAATCAACTAAATTAATTCCTCTCTTCAAATTGATACTCTATATATTATGTTTTAAACAACATTGGTATTAATGTAACACAAAAGGTTTGCAAAATATTAATTTTTATAACAATTTTATTATATATTCTAATTATATTTACTCTAAACTTATAAATAGGAAGATAATACGTTTAAACACATTTTAACCACGTCCACCAAAATTAATAATAATAATCATATCAACAGTCACATTAAATATATATTTTAAAAACGACTATTTAAAACACCGCTGTTTTCCTATAATTTTCCCCCGTTTTGGAAAAAGAACCAGAAGACGCTGGAATTCTTCTCATGGCTTATGTTGAGCGAGGTTTGGATCCTTTCTCTTTTCTTGTCAATTTCTCTTTTAACTATATTCTTCTGCTATGAATTTTTTTTTCTTAATGTGGTTCAAGATCTATTACCAACTATTATTTCTTGTTATTTATGTTGTTTTTTCCTTTATCGAAATCTAATATTCTTTGAACCCTAATTAGTTATGGGAAAAGAAAAGAAATGTTTTTTTTTTCAGATTTTTTTAATCAATGAGATGTTTTGTGGATCGTCATTTCTTGTGGGGTGATGGAAATTGAGGTTTTAGTTGGGTACTTCGATGAATTTTGACGAGAATTGTTCTAGCTTGGAACAATCTTCAATTTTCGGACTTCTTTAGCATATAAATTCTACCCAGTTATTTTCGTTTCGCGGCTATTAAATTGCTGAAATGAGATTTTAACTTATGAATTGCGCAGGGTTCCAGAATTGTGATAGTGTCTGTTGAAAAAGCCCCTTTTATGGTAACATTTAAAATCAGTTTCAATAAATCATATTTCGTTCCTACCCTCAACGAATTACATTTTATAGAAATAACGAATTTGCGTTTTCGTTTTCATTTTTATTTCTTGTATTGAACTAATCCGCACTCCAGGTAACATAGGATTCAATTTTCTATCATTGAAGAGCCCAGTTTACTAACCCCTCCATAGTTAGTGCTATTTCTTTGCTCTAGTGGGTGGTACCTGCTAAATCTCTGTTATCTCGAAGATAGTTGTTTCCTAATTCCTAATGCTGTTATGAATAAGGGAGGTTCTTTATGTTCTTCCACATGTGGTCGTTGTAAGTGAGCTATATGTATGTGAACATTGCTAGTAATATTTTCTTTGTAACTCTTTCATGGAGTTTATGTCTGACAATCATCGCTGAGCATTCTTAGCTGCAGTAGTTATTTGAAGATTAGTTACAACATATTGCCTTTGATCTTATAAAATTGGCTTGTTTGATCACTTTAGTATACCTCGATCCCCTCCTATCTTCATGTTGCTTAAAACATTTGTTTGTGTATGCCTATTCAGGTGTTGTGAAGTCAAAGCGATCAATATGGCGACTGAGGACCATCATCGATTTCTTCTGGGCAACCATCAATTTTATCGGAGTGTTTTTTTCAACCATGTTCTCGGTAAGTTCTTATTTTTCTTTGTCAGTGGTCAGTTCTAGGGTTCCTTTTTTTTGTTGGTTAATCTGCATCAATGAATTGGAAACTTGAATATTGCATATGCATCAGATGGAAAAGTCAGATGCCTATAGAAAAAGTTCTGGTTCAAGCAAGAAATGGGATGGTGGTCCAGGAGGACCAGGAAGTGGACCGTATGGTGGTGGTGGCGGCCCACGTCGACCATCACGTGGACTAGACAATGTTCGAGGAATTGATCATAGTAAGTGCTGTGCCTTATTATTATGCCTGGGAACTTCCAATTATCAGTGTTTTTTTATCACCAGGCCATGTTCCCCTTCTCTTTTTTCCCCTTCAATTTGTCAACTAAAATAATTTGTTATTTGCCACTGCTATATTTTCAGGTTCCCTTCCTGCTTGCGGCTCTTGCTGTGGTGGCTAATTCCCAAACATTGTTGTGCCTAATTCATTTTTATTTTGTGCAAGAAATTTATAAGATGTTAGTGTGAATAGACTGCCTGTGAAATAAAAAACTTCAGAAACTCTATAAACCCTTTTATTTTTCTCTCTCCCGAATTTTGACATATTTTTTATTGTCATAAATTAAAAATTGTTGATATAAGATTTGGTTGGTAACTCCGTTGATCAGTTTATCGGTTAGAATATGCAAAAGAAAGAGGTTCTCTTGTGAAAAAGAAATGGAAAAATGGAGCTTTTCAGAGAGCTCTCATTTAAGAGTCTTTAGAAATATATAAAAAGGATTTCTTCGGGTCCGGTTCTGGATCGGGTTAAAATATATTCTATAATATGATAATTATATCATCAATCATGGACCATGGTCTATCTGACCTGAATCTAGTTTGTTTCAGATCAGGAATATTAAATTCGGGTTGATACTTGATACATATAATTACGTCCAAAAAGCGTAGGGCAAAAAAGAAAGAAGAAATCGAGATCTATTGATATGTTTATTTACTCAACTGGAATATAAAAAGGGTTAATTACGTCTCGAAAATGAATTTTCTTCATTTTTCTGTAATTCATGTAAGCATTTATTTTTATGTTGTAATTGTGTTAAAAATATTAAATAAATAATTTTATATTTTGCTAACTGGTTTTAGATGACTTTTCATCCTCAGGACGTAATTGTATTTAGTACAAAGTTGCAACATAGCAAAAATATAATTTATTTTCGTTTTTTGATTTATTGTGTAATTTGATGCTAAAATTTTGATTTAATGTAATTGTATATGCCCAACTCGAAAAATGCATCAAGAAAACTCATTTACTTAGGGATAAATTGCATTTTGACTCTATTAAAAAATGCATAAATTAATCCTTATACATTGTAAAAATGTGCAAATTAAGTTTTCAGATAAAATTTCACTATTAAATTTTAAATGATGACCTGACCTCTGGAAATTAATTTTTTTATTTGAAAAAATAATAAATTCCAACCTGCCATTTAAAAAGAATTAAAAATTATAATAAAAAACTTAATGTTAGATTAGCTACATCAACTTATTATTAAAAATATTAAGTTATGGGTTTTGTTTAGAGGTGCTCATGGGTTGGGTATGGCCCAACTAAAAATTCAGGCCCGTTTGTTAGGTTCAGGTTCGACTCGGCTCGAAAAATGGACTCAAAATTTTGCCCAAGTTTGTCCCAAATAAAAATGTTAAAACCCGGGTTCAACTTGTATTAATTTTTCATATTATTTTTATACAATTTTTAAATATATATAATACATCAAAATAAATATTTCCCAACAAATTGAAAATAAATTTTAAAAAATATGTATACTTAAATAATACTAAGATAAATGCAACTTAACAAGCAAATACCCCTAAAATAATAACAAAATTAACCAATGTCTCTAAAATAGTAATAAAATTAATAATAAAACAAGTTTTATACAATTCAAACAATAACAACAAAATAATAATAACATAATAGTAAAATGGTAGCAAAATAATGAGAAAATAATAAGAAAAAAACATTAAAAAACAAAAAAAAAAGTAATTTTTTTTATCCTTTAGTGAATTCAAGTATAGCTCGGCCTGAGCAAAAAATGTCTTACCTGAGGCTCGGCCCATTTTTTAAATAAGCTTTATTTTTTTGTCTAAACTCATATTTTAGATTTATATTTTTACCCAAAGCCTCACAGAACAATTGAACGAATGACCTGATTCATGAGTAGGCCTAATTTTGTTCATGCTTTAAATCTCAAGCATTATGTACTATAAAACTAAAATAAAAATTGTTACAAATAAATAAAATTCTTGTTAATTGCATTCTAAACAAGGGTGTTGGTGCACCCCGGCACAGATAATTTATTTTTTTAATTCTTTTAAAATTAAAAAATAATATATGATAAAATTATATTTTAATTTCTTTTAAAATAATATATATATATATATTAAAATTATAAAATTTTAAGCATATGATAAAAAATTAATTTAATTTCGGCGCTTAAAAAATTATCCAGAATAAAAAAAAAAAAAAAAAAAGGTAAAGAGTTGGAAGTTATGGTATAAGGAATAAGGCAAGATGAAGTGGAAGAGATTGTGGGTAAATGGGTGCATTAAAAAGTAAAAGAATATGCATATTATAGAAGGAGAAATGAAATTTGGAACCTGAATAAACTTGCAGGAAAGGATTAGGAAAAGAATCAATGTAGCCTTATGTGGGAAAAGCCTTCCAACTATGGTTAATTATCCTCCCCTCCCTCTGCACGTATTCTTCTCCCTCCCCTTTGCTTTAAATCTCTGCTCCAAATTCTTCATATCACATATCCTCCCACACACACAAACATGAATCCTTTACTTTCACCTCTTCTTTTCACACTGCTAATGCTTTCATCAGGTACTAAATCCCAACATCTACAGCTCTACATTATTTTATACATTACATGAATTATTATTATTTTTCTTGGATTTGGTAGGGCCAAAAGTGTATGAATGTGCAAGAGTCTTCACCATAGTAAACTACTGCAAGGAAACAATCTGGCCTGCAGTCACCCCCGGTGACAACTTCAACGGTGGTGGTTTCGAATTAAAATCCGGCCAATCCGTCGTTTTTCAAGCCCCAGTGGGGTGGAGTGGTCGAATATGGGGTCGAACCGGTTGCAAGTTCGACAAAAGTGGAACCGGTTCATGCCAAACAGCCGATTGCGGTAACGCCCTTAAGTGCAAAGCCTCGGGGAAAACCCCTGCTTCGCTGGCTGAATTTACGCTTTCTAACCTAGATTACTACGATGTGAGCCTGGTCGACGGATTCAATCTTCCGATTGCTGTTAAACCGATGAATGGGCAAGGCAACTGCAGCAGTGCGGGTTGCGATAAGGACCTGCGGCAAACTTGCCCCTCGGAGTTAGCCGTGAAGGGCGGAAACGGCAAGGTTATTGGTTGCCGAAGCGCCTGTGATGTGTTCAACACCGATGAGTATTGCTGCCGAGGGACTTATGGGAACCCTGTGATATGTCAACCTACGTTTTATTCCAAGAAGTTTAAAGATGCTTGCCCCACTGCATATAGTTACGCATATGATGATCCAACCAGTATTTTCACTTGTTCTGGAGCTGATTATGTTGTCACCTTCTGCTCATCCAGGTTTGGATCATTTTCCTAATAAATGTATTAGAATCTAGTCATGTTTGTATGTTACTGACATCAAGTGAGAATGAAATGTTTTGATGTTGATTTCAGGAATCAAACGGTATGTTCTTACCATGACCACAAGCTTGTGTGCAACGCAGCAAATGGCTTAAATCCAAGGATGGGAAGTTGGTGGACTACAAAGCTTGCACTGTTATTAATGATTAATCTGAGGATCTTTTTCTAAGAAAAAATGGCTGTAATTTGTAATTGTAAAATTACAATTACATTCTTTTATTCTTTAATTGCTATCTTTTACTTTGATAAAAACAACCTTACTTAATTCTGCCATAATCATTATCTTTTCTTTTTCCTTTTCCATGTTGACACTTTTTGTGAATATTATTGACTGAAATGAAGATAAAACTTATGGGCTCTGGGTTTTTTTTTTTTTTTAAGAACTGATTCACAATTATAATTTATGATACCGTATAGAGGTGTGTATGAGTTGGGCCGGTCGGGTTTGGACCAGGTTTAATTAAAAATTTAAGTCCGTTTGTTAGGTTCAGGTTCGGCCTGAAAAATGAGCCTAAAATTTTGTCTAAGTCCAACCCAAATAAAAATATTAAAATTCGTGTCCGACCTGGTCCGACCATATTAATTTTTATATAATTTTAAAATATATATAATACATCAAAAATACTAAAAATATTAAAATAAATATTTCTCAATGAATTGAAAATAAATTTTAAAAAAATATGTATACTTAAATAACACTAAGATAGATGCAACTTAACAAGCAAATGCCTCTAAAATAGTAACAAAATTAACAAATGTCTTTAAAATAATAACAAAATTAACAATAAAATAAGTTTTATACAATATCCAAACAATAACAACAAAATAGTAGCAACATAATAGTAAAATGATAGCAAAATAGGGAGAAAACAATAATAAAATAATATTTAAAAAACAGATTTTTTGGTCCTTTAGTAAATTCGAGCCGGGCCAAGTCGAATCCGAGTAAAAAATACCTTACCCAAGATCTAACTTATTTTTTAAACAAGCCTTATTTTTTGTCTAAGCTCATTTTTCGAATCTATATTTTTATCCAAACTCTCCTACATTTCAAGTGAATCTTTGGGTCGGCCGAGTGACCTCACCCATGAACAATTCTAATAATACCATATGTGAATGTGAAGTTTTTATATTTCTTTTCTAATAATACTAGCTCTTTATTAAGAAAAATATAGACAGAACAAGTCAAAATAGACCAACAAGGCGAAATTTCTAATAATTCATCGGAGTTGCTGCTAACTACTGATGAAAATTTCGCCTCTGAATAGGGAGGCCATTTCGCGGCGGCAACAGCCATGAACCGAACAAACAAATGTGAATGGGTGGGTCAAAGCGTTGATGAAGGCGGCTTCAGCCACCAAACCTGCAGATTTAGTGCACTAGCATCACAACATCATTGCGACACAGCCCAAAGATGAAACCCAAGTAGAGAGAGGGGAATAAATATCCAACAAAACTCCCTCGAGTGATGGATCCAAACCTACCCCTCCCGATAGCTTCAATTGAGTTTTTTTGGAATTTTCGATTAGTTCATAAAAATTCAACTCAAATCTCAATTTTTCTTATATTATTTTTTTTCTATTTTTAAATTCATATTAAAAATAAATTTTGTTTTATACTTTTTGAATATTATTTAATAAAATATCATTATTTTTGAATTTTTTGACAAAATGAATTTTTTTTATATCTTCTAGATATTATTTAATAAAGTTTCAAAGTTTTTTTTATAAATATTTCTAAAAAATAAATTTTTAAATAAACAGAAAATCAATAAATTTTAAATGCTATTTTTAAAAAATATTATTATATATCATAAAATTTAAAAATAATTATAAATTAAATAAAAAATAACATTAAATCTGATTTGGATGATTACGGATTCACCGTTCAAATACTTGGATGCCAACAACTAAAAGTTAACAACAGAACAAGGCAGAGTTTTTAATCTCGAATTTATTTTAAAAAAGAAGAAGAGAGTGACAGGCCAGAGAACAAGAAAAAAAAGGAGGAGTGTCATGGAATGGGGAGATAGGCGGCGATTTGGCGATGGATTGCACCAACAACAGTTGGAAAATTTCAGGTATTTCAAACCAACAAAATATCACATTTATCAACATAAGCTATCGAGTCTCAATAGGCTTAGACTAATCATAAATGGAATTATTTAGGCACAAAAACACGTTTGAAATTTATAAAGGTTTAGATATTTTACATAGGTTGGGTCTAGAGTAATTTTTTTTTTTGATTGGGTCAAGTCTGAATAAGTTGTTTTGTTGTTATTTTGCTATTATTTCATAATTATATTTCTATTATTTTGTTATTATTTAGATATTGTATAATTCTTGCTTTTATTGTTAAATTTATTACTATTTTAGAGTTATTTACTTGTTAAATTGTAACTATTTTAATATTATTTAAGTATAAATATTTTTCTAATATATTTTTAATTTGGTGGGAAATATTTATTTTAGTAATTTAGTGTATTTGATTTATTATATTTTTAAATTAATTTTTATATAAAAATAATCTAAAAAATTAATATGGACAGACCAGACTTAAGTTAGCATTTTTAATCTAGGTCGGGCTTGGGCAAAATTTTAAACTTATTTTTCAAACTAGATCGAGCTTAAAAAATGAGCTTACAATTTTGCATCAACCCGACTCTACCCAACACATGATCAAGTCTAATTGAATTTGTAAGAACCAAGTTGAGGAGTTAGACTTATGCACACGAGAACTATTTTTGAAAGGTCAATATAGTGTAAATAGGTTTATTTTTATGTTGTGTGATAACATCGCACAAAAAAAAATCATTATGTGATAACATCGCACACAAAAAAAATCATTCTTATCTCGCACTTGTTATCTCTTTCCTCTTGAGTTAAAAGAGTATTTTTCACCTTATGGATATCAAAATGTATAACTTTTGCTAAATATAGATATCAACTTAAAAAAAAAAAAAAGTGCCAAAGACAATACCAAGTAATGTATTAAGTATTTATCTTATAAAACCGTTTGGTAATATAATATGTTGTTTGGTAAAAATAAATCTTAATTTTTGAAAATTATTTATTTTATAATTTTAATTTTATAAATATCATATTTTATATTATTTTGACTTATATGAAAACAAAACCCTTAAGAAAATGTAAAAAAAATAAAAAATTAAGCCCCTATATTAAATTCGTATTCAATTAAACCTTTTTTGTTAACTAAAACAATCAACTAAGCTATTCCATTAATGGTTTGTCATTAGTCACTTTGACCATTAAAATAAACTGACGAATCAATCAAATGATGACACATGGTATGTTCAACTTCAATCTAATATTTTCCCCTTAAAACTAATAGAAAATACAAAAAAATAAAATAAAATAAAAATAAAATCAGCAAATATTAAAAATATTAAAATTGATATAAACTGATTAAAACTATATAACAATAAAAATATTTATAAATATTATAAAACTTATAAAAAATTACAACATTAATAAAACTTATTTAAAATGTTTAAAATTTAAAAATATTAGAATTCGTGCAAAATAATAAAAATTGTAAAAAAATAAAAAATATATATATTAAAATTGTTATGAAATAAATAATAAAAAGAATAAAAAAATAGGAAAGCAAAATAGAACATATGTATTTTATTGATCAATGAGGATGCTTACAAATGCTTCTCCAAAGTTTATATTTATAGACATAAGAAGTATAAATGAAATAAATCTCTACTTCTAATGAACATTAGAGTCCTAAAGTAAACTTATCTTGATCTTAATGGGAATTTTCTTAATAATAAGTTATATTCATAACACTCTCCCTTGGATGTCCATTGATAGATAATGTGTCTTGTTAAAAAGAATACACTTATCTATAATACGTATATCATAATGTCTCATTAAAAACCTTACTAGAAAAAACTCAGTGGGATAAAACCTCGGTTAAGGGAAAAAGAGTACAATGCGAATTTACTACCTCTCATGACAACATCACATAATATCTCATATTCTATATATTCCACTATTGAAAACTAACTTTTCAAGTGACTACTTGAACAAATTTAATAAACGTTTATATCACCAATCTTCTAAATATCATGGGTGAGAAAATTTGGTGGAAATATATTTTGATCTCTTCAGGAGTTCCAACAATAATCATAACAAACTTTGATAATGATTCTTCTATAAATATACATATAGGTATTTTGGATCATTTTATGGTTTTTCTTCAACTACTATTCACCGAGTTAAATTTACCACATAGGTCCAAATCATTTCAACTCACATAAGTGTTTATGCAAACATATTTAACAATTTCTCGGGAATTTCTATATGCTTCTAGCATTCTAAATCATTCAAAGATTTTTAATATAAATTTCACTATATATTAATTCATATAAAAGCACTACATTAAAATAGGGCTTTAGCGGCGTTTTTAGTGGCGATTGGATAAAAAACGCAGCAAAGATTATACATTAGCGGCGTTTGCAAGAAAATGTCGCCAATAACAGAGCAATAGAGGCGTTTTTGGTACAAGCGCCGTAAAAAACTGAGTAATAGCAGCGTTTAACGCCGCTAAAAACTGATTAATAGCGATGCTTTATGAAAAATGCCGCAAAACATTCAACAAGACGCCGTCGTTTCCATGTTAAGCTTTAGTGGCATTAGCGGCGCTTTTTAAAAAACGTTGCTATATGTTGCACTTTTAACAGCGTTTTTGAAAAACGCCGCTATAAGTCAAACTTTATTATTATTATTAGGATAAACTATACAAACTTTTAGCCCGAATTTCCTTCCCCTAACTCGGATTTCCCCCATTACCTTTTCACTGACATCCCAATTTGTTACCCTTAATCCCGGATGCAAGATGATGGAAGCAACCATTAATGCAAAAGACATGTGGAAGCAACCATCAAGAAAACGACAAGATAAGAAGATTACGTGGAAAAAACCATCAAGTCAGTATTTATCACGTCCTTATCAGGACACTGTTCGGATTTAAATTGTAAATAAATTAGAGCTGAATCTTACACTATAAATAGGCGTTGTTGTAGCCTAAAGAAGGCATCGAGTTTTAGAATAGTTTTTCTTTCATTTTGCTTTCCTTTGTAAAGTTCTCCACAAAATTCCTTTAATAAATAATAAAACTCTCTTTGTAAATTATCTTCCGCTGTATTGAACCATATAGTCCCCTGTAATCGGTATCAGAGGGCCGGAGTAACGATACTTGGAGAAATATTATCGTAGTATCATTGTACGTTTCTATCTTTAGCTTACAGTTTTGTTTATTTTATAGTTGTTTATCTTGAAACCCATATATCTGTTGTTGTGTCTTTATTGCCTGTTGAAGTCCAGGGAGGACGTGTTTAGGCTTTTGGTAAAGACATATTCAGATAACAGACAGTTTTAGGTACCAAAGATAAATAATATGGAAGAAATAGATTGTTTATGAAAAGATAAAACTTGTAATCATACTATGCATATTGAACCTAATTATGAAAATAATATTTTGGCTCTTAGTAAAGGTATCAATAGTCTTGTCGATATAACTTCTGTATATTTTAATAAGTTATATAATACGGTTAATAATATTGAACATAAAGTTGAAAATATGAGTAAAATAACAGAATTAGACTTGAACAACGAGTCTAAAGTACTTTTATCAGATATTAATAATAAACTAGATAATGTTCTTACTAATAAATGTGAAGAACAAGAAATGGATTTAGGTCCTTTATACTATGGTAATAGTAATGTAATATTAGCTTTATCTGAGGAAGACCAAACTTCTTCGGATGAGTCAGATACTAATAATAGTATTAAAAAAGAAAAACAAAAAAGAGAATATTCAAAACAACAAAAATATGATTTCTAGTGTTATAAAGAATTAATAGAATATTGGAAAGATAAGTTTTCTACTACAGAAGATCAATATGAAAGAATAGAGTATTTAAAATTAATAGAAGAACTTTAAGAAAAACATAAAGGTTTATTTAAAATATTTAATTATCACTATATGTTAAATAATGATATTACAGATAGTAGTAGTAGTTCTAATAATGATACTAAATCAGATGATAATAATTCTATAATTTCAGAAGAAATTAATGCTACTAGTTATAATTCTGATGAAGAAAACACTTCAACAGAAGAAAACATAAAAATACCAGAACCTATGGATACTAACAACACAGATCCTTATATTCCTAAACCTAAAGAAAAAAGATAAAAAAGATCCTTATGGTAAAAGGAAAATAGAATCGGATATTTAAACAGATGATTATCTGAGATCTTTTAATAAAGACAATGAACAAATCGAAGAAACAACTAGAATTTTTGAAACAATAGCTACTAATGATGTAAAACCTGAAAATCCAGGAGAATTATCTAGTCAACCTATACCCTATAGGATTGATGATTTAAATAAAAGAAATGTTGCTCAGTGTGGTATATATTTAGATTTAACTAAAATCCCTTTGTCAGACTATAAGAAAACCATAGATGACTGGGCATAATCAATGACCATTGTTGTTAACAATAATAGCAATGTGTGGACAAAAGAGAAAATTTTAAATTATTTTGTAGGAACATTTCAAGGAGATGTGTTACAATTTCTCCGACGATGGGAAGAATATGAAAAAGGTAAACAACAAAAGGAACAACTTATTAATCAAATAGGTACTCCTAATGAACTATTAAAAGGCTTAACTTTAATTCTAAAAACAGAATTTTGTGGTTATACTGATAAAAAAGATCAGGATGGCCAATCTAGTTATATTTTATCAAAAATAAAATTATGTGACATAAGATATTTAGAAGAATTTTCTAAAAAATTTCTTCATGAATATCAAAAGTTAAAAAATAGTAATATAGAATTTTGGAAAAACCAATATTTCCATAAACTACCTCCACCATGGGATGAAATATGTATAAATAAATATACCTCATATTTAGATAAACACAATAAAACAACTGGTTTAAATATAGAAAATATAGATACTATAGGAAATATGATTAATTTTGCTAGGGAAAGAATTACTTTACATTGTTTACAAAGTAAAGCTGCTAAACAAGTTAAAAATAAATTAAGTCATAAATATTGTACAAAATTATTAGAAGGTGAATGGGAGTTTGGTTGTAAACCTGTACAACCAAAGACTTATAAAAATTATAAAAATATAAAATATAAGATGGTAAAATGGAAACCAGGAAAGAAAAAATATACTGATAACAATAATAATAATGGTAATAAATAGAAAAAAATTGTAAGAAGAAAAACTTCTAAAAATCCTAAAAAACAAATTTGTAAATGTTTTATATGTGATGAAGAAGGTCACATAGCTCCTAATTGTCCTAATAAAGGGAAAAATGCAAGAAAAATGATTAAAAGTCTTGAAGAACAATATTTAGAAATATGTTTTAGTGAGGAAACAAATCCTACAGAAATATTATATGAATTAATATCAGAAACAGATTCTGATACTGATAATGAAGAATATATCTTCATGTTAGGAAACAATAATCAATTAGAAGAAATTCCTAAAACTGAACAACAGGATATCAAATTAGGAAATTTAATTAGGGAAGAAAAAGACTTTTCGGAAGAAATGATAGAAAAAATTAATAAAAATCATATTTCTAAAGAGGAAATATATAAAATATCTAAATTTAAAATATGGTCACAAAGGCATATAGAAAAAATTAGCGGTAATACAGTCGCTAAGGATACTAAAGGAGGATTAACTGAAATCCCTTTATTCACTAAAGAAAAAATTAAGAAGATTAGGAAAAAAATATCCTCAAGTTAGATATATACATTTAGGTATAATTATTACCACAATAAGAGCTTTATTTAGAAGAGGTCATGATGTACCTATTATAACTGTCTTATTAGATAAAAGATTTGAAAATCCAATAAAAGTACTTATTGGAGGAATTCAATCAAATTTATATAATGGTGTAATAGGATTTAAGGTAAAACCAAATTACTTTATATCCATCACAGACCCTTTAATAGAAGAGTGTCTATGTTTAAGAATTCAGACAAAAAATTCTGATATTAAAGATTTAGCAGAAGATCTTGCAATAAGCTGGACTGCCATTAATGAATATACTAATACGGCAGAAGTAGAAATAAAAGAAATCAATGATAAAATTATTGGACTTTTTGAACCTAATAAAATTACTACGGAAATATAGCCAAAATTATTACACTTAAAAGATCTTTCTATTCCAAAAGATTGGATAATAGGAGATATAAATGGTGCAAGTACTTCAAAACCAGTAAGTACTATAGAATATATTGCATCAGGTGATAAGTTATATTTTAAAAATAATCTGTTAACAAATACAGATGATAATCTAGTTTTACCCTCGAATTCTCAAATAGAAGAAGAAGAGGATAATAGAAGTACAACATCTTCTACACCAATAGGAATGAAAACAGTTCATATTCCTATTTTCCCAACCGAACCTAGTAGAAATTCTAGAAATACTAGAATAGAAGATATACAAACTTTGGTACAAGATACAAAAAATTGTATATATATTGAAGAAACAATTAAGGATAAAAATTCTTTGAATGCTTTATTAGATACAGGTGCTACAACAAGTAGTTGTAAAATGGATGTAATCCTTATAGAATACTGGCAACCTGTAAAAAGACGAATAAATGTTAGTGGAATAAATGGTAACAAAACTTTAATATATTATAAGGCTAAGAATATACCAATTTACATAAATAATGTAGAATTTGTGATTCCAAAAATATTATGTTTTCCTGACATGAAAGGAGATATATTGTTAGGAAATAATTTTATAAAACAATTGTAGGGCCCAAATTTTGCCCGGGCCCAATGAAATAAACTAAATTACAACCCATACAAAAATAAATAATAAACCCAAAAATAAAACCCATTTCTAATACAAAACCCAATTACAAAAAAAAATTTGCCTAGCCCAAGGCCCAATGAAAAACAAAACAGAAAAATCTGCTGCCTAGGTGCTTCAGCCACCACATCCTCCTCCCACGCCCCATGTCTGCGCACCAACAGGGCCACCGAGCGAGCCTCACGCCTTCCGCCCACGTTCCTCTCACGCCCACGCCTCTCGCACGTTACACACCCACGTTCGCCCTCACCTATAATAAAACAGTTGTAAAATTAGGCTATAAAAGCTAAATGTTGTAACATTGTTGGAGGTTTTTTTTTATCCTTTTTTTTCAAAAGAAATAGAATACGAAATTTGAATACAAAATACAAAGAAAAAGGCAATAGAGAGCAAGCCAAAAGGATATTTTAAAGGTGGTTTTATTGTTATTACATGCTGTTTTTTTCTTTTTCATTTTGATCCGAATCTTCAACGTACAAATAGCATAAGAGGGAGAGAGAGTGGCTCACCGGAATCGCGTCCTACTTACATCGTTGGAGGGTTCGTTGCAGTTGGAGTGGTAGAGAGCTTGGATGTAGAATTTTTGGCTGGAAAATAAAGGGAAAGTGAAGGAATTGAAAATAGTATAAGGCTTTTAGGCTTCTTTAATGTTTTAAAAAAATATAAAATAAAGGTTATATTAAAAGTGCACATCAGTGCAATTGAGAGGGGGGAAGAGATAGTGTGTTTGACCTGGCCCATGCGCTGTTTCCCCCTTAAATGGATAATTTTGTGTTTAGTCCTTCCGTTTGCGCCATCATTTGATTAAGCCCTATTTATATTTTCTTTGTTTTTTAATTTTTCCCTAGAATTTGTGCACAGTTTCAAATTGGTCCGCGGTTAAACATTTCGTTTTGGCGTTTGATTTATTTTTTCTTTAGTCCTCTTTGATTTACACTCATTGTATTTTAGCCCTTGATGTTGTTTTGATGATTTATTTTATTTATTAACCTTTTTTTTGTTTCAATTAAGATCTTTTTCTCATTTTAATTTGTATAATTCATTTTTTAAAATTCACTTTTTTTAAGTTTATTTAAGCTTACATCTTGGTTTACTTTAATAACCTTACTTTGTTTTTTTTTATTGGTTTAAATTGCAAAGTGTTATTTTAAAATTCTATTTTATGTAGTATTATTCTAAATTCTTGTATATTATTTAATTAAAATAATTTTTTATACATTATTATTATGCATGTGATGAAATTAGTTTTATTTTATATACATTATTAATTTTATTTTATTTTATTGTATTTATATAATTTCTTCTAAATCTATTAAATGTATATATTCTTTTCAAATCTATTTTGCATATTCTTTCAAAATATAGTTTTTTTTAATTACAAATTCATGTACTATGGCGACATTTAATATATATTTTGTTGAGTTTATTATTGTATTATTATTTTCATGTTGCATATTATTTTTTTTCAAATTTTAAATCTCTTTAATTCATTTACTCATTTATTCTCAAATTGCTCTTTAAATAAAGGCAATTTCCTATACTTAGTCGTTTAAAAAATGTGCCCTACCGTACTGGGTTCGTTTTTATTCGATTTAAGTATTCAAATAACCTTTTTTTTTATCGATTTATTCTCCGAATTTCTCCTAAAACAAAGGTAATTTTCGATATTTAGAAGCTCGGAAAATTGTGCCCTACCGTATTGGGTTTCAGTTTTGGTTTGATCCAAATATTCAAATATCTTTCTTATCGTATTTTTTTTCCAAGTTTTGGAAAGTGGAGGCAATGTTTTGTATTTAAAAAATCGAAAATCATGCCCTACTGTACTGGGTTGTGGTTTTACGTTTGATTTAAATATTTGAATACCTTTTTTAAATAAAGTGCACGGATTTTTAAATAAAAGACAAGCTCATAATCGGGGGTCAAAAACGTTGTGTCTTACCGTACTGGACGTGACGTTTTACCTTGAAGCGAGATGGTTTTTAACTCACGTTTAATCTACTCAAATGTTTCAAAAAGGAGGATCATATTTTAAAATCTTTTCAAATATTCAATTTTCGACATTAAGACATAAATTAATCAATAAGGTACCGATTTTGGGCGTACTGAGGGTGCTAATCCTTCCTCATACGTAACTGACTCCCGAGCCTATTTTCTCAAAATTCGTAGACCAAAATTATTTTATAAGGTGGCCCAATCACACCACAAAAAAGGATTGGTGGCGACTCCGAATTTTCGTTTTCAAAAGTCGATTCCCATGTTAAAAAAAAAATGGTTTCGACAGCTTGGCGACTCCGCTGGGGACCAATAAGAGAGTCGAGCTGTAAATTGATTATTTTCTGTCTTCTTGTCGAAAATCAAAAATTTGGTTTGCTAAAAATCTACGATCCTCGCATTGCATTTTCTGTATCCTTGTTGAATTTGCTTTATTTGTTGAATTTTTCTATATGTTCTCGCATCATATCGCATGACCGTCATGGTCGCACCATTTAAATAGGAGTGGGAAACTATGCCTTCGTGAGGTTTTCACCTCAGCATGGGCTAGGGGATTGCTTTCGGGATACATCCGTACCTATGTCTTTATGAGGTTTTCAACTCCGCATGGCCATAGGGAAATGTATTCCCCTGAGCCGAACTTGATCCATATGAACCTATAATGGGTGAGGATCAAGGAATCTACTGGTTCAGGTACCCTTTCTTTAGAACGGAACCACATATAGTGAACCTTACGAGCCCATCCTAGGTAGAACTACACAAAACTTTAGTGGTCACCTAAATAGGTGTTTTGATAAGCGTTAATTTATACATATTTTTACCTCATGTTTAGCCTATATTTTGGATGAATTAGTATCAAATTAGTGAGAATTGGTGCTCTTAACCATTCTTTTTCATATCTTATACTCAGGAGAGCCTAGGGAAGATAAAAGAATAGAAAACGGGCCCAAAACGGTGAAAAATGAACCAAAATGCACGAATCACACGGGCCAAGAGGTGCCACACGGCCGTGCCACACGGGTGTGCCTCACAAAGCTCACACGGACAAAGTCCCGACAAGCACGGCCAATATACACGGGCGTGCTAAATCACACGGCCTCTGTCGAAACCCACACGAGCATGGCACACGGGCGTGTTCTAGTCGTGGGAAAGACGAATTTCACTCGAATTGGGATGCTTAGGGGCTAAGAAAGAGTCCCCAAAACTTCTCTATATAAAGATCCCATGAGGCAACATAGGGGGCCTTCTTCCCACTTTTACACACCCTCTATACTCATTTCCTCTCGTCTTTCTGCCACACCACAGGTAGAAGCAAGGGATTACTCGAAGGAGAAGCCAATTAATTCATCTCAGAAGCCGAAATTCTGCATCAACATAGAGGATTCTCCTAAATTCCTTCAGGGGTTTTTGGTTTCTTTTATGATTTGTTATTTGATAACTTCTGAGATGTTTTCTTTTATCATTATGAACTAAACCCCTCAAATACTTGAGGGGGATGAAACCTAAGACAGATCTGGTTATTTATTCTTGATTTATATGATAATTATTTGAATTGTTCTTAATTATGTGTTTTAATCCTTGAATTAATAATCCTAGGTATTAATTCAGGAATTGGATGTGCTTAGAGCAGAGGAGCAAAAGTCCCTGTGATAAGAGTAGATCTACCATAATTAAGCGGAGTTGCATGCAACCCTAGACATAGGGCGACATAAATCTGCCGGATTAGAGTCAAACCTAATATGGGGAACCATAGATCGAATTAATGCAACCTAGGGAGTTAATTAATAAAGGAACTTTAATAAACAACTTAGGCCTAGTTGCTCTTCACCTCGACGGAGGGTTTAGCATAGATTAGGGATCTCTACGGATCAAGTCAAGTAAATAACTCGTATAATTCAAGAAGATAATAACAAGTGAAGTCTAGGTGGATTCTCCCTTGAGTATTAATCATATCAATTAGCTTTCCCTAAAAAGTCTTCCCAATTTACTTTTTCTTTTATTTTATTCTTAGTTTAGATTTTAGAATTTAGTTTTAAACAAATCCCCATTTAATTTCTAGGTTAAATAATAGAAAGGAAGTGAGTAATAGTACTTTCGGTTCCCTTGGGTACGATACTCGATCTTATCACTAGACTATACTGCTATCGATAGGTGCGCTTGCCTTTAAACGTCGTGATATTAGTTAGTTTGGGTTTGATCAAGTTCTTTATAAATTTTATTACTTCTTATCACGAGGATATCAAGTTTTTGGCGCCGTTGCCGGGGAACTAACTGAAATATTACGAAAGCTCGATTTCTATTACTTTAGCCATTATTTATTTATTTAATTATTTTTACTTTTATTATTATTTTTTATTATTTATTTATTTTCCTTTTAATTATTTTATTTTATTTTTTTTTTTTTAGGATTTTTCTAGTTTATGACTAGAAACAACCCGACAGGACCACTACTTTTTGACGAAGATTTGGAAGCCACAGTCCGCAGAAATCATAGGGAACTTAGACGAAGTCTACATTATCCAGAGCAGGAACTTGAGCAAGAGCCAGAACTTACTGAAGAGATGGCCGTAAATCAACATGTTCATCAACCTCCAGCACTACCAGCCGAACCAGAAGCAGCTCCTCGAACTATGTACGATTATGCTAAACCTAGTTTGATTGGTACTCAAACTAGCATTGTTAGACCTGCTATTACTGCTAATAATTTTGAACTAAAACCTAACACTATTCAGATGATTTAGCAGTTTGTGCAATTTGATGGTCTACAGGATGAAGATCCCAACGCCAATTTAGCAAACTTTTTAGAGCTATGTGATACTTTTAAAATCAATGGCGTTACTGATGACGCCATTCGTCTAAGGCTATTTCCTTTTTCTTTGAGAAATAAGGCAAAACAGTGGTTAAATTTTTTACCACGAGGCTCCATTACCACATGGGACCAAATGACTGAAAAATTTTTGCTTAAATATTTTCCCCCTGCTAAAACTGCTAAATTACGAAACGATATTTCTTCCTTTGTGCAGATGGATTTAGAAACACTTTATGATGCCTGGGAAAGGTACAAAGATCTTTTAAGAAGATGCCCTCACCACGGATTACCCTTGTGGCTACAGGTTCAAACTTTCCATAATGGGTTAAACCCATCAACTAGGCAGATGATCGATGCAGCCGCAGGTGGAACCATCAATAATAAAACACCGGACGCAGCTTACGAATTTATTAAGGAAATGTCATTGAATAACTATCAGTGGCAAGTCATGAGGACAAAGCCAACAATAGCCGCAGGAGTTTATAATATTGATGCTGTTACTATGCTCACTAACCAAGTAGAACTATTGAATAAGAAATTTGATAATTTTGTTGGTTCTACGCAGGTTCAACCAGTGATGCAATGTGATGCAGCCCCAGGAAATACGTTTAATTCAGACCATCTACACAACATGGACGCCGAACAAGCCAATTACATGGGTAATAACTCTCGACCTTAAAATAATCCTTATAGTAACATTTATAATGCAGGTTGGAGAAATCACCCAAATTTTTCATGGGGAGGACAAGGAAATCAAAGACAACAGCCTCCGGTATTTCAGCAGCCACCACCTCAACAGGAAAAGAAGCCGAATCTTGAAGATATGTTCACCAAATTCATGGCCGCTTCAGAAACTCGCTTCCAAAACACTGAAACAGCATTAAAGAATCAACAGGCCTCTATCCAAGGACTCGAGAACCAAATTGGTCAGCTTGCAAAGTTAATCTCGGAAAGACCTTAGGGTGGGCTTCCAAGCAACACTGAACCAAATCCCAGAGAACATGTGAAAGCAATCACCCTAAGAGATGGTAAAATGCTAGCAGAACCAGAAAAGAAGCATGCCCACGAACTGCCAAAAGATAAAGTAGAGGAATCTAAGAATGACGCTATTCCAACACTCAAAGAATACAAATTGCGCATCCCATACCCAGCAAGATTAAAGAAGGACCAAACAGACGCCCAATTCGGTAAGTTTCTTGAACTTTTCAAACAATTACATATTAACTTACCCTTTGTTGAAGCAATTTCACAGATGCCGAAATACGCGAAATTCCTAAAAGAACTCCTGACGAACAAAAGGAAGCTGGAAGAGTTAGCCACAGTGGAACTCAACGAAGAGTGTTCAGCCATTCTCCAAAATAAACTGCCAACAAAGCTAAAGGATCCAGGGAGTTTTACTATCCCTTGTTTAATTGGTAGCTTAATTATCAATAAAGCATTGGCTGATTTAGGTGCAAGTATTAATCTCATGCCTTATAAAATGTTCAAACAACTAGGTCTAGGGGAACCTAAACCCACTAGGATGAGCATTCAATTAGCCGATAGATCTGTTAAGTATCCTAGGGGAATCATTGAGGATGTGCTAGTAAAAGTCGATAAATTTATATTCCCTGTAGATTTTGTTGTGCTTGACATGGACGAAGACATTGACGTACCTTTAATTTTAAGACGCCCATTTTTAGCCACTGCTAGAGCTATTATTGATGTTGGAGATGGTAAATTAGTTCTTAGAGTTGGGGAAGAGGAAGTGATTTTCAAAATCTATGATGCTATGAAATTTTCTAGAGAGCAAGATGATTCATGTTATTTTGTCGATATAATTGATCACTATGTTCAAGATAATTTGCAGGAAATCTCTATCATCGACACTCTGGAACTGTGTCTCATTCAGGGGGAGGGTGAAACCTCCTTAGAAGTAGAGAAGGTAAGAAAGAGTTAGACTCTAGCGAAACTATCACCAGACATATAAGCTATGAAAATTTAAAGATGCATGATAAGCTAAGGCAGAAACCTTCTATTGAGGAACCCCTTAAGCTAGAGTTAAAACAACTGCCAGAACACTTAGAATATGCCTTTTTAGGGGAGAACTCAACTTTACCGGTCATTATTGTATCAAATTTAGGATCTAGAGAAAAGGAAGAACTGCTCCAGGTTTTAAGAAAACATAGGCAAGCCATAGCCTGGAAAATTTTGGATATCAAAGGAATTAATCCTTCTTTCTGTACCCACAAGATTTTAATAGAAGATAAATATAAACCAGCAGTGCAAGCTCAGAGACGATTAAATCCTAACATGAAGGAGGTCGTAAAAGCCGAGGTAATTAAACTTCTTGATGCATGTATCATTTATCCTATTTCTGATAGTTCTTGGGTAAGCCCCGTGCAGGTTGTTCCTAAAAAAGGTGGGCTAACCGTGGTGTCCAATGACAAAGAAGAACTCGTGCCAACACGAACAGGCACAGGATGGAGAGTATGTATAGATTACCGAAAGCTAAATGACGCCACACGAAAAGATCATTTTCCTCTGCCCTTTATCGATCAAATGTTAGAAAGATTAGCCGGTCACATGTATTACTGCTTCCTAGATGGCCTCTCCGGTTACTTCCAAATTCTGATAGCTCCAGAAGATCAGGAAAAAACGACGTTCACATGCCCATACAGTACATTTGCATATCGTAGAATGCCTTTTGGTTTATGTAACGCTCCTGCTACTTTTCAGCGATGCATGCTAGCTATCTTTAACGAATTTGTGGAAGATATCATGGAGGTATTCATGGATGATTTCTCCGTTTTCGGTAACTCTTTCCAACACTGTCTAAATAATTTAAAGCTTGTTTTGATGAGATGTGAAGAGACAAATCTAGTGCTAAATTGGGAAAAATGTCATTTCATGGTTCAGGAAGGTATTGTGCTAGGACATAAAATCTCTAACAGAGGAATAGAGGTAGACAAAGCTAAAGTTGAAACTATTGAGAAACTACCCCCTCCCAGTTCAGTTAAGGCTATAAGAAGTTTTTTAGGACATGCCGGTTTTTATCGTAGATTCATTAAGGACTTTTCCAAAATAGCTAAGCCTTTAACTAAATTGCTAGAAAAAGACATACCTTTTAACTTCGACCAAGAATGCTTAGAGTCTTTTGGCACCCTTAAAGACAAGTTAGTCAATGCGCCAATTATGATTTCACCTGATTGGAATTTGCCTTTTGAACTGATGTGCGATGCAAGTGATTTTGCCGTAGGTGCAGTTCTTGGACAGCGAAGAGACAAGCAGTTCCAACCGATTTACTATGCTAGCAGAACATTGACAGCCGCTCAAGCCAACTACACCACCACGGAAAAAGAACTGCTAGCCGTTATTTTTGCTTTTGATAAATTCTGATCTTATTTAATCTTGTCTAAAGTCATCGTTTTTACTGACCATTCAGCTCTTCGATATCTCTTAGCCAAACCTGACGCAAAACCTCGTTTAATAAGATGGATTTTACTCTTACAGGAATTCGACTTAGAAATTAAAGACAAGAAAGGAGCTAAAAACTTAGCGGCAGATCACCTCTCAAGAGTAGAAAATACACAGCCCAGGTACCTTGAGAATATAAACGATATGTTCCCTGAGGAACAACTCCTAAATTTAACAGGTACGACACTTCCTTGGTTTGCCGATTTTGCAAATTATTTAGCAGCCAATATAACCCCAAAAGGGCTAACCCATCAGCAAAAGAAGCGATTCTTTGCTAATTTGAAAAACTACTTTTGGGAATATCCTTTTCTTTTTCGAATTTGCGCAGACCAGGTTATACGAAAATGCGTGGATGACATAGAGGCATATCAAATTTTGGAACACTGCCACTCAGGACCCACAGAAGGACATCATAGTGGAAACAGAACCGCTCACAAAGTACTCGAATCAGGTTTTTACTGGCCTACTCTTTTCAGAGACGCCAACAGGTATGTGACCTCTTGTGATAAATGCCAACGAACAGGTAATATCTCCCAACTTAATGAAATGCCTCAAAATTATATGCTTTCATGTGAAATATTCGATGTATGGGGTATAAATTTCATGGGACTCTTTCCTAATTCATTCGGAAATAAGTACATACTAGTAGCAGTAAATTACATGTCAAAATGGGTAGAAGCTCAAGCCTTAACCACAAATGATGCTAGAATGGTAGTACGATTTCTGAAGAAAATTTTTTCTCGATTTGGAACACCTAGGATAATCATAAGTGATAGGGGCACACATTTTTGCAATACCCAATTTGAAAAAACCCTAAGAAAATATGGAGTACACCACAGAACAGCCACCCCCTACCACCCACAAACTAGCGGTCAAGTCAAAGTAACGAACAGAGAACTAAAACGCATCTTAGAAAAGACAATAGAATCAAATAGGAAGGACTGGTCTAGGAAATTAGATGATGCATTATGGGCTTACAGAACTACATTTAAAACACCCATAGGAACATCTCCTTATAAACTCGTTTATGGAAAAAATTGCCATCTACCATTTGAACTCGAGCATAAAGCATTCTGGGCTATAAAATTTCTAAACCTTGATCTTAAAAGTACAGGCGAAAAGAGACTTCTGCAGCTAAACGAGCTAGATGAATGGCGCTACAACGCGTACGAGAACTCACGATTATATAAGGAAGCCGTAAAGTGACGTCATGACAAAAGGCTAAAACGACCCAAGCAATTCAAAACAGGTGATCTTGTCCTACTCTACAACTCAAGGTTGAAACTATTCCCTGGAAAACTCAAATCAAGGTGGTCAAGTCCGTTTACCGTTCTCAAAGTCTTTCCATACGGCACTGTCGAGGTAACTCACCCCAACCACGGTACTTTCAAGGTAAATGGCCATAGGCTAAAACATTATATAGGTGAGAACTTTACAGAAAATAAGGAGGAGCTTAGGCTCCATCCCGTTTCTTCTTGACACCTCTAGGAAGAGTCGAGCTTAGACTCTAAATAAGCGCTTCTTGGGAGGCAACCCGAGCACTAACGTAGTAAGTTTCTCTTTTTTTTTTAAATTTTTTCATAATTTTATTGCATAAACTAACATTTTTCCTGCAGAAAATATGGACCACACGGCCAGGCACACGGGCGTGCCTAAGGCCGTGTGTATACTAAAAAGCAGAGACACGGTCGTGGGGACAGACCGTGTGCAAACAGAGCACCGTTTCCCCAAAACACAGGCTTCCGATAAACTCCCACGGCCGTGCGATATGGCCGTGGCAACCCTGCACCTTCCACACGGGCAAACATAGCAATACACGCCCGTGCCATAAGCCCGTGGAAGCTACTGTCAATTAAGACACGCCCGTGCACCTTATTACACGCCCGTGCGCTTAGCGAACGATCAATCTCCACGGCCGTGTGAACATCCCCACGCCCGTGCGTTTAACGAATGACCAATCTCCACGGCCGTGATCAAACTATACACGGGCGTGCTCATCGAGCGTGGCAAGCGAAAACGTCCGATTTTCGAAAAACACGGGCTAAATACGACTCACATGGGCGTGCGACATGCCCGTGCGACCCAAAATGTATATATACAGGGCCATTTCTACCCTCCCATTTCACCCAAACCCTAAGATTTTCTCCCCAACCCTTCCCTAAACCTCCACAAACACCATCCCAGCCCTCCTACCGCCACCATACTAGATTTCCACGATCCACATGCCCGTGCAACAGTACCCACGACCGTGTGACACCAATTTTGGTTCTATTTTTCTTCCTTTTTCTCATTTATTTATTTTTACTGTATTTTTTTGTTTTTACATTACATTCTTTTATTATTTTATTTATTTATTAGTACTATTGATTTAGGCTATTAGAGAATTAGGAAATAGAGAATAATCTAGAATAGTTTAGAATTCTAATTTTGCTTGCCATTTTAGATTCCATTTCACAATTTCCTGCCATTTAACATCATAGTTAGTTGCCACTTAATATACCTTGTAAATAGGCCACTTAAACGCACATAATTATGCCATTTGTTATTTAGTTTAGTATATATACATCCATTCATAGAAGATTTTTTTATTTTTATCCCCAACTTCAAAAATGATTAGATTTTACTACCAAGGTAAATTTTCATATTAGGAACATGTTCATTTTCTTCCTCAGCCTCTTTATTTTAAATATTTACATTTCTTTTATATTATTTGTCTTTTCCTAATAAATTTTTGTAGATACCATGTCATCTTCCCGAGCCAAGAAAGCTGCCGTCCCCGCATCTAAGAAACGAAAAGGACCAGGGAGCTCTTCAACTAGACCCACTTCCGAGATGCGCCACCCATTTCTTCAATTTCCACAAGACTCTCAGGAAGAGCGCTACCAGCTGCTGCGCGCATGCAATATCACGATGGGCCGATGCATCGACTGGAGTGCCCTCGCAGAAGTACGCTTGGCAGATGATGTCCGGGCCCTACTCGCCACTGACCCTTGGGACCAGTTCTTTCAGATCGTAGAGCCCACATACCTTGAACTCACTCTCGAGTTCTGTGCTACATTCCACCTTCAGACGGTGATGACACGGTTCGACGATCCTGGGACGGTCCAGTTTCGTTTGGGAGGACTCGTTCGACAGCTCAGCGTCCCAGAGTTCGGTGTGGCACTCGGGCTTTACACCGCGCAGTTTATGGCTGAGGAGAGCTTCCCTACCCTCTCTAGGCGCATCCATATCCGACCCTTTAACTGCTGGAAAGAGATTGCCCCAGGAAGACAACTATACAACCCCAACGTCAGCAAAGCCTCCGCTCTCCCTCCCTCTCTCAGGTATATTCATGCACTTCTTGCTCATACTATTACAGGCCGCCGAGAGAGCACAGGCGTCGTCAACACACACGACGTCTACTTTTTATGGTGCATGGCGAATGGCCGCCCCATCGACCCTGCATATTTCATCGCCCTCGCCATGCAGCATCAGACCGAGAGGCACCGAAAGGGAGTCGTATCCATGGGCCCGTATATCACTCGACTAGGCCGTTACTTTGGCCTATTTAACACCACAGCCCAGACCTCCTCCTACACATTACTTGGCCATATGTCCTCCCAGGGCATCTAGAGCATGCTTTCGATGAGGATGGTCGAGAGACGACTCGGTGGCGACCACTTTCACTTCCGCCTTGTCCAAGAAGGCGAGGATCCAGAGGACATTCGTGATGATGTCCCATCGCCACCACCAGCCGAGGATGTGCCAGCTGAGCCACCACGCCCTACACGATCACACCAGACGGCAGCTTCCAATGTTGACATATCCGAGCACCTGGACCACTTTGAACAGCACCTCGATTACATCGACGCCACCTTAGCGCACATATGTCATCACCTTGGCATCGTCCCACCACCATGACACCCACCAGAGGATTAGATCCTCTTTTATTTTATTTTATTTTATTTTAGTCTTACTTATTATCTTATTTTATTTTATTTTATCTTTTGTTTTTCTTTATTTTCTTTACTTAGTATACACTAATCTTAACCTTTAATATTAGTCTTTCTTTTTCCTTTTGCAGCTTTTTAATTTTCTTATATATTTCTTTATTTTGAATTTTCGTAAATTTTCTATTTTATTATCATAACGGCTATCTCCTAACGAAGTAATCCCTCTTCATCTTAACCTCCCACGACTAATAAACCCCTTCGTAGTTTCAAAAGAGCTCTACAGCTCAAATCTCTACGAAAAAGGGAACACAATGCCAAACCTACTAGCTCTTCCACTAATCCATCCAAAGCAGGGAGTTTCATACCCTCCCCTATCTTATGATTTTATGCTTTTATTGTTGTTAATATTTTCCTTGTACATTGGGGGCAATGTACATCTTAAGTGTGGGGGGGTAACGTACTTTCACTTTTTATACTATCTTTGAAACCCCTGAACTTTTCCTAATAGCAATATCTTCAGTCTCCTATTAGGAATTTATCCTGATTAGTTTATGATTTCTATTGATATATTGAGAATTAAGATATAGGTGCTTGTACTTTGATTATTCAAACTTTAAAACATTAGAGAATCAAGCATGATAAGTTGAATTTTCTTGAGAATCCCCAATTTTTGCATAAGTTATTTTCCCTAATTTTAAGTATTATCTTGAGATTTGAAATTCGCAGGATTGACATCAAAAGCCGTAATTCTGGTGAGATTTTGAGCCTATTGAGCATACATTTTCTTCGTGCTCACTTTTATTATTGCTTTGTGTGAGTCAATACTGAATTGTTATTCTAGAACTTGCTTCGATTATACATGTCGAGACCACATCATTGATTTGATATACTGAAATGATAAAGGCACCTAGGATGTAACCCACTTACTACACAGAAAAAGCCTTCCTACATAAATCTAACCCCTAGTGAACCCCGTTGAGCCTAACAACTTTTTCCTTGACTCACCCTCTAATTATTAACCAATAACCCATTTTTGTCAAATTTCATTCAATTATTTTGATCCTTATTTTTGTCGAGATTTGAGTTGAATTTTTCATCTAGCTTTATTCTCTCTGCCAGATTGTAAAGTTTTGTTCAATTTATTGTAATTATTTGGATTGTTCTTAAAAAAAAAAAAGAAGAAAAAAAGAAAAAATGTACATACAGTGAAATTCGATTGTAAATTATAGATTGTAAATAGTTCGTCAAAGTTTTTGCATGTTTCTATTTTAAGGCTACCAAGGCGGAAATGATAATATCACAAGAATTGGCTGAGAAATATGTTCCAAAGATAGAGATTTTTCTAGCTAGATAATTTTTCAAGTTCAATCTCGATTCTAACCTTTTTTTTTGCAGCCTGTGACAACACCCCTAACCAAGCCCTGTTACAACCATGAAAAGACCTTTTGATCAATGTATCATATCAAACTATAGTGGCGGAGATGTGATTTTCTTGCAAGCCTATGGTAATAACTTTTCAGGTTGACTAAGGAGTGCCTTAAATTTGAACTCTAAACACTTCGAGTGAATAGAGTGAACCTTTAGTGAGGATGTCAACTCTTGTTAATTAAGATGGAGAGATAACTACTTAGAAGGAAGGAAGGGACTTATGTTTTCAATGATAAAATTCTCAACTTAGAGTGATTGAGTCCTAAATGTTCTTTAGATTGAATTTTCATTGTATGACTACCTGTGGATTAATTTGAAATATTATTGATAAGGGTTGTAGATTAAGAAGAATGGTTTCCTTTAGGGATTGAGATTTTGCTTGAGGACAAGCAAAGGCTTAAGTGTGGGGGTATTTGATAAGCGTTAATTTATACATATTTTTACCTCATGTTTAGCCTATATTTTGGATGAATTAGTATCAAATTAGTGAGAATTGGTGCTCTTAACCATTCTTTTTCATATCTTATACTCAGGAGAGCCTAGGGAAGATAAAAGAATAGAAAACAGGCCCAAAACGGTGAAAAATGAACCAAAATGCACGAATCACACGGGCCAAGAGGTGCCACACGGCAGTGCCACACGGGCGTGCCTCACAAAGCTCACACGGACAAAGTCCCGACAAGTACGGCCAATATACACGGGCGTGCTAAATCACACGGCCTCTGTCGAAACCCACACGGGCGTGGCACACGGGCGTGTTCTAGTCGTGGGAAAGACGAATTTCACTCGAATTGGGATGCTTAGGGGCTAAGAAAGAGTCCCCAAAACTTCTCTATATAAAGATCCCATGAGGCAACATAGGGGGGCCTTCTTCCCACTTTTACACACCCTCTATACTCGTTTCCTCTCGTCTTTCTGCCACACCACAGGTAGAAGCAAGGGATTACTCGAAGGGAGAAGCCAATTGATTCATCTCAGAAGCCGAAATTCTGCATCAACATAGAGGATTCTCCTAAATTCCTTTAGGGGTTTTTGGTTTCTTTTATGATTTGTTATTTGATAACTTCTGAGATGTTTTCTTTTATCATTATGAACTAAACCCCTCAAATACTTGAGGGGGATGAAACCTAAGACAGATCTAGTTATTTATTCTTGATTTATATGATAACTATTTGAATTGTTCTTAATTATGTGTTTTAATCCTTGAATTAATAATCCTAGGTATTAATTCAGGAATTGGATGTGCTTAGAGCAGAGGAGCAAAAGTCCCTGTGATAAGAGTAGATCTACCATAATTAAGCGGAGTTGCATGCAACCCTAGACATAGGGCGACATAAATCTGCCGGATTAGGGTCAAACCTAATATGGGGAACCATAGATCGAATTAATGCAACCTAGGGAGTTAATTAATAAAGGAACTTTAATAAACAACTTAGGCCTAGTTGCTCTTCACCTCGACGGAGGGTTTAGCATAGATTAGGGATCTCTACGGATCAAGTCAAGTAAATAACTCGTATAATTCAAGAAGATAATAACAAGTGAAGTCTAGGTGGATTCTCCCTTGAGTATTAATCATATCAATTAGCTTTCCCTAAAAAGTCTTCCCAATTTACTTTTTCTTTTATTTTATTCTTAGTTTAGATTTTAGAATTTAGTTTTAAACAAATCCCCATTTAATTTCTAGGTTAAATAATAGAAAGGAAGTGAGTAATAGTACTTTCGGTTCCCTTGGGTACGATACTCGATCTTATCACTAGACTATACTGCTATCGATAGGTGCGCTTGCCTTTAAACGTCGTGATATTAGTTAGTTTGGGTTTGATCAAGTTCTTTATAAATTTTATTACTTCTTATCACGAGGATATCATGTTCTAAGCTGTTTATTTTTCCTATACTAACGTGTTTCGTTTTGTTTATGATTGTATCGCATCGTATTGCATTGCATTATTTTAGAAAGGAGGTGTTGATTTATATTCGATTGCTAAAAAGAATAGCTTGTCATAAGGAAACGAATTTCTTGATAAAGTGGATTATAATGCGGTCATCCAAATATGGTCCAAGTAAACACAACGAGAGAAAGATGATAGTTTGCAGAAGAATACAAGACATTGTTTTATTGCGAGAAATCAAGCCAACAAGGATTACTCGAGAGACGTCACATCTCAACTTTCTTAAAGAGGTTAAACGAGTAACGCGAGGATAAGTGAGCAGTGAGTTATGGCCCGAATCAAGCAAAAGGAGCTAGTAGAGGCATTCGTTAAAAGTTCGCGAGGTTTGGCCCTACATCCCAATATGAAAGAAAAGATCGATATCTTCGCTTGGACTATGAGGGCAGGGACGCATATGAAATCTGTTTTATGTAAAGAATTATGTTTTTCTAGAAAAGTTATTCTAATGAAATTGAATTCAGAATCAACGTCTCTTTCTTTTTGCATTCACCATGCATTTGCATTACATTGCATCGTATGTATTGTATTTTATAGAAAGACCCTAATTAATTTAAGATCGTTCTCTAGTTACCCTGGAATATCAGTACTACACATGAAGAAAAACGAGAGCTATGGACCAAAGATTAGAGAAATTGGAACAGATGCAAAAGGAAATGCAAGAGCAACTGCATTTACAGATGCAGGAGCAGTTGGCCAAAATACAGCAGGACATGAGAGATCAAATGTTAGAATCCCAGAAAAACATGATAAATCAATTCGCACAAATGTTGGCTGGAGTCCCCGATAAAGGAAAGAGCCCAATAGATAGTACTTGGAATGACAACGAGGATTATTCTGTTCCCCCAGGCTTTACTCCACCAAACATTCAAATTCCACAGCCAAGGGTATCTGTTAGCATTAAACCTCCGTGTCAAACAGGAACTTCAGCCCCGATAAATTTCCCAATGGGCTCAAGCTCTAACCCCGAGGATAATTTGGCAAATCCCAAGGTCCCCGATTTCAACGAGGCAGTAGAAGTGGAGAAAGTGAGAATGGAAATCTTGAAGCAGATGCAAGTGGCTTGAGGAGAAGTTCAAGGTATTGAAGAGTGCTGAATATCATGGTGGGATTGACGCTAAAGAATTGAGTTTAGTCCTAGACCTAATACTTCCTCCAAAGTTCAAGATGCCAGAGTTTGAAAAATACAATGGGACCAGCTGCCCTGAGGCTCACATCACAATGTTCTGTCGAAGGATGACAGGGTATATCAATAATGATCAATTATTAATCCACTGTTTCCAAGATAGCTTGACTGGGGCAGCGGCTAAGTGGTATAATCAGCTAAATCGGGGCCAAGTTAGTTCATGAAAAGACTTGGCACTAGCTTTTATGAAGCAATATGGCCACGTGACGGATATAGCACCTAATAGAATCACTTTACAAAATATGGAGAAGAAGCCAAACGAGAGTTTCAGGCAATATGCCCAGAGATGGAGAGAAATCGCTACGCAAGTCCAACCACCACTGCTTGAGAAGGAAATGACCATGTTGTTTATCAATACCCTGAAAGCACCTTTCATCAATCACTTGTTAGGAGGCGCAACTAAGAGCTTATTAGATATCGTGATGTCCGGTGAGATGATAGAGAATGCGATAAGGTGTGGAAAGATAGAGGCCGAGGAGAACACTAAGAGATCAGCCTCGCGAAAGAGTGAGAACAAAGTTAACAATGTGAGTAAGGGTTATGTAAGACCAATCACTGTGAACCAACCGAGAACAGTAACTACAGGCCAGCAAGCCTCATCAAAGCAAGAGCCTAATGAAAAGAGGAGCACAAAGAAACTCCAGTTCACACCTATTCCAATGTCGTACAAGGAGTTGTACCAGAGTTTATTTAATGTACATGTGGTATCTCCGTTCTATTCGAAACTTGTGCAACCCCCATACCCTAAGTGGTATAATGAAAATGCTCAATGCGAATACCACGCAGGAATCACGGGGCACTCGATAGAAAATTGCATCCCTTTTAAGAAGTTAGTCGAAAGGCTTATTGAAATGGGTATTGTGAAGTTTGACAATCAGTCTGGTGTAGAAAATCAATTACCTAACTATGCTGATAATGGGGTAAACGCGATCGAGGATACAGGGAAGAGAGTTTAACAGGCATTTACCATTTACATACTTGGGAGTGTTTTGAACAATGGGACTGTAGAAGAAATCCCTATATTTTGTAGGACTGATCTAGTGTAATATTCAAAACACACTTATTACTTTAAGCCTAGAGGCAATAAGGATCCTTTTGTGAAATAGGCTTATGTCCGGCGTCTTTAATTCAATGAAATGCATCTTTTATTTCTCATTTCAAGCAACTGTTCTTTTCATTTCATTCATGATCATATCACACTAGTAAATATTCTTGGTTTCTCTTGTTCCTTAAATTTTCTTTTGTCTTTATAACAGGTCTTTAGATATCAATGATATGAGCGTCACTACTACTAACTTAGAATTTCTTTTTGAGCGAGATATGTGGTTAGTGTGATCTCAAGACTTTGAAAATAACTAAGGTTGTAGTTTATCTCCTAATTTGTTAATGATGGTAAATAAGATGAGAAGCAAACCTCATGTTGCAAAGAATCAATGGAACCCATAATCTTCTTCTATATGGGGCATGTCTGTCGTCAGATTGATCTCGCCAAAATCTTCTGACGAGTTTTGATTCATTTTTGTGGCCACTGATTACTGTACCAAGGAGACAGAAGTTGGTACATATGCCAATGTCACGAGGATAACAGTCAGCAGATTCTATATCAGTATAGAATGCTAAAAAAGAATTACATCTGATAATGTACTAAACTTGAGCGGCAGCACGATATCAGAAGTTCGCAGATTGAACACTGCATCACTCCGAAGGAAATGAAAAAAGCACAAAAAAAGATTGTGAAAATGATGGGCATTTATGCTTAATGAGCCTTTATCAGAACTCTACCAGGGCAATGTTTTTCTCGTTGATTTATGGAATGAATATGATTTTGTCCCTTGAAGTCGAGTTTTCTTCTCCACGAGTTTTGGCAAAGTGGGAGAAGAATAAATCCAATCCTGATGATCAAGTGAACATGATTGAAGAAAAGAGATCGGAAACTATCTGTTACGGTCAAATATGCCAAGATGATACGAAGTGATAACAAAAAAATCGTTTCAGAAAATTTCATCAATGAAATTAGGTTTTGAGAAGGATCCTTCCCATACAAAAAGATCTCAGAGAAAATGGATGTCAAATTGGAAATGACCTTATCCATGGAGGAGCATTGATGTTGATTAAGATAGATGGTAAAAACCGGTTTGACCCTGCGAATTTGGATTTAATCGAAGAATACTTCGCTTTCAAAAGAGAAGAGGAGAAAAAAGAAAAAGAAAAAGAGAAAAAAGGAAAAAGGAAAAAGAAAAACAAAGAAAGTGAAGAGAAAAATAAAAAGAAAAAGAAATGGAAAAAAAAAGAGAGGCCAAGGCGAAAACCCGCAAAAGGCGCTTTGAGACCAAAGGGGATTTGAGTTGAAAACCTGAAAAGGGCGGCTCAAATTTGGATCAAAAGTGGGGCATTCGGTAGTCTTACTATGCCTGAATTAACAATGAGGAAGTATGCTACATCTTGGAGCATTGAAAAAGTACCTCGGATCACTTAAACACATATTGAGCTCAAAATGATCATCAAGAAGTTAGTACAGGGAAGCTCAGGCTGCGATATCTAGGGCACCTAGTTTTCCATCTTGCCTATTTTGAATTTTCTATCTTTGATTACTTAATTTGTTTCAGGATATGTTCCCAATAAATTTCATTCGTTATACACTTGCTATATTCGATTGATTTATTTGTTTCGGGCTGTGCTCCCAAATAATTTACTTTCCTATCCATGGTTATGATCTTTGTCGAGCATTTTGCATTGAAGTAAAGATTAAAGGACTAATAATATCTTCACAAAAGAAGTTCTGCTTATTACCCTGGAAGTTTCTAAATAATACGAGAACCTGAAACAGAACTACTGTTTAGAATTTACCAAGCTTCTGGTTTGAATTGTCTGAGAGACTACCTCTTAAGGTTTTCTATCAAAGATATCATAGACAAATATTGCGTTGGTGATACAATCTTGATAAATAACGAGTAATGTCAACCCAAGTTTTGAAAAGGGGATCATTCTCGAAAGGAAAATGATATTCTGCATCCATGCAAATATCAGGCATACACATCCGATCATGACACCCAATGAATGGTGTAACAGACCAAATTGATGGAAGAAGAGCCAAATCATATACCCTTGAATTGTGGTGGGAATGGATTGAAGATGAATCAGATTATATTCCCCTAAGTTGCAGTGGGAGAGTTTGAAGATGATGCTAGCTTTATGTCCTAGAAGCACAGTGGAATAGACTTTGGAGTTACAATGGGGCAAACCAGTTGAACAAAATGGGATTGTTTCTGCGAGTTTCCTGACAAAAATATCAGCTGAACGAGAAGACCCACGTCAGTGAAGTGATGGCCTTAACAAACAGCGAATAATGACAACCCAAAAAGGGATCATTTTCATGACATTCTGCATTCATACAAATGACATTCATAATACATTTAGTTAGGAGTATTTGATTCATGTGGATCATGGCTTCTTAATCATTTGGCATAAGCACAAACCCCAGGAAATCACTTTTACAGATGGATTCCCTAGTGGACAGTGTAGCAAGATTGATTAAAATTACAGATTTCGGCTAGCCTTATCCCACTGAGCAGGAATGGAGTAGGCTAAATATAGCAGATCTCATCCCACTGGCAGGAGTGAAACAGATCAAATTTCGGTGGATCTTATCTCCATCGGCAATGGGGTAGATTCAGATCACCAGCCTAACCCCCTAAGCAATTCGTTGCAGTTGGAGTGGTAGAGAGCTTGGATGTAGAATTTTTGGCTAGAAAATAAAGGGAAAGTGAAGGAATTGAAAATAGTATAAGGCTTTTAGGCTTCTTTAATGTTTTAAAAAAATATAAAATAAAGGTTATATTAAAAGTGCACAACAGTGCAATTGAGAGGGGGGAAGAGATAGCGTGTTTGACCTGGCCCATGCGCTGTTCCCCCCTTAAATGGATAATTTTGTGTTTAGTCCTTCCCGTTTGCGCCATCATTTGATTAAGCCCTATTTATATTTTCTTTGTTTTTTAATTTTTCCCTAGAATTTGTGCACAGTTTCACATTGGTCCGCGGTTAAACATTTCGTTTTGGCATTTGATTTATTTGTTTTTTTAGTCCTCTTTGATTTACACTCATTGTATTTTAGCCCTTGATGTTGTTTTGATGATTTATTTTATTTATTAACATTTTTTTTGTTTCAATTAAGATCTTTTTCTCATTTTAATTTGTATAATTCATTTTTTAAAATTCACTTTTTTTAAGTTTATTTAAGCGTACATCTTGGTTTACTTTAATAATCTTACTTTGTTTTTTTTATTGGTTTAAATTGCAAAGTGTTATTTTAAAATTCTATTTTATGTAGTATTATTCTAAATTCTTGTATATTATTTAATTAAAATAATTTTTTATACATTATTATTATGCATGTGATGAAATTAGTTTTATTTTATATACATTATTAATTTTATTTTATTTTATTGTATTTATATAATTTCTTCTAAATCTATTAAATGTATATATTCTTTTCAAATCTATTTTGCATATTCTTTCAAAATATAGTTTTTTTTAATTACAAATTCATGTACTATGGCGACATTTAATATATACATTGTTGAGTTTATTATTGTATTATTATTTTCATGTTGCATATTATTTTTTTTTTCAAATTTTAAATCTCTTTAATTCATTTACTCATTTATTCTCAAATTGCTCTTTAAATAAAGGCAATTTCCTATACTTAGTCGTTTAAAAAATGTGCCCTACCGTACTGGGTTCGTTTTTATTCGATTTAAGTATTCAAATATCCTTTTTTTTATCGATTTATTCTCCGAATTTCTCCTAAAACAAATGTAATTTTCGATATTTGGAAGCTCGGAAAATTGTGCCCTACCGTATTGGGTTTCAGTTTTGGTTTGATCCAAATATTCAAATATCTTTCTTATCGTATTTTTTTTCTAAGTTTTGGAAAGTGGAGGCAAGGTTCTGTATTTAAAAAATCGAAAATCATGCCCTACTGTACTGGGTTGTGGTTTTACGTTTGATTTAAATATTTGAATACCTTTTTTAAATAAAGTGCACGGATTTTTAAATAAAAGACAAGCTCATAATCGGGGGTCAAAAACATTGTGTCTTACCGTACTGGACGTGACGTTTTACCTTGAAGCGAGATGGTTTTTAACTCACGTTTAATCTACTCAAATGTTTCAAAAAGGAGGATCATATTTTAAAATCTTTTCAAATATTCAATTTTCGATATTAAGACATAAATTAATCAATAAGGTACCGATTTTGGGCGTACTGAGGGTGCTAATCCTTCCTCATACGTAACTGACTCCCGAGCCTATTTTCTCAAAATTCGTAGACCAAAATTGTTTTATAAGGTGGCCCAATCACACCACAAAAAAGGATTGGTGGTGACTCCGAATTTTCGTTTTCAAAAGTCGATTCCCATGTTAAAAAAAAAATGGTTTCGACAACAATATTTACCATTTTCTATTTATAAAAATTCAATTATGATGTCTATAGGAAAAACTTCTATAGAAATACCAATGGTTAAAAATCCTAAATTTATTTGTTGATTTTCTTAGCAGGCCTTATGGATAGAAGTAAAAAACCTCTAATGGGAGAATGGAATACAGTCCATAAAAAACCCAACAAAGGGAAGATAACAAAATCCAACCAAGGATTTGTTCCTATACCTACACAAGTACCATTTTATCCTAACCAAGGATATTATGTACAATATCTAATGGTAAGATCACCAATTAGATCACAGTTTTCATTGACATCAAAATCGGTAAGTCAATCTCAATGGTCTCAAGATCCTAATTAGGCATTTCAAGCCAGTTATGCTGAAATTATTCAAGGAGCAGAAAACTTTTTTATCACAACAAACGCTTTCTGAAATAAATGATTTTTATAATCCAGGATTACCACTGGAATATTATAGTTTTATTAACAAAATATGGAAAACCCATATTTTAGAGCAAAGAGCAAACTTTAGATGAGCTCTTACTAATTTTTCTCAATTTTTAGTTGAAAAAACAACTAAAGTTTGTAATACCCCTTAACCCTAAACCGTCGCCAGAACAGGGTTACAGGGCATTACTAGACAAATCAGACAATTACAGATAATTCTTAATAAATAAATAAACAAGAAAATTATTATTTAACAAATAAATTATAGTATAATCATAAATGCATATAAATTATATTTTACTTTACTAATTGATTTCATTCATTCATTCATACATTTTTTTTTAAATTTCGGCAGCATTTCTGCTTATTCTTACATAAACCCCCTGCAAGTTCAAACCAGAAATAAACCAATCCAAAACCAATGGCACAATAAAAAACAATTTAAACTTAAATACACCTAAATCATAACTCACTAACTAACATAGTAATTTAATAACCAAGCATTCATAATGTTAATCAAAATTAACTAATAACTCCATTTGTTTTTAATTCTAACTGAAGTCAAACTAGTAACAAAATATGGTATACCATTTTTACAACCAACATTACAAGCATATCTAAATAACCTATACAACACTTAGTACATGCCACTTCCAATTAAGAAAAGAAAATATCACCAAAATCTTTTTTCTGGAGTCGGGATCGTTCGGATGCTGGACTAGGAAATTAGACTCCTATTAACCTGCGCACGGAAACAACCGTATGCTAAATATTCCATACTCAGTGGTATTACCATAATTCAAATTATAATAGCAATAATAAAATAAAATAAAATATACAACTAAGCATCAAATAACAATTCATTTTTAAACTTTCATTAAATAACAATAATAATACAACATTTAGCTATTCTTCAATTCTAGTCATAATTCACATGTATCAAATTTTAATCACCACATTCATTTTAAAATTCCTGCATTCCATTTCCAATATAAATTTTCAGTCCACAATTTCAATTTCCCTCATATTCACTAGTACAGTCGATCAAATTCATTTGATTTTCTCATTTCAATTATTCACCCTATTAACAATTCGGACTTTAACGAATACACGGATTCCAACCCAAACACACCAGTACGGCACATTGTGCCTAAAACGGTACATAGTACCTGATCAGTATACGACACATAAAGTGCCTGAAACGACACACGAGGTGCCTAAAATACAACACATAAAGTGCCTGATATACGACACATAAAGTGCCTGATCGGAAAAGCCGACAAATCCCGTACACTTCCAGATCCTATGGCATGCCAATTATATCCGACTCAGTCCGACTAGTTAATAGGGCATTTCAGTTCTCAATTTACTTTCATTTCCAATCCAAGAACACTTTTCAATTACAATTTCACATTCAAATCAATTTACAATTCAATTATACATACACATTCACCATTCAATTCAATTCTCATTCAACTCAAATATCAATACTTACCTTATATCTCACTTATTAAATATAGAATTTATATAAAATATTTAATAAAAAGTAATTTAAATTATGGTAATACAAACCGTGAATTTTTCGTTTTAATCCTCGATAGCTTTCTCCTTCCCTTTGTGTGCCGATGTCTCGGGTTCTTTGTTAACTAAGAAAATAATAATAATTTATAATCATCAATACAACACAATTCAATTTAATTCATGAGCCTAACATGCAAATTTAACCATTTTTAATGTATATATAATTTCACCATTAAGCTGTCTACTTGCGTCATTGTTACTAAATTATTTATATCTTGAGCTAAGAAACTCAAAATTAATATCTGTAAATTTTCCTTAAAACTAGACTCACATATCTTCTTACCATAAAATTTTCATAATTTTTGGTCTAGCCTATTAGTATAGTTTATTCATTAAAGATTCCCCTGTTACTCCATTTGACAGTTCTGACCTCTCTCTACTAAAAATCAATTATCTCATTGTACAGAACTCGAATAAGATTCTTGTTTGTTTCTTTTGAAATTAGATTCATTAAAGAGTTCACACATATAAATTACACTCTATAATATTTTTTATACAATTTTTAATAAATTTTCAAATTCAGAATAGGGGAACCCGAATTCATTCTGACCTAGTCTCACAAAACTTATTATATCTCATGATCTACAATTTATTTGCTTACACTGCTTCTTATATAAAAAACTAGACTCAATAATATTTAATTTCATATTTTTTTCATCCTCTAGTTCAATTTCTACAATTTTTAGTGAATTTTCAAATTCAAACCATTGCTACTGCCCAAAGCTGTTTTGGTGTAAAATGTTAATAACCAAATTTATAACACCAATTCACATCTTATTTCTATTCAAATTTCATTCAAACTCAAATTTAACTATTAAATTTTCAACATATTTTCCTAATTTCGAATTTTCCTCAATTTAGTCCCTAAAACACAAACCTTATAGCTTACTTTACAATTCAATCCCTATATCTATTCTAACTTGAATTTCATTCAATTAAACCCCTATTTCATCATTTTTATTCAACATGAACTTTGTTTAAAAACCTAAGAACTTCCAAACTACCATCTTGATTCCATCAAAACCTTATTTTAATACTTCTAAAACATCAAAATCATGAGAAAAGGACTTGATTGAGCTTACCAATTAACTCCAAGCTTCATAAACCCTATTTCCCCTTTTCTTTCTTTTTTTTTCTCCTTTCTTTCTTCTTTCCCTGCTCTGTTTCGAAAGTTTCCCTGTTTCTACTATGTTTTGTTTCTTTTTATTCTTTTTACTCTTCATTTTATTATAAAATAATAATAACAATTTTAATAATTAACAAATATCTTTTGTTTATTGTTTAAGGAAATATATAAATAAATTACAAGTGTATAAACTTGTATTTTTGCACATGTATAGCTTTATTTCCATGCATTTGGATTTATTCTATTTATTTATTAAGTTATAAAGTTATATAATATTAATATAATAATAAAATAGTATATTAAAATAAAAATCTCAAATAAATAAAAAAAACTTAGATTTTCTAACGTTAAACCGCCTATATTAGTAAAAATAGTTTAATTGCCAATTTGGCCCTTTTTATTTCCTTTTAATCTACAATTAAACTTTTACCTTTTATTCACTTTAGTTCTTTTTACTAATTATTCTAAATTAAGCTAAATTCACTTAATTAAAACCTAATTAAACACACTACTAGACTCATAATTATTCCTAATAATTATTTACGAACTTGATTTACTAAGACGGAGGCCCGACAATGTACTTTTTCCGGTGCCCGTGAATTTTGGGTCATTACACTAATAAAGCCCATGAACTTTTATTAAAATCTATTTTATATAGAGATTGGGAAGAATGTTATATAGAATATATGGATATTAAGGAGATAAATAATCTTCTTGATATATTTCAATATTTTATTGATAATGGGATAAACAGTCCTATTATAAATAAAATGTTTAGACGATGTTTATTCAACAAATCAAGAAGAATTTTACCTGTGGAAATTTTTACGAAAATAAATAGTATAATTTGCAATCAGCAAAATCAATTTAAAAAAGTTTTTTTTGAATATTTTCTACAAGCCTATGTTTTTACAAATCATGTAGGGAAAAAATTTCCTACTATAAAATTTAGGCTTAATCACGAACCATTTGATATAACAAGTATTGAATGGGGATTTGTTAAAGAAATAACTGTCCAAAATCTTTTTTTTGATTTATTAAAGGATTTTCCTACTATTGTAAAATCCAGATTATCAAGCTTTCCAAATATGGATTTCTTTTACTATTTTCATATAGAAATTAGTAGTTTTATTGGTATAGCTGAACAAGAAAAATTTTATCAACCATATCAAATCTGGATTATTAAAACGATGTTTGGAGGAACAAACCTCTCATCGGTAAATGAAGATAAAGACCACTTGTCAAAAATCATTGACATGTGTTATAATAATTTTTCTCATTATCAAGTCCAAGCCGGAATTGATTTAATGCTCAAGGCCCAGTATCTACTTCAACACGATACTTATGTTCTTTGGACGGATGGAAGAAGAATACTGGCATACAATACAGAAAGACCTCATCAAGAAAGAGATGAAGAATCTATGCAGCTATTAAAAAAGATAGTTGATATGAAAATTGATGATTATCCATTAACGATGGAAATCAATAACACGTGGGAGAGTTGAAATACACCAGCACCCTCACCGGAATCATTACACCTGGACGAGATCGAGGAAATGAATCTGACAAATATCCAAGAAGGATAAAGACAAAACACGACATCCAAAAAAGGAGCATTTATTATTGATGGCGACTTGAAAAAAAAAAATCATCATGTCTCATTAAAAATATAAGACAAAAATGATGAAAGCATGATGCAGGATGATGGAAGCAACCATTAATGCAAAAGACATGTGGAAGCAACCACCAAGAAAACGACAAGATAAGAAGACTACGTGGAAAAAACCATCAAGTCAGTATTTATCACGTCCTTATTAGGACACTGTTCGGATTTAAATTGTAAATAAATTAGAGCTGAATATTACACTATAAATAGGCGTTGTTGTAGCCTAAAGAAGGAATCGAGTTTTAGAATAGTTTTTCTTTCATTTTGCTTTCCTTTGTAAAGTTCTCTACAAAATTCCTTTACTAAATAATAAAACTCTCATTGTAAATTATATTTCCTTTCTCTGTTTGATTACCGAGAAATTTCTTTTTTTTCCTCTCTGTAAACGAACGGGATTTTGGATTTAAAATTTGTTTTTCTTCTTTTTTATGTAGGGTCTATACTGTATTTAATTATTAGACTGTGTTTTCTCCTTTTTTTCCCCCTGATTCTCTGACATGATTCTGTTTCTTATTTGTTTTGTTTTTTGAGAGTAACAGGTATATGAAGAATCAGCAAAATGGTTTCCTTTGAAATGAACGATCGAAAAAATGCATTTTTATGTGCCATTTTATGTGCTTTCTTTGCTTCTTTTCATTCAATTAATGCATGTTTGAATCTGTGGTTTTTGTGAAATTCAGATCTCTGGACTTGGTTCTTTGTTTATCTTGGGATCTATTTTATTATGCATGTTGGTAAGATTTTGAAACTGCTGGGAAAGTCTTTGAAGTGTCCGTGTTGTTTTACGTTGAGGCAATTTGGGAATGATTAATAGCTCTTCTTCTCCTTGGACCTACTTCTACTTTGCGGTCTCGTTTTCAAAAATAACTGATTTCCATCATTCGTGCAGATTTATAGCCTAGTTTCCTGTCATGCTTTCCAATATTAGTGGTACCTGTTGGAAGGCGTCGAGGTGTCCTGGTATATATTTGATCGTTTTTGGCCTTCAAAATTATTTTTGATCAGTGCTTTTGATCTTTGTATTCCTTATATACATGCATGTGCAGACGCTGTGCAGGATTAGTTAAAGTGCAAAAATGAGGCTCTTGGAAATCAAAATATTACACAGTATATTATACCATATTTTTATATAAATTCGAAATCTAATGTTGTAAGATGTGTTACTCGTAAATGTTTTGTAAGTATAGCTTTCATACATAAACATTTATCCTCCAATCCATGCAAGTTTGTTTACCTCTCCAATGAATAGGATGTTTGATTTCCAGACAAATTCTTACTTTATTCCCTCACAAGAATCTATTCAACAAAGAGCATTTGCGGTCCAAAGTTATTGAAAAAAATGGTGTGATCCTTGAAAGTTCACCCCTAATTTTCTCCTTTCTCTGAAAGATTAGTGTAGAAGATACCCTAAATAGAAGATGCCAATAAGAGTTAATGTTTTTTTTATCCAGGAAAGAAAAGAAAAAGAAAAAAAAATGAAGGAATATACATTAAAGGAACCAAGTTAAAACTTTGCTTTCTTACATGTCTTATGCGTTGAGTGTTATTAATGATACCTATTTTTGAATATCCAATTTCCAATAATTTCTCTTTTGTTTCAGCTGGAAATGGAGGATGGTGATGAGATGGATGCTATGCTTCACCAAACTGGTGGCACAAGCGCTTGATGTTGTCATTTGTGTGAAGGCAAGTTCTAGCTTACTGTTTTTAGCAGTTGAAAGTAGACTTACTGTCTGATTGTGTAGATGTTATTATATACAGACTTATTGCTATGGAATCTTTATTTACCTATTTGGTTCTGAAATATCTTGCTTTTCTCTATGAATTCTAATGGCTTCGGTTTAAAATGAGATGGGATTATGGGCTTGTTTTTTCATTATGCCTTTGGTTTGATGGCTGTTTGTCAATTGCTAGCTATTTGTAAGTTAGTGATTTCTTGGTTCTCAATTATTTATACTACTAGCTGGAAATTGAACCTAAAATTAGGTAAAAAGGGATTGTATCTTACTATATGGCACATTTATTTATGTTGGGGTAAAACTATTATATAATAGTTTATTATTAATTCCATTTACTTAAGTAATTTATATAAGAATAATTTAGTAAAATGTTATTTTAGATAATCTTATATTCTAGTAGCAAAATTTTACATTTCAATAAAATAATAAATATAACATGTCCGATAATATATTAAGTAATATTATATACTATATAGGGACTTTGTTTATAATTTTTATTTCAGGGGTGCTGCGAATTGTTCCTTATATAAATATCTCAATTAACCACACTTTTGAAAATCAAGAATTTCAATTTTCTTATAGTGTTTTCTTCCTAGATATTTCCTTTTTTCCCCATATACTCTGCATCACTAATTTACCTTCACTTGTTTGCAAAAATACTTGGCAAAGTTGTGTATGATTAAATCAAAATTAAAGTTTCAACTATACATTTAAACCACAATTAGAATTTCACGTCTACAATTACACATTAAACTGAAATTCATATATAATTCTGAGATGTATCTTTATCAAAATTTAGGTGTATACATATAATTAAATGCCATTTATATAAAAATCTAAACAACTAATGCGGACCATACTTAAAAGAATAATGTTGATGAAAAAGTAAAGAAAAAAGAAATCATTTCAACAATATTAGACCATGCCATACCCATCTATCAATTTAATTCCTAAAAGAGTTGATCATAGTAATTAAATTTTAACTTTCAATATTTATATATTTTTTATCAATTTGATTCTTATTTTTTGAACCAAAACCTTCCACTTTTTAAAAAATGTTAAATCTCATTTTTAATAGGAATGTAATTGTAAAATTAATTTTTTTAATGATATTGACATGAAAACCTACAAGGTAATTCACATGACATGATACTATTTTTTTTATATGTTAATTTAAAAATTATAAAAATCTTCAAAAAAATTTAAAATTTAAAATTAAAAAATTAAAAACTTAAAATTTTAAGATTTAATATTTTAGTCCATATTTCAGTTAAAAAGTTCAAATTCAAATTTTAAAAAAATAGAAAAATATATGTTAAAAATGAAAAAAATTAAAATTGAGCAATAGTGTCATTTTTAGACAAAACGCCGCAAAAAATTGAGTTATAGTGGTGTTTTTGGTGAAATAGTATTGTTCATGGTCATTGAACTTTGTTATTATTGCATGGCCTGCACTATATATTTCTGATGCTGTAACTCGTTTCAGTGGCTTTCAAGTTGTCAAAGAGAAAAGCTGATGATAATCTGCAGATGCTTCATATAATTCTCTTTTGAAAGAAAGCAAAGGTGATTGAGGGTTATATTGTCTTGTTGTTTCAAAATGTGTTTTTTATGTACTTATTGTATTTTTCCATTTACAGCCTCACAGTTTGAAGAGAAACATTGGTCAATTTTCAGGCTATGTTTGGGTTGAGAATGAGGTATTTTATTTGATCTTCTGGAAGTCCCCCCTCTTTTCCCCTGTTGTCTGCCTGCATAGTTCTCTTGTTGCATTTCCATGAAGTAGGCTTTATTGAAGATACATTGCCCATGCTTTACTATGTATAAGCTGTTTTTCATCAAGTGGAAATTTCTTAATGACCATTGTATTATCTTTTCAACAGGAAAAACAAAAAGCGAAAGTAAGAGAGAAAATTGACAAATGTGTTAAAGAAAAATTGGTTATATTTTGAATACCATTTTCCAAAATTGTTGCAATTTAAAACTTCTCACTATTGAATTTGAGCCTCAAAACAGGTTAGATTCAGAAAAGGCCCCTCCTTTCTTTCCATTTTGAGAAAAAAAATTAATTAAAGACAACATATATATTTCTGATTAATTCTGATTAATTATACAATATATTCATATTCATAGCTCTATAGTCTACACCATTCGTTACAGTCCATCAACTCTTTAGACCAAGTCAATTATTCAACCTATTCTATTTTATTTTATATTTAATTTTTCTCTTTTTTTTTTTTTGGATGTTGAAAAGAGATTTTTTTTATTAAGGTTGATTGATTTTTTGTGTGTTTTTATAGGTTTTTTTTTCTTTATTTCAGTTATTTGGAAAATGGCGAACAAGAGTGTTGGGATTGCCAAAGATGTCACTAAAGTAAAATTTCTCTTCTTTATGTTTAAATACTGCATTATTTTGATCTTCCTTTTTAATTGTTGCAATGATTTATTTACTGTTTATCCTTTTTTTTAATTTTTCGGGGTTTGTTTAATTTTAGTTGATTGGCAAAACTCCATTGGTATATCTTAACAAAGTGGTGGATGGTTGTGTTGCTCGCATTGCTGCTAAGCTTGAAATCATGGAACCCTGTTTTAGTGTCAAAGACAGGTTACCCCTATTTTCCTTTAAATCCACTTTTTGTGGTTCATTGCTGTTTGTGATTAGTGTGTTTATCATGCTAAAAGCTTCATTTCCTCATTTGAATTTTTGGGTTTTGTTTATTTATTGGAAAAAAACTTATATATATATATATATTTGTGATGGTGTAGGATTGGTTATAGCATGATCTTAGATGTTGAGAAAAAGGGTCTTATTACTCCTGGAAATATTAGTAGCTTTTGTTGTTAACTACTAATAAATCTCCAAAATGGTTTCTTGTTTACGTTATGTTGAGTGTCAGATGCGCGTATGTTTTATTTCGAATCATGTTTGAATGTGTCTGATAAGGTACTTTAAGGGAGATGAAGTGTATTGGTGATAGTATTTAGCCTTAATTGCTATGAGATTGTTGATTATGATTTAAATGTTATGAACATTGTTTTTCCAAAATGGTTGTTTGAAGAGTGTCCTCATCGAACCTACAAGCGAAACACTGGGATAGGGTTAGCATTAATGGCTGCCGCAAAACAATACAGGCTTATCATTCCGATACCTGCTTCGATGAGTCTCGAAAGAAGGATCATTCTCCGAGCATTAGGTGCTGAGTTGGTTCTTACCAATCCTGCCAAGGGCATGAAAGGTGCTTTACAAAAAGCAGAGGAGATATTAGCCAAGACACCTAATGCATACATGCTGCACCAGTTTGAAAACCTTGCAAATCCCAAGGTGATCTTGAAACTATGTTTTGATGGATCCAATTGTTGGTTGAAGAAGTCTGTTAACATACACTGTTTTTGGTATACATAATGTTTTGATGGATCTTGAAACAATTTTGAGGCTCAAAATTTCTTAATGACCATTGTATTCATCAAGTGGAAGTTTTCACAAATGTGATGTAGATTACTCATTTATTTAAACAGAATATTTAAATACTAAATTTAAATTCATTAATTTTTATATTTAGTTTTAAAGTTAAAATTTTAATAGAAAATTTAATTTAATTAATATTTTTTTAAAGTTTAAATTTTAAATAAAATAAATATTATTTAATTAAAATATTTTTTTAAAGGTCATGTTCTTTAGTGGCGTTTGTAGGAAAAGCGCCGCTAAAGGTCATGATCTTTAGTGGCGTTTGTGAGAAAAGTGCCGCTAAAGATCATGTTTTTTAGCGGCGCTTTTCCCACAAACGCCGCTAAAAGTTATGATCTTTAGTGGCGTTTGTAGCAAAAGCGCCGCTAAAGGTCATGATTCTTTAGCGGCGCTTTTTCCACAAACGCCACTAAAAGTCATGATCTTTAGCGGCGTTTGTTGCAAAAGCGCCGCTAAAAATCATAATCTTTAGCGGCGTTTGTGGGAAAAGCGCTGCTAAAAGTCATGAGCTTTAGCGGCATTGTCTATAGCGGCCTTTTTTGCGGCACTTGTAAAAACGCCGCAAATAGTTTTAGCACACCACTAAAAGTCTGTTTTCCTGTAGTGAGGTTGTAACAACAACCATTAGACGCATATCAAATCTTTCATGAATAACCACACTAATAAGATATTTAAAAGGTTATTATATCCGCCACAAGAGAATATCTTTTCATAATCGTTGTTAAGACTTAGCTAAATACTTTATTTTTTTTATTTCATTTTCGTAAAACTACTCATTTGTACCTCGGTGGTTTTACCTTTAGACATTTAGACCACTAGTCTAGAAACTTCACAAATTTAATTCTACTTGAATTCTTTTCATTTTGGCCAATTTATTTCATGTTTATATTACTTAACAAATTTATTCAAGATCCTCATTTTCTTTAATTATTTCAACAATATTATTTCATGCAAAATCATTGCCGACAACTTTTATTCATATAGTTTCATATTTTCTTATATTGACATTACTTATCAAGCTCTATTCATTTTCAATATTTTCATCTTCAGTTTTAGGTACCTAAAGTTATTCTAGAGTTTTAATAATTAGTTATGTATTAGGTTTCTTCTAAAACACCTGCCTCTATTATATGATTATCTAGATTTATTCTTTTCTTTTACAATAATTTTCATCTTTGAAACCAATCAATCTACCATGCTTTAGGCATACATTACCTTCAATTATTCTAACAAACTGTCTTACTGGACTTCAATTCAAATCAAAACCTTAATTGGTATATAACACTTGATTATTCTCATCAAGTCAGTAAATGCATCTGGTAGTTAACTTGTAATAAAGTGAATTATCTTTTTGAACTTCTAGTCCAAATTACTTTCTACGAGGATCTAGATAATGATAATTCATTCTAAGTAATTATTTCATCCAGTTATTATTTCTCTCCCCTAATATTGAGAAAATTATCTAACCAAATAGTAGTCACAAATCATGTTGTAATTGAATCTTCAATTTATTCAAAACATATAATAATACAATAAGATTCATAATTAATATATATTCCCAACATTCTTTGAATATCCATTTTGTAAATTGTAGTGGAGCAACTTAAACGTATATCACACATTCAAAATTCTAAAATGGGTTGTATTTGGCTCCTAACCAAAAAACCAATTGTAATGGGGAGTACTTATCACAATTTATTGGCATGATGTGTACAAGTGTTGATTCATATAAAATATCACATCTTATAAACAAAAATTTTTGTTCTCAAAAGTAATTATTTAGCTATTAAGTGGAGGCATTTAATCATTAATTATGCTTAACCATTTTATAATTATAAACAACAGGCATTTGCAATGGTTACTTGCATTGACAATCTAGTATACAATATTCATTGAAAGTTGCAGTAATAAAGTCACCAACATTAACAAGAATTATCTTGATTGCATAATCTGAAAGTTTTATTCGTAAACAAATCATTAAACAAGCAACCTCAAAAACTACAGGTTGCGAGTTGATAGCTCACATGTTATTCTATTTTTGGTTCTGTATTTGATTCTTATTTTTCGAGCCCATACTCGATAGAAATTATTATTCCCAGAAAATATAAGTTTTATTCCAATAGAAATTATTATTATGTGGTCGAATCGTAATATGGAAAGACGACTTGTATTAGTAGATGAACCTAAACATTTCCTTAATCTAATTGGAAATGAGCAAATCAATTGAAAAGTAATATGTCGTCTATTAAGTCCAATTGGGGAGATGTTTTGTCTTAAGCATCGAAGCTGATGACTCTTAAAAGATAGAGACATAGATGCAACTAGCTGGACTAACAATACATTTGACAATACCCAAATAGAATATATCCTATATTTGTTTATGGATTTATTCACTTGTGACATTCATCGTGTTGCATACCCTAATCCTAAGTGGATGATGGACTATGTATGCACAACTCATATACTTTAATATAAGTAAAAGTTTGAGTTCAAATAGATAAGGAACCGAAAGTGTAATAGCCCAAATTTTGGAGTTAGAAGTTTTTGGGTTTTGTGGTTAGGGTCAGAAAGAGGGGTGTGCCATTGTGTTTTATAGTGACTTTAAGTGTTAGAATAGGCCTGCTAGTCTGGTTGTTGGATGTGTGTTAGCTTACCTCTGGGTTTTAGGTTCGAGTCCTTGTGTGAACGTTTTGAATAGACATTGTCGAAACCATTTTTAATTTGAAAAACGGGAGTCGACTTAAAGACAAAAATGGAGTCGCCACCGATTTTTTTTCGAGGTGTGATCGGATCACCTTGAGATTGATCATTTTAATAAAACAATTTGATTTATTAAAACAATGATTTTGGGTTTACGAAATTCGAGAAAAAGGGTTTGGGAGTCGGTTATGCACGAGGAAGGGTTAGCACCCTCGTAACGCCCAAAATTAGTACCTAATTGATTAATTAATGTCTTAATGTCGAAATTTGAAAAGATTTTAGAATACGATCCTTTTATTTAAAAAGAACACTTGAATAAATTAAATTGGATGCTAAGACCCTTTTATTTCGAAGAAATAAATTGTCATACCTAATGAGTTATGATACGACATTTCACATTTTCGAAACTGAGCTTATCTTTTGATTTTTAAAACTCGTGCAGTGAAGTCTAAAAAGGATATTCAATTATTTGGGTCAAATGAAAAATCGAAACCCAGTAAGTTAGGGCACGATTTCTCAAAATTCCAAACATAGAATATTGCCTTTATTTTTTTAGAAATCCTTATCTCGAGATACAAAATGTCATATCCAGTGAGTTAGGACACAACACCTTGAATTCCTGAGAATAAGCTTTTATTTGAAACTTATATGTTTTGATTGAAAAAGGGTACTCGGTTACTTAGATTCAACGAGGAAAATCGGAACCCAGTAAGTTAGGGCACAATCTTCTCGAAGATGTCAAATACCGAGTATTGCCTTATTTTGAAAACTTTTGAATAAAATGATTTTAAAACTTAAACGATATTAAAACACGACCTTTTAAGCGAATAAAATGCGATGAAATAATAATATACAACGCAAAGTAATAATTCATAAACAAAATGTTATAATAATGAATCACAAATAACAAATAAATACAAAGTAAGAAAATCTAAAATAAAATATAAAATAATTCTAAGCAAATAATACATAAAAAAATATTTAAAATGGATGTTATAAAAGGCGGTCCAAAGTACATAAAATAATTTAAAAAAGATTAGTATCCATTCAAGATAAAATAATATATAAAACTCTTTAAAAATAATATAAAAACAATTCAAAATATATAATGTGTAAAAAAAGTTTAAAATACATAATATATGAAAATATTAAAGTAAATAATGTATAAAAATTTGAAATGAGCGTTATATAAAAAGTTAAAATAGATAATAACAAAAAATGTAAAAAAAATAACTAAATAAACAAAATGTTAATAACAAGAGTAAAAAAAAACATATATAAGAAAAATAATAATGAAAATAATATTAGTATATAAATAGTGATAGAAATATAATAAATAGAAATATAATAATAGTAGAAATATAATAAATAAATAAAAATTAGATAAATAATAATAGTATTAGAATAACAAAATAAATATAAATAGAAACATAATAATAACAATAGCAATAATATATTAAATTAGTTAAATTGATAATAAAATAGCGAAAATAAAAAAGATTAAATCGAACCTTAAAGCAAAATTTTGGGGTAAATCAAAAATAAATAAAAGGAAATGGACCAATTTGAACGTGCGAATAACAAGGAGGGACCAAAAGGGAAATAATTCCCACCCTCCAAAACGCATAGCTTCAAGGAGCACCTGTAACAGCCTGATTTGACCCTAATCGAAACGGTGGTTTCGGGACCACGAATCCGAGTTAGAAAAATATTTAAATATTATTTTCTGTACTCTAAATGTGTGACTTGGTTGGTGTGAAAATTTCATTTTAAAATTTCGTCGTTTGGATAACCGATTTGATGAAAATGGCCTAATCGCGAAAAATAAAAATTTTGTGGTTACTTGTGTAAGGGCCAAATTATGATTGTCTTTATAGTATGGAGTATTAATGTGGCAATTTAGCCATAAAAAGGAACTAGTGGCCGACCAACATGCATGAATTAATGAATAAAAAAATTTGTTTAATATACTTTATGGCATTATAATATTTTTTTATTTATGCATGTTATATATTATAATAAAGCATAAAAAAAAAAAAAGAAGAAGACATGCATTATACTTTGTTCTTGCCGATTGCTTGAGAAGAAAAAAAAGAAGAAAAAAATACTTTGAGGATTCGGCATTTTAGCAAGTTAAATTTCAAGGTAATTTCATGTAGCTTTTGTAAATTCTTAATAGATTTGTGATCCTTGCTTATTTAACTTTAAAGCCCACCTTGAAATTTTTGAAATGGTTACAAAATGTAGGTTCGACCATGAATGAATGATGCTAAAATTTGAGTTGGAAATTAAAAACTAAAAATAAGAGTTAGATGAATATCTTTGATGTGTGATTTTATATGATTTTGAACTTAAAGGGATAATTGTGAAAATAGTGAATTTAGTGGCTAATTCCAAAATTAGTGATTTATAATGGTTGCAACCTTATGCTTAAGTTTCGGATATATATATACATATATGTGGTTTAAGGTATGTTTTAATTTGATTTTCAATAATTTTTATATTTTTAGCTTAGTGGTATTGTATATTATAAAACCCATATTCTAATTTTTGTATTTGATAAACATTCCGAATGTTATCATGGTTGAAAGATTTGGGAAGGTGATGGTTTGTTTGGGATGTATGAAAATTTGACTAAGTACATGTGTGATGAAATTTTGGTTATTTTGCATATTTGTGCATTATGGATTAAAATGCTAAAATGTGATAGTACAAGGGATTATTTTGTAAATAGGTGAAAATACATGTTTATAATGAATGAATGGTAATTTTGGTAAGTAGTATATGCTGGAAGTGGTTGGTAATTTTAGATATACATGTGTATTTATCTTATTGACTTTTATTGGATGTGTATTTTGTATTGTGAGTTAGCTTGAAAATAGTAGGGATGTGCCTTTATATTCGGCTGATGAAGAATGAAATATATATATATATATATATATACACTATGACGTGATGTTTATGATTGGTATTAAAAGGCCAAGTTGCTAGTCGAATAATTGATAATATGGTGAAATGTGAAATGTATTTGAATTTGGTGAAACATGGTTACATCTTCGATGTGATGGTTGTATAATAATCATAATGTGATTTGCCATAAAGTTTTATTTGAATGTGATTAAATGCCTATATATATGTATATATATATATTCGAATGGATGCATTAATTGGTATTAATGTATGAAATATGTAAGTACATTTTAATCAATTCTTTTATGCTGCAAAAATGAAAGTAAAGTTTAGCATGTAAATTTATTTTAAATTCGTATAAATCGAGATAAACAAATATCGGAATTGGATCGGGGAAAAGAAAAGTTAGCCGAGTAGTTGATACTATTGGACGAAAACACCGAGGTAAGTCCTTAAGCTACATTATGTACTAAATTTTAATAAATGTGAAATATAAGTGCCGAATTGAATTGTTAGAAATTGTTATACCACTACCGAATGTGATTGTAAGGTGAATGATATTATTATGGTGTAAAAGTGAATGCCTAAGGTGATCTATAGTGATGAATGGTTTTAATGGATGTATATTGAGGTAGTCAAATATGATTTATAATGTAAATAATATATATATATATGCTATGTTTCAATGTGAAAGTCAAATGTGTCTTATGATATGAAGGATATTTGTTATGTTTCAATGTGAATGCCGAATGTGATTTATAAGGGTGAATAATATTGTGATGAGTTAAATGTGATGGCCCGATGTGATTTTGAGTTGGAAATGATAATTCAAAGACTTTGATAGTGTTCTGTTAAGGATCGGTAGTGTAAGACATGTGATTGAGATATTCAGGCTCCGAGCCTAGCAGGCCTAGTGCCGGTGAATTCATTCAGGCTAAAAGCCTAGCAAGTCTTGTGTTGTTAAGTTTATTCAGGCTTTATGCCTAGCTAGCCTATTGCCGGTGATTAAATATCAGACCTTGAGTCTAGCAGGCCTAGTGCCGGTGTAAGATTTCAGGTTATAATCCTAGCAAGCTTCCTGCCAGTGAATAAAATCGGGCTTCTCGCCTAGCAGGCCTTGAGCCAGTGAATTGTATTAAGTTATAAGTTTAGAAGGCTATACACCAATGTGAGATCAAATGTGGTAAACGAGCCCTAAAGGTTTGGAGAAATTGGATTATTAATTATCTGAAATAATGCACGTATGTGTTTTGATATCTATTGTCAAAATGTGCATATTTGTGAAATAAGTATGTATACGAATTCAACTGTCGACGAACATATGGTATAATTAGTTATATGTGATTTTAAAATGATTTGGCATATGTGATTTGGTATGAACTTATAATGAATTGACGTATTCGATTGTATATATATGTATATATGAGATTATACAGGGTTTGTATATTCGGCCTTGTGAAATAATCTATTGAAGTGAATTATTAAATGTCATGTGATGATATATTGAATTTGTATATGTATACCTATTCATCATTTTCGGGATATAAACAATGTAGTGAATTATATACATTTGATCTTATGAGTAAGTAATCATGTGATGTTAAAATTAACTAAGTAGATTCGGCTAAGTGCACTTAGCTAAGATAAAGTATGTTCCCAATGGTATTTTTAGGCCAATTAAGTGATGCTTGTATATGAAGTTAAATCTTGTCTTGCGAGCTTGCATAAATAAGTAGAATTATAGTTGAATGTATAATGACAATTACATGATTTGGTATCATCGGCCATGTAGGCTATGTATACATATGAGTGATAGTATACTATGAATTTTGGATTTGTTTATATGAATAAATGTATGTATGATGTTTATGATTATTTGGATTGGAAGTGGATACGATTATGATCCGATAATATATGGTCTATGTGAAAATGAGAAATGATTAATGGCAAGTGACTATGATCAAATAAATTATATAGGAAATGTGATATGGTAACCATGTTCGTATATATACATGATTCTGGTACATGTGAATTATCTTTGAAACTCAAAAATATAAAGTGGTTATGTATTGAATAATGACTTGTGAAACATGTTACCATGAATGAAAGAAAGGTACACAGATGAATATATGATATATGTGTTTGTTATATGGCCTTGTGGTCCCATGATTTGAACATGAGAAATATGAAATAAGAAAAATGGTTTTGAGATACGCTGTTTTAAACTGTAAATGGATATGAAATGGATATTAAGACGGTGATATTATGATGCATGGTTTTTATATCTATAAATTGGTTAGTGAAGGAATGACATGGTTTGGTTGGTTACATAATGAATATGTGCAAGTTTGATTTATATAATTGAGCTAATGGTTATTATTCGAATTTAAAAGCATAGTTATATGTTATTGAAATAAAATAAGTGAAGCTATTTAATGAGGTTATGTGAATTTAAGAGTACAATGGATGTACAAGTGATTGAGATTGTTTAAATTCAGTTTAGTGTTATGAAATTATAATTATCATTGAAATGATTTATTTGCTTATGGCTTACTAAGCTTTCAAAGCTTACTCTGTGTATTTTTTTCTATGTCTATAGAGCTTCGGAGATTTGCTCAGGTTGGAAGTCTGAGAGATGTCTTCACACTATCCAATTTTTGTTTCGGTAATAAGTGTTTTAAGATTTGGTTATGTGGCATGTACAGGCTAGTTTTGATATGATTCATTTTGATTTGTACACATATAAGCCACGTGAAAATGGCTTGTTTATTATGTCAAATTAGTTTAGTACTTTGATTAAATGATGGTTACACATGTTGAGGAATCAACCAAAGTATATTATAAGTTTGGACTATGCTTGATATGTTGTTGTGGTTTTGATGTTTTGTATATTTCAAGTAGTAATGTTCATGTACCGAGTAGGGTTAGATAAAGATGATGCATATTCGATTATGTATGTTTTTATAAGATTCATTAATGAGATCTTTGATTGATTTAAGAGTTTAAGAAAATGATTACTTATGATTGATATGAATATGTGAGTATTTTCGGTAATGCTTCATAACCCTTCCGGCGACGGATTCGGGTTAGGGGTGTTACAGGACCAAAATGCAGTCAAAACAAATTCTAGGACCCAAAAAAAAGTAATGAAAACTTTATTGCAAAACAATAAAAAACGGAAGGGCTAAAAGCAATTGGACGAATTTAGAACAAACAAAGAAATTGAAATGAAATGGACAAAATTCTCACATAATTGAAAGAGAAAATAAAATAATTCAATTTCAATGGAAATAGGAAAAGAGAGAATAATCCAATTCCAAATTGAAGTAATAATACCAAAGTCCTTCCCCCCTTTCAAAGAACAAAATACCCCTATTTATATACATGGGGTTTACTAAAAATAGCCTAACTAATTTAATAATAAAATAAAATAAATAAAAATAAATAAAAATAAAAATAATATCTTCCTATTTTTAGCCTTTTACCAAGTCAACAAAATTTGATAACCCCTTGACTTTTTCCATCTTTTTTATTTGGCCACAATTTAATGATTGTCTTTCAATTTGGCCCTTTTTGGCCTGTTTTCGACCGATTGCATCCTTTGGCTTCGGTTATTTTTTTTTCAGGCCCAGGCCAAAATTGGCCTATTACAGACATTTTATTTTGTTTTGTTTTAAGTTAATACTTATAACTATTATTTTTTATTTTTTATTTCTATTTTTAATTTTATACTTCTTTTTTTCATTTTCTGGATGTTCTTTTTCTTCTTCTCTTGGCTTTTCTTTTGGTTTTCGGTTATTTTACTTTCTTTTTTTTGGAAACGGTGTTCTTGTGGATTGTGAAATTTCGCTTCTCTGTCGTCTTTTCCGATTGCGAATCAGGTGTGGGATTCAAACATTATCTACAGTATTTTATTTGCTTATTTTGTCTTCTGAACTTTTTGTTTCGGCTTTTCCTGACTGTACACTAACCCATTGGTTTTTAGTCATTAGAAGTGAGAGGAAAACTCCATTTTCTAATGGACTCTTGTTATGGCTAAGGTTGGGGACTGCTTGGGTGGCTAAAACAGCATTTTCGGGGCTGTTTTAGAATGGTTTCATGACCACACAGGCGTCTACACGGGCATGTGTCGATTCACACAGCCGTGTGCTTTTAGGAATTAGGGTTTCGAGTGAAATTTTGGTGTCAGACAGCCTGGCCACACGGCTGTGTGGCCGATTTGAGGATTTTTTCGATTTTCACACGGCCGTGCCCCCAAGGTACACGGGCGTATGTGATTGGGAATTAGGGATTTAGTGATTTAGTGCCACATGACCTGACCACACGGTCGTTTGGCTAATTTGGGGATTTAGAGATCCCACACGGGCATGTGTCTTGAACACACAACCGTGTCTGGTAGGGTACACAAGCATGTGAGACCCTCACACGGCCGTGTCTGCCCTACACTCTATTTTAGCAAATTTGGATAGTGAGTTACACGGCTTGTTAACACGGTTGTGTCCCTAGTCCACACGGGCATGTGCCTTTGCTACACGGCTGTATGCCACCCTCCACATGGGCATTTTGACCTCCACACGGCCTAGGTTATTCCACATGGCCGGAGCACACGGACATGTGGTCCTATTTCGCCAAATTTTGTTCTATGTCAAATTAAAGCTTAATCATGACTCTGTATGTTTCGACTATTAGTAAGGTCCTAACAAGGGTGATCAAGACTTTGGTTCAGCCTAGATTGGTTTGTTGTATTGATATACCTCTGGTTAATCAGGTTGTACAATTGTTGCTTGAGGTTACTTTGCAATTGATACTGAATCCGGGTAAATGAACATACGCATTTTTTATTCTGGATGATTGGTTAGTGAGTGTTTGTATGTTGTGTGCATTCTGTGATTACTCGAGAATTTTGTAATTGAATGACTGGATGTGAGTTTCTGTGTTTGAATGACTATCTGAAATCTTGTAATCTGATCCTGTACGTTTGTCTGCATACATGCATTTGCATAAAGTATTTAGGGTGGGATTTTGAAGAGAAGTGAGTCTGAATCTGATCTAATCTGACAGTTCTACTGCAACTTATTCGTTCAGCGACTTATCGCCCTATACTGCATGTACGTTAGCTTTGCTGCGTACTATTCTCTGATCGATGGTCGAACCGGTCAAGCAATTGGTTTGTGAGTTTGATTTATTTGTCTAGTTCTATTAAATAAAAAATTTAAAAATTTTTAAAAAATAAAAAAAATCGATTCAAGTATCCGGTTCTCAGGTCAACTGGTCTAATGGCTTTCTCCGGACCAATACCCTTGTCAATTTTGGTTTAATCAGTCCAGCTAACTGATCCGGTCCAATTCAATTTTTTATTATATTTTATAAATTTTATAAATTTATATCAATACTAATACTTTTAATACTTTTTTATAATTTTTATGATTTTTATGGAATTCTAATACGTTTTTATAAAATTTTAAATATTTTCATTAACTTATATATATTTTTATAATTTATTATAATTTATTATTTTTTTATTTTATAAGTTTATAAGTTTATTATAAAAATTTTAATCTTCAATAATTTTATTTTTTTGATAATTTTTTCTGATCTTTTTGGGAGAAATATTTGATTAAACCAGAAACTACAACGTGTCACCATATGATTGATTCATCAATTTATTTTGATAGTCAATGTGATCAATGACGAAAACCATTAATGGAGGAGTTTAATTGATTATTTTAATTAACAACAGAAGCTTAATTAATTTTTTTTTTACATTTTTAAGGACTTTAATAACATATAAGCCTACTATTTTCAATAGTATTAGATAAAGTTAAATATAATAAGTTAAATATTTCATTTTTAATAAAGAAAAAGAGATGATTTATTCCAAATAAGATTTAAAAAAAATTCAACTTAACATTTCCAACATTATGCGATAACAACACTTTTTTTTTGAAAAATTGATATTAATTAAAAATTTAATATCATTATCAAACAAATTAAAAAAAATTAAATGTGAATTTTTTAATAAAATAAAAATTTTAATGAGTTATCAAATTCACAATTTTTAAAAAAATATAAACGCTTATTTGAACAAAACATATTAGTTGAAGGGCATTTTTAAATATTAGCCAAATAATTTAGAACACAACCTGAATATTATTACAAAATCCAAGTTGTCGTAACAATCACGCGAGAATATATACAGTTTTAAATTTTATCAAATCTATAAATCGGATCTCTCTGTCGTTGAAAAGAAATTTCAGAAATCTGTAAACAGAAAAAAACAGGGAGAAATGGCGAGTGGTGGAAAAGTGTCTTTCAAAGTCACTCTTACGTCCGATCCAAAGCTCCCTTTCAAAGTGTGAGTTTTTTTCTTTTAAATATTTATTTTACTAATTTTTCTTTCAAATTCTGGTTACTGTTCCCGAATTATTTTTATATAATCTTCGGAATTTCAGGTTTAGCGTTCCTGAAGCTGCCCCGTTTACGGCTGTTTTGAAATTCGCTGCCGAGGAATTCAAAGTCCCTCCCCAAACCAGCGCTATCATCACCAACGGTAATCGATTCCTTGCTTCTTTTACCTTTTTGTTAATTTTCTAATTAAAATTGATTTTCTATCCTTTCTATTGTGATTTTTAAGTTAATTATTGTACATGGTATTGTTAAATAAGAATTCGGGAATTTAGAGGTAGAAACTGTGTTAAATGAACAATTTTACATCTTTATGAAGGGGGGAAAAAGACACTAATTTCAGAATATATGAAGTGACCTACGCAGAATTCATTGTAGTTAAAGGTATTTTAAGGTTATCATATGATGAAACTTGAGTTATCAAAATCGTTTATTGAGTTCTGTAATTTTGTAGATTTGGACATATAGAGTGTGTTTCCTCATAGGTGCACCTCTATGAGTGTCGGATATGGGTATGTAATTAATACGGGCACGCTCAATTATTTCCTAATTTCTTCAACGTATTTGAAAGATCTTTGGAGGCTGATATCCTTGTATCCATATCTGAATGTTTGTCGGATACTGCTATTTCAAGAAAAAATAGTCAGAGGAGCATAGCAACTTACAGAGTGCAAGTTCTTTGAGATGTACTTCTAGATTGTGTTTCCTATGATTATTCAGATCAGTAAAAATATCTTGCTAGTGAGTATAACGGGAGGATGCTGTATGGTCTGAAGAAAACCTTTAAAAGCTTCCGAATGTTTGAAATGGAGCCTTCTCTTGGTTGAACTTTGGATCTATACTTTATGAGACCTGGTTCTGATATAGATTTACTGACTTTTGGAGCTCATCAAAATGGATAGGGAAACAATTAGATATTCTTCGTAATATGTAAGAATTCAAATTTACAAAGTGAGAAACTTAAACAAAAAAACATGAGGTTACATTATTTTTGGGCAATGGGCATTAAATAATTTGGTTCATCTGTTTACCTTTAACTCTAATATTCGTAAACCATGTTTGTTACCTGAGTCTACATGTTGTGAGTTGATACTAATGAAAAATAACATAAAAATGTATTAAATTGTTTTGCAATCAGAATATGCCGTGGTTAGATCTTTATAAGCTGCTTTGGCTCCCTCATATCTATAATCTGTTTTCTTAATAAGCTTAGTTCAACCTACATTTTTAAATATGAATTGACATATAATTATAATGAGACAGACATGCCAAATCTACGATGTTTGATATCTAAATATCTAATCCTAAAGCATGTGGTTCATTGAATTATGTGTTCTTTCTGAATACAGATGGTGTGGGAATCAATCCTCAGCAAAGTGCAGGTGCGCCTACACTTACTCTGTTGTTAACTAGTTTTGTTCTTTTAGAGTTTTATTTTTATTTGCTTGTGTTTATCGAGTCTTATCGTGTTTTCCTTTTTCTTTAAATTTTGCACTTCAAATTAGAACCATGTCACCTTTGAATCAAGCATCTGCCCTTTTTTTCTTCTCTGGAGAATCCAATGTATAATAGTAGATTTGTGACCTCCCTAAGAGGATTAGGAATAATTTTACATATCATTTAGCAAGACTACATGATGCAGGAGCATTGAATTTAGTCTAATTATTTAAATTTTGTTTTCTACATTATTCTATTTGAGTCTATGTTTTGTATTTTTTGTTAAATATTTAATGAGTCACATGACTTTTAGTAAGAATTCTAGTATAAATGTTCTACTAGAGGGTTAATAAGATCATTTATTATCAGTGCACCAAATATCTGAACACGATATGTTTGGGCTGAAATATGGGTCAGTTTTATGCTGATCCCTCACTTCTTTGAAACCCTTTAGCACTGCCTTTAGTAGTGATGATTGTTGGCTAAGTGCAACTTTATCATTTAGTACAAGTTATTTGCTATTATTCTGGACTCTAACCAATGCTCATCGTTTCAGTTGTGTCATCGCTTTTCCTATTACCTTTAGGATGGATGAATAGCCTAAGGATAGCAAGTACATAGCTCAGCAATACGAATCCTAAAATATAATTCATTTTACCATTTACTATGCTGTGTCCGATCCAATGTTATTTTAGTGAGTCCGATCTCCTACTATCTAATTGCATATCAAAACTAGTTATTTTATAGTTAAGGCAGTTAATTTGTTAAAAAAGTAAGGGAAAGCGTATCTCATTTTAGTTGTGATCCAATCTTGTTCATGTAACCTTTTGCACAGGTTTACGATTTGCGTTTACGTAAACTATGATTTGGTTTTGGCAGGAAATGTCTTTCTCAAACACGGTTCGGAGCTTCGCCTGATTCCCCGTGACAGGGTGGGAGCCTTTTGAATGCTTAAAAACTTAACACTAGTTTCTCGCCACCTTTAATTATGGATCTATTTTCTTGACATGATTGAACTTTTTACTGTGTAAACCATAGCTGATAACATATATTTGGAATAAAAATGATATAATGGGTATGTAGTTTATAGATGGTTAATGAATTTTAGGGATGGAGTTGTTAGTTTTGCTACTCAACTAAATAGGAGATGAGTTGAAGTTTGAGATTGATCAGAAATTCCAGCCTCGAATTCTACCATCTTTTAGAGATCGACTTGAGATAAAAGATTGAATATCTTAAACCCCTTCCATTGTCGATTATGTATTTTCATAGGTAAATTACCTTAATATAGGATGGTTTTTATGTTGGTAATTTTAATTTTCTTTTTATTAATTTAATCATCCCCTTCAAAATATTGTTCAAAATGATCACTTAACTGTTATCTCACTCATTAATGGATTGCTGATTGGATCTGCCACATCAGCATTTTTTCACCTAATATCTAGATATTCTATTAAAAAAATTACAAAATGAATTCTTTTAATTCTGTTAAATTTTTCAAAATTTTAAGTTAATCTTTTAAATCCTCGTAAAAAAGACGCATTAAATAACATAAAAAGAAATGCTAGATCCGGATTTCGATATGCTTCGGCTGCCTTTTTTTCCCCACCATCTCTTTTGTTTCCTTCTCCGATCTCGACACTGAATGGGTGTGAGTTATCTAGCCATTGCTTTTCAAGCTCTGTCATGGTACAATCACCGCGGTCTTCCCCCAGAGTGCCATTGCTTTCCAAGCTCCATCAGGGCACAGCCATTTCATTCGATTCTATGGAGCCGATATGCAATGATAATTTGGGTTAGTACATGTATCGCAATTGCTACTGCACTAAGATGCTTGGTCTGAAATAAATTGACCTTTAATGGTAATGATCGAAAACTTCACTGTTAGCAACTTATTTGTTTGACAAGCTAAGTTTTTAATAGTGTTCCTGTTTGATTTTTCATGTCCTTTAACTCAGCTCCGTTCGATTACATGTTTTGAGGTTCCTTAACATGAAATCTGTCTATATGGCTCAAGTTTTAAGTAGACTGTTGATAAGTTGTCATTATATAGTTATTTTGGGCTATATCTTATTTATATTTCTTAATTTCTCCAGTGTTTTTATATGTTTTAAAACCATTTTAGTTTATATTTGTATTGTAAACATATTTAGTTTCAATAAAATATTTCAAGTAGCATTTGTAGGTAAAACATGTTTGGGAAGAAAATGTCAATACAAGTTTCATATTGATGGACAATTTTAATGCATTTTCATGTTTGAGCCATATTTTCTAATATATTTGAAGTTTGGAGCTAAAATTTCCACAGTGAATATACAATATACAGATTTTCAATCAATTTTCTTTGACTTTTTCTATTAAGAGTCATTAATTTGAACGAAAGAAGTCATCAAATAACATGTGAAAAATTATTCTAAAAGATAACAAAGAAGTGAGCCTAACAATTTATTATTAGCGATCTATTTGTGCACCAAATTAAATACCCCAAAGCTTGTTTTTGGGCTGCCATCTATTTGCGCCGAAACTGGGCTTCAGTTCTCCTTTTTTGGACGATTTCTCAATCTAATAACTTGGCAGACATGTCCATCTTTTAGCACCTCTTTTACTAAGTCAAATTATCAACCTCATGACTTAAATTGCATTGTCTTGCCGTCCACGTGAATTTATTTTTGTATGTCCATGTTTCATTCACATTAATCACATCTTCAATGGTCCTCCTACATAGTAAAAAATCACATATTAATAAATTAACATAAAATAATATAGAATATGTACAAAAATCATGTACTTAAACACAATTTCACATATTTTATAAATTCATGCCCAATATTACTAATTAAGGAAAAGTCACTTATTTTAATAACAATTACTCGAATAAACGTAATTATTAAGTAAAAATATGATAAAAATATATTTAAAAAAACTTATATAATTTCGAGTTTACAAATAGGTACTCTGCAGCCCTGAGCGCCCACTCTCCGCAGGGAATCACGACTTTTCTGTATATTTGCTTGCTTCTTGAATCGACCATAGCTTCCAATGCAAACTCCTTTTATACCTTTGTAGCCAATGTGAATAGGTATAACGTAGAACCAGATCAAGTGTTAGAGCAAATACTTTGATATTGTTCATCATCTCTTCAACCCAACTTGGAATTATTGTTGTGGAAGACAATAATAGCTAGTGACCTTCCTCTTGAAATCTTCTGGAAACTGCATTTGTTTTTTATTTTTTTACTAGACTTGTATTAGATGTAATCAAGCCCCAATAACTTTGTTAAGCCATTGTTTTTTTTTTAATTGAAGTGATGAATCTTTATTCCAGGAGATGTTTGAAGGCCTCATAATCAATCTTTATGATAAAAAGCCTTCCCTCCAAATAATGCCTCCATTTTGATACTACCAACAAGACTATAAGCAATAGGTCTAGCTTTTTGAGTCCCCAAGTAAAACTAGAAAGTTTTTGAAAAAACTGGTAAGGCCAAAACAGGAGCCTTACACATAGCTTCCTTAAGCTTTTTGAGGCAAGCTAAATCTTCACTCCACTAGAGACCTTTCTTCTTTAACATCTCAGTGAAGGGTTTATAGAGGGCTTTATAACCTCTTAAAAACTTCCTATAGTAGCCTGTCAACCCAAGAAGCCCCCAAGTGATTTTGAGATTTCTTGCAGTTTCCATTTCACCATGGCTTCTATTTTGCTTGAATCAGTAGCCAGTTTTTTGTCTAAAATTATATTACCCAATCAAGCTATTTGCACTTAACAATGCTAACATGTTTGCCCCATTAGCCATTGTAATAGACCATGTAGTACCTCTATTCCCTCTATGGCCATTCTTGGTGTGAAAAAGTTGTAACTGCCGCCATTGTCCTCCAAGATGTTGATTGGTTTCCCTCTAAGACTCCTAATAATCCTGAATGTGCAACGCCCCACACTCCCAGTTACTACATTTATGGAATTTTCTTTGTCACCTTCATGACTTGCTTGGTTATCTAGAACTTCAATTGTATTTTCCATTATTTCTTCTTTGCTTAACACAGCTTCTTGGTCCTACTCTTCTATAATCAAAGAATTCAAATATTTTTTCTTACAAACGTGTTCAAGAGTGAATTTTTCCCCACACTTGCAGCAAGGGTTTGGTAATTTCTTTGGTTCATTTGGGTTAAGAGTAGAGGTAGAGCCGATTGTTCGGTTTTGAGTACTATAGTTTGGTTTTTGGTATGTGTTTTGGTTAAAGGAAAAAGGGTTTTGGTAAGGGCTTAGGTTCAATTTGTTGGCTTATTTGAATTTCTTGCCTTCAAGCTAAAAGGAAGATAAAAGAATTATAGAGGCCTTTATATTAGAAGTTAGGTTTCATTTTGCCCCCTTCACTAAAAAAATGAGTAAATTAGTCCTTGTATGGTATATCAAAAAGCAAATTGGTCATTTTGTTAAAAATTTCATTCATTTCTACAATTAAAAACTAGTTGTTGTATACTGATATGGGGTACACATGGCATGTTATGTATAACTATCTGATTATTCCATCAGTCACACCAGTTTTTAATCATAGAAATGGGTGAAAATTTTAACTAAAAGGACTAGTTTTCTCTTTGATTTAATGTATAAGTCTTAATTTGCTATTTTTTAAGTAAAGGAGAACAAAATATAATTTAACTCCTAGAATGATAACCTCAATAGTACTTTTACCTTAAGGAATGGTCATGAAGCTTGGCCAACCTATAGGAAGTAGTAAGGGTGGATGATTCGTTGGTTTTAACCCTCAGTTGTAGTTCTTAGAGACCACTAATAAAGATGGATATGAAGAGAGATTTGAAGTAAATGTGGGTTGAATTGAAGAATATATGGCTTTTACTCCTCAAAATTCTCTTTGTACCCTTTTATAGTTCCATAATGTACCAATTGATTAAACTCTTCTATGACATCAGAATGAGTCCTACCGTTGTATCTCTTAAACAAGTCTACGGAAAACTTAAGCCCAACTTATTTTTGACTTTCGCATCAAGTAACCATCCAACCATATTTCAGCCTTCTTAGTAACATATAAACAAACTATTTTTGTAAGAGCTGCAATAACTTAATGATATTGCCTATAAAGAACTAACATATTGAAAACTCAAATTTTATCATTTTTAAAATAAAAAATGAAAAAAGAAGATGAAAACAGGTCTTTATCTAAGTGGGTGGTTTCATATATTGTACTATACCAATTAGACCACCGTTTAATCACAGTCCGATCCAATTCTAACAACATTAGCTAATACTGATATTTTTCAGTCGAGACATAATCCTTTTCTCATTTAAGCTAAAAAATCTCCAATGAACCCGAGAGAAACCAAACTCTTGGCTTCCGGATATTGAAGAGCACAATTGAGTCATTCCTTGATGCAAGCCTGTAAGCTTCACATTGAAGACAATGCCAATAACATTCACAACGTAATTTATGAGTCCTCTCTTGATGAAAGCTTGAACGACGCTTCAGCACGAGCTTCCTCCAACTTCATCAACAGTTCTTTCATAAATGGTGTACTTGTCCCATGAGTGATTCGCAGTATGTAAACTGCCTTGGTGAACGACTTGATAGCTTCATCTGTCTCCCCTAGCAACCTGTCATTAATAAATATCGAAGTTTGTTTTATCCAAAACTGAGTAAAACTATCAAACCATTTGTCAAGGGATTCTTTGAGAGGTTATTTGAAGAGATCATGCCCACTCATTGACCTGTTAAAGATCTCAAAACCTACAAGCTACAACTAAAAGAATGCATATTTGTCATTAAAGGACCTTGGAATAAACTTTACCAGGTTCAAGAAAAGTTGCTAAAACATACTGAAGTTCTTATTAAGTAATAATCCGATAAATCTGATGCAGTTCTGAATTTTTGGTTATATTCCTCGATGAACACAGCTATGGGAAGTCATAAAATTTGGTGCATTTCAGATTTCATGTTGAGCAGACGAAAGTGTGTACTTTAGCTGCTACAAGGTCCCGAGAGACAACTTCATAGAAAGTGATGGCCTCAGTTCATTTTATAAAGCTTATAGGGTGCTGGATATAACTAACATTTTCTAAGACGAACAAGTGGAAGAAAGAAGTGAACCAGAGAATGAAGTCAATAACAAGGGCAAGATATTTCTCTAACCATTCAAGCTTTCCACAACTGTAATATTGTAATCCAAGCAAAGGATGAAATCCTGGATAAACCCCTGCAACGAAACAGAAAGGTAAATTGGGATACCAATAATTTCTCAACTCAGGACCATTACACCACATATACTTTAAGGGTATAGTCATCTAAAGACCACAAACATTTCCTAAAGTCCATTTTTTAAGGCCACGTTGAAAATGTCAGAGCTGAGGTGAGAACTAGGCTTAGAAATGAATTTTTGGGTAATTCTTAGGGATTAAAAGCACTAGATTTTGCTAAACTCACAATATTTAGGGAAAATAGAAACTAAACGCATATTGCTAATTGGCAACTAAATGGATCTGTAATTTGTTTCTTGTCAATGATTCAAGTTGAAAGATGACCTACTTTCATACACCGGAATCGTCAATCTGCAAATTGCCAAAGCTTCTTTCCATTCTTCCAGCTGCATTAATATCTGCAGGATTAATTGATTCAATTTGTATTAAATCACACATCAACACAATTGTTATTGCCGATAAAACCAATGTTATTTTACCAAAGGATGTTTGATAGAAGAGGAAACAAGAGGGGCTAGCTTTCAGTTTAGCTTCTGACATGATCTACCAATTCATCAGATTGAGAAGTAACGAGAATATATACTGATGTGAAGCTGAATTAGCAATAAGAATCCTACTGCTACATCATATGAAATTGAATCATCTTTAAATTAAGTTTCTTCAAGCTACATTCTGCTCAGAAATGTGAACATGACTCAAGGAAGTACCTCAAGAAGTTTTTCCCGAGTTCTCATCAAAATGATTGAAAAAGGATGGCACACTTCCTTCTGGAGCTTTTCAATATTTTTATACAAAACAATAGCTTCCTGAAGATCTGAAGTTCAGGTTAAGAATCAACTTTCATTCCTTTCCTTCAATGAATGTGAATTAAATTATTACCAGATGAGATTAGTTAATGTGAATTAAATTATTACCAGATGAGATTAGTTCATCAATGAGATTATATTCAATGATATTTAATTGAATTTCCACCAATGATGACTAGTTAGTCAACAAAGAAAAGAAGAGAAGGATACTGCCTAAGGAACTACACTTAAGAGCCTTGTCTGACAATGCTTTGATATCACTAGCAATCTTTCTTATCTCTTCCTTGCTTCTAGTGAGGCCACATTGTTGGCAAACAAATCCTTTTTCATCTGCAAATCCAAATTACAAAATGTGTAAACATTGTGTTTAGGTCATTTAACAGACTTGAATTAAATATAACCACATACCTGATTCTCTAAGCAAGAAGCCACTGCATCCATTGTCCCTGCACCGATAGCCTTCTAGAATTGCACTTTCTTGGATATCATCATACTGACCCTTAAGCAGAATACAAGCACAGGTTAATTAGAGAATGAAAAAGGATCATTCCAAAAGCAACAAGATCACATACTGAAAGGATAAAAAATTTGACAGAGGAAATACCAGTTTGTTACAGCGAACACATGTACAAGTGAAAAGGTACTGTTCTTTGAGAGTCTTTTGCCGAGTAATTGTACTTGCAGCAGTCTCTACATAACTGATTGATACCTAAGAAAAGAAAGAAAATGAATAGCAAGTTCAGTTGCAAATGCAGAGATATTAAAGAATTATTCTAACAAGATCTTCAGGATAATAATTAGATAATTGAAAAATGAAAAATCTCTAGTAATGCCTCTTCATTTTCTGTCATGAGATTGGTATTTAACTCAAAGTTGGTTCAAGCCTCAGATACAGTTTGCAACACAGAGAATAATGAGATACCTCAACAGTGTGTAAAATGGAAGTCATAAGAAATCCAATAGAGGAAAGGCTACATTTTACGACAAATAGATCACAAGATTAAAAGAAGACAAAACTAGCCATTGAACATCTAGAAACCTTTCTCCTTCTTGAGCAAGTATTGCAGCACTATTTACAGTGATAGCAGCGGGAAACCTACGATTGAATAGAAATACGGAAAAAGAAATGCTGAAGCCATAATTTTCTTTTTAAAAAATAGAAAAACCAAATTATTAAACAAAATGGTAGTATCTAAATCATGGACAAATCAAGATGGTGCAAGTTCTATCTCCGCATGAGAATAATTACTGACACATATGCTTTAGGATCAAAACTAAATAACACAAATAATTGTAAGCTCTAGGTTGGCCTCATACAAACCCTAAGAAACTGAACCTTTCAAAAGGGTTTTCTTCTACATATTTGTCAAAAATGGACAGACCATTTCAAAAACCTATATGGCTATATCTCATGAACATGTCCTACTAAAAAGGTTCCTAAAACAAAATATAAAACCAGATACTATAAAATAAAAAATTCTCACCTCAGAATCTTTGGGTATATGTTGTACAGCACGTACCACAGCCAACCTTCCTTCAAATACCAAGACAGCATTTGGCAAGCAGCTACAGCACAGTAATTGTTTAGTAAATCATCAAGCTCACAGTGACAGATACCACAGCATGAATCGATAAGCTATGTTACCTGTGGTTGATAATAGATATAACAGGATACAGTCCTGTCCCAAGCGGTCTCAGTTCACTGTCACAAATGGTATGCGCATTACATGCAAACTGCCATTTTCATAATAATAAATAAGAACATATGTTGATCCAGCTTAGACAGAACTTGTTAAGATTCCTAACTTTGTTACAATAAAAGAGGCATGAAATTACACTGTAATAAATTCCGGGACTGCTTATTCAGGCCAATCTTACTTTTGGATTGAACATCCATCTAATTGAAACATAACTTATACAACCTTGATCCTTTTCTGCATAATGTTTTAAGCAACCCATAAGTTCCTAACAGAAGCTTGCATTCTTCCTGTTGATTTGAAATTTAAGAGATTTAATGATAAAATAGCAAAAGATCACATGGAAGAAATGCAAGACTGCTTACATAGTACCTAGATATAACCTTCATTAATTTCTTTCTTGGAGTGAGTGAGGAAGGAAAACATATTAAATTTAATATGTTTCAAGTAATTATGACTCAAATGATAAACTAAGGAATTAGAAGCTTAAAACCGTTCAATATGGACCTTGGAAAAGTTTTCAGCAATCTCCTTTATGTCGATGTTGGGGAGCTGAAGAATCAAGTTAACAAGGTTAGCCATCTGCGCATATAACAATAGCTGCTTCTCATCAATATCCGACATGTCTTTCTCCAATTCAAGGCTAAACAAAATAGCTGAGTGGTACGATAACATCATAAGATGTAATATAGCAAAATCAACCAAATTCAACTAAAAAAAAAAAACAAAGGATACGAGAAACCAAAGCCTCCACCAAATTGTAATTGTCCATAGCTGTAACAGGGATGACCTGAAAATCATAAGCGAATGTCAATAATTCCCATAAAAAAACAAAGCACATTATTCTCAAATATTAAACAAATAACAAGAAGTACCCCATTACATTCTCATTTTGCAATTTTCTCCTAAGGTAAAGTTTCACCATCATGCGGATGGAAGGCGTAACAGATTTTCTCCTTTCTTTGTCAAGCTTAGCGAGTAACTGACACTCGAGCCGATGCAACTTCCATTCCAGTTTCTGTAAATAACCCATTTAACCAATCAATAAATTCTCAATATATTTTATAAAAAAATTCAACAAATAGAGTTGGAACATAGATAAAACCTGACATGAGCTCCCACAATACCAAACAACATGACAAGCCGAGCATTTCTTAAGATTGCTTTTGCTGAAACATCCATCGCACCTTGATTCGGTTAAGGAGTTGTTTGGCACGCAGACGAATGGCTCTTGGCTTATAATCACTTCTCCTACAAATTAAAGCTTCTTTTAGAATCTCTTTATGCAATTTTAAATAAAAAGGAATCATCTGAAAAAAAGTTATCACATTACGTATGCAATTGATAGATTAATAGATCAAACTTAGCAGATTTTTGTCTCTTTTTTTTCGAAATAATGGTGGAAAGAAGAAAACCTGGATAGAAATCCCTGGCAGCGAGGAGGGAACGGCCTTTATTGGGGAAAGTTGAAAGGGTTAAGCCTCGAGGTTGAAGAGAAGCCTGTAATTCCTCCATTAACAAGCAAAGCCAGAACTAGTAAGCTCTGGAAGGTTTTTACTTTAGACTAATGAAAGACTAATCCTCGGCGTCAGATTTTCGTAAACAAGATGAAAGTTAAACGTGGTGGAAAAAAAATGAAAACGGCATTCTCATTGCTCTTCAAAAGTTACTTTGGATAAAAATGACATCTTATTGCTTTATTTGTTCTTTAATATATTTTATTTAATTTTTATGTTAAGCATATAATTATTTTTCTATTAAAATTTATTTTAAATATATAAAATTATAGATTTAAATTTATAGTTAAAATATAAATAGCAGTAATTAATCTTTTCTCAGGTAAAAATTTCATCCTCAAGGGGAGAGTTATAATAATTAATTTCGAAATTTTACTTCTCACAAGTAAATTCGTAAATATTATTTAATAATATTTATGAGATTCGTATAAATTTTAATTAAATTTTAATCTTTTAATTTTATTGAATTAATAATTAATTAAAGTATAAGGATTAAATTGTAAAACTAATAAATGTTAATTATTGTAGATTTTTAATGGCTAAAGAATTAAGATGACAATTAAACCAAAGTCTAAATTAACAATTTAGCCGCTTAATGATACAGTCGCCGGTTGATGGAGTAATTTTTATGAAATAATGTTTAAAATCAAAATTAAATAAAATAGGTTTGAAATATTAATTAAAACAAATAGGTGATAGTGGAAGGAGAGAGAAAACAATTGTTGATCTTCATACTTTCCACAGATTGTTTCATTGAAGAAAAGTTCTCAACGGTTTGAAGCTTTTGGCTCTTAATTAGGTATTTCAATTTAGTCTTCTTCATAATATTTTATGTTTTTTAGGTTTTAGGAACTTGATTTAGCTGACTCATGTGTTATTTTTTAAAACTGTTAAAGTTTCTAAATGTTGTCATTAATGAATGTTTGATCAAATTGGTGTTACTTGGTTAGATTTGATGCTTAAATATGAAAAAAAACTAGTTTGTAAAATGAAAATGGTTAGTTTTGAACTTAAGAACTAAAGTGTAAATATTTTGAAATTGACATGAAATTTCTATAATTATATATAATAGAGGGTTATAGAAGGATTAAATTAAGATCGGTTTCGAAATCGAAGCTCAAATTCGAAAGTTATAGCAATTTTAGTTTTAGGGGCTAAATTGAATAAAATATAAAACTTGAAGGAATATCCGATAAATGAAATTGAATTGATACATAACTATAGTAGGTTGTTCATTGATGCATGGAATTGATAATTTAATTGAATTATAATATAGATCAAGATTTAAACCAATTGGAGAATAACCGTGAAAAGGAGAAAATTGTGGATTAGTCTCAACACCTTACCGGTTGTTTTTTTTCAGATAAGTTCATATGATGTAATTATGTTTTGATCTTTATTTATATTATATAGTGAATATATATAAGCTCTAGTGAACTTTGAATTGTTTGCAATTTAGTACTAAAGGATGAGATTGGGATTAAGTTGAAAAGGAATAAACATGAACTTACATGATGAAAATTACTTGAGGACTCGATGCGTCAGCAGTATCCTCATATGTTCTAATCAGGTAAATTTCGTGGATGAAATTTTTTAGAGTTGTAACACCCCAAATTATTTATTTCAACTTTTATAAAATTTGGACACAAACATTTGTTTGCTTCAATGGTTAAGTGTTTTGGGTGTGTGTGAGAGATCCCAAGTTCAAGCCTTGCCTTTGATAAATTTTGGTATTTTTCTTACTTAAATCTTATCCTTGCTTAGTGGACTTATATTTAATTATTTGTAAAGTCATATTAGAATGAGGTTGTTGGTTTAAGTGGGAAGGAAATTAGTGTTCTAGAGGTCTTGTGTTCAAGTCTAGGTGCTAGAAGGGATGTTTATTTTTGTTTAGCATGACTGTAAGAGTTTCTGCTAAGTAGGTTTCTGAGTAGGTTAGTGGGGAGAGAAGATTTAGGGATATGTGGGAAAGAATTGAGGGATTTGAGAGATATATTCCTATTAGCGTTTTACCTCATTCCAAATTATAATTTTCTTTTCTCTTTCTTCCCAAATTCTTAGTTAATGTTTTTTTTCTTATTGCCAAGTAAAAATCTTTTGCTTCTCTATGTTCGATACCACTCTATCAATCAATTTTGGCTTCCAATTCTTCAGTGTTTCTATGCGATTTGGTAAGTGCACTTTGTGGCTTTCGTGTGGGTTGGGAAATCGTTTCTTAGGTTGTTCTATCAATTCTTTACTTTCTTTCGTTAATGAATTTTGAGTTTTGACAGCAAAGTAGCGTGAGGAAACGAAGCTTACCTATCGTGGAATCGTAGCCAAAGGTATTTAGAGTATTAGGGTAAGTGAAGATGTTGGTAATTTGAATGGTTGGTAATTTGAATGTTTGGCAGTTTTGAATTCGGGTTAATCAGACTAAAGTAGTGTATTGTATGTCAATTATAGGTTTTGGTGATCTTGGGAGTGTTCTCGTTGTGAAATAGTACCAGGTGTGTACCCGAAGTGCAAAAAAAGGGAATTGACAAAAGTCGAAAAACCTCACTATCGATGCCACACGGTTGTGTGCGATGACACGGCCGTGTGATGGCCAGAGTGTGGCTGTGTGAGCCACAATGGCTAGGCCAAATTGGACGTGTGGGCCTACACGGGCATGCTATATGGGAGTGTAGATTTTGGGCTAGGCCGTGTGGTCTACACGGGCAAAGCCAATTTGGGCGTGTGGGCTCACACGGATAAAATACACGAACGTGTGGGCCCATTTGTCTGAAATTTTCCCTAGAGTTACACGGGTCATCCCAAGCGATTGTGGGCCTACTGTAAGGTCGGTAAGGGCTAAATAAACCCTAAAATGTATTATTTGATTGTTTGATATTCTAATCTGATTAGGATACTGATGCATGTTTACTTGTTCTATTATCTACATATCTGCTATCTATATATGCTTATGTGTAAGCATGTGAACATGTGAGCATGTTAGTCTGTTTATCTATATTTGTATATATTTTCGTATCTGATATTAGGGATTAGATGATGTATGTTGGAGGAAGTGTTCTAAAAGGCAATTTATGCCTATTATTTGGCATCATGGCTGCATTATATCTGTTACATACCGCATTGGTACTATAAGGTGTAGGGTTGAGCTGGTGTTTTAAACCTCACATGGTATATAGGGATGGTCGAAGATGGTGTGTAGAGGATAGGGGTAGGATTTTGATTTCTGAATTCTGATTCTGATTTGCTCATCTGTATCTATATCTGAGATGGGCTTAGGCCCGAATTTGCATCTGTATCTGTAATGGGCTTAGACCCAAAACTGTATGTTTGATTCTGATTTTCTGTATGTGTGCATGCTTAATTTTGTGGACTTATACACCGAGTTTACATAAACTCACTAATTTCTGTTTGATCTGTATAGGTAATCCACAGTCTTAAGCGGATCGGTGTAGCAGAGGACTCAACGGTGACCACATGTCATAGACTGTTGTCGATTATGGTTTTTACTTTAAAATTTTTTATTCATTTCTAGGTTTTTTTTTTAAAATGTGGACTTTCTGGACTATTGCTTAAATTTGGATTTGACTGTGCTTTATGATTTTAAAACTGCAAACTTGACAAAAGTTCGGATTTTACCAAAAAACAAAGGTTTTCTAAAAATTTTGAACGATTTCCTAAACTCAATGGTTTTATAAGCTTTTGCTACAAACACTTTTTACCTCTAAACAACTAATTAAATAAGAATGTTGAAACTGATAAATGCGATAAATGTTAATGAACTAATATGGTTTTAACTTAACGACGGCGTTTTTCAACTCAACTTCATGTGACACTTTCGGATTCGACCATAACGTCTAGACCGAGTTTAGGGTGTTACAAGTAAAATATAACTTGAAAAAGAATAACTAAAATACGAAAGAATTATCCTAATATAAAAAAATTATATAAAGCACTTTTGCCCCATTTGGTGTAAGTAATGTTGATATGATATTTTTGTTATTATGATAATTTATATACTCACGTGACTTTTTGTATGAATATAAAGGATAAAAGAAGAAACTTGGAATGGTATTTAAATATCATTTATGATATCCGTTTTTATTATGTTATTTTATTTCCAATAAAACCATCATCTAACACTAAAAATTACATTTTTTTTTTTTTTTGCTTGATTACTAAAAGCATCCGCATCTTCTTCATTTTCTTCATTCTCTTTTACTGCCATATTTGTTGTGGAATAAAGGTAAAAGGATTGCTCAAACTTTCATCATTTGTGAAATAAGATCAACTATATTTATGAATACCCATGGTCTTTTAAAAATTTTACTATCCTTAACTTATTATTAATATATAAGATCTTCATTTCTCAATAAGTGACATATTTTGTATGAACTACTCTTAATTTAGTTAAAAAATATATTATTAATCATTCCCACATCAATACTCTCTTTTAAAGAAAACTTTTGAATTTTATATATATATATATATATATATATATATATTCTAAATCTATGTTATTTTTAGGATATTTTGTTAGTTTTTTAAAATCAAAATGCAAATGTAAGGGAGTGTCAAGTTAGCCAAAGGTTGGTAAATTGACAAATTTCTTAAAATAATATTTGATAATTAAAATGGTTTGATAATGAAGAAAAATTATCAACAATTTTTTTAATATATTATGTTAATAAAAAATGAGAAATGTGAAATATAAAATATAAAATATTGTTAAAAAATTATTAAATATAAATTATTAGTTGAAAAAAATTTAATTATAACCCTATATTAAAAGGAAAACGATTATATATTTTAAGAGTAGGATTGCACATATATTTTATCTTATAACAAATATAAAATAACAAGAGTAATAAATATCAAAATTTTCAACTCCATACATATATTAATATTTCTTTTGAAATTTGAGTACTATTTAACATAATATTTATACTAAATGAGGAATTTCATTCTCCTTGGAAACGAATATGCTTTATTCACCAAAAAAATGAATATTCTTTGTTTTATATTTCTTTTCCCCTTGTTTCTATCGTTTTTTTTTAATTAAAAGCTCGGTCTGTAGGTTTTATTCAAATAAAAGAAGTGAAAAAAAAAACAAATTTCAACAATAAATACCCTACAAATAATCAGGCCTATTATCCGAACCCATTTTAGTACCTAAAATTTGCCTAAGCCCAATTCCTAAAAACCAATCAAAATTTGAAAAAGAAAACAAAAACCCTAATACTACTTTCCCGCAGCAAGATTTCCTCATTGCCGCACATTTCTCCTTCTTTGAAAACATTTCCTCTCTTCAATGCACCGAAAGATGGTCATCCCCTTCTGCATGTCTCCGATGGAAGGTACCTCTTTAGATTAGCGATTTAACTCGCTTATTTAGGTTACTATTTAACTAAGTTCCTGTGAATCTGAGATACCGTCCACTAACATTTTATTTCTTGTTCTGAGAATGCAATAGCTTTGTCCTTCATTTTCCATATCTATGTCGCCAGCTTTTAAAAAATCTTCTCCTTATTTTGTAGTCTCTAAAGCATGACCCCTCCGCTACCTACTGCTTCACCGTACCTGTCAGTCGCGACAGCCCTAACAATCGCACTGGAAAGGCCCGAAATCAAATGAGCATTGTAACAGGCCTATTTTGCCACGGCCCGGCCTTAACAGAAACCAAACAAAAACCAAAATAATAATAATAATAAAGAGTCCATTTACAAAAAGGCCCAAATGACCCAAAAATAAAAACCCTAAGCCCAAATCAATAGGCCCACAACCTAATTTAATTCAGAAACCCTAGGGTTTCCAACTTCCTCTTACGTCGCTGCTTGCACGTGCTAGGTCAGCGCACTCGTCACTCGATGATGGCTCACGCACCGATGTTGGACCAAAATGGCAAGATTTTTGCCTGTTGACCCTCTATGGACCTGCAAACAAAGCAAAAGGGACAGACGACAGAGCGAAACAGCAAAAGCAAATATCAAGCATATTTTAATGTATATATATTTGTGGCTATAAAAGCCCGAAATAGAAATGATGTAAAAGAGGATTTTTTTTAAAATAAAAATCAAATTCAAGCAAAAATTTCAGATAAAAAGTAAAAAATTTATCATAGTTTCTTTTAAGGTATTTTCATTTTGTACATATTGCATATTTTTAACATAGTATATATATATATATTCATATATTCAAAAAAATCTTACCTTTGTGGTGATCGGAGGACGAAATCAAAAGGTTTCTTCCTCGTTTCAAAAGTTTGGCCGTTTTTGGGGCATTTCTATTTCAAAACGGACCGAGGGAGGAGAAATGGCCGAAATGGCCTTTTTTCTAGTGAACTTCGGCCACCGTAGACGGTGGTCGCCATCGTCAGCGGCCGGTGGCCGCAGTGAAACAACAGTGGCGTTCTATGGCCAACGCTTGAGGAGAGAAAGAGAGGTTGAGAGAAAAATTCTTGTTTTTTTTTTAAAGGGGGAGAAGAATAGATTTTTTTTTTTTAAAATCTGACTTAAATAAGCCTCCAAAATGACGCCGTTTTGGGCTTGGCTTTTTATACCTAAAACGACGCCGTTTAGCCCCTAAGCTTCAAGCGTCGACCCAACCCACAAGCTGGATCCGCGTGTTTTTGCGGAAGGGTCTAATTCACAAATAGCCCTTCCGCTTTTTATTGTTTTGCAATCAAATTTGTTTTTATTTTTTAATTTCCCCCTTTAATTTTATTTCAGTTCCATTTTAGTCCCGTGTAAAGTGCTGCGTTTTGGAGGGTAGGGATATTTTCCCCTTTAGTCCCTTTTGGTTATTCGCGCACTCGATTCGGTCCTTTTCTCTTTTATTTTTTCTGATTTACCCCAAACTTCTGTTTTTAAGTTCAATTTAGTCTTTTTTGGTCATTTTTACTATTTTATTGTTAAAAATAATTAATTTATTATTATTGTTAATATTATTATCACTATTATTACTATTATTACTATTATTATTATATTTATTATTATTATTATTAGTATTAGTATTAATTATAATTATTATTATTACTATTATTTTTATTACTGCATCCTTATTAACATATTATTATTATTATTTTATTATTATCTTCTATTATTATTATTATTAACATATTACTGTTATTGTGATTAATGTATTATTATCATTTTTTCCTTTATTATTATTGTATTATTACTATCATTATTATCATACTATTAAACTAATTAATTTTATATAATTATTATATTATTTTTTTCTTTTCTTTTTGTATATACTTACGTTATTATTACTATTATTATTAATATTATTATTACTATTATTAATTTTGTATCATTATTATTATATATCTCTTGTATTTATTTATCAAATATCTTTTAAATATATTTATTTTATTTTATCACTTTATTATTTGGTTATTTATGTTCTTTTATATGATTACCAACTTTAGGTTATTCATTATTTTTATTATTAACATTATTCTCGATATTATTATTTTTAAACCTTTTATATACCATTTATTTACGTAGTTGTTTTTCATATTTTCTTATTTTATTTTTATTTTTTATTTTTTTTGTTGTTTTTATTTTTTTTATCTGTAATTAGCTCGTGTGTTTCGTTAACTCCTTTATTTTATTCTTGTCTTTTATATTTTTTTCTATTAACATATTTATTTTATTACGCATAATATCATCGTGATTTATTTTTATATTCTTACATTTTACTACCAATTCGTGTTACAATCTTCACCCGACACACAAAATAGATTTTTTTAAATAAAGGCAATATTCCGTATTTGGAAATTCAAGGGATCGTGCCCTAACTTACGAGGTTTCGATTTCTCTCATTTGACCTAAATAACCGAATATCATTTTTTCAATTAAAATACATGAGTTTTGAAAATTAAAAGACGAGTTTATTCTCGAATGATTAAAATGTCGTGTCCTAACTTACTGCATGTGACATTTTATCATTTCAAAACGAGAATGTCTTTAACATCCGTTTCAGTTTATCCAAGCATTCTTTCTAATTAACATTAATAAAAAGGGGATCATATTTTTAATTCTTTCCAAATTTTCAACATTTGACATTAAGAAATTAATTAATCAACTAGGTACCAATTTGGGCGTTACGAGGGTGCTAACCCTTCCTCCTACGTAACCGACTCCCGAACCCGTTTTCTGAATTTCGTAGACCAAAATTGTTGTTTTAATAAATTAAATTGTTTATTAAAATGATTGAATTGTAAGGTGATTCAATCACACCTCGTCAAAAAAAAATGGTGGCGACTCCTGTTTTAATTTCGTTTTCAAACGAAGTCGACCCTTTTTCAAAAAAAATGGTTTCGACAAGCATCTTCCCTTACTTTTAGTCCTTTTGTTGTTAGGGTATGAGGTACAGTGTTTGCTTGCTTCCCTGCATAATTAAACTAACATGAAACAAAGTTTCGTCTTATTCTTTTTGCGTCTGCGATATAAGCACTTATTTTGAATTTGTCCTCTTCTTAACTTTGTAAGTTTTTAATAATAGCTAGTGCATCTCCTTCTACCTCAACTCGTAAGAACCCTGAGTCTGCCACAAGTTTAATTGCTTGGACGCATGCAAGTGCCTCAGCTACAAATGCTGACGGTATGTGGTCATTTTTATAGGTTATTGATTTTAGAACAACACCCGACTTATCTCGAATCACGATTCCAGTGCATGACCTTTCATTTTATTTATTAAATGCCGCATCAAAATTAATTTTGACATTTGTATCTCTCGAGGGTTTCCGATATTCCTTGCATACTGCACTAATAGGTATTCTCTCTTTAACTTATTCTATTTCCTCAATATGTTTTGTAATAAACTGGATCAAACTTGCTTCTGATTGTACCTTTTCTCATGTACCAATTTATTTCAAGCCATCCATAATCCCCAAATAGTGCCCACTATTATTTTTATCTGTTGACTTGATTCTTTTTTTAAAAGCATCTTTAACCATCCCTTAAATTGTAACTAATCTTGTTCCAGGGTCCACCTAATTCCAAATCTGGACCATACTTCAGCAGCAAAAGGGCAGTTCTTAAAAACATGATCTGTGGTTTCGGGACTATTGATACATCTTGAACAGTTAGTTGTATTTCCTAGTCTTCGCTGGTATAGATTATAGAAAGTAGGTATAAAATTATTTAGAGCTTTCCATACCAGTATTTTTGTCTTTGAGGGAAAATCTACCGTCCGGAGCTTTCTATACATGGGTTTGTAAAAATTGGAGTTTGCTTGTAAATTTATGGAGCTGTCATTTTGTAATAATTTTTTGTAATCGCTCCACACTATATACGACCCTGATACCTTTTCATGCCAAACTACTTTGTCCTCTTTTTGCTCCGTAAGGAGGGGAATGTAGAAAATCCTTTCGACGTCTTCGGGATGAAAGGTACCTCTTATTACTTTTTCCTTCCACTGATTTGAACTTTGTTTTATTAAATCCGATACATAAACAAAGCGCTGATCAATATTTGAATATTGTATTTTGTATTCATTAGTACTCGGAACCCACACCTCATCCTAAATACAGACCTGCTTCCCAAACCCAACCTGCCAAGATAATCCCTTTTCAAGAAGTCCTCTCGTTTACCATATACTCCTTCAAGTATAGGATGGTAAGGTCCCCAAACTAGCTTGCATGAAATCTGAATTGGGGTGGTACTTAGCTTATAATGATTTTGCTAATAATAAATATAGATAACAAAGCAAACACCACCCTTGTTTTGCAAGCATTGCTACATTAAATTTAGATAAGCATCTAAATATCATCCCTCCATCCTTTTTAAGCTTCCTAAGTTTTCTCCACTTACACCAATGAATGTCATGTTTGTCGTGATTTTTTGCCTGTAATACTGCTTTAATAAATACCTCCCTATCTTTAATCGACAAAAATCTTGTACTCCATCCTTTAATTTTACTTAACATCCTATCTTTAAGGAGTTGGAAAGTTTGTCAAAAATAACTATGGGCTTAGGGGATCACTAATAAAGGATGAAAAGGATGAAAGCGAAAGCATATCGTAAAGTTTATCAAAGTTACGGATTTGACTTAGGGCTTTAGACGTTTAGAAAGAAACTTGGATTTTGATACAACCTGAAACGAAATTGAATCCAAGTTAAATAAAACAATTAAAATAAATAACTAAAATAAAATAATAAATTAAATATTAAGGAAGCAAATAAAGAAGATAAATGGAAAGATAGAACGTGGCGTGTAGAAGTACTAAGAAGCATTAAAAACATAGAATCCACAACCCCCTTTAAGTGATTTTAATTTTCCATCTAAGATAGAAACATTAGCAAGAAAAAAATTTGAAGATGATCCTCACAATTTAAAAAGATTGTTAGAACCCTTCTAAAAAAATTCAAGAAAAATTTTTAAAGAAAAACCCAGAGAGAATTTATTAACTCTAAAAAGAAATAGAATAATAACGAATTGTTTGAATTGTATACAATGCAAAGGCTTCTATAGTGGCTAGTTAAATAAATCTAAATAAAACTCTTAAGTATATTAGAACTTTAATTTAATCTAAATAAGAAGTTATTTTAAACTAAACTTTCTTATTAACATAAAACTCCTAAATAACTTAAAATACTTAATAATTATAAAAAATTTGGAATAAAATAATAAGAGACGATAAATACAATATTGGGCTCATATATAATAAAAATTAAGCTTAAAACCCAAATCCAATATAATTTAAACTCGAATTAAAAGCCTGAAACTCGTAATTTTCGTCATAATTCTGTTTAGAAATTTTTCTTGCGCAATCTTTACTAAAACGGTCATAACTTGAACTCCTGAACTGAAAATTGAGTGATTTAAAATGTGTTTCGAAGCTAAGAGATAGATCTTCAAACGTCATGAAGATATCTCAACTTAGAATCAGGATTCTATCCAAAAAGTTGTCGAAAGTCTACTGATTTCCCAAGCCTAAAAATTTGCAGTATTGGTGATTGGAATTTAATAAATTTCACTCCATCCATGCATGTATCATTCTCCCTTTCCTAAAAAAGATTTATCCTCGAATTTTTTTTTTGATTGAATCCTGATTTGATTTGCTTAACCTTTGACATTGTTGTTGGGCCTTGAGGTACTGTGAACTCATCACATTCATGGGTATGAAATTGTGCCTTGAGACTCACATCATTCCCCTTTCCTCAAGAAGATTCGTCCCCGAATCTTTAGCCTCATAGAAAGAAAAGAGATTAGAATAAATAACAATAAAATGAATAAAATACTTACCTAAGCTTTCTTTTGCGCCAAAACTATTTTCAGGATAAAAAATATGATTTTGATATCACAAATCAGTGGTTTTGGGATCACAAATTTGAGGTTAAAATATTTATTTTAATATTATTTTGAGGTCGACAGCATGATAGTATGATTTCATAAAAATTTCGTTAAGAAATTTTAGCGTTTAAGTGTTTAATTAGATAAAAATGACTAAATCCCATAAAATATAAAAGTTGTGTTTTATTAACTAAAAGTGTCTAATAGCTATAGAATTTTAAAGAGGAGGTCCTTATGTGGTAATTAGACCATTAATTAAGGTAGTAGACAAGTTTGTACATCATTAATGTGAATAATTAAATAATTAAAATAGGTAAAACAAAACCAAATTCATTTGTTCATCTTCTTTTAGCCGAAATTCTAAGGAAGAAACTTCATCATTTTTGAGCTTTAATGTTCAGCTATTTCTCCTCATGCATGTAAGTGATTTTTGACTCGGTTTTTAATGATTTTTATGTTTTTGAGGTCGTTGTAGCTTAATCTAGCTAGCCCAGGGACTCATTTGCAAAATTGTTAGAGAGTTAGGGTTTTGCCATTGTTGAATATGCATGTGTTTTGGTATTTGATGAAAGAAAATGAATCCTTGTTATTAGATAAATAACTTTTGTTAATTGAGTTTTGTTGAATTTGTCAAATTAGGGGATTAATTTGTAAAATGTAAAAATTATGAGGTAAATGTGTGAATTAATTAATTGTATGGGTTGTTATAAGCATAGAAGAAATTCGACTAGCATGGGATAATTTTGAATTGCATGAATTTGCATTTTTATAAGATAATGATTAAATTGTAAAGAAGTTAAAAAGAATAGGGGCAAAATAATAATTTTGTCATAGTATGAAATTCAAATTTAATTGAATTGAATGATAATGAAAGCAGTTAAATTTGATTATATATACCGAGTAACTTATCGGTGAAACACATTGCACAATTAGTGCCACAAAAGACTCCGCAAATCCAAGCTTCTCCAAAACTTTTTTTAGAAAAAGCCACTCCACTCTATCATATGCCTTACTCATGTCTATTTTAATGTTAGGCTCCCATTTTGACCTATTCTTCTCGACTTTAGAGTGTGCATTAACTCATAAGCTAATAAGATAATCTCTGTAATAAGTCTTCCTGGTACAAAAGTGCTTTGGGCTTTATCAATGCAAGCATATAATACTTTTTGGAATCGATTAGCAACCACCTTTGATATAATTTTGTAGATTAATGTGAATAGGCTAATAGGTCGGAATTTTTTGAGATTTATAGGACTTGCTACTTTGGAAATAAGAATTATATTTGTCAAATTAATTTCATCAATTAGGCTACCATTATTCAGAATATCCAGAAAAAAAATCATCGACCTCTTTCCCAACAATATGCCAATATTTTTGGAAGAAGAGTGCAGGGAACTTGTCACACCCGAAGGCTTTTGTTGGTCTCATACTTTTAATAGTAGAAACAACCTCTTCCCTCATGAAATTTTTTGTCAATTATTTGTTCATATCCTCCAAAACACACACATCAATCCTTGATAATATATATTCAACATTGTTAATTCCTCCTAAAGCAAATAAATTTTCAAAATATCTTTTTGCCACTTCCACCATCACCCTCCTATCTAAAGTTATAGACACATAGTAATAGAAAAATTTTTGTATTTTTATCTCTTCTTTTAGCTAATACTTCTATTTCTTCTCAATTTCCAAATTTAAGTGAATTTTGACATCAATTAATTTTGCCATATTTTTATCTGTCCTATCCATGCCATCCAATTCCTCAATTCGAGCCAATAATTTTTTCAATAATCCCTTTCTAGATTTTTATTATTATTATTGCCTATCTATGCAAACTTTTTTCTACAGCTTCTAGTTTCTTTACCACCCCATCTCTACTTATCATCCATAACCTCTTGACTTCCTCTTCACAAGACATCTCCATGGTCTACCATGCCTCGAATCTGAATCTTTCCCTCCTTTTACTAATTCCCTTTGTTTTGGTTTGAAAAAACAACAAACAATGGTCAGAAAAAGAATGAGACAAATGTCAGCTTGTATATTTAGGGAAAAGGTCAATCCATTCCTTATTAGCCATCAATCTATCAAGATGTTCTCTAATATTTGTTTCGAGGAGGTTTCATCATTCTCATGTAAACCATCTACCAACATATCCAACATCCTCTAACTGGCAATTACTTAGAATTGATCTAAATTCTTTCATTCACCCTTCATCTCGTAGCAATCCTCCTTTTTCAAAAGAAAAAAAAATCTTATTAAAATCTCCACAAACAAGCCATAGCATTATTTGCTCACAACCTAGTCTCCTCAAAATATCCATGCCTCACTTCTTCCTCAAGCCTCCGGAGCCCTATAAAATTTGATCAACCTCCAAGCTGCCCTAGCTTCACTATACTCAATGTTCACATCTATATGATTATTGGAAAACCTCCTTAAAATTACTGATACCTCACTTCTCTAATCGAGACTTAGACTGCCCCTAGTTCCAATTATCGAGACATCAATACCATAGAAAAAACCACACCATCATCTTACTTTTTCCATTCAAAAATTGTCTATTTTAGTCTCCATAAAGAAGACAACTTAGGGATTATATAGGTTCAGCATATGCTGAAGTCTTCTAATGCCCTATGGACTCCCCAATCCACGGACATTCCAACTTAGGATTTTCATTACGTCTAGTCATCTTGCCTATTGGTAGCCATCAATATCTGTTTCATGCTAGTTATTCCTCGTTGTTCACCTTGTCCATTCCCTCCCTCATACGTGCATCTTCCTCGAGCTTGACTATCCTATCTGTGTCGTTTCTTCCCTTTACTATTTTCTAGCGGTACTTCCTCATTTTCCTCCTCCATATCCTCATTTTCCCCTTCATTGAGACAAATCACTCATTTCCCTTTATCTTGCCTCCAACTACCTTCCAAGTTAATTCCTCAAGTTTGGTTAACCAACCTCTTATCTTGATATCCATTGAAACTACTTAACCTTTTTTCATTATTCCACATCTCTTTCTTACTAGAAACTTTCTTGAAATTCTTTCCCAAATTATCCTCTTTTATCCACACGCTTGGTGTAATAGTAGCTCTCTTTGGTTGTGCCCTTAACAAAGCATCCCAAGCATATTCCACTTCTCTTAATCCTAAATTTATCATTTTTTGGAAAAACCTATCACCATGCCTCAAAACTCCAAAAAGGAAACAAAATAAGGGTAATTTTTCATATCTAAATTTCACATAGACTGGATCTGATTGGGGAATTATGATTTTTTTTCTTCCTTTTTAACGTATTCTTTATATTTATTTGAACCCTAATGTGCATAAAATTCCTATGGCCTTGAGTAACTTGTTTTTATCATGTTCTAGAAATTTTCCCACAAAATCTCTAATTGTTGAGTCGCATAATCCGAAAAATATCCCGATGGAAGATCATGTACATGTACCTAAAAATTAGAGTATACCAATGAAATTAAGTTTGGATCTTCCCCAACTTGTAGCCTATGAAGTAGAAGAAGATGGTTATTAAAGGTCTAATGCCTTCCGCTTACCACTCGCTCTACAACAACCTCATTAAAGAATCTAAATAGATAACATTTTTCTCCTAGGTCAGAAATTTGTATTCCCCCCAATGGATGCTATAAATTGGCCATCGTGTTTTTTAGTGTTGGAAAATGTACCACACTTGCTGTAAGACGGTAACCCGCCAAACACAAATCATACAGCGGTTTCTATGGTTTAGCCTCCGTTTCAAACTATATGCCTTCATCTTCTTCCTCATCAAGACTCAAATCAACTAGGTCTTTCTCCATTAGTGCCATCTCTGTCTTGCCCTAACCAAAATTTTGACTTTGTGCAGTATAAATATTTTGCGTTCACAACCTAGAAGAAAGATGTCCAAATCTAGCATCAACTGTGAGAAAAATGAGAGAAGTAGGCAATCGTGAAAAATAAAACTTCTATAGTGGTAAGAGAACAAAAACAAGAAGAAAATCAGTTGGCAAATCAATATTGCAAGATAAAAAGGTTTAAGCGGTAGAAAATTACTTCAATGAAAAGAACCAATTGTAAAACCCTAGACTAGCTAGACAATAGACGTGCTACTTAGAGAGCAAACTTGTAACATGTAAAATAATGTAAAGTTATTTTGTTTCTATCGTCTTTGAATACTAAACACTTACTAAGTCTGCCCATTTCATGTATTTTCACATTACCAATCTCACCATTCTAACATTTCACTTTAGCCTAACTTGTCATTAAATCAAATTAAAAATATCAATAATGACTTGACTTAGTAGTGAATGATGTGGACCAAATTCCAAATAATTGAAACACAACATTATGTACAAAAAAACAAATAGAACCAAAAATAATTTGGGATAAAAGCAAAATCAATTTTTTATCTCTACTCCTTCAAAATTGTTATTTAGCTTTTTAATTCAATTTAATGGCATGCCAGCCATCATTAAGCCACACCATTCCATAATGGTAAAGTTAACATGCATTGACTAAAATGTCCCTTTTAATGGTAGAAGGACTGAAATGAACTTTATGATATGATATAAAGACTTATAGTAAACTTTATCCATCATAATCATATTTATATTTAAGATATTTTATGTTTATATATAAGTTTTAATTTACATTAACTATTTCTTCTTCTTTTTTTGATCAGACAATATTACGAGAGGGGGAAGGGGATGAAAGGGTTTAGATCCCTGTCATCTAGGTGCTAGACAAGAGTTCTAACCACTGCTCCAATTAAGCCTTGGCTACACTAATAACATATGAACGTTGAGATATTTATATCTATACTTATTTTAGTGTTTTATTGAGTTTGTGTCACATGTCAACTAAGTACTAACTCAATTATAAAATACTAAAATACCTTCCCATATACAAATTAAATTATATTTTAATTGGTTTTTTTGGTCTTTTTAAATAATAAATCTATAGAAATATGATAGAGATTAAGATTTGAATCTAGAGCAACATGCATGATAAACTATTAACTTTATCATTGTAACCAAAAAAATAATTAATTTTTATGTGAATTTTTAATAAGCATATTATATTATTTTCTTGTGTTGAATTTATTTTGTATAATTGTACCATGCTTAGAATTCTCTGGCCTTTCTTTGTAATGATTATAATTTACCTTTTGATCTAATTAAGAGTGTATTTAGATAAAGAATTTTAAAATTTTTGAGATTATTAAAATGTTCATCAATTTAAAATATTTGCATTTGAATTGCTTTGCTTGGATAAATAAGTGACTTAGAAAAAAAATAGATATTGAAATTGTATAAATTAAAAAATAATTATAAAAGAAGAATATATTTAAAAATAAATAGTATAAAAATACTCAGATGGATATAATTCTATTTAAAAAATTTAACAATAAATTTAATAAAATAAAATTCTAAAAATATATATTAAAATTGAATAAAATAATTTTTGAAATTTTATCATATATGTGACCATGTGTATAAAACCAAATACAGTTATGACGGATTTTGGAAAACCAGTTTCTTAAGTGGAATTTATAAAGGAAAAAAAAAATTAAGCTACCGAAATTCTATTTTCAAAATATTTATCTAAATAAATAAATATATTTTTAAAAATTTAAAAACCTTAGTGCAAATAAAATATCTCTTAAAATAAAATCATAAATACGTCTATTATTATTCGCTAATCACTCCAAAAAAATGGTTATTTTAATTAATATTGATTTTTGAATATGTTGCTCGCTTATCTTAAATAATATAAAATTTATTCAACTCAAAATATATCATTAAAATTTTAATGAGTTTAAATAAATGAGCTACTCATGCTTATTTATTTAAAATTATATATTTGTTTATTTGTTGGGTTTTAATTTGACTGCTAATATGATATGACTTAATATAAGAAAGTACACAAATCCATATTACGACACGTCATATATCTCTTTTTATATTTTTTAAATAATTTATTTAATTGTTCATAATCCGTTTAATTTCTAAAATTTAAAAAAATTATTTTATATTTTTCTAACCAGATTATTCTTTCAAAATATTTAATTTTAAAATATATTTTGATAATTTTTTAAATTACTCCTTAAATGCTTTTTCTAAAATTAGATAAATACTCCTTTCTGTTATAAAAAAATTAAATAAAAATACACTTAATGTAAAATAGTGAATTTTCTCCTCTCATCTTTTCATTTACAAAAGAAATATATATAAACTATTGACATTTAATGCAACATGAATGAAACTTATTTAACAGCTTCATTAAAGGTACGTTAAGCATCTTTAATAATGAATTGGGGGTGTTCAACTCATTACTTTCATAAATGCTTAAAGGGGTTATAGACATCCATTTAATTTACAACACTCCCCCTTGGATGTCTTTTAAATAAAAATGTGCCTCATTAAAACCTCTATTGGGAAAAACCTTATGGGATAAAAACCTAATGAAGGAAAAAGAGTACACAATCTCCTATTACAAGTTGCCTCGTTAAAAACCTTTACCAGGAAAACCCAGTGGGACAAAACCTTGGTTAAAGGAAAAGAGTACATCGTGTTTTAGACTCCCCCTAATGACGACATCACATTATGTCTTTGAGTCTATGCATTCCAATCTTGTTTCGTAGTCTTTCAAATGTTGAAGTTGGCAATGCCTTAGTAAAAAGATCTGTTAAATTATCACTAGAACGAATTTGTTGAACTTCTATGTCACCTTTCTTCTCAAGATCATGAGTGAAGAATAATTTTGGTGAAATATGTTTCGTTCTGTCACCTTTGATATAACCACCTTTTAATTGAGCTATACATGCTGCATTATCTTCGTATAAAATATCTTCGTATAAAATAGTTGGCATATTTTCCTGTAAAGGTAAATTACATATCTTCTGGATATGTTGGGTTAATAACCTTAGCCAAACACACTCTCGGCTTGCCTCATGCATTGCAATTATTTCAGCATGATTTGAAGAGGCAGCAGCTAATGTTTGCTTTGTCGAACGCCATGATATGGCAGTACCTCCACATGTAAATAAATATCCCGTTTGAGATCGACCTTTATGTGGATCCGATAAATATCCAGCATCAGCATAACCAACTAATAGGGATTTTGAATCATTTGAATAAAATAACCCCATATCAATGGCCCCTCTAAGATATCTAAATACATGTTTAATTCCATTCCAATGTCTACGTGTTGGAGAGGAACTAAATCTTGCTAACAAGTATACAGCAAAAGCTATATCAGGTCTTGTGTTATTTGCAAGATACCTCAATGCTCCTATGGCACTTAGATATGGTACTTCAAGACCAAGAAACTCTTCATCATTCTCACAAGGACAAAATTGATCTTTATTCACATCTAACGATTGTACTACCATCGGAGTACTCAATGGATGTGCTTTATCCATATAAAATTTATTTAAGATCTTTTTTGTATAAGTTGATTGATGGACATGAATTCCATCTTTTAAATACTCGATCTGCAGGCCAAGACAAAATTTTGTTTTTCCGAGATCTTTCATCTCAAATTCTTTCCTTAAATAATTTACTGCATTTTGAAGCTCTTTAGGAGTTCCAATAATATTTAGATCATCAACATAAATAGCAATTATCACAAAGTTTGATTCAGACCTTTTTATAAAAACACATGGGCAGATTGGATCGTTTTTGTACCTTTTTATAAAAACACATGGGCAGATTGGATCGTTTTTGTAACCTTCTTTTAACAAATATTCACTAAGATGATTGTACCACATACGTCCAGATTGTTTTAATCCATATAAACTTTTCTTTAACCTGATTGATCAATTTTCTCGGGAAACTCTATATCCTTCAGGGATTTTAAATCCTTCTTGGATTTTCATATAAATTTCATTATCAAGTGTACCATACAAATAGGCTGTAACAACATCCATTAGACGCATGTCAAGTTTTTCACGTACTGCTAGACTAATAAGATATCTAAACGTGATTGCATCCACCACAGGAGAATATGTCTCTTCATAATTAATGCCAGGCCTTTGCGAAAATCCTTGTGCTACAAGTCGTGATTTATATGTTACGACTTCATTTTTCTCATTTCGTTTTCACACAAATATCCATCTGTATCCTACCGGCTTTACATATTTAGGTGTTTGAACTATAGGTCCAAAAACCTCACGTTTAGAAAGTGAATTTAATTTTGCTTGAATTGCGTCTTTCCATTTTGGCCAATCTTTTCTATTTCTACATTCCTCAATAGATTTAGGCTCAGGATCCTCATTTTCTTTTGCTATTTCAATAGCAACATTATAAGCAAAATTGTTGTCGACAACTATATTTTTTCGGTTCCATCGTTTTCCTGAAGTAACATAACTTATTAAGATTTCTTCATTATCATCATTTTCAGGTACCTGAATCTCTTCTGGGGATTTTTGATTAGTTATATCTTTGGCTCTTCTGGGGCACTTGCCTCTATAATATTACCATCTTGAATAATTGCTCCTTTCCTTTTACGAGGATTTTTATCTTTGGAACCAATTGGCCTTCCATGCTTCAGGCGTGGATTACTTTCTTTTGCACTAACAATTTGCCCTATTGGGATATCAATTCGTATTGGAGCACTTTCAGCTGGTATGTGAGATTTTGTAATTCTCTTTAGGTCAGTAAATGAATCTGGCAGTTGATTGGCAATGTTTTGCAAATGTATGATCCTTTGAACTTCTTGTTCACATTGACTTGTACGAGGATCTATTTGAGATATTGATGATCTATTCCATGTAATCTCTTTTACCAGTTGTACTTTCTCTCCCCTTAATGTTGGGAATGTTGTTTCATCAAAAAGACAATCTATAAATCGTACAGTAAATAAATCTCCAGTTAATGGTTCAACATATTTAATTATAGAAGGAGATTCATAACCAACATATATTCCTAACCTCCTTTGAGGACCCATCTTTGTACGTTGTGGTGGAGCAATTGGAACATATACTGCACATCCAAAAATTCTAAGATGGGAAATATTTGGCTCCTGACCAAAAGCTAATTGTAATGAGGAGTATTTATTATAAATTGTATTAATCGCATAAGTGCTGCTGCATGCAAAATATCATATCCCTAAGCTGTAAGAGGGAGTTTTGTTCTCATAAGCAATGGTCGAGCTATTAGTTGAAGGCGTTTGATAAACGATTCAGCTAAACCATTTTGTGTATGAACATGAGCTACAGGATGTTCAACTTTTATCCCAATTGACATACAATAATCATTAAAAGCTTGGGATGTAAACTCACCAGCATTATCAAAACGAATAGTTTTGATTGCATAATCTGGAAATTGGGCTCTTAATCGAATTATTCGAGCAAGTAGTCTCGCAAATGCCAGGTTGCGAGTCAATAATAAACATACATGTGACCACCTACTAGATGCATCTATTGATACCATAAAATATCTGAATGGTCCACATGGTGGATAAATGGGCCCACATATATCACCTTGAATACGTTCCAGAAATGCTGGAGATTCAATCCCAACTTTAGCTGGTGATGGTCTAATAATCAATTTTCCTTGAGAACAAGCGACACAAGATAAATCCTTGAATTCAAGAATCTTTTGGTTCTTTAATGGGTGTCTAATTGAATTCTCAATGATTCTTCGCATCATAATAGATCCGGGATGGCCTAATCGATCATGCCAAATAGTAAAAGTATGTGGTTCTACAAACTTCTGGTTTGTAGTAACATGTGACTCAATTGCACTAATATGTGTATAATATAAACCTAATGAAAAAGTAGGCAGCCTTTCCAAAATATATTTCTTTCCACGTTCAACATTTGTAATATATAGATATTCAATATTTTTCTCATTCATAGTCTCAATATGATATCCATTAAGACGAATATCTTTAAAACTCAATAAATTTCTTTGAGACTTAGTGGAATATAAAGCATCATCAATGACAAATTTTGAACCTTTAGGTAATAATATAGTAGCTCTTCCAGAGCCTTCAATATTACTCATTGTCAAATGAGAAAAATATTTTTTATCTTTGAGTATCGTATGTGTTGTAGCACTATCTGCAAGACGCACGTCTTCATTGATTTTGGGTCCATCAAAATTTTGTTGAATATTCATATTCTTCATAAAAACAAAAAAAAATAATATGAGAAACATTGCAAATATTTATTAAATATATAAATTATTCTTCATGAAAGAAAATAAAATATACTTAAAACAATATAAAAATGTCAAAACAATATAAACTTTTTCTAATGATTCTCAAAGAAATCTGTCACATCTAGGTGAGTTATATTATTAAGGTCATTAAATTTATCATCCTCGTAGGCATGGTCAGTTTTATTATTATAATGAATATCTTCATCTTTTGCCTCCATTTCATCATTTTGGGATATAAAATTTGTCTCCATATGCTTTCCCTTCCTTTTAATGGATGCTTGATAACGTTTCACTAAATGCTCAGACGTACGACAGGTACGTGACCAATGCCCCTCCATACCACATCGGTAGCATATATTCTCAACAATCTTTGAAGGATTATTTTGACCACTTCTTTCTTGTCTTTCATTGTTATTCTTTTTCTGAATTCAGAATACCTTTTAAAACCTTTTTCACAGTATTGCTACTACAGGAGCACATTAGTAGCATGAAAGGTTGAACATGTTTTCTCTAACAAGTCCTCATCAGTTATGTTTTCTCCACATAATTTTAGTTGAGAACTAATTTTGAAAAGTTCTGAATTGTATTCACTTACAGTCTTAAAATCTTGCAACCGTAAGTGCATCCAATCATAACAAGCTTTAGGGAGTATCACAGTTTTTTGATGGTCAAATCGTTCTTTCAAATTTTTCCACAACTCAAGAGGGTCTTTCACTGTGAGATATTCCACTTTTAATCCTTCATGCAGATGATGATGGATGAAAATAATTGCTTTTGCCTTGTCTTGATTAGATGCTTCATTATCTGCTAATATAGTATTTCCTAGACCTTTAGCATCTAGGTGAATTTCAGCATCTAACACCCATGACAAATAATTCTTGCCTGAGATGTCTAAGGCTGCAAATTCAAGTTTGGCAAGATTTGACATTATAATCTCTTGAATCAAAATAAAAAATAAAAAAATATTAGTAAAATAATAACTATTCTCAATCATAAAATAATTCAATTATATATACCAAATTTGCTAAATAATAATATGTATGTCAAATATTGGCATAGAGAGGAATAGTCATAATAATAACTTAACACAAATTACATTAATTGAAATTTCTTTAAAAAAAAATATGTATATATAATTATTATTTTTAGATATTAGTTCAAAAAATAAATGTGCAAATGTTACCCAAAGCAAATCTAGAAAATAAAATAAAAGAATTATGAAAATACGTATACCGTATATAATTTAACGGGAGTTATACGAGTAAATTATATAAAGTCAAAATGACGTGAACTTCACTATAAACTCGTAGAAACTCGTGCTGATAACGTATTATAAAAAAATTAAATAAAAATACACTTAATGTAAAATAGAGAATTTTCTCCTCTCATCTTTTCATTTACAAAAGAAATATATATAAACTATTGACATTTAATGCAACATGAATGAAACTTATTTAACAGTTTCATTAAAGGTACATTAAGCATCTTTAATAATGAATTGGGGGTTCAACTCATTACTTTCATAAATGCTTAAGGGGTTATAGACATCCATTTAATTTACAACACTTTCATAGTTATTTTTTATTCTTTTCTTATAATTTTTGTATATTAAATTAGATTCATTATTTTTTTTTCCGTAGTTGATCTTTTCATACATGTATTTGAACAAGAGGAAAAATCCTAAAAAGATAAAAGAGACTTTTTAAATTTAAATGTCAATTTTTTATCTTTACAAATTAGTTTTTGAATAATTCTTTACAGCCAAACATTTTAGTTTTATTTTTAAATATATATTTTTAGGGTTTTTTTTCTTCTGAAAAATGATTTCGGTAATTAAAAAACATTTAGATTATTGAAAAAAAATTGAAAAATGATTAATTGTTGAACCTAAACTGTAAAATTAATTTATTTTATATATAAGAAATATTTTAAAAGTAATTTAAAATAGATTTCAATTAAAAGTGATACAATCAACCATAAATACCGATTAGAATACTGGCAAAGGTCATCTATTTTGGAGTTACTGTAGCGACATTCATCTTTACATATAATCTCACGTAAATGGATACGTTTTCAAAATAGTTTTTTTTCTTATTTGAATAATTTCGGTTCTAATCATATATGATATTTTTGACATAATGCTTAGAATTATCTATAGTCCCTCCTCAACTCATAAATATGAGGATAATAAATTTCAGCGCATTTAAATTCAGGTCCTTCTAAATTAATAACAATATCCATACCTAAATTATGACTCAATCGACAAATAATTTTATTTTCTTGGTTTCATTATTATTACAAACATAATTTTTGGGATAGATAGCAGTTTAATAAACTTTTCATAAATATATGTAAAAACTAATTAATCGAGCATAAGTATTCATTACTTACGGTGCTATTTTGCTATAAAACATAGTTTGATTCCTTTAAGAATACATGTAAAGCATTCGGATTTAATTTAATTAAAATTTTTATCACTAAATTTATAATAGATATGCTTTAATTTCTCTTCATATTTACTTACCTTATTATTTTAAGTACAAATATTTTTTAGATATATATATATATATATATATAATTGAAATCAGTGGATATATTTTTTACCTTATTATTTTAATTAACATGGTATTGGAAATCAATAAAGTATTTACTATTTTTACCCTCTAAATGGAAGTAAAAGAAAATAAGAGACTATTTATAGTTAAAGCGGGTGGATTAATTGCTACTTAAACCCCTCCGCTATTTTGAGTTATTCTTAGAGGGTCTTCCATCTTTTTGTTTTACCATGTTGGTCCTCCTTATTTTATTCTAATTACAATTTGACATAAATTAAAGTATCAATTTTACGTTGACACCCCCATAGTATTTAATATAAATTAAAAAATTGTGCAATTTCATTTCTTAAATATTAAAAATATAATATCCACATTCTTAATCTCTTTTTTTCCTTTCAAGTCTTATTCGCACAAACAATTAAATTAACATATTTTTGTTGATATATTGCTATTATTATAAATTTGTTAAAAAATTATCCATTATATTATTTTAAAAATTTTATAATATACAATATTATAATACAATTTTTACAATATTTTCACCATATGTATAAATATTATTTAAAAATTAAAAACAATTTTTTATTAAATAATATGATTAAATTTATTTTCACATTATTAGTTAAATTTTAAAAAAATACTAAATCATTTTAATATTTTTCCTCTCCTCTTACTCCACCGATCTTCTGGCAGTTATCCCTTCATTTCGTCTATTGTTTTTTAATATAATTCAGTAACCGTCTCCGCAAGGTATTCTCACCACAAAAACAAAAGCATTGTGGAAGTAACCATGTCCTGTCTTTCTTCTCTTTCCCAAAGCGCCAATCCAACTACTTACGAAGCAAACCCAATTTAAAACAATACCGCGAAAATTTAAACGCCAACCGCCCTGCTCCGTCGCCGCATCAGCTTTTCTCTAAATCGTCCAAAGCATCTTTTTTGCTGTGCTTCCACCGTCTTGGATCATTCCCTGGTCCTCCTCTAACAACCACTTCTCCTCCCCGACCGGTCGACGGCCAGTTGGCTTAAAACTATCGTCGACATCAGCGTCCTATTTTGTGATAGCGTGGATTTAAATCGGATGAGCCAGAGAAACGAGAAACCTTTGGGAGAAGAGGGAACGGATGATCCGATCCCTCCGCTGCAAATGGATCTGAAGATAAACGACATCGTAGGGAATGGGATATCGGGAATGCTTTACAAATGGGTGAATTACGGGAAAGGATGGAAACCGAGATGGTTCGTTTTGCAAGACGGAGTTTTATCGTATTATAAAATCAACGGACCTGATAAGATCCTTGTTAGCCAAGAAACAGAAAAAGGATGCAAAGTTATCGGCGAAAAATCTCGCCGTATTATCTCCCGCCATCGCGATTCCTTTTCAAATAACTCGCTAACCAATCGCAAACCCTTCGGTGAAGTCCATCTAGAGGTCAAAGTCAAGAAAAAAAGGTTTAAAATAAACGAAATTGATTTTGATTTTTGAGTTATTGATTTAATTTTTTGTCTCAGGTTTCTACTTTCAGGCAAAGCAAATCACACGATAAGAGATTCTCAATCTTTACCGGAACGAAGATGCTTCATTTACGAGCCGAGTCGCAGGACGATCGAGAAGCGTGGATGGAGGCGCTTCAGGCTGTTAAGGATATGTTCCATAGGGTGTTCCATAGTAAGGTAGTGGCGCCGGTGGTGGACAAAGTGGCGATTTCAACCGAGAAGTTGAGGCAACGGCTGGTGCAAGAAGGGTTAGACTCAGCGACAATCGAAGATAGCGAACAGATCATGAGGAACGAATTCGCCACGTTGCAGAAGCAGCTCGTATTGCTTAAGCAGAAACAATGGCTACTTATCGACATCTTGCAACAATTAGAGGTATATGTTATGAAAATAAGAAAAAAACATTCAATTTTCAAAAACTGATCCAACATTTACTTCGATCAACTAAAAAAAAAAAAATTATATTTTCAGATTATTGATATTTTTTAAAAAAAGTTCAATAAAACAGGTAAATATATCTCATTATATTAAATTGGTGTTAATTTAGGTTTTATTTTTTGCTTTTTTTCTTTTCTGAAGTTTTTGAATGAACATGAGAGGAAAAATTATCCGTATAGATGCGATCGTATTGATAATTGCGGTTGTATTAAAATGGTAAAATTTTAATTTAAATTTTTTTATAATTTATAAAATTTTAAATTAATAATGGTGAAATTATATCTTAACTTTAAAATAATCAAAATTTAATTCAAAATTTTAAAATTATAAAAATATAAATTATTAAAATAATAAAATTATATTTTTATCATCATAAAAAATATACAATTAAATTTTGAATCCTAAAAAAATTCTTTAACTCCATCACTGGATAACTATAAATTATAATTAGAGAAATGAATGTTTTGTGCGTGTTATATATGCTTGTCAATAAATTTGATTTTTTTTTATTTTATAAAAAAATCTGAAAAAGGTATCGAAAGGATGAAATCTTGACCGCCCAATCAGTCCAGGTGAAAAACACAAGGGGGACTTATTCTATCCAATCTTCTCTGAAACCCAAAACGTCAGTGTATTAAAAAATCACGTGTGTACTTTTGGTGAAGGAGTCTATCAAACCGTAATTGCATCAGATTATTTGTTTTGTTTTACTTATTTTCCATACGTTTTATAATTTTTTTTAAATGCGCTCTTAATAAATTAATGTGTTGAGTATTGTTGTCCATTAAAAAAAAAATAAAGTTTTCATTTTAAATATTATATTGGAAAATATAAAATATATATTTAAATATGTTTGAATATGTTAATATTATGTTGTTTCATTACAAATATTAAAAATTAATTTATTGTAATTCATTATTAATATTTTTATATGTAAAATAAAATTTAAAATTTTATTAATAATTAATATTAGTTATTTTTAAATTTTAATTTAAATATATAATGTATATTACATATTAAAATACAATTATCACAAATATAAATATATAATGATATATTTTTTAAATAAGTTTTAATGGAAAATAATTGTACATTGAATACAAATCTTAAATTAAATAATAAAGATTGAAAACATCATCTGACTTTCATTAAGAAAAACATCAGACTCAAAGTGATTTTTTTTTTTTTTAAGAATTAATTATTGAGAGGCGTTTTAGCAAGGAAGGAAATTAGAGATGCTTATGTGTCGGGTTTGGGTTAGACTTAAGTATTGTAAGGGCCTAAATCTGCCTGGCCCATGCCGTAACCAAAAACCAAAAATAATAATAAATTATAAAGGTCCAAATCAAAGTCCATTTCCAAATTAAAACCCAATTGGACCCAAATCAACCCCTACCCGGTTACAAAACTCGTTTGACCCAAAAATTAAACACCTAACCCTAAATCCCTATGGCCCAAACACTAAAAGGCCCAAAAAGGAGCCCACGTACTAAACTAGCTAGGGTTTCCGAGGCTTCTGTGTGCTGTACGTAGCCCACGTGCCTCGTCAGCACCTTCAGCGCCCGAGGTGCTGATGCGTTTGCTGAGGTTCGGCTACGGTTTGTCCTTAGCACCAAAATGGCCCCCTCTCCTCCCGTTGACCATCCTCAACCCTGCAAAACCACCCAAAACGGGCAAGAACACAGCAGACACGCAAAGGCAAATAACAGAGGCAAAATAGCAGCGGATACAGAAACGAAATTGTATTTTTAATTTTTTAGTTAAATCGGTTATATAAAGAGCCGAAGAATGATTGTAAATGGTTACAGTTTTTTTTTACGATTTCTAATAGAAAATCACAGAAAACAGAGGTAGTATTCAATTTTTTTTAGTCCATTTTTGCTTCGAATATGTTACGCATACTGAAAAACCCACGAATTTCAAATACAAAAGACTCTATTTCTTTTTCGAAAGGTAGATAAAGTTTTTCAGATCTATTTTCAGTTTTTTTTTATTTATTTTTGATGTTCGCATGCAAATAATAATAATAGGAAAGGAAGGTCTTACTTTAATGAAATTGCCATCGAAACTCTGCTTTCTTCGTCTCAATCGAAGCAAAGGCAAGTTTCAAGGCTGAAAGACGAGGTCTGTGTCTATTGTCTCCCCTCTTCTTCGTCTTCATCGGAGTTAGAGGGGTCGAGGGCCTCGAGACTTTGTGAATCGGCTCCAAAAAACCATGATCTCACATCTTCATTGTTGATTTTGTGAGAATATGAGTAGCCGAGAAAGGGGAATCGGCGAGGAGAAGAAAATGGAGTCTGTACATATTCTTTATTTGATGATAAAATAATATTGCTTTTTGATTAGGTTTAACTTTTATCAAAACAAAGCATTTAATGCTGTTTCATGTCCATTAAATGAATCAAAAATGGTCAAACACCCTCATGATCTGTGAAATTTAATGGAGACGGGTTATTTACAGGATCAGTCCCCCCGTGGTGCATTGCTGCATAATTGTACCTTGTTTTAGTTTTATTTTTTTATTTATTTATTTTTTAATTTTGCCATAAGATATAGAATCGATTTCATTTTGATCCATAATTAAACTTGGCGTTTGGATGATTTGCGATATTTGTATATTAGGTCCTTGCTTATTTGTCTGTTGTTTGTTTTAATCCTTGTGACTGTTGAAAGATTTTATTTATTTATAAATCATTTTATATATTAAACATTATATTATTTTATATATGTATTTTATTTTAGCATATATATTTCATTACTTTTAAAGACATCCATTTTAAATTATATTTCATTTGTTTCAATTATTTTCAAATTATTAATATATATATATATATATATATTTCATTTACATTTAAATTTTTGTACTATATAAAAGATTTTCTTTTAAATTATACATTATTATTTTAATCATTCTCTTTATAATTTATATATATTTTATTTACATTCAAATACTAATTTCATATGTAAATACTTTTATTATTGAGCCATCTTGTTAATTAATAATTTATACCTTAGATTTGGTTTTTCCAAATTAAAGATTATTTTGAATTCTTTAAATTACTCATATATTTAAGTATTCTTTTATATATTATAGTCTCAAATATTTATTCCTTTCTAAAATATTAACGTTATATTATACATCTATATATATATTGTATTTTAAAATACTTTTATGCATTACTATTACATTAAATATACTTTATTATATTTTCATTGTTTATAAAATTAGTTTTAACTTGAGTTGTACGATATTTTTTTATGTAAAATTTCTTTAAAACTCTTGATATTTATCATAAGTTTATACACTTTATTTTGAACCAAACTCTTTTTTTCTTAATTTTAAGTTGAAATTTATAAATTTTATGATTTGTATGTTATAAATTTTCATTTCTTTATTTTATGTGTTAAAAGCTTGCTAACTCATGTTTATAATTTATTAGTATTAATTGTAAATTTATTGTTTCATGCTAATATCGATGTTCAAGTGATGTTATATTATATCTATATGTCATTATTGTTCTATTTTTATGCTCAAGCAATTGTATTGGATGTTTATTCCATGATTATTTGTTACATTGTAATTTCATTTTTTTACTCAAATATTTATTTGATTTCAAACTAAATTCATTAAATTGATTTCAAATTTAGCAAGTTAAATAGTTTTGAAATAAGGCAATGTTTAGTATTCGGGAAAATCGAAAGGTTATGCCCTAACGTGCTGGGTGTGATTTTTCTTTTGACTCGAATAACTAAATACCCTTTTATTATATGCTTTAAAGACAATCTCGATATTGATAATTTTGAAATGTTATATCCTAACGTGCTGGATATGGCATTTCATCCTTTCAAAACGTGAGAATCTTAAAATCCAATTCAAATTTTCAAATTTTCTTAAAAAAGAACCATATTTTAAATCTTTTTCAAAACTTTCATCACTAGGATACTAATTAATCAATCTGGTACCAATTTTGGGCGTTACGAGGGTGCTAACCCTTCCTCATACGTAACCGACTCTCGAACCCGTTTTCTCGAATTTCGTAGACCAAACCAAAACACCGTTTTAGTAAACCTAAACGTTTTATTAAAACAAAGGTGATCCGATCACACCTAATAAAGATCGGTGGCGACTCCCAATTTTCATTTTCCTTTTTAAAACCAAAGTCGATCCTCATTTTCAAAAAAATGGTTTCGACAAGTATGATATTAACATATTTTATATTTGTTTAAGTTCAGTTTGATCCGAAATATGAGCATAAAATTTTGTCTAAACCCGCTTATATTTGCAAAAGACAAATCCAATCCCATTTTAGGTTCGTCCATATTATTTTAGAAAAAATATTTATTTCATTTTATTTTAATATTTAATAATTTTGTATATTTTTTATTTAATGAAAATGGGATGGAGAAATTTTAATTATGAGATTGGGCTGTTTGTTACAGTTCACGTCGATGCCGCTTGACATAATGGTGGCACCACCTTTCCTTTTTAGTTAATCATCATGTAATCATCACCTTTAAAAGAAGAACTTTTATTGGTGTTGCCACTATGTCAGGCGGCATCTGTATGTATTTTTTAAAATACCTATAAAAATATGGGTATATACTAAAAAAAATATTTAATGGTGTCACTGGTGTGTTAGGCGGTACCAGTGATTTAAAAAAAAAACCATTGTCAAGAAAAAAAAATTGTGACAAAAAAATATATTTTTCACATCGAGAATGAACTTGGACAAATAGTTGTCCAAATACATTTAAATTTGGACACCTATTTATCTATATTTATTCCAGATATATTTTTAGTAAGTTTATATAAGTTTTTTTAATTTAAAAAATATCAAGTTATTTATACTAATATTTTAAAATTCAAAATATATAAACTTTTAATAAAACTAAAATATATAATTAATAAAAATATAAAAAAATTATATATATAAAAAAAGACTAAATATATGGTTGTTCAGATTCATTGTAGACATACTTTTTAGTTCTTTTAAATATTTTTATAAATTATAAATTTATAAAATTTTAGGTCTTTTCTATATTTACATATTTTATATATAAATTTATAATATATTATATATTTTTATATATTTTTATCTATGTAGAGCCTAAATTTTGCCCGGCCCAGACCCAAAATTAATAAGACCCAAACCCCCTAAAACCCCAAAGCCGAAGGCCCAATTCCCTTAGCCTGATCCCAGACCTAGCCCACAACCATCAGCAAACCAGAGGCCAGGTTTAGCGCCACACGTCTCGCGCACGACCCCCAGCTCGCGTGCCGCACGCCCCACGTCCGTGCATTCCTCCACAACGTCCCATGTCCCAGTACCTGTAGCAGCAAACAATTGTAGCAAATGGTTATAAAAGCCTCAATGTAATGCTTTGTTTTGGGGGGCCACTCACGATTTATACAAAAAGACACATACGAAACTCAATACAAAGAGCAATACAAAAATATTTTGAATACAAAAATAGATTCAAAGTGCGCCAAACAACCAGAAGAACAGTAAGCAAGAAACCGGATCCAAAGACTAAAGGTTTTTATTTCCTTTTTTGTTTCATTTTTTTTATATTTTATATTTTTTATTTTTTTCAAATCTTCTATATATATTTATTTAAAATATTAAAAAAACTTAAATTTTATAAAATTTCGACCGCCATGGACGACTGCGGGTGGCGGTGACCGGCCGAAATCCCGCCAGAGCCCATGGCTGGGGAAGGGCAGAATTAGAGAGAGTTGAGAGAGCTCTCCAAAATTTTTTTTAAAGAATGGGTTAAAATGATTTTTACTCAAAAGTTTTTTTTGCTTTTATACACGACTAAAACGGTGCCGTTTGGGCCTTAACTCCCATGGCCAAAATGACATCGTTTAAGGCCCTAACCTGCGCGCGACCCGACCCGGTAGAGGATCCGTGCGTGTTTTGCTTTGATGGTTTTATTGCGCTTTCGGTCCATCCGCATTTTCTATTGTTTTAATCAAGTTTCCTTTAATTTTCAAAATTGCCCAATAATTTTTTCTTTGTTTTAATTCGGTTCGCGTCTGAACGACGCCATTTTGGAGGGCAGGGATTCTTCCCATTTTGGTCCCTCCACGTTGCACGCGCGTTTTAATCTGGTCCTTCCCTTCTATTTTTTTCTGTTTTATCATTAAATTAGTTAATTTGAGTCTTATTATTATTATTTTTAAAAAAACTTTCTGCCTAATATTTCTTCATTTATATGCCTACTCAATATTTTAAATTAAGCCTTTATTAATATTTTTTTATTTTATTTATTTTTCCTTCTATTATTTTTTGCTCATTTCATTTTTATTTTATTATTGTTCTCATTATTATTGTCTTATTATACACCATCCATATTACGAACCTACTCATTTATTTATTTATGTCTTTATATACCTGCAAGGTTATGTTGCTCGTTATTATTATTGTATTTGCATTATCACTATTCACCAAGTATGACTATTTTCGCGTTTTAACCGGTTTTCTATTTTAAATGTTACATTGATTTTATCTTTTATTTTTTCATTTTTTTACCCAAACTCATAAAAAGGGTTTTTTATAAAGGCAATATTTCGTATTTGGAAGTTCGAGAAATCGTGCCCTAACGTGCTCGGTTTCAATTTTTTGTTTGACCAAATAACTAAATATCCTTTTAAAATTTCATCCGTATTTTCTTAAATTAAAAACAAGGCGATATTTCGTGTTTAGAAGTTCGAGAAATCGTGCCCTAACGTGCTAGGTTTCGATTTTTCGTTTGACCAAATAACCGAATATCCTTTTAAATTTCAATACATGAGTTTTGGAAATCATGAGATGATCTTGGTATCGAGGATTTGAAATGTCGTATCCTAACGTGCTGGATGTGATATTTTATTCCTTCGGAACAGGAGAATTTCAATATCCAATTCGAATTATCCAAATATTTTTAAAAGAAATGTATTTTAACATCTTTTTAAATTTTCGACATTAGGACATTAATCAATCAATAAGGTACCAATTTTGGGCGTTGCGAGGGTGCTAACCCTTCCTCGTATGTAACTGAATCCTGAACCCATTTTCTTGAATTTTGTAGACCAAAATTATTTTTTTATAAAATAAAATGTTTTATAAGGTAATCCGATCACACCTAAACAAAAAAGATTGGTGGTGACTCCATATATTTTAAAGTTGATCCCTATTTTTTCAAAATTTAAAAATGGTTTCGACAGTTTGGCGACTCCGTTGGGGACCAAAGAAGAGAGTCGAGCCGCAAGTTGATTAACTTTTGTCTTTCTGTCGAAAATTGAATTTGGTTTTAAATTTATGATATTTTCGTTGTATTTTATTCCGTTTTGGTTTTCATCATTTTGTATATGCTTTACTTGTTTGAGTCTTTTGATATATCCCGACACATGGCATTGCATGACCGCTCGGTCTACCCTTTTAAGTGGGAGTGAGAGACTACGCCTTCGTAAGGTTTTCACCTCCGCATGGGATAATGGATCGCTTCCGGGATACATCCGTACCTATGTTTTCGTGAGATTTTCATCTCCGCATGGCCATAGGGAAATGTATTCCCCTGAACTGAACTCGGTCCATATGAGCTTATAATGGGTCAGGATCGAGGAATCTGTTGGTTCAGATACCCTTACCCTAGAACCGAACTGCATATAATAAACCCTAAGAGCCCACCCTAGGTAGAATCGTACCAAACCATAGTGCTCACCCGAGTAGGTGTTCTATTTATTGTTTATTTTTTCTGTACTGGCGTATTTTATTTTGTTCATGATTGCATTGCATTGTATCATCATAGAAAAAAGGTGTTGATTCACATTCAATTGCTAAATGGAGAGTTTTTCATAGAAAATAGATTTCTTGATAAAGTAGAATATAATATGGTTGTCCAAATATGGTCCAAGTAAATATAACGAGAGTAGATTGATAGTCCGTAGAGGAATACAGGACTTTGCTTCATTGACTGAGGATTCAAACTGACAAAAATTATTCGAGAGCTGTCACGCCTCAACTTTCTTAAAGAAACTCACGAGTATCGTAGGGATAAGTGAACAGTGAGGCATGGCCCAGATCAAGCAAAAAGGAGCTAGTAGAGACGTCTATTAGAAAGTTAGCAAGATTTGACCATAATATCTGGATATAAAGAAAAGGATCGGTGTATTCGCTTGGAATATGAGGGCAAGGCCAACTATGTAATCCGTTTTATGTAAAAAAAATTATTTTCTAGAAAGGTTGTTCTAATGGAATTGAATTCAGAATAAACGCCTATTTTTTCTTTTTGCATTCATCTAATGCATTTACATTGCATTTCATCATATGTATTAAATCGCAAAAAAGAACCCTAAACCCTAAAATCGTGGCAGTTACCCTAGAATACCATTACTACACACGAAGAAAAATAAAAGTTATAGATTAAAGGTTGGAAAAATTGGAACAGATGCAAAAAGATATGCAGGACCAATTTCAAATTCAGATGCAAGAACAGTTGGCCAGGATCTAACAAGATATGAGGGATCAGATGCTGGAATCTTAGAGAAGCATGGTGAGCCAGTTAACACAATTGTTTACTAGAGGGCCTGATAAAGGAAAGAGCCCTATGATTAATACTGGAGACGACAGCGAGGACCCTATTCATCCTCTAAGTTTCACCCTAACGAATACCCGAGCACAACCTCAAAGGGTGTTCATTAACATCAGACCTCAAGGTCTGGCCGATACGTTGACACGGATAAACTTCTTGATAGGTTCAAGCTCCTACCCCGGAGATAATCCGGTAAATCTCGATGTCTCTGACCTTGATGATACAGCAGAAATAGGAAAGGCGAGAATAGAGCTCCCAAAGCAACTAGAAGACCGATGCAAGTGGCTGGAGGAGAAATTTAAGGCATTGGAGAGCGCTGATTACCATGCTGGAATTGATGCTAAGGAATTAAGCTTAGTCCCAGACCTAGTGCTTCCTCCAAAGTTCAAAATGTTGGAATTTGAAAAATATAATGGGACTAGCTGCCCTGAGGCTCACATTACAATGTTCTGTTAGAGGATGACAGGATACGTCAATAATGACCAACTTTTGATTAACTGTTTCCAAGATAGTTTGACTGGGGCTGCGGCCAAATGGTACAATTAGCTGAATCGTACCCAAGTTAACTCATGGAAGGACCTAGCACAGGTCTTCATGAAGCAATATGGCTATGTGACGGATATAGTGCCTGACAGAATCACGTTACAGAATATAGAAAAAAAAGTAGAACGAAAGCTTCAGGCAGTATGCTCAAAGGTGAAGGGAAGTAGCTACACAAGTCCAACTGTTGCTGTTGGAAAAAGAAACAACCAAGCTCTTCATTAATACCCTGAAAGCACCTTTTATTAATCATGTGCTGGGAAGTGCAACAAAGAGTTTCTCGAACATAGTGATGTCTGGTGAGATGATAGAAAATACGATAAGGTGTGGAAGGATAGAAGCTGGGGAAAACACCAAAAGATCCACTCCAAAGAAAAATGAAAATGAAATGAACAATGTGAGCAAAGGGTATTCCAAATTGGTCACTGTAGGCCGTCGAGGGCTGTGACTACTGGCTATCAAGCCCCTTCAAGGCAAGAATCCAACTCGAGGCCAAGCACAGAAAGACTCCAGTTCACTTCCATCCCGATGACGTATAGGGAGTTGTACCAAAAATTATTTGATGCCCACGTGCTATCTTCGTTCTACTCAGAACCTATGCAGCCTCTATTCCCTAAATGGTACGATGCAAACGCCCAATGTGAATACCACGCGGGAATCACAGGACACTCAATAGAAAACTGCACCGCTTTTAAAAAGTTAGTTGAAAGGCTCATCAAAATGGGTGTTGTAAAATTCGATAACTCGTCTGGCACGAAAAATTTGTTACCCAACCATGCTGATAATGGGGTAAATGCGATAATCGAGAATGTGTAGAAAAGAATCAAGAAAAATATTGCAGAAGTAAAAATCCTACTGAAATGGGTTTTGAAAAAAATGATAGACATGTGATTAATCATTCAGGATTCGGAGGAGATACCCAAAGGGATAAGGAGCTACTGTGAGTTCTATGCTGAAGAGGGTCATAAAATCTAAGAATGTGCTGAATTCAAAGCTTTGGTGTAGAGCCTAATAGATAATAAAGACTTGGGATTCTTTGAAGAAGCCAAAGGCTCGGAAGAAATGTTAGGAAATCTAAACATTAAAGCCGTATCCAGAAAGGGAGCTGGGGAAAAGAATTTATCAGGCATTTGCCCTTGCAAGCTTGGAAATGTTTTGAACAATGAGACTGTGGAAGAGATCCTTGTATTTTTAAGAGCCGATTCGGAGTAATGTCCAGAACACACTTATTGCTTTGAGCCTAAGAGCAATAAGAATCCATTTGTAAAATAGGCTCATGTCCAGCATCTTTATTTTCAATAAAATGCATTTTTCTTTCTCACGTCGAGCAAATATTCTTTTATTGTTTCCATTTCATTCATAATCATACCACACAAATAAACATGCTTGAATTACTTTGTTTTTCAGATTTTTCTTCGTCCTTATAATAGGTCTCCAGATATCAATGATATGAGTGACACTGCTATTAACTCAGAACCTCTTTTGAGTAAGATATGTGTCCAGATGAACTTCAAGACTTTGAAGAGGACCAAAACTATAGCTTATCTCCCGATTTGTTAAGGATGGTAGAACATGATCCTACTTTACAAAGAATCAGTGGAATCTATGGCCTTCCTATATATGAGGCATAGATGCTCGTGGGTCGATCTTCTAAAGAGTATCGTTGTATCTTTGTGGTTGTCGTTTACTTCGTCAAGTGGACAGAAGTTGTTTCATAAGCCGTCGTCATAAGGTCAACAGTCAGCAAAATATATGTTGGTATGGAATGCCAAAAAGGATCATATCTGACGATACACTAAAATTAAACGATAGCATGATCTCAGAAGTTTGCAGTCAGTTCAAGATTAAGCATCACATCACCCGAAATAAACAGGGTAGTGGAAACAATCAATGAGAAAATTAAGAGGATCATGGGAAAATGATGAAGATTTATAAAGATCGACTTGAGAAATTACTGTCTATGCTTTTCAAACGTCTGTCAGGACCCCCACCGGGGCAACGCCTTTCTTATTAATTTATGGAGGCGGTTTTGCCCATTACTTCTCTCTAAATTTTAGCAGAGTAGAAGACGAATGAAGCAGAATGGATCAAATCTCGTTATGATCAGCTGAACTTGATCGAAGAAAAGAGACTAAGGGCTATCCTCATGGTCAAGTGTACCAAAAGCGAGTGATGCGAGCTCACTAAAAAGGTTCACCCTATAAAATTCCATAAAGGGGACCTGGTATCGAAAAATATTTTTTCCCATACAAAAAAACTTCAGAAGAAAGAGGATGCCAAGCTGGGAAGCACCTTATGTGGAATGTCTTATTTAGAAAAGCGTTGATTTTAACCAGGAGGGATAACAAAGACTTGCCTAATCTTATGAGTTCATATTCAATCAAAAAATATTTCATAGAAAGAGAAAAAGAAAAAGAAAAAGGAGAGGCCAATGCGAAAACCCGTAAAGGGCGCATTGAGACCAAAGTGTTTTTGAGTTGAAAACCCGAAAAGGGTGGTTTAAATTTTGATTAAAAGTGGGGCATACAGTAGTCTTGTATGTCTGAATTAACAATGAGGAAGTATGCTACGTCTTGTGACATCAACAAAGTACTCTGGATCCCCTAAACACATATTGAGCTCAAAATGGTCCTTAAGAAGTTTGTACAAAGAAGCTCAGGCTGCGATATCTAAGGCACCTAGTTTTCTATCTTACCCATTTTGAATTTGCTATCTTTAATTACCTTATTCTTTCCAAGATACCCCAATTAATTTCCTTTTATTACCTTGACTATTTTTGATTAATTTAATTGTTTCGAGCTATGTTCTTAATTAATTTCCTTTTTGTCTATGATTATAATCTTTTTTAAGCATTTTGCATTGAAATAACGGTTAATGGACTAATAATATTTTCATAAAAGAAGTTTTGTATATTACTCTGGAAGCTTCTAAATAATACAGGAACCTAAAATAGGACTATTGTTTAGAACTTGCCAAACCTAAGGGTTAGAAATATTAGAAAAAAAGGAGTCTAAATTATGACTATCCTTTTGGATTTTCTGTCAAAGATTGGTTGAGCAAAAATATTGTGTCGGTGATACAACCTCAACGAATAATGAACAATGTCAACCCAAGCATTAAAAGGAGACCATTCTCGGAGGAAAAATGATATTTTGCATTCATCCAAATATCATGCATACACATCTGGTCAGGTCACCCAGAGAGTGATCAATTAATTGAACAAGTTACAAATTCTATACCCCCGAGGTGCAATGGGATGGATTGAAGAAGATACAGATCCTATGCCCCTAAATTACAGTGGGATGGATTGAAATTGATACAAATCCCATACTCCTAAGTTGTAATGTGATGGTTTGAAGATGGTACAAACCTTATGTCCTAGAGGTACAGTGGAATGGACCCTGAAGTTACAGTGGGGCAAACCAGTTGAGCAAAATGTGATTGTTTCTTTGGGTTTTCTGTCGAAAATACCAGCTGAATAAGATGACAGCATAATACGTCAGTGATAAAACCCTGATGAATATCGAGTGATGACACCTTAAGCATTAAAAAGGGATCATTCTCATAACATTTTTGCATATCATTCAAAACACATCTAGTTAGGTGCATTTTATTCATTCTGATCATAGCTTCTTGATAATTAGGCACAAGCATATGCCCATTAAACTGATTCTACAAGTCATATCCCCTAGAGGACGGTGTAACAATATCGGTGAATTCAAAAGTCTTATCTCCATGAAGTTGCAGTGGAGCAGATTGAAGATTATAGATCTTATCTCCCTAAGTAGTAGTGGAGCAGATCAACGATAGCAAACCTTATCTTTCTGAAGTTGCAGAGGGCAGGTTGAAGTTACAAGTCTTATCTCCCTGAAGTTGCAGTAGAGCAGACTGGAGATTATAGATCTTATATCCCTAAGCAGTAGTGGAGCAGATCGAAGATAGCAAACCTTATCTTTCTGAAGTTGCAAAGAGCAGGTTGAAGTTACAAGTCTTATCTCCCTAAAGTTGCAGCGGAGCAGACTGAAGATTACAGATTTTATCTTCCTAAGCAGTAGTGAAGCATATTGAAGGTAGCAAACCTTATCTCTCTAAAATTGCAGAGAGCAGGTTGAAGTTACAAGTCTTATCTCCCTGAAGTTGCAGCGGAGCAGATTGAAGATTATAGATCTTATCTCTCTGAAGTTACAATAGAGCAGATCAAAACAAACCTTATCTCCCTGAAGTTGCGGTGAAGTAGGTTGAAGGTACAAGTCTTATCTCCCTAAAGCTAAAATGGAGCAGACTAAAATCCAATTTTTATCTCCTGGAAGTTCCAGCGGAATAGATTGAAGCTATAAATTGTAGATCTTATCTCCTTGAAGTAGCAGTGGAGCAGATCGAAGACTATAAATCTTATCTCCATGTAATGGTAATGGAGTAAATTTAAGTTACCAGCATTATCCCCTTGAAGTTGCAGTGGAGCAGGTTGAAGGTACAAGTCTTATCTCCCTGAAGTTGTAGTAGAGCAGACTGAGGATAGCAAATCTTATTTCCTTGAAATTGCAGTGGAACAGATTGAAGTTATAAATTGTAGATCTTATCTCCCTGAAGTAGCAATGGAGCAGATCGAAGACGGCGAATCTTATCTCCATGTGGCGGCAATGGAGTAGATTTAAGCCACCAGCCTTATTTCCCTAAAATTGCAGTAGAGCAGGTTAAAGATACAAGTTTTATCTTCTTGAAGTTGTAGTGGAGCAGACAAAAGATAGCAAATCCAATTTCCCTGAAGTTGCAGTGGAGTAGATTGAAATTACAATTCCTATACCCCTAAAGATGCAATGGGTTAGAATGAGGCTACTTGAAGAAGATGAGCATCAAGAAGTCGAGACTCGGCGAGATCGGGCAAAATTGGTTCCTTTTAAAGTCTTTGCTCTGTTCTCGTTACACGATAACAGGCAAAGAGGGGCAACTGTCACAGACCCAAAATTAACCCAAAATTAATAAGACCCAAACCCACCTAAAACCCTAAAGCTGAAGACCCAATTCCCTTAGCCTGATCCTAGACCTAGCCCACAACCATCAGCAAACCAGAGGCCAGGTTTAGCGCCACACGCCTCACGCACGACCCCCAGCTCGCGTGCCACACGCCCCACGTCCGTGCACTCCTCCACCACGTCCCACGCCCCAGTACCTGCAGTAACAAACAGTTGTAGAAAATGGCTATAAAAGCCTCAATGTAATACTTTGTTTTGGGGGGCCACTCACGATTTTTACAAAAAGACACACACGAAACTCAATACAAAGAGCAATATGAAAACATTTTTGAATACAAAAATAGATTCAAAGTACGCCGAACAACCAGAAGAACAGTAAGCAAGAAATCAGATCTAAAGACTAAAGGTTTTTATTTCCTTTTTTTTTATATTTTTTATGTTTTATTTTTTCGAATCTTCTATATATATATTTATTTAAAATATTAAAAAAACTTATATTGTATAAAATTACACGGCGGCCGGTGACGGCGGCGCGTGGCGGTGGCCGGCCGGAATTTCGCCGGAGCCTATGGCTGGGGAAGGGTAGAATTAGAGAGAGTTGAGAAAGCTCTCCAAAATTTTTTTAAAGAATGGGTTAAAATGATTTTTCATCAAATTTTTTTTTTTTACTTTTATACACGACTAAAACGGCACTGTTTTGGGCCTTGACTCCCATGGCCAAAACGACATCATTTAAGGCCTTAACCCGCGCGCAACCTAGAGGATCCGCATGTTTTGCTTTGATGGTCTTATTGCGCTTTCGGTCCTTCCGCATTTTCTATTGTTTTAATCAAGTTTCCTTTAATTTTCAATTTTGCCCAATAATTTTTCCTTTGTTTTAATTTGGTCCGCGTCTGAACCACACCGTTTTGGAGGGCAATGATTTTTCCCATTTTGGTCCCTCCACGTTGGGCGCACATTTTAATCTGGTCCTTCCCTTCTATTTTATTTTTGTTTTGGCCCCCTAAACTTCTTTTTTCAACTCAATTTAGTCCCTCTTCGATTATTTTTGATCTTTTATCATTAAATTAGTTAATTTGAGTCTTATTATTATTATTTTTAAAAAAACTTTCTGCTTATTTCTTTATTTAAATTAAGCCTTTACTAATTTTTTTTATTTCATTTATTATTTCTTCTATTATTTTTTGCTCATTTCATTTTTATTTTATTATTGTTCTCATTATTATTGTCTTATTATATACTATCCATATTACGAACCTACTCATTTATTTATTTATGTCTTTATATACCTGCAAGGTTATGTTGCTCGTTATTATTATTGTATTTGCATTATCACTATTCACCAAGTCTAACCATTTTCGCATTTTAACCGATTTTCTATTTTAAATGTTACATTGATTTTATCTTTTATTTTTTCATTTTTTACCCAAACTCATAAAAAATGGTTTTTTTATAAAGACAATATTTCATGTTTGGAAGTTCGAGAAATTGTACCCTAATGTGCTGGGTTTCGATTTTTCGTTTGACCAAATAACTAAATATCCTTTTAAAATTTTGTCTGTATTTTCTTAAATTAAAAACAAAGCAATATTTCGTGTTTGGAAGTTCGAGAAATCGTGCCCTAACGTGCTGGGTTTCGATTTTCCGTTTGACCAAATAACCGAATATCCTTTTAAATTTCAATGCATGAGTTTTGGAAATCATGAGATGACCTTGGTATTGAGGGTTTGAAATGTCGTATCCTAACGTGCTGGATGTGATATTTTATTCCTTCGGAACATGAGAATTTCAATATCCAATTCGAATTATCCAAATATTTTTAAAGGAATTGTATTTTAACATCTTTTTAAATTTTCGACATTAGGACATTAATCAATCAATAAAGTATCAATTTTGGACGTTGCGAGGTGCTAATCCTTCCTCGTACGTAATCGACTCCCGAACCCGTTTTCTTGAATTTTGTAGACCAAAATTATTTTTTTTTATAAAACAAAATGTTTTATAAGGTGATCCAATCACACCTAAACAAAAAAGATTGGTGGCAACTCCATATATTTTAAAGTCGATCCCCATTTTTTTAAAATCTAAAAATGGTTTTGACAACCTATATTTAATTGAATATATTTTTATAAATTTATATTTTATATATTTCTAAAATAATAATAACTTAAAATATAATATTTTATAAAAATAAAAATATATAAACTTACTAAAAAATTATATCTAAAATGAGTCTAGATAAATGAGTGTCTAGATTCAGATGTATCTGAACACTCATTTGTCAAAAATTCATTGTTAATGTGCAAAAAAATATATTTTTATTAATTTATATGTATTTTTTAAAAAATATTTTTTTAATTTATATCCATCACATGGCATATTGAGAGGCCGCCATCTATCATTATTGGATTGGCGATTAGTGATATGTTAGCATAAATTAACGATGTTAGTATAAAATTGCCAACCTAAATGATAAAATACATGTTCAAATACCAATTAAGTTAAAAAAAATTAAATATCAATTAAATACTTTTATACAAATTTAAGAGTAAACTACATACAATCCAAATAAAATTTATATAGAAAATGTTGAATTCTAAAACATTAAAGAAGGAAGAATGAGTTCCTCCTTCAAGACAGCGCAATACGGGGCATAGGAAAGGAAACCAACCGACCAAACATTCCACTTTGAAAATCAAAGATAATGTTGAGAGGTGGTGTCCCTTACTTGGCTAAGCTGTCCCTATTTGAAACTAGAAAAGTGAGGCTAATGTTGTTTTTCACCCAAAAAAAAACCCCCAATATTCCTTAAATAATTCAAAACCAAGGAAGAATAGAGACAGTTTCCAGGAATCACAATCATATTTGTCTCAACTTCCAAAAAGGCATAGTGTAAAATACCATTTTCTTTACTTCTACAAATTGTTCTTCCCCAAGTTGCCTCATTTCGTTTTGTCTAATTAGAAGACTTCATGAAACAAAGCCACATTAATATAAAAAATCACTAGCCTCTCTTTTCTTTTTCTTTTTTGGATAATAGGTTTTTGAAGATTAAATTTACAACCTATCTTCAGTTAGGATTTCATTTTAATGGTTACTCAGTTTAAATTGTATTTAAATTTTATTTAATGCTTAAACTATATTAAACTATAAAAAGATCATTGGATACAAATAAATATATATATATATATATATATATATGTTGATGTAGTGATACAATAAAGAAGAGATATGGAGGAGAGAGTGGTTATGCTATTGGAGGTTGGTTCAGTCAAAGTGGAGACTCGGAGATTATAAAAAGTAGAGGTAGAGTAAACTTTGGAGAGTAGAAGTTGAGAATATTTGGGTGTAAGCTAGTGTATCTGTAGAGTCGTTTCCTTCTTCATCGTTCTTGGAGGTATTTATAGACTGGTCTCGTGCAAGATGGTGCTAACATGCGAACTTGTCATTTAACCATCATTGCAGAACATGTGGGGCAGATGTGCTGGATGGAATGAGGATGTCACTCATTCTGATTTGACGGTATATAGTAGTTGAACCCACACGAGATTTGGTGCCCAACGATATCACGTTCCTAATAAATGGTCGAGGGGCCTTGGGCAGCGAGTTGTTCCTGCTTGTCTGGGTTGTTAGAATGGGAGGTGAAACTTGAGAGTGACCCTTTCGATTAGTAACTGTTGGACTTACTTTTCAAGCAACCTTTTGGCTTGCCACATGTCCTTATTCGGGTAAGGGATATAACAATATATATTAAATGAAAATTTAAATAGAGGAAACAATTTGGATTATCAAAATTTTATAAAAAAGTCCATCTTAATTCGAGTTAGAGTGGGTTAACCGTAATAAGCCTATGTAAGACTAATAATACTTGATGAAGATTGCTTGATTTTCCATGAATGTAACAAGGAAGATAGGAAAAAGCCTAAAATCCCAGGACTGTGGAACATGGCATCCATTACGGGATAAGCAACAAACAATTCCACAAACACAAGAGTGAAAGGTATTCATGCGGCTTATATAATTCGGCAAAAGAAGATAAGAGTGGACAACAATTTATGTGAACACTGTTCATAATAGTGTATTGCTTTCTACTGCCACTACGAAATCCGGGACCGACATGTTTTTATTGACAAATTTCATCCCTGATCGATTGTTTTCGGCATATCATTCCAAATGCCACTACCCATTGATCCATAATAAATTTTCACAATATATTTAAGCAATGAATAAGACAGAAACAAGATACATTGCTTACTTCTTTTTCATATTATGGGGCAAAAGGCCCATTTTTGTTACCCAAAACCCAGATTAGGAAAGTTGAGAGGCATCCACTTTGGACAAAAGAATGGGATGAATTGGACTAGCTTTGTTTATTTTTGTCCCAAAAAGGGAAGGCCATTTTTTGTTATTACCTTTGTTTTTCTTGACTTTGAGTTTCAAAATCAATTAGTATTGACATAGTGGAGTTATCGGCAATCCTTGGTGAAGCGTTCAAACTTTCAGTTTACATTCCGGGCTAGATCCCTGAACAACCCTAATCCCAGGGTTGAGCTCATGGGATCATAGTAATAATAATAGTAGTAATATCACCTGCATTGACACAAATTTCTTCAACTGCAAGCATTCATTTTATACCTGCTAATATAATAGGATCAAACTGTTTAAGTTGATATTTAACACAAGTATAGCGCGGGGAAATAAGTATCAACACACGTACTGAACACATATATTTAATCGAAAATGAAAATTCAAAGAAACCGTTTTTGGCTAGGCATTGGGATGAGGCATACCGTATGCTTTGCATTGCAGAAGCTACGTTCCGACTTCCGATGAAACCCAGAACATAAAATTGAAAGGCTCATGCAGTTATATAGACAGTGCAAATCCCATTTCAATATCAAATCAGACCATATTGTACTACAAGTCTACAATGCATTCATTTTGAATCAAACATAAAATTCAACATGATTCACTTCATCGAAACAAAAAGGGTTAAGATCATCGAGGGGCTTTCTTCTTACCAGCAATGGCAACTCTCTTACCCTTCAAAGTCCGGCAATTGTTTTTGGTGTGCTGTCCTCTACAAGGCAATCCCTGAATATGGCGAACCCCTCGGTAGCACTGAATCTCTTTCAATCGCCGTATATTAAGAGCATTGAACCGCCTCTGCAAATTGAAATTGCTTATTAATGAGCGTTCATGGTTGCAACTCTTTAAAACAAGACAGAAGGACAAAGGCAAGTTACCAAGTCGCCTTCAATCATATATTTGGAGACTTCATCACGAATCGTAATGAGCTCTTCCTCCGACAAATCTTTGGTGATTTTGTTCTCCATTTGGAGATCACATAGGATTTTACGAGCCCTCGTACGACCAATCCCATGGATGTACTGCAGAGAGAATTCCACTCTCTTGTTGTTTGGAATTTCCACTCCGCCAACACGAACGCATACAATGCTTAGACCATGATGCTAATTGATTCAAACCATTTTCACCAAGAATTTAGCTTCCAAACTCATTAAATTTCGGGTGAAGTGAACTATAGGAAAAGCACAAAGTTTTGAATTCTACAATTGGAATATGACTTAAAATTTCCCCTTTTTATCAACAATTAAGCATACTAAGAATTTGAATATGAATTTTCCAAATATACGGAACCTTGCTTTGCCCAAACCCTAAAACCTATTAAGCCTAAAGCAACAATCTAGCAAACCAAACTAATTTCCATTTGTCATGATTGAAAATTTACGACGACAAGCAAAAATGCGCAGAAATAGTAAGATTTCAGCCAGCAATGGCTTTATCTTTACGATTTTTATTTTAATTCAAGGAAACTTCAACAAAAGGTCAAGCGGTTAAGTTGAATAAAATTGAACAGAAATGAGAAGGAAATTTACCTTGGGAGGGTTTGAAACGGGGAGGGAAGCAGTGTTGGAGAGAGACATAGAGCTTACTTTGTTGCATATAAAGGAGAGAGAGGGTGCAACGGGCATCGCCAGGGTTTGCGCCATTTTCCTTTACAATTTTCTCGGTATCCAAACAGAGTGAGAAGAAGAGCTTCAGACGTTGGTAGGAACTCTTATCCTCTTCCCCGGAAACAAACATTAAAAGTACTCGCTCCCCTGCAATGGCCACGTTTTCGTGGGCCTAAAATCAACTGGGCAATACTGAATGGCCCAAAACCAAGCCTGAAAATGGGCCTTTTACTGATGGGGACTAGTCCAAAATTGGATATTGGGTTTTTGCAAAAGGGGTTTATACAATTGGACTGGCTTGGGCTTTGATTGGAGTTTTGACTAAACAAATCTTTTTAGGTCCTAATGCGCAAAAACCGATGAAATATTTGGGGACAATAAGACAAGGTTGGGTCCTTGAATTGTATGGAGTGGGGGAATTGAGAGTCGAGCACATCCTGAAATCTCTCAACAAAAGAGTTTTGCAACTTGGAAATGTCAGCTTACCATAATGTTGTTTGTCGTCCTGCTTACCTATCCTGTTGGTTTGGCCGACCCGCCAGTTGTAGTAACTATCTGCTTCCATGTTTTTGTATTAACAGTGCCGAGAAGTTGGCGCTTTGGTTTTTCGACTACTCCCAACTTCTGTCGTAACTTGCTTTGTTAACATGTCAACCACTTGTCCACGAGCAGGCTCCTTACCAACAATAAGTTGTAATCAAAATATTTAAACTTTGAGCCATGACCAGATTTGCAAAAACGACCACTGTACTTGGATTATCAAAAAAATGAGAGAAAATAGGAGGGAGTAGGGAGATTCTCATATGTTAAAAATCGACTATCCAAACAAATAATAATAATTTCCCTGAAATTACTTAACTTTAATTTTATCACATGCACAACACTAACAAGTCTAGAAAGGGCTTACAAAGATGGAAGCATCAGACTTATGTTTTTAGAATATGCTCTGATATTTTAATCAGTGGGACATCACAGCGTTTCAAAGGGCTAAGAAATTAAGTATTGGACCATGCCAAACAACTATAAAAGGCATATTTATTACCGTTTGTAACTATTAGACAAAGTGAACCCACCAAAATGTCCATGCATGTAGAGGTCTAGATTTTTTATAGTTTGGGTGGATCCAACTCATCCCAATTTCCATATCTTTTAACATAACTATTCAGTTTTTATATATATATACATATAAAATACATAAATATATCATCTATAGTAAACACGTTCAAGAGCTAAATAAATAACCCAACCATTGGATAGGTATGTAAGTTAGGGAGAAAGGATTGTCTAAAACTGTGATTTCATGTCATTCGTATCACTTTTCAATAGAAGAATGACAAATCAGATTTCTCTTCCCAATTTTTAATTGAATTTGAATTTTTTCAGGAGTTGAAAACCAGGAAAAAAAAATCTGATTTGTCATCCTCCTATTGGAAATGAATAAGAATGACGTGGAATCACAGTTTCATACAATCCTTTCTTGTAAGTTGAGACGGAGCAAAAATAATTAGACCTTTTATAAAATGGTAACGTAACTTGAATATGATTAATAGAAATAAAGAAAGCAAATGATAATGAAATATTTGAAAAGAGAAAACAAAACACAAAAAGACAATGAAGTAGCAACTGGTCCACCCACTTGCTCCGCCATATACATATGTATATAATTCTATCATCCATAGGATTTGCTTTCGTCCTTCTACACTTTTTCTATCTGACAAATTTGAAGATATTACCCAAAAGGAAAATTCCTTATCAATGGCTTAGAATATAAAAAGATTATCAACCTGGAAGTCTCTAACATTACTATACTGACAGTCAAGTTTGGCGTTTTGAGGACACTAATTTCAATTGGTTAGTTAAACTTGATTATCATCAACATTATAAAACATTTGATGACAAGATGTTTTTAAAGACGAAGCTAGAAATATTGTGTCGGGTTTGAAATAAAATTATAATTTTTAAAAAATATATATATATCATAAAATATAGAACACAAAATAATTAACCCTTACAGAGCCAAAATGACTTCAAAAGGGACCAACAATCACATCCTTTCAGTATATTTTTAATCCATTGGATCAATTATATAAGAACGGCTTAACCCTTTTCTTTAAAAATAATACAGACCGTTTATTTATTTATTATGTTATTATAATAAGTAAAAAAAGAAAAAGCAACTTATTATATATAAGCACATGTGATGGTGTTAGGAGAGTGACAGCACAAATTGCTGTCCTTGGCTGCTAGACATTGGAGCACTAAATAAATAAATAAACATATAAGCAAATACTTGTAATTAATAAATTATAAAATGTTATTATGATCCAAAGTCTTTGGAGATAATGCTCAAGTTGTGGACTTTAATATTGATACTCTAATGTCTACCCTACCAACGAACATGCCCACTTTCATTTTGGAGATTAAAATTAACCAACTATCCCTTTTAATATTAATTCCAGCAATTGGACTCTAATTGTTAAAATTTGCAAGCCTAGTTTTAATTTAATTATATATAATATGTAAAAATAATAAAAAAGATTTTTTAAAATTAATTTAACTTCTAGCTTGTGCCAAATATAAAAGGAAAAAATGGCATCCATCATCAAGGGCAAAGTCAAAAAAATTTTGAGAGGGCCGAAATTAAATTGTATATTTTTACCATTTTAATAATTTATATCTTTATAATTTTAAAGGATTAAATCAAATTTTTATCATATTTAAATAAAAATTTTCTATTTTGGACCACCGTCGATCATAGCTAGATAATTAAATTAAATTAAAGTATATTGTTTTATAAAAGTCAAAGCCACTTTTTGTATTTGATAATAATAGAAAAAAAGTGCAAGTCTTGTACTAAAATTTGTGTATCTACCAAAATTTTATATAATTAAAACATTGTAGCAACAAATAAAAGAAATAAAAAAGTATGGGTGTTTTACTAAATAACACGATATTTTATTCAGGACATCATCTAATGATGGATGTGGATCATAACAGTGTGAATTATATAAAAACAACTATGAATAAATTTAAAAAAATTATAAACCCTAAGGTCCAATTTCGGAACCATTTGTCAGAATCTGCGTGATTGATGCAACATATGCCCACAGTGCATAAACTGGAAAATATGGCTCAATTTAATATGTTATCTCGCATCATTCTGCACCTTTTTAACTTCTAAATAATTTAAATTAGGGTTTAGTTTCCACAACTTGGATTAAAATAATTAGATTAAGATTCATTTAAATGTATACTGACAAAACAAGTAATGTAGAAAACTTCATAAAATATTTGAGATTCATTAGACCTCCCAGGAATCCAATTTATTTCAACCAACAAAAAATGTGTTATAAACACCACAAAAATAATTAAAATACAATATAAATTACTATACACAAATAATTAACGGGTAAAATAATTTTATACATTTTTGTAAATATTTTAATAATTTAATCATTGAATTTATTAATATAATTAAATTTTTCATGTATATAAAATATTAACAAATCGAATAAAAATATCATTTATATTAACATATATTGAACAATTGAAATTTTTTTAATTTACCCTCAAAATTGACGTGTATAATTTATATTATTGAAACATGAAATATGACAGTTAAATTATTAAAATATTATAAAAATAATATATGTAATTATTAAATAAAGTAAAAATGTATAAAAAGATAGGGTTGGAAGAGATGAGGTGAGGGACATCATGAAATGATTTGCTGGTTTGATTCCAACTTGGTAATTGGAACATGCATTATTAATATAAAAAGGGAAGCAGGGAGGAAAGATAACGTGTAAAAGGACAAAAAGAATAGAGGGGGGAAGGGAGCGCGGAAACTAAACAAAGGCAAAGGGGTGACCCTTGGACGTTCTAAGAACCAAATCCCCATGCATGCATTTAGCTGTATTTAAATTAGAGGGTCAGTCAACATACCATCCTTCTCTCAAGCGCCGCGTTCAATTCTAAACCTACCCGGGTCCCATATTTTTCACGCTTATTTAATATCACACTTTCCCTCTATAAATCGCAAATTTTGATAGGAGACAAGGGCGAATTTACAGGCCGATAGAGGTCTCGACCTCCTTAAAATGTAATATTATTATTTAGGTTTTTAAAATTTTTTAAAAATTTTAAATTAGTAAAGGTAAAATTACACTTTGGTTCTCTTAAAATTATAAAAATTCAATTTAATCCTTTAAAAATTACAAAGATATAGACTATAAAAAATTAAAATTTCATTCGGCCTCCCTACAAAATTGTTCTGGCTTTGCCCTTGATAGGAGAAGCCATTTTTTTAAACAGTAGGGGAGACAGAGCGAATGGACTTTTCTCTTTAAAGGATATAAAATACTTTTGAATAATGTTTGCTTATCCTATCTGTTAACAAGCTTTGACTGGGGAAGCATCTCAATACAAACAACATAATAAAGATGAACAAGAAAATAAATGCTTCTTTCTCTTGATTTCCAAGTCTAGTTCAAGCGAGCGTATATATGGAATACTAGGACTAATAGACTAATAAATCATTCACAAACCAACTTCTTAAAACTGACTCAACAACCTAACAATTGTTAACATTTGACCATTGACTAATAACTCTAATATTCAACTCATTCCTTAACAACTCGAAGTTGGTCACGAAATTAAAAAAATGTAGGTTGAGTTAAGGGCTTGGTGAGGATGTCAGTAGTCTGTTCACTAGAAGGAACATAGTTGACAACCAATTGACCTACAAGAACTCATTCCCTAATAAAGTGAACATTAATTTCTACATGCTTCACTTGAACATGATGAATTGAGTTTGTTGTCAAAGAAATTGCAGTAGTATTGTCACACCACACAATAGGCAAACCAATACAATCAACTTGAAGCTCCTTTAGTAGTTGCTCAACCCACAATAATTTAGACACACAATTAGCCACACTTCAATATGCTACCTCAAATGTCGATTGAGAGACTACAGCTTGCTTTTTGGAACACCATGACAACCACCCAAGAAAAATTGTAGCCAGACGTAGAGCAACTATCTTCAGGGCAAGAAGCTAATCAACATAAGCAAAAGCATTCTAGTTTCAAAGAGTCGAATTGTTTGTAGAAAAGAGTCAAGTCCAACGTGTCTTTGAGATACCGGTGAATCATCTTAACAACCTGTCAGTCACGTCTAAGAAAGCATTCATAAATTGACTTATTTTGTAGACATAATATGCAATGTATGGGTGAGTAAGACACACTATTGCAAGGCAACAACTATCTATCAATACAAATGAGCATCAACTAGAAGACGACCTTCAGATTGCTGAAGCTTACAAGCACAAACCATTGCAGTGGGAGTGGATGAAGCATTTATTATAGAGGCTTGAGCAAGTAGATCAATTATGTACTTTCATTGATGCAATCGTAACCCATGTTCCTCACGTTGAACTTTCACACTAAGAAAATAACTGAGCTCACCCAGGTCTTTGAGAGAAAATATAGAATTCAATTGTGTAACAGGAGCTAAAATCTCTGTCTTGTTGGTGCCAGCAACAATAATATCATCAACATATACCATAACAAATAGCTTAGCATTACCATAAGATCAAATGAACAAGGAGTTGTTAGTACGAGAAGATGTAAATCCCAAAATGAGTGACTAAAAAACTTTTAATTTTATCAAACTAAGCTCTGAGAGCCTATAGTAATCCATATAACACTTTATGTAACTTGCATACGAGTTGTTGACCATTAGCACCTTCAACCTCAAACCTAGGAAGTTGACACATGTAGATGTCTTTAGTAAGTTCCTCATTGAGAAATGCATTATTGATGTTTAGTTGTTTAAGTGGCCAATTGTGATTAACCGCAAGAGCCAAAGCAGTTCGTATAGTACTAGCCCTTTTAACCAAGCTAAACAGCTCATAATAATCATAGTTTATCACTTAAGTATATCCTTTTGCCACCAACCTAGATTTATATCGAGCTACTGAACCATTGGGTTTCCTCTTGACCTTGAACAACCATTTACGTCCGATAAGCTTCTTTCTTATAGAGGCAACACTTGCAGTGACTAAGTACAATTCTTGAGAAAGGTATCTAATTCCTCATTCATAGCTTGTTGCCAAACATGATGCTTTATCACCTCATGCACATTTGCAGGTTCAACTTCCTCGTGTGCAGCAATTGTATAGACCTTAAGCTTACCAACCTTGGTTGTTTTAATCATAGGATGTTGATTAGACACTGAAGGAGTAGTAACAAGTACTTTGGTAAAGACAATAGGTGTTGTTTGTTGGAAAAAATCTGATTTGAAAATGGTTTTCTTGCACAGCAGAAAATAATTTTTTTTTGAAAATCGACCCAGTTTGTGATATTTATAGCAATAAATCATACTGAAATCGTACATATACTTTCGAATAGACAGATCCTTATCGTTTTCGACTTTCAACCAAACAATCTTCTCTGCTATACTCATACCACGAATTGCTTCGAATGTGGGCTTGAACGATTCGAAGAAAACACAGAAAATAGAAATAGTTTTATTTTCTTTTAGGGTAAAAACGAAAAATTCTCTCTTCAAATAGAAACCGAAAAAATGTTATTTCGAAAAATATATTTAATTCTTAGAGAATAAAAGTCTCTCTATTTTTTGGCAGAATAACGATATCTAAAAATTGTATTAATAGCCCTACTAGTGCCATCTATTTATAGTGAGAGAAAATATAACCATTATTGAATTAGAGAAGTTTATTTCAACTAGAAAAATGAAATCCTAATTCTACTAGGATGTAATGGGCGACAACCCTAGTTAAATATACTTGGGTTTGTCGTCTCACTTTATTACATAAGGGGTTTTTGGGCCTCTTCTATATCGGATCCAATTACAAGTACTTCCCACATTTTAACCTAATACTTTATAATTTGATCCAACTCAATATTTTTCTTCTATTTTTCAAAAATAAACTTTAATATTTATATTAAATAAATTTCTCATCCCAATTTTATCACTGGTAAAAATTATGACAATTTTACCCCTAATAAAATTTTTGAAAAAATATATTTAATATTTTATTATTCAACTTATTCACTATGATTGTAAGGTTTATTTTCATTTTTGGGCCTTAAAATAGCTCAAAAATATAAACTTAATCTTTTGATCATTTTTTGAGAAATCCTTATTCATTTCTAAATGAATTTGTTTCTCATTTTCATTTTCATTTCTATTTTCATTTTCATTCTGAAGAAAATCACATTAATTTCTAAATGATTTCATTTCTCCATTTTCATTTTCATTTTGGAGAAAGCCTTAATCATTTCCAAATGTTTCCTATTTCTCCATTTCACTATTTCTATTCATTTCTGTTCATTTGATTCAAATGTAATTCATTTATGGTTTAAATAAGTTAGTGGAGAAACCGATTGGACATATGCAATTGATGCTTAAATGATTTATAATTAAGTTCCAGCTTTTCGCCTACTAATTATAAACCCATTTAGTGACGAAATCATTCCACTATAATATCATAATTGAGCTCTCCCAAACGACATACCATTATAAAAATAACTCGATTATTGCTTGTCCAATAACTTTGTCATAAGTGTGTTACTCTCATAGGATATCCTTAATCTTTTTGGGATAATATCTGTTCTCCCAATATGATCCTATTTTATCTTATGGTAACATTACATCTTCCTTCATGGAAAGTCAATCACTATGAAATAGTGATCAAGTGTTCCATCACAAAGACGAACGACTCGTGACTACGTTTACTTTTTATTAACCATGTAATGCCAATAAGAGGATACCATTTACCCATGTCTTGAGCTATGAATTTCACTTTTATGAATGATGCTACATACTGCAGAAGTCGTATACCCAACGCCCTAGCTTTCGATTCCTTATCTATTCGAACTCTGGCTTTCACTACATCAAAGTGTATGAGTCACACATATGTAGTTTGTCATCCACTCAAGATTTAGGTATGTCATACTATAAACGTCACAAGTGAATAAATCCATAAACGGATTCAAGATCTATTTTTCTTGGGTTTAATTTGATGTATTGTCAGTCTAATTAGTCACATCTATGTCTTTATCTTTTGGGAGTCATCCACTCCGATGCCCAAGACAAATCATCTTTCCAATTGGACTTGATAGACGACATAATAGTTTTTCGATCGGTTTGTTCTTTTTTTATTAGACTAAGACCATGTTTAGGTTCGTCTACTAATATAAGTTGTCTTTCCGTATTACAATCTGACCACATAATACTACTTAGTATTATTTAAACATGTAACACCCCAAATCTGGTGGGTCTAAAGTTTTGGGCGTATAGTAGTAAATAGCCTGTCTGGCGTGGTAATATCTATCTAAATGATTATTTTGGCGTATACATGTGGGTGTATAGTAATTGCCACTTGAGTTAGTAAGAATTTGACTTCCTGATATTATGTTATATTAAAGAGAAGTTCATGTTAATTGATAATAATGAATATTTGCCAAAGGTATAGTACGTCTGATTTGTCTAGAATACTGTGCTAGTTAGATTTTAAGTAACTTGATTAGAACTCAACTAGTTAACCTAGCTTGATAATTTTGATTGCAATGTGCTTATTTATATTTCCCTCAAAAACTGTAGCCTTTAAGAAGGAAAGTTCTGAAATGTCTGATGTAACACTTGATTTTAGAAGGTTCTGAAATTGACGGGTAAATCGAGTAGTACTTTGAGTGGTGTAGTGCTATCCGCCCAACAGATGCTTTTGACGTGTAAAAATAGACACATAGCATGTATTATTATTGCAAGGGATTGTCTTAGAAATGATAAATTGTTAAAAGAAGGAGCTTAGTTATGACACCTCAAACCCTATTGGGACGAACCGATTCGAATTCGAAGCATTCGAAAAATATACCCAAAACTACTAGACTTGGTTTAGGGATATTACATTATTAATGTATTTTGGATAATTGGGTTATCACCGAAACGGATTATGCGCTAAGTTGTTGTTTACGGTCTTGGTTACATCCTAACATGATGATGAGGAACGAACGGCGGATTGGACCCTAATATATATAATGCTAAATTTTCGTACATGTTCCTTTAGTTGCAAACCATGAGCATTGTAGATAAAAAAAAGGATTGCCATAAGGACAAAGGTTATACATGTAGATAATCAGGTTAAGAAAAAAAGGAGTTGTTCCTCTTCATTCTCTAAGAAGTATTCTTAGTCTAGATCTAAATCAACCTAAGCATTTCCTTATTTCATTGAAACTAAGTTGTAGATCTATATCTTTATTTATGAATGCTCTATGACAAAGTAAGATTCACGACCCTACAAATTATGTTATGAGTGAGCAAATATGTTTAATTCGGTAAGATGTATGGTATAAGGCCTTTTGGGGATTTTTATTATTAGAGATGACAAAAAAATAAGTATATGAATAGATCTTGATAAGTTTCCTTGTCCTGTAGAATTAGTTTCTACCGATTGATTAATGGAGCTTAGAGTTTAGAGTTATAGAAGGTGAAAGTTAGGTGAATACCTAAGCTGACCTTTGCATGCGTGTTATGCATTCGAGAAACTTTAGTGAAAAAAGATAAAACCATGAGATTCAGGTTAGAAAAGTCAGAGGGGATAATTTTGATGAGACATGTATGATTTATGGACTTGTGTGTATGGTTTGCATGAAATCTGATGGTCTAACTGTGTAGGAATATAAGGTTAAATGATGCTTGTATTTGAAGGGTTGAAAGGTGTACATATGTCTAGAAAAACATGAATATGTCTTTCATGTATAAGTTAATGTATGATAAGTTTATTTTTATTTTCGGAGTTGTCTAAAGGGGTCTATCGAGACTTTAAACACAACCTTTGAAAGGAAGTCCATGGTAATGGCACCATAATTGTGTAAGACCATGCTGGTGGGCTATGGCATCATATGGAAAGACCGTATCGTGTAAGACCATAACTGATGGGTTATGGCATCATATGGAAAGAACTGAAAGAAAGTTATTACTTATGGGGTTTTCTGCGTGACCCAAGATAATGAGGGGCAAACCTCGTGTAATGTGAATCTAGATGAATCCCTATTATAAACACATCAGAAAAAGAAAGCCTTTGTGACAATTTATGAATATGGAAGCCTTTATGGTGATTTATGAAAGGAACACCCCTGTGGCGCATTCTAAAGAATTAAGGTCCTAATGACAGTACGAGGAAGAGATGCCCTTGCAGCAGATTGTGAAGAAACAACTTCTATGGTGCATACAGGATGGGCTACTTATGTGGTGTAATTTGGAAAAGGTTGGCAATGACAAACCATGAAGGACGTTTTTACAACGAACTCTGTATTGTGTACCCGTCATGATTTATAATGTCCTTAAATGAAAACAGTAAAATCAGTAAGTATGAATCGTATCTGCGAATACTCTGGTGAAGTATATGATATGAATGAGATTTTACCAAGATAAGGAATCAAGAAAACATAATGAAGAAACGAAAATGTACTTTGAAGATGAATGCAAGTATTGTACGCCCGAAAGGGAGTATTAGTAACCTGTGTATATGTCTCTTTCTAAAACTCGATGGAGTATGTCTTAGAGATTGAAGAATGTAGGTAAGGTTGCAAATGTGCTGAAGAAAAGCAAAAGGACCCTAGAGTAAGATATGGAAACAAACTCGAGTTAAGGAATGGTAATTGAGGAAGTAACCGCTAGAGGCAAAATAAAAAATAAAGAGTGATGAGACGTTCATTGAAACATTTAATGCAACGCACCAAAATAATTCAAGTAAATGAGGGTTATCTCACTACATTCTTTTGAACTTACCTCTATATGTGTTATGTTTTAAGTGGGTCTTTAAGAGTCTTTGCCTGGAGGGATGACGCCAGAGCTACGCCAAAGGAGTGGCGAGATGGGCTATTGTGCATACAGAGCGAGTTTGGGTTGGCGTGGTCGAGTTTTTCGTAATAAATTCAAATAATGTAATCAAGTTATAAGATTTGTTTATAAGCCCTTATAATTGAGATCCCTTGTATAATGATTGTAGTTGTTCGTTGAATATCCATTTGTATTTTGGTTGAAAGATTAAGTAAATAGGATGTAATACTTGAAATTTTGTACGAGTAAATCAAGTGTAAGTCTGTAATAGAGTGGTAACACTCGAGGTCTGGATCCGATCGAATCGAGTTTAGGGCGTTACATGTGACACTTATTAAATTCCACTAAATAAATGGAGTCATATTTATATGTGAGAGATGAGTTCTGAAAGAGTTTTTCTTTCTTCTTCTTCCTTAAGTGGTATTTATTGATACCTTCTTAAACTTGAATATATATTACATCGATGATGTAAAAGCTATGGTTTTCTTATGATCAGTGATTATTTTGTATTAGGGTATATATTTTAGCTCTATATATTAAATTCTGAATTAGTAAATCTATATGTGGTAATTGAATAGTAAGACTGTAAGTATAAGGTTTCTATATGAGATTGTCAACGATTAATATGATAAGTTATTTGTATATATTAAAGTAGTAATAGTGAAGTTATGTTTCTAAGAAGTGGTTGCTGCTGGTTCGAGATGAATACCTAGATCTGGAGTTTCAAACTGCAGTAAGAATCAAATGAGTCTCTACTTTGACTTACATGTATATTGTTCATATTGAAGTATATCTATATGAAAGTGATCAAATTAGAAACTAGAAATCATGGACAATATAGTATGAATATGATACTTATACAACTATAGGAATAAAATGATGATTAAATTAAAATATAAGTTAGTCTGCTGAAAAGTAACTTCTTTGGGATGTATGAAAAGTGTTATGAAACTATGAAATATTGGGTCTGGGATGTGTCTGGTTCGTAAAGTTTGTAAAGTAAGTCAATTCACTGCGGGGGTCAATAAGGAAGCCCATTGGGATTGTAAACACAAACTCTAATATGAAACTTTGAAGGAAAAATTCCATGGCCATGACATACTTTGAAAAAGAACTATTGAATGACATTTTATCTAATGGGGTTCTCTACGTGTCCCAAGGCGATGATGGGCAAACATCACTCAATGTGAGTTTAGGTAAATCAATATCGCAAATACGATGATTTTGGGATGTCTATGTTGCATCCTATCAGCCTTTATGGCGTACTCTGAATGAATCACCTTTGTGGCGTACTCTGACTAGATTGCTTTAGAGCGTATTCTGTAATAAAGATTTATTGTGCACTTGATATATCATTTGTTGGCCTCTAATATGTTTTGTGAAGTTTACTGAGATAGTGAACAAGAGATTCTGTATGATTGTATGTATGTTATGCTCTGTTAGGCTTACGTGGCATGAATTGTCATGTGGTTGAATATAAAAAAATAGAAAAAAAGTAATTATTATTGTACTTTTCTATTTTAGCTTTTAAAAATATAAAAAGGTGATAATATATTATATAATAAACATTAAAATATTTTGGTGATATATTTATAAATTATTTTTATATTTATTTATACGTCAAATGTACTACGACAATATTAAGGAAAAATAATAAATATATGAGATGTGAGAAAAAAACAATAGTTAATTCAATAATATCAGCCTTATCTTGCTATTCTTATTTTGCACACATGTGATTATGAAAACACATAAATGTTAGTGTCGAGATTATATTTCTCAATTTTTTGTTTTCGTTTATGAATAAAATTTATAGTATGTCATAATATAATTATTAATAAAATTCAGGTTGGTAAATCCACAATGACCACTTTCTTTTGACTTCATTGGGAAATCATGTTTTCTGATTTTTGTTTGGAAGTAAAAATGAGTGTTTTCAAAGGCATTAATCTAATAATCTAATTACCCATGAACAAAATAATCCTTTGAGTTAGATATTTTAGCCGAGCTCTTAAAATTATTTGGAAACCAATTTCTATATAGAACATGATAAAAGAAGATTTTTTTTTTCCTCTCTCAAACTACAACACCCTTGATTTCTCTATGTACATCGTTTTCCCAACAACTTTACTACGTTATAGGAAAAATTAATAAGAATACAATAAAAAGAACAGTGACTAAAAAACATTTAAACATCTCCAAAATTTCCTTAAAATATCAATAAAGAATCATTGACATCATACTCCATCTTCTCTAAGTTAGGTTGCACGGCGAACTGGATCATCGGCGACGGCCCACAAGCTAATGCAAAGGTGTCACCGGAGCCCTTCGGGATGTGATCTCTCATTACACTTTCCGTGATAAAACCTGTGCTATATTGCCATCCTTCCCTTATAGATTCTTGTACAACGTACCATACTTTTAACCGATCATGCTTCTTAGCCCAATTGTCGAGCTCCTCTTTCAGCAAAATGTCGTCCTCAGTTCGGTTTGCGTACACAACATACATCTCGGTCTCGTCCTTGGGGTCCTTTAAAATGGTTTGGATGACTTGATAAATGGGGGTGATCCCCGTTCCACCAGCTAACATTGCTAGTTTCTTGGCAAATTTTGGTTTGCCGTGAACTAAAAAGTTACCCTGACCGGTGTATTCGATATGACCTAAAGGACCCTTCACGTCTAGTGACGAACCGAAGGGGAGAGAGTCCAAATATTGTGACATGAGGCCACCGTTAGGGAATTTCGGGTGCAACCCTTTGAAGTAAATTTTAACGACTAGATCAAAGTGGCCAACTTCATCAATGCTACTGGTTGGGGTGTAAGCTCGCATGCAAAGCTTATCATCAATGGTGGCACACAAAAATATGTGCTTCCCTACAGGTAATCCGAGCACTTGATCTTCCGAGGGCAACGTGAATCGGAACCGACGAACGTCATGGGAGATGATTGTTTTTTCAATGAGTTTACATGGGATTTTCTCACGTGGAACAAGCGCCACATGTCTTGTGGGCGCAATTTCTTTAATAGGAGCTAAAAAGCTCATGTTGGATGCTCCATGCACAGAAGTATTAGGCGAGGACCCCGCCGAGTCGGAAACATAACCTGACGTCAACAACTCACCAATTCGATAATCTTCTAGCATTTTCTTGGCTTTGTCGGAGTGAATGGCGTCGAACTCCTCGGTGCAGTCGGTTCCGGCATTGATGATAATACTATCGGTGCCACCAGGGTGATCCTTAAGGAACCGAGTGCAATTATAGATGTTACCATGGACAACGATCCAAGCCGAATCAGCAGAGTTATGTTTCTTGACCTCGGACATTGAAAATGTTTTGGAAGCAGTGTTCATGAAAGGAGAAGAGACACTCTTCTTTATGGTTGGGTTTTCGGGGTGTCGTTCCTTACCCATCCATCCACCAGATTGGTTGCCTGGCAGTGTCGGGTGCTCGAAAACAATCCCAATTTCACCTTTGTGTGGCTTACACACATTTGTTTTTACACGGAACCAACAGTTGTTCATCATTCCCTGTTACATATGAATTATTAAACCCATTAATTTCATTGGTAGGGAATAAAGAACAAGAATATAAAGCATTTTATTCTTTTAAAAACATGTTAAAAAAGTGAAGTGTAGGGTGTTACCATAAGATTCCAAATGAGCTTTTCGGGCTGGGTGTTATTGGTCTCATCCCAAGCTCGAACCGCTATCTCTTTGGCACCCAAAAGGTCAAGCACTTCGACCTCAAGCGACCAGAAGCACCAGCACCAAAATTTACCGTATTTGTTAGGCTTTTCGGGGTGGTCCAACATGCACACTTGCCAAGTTTCACCACTGTCCATTGTTACTTCTACACGTGTTACCTTTTTCCCACCGCCTGCCATCAATTTTACACCAACATAAAACACATTTAGCTATGGGATGATTAACTTCATTTCCATTACTCTTTAAAAAAAAGAAAAAAAAAGCTGATTCTCATTGTCCAGAACTTGCAGTCACAAGCACACAAGTTTCAATCCAACTACTTAGCTTTGACCTTAAATCTAGTCCAATTTTACAGAGGTGCGTGGACCTTAGTTAATAGCCAACCATGTTGGGGACTATAGCACGTATAGTTGGAATCCAATTGGAGGAAAAAGACCAGAAGATTCACTTTGTAAAAACAAAGTTTCTAACTCACCCGAAAATGAATAGCCCTTCAGAGTGTACGGCCTCTGAGTTGTCCACGAGTTGATTGGTAGGATCTCTTCATGACAAGGTGTCGTTATCACCGAGTTGATGTTTAGCTCATTGATGACATATTCCGGCTTATACCACCAAGCTGCAAACATTACATCAGCATGTTTCATTATCAAAACACCGAATTTCCTATAGAAAATAATTTTATTGCTCAGTAAAAAAATTAAAAACATTTTTAATACCTTTAGCGTTGGCTAGCTCTGAATCAACATGAGAAGGAAGTACCTTATTATCTTTATAATGATAAAAATTATCAGATTCTTTTGTTGTAACAATGATTCGTTTCAACCATTTCACCATTCTCCCACCAATGAACCCTGGTATAATGATCCGAACAGGGAAGCCATGGTCCGGGGTTAAAAGTTCCCCGTTTTGCATGTAAGCTAAGATAATATCCCGAGCTGGGTCCATGGCAAATTCCTTCTTGATGCTGGTTCCATACTTGGATCCGCCGCCGCCGGGCAAATGCTCAGCCCCTTCGAAACACACATTGAGGGCGCCATGTTTCTTGCTATAGATCCCACATCGTTTGAGCACATCACGCAATGGTACACCTCTCCACATCGACGTAGAAATCCCCGAAGCTCCCCAATTAAAACCCACCGTCGGTTTGATCATATTTTGTTCTTTACGACGATTCCCAGCGCAAACTAAGGTAACCGGGAACTCACGACTTTGAAACTCTTTCACGAGCTGATCCATCGTCAACTTCATCGGCCTTTTAATTAAACCGGTTATTTCAACGGTCCAGTCATCCCATGAAGCTTTGGGGACCGCGCCGTGGTTCCGAACATAGTGGAGAGGAATTGGGGTGATGAAACCGTGGTGCATGAGGCGGTTTAAAGGGGGTTCAGAGTTGAAAGGGTGTTTCCCTGTAAGACGAACCATGGAAGGGTTTCGCTCGATCCAGTTATCAGCGGTTGCTTCGTCTCGAGGATCCAAGATTGACGGTTCAACCTCGTTGTTAGATTTGACGACCATAGCTTTGTAATATTCGATCTCGTTATCATCATCATCGCTGGAGGATTCATAATCATGGTCGAGGAAAACCTGGTGTACATAACGGTGGGTTAGGGTTGGACCGGGCTTCAAAGGGGTGTACACGCTGTTCAAAGCCGGTTCAAGCACCCTGAATTGTCTATTATCAACCGAAGCCGCCATAACTATGGAGATTCAATATTTACTTGAAAAAAAGAAAGAAAATTCTCTATTTCTCTTTCTTGATTAGAATTTTTTTTTTGTTTCACTGAGAAAATGAAGAAAGTGAGGGAGGGTGAAGGCATTTAAATAGGCTTGTGGAGGCCATAAACATATCAAATATCAAATGGGACCCTCTGCATGATTGCGTTGTAAACCTGGCCACTAAATTCAAATGGTTTTTGTATTTGCCTTTCTAATCAAAAGAAGTTTTTAAAAATATTTGTATTTTCTTTTTCAAAACCATTTTTTTCTTGGGAGAGAAATTATATTTTGAGTTCTTTGTTGGGGCTGAGATGTGGGCGTCGCGCCGAGCCGCGGCTCCATTCATTGCGCTGAGTTAAGAAAGCAGTTAGCTAGCCAGCCATACAATTATTTCTGTGCATCAACAAATTGATAAATATGCACCACTTGCATACAATAAAATATCTACTAAATATTATTTTAAAAAAATAATCAATAGGACGAAAAAGTAATGATTCCTGGGACACTTTTTTCAACAAATCTAAAAATATAGAAATGAAGTATTAGCAGAAGTTGGTGTGTGGAGGGGAAAATATCAATATTAATTAGGCTCATAATTTCAAAAACTATACCCAAATTAATAAGCATAAAAAGAGAATCTTCAGCTGAATCAATGTTTATATGTATCGGTTAAAAATGATTTATTGGCTCTGCTTAAACCTTGCCTATAGGCACGGATTAAAGAATAAATGGTATTGTTTAATTACAATATTTAAAAAATATATAAGGATTACTTAAATACAGTATGTAAGCTACCAATTGAGTTGGCATAGATATTATTGTCAATGTAGGAAGATGTGGATTCGAGTATATTGATGTGCATTATCTTCCTATTTTTTGGGTTGAGGAAGGACTATGAATAATCTTAGACATTATTTGAAAAAAAACACAGTATATAAGTTTAATATGCTCAAACATGCATGTATCAACATGGAAACACAGCAAACAAACGAAACTAGATGATTCGAACTACTAACCCTTTCTATTTTTCACATTCATAAAAATTCATCTATGTTTCTACTTTATGAATATGATATTTTCTAGGTATTTCTAACATTATTTTTTATTGAATTTAGAAACAAATGTAACGAATTAACCATAATTTTCTTTCCATTTAGATTTCATCTTACTCAGTATCACTAGAAATTGGTAAATATTTTTAATACTAACTTTTCCTATATTAGCTGTAGTCTATCCTTTTTGGAATTGATTGCCAGCAAAGTTTTATATATTTGGATTTATATATATATAAAGTTTTAAAATATCTTTTTTATACAAGTTGTAACTAATTTTATAATTTTTTATTGTTCATGTTCGAGATTTGTAACTGTCTCTCTCAACAATGTTGTCTTTAAAATTTAAATCTACATTCTCTGTTTAAAAGTATAATATATCTTACCATTATAGTCAACTACTTATTGGTAACGTGTTAACCTTTTATATCTTTATTACTAGCAACATAAAATATTTAAGCAATGATTTTGTATTAGATCAACATAAAGTATTTAACTTTCATTACTTATTATTGTTTGGACTTTTTATTGAATAGGTTAAATTTATTTTATTATTGAAATATATGATGGAAACTAATTTTTATTAGAGAATAACATTCAAATCGATTATTCATGACATTTTTTCACCAATAAAAAAAGGGTTAAACTTGAAAAAAAAAAGTCTAAGGCTGTTAATCAATATAATGTCATATCTTTTGACAAAGGGACTACAATTTTATGGTCTAAAAATAATGAAAAGGGAAGTGAAAAAAAGATCACAACTGGGGAAGGGAGGAAATAGGGAGAAAGGGGCAAGTAAAAGAAATGGGACGTTGGCTCTTGGGGGAAACGATGAGCCATGCTCCCTTGGTTTTTGGTAGCCCGTCAACTGCTCTGCCTGACATACCACACTTTATAGCAGACAAATTTGTGTGTCAATACTTGAATGAGGTCCATAGATTTAGGGCCAACTTTCTTTTAACACTTTTTTTTTTTCTTTTTAGGTTTAATTATAAACTACTCTGCTCCTCACATTTATTTTTGTACGATGTGATTCTCCAAGGAAAATAAATAATAAAATATCAAAGATAATGTGGGAAGGGGAGATACAATGGGGCTTTATACAACATTAGGATTCGATGTTATATACACTTGGAACCTTTTTGCGTTCAGCTTTGACTAGAAAACTGGGAATCTAAGCTCATAAATTGTGAATGGATCAAGTGGCACCTCATACTTCAGGTTCATACCTATGTGGCTGCTTCACTACATTATTTATTTCACTTTTCTTTTCTCTTAGTTTTATTCAATAAATGCAATGAGTTGGTTAAAAAAGGCTGTTTCACTTGGGAGGTAACATGTGCTTCAGCATGTGTTCGAAGTTGATTGACCATTGGCAACATTGTGATTGCCTTATTATTTTATATATTTTTTGTTCTTCATTTAACATGCCAAATGAAGTTTCCAGGAATGATGGTGTTATATAATTTGCTGTCACCAATATTCTTATAACATTCAGGTACAGTTAACTTGTAGTTAAAAACAAAAAAAAGGACAATACTGTGTTTACTTTTAAAAAATGACATATGGAATTGATGAAGTTAGATAAAAATATAATAGATATTCTTTAATTAGGAGTCAAATGTTATTTTGCTCTCTCTATTAAAGAAAGGTAAATTAATTTTTATACATTAAATAAAAGAGTAAATTAATTATCCTGTTAAAATTTACATTTATTTCTATTATTAAAAATTAATCTCTATACATCAACATGTAATGTTTTGATTATTTTATTACTCATACTAGCTTTTAAGAGTAGATTTGGATGGAATTTTTAACAGAAAAGATCAATTTACTCTTTAATCTAATGTACAATAACTAATTTATTTATTTTTTAATCAGAGGAAACCAATTGTAATTTGATACTTAATGTAAAAGTTTTTATGATATTTTTACCATTAAAGTAATAAATTTTATTTTTAAATATAGGTATAACAATATGTATACTTATCTATTGTTGTTGATCATTATCACCAACATCAAAACAAGCATCAATAGCTCATTGTTTGGTATTCAAGATTCTGCCAAAAAGGAAAAAAAAAAAAAAGGGTTTTTGGTGAAATGATCATCATCACTTTTTTATAAAATAAAAAAAGGAAGAAGAAGAAGAAGAAAATGGATGAAACAATTATGGTGATTTTGATTCATGAATCCAACAATGATTAAGTGTCCACATAACTTAAAAAGTGCAGTAGGTTCCAGGTTATGATTTTTGGAATATTTTCTTTGCGCCAAAAAAAAAATAATCCTTTTCTTTAATTTCATGCGACCAAATAGTAAATATCTTTAAAAAAAAAAAAAAAACTAAACCTTTTGCAGCACTACACAAGAATACAAACATATATATATACACATATATATTTGTTTATATACATTATCAATAGAATGGTCAGCTCAGGTTGAAGTAGGATTTCAAAAAAAATTTCAGGTCTGTTTTTGAGTCGACCCACTTTGCTCCACTATCCAAAAAATAATAAAATATCAAAAATTATATTTTTAATTTATATTTTATATACTTTTATAATTAAGTTTAAATTTTAAAAATTATTTTTATTATTTAAATTGAATTTGGGTAAGGTCAATTTGAGGTGCGAAAATCCTCGAATTGGGCCTATTTGACTAGGCGGGCTATCTGACTCTTGGATAGGTCTAATTATATATAGTAAAATTATAAAAGAAATTATTAATGTAACAAATGGTAGAAGTACCATGGAGATCCTTGTATTATGAGTTAGATTGCATTTTGCCCCATTGACTCAAAAAAAGGAGTAAAATAATTCTTGTACATTAAATCTAAGAGCAAACTAGTCCTTTGATCAATTAAAATTTTCATTCATTTTTTCTGTTAAAAATTAGTGTGGTTGACAGAATAATCAAACAGTTACACATGACAATTTATATGTACCTCATGTCGACATACATGGACCGGTTTTTAATAAAAAAAGTAGATGGAATTTTTAATATAATGACAAATTTACTCTTTGATCTAATGTACATAGATTAATTTATTTATTTTTTGAATAGAGAGCAATATGTAATCTGACTCATTGTATAAAAACTTTAATGCTACTTCTACGTGTAGAAAATTTATTATGAATTCTTGAAAGCATTCATCACTTAGACTCCAACTTTCATGTATATTAAATTTATGGTTGTGATATTGTTGAACAAAATAAAAATAAAAATTTGAGTTATGTTATTCAATATTGTTTTTGTGAATTATAATAACAGAGTAAAGTCTAAACTAAAAACATGATTAACGCGACTCGAGCTCAGGCCATATTTGGAGATGTGAACATCCTTGACTATTATGCCATCACATGAAATTCTATAATATTTATATTTGAACAAAATAATATATATTTGATTATAGATTGAAGATTGAGTTTTTAAACATAAAAAAAATTAAAATAAAGTGTTATTTATATGTGACATTGCTATTGATATTATAACTAAAAAAATGATTGTGCTCTTCTGTGTATTGGCCTTACCCAAGTTTATTGGGTTGATTGAGATTAATGCTAGTGATCTCAAAAATATGAATAGTGGTTAAATTTTTTGAGTAGAAAAACAAAATTTCCATACCAAAAGAGTTGTTTTAATAGACAAAATACATAAATAATTTTCACTACAATTTTACACTGCGATTTTTTAATAATTAGGGATATTGGATGGAGGTTGTTAAAAAAAAGCAATTATTATTGAACTTTAAAAAATATAAAAAAGTTGATAATATATTATATAATAAACATTAAAATATTTTGATGATATATTTATAAATTATTTTTTATATTTATTTTTACGTCAAATGTACTACAAAAGTATTAAGGAAAAATAATAAATATATGAGATGGGAGAAAAAAAAATTGGTCAATTCGACAATATCCACCTTATCCTGCTATTCTTATTTCGCACACTTATGAAAACACATAAATGTTAGCGTAGAGATTATATTTTTCAATTTTTAGTTTTCGTGTATGAATAAAATTTATAGTATGTCATAATATAATTATTAATAAAATTCAGGTTGGTAAATCCACAATGACCACTTTCTTTTGTCTTCATTAGGAAATCAAATTTTTTGATTTTTTTTGGAAAAAAAAATGAGTGTTTTCAAAGCCATTAATCTAATAATCTAATTACCCATAAACAAAATAATCCTTTGAGTTAGATATTTTAGCCGAGCTCTTACAATTATTTGGAAACCAATTCCTATATAGAACATGATACAAGAAGATTTTTTTTCCTTCTCTTAAACTACAACACCCTTGATTTCTCTATGTACATTGTTTTCCCAACAACTTTGCTACGCCATGGGAAAAATTAATAAGAATACAAGACGAAGAACAGTGACTAAAAAACATTTAAACCTCTCCGAATTTTCCTTAAAATACCAACAAAGAATCCTTAACGTCATACTTCATCTTCTCTAAATTAGGTTGCACGGCGAACTAGATCATCGACGGCGGCCCACAAGCCAACGCAAGGGTGTCGCCGGAGTCCTCTAGGATGTGATCCTTCATTACACTTTCCGTGATGAAACCTGTGCTATATTGCCATCCTTCACTTATAGATTCTTGTACAACGTACCATACTTTCAACCGATCATGCTTCTTAGTCCAATCGTCAAGCTCCTCTTTTAGCAAAATGTCATCCTCGATTCGGTTTGCGTACACGAAATACATCTCGGTCTTGTCCTTGGGGTCCTTTAAAATGGCTTGGATGACTTGATAAATGGGGGTGATCCCTGTCCCACTGGCTAACATTGCTAGTTTCTTAGCAAACTTAGGTTTGCCATGAACCAAAAAGTTACCGTGACCGGTGTATTCGATATGACCTAAAGGACCCTTCATGTCTAGTGACGAACCGAGTAGGAGAGAGTCCAAATATTGTGACATGAGGCCACTGTTAGGGAATTTCAAGTGTACCCCTTTGGAGTAAATCTTGATGACTAGATCAAAGTGGCCAACTTCATCAAAGCTATTGGTTGGGGTGTAGGCTCGCATGCAAAGTTTATCATCAATGGTGGCACACAAAAATATGTGCTTCCCTACAGGTAATCCGAGCACTTGATCTTCCGACGGCAACGCGAATTGGAACCGACAAACGTTGTGGGAGATGGTTATTTTTTCGACGAGTTTGCATAGGATTTTCTTACGTGGAACAAGTGAAACAGGTCTTGTGGGTGCAACTTCTTTAATAGGAGCTAAAAAGCTTATTTTGGATGTTCCATGCATGAAAGTATTAGGCGAGGACCTTGCCGAGTCAGAAACATAACCCGATGTCAATAACTCACTGATTCGATAATCTTCTAGCATTTTCTTGGCTTTGTCGGAGTGAATGGCATCAAACTCCTCAGTGCAGTTTGTTCCGGTGTTGATGAGAATACTGTCAGTGCCACCAGGGTAATCCTTGAGGAACCGAGTGCAATCATAGATGTTACCATAGACAACGATCCAAGCCGAATCAGCAGAGTTGTGTTTCTTAACCTCGGACATTGAAAATGTTTTGGAGGCAGTGTCCATGAAAGGAAAAGAGACACTCTTCTTTATGGTTTGGTTTTCGGGGTGTCGTTCCTTACCCATCCATCCACCGGATTGGTTGCCTGGCAGTGTCGGATGCTCGAAAACAATCCCTATTTCACCTTTGTGTGGCCTGCACATGTTTAAATAAATTAATCTTTGTACATTAGATCAAAGAGTAAATTTGACCTTATACTAAAAATTCCATCCACTTTTTCTATTAAAAATTGGTTCCTGTATGTCAACATGAGGTACCCATGACATGTCATGTGTAACTGTTTGATTATTCTATCAGCCACGCTAATTTTTAACAGTAAAAATGAATGAAAATTTTAATTGATCAAAGGACTAGTTTGCTCTTAGATTTAATGTACAAGAATTATTTTGCTCCTTTTTTTGGGTCAATGGGGCAAAATGCAATCTGGCTCATAATACAAGGACCTTCTTGGTACTTCTACCATTTGTTACATTTATAATTGCTTTTATAATTTTTCCATATATAATTAGACTTGTCCAAGGGTCAAATAGCCCACCCAGTCAAGTAGGCCCCACTCGAGAATTTTCGCACCTCAAATCCACCCTACTCAAATTGAATTTAAATAATAAAAATAATTTTTACTTAATTATAAAAGTATAAAAAATATAAATTAAAAATATAATTTTTGATATTTTATTATTTTTTGGATAGTGAAGCAAAGTGGGTCGACTAAAAAACAGACATGAATTTTTTTTTGAAATCATACTTCAACCTAAGCTGACCATTCTATTGATAATGTATATAAACAAATATATATATATATATATATATATGTATGTATTCTTGTATACCTTAAAGTAGTGATGCAAAAGGTTTAGCTTTAAAATATATATATATATATATATATATATTTACTATTTGGTCGCATGTAATTAAAGAAAAGGATTATTTTTTTTTGGCGTAAAGAAAATATTCCAAAAGTCATAACCTAACCTACTGCACTTTTTAAGTTATGTGGACACTTAATCTTTGTTGGATTAATGAATCAAAATCACCATAATTGTTTCATCCATTTTCTTCTTCTTCCTTTTTTATTTTATAAAAAAGTGATGATAATCATTGCACCAAAAACCCTTTTTTCTTTCCTTTTTGGTAGAATCTTGAATACCAAACAATGTGCTATTGATGCTTGTTTTGATGTTGGTGATTATGATCAACTCCAATAGATAAGTATACATATTGTTATACCTATATTTAAAAATAAAATTTATTACTTTAATGGTAAAAATATCATAAAAACTTTTACATTAAGTATTAAATTATAATTGGTTTCCTCTAATTAAAAAATAAGTAAATTAGTTATTGTACATTAGATCAAAGAGCAAACTGATCTTTTCTGTTAAAAATTCCATCCAAATCTACTCTTAAAAGCTAGTACGAGTGATAAAATGATCAAATAATTATATGTTGACGTACAGAGACTAATTTTTAACAATAAAAATAGATGAAAATTTTAACAGGATAATCAATTAAATTTTTTTATGTAATGCATAAAGATTAATTTACCTTTCTTTAATAGAGGGAGTAAAATAACATTCGACTCCTAATAAAAGAAATCTAACTTCATCAATGTCATATGTCATTTTTTTAAGTAAACACAGTGTCATCCTGACAGCAAATTATATAACACCATCATTACTGGAAACGTTAATTGGCATATTAAATGAAGAACAAAAAATATATAAAATAATAATAAGGCAATCACAATGTTGCCAATGGCCAATCAACTTCGAACACATGTTGAAGCACATGTTACCACCCAAGTGAAACACCTTTTTTAACCAACTCATTGCATTTATTTAATAAAACTAAGAAAAAAGAAAAGTGAAATAAATAATGTAGTGAAGCAGCCACATAGGTATGAACCTGAAGTATGAGGTGCCACTTGACATGAGGCCACCATTAGGGAATTTCGGGTGCACCCCTTTGAAGTAAATCTTGACGACTAGATCAAAGTGGCTAACTTCATCAAAGCTATTGGTTGGGGTGTAGGCTCGCGTGCAAAGCTTATCATCAATAAATGTTTTTTCGACGAGTTTGCATGGGATTTTCTCACGTGGAACAAGTGCCACAGGTCTTGTGGGTGCAACTTCTTTAATAGGAGCTAAAAAGCTCATTTTGGATGTTCCATGCATGGAAGTATTAGGCGAGGACCTTGCTGAGTCGGAAACATAACCCGATGTCAATAACTCACCGATTCGATAGTCTTCTAGCATTTTCTTAGCTTTTTCGGAGTGAATGGCATCGAACTCCTCGGTGCAGTCGGTTCTGACGTTGATGAGAATACTGTCGGTGCCACTAGGGTGATCCTTGAGGAACCGAGTGCAATCATAGATGTTACCATGGACAACGATCCAAGCCAAATCAGCAGAGTTGTGTTTCTTGACCTCGGACATTGAAAATGTTTTGGAGGCAGTGTTCATGAAAGGAGAAGAGACACTCTTCTTTATGGTTTGGTTTTCAGGGTGTCGTTCCTTAGCCATCCATCCATCGGATTGGTTGCTCAGCAGTGTCGGGTGCTCGAAAACAATCCCTATTTCACCTTTGTGTGGCTTGCACATGTTTATTTTTACAGGGAACCAGGTGTTTTTCATCATTCCCTATTACATATGAATCATTAAACCCATTAACTCCATTGGTGAGGAATAAAGAGCAGTTTATTCTTTTAAAACATGTTAAAAAAGTGATGTGTAGGGTGTTACCATAAGATTCCAAATGAGCTTTTCGGGCTGGGTGTTATTGGTTTCATCCCAGGCTCGAACCGTTATCTCTTTGGCACCCAAAAGGTCAAGCACTTCGACCTCAAGTGACCAGAAGCACCAGCACCGGAATTTACCGTATTTGTTAGGCTTTTCGAGATGATTCAACGTGCATACTTGCCAAGTTTCACCACCATCCATTGTTACTTCTACACGTGTTACCTTTTTCCCACTACCTGTCGTCAATTTTACACTAACATAAAGCGCGTTTAGCTATGGGATGATTAACTCCATTTCCACGACTATTCCAAAAAAAAAGGAAAAAAAATAAAAAATGTTGATTTTCATCACTCAGAACTTACAATCACAAGCACACAAGTTTCAATCCAACTATTTAACTTTGACCTTAAATCTAGTCCAGTTTTACAGAGGTGCGTGGACTTTAGTTAATAGCCAACCATGTTAGGGACTTTAGTATGTACAGTTGGAATCCAATTGGAGGGAAAAGACCAGAAGATTCACTTTGTAAAAACGAAGTTTTTAACTCACCCAAATATAAATAACCCCTCAAAGTGTACGGCCTCTAAGTTGTCCACGAGTTGATTGGTAGTATCTCTTTATGACAAGGCGTCGTTATCACCGAGTTAATGTTTAGCTCATTGATGACGTATTCCGGCTTATACCACCAAGCTGTAAACATTACATTAGCATGTTTCATTATAAAAACACCAAATTTCCCATGCAAAATAATTTTACTGCTCAGTAAAAATAATTAAAAACACTTTTAATACCTTTAGCGTTGGCTAGCTCTGAATCAACGTGAGAAGGAAGGACCTTATTATCTCTATAGTGATAAAAATTATCAAATTCTTTCGTTGTAACGATGATTCGTTTCAACCATTTCACCATTCTCCCGCCGATGAACCCTGGTATGATGATCCGAACAGGGAAGCCATGGTCCAGGGTTAAAAGTTCCCTGTTTTGCATGTAAGCTAAGATAATATCCTGAGCTGGGTCCATGGCCAATTCCTTCTTGATGTTGGTTCCATACTTGGATCTGCCACCTCTAGGTAAATGCTCAGCCCCTTCGAAACACACATTGAGGGCACCATGTTTCTTGCTGTAGATTTCACATCGTTTGAGCACGTCACGCAATGGTACACCCTTCCACATCGACGTGGAAATCCCCGAAGCTCCCCAGTTGAAACTCATCATCAGTTTGATCATGTTTTGTTCTTTACGACGATTCCCGACGCAAACTAAGGTAACCGGAAACTTACGATTTTGAAACCCTTTCACGAGCTGATCCATCATCAACTTCATCGACCTTTTAACTAAACCGGTTGTTTTAACGGTCCAGTCATCCCATGAAGCTTTGTGGACTGCACCATGGTTACGAACATAGTGGAGAGAAACCGGGGTGATGAAACGTGGTGCATGAAGCGGTTCAAAGGGGGTTCAGAGTTAAAAGGGTGTTTCCCTGTAAGATGAACCAGGGAAGTGTTCTATTCGATCTAGTTACAGCATTTGTTTCGTCTTGAGGGTCCAAGATCGACGATTCAACCTTGTTGTTAGATTTGACGACCATGGCTTTGTAATATTCGATCTCGTTATCATCATCATCACTAGAGGATTCATAGTCATGGTCGAGGACCTAGTGTACATGGTGGTGGGTTGGTGTTGAACCGGGCTTCAAGGGGGTGTACACGCCGTTCAGAGCCAGTTCAAGCCCCCTGAATTATCTATTATCGACTGAAGCCGCCATAACTATGGAGATTCAATATTTACTTGAAAACAAGAAAGAAAATTCTCTATTTCTCTTTCTTGACTGGTTTTTCTTTTTTGTTTCACTGAGACAATAAAGAAAATGGGGGAGGATGAATGCGTTTAAATAGGCTCGTGGAGGCCATAAACATCAAATGGGACCCTCTGCACGATTGCATTGTAAACCTGGTAACTAAATTCAAATGGTTTTTTGTATTTGCCTTTTCTAATCAAAAGAAGTTTTTAAAAATATTTGTATTTTCTTTTTCAATCCCTTTTTTTTCCTTGGGAGAGAAATTATATTTTGAGTTTTGTCGGGGCTGAGATGCGGGCGTCGCACTGAGCCGCGGCTCCATTCGCTACGCTGAGTTAAGAAAGCAGTTAGCTAGCCAGCTACACGATTATTTCTGTGCATCAACAGATTGATAACTATGCACCACTTACATACAATAAAAAATCTACTAAATTTTATTATTATTTTTTAAAAAAATTAATTAATAGGACGAAAAAATAATGATTCTTGGGACACTTTTTTCAACAAATATGGAAATATAGAAATAAAGTATTAGCAGAAGTTGGTGTGTGGAGGGGAAAATATCAGTATTAATTAGGCTCATAATTTTGAAAACTATACCCAAACTAATAAGCATAAAAAGAAAATCTTTAGCTGAATCAATATTTATATGTATCGGTTGAAAATGATTTATTGGCTCTGCTTAAACCTTGCCTATAGGCACGGATTAAAGAATAAATGATGTTGTTTAATTACAATATTTAAAAAATATACAAGGATTACTTAAATAACACTAATCTTGATTATTGATTTCTTCATATAATAAATACAATACAAGACACAATAAATACAATATGTAAGATGCCAATTGAGTTGGCATAGATATTATTGTCAATGTATACGGATGTGGATTTGAGTGTATTAATGTGTATTACCTTTTTATTTTTGGGTTGATGAAGGATTATGAATAATTTTAGACATTGTTTAAAAAAAAACACGGTGTGTAAGTTTAATATGCTCATACATGCATATACCAACATGGAAACACAGCAAACAAACGAAACTAGATGATTCGAGCGACTAACCCTTTCTATTTTTGACATTGATAAGAGTTCATCTATGTTTCTACTTTATGAATATGATATTTTCTGGGTATTTCTAACATTATTTTATATTGAATCTAGAGACAAATGTAATGAATTAACCATAATTTTCTTTCCATTTAGATCTTATCTTACTCAGTATCACTAGAAATTGGTAAATATTTTTAATACTAACTTTTCCTATATTAGTTGTAGTCTATCCTTTTCGGAATTGATTGACAGCAAAGTTTTACTCATTTGGATTTATATATATTGAGTTTTAAAATATCTTTTCTGTACAAGTTGTAACTAATTTTATAAATTTTTACAATTCTTGTTCGATATTTGTAACTGTCCCTCTCAATAATGTTGTCTTCAAAGTTTAAACCTACATTCTCTCCTTAAAAATATAATATATCTTACCATTGAAGCCAATTACTTATTGATAACCTGTTAAACTTTTATATCTTTATTACTAACAAGTAACAACATAAAATATTTAAGTAATGATTTTGTATTAGATGAACATAAAGTATTAAACTTTCATTACTTATTATTGTTTGGACTTGTTATTGAATAGGTTAAATTTATTTTATTATTGAAATATATGGTGGAAAACTAAGTGGATGTTTTTATTAGAGAATAACATTCAAATCGAGTATTCAAGACATTTTTTCACCAATAAAAAAAAGGGGTTAAACTTGAAAAAAAAAGAGTCCAAGGCTGTTAATCAATATAATTTCATATCTTTTGACAAAGAGACTACAATTTTATGGTCTAAAAATATTTGTACAAGATTTTAAAAAATCTAAAATGTCATCAAATATCTTTGTGAAAAAGAAATGATCCTAAATCTTAACTTTTGCATTTGAAAGCGAAATGATCAAAATACCCTTATTTATATTAACTATTCAAAAGTTATATAAAAATCAGATTAATTTATATTTTATGTATCATTATATTAAATTATTTAGATATTTCATGTATTATTATATTAAATTATTTAAATATTATATAACTTAATTAATATATTACTTTCCACTATCATGTTTAAAAATGATATTTTAACTTTCAACAGTTATTTTTTATAACAAGATTAAACACGGAAAAAGAAAACCAGCAAAGCCTAAATGATGTGTGATGTGTTTATTATAATAATATTTAAAAAATAAAATTACATCTCTTATTAATCTCGCTTTTACTTATCTTTAAAGCTATAATAACACTATTTTTTTTGTTGTTGTTGTTTTCCATTGTAGTTATTATGACTGTTAAATAAAAAATATATTTAAGATCACAGATGTGTAAGACAAATAAGAAAAGGGATAAAATTTTACAAGGTGTGGAAATGAGGGGGAAGTGGCGCATGGGAGAGCTCAACGGCCAACCAGCAAAAAACAAAATACATGGGGCGGGTTTTTGGTGTAGCTCAACAAAATACAATATAGTTGAAAATTAAAATGTCTGACTACTTAGATTGTATTTTATTTTTTAAGTAACAAATTAATTAATTAATTTATATATGTTAGATTAAATAGTAAAATATTTTTTTGTTAAAATATTTATTCATTTTTACAGTTAAAAATTTATTTTTATATAAATTTACTTATTTTTTCAATAGATATGATACTTTTATCAAATATCGAAAAATCTGTTTCCTGTTTAAGAATTGAATTCCAAATTTAATGAAAACTCAAGGTGATTAGGAAATATAAAAGAAAAAAGATATCAAATCAGAAAAGAAAGAAAGAAAGAGGAAAAAAATAGTGAAAAAGGGAAGTGAAAAAAAGATCACAACTGGGGAAGGGAGGAAATAGGGAGAAAGGGGCAAGCAAAAGAAATGGGACATTGGCTCTTGGGGGAAACGATGAGCCATGCTCCCTTGGTTTTTGGTGGCCCGTCAACTGCTTTGCCTAACATACCACACTTTATGGCAGACAAATTTGTGTGTCAATACTTGAATGAGGTCCATAGATTTAGGGCCAACTTTCTTTTAACACTTTTTTTTTTTCTTTTTAGGTTTAATTATAAACTACTCTGCTCCTCACATTTATTTTTGTACGATGTGATTCTCCAAGGAAAATAAATAATAAAATATCAAAGATAATGTGGGAAGGGGAGATACAATGGGGCTTTATACAACATTAGGATTCGATGTTATATACACTTGGAACCTTTTTGCCTTCAGCTTTGACTAGAAAACTGGGAATCTAAGCTCATAAATTGTGAATGGATCAAGTGGCACCTCATACTTCAGGTTCATACCTATGTGGCTGCTTCACTACATTATTTATTTCACTTTTCTTTTTTCTTAGTTTTATTCAATAAATGCAATGAGTTGGTTAAAAAAGGCTGTTTCACTTGGGAGGTAACATGTGCTTCAGCATGTGTTCGAAGTTGATTGGCCATTGGCAACATTGTGATTGCCTTATTATTTTATATATTTTTTGTTCTTCATTTAACATGCCGAATGAAGTTTCCAGGAATGATGGTGTTATATAATTTGCTGTCACCAATATTCTTATAACATTCAGGTACAGTTAACTTCTTGTAAAAAAAAAAAAAAAAAAAAGACGACACTGTGTTTACTTAAAAAAAAAAATGACGTATGGCATTGATGAAGTTAGATTTCTTGTATTAGGAGTCGAATGTTATTTTACTCCCTTTATTAAAGAAAGGTAAATTAGTCTTTATATATTAAATAAAAAATTTAATTGATTATCCTGTTAAAATTTTCATCTATTTTTATTGTTAAAAAATTGGTCTCTGCACATCAACATATAATTATTTGATCATTTTATCACTCATACTAGCTTTTAAGAGTAGATTTGGATGGAATTTTTAACAGAAAATATCAGTTTGCTCTTTGATCTAATGTACAATAACTAATTTACTTATTTTTTAATTAGAAGAAACCAATTATAATTTGATACTTAATGTAAAAGCTTTTATGATTGTGGAAACCCTTTTTTTTTTTTTAAAGAGGTTTTGAAAAACAGAGTCGACTTATTTAAAAAAAACGAAAATGGGAGTCGCCACCAACCTTTTTAGGTATGATTGGATCACCTTATAAAACATTTTGGTCTACGAAGAATCGAGAAAACAGGTTCGGGAGTCGGTTACGCATAGGGAAGGATTAGCACCCCGCAACGCCCAAAATTGGTACCAAATTGAGTAGTTTTCTGTCTCAGGTCAAAAATTTAGAAAGATTTAAAAAAATAGGATTCCTTTTTTTAAAACTGGAATAATTTGAGTTGAAAAATCGAGATTCCTTTGCTTCGAAAGAATTCGAACATCACATCCAGCACGATTGGACACGAGGTTCTCAAACTCTTCGAAACTAAAATCATCTCGCGAGTTGCAAAATTTATTTAGAAGGATATTTTAGGTATTTAGACAAACGAGAAATCGCAACCCAGCACGTTAGGGCACTATTTCCCGAATCCCTAAACACAAAAATATTGTCTCGTTTTTTAAAATATTTTTTGGATTGAATGAAATATATATATTTTTAAGAATAATGATGCAATCAAAATATAATATTAACATATTACAGGATATCAATACTAAGCTACGTAATTCATGTGGTATTATAAAACACTAACAATGCATATGATATTAAACATGATAATAATAGTATTAAACACGAAACAAAAACAATGAATATATATAAACATATAATAATAAGTAAGGTAATGGAAACATAATATAAAAACAAATCATACTATATATATATACAACTTATAATACTAGTATTTAAAAATATGTACATAATATAGAGAAAAAAATATACATATTATATAAAAAACATATATATAAATAATATATATATTAGAAATAATAATGACATATAAAAAAACAATTATTAATACAATACATATATACGTACATATATAAATAATAATGGTATTTAAAAATAGTATTAGAAATATACATAATATATACATATTGGAAATAATAATATTAAAAACAATTATTAGTAATGCTACGTAAATATATACATATATATATATATATATATATAATAAAAGTATGTACGTAATATATATAGAAAAAATAATAATAACTATAGTAATAGTATATTAATAATAACAATGAGTTAAAAATAAAAAAATAAAAAAGGGGTAGTAATAATAAGGATAGAAATAAATGAAAATAAAGATAATAATATTAGTAATAATAATAGGGTAATAACGATAATAACATCAAAATACAACGTAATAGTAATACTAATGTATTGATAAAGCTAATAATAATAATATATAGTTAATAATACAAAACAAATATGTAATATAATAACGATATAAAAATAAAGTAAATAATAATAGTAAACATGATCATAATAATAGTATAATATTAAGTATAATTCTAAGTGTAATATAGCAATATTAATAATAATAATGAATGTAATGACGAAATTGATTAATAGAATATCAAAACAATGGAAAAAGGGCTAAATTGAAAACAAAACAGAAAGCTTGGGGCAGATTTAAAAAGCAAATATAAAGAAGGGGACCAATTGGAACACGCTAAAATAGGGGAGGGATTAAAAGCGAAAATATCCCGTCCTCTCAAAGCGCAGCGTTTAATGCGGGACCAAATTAAAAACGGGCTTAAATTTTAGGGCCGAATTATAAAAAATAAAAAGTTGATTGTAAAATAATATAAATGCGGAAGGACCGCGCACGTAAATAACCCATTAAATAAAAACACGCAGATCCTCTGGAGCGGGTCGGGTCCGTGCACGGGTCGGCTCAAAACGACGTCGTTTTGGGAAGTTATAAAAGGGCGAAAACCTTAAAAAAAAATTCATTTGTGCAACTGGAGAGGAAAAAAAAGGAGAGAGGGAGAGCTGGGGGGGATTTCCGGCCGTATGGCTGGTCACCATCCGGTCGTCGGACCGTCGCCGGCCACCGTACACGGTGGCAAGGAAAGGTAAATTTTTTTTATTTTTTTATTTTTTATTTATATATATATATATATATATATGTGTGTGTGTGTGTGTGTGTGTGTTTGTATGTATTTTTTAAAAGATTTGTAAAATGTAAAAATGCTAGGAAATCACCTTAACTTCCGTTTTTTATTCTCGATGTTCGATTCTCTGATTCGGGGGTATCCCTTCGCTGTAATGTTGTTAAAACTGCTATTTGTTGTTTGAAATTTGAAGTTTTGTATTTTAGAGAATGAAAATTGTCTCTTTTGCTTGTATTTTCTTCAACAAAAATCGGATCCTTTTACAAATAAATTCATTCGGCTTTTATAGCCTATTTCTTTTACAAATTGCTTTGCTTTCTGTCATTTCCCGTTTAATGCCTGCAGGTGCAAGTGGTGGCAAGGGCGGTGGCCAAAGGCGATGGATGTGATGGTTGTCAGAGGCCAAGTGGGTAGACTTTAGGGTTTTCCAATTTTTGGTCTTGGGCTAGTGTCGGTCGGGTCTAATTTTTTGGGCTTAGTTTTAGGTATTGGGCTTGGGGTTTGGTTGTATTGGGTTTAAGGGTAAGGTAATTGGGCTATCGGTTTGGGCTTTGTAACCAGGCCAAAATTGGCCTACAACAATGATATTTTTACCATTAAAGTAATATATTTTATTTTTAAATGTAGGTATAACAATATGTATACTTATCTATTGTAGTTGATCATAATCATCAACATCAAAACAAGCATCAACAGCACATTGTTTGGTATTCAAGATTCTACCAAAAAGGAAAGAAAAAAGGGTTTTTGGTAAAACGATTATTATCACTTTTTTAAAAAAATAAAAAAGGAAGAAGAAGAAAATGGATGAAACAATTATGGTGACTTTGATTCATTATTCCAACAAAGATTAAGTGTCCACGTAACTTAAAAAGTGCAGTAGGTTCCAGGTTATGACTTTTGGAATATTTTCTTTGCGCCAAAAAAAAAAAAAAAATCCTTTTCTTTAATTACATGCGACCAAATAGTGTATATATATATATATATATATATTAAAGCTAAACCTTTTGCAGCACTACTTTAAGGTATACAAGAATACATATATATATATATATATATATATATATATTTGTTTATATACATTATCAATAGAATGGTCAGCTCAGGTTGAAGTATGATTTCAAAAAAAAATTCATGTCTGTTTTTGAGTCGACCAACTTTGCTTCACTATCCAAAAAATAATAAAATATCAAAAATTATATTTTTAATTTATATTTTATATACTTTTATAATTAAGTAAAAATTATTTTTATTATTTAAATTGAATTTGAGTAGGGTGGATTTGAGGTGCGAAAATCCTCGAGTGGGGCCTACTTGACTGGGCCGGCTATTCGACCATTGGACAAGTCTAATTATATATTGCAAAATTATAAAAGTAATTATAAATGTAACAAATGGTAGAAGTACCATGGAGGTCCTTGTATTATGAGTCAGACTGCATTTTGCCCCATTGACTCAAAAAAAGGAGCAAAATAATTCTTGTACATTAAATCTAAGAGCAAACTAGTCCTTTGATCAATTAAAATTTTCATTTATTTTTACTGTTAAAAATTAGTGTGGCTGACAGAATAATCAAACAGTTACACACATGGGTACCTCATGTCCACATACATGAACCAGTTTTTAATAGAAAAAGTGGATGGAATTTTTAGTATAAGGACAAATTTACTCTTTGATCTAATGTACAGAGATTAATTTATTTATTTTTTGAATAGAGAGCAATATGTAATCTGACTCATTGTATAAAAACTTTAATGCTACTTTTACGTGTAGAAAATTTATTGTGAATTCTAGAAAGCATTCATCACTTAGACTCCAACTCTCATGTGTATTAAAATTGTTGTTTTAATATTGTTGAACAAAATAAAAATAAAAATTTGAGTTATGTTATTGGACATTGTTTTTGTAGATTATAATAACAGAGTAAAGCCTGAACAATAAACACGATTAATGCAATTTGAACTCAGGCCATATCTGAGGATGTGAACATCTTCAACTATCATGCCATCACATGAGGTTCTAAAGTATATATATTTGAACATAGATTTTGTGTAATATATATTTAATTATAGATTGAAGATTGAATTTTTAAACATAAAAAAATTAAAATAAAGTATTATTTATATGTGACATTGCTATTGATATTATAACTAAAAAAATGATTGTGCTTTTCTGTGTATTGGCCTTACCCAAGTTTATTGGGTTGATTGAGATTAATGCTAGTGATCTCAAAAATGTTTTCTTGTGCGGGTCAGGTGCAGCTTCCACCTTCCTCTCCCTCCCTTTCCCCAAGCGTGACAGCTAGGATTTCTTATTTTGAGGATGTGGTTTGAGCTCAGTTTTGGGCTTGTGTTTTATTTTGATGGGCTTTTGCGTGTTGCTTTGTATCTGAGTTTGTTTGGGCTTAATGTTTTCATCATCCCTGTGGTTAGATTATACTTGTTACTGGTGGTTTGATGTCTATGTAACTTATTCTTTCATGAAATGAATACCTTCCTTATGACCAAAATAAAAATTCGTATATCAGAATGTGATTCTCAGTTAAAGTGCATTTTCCAGTTATATTTTTGAAATTAAATCAATGATGAAATGAGTAAATTTATCAGTTTTTAATCTGAAATAAATAAATAGTTAAAAAATTTAAAATTTGATTTAATCTGTTCATACGGAATTACAGTCAATTATTTTTTGTCACTCTTCGAACTAATATCTCGATCGATGTTCGGTCCAACTAATTGATATAATCTACTTCAAGCCACACTAGTTTCCACTTGATTTCAAGATGATCCATTGAGAATATCCCTTGATTTCGGCTTCATCTCTCAACTGTTATTCATCATTGGCTCGGAAGTGCTGGCGATACTACTGCTGAAAGTAGCAACTATTGATGGCCATCCACGTTAAAGATTTCCGCCATTTATTGGTCAAATTATCTTCAATCTATTACCATGCATAACTGATAGTAGGCTAATTTGGAAGATTGTGTATAAAATTTAGTAACTTTTCCGAGAAGAAATGTCGAAGAGCATCATTTGAAAGGTTTTTTATATATTAAAAACAATACTCTTTTTGGTGATTAAAGGAGGGACAATCCATGGTACAATAATCAAGGAATTAGTTTAGGAAACGACAACACCGCCGCATCGGCTAATACAAGCTAGTAACACCCGGGGAACCAAATCCCTTTCACGTGATAAGCTATCATTTGCAAGCCAATCCGCCACAAAATTCACCTCTCTTGGCACATGCGACAATTTCCATTGCCAGTCTTTTTGTAGGAAATGATGAATACCCTCAAATATGGAAAACAGAGGATGGCTGCTACCAACTCCATACTGGATCATCCTGACCGACGCCTCTGAGTCCGACTCGATTACAACAGACCTTATGCCAGCATTCCATGCTTACACCCATGAAAGATACCCCCTAACTCAGCCAACACAATGTCGCAACTACCCAAGTTAACAGTAAACCCAATCACCAATCCTCCGTGTCGTCCGTCAGTATTTAGTTTGCATCATCCCTCCACCGGTTTACTCCAAGCATAAGCTTCCTGCTGCGCACAGCAGCACCCGAAACAGCAGCAACAGCTTCCTTCAGAATTGAGCCAATAGCATGGAGCTTCACAAAGAGTGCCCAGCAGTGCCCCGCAATGGCCATTTCGTTCCTCCATTTCCATATCCGCCAACACAGAGTTGAGAACAATAGAGGCCACCACCAATCACCGACCCGCCGCTTCTTAAATCATATAAGATGAACTGTCCACCAATCTGCAAAAGATAAAGAATCAAGCTGCGCAACAAGCTCGTCGCCCAAAAAAACGCCTCCACAACTCTTGAGCTGCTCTACAATCCCAAAGAATATGAATAACATCCTCTCGCACACAACCACAAAGCCGACTTGCTACAACCCCAAAGAATATGAATATCATCCTCTCGCACACAACTACAAAGCCGACTTGAGCCGCTCTACAACCCCAAAGAATATGAATATCATCCTCTCGCACACAACCACAAAGCCGACATGCTTTCGTCTCCGGCATATTCCTGGCCACATTAGTCAATAGCCTATCCTGCCAAACAAGCCAGACGAACAGCTTGATCTTTGCCTGCGCTGGTATCCCCTATAACTCAACATTGATCGAGTCCGACACATCATCCCACCCCATCAAAAGTTGGTAAGCTGATCTAGACTGAATTCACCAGAACTCGTTCCCAACCAGATTAATATATCCTCGTGCTCCACCCTAATTCGGCCCGGATTGGCAAGCACTTGACCAACAATATGACTCGGCAGCATTGTGTTGATCATAGGCAAAAGTAACGAAGGATTCTCACGAAACTCCCTAACCGAAACATTCAACTACTCCGAACTCACTGCCTCGTTACAATGCTGCAGAAGGGGTCCATCAGCTGTCCAACAATCAAGCCAAAACCTGGTAAAAGGCCCATTACCCACTCGCCACAACAGACCCTTCGCACCCGCATGCTTCGCCAGAAATGGGAGTTACTGCTATTACCTGTAACGGTAAAAAAATCATGATGACCCAAATATTTTGCAGTCAACCCTCACCCATAACTGATTCGGTTCATGCATCAAATGCCAACCACGCTTAGCTAATAAGACTTAAATCCATTCCCTCGTAATCTTCTGCCCCAACCCAGAATATCCCAATTGACGAGTTCATGGTATAAATCAGCATAGTTTATCCAGTTGAATCACTCTTTTCTATGTGACAAAAAGTTTTTCCATCTATTATGTAATTACTTCAGATCAAGGTATAAATTTCATCATTCGACGGCAGCTAAGTAAACGTCCAGTCCTTGATAGATAGCAAACAAATTGACTATGTACTTAAAATGTAACTAGTACTAATTTCCATCAAAAATTTAGAGCGATACATATTTACAAATAAACAGTGCGTGCCTCTATTTCTTACAATAATTTCTCCTAATAAAATAATAATGTTACACCCAAAATAACAAACAAACTAAAGCAATTTCAGAACAGAGAAAATCACAACAAATAATTCAACAGCAGTTCTTTTCTGTACAACATTGTCGTGGGATCATGATGTTTTTGATCTACGGAAATGACGTAAGGGCCCATAGAATGCCTTTTTCCAACCCTTGTGCTGACTCTTTAGTCTTTAGGGTCAAAAGTAAAAGGTAAAAAAGCATTTGAGCTTATGGACGCCAAGCTGTCTTCCTTCTTTCATCATGGACATAGCGGCACCCAAAGAGAATAAACATCTGTGTAAGAATCGAAGTCAAACAAACTTTTCACAAACTCATGTTTCACAAGAATCAATATACCATTTTCACTTTATATTTTAGGCATCTTAGGATCTAAAAACACAACATATTGTGACAAAATGGCAGATTCCAGGTCTGATCAAAGAAACAGACTAGTTTCAATAGCAAGGAAAGAAATAAATATACCACAAGCAGAAAATGTTTACCTCATAACTTGTTGCAATTTAGTTTCAAGGCTGAACAATCAAAACCGCCGGCCAAGATGAGGGGATGCAGAGCCTGAGTGCGATGGAAGAGGCCTCTTCACAAATGGATGCTGCAAGAGCTTTGCAGCAGTTGGCCGAGCTTCAGGATTGGTTTGTAAGCATTGCATGATAAAATCTTGTGCATCTTTTGACAAAGAATCAGGAATTGGCGGTGGCTCACCTTTACCAATTCTGAACAATGCTTGCATCTGTTTTGAGTTGCACAAGACATCATTAACAATATAAAAATATTCAAGCAAGCTACAATTTCAAGCAAGCTACAATTGCATGCATGAAAACGGAGAATATAAAAAATTTAACTAACAACAATACTTGTTCATAGCTCTCCATCACAGTGCAAGACAGAATTCACCCAACTTCATGCCATAAAATTCTATAAGCCATTTCATTTGGTGATGAAAACATAAAAATTTCCATATTGCCTATTCTTTCTACTTTTATACTAGATCACTTAATAATTTATATTAGTAGAGAGAAAAGCTACATACACATTCCAATTGATGGTATGGAATTTCACGGGTTAACATCTCCAACACAGTACAACCAAGGCTCCATATATCAGCAGGAAGTCCATACCCTTGACCTTTCTGGTTGACAACCTGTAATTCAACAGCTGATGATCAACAAAACATTACTGGTAGTATGTGTCACAAAGTAAATAACTACCATAGCAAAGGCAACAATGGTAACCGTGTTTCCAGGGAAAAAGCACTGGAACTTGTTACGTATGGAAAGAATCATTAGAATCAAGGTAAGAATCAAGGATGCAATCAAGGAGGTTGACTGCATTGTGATTCTGGTTTTCTTTTATTTCCTAAGGTTTCTCTATTAGCTGAAAACAAAACTTTCCTAGTATGCTAGGAAATTAGGGTCGCTCTTATTGTAAACCTTTATTTATGAGGAAATTAACTAAGGAATAAAACAAGTTGAATTTCCAGAAAATTAAGGTAGGCAACTCCCTTAGTGTTCCATCACCATAGGCAAAACTTGGAATGGAAACAAGGGCAAAGACCCTTCTGTCGAATCTGATTTTCCTGTTAATTGCCTAGTAACTCGATCTCAGACCCACCCATGATCATAACAAACTCATCTAAGAGAAAACACCATTTAGGTCTGATCTCAAGAGGAGCCAGCATCTTTCACAATGGGAGAAATGCCATAATCAAGCATTTGCGACTATTAGTCCATGAAATTTGTCTAGCCAAAGACAACTTTGTTCAAAATTTCCTGGTGGATAAAAAGATTAACTTTTTGAAAAATAAGTATTCATTGTTCATATAAATGAAGCCCTGGGAAATTATGTTGGATCAGCAAGAGAGATTTATACATTTTTCTCTATATAGAGAAACGTTGGCCAAGAAATTGTTTCTTTTTCATCATATTCATGATTGACTATTCCTAAAAGCTAAAATACCACCACCAGTATCTCTAGTATAAGAGAATATTAGCTAAAAACATATTCTATCATTTCTGATTGTCACCATAGCCATTATTGAGTATTCCACCAAAGCTAGATATCTCGAGCAGTATCGCTAATTCAGGAAATGTGATGCTCAACACACATCAAACAACAACTATTGCAGAATATATCATTTCTGAGTGGAAAGGATAGAAGCAAACCTCAGGGGCCATCCAGAATGCTGTCCCTTTGCATGATTTAACATCATTCAACTTGGTTGCCTGAAGACAAACAGCAGCACCAATATCATTACTGTGATCATTTTAGAAGCTACTAAGAAACAACAAAGAAAACCAGGGTCTTAAGAGTTGAAAAAACCTTTGCCAACCCAAAGTCTGCAAGTTTCACAGATCCGCTTGCATCTACCAATATGTTTGCGCACTTAACATCCCTGTATCAACAAACAAGGAATTAATTCAAGTTCATAGTAACTTAAGCATAACATAGAACAAACAATTTTTAGTTCCAACGTTAAAACTATAACAAATACCAAGGGAAAAGGACAGAAATCAAGCAGTCAACCAACCTTTAAGGGAAAATAAATACAAAATGATATGTAAAATGTTTAGAAAAACTTCTATTATCAAAGTATATCACATTCTTGACTTTTTAAATGCCCTTTGAGAAGGAATATCAACAGAGATAAGGAAGCTTGGGTAAAGCAAAAAGTTCACATTAAAAGGGCAAATTTTCCATATTAAGTAATTCGCCATTGGCAAATATAATGTAAGAACATACAACAGAAGTGGCAGTAAAATTGCAGGTTTAGCTAGATCAAGCAAACAAAATAAATAGATAAAATTAAGTAATATGGTAATTAAATGAGAAGCAGCATAAAAAGTCTCGACTTACCTGTGAACCACATTTCGGTCATGAAGATACTTCAATCCATGCAGAATCTGTCTTGTATATGCAGAGACTTGAGAATCCCTAAGATGATATCTCTGATATAGTTTCAAAAGGGAGCCTTTGGTTACAAGCTCAAGAAAGATGTATAATTTTGATTGATCCTGCAACAATCAAAAAATCGAAAGATGGAAGTTAGACAATTAACAAAACTGAAGTAAAAGGTCATCCTGTTAAGCCAAGGTATTCAACAACCCCACTTGCATAACTAGCATGATAATACTCCAAGAAGCACACATAAATGTAGCGATTTACATGCCTCAACAGTCATTCAATATTGGGTATTGAACTGACAATCTTTTTCTTTTCTTTTCAACCATCTCTCTATAGCTAAACAAGAAAGGCTATTTAAACATAAACTTTGCATTAAGGCCTTTCTCAGAACGCAAGAATATACAGGGTGAGGTAGATATGTAACAGTCAAATTGTAGTGCAATAATGCACTAATGCTAGAAGATTAGCAAAATAGCCTCAAACAGCAGCAGCAATATAACCTTTCAATGGGTACAGATGACAAAACATTTTAAGTCCAAGAGAAATTAGTTCCCATGATAAATTTACAGTAGGCCACAGGATAGCAAATGTTTTCTTTTATCCATGATAAATTTCTGTGGATATACACATTCTGTCAAATTTAATTTTTAGAGAAAAAATACATTGCAAATGGCTATATTTGAATTTTTTGTTTAATATCTATTTCGATGAGGAAAAAAAAAAGTAGGAAAGGAGGCTAAAATGTTACAAATGAAATGACAAATTAGTTATTGCCGTAAGTAGCCAATAAAGAGAGGTTTCTGTCCTAAAACTCAAAAAAGAAGACTAAAAACAAAATTAAGCGTAACCAATTTTTCAAAATTCAGAGAATAACCAAAGTTATCAATTCAAGTGATTATGGTAAATGTGACAAATTAGTACCTTATCTGTGCCATAATACTGAACTATATTTTCATGTTCAAACTGACTTAAAAGCGCAATCTCCTGAAAAAGAAAGGCAAGAGAGAAATTAAATGGACAGAAAAGAAGAAAATAGATAGCTCAAGAAAAAAGATTGATTAGTATAAAAGAAACTGAAATTTTAAATAAATAAAAGCCAAGATCTGTCTCACATGTTCAAGTTGGATAACACTTTGCTTTCCCTGACTTCCTTGATCAAGCAAGGAAACTTCCTTCACCGCAAAAAAGAATCCATCGCTACAGGAAAATGAATGGATAACTAATTAGTATAGCATGACTGAAAGAAAAACATCTCTTTCCTAAAGAAATGCATGAAGTACTGAACAAGTGGAAAACAAATTAATTGCTGGTTAGGATAAAATATGCTTTTGTACACTATTATGAAAAAAATTATAATCAGTGATTTTTTTTTTCAGTAACTCCCAAGTAAATGTCATCATATAGCTTCAAGCCTATAACAATCCAAAATCTCTACAGTTAGTTCAAAATCTCAAAGATCCTAGTGCAGTGTTGCCTCCCTTAATTATATTTCTCATGTCTTCAAAAACAGTAAACAATAAATTCATCATCTTGAAATCTATATACAGAACAAGATATCTCCAAGGAACAAGTTCCTAACCAAATAATACCACCAAAAACTTATACTCATTCGACAATCAAAATCTATTTCTAAAACAGGACTTACTACCATTCACAAATTGCCCACAAAAAATATAGGTCCAACCATGCAAAACTTCAAGCAGCAAAAATAAAAAACAAAAACAAAGTAACACTTAAAGACAGATGATAGTGCAGGCTAAAATACATCAAACCTTCATGTTCAAGACGCAGAAACAAGAGATGTCCAAAAAGTAGTCACATTTGGAATTCACCATATAAATGAAATCTAGCAATACTAAGATGATACTATCCTTAATCCTCCATAAAGCCAAACATGTAAGAAGGTGCTCTTTAAAAAAGAAAGGGGCCATATAGAGGCGCTTTCTTAAATGCTTAACTAAGACCGAGAACACTTCCTAACCCTAGATGCTTGAAACAAAAGATAAAATAAGGTGCCCAAAGATAAAATAACTTGAAACAAAAGCTACTAAATGAAAATGGATGTTATATTATAGGCAGAGTATCAAATCACTTACTCAGAAATCCCTTCGTAAACCGATCCAAATGATCCACTTCCCAGAAGCTCGCCTTTCTCCCAATAAGTAATTGTCCTTTTGAACCTACCGTTAGGGGAAATATTTGACATAGGCTCCGTTGTAGTACTCGAAGAATCATCATCATTCGAAGTTGTGAAAGAACAAGACTCTGAAAGCACCGCATTGTCTCCTATTCTCATTAAATTTTCCTCCTTAGTATTTCCCTCATTAAACCCACCGTCCTCTCTTTTATATTCTTCGTCATCGGAAGACGAATGTGAGTTAACCGGAATCGCACACCCTCTATCGTCATCGGGGCCGAAATCCCTAAACAGATCCCAGGTGGAGCAGCCGTTATCGATCGCTTTTAGCTTCATTCCCGGAGGTGGCTTTAAAAACGGTGGCCTATCCCCTTTAATTCCACTATTCCCTCCTCCAACAACAACATTCGAAACGCAAGACGTGCTTGACTTCAATTCGGTTGTCTTAGTATTATCCAACGCAATTTTATCAGAAAAGCAGCATTCCCTTTTCGACTCGGACGAGTCGTTCCGAGTCAACTCAGTAGCCAAAACCCTCTCAGCCAATTCATCTACTGTTACTTCAGCGCCCGCGCCTCCTTTTACTAGAGCTGTCTCTTCTTTAGGACTATCCAACCGGTTTAATCTGGACCGAGGCAGAAGATCCGACGACGATCTGATCTTACGGGCCTCCCAGGCGGCGGTCGGGATTGAAAAATCTTCAGGACCATTAAGGCCCAAGCTCCGACAAATTCGATCGAACTCTCCGTCGGTTCCTTCGAGACGAAAGCTTGTTTGATACAAATCGAGCGATCGTGTGACTAGAGGAGAAGAAGAAGAAGAAGAAGAATCATCGAGAGACGAACAAAACGAGCCCGCATCGTAATCGATGTCCTTCGCTGCATTCCGGCGCTCGAGTCTAGGTTTTCTTTTGCTCCTTTTCGAGTCCATGGCGACTCTATTGCTAAAGAATCGAGGTAAGTGATGCATGTGGAACAGAATCCATCAAAATTCAAAAAAAAAAACAAGCTAAAGCAGCATAGGGTTTCCGAAAATATCAATTTAAGAAAGAGAAACGCTTTTGTTCTTTTTCTCCGTAACTTTCCTGGGAAAATTTAGGTGAGAAAAATTGGGAGCGAAAAGCGGCTGACCTAAAGAGAGAGAAAAAAAACGTGATAATGGTAGACAGAGTGGCTGGCTAGTAAACGCCGTCGGAAGAGAGAGAAATAAAGAGATTATACGCGTCGCCACGTGGCGCTTGCAAGAAATTTTTAAATCTTTGCATCCAAGGATTACTTTTTTATCCGGTTAGCTTAGCTCCTTCAGTTTGTAAATTTTATTTTGGATCGACTGTCCCTTTGAAATAGTTATTTGGATTTGTATGATATTTTGATGATAAATTAATTATAAATTAAATTAAAAAATTGATAAAAATTTTAATATATAAAAATTAATTTTACCAAATTTTAATAAAAAAGATAAAATATAATTTAATTTTTAGTATAATAAATTTTCATAATACTTTTATCACAAATTTCTCGCCACATGAATAATAGACTTATACCCAAATTTATGGTGTTGGAGTTACAATTTTTTTTTTAAAAAAGTTTCACAACTATAATACATATACAAAGATCTGTATAAAAACAAAGGGGTTAATGGTCTACCGCGGCTGGCATCGCATCATAAGTAGACCCACATGGCAGCTGGCAGAAAATGGGATAAATGTGAGAATTTGCGTAATGTTAAGGGTATGGTGAAATTTATACTCTAAAACAAAATCTATCGCTACTGGAATTGAATTAGTGTAATCCTAGGTGAGTGGAGCCATCAACTCTAATTTTAATTTGATTCAATTGGAATCAAGATTTATTTATAAAATTTTAGTTAACTCATTCAATTCACATTCACATCATACCATATTCTTCATGCGGGAGAAAATTTAGTATAAATTATGTTTATTAAAAGAGTATATAAATATTTTATGCATGTAAAAATAAACTGAAGTTTTAATTTAGAATTGTACATAGGTCGGGTTAGGTTTTAATAAAATTTTAGGTCTGATTGATAGGTTTGGCTTTAGTCCAGCTTGAAAAATAGGTTTAAATTTTTGTCTAAGTCTAATTTGCCTGTATTAATTTTTTAATTTTTGTTTTTATATAAAAAAATTAGAAAATATAATACACCAAATACACTAAAATTTATTAAACTAAATATTTCTCAACAAATTGAAAATAAATTTTAAAAAAATCTAAATAGCACTAAGATAAGTACAACTTAACAAGCAAATACATATTAAATAGTTGCAAAATGAACAATAAAACAAGTGTTATACAATATCTAAATATTAACAACAAAATAGTAGCAACATAATAGTGGAATGGTAGCAAAATAGTGGCTAAAAGTGGAAAAACAACAACAAAACATAGAAGAATAAGGATTTTTTTATTAAAAATTCGAGCCAACCCAAACTCAAAAAAATCTTATCCGAGGCCCAATCCATTTTCTAAACGGGCCTATATTTTTGCTTAAACTCTCCCATTTTTCAAGCGAGCCTTCGAGTGGGGTCGAGTGGCCCAACCCATAAACAACTCTACTTTTATTTAAGTGGTAAAGTTGAAAGTTTAAATATTATATAAGTTTTAAGTTCAAATCTCACTATATGTGGGTTTTAATAGTGTAACTTTATAAATACATGGTTTTTTAGTCAAACTCTTAAATGATATTAGATTACTTGATTATAGTATACTCACGATGTGGATGAAAAAGTTAATATAACAGGTGTATTTATAAAAAAAAAAAAATTATATTAAAGCTAAATAAGGCTTTGGTTAAAATGTGTTTTAGATTCAAATCTCATTATAATAATGTTTTATAAATATATATATAAAAATATAAAAAATACCTTCATATTAATATTTGTTATTTTGTAGAGTCAAAGGTTTTTAGTGTTAGTGTCCAGTTAATTTGTGACAGTATCTCAATCGAGAGCTTAAACGACTTATTTGGTTTCATGAGTCAATGGGCAGCCAACTTCTTTGGAAAATTATCAAAATATCCTTTTATAAAGTAAGTTATATTATTACAAGAATACTCTTATTTTTTTTTATACGTTCTTATACAAAAATAATAACAACTCAATTATGAGAATTTTGAACCCATGATACAATAAATCTTAAACATTTAATTTTACCATTTCAATTAAAATTTTATTTAATTTTTATATCACTTTTTAACAAATATGTTTATCATATAAATTTTTTACCCACGTCACGAGGCTGTTGTAATTCAGTAGTTTGAATACATGTTATAATTATAAGTTAAATTATAGAAATGTATAATAATATTAAAAGGATAAATATTAAAATTATACATGAATTTTAGTTTAATGTGTAATTTAGTGTAATTATATATATGGAACTTTGATTGTAATTCAAAAAATATATAAAATTTTAATTTTAATTTAACTGTATATATATTTAAATAATGAATACATTAATTTTAATTTTATATTAAATAAATATATAATTATTTGTGTATGCAATATGTTAATGATAAATGATGTTATATTAATAATTACATTAGTAATCTACAAAAATTAAATCAAAATATTTAATATATAAAATTACATAAAATCAAAATTTATGTATAATGTTACATATCAGACTAAAATTCATTTATACCTGTAAAAATTATCGAATTATCTCATAAATATATCATATTTTAGGTTTGTTTGCAATGATTATTAGTTACAATCATAAATCTAAAAAATCCGTAAAAAGCGTACATTATAAATTATATTCAAAAACACTATACATGTTGTTGCTTCTTATATTGACATATAGCATTTTTAATTGTTTTGTGGAAAGTGGAATCAGGTGGGAAAGCAATGTTAAAGGGGAAGGGGAAGTAAATAAATAATTAAAATAATGAGGGAAATGGAAGGAAAAATAAAAATAAATTGGTTTATGTTATTAATATTTTATTATTAAATAGATGTTGATTAAAATTAATATAAGTTTATAATATTTTAGAACGAGATTAATTTTATTTATATTTTAGTATCTTATTTGTAGCTTTTATTGACATGGAAATATGTAAAAAATAAAATATGATATTGATAAAAAAAAAAAGTTAAATATAACCATTAAGTAATATATAAATAAAAGGGTAAACTATAAATATAGTCATTTTTATTTGCTTCAGATTATATTTTAGTTATTTATGTTTGAAATGTTACATTTTAGTCACTTAGGTTATCATTTTGTTACGAAGTGGTCACTTTACTATTAAGCTTCGTTACCTCCCTAACGATGGTCCTACGTGATAGTCCAAATGGGTTTTAAATGCCAACTTGGATGTCCTATGTGGCAGTCCAAATTAAATTTATTTAATTAAAAACCTAATTTTATCCCAGCAACTGGATATCCCAGTTGGCATTTAAAACCCATTTGGACTGCCGTTAGGGAGGTAACGAAGGTTAATGGTAGAGTGAGCACTTCATAACAAAACGATAACGTAAGTAACTAAAACATAAAATTTCAAACATAAGTGACTAAAATAAAATCTAAGGCAAAAAGGAGTGACTATTTTTATAGTTTACCCTAAATAAAAACATTAACGTGTAATTTAAATTAAATTACTCAGGCATGTAGGTTAATGGAAATTTAAACTAAGTTATTTAGCATAGGGGAAAAATAAGTAATTTTATAATTCGTTAAATTTCATAAAAATTATACTGAAATGGTGTTTAAAATATAATACCTATGTTTATATTAATATTTTCATAATAATTAGTTATGATATTAATAATACGAGTCTTGGAGAATGTCAAAATTTGAATCTAATATTAAGTTAATTAATAAGTAAGTTTAAATAATTTATTGTATGTAAATGATAATATTGATTATAATTATAAAATAATTTATGTGCCTTTAATTAATAAATAATAACGTTAAGTAGTACTCATATATAGCGTGTGTATTTAGAATACTATGATATTTATTATTAATTAAGGTTGTTTATTATTTTATAAAGAACTAATAATTAAATAAGAGTTAGGTTTAAAATATTTTTAATACTTATATATGGTCTATATATAGTATAGTAAAAAATATATTATAATAAAAATTTAAGTCTAACTATATATTGGATGGCTTCTTCTTATTCTTTTGGATTTTTTAGTGACGCTGAGGCTAATCCCTTTAAGGATCCGAACATGAAAAAAATATTTTTTAAAGAATCGACTAGTGTTTTAGAGGATGAGATGGTTGTGGATACCAAGACAACCCCAACTTTATCTTGGAAAGATCTGGTACTTGGGAATAAATTGGACTGGCAAAAAGTGGTGGACGAAATAAATTCGTTAGACAAAGACTTCGCTTTACGAAATGGAGATGTTAAGAAGTTGATAGTTAACGGCGGCATCCCTTTTATTGACTTTCGGAAAGGATTCACCAACTCTTCATCGAGGAAATGGCCACTTCAGTGGTATTTAAGTTACTAGGAAGGAGCATCATTTTCTGGCTTTACAAAATAGACTTTATGGATTATGGAAACCTTCCAAGCCCTTCCAATTGACGGACATTGAGAATGGCTATTTTTAGCTAAGTTTCAAAGCATGAAGGACTATGAGAAGATATTGTCATAGGGCCCTTGGATCATTTTTGGACAGTACTTAACTGTTCAACCTTGCCAACTCTCTCATACCCTAACTTTGTCCTTGTGTGGATCAGGTTTCCAGGTATTTTCTAGTTTTCTTTACAGAAAGGAGATATTATGGGAAATTGGGGGTCTAATTGGAAAAGTGACAAAACTAGATTTCAATATAGACAACAAGGGAAATAGCATTATGCGCGTATGGCCATTTATATAAATCTTGACAGACCTCTAATTTCTCAAGTTCTAATCAACGGGAAGATACAAAAAATTGAGTATGAGAACCTACCGGTGGTGTGCTTTTCGTGTGGACGGTATGGCCATAACAGGGAGGTTTACTCGAATAGATCTCCACTTTTTGCTGCATTTGAGGTAGTATTACAGTTGTCTGCCTTTACTTCGGCTGCTGTGGAATCGTCGACTGGAAAAGGAGAATACAACTCATGGATGTTGGTGGAGTGAAAATCCAGGCGCTAAACTGGTGAACCCAATAAACTTGGAAGGTCTAAAGAAGGGGAGAAAGTCACGGGTTCAAGATTTCAACCTCTAATGGCACCAGATTCGAAAGAGGTGAAAATAAATTTTGTTAAAGAAGATTTTTTGGGATCTAAAAAGCATGGAAAAGAGGTTTTAATTGAATATGAGGGTAAATTTGGAAAGGGGTTTTAAAGCAGATTTTTGGTAGGCCTTTTCGGTTTTTAGTTGGTTGGACAAAACACCCTAATTTTTCAGAATTTGTTGTGGATAAATAGAATTTTGATGGCGACATGACTAGTACAATTGCTCGCTTCACAGATAGACTCAAAGATTGGAATAAATGTGGGTATGGTTATATTACGGCTCAAAAAAAGAATATGATTCATAAGTTGGCGGGTTTACAGAAAACAATGAATTTTTCTAGCTCCAATAGACTTGCTAAATGTGAATTAGAGGTTCAGGAGGAGCTTGAAAATGCCATCTATAATAAGGAAATGCTTTGGAAGCAAAAATCAAGAAGTGATTGTTTGAGTTTGGGGGATCGTAACACAAAGTATTTTCATAGCTGGACGGTTGAGAGAAAAAAAGTTTAATCGAATAATAGCTTTGCATACCTCGGATCTCAACATAAAGTATTTTCATAGCCGAATGGTTATTTTTTCAAGAAATTGTACAGAGAGGTACAAAGTCAAATGAAGAATCTTCCCCCAAGTGCTTTTCTGAGACTTACGCCCTATGATATGGATTTTCTTGGAAGACCGGCTTCAAATGAAGAAATAAAAAAATGCTCTTTTTTATATAGCACCGCTAAAAGCTCTAAGAAGTGATGGCTATCATGCATTATTTTTTCAGAAATAGTGGGATAATATCAGAGTAGCCATTTGTGAGTGGACTAGGAAGGTTTTTTATGGCAATACTATAAACTCAGATATGAATAACACTCTAATTTTGTTAATTCCTAAAGTTCATAATCCAGAAAATTTTACCCATTTTTTGTCCAATCAGTTTTTGCTCTATTCTATATAAGCTTGTCATGAAGGTAATTGCCAATTGTTTCAAGGTGGTCTTTTCAAAGATTATAGGACAAGAGCAAGCGAGGTTTTTTGCTGGTAGAAAAATTACTGATAATGTGATCATTGCGTAAGAAGTTTTGTACTCCATGAGAATCAAGAGTAATCGTCAATAGATGGCCATTAAATAGACCTGGAGAAAGCCTATAACTGAGTCGATGGGATTCTATGGAAGCTTCTCTTAAGGTGACACACATTCCTGATTATCTTGTTAAGGCTATCATGTCTGCTATATTGACCTCCACCATGCAGGTTTTATGAGAGGGGTTTCTGACTTTTAAATTTAAATCAGTTAGAGTAATTCGTCAGGGATACCTTTATCTCTATATCTTTTTTATGTTGTGCATAGAACGGCTAAGGCATTACTTCTATTTAACAATATTTGATAGAGATTGGCATCTTATCCAATTATCCAAGAGAGGGCCAATACTCTCGCACTTGTTCTTTGTGGATGATTTGGTTATCTTTAGTAAAGCGGATTTGATTCATTGTGGAATTATCAAAGATTTTCTTAACTAGTTTTGTGATTTCTCTGGGCATAATGTTAATGTTAGGAAAACTAACATTATTTTTTTCAGCAATGTAAAAAATGAGCTTAAGGAGGAAATTTGTGCAAATCTTGGTTTCCAACAAGTTCAGGATCTTGGTCGCTACTTGGGGATTCGGCTTTTTCACTAAAGGGTCACAAATAGTACATTGAATTTTTTAGTGGGAAAAGTCTGAACTAAGCTTTCGAGTTGGGATGCTAAGAAATTATCCTTTGCAGGAAGGTTGACTTTGGTGCAATTATTTTATTATCAATCCTAAATTACCTTATACAATCAATTTTGGTTCCTAAAGGCGTTTGTGACTCTATTAGAAAATGGTGAGACAATTCATTTGGGGTGCACCTAATGGAAAGAGGAAATTGGCTTTGGTTGGTTGAAATAATATCCGTCAACCGCGATCTTATGAAGGTTTTGGATTGTGAGATCGTAATGATCAAAACATCATTTTTATAGTGAAACTTGGTTACAATATTGTCACTAAGAATGGTGTGCTATGAGTCTAAGTTCTCAGGTCAAAATATGGAATGAAGGAAAGATTACCTGACATTATTGGCTGAAGTAGACGCTCCTTCATGTGGAAGTCCATTGCAAAATTTTGGCCTCTACTGAAAGATAATCTAATATGGTCTATTGGAGATGATACTAATATCAGCTATTGGGAGGATGCTTGGGTTCCTAATATGGGTTCTCTAATTAATCATGTTTCAGCTCATGCAAATGTCGTCTCAAATTATAAGTTGAATGAGATGATTTTGAAAGATGGATCTTGGAATCTTGATTTATTTAGAGTTTGGCTGCTAGAAGAAATTATTCATCCTATCCTTAGTGTCCCCTCATTTTTATCTTCTACTAGATCAGATTTGATCATATATGCTTATTCTACATCAGGTGCTTTCTCAGCCAAAAGTGCTATTGGTTGATTAAGGAAGGAAGTAGTTTCCTAAAGATAATATATGGAACACTATGTGGAACTTTCTTGGTTCACAGAGAGTTAGAAATTTCTTTTGGTTAGCTTTGAAGCAAAGGCTCTTAACCAATGTCGAAAGAGTTCGGAGGGGGTTTAGGCAAGACGAGTTATGTCCCCTTTGTGGATATAGAATTGAGGATGCTCTAAATGTGTTTAAAGATTGCTGAACCACTAAGGATGTTTGGATACGAGTCATTCGTATAGATCAATAGGGTTTTTACTCTACCGGTAACTTTCTTGATTAGTTGATTTCAAATTTATAGGTTGAAACCAAATACACCACAAAAGAATTGAGATCTATTCATCTTCCAAGGTAAGTACATGAACCCGAACAAGATCTTAAAGTCTCTTTCAGCTGGGGGAATCAATATACTTTGATCAATAAGTCCACTTCGATGATAGACTTGGTGCTTCAACTGGAGAAGAATATCCTGGTATGTGATTTTTTCCTTCACACAGATGGTGAAGTAACAACAAACACTGGTACATTGGCTACAAGTGGCATGGTAAGAGACGAAAAGGGAACGTAGATTATTAGCTACAATCATTTTCTTGGGAAGTGTTTGATCTTTGACATAAAAGAATGTGGCATTTTGGATGGCTTAGTATTGCTCTAGAAACAAGGATACAAGGTTATTATTTAGTTCGATAATCTTGAGGTTGTTAATACCATTTGTGATAATCAGTCAGTAGGACCACATTCATCATTGATTAGGCGAATTCAATAGATTTTGTCAAGTGAAGATAAATGATTTCTGAGATACACCCCAAGAAAAAACAATCAAGTGGCAGACACTTTAGCAAAATTGGCTCTAAATAACGATGAGGATTTATGTATTTTGGATAAGCTTCCAATAGAGATTCAAGCAACACTGAAAGAAGATAGTCTTAAGGAGTTTTTAAATTTGAACATTTCTATGTAACCATTATGTTTCCCTAGTTTTTATGTCCCCCCTAAAAAAAATATTATAATATTTAGATTTTTAAATAATTTTGTTTCAAAAAATCTAATTAATGTATGATTTTTTTACCTATTAGAATCCTTAATTTTAAAGACGTTCCATAGGAGTCTTGCCTCTTGTTTCTCTTAGGTTTTGAAGGTGTGAGTTCAAGTTTCTTCTACCATTTTTTGTGCAGGCTTTGTCTTGCCTAGTCAAAGCTTCTTTGTTGGTTTGTTTTATGTTGTGTTTTGCTAATAGAAGAGGGTATGCAGAATATATCTATTAAGGAGAGGGAAGGCTTGGAGTTGGTGTTCGAGTTTGATATTATGGTGTCAGATGACATCGACTATGATAAACTTCCTCGCTATGGAGTGTATGTTGCTTTCATTATGGCAGCCTTTGCAATGAGCAAATATTAATCTAATGGGTGACTCGGGTTTGTATCTGATTCAGTTTTTCCATGTTTTAGATTTGAAAAAGATGATTTTGGAGGGTTGTTTAACAATTGTATTCTGTTGATTCATCAACTAGAGAAATGAGAAGATTCAAAGCATGTTGTCTTTTTGTTTGCGGATTTTTGGGTTCAAGTTCATGATTTCCCTCTAGGTTTTGCTTTAGAGGGGTTGGCAAAGGATTTGGGAATGTTTTGGGGTAGTTTTTAGATTACGATTTGAATAATTGTATAGATTTTATGAATAATTTTCTACGTATTCGGGTTAGGCTTAATATCAATGAGCTTCTCATAAGGAAGAAGCAGATCCATTCACAATGTGATAATTATTTTAAGGTGCCTTTTAGTTACAAGCGCATACTGCTGTTGTGTTACATTTGTGGGATCATTGGACATAATGAGTCTTATTGTTGAAAGCTTTTGGAGGCATCAGATGGAGCGGTAGTGCGTGGTTGGCAGAAGAAAATTCGATCGGAGGTGCGACAACAGACATAGGGGTTAGTTTCTCAATGGTGACTTGATTATAGTGGATTAGGGGAGCATGATTTTGGTGCATCAAATTAGGGAGTTCAAAATAAGGTATGAGATAAGGGGGATAAGAAAATTCAAAATTGTTTATAATATTTTCCTTAATCATGTGCGCATATGCCAACTATTATTAGAGTAAAAAATGTGGGCCTCCTATGTGTAACTGAGGGAAATTTTGTGCATTACTCATGTAGCCAAAATATGTCCAAGGTGGATGACTTAGAGAATAGATGCATGGATATGGAGGTTGTGAAGAAACTACCTAGGGAAATGTTGACTAATATGGTGGGTGACCAAATTCAGTGTGCGAGGATTATTTCTAAGAATGTTGTTGATGTTTCTATGTCTTCTTTATTAGCTAGTCCCTTGTTCAGGACCCGTCGGGGAGCAATGATTTATTTAGAATAAAACTATTAGGTTTGAGCAATCCCTAAATAGTGTCATCCCTTAAGTACCTAGTGTATTCATAATAAGCTCGATGTGTTATTTTTATCCAAGACTCTTATTTTTGCTAATAAAATTGAAGAGATTTGTGTTCTTTTACATTTTGGTTCTTGTTTTTGTGTGGATAGATTGGGTTGGAGTAAGGCTTTAGCCCTCTTTGGAAATAATACTTGCAACACCCCTTACTCGTATCCGACGTTGGGACAGGGTTCGAAGCGTCACCAGACTTGAACCTACTTAAACTTATTAAACCGAGCCATAAGTTTTTGGTCAAATTTAAAACCTTTCAATTTCCATCTTAATGTCCCATATACGGACCTACGAGGCCTAAAACATACACTGGTAATAGTTCAGGACTAAACTGATAACTTTTAAAACTTTTGAGACACAATTATAATTTCCATATTTTAGAGAGTCACACGTCCGTGTGGGCAGGCCGTGTGGTCTCACACGCCCGTGTGGCTTAGGACACGCCTGTGTCCTTCACCCGTGTAACTTTGTTTATGGCGTCATCAAACATTTAAGGGAACAAGGCCAAGTCACACGCCTGTATGCTAAGCCGTGTCTTCCACACGGCTACGACATACTGCCGTGTCTTTGCCGTGTGGCCAACAATTAGGCTATTTTCCAAGCCCTTTTGTTACCCTTATTTATTTTCACATTCACACATTCAAATACATATAATATATTGCTAACCATTCATGACAAACAAACATAATTATATCACATGAGATCTTAGCACATGAATGCATAAATAAGTTTACACATTCATGGTCAATATGAGCCACATCTCATGGCCTTATACAATGAGGCAACATAAGCCAATATCTTTGGCCAAATCTTAAGAATACATATTACCAATATCTGAGTCTCTATACATGCCACTCACTCGTAAACACCTAAGGTTTGAAATTACCCTAAACTTACCATTTGATAGTGTGATTGTGTCTCCGACAATCTCCAAACCTGAGCCGACCTGACAACACTAAGAAAACAGAAAGGAGGGAGTAAGCTTCATAGCTTAGTAAGTTGGCATATAATAATAATGAACAATAAATCAATATGATTTTACCAGCCCTTAATGTATTCTTAAGAAAAATAAAATCACATATTTTTTTTACTCAAATTTACCTTAACCTGTCGTCCTAAGTCATAGTCGCTAAATTAATTATATCTTGAGCTACAGAACTCGAAATTAAGTTCCGTAAATTTTTCCTGAAACTAAACTCATATATCTACTTGTCATAAAATTTCTAGAATTTTTGGCTTTTCCAATAAGTACAGTTTATTCATTAAAGTCTCCCCTATTTCGCTATCTGACAGTTCTAACCTCTCTTCACTAAAAACTGATTTTCTCATTGTACAAAATTTGGATAATATTTCTGTTTGTTTCTCTTGAAATTAGACTCATTTAGGATTTCAAGCATATAAATTATACATCATAAAAATTTTTTATAAAATTTTTGGTGATTTTATAAAGTCAAAATAGGGGATTCTAAAATCATTCTGACCCTATCTCATAAAACTTTAAATATCTCATAATAAAAAATTCTTTTACTTACTCTGTTTCTTTTATAAGAAGATAGGCTTAATAAGCTTTTGTTTCATATCTCATTCAGCCTCTAATTCAATTCACACTATTTTGGGTGATTTTTCAAATTCACATAACTGCTGCTGTCCAATATTGTTTGACAGTTAATTTCACTCTTTCATGACTTCATTGTTTTCACTTCTTTTTAATCATACAAATTATCAATCAAACTTGTCACATTCTCATACATCATAGTACCTATAATTACAAGGTCATCATAAGATCATTTTAATATGCATTACTTACTCATTCATAATCTCACCAAAGTTCATTCATACATCGAGCACATTGCTCATGAGTTTGTGTACAAACCTGTGCTGTCTCATAACACTTCATTCATAAAATCATAACTTTATCTTCATAATGCATAATGTTGATTTACTACATACAACTTGCATACTTTTCCCGTTAAAGTACTTAGAATACTGAAGGATACTTGATTGCCATTCTCATGATACGATGCCAAGACCATCTTAGATATGGTTTTACATGGGATCACATGTCGATGCCGAAGCCATATCCTAGATATGGTCTTACATGGGATCTCATATTGATGTTCGACGCCATGTCCCAGACATGGTCTTACATGAGATCGTAAACTGATGCTGATGCCATGTCCCAGACATGGTCTTATACAGGATCACTCTTAGATGCCAACGCCATGTCCCAAGCATGGTCTTACAGGGGATCTAAGTCTCATTTTAGTGCTGACGCCGTGTCCCACACATGGTCTTACAGGGGATCTAAGTCTCATTTTAGTGCTGACGCCATGTGCCAGACATGGTCTTATATGGGTCTACTTGTTGATGCTAATGCCATGTCCCAGACATGGTCTTACATTGGATCTCAGTTCGGTGCCGAAGCCATGTCCGAGACATGGTTACACTTGACCTACAATGCTCATGTCATTACTACGGTATCCTTCGTATTCTTTAGCATATGTTTGAGATTTCTCGATAATAACTTTATCATTTCTCTATGGAAATCATCTCAATATGTCTCATGGAAAATAACATGAATTTCAATTTATTATAATGTCATCAAGTCATAGACAATGTTCTTAACTCAATTCATAAACATAGTACTCTAACATTTAATTCGACATAATCGAATTAATACACCAATTTAAGCTTTAAACATAAACTACAACAATGTTGCATTATTATTATCACACCAACTTACCTCGGATGCGAACGTAGCTAATTTTCTCGATTTGGTCCATAACTTCGTTCTTTCCCGATCTAAGCCCGAATCTCATTTTTCATGATCTATAATATCACATTTAGCTCAATTATTAGTCACATTACTCAACGTGATCCAAAAATCATATTATGGCAAATTTACATTTTTGCCCCTAAACTTTCACATATTTATACTTTTGCACCAAGGCTTGTAAAATGATTTTTATTCAATTTTCTTGTATTTTGGACTTAGCCGAACCATTTTCATGAATATAGAAGTCCCCATTTCTCACTAATTCATACACTTATGACCAATTTTACAACTTTTACAATTCGGTCCTTTCAGATGTTTTCGTTGAAAATCACTTTGTAAAACTTGTTCCTCTCATCATGGACAAGCATAATCTACCATTAATCATCAAAATACACAATTCTTCATCATGGGTAGTTTTTTAAACTTAAACCCTAGCTCAAAATAATGGTAGAAATAGCTAAAGCAAGTTACGAGGATTTCAAAAATATGATGAACATGAAAAACGGGGCTAGGAATCACTTACTATTGAGCTTGGAAAGCTTGAACAAGCCCTAGCCATGGAGTTCATGGTACATTCGGCCAACATATGAAGAAGATGACAACATTTTTGCTTGATTTTGGCTTTTTAATTCTTTTAATTAACAAATGAAAAAAATGCCCTTTTGTCATTTCTTGAGATTTTTTTCTACTCATGCCCATTTTTGTCCAAATCAAAGTATAATGGTATAATTACCATTTAAGGACCTTCAACTTAAAACTTCATAGCAATTAGATACTTCTAACATGTAGAACTCAACTTTTGCATTATTTACAATTTAGTCCTTTTGACTAAATTGAGTGCCCAAACATCGAAATTTTCAAATGAAATTTTCGTGAAATAGTCCCCTGAAATTGTAGATCATAAAAATATAATAAAAATAATTTTTTCTCGTCAGATTTGTCGTCCCGAAACTAGGCACTAATTCGGGATTTTACAATACTAGAAACGTTATTGGTACTAATTTCTTTAGGAATCATATTAATGTTGTTCTAGATTATGGTAGATTGGGTAAATGTAGATTGACAGGTTTCTATGGCTTTCATGAAGTGGAACGTCAGCATCAGAGTTTGGGATTGCTTCATACTCTTGCACAAGCTTTGAATTTGCCTTAGGTGTGTGTAGGAGATTTTAGTAACCTTCTTTTGGTAAATGACAAATGGGGTGGGTCTGAGTATCCAGTGTCATTGATGATGGGTTTCAAGATTGTATTATAGATTGTAAGCTGGTGGAGATTCATTTGATTGGGTTTCAGTATACCTGGGAATGGGGTCATGGAATGGATTTGTTTGTCAGGGAGTGACTTGATCGTGTTTTTTTGTAATAATGCATGGATTTAGGTTTTCCAATTGTATAATATTTTTAATTTAGTTTGTACTTATTCATATCATAGTCCTATCAAATTGGTTTCTTCTTTCATGTTACCTATGCAACGTTTCAAACTTTTTTATTTGAGAATAAATGGCGGAATGAGGATGATTGTATAAATGTTATTACTGAGTGTTGGCCCTTTGTTGAATTGAGTAGTATGATTGCAAAAGTAGGTGTTTTTGGGGATTGATTATGTGCTTGGGCTAAAGTGAAACAAACATCTCTCATCGTTAAGTTAAATGACCTTAAAAGGCAACTTGAGGTGGTACAAGAATCAGATGGTAATGCTGAAGAAATTTAGAGATTTAAGAAGGAGCTTAATGCATTGCTTACTTAAGATGTGTAACCCCTAAAACCGAGCCTAGACGTTATGGCCCAATTTGAATGATTTCATGGGTCTTGAAAACGGCCAAAATGATTTAAAAAAAAAAAGAAAATTCACTTACCTTTTGAAAACATTTGGTTTTGTAAAACATCTTTTACTTTTTGTATAGAGTTATGTGTTCCTTTATATTTAAAAATTATTTGAAATGTAACTTAGTTTTTAAAACACATATTTGCAATGACTAATAATCACTAAAACATTTCTTTCATCATTTAGAAATCACATAAAAACAACTCATGCATAAAACCTTATTATCAAAATAGTGTCCCATACCATAGTTCATAATATAAAATTTAAAGTCCCAAAACCATTTAAACAAATCCAATTTAAAGTCCATAGTAAAAGTCCAAAAGAAGTTCAAAAAGTCCATGAAAAAACCAAACCATTTCCAAAATCCATAACCATGAAAATATATTATATCGAAAGCCTCTCCGAAGATCCAAATCTAAGCCTTAAGTACGAGGATTACCTGAGACACATGAAAAATCATGGGTGAGCTTTAAAAGACTCAGTGTGAGATCAATAAAAATAGTTATTTTAACACATAACATAAAACATCAAAATATCAGAAAGCATCTTTCATGGAATTCACATATTATCACATTTATTGAATCAAAACATGACATGCTTATGAACAATGCACAATTACAGGATTTCCTACCCATATCCGCTACACACCAATATCGAGCTCCCCAAAACTCGTCCATCCAATAACACACCAGTTTGTGGACAAGCCACAACATAGATACCGATGAATGGTCACATAGCAAATCATGGACAAGCTACCATATAATTGCCGATAACGACCACATAATTGCAGTTAAACTGCCACATAGCTTTCTCCTTTCACAAACCTGCCCTATGCATGTGATATGACCATTTTAACTCATATTTATCACAATTTTCACATTTCATGCTCATAACTCATGTATCTTGATTTTTACATATGCATGTATCATGCTTATATTTTCACATATCACATAGTTTCACTTTAGCATGCTTTAACATACATAATCTGTGTTAAAACATGGATCTTATCATATACATACAAATATCACATTTTAGATCATCACATATTAATCTAGCCACAAATCACATAACATAGAGTTGAGATCAACATTTCACAAATAGCATATCACAAATCACGGATTTTTCACAACACTTAATAGTTTAGGTCACTTACTTGATTTCCTCATCGATTGAGTTTTTCAACTCCACATTAGTACTTAAGGTACTCACACATTAATTAATTAATTAAAATTTTAATTAAATAGTAATATTAAACTTCACTTAAAATGAGAGTTAGTTCCCACACCTTAATATAGATTTAAACCATTTGCTCCCTTATAGAAGTTTTATTTAGGTCTAGTCTTGCTCGCAAATTTAAACATACGATTTACCCAATTTAGTCATGATCTGTTCGAATAAAACGGCTTTTAATACGAGTTTTAATGTAAAAATCTTACCAATACTTACCCTTAATTTGAATGCTCAGATTCGTCACTCTTGTGATGTTTCACTATTGATTTCTCAGAGGATTGTTAATCAGTCCTTCATGTTAAGACAAGATCATTATCGAAACCATTGTTTGAAAAAAAAGGGTCGACTTTGTTTGAAAACGAAAATTAAAATGGGAGTCGCCACCAATCCTTTTTTATGAGGTATGATCAGGTCACCTTGTAATCTAGTTATTTTAATAAAATATTTTGATTTACTAAAACAACGATTTTGGTCCATGAAACTCAAGAAAAGGGTTCAGGAGTCGGTTACGTGCGAGGAAGTGTTAGTACCCTCGTCATGCCCAAAATTGGTACCTAATTGATTATTTAATGTCTTAATGTCGAAAGTTGAAAATTTGAAAAGATTTTAAAATACTATCCTTTTTATTAATGTTAATTTTAAAAACACTTGAATTAAATTGAAACTCCATTGAAATAATTGAAACGCCATCGAGAATAAGTTTGCCTTTAATTTCTATTGAAACTCCATGTATTTTTGAAATTCAAAAGGCTATTTGGCTATTTAGGTTTAACAAGAAACTCGAAACCCCATAAGTTAGGGTACGATTTCTTGAATTTTCGACATGCGAAATATTGCCTTATTTTGAGAAATTTTCTTTTTTTGTATAATAGTGAATACAACACTTAACAATGTGCATTTATTTTTTTTGGAGTAAAATAAAGCGATCTATATTGAATAAAAACGTTGGAGCTTAATTCACGATGCGGTGACATGAAATAAAATATAGTAATGAGCATGGAACAATAATACATGAATACAATATTATACAAGTGAATGACAATGATAAAAAAATACGAATAAAAAAATTAAAATATACACAATGACAATAATCACACAACATATGTCACTTAGAGACCAACATTAATAATCAAAAGAATGAAATAAATAACATAAAATAATTTAAAATGAATAATAAGACAATTTTAAGTAAATAATACATGAAAAGAAACAAGTTTAAAAATATATACTATAAAATGAAATTTAAAGTAAATAGTATAAAATAATTTAAGATAATTAATATACAAAACAATTTAAAATAAAATAATATATAAAGAAACTTAAAATAAATAATATGTAAAGAGAAATTTAAAATCAATAATGTACAAAACAATTTAAAAATAAATGATGTATATAAAAAATTTAAAATAGATAAAATATATAAAAAATAATATATAAAAAAACTTAAAATAAATAATAGAACAATTTAGAATAAATAGTATGAAAAAACTTAAATAAGTGAATAAATGACAAATTTGCAAAAAGGGCTGAAATCAAACAGATTAGGGATCAAATCAGAATAAAAACGAAATTAAAAGCAAGAAAATTATGATAAAATAAATTGTTAAGGGCTAAAATGTAAAGCACGAAAATAAACAGGGGTTGAATGTGAGATAACCCCCAAATTTCTTGAAATTCTAGCGCACCACGTTGTCTAGCGAATCAAGGGACCTAATTAAAAAAGAAATAAAATTGAATGCCAAATCTAAAAACAAACAAAAGAATTGCGGCTGAGATGAAACAAGCATAAAGGAACGAGGACTAGATGGGAAAATAATCCTAGTCCTCAAGCTGCGTTGTTTTGTATAGGACTTAAATGAAACTGAAATAAAAATTATTTGGACAAATTTCAAATATATAAAACAAATATAGGACCGGACTGAAAGGTGCATGAAAGAAGGAAGGATCAAAACTGCAAATATCTCATTTGGACTTGAAAAACACTCAGATCCTCCTTCAAATTGGGTCGGGTCAGGTTGGCCTTCCCCAAAACGACGCCGTTTGCGTCTGGGAAGGCCATATGAAACGCTGTCGTTTCATGGGGCTATTTAAGCCCAAAATTTTTTTATTTTTTTCATTTTAGCCTTAATTTAAAAAAAAAAACTGAAAAACTTTGAAAACTCTTTCATTCTCCCCCTTTTAAACCTTCCACATATCCAGCCTAGGGGTCCAGTGAGTTCTGGTCACCATACCGCCGCTGTCCTACTGTTCGTCGCACCGCCACTGTATCTGGCGCCCGGTAAGTTGTAAAAAATGGGTTTTTTAGCCCCGTTTTAAGACGAGTTGAAGGACTAGCTTTCTTGACCCCCCCAAAAAATGAAAAAAAGATCCTCACCCCTCCTATTCCAATTCAGACGCCAAAGAAATGCCCTCCGACGACGAAGCCGCGGGATGATTCGGGTAAGTCTCTTCCTCTTCCTTTTTTAGTTTCGTGTATATATAAAAAATAAAAAACTGAAGATTAAAATCAAAGAAATGCCAAATGAAAATCACATTTTTATTTCAATAAATTTCTGTTCCTTGTATTTTCTTTTGTTTTTGTGCGTAAAAAAAGTACAAAACAATAGTCTTGGCTTTTATAGCCAATGCTACGATCCGTTTTTATTTGTTTGTGTTTTATTTTTTGATGCTTTTGTTTTTTTTCGTTGTCTCTGGTATTGCTTGCGCGCTTCTTTTGTTTTACAGGTGTTAGAGGCTCGTGCGTGGAGGAGCGGCGGCTGAAGGCATGCGCAAATGGGGGCTGGTGAGCAGAAGGTTTCTGGCTTTCTGAAAAAATTTAAGTTGTTGAGCTTGTCGGGCCTTGTAATTTTGGGTTTCATTTGAGTCTGATATTTTGTAAAATGGGTTTAGGTTTATTGGGCTTGGACCTGTATGGACTTTTTGGATATTATTTATTTTGTTTGTGATTGCTTGTCTAATTTGGGCCTGGGCCAGGCAAAATAGGCCTATTACAATCATATTAGTACTAATGATTTTCGAAATAATAAAAAATAAAATACAAATTATTTAGGCCCTATACCATTCGACCATGTCATAAAATTTTAAGACGAAGGATTTTCAATCCCAAAACTTACACTTGTTTCATTATCAGATGATCGAAGGAACGAAACTGGATCGAAATTGATGGTTGGATAATCTAAAATAATCGAATAAATTAAAAGAAAATATTTGTTTTAGTCACTAAGGTAATTGACAAAAGAAAGAGAAAATAGAAAGGAAAAATCAGTCACTGGTGGCGGAGGCAATGGTGGTGGCTTAATAACGATTGTGGCTTGATAGTGGTCTGAATACGGAGGTACGGTTGTTTGATGATGGTGCGAAATACAAGTAGGGAGGTCAGTTCGATCATGTTTTAATTGAAAGAGAAGAGAAAAAGAGAGAAGAAAAGAAAATCGATGGAGGAGAATGTGACCCGTGGTGGTTGCAGCGGTGGCTCACGACGGTGCACGGTAAAAGTGGGGATGGGAAAACTAAAAGGAAAAGAGAGAGAATGTTGGTACTGGACGGTGGTGAAGTGGTGGTGCAGATAAACTCACGATGGTGGAAGGAAAAGAGTGGAGAGGAGGAGGAAAAAGAAGAAATTGATGGAAAATGGGGTGTATGGCTGACTAAGAGGTGTTTTGGTGGTTAACACAAGCACTTTTGGTAAGGATGAGGTATGGGAAAAATGAGGGAACATAGAAGCAATAAGGGGGATATGTTTTTCTTAAAAAGGCAAGTTTGACTTGCTAATGGAGGAAATGAATCCTCTCAATATGACAACATAGGTGGACGACAAGGGTAGCTACCACATGCTAAAAATGTGCAAAAATTAAATAAAAAATATGTAGACATAGGGGTTTGAACTAGGGACCTCAAAGATAGCTAAGAAGCTTCTTACCGCGTAGCCAAGACACTGTATTATTTTCAAATTACACGATTACTTTTAAAACATAGGAGTTGATAGATTCACCGTCTTAGCTATATTAAATTTATTAAGAAAATGGGATATGACAACTCTACCCTCCTTAAAAGAAATTTCGTCCTCAAAATTACCTGATGGAAATAGGTGAGGATACTATTGCCGTATCGCATCTTTAAGTTCCGAAGTTTCCTTACTTGAACCATGATTTCTCCACAGTATTTTTACAAGTGGAATCTAGTTCCTTTTCAAAACTTTAACATCACAGTCAATGATCTATACTGGTTCTTCGTTTAATGTCAAATTAGAACGAACCTCGATATCCTCTACTAGAATGACATGAGAAGGGTCAGATCGGTAATGCTGTAACATAGATACATGAGACACAACGTGAATACGATTCAACTTTAGAGGTAACTCCAATTGATAAGCCACTAGTCCAAATGTAATAGCCCATTTTATGTGAAACTAAAATAGTGGTTTCGGGACCACAAATCTGAGTCAAAAAATTTATTTTATTATTATTTTATTGTCTAAAACATGATAGTAGTACCGTATAAAAATTTTGTTAAGAAATTTTACCGTTTGCATGCTTAATTCGATAAAAAGAACTAAATTGCAATAAGTGCAAAACTTGAGTTGTATAAGTTAAAGGGATCTAATGGTTAGGCTATTTAATATTTGAGGTTTTTATGTGGTAAATAGACCATTAAAATATTGGGTGGACAAGTATGGACAATAGTTATGAAAATTTAAAGGTTAATAGTAAGGTTAATTTAGTAATTAAGTTCATAATTTAGTAAAAACGAAAGAAATAAAAATGTCATTTTCCTAAATTGTTTCTCACCGCTGAAAATGAAAAGGAAGAATATCCATGGAAGCTTGAACATTCGACCTTCTCAATTTTGCTTGCATGTAATTATTGTTTGTCCCGTTTTTAATGGTTTCTATGTTTTTGGAGTCGTTGTAGCTTAATTAGCTAACTCAGGGACTAAATTGCAAAACTGTTGAATGTCTAAGGTTTTACCATGAATGCATTTTAGTTGTTTGTGATGTTTAACAGAACAAAATGAATCCTTGTTGTTAGATAAATAACTTTTGTTAAGTGATTTATGATAAATTTGTCAATTAGGGGTTTTATTGAAAAATGTGAAATATTCATGGTGTAATTTATGAATTAATGAAATGTGTGGGCTACTATAAGCTTGTATGATATTCGGCAAGGCTTGGGTAGGTTCAAATTGTATCAATTTCATTTTACATGCCTAAGGACTAAATTGTAAAGAAATCAAAAGTATAGGGGTAAAATTGTAATGTTCTAAAATGTCAATTTGAGTTAAATTGAATAGAATGATTATTGAATGAAGTTGAATTTATTCATTTAGATCAAGATAAACCGTGTAAGGCTTTAGATCGATGCAAAGAAAAAGCTGCGGATGTTTATATATTATCATTTGAGGTGCCTAAGGGCATATTGGTTGTTTGATGTTATACTATATGTATATGACATGTTTGTGCTTGATTTTGGTGCCTTATTAAGGCTTGTGCATATGTGCATTTTTGGTTATAGGTACATGCTAGTTTGGGTGAGAAAAATGGCTTGTAAAATGGCCTATTTTCGTCCACATGGGCAGAGACACGGGCATGTGTGACACACGGCCAGGTGAAACAATTGTGTGTTCCTTGTAGCTTTTGAAGGGTTGCAAGTCAGATTGTTACATGACCTAGTACATGGCCTAGCACACGGCCGTGTGGGGTTATTTTGAAGGGTACACGACCTGGCACATGGGCATGTGGCTTGGCCGTGTAACCTAAGTCAGTGAGTTACATTGGCACTGAAACGGTCTAGAACACAGCCATGTGTCCCTATATCGAATGTCTAGACGCCTTGAGAAATGGGCATGTCTCTTTGCCTAGTGACCCCTGTAGTTTTGAAAATTTTCCTTGTTTCCTAAAAATTTCTCCGAGTTTCCGATTTAGTCTTGACTTGTTTCTAATGTGTATTTAGGGCCTCTAGGGCTCGTATAAGGGACAATATGTATGTTTTAAATTGGCTTTAATATGTTTATTGATATATTATGAAATGTTTATAATATGTGTTTGTTTGAACCGTAAACTCTGGTAATGCTCTGTAACCTTAGTCTGGCGATTGATACGGGTTAAGGGTGTTACATTTATTGGTATCAGAGTGATGGTTTAGTCGATTCTCAAACTAAAAGTAGGGTGTTTGAGTCTAGCTATAAATGCCATTATATAACCTGTGATAGTATGATATCTCCTGACTGCCTTATAACATGTGTTTTTATAGCAATGACATCTGACTTAGCCAACTCCGATGAAGTTGAAAGTAGCACGCAAGCCTCCATTCACAGAGCAGCGTCAATAGGTTCGAGGCCTGTATATGAGGGCCGAGGAAGGGAAGCTAAGGAAGCTTTATCTGAGGGCCGGGGAGGGGAAGCTAAGGAAGCTTTTTTTCAAATGATTAATGAGTGGTTTACCGAGTTCGTTTGAACGAACCTAGTGGCTCAATGACCTCCACCCCCACCTGTTCCCTAAGCGGTTCTTGTTGTTCCCTTAAGTGTGGAAACCGTGTGAGTTAATAAATCGCCAGTCGATAAAATTCACAAATATGGGGCTGAAGAATTTTGAGCTACAGTTGATAATGATCCTAAGAGAGCTGAGTTTTGGTTAGAGAATACTATCTGAATTTTGAAGGAGTTATCTTGTACACCAGTTGAATGTATAAAGTGTGCAATATCTCTACTAAAAGATTCGACATATTAGTGGTGGAATACCCTAATTTCAGTTGTGCTGAAAAAGTGTATCAATTGGGAATTCTTTCGAAATGAGTTTAAAAAGAAATATATAAGTCAAAGATTCCTTGATCAGAAGCGTAAAGAATTTCTCGAGTTTAAGCAGGGCCGTATGACATTGTCAGAGTATGAACGAGAGTTTGATCGATTGAGTAAATATGCTTGGGAGTGCATTCTAACTGAGACTGCAATGTGTAAACGGTTTGAAGACGAATTAAACAAAGATATTAAACTTCTAGTTGGGATTCTTGAATTGAAGGACTTTGTTGTTTTAGTTGACAGAGCATATAAAGCCGAGGAGCTTAGCAAAGAGAAAAAAAGCTAATTTTGAAGCCAAAGATTTAAGAAAAAGGTTGATCGTAAAGTCCTATCAATCACAGTCGAAGAGATCGAAAGAAGACCATAGCCATTTGATTGTTTTAGTTGGATGCCCTGATAAAGATCAGAGCAAACATTATGCAGGTTCTAAGACGTAAGCTACATCTTTGGCTAGCATAGGTTGCGTTAAAGATAATAAACCTGATTGTCAACGGTGTGGACGGTAAAATTTTGGCGAGTGTAAAGTGAAAGAAGGAACGTGTTTCAAATGTGGTTCATTTAAGCTTTTTATTCATTATTGCCCAGAAATATTTGAGAAAGAGAAGGTTCAAAATGTGTGACCTAGTAACACTGCCACGAGAGGTAGACCACCTTGCAACCCTAGAAACATGAGTGGTAACTGTGGCGGAACAAAAGACTTGCTATTAGATTTGAAGCACGAGCACGAGCACCAGCTAGGGCTTACGCTATCCGCGCATGTGAGGAAGCTTTTGTGCCAGATGTTATTACGGGTACTTTCTCTATTTTTGATACTAATGAGATTGCTTTGATTGATCCGGGATCAACCCATTCGTATGTATGCATGAATTTAGTATGTAGCAAGAATTTACCTATTGAGTCCACTGAATTCATGGTTAAAGTGTCAAACCCCCTAGGTTAGCATGTTTTAGTTGATAAAGTTTGCAAGAACTATCCGTTGATGACTCAGGGTTACAATTTTTTGGCTAATTTGATGCTATTGCCATTTGACGGGTTTGATGTGATTTTAGGCATGGATTGGATGACTATACATGATGCTATTGTGAACTGTAGATGAAAGCTTATTGTATTAAAATGTTAGAACGGTGATACACTTCGGATTTAATCAAACAGTTTGAGTGGGTTGCCTATTGTTATTTCATCTATGTTAGTGCAGAAATATGTGAGAAAAGGTTGTGACGCTTATCTTGCATATTTATTGGACTATATAATATTTGAATCGAAGCTTGATCAGTGCTAGTGGTTTGCTAGTATCCTGTTGTGTTTCCAGAGAAGTTACCTGGATTACTTCCAAATAGAGAAGTTGAGTTTTCTATTGAATTAGCACCGGGAACATCACCAATCTCAATAGCACCGTATAGATTGACTCTTACTTAGTTGAAAGAGTTGAAAGCATAGTTACAAGAATTGACAAATAGGGGTTTTGCTCGACCCAGTTTCTCACCTTGGGGTGTACCAGTTTTATTCGTTAAGAAAAAAGATGGATCGATGAGATTGTGTAATGATTACTGTTAGCTCAACAAGGTTACAATCAAGAACAAGTATTCTCTGCCTCGAATTGGCAATCTGTTCTGGCCAGTTGAAAGGTGCAACAATATTTTTAAAGATTGATCTTTGTTTTGGTTATTACCAGCTACGAGTTAAAGATTTAGATGCGCCGAAAACTGTATTAAAAACTAGGTCGGACATTATGAATTTCTTGTGATGCTGCTTGGTTTAGCTAATACGGTTGCAGTATTTATGGATTTAATGAACATAATTCTTAGGCCGTACTTAGATAGATTTGTTGTGGTATTCATTGGCGATATTCTGATTTTTTCACGAGACGAGTCTAAGCATACCGAGCACTTGAGAATTGTGTTGCAAACTCTGTGAGATAAACAACAGTTTGCTAAATTTAGCAAATGTGAGTTTTGGCTTCGAGAAGTCGATTTTCTGGGACAATAATATTGACTAAAGGCATCAGAGTTGATCCGAGTAAAATTTTAGTAGTTGTTGACTAGAAACCACCGAGAAACGTATCTGAAGTTAGAAGTTTATTGGGATTAGCTTGTTATTACCGAAGACTCGTCAAAGGGTTCTCGATGATAGCTATATCGATGACATGACTATGATAGAAAGATATGAAGTTTTAATGGTCCAAGAAATGTTAGCAAAGTTTTAATTAGTTGAAAGTACTGTTGATCGAGGCACTAGTTCTGGTTTAGCCTGAATCGGGTTAAGAATTTGTGATTTACAATGTTGCATATTTAAATGGTTTAGGCTGTACTTTGATGCTAGAATGCAAAGTAATAGCATATGCTTCTAGACAGTTAAAGCCACATGAAAAGAATTATTCGACACCTGATCTAGAGTTGGAACTATTGTGTTTGTGTTAAAAATTTGGTGACACCATTTGTTCGGCAAAAAATGTCATATATTTATCGATCACAAGAGTTTGAAGCATCTAATGTGGCAGAAAGATTTGAATATGAGACAGTACAGATGGTTTGAGCTGTTAAAAGATTATGAGTTGATCATTGATTATCATCCAGGAAAAGCAAACGTAGTTATTGATGCTTTGAGTACAAAGTCCTTGTTTGGTCTGCAAGCAATGAATATGTGACTGACATTATCTAATGGTGGATCGATCTTAGTTGAGTTGAGGGCTAGACCAATATTTTTACAATAGATCTGTAAAGCTTAGAAATGCGATGATGATTTGCTGGCTAAACGAGCACATTGTGAGTCAACTTATGATTCAGAATTTCAGATAAGACCCGATGATTGTTTATTGTTTAGAGGTAGAATTTGCATACCGAAGAATCCAGAGCTCATTTAGAGAATCTTACAGAAAGCTTATAATGGTAGCTTGCCTATTCATATGGGAAGTAATAAGATATATGATGATTTGAAATAGATGTACTGATGGCCGGGAATGAAACACGATATTTCTCACTTTGTATCTAGATGCTTAGTATGTCAGCAAGTTAAAGCTAAACATCAAGTACCTTCTAGATTATTACAGCCAGTGATGATACCGGAGTGGAAATGGGATCGAGTTGCTATGGACTTTGTATTGGGTTTACCCAATTCCGAGAAAGAAAGATGCAATTTGGGTTTGTTGTTGATCGTTTAATGAAGTCAGCACATTTTATTCTAGTATGTATGGATTTCTCCCTTGAGAGATTAGCTGAGTTATATGTTTCTGAGATTGTTAGACTGCACGGGGTGCTAGTTTTTATTATTTCAGATAGAAATCCGCAGTTTACATAATGATTCTGGAGAAAATTACAGGAAACTCTAGGTACGCTATTGCATTTTAGCACTATATTTCATCCTTAGACTGATGGTCAGTCTGAGTGAGTGATTCAGATTCTCGAGCATATGCTTTTTTTCTGTGTATTAGAGTTCGGAGGTAACTGGGAGAAATATTTACCGTTAGTTGAATTCGCGTATAACAACAGTTTTCAGTCCAGCATAAAGATGGCATCGTATGAAGCTTTCTATGGTCGTAAATGTCAAAATCTGCTATATTGGACTGAGCTCATTGAGAAAAAGTTACACGGGGTTGATTTGATTTGTGAGACCGAAGAAAAAGTAAAGGTGATTCGGGATAGTTTGAAAGTAGCTTCAATCGATAGAAGTCATATGTGGATCTTTAGCGTGAAGACATAGAATTTCAAGTCAGCAATAGATTATTTCTAAAGGTATTGCCTTGGAAAAAAGTTCTTTGGTTCGGCTGTACAGGAAAATTAAGTCTGCGATTTATTGAACCGTATGAGATTAGTGAAAGAATCGGACCTGTTGCTTATCGATTAGCTTTGCCTTTAGAATTAGAAAAGATACATAATGTCTTTCACGTTTTTATGTTATGTCAGTACTGATCTGATCCTTCACATGTTATTTCCTCGACGTATGTAGAGATTTGGTCTGATATGTCATACAGTGAAGAACCTATCCAAATTTTAACTCGAGAGGTTAAACAATTGAGAAATAAGAACATAGCTTTAGTAAAGGTTCTTTGGCAACGACACGGAATAGAAGAAGCCACTTGGGAACTCGAGGAAGCTGTGCGAAAGCAATATTAGAATAGTGGTGTTGAGACCACAAATTTAAATTCAAAAAAATTATTTTATTATTATTTTATTATCTACAGCATGATAGTAGTAACGTATAAAAATTTCATTAAGAAATTTTACCGTTTGCATGCTAAATTTGATAAAAAAGACTAAATTGCAAAAGTGCAAAACTTTTGTTCTATAAGTTAAAGGGATCTAATGGTTATTTTATTAAATAGTTGAGGGTTTTGTGTGGTAAATAGGTCATTAAAATATTGAGTGGACAAGTATGGACAATAGTTATGAAAATTTAAAGGTTAATAATAGTATGGTTAATTTAGTAATTAAGTGTATAAATTAGTAAAAACAAAAGAAAAAAAACAAGTCATCTTCTTAAATTGTTTATCACCACTGAAAACTAAAAGGAAGAACATCCATGGAAGCTTGAATTTAACACCCCAAACCTAGCCCAAACGTTATGGCTGAATCCGGCAGTGTCAGCTTGAGGGGCGTATCGTAAAATTTTGATGTTTGGAAAACTTCAAGATCATTTGATCAAAAACGTTATTAAACCGAGATTTTAAATAGGTTTCTCTTTTAAAAACCACACACTTTTGTTTAGTAGCTTTTAAAACATATGTAATTCGAAAATTTAAGCTAGACTCAAATTCTTTTAAGCATTAAAAATTGGTTGTAAACCTCATATTGTTAACGAAAACCTTTATTACTTTAAAATGTTATTTGACTTTCACATTCATTTACAGCGGAAACAATTCTGTGAAAACGTTTATGTACTTGCATTAGATTTGAAAAATGTCATTTTCTTTTTTTAAACACGAGACTTAAAAACTAGAAGTTAAGCAATTCAAACATAAGAAAATCCCGAAATTAAAAAAATAAAAACCACGGAAAGACCTTATTACAATAAAACCCCAAATGAAAGAAATGCAATTAAAGCAAAGTAATGTAAAGTACTTAAAAACCATTTGTCCATAGTGTGGCCACCTCTGAATCCTCCGTTACATCAAACCATCAAATTACTAGGGATTACCTGAAAAATTAGAGAAGGGGTGAGTTTACGAAAACTCAGTATGTTCTACCCCATCAATCAAATGACATGTATCACATCAATTTGGGCTTAAGCCCATTATAGTAACAGTGGCAATTGGGCCTGAGCCCGTAACAGCCTCGGTTGGGCCTTAGCCCATATCAATATCATAATTAAAATATGCAATGCATAAAAACCCAACCAACCTTGCACTCCGTCTCTTGTCCAACCCTACACTCTTGTGGGGATCAAATCGACCCACCCATCCCTACACTCCAATGTAGCATCGGTTGCGGCACTAACCAATATCGTAGCAGAACTACCAATCCCATAATCGGCTTAAGGCCATCGGTGGGTCCACTGTTGTCTAGTGCGACCCGTGTGACCCTAACATATCAATTACTTCTTCCAATCAATGAACCCACCCTCATGCAGTATAATGGCACATATGAATGCAAACATAATATTAGATAGCATGCAAAAACAATCACATATCACATAGGGGTATTTTAGTCATTTTGCCCTTCAAGGGCATAGCGGTCATTTCGTAATTCAGGGTCTGGGTACACTTACCAACCTATCCGTAGTCCCACGGTCATCTTGCGCGACTCGTGCAACCTTTTTCAATCAAAATGTACAATTGGGCTCAAAGCCCATTACGTAGCCCAAGTAGGGCCTACAAGCTTATTTGGCCCGCTAAGCCCAAAATCAACCTTAGCCATGTGAACGACATAGCCAGGTCCAATATTTCCACATATCCATGACAAAGACTCGTGTGGGGCCCACGAGCCCATTGGGCCCACATGGCCCACTTTAGCCCAATATCGACCTAAGCCCATGAGGTCGCTCATGGTGGCCTCTACCATCATATCGAATTTTCCACACGTGCGTTCGTACACTCGTGTGGCAACCGTTGCCGAGCTTTCGGCTTTTTGGCATTTTGACTTTTCGGCTTTTCACCGATCTACGATCTATTAGTGTGAGTACACACCTTGTTTAGAAAACTCGTTATGAATCCCTAGCATCGCACCTACAATATACAAGACTAATAGTTAGTCACTCAATTAATACCGTTACCCTCCTTTTCCAAACAAAACCCGAAGCCTCACTAATACTTGCCTCGATCGATCAAGCTTTGTTAAATCCTCCCCAACTGTTAGCGACGATTAAACCTCTTGACTAAATCTACATTACAAATACTCAATTAAAGAGATTGCTAAAACATGTGGTTAAATCCACACTTAATAGTTTACAGATCCATCAAGATTAATCAGCCCCTAAGCAAAACAAGGCAGGATTACTTACCTTGATCAAGAACTAAGAGTAGAATGTCGACTATTGCCAATCACTTGTCCCTCTATCACACCTAGAGGAGCCTTAATTACCAACCAATCATCAGACAAGATAAGAGAGGGGAGTTTCGGCAGAATGGATAAGAATAGTACCAGTAATGAAAACCATTAAAAAAATCACCATTACTTACTCTCACATTCGGCAAAGAGGAGAGATTCCTAAATTGAACTCCCTGGCTAAGCAGTCGAAGATTTGAGATTGAGAGAAATGGAGATGAAAGATAAAGAAAAAGAAAATAGGGAGGAAAAGAAGTGTAGAAGTCGACTAGAGAACCTCAATTGGTAACGTGAGATGTTCGGCCAACAATAATAAGGTAATCAGTCTTATGTATATGGAAAGAAATGAAAAAACATTCGAAAGAGTAAGAAAGGAGTGCTCGATTTAGAAGTGAAAGGATCAAAGGGGAAAGGAGAGAGTCGAGAAGAGAAGATGTGAGTCACGGTTTAGTAGAGAAAAGAAAAACAATATTCAGCACAAAAGGTACAGAACTTCAGTTGCACAAAAAACCCGAAATGCGTAGAAGCCAAAAATGAAAAGAAGAAATTCGACAATGCCTACTCTTTGGAAAAGGAAAATGTGACCAAAAGCTAAAAAAAATTTATGCAAAACCAAACTAGCAAGAGAGGAAAAGTTACTGCACCACCCTACACCACTCAAAACCGAAATCTATACAAACCTAATGTCCCATTTCAGCTCCAACTTCCCAACAACTCAAATACCCTTGATTATCTCCCATTATCACTCCTTAATCCACTCCTTAAATCACTCACTTGACCAATTCAAACTACACTCAGCAGAATTCAAATCCACCTCAACTACTAGCCGTCCAAAGATGCAAAATAAATACCCATCATAATATTATGGCAACACTCGAACCCCAGACCACATGCACACTCCTAGTGTCACCTTGCCACTAGACCACATGCTTCCTTGTGGTCACATTTTAGTCTCAATTATTTAAAAGGCTTACCACCTGGAGTCAGGGTTCCTCTAATGCTAAAAACAAAAATTTTCCATATTTCAAGGCTTGAACCCAAGACTTCATCGAGACCCCTAGTGCTAACATGCATTTAAAGCCACAATACACAAAAATTAAAAGCTCAGGTTTTTGGGGCGTTACATGAACATTCGACCTTCTCAATTTTTCTTGCATGTGAGTATTGTTTATCCCGTTTTTAATGACTTCTATATTTTTGGAGTCGTTGTAGCTTAATCTAGCTAGCCCAAGGACTAATTTGCAAAATTGTTGAATGTCTAGGGTTTTACCATGAATGCATTTTAGTTGTTTGTGATGTTTAATGGAACAGAATGAATCCTTGTTTTTAGATAAATAACTTTTGTTAAGTGATTTATGATAAATTTGTCAATTAGGGGTTTAATTAAAAAATTTGAAGTATTCATGGTGTAATTTATAAATTAATGAAATGTGTGGGCTACTATAAGCTTGTATGATATTCGGCTAGGCTTAGGTAGGGGTGAAATTGCATGAATTTCATTTTGCAAGCCTAAGGACTAAATTGTAAAGAAATAAAAATTATAGAGGTAAAATTGTAATTTTTCTAAAAAATGAATTTGAGTTAAATTGAATAGAATGATTATTGGATTGAGCTGAATTTATTCATTTAGACCAAGATAAACCATGTACGACTTTAGATCGAGGCAAAGAAAAAGCTTTGGATTAGTCGACTTCATTTTTTTAAGTTTATCGTCATTTTTATTTTATGATTTGAATGCTATTATTGTATAATATTAAATTGAGTGTTGATGAAAAAATCCAACAGTGTAATGGCAATCATCGACGAATGAAAAGGGATAGCTTTAGCTATCGAATAAGAAAAGGGATAGCTTCAGCTATCAAATTATGAAAAGGGATGGTGATGACCATCGAACAATGAAAACGGTTGGTGATGACCATCAAATTATGAAAAGGGATTTCTTCGACTGTTGAACTATAAAAAGGGATAGCTTCAGTTATTGAATTACGAAAAGGGATGTGTCAACTATCGTATTATTTCCTCGTGTGAACTTCGGTAAGAGCTTTTAATGTAAATTACATTAGTTTGATGAAAGGTAGGTCATGTGTACCTTGTGAAAATTTAGAGTATGAATGTATATATATAGGTATTTTTGGATTAGTTATTCTCATGTTGGATTGGGTTTACATGCTTTATGGTTGTATATTGTATTGGCAAGGTTAGACTATATGTGTTACGAACTTACTTTGTGTTATTTTTCTGTGTTTTGTAGTTGTCGGAAGCTCCTTCTGGTTGGAAAGTCGTCGGAGATCTATCACACTATCTATTAGTTCTTTCGGTACTTATGGATGTTTAATTTTGGTTATAATGGCATGTATAGGTATTTTGGCTAATGTTGGCCATGTGTTTTGGTTGTTGGAATAACCATTTGGTTTGGCTTGTGATTTAGCATTTCGATGATGATATGAGCTTAGTTTATGGCATGTAAATATTAGCCTTATTATGGTTGATGTTTGGCTTAATATGTTTGAATTGTGATAGATGAATATGCATATTGTATAAGTCTTGTAACTTGTTCTGGTTTGGTATCTTGTTATGAAAGGTGTATATGTCTATTGCTGTTAGTGAATGAATGATATATTTTATACCATTTGATAGGCTATGGTAAGTTAACTTCAATGGTTTGAATTGATGCAAGTTTAGTTGAAGGTTAGTCATTTTGGCCAAACTGAATACATGGTTAAACATGTTTATATATTATCATTTGAGGTGCCTAAGGGCGTATTGGTTGTATTATGTTATACTATATGTATATGACTTGTTTATGCTTTATTTTGGTACCTTATTAAGGCTTGTGCATATGTGTATTTTTGGTTATAGGTACATGCTAGTTTAGGTGAGAAAAATGGCTTGTAAAATGGTCTATTTTTGTCCACACGGGTAGAGAGACTGGTGTGTGTCTCAGCCATTTGTGACACACGGCCAGGCGATACGGCTGTGTGTCCCCTGTAGCTTTCAAAAGGTTGCAAGTCAGGTTATTACACGGCCTAGAACACGGCCTGGCACATGGGCGTATGGCTTGGCCGTGTGACCCAAGTCAGTGAGTTACAGGGGCACTTACACGGGTTGGAACATGGCCGTGTGACCCCTACAGTTTGAAAAATTTTCCTTGTTTCCTAAAAATTTCTCTGAGTTTTTGATTTAGTCCCGACTAATATCTAACGTGTATTTAGGGCTTCGAGGGCTCGTATAAGGAACAATATGTATGTTTTAAATTGGCTTTAATATGTTTATTGATATATTATGAAATGTTTATAAATATGCATTTGTTTGAACTGTAAACTCCGATAATGCTCCGTAACCCTAGTCCGCCGAGGGATACAGGTTCGGGGTGTTACACAAACCCTCTTAATGATGCAGTAAGGTCCAATGAATCTTGGACTCTACTTTCCCTTACAACCAGATCTTAATACCTTCTTCCAAGGTGAAACCTTAAGGAAGACTTCATAACCTACATTATACTCAATATCCCTTCTTTTCAAATCAAAGTAGGACTTTTGTCGACCTAATACAACTTTCAATAGATCTCGAATAATCTTCACGTTATTCTCAATCTCTTGAACTAAATATGGTCCGAACACTTTTTTTCTCCCAAATCTATCCAACAAAAAGGTGTCCTACACTTGCGCCCATAAAGTACCTCATACGGAGCCATCTGAATGCTCGACCGAAAACTATTTTTATGAGCAAATTTTGCAAGCGAGAAATGCCCTTCCTAATTACCTCGGGATTCAATTACACAACCTTCCAACATATCCTCAAGAATTTGAATAACCCTCTCAAACTATCCATCAGACTGTGGATGATAAGCAATACTAAAATTCAATCTTGTACCGAGTACTTCATGTAGACTCCTCCAAAAGTATGACGTAAAGTGAGGATCTCTATCAGAAATGATGAACCCTGGTACCCCATGAAGTCTTACAATCTTAGCAATGTACAACCTTGCCAACTTCTACAATGAATAATCGGTGCACACAGGTAGGAAATGGGTAGATTTCATCAATCGATCCACAATCATCCAAATATAATCGTTCTTGGATGATGTCAACAAAAGTCCATTAACAAAATCCATGGTGATATGCTCCCACTTCCACTAAGGAACTTGAATAGATTGGAACAAACCCTAAGGAAATTGGTGTTCAGCCTTAACTTGTTGGCACATCAAACATCTAGCCACAAAGTTTGCCACATTATGTTTCAATCCTGACCACTAATACTGCTTACAAAGATTTCTATACATCTTACTACCTTCAGGATGCATAGCATAAGAACTACTATGCACTTCCCGAAGTATAGATTGCCTTAACTCCAAATCAGAAAGCACACAGAATCTTCTATGATAAGACAATATTCTTTAACAATTATAAGAAAAATCTAAAGTCTTACCCTCCTTAACAAGCTTTACATGGGGGCTCTAATGACGAATTCAATATCTGCTTCAGCTTAATCTGTTCAATCAAAGTTGCTCGCACTTGTAACTTCGCAAGCAAACCACCATTATCAGATAAACTCAACTTAGTGAACATTGCTCTCAACTCTGACTTAGACTTCCTACTCAATACATCATCCACAACATTAGCCCTACTCGGATGGTACTCGATGGTATAGTCATAATCTTTCAGAAGCTCGATCCAATGCCACTGTCATAAGTTTAACTCCTTTTGGGTGAGGAGATACTTAAGACTCTTATGATTTGTATAGATGACACATCTCTCCCCATAAAGATAGTGTCTCCAAATGTTAAGAGTGAAAACCATAATAGCCAATTCCAAATTATGCGTCATATAGTTGCACTCATGTGGCTTGAGTTGCCTCGAAGTGTAAGCTATAACCTTCTCATCTTGCATCAACACGTATCTAAGACTAGAATGAGATGCATCACTAAAGACCACGTAATCTTTCCCAGGCTTAGGTTGAATCAACACTGGTGCTTGAGTCAAAACTGCCTTAAGTTTCTCAAAGCTATCTTGCTACTCATCAGTCCACTTAAACAGTGTAGTCTTTTTCAACAACTTAGTCATTGGAGTCGCAATCAATGAGAATCCTTGCACAAACCTCCTATAATAGCCAGCAAGTCCGAGAAAACTTCGAACCTCACTAACATTCTTAGGTTGCTTCCAATCCAAGATAGCTTTGATTTTCTTTAGATCTATGCAACTACCCTTAAAAGATACTATGTGTCCCAAAAACATCACCTCTCGAAGCCAAAACTTGGACTTACTAAGCTTCGTATACAACTTTTTCTCACGTAGGGTCTGAAGGACCAACCTCATGCTTCAAATTAGACTTGGAGTATATCAAGATATCATTTATGAAGAATAAAACAAATCGATCAAGATAGGGTTGAAAGAACCTATTTATTAAGTCCATGAACGCAGTAGGAGCATTTGTAAGACTGAAAGGCATCAATAAGAACTTGTAGTGCCCATACTGAGTTCTAAAAGTAATTTTTGGCACATTAACCTTTTTTACTTGCAACTAATAGCATCCCGACCTTAGATTGATCTTAGAGAAGACCGTAGCACCTTAAAATTGGTCTAATAGGTCATCGATCCTCAACACTGGGTACTTACTATTCATAGCCAACTTGTTTAGTTGATGGTAATCGATGCACAGCCTCATAGATCCATCATTCTTTTTCACAAAAAAGGACCGAAGCTCCCTACGATGACACACTTGGCCTTATGATGCCACGATCCAACAATTCTTGTAACTGAGCCTTAAGTTCATTGATTTCTTTAGGGTTTCATGTGATTGGGTGCAATGGACACTGATGTTGTCCCAGGCAGCAGCTCAATTCCAAACTCGACCTCAAGTTCAGGAGGTTGACCAGGCAGCTTCTCAGGAAAAACGTTAAGAAATTCCTTCACTACTCAAATGTTCTACAATGTAGCATATCCACATTCGTGTCCAAGATGTATGCAAGATAGGCATCACACCCTTTACAGATAGAGCTATGAATGAACCGAACTTGAATGAACAAACCTTTGTTCATGTTCGTTTGTTTATTTTTAATCTTGTTCATGTTTAGTTTGTATTCTTAAGAATTTCAAAATTTTGTTCATGTTCATTTATTTAAAATTATGTGTGTTCATGTTCATTTGTTTAATGTTCACGAACATGTTCATTTAATTTAATCGAACATGTTCACGAACATTAAACGAACATGTTCACGAACATTAAACGAACATGTTCATGAACATATAATTGAACATGTTCACGAACAGTGTTAATAAATAATAAACAAACAAACAAACAAACAATAAATACATACACACATATATTGTTTAGATATAAAATATTCAAATATAAATATTAATAATTATATTATAAATGAAAAAAATACAAACCAAGATAATTTTATTAATATATACTAACGGAACAATAAATGAGTTTTAAGATAATTTTATTAATATATACTAATTTCAATTTTATAAGAAAATATCATTAATAAATAAATGAGTCATAAATGAGTCAATAAACGAGCTGATAAATGAGCTTGTTCGTGAACATAAATGAACCGGACACACATTTGTTTGTGTTTGTTTGTTTATTAATGAACATAAAAAATTTGTCCACACTCGTTTATTTAGCTTAATAAACGAACATAAATGAACGTTATACGAACGGTTCACAAATAGTTCATCGAACGTTCTATTTATTTACACCCCTACTTACGGTCAGACCAACTTCTTTGCTACCAAGGCAAAAATCACATTTGTAAAATAATTTCGACACTTTCCAACCATAATAATGTCATTCCCAGAAGTAGTCCTCAAAGTAATTCATTTAGTGTTGTAGTTTAAGATGACTCGATGCTCACTCAACCAATCCATTCCCAATATGAGATTGGATTCTCCAAAGGGTAGTTCTATAAAGTTGGCATGAAACATCTTACCTTGCACTTGCAATGGGCATGGTTTATAGATTTTGTTCACTTGTACAAATTGTCCTAAGGGATCAAGTACTGTCACATCAGTAACTGTTTCCTCTACTTGAATACCTAGTTTTTTAGCCATCATATAGGATACATATGAATAGGTAGAACCATTATCTATTATTGCAAAATAAGGAATGTCGTTAATAGTAAAGGTACATGTTATCACATCAGTAACATCACAATCCTCTTAATGTCTAGCCACATACACAAGTGCTAGCTGCCTTGCATCAAATTGGTTAGCACCCTGATCTGGTGCTCGCTGTCTCTGACCTGGATTACCTCACCTATTCTATCATTTAGCTTGTTGAGGCTGCTGACAAGCTCTCTAATTCAGTGCAAGATTCTCGCCTTGTGCTTGCACCTACTCATTCAACTAAGGACATTCTCGAATCTTATGGTCCAGTGGCCCAAATTTTAGGCATGCTTCCATGCCTCTTCAACACTCACCTAGATGTTTCTTACCATAGGTGGCACAATTTTAGATCCTATCCCTTGTTACAATAAAGTTCCAGCGGGGTCAATCATCTCTAGCTCGCTTAACTAGAGGCTGAGCCTATCCACTAGGACTGAAATCTCTCTTAGCTGGAACCCTCACTTGCTCTTTTCATTTGTGCTCAATGTGCCTAACCCCTTTATAGATCTTGTTATTCTCTAACAAAGTTTCGAAGACTCTTTCTTGTAGTGGAGCCACTTGCATCATCAAATTAGATCTAAGCCTAAATTTAAATCAGGCACACTTATCTTGCTCATCAGCTACCATTCCTAGAGCATAGTGGCTGAGCCTTAGGAATTTCTCCTCGTAATCAACCATAGACATATTACCTTGCCTTAGCTTAATGAACTCAAGCCTCCTAGCCTCGGCATATCTTACTCCCACATTTTTCTTCTGGAATGCCTCTAGAAAGTAATCCCATGTTAAAAGATTAGCTTAGGTGCCTCTCACAATAGCCTTCCACCAACGATAGGCCTTATCATGCAGTAATGACATAGTGTCCTTAGGCTTTTGTTCAGGGGTGCACTCTATATCCTCAAAAATCCTCTCTAAAGCCTACAACCAATACTCAGCTACAGTAGGGGTAGTCCCAGTAATGCCCCTAAACAATTTGACCCTACTTAATGGAAGCCTCTCAACAATAGTGCCACAACTGCTAGCACCTGATTGGGAACTCGCCACTCGTTCTAAAAATTCGTAATATGGCCTGCAATACAGCCTTGTTTGCAAGCTCTTGCTAACTCTCGTCAACAATAGGTGCTCGTTTCATATTCTCCTTAACAGGCTCAAGGTTGGCACCGAGACACGGATGAGTCGATTTGGGTTTGTTGACCCGATTCTCCACATGCTCCCATTCCCCTAGTTTTAACACCACGAATACTCAATTTAAAATTGTATGCTACAAAAAGAGATAAGTTTTATCGTTACCACTTGAATATTTTTATTAATCGAAATTTTCATTTTATCGCTTTTATACGAGTTTCACTATTTATCGTTGTCACAATTTAAAGTTTGTCTCAATCAAAAGTTTTCTATAGCTTCTTATAGTCTCACAATCTATAGTTTTCACAATTCTATAGTTTCAAGGTCTATAGTTTCATATCTAAACAATGCTTACCTCGGATCGACTTTGGGAGTTTTAGATTTCTTTGTAACAAATAACATGCGGCATGTTTTCCCCCCCAAAATACCCTTTTATGTTGCGTGAAGTTTTTCGCAAATATTTTTACCCAAAGTTTGAGTTTTGAACCGGGCTCTAATACCACTGAATGTAACCCCTAAAACCAGACCTAGACACTATGACCCAATCTGAGCGATTACATGGGCCTTGAATATGGCCAAAATGATTTTTTTTAAAAGAAAGTTCACTTACCTTTTGAAAAGATTTGATTTTGTAAAACATCTTGTACTTTTCATTATATCATTATGTGTTCTTTTATATTTAAAAATTAACTGAAACGTAACTTAGTTTTTAAAACACTTATTTGCAGCAGCTAATGATCACTAAAACATTTCTTTTATCGTTTAGAAATCACATAAAACAATTTATGCGTAAAAACTTACTATATCAAAATAGTGTCCCATACCACAGTTCATAAAATAAAATTTAAAGTCCTAAAACCATTTAAACAAACCCAATTTAAAGTCCATAGTAAAAGTCTAAAAGAAGTTCAAAAAGTCCATAAAAACACCAAACTATTTCCAAAATCCATAACCACGAAAACATATTATACTGAGAGCTTTTCCGAAGAAACAAATCTGAGCCTTAAGTACGAGGATTACCTGAGACACATGAAAATCATGGGTGAGCTTTAAAAGACTCAGTGTGAGATCAATGCAAATAGTTATTTTAACACATAACATAACACATCAAAATATCACAAAGCATCTTTCACAGAATTCACATATTATCGCATTTATTGAATCAAAACGTGGCATGCTTATGAACAATGCACAATTACAAGATTTCCTACCATCTTCACTACGCACCAATATAAATTCCCCAAAACTCGTCCATCTAATAACACACCAGTTTGTGGACAAGCCACCACATAGATACAGATGAACAGTCACATAGGACATCGTGGACAAGCTACCATATAATTGTCGATAACAACCTCATAATTGTAGTTAAACAGCCACATATCTTCCTCCTTTCACAAACCTACCCCATGCATGTGATATGTCCATTTTGATACATATTTATCACATATCACATTTTTCGCATTTTCATTCTCATAACTCATGTAGCTCAATTTTCACATATCACATAGTTTCACTTTAGCATGCTTTAACATACATAATATGTGTTAAGACATGGATATTATCATATACATACAGATATCACGTTTTCGATAATCACATATTAATCTAGCCACACATCACATAACATAGAGTTGGGATCAACATTTCACACATCACATATCATAAATAACGAATTTTTCACAACACTTAATAGTTTAGGTCACTTACTTGATTTCCTCCTTGATTGAGTTTTTCAACTCCACACGAGTATTTAAGGTACTCACACATTAATTAATTAATTAAAATTTTAATTAAATAGTAATATTAAACTTCACTTAAAACGAGAGTTAAATCCCATACCTTGATATAGATCTAAACCATTTGCTCCCTTGTAGAAGTTTTGTTTAGGTCTAGTATTGCTTGTAAATCTAAACACACGGTTAACCCATTTTAGTCATGATCTATTCGAATGAAATGGTTTTTAATACAAGATTTAATGTGAAAATCTCACCAATACTTACTGTCAATTTGAATGCTTGGATTTATCACTCTCGCGATGTTTCATTATTGATTTCTCGGAAGATTGTTAATCGGTCCTTCATGTTAACAAAAGATCGTATTAGTACTAATGATTTTTAGAATAATAAAAAATAAAATACAAATTATTTAGGTCCTATACCAATTAGCCATGTCACAAAATTTTAAGACAAAGGATTTTCAATCCCAAAACTTCACTTACACTTATTTCATTATAAGATGATCGAAGGAATGAAAATAGAGTGAAATCGATGGTTGGATAATCTAAAATAGTAGAATAAATTCAAAGAAAATATGTGTTTTAACCACTAGGGTAATTGGCAAAAGAAATAGAAAATAGAACGGAAAAAATCAGTCATCGGCGGCAGTGGCGACGATGGCGGCTCAATAACGGCTACGGCTCAATAGTGGTCCAGCTACAGGGGGTGTAGTTGTCTGTTGGTGGTACAAAATACAAGTAGGGAGGAGTGTTCGACCACTTATTAGTTTAAAGAGAGGATAAAAAGAGAGATGAAAAAAAAATTGTGGAGGAGAAGGTGACTCGCGATAGTTGCGACGGTGATAGGGAGGGGAAAATTGAAAGGAAAAAAGAAAGAATGTTGGTTATGGAAAATGGTGAGGTGTTGGTGAAAATAAACTCACAGTGGTGGAAAGAAAAGGGTGGTGGCTGTGGTGGGCAAAAATAAAGAAAAGAAGTGTGGAAAAGAGGAAGAAAAAGAAGAAAATGATGGAAAATGGGGTGTATGGCCAACCAAAGGGTGTTTTGGTGGTTAACTCAAGCACTTTTGGTAAGGATGAGGTATGGGAAAGATGAGTGAACATATGAGCAATAAGGGGGATATGTTTTTCTTAAAAAGGCAAGTTTGACTTGCTAAAAAAGGAAAAGAATCCTCCCAATATGGCAACATCAGTGGATGGCAAGGCTAGCTAGCACATGATAAAAATATGCAAAAATTAAATAAAAAATTTGTACCTATAAGGGTTTGAACTAGGGACCTCAAAGATAGCTAAGAAGCTTCCTCCACAACACTTCCTTGTTTTCTAATTGCGCGATTGTTTTTAAAACATAGGAGTTGACAAATTCACCTTATTAACTAAATTAAATTAATTAAAAAATGGGCTGCGGCAAAATGCTATTTATTGGAGTCAACGTTTGAAATTTTTTTGGGTTTATTATAGGGAGGCTAATACCAAGTTTTTTCATCCTCAAGCATAAAAAAGGAGACGTCACAATCATATTCTTTATTTGCTTGGATATATCGAGTATAAGCTCTATTGTTCATCTGTATTTTGAATATCCTTTTTTTTCCACTACTGAGCGATATGATATTTTTAGCTATTTGCTATTTAAGGTTGATGTTGCAGATAATGACTCTCTTCTTATCCATTTTATTACTAGTGAGTTTAGTAGAGTGGCTTTTGAAATGCACCCAGATAAGGCCTTTAATTTGGATGGCATGAATTCGTCATTTTATCAACATTGTTGGCAACTGGTAGGGCCTAATATTTTTTGTCAGTGTAATGAATAGCTTAGGAATGGTGAGTTTCCAGAAATTGTTAATGGTACGTTGTTAATTCTCATTCCTAAAAAGGATTCGCCAACCCCTATAAATGAGTTTTGGCCTATCAATGTATGTAATGTGCTTTATAAGATTATTGCTAAAGTGCTTGCAAGTCGGTTGAAATTCATTATGACAAAGCTCATTTCTCCCATGCAATCGACATTTGTGTTAGGGCGACTTATTATTGATTATGTCATGGTCACTTATGCAATAATTTAGCACATGAAAAATGAACGGTGGGGTGCTGTAGGAGACGCTACCATGAAGATTGATATTGGTAAGGCACATGACAGGTGGATTGGAATTTCTTATGAGTCATCCTATATAAGCTATGTTTTGTATATCAATGGGTTGTATAGATTATGATGTGTATCTCTTTAGTTTGATATTTGATTATGCTAAATGGTTATGAGGTGGGTCTAGTTATTCCTTATCGGGTTCTTAGGCAAGGAGATCCCTTGTCGCCGTATCCATTTATCCTTTGTACAAAGGGTTTAAGCTATCTTTTCAAAAGGCTAAGGCTTAGGGTAATTTACATGGTATATCTATTTGTCGTGGAAGACCTTCAGTGACTCATCTATTTTTTTTGTTTTGTAGATGATAGTTTCCTATTTTTTTGAGCCACTAAATTGGAGTGTCATTCAATTCGTAGTATTTGGGTTCACGAGGTTTTGTGCTCTAAAAGATAAGTAAACCACTTGTGATGCTTCATTTATCCCCCGTGTGAGAATGGATCTCATAATTTTTACATTTGCATCATCAACTGCTTCTATAAGAATACTTTTTTTATAGAAGTACCTAAAAATGATGGTAAAATCAAGATGGCTATGTTGAGTTTATCAATTTTAGAAGGGATCTAATCTGCAATCAATATTCCTACTGTAACGACCCAATTTTGGTGATATCGAAATAGTGGTTTCGGAACCACAAATCCGAGTTAGAAAGAAAATTTATTTTAATATTATTGCAAGATCTATATTATGATAGGAAAGTCGTATGAAAATACTGATAAGAAAATTTTACCGATTATATAAATAATTAGAAGAAGGACCAAATTGCATAAAATGTAAAAGTTGAATTCTAGAAGCTAGAAGGATTAAATAGCTATAGAATTCAAAACTAGAAGTCCTTATATGGTAATTATACCATTAAGAAAAGTTAGTAGACATTTATGGATGAATCATTCATGGAAATTGAGAAAAAGAAAAGGACTAAATTGGAATTTAGGAAAATTAAAAGATGATAATTAAATCAATGTTAAAATATCATCATTTTATCATCTTCTTCCCTAAATTTTCTATGAAAACCCTAAGAGAGAGGAAACAATCTTTTTGGCTTAATTAGGTAAGTATTCAAGTCCCGTTTTTAGTAATTTTTATATTTTTGAGATTAGGATAGTGAAATCTATCTAATTTAGGGATTAATTTGAAAAGTTATCAAAGTTTAGAGTTTTTGCCATAGATGTAAATGTTGAAAATTTGAAATTCATGGTAGAAAATGAAAGGTTGTTGATAGATAAACAACTTTTACAAAGTGAATTTTCATGAAATTTAGATTTAAGGACTAAATTGTAAACTTGTAAAATTCATGAAAAAATTATGAATTTTTTGAAACATAAGTGCTGTAAATGATACATAGAAATTTTGATTAGGCTTGGAATAGGGATTGAATTGTGAGAATTTCATTTCCGAGCCTAGGGATATAATTGTCATTAATGAAAAGTTTAGGGGAAAATGATAATTTTGCCTAGAGAATAAATTGAATATCAATTGAATGAAATTGATGATTAAACTTATTTATATAGATCCAGATAACTCAAATTTGAAGTTAGATCGAGGAAAGAAAAAAGTCTCGGATTAGTAGATTTCGTAAACGAACAAGCATCGAGGTAAGTTCATATAACTTAATTGTATAATAATATGATTGAATTGATTTGAATAAGTTGCATGAGAATTAAGTTGGTCAAAAGCATGTAAATTGAATATATTTTGTAAATATTAGATACGTGAAAAAGTATGATAAAAGAAGGAAACTCGGATGGATACAGGGTTCTGTTACCCGAAATGATATTGTCTTGCATGCGTTGTGGACATTTGAGGCTCGAAAGAGCTTAAGCCCTCTCATGCTTACTGATATGGTGTTCTTGCGAGCTTACTATTTATACTCTTCGGAGTATTCTGTTCATGTACTTTGGAACATTCTGATTTGGTAGTGATCTGCATTTGTTGTAGACACACCCACGCACTATGAGCGTTCTGTTTATAAGTTCTTCGTGAACTTTTTGTTAAAAGCTCTCCAGAGCTTATTGGTAGTGCTCGCTTGAACTTTTTGTTACCAAGTTATTCGAAGCTTTCTGTTATATGCTATCTGGTGTTTTCTATAAAGTGCTATTCAGAGCCACATGATTCAAGTTCTTTGTGAACTTTCAGTTATTAAACCCGGACAAGCACTCTGTTACATGACTTTCCCAATATAAGTTCTTTGTGAACTTTCTGTTGTCTAGCTCGGATATGCTTTTTGTTTCATGCTCACCCGAGCATTCTGTTAAAGTGCTTGAGAGCAAGCTTTCTGTTTAGTGCTAATAGAAGCACTTCTGATAAAGAGTTTACGGAATGATAGTATAATACACTACAAGTGTACTACCCTCGTATCCATTGAGATTTCAAATGAAGAAAAGAAAGAAATCATGATATGAAGTTAAGGTAATAAATCAAAATGAGATTACTATGTGGAAATACATGGAATTATAGGATTTTAAGAATTGATGAGCTCATCCAAATTATTGAAAATTATATGAAATAAAGGACTAACATTTTGGTGAGGTTGTGTATGCTTAGGTTATGGCCAAATTGCTTGGGTTGCATGCGTATGTTTATTTAATGAATAAATATGTGGTAAGTTAATTTTTAGTTATATGAGCTTACTAAGCACTATGTGCTTACCTAGTTTTGTTTTCCCTATTTTATAGTGCTCGGAAGCTTGTGAAGCTTGGACTAGGGTCAGAGCATCATCACACTATCAATCAACTCATTTTGGGAATAGTTAGAAATCTTACTATAGTATAATGGCATGTATAAGCTACTAAAACTAATGTTGAAGTTAAATTGGATGGATCTAAACTAGCCATTGGAATGGCTAGTGTTAATATGATTTTGTTATGTATATAAAGTTTAGTTATAGTTATGCAAATATGTTGGTAAGGTTTGATTCATGCACAAGTATAATGGTTGAATTGGTTGATTGATAGTTGCAAGAATTGGTGCAGGAAATCGATGAAATTAGGTGAGAAATAAGGCTTGAAAATAGCCTTATTTTGTCCACAAGGGTAGACACACGGGCGTTTGTCTTGACCGTGTGTCTGGTATATAGGCGTGTAGCCTGGCTGTGTATCCCCTACATTTTAAAAATTTGAAATAGAATGCTTAGAAATAAGCACACAGGTAGAGACACGGGCATGCATCTCAGTGTGTGAGGTACACGGCCTAGAACACGCGTGTGTCACTTGGTCGTGTGAAACTTGCACCTAATTTTTGAAAAATCAATTAACCACATGGCCTAGTACACTTGGCCATGTGACTTCAATTTCTACATGAGGTATAAGTCAAAGCGTTACACGGGTTGAGGACACAGACGTGTGAAATCGCACGGCCTGACCACACGGGCATGTCTTTTACCACATGGGCGTGTGACTCCTTTATATAAGGAAAACTTTGAAATTTTGCGAAAAATTTCTTGAGATCCCGATTTAGTCCCAACTCGGTTCTAATGCATATTTTTAGGCCTCGAGGGTTCATATAATGGACGTTATGACTAATCTCAGGAAATAAATAGTAATTGACTTGAGTTATCTGTAACTACTCTGTAATCCTCAATAATGCCTCGTAACCTTGTTCCAACGATAGATACAGGTTAGGGGTGTTACAACTACAGTTGCTTCAACTCTTACAAGCTCTTATACTTTTTGAATAATACTAACATTAGTGATGGTGTCATAAATGATCACATTTCCAAGTACTTCACTCGCATCAATGCTTCCTTGTTGCATATTAAGCTGTTAAGATCACTTTTACCGTTGTATAAGGGTGAATCTATAACTAGAGAAAGATTTGGGAATTTTGAATATCTTTTTAATGTTTGGCCATTTACTAAAGTTACCATTATAATGAAAGTCTATTTAAGTGCCTCAAGCTCAATCGTTGTAATCAGTGGAGTTGTATTATGTGTAGTATTAGGAGCATCATTTCTAGCGAAATAGATGACAACAAACCCTTTCTTTATTGCTAAAGGGAAGCAATGGCTAGAACATTTTCATAATAAATTGTTTGATTAAAACTGAGAGATAGTGAGATTATGTCAACACCATCTACAATAGCTTGATCCATAGCAGCTAGAACATCACTTGTTGCAATATAGTCTTCATATACTATGGATGCTACCTTGAACACACCATCTACAATACATTTATTGTGCATCTAGACCATTCTCTTAAACTTGCTTTCTAAACTCATGAATTATAGCACCAATCTGTCTTTAAGTCATTGTCCAATCCGGTTCAAAACTAAGAGATATCATTTTATGTTGGAAAAAATATGATTCGAAAATGGTTTTCTTGCAAAGCGAAAAACTAAAAGTTTGAAAATTGAATCGGTTTTTGATAGTTATAGCAATAAACTTTTCCCGAAATACGAGATAGATCTTTAATGTTCTTGGCTTTCAACCAAACAATCTTCTCTACTATTCTTATACTACGGATCACTTTGAGTGTGGGCTTAAACAATTACGAATCAAACACAAAACTAGAAAAAATTTTCTTACTTTCAGTAGGAAAGTAAATCTTTCTCTCTTATTGAAACCAGTAGAGTAGTTATTCTCGAAAAATAGAATTTATAGTTAGAAATAAATTCTCACTACTTTCGTGTAGAATAACAATATCTTAAATTTGTTTATAAAACTTATGTTTTTAGCCCTACCAATGCATCTATTTATAGGGAGAGATAGAGGAACCCTAGTTGAATTAGTAGAATTAAAATATTACTTATTTAATAGAAAAATCAATCCTCTAGTTGAATTAGGAGAGAGGGGTGGCTAACCCTAGTTATACCCAATGCATTAACTTTTGGTTCCTTATCTATTTGAACTTAGACTTTCACTTACATCAAAATATATAGGTCATGTATAAATAGTTCATCATCCAATCAGGATTAAGGTATGACACACTATGAACATCACAATTGAACAAATCCATAAACGAATTCAAGATCTATTCTAGTTGGGTCATGTCCTATGCATTATTAGTGCAGTCAATGACATCTATGTCTTTATCTTCTAGGAGTCCCTTCTGAATGCTCAAGAAAAAGCATCTCCCTAATTGGACTTGGTAGACGAAATATTAGTTTTTTAATTAGTTTTCTCATTTTCGATCAGATTAAGAACATGTTTAGGTTCACATACTAATATAAGTTGTCTTTCTGTATTATAGTCCAACCACGTAATACCACTTAGTATTAGTTAAACATTAGATAACTAATGAGCTAATATTTGTTTCAATTTTGCTTTGCATGAAAAAACCATTGAGGACAATATATAAAGGTTATTAATGTAATTCATGTAACACCCCTATCCTGTAACCGTCATCAGAACAGGTGAGGGGCATTACCGGACTTGTAACTCAGATCAGAACAGTGTAACATCAAACATTTAACATATATCATCTTAATCCAATAATTCTCAAACATTCATAATCGAATCATACATTAATCAAACATATAAAGCTGTATTAATACAAAAGGGACCAATTTGAAAACATATAAAAGATGTAAGAATAAGAAAAATTTCAGAATAGGGTCACACGGCTGTGTGCCCAGGCCGTGTGCCTCACACGGTTTCCAGACACGCCTATATGTCTAGGTCATGTGGAACAGGGCATACATACTGACTTCTGCACACAGCCACAAGACACGCCCGTGTGTCTCGACTGTATGAAATTTATGGAGCTACTGACTTGCACCAAGGCCATAAGACACGCCTTTGTGTCTTGGCCGTTTGGCATCCTGAATTGGCTACACGGGTACCAGACATGCCCATGTGTCTAGCCCGTGTGCAATACTGACTTAACTAATAACAAACAGGGGTCACACGATTGAGACACACCCTCGTGTGCTCTGGCCATGTGGCACGAAATAGGCTTGGTTTAAGCCATTTTCACAACCCCTTTGGTCAAGTACCTAAATCATCAATTTACAACAATTTCATTTACTAAATGAACAACCAATTCAACCAATTCCAAACATCAAACAGACCATTTCATATCAACTAATTCAATGTCACATAAATAACACAAACATGTATACATCTCAAATATCCATTTCAAGTCCATACCTACATTTCATATATCAATTTTTATCAATTCCATACATAGCATAATCTCATCTTAATTCACTAATAACTTCATACCAAAATGACCATTTCATCTTCTACAAAACATACCACATAAAAATTCATTTAAAACCATAATACAAACTAATTCCATATCAACCAAAATAAATCATTTGCCACAAGCATGTATAATCTTACCATTTCCAAAGCATTCATATATCCTATAAAAGATATATCATATAAAAGTCTCATACAAAAACAACCTTTTCAAAATCAAGCCATATCACATAGCTTGAACATATGCCATAGATTATGTCAAATTTATCCACATAGATAACCATAACATCAATTTATAAACTAGCCTATACATGCCATAATTACAACATTTACAAGGATCCAAAAGTACGAAAAACTTGATTGGATAGTGTGATTGCAATCTCCGACTTTGTTCGAAATTGAGCTAGCCTCCGAATCTATAAAACACAAAAAAAATAAACGGAGTAAGCTTTAAAAGCTTAGTAAGCCCATATAATACATAATTTGACTTACCGAATCAACATTTAAAAGAGTAAACAACATGATCAAACCAAGTCATATGTCCTCAATGCCTATTCCATCATCATACAAATGTTAGTCATATAACAACCATATATTCATTCATTCCAAAGATGTAATAAACATATAACATCCATGTAATCACAATTCATGTATCAATTTATCCATTTATCATATACTCTTATAGCATATAATCATATGACCATATAACCATTTATCTATACATATCATATAACATATAAATCATGTATCATATATTTTGTAAACATGTACTTGTAACATGAAATTCATGTATTTTATGACATTCATGTGAATTTATACTTGTAACATAAAATCCATATAACTTGTATTTCATTTAACATATAATCTCATATGAATCATGTACAAATATCATGTAATCATTATTCCTTATACCTCTTATAACATGTATTTCATATATTATATATCGATAAATTGCCCGTTGAACCTTTGGAAACATCGAGGGATACTTGGGTGATATACACACAGTGTATATATGTAAACCTATAAATCCGTCAATTCATCATGTATGCTTTTTCGAGCCGTGTACGGTGTGCTCCTCCTGAGTCGGTAATGGTAAGCCTGAAGGCTGAACATGTAAGCTTGAAGGCTGAACAGTAAGCTCGAAGGCTGAACATTTAGCCCAAAAGCTGAACATGTAAGCTCATGAGCTGTGGTGAGTCCGCAACAAATGCAGGAGCTCAAACAACCTGTAGCCCTAGTGATATCTTGTATCCTACGACTTTCTACTGTTTGTACGAGACTCGGAAATCACTTTACACATATAATAAATAGGCATTTCTATCCTTTATTTCATTTATACAATCATTCAATATTCAAGTCAACAATTTAAATAAAAATATAACTTAATTCTAATTATACAAACTTACCTCGTCTTAGCTTGTATACCTGATATCTATTCGTCTACCTTTCGTTTCCCTCGATCAAGTTCCGGTATTTGTTTATCTTGATCTATATTAATTCAAGTTTAACTCAATTATTCACTAACACATTCAATTTAACACATATACATGTAGTTTGGCCTATTGTGCAAAATAGCCCTTGTATTTTCATAACTTGACATTTTAGTCCTTAATTCATAAATACCCAAAATACTCAAAATCCCAATATACATGTATATAGCTGAATACTCCTATCCCCATACAAGCTCATATTTTTCACTTAATCACAATTCTAACCACAAAATTTCCACCTTTTTCAATTAAATCCCTAATTCACATTTTTGACAAAATTCACTTTATAAAACTTATATATCTACTAAAAACCATCAATAATCTATCAAGAAACATCTAAATACTCATGTATTCAACAATGGAACATTTCAAAAACATCAATAATTTTAAAAATTGAGGTACGGGCTTGATAGATTACTAAGCAACGATCTCAAAAACGTGAAAATTATCGAAAACCAAAGCAAAACATACCTTTAATCAAGTAAAATAGTAGCCGAACCCTAAAAATGTGAAGATGAACATTTTCCTTTTATATAATCGGCTATGGATGATGATAATGGCTACCTTTTTCATGTGTCTTTTATTAAACATGTATTTTAATACTAAAAGACCAATTTAACCTTAACGAAACCATTTAATAATCATGCCAAATATGGACATAAATTTCCACTATCTTAATATCCATTTAAGGAATTCCATAAATAAAACCATAGCCAATTAAGCCATTTTACTAATAGAACACATATTTATCGCTTTACGCAATTTAGTCCTTTTTACCGAATTAACTATTTAATCAGTAAAATTTCTTTATGAAACTTTCACACCGTAGTACTATCATGCTGTAAAACTTATAAAAATAATAAAATAAATATTTTAACTCAGTTAAGTGGTCCCAAAACCATCTGTTCTGATCAGACTCTAAATTGTTGTTACAATTCTAGAATAATTTTATTAAATCAATTTTTCGAAAAAATACAATTGTACAAATGAATATACTACACGGAGGGCACCAGATCCAACAGTCTCCCATTTACCCTAGTGAAGTTGATATGTTATATTTTGCATTCCCATGCTCTTCATGTGTTTCTCAAAACTCCTAGCTAGTAGAGTTTTGGTAAATGAGTCGGTAAGGTTTTCCTCTGATGCAACTTTGACTACATCTACAATTTCATCTGCTATTGCCTCCCTTATGATGTGATACTTTATATCAATGTGTTTCGTCCTCTTGTGGTGTCTGGTTTCCTTGGTGTTAGCTATTACCACATTGTTATCACAATACAATGTGATAGCTTTTTTCGTACTAAGAATGACTTCAAGATTTGTAAGGAACATTTGAAGCCATATTGCTTCTTTTGTATCCTTAGAAGCACCTAAATATTTGACCTTTATAGTGGAGTCAGTAGTACAACTCTACTTGACACTTCTCCATACTATAGACCTGTCGCCTAGGACAAAGACATAGCCTGATGTCGATTTCCTTGAATCTTGACATGTTTGGAAGTCAGAATCAGTATGTCTAAAACGAGTAATAACTCATTCAGAATACACGAGCATATAATCCATCGTTCTTTGTAAATACTTGAGTATATGCTTAACTACTTGCCAGTGTCTTGAACCAGGATTAGCCTTATCTTGACTCACTAGTCCTACTACGAAACAAATATCTAGATGTGTGCATAACATAAGATGCATGAGACTTTCTACTGTAGAAGCATAAGGAATCTTTCTTATGTTTTCTTTTTCTTCCACTGTCCTAGGATAAATCTCCAAAGAAAGATAAAATTCTGATACAAAATTTGTACCAAACATTAGACTCATTACATTTAGAATATTTTTTTGTGATTAAGTTCGAGGGAGTAGAGAAGAGTACTGGAATGCTCAAAATATTGAAATTATTTGCTCGAATAAAGAAATGCTTGCTTAAAAAAATTTTGGTTGTTGAAAGATAAAGCATAGAGAGCATAGGTACTCAAATTGAAAAAAAAGTTGGTGTTTTATGGGATAATTGCAAAATTGAAGGTCCAAGGTAAGCTGAGTCTAAGGTTTTTAGCCTAAATTTATCTATCTCTTTTCCATTCCTTGACCCTAGTCCCATTACAACTTTATGACAGACATATTGATTTAGATTATTATGCTGACTACATTAGTGGAGAGGAATTACTAAGCTCAACATATGAATGCACAAATTAAACTTTGGGATTGTTACTTAGTTTATTCGAAGGAAATAAAATTTGATTGGAGAGTACTTAGCACACATTTTTTAAGGGAAGTTATTTAGTACATATTTTTGTTAGCATATTAGTATTTGAAATAATTGCTTATTATATATACTGAAGTTACATGTTTTCAAAATTTCTATTTTTAAGTATAGTTTTACTGAACACATGATTATGGGAAATTTTGAATTTCTTTGAAAAGAGATTTTATTTCAAAGATAAGTTCTTTAAGTTTTAATATCAGTTAGCATTACTCGAGACGAATAATGAATTAAATTTGGGGGTGTGATAACTCTAAATTATATAGACTCTTTCAACACCTTTTTACTAGTAATTCATGCAAATTTTGAATATTTAAATAACGAATTTTTTAATTTTATTACAAAATTACTTAAATGGGCTAAATTAAAGACAAATTTCCATTTTTAATTATTTACATGCTAGTTTGACATATTTTTATCTGTTTGTCGTAATTTTGTGCAATAGAAGGAAAATTGGCCTCGAAGCTTACCTACTCAATGCTCGATGCTGTAGTTGTCTTCTATAGCAAAGGCCATACAAAGGGGGGATGATAATTAATCAGCTATGGACATCAAAAATTAATTTGAATTATGGATCATGGACAAACTTAACCCAACTCGAAAATTGGATTAGTGAAGTAGTCAAGCTTATGCTCAATTTTGAAGTAATCCGTCCAATTAAGGAAAGGAAAACCCAAATTTGGTTAACCAATAGCCCAAGCATCCATAGAATAGTTAAATTAAGGGTTTTTAAACTTTATAAAAATTTCAAAATAGCCCCAACAAGTTTTCCAAGTGAGTGTTCAACTCTTTCTAAAACACCCCTAACCCGTATTCGTCGTCGGAACAAGGTTATGGAGCATTACTAGAACTTACAGAATGAATACAGACATTTTATATTATTTTATCATACATGTCAGAAAATTTATCGTAAAGTCTTTTATTAGGGTGCTCGACGCCCAAAACATACATTAAAAACAAGTTGGGACTAAATCTGGAACTCAAAGAATTTTTCGCAAAATTTCAAAATTTTTTTCCTAGGTGCAGGGGTCACACGCCCGTGTGGTCAGGCCGTGTGACTAGGCCGTGTGGTATATGAAGTGGGTCACAGAGTTGTGTCCCTAGCCCGTGTAACTCTCTGACTTGCAAAATATTAAGGTGCAGGGGTTACACGGCCAATGCCACATGGCTGTGTGAAAAATACTGAGCATTTTATTTTAAATTTTAAGATGTAGGGGACACATGGCCAGAACACACGCCCATGTACTAGGTCGTGTGTCACACACGGCTGAGACACACGCCCGTGTCTCCGCCCATGTGGATAAAATAAAGCCATTTCCAAGCCTTATTCTCACCCATTTGATCATCCACCTACACAAACATTTTAACACATCCAAAAGCCAATCCAAAACATTTAAATCATGCAAAACTCAAGTCTCATACATACCATATCATTTCATAAATCAATGTTTGCGAATTTATCTATTTGACCATATTTACTTAATATCAAACATGAAATTAAATCATATGTTAATATACCAAAAAAAAATTCATCACAAGCCAGTCCAGTGGCTATATATAACTAAAATATTTATATGCCAACATTGGCTAACCAAAACCTATACATGCCATTATATCTATAATTAGTATCATATTTGTAATGAAATTTACTGGTGGATAGTGTGAGTGATCTCTGCCAAGCGTCCAATCCAATAAGCTTTTTTATTGCTATAAAATAGATGAAATAAAACAGAGTAAGCATATTATGTGTAACGCCTCAAAAATATAGGGTCTTTAACTTTGCATGATTTGACATAAATACCATGTTTGCTTTATTGGCTGAGTAATTTCGGGGTGTTTGGGGGGTTTTTAGGAAGCCTGGGTTCAAGTCTTGACTTTTGCAAAATGCTTAGTTTTGCTTTTTAATGAATAGAGATGCCAGCTTATAGGCCTTATAAGTAAATGTCGTTGTGTTTTTCACAAAGAGTGCTTGTAGTATAGTGGCAAGGTGGTGTGTAGGTATGCAAGTGGTTTGGGGTTTGAATGTAGGCATAAGCATAAGGGGTATTTATTTTGTTGCATGGAACGGTTGGTATTTGAGTTGGATGGGGACTCTAAGTTTGAATTAGTCTTGATGAATTTGAATGGGATGTGGGAGTAAGTTAAGGAGAAAATCGTTGAGGGATAAGGGGAGTAAATTAAGGAGCTTGGTTTGAGGGAGGTGTTGGCCGAAAATAGGAGTCTTTGGAAGTGGCAATCGGTTTGGGCGGCACTAGTTGCCGAATGTAGTCTATGGGCATGATAGTAATTCAGTTTTGGTCATTTTCGTTTTGGTCTTTTGCTCTAAAATCCTGAAGTGCTGAAATAGCTTTCATTCCTGCTTTCTATTTTGGTTGTTAGTGTACTGCTGAATTGACATTTGAGGGACTGGTTAGTGTGCCGATTACACCTTTCTTCATTACCGAATTGTCTTTCCTCTCTCATTTTTGGTTTTGCTTCTCTTCTTTCTTCAAGACCGAATATTGTTTCTTCCCCCTCTTTAATTCTTCTCCTTTCAGTCTCCCTTCTAAACTGAACCTTCTCCTCATCTTTTCTTCATCCTCTTCTCTGCTTCCCACTCTCCCCCAATTTCTTTATTAGACTCTTTTTGTGTACTCTCATTTTATCATCTCCTCCTTATTGTGCTTGGCCGAATATATCCAATCTGTTCTAATCGATTCCATCATCATCCCTTTTCTTTTGTATCAAGCCAGATACCGTAACCCTTAGCTACTCTCTGACAATCGGTTGAATTCCTCTACACAACTCTCTTTGTAGTCATCAATTTCGGTAAGTGTACCGTTGAGTGATCTGTCAACTCCGTTTATTCTATTATCTTCTTAAAATAGAATACCCCTTTCTCTTAGTACTCTGTGTTTACCAAATGGTGACTCCCTTTTCCATGATGTGTGTTCGTGGATTCCAGGTATTACTGAGGAGTGAAGGGTGCAAGCGTTTGCGAACCATTGAAACCCTGTCTTCCAATATTTGGTTAATGTATTTTCAATACCTTGTTGTTTTTGGGTATAAGCCGATTACTCTTAGTTTCTGTAAGTATTATCTATATGGGTTTTGGGCTACATTTTAATCGATTCTATCTATTAATCTATCATGTGTGCAGTTAAGTGCCAAGATATGTGTGATCGACTCTAACTAATCTAGGTATATTTAGCCACACTCCTTTCAGTCAAGGTAAGCAGGAGTGTTAATTTTTAGAGATTAGATGATTATGACCGATTAAAAGTAAGAGACTAACAAAATGTTGTATTGAATGTAGGCTTAGGGCGTGAGCTGCTCTCTCGACTTCACGAAAAATGTGTGTAACTGTACACCATTTTGTTACTGTCAAAAACCAAAAAGGTGTGTATTCATACCCCTGTTTAACTGTGAATCGGCAAAAGCTGAAAAATCGAAATGTCGAAAATTTGGCATCTGGGGCCTCGCGAGCATGCGATCACTCGTGAGGTAACCTGAGCCCACAATTCATGGGCGACAGACTGTAGAGGCCGCCACAAACATTCTTGTGGGTTTAGACCGTTATGGGCCTCGTTGGGCTGAAATGGGCCGTGTGGGCCCCACACAGATAAAATCCATGGTAAGTGACAAATAATGGATTGGGCTATGAAATTCGCATAGCCAGGACTGAATTTAGGCTAAATGGGCCATATAGGTTACTTGAGTCGCTCGAGGCGAAGGTAGACCTTCTGAGAGGTCATTATCTGTACCGAGACCTAAAGTTAGTTAAATGACCAAAATACCCCTGAGGGGTAAATTACTGTTTTACCCCTAATTGACGAAATGACTGTTACACCCCTAGTGGTAGGTTGATTGATGTGTATATGATATTTATATGACTGATACCAAGTGTTACACACTGCATACACGTAATATTTATGACACGTCATACTGCATGGGGTTGGGATATTGTTTACGGAGGGAGTATTAGTGGCTCTGCCACGTTTTTACTGTTTCTGGTGGCTTTGCCACATATTCTGATACTGGTGGCTATGCTACGCTTATTGTTACTAGCAGCTTTGCTGCGTTACTGTTACTAGAAGTTTCGTTGCGATATTGGTGTGTTGGCTGGGTGAGTCGATTTAATCCCCACATGGTGTGTTGGTTGGTACGGGTGGTATGTTGGTTGGATTGGGATGAGTTGCATATTTGCATTGTACTGATATTGTATTGGGCCTAGGCCCACACTATTACTGTATAGGGCTAAAGCCCAGACTATTCTGTTACTGAATAGGGCTTAGGCCCAGACTGTTTCTGCATGCACTGTTTATTGTTTCACTGATAAGGGATTACACACTGAGTTTTTGCAAACTCACCCTTTCTTTTAACTGTACAGGTAATCCCCAGCCTTAGGGGATTTGGAGCCGCGTGGGACTCAGAGGTGGCCACACAATCACATATGTTTTGCTTTTGACTTTATTTATTTAATTTTTGATTGGGTTTTGATTTCTTATTTTAAACTGCTAGAATAGGAAAAATGAGTTTTCAAAATAATAACTGTTTTCTAGAAAAACATGTGTTTAAAACTTCAAGGTTTTTAACTAGAAAAGCTTCCGCGGTTTTAATTAGTTTAAGAAACCAATGGTAACAAATATGGCAATTGTTTTGGTAAATTAATTTCAAATAGTAATAACCTAATTGGCTGATTTTTTTCAAGCAGTAAAAACTAAATGGGTTTTAACTTAAGTACAGATTTTTATCTACAAGTCCCAATTTTTGAAAAGCACTTCGATGTGACACATCAAATTCGGTCGTAATGTCTAGGCCAGGTTTGGGGTGTTACATTATGCTTAGTAAGTCCGTGTAATAGGAAATTAACTTACCATTCATTTGTACATTAAGTAAACATACACATGCATTCCAAACAACTTGGCCATAGCCTAAGCACATAATCTCATGAAATATGTTAGTTATTCATTTCATGTAAATATCAAAATCAAAGATGAGCTCATCAAATACCAAGTTCCATGCATTTCATGTAATTTTCAGATTTTGATTTCATTTTGATTTTTACTTGTCTTCATGTCATAATTTCACACATTGAATCATTTGAAATCTCGATAGATACGAGGGTAGTACACATAAAGTGTGCAAATAAAAAATCCGTTAATTCATGTCTGAGAGTACTCATTAGAGCACTTAAATAGAAAGCTTTTTTTCAAAACTATAACGGGAAGCTCACTGAGCCATGTAACGGGAAGCTTATCTGAGCTTAATAACAAGAAGCTCACAAAGAGCCTATATCAGGTAGCTCCGAAGAGCACTTAAATGGAAGCTTCGAAGAGTACTTAATCAGAAAGCACTAGATAGCTATATAATGGAAAGTTCAAGCGAGCACTAACGGAAAGCTCCGAGGAGCCTTTAACGAGAAGCTCACAAAGAGCCTATAAATATAACGCTCATAAGAGCGTGGGTGTGTCTACAACATATGCAGAACACAACCAGTCGGGATGCTCCGAAGAGCATTTAATGAGAAGCTCGCAAGAACACTATAACGGGAAGCTTGAGAGGGCCTGTAACAAGACACTCTTTTGAGCTATGGTATGTTCGCAACGAACGCAGGACCATTACCATTTCAGGAAACAGAATCCTATATCCAATCAAATTTTATTCATTCAAACGAGATTTAACATTTATCGGGTATTTTTCGAATATGTAATCAGATTTCATATTCATGGCCATTACACAATTCATTCAAATCAATTCAAACATATAATTCAACAATTAAGTTACACGAACTTACCTCAATAATTGTTCGTGAGTTATAGTCTACTAATTCGATACTTTTTCTTTTCCACGATCTAACTCCGTTTTTGATCTATCCAAATCTATTCGAGTAAAATTAACCTCAATTTAATAAAATTTACATTCAATTCTATCCAAGTCACATCTTAGGCAAAATTACCATTTTGCCCCTATACTTTTACTAAATGACGATTCCGTCCTTCGGCTCGGAAAATGAAATTCATACAATTTAATCCTTGTTCCAAGCCTAATTATTCTCATGCATATCAATAACAACCCATGAATTCCATGAAATTTTAGAATTTTCCATAAATTTAACATTTTTCAATTTAATCCTTAAAACATGATTTCACCCAAAATTCTTTGATAAAATACCTTTAAACATCCATTAGCATCTCAATTCCATCATCAAATAACTAAAATCATGTGAACTTATCAATGGTATCTTCCAAAACTTTCAACAAAATCAAAAACTAATGAAATAGTAAGTTGGACCTAATTGTAAAAGTCCCAAAACTTAAAAATTTCAAGGAAAAAGTAATAATTAAACTTACATGAAGCTAAAATATAAGAGACCAGCTTAAACCCTCTTCAATGGCAATTTTTAAGCTGAAAATGATGATGAATTTCTCTAGAAACTCTAATTTCCCATTTATTTCATCTAATTTTGGCAAAATTTACAATTTTGCCCTTATTTCATCACATTTCCAGATTTTTTTCCTTTTCTATGCCACCTCAGCCATTTCATGTGGTCTATTTTCCTTTTAGTCCTCTTTTATTTAATTGTTGAGCTATTTAATCACTTTAGTAAGTTTTGCACCTATTTTAGTTTAATCCTTTTTAATTAATTGAGTACCGAAACATTAAAATTTTCTATCAAAAATTTAATACTACCTTAATGACACTCCGTAAATATTTATAAAAATATTTAAGGCTCGATTTATAAAATCGAGGTCTCAATACCTCATTTTCTAAAGTAATTAATCTAATAAATACTTATAAACACAAATTTACTAATTCAAAAATCTTTTAAACACCACATTTGGCTCGTAAATATTAAATAATAATATTTACAAGCTCATTTGCCAGATTTAGTGGCCATGAACCATTATTTCTGACATCATTAAAAATTGAGCTATTACACTTTCCTTGAAACATGCATTGTTTTTGATATTTTTAGCAAAGCCATCCTCCTCACTCCTCTTCTCAAGGTGGCCAGCCATGGGAAGGGGGATTGACTGCTGTTTTTAGTAATTCCAAGCTACCCCCAACTAGTATAAATACGATCCCTCACTCTCATTCATTCATCCATTTTTCTTTCTTTTCTCTTTTTGCTTTCCTTTCCCATTTTCCTATTTTTCAAGTGAGTTGTGCAAGGATTTGAGAGTAGCCTATTCGGTCATTGGAGGAGCATTTTGGCTTGATTTCAAAATTAATGAGTGAAGCAAAAAGGAGGAGCAAGGCTCGGAGAACCATCGGAAATGGCTTTGCAATTCTTTCCCTTTCTCTTTTAATTTCTTGTTGTTTAATTTAAGAAATCATGTTTGCAACTGAATTTATTGTTTTTAATATAATTATGGTTGCTTAATTCCTTCATTGTTAGAATAATTTAATTTCCATAGCTTAGATTATTTATACTGTTGGTGATGTTATGTACCTTGACTATTTATGCATTTAGATAAAATTATGACTATGTATTCATGCATTACAAATGTGGGGAACGCAACTGAATTAATTATTTAATTCTAGCTGGACTGTAATTAATAGACACACTATCTGAATGGTGCATGCTTAATTTATATTTGAGAGAATTAGGTTAAAGTTTGTAATAATTCGAGAGAACCTTATTAACTTGCATAATTCTAGGATTCATGTGATTAAACTGTTTGAATATAGAAATATTATTGTTACCTCACATTAATATGTTTTTTTTGCTTATTGATTATACTAAGTTGTTGACATAGACAGATGCTATACTTAATAATTTAATAATTTTAATTCTTAGACGATGGCTGAAAAGGTAACCTTGGAGTCATAGCAGACATAGACATATGTAGACAAGAGGTTAAACTTTGGACTTCGAGAGAAGTCAAAGTAGTCATAATTAAAATAGGATTGATAAATACCGAGTTGCCATGGAATTTTCTGTAACATCATTAGAAATATTTAAATATTTCTAATTTAGGAAGGAGAATTATTCTAACACATGCATCATATTGTGATTTCTCTGGAAGACTTGCATACTCATTCCTTCATTTATTTAATTTAATTTAAAGCATGTTTAGGTTAGTTTAATTTAATCAAACCCAACAGTTAAATTTATTTCATCACCAACAAATTTGCTAGTAAATAATTTTGCAATACTTTATTCACATAAACAGTCCCTGTGGAGATGATACTCGATATACTTATCACTTTATTACTTGTCAACCATTGTGTACACTTGCACATCAATCGAATTATCTGAAGACACACATTATTCGAATATATCGCGACAGACATTCATAGTGTGACATACCTAAATCCTAAGTGGTTGATGGACTATGTAAGTTTGACTCATATACTTTGATGTAAGTAAAAGCCTGAGTTTAAATACCAAAAACTTGGTTAGTTTTCAAAATTTTTATTTTCTGCCATGTAAGAAAATCATTCTCGAACCGAATTTTTTCCAACATAATTAAGTTCAAACTTTTCACTTATTAATTATAAACTTATTTAGTCACGAAATCATTCCACTATAATATCGTGACCAAACTCTTCCTAGTAACATACCATTAAGAAAGCTACCTAATCAGTGCTCGTCCAATGACCTTGTCATAATTTTGTTACTCTCATATGACACCTTAATCTCTTTAAGATAATATCTGTTCTTTTAATATGATCCTATTTTTTATCATGGCAATCATTACATCTTTCTCCATGAAAAGTCAATTACTATCAAATAGTAATTGAGTCATGTAATGACAATGAGACGATGTCATTTACCCATTTATTGGGCTATAAATTCCATTATTGTGAATGATGTTACATACTCCAAAAGTCGTATACCCAATGCACCAACTTTCGGTTTCTTATCTATTTGAACTCAAGCTTTTACTTACATCAAAGTATAAGAGTCACACATACATAGTCCATCATCCACTTGAGATTAAGGTGTGCCACACTATGAACATCACAAGTGAATAAACCCATAAATAGATTCAAAATTTGTTATAGTTGGGTCATGTTCAATGTACTGTCAGTTCAGTCAGTCACATCTATGTCACTATCTTCTGCGAATCATCCACTTAGATGCTCAAGAAAGCATATCCGTAATTGGACTTGATAAATGAAATATTAGTCTTTTGATTGGTTTTTCTAATTTTCAATCAGACTAAGGACATGTTTAAGTTTATCTACTAACATACTCTCTTTTCGTATTACGATCCGACCACGTAATGCCACTTAGTATTAATTAAATATGAGATAATTGGTGAGCTAATATTCACTTCCATTTTGCTTTACGTGTAAAAACCATTGAGGACAATATACAAAAGGTATTAATGTTATTCATGAATAATTTTATTAAACCAAATCTGTTTGAAAAATTATAATTGTACAAACAAATAAACTACACTTAGGGCACCAGATCCAACAATTTTCTCTTACAACCATGTTATGCATGGATTTAAAGCCAAGATCACACCATCTCAAGTATAAAAAAAATCAAGAAATTTGCAACTCATATTGCCATACACAAGGAGAAATTTTGGCAAGATGTTCACTACACACTCTCCAAAGTTTGTTGGATTAAATCATTCCTTTGTGTTTGTAACACCCTATACCCGACCTGATCGCCGGGTTTGAGCTACAGCATGTCACATTCATTGTCGGAGCAACTACAAGCAATATATGCACATAGGATAATATACAATCATTTCCAAGTCTTCTACGAGCGTACGGAAGCTTTATTGCAAACCCGAGGTTGAATTAGGACCAAATTGTAATGTTTTCAAAATCTTGAGTTGGCATCACGATTTTAGGGGTTCCTTATCGTAATGCAACTCACTAACTAGGTCTTGTCACAATGAAAAATGCTCGATATTGCTATGTGACTATTTATTTGCAATTGACCCAAATTGTACCAATTCAAAATAGACTAACCAATACCAATTCAAAATAGACTAACCAATTAGTCAAGCTCATTTTCAACCTGCTAAGGACATAAAATCACATATTAGTACTTCATATACTACCTTAAATGCTTCATCCCAACCAATTCATCAAATTGACCATACAATTCAAGAACTAATCTTAACATACATGTCCATTTTTATTATTTGAATCATTCAAACCATAGGCCTTATATAGGTGCATAAGAAAACTTAGCAATTCAACTAATATGCTTATTATATTTTCTGTATTAACCATTTCCAAATTACCAATTCTAACTTCAAACATTCACAAAATAGCATATTATACCAAAATTTGACTTGACCTAGGTATATGCCATATATTTAACAAAACGAGACTGTATAAACATTGATGAGTTGGGGATCTTTGGCTGGATGCTGAAACCACTTCTTCTAACATCGAGAATAACCTATACTTACACATAAATAAAATAAACCGTACGTTGAGCAATAAAGCTCAACAGCATTTCCATTATTCAAGTCACAAATTGAACATATTCAATATAAGAATTCAATCCAAATATGCCACAATTAGACCAAATTAGTTCACAAATCAATACTCAAATACCATTATTATAAACCATTTCAATTAACAATCATGCTATACCAAACATTCTATTAACAAAGATATAGCCATTTCCATTTCAAATTCATATACTTATGAATGCATCATTATGACATTCAATGTTATTTCATCCAATGTTATTTAATCATTCATTTTATAATCAACTTTTCTTAATTGAGTCTACTAACTTATTCGAGTTTGATTCTACCCTAGTGCTCGTATAAATCAATTCGCACGGTTTTTCACATGCTGTCGTATATCACATTTCACATGTAATCAAACATACCAAATCTAATCACAATTCATATCAATTACCATATAGCCAATCTATTTTTTGTTTATAATACCAATTTGTATTATCAATTCAATTCCAATATCGTTCACCCAAATCATACTTTATATGCCCTATTAACCGAACTTGGACTCAAGACGGATATACAGATTAACCAATCAACACACTAATCTTGTAACACCCCAAACCTGGCTTAGACGTTACGGTCGAATTTGGCATGCCACATCGAAGTGCTTTCCAAAATTGGTCTTGTTGATAAAAATCCGTAGTCAAATTAATTTAAAACCCATCTAGTTTTTATTGCTTGAGAAAAATCCAGCAAATTACAGTATTATGAGTTGAAAACATCTTAGCAAAACAATTGTCATATTTGTTATCATTGATTTCTTAGACTGATCAAAACCGCAGAAGCTTTTCTATTTGGAAAAAAACTTAAAGTTTAAAATGCGTGTTTTTCTTTGAAAATAGTTATTCTTTTGAAAAAACCCATTTTTCCTAGTCTAGCAGTTTCAAATAAGAAACCAAAACCCAATCAAAAAGTAAATCCACCAAAATGGCCTTATTACATAACCAAAAGTCCAATATGAAAATTTAAATAAGTAAAGTCAAAAGCAAAAAATCTACGATCGTGTGGCCACCTCCGAGTCCCTCGCTGCTCCAAATCGCCTAAGGCTAGGGAGTACATGTACAGTTAAAAGAAAGGGGTGAGTTTGCGAAAACTCAGTGTGTAATCCCCTGTCAACAAATAGTAAATAGTGCATGCAGAAATAGTCTGGGTCTGAGCCCTATTTAGTAATAGAACAGTCTGGGCCTTAGCCCTATACAGTAAAAGCATGGGCCTAAGCCCAATACGGAATCAATACAGTGCAGATATGCAACCCATCCCAATCCAACCAATACACCACCCGTACTAACCAGTACACCATGTGGGGATTAAATTGACACACCCAGCCAGCACACCAATATGGCAGCGAAGCTACTAATAACAGTAACGCAGCAAAGCTGCTAGTAACAGTAAGCCTGGCATAGCCACCAGTACAGTAAAAACGTGGCAGAGCCACTATTACTTCCTCCGTAACAATATCCCAACCCCATGCAGTATGACGTGTCATAAATATTACGTGTATGCAGTATGTCACCCTCAGTATCAGTCATATAAATATCATTTCTCATCAGTCAACCTACCACTAGGGGTATAACGGTCAATTTATCAGTTACGGGTAAAACGGTAATTTTACCCCTTAGGGATATTTTGGTCATTTACCAATTTATGGGGTCTCAATACAGATAACAACCCTTAAAAAGGTCTACAGTCATCTCAAACGACTCAAATAACCTAAGTGGTCATAACAGTGTAAATGGGCCTAATGCCCATTATTTGGCCCAATTAGGCCCACACGCTCGTACGGCCCACTTAGCCCAAATTCAGTCACAGCTATGTGATTTTTGAAGCCCAATCCATTATTTGTCACTCACTGTGGATTTTTTTCGTGTGGGGCCCACAAACCCATTAGGCCCATGCGGCCAATTTCGGCCCAACTAGGCCCATAACGGCCCAAGCCCACAAAAATGCTCGTGAAGGCCTCTACAGTCTGTCACCCATGATTGGTGGGCTCGGTTTACCTCACGAGTGATTACACGCTCGCGAGATCGTAAATGCCGAGGTTTTGACATTTCGACATTTTGGCTTTTCGACTTTTGCCGATTCACAGTAAAACAATAGTGAGATTACACACCTGATTATGAAAACTTGCGACAACCCTTGAGCACCAACCTATATTTATTCAAACATTCAATCAGTCTCTTAATACATTAGTGTTCATCAGCACTTAAACCTCAAATTAATAATCACCATCTACCTTGACAGAAAGAAACACGATTTATTTCTTCTAGATCTCTGGCCCAAAAATAATCACGCGCACCTTAACAACTAACTGCACAACACTAGCCCTTGTTAGATAAAATCGATTAAAGATGTGACTTAACTGCAAAGATATTACCTTATAGAGACTTAGGCATGTTCGGCCTATGCCCAAAAAGAAAGGTAATGTATTTACCTTAAGCAAAAAGTAGGAGAAAGGCTTGGACGGCTTGAATAACACCCGCGCTCCTTCACTTCTTGAGGGAATTTACGAATAAACCAAATAGCACACTGAGAACAAAAGTGAAAATACCGCAATAAGAAGAGAAAGAATTTTCGGTTCAAGTCGCTATAAGGAAAAAAAACAACATTACCGATAGCTGAATCACTTCTTGAATCGACAAAAAAATACAGAAGAACGACATAGAGACGGATGGTAAATGAACTATGTTCGGTTGCTAACACAGACCATCACAAGCCAAGAATCGAGAGGGAAAACAGAATAATTTTTTAGGGAATCCAGAATAAAAAATCCACAAGAAAAGGCCGAGAGAAGAGGAGTGTAATGTTCGGCTTAAACAAACGGATGCAAAAGAGGGCGAGGGAGGTTCAGCTATGAGAAAGAACCAAAAGAAGAAATAGAGGGAGAGATTATGAAAGAAACCAAAAGGTGAAGAATGGTGAGGAGGAAAAGAAACAGTATTTAACCAAGAAAAAGAGGAATGGAAGAGATAAGATGCAATCGATCATAGTTGCACAATAGAGAGGAGCAAACTATTGACAAAAAAGATTGAGGGAGGGAGAGAAAATATAATCGGCCTCAGGATGGAAAAGAGAAAAGAAACAAGCCCCGATGCTCACACTTGCACTATACGATCTCAAAGAACAAAAACACAAACACAAACCAAAAGGAATAGCAAGAAATGTGAAAAAGAACAAAATACAAACACCAAAGTCAAAAAACAATCCCCAAAACTGACTCCCCTAATGTCTCTAGACCAAACTCGGCACAACCAACAAAAAGATATCCTAAAAAGCTCCCCCAACTTGCTGAATGCACATAAGGAGACCCTAGCTAAATTTGCACCCACAAGTCTCCCAAATTCCTTGATTCTCTCCATAATTCCCTCCCCTTATCCCTCTTTGATATCCTCCACAACTTACTCCAAGACCAGTTCAAACTCTCACTCAATAGAGTTCGAATCTGCTTCAAACACCTTCCATCCCATGTAGCAAAATAATTATCCCTTGCCTGCCATGGGATTTGAACCTCAGTTCTCTCAATTGCCAAGTCACGCCACTTGCCACCAAGCCACAAGGCTTTTTGTGGCATAAAACATGCGCTATTATTTATAAGGTCAATGTGCCAGTGTTCAGGTTCTTTTAAGAACAAAACTAAAAATTTTACTAAAGCCAAGGCTTGAACCCAGGCTTCTCAAACATTCCCAAGCACACCCAAATCACCTAGCCAGCACACTAAACATGCATTTGATGTCAAATCATGCAAAATCACAACCCCTATATTTTTAGGGCGTTACAACTCTACTTCCCTTAAAGAAAATTCAGCCTCAAAATTTACCTGATCAGAATAGGTGAGGGTATTGTTGTTGCATCACCTTCTTTGGTTCCCATGTGGCTTCTTCTGAACAGTGATTATGCCAAAGCACTTTGACTAGTGGGACAGATTTCCTTCTCAATACCTTAACATCACACTCTAGTATCTACACCGGCTCTTCCTCGAAGGTCAGATCAGGTCTAATCTCGATCTGCTCAACAGCCACAACATGTAAGGGATCAGAGCAGTATCACCTCAGCATAGAGACGTGGAACACATCATGAATCCTGTCTAATTTTAGAGGTAACTCAAGCTAATAGGCCACTGGTCCCACTCGTTTCAGAACTCGGTAAGGCCCGATAAACCTAGGGCTAAGCTTGCCTTTCCGCCTAAACCTCAAAATCTTCTTCCATGGTGAGACCTTAAGAAAGACATAATCTCCCATAGAGTACTCAGTCTCCTTATACTTCAAGTCTCTGTACGACTTCTACCTGTCAGATGCTTCTTTTAACCGATCTCATATCAACTTTACCTTATCTTCAGTATCAGAAACTAACTCTGGCCCCAGCACTCGCTGCTCACCCAACTCAGTCCAATAGGTAGGAGTACGGCACCACGACCATATAATGCCTCGTACAGTGCCATCTGAATACTGGACTGGTAACTATTATTATACGCGAACTCCACTAATGGTAAGTGGTCCTCCCAGCTGCCTCGAAAATCAATTACACAGCTTCTTAGCATGTCTTCTAGTACCTAAATCACCCTTCTGACTGACCATCTGTCTGAGGGTGGAATGCAGTACTGAAGTCCGTTCTAGTAACTTCTTCTAGAATTGAGATGTGAATCGAGGATCTCTGTCTGATATGATTGAAACCAGTACCCTATGCAATCTCACAATCTCAGCCACATACAACTTAGCCAATTTCTGCAATGAGTAATCAGTACGGACTGGTATAAAATGGGCAGGTTTAGTCAATCGATCCACAATAACCCATACCGAATCTTTCTTAGTAGGCATTAAGGGTAGCCTACTCACAAAATCCATGGTTACCCTCTCCCACTTCCAGAGTGGAATATTAACTGGCTGCAGTAACCCCGAAGGCAGTTGATGCTCAACCTTAAATTGCTGGCATGTTAGACACTTACTCACATAATTGGTAACTTCATACTTTAGTCTTGGCCACCAGTACAACTTATGAAAATCTCGGTATAACTTGTTTCCACCAAGATGCATAGCTTACGGACTACAATACGCCTCTCGCAGTATAGACTACCTCAGATCAAAATCCCTTGGTACATAGACTCTCCGACGAAAACACAATACTCCCTCACTATTCAGCCCAAAATCTACAGTTTCACCATTCTCAACTTGTCAGAAACGTGCAACTAGCGATTTATCTAATAGTTGTTTACTCTTATTCAGCCCACGACGGTCTCACTTGAAGCTCAGCCAATAAACTACCATTATCAAACAGGCTGAGACGAGCAAATATTGCTTTTAAGTCAGATACAACACTACAGCTTAGTGCGTCAGCTACCATGTTACCCTTACCAGGGTGGTATTCGATCGAACAATCATAGTTCTTAAGCAGCTCTATCCATCTTCGCTGCCTTAGATTCAACTCCTTTTGAGTAAGGAGGTATTTGAGGCTCTTGTGATCTGTGTAAATAATACACTTCTCACTGTATAAGTAATGCCTTTAGATCTTTAGCATGAATACCACCGCGGCTAACTCTAAGTCATGAGTAGGGTAATTTGCCTCGTGAGGCTTAAGCTGATGAGACGCGTAAGCAATCACCTTACCCTCTTGCATAAACACACAACTCAATCCGATGTGCGACGTATCACTATAAACAGTGAATTCCTTCCCAGACTCTGGCTGTATTAAGACAAGGGCCTCAGTTAGAACCTTTTTCAGTTTTTCAAAACTCTCTTGTTGCTTATCAGTCCAATTGAATGGTACTTCTTTACGCAGTAACTTGGTCAGATGTGCAGCAATCACAGAAAACCCCTCAACAAAACGCCTGCAATACCCAACCAGACCTAGAAAGCTTCAAATCTTAGATATAGTCCTAGGTGGTTTCTAATCCAGTATGGATTCAATTTCTCGAGGATCAACTTTAATCCCTTCGGTAGATACCACGTGACCCAGAAATGTCACTTCTCACAGCCAAAACTCACACTTACTGAATTTCACATATAACTGCTTTTTCCTCATAATTTGTAAAATAGTTTGAAGATGTGCATCATGATCCTTTTCGACTCTCAAATACACCAATATATCGTCTATAAACACCATTACGAATCGGTTCAGATAGGGTTGGAATACTCAGTTCATGAGGTCCATGAAGGCTGCTGGTACATTCGTGAGCCCAAATGACATTACTAGGAACTTGTAGTGCCCATAACGAGTCCTAAATGCAGTCTTATACACATCAGCTTCCTTAACCCTTAATTGATGATACCCAGAACGAAGGTTGATCTTGGAGAAAATCAAAGCTCCTCTAAGCTGATCAAAAAGATCATCAATCTTTGGCAGGGGGTACTTGTTCTTGATAGTCAGTTTGTTCAACTGCCGATAATCAACGCACATACGCATAGACCCATCTTTCTTTTTCAGAAATAGGACCCGTGCTCCCTATGGAGACACACTAGGTCGAATAAATCCTCGATCTAACAATTTTTGAAATTGAGCCTTTAACTCCACAAGCTCCTTCAGTGCCATTCTATAAGGGGCGATGGATACTGGAGCTATTCTTGGCAGAAGCTCAATACTGAATTTGACCTCACGGTTTGGAGGCAACCTAGGAAGCTCATCAGGAAATACATTCAAAAAATCCTTAACAGTTCTAACTCCAACAGAAGGACCTTCAGAATTAGAATTGCTAACATAAGCTAAAAACACCTTGCAGCCTTCACGAACTAGTTTTTTAGCCCTTAATGCTGAGATTACGTTAGACAGGTAATCTCTTCGCTCCTCTATCACATTCACCTTCTCACTCTCATTAGTCTTCAACACCATACACTTAGCAGCGCAATCCAAACTCACACGGTGTCTCACTAGCCAATCCATACCCAATATAAGGTTGAATTCACCAAACGGTAGTTCCATCAAATCCGTTGGAAAGATTATTCCCTGAACCTCTAGAGGCATACATCTGAATAATTTATTTACCCTAATCGACTATCCTAATAGACTTATCACTGACATCTCATTAGCAGTACTTTCAAACTGAATACCCAAAGACCCAGACACAGTGCATGCAACATACGAATGTGTAGACCCAATATCAATTAAGGCAGTGTATGGTACATTATAAATTAAAAATGTACCAGTTAAAATGTCAGGGGCATCACCTTCCTCTCGGCAACGAGCAGCAAAGACCAAGGCTGGCTGTCTCGCCTCAGTGTTACCAGCACCTCTATCCGGTGCTCCACGACCTTGTCCCATAATATTTCCACCTTTGGCTTGCCCACGGCCTCTCGGTGGCTGCTGACCACCTCTTATTAGCTAAATATGACCTTGTCTTGCAACTTGCATCTGGCCAGGCCTCTGAGGACAATTCTTAACCTGATGATCCATGGACCCACATCTGAAGCACGCCCCAGTTCTTTTCTAGTATTTACACTGGTGAGATCTCCCACAATTTGCGCAAGACTGTGGTCTAACAGCAACAACAGGAACTGCTTAGATTGGCCCATCAAATCTGGCCTTCTTACCAGTCCTTCCTGAAGAACCCGAGGGCCTTAAATCTCTATTATATCTGTATTTTTCTTTCTCGCGGTTCTGGCACTCTGAGCGCTTAACATCCTTAGCAATCTTTGCCTTTTTTACCAGAGCAACAAAGTCTCGCTCCCTCTGCGAAGCTATCAGCACTCGCAACTCATTCCGAAGGCCATCCTCAAAACGTACGCAGTATTCATACTTAGTCGCTACTATCCCATGAGCATAGTGACTCAGCTGTAGAAACTCTACCTCGTACTCTGCCACCGTCTTATTCCCCTGAGTCAGGTTTACAAATTCTTTCCTTCGAGCATCCACATAACTCACCCCTACATATTTTCCTTGAAAGGCCACCTTAAAGAAGTCCCATGTCAGACGGCCGGCCTGCGTACCCTCTCTCACAGTGAGCCACCACTGGTAGGTCTCATCTCGCAATAAAGACACTGCTCCTTTTAGCTTTTGTTCCACAATACAGTCAATGTCGTCCATTATTCATTCAGTGGCCTCTAACCAGTATTCTGCCACATTTGGGGCTACTCCCAAAACGTCCCTGAAGATTTTCACTCCATTAGACTGGAGTCGCTCTGAAATTGACTGTAAACCCACTATTCCAGTACTTGCTCTAGCAACCCTCTCTAAAATGTGAAGCATCGCTTAGGATAGAGCATTATCCCCAACTGCTCGATCATGGGACCCCTTCTCAGTCACTAGTGAAGCTGGTGCCTCCCTAGCAGGCATGTGACCCGATGCTGAAGACCTAGCCCTAGCACTTTCTCGGCCTCTATCGCAGCCACGTGTACCCCTTCCACGAGTACCTCTTGTGCTCATTTCGATAGGCGCTTAATCTGATTTAGAAGTTTTATGTATCAGCTTATAATTCCAGTAATTATTAACAGATATTTTATCAAAGAGCAGTAGTTAAAGTTTTGTTTTCGCAGATTAAGATCTCACTACAGTTTTCAGTCTTCTACAGTTTGGTTTCCTACAGTCTCAGTTTACTCTAACTATGGAATTTTAGTATAGTAATACTATTTATAGTAGTTTCTTAGTATAACGCTTTAGTCTAACAATTAATAGTATAAGAGAACTTACAGATTTGGCCCGGAGACTCAGTATGCCACACTTGTGAATCTTTTAAAATGTTTCCACTCATTTAAATCAATTTTCAGAAAATCCTTTCAAAATGTTTTCAATCATTAAAATCAATTTCCCGAAAATATTTTTCAAAACCCATTCCACAGCCTAGTTTTACAACTTGGCTCTGATACCACTAAATGTAACACCCTAAACCCGGCCTAAACGTTATAACGGAATCTGGTGTGTCACATTGAAGTGCTTTCCAAAATTGGTCTTTTTGATAAAAATTCGTAGTCAATTTAATTTAAAACCCATCTAGTTTTTATTGCTCGAGAAAAATTTAGTAAATTACGTTATTATGAGTTGAAAACATCTTAGCAAAATGATTGCCATATTTGTTATCGTTGATTTCTTAGACTGATCAAAATCGCGGAAGCTTTTCTATTTGGAAAAAAAAACTTAAAGTTTAAAATGCGTGTTTTTCTTTGAAAACAATCATTCTTTTGAAAAAAAACCCGTTTTCCCTAGTCTAGCAGTTTCAAATAAGAAATGAAAACCCAATCAAAAAGTAAATCCACCAAAATGGCCTTATTACATTACCAAAAATCCAATATGAAAATTTAAATAAGTAAAGTCACAAAGCAAAATATCTACGATCGTATGGCCACCTCCGAGTCCCTCGCAGCTCCAAATCGCTAAGGCTAGGGATTACCTGTACAGTTAAAAGAAAGGGGTGAGTTTGCGAAAACTCAGTATGTAATCCCCTATTAGACAAATAGTGAATAGTGCATGCAGAAACAGTCTAGGCCTGGTGCTATTCTGTAGCAGAACAGTTTGGGCCTTAGGCCTATACAGTAACGGTATGGGCCTAAGCCCAATACAGAATCAATACAGTGCAGATATGCAACCCATGCCAATCCAACCAACACACCACCCGTACCAACCAGCACACTATGTGGGGATTAAATTGACCCACCCAGCCAGCACGCCAATATGGTAGCGAAGCTGCTAATAACAGTAACGCAGCAAAGCTGCTAGTAACAGTAAGCGTGGCATAGCCACCAGTATCAGTATGTGGCAAAGCCATAAGTACAGTAAAAACGTGACAGAGCCACTAGTATTTCCTCCGTAACAATATCTGAACCCCATGCAGTATGACGTGTCATAAATATTACGTGTATGCAGTATGTCACCCTCAATATCAATCATAAAAATATCATATTCTCATCAATCAACCTACCACTAGGGGTACAACAGTCATTTTGTCAGTTAGGGGTAAAACGGTAATTTTACCCCTTAGGGATATTTTAGTCATTTACCAATTTATGGGGTCTCGAAACAGATAACAACCCTTAAAAAGGTCTACAGTCATCTCGAACGACTTAAATAACCTAAGTGGTCATAACAGTGTAAATAAGCCCAATGCCAATGATTCGACCCAATTTGGCCCACACGCTCGTGCGGCCCACTTAGCCCAAATTCAGTCATGGCTATGCGAATTTTATAGCCCAATCCATTATTTGTCACTCATTGTGGATTTTTTCCGCGTGGAGCCCACAAGCCCATTAGGCCCATGCGGCTCATTTCGACCCAACTAGGCCCATAATGGCCTAAGCCCACAAAAATGCTCGTGAAGGCCTCTACAGTCTGTCGCCCATAATTGGTGGGCTCAGTTTACCTCACGAGTGATCGCATGCTCGCGAGACCGTAAATGCCGAAGTTTTGACATTTCGGCTTTTCAGCTTTTGACGATTCACAGTAAAATAGGGGTAAATTACACACCTGATTATGAAAACTTGCGATAACCTTTGAACACCAACCTAGTTTATTCAAACATCCAAACAGTTTCTTAATACATTAGTGTTCATCAGTACTTAAACCTCAAATCAATAATCACCATCTACTTTGACAGAAAGAAATGCATTTATTCCTCCTAGATTGCTGGCCCAAAAATAATCACCCGCACCTTAACAACTAACTGCACCAACGCTAGCCCTTGTTAGATAGAATCAATTAAAGATGTGACTTAACTGCAAAGATATTACCTTACAGAGACTTAGGCATGTTCGGCCTATGCCCAAAAAGAAAGGTAATGTATTTACCTTAAGCAAAAAGTAGGAGAAATGCTTGGATGGCTTGAATAACACCCGCGCTCCTTCACTTCTTGAGGGAATTTGCGAATCAACCGAATAGCACACTGAGAACAAAAGTGAAAATACCGCAATAAGAAGAGAAAGAATTTTTAGTTCAAGTCGTTATAAGGAAAAAAACAATATTACCGATAGTTGAATCACTTCTTGAATCGACAAAGAAATACAGAAGAACGACATAGAGACGGATGGTAGATGAACTATATTCAGTTGTTAACACAGACCATCACAAGCTAAGAACCAAGAGGGAAAACAGAACAATTGTTTGGGGAATCCAGAATCAAAAAGCCGAAAGAAAAGGCCGAGAGAGGAGGAGAGTAATGTTCGGCTTAAAAAAACGGATGCAAAAGAGGATGAAGGAGGTTCAGCTATGGGAAAGAACCGAAAGAAGAAATAGAGGGAGAGACTATGAAAGAAACCGAAAGGTGAAGAATAGCGAGGAGGAAAAGAAATAGTATTTGACCAAGAAAAAGAGGAGTAGAAGAGATAAGATGCAATCGGTCATAGTTGCACAATAGAGAGGAGAAAACTGTTGATGAAAAAGAGTAAGGGAGGGAGAGAAAATATAATCGGCCTCAGGATAGAAAAGAGAAAAGAAACAAGCCCTAATGCTCACACTTGCACTATACGATCTCAAAGAACAAAAGCACAAACACAAACCAAAAGGAATTGCAAGAAATGTCAAAAAGAACACAATACAAAAACCAAAGTCGAAAAACACTCTCCAAAACTGACTCCCCTAGTGTCTCTAGACCAAACTCGACACAACCAACAAAAAGATATCCCAAAAAGCTCCCCCAACTTGCTGAATGCACCCAAGGAGACCATAGCCAAATTTGCACCCACAAGTCTCTCTAATTCCTTGATTCTCTCCATAATTCCCTCCCCTTATCCCTCCTTGATATCCTCCACAACTTACTCCAAGACCAGTTCAAACTCTTACTCAGCATAGTTCGAATCCACTTCAAACACCTACCATCCCATGTAACAAAATAATTATCCCTTGCCTGCTATGCGATTTGAACCCCAATTCTCTCAATTGCCAAGTCACGCCACTTCCACCAAGCCACAAGGCTTTTTGTGACATAAAACATGTGCTATTATTTATAAGGTCTATGTGCCAGTGTCCAGGTTCTTTTAAGAACAAAAACTAAAAATTTTACCAAAGCCAAGGCTTGAACCCAGGCTTCTCAAACATTTCAAACACACCCAAATCACTTAGCCAGCACACCAAACATGCATTTTATGTCAAATCATGCAAAATCACAACCCCTATATTATTGGGGCGTTAAAATTTGGCACTGCAGGCTATCAACAGATAAATCAATGGAAATATACTGGCACACATAGTGCATCATCGGAGAAACCGAAGCAATCATATTGACACACATAGTGCATTCGGATAAATCGAAGTTATCATACTGGCACACATAGTGCACCATCGGATAAACCGAAGCAAATATATTGACATGCATTATGCATCATTGGGCCAAACCAAAGTATAAACTCGTACAAAATCTAATCCTATGGCATGCCAACTATATCCGACTTTGCCCGAACAGTTAATAGGGTAACCAATTTTTGAATTTCATCACATGGTTCAATTCACATTCCATCAATTCATCATCAATTCACCATTTCAACACATAATATAACATGCTTCAGCTCAATTTCATACCAATTTTTACATATCAATTAAATCATGTTACTTTCTATTTCATTCAATTTAGTCCTTCATCTCAATATACCATTTCAATCACCACAATTAATTCATACAACCATTATATACTCACCTCATTACTAAATCATGCAATTTAACATGAATATGCAATAATTAGATTGATCTTGAATCATAGAAATACAAACCGAAAGCTCACATCACTCATCGTCGGCTCTTGCCTTTTCTTTCCCTCTTGACGACTCAACGTTATCTTTAGAGAAAAATATAAATATTTAAAAAAATATAAAATATTATCAATATTATAAATACAAAAAATATATAAAATTTTAAAAAATCAATTTACATCTAAACCCAAAAAAATTTGTGTTCTAACAGTTATCTTCTGCTTGTAAAAGAATTCATTATAAAACAAACTGTGCTTGTGGAGAAAAAGCACTGAGAGAAGACATGATTTTAGGTCTGATCTAAAAAGGAGCCAGCAGCTTTCACAATGGGAGAAATGCCATAGTCAATCATTTGCAATATTTTTTGAAAAAGATGTGTTCATGATAAGCTAAATGTTCATATTCATGCTATGGTGGTCATGTCCATATAAATGAAGTCCCAGGAAAATTATGATGGATCAGAAAGAGAGATTTATACCTTTTTCTCCGCTATACACAAACAATGGCCAAGAAATCGTTTCTTTTGTCACCATATTTCTAAGACCTAAAATACCACCAGCAGTTGTTATTGTGATAATTTTTTAAGCTACTAAAAACCAAGAAAGAAGATTAGAGTCTTAGAGTTGAAAAAACCTTTGCCCAACCCAAAATCTGCAAGTTTCATAGATCCGCTTGCATCCATCAATATGTTTGCGCACTTAACATCCCTGTATCAACAAACAAGCAATTAATTCAAGTTCATAGTACTTAAGCATAACATAGAACAAACAATTTTTACCCACGCAGAATCTTTCTTGTATATGCAGCCTTGAGAATCCCTAAGATTATACCTCTGATATAGTTTCAAAAGGGAGCCTTTGGTTACAAGCTAAAAGGCTCATCCCAAGGTATTCAACAACCCCACTTACGTGCATCAGCATTCATTCAATACTTGCCATTGAACTCACAACCCTTTTCTTGTTTTCAGCCATCTCTCTATAGAGGCTATTTAAACATAAACTTTAGCATTAACACCTTTCTCATAATGCAAGAATATGGAGGGTCCAATTGTAGTGTATCAATATTGCATTAACACTTGAAGATTTAGCGAAAATAGCCTCAAATGGCAGTTGCATTATAATCTTTCAACGGGTAAAGATGACAGAATTAGTTCCCTATATCCGTTTTGATTTTTAACACTCTTTAGGGCAATTTTTACCTACGCCACAGGCTGGCAATTGTTTTCTTTTACCCATTACTAGATTATACCACAAATCTTTTGGGGATTTAAATAATTAATTAAAAAATAAAATTTTAATTATATTGAATAAATGACAATTAAAATACCTTTAAAAAGTTTCAATTAAAATATTATTTTATATTTTTATTATTTTATAAAAATAAATTTAGAATTAAATTAAGATAAATTAGAAAAATATGAGATAAATTGAGATTAGAAATCTGATGTAATAAATTAAAACATGACACAGTGTATGGATCAATCAATTCATTGTATAATTTAAAAATAAAATAATAATTGAAGTAATAAAATATATTTATTTGTGTTTAATTAATATGGCAAATTATATAAATAATTTATCAAATTATGTCAAAAATTAAATATAGAGATAAAATCTCAAATTTGAGCACAGTATAGGGACTCAAACTAAAATTTGACTATTGTTATACAGTATTGCTTGAATTGGATCGGACCAGCTAATTGGACCGAGAACCAACTGGGTATCGATTCGAAAAGTGGCTTTGAACCAGTACAAACTGGTTGAACCTACGGTTGAACTGGGTTTTTCTTTTAATTTTTTGAATTTTTTAATCGAATCGGTGGGACTAATTGGATTGGCGAACCAGTGGCCTGACTTGTTCAATTACTAGTCCGGTTTAAAAAACATTATTGTTATACAATCTAAAAAAGTAAAGAGATCAAAGTTCAAGTTTGACCATCATCTTATAATGTAAAAGAAAAAAATAAAACAAGTGTCACTCAAGGTACTAAATTATGTCAAAAATTAAATATAAATCTCAAATTTGAATATTGTATAGACCGAAATTGAAATTTAACTATTAATATATAAACTAAAAAAAGTAAAGAGATCATAAGTGCAATTAAACCATTAGTTTATAACGTAAAGAAAAAAAAAAAAAACAAATGTTAAAGGGATCAAAATTGAATTTAAAAAAAATGAAAGCAGAATATGTGTCATGTAGGCCTTCTTTTTATATATAATTTATATACGCTTTAGGTAAGCTATTAAAGTGTATGAATTATCATTTGAAGAATTTTTCCCATTGCTTTTCAATAATACAATCAAATAGGAAATTAAGCAAAAATAAAGTTATTTCAAAGAATAATAATTAAAAATAAATTAAGTAAAATTTTAAAATCAGAATAGTTCTATAAAAGTTATAATGATTTAAGCCGAATAACTAAACCCAAAATTAAATTTTGTGTGATTAAAAGTTAAGAAATTTTTTAGTTTTAATAATATTTCAAGAAGTAAACTATTGTCTTTGAATGATTAAATTAAACATTAACGTATTTAATTAAAAACAATAAATTAATATATCATATTAAACTGCTAAAACTTTCTTTTTAAAACATAAAGCAAAATATGCGGGAGATAATGATATAAAATATTTACAAAATGTAAAAAGTTATTTATTAATATAGTATTTTATTAATGTTGATATATGTCCAACTCGGTGGAGGGGTATAACAATAACCATCGAGTTGAACAATGCTACCCACAACTGCATCAACAATTTGTGCGGTGAGCGTTGACTGAAATGTCTCAAAATCGGAATGATTTTACCCAAAACCCTCCATCAACAAGAACAATGACACCAACCCCGCCAATTCCTCCACTCCAAATGGAAATGGCGCCCACAACACTGAACTTCCCTAAACCCAAACCAAGACGTCAACTTGCCTAGCCATGACCTCCATGGAAGCCTTGACCCAGCTCTTGAATGTCTCTTGAATGTCCTTAACACTCCCTTGGCTAACCTAGCCACTATGGCATTTCCTTCAATTCTCATCACCCTATCATCTCCTACTATCTAGCAAGACTCCAAAGATGACCTTATAAAACAAATCCCCTCCCTCTTATTTGGCTCCTCAACCTCAACCCATTGTTGTGGCCATTCCTCCAGATCAAGCTTTTCAGCAACAACTCTCTAGCTTTTAACACCATGTTACTAAGATGCAAGAAAAATTGCATCTCTTGGAGGAACAACTCCTGGTTCAGCAACATCAGTTCTAAGAACAACAAGAGCATCAACGCTTACTGGATCAGCAAAATGCCTACAATGAACAACTAGTCTCAAAGTACGTGTAACCAAAGATGTTGCCAAATGTGGTGATCTACCCCTTCCACTGGAACCAAAAGTGTAACACCCTAAATTTGGCCTAGAAGTTAGGCCCGAATCTGGCATGTCACATTGAAGTGTTTTTACGAAAAACCTTGTTTTTCATTGAAAACCCTTCTTAAGAAATTTGAGTAAAATTCTAATTTAAAGTTGTTTTTCAAATGGCTTCTGTTTAAAAATCAATCTGTCTTTCTATAAGTTAAAAATTATTTTTAGAAAGATCTTTTTATGCGCGAAAACTTAATTTTGAATAAAACCCCCCAAAAAATTGAGATAAACTTAGAAGAAATAAAATAAAGCGTTTAATGTAACAAATAGCAGAGGTAAAGCCTGTTGATTGTGGGAGAGGTCATATAGGCAAGTGTTGGAGGAGAACAGGAGCTTGTTTGGGTTGTGGATCCATGGCGCATAGGATCAAAGATTACCCTAGGAGGCCAGTTCAGGTGCAAGCCATGGGCCAGGCTAATGTTCAGCCACCGAGGGGTGGTCAACAGCCGCCAAGGGGCAGAGGTCAGGCCAGGGGCGAAAATGGTAATGAACGCAGTCTTGGAGCACTAGACGGAGGTGCAGGTTATGCTGAGGCGAGGCAACCAGCTTTGGTCTATGTATCACGTCGCCAAGAGAACGAAGACACTCTAGATGCGAATACTGGTGCGTACCTTACCATAGTGTACTGAGTGTTTGTTTTGGCTTTAGAATTAGAGTGCGCAGCGAAAGCGTGATGATGTAGTCTATGTTATGTGATCGTTGTTAGTTGGAAATTTCGAGGACGAAATTTCTTTTAGGGGGTAGAGTTGTAACGCCCCAAAAATCTCGAACTCTTTTTTTTTTTGTGTGGTTTTTATGTGAATATGTGCTTAGTGGTCTTAGGCAAATATTATTTGGGTGTTAGAAGGTCCATAGTAGAGTTTGGGTCCAAGCTTAAAAGGGAAAATATTAAATTTATTTTGGTGTTTAATTTTAGGCTTCTAGAAGATTGGTAGTGGCGTGAAGCTGGACTCTCAGAGAGGTAATTAGAAGAGAAAATTTAGAAAATAGATTGGGGAGTTATCAGGGAGAAAAATGAGGAGATGAGAAGGGGGAAGTGATGGAGCTGAATTGAGAATTGAGGCTGTGGGCTATAAATATGTGCCGAATTTGAGATCTTAGGCTTATGCCAAATTTCTCATCTTTTCCTCAAGTGCCGATTTATATATATATATATATATATATATTTTCCTCTTTTCTTCATTCTCTAGTCAAAGCCGAATCCCCATTGAAATATCCCTAAACCTTCTTTCATTCTCTTCCTTGTTTTTTTCCCTCTTTTCTTAAACATAAAACCGATTGTTATCCTCTACATTCAGCCTTGTCCCTTTTCATTCTTCCTTTGATTTTTATTACCTACTTTCGATAGATCTTGAAACTCAAAGTCAACAAGGAGCTTGTCAGGAAGAGCCAAATTCCTCATTTAGGCTATCGTGTTCGCGAAATTAAGGTAACGTTAGGGGTTGGTAAGGATGGCCGAAAGTCCCTTTTTAGCCGGTTTTAAGTATTGTTTTAGTTGTTATAATATTGGTCTTGACTCGTGGTTGGATGCCAGTCACCTAATACTCGGGTTTTATGATCAAGTTGGTACAGATCTAGGGTCTAATCGCGGTTGGTGATAAAGAAAAGAGGCTATTAAGGCTTGGCACACGGTAAGATTACAGTGAGGCTTGGGGATTTTTATAGATAAAGTTTGCGTTTAGCCTATGATTAATTGTTAAGTAATATCGACTGTAGGTTCATGACTAAGAGGAAATCGCAGCATGCTTTATCACCAGGTGTGTACAAACACTACACACAGGGTATCGGCAATACCAAAAGTGGCTAAATAGGCCCGGTGGACCCTGAGGCTAAATTTTGTGAAATTTATTGATTTGAATTGGATTTGGGCCTAATGGGCCATACGATTGTGATTCGTGCCTAATAGGCTATATGGTTGAGAATGGGCTTTGTATATAGGTTTGGGCTTAGTATCTGTTAACTGCCAAACATTCATAAAACTTAAAAACACAAATGCAACCGTGGACAAGTCATAAGGTTGAAGTGTGGTAATGGGTATATGCATGTCTAGGATTGGATCTAGGAAGAGCTTGGTACTTAAGCGGTCTCAATGACCCACCTCCTCTTTTTTGGAATCCTACCTGGTGCATAGTGCTTGTTCACTTTGGCCAACGGAGACTTGTTAATGGGCCAAGTAGGTACTGAATCCATAAAACTTAAAAATGATCGAAATGCCCTAAGAGCAAAAATGACTAAAATACCCTTATGTGTTAAATGTAGGATTTATGTTACATGTATGATTGCATCATTCATATGATATTCTGCTTAGGTTGCATATGGTTGGGAATTATGGTACGGAGGAAGAATTTGAGGATCGTATGATTGCTTGACGACTGTGGATCCACCTTGGCTTTTAAAGCCCAATATGTGATTAGCAGCTTTGCTGCAACATTAGGTAGTACCGCAACCGGGCTAGCATTGCTGTGTAGCGGATGGGTGGGTCGATTTAGAAATCCCCACAAGTGTATAAGGTTGGTCGGGAAATGTTGTGTAGCGGATGAATTATTGGGGAGGGTTTTTACTACATTGCATATGTGATATATTTATGATGATACTGTGATTAGGGCTTAGGCCCAATTGATTGCTTGCATGTTAATGATTGCTGAGGGTTGTACACACTGAGTTTTGAAACTCACCCCCTCTTTTATTTTCTCAGGAAATCCCTAGTAGGCGGTTCGACGAACAGAGGGACTTGGAGGTGGCCAGCTAACAAGACATTTTATTTCATTCGTTTTTCTTTATATTTATTAAATATTTTGATTTCAGAATGTAATAAGGCTTTACCTCTGCTATTTGTTACATTAAACGCTTTATTTTATTTCTCCTAAGTTTATCTCAATTTTTTAGGGGTTTTATTCAAAATTAAGCTTTTGCGCATAAAAAGATCTTTCTAAAAATAATTTTTAACTTATAGAAAGACAGATTGATTTTTAAACACAAGCCGTTTGAAAAACAACTTTAAACTAGAATTTTACTCAAATTTCTTAAGAAGGGTTTTTAATGAAAAACAAGGTTTTTAGTAAAAACACTTCAATGTGACATGCTAGATTCGGGCCTAACTTCTAGGCCGAATTTGGGGTGTTACAAAAAGGTACAACACAGTCTGCTATCCATAAAAATAAAAAGGACCACGATAATAATGAAGTGGTACAAAATCTTCAGCTTGTCAACTGTCTAGAGTGGGAACCTTAAAACAAGGTTGTTTTTGTTGAAGAATAAATTGTAGCCTTTATATTGAAATTCTTGTAAAAGGCTAAGGTTTCTAAGTCTGATGAAGTTTCTTGGAGCTACGTTAATGAACCCTTAGCCCATTCCATTCTAACTCACAACCTTTTCGTTTCTTTCAAGTTCCTTAAGTTGTCTTATACTGGTATGAGTGACCCAGAGGACCACTCAACTCACTACAACAACCACATCAACATTCTTGGGGCCTTAGATGCTATGAAACGCGAAACTTTCTCCATGACTCTTTTTAGAACTACCCGACAGTGGTACCTGTCACTTCCCTCGGGGTTTATAAACATTTTTTATTAGTTAGCCTAATTATTCATGAGCATATTTTTAGCCAAGAAAACCCCACATCAATTCCCAGCTTATCTTATGTTCATCCCGCAGAAGGAGAACAAATCACTCCATGATTTCATGAAGAGATTTAATGTTGCAACCATGATAAGAAAGGATGTTTCTGATGCTCTAGTCATTTAAGCCTTTTTGGCTGAAACTACTCATAATTTTCTTCGATTTCACCTCATTGGTAACCCTTCAAAGAAGGTATCTCAGTTATACGAAATGGTCCACTGTTTCATGGAGGGAGATCAGATGGACATAAATCAAGTCAAGTCGTCTGTACAAGCAACCCAATGGTCTTGCTTTTCTAAACAGTCTTTCTATTCATGCCACCATCAACCTCTAACATGTTAGTACTAGCCTCAACAAAGGACTCCCCCTCAGTAAGTGACGAGTGATTCCAACAATATAACCCTTCGCAATAAGAGGGCAAGCAGATGGTTAATACCGTGGGATAACCTCGTTACTCAGGACTTGTGAGGAACAATTTTTGTAACCAACATCAGCAAGAACGAGTTCTGTATAACCATCATCGTACATACCATCAACTTAATTGTTCCATTATTATCATATTTGACCAAGTTTAGTATCAAGGTATTTTACCAAACCTTTCAGCTATGCCCTTTAACTTAGGCCTAGATGATTCACCCTTTCATTATCATTATCATAATGATAGAGGCCATACTACGGATTGAGTTTTCCAACTTAAAGATGCCATCCGAAAAGGGCTACTATGAAAATATGGGGTCTAAGATGCTTACTCACTAACAAGGCAAATAATCAAGAAGTAAAGACCTCCGATAATCAACATGAAATCAAAGGAAAATGATTTATACACGAGGTTATTAATGTTTTGATTAGTGGAAATAAAGGATGGGTCACCTCAAGCTCCAACCTAAAAGTTTACCAATAGAGCATTCTATCTGTTAAAATAGATGTCGATAATGGCAATTGAACAATCACAAAAATAAAGAAAAGAAAAAATAAGAACACATAGATTTTACATGGAAACCCTTCAGAAAAAAACCACGTGTAGAGGAGGAGAAATTCACTAATGTTGAAAATTGAATGATACAAGAGGAGTTTCGACTACATCTATTTAAAGGTTGAAAAACCTTATTCTAATGAATGTTAAATAGAAGAAGTATAGTTCTACACGGATTCTACTTGTGTTGCATGGTTCGTTTTACCACTGTATTTTTTTTAACAAAGATTCAAGTCACACAACTCTAACAATCTCCTTATTGACACGAATTCTCAATGAACAAGCTCTTCACCATGAACTCTTAATGAACAAGTTCTCCACCTCTTCTACGAAACCCTTTAAGGGGTATTTCTCAACAATGAACACCAACCAAATCCAAGAAATGCTCAAACTTGATTATAGGAAGTGACTTAGTCATCATATCTACAAGATTATCATGAGTACTAACTTTGCTCTCAACAATACCACCACTAGCAATAATATCACGCACAAAATGATACCGAACATCAATGTGCTTTGTTCTCTCATGAAACATTTGGTCCTTCGTAAGGAAGATGACACCCTGACTATCACAAAACACTGTACTAATCCGGAGGTCTTTACTAAGTTCACCAAAGAGTCTTTTGAACCAAATAGCTTCTTTACAAGCCTTAGTAATCACTATGTACTCAGATTTAGTAGTGGATAAAGTACTGTATTCTGTAAAGTGGCTTTCCAACTGATTGCGCAACCCCCAATAGTAAAGACATACCCTGTGAGAGATATTCTTTTATAAAGGTCTCCAGCAAAATCAGAATCAACATACCCAATGACTCTATCTCTAATTCTTCCAAATTGTAAGCAAACATCAGTAATACCTTGTATGTATCTGAAAATCCACTGAATTGTTTTCCAATGTTCTTTATCGGGATTCGCCATGTATCTACTAACCGCACTAACTGCATATGATAAATCTGGATGTGAGCAAACCATAGTATACATGAGAGATCCCACTGCACTAGAATATGGAACACGTGACATGTAGTCAATCTCATCATTTGATTGTGGAGACAAAGTTGATGAAATTCTAAAGTGGACTGCTAATAGAGTACTAACAGGTTTGATACTCTACATATTAAACCTGTAAAGAACTTTCTCAATGTACCCTTTTTGACTTAGGTAAAATTACATGCTTTGTTATATTTGAGAATCTCTATCCCAAGTATCTTTTTTGTTGCACCCAAATCTTTCATCTCAAATTCTTTACTAAGTTGGGTTCTGACCTTTCTTATCTCTCCTTTATCTTTGGTTGCTATCAACATGTCATCAACATAAAGGAGTAGATATACAAATGAACCATCATTGTTTTTCTTAAAGTAAATACAACTGTCAAAGTTGCTTTTTTGGAATCATGAGTAGTCATAAATGAATCAAACCTTTTGTAACACTGCCTACATGACTGTTTCAAGCCATAAAAGGACTTTTTCGGCAATCAAACATAGTCCTCTTTTTCAGAGACTATAAAACCCTTTAGTTGTTGTATGTAAATATCTTCCTCAAGTTTTCCATTAAAGAATGTTGTTTTTACATCTAACTGCTCAAGCTTCAAATCAAACATGGCCACAATACCAAGTAAGGCTCGAATCGAACTATGCTTCACAACTGGAGAACACACATATGTGAAGTTTACACTTGGAATCTGACTATAACCTTTTGCAACCAACGTTGCTTTATACTTGAGGTTTTTCAACTCCTAGAGTCCCTTCTTTCTTCTTGAATATAACGAATAGCCTTTTTACCTTTAGGTATATTCATTAGGTCTTATGTTCTATTCTTAGGGAGTTATTCCATCTCTTCTTGCATGACAATCATCCATTTTCTTGAATCTTCATAGCTAATTACCTCAGAATAAGTAGACGACTCTTGATTTTCATCTATATCTTCAGTAACATTTAAAGCATAAGCAACTAGATCAACCTCAGTGAACCTCTTTGGAGGTTTAGTTTCTCATCTAGGTCTATTCTTAGCAATAAATATTATGGTGAAGAAGTAACTCTACTCTGAGTTTCTGTACTGACTTGAGGAGTAAACTCTGTTGTAGATTTGGATCAATTTGAAGCTCCACCTTCTTCACATGTGTGTTTGAACTTTACTGGTCTTTATTGGAAAAGCCTTTAAGAGATAAGTTAGATATCACAGCAATTTCATAAAAAAATAACATCTTTGCTAATTACAACTTTCCTTGTTTCAGGATACCATAACTTATACCCTTTAGCACCAATCTTATAACCAAGAAAAACATATATAATGGATCTAGGTTCCAATTTCCCATTATCAACATGAGCATACGCATGACACCCAAAAATCTTCAAATTAGAATAATCAGTAGGATTACCAGACCATACCTCTTGTAGAGTCCTATTCTCAATGGCAACGGACGAAGACCGGTTAATCAGAAAACATGTAGTAGAGGCCGCTTCAGCCCAAAAACGACTTTGGTAAACAAGCATTCAAAAACATATATCAAACATTTTTCATGATTTTTCTATTCTTTCGTTCTACAACATCTTTTTGCTATGGAGTATGTTGAACTATTATGTGTCTCATGATCCTTTCAGATTTACACAATTCATTAAACTCATTAGAATAGAATTCCAAGCCATTATCTGTATGGAGGTGTTTTATCTACTTTCCTATTTGCTTCTCGATCATAGTTTTCCAAGCCTTAAACATGGAAAACACATCACTTTTCTGTTTCAAGAAGAATGCCCAAACTTTTTTGGAAAAATCATCAATGATCGTCAGTATCTAATTAGCGCCACCCTTAAAGACACTCAAGACGGTCCCCAAAGATCAGAATGAATATAATCTAGTGTTCTCTTCATGTTATGGATTCCTTTGATGAATCGAACGCTTTTTTGCTTCCCAAAAACACAGTGCTTATAAAACTTTAGTTTGCCAATGCCTTGTCCATCAAGAAGTCCTATTTTACTCAATTTTGCGATGACGTTCTCACTCATATGCCCTAAATGCAAGTGCCAAAGTCTAGTAACATCATCATTTTACAAGGAAAAGGAAGCGACGACTGTATCACCAGTAATATTTGTGTAACACCCCTAACCCCTATCCGTCGTCAAATTAAGGTTACGGAGCATTACCGGACTTATCACATAAATAATTGTTCATTTTACAACCATAATTCATATCCATAAATAACTCATTCACACACATTCATACAGTCACTAACACAAGCCTTCGAGGGCTAAAACAATCATTAAATGCAATCCAAGACTTAATTGTAAACTTGTGAAAATTTAAAAAAAACTTTGAAAATTTCTAAGTATAGGGGACATACGCCTATGTGACCAGGCTGTGTGGACATTCAAAATGGGATCGCATGGCCGTGTCCCAGACAGTGTCCTACCACGTGTAACTCTCTGACTTGCATCACACAGCCAACCACATTCCTGTGTAACTAGCCTGTGTAACTCACTGACTTGCTACTTTAAAAACTACAGGGGACACAAGGTCGTATCACTTGACCGTATGTTACATACGGCTAAGACACATGCCCGTGTCTTTGTTCGTGTAGACAAAAAATAGGCTATTTTCCAAGCCATCTTTCTCACTCAAATTTGCATAAACTTAAACATGTTAAATGGAAATATCATATCATATCATAAATAGGCATTCAAACCAATCTCAACCAAGCCTAAATCATGCAACTCCAATTCCAACAACTATAATACTTATAACATCATGATTTACCAATCTACAACATACCAATTTCACATCCAAAAATCACCTAAATAGTCACTTTCAACTATACATTATTTTACCTATACCATATGCATAACATATCTCAAATTCAACTATTTGGTACTCAAAATACCAATTCACAACAAGCATTCACATAGCAATCATAAGCCACATAACAAAAGGCCATTTACACCTATATACATCACCAAGTATACCAAAACAAGCCAAATCACATGGCTATATAGATAACCAAAACATTCATCATTTACAAGCCAAATCAATTGGCTATTTTAACCACAACTTCTACACATGCCATATAACCTATATATCCAAAGTTCAAAAGTACCAAAGTAGTAGTTGGATAGTGTGATGAGATCTCCGATGACTTCCAATCGGAGCGAGCTTCCGAATCACTATGAAACATGGAAAAGAAAATAGAGTAAGCTATAAAGCTTAGTAAGCTCATATGGCTAATAAGTATAATTGAACAATTCATACACAATTTAAAGAAGCATAAATAAATATAAATGAGCTTCATTCAAACCAACAATTAGCACATTGCCATAACCAAGTAAACCATGTATAAATTCATCAACTTTCACCTACTTTTCATATGAAATTATCAACTATCACTTACTTGTCGAACTCATCACGAGTACCTGTGCCATTCCATTTCATCCATTTTATGCTCGTACTATCATCTTTACCCATTGAACCATTCGGAATAATATCGGATACTCAGGTATCGTACACTAAGTTCCATATATGTGGTTAACCACTTCTATCACATCTCATATACATGCTCAATCCGAGCTATCATTGTGACTGCTCACACAAGCTGTCGGTCAAGACGTAGCTATATGGTGCTGCTCACACAAGCTGTCGAGTTACCGCAACACATGCCGATAAACTCAGCCACCAATAGGACGTACAGGTCCAGCACCCAAATCACATAATCATGATAACCCCTAATGACATTACATTTTGTATCCTATATATTCTTATGGCTCTAATGGGAACTATTCTCGGTTGATGCCTTGTCGATAACTTCCATAATGTCATATTATCACAATTACACAATTTAAACATTTAAACACTTATAACATAAGGCTTATTAAACATATAAACTTACCTCGATCACAAAAATGACAAAATAGGATCGACTAATCCAAAACTTTATTTTTCCCCCGATCTAGATCCATATGTTGCTTTTCTTGATCTATATAATAAAATTTAACTCATTTAAAATACATTCTGTTCAATTCAGCCCAAAATACATATTTTGTAAATTTATACTTTTACATCTCAACTTTTAACTACTTTACAATTTAGTCATTATCTCAATAAAATACAAATTCTTGTAATTTAGTCAACACCTATGCTAGCAGAATTTCACTTAAGCCCATAACAGCCCATATATTTCATTTATTTTACAATTTAGCCACACAATTTTTACATTTCTCAATTTAATCCATAATTGACATTTTCACTAAAAATCACTTTACAAAACTTGTTAATCTAACAACAAAGATGCATTTTCTATCATCAAACATTAAAATACTCACACATTCATCAATGGTAACATCCTAAACCTTTAATAGTTTTGTAAATTAGTCCCTGGGCTAGCTAGATTAAGTTACAATAACCTCAAAAACATAAAAATCATTAAAAACGGGACAAAAGCACACTTACATGCAAAGATATTATGGCTTAACATTCAAAAGCACAACAATGGAGTCTCCCTTCTCTATTTCCAGTTGAAGAAGAATGTATTTTGGGAAGACAACATTTTTTTCTTTATTTTACTTAATTTACTTATTAAATTACTTATTTAACCTTTATTAATTAAACTTAAAATCACCTATTTAGTGTCCATAAATGTCCACTCAATATAAGAATGGTCTAATTAGAACATAAGGACTTCCATTTTAAAGTTCTATAGCTATTAGACACCTTTAGCTAATAGAACACAACTTTTACATTTTACGCGATTTAGTCCTTTTTATCAAATTAAGCATCCAAACGGTAAAATTTCTTAATGAAATTTTCAAACAATCATACTATCATACTGTAGACCTTAGTTTAATAATAAAATAAAATTTTCAACCTCAGATTTTTGGTTCTGAAACCACTGTTCCGATTTCACTAAAAACAGGCTGTTACAAGTTGAACCCTGCAAAACATATAACTTGGCAGTCTTTCTCTACCCTTTCATTAAAATGAGGGAACCCTTGCTGATCTTTAGAACCCAACTTTCAGCTATGTACTTGTGCCCTTTTCAATCAATAGTACTCAACGAAATCAAATTTCTCTTCAATTTAGAGTGGTCGACATAAGCAACTAAGAGTTTACCATCGTTGTAGTCTTCTACAACATCAAATTCACCAGATTGTTTTGATTGTTTTCCCTTTCGATTCGTTGCCCCCTGTTTAATATTATTTTGCAACTTATAGCCCTCAAACTTAATATGCCCTTTTTTCTTACAGAAGTTATAGGTTTTACTTTTGTTTAATGATATTGATCTACCCTTAAATTTACTGCGAGGATTTCGTTCCCGTGTCGTCCTACAATTATCATCAGTATTTCATTCTTATTTCCCATGAACAGTGAGACCCTCTCCTTGATAGTTGGATCCAGCTACAAACTGCTTTATCTTGTTATATGGTGTTAAGGAAGAATAGGCTTCATCAACTATGAGAGATTCACGACTCTACAAAATTGTATCTCTAAAGGTTAAATAAGACGGGGACAACGAACAAAGTAGAATGAACCCTAAATCTTTTTTGTTATACTGAACCTCCATGGGCTAGGTCTGAGAGAATTTCTTTAAACATAGTTAAGTGTTCGTGCATAGACGTACCTTGCTCCAAACGATAAGCATAAAGACATTGCTTCATATGTAACTTGCTAGTTAGGATTTTTAACATGCATAGCTACTGCAACTTTGCCTATAATACAGTGACAGTGTTCTCCTTCAACACGTCATATAGAATTTCATTCGATAAATGAAAATGTAATTACGTTAAAGCCTTTCGTTCTTTACACTTATTCTCTTCCTTCGTTAATGTCAAAGGCATCTTATTTAACCCTAACAGGGCATCCTCTAAATCCATCTACACAAGAGTTGTCTACATATTTACTGACCACAACGCAAATTTGGTGTTGCGATCCAACAGTGTAATATCATACTTCATTGTTGCCATTGCCGTGATTGAGACAAGCAACTTGAAAAGCTTCAATACTATTTTGTTAAAATAGATACCGATAATGGCAATTAGATGATTGAAAAATAAAGAAAAGCAAAAAAAATTAAGAACACAGATTTTACGTGGAAGCCCTTTAGGGGAAAAACCACGTGTAGAGGAGGAGAAATTTACTAATGTTGAAAACTGAATGATACAAGAGGAGTTTTGACTTCATCTATTTAAATGTTGAAAAACCTTATTCTAATCAATGCCAAATAGAATAAATGTAGTTCTATATGGATTATACTTGTGTCGCATGGTCTGTTTTACCACTGTATTTTCTTTAACAAGGATTCGGGTCACACAATTCTAACACTATCTATCTCTACGTCAATTAAGAACCCTAGATCTTCCTTTTGGGGTTTAAGATTTTAGAGTTAGAAAAATTAGAAGTTCTAGATGCAAAAGGAGATAATCCTCTTATTGTCTCAACCACCATTTCATCATTTATGGTTAATAGAATCCTGGTAGACACAGGGAGTTTGGTTGACATTTTAATAGCTAAGGAGTTTCACAATATGGGTCTCAAGGACACGATATTAATGAAAAGTGGTCCAGTCTATGGCTTCTCCAATTGGCTAATCACAATTAAGGGATCTATCACTCTCTTAGTGGTATTGAGTGATGAAGAGCATAAAATAAAAAAAAAGATGGTTGACTTTTTAATGGTGAACCATTCGATCGTATATAATAGGATCTTTGGTAGGTTAATAATGTCGATGACCAAGATGGTTGTGGCCACTTTATGCATGATGGTGAAATTCCTTACTTCTACACAAGAAGGATAAATGAAATGTGATCAATAGAAGGCCCCAAGAATGTCATATCATTTCTCTAAGGCTTACAGAAGAGTAGACAGTCCTTCTTCCCCCTTTACCTCTTCTCACGTGCTACAACCACATCTAACAAAATTCTCAGACTGGGGTGAATCTAATTATCAAAACAATTCTAGACTTGGAAGGTCTAGAGCTAGGGTCCGAGGCAAACCTCCCAAAAGCTAGAGGAACAAAGATCACAGAGTCTCTATCCTTAAATGTAGAAGATCCTAAAAGGGTCATAAAGATGGTTACTAGCCTCTTATCTATAGAAAAAGAGTTGTTGAACTATTTACCAATTGATTGTAAGGATGTTTTTACTTGGTCTACTTTTGATATGTTTGGCATCTACCCTTCCATCATTCAACATTCTTTGGGGTGGACTCTAGCACTCGACCAGTAAATAAGAGAAAGCGATGATTCTCCTAAAAAATAGTAGCAACAATTAGACAAGAGGTGAATAAATTGCTAACTGTCAGTTTGTTCGTGAAGTCACCTACCTAGATTGGGTGTTAAATTTGGTAATGGTGCCCAAGCCTGGGAATAAATGGAGAATGTGTGCAAACTTCACGAATCTGAATAAAGCTTGACTAAAGGATAGTTTCCTGCTACCTTTAATTGACTGGATGGTGGGCTCTTCAACTGGTCATGAATTCATGAGTTTCATTGATAACAGCGTGTGTGCGTGCACAAAAAACAAACAATTTATTGAAGAATTTAAAAGCACGATTTTTAACTGCAAGCGTACAGTGTCAAATTGTAAAGTAGTTTTTTATTACAACAAAATACGAAAGTATTCCGAGGATTTAACCCAAAAGATTGCCAAAAATAAGTAAATGGTGTTATTAAATCAATTATTCGAAAGCAAGTATTAATCTAATTGAGTCACAAATTAGTAGTGCAAACACAAATTGAATTGGGATAAAGCTAATCCTAAATTTAATATCTACTAGGAATTAAGGAAATTTCTATTTCTTATTTAAGCAATGCAATTTCGTAATTCTAAAATCAATTAATTAATTAACTATTGATTAAGCTAATATCTTATCCCGGTTGAATTATTTACTACCCTTACATAGGAATACCCTCTCAGTCTCTTCCTACTTACCATCTAAGCTACCCTTTCATCCTCCTTTCGATCTCAGCGCTCGATACACCTTTACCAAAACAATACATGACAAATTCTCCTATTGGTCTCCTTTGTCTACATATTCTACTAGAGACATCAATTCTAGTATTTTAAGCAATTTGGTAAAGTTAAAAAAAATACCTAATTGAATAGAAATTAACATCTAATTAAATAATTGTTAACCGATTAATTTATATGAGATAATCATCAAAGCGCATAAATCATTCTTAATATCATACAAACTTTCTATCAATTAAATGACGAACATAATATAAAATAAGAATGAGTGGACAAAATTCTCTTTGATAAATCCAAGTAATTACAAAGTTCTTGAGTAATCTCTACTTGCAAAGTTTAATTGATAAAATAAAATTCCAACACATAGAATAAAAATAAAAATAATAAAAATAAAATATAAAACTAAAAAACTAATTTAAGAAAATTTCTAATAGAAAATTCTAATACAAAATCTCTACTAACTATCCATATCTAACTCTAAAACAAAGTGTTGTTTATATAGGAAATAACTCAAAGACTAAATTGCCCTTCATATTACTACAATGCTTAGGGCTTAAATTAGAAAATGATCTCAAAATACCCTTAAAATGCAAGTCAACACTCATAGCAATTGTCACGATGTGGAGTCTGTTTTGATCCCCCATTGCGTCAATCATCAATGTCGCGACTTCCATAACTTGTGGTCGCGACCTCAGCTATAGTTTCATCCCTGAAGTTCATCTTCAACTCCCAATTAGTCTTATATAACCACACAATTTTATTTAGATATAGAATAGCATAAAATAGCATAGAAATGACTAAAAATCACACTTTTTTTCCTTAAACACCTAAAAACACAAATTAACACTAAAATGAATTGATTCTACTTAAAAAAACTTTAAAATATGTGCAAAGGAACCATAAATAATGTAATATCCCGAATTAGGGCCTAATCGAAATAGTAGTTTCGTGACTACAAATTCGAGATAGAAATAATAATTTTATAATTATTTTGAGGTTTATGATATGATTGCATGATTGTGTGAAAATTTCATGAAGAAATTCTATGCGTAAAGTGCTTAATTTGAAATTAGGGGCTAAATTGAATAAGTTACAAAATTTGCATTCTAGAAGTTTTTAGTATGAAATTGATTTGGAATATTAATTAGGAGGTCTTAAATAGAAATTTGACCAATTTCTAAAATTTTGGACAAAAATGGGCTTGTACATGAAAAATTACAAAGAAAGGCATTAAGGGCATTTTTGTCAAATGGTAAAGGTGTTAAATTGAAATGTGTTTTATTTATATTTTTATGGTTTACATTTTTATGAAATTATTTTTTTAAAAATTTCGTACGAAAATTTTGACGTTTGGGCACTCAATTTAGTCAAAAGGACTAAATTGTAAAAAGTGCAAAAGTTGAGTTCTATATGTTAGAGGTGTCCAATTGTTATGAAAATTTAAATTGGAGGTCCTTAAATGGTAATTAGACCATTGGTTAATTTATTGGACAAAAATGGACATGAAATGGGTGAAAAAAAAGAATATTTTTAAGTTAGGGGCATTTTGGTCATTTAGTGATTAAATGAATGAAAAATCAATTTAAAAGCCAATTTTTGCTCATCTTCTTCCTCAAGGCCGAAAATAGCATGGAGAAACCATGGCTAGGGTTTTTCAAGCTTCCAAGCTCAATTGTAAGTTCGTTCTAGCCCCGTTTTTAATGATTTTTACGTTTTTGAAATCCCGGTAACATGATTTCTCTATTTCTACCATTTATTTGAGCTAGGATTTGATTTCAAAAATTGACCCATGTTGAATAATTGTGTATTTTGATGTTTTATGATAGAATATGAGGTTTCAGATTATGTTAAACAACTTGTGCTACTCGGTTTTAAGTAAAAATGAGTAAAACGGCTTAATCGGTAAAAATACCTACTGTTCATAAGTACATGTTATAGTGGGAATTTGAGGTTGCTGTTAGTAAATAAATGATCAGCATGTCCTAAAACATAAGAATTATGGAAAAATTTTAATTTTCGAGCTTTGGGGCAAAAGTGTAAATATGCAAAAGTTTAGGGGCAAAATCGTAATTTTTCCAAAGTTAGAGTTAAGGACTATTTTGATAAATGTGAGTATTAAATAAGCTAAATGTGTTATTTTAGATCAAGAAAGACGTGGAATCGATCTTGATCGAGGAAAAGAAAAGATTGTGGACTAAATTGCAAAATTTCTATCTTTTTGTACCGAGGTAAGTTCATGTGTAAATAATGTAACATAATTGCTATTTTAAGTGATTTAATGCTATTTATATGATATGATACTTGATATTATGAATATTATGCTTTGTGAAATATTATATATTGGTATGAAAAGTATGTGATTAAATTGATAAGTATGAGATGCAAGCAACATATTGGTTCCGATATTCCGAGGAAAACGACTGGGAAATGAGTGATTAAGGAAAATCCCGTTTGAACCTTGGGAATAGATTAGGATACAAGTGACATGTCACTAGGATGGTTGGGCATCCGAACTCGTTGAGTTGAGTCTGAGTTCACTTATGGATGCGAATGTCCGAACTCGTTGAGTTGAGTCCGAGTTCGTGAGATGTAACTAGGCATCCGAGCTCGTTGAGTTGAGTCCGAGTTCACTTATGGATGCGAAAGCCCGAGCTCATTGAGTTGAGTTCAAGTTCGCTTATGGGCGGGTTACATGGTTACTTGATTATATATGTGGCACTTATGTGCAAATTATCCATGTATCCGAGTTATATTCCGATGTGTTCAACGGGTAAAATTCTAGTGAAATGGAAGAACACTCAAGATGCAAGTGTCATTTTGATAAGTGTTGTGAAATGGACACTTTGGACAGGTATGTACTTAACCCTCGGGTTGAAACTCGATACAACAACAATAATGTGGTAAGATGATAAATGATGATTAGAAATGTGATATTGTTTTGGTGATACCATGCTAGTGTTATTTGTTATGTTACTTGTTATTTGCATGTGAACTTACTAAGCATTTATGCTTACTCCCTCCTTTCCATTCATTGTAGTTTTGGACAAGCCAGCTTGGAAATCGGGATAGGTCGAAGGCTCGCTCACACTATCCAAAGAACTATTTTGGTAAAATGGCTTGTATGACTCGAATATGGCATGTATAGCAATATACTTGTTTTGTGTAATTAATCTTGTGATATGGTTGTGGTTTGGTTGAGAAAATGCCTGATAATGATTAGTCCTTGGAATGGCTAATTTAGATCATGTATGAGACCATGTATGTTCAAAGTGTTAATAGTTCATGAATTTCCATAGAAAAGTGAAAATTTGTCATAAAACAGAATGTTGTAACAGCAGTAACGTGAGTTTGAAAAATCACTAAAAATAGTAGAAACTGAAATAGTCAATGAATTAAATATGAAATTTAAGCTTAATGTGTCTACTTTCAAATGGAAGAAGCAAAATAAGTAAACGAGCTATATGTTATGAGATATTTGAGTTTTAGTGAAACAGGGTCAGAGCAATTTTTGGATCCCCTATTCCAACTTTGGAAATTCACCATAAATTGTAAAAAAATAATTAGAGATGTACTTTATATTTTCAGAATCCTTATTTAATCGAGTTTTAAGAGAAACAAACTCCATAGTCACATGAATTTTGTATAGAGAGAAAAGTGGTTCGTAGTAGGCAGAGGTCAGTGCAGTTGAGTTCTGAAACAGGGGTAACTTTAACTAATAAACTGTACTAATTGGCCCAACCAAAAATCCTAGAAAAAAATTAGTAAATAGATAAATGAATCTATATTCAGGGAAAATTTATAGATCTTGATTTCAAGTTTTGTAACTCGAGATATGATTTTTTTTGTAACCGTGACGCAGATAGACAGCAGGTTGCAAATGTAGAAATAAAGGATTCAAAGTTCTTTAAGTGGTAAATTATGTTCAGTAACACCTCAAGCTCGACTCTGGCGACGGTCTTGGGCATGGGGGTGTTACAAATAACACACCAAGTTGTAGTAGATCAAATCCCCTACACTTACATTTTTGCTTATCCTCAAGAAAAACCAAGTCTAAACACACCAATATGCAAAAGATGACCCTTGTGGCATGGGGCCAGACCTTTCATCTCACAATTCGTGTGACCTTAGGTGATTTCTTCAATCCAAATGTTCCTAAGTAAGTTTAACTCTTGCAAAGTGTGAATTCTCAATAGAAATTCTCCAAGGCACCAAAAATAAGCAAAAGCAAGTCAAAGACAAAAGAGAGCTGGAAAGAACAAAATAGGAATAGAACATCAAAAACACACCAAGTGTTGAGTAAATGCTCTCAATTAGTATTCACTACTAGATGAATTACCTTGAAAACTTCATTGCCCTTCCAGTCACAGATTTGCAGCTCAACTCCTTATGCTATTCCCACAGTTGGGACCTCTAACAGAAAGACCAAGTTTACGCAAACTTTCTCTTATATAAATAGGTCTAATGCCTCTATATCAATAAGAGCAATTTTTAGACTTTAATGTTGATGTCCACAAACATTAACCATTTCTGCTTGTGCTCCCTTGTCGCTTTAGCAAAATTGAATATAATTGATACAAGCTTATATAGGCTTTCCTCCTTAGGCTCCACTTTCTTTTCTTTATTGATCACAAATATCTTAGATTGCATTGGACAATCCTGCATCCTCTGCAGACCACAGCACAAGAAGCACTTCACTGGCTTCTTTTCACTCTCCTTAGCCTTATTGGCTTCAACACCCATCACAATCGAACCAAGCTTGGTGACCTCTTTTTTCTGTCTTATTATCCCTTTTGATAGCTGAAAGCAATAATTATTTTGGACAGTACTTCACCATGAGCGAATCGTCTCAAAGGAAGTGTTTTATCTCACTCTCATTTCATTAGGGTTGTTGCTAGTTTTCCACTTCCCATTTCGTGGCTTCCCATTGCCACCGTTTATGGCGTTACCATTACTATACTCGCCATGTCTTCTTTCATCTTCCCTACCATTGCTGTAACGTCTCCAAAATTTTTAGAATTTGAACATTGGTTTATAAATGATAAATCCATTAGAATTTAAGGAAGTCAGAAATTCGGAATTATCAATTCCATGAGACAAAAAAATAGTTGTTAAAGGTATTCGAAAAAATCTGTGTATTGAGAGAAATAAATCTAGGTATAGAATAAATTGTAAGATAAAGAAAAGAATTGGGCTAAAGTAAGAAAATTAAGAATGTAAATGATAGAAATTATTAAATTGTATTTAGGAAAGATAAGGGACTAACGGTGAAAATTACCAAGAGAGGAATGACTCATCCATAGAATTGTGGGAGATGATGATGGGTAAAATAGTAATTAGTGAAATAAGATATTATGATACATAATGATTATGGGCCAAAATGTGATATTGTAAGGCTTAAGGATTAGTTAGCAATTTGACCATTTGTATTTAAAAATCATGAGAGATTTTACTGGAAATGTGTAGAAAAATGAAGAAAGATGATAAGTGCTCATCTTTTTGTTTTGAAACCCCAACCATCACTCTCTATCTTCTCTCCATCCAACTTTCTCTTTTATTCCAAATAAGTCCTTCCACCATTTTTTATTCAATCCAAGCTCAAAATCACTCATTTCTTTGATGTTTTCTTAGTAAAATCAATACAGAATGCTAGTGAATACCTTAGTTTCATGAGGAAAACTTCCGCAATTGATTTAAAGGAGAAATAAAGTAAGATTAGAGTGAGATATCAAAGGATTAAGGTAAGAAATGAACATATTCATATCCTAAATGTTTATTTCAATAAATAGTAAAGAAAAAATTATTTGATTATAGTTTTAACATGTTAATATATATGTTTTGTTATGAAAAATGAAGAAGAAAATAAAGAAAATTAAAAACTAAATGAAGAATTAAAGTAAGGGAAGACACAAAGGAAAAAGGAGAAGAAGAAAAATTAATTTCGAACCTCAAGTATTAAGTACAATTAGAGTTTTGTTTATTTTAAATATGTTGGTAATGGTTGAATTTAATTAAATGAATAAATATTTTGATATGGTATTTAAACATAGGTTTACAAGTGACATAAATGAAGAATAAGATATGGCAATGATTGAATATAAAGAATAATGAATTGATTTTGTTTACTTAGTAAATTATAATAGAAAGATAGAAAGAAAAGTGAGAAAAAGCTTAGAGACATGGAAATAATTAAATTGTAAAAGATGAGAAAGTTTTACTATTAGAGTAAGTAAATGTATAAATGAAGCTAAAAATGATTATGTGTAATAGTGAAATGATATGGTTGTGTTATGAAAGTGTATGATGAAACATGAGAAAGACAATGACTAAATTGTTAAAATATAAAAATAACATATGAAATGTATAATAAGAATTATTGGTGAATTATGGAAGTTTAATAATTAATGAAATATGTTATAGGTATTAATGAAAGTGAAAGATACAATTATATGAATTATCTTTACAAGGACGAAATTGTGAAAAAGTAAAAGTAATAGGTAAATAACATGATACACATAAGTAGTAAATTACTAAATATTATTAGATGCTAAAATATGTTACATGTGTTATTGAGAGTGGAAACTTTTGTTCTATGAATTATAGCTACAAGGACTAAATTGAAATAAATGTAAAATATTCAAGTTCTGTTCTAGAAAGTGAAAAAGTATTTGTACCTGACATAATTTGCTCTAGTAGACAAGATAAGAACTATTGGGATATAAATGGCATGCCATTAAGGAATATTTAGCGTGCTTATCGTGTTAAGTGCACACTAGTGCTTATCGTTACATTATTGCACTTTGGTGCTTATTGTTTATCTGCTTTGGTGGTGTTCAGTTCTGTTCCGTATATCCTACATGTTTTGTTTAGTCCATTGGGCCTCCAAAAAAGGTACAAGATTTTTTTTTATGAATTATTGAATTTATAAGGACTGTATATACTTAAAGGTAAATAAATTGTGAAATATGAGAAAACACATGATAGAAATAAGGATGTAATGGATGTGATTTAGGGAAATAAGGATAAGAATTGATTATGCATAAGTAAATAGTGGATAAAGAACAATTATGGTAAAAAGGGACTTAAATGAGAAGACTTGTGAAATAACTTAAAATTATGAATTTCAAATACAAACAGGTCATTAAGTGATTTTGTGTATTAATAATTGAATAATTAAATTTCATTATAGATGAAATATAATAAAATTTCTAGTTATACTTACTAAGCTAGCAATAGCTTAACACGTGTTTTATACACGTAGGTAAAGAGTAAAAGAGAAGAGACCTCTGAAGACTGTGGCATTGCCTCACATCACATCAACAAATTTAGGGAATGAGTAAGTTTTTACTCTATTTATTTGGTAAATGGCATGTTCCTAAGTACAATATATAGTTAGAATGTCTTGTAGGACTAAAACATTATAAATTATAAAATTTATTTAGTAAGTTCAAACGAAATCTTAGAAAGTTTGTAGTTAGATTTTATTTATATATATATTTGGTGTTTTGAATATGAATTTTGGATGACTGGGGTCATTGGTAGTGTATTGAACTGCACATAATGATTTAAAAGATTGCCTAAAGTATCGTTACCAAGGGGTCAGGTATCGATACCTATATTTACATCGGTGTAAATAGAAAGTCAGAATGTTATTTTGGTATTGATATTGGATTTAAAGTATCGATACTTTGGCCAAAAATATCAATAATTTCACAAAATTTTTGAATTTTTGAGATTTAGAAGTTGATTTTCATATCAACACTTTTCAAAGGTGTAGATACCTCTATTAGGTATCGACACCTTATGATAAAATACCAATAGTTGCCCCCTATACTGTTTAAAAAGCATTTTTAAATTGTTTTCAAATGGAAATGAACTAGTAATGACCTTAAATCTTCAAGAGCACACTAATAAGTTGTAGAAGAACAAAAAAATCTCATATAGTGTTCAAATTTCATAATGATTAGCCACAATCGCTTTGGCACTAAATGTAATAGTCCTATATTGGGTTCCGAAAGTCAAATCAGGTATAGGGGTGTTACAATTGCCCTTCTCACTAGGCTTGGAAGACTTGAACTTGTCTTTCCTTAGAACAAGCTCAATTAAGGACTCTGCTACCATCATTGCTATGGTAAGCTCCTAAACTCTTTGGCATTACAACTCTTGCTTTACCCATAACTTCAACCTATCTATAAAGGAGAAAAATTCCTTCTTCTAGTTCAAATCAGAAATTTGGAGCATGAGTTCACTAAACTCTAACACATACTCCCTAACTGTGCCTTGTTGTGTAAGCTAATGAAACTTTTCTCAAGCTTCATTCTAGCATACTCTAGGTAAAACTGTGCCTTCAATTCCTCTTGGAACTCCTTCCAAGTCCCAATTGTGATTCCACCACGTTTCTCATCTGTGGACCCACGACGCCACTATAAAAGAGCAACATTAGTGAAATACATTACAACAATGTTTACCTTAGTAGCATCATCCATAATACCTTTGGCACAGAAGTATTGCTCCATTCCTTATAAGAAGCTGTCCACATCTCTTATGGATCTTGTCATTGCAAACTCTTTCGGCTTCAGGACATCTATCTCACGATTGAGTGTTACACCCCACACTTCTTTTCCCATGATGACTTGACACATGAAAAGCTCTGATAAACGATAAATTATACATATTTTTATCTCATGTTTAGCCTAATTTCCGGATGGATTATCATTAATTTCTGAGAATTGGTGCTCTTAATCTTTCTTTTTCATATCTTATACCCAGGAGAGCATAGGGAAGAGAAAAGAACGAAAAATGGACCAAAAATGAAGAAAATAGGCCAAAGTGTGAAAACGACACGGCCCAAGAAGTCACCACATGGCCGTGGCACACGGTCGTGCCACATGAAGACCACACGGTCCAGCCTCTGACAATCACGGCCAAGCTACACGGCCGTGCCAATATCAACAGGCCCGCACACGGCCCTTATTGAAACCACACTGGCGTGGCACACGGGCGTGTCCCTGTCATAAGGAAGTGCAATTTCACTCGGATTTGGATACTTAAGGGCTAAGAAAGCCATTCTAAACTCTATATGAAGACCCTATGAGGCAACTCTAGAGACATACTCTTTTCTCTGAAGAAAGAGCGCCATAATTCTGCCAACACAAGGAGTGAAAGTAAGGAATTACTCCAAGGGAAGCCGAGTGATTCATCCCAGAAGCCAGGATTCTACATCAAGACAGAGGATCTCCTTAAATTCCTTCAGGGGTTTTTGGGTTCTTTATATTTTGTTATCTTATTTCTTCTGAGATGTTTTCTTTATTAGTTATGAACTAAACCCCTCAAATACTTGAGGGGGATGAAACCTAAGACAGATCTTGTTATTATTTATTCTTGAATTATTTGATAAATACTTGAATTGTTCTTAATTATGTGTTCTTCATTCTTGATTTAATAATCCTAGGTATTACTTCAAGAACTTGATGTGCTTAGGTAGAGGAGCAAAAGTCTCTGTTTTAAGAGTAGATCTACCATAATTAAGCGGAGTTACATGCAACCCTAGACAGAGGGCGACATAAATCTGCCGGATTAGGGTCAAACCTAATAGGGGGATCCATAGATCGAATTAATGCAACCTATGGGTGTTAATTAATAAGAAAACTTTAATTAACCACCTAGGATTAGTTGTTCTTATCCTCGACGGAGGTATTAACATAAGTTAGGGATCTCTATGGATCAAGTCAAGTGAAGAAATCATCTAGTTCAAGAAATTAATAACAAGTGAAGTCTAGGTGGATTCTCCCTTAAGTATTGCTCATATCAATTAGCTTTTCCCGAAAGTTTTCCCCAATTTAGTTTTTGTGCACTTTTAGTTAGTTTTAGAATCAGTTTCAACCAATCCTCTTTTATTTTTAGGCTAGATAATAGAAAGGAAGTACGCATTAGTACTTTTGGTTCCCTTGGGTACGATAACTCAATCTTGCCGCTAAACTATACTACTGTTCGATAGGTGCGCTTGCCTTTAAAATCGTGATATTAGTTAGTTTTTGGTGTGATCAATTTTTATAAATTTTATTACTTAATATCGCGAGTATCAAGGTTTTGGCGCCGTTGCCGGGGAACTGAAATATTAAGAAAACTCAATTTTTATTACTTTAGCCATTACTATATTTATCTATTTTCAGTTTTTATTTATTTTTATTTTATTATTTTTCTTTTCTTTTATTTTATTCTATTTTTCTTTGCTTTTCCTTTTAGGTATTTCTAGTTTATCAGCAGGACCATTACTTTTTGACGAAGATTTAGAAGTGACAGTTTGCAGAACTCGCAAAGAGATCAGACGAAGCCTACAGTATCCAGAACAAGATCAAGAACAAAGGCCAGAACCTACAGAAGAGATGGAAGCAAATCAAAACATTCCACCACCTCCCGCCATAGTCGCGCCACCCGCAAATCAAGAACAAGCTCCTCGCACTATGTATGATTATGCTAAGCCTAGTTTGTTTGGTACCCAAACTAGCATTCTTAGACCTACTATTGCTGCTAATAATTTTGAATTAAAGCCTAGCACTATTCAGATGATACAGCAATTGGTGCAGTTTGATGGTTTACAGGATGAAGATCCAAATTCACACATAGCCAATTTTTTGGAACTCTGTGATACCTTTAAAATTAATGGCGTTTCTGATGATGCCATTCGTCTAAGGCTATTTCTATTCTCTTTGAGAAACAAAGCCAAACAGTGGTTAAACTCTTTACCATGAGGCTCAATCACCACATAGGAACAGATGACAGAAAAATTTTCACTTAAATATTTTCCTCTAGCTGAAACAGCTAAATTACGAAACGATATCTCTTCTTTTGTGTAGATGGATTTAGAAACACTCTACGATGCTTGGGAGAGATACAAAGATCTTTTGAGAAGATGCCCTCATCATGGCCTACCTTTATGGCTACAAGTTCAAACCTTTTACAACGGTTTGAATCCATCAACAAGGCAAATGATCGATGCAGCCGTAGGAGGAACAATCAATAATAAAACACCCGAAGCAGCTTATGAGTTTATAGAAGAGATGTCACTAAATAACTATCAGTGGCAAGTCATGAGGACAAAGCTGACAAAAGTCGCAGGAGTTTATAATATTAATGCTGTCACTATGCTTACTAATCAGGTAGAGCTTTTAAATAAAAAGTTTGATCATTTTGTTGGTTCCACGCAGGCACAACCAGTGATGCAGTGTGACACACCTCCAGTAAATATGTTCAATCCAGACTACTCATCCTCTGGACACAGCATGGAAACTGAGCAAGCCAACTATATGGGTAACAATTCTAGACCTCAAAATAACCTTTATAGTAATACTTACAATGCAGGTTGGAGAAATCACCCCAATTTTTCATGGGGAGGATAAGGAAATCAAAGACAACAACCTCCTCCGGGATTTCAGCAGCCACCACCACAACAAGAGAAAAAGACGAATCTTGAAGAGATGTTCACCAAATTTATGGCTGCATCAGAAACCCATTTCCAAAATACTGAAACAGCATTAAAAAACCAACAAGCATCAATTCAAGGGCTTGAGAATCAAATCGGTCAGCTTGCAAAATTAATTTCAGAAAGACCACAAGGTGGACTACCAAGTAATACTGAGCCAAATCCTAGAGAACATGTCAAAGCAATTACTCTAAGAGATGAGAAAGTACTAGCTGAACCAGAAAAGAAATCTACTCCAGAATCTTCAAGAGACAAGGCAGAGGAATCCAAGGAAAACACTCCACCAACACTCAAGGAATACAAACCGCCCATTCCATATCCGGCAAAGTTGAAGAAAGACCGTACAGACGCTCAATTTGGTAAATTTCTTAAACTTTTTAAATAATTACACATTAACTTACCTTTTGTTGAAGCAATTTTGCCGATGCCGAGTACGCAAAGTTCCTTAAAGAACTTCTGACAAATAAAAGGAAGTTGGAAGAATTAGCCACAGTGGAACTCAACGAAGAATGCTCAGCTATTCTCCAAAATAAACTGCAGGCAAAACTGAAAGATCTAGGAAGTTTTACTATTCCTTGTTTAATTGGTAGTTTACTTATTGATTAAGCCTTAGCCGATTTAGCTGCTAGCATTAATCTCATGCCTTACAAAATGTTCAAGCAATTAGGTCTAGGGGAACCAAAGCCTACTAGGATGAGTATTCAACTAGCTGATAGATCTGTTAAATATCCTAGGGGAATCATAGAAGATGTGCTAGTAAAGGTAGATAAATTTATATTCCCTGTTGATTTTGTTATGCTTGATATGGATGAGGACATTGAGGTACCTTTAATTTTGGGACGTCCATTCTTAGCCACTGCTAGAGCTGTTATTGATGTAGGGGATGGTAAATTAGTACTCAGAGTTAGTGAGGAAGAAGTTTTTAAAATCTATGATGCTATGAAATTTTCTAAAGAACAAGATGATTCCTGTTATTTTGTTGATATTATTGATTACTTTGTTCAAGATAAGTTTCAAGAACTTTCTATCGCAGACACGTTGGAACTATGTCTTGTTCAAAGTGGGGGAGAAGACGAAGTCACCACTGAAATTGAGGAAGTAAGAAAGGAGTTAGATTCTAATGAAATCATCACAAGACACATAAGTTATGAAAGTATAAAGATGAATGATGAGTTGAGACAGAAACCTTCCATTGATGAACCCCCTAAATTAGAGTTGAAGCAACTACCAAATCATTTAAAATATGCCTTTTTAGGGGAAGATTCAACTCTACCAGTCATTATCGCATCAAATTTGAGTATTGCAGAAAAAGAGGAACTACTCCATGTGTTAAGGGAACACAAGCATGCTATAGCTTGGAAAATTTCAAATATTAAGGGAATTAATCCGTCCTTCTGCACCCACAAAATTTTAATGGAAGATGAATTTAAACCATCAGTGCAAGCTCAGAGACGATTGAATCCCAACATGAAGGAAGTCGTAAAAACCGAGGTAATTAAACTTCTAGATGCAGGCATTATTTATCCTATTTCTGACAGTTCTTGGGTAAGTCCTGTGCAGGTTGTTCCTAAAAAGGGAGGCATGACTGTGGTGTCTAATGACAAAAAAGAGTCAATACCTACAAGAACAGTGACTGGATGGAGAGTTTGCATTGATTATAGGAAGCTGAATGACGCCACTCGAAAAGATCATTTTTGCTTACCTTTTATTGATTAGATGTTGGAATAATTATCAGGTCACATGTATTATTGTTTCCTAGATGGCCTCTCTGGTTACTTCCAAATCCCGATAGCTCCAGAAGATCAGGAGAAAACGACATTCACATGCCCATATGGTACATTTGCTTATCGTAGAATGCCTTTTGGTTTACGTAACGTCCCTACTACTTTTCAGCGATGCATGCTAGCTATCTTCAATGAATTCGTGGAAGACATCATGGAGGTATTTATGGATGATTTTTCAGTTTTCAGTAATTCTTTCCAACTTTGTCTTAATAATCTAAAACGTGTTTTGATAAGATGTGAAGAGACAAATTTAGTGCTAAACTGGGAAAAATGCAACTTTATGGTTCAAGAGGGTATTGTATTAGGACATAAAATTTCTAGTAAAGGGATAGAGGTAGATAAAGCAAAAATTGAAACCATTGAAAAGTTAACTCCCCCTAATTCAGTTAAGGCTATAAGAAGCTTTTTAGGACATGCTGGTTTTTATTGCAGATTTATTAAAGATTTTTCTAAAATAGCTAAACCTTTAACAAAGTTGCTAGAAAAAGACGTGCTTTTCAACTTTGACCAAGAATGTTTAGACTCTTTTAATGCTCTTAAAGAAAAGTTAGTCAATGCCCCGATTATGATTTCGCCTGATTGGAATCTACCTTTTGAACTAATGTGCGATGCAAGTGATTTTACAGTAGGTGCAGTTTTGGGACAACGAAGAGACAAGCACTTTCAACTAATCTATTATGCTAGCAGAACTTTGACAGCCGCTCAAGCAAATTATACTACCACAGAAAAAGAATTGCTAGTTGTTATTTTCGCATTTGATAAATTCAGATCTTATTTAATTCTATCAAAAGTCATTGTTTATACTGAACATTCTGTTCTTTGTTACCTTTTAACTAAAACTGATGCAAAACCTCGATTAATAAGATTGATTCTATTGTTACAGGAGTTCGATTTAGAAATAAAAGACAAGAAGGGAGCTGAAAACCTGGTAGCAGATTAGCTTTCAAGATTAGAAAACACGCAACCCAAGTACCTCGACAAAATAAATGACTTATTTCCTGAAGAACAACTCCTATCTTTAGCAGATGCAACAGTTCCTTGGTTTGCTAATTTTGCAAATTATTTAGCAGCTAACATAACCCCAAAAGGGCTGACCCATCAGCAAAAGAAGTGATTCTTCACTGATATGAAAAACTACTTTTGGAGGATCCTTTTCTTTTTCGAATTTGTGTAGATCAGGTTATTCGAAGATGCGTTACTGAAACAGAAGCATACCAGATTTTAAATCACTGCCATTCAAGACCTACAGGAGGACATCACAGTGGAGCTAGAACTACCCATAAGGTACTCGAATCAGGCTTTTACTGGCCTACACTTTTCAAGGATGCCAACAGGTATGTGACCTCTTGTGATAAATGTCAGCGAATAGGTAATATTTCTCAACATAATGAAATGCCTCAGAACTATATACTTTCATGTGAAATATTTGATGTATGGGGTATTGATTTCATGGGTCCATTCCCTACTTCATTTGGGAATAAGTACATCCTAGTAGCGGTAGATTATATGTCAAAATGGGTGGAAGCCCAAGCCTTACCTACTAATGATGCTAGAATGGTAGTATGATTTTTGAAGAAACTTTTCTCTCGATTTGGAACACCTAGGATAATTATTATTGATAGGGGCACACATTTTTGCAATGCCTAGTTTGAAAAAGTCTTAAAAAGGTATGAAGTACACCATAGAACAACTACCCTTAATCACCCACAAACCAGTGGCCAAGTCGAAGTGACAAATAGGGAATTAAAACGCATCCTAGAGAAAACAATAGAAACAAATAGAAGGATTTGTCAAGGAAAATAGATGATGCTTTATGGGCTTATAGAACTGCTTTTAAAACACCCATAAGTACATCTCCTTATAAGCTTGTCTATGGAAAAAGTTGTTATTTGCCATTTGAACTTGAACATAAAGCATTTTGGGCTATCAAAATTTTAAACCTTAATTTTAAGCTTGCAGGTGAGAAGAGATTAATGCAATTAAATGAACTCAATGAATGGCGTTGCAATGCATACGAGAGCTCATAACTATATAAGGAAGCCATGAAGCGACATCATGACAAACAACTGAAACAACCTAAGCAGTTCAAAATAGGTGATCTTGTCTTACTCTACAACTCAAGGCTGAGACTATTTCCTGGGAAACTCAAGTCAAGGTGGTCAGGGCCATTCACTATTCAAACTATCTTTCGATATGGCGCAATGGAGGTAACTCACCCCAACTACAGTATGTTCAAAGTAAACGGACATAGGCTTAAACACTATAGAGGTGAGAATTTCAAAGATTACAGGGAGGAGCTTGAGCTCCACGAAATCCCTTCGTGACACATCTAGGTAGAGTCGAGCTTAAACTATAAATAAGCGCTTCTCGGGAGGCAACCCGAGCACTAACTTAGTAACATTTCTTTCTTTAAAATTTTAGTATTTTTCATGCATCAACTAACCCTTTTAAATGCAAAAATTTAGGACCACACGGCCTTGCACACGGGCGTGCCTCAGGCCGTGTGAACATTTAAAGCAGAGACAAGGTCGTGCACTGAGGACGTGTACAAACAGAGTGAAAATTTTTCCCAAAACACGGGCTGTCGACAAATCCCCATGGTCGTGCAACATGGCCGTGACAACCCTTCAACTTCAACACAGGCTTGCTCAAATCCCTACGCCCGTGTCCCTAGACCCTGGCCAACACTGTCAATTTGGAAACAGCCGTGTGCCCTTCTACACAGCCGTGTGAAGAACAAAACCGATCGTAAACAGCCGTGGAACTTATCACATGACCGTGTGAAAAGTAAACACGATCGCAAATAGCCGTGCGGGATAGCAACACGGGCGTGTACTTCGAACCAGACGCGCCAAAACCACCAAATTTCGATTAACACGGACAAACCCTGAGTCACACGGGCGTGCGACATGCCCGTGTGACCCAAAAACTATAAAAAGGAAGCCACTATTCATTCTCTTTTTCACTTAAACCCTAAAATCTCCTCTCCACAACCACCATAAACGCCACCGCCGACCTTAAAACCACCACCACGCTCACACACAGCTGACATACGCCCGTGCAACCTCACCCACATGACCGTTCGACCTCAACCCACGACCATGCAACCCTGTATTTAGTTCTATTTTCTTATTTTCCTTATTTTATTTATTTATATTTCATTTTTATTCAGTTAAATTTTACTTTCAAGCATTGAATTTGTTACATTAGGATGAATAATCTAGAATGTTATAGAACATATTAGGATTGCATGCCATTTAAGTGCTTATTTGTTTGCCATTTATCTCATAAATTTAGTATAAATACATACCTATATTGTTTGTTTTTGCTACCACTTAGAATGAATTATATTTACTATTTTGGTTAGTCCCCATTTTATTTTTTTTAGGCACATTGTCATTTTAATCTACACATTTAATTTTATTATAGTTTACAATTTAACTTCGATTTTTAGAACTAATAATTCTAACTTTATTTTAGGTAATATGTCATCGCGTGGTAAGAAAGCTGCTGTCCCTGCCTCAAAGAAACGAAAGGGACCAGGTGGTTCTTCCTCTAGACCCACCTCCGAAGTTCGCCACCCATCCATCACATTCTCTCAAACCTCGCAAGAGGAATTATTTCAAATACTACGGGAACATCCATTGAGCGCTGGCCGATGCATAGATTGGGCAGCACTAGAACGAGTAAACCTCACTAATTTAGTCCGAGCCCTACTCATGACGGACCCTTGGGAGCAGTTCTTCCAGATCATCGAGCCTACATACATAGAGCTCACCCTCGAATTCTGTTCCACATTTCACCTCCAGACTGTCATGAACCGGTTTGATGATCTCAGAACGGTCCAGTTCCGCTTAGAAGGTCGCGTACGCTACCTGAGCGTACCAGAGTTCGGCTTAGCACTCGGGCTCTACACGGAGCAATTCATGGAAGAAGAAGACTTCCCCAACCTCTTCCGTCGCATCCATCTCAGGCCAGTTGACTGTTGGAATGAAATCGCCTCGGGGCGTCAGACATACAATCCCAATAGCAGCAAGGCGACCGCCCTCGCCCCCTCTTTGAGGTACATCCACACCCTCCTTGCACATACTTTGACAGACAGATGCGAAAGCACAGGTGTCGTTAACACACACGACGCCTATTTCCTATGGTGCATGGCGAACGTACACCCCATCGACCTCACCTACTTCATTGCGTACACTATGCAGCACCAGACTGAGCGTCACCACCGATGCGTTATATCCATGGGCCCGTACATCAAACGCTTAGCCCGTCATTTCGGGCTCCTCAGCACAGCGGCCCAGACATCCTCATACACCTTAGTGGGCCAGATGTCCCCACAGGGCATTCAGACCATGTTTCACATGAGGATGATCGAGCGAAGACCAGGAGGCAGCCACTTTCAGTATCGCCTCATCCAAGAGGGCGAGGATCCAGAGAACATTCCTGACGATGTCCCACCACCAGAAGAGGATGCACTAGCCGAGCCACCACCACCTCGCTGCCCATTTCGTGCAGCAGCCACCGATGCTGACATATCTGAGTGCTTATCTAAATTCGAGCAGCAATGCTTCCAGCGCCTCGATCACATCGACGCCACACTACAGCAGATATGCCAGCACCTTCACATCACTTCCTCACTGCCGCTGCGTGACCCACATGAGGATTAGAGATTTCTATTCCTCCTAACTTTATTTTTATCTTAATTTTTATCTTAATTTTTATCTTAACACTGATCTCTATTTTCACCTTCTAACTTCTTCTCCTTTATTTTCCTTTTTATTTTTATTTTTAATTCATTTTATCTTTTTCATTATTTGAATATTGGTATTTTTTACAACGTAGTTTATTATTTTTCTTTTATTTCTTTTTCTATATTTCATATCGGCTAATCCCTAATAAGTAATCTCTCTTAATCCAAATTTCCCATGACTAATAAATACTTTCGCAGTTTCAAAGGAGCTTTACAGCTCAAATCTCTACGAAAATGGGAACACCTTGCCACAACTGCCAACTCTTCCAATCTCCGTCTCACTAATCCATCCAAAGCAGGGAGTTTCATGTCCTTCCCTATCTTATGATCTTGTGCTTTTATTGCTACTAATGTTATCTTTGTACATTGAGGGCAATGTACATCTTAAGTGTGGGGGGAAATCTACTTTCAGTCTTTACACTCTCTTTGAAATCCCTAAACTTTCCTAACATTTTGCATTGTTCTCAAATTCTCACTTTCACTCTTTGCATTATCTTCAATCTCCTATTAGGAATTAATTCTGATTGAACTATGATTTTTATTGATATGTGAGAATTAAGACATAGGTGCTTGTACTTTGATTATTCAAACTTTAAAACACTAGAGAATCAAGCATGATAAGTTGAAATTTTTGAGAGCCCCAAATTTTTTCATAAGTTATTTTCCTTAATTCTAAGTATTATCTTGAGATTTGAAATTCGCAGGATTGACATCAAAAACCATACTTCTAGTGAGATTTTTTAGCCTTTTGAGCATACATTCTTTCGTGCTCACTTTTGTTATTGCTTTGAGTGAGTCAATACTGATTTGTTATTCTAGGACTTGCTTTGATTATACATGTCGAGACCACATCATTGATTTGATACATTGAAATGATAAAGGCACCTAGGATTCAACCCACTTACTCCACAAAAGCCTACCTTCATAAAGTAACCCCTAGTGAACCCCATTGAGCCTAACAACCTTTTCTTTGACTTACCTCTAATATTAACCCTTCAACCATTTTTTGTTGAATTCCATTCAATTATTTTGACCCATTTTTTTGTCGAGATTTGAGTTGAAATTTTCACCTAGCTTTATTCTCTTTTCCAGAATGTAAAATTTTATCCAATTTATTATATTTGAATTGTATTTTAAAAAAATGCATGTATTAATTTAGTTGTAATCTGTAATAGTTCAAATGGTTTTTGCATATTTCTATTTTAAGGCTACCCAGGTGGAAATGATGTTATCATAAAAATTAGCCCGAAGAATATGTTCTAGTGATAGAGATTTTTCTAGCTAGATAATTTTTCAGTTCAATTTCGATTCTAACCCTCTTTTGCAGCCTGTGACAACACCCCTAACCAAGCCCCGTTACAACCATTACAAGACCTTTTGATCGATGTATCATATCAATCTACAGTGGTGGAGATTTGATTTTCTTGCAAACCTATGGTAATACTTCTCAGGTTGACTAGAGAGTGCTTAATTCTTGAACCCTAAACACTTTGAGTGGATAGAGTGAATCTTTAGTGAGGATGTGAACTCCTGTTAATTAAAATGGAGAGATAATTACTTAGAAGAAGGGAGAAAATTTATGTTTCAATGATAAAATTCTCAACTTAAAGTAATTGAATCTTTAATGTTCTTCTGATTGAATTATCACTGTATGATTACCTGTGGATTAGTTTGAAACATTATTAATAGCGATTGTAAGTTAAGAGGAATGATTCTTGACTAGGGATTGAGATTTTGCATGAGGACAAGCAAAGGCTTAAGTGTGAGGGTATTTGATAAACGATAAATTATACATATTTTTACCTCATGTTTAGCTTAATTTCTGGATGGATTATCATTAATTTTATAAGAATTGGTGCTCTTAATCTTTCTTTTTCATATATTATACCCAGGAGAGCATAGGGAAGAGAAAAGAACAGAAAATAAACCAAAAACGAGGAAAATAGGCCAAAGTGTGAAAACAACACGGCCCAAGAAGTCACCACACGACCGTGGCACACAGCCGTGCCATACCAAGACCACACGGTCTAGCCCCCGACAAGCATGGCCAAGCTACGCGGCCGTGCTAATACCAATAGGCCCGCACACGACCCTTATCGAAACCACACAGACGTGGCACACGGGCGTGTCCCTGTCATGGGGAAGTGTAATTTCACTCGGATTTGGATACTTAGGGGCTAAGAAAGCCATTCTAAACTCTATATAAAGACCCTAGGAGGCAACTCTAGAGATATACTCTTTTCTCTGAAGAAAAAGCGCCATAATTCTGCCAACACAAGGAGTGAAAGTAAGGAATTACTCCAAGGGAAGCCAATTGATTCATCCCAGAAGCCAGAATTCTACATCAAGACAGAGGATCTCCCTAAATTTCTTCAGTGGTTTTTGGGTTCTTTATGTTTTGTTATCTTATTTCTTCTGAAATGTTTTCTTTATTAGTTATGAACTAAACCCCTCAAATACTTGAGGGGGATGAAACCTAAGACAGATCTTGTTATTATTTATTCTTGAATTATTTGACAAATACTTGAATTGTTCTTAATTATGTGTTCTTCATTCTTGATTTAATAATCCTAGGTATTACTTCAAGAACTTGATGTGCTTAGGCAGATGAGTAAAAGTCCCTGTTTTAAGAGTAGATCAACCATAATTAAGCGGAGTTGCATGCAACCCTAAACATAGTGTGACATAAATCTACCGGATTAGGGTCAAACATAATAGGGGGATCCATAGATCGAATTAATGCAACCTAAGGGTGTTAATTAATAAGAAAACTTTAATTAACCACCTAGGATTAGTTGTTCTTATCCTCGACGGAGGTATTAACATAAGTTAGGGATCTCTATGGATCAAGTCAAGTGAAGAAATCATCTAGTTCAAGAAATTAATAACAAGTGAAGTCTAGGTTGATTTTCCTTTAAGTATTGCTCATATCAATTAGCTTTTCCCGAAAGTTTTCCCTAATTTACTTTTTGTGCACTTTTAGTTAGTTTTAGAATTAGTTTCAACCAATCCTCTTTTATTTTTAGGCTAGATAATAGAAAGGAAGTAAGTATTAGTACTTTTGGTTCCCTTGGGTACAATAACTCAGTCTTGCCGCTAAACTATACTACTGTTCGATAGGTGCGCTTGCCTTTAAAATCGTGATATTAGTTAGTTTTTAGTGTGATTAGTTTTTATAAATTTTATTACTTAATATCACGAGTATCAAGCTCTCCCTCGAGCTCATCAATTCTCGTGTTCAATGCCCTCATAGTGGCCATTGTTTCTTCTTTCAAAGCCATCACCATGGCCTCGAGAACATCGTACCTCACTATTAGCTTATGCTCGGTGAAATTCATCCCTCCTTGCATCATTTCCACATTGGAATAGAAAGGCTCCAACATAAATTCCCTAAGTTGCACCTTTAATGAGTGTAACCCTTCGGCAATACGTCCCTCAACTTCCTCACGTGTCTCTCCTATGTCCCCCATAGACTCCTCGAGATTGACCATTCATCTTTCCAAAGCCGACAGCATGTCTTTTGATCGGCTTGCTTTCACGGCCCTCCTATGGGTCTTTATTAGCTCAATCTAATTGACAACTTCTTTCATCATCTCAATCGGTGCCTTTGCAACCTTAGCTTGGATACCAATTGTCACGAGGATAGACCTTTCGTCTCGTAATCCTACAACCTTAGGTGATTTCTTTGATTCAAACGTGCCTAAGTCAGCTGAACTATTGCAAAGTGAGAATTCTCGATGGAAATTCTCTGAGGCACCGAAAATAAATGAAAGCAACTCAAAGAAAAAAGAGAGCTCTAAAGAATATAATAGCCATAAAAAAGCAAAAACACACCAAGTGTTTGAGTCAATGCTCTCAATTAGTATTCACTGCTAAAGAATGAAATACAATGGATGATTACAAATGAGGGGGAAGCTCTCTATTTGTAGTTGAGCTCCCTCAAATCCAACGTACAACTAGCTTTACATCGATGGATGAGATTGAAGCCTATCTAAATTTAAGAGATTTATATGATCCCCAAAGATTACAAAATCAAATCTTATCAGATTTATATGATCCCTAAAGTAGCCCTAATTTTTCATAAGTGTTTCACTAGGCCACTAAGGCTTCAAGTAGATGGGCTTCTCCACATGTTCTGCAAATCGAGCTAGTTCCAGTGGGTCGAATGAGCCCTATTTAATCCCTTGACCTCCATGGGACACTCTTTGTGAATTGCTAACCGGCTTTAAACCGCAACCCGTGACATTTGGGCTATGTTAAACACTAAGAAACATGACAAATTACTATTGAATTTAATTTAATTAATATTATCAACATTTTTCTTTTATGTAAAATGTATTTTAAGTTTAACAATTAAGTACTGACTAATTTTAATATTGTAACATTAAAATTTAATTCAATTGATTAAAAAAATAGTTATATCAAATCCATAACTATTTATAAATAAAAAAGATAATTTATTTAAAATCAATTTAATATTTAACATATGACAAAAAATGAATTTAATAAATTTAAATGCAGAGGGATCCACTTACACTAAGTAGTTTTACATCCTTTCGTATATCTTTTTACGACTAATGTTTTAACAATCTTGAATTTATCGATCTAATCGTACTTGTTATGTTTATAGATTTTCAAACCGATACAATATATGTATAATTCAATCAATAATATTGTATTTATTAATAGTTATTTAACAGTTGAATTTTTTTCATAAAAAAAAGTCATAAAATTTTAATTTACATCAAATTCGACATAAATAATATGTATGAATGAAATAAAAAATATAATGGTTGGATTGTTAAAATATTAATCATATAAAAATAAAAAAGGTGTAATTTTATAGTGGTATAAATGAATCTCTCCTCAATTTAAATAAAAGATACTGACGACCATAAAAATACAAACAAAACTTAGGTAATTGAAGTATAATTGACCCCATTAAAAAAAAGTATAATTTACCCCAAGCAAGCCCAATGGAATGTAAGTGCTTTAAACATACTCATTGGGATGATTTTCCTTCTTTTTACCTTTTCTTTTTGTTTTTAGGTAATTAAAAACTTACCTATTTTTTTTACATTATTTTCATGGCGAAATAGGCTAAATATGTTGATTTTTTTTTAATTGGCCAAATAGGCCGATTTTGGAAAGTTTGAAAGTGCATCCAGTTGGGTGCATTGTCACACACTCTCTCCTCAGGCACCAATTTTTTAGGGTTAGGGTGTTGAGAGTGAAACTGTGAAAGTTTATAGGTAGATTTAAGGGGCCGAAGATAGGATAATGCATCTCAGGACACATACATTTACATGTCAAGCCGGGATAGGACCATTATCTTAGAAACCCATTCTAAGGAAGTCGAGTTTCAGGTTGACAGTGCTTGATATGGTCACGGCTCGAAGTCTACGTGTAGGTTCTAGTTGACGGTCGTTATGTGATCTCGGGTTCGAGTATAACGGGGACCAGTTAACAATTGTTTTGCAATCATGAGTTCAAGCTTTATAGTTACCTACAAATGATGTCTTATATATACTATATATAAGATTGAGTCCATAATCATTGGGAAAATGATGGGTTTTTTGGTGTAATCAACATAATTTTTTCCTCTATTTCTAGGCACTCGGTATCTTCAACCTTTCATTCTTATCCGAAGATTGACTCCGAGGTGGACACAAGAGGGCTCTTGGGTGGAGAGTGGATATTTCGGCAGAGTAAAGGTCAATATCAGGTTGGCACAGTTATTAATGGGTTATTTAACAACGACAACTGTTGTAGCCCCGAAAGGAGCATCACCTTTACCGTCATAACCGCTGGCTGCTTAAGAGTCCTCAATTGTCCATAACGGTGCTAACCTTCGGATAAGAAGGAAGGTTAAATATACCAGTTGTGTGGAAATGGAGAAAAAAATTAGGCCGATTATAGCGAGAAGCCTCGCAATTTTTCCCTATGATTATGCCCTCAAACTTCTGTTTGGTATTTATAAGGCAACATGGGTATAAAAAAAGCTTGAGCTCTTGCCCGTATAACAATCGTCAACTGGCTCCCTAGTTATACTCCGATACACGATCTCGTAATGATCGTTGACCGAGACCTCTACGTAGACTTCCACCCTTGACAGTATAAAACACCGTCACTCCGGAACCTAACTTCCACAGGATAGGTTTTTGAGGTAATAGTCCCATCTCAGCAAGATATATGAATTGTGTATGTCTCAGAGCGATATCACATCACCAAAGACTTAATAATACCTTAAATAAGAATAAATATTGTCGAAAAAAACTTCGAGAGAGAAAAATATTGTAAAGTGGAGGGATGATGGAGTCGAGGGAAAGCCCCCTTTTATAGACACGAAGGAGGGGTAAGATTGAAAAGAAAAAACAACCCTTGGTTGAAAACATGTCACAGAATAAGTATTTTCATAAAATATATGAAAAAGGTGCCTCAACTCTTACCCGGGATTCTCGGGGATCAAGACACTTTGGCAGGCTTTGAATGGTGGTGGACAAAAAGCGCTTCCAGCTGGGCGAGCTTTCCTGCTGACATGTCAGGAAAGCGTGCCAATTTGGATGTACTTTCTTTGTATTTAGTGGAAAGTGTATCAAGCTAGGCATGCTTTCCCTAACATGTCAACAGGAAATCTTGTCTAGCTAGATGCACTTTATGTCCACCACCACTTAAAGTCTGCCAAAGTGCCCTGATCTTGAGAATCATGGGTACGTTTCAAGCACACCGAAGACTCTTTCAAGCACGCATCTGCTGAAATTGATTCTGCTGAAAGGCATTTTCATGCACAAAAGACCATTTTAATTATTATTAAATGAAAATGCATTTTGAAGCATGTTTTCCCTCTCTCATCATTCTTTTTTTGCTATTAAACTATCGAAGTATTCAATACTTACACATAAGTAGACTCATTCTTTTTTGAAGAGTTTCACTATGAATGTTGTCTGCATTTCTTTGGATAACCATTTGAAGAATTTTTTTTTCAAAATATTTAATTCATTTTAAATTGAAATGAGTTGACGAGTGAAATCCGTAATTTATTACGATGATCAAATTTACAATACGAACGTCGAAGTCATATTTACAGGAGCTCAATCTATGGAATTGGCTTTCAACCGTACCATTCAATTGCATGAGCTATGGACTAGAATGAGGAGGAAAGTTGGGGGCTCAAGTCGGGGAAGAATTTCAAGGTTGAAATGTATATATTTGGCATCAGTGGACCCCTTTAAGTATGAGTTATTTGATGCGAGGCGGTCATAGATTTGCACTACTCATGTGGAAATGCTATAATAGAGTTGTATGTTGAGTTTGTCGAGGTTGATGGAGCTGGTCCATCTTCAACCAATGTTGAGGCTAATGCAAGAACCGAAACAGAAGTAGAAAGTCCTACAACATAGTTATGTGATGTGTTCACTGCTTTGTTTTAAAGTTCCCATTATGATGTCCTTGAATCATCAATGGAAAGACATTCTTCAGTTTTTGGCACAAATTTCAACTTCGACGACCATTATTAATCAGGGTATGAGTGTAACCTAAACCTCAACACCCGGGCAAGACATTTAGTCAGTGCATTTGATTTTAATTTTGGTGGTTCAATGTCTTAGGGCGGAAGCATTTATACAAGCATGCCATCAACCTAGACCAGTTGGAAATTCGATGTAGATAATGATCGTAACATGGGGTATAGAAGAATTGATGATTTACTCCTATGTTCTGGTCCGGCGAGGGTACATCAAACCTTTTGGTTGAAGATAAAGATGAAGATGCAACTTAGGAAGAAAGTGCAAGCACAGACGAAAGGGTAGCAAATGTCATTCATGAATATGAATTGACCTCGATCCAATTCGAAAGTCTGGGCTAAATGGTTCGAAACTAGCACTTTTTTCTGAAGTAGAGCATGTTCCAACTGAGCCAGAACCTTGCGAGTCTAGCGATGACGATTCGAACAATGCTCCAAATCTAGATTTGCAATTCAGGGCATACGAATCTCTGACCCACATGTATAATGTCGACCTCTCTGTCGAGGCTAGTTTAAAGATCCTGTAGCTCCTGCACAAAAGACCTGGCAATGCAAGTTCATTATCAAATGTTTGGGAATTAGAATTTGGCATGGAATATCCCTCAAAAGATGTTTTTCTTGTTGCGCTAAAATGGTAAAGCTTCAAGAATAGTGTGAACTATCATGTCACAAAATCATGTTCGAAGAAATTTGAGGGAAAATGTACAATGCGCGACGTAAAATGCCCATGGAAAATCATGGCATCATTTCAGGAGAAAACAGGCTTGTGGACAATAAATAAGTATACCCATCCACATACTTGTGTTGCGGGAGGCGCATAATGCTATCACCTAATATTTCTATGTGACCTAACAAGGGTCTTCATTTTTGCCAATAATGTAACTTTGACTCGTACTTTGCAGATGTAAGTCAAGGTCATCTGAGGCTAGACTCTGACATGATATTTGACATAATTCTACCTATGGTGAAAGCAAGTCCCAGGTTTCCCATGCTGGTGTTGATTGCCAACTTTCGTAGCCAGTACGATTACACGACATCGTACTACAAGGCATGGGTCACAAAACTAAAGGCTATCGATATGTTGCATCACAAGTGGGATAGGTCATATAACGATTTGTGACAATAGTGCCAGGTATTGGATCAGGTTTGCAATAACTCAGGAGAAAAGACAGATAATTGGGATTTCTTCCTTAGTAGATTGCAGTGTCTTGTTTGCCCCTAGCCTGATGTATGTGTCATGTCCAACAACGAACTAGAATCTTGCTGCTATTGAACAACACGGTAGCCTTTTGGATCGCACACACCATAGGTACTGTATACAACATGTCGACTCCAATTACCATTCAAAATGGACTTCAAAAAGTGAAATATATCAAGTCATTGATCTGGGTATATAGTTTCCACTATTTCCACAATCATGGTATACCATATCTCGTTCATTGTTTGCATTCATGGGTATACTTTTCTCTACAGGGTACGAGCTCGTCCAACTTCATTTCCATGAAATGTTGGATAACTTATGTGCCGTCAATAGTTATGATGTGGCGCACCTCACTAACATACCCTTTAAACAATGGACATAATTGTATGATGGGAGTATACGATATGAGCACATGACAGCGAACCTAGCAGAATGCATCAATTCCATATTGAAGGGGACAAGTGATTTGTCAATAACCTTGATTGTCAAAGAAACATACTTTCACTTGGCAACCTTATTTCCAAAGCAAGCTGAGGCATATGTTGGATAGATAATAGGTGATCATGTTTGGTGCCAGGATATCATGAAAGAAATTAGACGAAATGTAGAGAGAGAAAACACTATGTATGTAGTATGTCACTTACGTCCAAACTTGGGATTTTTGGTCACGAAGTATGCTAGACCTGACCAAGACATGCCAGGGGCAACATACTGTGTTTACCTACCAGAAAGGACTTGTGATTTTAAGAGATTCCAGACACTTCGATTCCCATGTGCACATGCAATTGTTGCATGTACGAATGCACGAATACAATACACACCTTATATTAATGATATGTACAGACTGAAACACATGCACAATCTATGGAGGTCTAAATTTCTACCCATCCTAGATGAGAGAATGTGGTTGCCTCCTAGATGAGAGAATGTGGTTGCCAATGTCCAACGCCCGATTCGAGTTGGCACCGAATATCAAATTGTATCACCTCCCAAAAGGTTTTTCTACTTCTACTCAGATACTCACTAATATGGATGATCGGGAGATGGAAAATCAATAGAGGTATTTCATTCGTATTTGCTACCGCCTACTAACATTCCTATAGTGGAAAATTTTCCACTTTAAGCCCTACTTTAAGTTCCAATTAAAATTTCTCTCCTGATTGAACTCTTACCATTTTTCTAATTTAGTCCTTATATATTAATTAATCACTAATTCAATAAAATTACTAGTTTAAAATTCAATTCACTTCCTATATAACTCCGTAAATTTATGACTCCGATTTACAGAAACGAGGTCTTGAAACGATGTTTTCTGACACCACTAACTTTCGAGCCGTTACATATTTCATGTCAAATATTATATATGGAAAATATCGTACAATATAGATTAAAATTTACGACTCTGATTTATAGAAACGAGGTCTCGAAACAATGTTTTTCGACACTACTAACTTTCGAGCCGTTACATATTTCATGTCAAATATTATATATTGAAAATATCGTACAATATAGATTAAATTTAATAAAGACAATTATTATTTTCAACAAAAATATAAAAAAATGGATCATATTTTATAGATATCAATTATATTTACATCACAAAAAGTAAATGAAAAATATATCATCGACGTCGTCAGCCCGAATGTGTGCCACAAGGCAATACTGGTGGTTACGAGTAAGATTTCTACATACAACTTGAGGTGTCAGCTCCTCTTGGTCATGATCATTTTCTTCATCTTCTTCATCTTGACCTCGACCCCCGTATTCATTTTCATCTCGAACTTTATCTTCATCTTCATCTCTACCCCGCCTTCGTCTCTATCTCCTTTTTTCATAGTTGAGTGTGGTGTCATCCTAGCCTCTTATCGTGTGTCCTCTATTCTACAATAAGGTTATTAAAACAATGAGCCACCTTGATAAAATAATGACACGATAGGTGTTTTGGACACTTTCGGTGAATAACCGTGCAATGTTGCAAAAATCAGTTGTGCATAATATCCAGGAATCGTTATCGCTGCTGGATACGTCAGTATTGATGTCGGTATTGGTATCACCATTGGGGTATAATATGCTAGGGGCAGAGGTGTAGATGTAAGATGTTGCAGGAGGTGTAGATGTAAGATGTTACGGCGGGGCATGTGAAAAATACATGGGGTTAATAAAAGGAAAAAGACTATATGAAAGGAACTGACTGAGATGTTGTGCATACATTAGTGCTCCTTGTTGGGTTGGAGTTTAGAGAGTTCAACTATGATCAAACTTAATCACTTTAGTATTAAATTAATATAATATTTGTCAAGATAAATATTAGATTAAATTTAATATTAAATCTTATTAAAATAATAGAATGTTTGGTTGCTGCCGATTTGGTCCTCGGTCAGTGACGACCTAACCGGTCTGGTCCAGCCACCGAATGAACCATTGGCCCAGTTTCACATAATGGGCTCGATTCGACCAATTTTTGGGTTTCGGCCCAATTTACGATCCTAGGTCTAATTTTCAAGTTCAATTACCAATTAGGCCAAGTGTCTGACTTTAAAATTAACTTCCAAAAATATCATATTAATTTTAATTAATTTGATTAATTTAATTTTACTTGATCAAAATTAATTTTTCCAAAAATCACTTAGACTTTCCAAATTAATTTTTCAAGAAAATTCTTTAATCAAATTCTCAAGTTGAACAATTATCACGACCATCTAATTTAATTCCACATTGAATAAATCGAATCAATTAAATTATTCCCAAAGTCGTAGAATTTTCTTCTAATTCAAATGCAGTCCGATCGAGATTTTGTTGAACTAGTGGAGGAACCAACAAAACATATATAATTAGGATCTAGTGATTGCAATTAAGTCCAGAAGCATCATTTTGATGATTCGCAATTACTTAACGATCTCATGATGTGATGAAGTAATAAAATTGATCGTACCTGTAAACTAACTATTATAACGATAAAAGACAAGCGCACCTATCAAATAGTAGTATAGCTAGTGGCGAGACCTAAATATCGAATCCAAGGAACTAAAAGTACTAGTAATGGCTTCCTTCCTATTATCTAGCCTAAGAATAAAAAGGGGGTTTGTTTGTAAACTATCTAAACTAAACTAAAGAAACGACAAAGAGTAAATTGTGAGAGATTACTTTGGGAAAAACTGATTGATAAGGACAATACCTAAGGAAGAATCCACCTAGATTTCACTTATTATCTAACTCTGAACTAGATGATTTCTTCATTCGACTCGATCTGTAGAGATCCCTAAATTATGTTAATATCTCCGTCGAGAATAAGAACAACTAATCCTAGGTTGATTAATTGAAATCTCTTTCTAATTAAAACCCCTAGTCTTGCATTAACTCGATCTATGGATCCCCATATTAGATTTGACTCTAATTCGACAGATTTTCGCCGTCCTATGTTTAGGATTACGATCAACTCCGCTTAATTGTGTTGGTTCTACTCTTAAACAGGAACTTTTGCTCCTCTGCCTAAGCACATTCGACTTAAATTAATATCTCGGAAATATCAATTCAAGAATTAAAAAACACAATTAAGAGCAAGTCAAATATTTATCATATAGTTTAGATAACAATAACAACATTCATCTTAGGTTTCATCCCCCTTAGATATTTGGGGTTTTAGTTCATAATTATAAAAAGAAACATCTTAGAATAAAGAAAATAACAAAACATAAGAAAACCCAAAACTCCTGAAAGGATTGAAGGGAGATCCTCTGTCTTGATGTAGACCCTAGCTTCTGAGATGGATCAATCGGCTTTTCTTCGAGTAATTCCCTACCTTTAGCTCTCTGTCTTGGTGGGAATAATGCCCCTTTTGTAGTTGCTTCCTAGGGTCTTTATATAGAGTTTGAAGAGTCTTTCTTAGCCCCTAAGTAGCTTTTTCCTTGTGAAATTAAACTTCCTCACGATAGGGACACGTCCGTGTGCCACGCCCGTGTGATTCAATGCTAGGCTGTGTTCAAGCCTGTTAAAGTGGCACAGCCGTGTGGGTTGACTATGTGAATCAAATCTAGGCTGTGCTCGAGCCTATTTATGTGGCACGGTCGTGTGACACACCCGTGTGGTGAACTTCAGGCCGTGTTGATTCCTTGCTTTGGCCCATTTTCTCCGTTTTCGGCCTGTTTCTTGTTCTTTTCACTCTTCTAAGCTCACCTGAGTATAAAACATGAAATTAAAGGTTTAGGAGCATCAAATTCCACAAGTCAAGGAATAATTCATCCATAAATGTGCTAAGTGATCTCATGATGATAAAGTAATAAAAACTGATCTCACCTACAAACTAACTAATATCACGATAAAGGCAAGTGCACCTATCGAATAGTAGTATAGTTAGCGGCAAGACCAGAATATCGAATCCAAGGAACTAAAAGTACTAGTAATGACCTTCTTCCTATTATCCAGCCTGAAAATAAAGAGGTGGTTAGTGTAAACTAATTAATGCTGAACTAAACTAAGGATGTGACAAAGAGTAAATTGGGAAATTACTTTTGGGTAAACTGATTGATGAGGGCAATACCTAAGGAAGAATCCACCTAGACTTCACTTGTTATCTAACTCTGAACTAGACAATTTCTTCATTTAACTTGATTTGTAGAGATCCCTAAATTATGTTAATACCTCCATCGAGGATAAGAATAACTAATCCTAGGTTGATTAATTGAAATCTCTTTCTAATTAAAACCACTAGTCTTGCATTAACTCGATCTATGGTTCCCCATATTAGATTTGACTCTAATCCGGCAGATTTTCGTCGTCCTATGTCTAGGATTGTGATCAACTTCACTTAATTGTGTTGGATCTACTCCTATACAGGGAATTTTGCTCCTCTATATAAGCACATTCGACTTAAATTAATATATCAGAAATATCAATTCAAGAGTTAAAAACACAATTAAGAACAAATCAAATATTTATCATATAGTTCAGATAACAATAACAAGATTCGTCTTAGGTTTCATCCCCCTTAGATATTTGGGGTTTTAGTTCATAATTATAAAAAGAAACATCTCAGAATAAATAAAATAACAAAACATAAGAAAACCCAAAATTCTTGAAAGGATAGAAGGGAGATCCTCTGTCTTGATGTAGATCCTGGCTTCTGAGATGGATCAATCAGCTTTTCTTCGAGTAATTCCCTGCCTTTAACTCCCCGTCTTGGTAGGAATAATGTCCCCCTTGTAGTTGCCTCCTAGGGTCTTTATATTGAGTTTAAAATGTCTTTCTTAGCCCCTAAATAGCCTTTTCTAAGTGAAATTAAACTTCATCATGACAGGGACATGCCCATGTGCCACGCTCATGTGAGTCGATGTGGAGGCCGTGCTTGAGCCTGTTAAAGTGGCACGACCATGTGCCACGCCCGTGTGACAAACTTCCAAGCCATTTTGATTATTAATTTGGGCCAAATTTGCCCTTTTTACCCGTTCCTTGCTCTTTTCTCTTCCTTATGCTCTCTTAAGTATAAAACATGAAATTAAAGGATTAGGAACATGAAATTCCACAAATCAAGGAATAATTCATCCATAAATATGCTAAGCATGAGGTAAAAACATGTATAATTTACGGTTTATCAAATAACCCCACACTTAAGCCTTTGATTGTCCTCAAGCAAAATCTCAATTCACAATTAAAAACCATCCCTCTCAACTTATAATCCTTATCAATAAAGTTTCAAACTAATTCACAAGTAATCATACATTGAAAATTCAACTGAAAGAACATTAAAGTTTCAAACACTCTAAGTTGAGAATCTTATAATAGAAACATAGGTCTTCTCCCTTCTTCTAGGTAATTACCTTGAACTAAAAATCAACAAGAGTTCACATCCTCACTAAAGATTCACTCTATCCACTCGAAGGGTTTAGGGTTCAAAAATTAAGCACTCATTAGTCAACCTAAAAAGTTATTACCATAAGCTTGCAGGAAAATCAAATCTCCACCACTATATATTGGCATGATACATCGATCAAAAGGTCTTTCAAGGGTTGTAACGTGGCCTTAGTTAGGGGTGTGGTCACAAGCTGAAAAAGATGGTTAAAATTGAGATTGAACTGAAAAATCATCTAACTAGAAAAATCTCTATCACTGAAATATATTCCTAGAATAAAGCCTTTTGGATGAAATCGTTTAAGAACAAGAGCTCAAAAATTACATGGAAATATGCAAAACATTGAATTACAACTGGAATATACATAGTTTTTTTTTAAGAACAAATCAATAAATTGAATATTTATAAATTTTACAAACTGAAAAGGAGAACAAAGCTAGATAATTATTCAACTCAAATCTCGACAAAAATAGGGGTCAAAATAATTGAAGGGAATTCAACAAAAACTGGGTTATAGGTTAATATTGAGGATAAATCAAGTAATAGTTTGTTAGGATCAATGAGGTTCACTAGGGATTAATTTATTGAGGTAGGCTTTTATGGAGTAAGTGGGTTAAAACCTAGGTGCCTTTATCATTTTGGTATATCAAATCAACGATGTGGTCTCGACATGTATAATCGAAGCAAGTTCTAGAATAACAAATCAGCATTGACTCACTCAAAGCAACAATAAAAGTGAGCATGAAAGGATATATGCTCAAAAGGCTCAAAAATCTCACTAGAATTATGGCTTTTGATGTCAATCCTGCGAATTTTAAATTTCAAGATAACACTTAAAATTAGGGAAAACAACCTAGAAAAATTTAAATTCTCAAAAATTTCAACTTATCATGCTTGATTCTCTAATATCTTAGAGTTTAAATAATCAAAGCATAAGTACTTATGTCTTAATTCTTAACATATCAATAAAAATCATTAATCAATCAGAATTCATTTTAATAGGGGATTGAGAATAATGCAGAGAGTGAAAGTGAGAATTCGAAATTTGAGAACAATGTAAGTTAGTGGCAAAAATTTTTAAGGGTTTAAAGATAATATGAAGAATGAAAGTGAATTCCCCCCACACTTAAGATGTACATTGCCCTTAATGTACAAAGATACATTAGTAGCAATAGAAGCATAAAATCATAAGATACGGAGAGAAGTGAAACTCCCTGAATAATTGGATGAATTCCTTGAGTTGGAGGTGTGAAGATTTAGAAGAAAGGGTGTTGATCCACAATCTTTATGCCAAAAGTATATGATGATCGGTTCCGTGGTAGCTAGAGTTGTGATCGAGTAGGACATGGCAGTCATGGCAGGGTTTTCCCATTAGAGATGGATTTGAACTGTAAAGCTCCTTTGAAACTGCGATAGCATAAATAAGAATTTGGGGATTTAAGTTAAGCACAATTTGCTTGTTAGGAAATGACCGATATAAAATATTTAAAATGAAATAAAATAAGTTCTTAGAGTACTAAAATTCAAATAACGCAAGAGATAAGATTCAAATGAAATAAAAGGAAAAATAAAAATAAAAAGGAAAATAAAGAATAAGATAAGAGGACTCGTGAGTCCTAATCTTCAGATGGCTTGTGGGGTGGGGACGGTAGTGCGAGGTGAAGGTGCTGATAAATCTGAGGTAAAGTAGCATCAATGTGATCAAAGTGCTGAAAACATTGTTGCTGGAATTGGGCGAACTGTTCAGAAGTGACATAGCCTGAAGCTGCCGCATGAACTAGGCGGCGAGTAGGTGGTGGCTCAGTCGGTGCCTCCTCTTATGGTGGGACATCATCAGGAATGTCCGTTGGGTCCTCTTGTTTGGCACCCTGGAATAGACGGCATTGTGGAGGATCGGTCCCATGTCGGCGCTGAATCATCCTCATGTGAAGCATGCTCTAGATGCCCTGCGGGGACATCTGGCCGATGAGGGTGTAGGAGGATGTTTGGGCCTCTGTGTTGAGGAGGCCAAAGTAGCGGGCCAGGCGGGTTACGTAGAGCCCATTGAGATCACACCCCTCTGGTGCCGTTCTGTCTGGTGCTAGATGGCATGTGCGATGAAGTATGCAAGATCGAGCATGTGCCCGTGCAACATGCTCCACAAGAAATAGGCGTCGTGGGTGTTGACGACACCGGTGCTCTCACGTCTGCCCGTCAATGTATGTGCGAGGAGGGCGTGTAAGTACGTCAGAGATGGGGCGAATGTAACATTCTGAATTTGGGCCTAGAAGAATTGGGTTTTGAGTCTGGATTCGAATAAAAGAAAACCGGAATAAATTGAGAAGTTTTAAATATTATTGTTTAAAAAAAACATTTTTGAATTAAATCACTATTAGAAAATTCTTGCTGTATTTATTATTACTGATATTTTAAATTCTTACTGTATCTATTGATGTTTTTAAACTTTTATGAAAATTATAAATTATTTTTATTATTATTATCAGCATCATTATACTTATTAGATACAAATATGTTTATAAAATTATTGTTGTTAATTTAGTGTTTAAATTAAAATATTATTAGAAAATTTTACTGTATTTATTTTTACTGATATTTTAAAAATAATAATTATTATTAGGAAAAAAAATTATTGTATTTGAAATTTATATAAAAATACATTTATAAAATTATTATTGTTATTAATTTTATTACTTATATAAAAATATTTATGCAATTATAACTAATTTGGTGTTTAAAATTGGTTTTTAAATAAATTTGGAAGTATTTATATTGCAGGAAAATTTTGGTCCAATCCAAGACTTTAGCAAATAAATTAGTTTTTGTTTGTTAGGGGAACTGGTCAATAAGGCTTTTAAAATAAATTGTGCAAGATTAAGGGAACGTGCCTGGCTCAGTGGCTAAGCTCGCTAGGAGGATGTGGGAGTGCCTGGGTTCAAGGCACGGTGGGTGCAAAGTTGCTTTTTATTTTAGTAGTCAGGTTGCAGCTAGAAAAGGGTTAAAAAAAGTTGCTGGTGGATTATACCACAAAAATGCTTGTGGCGCAGTGGCAGCAGGGTGCTAGGAGTTCCACCCGAGCATGGGTTCGAGTCTAGGCACTGGCAGAATATGGATTTTATTTTTAAAGAAGCGGGAACTGCAGCAGGTAAGGTTTAAAGGTGAACGCGGCGCTATTATATCAAAGAAGAATGCGCGTCCTGGTGGTCAGCAGTGTGCTGGGCAACCTGGAGGTTCTGGGTTCGAGCAGCATCCCGCGCAGGAAAGGATCATTTTTGCTGGGTGCGCGCAGAAGGAGTCGTGCGGGACTGGGGCGCTTCCCAGCAGCAGATGCAAGCGGTGGGGGCTGTTATCAAGCGGTGGAAAAGTTTGAATTCCATTCAAACTTTGTTTTTGTTTTTTTTTTTAGCTAAAATTAACGGATTGAAAGCAATTCAAATCTGTTTTGAATTTAAATTCAATGATAGCAAAATTCAAGGAGCAAATCGTGGAAGTAGAAGGTTAAAATCATGGTTTTTGTTTTTTGAAAAGAATTCGGCTATGGCAAAATTTCGGCCATTATTCCCTTCTTTATTTTGGTTGGGGTATCTTGAGTATTAGTGGATCCCTGTTTATTCAATTGGTTTTTCTTATTATTTTTAGCTTCTTTTATTTTGCTCATCTCCTTTTCTCTAATTCTTTTATGCATACTCTTAATCTTTTCTTCTATTTTACACTCTTTCTTTTGCCTTTCTCTTCTCCAATTTGTGAATCTTTTCTACTCTCTTTCGAGCCAATTCACCTCTTCTCTTCGTATTCTTAAACTTCTTTCTCTACCGACCATCCACGTTAGTTTCTTAAACTGAATAGGCATATTTTAAATTGAATTCAAGAGTCGGAACTGGTCTCTACTGGTGTCTTGGAATTAGATCTACAATAGATCTGGAAAAAGGTGGCGCTTGGGAACGTTTTAGCAAATAGATCTTTGCAAAGAAGGTGATCTAGCGAGGAACTGAAGGAATCTATTCAACCAGATCTAGATCTAGTAGATCCAAATCGATAGAGGAGAAATCGCATAGGAGATCTCGTCAACGTTTCGACATAAATCAGGTGTGTATCGAATCCTTTCCTTAGTCTAATTCGGCAAAGGCCAATTAACCGAAAAGTTGATATTATATGGGCTTGTGAGTGTGCGAATGCTCACAAGATGACTGGAAAATCGTGGGATCTGTAACCATAACTGGTAAGTTGGTTGAGTGTGCAGTTTCGTGCACTTTGGTAAGTTAGGCCTCGATGGGTCGAATGAGGGCCCAATGGGCTTTTGGGCCCATTAGGTAAAAATAGGTAATAAGTATGTTCTGTTAGATTGTAGGATTGAAACTGCTAAAATCGGTAACTGAATATGAAACTTGGACAAAATGGGCTTAATTTACTAATAGGTGCTATAGGGCCCATTAGGGGTTTTAGGGCCCAGTAACTGGAACTTGTTAAAAACTGTTAAATTGACTGCTAAGATGGAAATAATGATTGTTAGTGACTGTAACATGCTTGAAACTTGTGATAATAGTGTAAATGACTAAAATACCCTTTAGGGTACGAAATTACCATTTTACCCCTAGGTGTAAAATGACCATTATACCTCTAGGGCTGAATCTGAATGAATTGCATGATTTACTATTCTTGTTTACTGTATGCCATATCATGATATCTGTTGCATGGGGTTTGGGTTTATGATGGAGGAAGCGTTTTGGCAGCCTCGCTGCAATCTGGTGGCCTCGCCACATATATATATATCTGTTCTGGTGGCCTTGCCACATATATCTGTTCTGGTGGCCTCGCCACATATATCTGTATCTGGTGACTCTGTCACAATATCTGTTCTGGCAGCCTCGCTGCAAATTCTGTGGTGTGTAGCGATTGGGTGGGTCGAGTAGCTTCCCCACATGGTGTGATGGTTGGTACGGGTGGTGTGTAGCGGTTGGATGAGTTGAGTAGTCTCCCCACATGGATCATGGGCTTGCATTCATGCATTGTTATCATTAATACTGTTCTGTTACCGTAATGGGCCTATGGGCCGTACTGCTATCTGAAAAGGGCTAAGGCCCAGTTTACTGTTATCTGAATAAGGCTTCGGCCTAGTATCTGACTGAGATTGGGTTAGGCTTAGGCCCAATGGGCTTGAGTTGACTTGGGCTTTGGATGGGCTTTTGTACACACTGAGTTTTCCAAACTCACCCCTTTTTCCTTCCATCCTTGCAGGTGAGCCTTAGATTGGTGGACTTGGAGCTGGGAGGGATTCAGAGTGGCCACATGGACTGGACCAATGGTTTTTAATTAAGTTAACTATTTCAATCTAATCTTAGTTATTTTTATTTTGATTTTGGGTTTGTAATAAGGGCTTCTTTAATTATTTTTATTTTGGCTTTTTAATCATTACTTATTTAAATTGACTTTAGCTTAAGTAGGATATTATTTAAATCAATTTGAAAATGAATGATTTTAAGATGCGGTTTTTATAAAAGCTACTTGTTTTCAAAATATCTCGATAAGTAGAGCAAAGCTTCCGCAACGTAAATGATTTCACAAATATATATCTTCAATACGTTTAAACTTAATTTGTTCGTAGACAAATCACAAGATTAAAGTGTGGCAATGGATGTGTGCATGTCTAGGAGTGGATCTAGGAAGAGCTTGGTACTTAAGCAGTCTAAATGACTCACCTCCTCTTCTCTTGAATCCTACTTGGTGCATAGTATCCATTCACTTTCAGTCATGACAAAGAGGATCTGATTTCCTGATAACTTAAACTCTTTTTAAAATAACATATTTTCCGCAAGTATAGATGTTTACGAGTTTCCAAAATTTCCCATAAGATTTAATAAGGTTGTTTACAATGTTTTGATTATTACAATGTATCACGTTTTGATAAAGCTAAGGTTTTATGCAAATTTTCCGATAAAAGTTTCTAAACATTACGAAGGGTTTTCAATGAAAACATGGTTTTCGAAAAACACTTCAATGTGACACACCAGACTTGGCCGTAATGTCTGGGTCGGGTTTGGGGTGTTATAGAGAAAGCCGTCGTCTTAGAGCGACTGGGGTCTTATGTGGCCGAAACAGAAACCAAGGCCTGCCAACATTTAGACGGTGAGAAGTGGATGTGGTGGTAGAGCTCGGAAAGGTCTTTCTCCTCCAAAAACTACTCGGTGTATAGGCCCAGTGCTGTACCGAACTCCGGTACACTAAGTTGTCGAACTAGGCCTCCTAGACGAAATTGGATCGTCCCTGGGTCATCGTGTAGGGCCATGACTGTTTGGAGGTGAAACGTGGAGCAGAGCTCTAGGGTGAGCTCGAGATAGGTGGGCTCAACAATTTGGAAAAACTGGTCCCATGGATCCGTTGTCAACAAGGCTCGTATGGCGTCTGCTAATTGGACGCGTTCTAGTGCGGCCCTGTAATATCCCAAATTAGGGCCTAATCGGAATAGTGGTTTTGTGACCACAAATCTGAGATAGAAATAATTATTTTATAATTATTTTAAGGTTTATGATATGATTGCATGATTGTGTGAAAATTTCGTGAAGAAATTCTATGCATAAAGTGTTTAATTGGAAATTAGGGACTAAATCGAATAAGTTGCAAAACTTGCATTCTAGAAGCTTTTAGTATGAAATTGCTTTGGAATATTAATTAGGAGGTCTTAAATAGTAATTTGACCAATTTCTAAAATTTTGGACAAAAATAGGCTTGTACATGAAAATTTTCAAAGAAAGGCATTAAGGGCATTTTTGTCAAATGATAAAAATAGTCATTAAAAAGGGAAAAATAACACAAAAATAGAGTCATCTTCTCCATGGGGCTGTCGAATTTTATTTGTCACCATAGCTAGGGTTTTCAACATTTCAAGCCTTGATTGTAAGTGATTTCTATGCCAGTTTTTAATGTTCTTTTCGATTTTACAATCTAAAAAGCCTATTCTATCATTTTTTAGCAATATTTTAAGCTAAGATGCATGTATGAAAATTTACCCATATGTGACATAATTGTATTTTGATGAATAATGAAGGAATATGATGGTTTGGTGTGTGTTTAACAATTTATACCTAGTAGTTTTATGTGAAAACACCTAAAAGGGGACTTAATTGTAAAAAAGGTAAAATTGGTGGTAAAAATCTGATTTTTATGTGAAATATGGGCTGTTATGGACACTAGGAGATTCGGCTATGCCTAGATGTCATGGGAAATGCATGTAACTCATTGTACAAACTTAAGGACTCAATTGTAAATAATTGAAAAGCTAGGGGTAAAATGGTAATTTTATCCAAGCTCGTATTATGGACTGTTTTGATGAATGTGTGTATTGAATAAATTAATTTGGCATTCTAGATCAAGAGAAACGAGATTTGCGTCACGATCGAGGGAAAAGTAAGGTTTACGAGGAATAGGCTCGATTCCTAACATTTTGTACCGAGGTAAGTTCATGTTTAAATGTGGTAACATAATTGTTATTTTAAGTAATTCAATGTTATATATATATATATATATATATGTATGATATGATGTTTATTATCATGAAATATTATGCTTTGTTAAATATTATTTAGTAATATGCAAATTATGTGAGCTACTTGATAAATATGAAATGCTATCAAGTATCGGTTCCGACATTCCGTGGAAGACGACAAAAATGTGTTCAACGGGTGATTCTTAAGTGAATAAGGAGAATACCTAAATGAAAGTGATATGTTGGTAAGTGTGGTGAATGAGAAAAATTGGACAGGTATGGGTTTAAACCCTCGGGTTGAGAACTTGGTATGATGAATGGCTTTGTGATATTTATGCAATTGATGTTTTATGTTGGATTTCATGATTATGTTACTTGCTATTTGCATATGAATTTACTAAGCATTTATGCTTACTTCCTCCCTTCTACTCTTTGTAGTTTTGACAAGCCAGTTTGGAAATCAGGAAAAAGGTCGAAGGCTCGCTCGCACTATCAGTGGACTATTTTGGCATAGTGGCTTGTATATTTTGAGTATGGCATGTATAGCATTATAATCATTTTGTGTATATAATCTTATGATATGGCTATTGAGTGGTAAAGAAAACGTCCAATGGCTAATCATGATCATATTTGGTGTTATGTATGTTTAATATGATACCTAATCAATGGAAATGCATAAAAAGGTGGAAGTTGTTATAAAACAGTATCATACAGCAGCAATGATGTGAGTTTAAAAAATCACTAAAAATAGTAGAGACAGAATTAGTTGGTGAATAAAATATTAAATTGAATCTTATTGTGTCTATTTTCATATGGAAGAAACAAAACAGGTAAAGAAGTTGTATTTTAGAAGATATTTGAGTTTTGGTGGAATAGGGTCAGAGCGATTTTTGAATCCTCTATTCTAAATTTAGAAATTCACTAAAAATTATAAAAAAATAATTAGCAGCCATGATATATATGTTCAGATTCCTTATTGAGTCTACTTTTAAGGAAAATAAACAGCATAGTCATCTGAATTCTGTATAGAGAGAAAAGTGATTCATAATGGACAGAGGTCAAAGTAGTCAAATACTAAAACAGGGGAAACTTTAACTAATAAACTGTAGTAATTGGCCCAACCAAAAATTCTGGAAAAAAATTAGTAGATAGATATATGAGTCTAGTTTTAGGGAAAATTTATGGATTTGAATTTTGAGTTTCGTAACTCGAGATATGATTTTTTTTTGCGACTGTGATGCAGATGAATAGCTTATTCCAAAAAGTAAAATAAATGGTTTGAAAATTGTTTTAAGTGATAAATTAAGTTTATTAACACCTCAAACTCGACTCTGGCTACGGTCTCGGGTTTGGGGGCGTTACAGGGCCAATCGATGTATCTTCCCACTTTGAGTGGTCTCGCTCTTAGAATTTGAAACAGTTTCTCTTGGGAACTTTGCGGAAATTGGAGGAAGGGATGTCGAATCTCAGCGGTGGGTTTGGAAGAGGAACCACTGGGTCCCTTTCGCTTTTTGGAAGCAGGGACGACAGCTTTTTTCCCTCTAGATGACGACATGATTCCTGAGATTAAAACAAAAAATAAAAATTGGCATGTATTAGTCATAACTAAGTGATAACTAATGATAATCGAGACTAAATTATTCGATCAAGTACTAATACCTATTTCAATGCACAAGTTAATATTAGGAAAGCAATTTGTTATTTGATTTATCTAAGCATAGAATTGAATAGAATGTAAGTGTTAAATAGAAAAATGCACTAAGAGCTAATTGCCTAAGATAACTAAAGATGGCAACAAGAGAATGATTCAAAATGTCATGATATTATCAAAGTCAAAGATCATTAGAAATGCATGGTAGCAACTAATCATTTGAGAATAAAGAAAACATGGATGTATGAATAGAGGAATAAAAATAATTAGAAACTAACTGAAATAAAAAAAATTGAGAGTTTAATAACAAAAAAAGAGAAAAGGGAACCGAATGGGCAGTTGTAGGGGCCGGAGCACGGTCGTGGTGGTGCTTGTACAAGCATAGAGGCGTGGCTTTGTTCGACGGAGGCGCTAGGGAAGGCTGGTATAGGCTGTGGGTGAAGGAGGAGATTAGGGTTTAAGTGGAGAAGAAGATGAATAGTAAGGGTTTTATATAGGAATTAGGGCATACGGACGTGCCACACGCCCTTGTGAATCGTTTTTAGCCCGTGTGGTTCGAAATTTCAGGATTTTGGTGCGCTTGGGTCGTGACACATGCCCGTGTTCCTAGGACGTGTTGAGGCACACGGCCATGTCGCATGGCCGTGTCCTTCGATGTTTGCTTCTCCTACACCTGTGTAGGGGGTCACACACCCATGTATGGTTTGGCAGGTTCAACCACGGGGTTAGGACACAGGCGTGTCGCACGCCTGTGTTAAATTAATAGGATTGACCATAGCCTTGAGACACGGGCATGTCGCACTCCCGTGTTGATTTGTCAGGATTGGCCATGGCCACCTCGCACGGCCATAGCTAGTTATCATAGCCCGTGTTTTGGGAAAATTTTACCCCACTCATACATGGCAGTATTGCACGGCCGTGTCTTTGCCCATGGTGTCCACACGGTCTTAGGCACGCCCGTGGGCATGGCCGTGTCGCTCAAAAAACCTACATTCAAAGGGTTAGTTGATGTATTAGAGAGCTTAAAATAATTTTACTACGTCAGGGCTTAAGTTGCCTCCCGAGAAGCGCTTGTTGATAGTCTAAGCTTGACTTTTCTCAAGCTTGTTCGGTCACGATGGTTTAAAGAGTTAAAACTCTTCTATCTTGCTTTCAACTTTATAAGGTTTGAGTCGAGTATTATTTACCTTAAAAGTGCCGAGTGTCTTGTATGTTATCTTGACTGTACCATAAGGAAAGATTTTCATTACCGTGAAGGGAGGTATGTCACCTGTATGAAGTTTTGCATTTGAAATTTGAGGATCTTCCTCCTCTAAGAATAGCTTATCCCCTATCTTAAATTGATTCGTTTTTACCTTAGGGTCGTCTTAATGATGCTCTAGGTTGGTGTGGCATAATTTGGGCTTTTCTTGTTGATAGTTCAGCTACTCATCTAGTTCCTCAATCTAAAGCATTCATTTTTTATGTACGTTTCCCTTGGATGGACTCATCTGTGGTTGGGTCACCCTTATGTGAAGTGTATCCTGCGAAGAAAGTTGGATGGTGAAATCATTCTTATTACAAGGACTCATAACAATATTTTTATCATCAACAATCTTATTCGAGTTTCAGGCTTGTAAAGTAACTTTGTCATTACCTACACGAAGTGTAAGCTCGCCTGTGCCTATATCAATTATTGTTCTAGCAGTTGCTAAAAAGGGTTGCCCTAAAATTAAGGGCACATTGATATCCTCATCAATGTCTAGAACAACAAAGTCTACTGGGAATATAAATTTATCAATTTTGACAAGCACATCTTTATTTATGCCCTTAGGAAATCTAATGGTTTTTTCAGCCAATTGGATGCTCATCTTAGTTTGTTTAGGTTTCCCAAGACCTAGTTGTTTAAAAAATTTATAAGGCATTACATTAATACTAGCTCCTAAATCAGCTAAAGCATTTTTGACGTCTAAACTACCAAGTAAACAAGGAATTGTAAAACTCCCTGGATCTTTTAGTTTGTTGGGCAGCTTATTCTGTAAAATAGCTGAGCACACTGCATTCAGTTCCACATGAGATGTCTCATCTATTTTCGTTTATTCGTCAGTAGCTCTCTTAAAAACTTAACGGCATTTGGCATCTGTGAAAGAGCCTCAATAAATGGTAAGTTAATATGTAATTTCTTTAAGAGTTTCAGGAATTTACCAAATTGTTCGTCTGTATGATCTTTTCTTAGCGCATTTGGGTATAGGATACGAGGCTTATACTTTTTGACAATTACTTCTTTGGGACTTACCTCATCCTTACCTTTACTTACCATAGTTTCTTGGCTCTCTGTGGTTTTGGCTAACCATCTTTTATCAATCGTGTCGATGGCATGGAGTTGTTCCTTAGGGTTAGTTTCAGTGCTGCTCGGTAAACCTCCTTGTGGTCGTTTAGAAATTAACTTAGTGACCTGGCCTATTTGAGTTTCAAGCCCTTGAATGGATGCTTGCTGGTTCTTAAGTGCCGTTTCGGTGTTCTGGAATGGGTTTTTGACACCACGATAAATTTTGTGAGCATCTCCTCAAGGTTCAGCTTTTTCTCTCGTTGGAACGGTGGTTGTTGAAATCCCGGAGCAGGTGGTTGCCTTTGATTTCCTTGTCCTCCCCATGAGAAATTTGGGTGGTGCCTCCAACCTGCATTGTAAGTATTACTATAAGGGTTATTTTGGGATCTAGAATTATTACCCATATAGTTGGCTTGCTCGGTTTCCATGCCATGTCCATAGGAGGAGTAATCGGGATTGTATATATTTCCTTGGTTTGAGTCACATTGCATCACTGGGTGTACCTGCGTAGAACCAAAAAAATTATCAATCATTTTATTAAGAAGTTCTACCAGATTAGAAAGCATGGTGACTACATCAATATTAAAAACTCTGGTAGCTTTCTGTGGCTTTGTCCTCATGACTTGCCACTAATAGTTATTCAGTGACATCTCTTCTATAAACTCGTAAGCTACTTCTAGTGTTTTGTTGTTGATCGTTCCACCAGTGGCTGCATCGATCATTTGCCTTGTTGAAGGATTTAAACTGTTGTGAAAGGTTTGAACTTGTAACCATAGAGGTAACCCATGGTGAGGGCACCTTCTTAATAGGTCCTTGTATCTCTCCCAAGCATCATAAAGTGTTTCTAAATCCATCTGCACAAAAGAAGAGATATCATTCCTTAATTTTGCCATTTTAGCCAGCGAAAAATATTTGAGCAAAATTTTTTCGGTCATTTGTTCCTATGTAGTGATAGACCCTCGTTGTAAAGAATTTAACCACTGTTTAGCTTTATTTCTCAAGGAGAATGGGAATAACCGAAGACGAATGGCATCATCAGAAATGCCATTTATTTTAAATGCGTCGTAGAATTCCAAGAAATTGGCTAAATGAGTGTTAGGATCCTCATCCTGCAAACCATCAAACTGAACAAACTGTTGTATCATCTGAATAGTGTTAGGTTTCAGTTCAAATTTATTTGCAGCAATAGTGGGCCTATACTAGATTTAGTACCAGCCAAATTGGGTTTAGCATAATCATACATAGTACGAGGAACAGGATTCTGCTCAACAGGATTTGCGGCTACTATAGGAGGTAGCTGATTATCGTGATTTGCCTCCATCTCTACAGTAGGTTCAGGTTCTTCTTCTTGACTTTGTTCTGGATATTGCAAGCTTCTTCTTATCTCTCTACGAGTTCTACGAACTGTAGCTTCTAAATCGTCTTCAAACAATAATGGTCCTCCTGGGTTTCTTCTAGTCATAAACTAGAGATACCTAAAAGGAAAAGGTAAAAAGAAAATTAAAAACCTAAAAAAACAGAAAATAATTTGCAATAAAATTAAAAATAGCTAAAGTAATAGGAATCGAGTGTTCCTAATATCTTAGTTCCTTGACAACAGCTCCAAAAACTTGATCTCGTGATGATGAAGTAATAAAAACTGATCGCACATATAAACTAACTAATATCACGACAAAGGCAAGTGCACCTATCGAATAGTAGTATAGTTAGCGGCAAGACCGGAATATCGAATCCAAGGAACTAAAAGTACTAGTAATGACCTTCTTCCTATTATCTAGCCTAAAAATAAAAAGGTGATTTGTGTAAACTAATTAATGTTGAACTAAACTAAGGATGTGACAAAGAGTAAATTGGGAAATTGCTTTTGGGTAAACTGATTGATGAGGGCAATACCTAAGGAAGAATCCACCTAGACTTCACTTGTTATCTAACTCTGAACTAGACGATTTCTTCATTCGACTTGATCCGTAGAGATCCCTAAATTATGTTAATACCTCTGTCGAGGATAAGAACAACTAATCCTAGGTTGATTAATTGAAATCTCTTTCTAATTAAAATCCCTAGTCTTGCATTAACTCGATCTATGGTTCCCCATATTAGATTTGACTCTAATCCGGTAGATTTTCATTGTCCTATGTCTAGGATTGCAATCAACTCCGCTTAATTGTATTGGATTTACTCCTATACAGGGACTTTTGCTCCTCTGTATAAGCACATATGACTTAAATTAATATCCCATAAATATCAATTCAAGAGTTAAAAATACAATTAAGAACAAATCAAATATTTATCATATATTTCAGATAATAATAACAAGATTCGTCTTAGGTTTCATCCCCCTTAGATATTTGGGGTTTTAGTTCATAATTATAAAAAGAAACATCTCAGAATAAATAAAATAACAAAACATAAGAAAACCCAAAATTCCTAAAAGGATAGAAGAGAGATCCTCTGTCTTGATGTAGATCCTGGCTTCTAAGATGGATCAATCGACTTTCCTTCGAGTAATTCCCTGCCTTTAACTCCCCGTCTTGGCAGGAATAATGTTCCCCTTGTAGTTACCTCCTAGGGTCTTTATATAGAGTTTGGAGAGTCTTTCGTAGCCCCTAAGTAGCTTTTTCCTCGTGAAATTGAACTTTCTCACGACAGGGACACGTCCGTGTGCCACGCCCGTGTGATTCGATGCTAGGCCATGTTCAAGCCTATTAAAGTGGCACGTCCGTATGGGTTGCCCGTGTGAATTGAATCTAGGCCGTGCTCGAGCCTGTTTATGTGGCACGGCTGTGTGACATGTCTGTGTGGTGAACTCTAGGCTATGTTGATTCATTTCTTTGGCCCATTTTCTCCGTTTTCGGCCTATTTCTTGTTCTTTTCACTCCCCTAAGCTCACCTGAGTATAAAACATGAAATTAAAGGTTTAGGAGCATCAAATTCCACAAATTAAGGAATAATTCATCCATAAATGTGCTAAGCATGAGGTAAAAATATGTATAATTACGATTTATCACTTAATCATGGAGTCAGTCCACAAAAAGTACCATGATTGAAAACTCCTTATTGTATACTCTTTACATTGATGCCTCGAGACATAAACATTGATGTCCAGGAAACAAACGAAGGATCTGACTAAGGCAAGTGCACCTATCAATTAATAGTATAGCTATGGTGAGCATAAATATCATTCTCACGAAGACTAAAAGTACTAGTAATTACTACCTTTTTATTATTTAACCGATAAATTTGAATTGATTGAAAATTAAAATTAAATTAATTAATTAACTAACGAATACGACAAAGAACAATTCAGGAAAATAAATGATTAACAACCAAGAAGTAAAATAATACCTAGGAAAGAATTCACATAGATTTCATCTGTCACTATTAATCTAAATTACGTAATTTCTTCACTTAGTATCTTGATCGATGGAAATCCTTAAATTATGCTAATATCTCTCTTCAAGAATAAGAGCAACGGACTCTAGGTTGATTAATTGAATTTTTTTTCTAATTAAAACCCCTATTATCCCATTAAATTGATCTACAGATTCCCTTATTAGATTTGACTCTAATCGAGTAGATTATGTCATCCTATTTCTAGTATTACCCAAAACTCCACTCAATTACGGTAAATCTACTCTTAAACAGGATCTAGTCCTCCTCTAATTTAAGCACATCAAAATAGTCTAGAAATATTAAACCAAGAATTAAGCACACATAATTAAGAACAAGATCTAAGTATTTATTGCGTAAAATAAAATTTAAAAGACATAATTTATCATATGGTTCATCTCCCCTAGGTATTTAGAAAATTAGTTCATGCTAGCAAATCAAAACATCCCAAAGACAATATATCTGAAAGAAATAAAGAAACTCATTATAATTCTCATGAGAAATCAATTGGCAGTCTTCAATCTTGACGGAGATCTACTTCAGAATCTGCTTCAATGGTGTTTTACAAGTTATTTACTTGAGTATTCTATGATGGCTCTTTCCTATCTTCTTATTTTTGTCATATATAGGTCTCAGAATGCCTGAAAACCCTTAAAAATCACGTTTTTCTACTGCTTTGAGTGAAATTCTTGAAACTGACACAGCCTACCACATGGCTGTGCAGCAGCCTGTCTGAAATGGTCCAGCTCATGCGGCTCTTGTAACTTGCTCCAATTTTTCATTTTTCGCTCGTTCTGCTCCCAAATGCTCTCCTAAGTATAAAAACATGAATAAGCATAAAATTCACAATTTAGATCGAATAATCACCCATAAATGTATTAAGAATGAGATTAATACATGTTACTTTTAGCACCTATCAAACATGCAGACTGCATTAAATGCACGAATTCAATACTCTCAATGGCCAGAAATTCCCTCCAACGGCTTCAGACATCTAAAAATCAATGAGAGGATGTAAATATGATCCAAGGACACTCAAATGAATATAAGAAAAAGCTTACAAAGATCAATAACAAAAATCCAATCATTTGACCTTGTTATTTTTATTTTCACTTGTAAATATTTGTGGGTTCAATTCTTATTCATTCTTTCAAGTATTATTTTGTAATTGTGAGAGCTTTATCATTGTATGTCTACCTTCTACAGGTGCTTATTCATTCTCAATTGTATTTCTCAAATTTGTGAGAGGTTACTTTAAGGTTTTGGGTAGAAAATCGGGGAAGTAACTTTATCTTGCCTAATTGAAATGATAGTATTGTAAAGGTTAAAATTTTTCCTTAAAAGGTTTCAAATTAGTAAATTTGAAAAATCCACAGTGATGGTAAGCTAAGGTAATGATGTAGACAATTGGAGCTAAACCATTCTAAATCTTTTTTGTCATTTTTATTGTGCTCCTTATTTAAAATTTTTTTAAACACCAATTCACCTCCGTCTTGGTGTACATTGATTATAATACCAGCATTTGAATGGAATAACATTACCTTAATTTGAATTTTTATATGTGTACTGCACACTTACACAACATGAACAAACAAAAATGGACTACTTAATAAATAGTAGCATCTCTAAGTAATAAAGAGTTGAATATAAAGCAACACAAAGGTAAAGTTCAGTAATTTATAAGACTAATGCTACAAATAGGGGCAAGAATTTAAATGAATCAATGAAAAATTTTTTGAGTTAGTTGAGTTGATAAGTCCTATTTTATCTTTTATCATCTAGACTCAATTTGAAATTTTTTTGATTCGAGTCAAGTCAAATCAAGTGAATTTTTTAAGTTAAATTAAAAAAAACTTAAACATGTAAAAAATTAAATCTTGTTAGAGCACATAAATTTGAAATCATATATATATGAAAACTCTTTTAAAATAAAAAAAATATTTCAGTTTGATAACCTTGAATTGATAATTACTTATTCAGGTTCTCAAAATTATTATTTTGGAAAATTCTTAAATATTTTAATTTGGTTTTTTTTAATTTTTAAAAAAATTATGAAAAACTGGTATTTTTATAAATATTTTGAGTTTTAATTTTTTTAAATTTTTGGAAATCATTTTGAAGTATTTTGTTATTTTTTTTTTGTTGAAAGAGACTAATCTGCTTATTTTCAAAATTGACAAGAATCAAAGGGGTATTTATACCAATCTGTCATTTGAGTTATTCAAATTATAAAATTTAACTTAACTTGAACTCAAAAAATCAAATTAGTTACTCGAGTTGTCTCGAAAAAATCGAATAACTCGATTCAATTAACTAAAAAATTCAAGTTTTTTTCGATTTTTTCAAGTTGAATCAAGTTTTGCTCACCCTTAAATATAAATGCTAAACATCTATGAATGACATAGAAATGACTCAGGATATTAAAAAAATGTTAGAATATTTGGATGACTGGTGCTTGTGTGTTTTATTCATATTGACACTATAGTAAATTGGTCATTTAGAGGCATTTCAAAATGGTGGTTATAGGGAAAAACATTGAAACATTTTATATACAACAATATTTATAGACATAAACGCCACAATATCCTAATTTCCAACTTACCATTGTAACGCATGGCTTGTGCAAGTATACATAGTCGTTATCAAGTAATAAGTAAAAGAGTTATCATCTCCACATGAACAATGTATGTTAATCAATTAATTGTAAAATTAAAGTTCACAAGTTGGTGATAAAAACACAATATTTTGAGTGATGGATGTAAAGAATAATTAACTAGATGCAATATGATCCCTAATGCAATTTATCTTAAGTATGATAACTAACTAAAATGTATAAGATGAGTTTAGCAACATAAACACAAACTTCAACAATAATAACATGCATACGCTAGAATAATCATATTCATCAACTCAGCTCATTTTTATCATGCTTAACAGTGTTCAAAAAATATTCCATGGCAACTCGATCTTTCATGAGCTTGAAACCAAATTAAGTCCTTTCGGAATATTTTACTTAGTAAAACATGCATACTACCATGATCATATTAAACTAAGGGTTTCTTAGAATTCATGTGAAGTAACAAGGACTGGGTCGGTTTGAAACAATTTAATCACATGAACCTAAAAGTTATGCAAGGTAATAGAGCTCCACCAAGTTATTACGAACCTTCAATTTATTCTGGGTCAGATATAAATTAAGCATGCCCCTTCCAATTATTATGTCCATTAATCATCATCTAGGCCAGATTAAGCAATTAATTCTAATGCATTCAATCATATTTTAATGAATGAAATACATGCATGATTTTAACTGGACGCATGAATGAACGAGGCACAAACACCATAAACATGATTTAAACAAACTTTATTTGTAACACCCCTAACCCTTCTTCGTAGTCAAATTAGGGTCACGGGCACTACAATCAATCAAAACATTTAATTACATTGCAAGCAATATTAAAAGCTAACTAATATCATCATAATAATTTCTTATACAATCGAATAACTAATCATGGTATGCAATGCTAAACTTGGTCTTCCACTGTCTACACTCTTATCACTATTTATACATTGCTAAACTTAGTCTTCCACTGTCTACACTATTATCACTATTTATCCCTTCTTGAATGCTAGAAGTTGGAATCATAATAGGACTATTCCAATTATTAGCATCAGAGTATAGGTCCATACTCTGACTATTTATTTTCTTTATCTTCGATGATGTTTGCTAATCCATTCTAATGCACTTAATTTAGGTTTGCTAATCCATTCCAATTCAAATTAAAAGTTACTCTTACAATCCCTATTTCGAGTATACGGGAACCTAAAAATACTTTAAAAATAGGTAGGGACTAATTTGGAACAATTCTAAAGGTTTAGGGTCATTTTCAAAAATTCCTAAAAATAGGGTACAAACGTCCGTGTAACCAAGTTGTGTGGAATACCCCAAGCTATGTGGCTCTCAAAGTTGGAACACACAATTGTGTCCCAGCCCTTGTCCTTTCCCGTGTAACTCATTGACTTGAGAGACACGCCCGTGTCTCAACCCATGTCTCTATCCGTGTAACTCACTGACTTGGGTCACACGCCCATTTGTGTTGCCCGTGTGTGACACACAGCCATGTGCACCTAAAAGTACCTTAAAACTGAAGTTTACCATTTCCTACTGGCTTGGACACTAAGCAACTCAATTACCAATCATTTAACCTATTCAAAACACGATTTAACATGCTCAAAATATACCAAATCCATCACCTAATATGACTAACCTATGTACCCTCATTGGTACCACATTTTATATTTTCAAACATTTCAACAATGCATCAACCATTCAAGACTTTCATCCATACCAAATTTTCCAATATTGAACTAACATCTAGCTAGTTAGGATATCAAGCTTTAAAACTAAAACACATACCAAAGCCTAACTTCAACCACAACCACATATACATATAAACATCATTTTACTAAGAAACCAAAATATCACAATTATAAACATATCAACAAGGACTCCCTACGTACATGCCATTACAAAATAAGACAGCACCACATTTGAGCTCGGGATTTGTTATTTAATGCTGAGTCGGTGATAAGTCGAACAGTACCTAGCTTGCGCACGAAAAATAAAACCGCAAGCTGAGTAAAACTCAGTGGTATTTTTATAATCCAAATAATATAAACTTGATATAAGTAATTAAAAAGCAATATACAAAAAGTAATTTATGTTCATGTGTTTCAATTTAATAATATGATTTTTCTAATTCCTTATTCACATATACTAAGATTTTCACATGTTCAAACACATATTAATGGCATTTCATATAGCATTTGCACATTACAACTCATGCAATGACATGATTCATCTCTTTGTTCAATACTTGAATTCTTTTCAAGTTCCACATCTCATTTCATCATTTCATATCTCATTTCTCATAATTCAATCCATATTCACAACAATATACTATTTCATATTTCATTTCTCATAATTTCCATTTTAATATTTTCTCATCTCATTTCTATTTTTCAACCATATCATTTTAATATCGAATAGATAAATTTTATCGTTTATTTTCCCTATTAACACAACTCGAACTCGGGCGGATACACGGATACAACCAACACACCAGTTTGGCACCCAATGCCTCATTGGATAAATCCAAAGTAATAACTGCGCCCAGTACTATATAAATTGACACTAGTGTCTCATCGGTTAAACTGAAGCAAATTGGCAGCCAGTGCCTCATCAACTTGAGGTAAAAGTAATCCCTGAACTCTTCCTATCCTATGTCATGCCATCTATATCCGACTTAGCCTGAATAGTTAATAGGGTTTCATTTCACTTCTCAAAACAATCAATGTCTCAATTTCACATATATATACATTATCACATATAGTCAATTCAATGATCTTTTAATCAACATATTTCATAACATACAAAATCAATTCATTTCAAGTCCACTATGATTTCAATTCAATCTCAAACTACTAAAGGACTCACCTCAAATGCTTACCATATGCAAACAATTTAAATATGTAACATTCTACTATTTAATTTGGATTATAGAAACACAAACCGTGAATTCTGAGCTATTCGACGTTGATTTTATCCTTTCCCTTTTTACTCGAGGATTCCGGTATGACATTAGCTACGGAATAAAATAATTAAAATACATTAATATTACACAATTCAATTTCACATTGAATTTCAAATTTTACACTATATTTTTCTTATTCTTCAATTTAGTCCTTAAATCGAGACTAGTTTTTAACCTTCACATTTAAATTTATATTTTTATACTAATTTGCTCTAACTAAATTTAGCTTCCTCTTTTCCAATTCGACCCCTTAATTTTTAATTTTTCACAATTTAGTCCCTATTGTTCAAAATCAATAATTTATTCCACAATTTAGTCCTTTTCTATTTTCAACTTAAAAATCTATCTATTTAATCCCTAATACTTAAAATATTCAACAACGTCAACATTTAAAATCTTGAACAATACTAAAAATTACAACATGGGTCGAGTAGCCCTAGGTATTGGGATTCCAAAAACATAAAAATTACAATATAAGGACTAAATTGCACTAACCAGTTTGGATTTGAACTCTAAACCCTCCTTAGGCCGTGCGTTCTTCTTCCTCTTTTCTCTCTTTCTTTTCTTTTCTTCTAAATTTGCATGATATCATCTCTTTTTTCCACTTTCTTTATATTTCTTTTCATTTTGTTTTCTATTATTATTATTTCACTTATAAATATAATATATAATATACACTTGCATATATGTCATTAAACCATGGTCGGCCATCTCCCAACCAATATAATTAATGGTACAATTGCTACATTAGCCCCTTTAGTTTATTTCAATCTATAGTTCAACTTTTAACCCTTACACAATTTAGTCCATATACCTTAATAACTCTTAATTTCACAAAATTTACTAATCCAAAAACTAATTCATCTCTAGAATAACCATGTAAATATTTAATAAAAATATTAATGGGTTCGTTTTACGGGAATGGAGTCCTGAATCTCACTTTTTAACACCCCTGACTATCGGGTCGTTACATTATTGAATTGGTGCAACCATTCTAGCTAAACATAATTAAGCTACCATTGTTTATGATAAGATAACAAAGCATATTGCAAACATGATTAAACTCAAATAAACAAGGATAAGGAAGAATAAACTCTTATTTTTTCGGTAATTCTGCAGAATCTGATTTAAGTGGCTTCCTCTAATCCTCGTGTTGCTCATTCTCAAGTTACTTCTCAATGTGGCTGGCCAAGAGAACATCTTCTCAATGTTTTGTTGGCTAAGGGAGAAGAAAAATGGGGATGCTACGCATGATGAAAGAAAGCAAATAAGAGAATGAGAAATTAAAGATGATTTTTGAATAAGGGATGAGTAGGGGATGTAGGGATGAATTGAAATGGGGAATGGAGGTGGGTATTTATAGTGAAGGTTGGTGGATGAGTTTACTAAAAATAATGTGAAACGCCCCCATTTGCTCCTTTTATTGGCCAGCCACATATTGTGGAAGGGAATGGATGTTGCTTGCTAGATTCAAGTATAAAATCATGCTTGAATTACGTAAGGGTTGGACAGCTTCAAAGGCAAACTTGTGTGCTGATTTTTAATTTATTTGAAACTATAAGGACTTTCAATAAATTTCCCAAAAGTTGATTTCTGGGCTACTCAGAAGTGTGATGTAATGGCCCAAATTTTCTTAATTTCAGCTTTTGTAAATTAGTAGCAGAAAAATATCTATAGGTGTTTCTGAAATTAGTTTGACACAAATATTTGTCTACTTCAGTGGTTATGTGTTCTAGGTGTGTTTGGGAGGTCCCAAGTACAAGTCATGACTTGGGCAAGTTTTGGATTTTTTTTTAATAATAAAGCCTTACCTTTGGGTTAATAGGCTTATAAGAATTTATTTGTAAGAATATATCAGAATAGGCCAGCTGGTCTGGTGGTTAAGAGGAGTGTTGGAGTAAGGGAGGTCTTGTGTTCGAGTCAGCACTTGGGCATTATTTTTATTACTAGTGTCGTGTGGGTATTTGAGGTAAACCAAAACACTGAGGTGGTTGAGTTGTTAGTGAATTAGTGGGAGCAAAATAGGGGATTTGAGAGTTACCCAATTATTCTAAACTTACCTGCTGAAAACCTCTGTTATATTCCCTTATCCATCTTTTCTTTTTCCTTTTTGCTCTGTTAAATTTCCCTCTCCATCTTTTCTTTTTTCCTTTTTGCTTTCAATCAAAAATCCCCCTATTTGCTGCCATTTTTCGTATTATTTTCTGGTCCTCCAAACTCAGTTTTTGCCTTTTCCTTAACGTGGTTGCAGGTCTCTACGTTTAGTGTGAATTCGGTAAGTCTAGAGGTACGTTTTAGTACGTACTTGATTTGTGGGCTGTTGAATCGATGATTAAGGGGTGTTTATTACCGTTTAAGAGTCAATCATGATGCTGGAATCAACGTGTTGTTAAGTTAATTCGAGGTGGTGAACGTTTCAGTAGCAGTAAGTTGACTTTTCATTTCGAGATTAATGTTAAAGCTCATTTTTGGCTTTCTAAAAGGATAGATATTTCGATTATAGGTGCTGGTGGTCTCGGGATTGCGTAAATAGCAAAATCAAACCAGGTGTATACCTGAAAATATAGAAAATGAGAATTAGTGAAAGCCAAAAAAATGACACTGTCGACACCACACGAGTATGTGATCGCCTCTGTGATAGGTCGTGTGGCAGTACACGGCCATGTGATCGACGACCCAAGCTGTGCGCGTGTGACACAAGAGTAAGACACAGCCGTGTAATGGCCATAGAGGCCGTGTGTGAGACACGGGCTCGACCAATTGGGTCGCGTGGGCCACACAAGCGTGTGAGCCCACATAGGTGAACCATATGGGTGTGTGGAATTCTGGACCAGGCTGTGCAATCCAGACGGCCAAGGCCAATTTGGGCCGTCTGGGCCACACGGACGTGTGGGCCCCCACGGGCATGCCACATGGGCGTGTGAGCCCATTTTGCTAAAATGATCTGCAAGGTTGCACGGGTTGCCTGAGTCGACTGTGACCATTCGTAGGGTCAGTAAGCATTACTGAAACCCTAATTTTGTGATCTGAATATGTGATAAATGAATGAGCATGTTACACTTAGCATGTATACTTGATCTGATTGTTTAATCTAATAAAATACATTAGAGCATGTCATACTTATATGTTGCATTACATGGGGGTTAGGTTGATGAAGTTGAAGGAAGTATCTAAAAGGCTTTTAAAGCTTGTTATCTGGCAGCTAAGCTATATAATTTTGATATGTGCCGCATTACGATGCTGTATGGTGTGTAGGGATGGATGGGTGTTATATACCCTATTTGGTTTGCAAGGATGGGTGGGTCGATTTTCTCCCCACATGGTGTGTAAGGTTGGACAAAGTTGGTGTGCAAGATTGGTGGGTTGGACATTGCAAGTCTATTCTGTTCTGTATATTGCATCTGAGTGGGCTAAGGTACTTATTTATATCTGATTATACTCTTGAAAGGGCTAAGGCCCGAGCGGATTCTATAATCAGCTACGGCCCAGACTGTATGTTATGACATTTGATCTGTATTATGTTGTGTGATTTCTATGGGGATTACACACTGAGTTGTGAAAACTCACCCTTTTCTGTTTAACCTGTTCAGGTAATCCCTAGCAGTAGACAGATCGATGCAGCGGAACACTCGACGGTGATCACTGCCACATACTTATCAGTTTACAGTTTTTAAGCTTTTGTTGCTTTAATTATTATTATTATTGGGAATAATGTAGTAATTTTGAACTTTGGACTTTTCTTTTTTTTTAATTTGATTTTTATACGGTGGATGATTTATTTTTGATAAGCACGGATAAACTAGATTTTGGATTAAAAACTCGGTTTTCCCTAAAAACAAATAGTTCTCATAAGATAGTATGTATTCTATAGCTTCCACGTCAAAGAGCTTCGTTCTAAACCATAACAAAAACCTTTTTAATTTTTACTCTGTCGTATAATAAAGATTTAACAATTGGAACTATTTTAACTCGTCAAAAGCGATTTCAAAAGCACCCTCAGGTGACATCGCCAGATTCGGCCTTAATGTCCAGCTGGGTTTGGGGTGTTACATTTAGTGGTATCAGAGTCAAGCTGCAAAACTCAGCTGTGGATTAGGTTTTTAAGATTGGTTTTAATAAAATGATTTTTTAATGTTTTTGGGATAAATAAGTGGTAAACCGAGTCTTCGGCGCCGATCCTGTAAGTTTTCTGAAACTCTATTCAGAATTGTTAGGAAATATGATTAGAATATTCTAAAACTACTTTAGATAGTATACTATACTGAAAACACTTTAGTTTGGGCAAACTAAAAACTGTAGTGAGGTTATTACTCACAATAATCGACTTTGAACACTTTGATAGTGTACTGCATAAAATATCTATTAATAAAATATCAGAACCGTTAACTAACGCATAAAACTATTAATACAGATAAATTTTGAAATTTACGATGAGCACAAGAGGTACTCGTGGACGGGGTACTAGAGGCCGAGGTAGAGGCCGTAGAAGGGTTCGAGCTGAGTCCTTAGCATCTGATACTATTCCAAATTTGGACACTAGCGAAACACTAGTGTCGTCTATTACAAAGACTGGGTCTGGGTTTCATGATCATGAGGCTGGGGACGACACACTGTCCCAAGCAATGCTACAGATTTTAGAGAGGGTCGTTGGGCCTAACACTGGATCTGGGGGTTGTGGGTCGGTTACGGAACGACTCCGGTCCAACGGGGCTAAGTTATTCAAGGGTGTCGCTAGAGTCGCCCTTAACGTTGTCGAGTATTGGATGAAGGCCACGGAAAGAATCATGGACGACCTTGATTTTACTTTTGAACGAAAGCTTAAGGGGCAGTATCTCTACTTTGTGATGTGGCGTACTAGTGGTAGTTGACAGTTAAGGAGGGCACTCAACCCGACCGACTGGCATAGGATCTCTTTAAGATGGCCTTCTAGGGTAAATATGTCGGGGCAAGTTATATCGATGCTAGGAGGCAGGAATTCCTTAATCTTACACAGGGAGATCATCTAGTCGCCGAGTATAAGGCTGAATTTTTGAGATTGAGTCGTTATACGCGAGGCATGGTGGCGACTGAGTATGAGCGTTGTGTCTGTTTTAAGGATGGTCTTAGGGACAGTTTGCGAGTTCTGACAGCTCTGCAGAGGGAGTGTGATTTCTCTGCTCTAGTTGAAAAGGCTAGGATCTCTGAAGAGGTGAAGCGCGCTGAGCGCCAAAACTGAGACTGAGGGAAGACTAAGAGGGATTCAGAGCCCTTGAATTGGGATAAGGCCTAAGAAAAAGGCCAGGTGTGATGGGCCAGTGAGAGTTGGACCTCCTATTGCACCTACTGGGGTGGTGCCTTGTGGACATTGTGGTAGACGTCATCCAGGCGAGTGTTGGAGGACTACTGGAGCATGTCTGAAATGTGGGTCTACACCGTATTAGAGACTGCCCATTAAGGACAAGTCAAATGCAAGCTATGGTTATTGAGACTATACAGCCGCCGAGGGTAGTTCAGCAGCCACCTAGGGGCCAAGGTTAGGCCATGGGTGGTAACGGCATAGGCCGAGGACAGAGAGCACCAGGTAAAGGTGCAGGACAGACTGAGGTGAGACAACCTGCTTTGGTTTATGCTACTCATCATCGTGAGGACAGAGATGCTCTGGACATCATTACGGGTACGTTTTTAATATTTAATGTACCTTATCTTGCACTGATAAACATAGGCTCTACACACTCATATGTAGCTAGTACTGTGTTAGAAACTTTAGGGATCCCAGTTGAGAATACTGATAATGAGATAACTGTGTTAAGTCCTTTGGTGCAATCTGTCTGGATTAGTAGACTATATAGAGATGTTCCGCTAGAGGTCCAGGGGACAGTGTTTTTGGCTGATCTAATGGAGCTTCCGTTTGGTGAGTTTGATTTGATTTTGGGAATGGACTGGCTGGTTAAGCACCGAGTGAGTCTGGATTGTACGACGAAAAGGGTTGTTTTGAGGACTGATGAGGACAACGAGATAGTCGTGATTGGGGAATGATGAGATTATTTGGCCAATGTGATCTCAGCTTTGGTACCGAAAAAGTCAGTTCTAAAAGGATGTGAGGTGTTCTTGGCCTACGTTAGTGTTTTTTATTCTGGGGACTCTTCTGTTAAGGATATCAGAATCGTGAGGAACTTTCCAGATATTTTTCCTAAGGAACTACCAGGGTTGCCTCCGAGTTGAAAAGTGGAGTTTGGGATTGAGTTGGTTTCTGGTACAGCTTTGGTGTCTATTGCCCCTTACCGAATGGCATCGAAAGAGCTTACAAAGCTTAAAGCTCAGATACAAGAACTGTTAGATCCTAGATTCATTTCCCTCAGTGTGTCTCCGTGAGGAGTACCTATTCTATTTGTAAAGAAGAAAGATGGGACAATGAGGATGTGTATCGACTACCGTCAGTTGAACAAGTTAATGATCAAGAATAAATACCCACTTCCAAGGATAGACAACTTATTCGACCAATCCAGAGGGACCTCTGTGTTTTATAAGATCAATCTATGGTCGGGTTACCATCAACTGAGCGTTTAGGAGGTCAATATGCATAAGATAGCATTTAGGACTCGTTATGGGCATTACGAGTTCCTAGTTATGCCCTTTAAGTTGAGTAATGCACCAGCGGCATTTATGGATTTGATAAACTGAGTGTTCCAGCCCTATATGGATCAGTTTGTGGTAGTGTTCATCGATGACACCTTAGTGTACTCCAAGTCTTAGGATGAGCACGATGAGCATCTCAAGGTGGTATTGCAGTCTCTTCGTGAGAAACAGTTATATGCAAAGTTTAGTAAGTGCAAGTTCTGGCTCCGAGAAGTAACCTTTTTAGGACATGTGGTGTCTGCTGAGAGGATTCATGTTGATCCTCGTAAGATTGATGTAACACCCCATACCCAGCCTAGAAGTTAGGCCCGAGTCTGGCGTGCCACATTGAAGTGTTTTTCGAAAACCATGTTTTCAAAGAAACCTTCTTAAAGAAACTTGTTGCAAACTAAAACTTGTGTTTGTTTATTTTCAAAACGTGGTCAACTAAAAGTTAATCCCTTTTAAAAACATTATTACCTTTAAAACCTTCTTTGTTGCGAAAGCTTAATTTAGTTAGTTGTGGAAGATGTAGTGTTTGAAAATAGTTAACATTTTGGAAAAACCGCGATTCACCTCTAGCAGATATAATTCAAAGTAAATAAAAACCTTAAAATAAAAATCTAGAAATTATAAAAGGCCTTATTACAAACCAAACCCAAAATAAAGTACTTGAGAGTAAATAATCAAAACAGAAAGCATAAGCAGTGTGTGGCCTTCTCCGAGTCCCTCACAGCTCCGATCCGTCTAAGGCTGGGGATTACCTGAAAGGTTAATAAACAGGGTGAGTTTACGAAAACTCAGTGTGAAATCCCTTACTACAAATACGAACAGTCGGTCATGTAAAAGAATTAAAAAGTTTGCCCTACCACAGTTCCAGTATCAATTGGGCCTTAGCCCATTATAAAATGCAGTACCAGATGGACCTTAGCCCATTACAGAATCAGAAACATTATCAGAACTAGAATCAAAATAAGAACCAGAATCAGAATCAGGTAACAGAATCAGAATCAGAATCAATATCAGTATCAGTTAACAGAATCAGAATCAAAATTAGTATCAGTTAATAGAATCAGAATCAGTATCAGTTAACAGAATCAGAATCAGAATCAATATCAGTTAATAGAATCAGAATCAGAATCAAGATCAGTTAACAAAATCAGACTTAGAATCAGGTAATAGAATCAAAATCAGAATGTGAATGCAATCCCAACCCAGTCCAACCCTACACACCACCCATACCAGCCCTACACACCATGTGGGGAATAGCTCAACCCACCCAGCCCTACACACCATAGTCACAGCAGAGCTGCTTATACAGATATCGTGGCAGAGCCACCAGAATTAGATAACGTGGCAAAGCCACTTAACAGAATACGTGGCACAAAGCCATCGATAATGGGTCTATAATCGGCACAAAGCCTGTGATATTAGCACAAAGCCTTCGGTAATGGCACAAAGTCCATAATAACGGCACGAAGCCCACAATATCGATACGAAGCCCACAATAACATCACACAGCCTTCGGTAATGGCACGAAGCCCATAATAACGACACAAAGCCCACAATAATGGCACACAGCCTTCGGTAACATGACCGGCACTCAGCCATCGATCGGTCCACAATAATCTCGGGTGACCCATGTGACCTTATCAAATTAGTACGAATATACGGCTCTTAAGCCTTCAGTGGATCCACAGTCGTCAAGCAACCATGCGATCCTAACAGATCAGATCTTCCTCCGTATAAAATCCCAACCCATGCAACATGTCATGTATGCAGAAAGTCATGCCCATATTTAAATCAAACAATCACAGTCAAGCCATTCATATCACCAACATATATACACAATCACATTCGTCAAACACACAGTCCAAGTCAGTCACTTGCCCACAAGGGCAAAACAGTCATTTAACACCTTAGGGGCAAAATGGTAATTTTACCCCACAGGGGTATCTCGGTAATTCTACCCTACAGGAGTATTTCGATAATTCTACCCTACAGGGGTATTTCGGTAATTTTACCCTACAAGGGTATTTCGGTAATTCTACCCTACAAGGGTATTTTGGTAATTTCACAAATCAAGGGTAAAGTGGTAATTTTACAAATCAGGGGTAAAACGATAATTTTATAAATTAGGGGTAAAACGGTAATTTTACAAATTAGGGGTAAAATGATAATTTTACAAATCAGGGGTAAAACGGTAATTCTATAAATCGGGGGTACTTTGGTAATTTTACAAGTCGAGGGTATTTCAATAATTTAGTAAACTAAAGCATTCTAAACAGAGATAACAATGCGAATAGGCCTAAAGCCCATTCTTGACCCAAATGGGCCCACACGCTCGTGTGGCCCTTTTAGCCCAAATATAGCCACAGATATGAGATTCACCTAGTCTAGTCCAATATTTACTACACAATCAAACAACTTATCCAATTGGGCCCGTAGGCTAATTGGGCCCACTTGGCCCCTTTCGACCCATCGCGGCCCGAAGTAGCCGTCTTATAGCAAGAGTAATGAGAAATACACACCTGACAGGAGACTGGAGTTAATCTGCGCTCCGAGCACTCTTAGCTGACGCCCAACCCAAACGAGTACGCCATAAAGCGAAAGGGATCAACCAAGAAAGGTACCCCTTACTCTCCTCATGGATTGCTCTATTTAAAGCTAGCTTCTCGCCTACTCCCATGCTAGCTTCCTGATGTGGGATCCCGCCATCAATCCTCCAAAATAAACTCATTAGTAAAATAACCAACCTTTACGTGCAAAGGGATTCGAACCATAGTCCTCTCAATAACCATGCCACGCAACCACCACTAGGACACAAGCTCCTTTGTGTCATAAGTCCAACACATTTAACTTTAAAGCCCACCTACTCGCTTCCAGATTTATTTAAAAGAAAAACCAAAATAAATTGCAAGAGCCAAGACTTGAACCTTAGACCCCATTGCTTCCTTTATGGCATCACTTCCTTGCCACTAGACCACATCTCTTTTTGTGTCATGCTTTCACCAAAAATATTCTTAAAGCCTACCCACTAATGTCAAGGCTCCCATAAGAAAAAAACATAAATTTTTGTTAAGGCCCAAGTTTGAACCCAGGACTTCTCCAACACTCCCCAAACCCCTTAGCCATCACAACAATACGCCATTCATTGAATATGGGCTCGAGACCCATTACGCAACCCAAGTAGGGCCCACGTGCTCGCATGGCCCGCCAAGCCAGATTTGCCTACAGCCACATGTACGACAAAACCGGACCACTAATTCTCGTAAGTTTGAAGACAACGACCCGTGTGGGCCTACAAGCCCATTGGGCCCATACGACCCATTCTTTCAGGCCTAATTTTAAGGCGGTACAATTGAGGCTGTGTTGGATTGGAAACAGTCGAAGAATGTGTATAAAATTCGTAGCTTTCTAGGGCTGGCAGGGTATTATTGACGTTTCGTAGAAAGGTTCTCCTTGATTGCAGCTCCGTTACAAAGCTTCTACATAAGGAAGTTCCTTTCGTTTGGACTGATGCATAGCAAAAAAGTTTGGATAAGCTTAAGACTATTCTAACTCAGGCTCCTATTCAGATACAGCCTAAGCCCGGTAAAGATTTCGTGGTATACAGTGACGCGTCACATGTGGGTTTGGGTTGCGTTCTGATGCAAGACGGTGATGTGGTTGCTTATGTGTCTCGTCCGCTCAAGACTCATGACACTAATTATCTGACACACGATTTGGAGTTGGCAGCGGCAGTCTTTGCTCTGAAAATCTAGAGGCATTTTTTGTACGGTGAGAAGTGTACTATCTACACTGATCACAAGAGCCTCAAATATCTCCTCACCAAAAAGGAGTTAAAACTTAGGCAGCGTAGATGGGTTGAACTACTTAAGGACTATGACTGCACTATCGAGTACCATCCAGGAAAGGCCAATGTGGTGGCCAATAGGGCTATGATCGATCTGAGAGCAATGTTCGCTCGACTTAGCTTGTTCGACAATAGGAGTCTGTTGGCTGAGCTATAGGTGAAATCGACATGGATTGATGAGACCAAAGATAAACAGATGGGGGATAAGTCTCTTGAGTTGCGATTCTGTTAGGTTGAGAATGGGGATACTACTAATTTTGGGATTAACAGTGATGGGGTACTATGTTTCTGTAGTCAGATTTGTGTGCTGAATGATTAAGATTTGAGACTGTCGATTCTGAGGGAGGCTCATAGTAGCCCTTATGTTACGCATCCTAGTGGGAACAAAATGTACCGAGATCTCCGAGAGTTATACTAGTGGCCAGTGTTGAAACGTGAGGTTACCGACTTCGTTGCTCACTGTTTGACTTGTCAACAGGTTAAGGCTGAGCATTAGTTACCTTCAGGTTTACTGCAGCCGGTTAAGATACTGATGTGGAAATAAGAGTGAGTAACGATGGACTTCGTTAGTGGGTTGCCTCTAACACCCACTAAGGAGGATTCTGTATGAGTCATCGTTGATTGATTGACCAAGTCTGCTCACTTCATTCCAGTCAAGACAGACTTTTTTTTTGCAAAAATTGGCTAAACTCTACATCTTTGAGATAGTGAGGCTACATGGGGTTCCTATCTTGATCATCTCTGATAGGGATCCACGTTTCACGTCTCGATTCTGGAAGAAGCTATATGAGTCTTTGTGTTCAAGATTAGACTTCAGTATTGCTTTCTATCCTCAGACAGATGGTCAGTCGGAGAGGGGGATTCAGATACTGGAGGACATGTTGAGGGGTTGTATTATAGTTTCTTGAGGCAGTTGGGAGGAGTATTTGCCATTAGCAGAGTTCGCTTACAATAACAACTACCAGTCTAGTATACAGATTGCACCCTACGAGGCACTGTATGTTCGTAAGTGTCACATTCCCTTTTGCTGGACTGAGTTGGGTGAGCGACGTATTTTGGGTCCAAAACTGGTTTCTGAGACTGAAGACAAAGTCCGTTTGATTTGAGATCGACTGAAAGCGGCTTAAGATAGACAAAAGTCCTATGCTGATTTGAAGAGGAAAGATATCGAGTATTCTGTAGGGGACTTTATTTTTCTCACAATCTCGCCATGGAAGAAGATAATGAGGTTGGGTCGCAAGGGCAAGCTAAGACCTCGGTTTATTGGGCCGTACAAGATTTTGAAACGAGTGGGGCCAGTGGCATATCAGTTGGAACTATATCTAGAATTGGATCGGATACATGATGTATTCCACGTCTCGATGTTAAGATGCTACCGCTCTGATCCTACGTATATTGTTCCAGTGGAGGACATTAAGGTTAGACCAGATCTGACTTTTGAGGAGGAGCCGGTCCAGATTCTAGATCGCGACATTAAAGCTCTGCGTAGGAAGTCTATCCCCTTAGTGAAGGTGATATGGTAGAATCGTAACACTAAGGAGGGCACTTGGGAGCCAGAGGACTTGATGCGTCAACAGTATCCTTACCTTTTCTAATCAGGTAAAATTTTGAGGCCGAAATTTTCTTTTAAGGGGTAGAGTTGTAACACCCCAAATTTCCTTAATTTCAGATTTTGTGAATTAGTAGTACAAAAATATCTGTCGGTGTTTCTGAAATTAGTTTGCACAAATATTTGTCTGCTTCAGTGGTTATGTGTTCTGGGTATGTTTGGATGGTCCCAAGTTCAAGTCATGACTTGGGCAAGTTTTGGATTTTTTTTTAATAATAAAGCCTTAGCTTTGGGATAATAGGCTTATAAGAATTTATTTGTAAGAATATATTAGAATGGGCTTGCTGTTCTGGTGGTTAAGAGGAGTGTTGTAGTAAGAGAGGTCTTGTGTTCGAGTCAGCACTTAGGTATTATTTTTATTGCTAGTGCCGTATGGGTATTTGAGGTAAACCAAAACACTGAGGTGGTTGAGTTGTAAGTGGATTAATGGAAGCAAAATAGGGGATTTGGGAGTTACCCAATTATTCTGAACTTGCCTGCCAAAAACCTCTGTCAAATTCCCCTCTCCATCTTTTCTTTTTCCTTTTTACATTTAGTCAAAAATCCCCCTATTTGCTACCTTTTTTGCATTATTTTCTGGTCCTCCAAACTCGGTTTTTCCTTTTCCCTAACATGGTTGCACGTCTCTGCATTTAGTGTGAATTCGGTAAGTCTAAAGGTACGTTTTAGTACGTTCTTAATTTGTGAGCTGTTGAATCGATGATTAAGGGGTGTTTATTGCTGTTTACGAGTCAATCTTGAGGTGGTGAATGTTTCGGTAGTGGTAAGTTGACTTTTTATTTTAGGATTAATGTTAAAGCTCTTTTTTACCTTTCTAAAAAGTTAGATATTCCGATTATAGGTATTGGTGGTCTCGGGATTGCGTAAACAGCGAAATTGAACCAGGTGTATACCTGAAAACACAGAAAATGAGAATCAGTGAAAGCTGAAAAACGACACTATCGACGCCACACGGGCCTGTGGTCACCCGTGTGGTAGGCTAACTCGTGATTGTAATGAAGTAATAAAATCGATCGTACCTGGAAACTAACTAATATCATAATAAAAAGGCAAGTGCACCTATCGAATAATAGTATAGTCAGTGGCAAGACCGGAATATCGAATCCAAGGAACTATGAGTACTAGTAATGACTTTCTTTATATTATCTAGCCTAAAAATTAAAGGAGGTTTTGTTTATAAATTAACTAATCTAAACTAAACTGAAAAGGTGACAAAGAGTAAATTTGGGAAATTGCTTCAGAGAAAACTGGATGATTAAGGCAATACCTAAGGAAGAATCCACCTAGACTTCACTTATCTAACTCTGAACCAGATGATTTCTTCATTTGATTTGATCCGTAGAGATTCCTAAATTATGTTAATACCTCCGTCAAGGATAAGAACAACTAATCCTAGGTTGATTAACCAAAATCTCTTTCTAGTTAAAACCCCTAGTCTTGCATTAACTTGATCTATGGCTCCTCATATTAGATTTGACTCTAATCTGGCAGATTTTCGTCGTCCTATGTCTAGGATTGCGATCAACTCCGCTTAATTATGTTGGATCTACTCCTATGCAGGGACTTTTGCTCCTCTACATAAGCACATTCGACTTAAATTAATATCCCGAAAATATCAATTTAAGAGTTAAAAACACAATTAAGAACAAATTAAATATTTATCACACAGTTCAGATAACAGTAACAAAATCTCTCTTAGGTTTCATCCCTCTTAGATATTTGGGGTTTTAGTTCATAATTATGAAAGAAAACATGTCAGAAGAAATAAAATAACAAAACATAAGAAAACCTAAAACTCCTGAAAGGATTGAAGGGAGATCCTCTGTCTTGATGTAGATCCTGGCTTCTAAGATGGATCAATCGGCTTTCCTTCAAATGTGAGAGAAGTGAGACTCCCTGAATTTTGAATGAATTCCTTAAGCTAAGTGTGAAGATTTGTAGTGGCTATGGTCGTGGTGACTAGGGTCATGGTTGAGTAGGACATGGCAGTCGTGATAGGGTGTTCCTTAGATTTGGATTTGAGCTGTAAAGCTCCTTTGAAACTGCGATAGCATTTATTAGTTTTAGAGAATTTGGATTAGCAAAATATGTTTGTTAGGGAATAGCCAATATGAAATAATTGAAATAAAATAAACTAAGTTCTTCAGATACTAAAATTCAGATAATGAAAAAGATAAAATAAAAGAACAAGAAAAAATAAAAATGAAAATAAATGAGAAGGTAAGAGGACTCGTGAGTCGTAATCTTCAGGTGGGTTTTGAAGTGGTGGTGGTGATGAGATGTGAAGATGCTGACAAATCTAATATAGGGTGGCATCAATGTGATTAAGGCGCTGAAAACATTCTTGCTCGAATCGTGTGAAGCGTTCAGCTAAGTCAGCATGGGAAGCTGCCGCATGAACTGGTCGGCGAGTGGGTGGTGGCTCAGTCGGTGCCTCCTCCTATGTTGGGACATCATCAGTAATGTCTGATGGGTCCTCCTGCTCGGCAGATTGAGCTAACTGGTACTGAGGAGGGTTGCTCCCACGTTGGCACTGAATCATCCTCATGTGCAGTATAGTTTGGATGGCCTATGGGGACATCTGGCCGATCAAGGTGTAAGAGGATGTCTGGGCTGCTGTGTTGAAAAGGCCATAGTAGCAAGCCAATCGCACGATGTACGGGACCATAGAGATCACGCCTCTCCGATGCCTCTCGGTCTGATGCTGGATGGCATGGGCGATAAAGTAGGCGAGGTCGATCACATGTGCGTTCACCATGCTCCATAAAAAGTAGGCGTCGTGGGTTTTGACGATGCTAGTGCTCTCGCGTCTGCCTGTTAATGTGTGCACAAGTAAGGTGTGGATGTACCTCAGTAAAGGGGCGAGAGCTGTCGCTTTGGAGCGACTAGGGTCGTATGTGGACTGGCTAGGGATTAAAGCGTGCCAACAATTAACTGGAGAGAGGTGTATGTTGCGGTGGAGCTCGGAGAGGTCCTCCTTTTCTAAGAATTGTTCGATGTACAGTCTTAATGATGTATCGAATTCTAGTACACTGAGCTATCTGACAAGGACTCCTAGACGAAATTGGATCGTCCCTGGATCATCATATCGGTTCATGACCGTCTAGAGATGGAACGTGGAGCAGAACTCTAGGGTGAGCTTGAGGTATGTGGGCTCCACAAATTGAAAGAATCTGTCTCACGGGTCCATCATCAACAAGGCACGAACCTCGTCTACTAGTTGGACCTGCTCTAGTGTGGCCCAATCACTGCATCTTCCCACTCCAAGTGATTTCGCCCGTAGTGTTTGGAACAGTTCCTCTCAGAAATTTTGCAGGAATTAGAGGAAAGGGTGTTGTATCTCAGTGGTGGGTCTGGAAGAGGAACCTCCAGGCCCCTTTCACTTTTTGGAAGTAGGTACAACAACTTTCTTTCCTCGTGAAGACTACATTTTACTTGAAATAAAACAAAATGGAAAAGAATAAAAATGGGCATGTATTGTCATGAGGGTATTTCAATTAAAGACTTAATACGTAATTCAATGCAAAAGTTAGTATTAAGAAAACAATTTGATTTATATAAGCATGAAGTTTGGACAGAATGTGGGTGTTTAAATAGCAAAATGTACTAAAAACTAATTGCCTAAGATAACTAGAAATGGCAGCAAGAGAATGATTCTAAGTGGCATGATGAGTAATCTAGATTAATCATGCTAAATGAATGAAATTCCTATCAATAATAATGCAAATAACTAAATAGATGAAATTATTAACAGATAAATAGATAAAAGACATTAAAAACTAAGAGAAAAAGTAAAAAAGAGGTACCAAATGGTAGTTGGAAGGGTCAGAGCACGATCGTGGAGCGGGTTGCACGGGCGTGGTGGCATGGTTGAGGCCAGCGGCGGCACTAGAGAGGGCTGGTATGGGTTTTGGGTGGAGGGATTTTTAGGGTTTTAGTGGACAAGAAGATGAATAGTGGGAGTTTATATAGGATTTTGGGTCACACGGGCATGGCACACGCCCGTGTGACTCGGGTATAGCCCGAGTGGTTTGAAATTTTAGGATTTTGGCGTGCCAAATTTGTATCACATGTCCGTGTTCCTAGGGCGTGTTGGGGCACACAGCCGTGTCGCACGGTCGTTTCCTTCTATGTTCGCTTCTCTCACGGCCGTGTAGGGGGTCACACGCCCGTGTATGAAATGGCAGGTTCGACCACAGTCTTGAGACACGGGTGTGTCGCACGCCCATGTTGGATTAACAAGATTGGCTACGGCTTTGGAACACGGGTGTGTCGCACGCCCATGTTGAATTGTCAGGATTGGCCACGGCCACCTCGCACGGCCATGGCTAGTTATCGTAGCCCGTGTGTTAGGGAAATCTTACCCTGCTCATACACGGCCATATCACACGGCCGTGTCTTTGCTCATGGTGGCCACACGGCCTTAGGCACGCCCGTGTGCATGGCCGTGTGGCTTGAAAAACCTGTATTCAAAGGGTTAGTTAATGTATTAGAGAGCCTAAATAAAAGAATTTCCTATGTCAGTGCTCGGGTTGCCTCCCGAGAAGCGCTTGTTTATAGTCTAAGCTCAACTTTTCTCAAGCTTGTTTGGTCACGGTGGCTTGAAGAGTTGAAACTCTTCTATCCTGCTTTCAATTTTAGTAGCAACATAAATTTTGTGAGCATCTCTTCAAGGTTTGACTTTTTCTCTTGTTGGAACGGTGGTTGTTGAAATCCCAAAGAAGGTAGTTGTCTTTGATTTCCTTGTCCTCCCCAAGAAAAATTGGGGTGGTTCCTCCAACTTGCATTGTAAGTGTTACTATAAGGGTTATTTTGGGATCTAGAATTATTACCCATATAGTTGGCTTGCTCGGTTTCCATGTCATGTCCATAGGAGGAGTAATCGAGATTGTACATATTTCCTTGAATTGAGTCACACTGCATCACTGGGTGTACCTATGTAGAACCAACAAAGTTATCAATCCTTTTATTAAGAAGTTCTACTTGATTAGAAAGCATAGTGACAAAAATCTGTCAACTTTTTGTGGCTTTGTTCTCATGACTTGCCACTAATAGTTATTCAGTGACATCACTTCTATAAACTCTTAAGCTGCTTCTAGTGTTTTGTTGTTGATTGTTCCATTGGCGGCTGTATCGATCATTTGTCTTGTCGAAGGATCCAAACCGTTGTGAAAGATTTGAACTTGTAACCACAGAGGTAACCCATGGTAAGGGCACCTTCTCAATAGATCCTTGTATCTCTCCCAAGCATCGTAAAGTGTTTCTAATTCCATCTGCTCAAAAGAAGAGATATCATTCCTTAATTTAGTCATTTTAGCCGGCGAAAAATATTTGAGCAAAAATTTTTCGGTCATTTGTTCCCATATAGTGATAGACCCTCGTGGTAGAGAGTTCAACCATTGTTTGGCTTTGTTTCTCAAGGAGAATGGGAATAGCCAAAGACGAAAGGCATCATTAGAAATGCCATTTATTTTGAATGTATAGCATAATTCCAAAAAGTTGGCTAGAAGCGAGTTAGGATCCTCATCCTGCAAACCATCAAACTGAACAAACTGTTGTATCATCTGAATAGTGTTAGGTTTTAGTTTAAAAAGTTAGGATTCTGTAATGGGCTACTACCCAGACTGTATGTTATGACATCTTATGTGTATTCTGTATGTATGATTTCTGTAGGGATTACACACTGAGTGTCGAAAACTCACCCTTTTCTATTTAATCTGTTCAGGTAATCCCCAATAGTAAACGAATCGGTATAGCGGAGGACTCGACGGTGACCACTGCCATATACTCATTCGTTTACGATTTTTAAGCTTTTATTGCTTTAATTATTATTGGGATTAATGTTGTAATTTTGGACTTTAGACTTTTCCTTTTTTTTAACTTGGTTTTTATACTGTGGATGATTTATTTTTGATAAGCATGATAAAACTAGATTTTGGATTAAAAACTCGGTTTTGGCAAAAAACATACGGTTCTCATAAGATTGTATGTTTTTTATAGCTTCCGCATCAAAGAGATTCATTCTAAACTATAATTAAAACCTTTTTAATTTTTACTCTGCAGTATAATAAAGATTTAACAATTGGAACAATTTTAACTCATCAAAAGCGATTTCAAAACACCCTCATGTGACATCGCCAGATTCGGCCCTAACGCCCAGGCCGAGTTTGGGGTGTTACATTTAGTGGTATCAGAGTAAAGTTGCAAAACTCAACTGTGGATTGGGTTTTTAAGATTGTTTTTAATAAAATGATTTGTAAATGATTTGAAATGTTTTTGGATAAGTAAGTGGTACGCCGAGTCTCTAGCGCCAACCTTGTAAGTTTTCTGAAACTCTGTTTAGAATTGTTTGGAAATATGATTAGAATATTTTGAAACTACTTTAGGTAGTATACTATACTGAAAACACTCTGGTTAGTGTAAACTAAAAATTGTAGTGAAGTTATCACTCTCGATAACCGGCTCTGAACTGTCTGATACTGTACTTAAAATATCTGCTAATAAAATATCGAAATCGTTAACTAATTCATAAAAATGTTAATACAGATAAATTCTGAAATCTACGATGAGCGCAAGAGGTACTCGTAGACAGGGTACTAGAGGCCAAGGTAGAGGCCGTAGAGGGGCTCGAACTGAGTCATTAGCTTCTGATACTATTCCGAATTTGGACACTAGCGAGACGCCAGTGTCGCCTATTGCAGAGACTGGGTTTGGGTCTCATGATCATGCGGTTGGGGACTACACTCTGTCCCAAGCCATGCTACAGATTTTAGAGAGGGTCGCTGGGCCAAACTCTAGTTCTGGGGGCCGTGGGTCGTTTACGGAATAACTCTAATCCAATGGGGCTGAGTTATTTAGGGGTGTCGCTAGAGTCACCTCTAACATGGCCGAGTATTGGATGGAGGCCACGAAAGAATTATGGACGACCTGGATTTTACTACTAAGCAGAAACTTAAGGGGGCAATATCTCTACTTCGTGATGAGGCGTACACTTGGTGGTTGACGGTTAACGATGGCAGCCAACTTGACCGACTAACATGGGTTCTCTTTAGGATGGCCTTCCAGGGTAAATAATTGAGGGCAAGTTATATCGATGCTAGGAGGCGGGAGTTCATTAATCTTACTCAATGAGATCGTCCAGTGGCCGAGTATGAGGCTAAGTTTCTTAAATTGAGCCGTTATGTACGAGGCATGGTGGCGACCGAGTATGAGCGTTGTGTCCGTTTTGAGGATGGTCTAAGGGACAGTTTGTGAGTTCTGATAGCTCCACAGAGGGAGCATGATTTCTTCGTTCTAGTTGAGAAGGCGAGTATCGCTGAAGAGGTGAAGCACACTAAGCACTAAAATCAAGAACGAGAGCAGACTAAGATGGATTCAAAGCGCTCAAATTATGGGATAAGGCTCAAGAAAAAGGCCAGGTCTAATAGGCCAATGAGAGTTGGGCCTCTTGTTGCACCTACTAGGCTGGCGCCTTGTGGACATTGTGGTAGACGCCATCTGGGTGAGTGTTGGAGGACTACTGGGGCATGTCTGAGATGTGGGTCGACTAAGCACCATGTTAGATATTGCCCATTGAGGACTAGTCAAATGCAAGCTACAGTTACTGAGACTGCATAGCCACCGAGGGTAGTTCAGCAGCCACCTAGGGGCCTAGGTCAGGCCAGGGGTGGTAACGGCATGGGCCGTGGACAGAGAGCACCGAGTAGAGGTGTAGGACCAACTGAGGCGAGACAACCTGATTTGATTTATGGTGTTCGTGGTTGAGAGGACAGAGATGCTCCTGACGTCATTACGGGTACGTTTTTAATATTTAATGTACCTTATCTTGCACTGCTAGACATAGGCTCTATACACTCATATGTAGCTAGTACTGTGTCGGAAACTTTGAGGATCCCAGTCGAGAATACTGATAGTGATATAACTGTGTTATATCCTTTGGGGCAATCTGTCTGGATTAGTAGACTGTATAGAGATGTTCCGCTAAAGGTCCAGGGGACAGTGTTTTTGGCTGATCTAATGGAGCTTCCGTTTGGGGAGTTTGATCTAAGTTTGGGAATGGACTGACTGGTTAAGCACCAAGTGAGTCTGGATTATGCGACGAAAAGGGTTGTTTTGAGGACCGAGGAGGACAATAAGATAGTTGTAATTGGGGAACGATGAGATTATTTAGCCAATATGATCTCGGCTTTGGCAGCGAAAAAGTTGGTTCGAAAAGGATGTAAGGTGTTCTTGGCCTACATTAGTGTTTCTAATTCTATGGACTCTCTAGTTAAGGACATCAAAACCATGAGGGACTTTCCAGATGTTCTTCCTTAGGAACTACCCGGGTTGCCTCCAAGTCGAGAGGTGGAGTTTGAGATTGAGTTGGCTCCTGGTACAATTCCAATGTCTATTCCCCTTTACCGAATGGCACCGAATGAGCTTACAGAGCTTAAAGCTCAGATACAAAAACTGTTAAATCCTGGATTTATTTCTCCCAGTGTGTCTCTGTAGGGAGCACCTGTTCTATTTGTAAAGAAGACAATGAGGATATATATCGACTACCGTCGGTTGAACAAGTTAACAATCAAGAATAAGTACCCACTTCCGAGGATAGACGACTTATTCAACCAATTCAGAAGGGCCTCTTTGTTTTCTAAGATCGATCTATGGTTGGGTTACCATCAACTAAGAGTTAAGGTGGCCGATGTGCGTAAGACGGCATTTAGGACTCATTATGGATATTACGAGTTCCTAGTTATGCCCTTTGGGTTAACTAATACACCAGCGGCATTTATAGATTTGATGAATTAAGTGTTCCAGCCTTATATGGATTGGTTCGTGGTAGTGTTCATCGATGACATCTTGGTGTACTCTAAGTCTAAAGATGAGTGCGATGAGCATCTCAGGGTGGTAGTGAAGACTCTTCATGAGAAACAGTTATATGCGAAGTTCAGTAAATGCGAGTTCTAGCTCCGAGAAGTAACCTTTTTGGGACATGCATTGTCTGGTGGGGGGATTAGTGTTGATCCTTGTAAAATTAAGGCTGTATTGGATTGGAAACAGTCAAAGAATGTGTTTGAAATTGGTAGCTTTTTGGGGTTGGCAGGGTATTATCGACATTTCGTAGAAGAGTTCTCCTTGATCGCAGCTTCATTGACTAAGCTTCTACGTAATGGAGTTCCTTTCATTTGGATTGATTCACAACAGGAAAGTTTTGATAAGCGTAAGACTATTCTAACTCAAGCTCCTGTACTGATACAGCCTGAGCCTGGTAAAGACTTCGTGGTATACAGTGATGCGTCACATGTGGGTTTGGGTTGCATTTTGATGCAAAACAATAAGGTGGTTGCTTATACGTCTTGTCAGCTCAAGACTCATGAGGCTAATTATTTGACACACGATTTGAAGTTGGCAGCGGTAGCCTTCACTCTAAAATCTGAAGGCATTATTTATACGGTGAGAAGTGTACTATCTACACTGATCACAAGAGCTTCAAATATCTTCTCACCCAGAAGGAATTAAATCTTAGGCAGCGTAGATGGGTTGAACTGCTTCAGGACTATGACTGCACTATTGTGTACCATCCAGGTAAGGCCAATGTGGTGGCTGATGGGTTAAGCCATAGGGCTATGACCGATTTCAGAGCAATGTTCGCTAGACTTAGCTTGTTCGATGATGGGAGTCTGTTGGTTGAGCTACAGGTGAAACCGATATGGATTGATCAGATCAGAGATAAACAAATGGGAGATAAGTCTCTTGAGTTGCAGTTCCGTCAGGATGAGAATGGTAATACTACTGATTTCAGGATTAACAGTGATAGGGTACTATGTTTTTGCTGTCGGATTTGTGTACCGAATGATGAAGATTTGAGACTGTCGATTCTAAGGGAGACACATAGTAACCCTTATGCTATACATCCCGATGGGAACAAAATGTACTGAGATCTCTGAGAGTTATACGTGTGGCCAGGGTTGAAACGTGTGGTTACCAACTTCGTTGCTCGCTGTTTGACTTGTCAGCAGGTTAAGGCTGAGCATCAGTTACCTTCGAGTTTGATGTAGCTGGTTAAGATACGATGTGGAAATGGGAGCGAGTAACGATGGACTTCGTTAGTTGGTTGCCTCTAACACCCACTAAGAAGGATTCTGTATGGGTCATTGTTGATTGATTGACCAAGTCTGCTCATTCATCCCAGTTAGGACTGACTTTTCTTTGCAAATATTGGCTAAACTCTACATCTTTGAGATAGTAAGGCTACATGAGGTTCCTGTCTCGATCATCTTTGATAGGGATCCACGTTTCATGTCTCGATTCTGGAAGAAGCTACATGAGTCTCTGGTTTAATATTAGACTTCAGTATTGCTTTCCATCCTGAGACAAATGGTCAGTCGGAGAAGGTGATTCAGATACTGGAGGACATGTTGAGGGGTTGTATTATAGATTCCTAAGGAAGTTGGGAGGAGTATTTGCCATTAGCAAAGTTCGCTTACAATAATAGCTACCAATCTAGTATACAGATGGCATCCTACGAGGCACTGTATGGCCGTAAGTGCCACACACCCTTATGCTGGACTGAGTTGGGTGAGCGATGTATTATGGGTCCGGAACTGGTTTTTGAGACTGAGGACAAGGTCCGTTTGATTCGAGATCGACTGAAAGCAGCTTCAGATAGACAGAAGTCCTATGCTGATTGGAAGAGGAAAGATGTCGATTATTCTGTGGAGGACTTTATTTTTCTCATAGTCTCACCATGGAAGAAGATACTGAGGTTCAGTCGCAAGGGCAAGCTAGGCCATCAGTTGATTGGGTTGTACTAGATTCTGAAATGAGCGGGGCCAGTGGAATATTCGTTGGAACTCCCTCCATAGCTGGATCAGATACATGATGTGTTCTACGTCTTGATGTTGAGACGCTACCGCTCTGATCCCACACATATTGTTCCAGTAGAAGACATTGAGGTTAGACCAGATCTGACGTTTGAGGAGGAGCCAGTCTAGATTCTGGATCGTGACATTAAAGTTCTGCATAAGAAGTCTATCCCCGTAATGAAGGTGCTGTGGCAGAACCATAACACTAAGGAGGCCACTTAGGAGCTAAAGGACTCTATGCGTCAGCAGTATCCTCACCTTTTCTGATTAGGTAAAACTTTGAAGCTGAAATTTTCTTTTAGGGGTAGAGTTATAATGCCCTAAATTTCCTTAATTTTGACTTTTGTGAATTAGTAGTACAAAAATATCTGTAGGTGTTTCTTAAATTAGTTTGCACAGATATTTGTCTGCTTTAGTGGTTATGTGTTCTGGGTGAGCTTGGGAGGTCTCAAGTTCAAGTCATGACTTGGGCAAGTTTTGGCTTTTTTTTAATAGTAAAGCCCTATCTTTGGGTTAATAGGCTTATAAGAATTTATTTGTAAGAATATATCAGAATAGGCCTGCTAGTCTGGTGGTTAAGAGGAGTGTTGGAGTAAGGGAGGTCTTGTGTTCGAGTTAGCACTTGGGCATTATTTTTATTGCTAGTGCCCTGTGGGTATTTGAGGTAAACCGAAACACTGAGGTGGTTGAGTTGTTAGTGGATTAGTGGGAGCAAAATAGGGGATTTGGGAGTTACCAATCATTTACCTGCCGAAAACCTCTTGTCAAATTCCCCTCTCCATCTTTTCTTTTTCCTTTTTGCTTTCAGTCAAAATTCCCCCTATTTGCTACCATTTTTTGCATTATTTTCTGGTCCCCCAAATTCAATTTTTTCCTTTTCCCCAACGTCGTTGCATGTCTCTGCGTTTAGTATGAATTTGTTAATTCTAGAGGTAAGTTTTAGTACCTTCTTGATTTATGGGCTGTTGAATCGATGATTAAGGGCTGTTTATTGCTGTTTACGAGTCAATCATAAGGCTGGAATCAACGTGTCATTTAGTTAATTCGAGGTGGTGAATGTTTCGGTAGTAGTAAGTTGACTTTTCAATTTCGGGATTAATGTTAAAGCTCGTTTTTGGCTTTCTAAAATTTTGGATTTTCCAATTATAGGTGATGGTGGTCTCGGGATTGCGTAAACAGCGAAATCAAACTAGGTGTGTACCCAAAACCCCAGAAAACAAGAATCGAAAAAAGCTGAAAAATGACACTGTCGGTGCCACACGGGTGTATGGTTACCCGTGTGGTAGGCCTTGTGAAAGTACACGACCGTGTGATCGACAAGCCAGGTCGTGCATGCGTGACATAGGCACAGGACACTGCCATATAATGGTCGGAGTGGCCGTGTGTGAGACACGGGCTCGACCAATTGGGCCGTGTGGACCACACGGGCGTGTAGAACCACACGGGCGTGTAGAACCACACGTGCAAGCCACATGGCCGTTTGAGCCCATTTTCCTGAAATGATCTGCAAGGTTACACGAGTCACCCAAGTTAACTATGACCGTTCTTAGGGTCGGTAAGCATTACTGAATCCCTAATTTTTTGATCTGAATATGTGATGAATGAATGAGCATGTTACACTTAGAATGTATACGTGATCTAACTGATTAATCTGATAAAATGGATTCTAGCATGTCATACTTGTATGTTGCATTGCATAGGGGTTGGGTTGATGAAGTTGAAGGAATTATTTGAAAGGCTTTTAAAGCCTGTTATCTGGTAGCTAAGCTGCATAATTTTGATATGTGCCGCATTATGTTACTGTATGGTGTGTAGGGATGGATGGGTGTTATATACCCTATTTGGTGTGCAGGGATTGGTGGGTCGATTTTATCCCCACATGGTGTGTAGGGTTGGACAGAGTTGGTGTGCAGGGTTGGTGGGTTGGACATTGCAAATCTGTTCTGTTCTGTATACTATATCTGAGTGGGCTAAGGCCCTCATTTATATCTAATTATGCTCTTGAATGGGCAAAGGCCCGAGCAGATTCTGTAATGGGATACGGCCTAAACTGTATGTTATGATATCTGATGTGTATTCTGCATGTGTGATTTATGTGGGGATTACACACTGAGTTGCGAAAACTCATCCTTTTATGTTTAATCTGTTCAGGTAATCCCCAGCAGTAGACGGATAGATGCAGCAAAGGACTCGATGGTGAACACTACCACATACTCATTAGTTTATGGTTTTTAAGCTTTTATTGCTTTAATTATTACTAGGATTAATGATGTAATTTTGGACTTTGGACTTTGGACTTTGGACTTTAGACTTTGGACTTTGGACTTTTCTGGTTTTTTTTTTAATTTGGTTTTTATATTGTGGATGATTTATTTTTTATAAGCACGATAAAACCAAATTTTGGATTAAAAATTTGATTTTCCCTAAAAACAAACGATTCTCATAAGATAGTATGTTTTTTATAGCTTCCGTGTCAAAGAGAGTAGTTCTAAACCATAACAAAAACCTTTTTAATTTTTACTCTGTAGTATAATAAAGATTTAACAATTGGAACGGTTTTAACTCGTCAAAAGTGATTTCAAAAGCACCCTCATGTGGCATCGCCAGATTCGGCCCTAACGTCCAGGCCGGGTTTGGGGTGTTACATGTCTTGTCAATTTGGGCATGTTCTCCCTCGTTTGGACAGTTTGGTGGCCCAATTGTTTACCAGACTTATCCATCAATTGATCCATTTTCAATTGGATAAAAAAACCTCTTCATGACCCATTTGCATATGTTTGCCGTCCATGTAGAGTGAATTTGGGCATGTCCATGTAACTTTATTTTATAAATAAATTATGCATAATTTCCTTGGTTCAACTACATTAAATAAATTCAAAATTAATATGTAGAAAAAATAGTTAAATTATGCATAAATTTAATACAGAATAACATAAAATTACATTCTTCCTTAAATCATGTCCATTATCGAAATATTAACAAAATTCACTCAATTAGTGATCAAATACTCAGGATTAATATTATTTTTAAGTAAAAAGGTGTTATAAACTACTAAAAAAACCTATATAAATTAGAGTTTACCCACCCCCAAACTTAATCCATTGCTCAACCCGAGTAATACAAAACAAAAATTTAGATAGAGCAATCCTGTAATAAGTTTAAATAAAATCATTAAGTAGAATCAACTTTTGCACATAAACATACATCAACAAAATCATGCTCACAAACCATTTTTATTAATAAGCCGATCATATGCAACATTATTTCAAAATTTTATTCTAAGTGTGGGAAAGAAAAAAAATGCTAGCATAAGTCATAAAGTGCATACTGTTCAAGATCATACATATCATTTACCATTCAATCAAAGTTTTCTTATATATCAACAAAACACTTACAAGGTTTAATTAATGGTCCTCATATGTTGAACTTAGCAATTCCTCTCCACTAATGTAGTTGGCATAATCATCAAAATCAATAGGTCTTTTATAAGGTTGTAATGGGGCTAGGCTCAAGGTAGGGATAAAAAGAAGTGAAATTTTAAGTTTAGTAATCTTAGCCCTGACATTAACTCGGATCAATTCGAGGTACATCCTTCCTACTAATGGGTTTTACCCTCTCAAACTTAATTTTGAAGCGTATGCCGAACAATATTTCTCAATACTTTGAGTATTTATTTTGCTCTTTTTGCTTGACATTTGAATAGAGTTTTTTGTTTAAAAACACATGAAGAATATGTGCTTTTTTTGAATTTTTCCTCAATCTTTGCTTATCAAGACAAGTATATTTAAAATGGGTGCAAAAACAAGATAAAGTTTAAAAAGATGTTAGCATGGCTTATGATGTTGGTAAATGACAATAAGATAGGCTTAAAGGCACAAATTAAGGTTTCAAGGGTCAAATTCATATGGTAGGCTTCAAAGGCTCAAACGATCCAAAGAAAATGTGTCTAAATCACATTTAGATTCTTATGCCTCCTAGGATTTTGGCTCAATAAAGTTACTAAGTCAATTATAAGAACTTAAGCCTTCATGCATGTCTATTTCAAAGGAAGTTCAATTTTCATGGAAAAAGGCTATATAAGACCTAAGGACATACAAGCATTCCATAACTTAGGATAACATAAAAAAGCTCAGATAAAATCAAAAATCATACTTGCATTTGAGCTAACTTATGAGTAAAAATTTTCTCTGAAAATCATTTTATTTCAGCATACTCATGTGAAAGCATTGAAACATACTTAAGAAAAAATTTAAAATTCAAGCTAATATTGCCCTACCTCCTTTAAAAAGAAGCAATGTCCTCATTGTGTAAACAAAGTAATGAATGAGAACTGAACATTAGGTAGGATAGCAAGAACAAGAGGTGAGTCCTGAAGACTGCTTAAGTACCAAGTCTTTATCAACAATCTGATCCTAGACATGTTCATTCACATTACCACACTACTTTGCTTTTTATTAGAGAAGAGGCGTTGAGCTTATTTTATTCATGTTTGCAATTTTTATTGTGTGAAAGCAAAATACAAACTAAATGCTTAAAAATAAATAAATGCTGAGAAAAAGAAATTTCCCCCCTTTTTATTCGTGTCATTCTCCATGTCTTTTTTCCTTTTCCCTTCATTTTTGCACTTGATCCCACAATCTCTTTTTCTTGCCATGTCTCGAAGATGTCCTTTAGGAACTCAAGAACAAAAGTGTTAGAGATATTCTTAAAATTATTTCGCATGGTATCATCTTTAACTTTTGCATATCTCCAATAAGCTTGTTGATTATGCATGAATTTCCACATATCCATCATAGTTGAAAATTTTGAATTCTTCATAGTGTTTGAAGAAATAGGTATGGTCAACTTAAGATTAAAACTCGTTTCTACTGACTAAACAACATTTGGCTCCAACCTTGGTTTAAGGCTGTTTGGTTCCTCTTTAGCTTCTACTTTTTCTATGTCATTTATTAAGTCAGCTTCTGGTTCAGATTTGGTTGAAGACTCATTAGATTCTAGTTCGTTCGGTTCATTTGGCTCAACTTGGTTCAATAATTCAATATTCTCCACTAATATTTCAAGATCATGTCTTGTTACGCAACCTTGAACATAATGGCCTTTTAGGTTTGCCTTCGATCTTACTTGCGCCCTTAAGCAAAGTAAAGTAATCAATGATGGAAAGTAGACACTTCCTACCTTTTTTTAGCACAATCTTTTATCTCCTTAAGAATAATTCTCCCAACATTGATAGACCTTTCATCATAATCGCATACAACAAAAAGCATTCTTTCCATTGAGATGGTGGAACTATGTGAGATAGGCATGAAGCTATATCGAATAAAGTAAAACCATACCTTAGCCACTAGATTTAAATATTCCCTTCAACAAGAATGACTTCCATACTTTCTTATAATCCATTGGGATCCCAGATTTGTAACCATATTAAGTATTTGTTGAAAAAAACCCCAATTGATATTCGTCATCATGGCAAAGTACTCATTCTCTACAACATCAGGTAAGTTAAACAAATCATTAATAGACTCGAAAGTAAGGGGTACCTTTTTTTGTGAACAAGAACTTCATTAGCATCTGGCATGGTCAAATTGGCATAAAACTCTCTCACTAATTCCTTTTCAGGTATTGATCGTGCTTCACAAAATTGATTCTAATTCAAAGCATCAATTGTCTTTCAAATTGACAATGGCATAACCATTTTTTAATTGCTCTCCAAAGTGAAACCTTTTTCCGGCATCATGGGCTGATTTTGAAAGATAGAATCAAATCTCTCCCTCGCTTCCTCATCTTGAATCACAATTTGATTTTTTTTATAGAAGTTTTGGAAGATCTAGTTCTTTTGCAAGACATGGTAACTTTTCCCAAAAAATAAGAGAAATTCCAACAAAGGAAGTAGAAGGAATCGACAATGTAAAATATTATGACAGAAATAAATTGCGACAATGACGATGTTGCAATAGCGAATGATTTATGGCAGTAGAAGGGTTGCTCCGACAGAGATTTTGCAGTGGAAAAAGTGGAGACTTACGACAAAAGGGAAATTTTGAGGAACATTTTCAGGATTTGAGGCCGACGGTTAAAAGAAGAAAGGTGGCTGGCAAGGGTTAAAGCTAATTTCTTGAATGGTTGTAAAAATATGATGGTAGAGAAGGGTTTATATAATAGTATATTAAGGTAAAACTTAGCTAAAATTTAGCTACAAGGGGTTACTTGGGCGGCAAGAATCAAAGATGGTGGAAAAATTTTAAGGTTTTAGGAGATATATGGATGACAATTGATGGGTAATTTCCTCTTCTTTATTGTTCAAGGCCTTAAGCCCAACTGCAATTATTTGTTGAACTGAAAAAAATTAAACTAAACTAAAAATAAATCGATTAGTACTTGGGCCAAATTGACACTCTTATTAAAATAAACAACTAAAATTAAAATTTGCAAATAAGAATCAAAAATTAAAAATTTTGGTTTACTTAGAAAATTTCTTCTCAAAAAGTTACATCAACTTAATTCCCCAGAACAGTTCGAGGGGTCACAGATGATCCCACTTAAGTTCCAATCTCCTTAGACAGAATTAATTTAATGTACTAATTCAAGAAAAATAATTTCTAAGTATACTTATAAAAATATGAAAAATCAAGGGTCTATTAAATTGAACGAGGTTTCAACTAGCTCAATTTCACCATCCCAATAATGTTTGAGACGTTGACCATTAACTTTAAATGTACCTCTATTGTTGTTGTGCAATCCTATGGCTCCATATGGATAAATTTTATGAATAATAAATGGTCCAGTCCATTTAGATTTGAGCTTTTCAGGAAATAACCTTAGCTTCAAATTAAACAACAACACTTGTTAACCTTTTCTAAATTCTCGAGGTTGTATATGATTGTCATGCCATCTTTTAGTCTTTTGTTCATACATCTTGGCATTCTCGTATGAAAATAACCTCAACTCCTCAAGTTCGTCAAGTTGTAACATCCTTCTCTCACTGGCTTGCTTAAGATCCAAATTTTAATTATTTCAAGGCACAGTGAGCTTTATTTTCCAACTCAAGCGGCAAATGACATGCCTTTCCAAAGAGTAACATATAAGAAGTTATTCCTAACAGTTTAAAAGTAGTTCAATATGCCCATAGAGCATCATCAAGCCTTTGAGACCAATCTTTTCTATTAGGTTGCACTACCTTCTCAAGGATACCTTTGATCTCACGATTTACCTATTCAACTCGCCCATTTGACTGTAGATGATAAGCAGTGGCAATCTTGTGTTTTGCATTATACTTGTTAAGCAACCACTTAAGCCATTTATTTACAAAATGAGATCCTTCATAGCTAATAATAGTTGTAGGAGTCTCAAACTTTGTAAACACATACTTATGTAGGAATCACATGAAAACCTTAGCATCATTCATTGGGTATGCTTCAGCTTCAACCCACTTGGATACGTAATCCATTGCTACTAGGATATACTTGTTACCATAAGTAAAAGAAAACGGACCTAGAAAATTAATGCCCCATAAGTCAAATAGTTCTACCTTTAAAATTTTTTTCAAAGGAATTTTGTTCCTCCTTGATATGTTTCCGATCCTCTAGCATCTACACAATTTTTCACATATGCATATGCATCCTTGAACACTGTAGGCCAAAAGAATCCTACTTGTAAAATCTTTGTTGTAGTGCAGGAACCACCAAAGTGTCCCCCACTTGGAGATGAATGGAAGTGATACAAGATCTCATCAATTTCATTTCCAACTCACACTTCCTGATTATGTTATTTACATATTGTTTATGTAATATCCCGAATTAGGGCCTAATCAGAATAGTGGTTTTGTGACCACAAATTCGAGATAGAAATAATTATTTTATAATTATTTTTAGGTTTATGATATGATTGCATGATTGTGTGAAAATTTCGTGAAGAAATTCCATGCGTAAAGTGCTTAATTTGAAATTAAGGACTAAATCGAATAAGTTGCAAAATTTGCATTCTAGAAGTTTTTAGTATGAAATTGCTTTGGAATATTAATTAGGAGGTCTTAAATAGAAATTTGACCAAATTCTAAGTTCATGGACAAAAATTGGACATGGGGGGAATTTTTGAAAGTTTAGTAAGGAAGGGCATTTTGGTCATTTGGACATTAAATGAAATAAAAAGGGAAAAATAACACAAAATTGATTATCTTCTTCATTAGTTGCTGCCGAATGCTCCCTCTCTCCATAGCTACGGTTTCTTCAATTTTCAAGCTTCATAATAAGTGACTTCGAGCCCCGTTTTTAATGATTTTTACGTCTTTGTGATCCTGGTAGCTCGATAAAGCTTATTTTAGCAATAATTTAAGTTAGGGTCCATATTTGGAAAAATACCCATAGGTGAAATTTGTGTATTTTGATGTTTTATGATAGAATATGAGGTTTCGAATTAAGTTAGACAACTTGTGCTACTCGGTTTTGAGTAAAAACAAGTAGAACGGCTTAATCGGTAAAAATACCAATTGTTCATAATTGCATGTTGTAGTTGGAATTTGAGCTTGCTAATGGTAAAAAAATGATCAGCATGTCCTAAAACATAAGAATTTGAAATAAAATTTAATTTCCGAGCTTTGGGGCAAAAGCGTAAATATGCAAAAGTTTAGGGGTAAATTTGTAATTTTGACAAAGTTAGGGTTAAGGACTATTTTGATAAATGTGAGTATTAAATGAGCTAAATGTACTATTTTAGATCAAGAAAAATGAGATTCAAGTCGTGATTGAGGGAAAAACAAAGTTTACGAGGAATAGGCTCAATTGTTGATATTTTGGTATCGAGGTAAGTTCATGTGTAAATAATGTAACATAATTGCTATTTTAAGTGATTTAATGCTATTTATATGATATGATACTTGTTATTATGAATATTATGCTTTGTGAAATATTATGTATTGGTATGAAAAGTATGTGATTAAATTGATAAGTATGAGATGCAAGCAACGTATTGGTTCCGATATTCTGAGGAGAACGACTGGGAAATGTGTGATTGAGGGAAATCCCGTTTGAACCTTGGGAATAGATTAGGATACAAGTGACATGTCACTAGGATGGTTGGGCATCCGAGCTCGTTGAGTTGAGTCCGAGTTCACTTATGGATGCGAATGTCCGAACTCGTTGAGTTGAGTCCGAGTTCGTGAGATGTAACTAGGCATCCGAGCTCGTTGAGTTGAGTCCGAGTTCACTTATGGATGCGAACGCCTGAGCTCATTAAGTTGAGTCCGAGTTCGCTTATGGGTAGGTTACATGGTTACCTAATTATATATGTGGCACTTATGTGTAAATTATCCATGTATCCGAGTTATATTCCGAGGTGTTCAACGGGTAAAATTCTAGCGAAATGGAAGAACACTCAAGAGGCAAGTATCACTTTGATAAGTGTTGTGAAATGGATACTTTGGATAGGTATGTACTTAACCCTCGGGTTGAAACTTGATACAACATCAATAATGTGGTAAGATGACAATTGATGATTAGAAATGTGATATATGTTTTGGTGATACCATGCTAGTGTTGTTTGGAAGAATTGCTTTGTTATGTTACTTGTTATTTGCATGTGAACTTACTAAGCATTTATGCTTACTCCCTCCTTTTCATTCATTGTAGTTTTAGACAAGCCGGCTTGGGAATCAGGATAGGTCGAAGGCTCGTTCACACTATCTGGAGAACTATTTTGGTAAAATGGCTTGTATAACTCAAATATGGCATGTATAGCAATATACTTGTTTTGTGTAATTAATCTTGTGATATGGTTGTGGATTGGTTGAGAAAATGCCTGATAATGATTAGTCCTTGGAATAGTTAATTTAGATCATGTATGAAACCATGTATGTTCAAAGTGTTAATAGTTCATGAATTTCCATAGAAAAGTGAAAATTTGTCACAAAACAGAATGTTGTAACAGCAGTGACGTGAGTTTGAAAAATCACTAAAACTAGTAGAAACCGAAATAGATGATGAATTAAATATGAAATTGAATATTAATGTGTCTACTTTCATATGGAAGAAGCAAAACAGATAAAGGAGTTATATGTTATGAGATATTTGAGTTTTAGTGAAACAGGGCCAGAGCGATTTCTGGATCCCCTGTTCCAACTTTGGAAATTCACCAAAAATTGTACAAAAATAATTAGGAGGTGTACTTTATATGTTCAGAATCCTTGTTGAGTTTAGTTTTAATAGAAACAAATGGTATAGTCATATGTATTTTTTACAGAGAGAAAAGTGGTTTGTAGTAAGCAGAGGTCAGTGCAGTTGAGTTCTGAAATAGGGGTAAATTTAACTAATAAACTGTACTAATTGGCTTGACCAAAAATTCTAGAAAAAAATTAGTAGATAGATATATGAGTCTAGTTTCAGGAAAAATTTACAGATCTTGATTTCAAGTTTTGTAACTCAAGATATGATTTTTTTAGCGACCATGATGTAGAAAGATAGCTTGCTACGAAAATTTAATTAGTTGCTTTAAAATTTAAAAAGTGATGAAATAAGTTTAGTAACACCTCAAGCTCGACTCCGGCGACGGTCTCAGGTAAGAGGGCGTTACAGTTTAAATAAAAACAGATACTACCAAAAATAAGACTAACTATCGTGAAGGAATTTCTTCCTTTGTTGGTATGTCATTTCTCGTGGAATTATTCCACATGCTAAATAATTCGTATAATCAGCAAACCAAGGTATTTCATGAATTCGACTTACCTCGAAGATATGCTCATCTAGAGAATTCTAATTAATTGGAACAAGTGAATAGGTTTACCTCATTTTGTTCCAACCTCGACTAATGATCAGCTACTTGATTTTCAGCACGTTTTCTATCTTGGATCTCAAGGTTAAATTCATGGAGTAAAAGTATCCATCGAATCAGCCTTGGTTTAGCATCTTTCTTCATGAGTAAGTATTTAATGACCGCATGATTAGTAAATATTGTGACTTTCGTACCTATGAGATAAGAATTGAACTTGTCAAAAGCAAAAACTATCAACAAGAGTTCCTTTTAGTTATCATATAATTAAGTTGGAATTCTGTCAGAGTTCTACTTGCATAGTAGATAGGATAAAACACTTTGTTTCTTCTTTGACCCATCACAGCTCTAACAGCAAAATCACTTGCATCACATATCAACTTGAACAGTGAGTTTCAATCAGGTGTAATGATTATTGGGGTTGAGATTAACCGGATTTTTAATTCCTCAAAAGCTTCCAAAAATGCTTTGTTAAACTCAAAAATTGTATCTTTTTCTATTAAGGAACACAAAGGCTTGGAAAATTTTGAAAAATCTTTGATAAACCTTCGATAAAAACCGACATGGCCTAATAAAATTCAAACTCCTTTCACACTAACTGGTGGTGGTAATTTTTCAATTACATCCACCTTTGCTTTGTCGACTTCAATCCCCCTTTTGGAAATTTTATGTCCCAAGACAATTCTTTCCTTAACCATAAAATGACATTTCTCCTAGTTAAGGACAAGATTTTTCTCTTCGCATCTCTTCAGTACCTTAGCTAAATTACTCAAACAAACATTGTAAGTATTACCAAAAATAGAAAAGTCATCCATGAAAATCTCAACAAAATTTTCTACCATATCAGTAAATATTGCCATCATGCATCGCTGAAATGTGGCAAGTGCATTACATAAACCAAAAGGCATTAGCCTAAAAGCAGACGTGCCGTATGGGCAAGTAAAAGTTGTTTTGTGTTGGTCTTCAGGGGCTACAACTGTAACACCCTATACCCGAGACCGTCGCCGGAATCAAGTACAGAGCATTACCGGAACTATCGGAACAATTTACAAATAATATACAAGTAAATTCATGTTAATAAAATTTTTTTTTTTTTCATTTTTATTTCATATCATTCATATCAAATATATCATATTAGTTCTCTTTTTATACTTATAACCAATTTAAAACATTATTTTACAACCATAATTACAAGACTCATATACTCAACCTATTCATTACCTAGATACATGCCACCACTACCAAAAGAAGAGTACATTATTTAAAATTTTGTCTGAGGTCGGGATTACTCTGAATGCTGGACCGGACACCAACTTCCAATTAATCCTGCGCACGGAAACAACCGTACGCTGAGTATAAATATACTCAGTAGTATTACCATAATTCAAATTTAAAACCTTAATCAATAAATTATAACATTTAATTTATGCCTACAATTATTCATAAATATCTCATACTTCCAAATAACTTAATCATTAATAACAGTAAACCATATTTCTAACTCTTGTTTTTAATTAAATTTATAACTTATTTCACTATCTTAATTTCATTAAAATTCTCACATCTCATTTCGTTAGCTCGTTTCATATCATATACAATTTACTAAATTTTATCACTTTATTCAATAATAATCCTATTGCAATTTGTACTTACTAACGTTGTATTTCAACAATAACAATTTCAACTAATTAATTTCATATATCACTTACTTTAATCATTTCTTACACCTTTAGTTCATATTTTAAAATCACATATCTCAATTTTATTTTTACATATCAAATTCACATTCAATTTATATAATTCAATTATGTTATTCTTTTCAATTAAATTCTCATATTATTATATGATTTCAAATAATTTGTGAACTTTATTTTCATTTCTCAATCTTACATAATATTTCAATTCACAATCCAACTTTAAACAATTCATGAACCTTTGGTTCTTGCATTCAATCTCTTATTACCAATTTCATATCATAATTTATTTCACAAATTCACTTTCTTATTTCTTTCAATACCTCAATCACATTTATTCAGAATTTATCATTTCACATATTTACCCCTATTAACTTGACTCGGACCTTGGCGGATATACGGATCCAACCAAACACACCAGTACAGCACATTGTGCCTAAAACGGTACATAGTACCTGATCAGTATACGACACATAAGTGCCTGAAACGACACACGAGGTGCCTGATACGACACACGAGGTGCCTGAAATACGACACATAAAGTGCCTGATCGGTAAAGCCGGCAAATCCCATACACTTTCAAATCCTATGGCATGCCAACTATATCCACCCTAGCCCGACTAGTTAATAGGGTATCGAAATCACATATTCATATTGCTTTCACTTTCAATTTCAATTGATCATAACCATTTGGATTCAATTCAATCACAATAACAATTCAATCACATTTTCAAATTCACATAATCACATAATTTCACTTCAAGCCACATTTTAACTCGATCTCTTCCTCATACTTTCAATTCATATACATTTCAAATAATCACATTCAATTCAATTTGATTCAAATCCAATCACTTTTCACATTTCCATTCTATACATTTTGATACATTTCATCAATTCAATGCATTTTCCACTTTTCAGTCAATATTTCATCAAATGCTCATACATCTTCAAACTTTATTTCAATTTCATTCAACTCACAATTTAATTCAATTTTATTTAATTCAATATCAATATTAACCTTAATTTGCTTATTTTATATATATATATATATATATATATATATATAAATATTAATTTAGAATTTAACAATAATCAAATTCGAATTATAGTAATACTAACCTGGATTTCTCGTTTTTACTCCTCATTTGTTTTCTCTTTTCTTTCCTCGCCCGATGTCTCGAATACTTGTTTACAATTTTAGCTTCAAGCATCAAACCCCCAATTTTTCGTTTCTTCTTTCTTTCTTTCTTTTTCTTCCCCTTCTCACGTTTTGTTCTCTGTTTCTTTTCTTCTTTTCCTTCTTTTATTTCCTTTTTAATTTCTTTTATTACTTATTTAATTAATTATTACAAAATATCTTTTTATCAACCAATTAAATACATACACTTATACCATTAAAATACATACACTTGTTTTAATCCTTGCCACCCACTTGTCATCATCTCAACAATTTAATAAAATAAAATTTACCCAAATAATAATAATTATAACAAATAAATTAATAATATTTACTTAATAATTAAGTAAATATACATAACATACATTTGTACCAATAAAATTGATACACATTTATTTTATCCATAATACACACATGTCAATTTCTATGGTCTAATTACTAATTTAATCCTTTATTATTTCTTTTTCCTAAAATCAAACCTTTGCATTCTATTCAATTTAGTCCTTTCTACTAGTTATTTCTTATTAAACTAAATTTACTTAATTAAACTTTAATTAACCACTCATCTAACTTTATAATTATTTTTAATAATTATTTATGAACCCATTTTTTTTATAAACGAAGACCCGAAAATAAACTTTTTCGATAACCGAAAAATTCGGGTCGTTACATTTCTTCCCCCTAAAAAAAATTTCGTCCTCGAAATTTATCTGAGAGAGGTGTGGGTTTAAGTACAAAGATCCCTCTATTTCTCTCGGTTCCCGTATTGCTTTCTTAATATCATGACACTATTGCACAGGCTAGTATTTCAACCGGCTCTTTTTCATACCATAGATCATATCAAATCTCAATATCCTTTGTTCAAGATAACATGTAAGAGATCTGTTCTATATCATTCGAACGCTGAGTCCTAAAAAAAAAATTTTCCATAAATTTCCATAAGTTCAGAGGTCATACCATTCAATATATTGCCAGTCCAATCTTCCCACAGATTCACGTAGCCCAACAAATAAGCACTCAATATCCTGACGTTTCAAATTTACATATGATTCCTATCTGTCAAACTGTTTCAATCTATCTCGAATCACTTTCATTCAGCTCTATCCAACACCCAGATATCCAACATCTTCGACCATAGAGTGCTTCATACAGAACCATTGGAATACTTGATCAGAAACAATTATTATACACAACTCGGCCAATGATAAATAACATCCCAACCTAATCCGAAACCAATTTCACAACTTATAGTATGTCTTCTAAAATATGACTAACTCACTCTCAGATTATCCATCTGTCTATAGATGAAAAGCTGTTCTGAAATTGAAATAAATACTCACTAATTTCTTGTAATTATTTTTAGAATCCCAAAGTGAACTATAAACTCGATCAGAAATTATCAATACTGGAATTCTATGAAATCTTACAATTTTCCAAATGTACATCTCAGTAAATTTCAGAAATAACCAATCAATTCTGGCCATTATAAAATGAGCTAACTTGATAAACCGATCTATTATCACATATATCAAAGACTATCATTCCATATAGCTCGTCGATTTCATAGACTTATATATCATTTCTGTCCCAATATCTTTGCTAGCTTTAATAATTCTGTAAGTACCAGTACCGGATATTCAGTTGAAATTAATCCTTTATCAGATAATAACAATCTAGTTCACTTAATAATATACCATTGTAATAATAAGTTCCTTTCCCAAATTCAGACTGAATCAAAACTGATGCTTCAATTATGTAGATGGAGCAGTACCTCAATATCAATAGTGCACTCAAAAATAGAAAATGAATACCGAAAATAACTCTATTAACCACCGGTATAGTAACACAACTTCTATAATCTAAGATCCATACCACTGAGCTTCCATAACCGAACCATAATCTACAGCAGTAATATATATTTATCTTCGATCAAAGAATACCCCTTCAAAGACGAATCATCTTTAATAGATGAGATCAGCCCATAAAATAATAAGAAAACCAAAATAATGAAATCCCAATTATGAAGTTATATTAAATCCTCAAGAATAGAAAACCACATTGAACGATAAAGAAATCCATAATACTCCAGAGAAAAACCAGAAGAAAAATATCATTTATACCCACTAGAAACAATGGTTATAGAGATGATGTAAATTGCATAATATAATTCAGAATACCCACTAGTAAAAGTAGAAAATATCTTTCTATGAATCTTATCATCAAGTCTTCTGTCTATCGGAGCAGATCAGAAAACCAAAGAAAAGTAGAGGAATACCGATCATGAATCAACCCAATTAATAGTACTTCTATCTAATGTTATAATTAACCAAACTTCTTATATGATAAGAACCATATCTAAAAATGAACAGTTGCATATACCTCTGAAGATAAAAGAACATATAGAATACCCAAAAGAGATCGCTGTAAGATATCCGACTATAGCAGTTGCATCTAGATATGTTTGCAATTTCATCGCTAATCCACTAATATACATAATCGTCAACAATCCCGTATCATTCAGTTCACACACGAAGCTTGTTCAGAAGAGATTTCAGTTAACTCAATCTGTAGATACCACATCTGAATAAATCAATGTCTAATAACTTCTTCTTTAATAGTAGCATTGTGTATCCCAAATAGTTTTCAGACAAGAACTCTGATATCTCTTTTCAGAACCCATCTTTATCTACTAACCTATTCTCAATTTTAACTACTTTATTTATCATTCCATCACTGAACTCTTCAATTCCACACTTCTGAACTAAGTCAATATAAATCTTATAGATTTCTATCATATAAAACTATGCCAATAGGGGGGTAGAGATCGTAAAGCCTCATAATTTAACTTTCTGTTTAAACTCGTATAACACAACATTTACCATTTCTTATGTACTGTAAAACATTTATCTATACTTTTTCGAATTCTGTCTCTTCATCATAAGTAATATTTTACTTAGACACTGAAGTATCGCTTTCAAAATTATCAGAGTTAACTAAATTAAAAAGCATCTTTTTCTCTAACATTTCCCTTTCCTACAATAGGGGTAACCAACTCTGTTTCGTTAAATTCATGAAATTCATTATTTCCAGTGTACATTACAAATCAGTATTATTTATTCTTTCTTCAAACATCTTTAATCTTATGAAACAGAAACAAACAATTAGGTCAGCATTCAAATCCCGACTCAATTTCAACTTGACTGTGGCATGTACCTTGTACCTCTAGACAATTTTCGAGCTCGATTTAGTCCGAGAATCGACTAAACCTATAGCTCTGATACCACTAAATGTAACACCCTATACCCGAGACCGTCGCCGGAATCAAGTACAGAGCATTACCGGAACTATCGGAACAATTTACAAATAATATACAAGTAAATTCATGTTAATAAAATTTTTTTTTTTTTCATTTTTATTTCATATCATTCATATCAAATATATCATATTAGTTCTCTTTTTATACTTATAACCAATTTAAAACATTATTTTACAACCATAATTATAAGACTCATATACTCAACCTATTCATTACCTAGATACATGCCACCACTACCAAAAGAAGAGTACATTATTTAAAATTTTGTCTGAGGTCGGGATTACTCTGAATGCTGGACCGGACACCAACTTCCAATTAATCCTGCGCACGGAAACAACCGTACGCTGAGTATAAATATACTCAGTAGTATTACCATAATTCAAATTTAAAACCTTAATCAATAAATTATAACATTTAATTTATGCCTACAATTATTCATAAATATCTCATACTTCCAAATAACTTAATCATTAATAACAGTAAACCATATTTCTAACTCTTGTTTTTAATTAAATTTATAACTTATTTCACTATCTTAATTTCATTAAAATTCTCACATCTCATTTCGTTAGCTCGTTTCATATCATATACAATTTACTAAATTTTATCACTTTATTCAATAATAATCCTATTGCAATTTGTACTTACTAACGTTGTATTTCAACAATAACAATTTCAACTAATTAATTTCATATATCACTTACTTTAATCATTTCTTACACCTTTAGTTCATATTTTAAAATCACATATCTCAATTTTATTTTTACATATCAAATTCACATTCAATTTATATAATTCAATTATGTTATTCTTTTCAATTAAATTCTCATATTATTATATGATTTCAAATAATTTGTGAACTTTATTTTCATTTCTCAATCTTACATAATATTTCAATTCACAATCCAACTTTAAACAATTCATGAACCTTTGGTTCTTGCATTCAATCTCTTATTACCAATTTCATATCATAATTTATTTCACAAATTCACTTTCTTATTTCTTTCAATACCTCAATCACATTTATTCAGAATTTATCATTTCACATATTTACTCCTATTAACTTGACTCGGACCTTGGCGGATATACGGATCCAACCAAACACACCAGTACGGCACATTGTGCCTAAAACGGTACATAGTACCTGATCAGTATACGACACATAAGTGCCTGAAACGACACACGAGGTGCCTGATACGACACACGAGGTGCCTGAAATACGACACATAAAGTGCCTGATCGGTAAAGCCGGCAAATCCCATACACTTTCAAATCCTATGGCATGCCAACTATATCCACCCTAGCCCGACTAGTTAATAGGGTATCGAAATCACATATTCATATTGCTTTCACTTTCAATTTCAATTGATCATAACCATTTGGATTCAATTCAATCACAATAACAATTCAATCACATTTTCAAATTCACATAATCACATAATTTCACTTCAAGCCACATTTTAACTCGATCTCTTCCTCATACTTTCAATTCATATACATTTCAAATAATCACATTCAATTCAATTTGATTCAAATCCAATCACTTTTCACATTTCCATTCTATACATTTTGATACATTTCATCAATTCAATGCATTTTCCACTTTTCAGTCAATATTTCATCAAATGCTCATACATCTTCAAACTTTATTTCAATTTCATTCAACTCACAATTTAATTCAATTTTATTTAATTCAATATCAATATTAACCTTAATTTGCTTATTTTATATATATATATATATATATATATATATATAAATATTAATTTAGAATTTAACAATAATCAAATTCGAATTATAGTAATACTAACCTGGATTTCTCGTTTTTACTCCTCATTTGTTTTCTCTTTTCTTTCCTCGCCCGATGTCTCGAATACTTGTTTACAATTTTAGCTTCAAGCATCAAACCCCCAATTTTTCCTTTCTTCTTTCTTTCTTTCTTTTTCTTCCCCTTCTCACGTTTTGTTCTCTGTTTCTTTTCTTCTTTTCCTTCTTTTATTTCCTTTTTAATTTCTTTTATTACTTATTTAATTAATTATTACAAAATATCTTTTTATCAACCAATTAAATACATACACTTATACCATTAAAATACATACACTTGTTTTAATCCTTGCCACCCACTTGTCATCATCTCAACAATTTAATAAAATAAAATTTACCCAAATAATAATAATTATAACAAATAAACTAATAATATTTACTTAATAATTAAGTAAATATACATAACATACATTTGTACCAATAAAATTGATACACATTTATTTTATCCATAATACACACATGTCAATTTCTATGGTCTAATTACTAATTTAATCCTTTATTATTTCTTTTTCCTAAAATCAAACCTTTGCATTCTATTCAATTTAGTCCTTTCTACTAGTTATTTCTTATTAAACTAAATTTACTTAATTAAACTTTAATTAACCACTCATCTAACTTTATAATTATTTTTAATAATTATTTATGAACCCATTTTTTTTTATAAACGAAGACCCGAAAATAAACTTTTCCGATAACCGAAAAATTCGGGTCGTTACAACAACTATTCGGTTATCTCTCGAATATAAGAAAAAGTGATATCTATTACTTGGCAGTTAGTCTAACATCTGATCCATAAAAGGCAACGAAAAATGATCCTTCTGAGTGGCTTTGCTCAATTTTCTGTAGTCTATATAGATTCTCCAACCCATGATCATTCTCATCGGGATTAACTCTTTTCATTCATTCTCAAAAATCGTGATTCCACCTTTTTTTGGTACACGCTGTACCAGACTTACCCATGAACTATCTGAGATGGGGTAGATAATTTTTGCATCTAACTATTTGATAACTTCCTTTCAAACTGCCTATTTCATGATAGGATTGATTCTCTTTTTCCCATCAATTCTAGCTCGCTCACCCTCCTCTAAGATAAATTTATGCATACAGAAAGACGGGCTTATTCCTCGAATATCAACTATGGTCCAACCGGTCACCTTTTCAAATTTCTTTAAAACTTTGATCAGCAACTCCTCTTGGTGTTTTGTTAGTTTGGATGGTTCCTCGATTGACAACTTCGATTGCGTGTATTCTTGAGCTTCTAGCTCCTCTACCACTGAATATTCCTCCATCGGATAGGGAAATTTTATTGCTTTAAGAACATTAAATGTTACCTAATCATCTTGGACTCTCATGGTGAGTTTGCCATTTTACACGTCTATCAACGTTCTTCCCTTAACTAGAAAAGGTCTCCCTAGGATGATCGACACTTCATTATCTACTTTAAAATCTAAGACAATGAAATCAATAGGAAAAATAAACTTGTCTACTCTTACCAAAACATCCTCGATCATTCCTTCTGGGTATGCTAAAGATCGATCCACCAATTGGAATGTCACAGTTATGGGTCTTACTTCACCTATTCCCAATAGGTTAAAAATAGATTTGGGCATCAAGTTGATGCTTGCTCTTAAGTCACACAAAGTTTTACCATAGTAAGATTCTCCAATTGGTATAGTAAAGCTTCCGGGGTCCTTTAGTTTTGGAGGTAACTTATTCTGTAAAAATGCACTACAGTCATTTGTTAATGCTACAGTATCATACTCACTAAGTCTTTTTTCTTGGACAGAATGTCCTTCATGAACTTGACATAGTTGGGCATTTGTTCTAAAGCCACCACTAGCAGAATGTTGATGTGAAGTTGATTAGGACATCCAAAAACTTCTTGAATTGCATCTCATGTTTCTACTTATTTGGTTGGAATTTTTGAGGATATGGAGGTGATGGAACTTTGGGTTGGACTGGACAACTTTTTTTAAGAGATAAATATGCATCCAAAGAAGATGTTAGCTTATCAGAATTCACTAGTTTAGATTTTACCTCATCAGACTTTATAAGCTTTGACTCTTCTGGTGTAGGAAGTTCAACTGTTGGTTGACTTTCCTCCTTCTCAATAGGTTCATCCCCAACCACAACTTCCTTGGGTTCCAAAGTCTTACCATTTCATAAAGCAACTACCTTGCAATGTTATTTACCCAAATTTCTTGGATTTTTTGTATCTCTTTGCAAGGCCCATTGCAGTCTATTACAAATTTTCATGGTTAGTTGACCCATTTGGTTCTCCAAGTTTTCCAGTGTTGCTGCTTGGCTTTGGATTAAGGCATTATTCTTCGCCATGTATGCCTTCAATAAGTTCTCTAAACTATTAGATGATTCAACTTGTTATGGTTTTGGAGCTTGTTGATTCAATCCTTAGGATTACTTTGGTCTATGTTGCATGTAGTTGTTGTTCGGTCTATTTCCTTGGTTACTTCAAGAAAAATTTGGATGGTTTTGCGATGAAGGATTATAGCAGTTAGACGTGGTCCTTGTCCATTTCAATTTTGGTACTGATTAACTCGGGATTTCGTGTAAAATTCTTGAAAGAATGATCGTCCCCACAATATACACAAGAAATAACATCGAATTGACTTGGTGTTTTGGTTGCAACAAGATTTAAACTATTAGCAGTAAACTATTTCAACATTGAAGATATGAAAAATACCTGAGCCGAGAGTGAAGTGAGGGTATCTACTTCATGCACTCCGACTACTCGTCTTCTTGAAGCTACTCAATTTGTTAGCCACTGGAAATTGTTATTGGTTATTCTCTTAATGATCTCGTAAGCCTTATTGTAAGACTTTGACAAGAGAGCACCATTCAAAGAAGCATCTACCACCAACCTTGTGTGTGCATTGAGACCATTATAAAATGTCTCTAACTAGATACAGTGTGAAATCCCATGATGAGGGTATCTACAAAGTAACTCCTTGACTCTTTCCCACGCCTCATATAGGAACTCATCATCCAATTGTTGAAAAATGGTGATCTCATTTCACAACTTAGAATTTTTGCTAGGTGGGAAATACTTTACTAAAAACCGTTCAGTTAATTCTTGCCAAGTAGAAATTGAATGTGTTGGTAACGAGTTAAGCCATGCTCATGCTTGATCTTGTAACGAGTATGGAAAAACTTCAATCTCAATGCATCTAAAGTTACACTGGCTATCTTAAAGGAATCACTCACCTCCATGAATAATCGAAGGAGAAGGTGTGGATCTTCTGTGGGCATTCTACTAAATTGGCTAGTGGTTTAAAGCATCTGAATATTACAGGCTTCAATTCAAATTGGGGTGCCTTGATATCCAGTCTCCTAAATCCTAAATTTAACTGATTAAAAAGGGGCACAACGTATTGTCTTATAGCTTGATCCCTATCATCAGCAATAAGGATTAGATTTTGAGCCTTAGCGGCTCCATTTCCTTGAACTTCATTTTAATTTCCAAAGTCTATTTCGGCTTGTCTTTGGGCTAATCTTTCATGTCTTCTTCATCTAAATGTTCACTCAATTTCAACGCCTACGGGTAATAAATTGATGATTTGATATATGCTCATAAACACCTAAAAATAAATCACAAAAATTAAAGAATAAAAAGTAATTACTAAAGATAGAAATAAAATAAAATAAAATAAAAGCCAAATCGCAAAGAATAATTTCAAAAAAATGATTAAGGCAACAGTCCCCGGCAACGGCGCCAAAAACTTGTAACGTATGGTTTGTGCAAGTGTACACAGTCATTATCAAGTAATAAGTAAGTAAAAGAGTTATCATTTCTACAAGGACTTTGTATGTTAATCAATTAATTGTAAAATTAAAGCTTACAAGTTAGTGATAAAAACACAATATTTTGAGTGATGGATGTAAATAATAATTAACTAGATGCAAGATGATCCCTAATGCAATTTATCCTAAGTATGATAACTAAATAAAATGTATAAGATAAGTTTAGCAGCATAAAAACAAACTTCAACAAACATGCATAGGCTAGAATAATCACATTCATCAACTCAATTCATTTTTATCATGCTTAATAGTGTTCGGAAAATATTCCATGGCAACTCAATCTTTCATAAGCTTGAAACAAAATTAATTCCTTTCAAATCTTTTCCTTAGTAAAACATGCATACTACCATGACCATATTAAACTAAGTGTTTCTTAAAATTCATGTGAAGTAACAGGGACTGGGCCGGTTTGAAACAATTTAATCACATAAACCTAAAAGTTATGCAAGGTAATAGAGCTCGGCCAAGTTATTATGAACCTTCAATTTATTCTAGGTTAGATATAAATTAAGCATGCACCTTCCAATTATTATGTCCATTAATCACTATCTGGGCCGAATTAAGCAATTAATTCTAATGCATTCAATCATATTTTAATGAATGAAATAGATGCATGATTTTAATTGGATGCATGAACGAATGAGGCACAAACACCATAAACATAATTTAAACGAACTTTATTGAATTGATGCAACCATTCTAGCTAAATAGAATTAAGCTACCATTGTTGATGACAAGATAACGAAGCACATTGCAAACATGATTAAACTCAAAGTAAACAAAGATAAGGAAGAATCAACTCTGATTGTTCCGACAATTCTGTAGAATCTGATCAAAGTGGCTTCCTCCAATCCTCGTGTTGCTCCTATACAAGTTTCTTCTCAAGGTGGTCGGCCAAAAGAGTATCTTCTCAACCTTTTGCTAACTAAGAGAGAAGAAAAATGGGGATGATATGCGTGAAGAAAGAAAGAAAATAAGAGAATGAGAAATGAAAGATGATTGTTGAATGAGAGATGAGTAAGGGGTGTAGGGATGAACTGAAATAGGGAATGGAGGTGGGTATTTATAGTGAAGGTTGGTAGATGAGTTTACTAGAAATAGTGTGAACCTTCTCCCTATTTACTCCTTTGCTTGGTCGGCCACATATTGTGGAAGGGAATGTATGTTGGTTTCTTGATTCAAGCATAAAATCATGTTTAAATTAAGCAAGGGTTGGGTGGCTTAAAGGGAAAATCTTGTGGGCTGATTTTTTATTCATTTGAAACTGTAAGGACCTCCAATAAATTTCCCGAAAACTAATTTCTGGGCTACTCACAAGTGTCATGCCGAATTAGGCTTATTCTCCCTTGTTTGGATGGTTTGGTGACCCAATTGTTTACCAGACTTGTCCATCAATTGATCTATTTTCAATTGGATTAAAAAAACCTCTTCATAACCCATTTGCATGTGTTTTCCATCTATGTAGAGTGAATTTGGGCATGTCCATATAACTTTATTTTATAAATAAATTATGCATAATTTCCTTCGTGCAACTACATTAGATAAAGTCCCTATTAATATGTGGAAAAAAACATTAAATTATGCATAAATTTAATACAAAATAAAAGAAAATTACATTCTTCATTAAATCATGTCCATAACAAAATTTACTTAATTAGTGATCAAATACTCGGGATTTTATAAACTACTGAAACCCTGTTTAGACATTTTTGCATACAAACTACACATTAGTGATCAAAAAGTGTTATAAACTATTGAAAAAACCTATATAAATTACAGTTTACAACAATCAACATTTTTGCATGAAACCCTATTTAGAAGTTAACCTTTACTTGTAGTTTTTGTAGAAAACACTATCATAAGTTGAATATATCTGTAACACCCCAAACCTAGCTAGATGTTATGGCCGAATCTGGCGATGTCACATGGAATGGAATTTGAAAGCAAGATGTTTAGTTTAACACTATTCCAATTAATTAACTTTTATCTTGTTTTGAAGTAAAAACGCATATTCTCTATTAAGTCAAAATCATTTCTTTCTAGTGGAAGCTTTAATATCGATTAATGTTAAGAAAATCAGTTCCATTTGATGACATCCTAATTTTACTTATCTAGAAAACCGTATCTTGTGGTGATCGAAGTTGTAAACCAGGAAAGCAATTAAAAATCCCAAAATTAAAAACAAACAGTCCACAAAGTCCAAATTACACAAAATAACCAAATAAGTAATAAATCTGAAAACTAGCAGAAAACTATCTAGAGTTTACATGTGGCCACCGTCGAGTCCTCCGTTGCATGCTGCAACGACCTGTCAAGTCTGGGGATTACCTGTACAGATTAAACAGAAAAGGGCGAGTTTTCACAAACTTAGTGTGTAATCCCCACAAAAAACATGCACAGAGACTAATATCAAAAAGCAATCATATGCAGCCTGGGCCTGAGCCCATCACAGATTCAGTTTGGGCCTTAACCTATACAAAAACAGTCTCAGATATGCATTAGGGCCTTGCCCATATCAGATATAACATGCAATAACAGAAATCAAAATTTTTACCCGCCAACCCAGACACCATCTTCGACCATCCCTACACACTATGTGGAGTTAAAAACACCCACCCATCCCTGCACACCATATAGGATTTATAACACCTGTCCATCCCTACACACCATACTGTACCGAAATGTGGCACATAACTAGAAATATGCAGCTAAGCTACCAGATAACAGGCTTTAAAAGCCTCTCAGATACTTCCTTCGAACTTCATCAACCTACCCCGATGCAATGCAACATAATATAAATGTCATGCTATTATACAGTTTACAGTCTATACATACAGATCATTAATCGTGCTTAGCACAGAAATCAGACAGAGAATTCAGATATATATGGGTCTAGGTAGTGCTTACCGACCCTACAGTAGATTCATAGTCAACTTGGGCGACACATGCAACCTTAGTAAACAATTCAGTGGAAATAGGCTCACACGTATATGTGACCAGCTCCTGTGGACCCACACGCCCGTGTGGCCCACACGCCTCAGATTGGCCTTAGTCGTATGGATCACACGGCTTGGCCCTAAATCCCACACGCCCATGTGGCCCAGAGGCCAGATTGGTCTAGTGTGTCACACACAGCCTCGCCTGCCCTTCACACGGCCGTGTCCTTCGCGAACGGCCTAGCCTCATCGTTCACACGCCCGTATTCTGTCACACTGCCTACCACACGGGTGACCACAAGCCTATGTGGCATCGATAGAAAGCTTTTTCAGCTTTTCACCGAATCACATTTTCTACGTTTCGGGTACACATCTGATTATAATTCGCTGCCAAATTACTATCAAGCACACCGGAGCCTAAAATTGACAATTGAAAGCCCAATTTTAGCCACCTAAACCGAAAAATTACGAATAGCCAATTCTCAAAAAACCATTAGCAATCCTTACCTTGAATGAACGATGGCGATTTCTCATTTCTACAACACCGATTGAACCTCCACAGCCAATTAATGGCCACCTAAATAGGATTTAAGTATCCATTAGACAATGATTCATCAATCTAAAATAATATCCATACTTACAGAACCTACCGATTAGCACAAGGCACAGAGATAACGAGTCGCAGTGACTAGTAATTCGAAGGGAGTCAAACACGAGATTAGGCAACAAGTAAAAGAGAAAAAATGACAGTGAGGAAAAGGATGAACAGCAAAAATTCAGCCAAGGGAAAATAGAAAATCCAACGTAAAAAAAAAATTCTTTCTTTTCAGAGAGAAAATCGAAAATGAGTTACCAGCATTCTGATAACTTCCACATCCCACGTTTTACTCCTCAAACCCCTCACTCTCAGAATTTCAACTTGACAGAAACTCAATCCTTCAGCAGAGCAAAAATTAATTCCCACCCTCAAGTAGGGATTCGAACACAAGACCTCATGCATACCAACATTCCTCTTAACCACTAGACCAGCAAGCCCATTCTGACATAAGCTTACCGACAATTAAAATAAAGCCTACTGAATAGGAGTGAGGCTTCACTTAGAAAAATTTAAAATTTTATTAAGGATGGGACTTGAACTTGGAACCTCTCACACACACCCAGAACACTTAACCACTGAAGCAGACAGATATTTGTGTCATAATTTAACAGAAACAGAAATATAAAATTTGGGACGTTACAACTCTACCCCCTAAAAGAAAATTTCATCCTCAAAATTTTGCTGATCAGAACAGATGAGGATACTGTTGATGCATTGCATCCTCAAGCTCCCACAAAGCCTCCTTAGTGCTATGATTCTACCACAACACCTTCAGTTAAGGGATAGACTTTTTCGGAAGAACCTTAACGTCGCAATCCAAAATCTGAATCGGCTCCTCCTTAAAAGTCAAATCTGGCCTCACCTCCATCTCCTCAATAGGGACAATGTGCGTGGGATTAGAGCAGTAGTGCCTCAACATCGAAACATGGAAAACATCGTGAATGCGATCCAACTCTGGAGGTAGCTCCAACTGATAAGTGACAAGGCCTACACGCCTCAGAATTCGGTAAGGCCCAATAAACATAGGGCTTAACTTGCCCTTACGGCCAAATATCAAAACCTTCTTCCGTGGCGAGACCTTAAGAAAAACAAAATCCCCCACAGAATACTCAATATCCTTCCTCTTCATATGAGCATAGGACTTCTGCCTATCAGAAGCTACTTTCAGACGATCCTGAATCAGCCTAATCTTATCCATTATCTCGGAAACTAACTTGGGACCCAGAATACACCGTTCACCCAACTCAGTCCATCATAGAAGAGTGTGACAGTTGTGACTACACAAGCCCTCATAAGGTGCCATTTGGATGCTAAACTGATAGCTGTTATTGTAGGAAAACTCCACTAACGATAAGTACTCCTCCCTACCGCCTCAGAAATCAATAACACAGCTCCTCAACATATCCTCCAGTACTTGAATCACCCTCTCTGACTGACCATCTGTTTGAGGATGGAAAGCAGTACTGAGGTCCAACCTTGTACCGAGAGCCTCATGTAGTTTTTTCTAGAACTAAGACATGAAGCGAGGATCCCTATTAGAAATGATCGAGACAGGTACCCCATGCAATCTTACTATTTTCGATATGTAGAGCTTAGCCAACTTCTGAAGAGAAAAGTCTGTCCTAATTGGGATGAAGTGAGCAAACTTGGTCAACCGATCCACAATGACCCAGACAGAATCCTTCTTAGTGGGTGTTAGAGGCAATCCACTAATGAAGTCCATCGTTATTCGATCCTATTTCCATAACGGTATCTTAACCGACTGCAGCAAACCCGAAGGTAACTGACGCTCAGCCTTAACCTGCTAACAAGTCAAACAGCAAGCAACAAAGTCAGTAACCTCACACTTCAACCCTGGCCACCAATATAACTCTCGAAGATCTCGGTACATGTTGTTTCTGCCGAGATGCATAGCATAGGGACTACTATGCCCCTCTCTCAGAATCGATTGTCTTCAATTCTCATCATTCGGTACACAAATCCGACTGCAAAAATAAAGTACTCCATCACTATTTACCCTAAAATCAGCAGTGTCACCCCTTTCAACCTGACGAAAACGCAACTAAAGAGACTTATACCCCAACTGTTTACCTCGAATCTGTTCAATCCATGACGGCTTAACCTAAAGTTCTGCCAATAGACTTCCATCGTCAAAAAGGCTAAGTCAAGCGAACAGCGCTCTCAGATCAATCACAGCCCTACAACTCAACGTACCGGCCACCACATATGATACTCAATAGTCCAATCATAATCCTTAAGCAGCTCAACCCACCTACACTTCCTAAGATTCAACTCCTTCTGGGTGAGGAGATACTTGAAGCTCTTGTGATCAGTGTAGATAATACACTTCTCACTGTACAGATAATGCCTCTAAATTTTCACAGCAAAGACTACAGTAGCCAATTCCAAATCATGCGTCAGATAGTTTACCTCATACGTCTTAAGCTGACATGACGCATAAGCTACCACCTTACCACCCTGCATTAGAACGCAACCCAGACCCACATATGACGCATCACTGTATATTACAAACTCCTTCCCAGATTCAAGCTATATCAGAACAAGAGCTTGAGTCAAAATAGACTTAAGCTTCTCAAAGCTCTCTTGTTGCCCATCAGTCCAGACAAATTGGACTCTCTTATGCAGAAGCTTAGTCAATGGCACTGTGATCAAGGAGAACCCTTCTATAAAATGCCAATAGTAACCTGCCAGCCCTAGAAAATGACGGATTTTAGACACATTCTTTAGTTGTTTCCAATCCAACACAACCTCAATCTTACGAAGATCAATTCGAATCTCCTCAGTAGAAACTACATGCCCCAAAAAGGTTACTTCACGTATCCAAAACTCACACTTACTGAACTTCACAAAAAGTTATTTTTCACGGAGAATCTGAAGTACCACTCTAAGTTGCTAATCGTGCTCGTCTTCAATCTTAGAATACATTAGGATATCATCGATGAACACCATCACAAACTGATCTAAATAGGGCTACAACACTCGGTTCATCAAGTCCATAAATGTTGTTGGAGCATTAGTCAAACCAAAGGGCATGACTAGAAACTTATAATGTCCATACCAAGTCTTAAATGTCGTCTTATGCACATTAGTCTTCTTAACCCTTGATAAATGCTAAATTAAACATATTTTTACCTCATGTTTAGCCTATATTTTGGATGGATTCTTATCAAATTTGTGAGAATTGGTGCTCTTAATCCTTCCTTTTCATATCTTATACTTAGGAGAGCATAGGGAAGAAGAAAGAACTGAAAACGGGCCAAAAACGATGAAAAATAGGCCAAAATGTACGAACAATACTGGCAAAAAAATGCCACACGGCCGTGCCACATGAAGATCACACGGTCAAGCCCCCGACAAGCACGGCCAGGTCACACGGCCGTGCCTCCATCGATAAAAGCACATGGCCTCTGTCGAAGTCACACGGGCGTGGCACACGGGCGTGTTCTAGTCGTGAGGAAGGGGAATTTCACTCGAATTGGGATGTTTAGAGGCTAAGAAAGACTCCCCACAAGCTCTCTATATAAAGATCTCGTGAGGCAGAAGCATAGATATATTTTTTTAGATATTTTTCCTCTCGTTTTTCTGCCACACTGAGGGTAGAAGTAAGGGATTACTCTAAGGGAGAAAGCCGATTAATTCATTTCAAAAGCCAGAATTCTACAGCAACATAGAGGATCTCCCTAAATTCCTTCAGGGGTTTTTGGTTTCTTTTATGTTTTGTTATTTTATATCTTCTGAGATGTTTTCCTTCTTTATTATGAACTAAACCCCACAAATACTTGATGGGGATGAAACCTAAGACAGATCTTGTTATTTATTCTTGATTTATTTAATAAATACTTGAATTGTTCTTAATTATGCGTTCTTCATTTTTGATTTAATAATCCTAGGTATTAATTCAAGAATTAGATGTGCTTAGAGCAGAGGAGCAAAAGTCCTGTGATAAGAGTAGATCTACCATAATTAAGCGGAGTTGCATGCAACCATAGACATAGGGCTACATAAATCTGCCGGATTAGGGTCAAACCTAATATGGGGAGCCATAGATCGAATTAATGCAACCTAGGGAGTTAATTAATAAGGGAACTTTAATTAACAACTTAGGCCTAGTTGCTCTACGCCTCGACGGAGGGTTTAGCATAAGTTAGGGATCTCTACGGATCAAGTCAAGTAAAGAAATCATATAGTTTAAGAAAATAATATCAAGTGAAGTCTAGGTGGATTCTCCCTTGAGTATTGTCCATATAAATCAGCTTTTCCCTAAAAGTTTTCCCAATTTACTCTTTACACTTTCTTAGTTAGTTTTAAAATTAGTTTAAACAATCCTCTTTTATTTTTAGGCTAGATAATAGAAAAGAAGTAAGTACTAGTACTTTTGGTTCCCTTGGGTACGATAACTCGGTCTTGCCACTAAACTATACTACTGTTCGATAGGTGCGCTTGCCTTTAACATCGTGATTTTAGTTAGTTTTGGTGTGATCAGTTTTTATAAATTTTATTACTTAATATCACGCAATATCAAGTTTTTGGCGCTGTTGCCGGGGAGCTAAAATATTACGAAAGCTCGATTTCTATTACTTTAGCCATTACTATATATAAATTTATTTTTTTCTTTTATTTTTATTTTTATTTTCAGTCTTTATTTATTTTTATTTTTATTTTTATTTTTCTTTTAAATTTTTTTTTTGAGTTTTCTCTGCTTTTTCTTTTTAGGTATTTTTAGTTTATGACTAGAACAACCCAACAGGACCACTACTTTTTGACGAAGATCTAGAAGCAACAGTTCGCAGAAATCGCAGAGAAATTAGACGCAGTTTACATTATCCAGAACAAGAACCTGAGCAAGAGCCAGAACCTACAGACGAGATGGAAGCAAATCAAAACGTTCCACCACCTCCAGCACTACCAGTAGAACCAATAAACCAAGAAGAAGCTCCTCGCACTATGTATGATTATGCTAAACCTAGTTTGGCTAGTACCCAAACTAGCATTCTTAGACCTACTATTGCTGCTAATAATTTTGAGTTAAAGCCTAACACTATTCAGATGATACAGCAATTGGTGCAGTTTGATGGTTTACAGGACGAAGATCCAAACTCACACATAGCCAATTTTTTGGAACTTTGTGATACCTTCAAAATAAATGGTGTTTCTGATGATGCCATTCGATTGAGGCTATTTCTATTCTCTTTGAGAAATAAAGCCAAACAGTGGTTAAATTCTTTACCACGAGGCTCAATTACCACATGGGAGCAAATGACCGAAAAATTTTTACTCAAATATTTTCCTCCAGCTAAAACAGCCAAATTACAAAAAGATATTTCTTCTTTCGTGTAGATGGATTTAGAAACACTATACGATGCATGGGAGAGATATAAAGATCTTTTGAGAAGGTGCCCTCATCATGGTCTACCTTTGTGGCTACAAGTTCAAACCTTCTACAACGGTTTAAACCCGTCAACCAGACAAATGATCGATGCAGTCGCAGGAGGGAAGATCAATAATAAAACACCTAAAGCAGCTTATGAATTTATTGAAGAGATGTCATTGAATAATTATCAGTGGCAAGTCATGATGACAAAGCCAGCAAAAGCCGCAGGAGTTTATAATATTGATGCTGTAGCCATGTTTACTAACCAAGTAGAACTTTTAAATAAAAAGTTTGATAATTTTGTTAGTTCTACGCAGGCACAACCAGTGATGCAATGTGACATGACTCAAGGAAACACGTTTAATCCAGATTTTGCATCTTATGGACACAGCATGGAAACTGAACAAGCCAACTATATGGGTAACAATTCTAAATCTCAAAATAACCCTTATAGTAATACTTATAATGCATGTTGGAGAAATCACCCAAATTTTTCATGGGGAGGACAAGGAAATCAAAGACAACAACCTCCTCCAGGATTTCAGTAACCACCACCGCAACATAAGAAGAAGTCGAATCTTGAAGAGATGTTTACCAAATTTATGGCCACATCAGAAACCCATTTTCAAAGCACTGAAATGGCACTGAAAAATCAACAAGCATCAATTCAAGGGCTTGAAAACCAAATTGGTCAACTTGCAAAATTAATTTCAGAGAGACCACAAGGAGGATTACCAAGTAACACTGAGCCAAATCCCAGAGAACATGTCAAAGCGATTACTTTAAGAGATGGAAAGGTCCTAGCCGAACCAGAAAAGAAGACTGTCCCAGAACTTTCAGAAGAAAAGGCAGCGGAACCCGAGGATAACACTCCACTGCCACTCAAGGAATACAAACCGCGCATCCCATATCCGGCAAAATTGAAGAAAGACCGTACAGACGCTCAATTCAGGAAGTTCCTTGAACTTTTTAAACAATTACACATTAACTTACCTTTTGTTGAAACAATTTCACAGATGCCAAAGTATGCGAAGTTCTTTAAAGAACTTCTGATAAATAAAAGGAAGTTGGAAGAATTGGCCACAGTAGAACTCAACGAGGAATGCTCAGCTATTCTCCAAAATAAACTGCCAGCAAAACTGAAAGATTCAAGGAGTTTTACTATCCCTTGTCTGATTGGTAGTTTATTATTAATAAAGCTTTAGCTGATTTAGGTGCTAGCATTAATCTTATGCCTTACAAAATGTTCAAACAACTAGGTCTTGGAGAACCCAAGCCCACTAGGATAAGTATTCAATTAGCCGATAGATCTGTTAAATATCCTAGGGGAATCATTGAAGATGTGCTAATGAAGGTAGATAAATTTATATTCCCTGTTGATTTTGTTGTGCTTGACATGGATGAGGATATTGAAGTACCTTTAATTTTGGGACGACCATTTTTAGCCACTGCTAGAGCTGTTATTGATGTAAGGGATGGCAAATTAGTACTCAGAGTTGGCGAGGAAGAAGTTGTCTTTAAAATTTATGATGCCATGAGATTCTCTAAAGAACAAGATGATTCGTGTTATTTTGTTGATATTATTGACTATTTTGTTCAAGATAATCTCCAGGAACTTTCTCTCACAGACACGTTGGAACTGTGTCTTGTTCAAGGTGGGGGGAAAAATGAAACCACCCCCGAAATTAACGAAGTAAGGAAAGAGTTGGATTCTAATGAAATCATCACTAGGCACATAAGTTATGAAAATTTAAAGATGAGTGATGAATTGAGACAGAAACCTTCCATTATTGAACCCCCTAAATTAGAACTATAACAACTGCCAGATCATTTAGAATATGCCTTTTTAGGGAAAGAATCAACTTTACCAATCATTATCACATCCGATTTAAGCCTTACAAAGAAAGAGGAACTACTCCATGTGTTAAGAGAACACAGACGTGCTATAGCTTGGAAAATTTCAGATATCAAGGGAATTAATCCTTCTTTCTGAACCCACAAAATTTTAATGGAGGACGAATTCAAACCATCAGTGCAAGCCCAGAGACGATTGAATCCCAACATGAAAGAAGTTGTAAAAGCCGAGGTAATTAAACTTCTAGATGCAGGTATTATCTATCCTATTTCTGACAGTTCTTGGGTAAGCCCTGTGCAGGTTGTTTCTAAGAAAGGTGGATTGACCGTGGTGTCTAATGACAAGGAAGAGTTAATACCTACAAGAACAGTCACATGATGAAGAGTTTGCATTGATTACAGGAAGCTGAATGACGCCACTTAGAAAGATCATTTCCCATTGCCTTTTATTGATCAGATGTTGGAAAGATTATCAGGTCATATGTATTATTGTTTCCTAGATGGCCTCTCTAGTTACTTCCAAATCCCGATAGCTCCAGAAGATCAGGAGAAAACAATGTTCACATGCCCATACGGTACGTTTGCTTATCACAGAATGCCTTTTGGTCTATGTAGCACTCCTGCTACTTTTTAGCGATGCATGCTAGCTATCTTCAATGAATTCGTGGAAGACATCATGGAGGTATTTATGGATGATTTCTCAGTTTTCAGTAATTCTTTCCAACTTTGTCTTAATAATCTAGAACGTGTTTTGATCAGATGTGAAGAGACAAATTTAGTGCTAAACTGGGAAAAATGCCACTTTATGGTTCAAGAGGGTATTGTTTTAGGACATAAAATTTCTAATAAAGGGATAGAGGTAGATAAAGTGAAATTTGAAACTATTGAAAAACTACCTTCTCCTAATTCAGTTAAGGCTATAAGAAGCTTTTTAGGACACGCCGATTTTTATCAAAGATTCATTAAAGACTTTTCTAAAATAGCTAAGCCTTTAACTAAATTACTAGAAAAAGACGTACCCTTCAACTTTGACCAAGAATGTCTGGAATCTTTCAACAACCTTAAGGAAAAGTTAGTTAACGCCCCGATTATGATTTCACCTGATTGGAATCTACCTTTTGAACTAATGTGCGATGCAAGTGATTTTGCAGTAGGTGCAGTTTTAGGACAGCGAAGGGACAAGCACTTCCAGCCGATCTATTATGCTAGTAGAACTTTGACAGCCGCTCAAGCAAATTACACTACCACAGAGAAAGAATTGCTAGCTGTTATTTTTGCATTTGACAAATTTAGATCTTATTTAATTTTGTCAAAAGTCATTGTTTATACTGATCATTCAGCTCTTCGCTACCTCTTAACTAAAACTGATGCAAAACCTCGATTGATAAGATGGATTCTATTGTTACAGGATTCGACTTGGAAATAAAGGACAAGAAAGGAGCCTAAAACTTGGCAGCAGATCACCTCTCAAGGCTGGAGAATGCACAGCCCAAATATCTCGACAAGATAAACAATTTGTTCCCTGAGGAACAATTCCTAGCCTTAGCAGATACGACACTTCCTTGGTTTACTGATTTTGCAAATTATTTAGCAGCTCACATAACCCCAAAAGGGCTAACCCATCAGCAAAAGAAGCGATTCTTTGCTAATGTGAAGAACTACTTTTAGGAAGATCCTTTTCTTTTTCGAATTTGTGCAGATCAAGTTATACGAAGATGCGTTGATGACACAGAAGAATATTAAATTTTGAATCACTACCACTCAGGACCCACAGGAGGACATCACAATGGAACTAAAACTGCTCATAAGGTACTCGAATCAGGCTTTTACTGGCCTACACTTTTCAGAGATGCCAACAGGTATGTGACCTCTTGTGATAAATGCCAACGAACAGGTAATATCTCTCAACATAATGAAATGCCTCAGAACTATATACTTTCATGTGAAATATTTGATGTATGGTGTATCGATTTCATGGGTCCATTCCCTAATTCATTTGGGAATAAATACATATTAGTAGCAGTAGATTACATGTCAAAATGGGTAGAAGCCCAAGCTCTACCTACAAATGATGCTAGGGTGGTAGTACACTTCTTGAAAAGACTTTTTTCTCGATTTGGAACACCTAGGATAATTATTAGTGATAGAGGTACACATTTTTGCAATACCCAATTTGAAAAAATCTTGAAAAGGTATGGAGTACACCATAGAACAGCCACCCCTTATCACCCACAAACTAGTGGCCAAGTTGAAGTAACAAATAGGGAACTAAAACGCATCTTAGAGAAAACAATAGAAACAAATAGGAAAGATTGGTCAAGAAAGGTAGACGATGCATTATGGGCTTATAGAACTACTTTTAAAACACCCATAGGAACATCTCCCTATAAACTTGTTTGTGGAAAAAACTGTCATCTACCATTTGAACTTGAACATAAAGCATTCTGGGCTATAAAATTTTTAAACCTTGATTTTAAAAGTGCAGGAGAGAATAGATTAATGCAGTTGAATGAGCTAGATGAATGGCGCTTCAATGCTTATGAGAACTCGCGACTATATAAGGAAGCCATGAAGCGATGCCATGACAAAAGGCTGAAAGACCCTAAACAGTTCAAAACAGGTGATCTCGTCTTACTCTACAACTCAAGACTGAAACTATTCCCTGGAAAACTCAAGTCAAGGTGGTTAGGTCCATTCACTGTTCTAAATGTCTTTCTATACGGCACCATTGAGGTAACTCACCCTAACCACGGTACGTTCAAGGTAAACGGCCATAGGCTTAAACATTATAGAGGTGAGAATTTTACGAAAAACAAGGAGGAGCTTCGGCTCCACCACACCCCTTCTTGACACATCTAGGTAGAGTCGAGCTCAAACTCTAAATAAGCGCTTCTCAGGAGGCAACCCGAGCACTAACTTAGTAACTTTCTTTTCTTTAAAATTTTTAGTATTTTTTTCATGCATAAACTAACTCTTTGAATGTAGAAATTTAGGACCACACGGCCAGGCACACGGGCGTGCCTTAGGCCGTGTGCACACTTAAAAACAGGGGCACAGTCGTGCACCCAGACCGTGCACAAACAGAGTAAAATTTTCCCAAAACACGGGCCATCGATAAATTCCCACGGCCGTGCGATATGGTCGTGGCGACCTTACGAATTCTACATGGGCTATCAACACCTCCCCACGGCCGTACGACATGGCCATGCAACCCTGCAGTATCAACACGGGCTTGCTCAAATCCCCACGCCCGTGCCCTTAGCCCGTGGAAGACACTGTCAAAATTCACACGCCCGTGGCACATATCACATGACCGTGTGATACACGAACACGATCGCACACGGCCGTGTATACCTCACACGACCGTATGAATAACGAAGACCTGATCTCTCACGGCCGTGTGAACCAACCACACGGGCATGCTCATCAGAACATGGTACGCTAAAACCTTTAATTTTCGAAAAACACGAGCTGAATAAGACTCACACGGGCGTGCGACATGCCCGTGTGACCTAAAATGTATAAATAGGGGGCCATTTTTAAACCTTCATTTTCACCTAAAACCCTAGAATCTCACACCCAAAACCTCCCCAACCTCCATGAGCACCTCTACCACCCTCAAAACCACCATAATACTCAAAAATAACCTCCCCACGCCCGTGTAACAGCCCCCCACGACCTGCAAACTCATAATTGGTTCTATTTTCTCATTTTTCTCATTTATTTTTGTTTTATTTCATTTATTTCATTTTTATTTCATTTTACTTTTGTCTAAATTGTTGATACAAGCATGGAACTAGGAAATATAGGATGAATAATCTAGACTAATATAGAATCAATTAGGATTACATGCCACTTAATTTTATTTTTGCTTGCCATTTAGATTTCATTTTATTTTGCCCCTTGGACACATATTTGCATGCCATTTTTCTTATAAGTTAATATATGCATGCCTATAGTTTTTAGTTTTTGTTATAAGTTTTTAATATGATTAGATTTTACTATTCAGGTTACTCCTCATTTGTTATTTTAGGAAAAATATCAATTTACATTTTAAATCATTTTTAATCTCAATATTTAGGACTAATACTTTTGTTTTTTCAGATACCATGTCATCATCGCGCGCCAGAAAAGCTGTTGTCCCCGCCTCCAAGAAACGAAAGGGACCGGAAAATTCTTCATCGAGGCCCACCTTTGAGACACGCCACCCATTCCTCACATTTTCGTAGGACTACTAGGAGGAACGCTACCAGTTACTCCGAGCATGCATTATCTCGATGGGCCGATGCATTGACTAGGAGGCCCTCGCGCAAGTAAACCTGGTGGACGATGTCCGAGCCCTGCTAGCTACCGACCCATGGGACCAGTTCTTTAGGATTGTGGAGCCCACTTACCTAGAACTCACTCTTGAGTTCTGCTCCACATTCCACCTCCAGACCGTCATGAACAGATTCGACGATCCTGGCACAGTCCAATTCCGATTAGGAGGTCTTGTGCAACAGTTGAGTGTCCCAGAGTTCGGCACGGCTCTCGGTCTCTATACTGAGCAATTTATGGCAGAAGAAGACTTCCCTACTCTTTCCAGGTGCATCCACATCCGACCCCTCGACTGCTGGAACGAGATTGCTCCAGGGCGACAGATCTATAATCCCAGCATCAGCAAGGCATCTGCCCTCCCTCCTTCTCTCATGTATATTCACGCCCTCCTTGCTCACACCTTGACAGGTAGACGGGAGAGTACAAGCGTCGTCAACACTCACGACGTCTATTTCCTCTGGTGCATGGCCAATGGCCACCCCATCGACCTTGCCTACTTCATAGCGTTGGCCATGCAGCACCAGACTGAGAGGCACCGCAAGGGAGTCGTATCCATGGGCCCGTATATCACACGACTAGGCCGTTACTTCGGCCTACTCAACACCGTAGCCCAGACATCCTCGTACACCCTACTTGGCCAGATGTCCTCCTAGGGCATCCAGAGCATGCTCTCCATGAGGATGGTAGAGCGACGACCAGGTGGCGGCCACTTTCACTTCCACCTTGTCCAGGAAGGCAAGAACCTAGAGGACGTTGCTGATGATGTCCCACCGCCACCACCTGAGGAGGATGCACCCGCCGAGCCATCACGCCCCAGACGACCTACCCAGACAGCAGTCCCATACGCTGACATACAAGAGTGCATAGACCGATTTGAGCAGCGCGCCTTGATTACATCGACGCCACCTTAGCGCACATATGTCAGCACCTTGGCATCACCCCACCGCCACAAAACCCATCAGAGGATTAGATCCTCTTTGATCTTTTATTTTTGTTTTATGCTTTTTTATTTTTATTTTTATCATTTATCTTTTATTTTTACTTTATCCTAACTCTTAAACATTGATCCTTATTTTCACCTTTTTCTAACTTTATTTTCCTTTTTAGGTTTATTTTTAATTTTTTTCAGTTTAGCTTTTTCTTTATTTGAATTTTCATTTTTTTATATATATTCTGTTTATTTTATTTTATTTTCTTCGACCATCTCCTAATGAAGTAACCCCTCTTCATTTTAACATCCCACGACTAATAAATCCCTTCGCAGTTTCAAAGGAGCTCTACAGCTCAAATCTCTACGGAAAAGGGAACACCGTGCCACAACTTCCGTCTCACAAAGCCATCTACATTTCAGGTAGTTTCATATCTCTCCCTCTCTTATGATATTATGCTTTTATTGCTAAAATTATCCTTGTACATTGAGGGCAATGTACATCTTAAGTGTGGGGGGGAACGTACTTTAAATTTTATTTCATTCTCTTTGAAATCCCTGAAATTGTTGTAACTAATTACACTGTCCTCAATAGCATGATCTTCAGTCTACTATTAGGAATTAATTCTGATTGATTTACAATTTTTATTGATATGTTGAGAATTAAAGAAATAGGTGATTGTACTTTAAATATTCAAACTTAAAAACATTAAGGAATCAAGAATGATAAGTTGAAATTTTTGAGAACTCTAATTTTTTGCATAAGTTATCTTCCCTAAATTTAAGTACTATCTTGATATTTGAAATTCGCAGGATTGACATCAAAAGCCATAATTCTAGTGAGATTTTGAGCCTTTTTGAGCATACATTCTTTCGTGCTCACTTTTATTATTGCTTTGAGTGAGTCAACACTGAATTGTTATTCTAGAACTTGCTTTGATTATACATGTCAAGACCACATCATTGATTTGATATACCGAGATGATAAAGGCACCTAGGATTTAACCCACTTACTCCACAAAAGCCTACCTCCATAATCTAACCCCTAGTGAACCTCATTGAGCCTAACAACCTTTTCCTTGACTCACCCTCTAATTATTAACCAATAACCCATTTTTGTTGAATTTTCCATTCAATTACTTTTGATCCCTATTTTTGTCGAGATTTGAGTTGAATTTATTATCTAAGCTTTATTTTCTTTTCCAGTATGTAAATCTTTACTCAATTCATTATATTACTTGAATTGTTCTTAAAAAAAACATGTGTACATACAGTCAAATTCAGTTGTAATGTGTAATAGTTCAAATTAAGTTTTTGCATATTTCTCTCTTAAGGCTACCAAAATGATGTTATTAAGCTTTGAAAATATGTTCCAGTGATAGAGATTTTTCTAGCTAGATAATTTTTTCAGTTCAATCTCGATTCTACCCCTTTTTTTGCAGCCTGTGACAATACCCCTAACCAAGCCCCGTTACAACCATGAAAGGACCTCTTGATCGATATATCAAATCAAACTATAGTGGTGAGATTTGATTTTCATGCAAGCTTATGGTAATAACTTTTCAGGTTGACTAGAGAGTGCTTAAAATTTTGAACCCTAAACACTTCGAGTGAATAGAGTGAACCTTTAGTGAGGATGTCAACTCCTGTTAATTAAGATGGAGAGATAACTACTTAGAATGAAGGAAGAGACTTATGTTTTCAATGATAAAATTCTCAACTTAGAGTAATTGAATCTTTAATGTTCTTCTGATTGAATTTTTCATTGTATGATTACCTGTGGATTAGTTTGAAACATTATTGATAAAGATTATAGGTTGAGAAGAATGATTCTTTTTACGGATTGAGATTTTGCTTGACGACAAGCAAAGGTTTAAGTGTGGGGGTATTTGATAAACGCTAAATTATACATATTTTTACCTCATGTTTAGCCTATATTTTGGATGGATTCTTATCAATTTTGTGAGAATTGGTGCTCTTAATCCTTCCTTTTCATATCTTATACTCAGGAGAGCATAGGGAAGAAGAAAGAACGGAAAACGAGCCAAAAACGATGAAAAATAGGCCAAAATGTGCGAACAACACAGGCAAAGAAATGCCACACGGCCGTGCCACATGGCCGTGCCACATGAAGATCACACGGTTAAGCCCCCGACAAGCACGGCCAGGTCACACGGCGTGCCTCCACCGATAAAAGCACATGGCCTCTGTCAAAGTCATACGGGCGTGGCACTCGGGCGTGTTCTAGTCGTGAAGAAGGGGAATTTCACTAGAATTGGGATGCTTAGATGCTAAGAAAGGCTCCCCACAGGCTCTCTATATAAAGACCTCATGAGGCAGAAGCATAGATATATTTTTTTAGATATTTTTCCTCTCGTTTTTCTGCCACACTGAGGGTAGAAGCAAGGGATTACTCCAAGGGAGAAAGCCGATTAATTCATCTCAAAAGCCGAAATTCTGCAGCAACATAGAGGATCTTCCTAAATTCCTTCAGAGGTTTTTGGTTTCCTTTATGTTTTGTTATTTTATATCTTCTGAGATGTTTTCCTTCTTTATTATGAACTAAACCCCTCAAATACTTGAGGGGGATGAAACCTAAGACAGATCTTGTTATTTATTCTTGATTTATTTGATAAATACTTGAATTGTTCTTAATTATGCGTTCTTCATTCTTGATTTAATAATCCTAGGTATTAATTCAAGAATTAGATGTGCTTAGAGCAGAGGAGCAAAAGTCCTTGTGATAAGAGTAGATCTACCATAATTAAGCAGAGTTGCATGTAACTCTAGACATAGGGCGACATAAATCTGCCGAATTAGGGTCAAACCTAATATGGGGAGCCATAGATCGAATTAATGCAACCTAGGGAGTTAATTAATAAGGGAACTTTAATTAACAACTTAGGCCTAGTTGCTCTACGCATCGACGGAGGGTTTAGCATAAGTTAGGGATCTCTACGGATCAAGTCAAGTAAAGAAATCATATAGTTTAAGAAAATAATATCAAGTGAAGTCTAGGTGGATTCTCTCTTGAGTATTGTCCATATAAATCAGCTTTTCCCTAAAAATTTTCCCAATTTACTCTTTACACTTTCTTAGTTAGTTTTAAAATTAGTTTAAACAATCCTCTTTTATTTTTAGGCTAGATAATGGAAAAGAAGTAAGTATTAGTACTTGTGGTTCCCTTGGGTACGATAACTCGGTCTTGCCACTAAACTATACTACTGTTCGATAGGTGCGCTTGCCTTTAACATCGTGATATTAGTTAGTTTTGGTGTGATCAGTTTTTATAAATTTTATTACTTAATATCACGCGATATCAACCCTCAACTGATGATAACCCAAACGTAGATCAATCTTGGAAAACACAGAAGCCCCTCTGAACTGGTCGAATAGATCATTAATCCTCGAGAGTGTGTACTTATTCTTAATTGTTAGCTTGTTTAGCTGTCGATAATCGATTCACACACTCATTGTCCTATCTTTCTTTTTCACAAATAGCACTGGTGCTCCCCATAGAGACACACTGGGATGAATGAATCCACGATCTAACATCTTCTAAATCTGAGCCTTATGCTCCGTAAGCTCCTTCGGTGCCATTCTGTAGGGCATGATAGACACTGGAGCCATACCTGGAATAAGCTCAATCCCAAATTCCACTTTTCGACTCAAAGGCAACCCCAGTAGTTTCTCAGAAAAAACATCCGAAAAATCTCTTACAGTTCTGATGTCCTTTACAGAAGAATCCTCAGAATCAGAAATGCTTACGTAGGCCAAGAACGCCTCACATCCATTCCGAACCAACTTTTTCGCCACTAACATAGAAATCACATTAGTCAGATAATCTTGACGTTCCCTAATCACAACTACCTCGCAGTCCTCCTCGGTTCTCAATACGACCCTCTTAGTCGACAGTCTAGACTTACTCGGTGCTTAACCAACAAGTCCATTCCCAGAATCAAGTCAAACTCCCCAAATAGAAGCTCCATCATATTAGCTAGAAATACTGTCCTTTAGACCTCTAATGGCACGTCTTTAAACAATTTGCTCACTCGGATAGATTGTCCTAATGGACTCACAACAGTCACCTCACTAGAAGTATCCTCAACTGAAATCCCCAAAGTTGCAGACACAGTGCTAGCTCCGTATGAATGCATAGAACCTATGTCTATCAATGCAAGATATGGTACATCATAAATTAAAAATGTACCCATGATGACATCCAGAGCATCTCGGTCCTCGTGAGACTAGCAGCATAAATAAGCGTAGGCTGCCTCGCCTCAATCTGACTAGCACCTCTGCCCAGTGCTCTCTGACCTAGGCCCATGCCGTTACCACCACCCCTAACCTGGCTACGAACCCTAGATGGCTGCTGAACTACCCTCAGCGGCTGCGCAACACCAAAACCTGGAGCTTGTATCTGAACGGCCCTCAGCGGACACTCTCGAACACTGTACTCAATAGACCCACATCTTAAACATGCCCCAGTTGTCCTCCAACAATCGTCCGGATGGCGTCTACCACAATGCCCATAAGGTAAAATCCTAATAGGTGCAACAGGGGGCCCAACTCTAACTGGCCCATCAGATCTGGCCTTTTTCTTAAGCCTCAGTATAGAATTCGAGGGCTCCAAATCCCTCTTATTCTTTCCTCTCTCTCGGACTCAGTTTTGGCGCTCAGCGCGTTTTACCTCTTTAGCGGTCTTTGCCTTTTCTACCAATGTTGAAAAGTTACACTCACTCTGCAGAGCTATCAAAACTCTCAAACTATCCCTGAGTCCATCCTCAAAGCAAACACAACGCTCATATTCAGTCGCATCCATGCCTCACGCATAGCGGCTCAATCTCAGAAACTCGGCCACTGAACGGTCCCCTTGCGTGAGATTCAGAAACTCACGCCTCCTAGCATCAATGTAGCTTGTCCCCATATATTTACCTTGGGAGGCTGACTTATAGAAATCCCAATTCAAACGTTTGGGTTGAGTGCCCCCCTTAACGATCAGCCACCATTGATATGCTTCATCACGAAGCAATGAAACAACCCCTTTCAGTTTCTGCTCAGGGGTAAAATCTAGATCGTCCATGAACCTTTCAGTAGCCTCCATCCAATACTTAGCCACATTAGGGGCGACTCCAGTAACACCCCTAAATAGCTCATCCCCATTTGACCAAAGTCGTTCCGTAATCGATCCTCGACCCCATATCCAGTACTGGGCCCAGTGATCCTATCCAAAATCCTTAACATAGCTTGGGACAATGCGTCGTCCCCAACCATGCGATCTTGAGACCTAGTCTCAGTCGCAGGTGAAACTGGCGCCTCACTAGTATCCAAATTAAGCATATTACCAGATGACGAGGACCCATCTCGAGCCCCTCTTCGGCCTCTACCTCGGCTTCTAGTACCCCATCCGCGGATACCTCGTGCATTCATCGTAGATTCGAAGTTTATCTGTATTAACAATTTTATGAATCAGTTACATTTTCGATATTTATTAGCAAATATTTTATGCAAACAGTATCAGAAGTTTAGAGTTTGTTTCGTATGTTGCAGTCTCTAGTAGTTTACTATAGTTTTAGTATATACTAACTAGAGTATTTTTCTCAGTGTACTACCTATAGCAGTTTTTAGAATATACTAATTATAGTATTTCAGTCTAAACAAATCACAGTTTAAAGCACTTATAGGATCAGCGCCGGAGACTCAGTGTACCACATATTCTATCAAATCATTTAAAATCATTTATAGTTCAACTCTTTTGAAACCAAACTTTTAAAACCCAAAATCCACAACCGAGTTTTGCAACCTGACTCTGATACCACTAAATGTAACACCCTAAACCCGGCCTAGACGTTATGGTTTAATCTGGCGATGTCACATGGAATGGAATTTGAAAGCAAGATGTCGAGTTTAAAATTGTTCCAATTAATTAACTTTTATCTTGTTTTGAAGTAAAAATGCATATTCTCTATTAAGTCAAAATCATTTCTTTCTAGCGGAAGCTTTAATAACCATTAATGTTAAGAAAATCGATTCCATTTGATGACATCCTAGTTTTACTTATCTAAAAAATCGTATCTTGTGGTGATGAAAGTTGTAAACCATGAAAGCAATTAAAAATCCAAAAATTAAAAACAAATAGTCCATAAAGCCCGAATTACGCAAAATACCCAAATAAGTAATAAATCTGAAAACTAGCAGAAAACTGTCTAGAGTTTACATCTGGCCACTGTCGAGTCCTTCCCTGCACCGACCCGTCAAGTCTGGGGATTACCTGTACAGATTAAACAGAAAAGGGTGAGTTTTCACAAACTCAATGTGTAATCCCCACAAAAAACATGCATGGAGACTAATATCAGAAAGCAATCATATGCAGTCTGGGGCTTGAGCCTATCACAGATTCAGTTCGAGCCTTAGCCCACACAAAAACAGTCTCAGATATGCATTAGGGCCTTGCCCATATCAGATATAACATGCAGTAACAGAAATCAGAATTTTTACCCGCCAACCCAGACACCATCTCCGACCATCCCTACACACCATGTGGAGTTAAAAACACCCACCCATCCTTGCATACCATATAGGATTTATAACACCCGTCCATCCCTACACACCATACTATACCGAAATGCAGCACATAACTAGAAATATGCAGCTAAGCTACCAGATAACAGGCTTTAAAAGCATCTCAGATGCTTTCTTCAAACTTCATCAACCCACCCCGATGCAATGCAACATAATATAAATGTCATGCTATTATGCAGTTTACAGTCTATACATACAAATCATTAATCATGCCTAGCATAGAAATCAGACAGAGAGTTCAGATATATATGGGTCTAAGTAGTGCTTACCGACCCTGCAGTAGGTCTACAATCGATTTGGGCAACCCATGCAACCTTAGTAAACAATTCAGTGGAAATGGGCTCACACGCCCATGTGACCAGCTCTTATGGACCCATACGTCCGTGTGGCCCACATAACCCAATTGGTCGAGCCCATGTGTCACACATAGCCTCGCCTAGCCATCACACGGCTGTTTCCTTTGCACACGGCCTGGCCTCATCGTTCACACACCCGTGTTCTGTTACACGGCCTATCACACGGGCGACCACACACCTATGTGGCGTCGACAAAAAGCTTTTTTGACTTTTCACTGAATTCCGTTTTCTGCATTTAGGGTACAGAACTAATTATGATTCGCTGCCAAATCCCTATCAAGCACTCTAGAGCATAAAATCGACAATCGAAAGCCCAATTTTAGCCACCTAAACTGAAATATTATGAACAGACAATTCTCAAAAAACCATTGGCAATCCTTACCTTGAAAGAACGATGGCGATTTCTTACTTCTACAGCACCGATTAAACCTCCACAACCAATTAATGGCTAGCTAAATAGGATTTAAGTCTCCATTAGACAATGATTCGTCAATCTAAAATAATATCCATACTTACAAAACCTACTGATAACGTGCGAGGCACAGAGATAACGAGTCGCGGCAGCTAGTAATTTGATGGGGAGTCAAACACAAGATTAGGAACAAGTAAAAGAAAAAACCGGCAGAGAAGAAAAGGATGAACAGCAAAAATTTGGCCAAAGGAAAACAGAAGAACCAACATTAAAAAAAAAATCTTTCTTTTTAGAGAGAAAACCAAAAGTGAGTTACCAACATTCTGATAACTTCCACATCCCACCTTTTACCCCCTCAAACCCCTCACTCTTAGAATTCTAACTTGACTGAAACTCTATATTTCAGCAAAGCAAAAATTAATTCCCACGCTCACACAGGGATTCGAACACAAGATCTCACGCATACCAACACTCCTCTTAACCACCAGACCAACAGGCCCACTAATATAAGCTTACCAACAATTAAATTAAAGCCTACTGAACAAGAGAGAGGCTTCACTTAGAAAGTTTTAAAATTTTGCCAAGGACAGGGCTTAAACTTGGAACCTCTCACACACACCCAGAACACTTAACCATTGAAGCAGACAGATATTTGTGTCATAATATAATAGAAACAGAAATATAAAATTTGGGGCGTTACAATATCAGTGGTGTTTGTGTGCAATAAACATCACAGCTAACAAAAGTAATTATATTTATTAATTTTGGTTTTAATTGATATTTGTGGCAATTACAGGCAAAAATATTGATAAACGTTGAGATTTTTTGTGGTAATTTTTCGACTAAATGTGACAACATGTCCCATTTTGTCAATGATTTTTTAGTAAATGTCACGAAAGCTCTATCAATAAAATGGGAATATGATATTAATTGGAACTTTATTTTTTTGCATCATTTAGTGGTGCTCTTTTATCAATTGTTGTAAAAAGTCCTTTAAATTTCCCAAATATTGCGTTATTTCTTTTTGTATCAAAATAATAATAATCCCTTTTTGTGTTATTGATCCAGCTTTGATTTTCCATTTACTTTTGAATATGTTTATGATGTGTTTTTTTAGTTGACTGAGTTTGAATCTTGTTTTGTAATGCCTTGCGCCTTTTTGAATTGATAAAGAAGTGTTAAATATGATTTTTAAGTGTTTTTGGACTAATTTTTACCTTTAGAGGTCCAAGTTCTAGTACCCATACAATAGGTATTAGAACAGAGCAAGTTAGTAGCTAAAAAGCTATATTACTTGGGCTAGGTTTCGATACATAGCCCTAGGTATTGAAAGATGGGGTTATGTGCTGAAAACTAGGTCCCTGGGTAGCCCCACTAAACTATTTTGTGAGTTTTGAGCTCGTCGAAGCTCATTTTTTACTTTAAACACTTCCGATCTCCTACGAAATGATCTTAAATGATTTTGAAGTGTTTTTAAAGCCCTCAAATTGTATATATTAAATTTTTATGATTTTATAAAAAAATATTTTAATTTTTTGAAATTTTAAATAACTCCAAGGTTTTGGTTACATATGTGTTCTAGTAACATCGTCCACTCGTACAGTACATTAGAATGGGTGAAAGTTATTACATTGATGGTTAATTACATACTAAGCTAAATTTGATGTATTAAAGGATTGTCTGTAACACCCCACACCTAGCCCGACTACCAGACCCGAGTAACAGGATGCCACATCAACCATCGTAATTTACACATACACGCGTATCATACAAGCAAGGTCATTTCTTAATAACTTAGTTACTTATAGATGCGTTTGCGGCATAACAATCATTAATCGACATTATAACCAATTTAAAAATGTGCTTAAGGACCATTTAGTAAATTACTAAAGAAAATCACGTGGGTATCGTTACACAAACACATGTATCGATATTTATCAAGACAGTATCAATATCGTTAAGAAAATCAATACCAATTTAGCATTTTGTTTTTCCTTAAAATTTGAAAACAACATTTTATCAATACCTGAACAAAGGTATCTGTATATTTACCCCGAGTATTGATACTCGAGAATATCGATACCAAATTGAGCTACTATTTTCCTGCACATTCATTCCAACACTGAGGTATCGATACTTATGCCCTGAATATTGATACCTCTGCACAAAACATTAAAAACACAGCAAAATAGGGCAAATTTCATACTCAAACATTTACGTCTTCAACATGCATCAGCAAACACATTATCTAGCATCAAATAGACCATGCATATAATCTAAAACAACATCAATACCTCAACTATTCAGGCCAAAATTAAACTAATAAAACAATATTAACAATCCATCAAAATCCTATAAGTCTAAAATCATAATAAACCGTTAACGACATATTAAAAACCAGTAAAAATTCTAGCCACGTTGCCTTTATTTCCACAGTTCAAAATAATAATAATAATATCACCTACTCAAATCATTATAGCCTAAATTGGATCACTTCCTTAAAACTGCACTGGTCACACCGAAAACACTAATTATCTACAATAGTTTAGAAAGGAGTGAATGAGCTTAACAAGCTTAGTGAATGATTAGAACTACCACAAACAAACACAATATCATATGTTAAACGAATGCACTTAAGGCACAATTACAACCATGCTTAACTATAATGCCAAAATAACATAATCATGCATCGCTTGCTCATACATCTAACTTTGTACTCACACACACACACACACACACACACATATATATATATATATATATAAATACAACATATTTCATAAACAATTCGTTAAGTAATATTTTTGGCAACTTGAGACTATGAAACATAAAAGTGGGCTCTATCACCACACATTGGATATACAGATCTCCAACACACCAATGACTTGAAGAGTTGAAAATATCTCTTAAGTGTAGCATCAAGCTAACACTCTCCAATACACCAACATATCCAAATAAATGAAGTTTAGCTCACATTCCCTTATCCCTCCAAACTATCTCGGGCCTCAATGCCCCGAATTACAACACAATTGTGCGTACTCACAAAATCCTATGGCATGCCAACTATATCCAACGGTCTCAAAAGATAACAAGGCCAAAGTATCCACAATTATACACATATTTATTTACCATTTTTTGCACATTTTCACTGCTCTTTTACATCATACAAACAACAATGTCACAACCATATAGCATGCTTACCATGCTCTCTGTTGTTGCACTTACAAGTGCTAACATATAACTCAATGAGCTATAACCACCATAAATCACTCATATACATACATGACACTAAAATTCCATAATACATATTAACATAATAACATATCCACAATATTGTAAAGTACACAAAAGGAGTAAGAAAGCTTACTCTCAAAACTTACGATAAGGGTTTAGGCTACTCTTAAGCTTCCATTTAGCACTATGAATCATGTCTACAAGCAGCTATTCCAAAACACTCACCATTCATGCTTTTGCCTATTTGCCAACACTTAAACTAGCTTTTCCTTTCCTTTTGCCTTGCTCGAAGAGGGCTCCAACAGTTTTGAATCTTCTCACATATTAACCACACAACATACACAATTAATTAGTAGCCATAACACTCCTTAAATAAACAAAAACGCAGGTCTAAGGCTAGTTCCAATTGGAACTGAAATTTTTGATGAGCATAAAAAATTCCTTAATTCACATTCAATCCTATCACTTAAAATCGATTCTGAACAGCTAATTACTTATCCAAGAATAATTCTCAAGCTTCAAGACACTCAAAACTCCTCATATTAATGGTTCCAAAAATTATGAAAACCATGGCCATTTTTATGAAAACTCAACAAAACCTTCAAATCTTTTAACAAAATTTTAAAGTGAGTTTAAAAATCTTTTAATCACATCAAAACAAGCTGAAAAACTCTTAGAAATAGTATTTTTGCCTACAATCTTGAATTTTTCCATTAACAACTCAAACTTCGACCACCACACAAAATCATTGATTCAATAAATTAAAACTTGATTTAAAAGGCTAGACTACATCAAAAACTATTAGAAAAACAAAATATTACCTTGATTGAGGGAAAAATTAATGATTGATTTAAAATTCAAGAAACTCACTTGGAGAAAAATCAATGAAATTAATGGTGTTCTTCGTGTTTTTATTTGAATTCAAAAGGGTTTTAATGTTAAGAAGATTATAAAAATTCAAAGGAATGAAGCAATGATGATCAAAATTGGTGAATGGTATTTGGGGATTTCAATGGACGGCAAAAATAAGTGAAGGGGAATGGGAATCGTGAGTTTACTGTGGGTGAAGGGGGAAATAGTGTATTTTTAAAACTTTGAAGTATTTGCCCTTGAGCGACTCCCAATTTAAACCCTTTTACAAAACAATCCATTTTATAAAATTGAAAGTCTTTTCCACATTATTTTCATAAATCAATTTAAATTTCAAAAGCCATAGAAGAAGATATTTTTAGGTTGCATATTCCAAATTCTCGAACCCCACTTCAAACCATAATTCCAAAACTACCCTCAAAACTTCTAGACCCAATTTTAGGATGTGACATTGTGCTAAGGGGGAGCAATGATGTTCGAATGATAAACTTCCTTACTTGTTTGGTTTTGTTCAAAAAATTACTAAAGGAAGAAATTGTTGAGGCAACTTTTTGAAATGATTGTCTATGTGCCAATGGAAGTGGCCAATTCGGTCATTATTGCAAAAGACAATTTATTTTCCATATTTGAAGTTGGTGATTTTTAAACAAAATCTTAGGACTTGAATGATGTTGATATTGTGAAAGTATGTAAGCCCAACCATGGAAACCGGTCCATTTATAACAACTTATCTTGGAGATCAAATTGGTTTGGATGAAGCAATCAAATCATTTAGATTGTGGGGAACAAATAAAGATAGGTTTGAAGAAATATCTCCAATAGTCCATTTTACATTGATCTTTATTAGTATATTATATCTTGTTGTTTATTAGTTATTATTTAATAAGGGATTGGATTGTAATTAGTTTATAGTAGATTAGCAAGCCTCGAACTTTTATATATTCAAGAGACTTGTAAATATTTTGTAACAGAGTATTGACAGCACTTATATGTTCATCGTGGAAATATTTTTTAGAATGCATTTGAGAAAGTAAAGATGTTTCATTTACTAGCTAAGTTCTCAATGGAAGAACTTAAAGGTGAGTGATCTAGGTCTTAAAATTCAAAAGTGAAGTTGTTATACCAATGTATGATAGAGCTTGAATCACTTGTTGTATTAAAATTAATGATAATAGATCTACTAACTAAGCTAAGCTCCTTAAATGTACAAAAGTGAAATTGTTATACTGATGTGTGATAAAAATTATGGAAAATGAAAGTAAATAAGGAGTGATTAATCAATTAATATTATTTTATTTTTAGTTTATTTTATCTTTAGTTTATTTTATTTTATTATCCTTTAAAAGATTTAAATTTAAAATTTGACTTTGTTTAAAATAATGTCACATGTTTAAAAATAAATATAAAAATAAAAAAATTGCAAATGATTAAATTACTTTAGAAGTGTAATTATAAACAATTAGAAATGCAACTTTTAAGTGATTTTCCAAACAGAATCTTAAAAACATTTTCGAATGGTTAAAATACAATGCCTAAACTAGGCTTAGTCTCAAAAAGAAATGATGTTATACACATAAATATGTTCTAATCCACGTTCTCTAAATTGTTGCAACAATAATAATGTCAATCAAACTAAATGCGTGCTTCGTTGAGTGGAAAGGTGGAGCAATAGGAAGAGGGAGTGGAAAAGTGAAAAAAAATTGGAGGGCATTTAAATGGATGGTAAGAAAAGCGAGAGGAAATGTAACACCCACTAACTCGTATCCGTTGCCGGAATAGGGTTACGAAGCATGACCATACAAATTAAACATTATACATACATTTCAAACATTGACATAAACTTGATATAAACCATTCATTCACACACCTATCGTCCCTTAACCGAGCCCTCGAGGCCCTAAAAATACTTTAGAAACAATTTGGGACTAAATTGGAAACATTTGGAAAGTTTAGGAAAAATTTAGAAAATTTGGACTGTAGGGATCACATGGCCATGTGGCTAGGTTGTGTGACTCACACGGCTGAGATACACGCCCGTGTCTCAAGCCATATAACAATTGAAATAGGGACACAAAGCCATGTCCCAGCTCGTATCCTTACCTATGTAACTCTCTGAGTTATGTCACACGGCCAAGCCACATGCCTGTGTGCCAGGCCGTGTAACTCTCAAAATAGCCACACACACCCATGTGTCAGGCCGTGTGCTAGGCTGTGTAACAGCCTAACTTGCATGCATTGAAACCTACAGGGGATACACGGCCATGTCGCCTTGCCATTTGTCACACACGACTGAGTCACACGCCCGTGTCTTAGGCCATGTGGACATGAAATTAGCCAAATTCAAGCCATTTCCAACACCAATTCATGCAACCACCTAAAAGCATTTTGAGCACATGATCAATGCATCAAAACATGACCAAAACCAACATGAAATGACCAATTCAATAGTCCAAGATCATTCAACCAATATGCCATACAAGGCACCTCAAATGTAAAAATACAAATTTACCTAAACATATATATACTCGACCACAATTCATTTATAAACATCTAGTTCATTTCTATCTCAAAACATACAATATCTTGACCTATACCATTTCAACATAAACTTATCATTTGAGCCATACCATTCATGTATATCATAAGCACTAAAATGCCACAATTCAACCATTATCAAAATAGCACCAAAACAACCAACTTATACATACCAAAATCAACATCTAGGCATTCAACTAAACATCAAACACAAGTCCACCTATACATGCCTTTATAATCTTGGCCAAAACATCAAAAACTACCAATAAATTTGTTGGATAGTGTGATAGATCTCCGATGAACTTCCAAATCGATTGATCTTCTGATTATGTATAAAACATAGGAAAGAAAGCTACATGAGCACATAATGCTTAGTAAGCTCGTAAAACATGAACATAACTTACCATTTCAATATAGAACATTAAGATTAAATACAACATAATCCAACCACAAGCTTGGCACAAGCCTAAGCACCATCAACAACACATGTTAGTGCATTCAAACATAATTCACTTGAATTAACATAAGGTAATCCATTATACATGAACATACTTCATTTGAACTCATCATTTTCATGAACATAAGTATACTTCCATTGAAGATTACCACTTCAATCCTTTTCATAATTACACGACATAGTTCATTTAAACACTTACCATTCCTTTCCTTTTCATGCCCGTTGAACCATTTAGAATATCATCAGATACTCGAGAAAGCTCACACAAAGTGTGCTAAACATATAATCGTAACCTTTGCTTTACATTGTTGCTCACACAAGCTGTGAAATGGGCCTACTCACACGAGTTGTGGGTCAAAATGTAAGCTACACGATGCTGCTCGCACGAGCTGTGGAGTATCCGTAACAAATGCAGGACCTCAGCCATCGGTAGGACATTCAAGACCAGCACCCGAAACATGAAATCCCTAATGACATGTCATTTGTATCTTATGAATTCCTAAAGTTCAACTAGGACTCATTATCCGTCGTAGCATGATTTTGGATACACATTTGTCAATAGCATTTTAAATACATATTAACATATAATTAAACAACATAAACATACTAATACGTACGTACGAACTTACCTCGATGATTAGAGCATAAAAACAAAGTCGATTAATCCGAGGCTTTAGCTTTTCCCTGATCTAAATCTGTCATGGTCTATCTTGATCTAAATAGACAAATTTAATTCATTTAACATCTCCAGCATTCAATTTAGTCCATATTTTATTTTTTTCAAAATTACTATTTTTCCCCTAACATTTTAACTTTTCATAATTTAGTCCTTAAGCTCATAAATTGAAATTTAAGTGTTTTCATCCTCATCTCATGCTAGCTGAATTCACTAAGGACCTATATCAACCCATACAAACCATCATTCCATAGGTTTACCATGAATTTTTACTACTTTTACAAATAAGTCCCAAAATGGCAATTTTATCAAAAATCACTTTACAAAACTTGTTTATTTAACAACAAAGACTCATAATCTTTCATAAAACATCAAAAATAATCCAAGAAAATTCATGGAAAAACCCTATATCTTTAACAATTTTACAAACTGATCCTCGAGCTAGCTAGATTAAGCTAGAACGATTCAAAAAACATAAAAAATTATTAAAAACGAGCTCAAAAATCACTTACATGCTAAGGGATAGCTTGACTGAATGAAGAACCATAAAATGGTGTTTCTTTCCTTCAAATTTTTGGTGGAACAAAAGCTTGAAGAAGATGGGTGTTTAATTTTCTTTTCTTTTTTTGTTTTAAGTTTATTATATTAATTAATTTATTAAGCTTTAATTTAAACTAAATAAAACACCAATTTCATGTCCATATTTGTCCACTAATAATATGAATAGTCTAATTAGCATGTAAGTCTACTCATATTTAAGTTTCATAGCCATTTAACCCTCTTAACAAGTAGAAATTGATTTTTGCACCATTTACAATTTAGTCCTTTTTACGTTATTAGATATGCAAACGTCAAAATTTCTTAACGAAAATTTTATACGACCTTACTGACATTCCATAGACATTAAAAAATAATAAAATAATAATTTACTAGTCAGATTTGTACTCCCAAAACTACTGTTACAATTTCACTAAAAACGAGCTATTACAAGAAAGAAAATAAGAGGGGTGATCAATTTTCATCCTAATGCATAAAAACCAATCTTTTCAAATTGGAATGATGAGAGGAAAGAAAATTGAAGAGTGTATGTTAGTTTAAATTATACATTTTCCAATTGTTTATTTTTTCTTTCACTTTTCAACTCTACCAATTAATAGAGGGAAAGAAAAAATTGCATTTTCTTTTTATTTTCTTGTCACATCCCAAAAATCGGGTTAGTAAAAATGGGCATTAGATTTTGGGCTCGAGAGAAAAATCAGGTTTTGTGTCATAGCAATTAAAATAGGATAAAATAAATAATTAGTTAATAATAGTAAAAATAATAATAATGGTATTAATAATTGGGGCATTTGTAATAGCTTGTTTTCCAGTGGTGTTGAAAATAATGCTTTCGAGACCACAATTCTGACATATCAGATTGTAAATTTTAGCTATTTAACATTTACGAATTCATTAGTGTCGTATTAAATTTTGGTTAAGAAATTTTATCGTTTAGGTAGCTAATTAGGTAAAAAAGACTAAATTGTAAAAGCTATGAAAGTTAGAATCTATTAATTAAAAGTATGAAATAGCTATGAAATGTTGAAGTGGTGGCCTTAAATGATAAATATACCTGTTTTAATTGTAGTGGATGATTAAGGGTAGATTTTTAGCTAAATTGGATGTTTAATTAAAGGGTAAATTAGTAATTAGACAATTAAACATTAAAAACTTAAAAGAAACAGACAAGTCATCATCTTAAGTTTTGTAGCTTAAATACTCAGCACTTATTGTCTATGCATATAAGTGATTTTTAGTTTTGTTTTTAGTAATTTTTATATTTTTGTAATTGTTTTAGCTTAATCTAATTAACCCGGGGGTTAATTTCTAAAATTGTTAAATGTTTTGATTATGCCATCGATGAGTATAAAGAGTTTGTGCAACTTTATTATAGATTGTTACACTTGATTCTTAAATAGGACTATTTTGGAAAGTAGTTTTTGTTGATTTTAATGTTAAGGATTAAATAGTTTAAATGCTAAAATCTCAAGATATTATTGTAAAATTATGTTAAATAGAGGGCTATTTTGAGACCCTAGAAACTTGTTTGGCATAGGATGTGTTTAAATAAGGTTAATTTCGTAATTTTTGGGTTTAGGGGCTAAATTGTATAAAATGTAAATGTTTGGGGCAAATGTGCAAATTGTAAATAAGAAGTTATATGTATTAAATTGAATAGTATATGAAATTGAGGCTAATAATCAAAATAAATTATATTATAGATCAATAATAAGTAGATAACTGAGGAAAAAGGAAAGTTACGAAATAGTCCCTAAACTTTTGCCACCTACTACAGTTTGGCTTGGTAAGTTCGTTTGATTTAGTTTAACTTATTTTAAATTATAATTGAATGAGAAATTGGTTATTGAATGTTTAATTGAATTTTTTTATGTTAAATTAGAGTGAATTAAAGAAGTAAATTGTTGGAACATTGTTTAGCGGTGATATCTCTAAAGCTGGACGAACGTAAGGTAGAGTACGATTGGCATGCCAATAGGTTATAATGTGCACCGTACGGGATTGATGTGTGATGAGGTGATAACACCTGACTTGTGTTTATACATTGAGTATACCAAGGTTCAGCATTTTTTGTGAACTACTATGATATATGACAGTGATTCAGGCGTGTTACCGGGAGCGAATATAAAGCCATCGGGCTTGGCACTTAGTGCTTAAGCGTGTTTTCGAAGGAATGTTAGCCTAACAGCTAGGCACTCAATGCCAAGGCGTCTTTTTAGTTGGATTAGCTCATTTGAGCGTTTGGCGTGTTTCGAATGGATAATTGTGTACTCATATCCGTATATCGTTCATCGGGTAATGTTTTTAGTGTTAAATGACTTATTATTGAATTTGTCAGAAGATTGTTCTTGAATTCCTGATAGCCTTGTGACTTGATATTAAATGATTTTGTATAATTATATTCAAATGTATCATGTATTAATCTCTGTATAAGCTCACCTGTTATAGATTGTGGTTGACAGGAAACATTGACTATTAATCTTGTTATTAAAATTTTTATTTTATTTCAGTAAGCTTTATTGTTTTAACCATCAAATTTACTAAGCTCTATAAAAGCTTATTTATTTTATTTATCTTTTTTCTTGTAGATAGCATTTCGTGGAAATTGGGCGATTGGATCAACTCAAAGAAATCACACTATACGGAAATCTTTTGGTAGTTTTTAAGTGTTCACTTTTGGTTATATGGCATTTAATAGGTAATTTGTAAATATGTTGGTTACTTGTTACTTGTTGAGTTTGTTAAACTTGAATAATGTTTGTCTTTGGATGGATTTTAGTACATGTGAATAGGTTTTTGATATTTGGTTTGTAAAGGTTCATAAGTATGTGATTTTGGTTATTTTGTTCTATGCTAGTTGTAAATGACTATCCTTTAGTGAAATGGATTTGAATGTTGTGGATGAATGGTAAATTTGGCATGTGTTAAAATTTGATAATGTAAACCTTGAAATGCAACTTGATTGGATATTTGAATTGTGGTGTCAATGAGGGCACATTGGTTAGGCACATAAGTTGAATGATTTGGTATGTTTTGGGTCTATTTAAATGTGTTTTGGAGGCTTGTAAACATGTGTATTTGGTTTGCCTTGGCACCTAAGAATTAGGTTATGTTTTGACTCCATTTTTTAAGCTATTTAAGGTACCCATGGCTTGGGACACGAGCTGTGACACAACCGTGTCACACACGGCCTACCATACGGCCGTATGTCTCTTTTGTTTTTAGGTGCAAATTTCACACAGTCGTGTGACTATAAATCACACGGCATCAGTAGGTTACAAGGATTGGTAGCACGAGCTTGTGGAGTGGCCATACGAGTGTGTGGAATAGCCACACAGCCATGTGTTTTTAATTCAAATATGTGCATGATCTAGCACATGGCCTTGTGAGTGTATTTCGATTGTTACATGGCCTGTAACACGACTGTGTGAAATTATTTTGAAAGCTACATGGGCTATCACACGGTTGGCCACACAACCATGTCCTTCTGCCACACAGCCTAGGCTTTGTTACGCGGCCGTATGACCCCTGTTTTCAAAATTTTCAAGTTTTTCAAAATTATCTATTTTGTTTCAAATTGATCCCTGAATGTTCCCAAGCTGTTTTTAAGGCCTTATAGGCTCAATTTAAGGCCAATAATCATAATTATGCTAAGAATGATATTAGAATTTCATTATTTGATATTTAAATGGTTAAATGTTTGTAATTGTTATGATATGTGTCGTAATACTCCATAACCCTAATCTAACAATGGAGATGGGTTAGGGGCGTTACATTTAGTAGTACCAAAGCTATAGTTTAGTCAGTTCTCAGACTGAATGTAACGTGTTTAATTTGAGTTCTTGAACCCTCCTAATCAACTATTAAACCCATGTCAATTAGGGAAAAATGTTCATGACCGTTTGGGCATTCAAAACTATGAATCGGGAAGCATAATTGTAGTTAAGTGCAAAATTAATTATTGTTTCGACATAGTTGTAGTGTAAATGTTATGGATTGATTAAATGAATGAATTAATAATTATTAGTTACTGATTTTCCAGTATATTATGGAATTAGGTGCTGACCCAAACGCCCCAAATCAACTGTAAAGCTAAAGAACAATCGTATGTACGGTTATATCAATATAAGGTAATGAATCGAACTAGTTGAATTTGTAAAATAGTTATTAATTTAACAATTGGTTTGAATCCATAAGTGGGTAATTGGGAGTTTGTTAAGTGGTAAATTGATTAAATTTATACTAAATTTTGGTTTAGGATTGTATAAGGCTTTATTAAGGAAAATTGGATGATTCACTAAGGTGCTGCATAAAAGCGAAAAATAAGCTGTGGGTCCTAAACTTATAAAATTTGTTTAATAATGATAAACTTCTTGTTATAATTGATAAATTAGCTTGCTAATTTGTTTGGCATAGTAGCCAAAATATTAGTTTTACGAGTGGCAGAACCAAGTACGTTTCGAGCCTTAAAAGACTGATGTGTTGGCAAAATTGCTAGTTTGACTGTATGAATATGTAATTGAGATTGTTATGCATAGTCATATTATACGATATGAGAATGTTTGATTGAATGGTATGAAATGTTAAGATATTAGGTTTTGCATGAAATATTTACTATGATATATATACGTGAGGTTGCTATTGGTGTACAATAAAATTCGTAAAGTATATGGATTGAACCATATTGATAGATATCATCTTAATGGTAATTTGAAAATTGGAACACTGCTTCCTTTCTCTGTAAGTATGTGATTATTGAGGACATGTTGAACATGTCGAATAAATGTGAAAAGTGTTGAAATATGATTATGTATGAATTTGTATGACATATTGCATGTGCATTAGGATGGAATTTTGTGATTGACAGAGGAGTTCCATGAAGTACCAGTGGCATATTAAGTTCACATATATCTGTAATCAGTGCACTGCAATTGGAGTATCGAGGGGATTGGCGATTATATCGTATTATTTATTTGGCAGTTTCACTGTATTATTAATTATTGGTGGTTTTTCCACATCGAGCACTACTCATATACGTTGGAGTTTGGCAGACGAGTTCTAGGAAACTCGTGGTATGTTGCGGATGGTATGGGTAGGATCTCACATGTACATTTTTCACGATCATGTGCATTTGAAAATTATTATTGATAATGTTTGATTGTGTTATTGGTACCTCTATGAAATTTCCTGTATGAATGTTTAATACCTGTTTAGTCTCACAGTGAGTTTGTTAAGCTCACCCCATTATCTCAACTTCTCAGGTAATGATCGAACTTAGGATCAGAATTGGCATGCGGACGTATGTCAGACTTCGGACTTGACTTCGTCAAATTATTTTAATTTAATTATATTTTTTTATTATATTATTATTATTATTTGGTTTTGGATTGTAATGTTTCTTTAAACTGTGGTTTGGAACTGTTTGAGATTTTGGGGTTTTTCATGCATACATGATACACATATTTGGTATAGATACATGGCTTTTATAAATATGTTGAAATGGACTATGCATGATATATGGCTAAATTAATAATTTGATTAGTAATGGTGGATTTCTGCTGCTAAGAAAATAACAAAATGATTTTTCAAAGGCAACGCCGTCAGTAAGGTTTTACAAAAACTCACCTAATTTGCTAATTTAACTTAAGCATGGTTGGACTAAGTAAATGGACATTTTTCAAAGCTAGCAATAAAAACCATGGTTTTATAAAAAGAAGGACTTGAAGGTTTTTAACTACTGTTGAGGTAGGTTTGACACTAAGGTGTCTAATGTGGCCTTCCCCATCCAACCATAACGTCTAGGCTGGGTTTGGGAGGTTACACATTTTGTGCGACATTGCCCAAGAATAGCGAAAGATGATGAGAGAACTGATAAATAGATGTTGACACCTCAGAAAAGAAGACGTCCTGGTTAATACAATAATATTGGAGCAAATCACAGTGGGCCCAAAGATTCAACTGCCCGATCTGAAGTTAGAGCGCCTGCGTGAACATACACTATTCAAGCCAGGGAAAAAGTTGCCGCACCTGATGTTATTGCTGGTATAATCTATCTCTTTAATGTTACTGTATATGCATTGATTGACCCTAGGTCAACTCACTCATATATATGCATTGCATTAATAAAGGATAAGAATTTACATATTGAGTCAACTGAGTTTGATGTTCAAGTTATAAATCCATCGAGTCAAAGTGTAATAGTTAATTTAATACGTCGTAAGTGTCAACTAAAAATTCAGGGCTGTGAATTTCCTGTTGATCTAAATTGTTACCCTTTTAAGAATTTGATATTATTATGGGGATGGGTTGGTTGACATTACATGACACCGTGGTAAACTGTAGATTGAAACGGATTGATTTGAGCTGTCAAACTGGCGAATTTAATATCAATTAAGTCAGATAGATCAAACAATATTACCAGAGTTATTTAAGCTATTTCAACATAGAAATTTATTCGTAAAGGTTGTGAGGCATTTCTGGCTTATATACTTGATACACGAGATTCAGAGTTGAAGTTGGATTAGTTACCGATTGTAAAAGAATTTACAGATGTGTTTCCTGAAGAGTTACCTGAATTACCTCCAAAATGTGAAGTTGAATTTGTTATTGATTTGACGCCTATAACTGCTCCAATATCGATCTCGTCGTATCGAATGGCACCAGTTGAATTGAAAGAACTTGAAGCATAGTTGCAAGATTTGTTAGATAGAAGTTTTATTTGACCAAGCGTATCTTCTTAGGGTGCACCTATATTGTATGTATAAACTATTAAAAGGGTAAAAATAGAATAACATGGTATAGAAAAAATCCATATATTTTATGTTTAACTTTTTTTCAAGAATTATATTTAAATGCTTACTTGACTTCAAAATATTGAAAATATTAAAGATAAGTAGCAAAATTTTAAAATTTTAATTGAAGTAGAACGAGACGGGTCAGGGATGGATGTGTCCAACATCTATGGAAGTGGTAATAGTTTTCAAATTATACATCCATAGTGGTGTAGAATGAGTGGTGGAGTAGACTGTGCCAACTATAGAGCAATGATGAATTTAGTAATATTCGCCTTAACCTCGCTCCATTGCCCTCCCTATTCCATGTCTTCAAATTTCTACCTTTCTAATTTACTTTCCTTTGTACTAAGCAAAGCTTAAGATTAGATAATAAAAAATTAAGTAGTGAATTTAAAGTTATAAAACTTGTTAAATGTATTAGCATCGAATTTAATTGGACTGTTTTATAAATGTAAATTTTAAAATTTTAAAAGAAAAATATTTAAAAGAAGATAAAATAAATTGAAAATTTTGTATGGATAAGTAATATCTAAATATCATTTTTAATGTTTTTTATGAGAAAAGTCTATTTATCAATTATGTTTAAAAACACTATTATTTTTTAGATTGTAAAGCATACCCATATGAACAATTAATGATGAAAATATTAAGATAAATAGACAAAAACAACCATATGGAATAACATAAATAAATTAAGAGATTATTGAGCATTTATTAATTATCTTATCAATTCTAATCATAAAATATAATAATTTCTCATAAAAATCTTTCTCCAAAATTTGAATAAAAAATTGATAGAAATAAAAATATAAAAAAAAATGCACTTATAAAATAGAATATTTAGAGTTTTGAAAAAAAAAATTGGTTGGAAGAAGAGGTTGATCTTCATATGTTTCGTTCCAGTATCAAAAAACAAAAAATAGTAACAAAAATAAATTACGCCTCCATCATTGCCCTCAAAAAAACAAAACCCTAATTTCAGAAATTGCGGCATTTCCCCTTTATTTCTTCATCACTGTTCTCTATTGTTCCAGTTTTTTTGTCCTTTTATTTCACTGAAACTTTCCGTCGTTGTTTCATCTTATTTTTGTTATTATTTTTTTCTTTCTTTTTGTAATTATTCCTTTTTTTTCCGGGAAAATAAAGAGTGGATTTTAGGGAACGCAAAACGGAGCAATAGCCTGGAATTGAAGCGGGGATTAGGGTTAGTTCTCTCCGTTTTTCTTTGTCAAATGTTTCCCCAAATTTTCTTCTTGTCGTTTGGGTTCAAATCCTAGCAGTTGGGAACTTATAATTAAAATTAAATCTAAGGTTTTTAGTTTTACTCCAAACTTATTTGTTATTTAGGGCTACTTTTTCTTTTTCCTAATATTACTGGTTTATGGGCGTTTAGCATTATTTTGGAATAGTCCTTTTATTGCTTTGTTTTTGCTGAAGTAGTTGATTTAGAAAGAGGGTTGGATCTTCTTTTATGAGAAATATGAGGGCCATTTAAAACTGGAGAAATCAGCAATCTGCAAATCCATCTTTTAATCAAAGATGGAGGAGTAAGGAGTGAGTTAATTATTAGAATATAATCTCCTTATTGTCATTGTATTTGTTTTGGTTGCTATGGCCTCCTAATCGTGTTAAACATATTGTGCTTTTTGATCAAACAACTCCTTTGTCATTTGTTGAGTTTCACCTTAAATCCGCAAAATTATTGGCAAGTTATGGTGGTTTGAATGACAAAGAATAAGGTAAGAGCTTGAGTTTGTGTAGGAAGAAAATTCATATGGTGGGTTAGGGTTTGAAGAAGGTTCAAAAAGTGTGTTCTTTTATGTTATTAGTTTTCTGATGATCATGTTCGATATCCCTTATGGAAAGAAGTGAACCAGCATTAGTTCCAGAATGGTTGAGAAGTACTGGCCCTGTTACTGGGGGTGGTGGCAATTCAGCCCACCACTTTGCTTCCTCTTCTTTTAATTCAGGTAACGTTTTGACGCCTGAACTTCTAGGAATACATTGCATTTCTCTTTCCAGTTATACTCCATTTCAATGTTACTCCTGGAGATGCATGTCTGTTAGATATGCCTTTGGTACACTTTTTGTTTTCTAAGCCATTGTGTTTCTCATTGCATTTATACTAATGTTCTTTTTATAGTTGTCATTGTAGGAATGTTTGTGTATATATTTGGGAATATATAGTAACTGTATTGTTGTTGTTATTGTATTAGATGTTTCTTCACTGGTTCATCATGGAAGACATAGAAACTTTAGGAATATAGGTGATTCTGATTCCCCTCGTTATGCGTCTTTGGATCGGGCGTCTTCTTTGAATTCACGGAGGAGTTCTAGTAATGGTTCTGCAAAGCATGCTTACAGTAGCTTTAGTAGGAATCACCGTGATAAGGACCGAGAAAGGGATAAAGATAGGTCAAGCTTTGGGGACCATTGGGAGCGTGATTCTTCTGACCGTTTAGAAAGTATCTTTACCAGTAGGGTTGAGAAATCTGGTGTGTCTACCAGTAGAGTTGAGATAGATGCATTGCGGCGTTCTCATTCTATGGTCTCTAGGAAACAGAGTGAGCCTTTGCCTCGAAAGATTGCAGTGGGCTCAGGTGATAGTGGTAATAATAATCATAACAATGGCAATGGTCTGCTTTCTGGTGGTACTATCGGAAGTAATATCAACAAGGCTGTGTTTGAGAAAGATTTTCCCTCACTGGGAACTGAAGACAGGCAAGCAGGGCCTCAGATAGCTAGAGTATCTTCTCCTGGTTTGAGTTCAGCTTCTCTGAGTTCACCTGCTTGTAATTCAGCTTTAATTGGTGGGGAAGGATGGACCTCAGCTTTGGCAGAAATGCCCACCACGGTTGGAAGTAGTAGCACAGGTTCTTTGCCTGCCCCCCTAATTGTTTCTACCTCTGGTTCTGGGGTCCAAAGTGTCACAGTTGGTCTTAATATGGCTGAAGCACTAGCTCAAGCTCCTTCTCGAACCCGTACCGCTCCCCAGGTAAGCTTCTCAGTTACTAACTTCTCATTACATGTATAACCTATATCTTTGATCTAACCAAACATTCTGTTTCAAACAGTTGTCTGTCAAGACCCAAAGACGTGAGGAACTGGCTATTAAGCAATCAAAGCAACTAATACCAGTGACACCTTCGATGCCTAAGGGTTCGGTAAGCCAGTTGCCTTAGGTTTCGGCAAAATCTTGTTTAGTGGCTGCATTAAGTTGTTTTATTCCTATTTAACATGTTTGGTCTCCCTCCCTCTTTCTCTTTCCTTTCCGGGACACTGTTTTTATTTATCTGAGATTGTATGTTGGATGTTTGTTTAGAAGCTCAGCTACTATCTTGGAATTCTTGTAGCCTTTTTTGACTCTTATGACTTGTAAGGAGCTTGAGGTTGGTCCATGTTTTTCCATGTCTGAATATTTTTTGCATTTCTCCGTAAGGCACAAAACCTTGTAGGTGGTTTACATAAATGCTTTATTACCTGTCTACTTCATGCATAAAAGAACATAGAAATTGCAGGTAATAATTACCTAATTTTCTTGTCCCACTCCCAGATTCTCAATTCAGTGGATAAATCAAAAGCCAAACCAGCAATCAGAGTAAGTGAGATGAATATAGCTGTCAAAAGCGGGCAGCAGCAACCTTCCTCTATTCATCATGGTAATCAATCTCCTCATAGTGGACATGTCAAGTCTGATATGCCAAAGACATCGGGGAAGCTTTTGGTTCTGAAACCAGGATGGGAAAATGGGGTCTCATCTCCTACTCAAAAAGATGTAGCTAGTCCAACAAATGTGAACAACAAAGTTACAACTAGTCAACATGCTGTTACTGCTGTTACATCTGCTCCTGCAAGAAATAACAACACAAAGCTTTCTTCTGGGGAGCGCAAAGCAGCTGCCTTGAATCCAATAGCTGGGTTTACTGTGGAAAAGAAACCTTCTTTGGCTCAAACCCAGAGTCGAAATGATTTTTTTAATCTCCTGAAGAAGAAAACGTCAGCAAACACTGCAGCTGGTCTCTCAGATTCAAACCTTCATATTTCATCATCCACCACAGAGAAATCTGAAGTTTCAAAGAATGTAGATAGTCCTTCTATGACTACTCATGCTAATGAGAATGGTTCTGCAGCAACTAGCAATGGTGACACCTGTCAAGAGGCTCAAAGATTTTCTGATGATGGTGAAAAGAATATTAGCTCCTATGCTATGGTTTATCCAGATGAGGAAGAGGCTGCTTTCCTTCGTTCTCTTGGCTGGGAAGAACACTCTGGTGACGATGAAGGTCTTACAGAAGAGGAGATCAATGCTTTTTATCAGGAGGTAAGATATATCTTATAATTTTGTTGCTTTACTTTCCCTTTACTGATATAACAGATTCATTCCACAAATTTGCTTTGAAGTTATTATATGACTTGATTCCTAGTATTAATATATCTATTGAACCTTTTAAGTGTATATCGGAAATAATGTCGAGCTGTTATGGTAATGGAACTATTTTCTTTTCTTTATTTCCATTGGAATGTGGTTAAGGTTCAGGTGTTCTTGTTATATGCTTTCATCTGCAACATGATCCATGTCTACTCAGTTCCTTTCTTTTGTGTAAATTTTGTGTAGTAGTGTGGTTTAAAAAGAAGATGTAAAGTAAGAAGTAAGAACTCTTATAAGATGATTCTTATATGTTTTGTGCTTATTTTGTATTGATTTGGTTTTGCAGTACATGAAACTGAGGCCATCACTGCAACTTCGCCATGGTGTGCAACCAAAGCTGGCTCAATCTTTTGCAACTAATTTAGATGGAGCTTCTTCGGAATTGAGCTCGTCTGACTCTGGATCTGAAGCTTGACTCTTCTTTGCCCTTGAATAGTAAAATCCAAAGAAGTTCCAATTTTTGATGGCAGATGATTAGTTTTTCTTTTTTTTTTTTCCCCACCTTTGTTTTTGATGTCTTCTGGTTGAAAGAAAGCTGATGAGTGGAGTTGGGTATGGAAGGTGGTGGATTTAGGGTTTTGAGAGAGGGTGCATTTTGCAAATAGTACAATAAGTCCTGCTCACTTATAACAAGAGAATTCTTTAGGGTTTATCTAAGGTTGATGGAATAGGGAAAAGATTTGATTTGGGGCTATTTTGTCTGTGCAGTGGGAAGAAGAAGATGATGATGATGATGATGGAAAGAAGCAGCTTTTAGGGTTATTTTCTTCCTTGTCCTTCCTTTTTTTCCTTTCAAGAAGGCTCAATCAATGTTAGAGGCAAAAATATCTTATTGTTGGTTTTTGGTCAATTGTTTGGAAAGGAAAAAGAAGGGAAATCAAAGAAGTTCCATTTTTAGTTTAGCCTAAATTTCCATATGTTGTTTTCTTTCTTGCATGTCTTAATAGCCTCACTTGTAGGAAACTGTTCATTTTTTTTTTCAGGCCCCAAAAAGGTATTCCTGCTCATATTTCAGTACGACTAGTAACTGCGGAAAGTTACTTTTGTCCCTTCAGTTCTACAAAAAAATTTATTTTAACCCTATTTAATTTTTTGTCCCTAGCTGCTATTATTTGTTAGATCACTCAGTCAAAATAAATGTAATTAATTAATTTTTTAAAATTTAAAATTTATTAAAAATATTTTTTATAATTTTTAATTTGCAAAAATAACTTTTTGAACTTTTAAAATTTTAGAAGATTAGTTAATTGCAGCCCATGTTAGTAAAATTAGTAAAAATTTTTAATTATTTTGAGATGATTTGGTAAATAATATAAATTTAAAGGCTAAAAAAAGGAAAAACTCAAATGGTAGGTATGACTTTCATTTGAAATTAAAAGATCAAATAAGTTATTATGCTAAAATAGATACCCAAATCATTAACAAATTAGAAATTACATGGAAGTTGTATGTTTGGATGGAAGAATTACAATAACTTAGAAAAGTAATTTGCACTTGTGGGCATCGAGCAATCTGAGTTGAGCGTTTCACCTTTAAAAATCTGAGCTACAAAACTCTATCCTATCCAAACTGATCGAAAACCAAGCTGAGTCTATTGACAAACAGCAGGTGGTTGAAAATTAGACTTGAAAAAGCATCATCACACAAATATCCAAAAGGGAAGAGGATCAATCCTTCTTTCATAATCAAACTCATGACAGTAGAATACAATATTTATGAAAGTGAACAATTTTCTAACCATCTTAAACCATTGATTAAATTACAAAGGATACGTTCTACGTTGCCTCACTTCTCAAGTCCCAGGCTCCAAACTGTAAACACCGGATTAGGTTGGATATATGTGTGCTATTCTGAGTGACAAGTCCAATATATCAGCCCACTGCAGTCAGAGATTCAATGGAATCAGAGGATTTCTTCTAGGATGACTGAGGCAGTATATGTATGGATTGACTATTTGTGTCTCATTCTCATATAGGTACAACACACAAGATTGATATTCATTTTCCGATTGAAATAATTACAGAAAAATTAACGTAACATGATATGAATGATAGCCGCAATTCGAAATACGGAAAACATTTACCTGATTAAGACAAACACACACTGTAAGATGCCTGCAGTACCCGTCCACATTGAAGGACCAGATTTCACAAGTGAGTCTTGTATCAAGAAGCCAACTGAAGCAGCTAGTGAGACAAAGGATACAACATAAGCAAAGAAAAGCCAGAGCTTCAACCTGTTGTAATCAGGGATTAGCATCCATTAGCCCAAAACAAGCAATCTTATAGCAATTCTCTTAAAAGGAATCTAGAGTTAGAATATATAGCGGAACATTTACGAGGATGGTCAGCAGATTCGTTGGGATAACTAGAAATATGCCACATAAACAATCTTAATATAAGCAATAAACACAATTACATGAAAACCAAGGCGCATGGCAAGAAAACAAAACAAGATAGAATGTGCATCAAAAGCATAAACACCATTAGCAATTCCCGATTGCTTTAATTCAAATAAAGCCCTAGTGCCAAATCCAGAATTCTAATCTCTACGAGTGCCGATGAATAGATCAGCTTATTAAGTACCACTAAACACAAGGATGAACAGGACAAACCATGCATAACACATATTGTTAGCCGATATAACACCCTCACCCTCAGATAATGGCATCAATACATGGTGCAAACTTCTTTACATTTACTATTGAAAATTTTCAAGTCATAAAGAAACGATTATTGTCAGGCTTATGATTGAATCCGAAGAAATATGCTTATGGAATTCGGAGTCCAAAAGTAGTCATTACAAAATCAATAAACCTCGTTTCAAGTAGCCATATGAACAAAAGCAACTCAATTTCACCAGAAAGTATCACAACTAGAGCAAATAGTAAAACCCTAACTAAGTACTTAACTTTCAAAACACTGGCAAAATTATTATAATTTTAGCAAAATTCAGTAATAGAATCTATAATCAAACTCTGTAGAGCATATGGAAGACAACTTCTCGGGGAAAAAAGCTTCAATTAAAATAGGTAAGGAAAAGAAATAGCTAACCTCCACTCGCCTTCATCATAAGGAGAGTAATCAATATCCTCTTTCCTAACGCAATTGAACATCAAAGCCGCGATAGAAGCAAATATTCCTAAATAAATAATAATAATGATGATGAGCCATATAAACATTGATAATAGGAAATTAGAGAGGAAGCTGATAAATTAATGGAAGAAAAAAAGGTGAAACACGATGTACCAGGTAAATAGTGGACGAAAGAGACATTGACGGAGCTGCATACGACGGCGTCGACCCAAAACCACCAGCCGGCACCGAACACTGCGCCAGCGACGCCGGGACCGAAGATCGCCCACAGTTCCCCTAACTCCATTTGATTGATTGTTCTCCGATCTAATTAATTGACTAATAATTGACAAGGAACAAAAAAGAAAGAAAACTGTGCAGCTAATATTCTGAACATTATTTTCCACACTTATAGTTTTACATGTGTCCGCCATCAGTCAGATGGGGAGATTAAATGAGAGGATTTGAGTAAAATATAACAGCTGTTTAGAAATAGGTTGGGTTGAGGTAAAGTTTTTTGTTCAGGTTGGACTCAACCCTGCTTAAATTTGCAATAAAATTTTTTTTGTTATTTTGTTATTGTTTTTTCATGTTTTGTAATTATTTTTTCACTTTTTATTATTATTTTGCTAACATTTCACTATTATATTACTATTATTTTATTTTTTATTTTTGCACATTGTGTAATACTTATTTTATTGTTACTTTTGCTAATAAACATTTATTTTAGTGTTAGTTAATTATAAAGATTTTTTTAAAATTTATTTTTAATTTATAAGGAAACATTTATTTTAATATTTTTAGTATATTTGGTGTATTATATTTTTTTAATTTTTTATATAAAAAATAAAAAAAAATTAATATAGTTGGACTCAGGTTTTAGTGTTTTTTATCCAAGCTAGGCTCGGGCAAAAATTTAGGCCATTTTTTGGGTTGGCCAGGGCCAATCTCAAGCCTATCAATCGAGCCTAAAATTTTGTTAAGGCTTGACCCGAACTTAACCCGATCCATGGACAATTCTACTTATAACTCCCTCTCAGATCGATGCATATATTCATGAAAACTTTTATTTCATCTAAAAATAAATGTATTAAACCTAAACTAGACCCAATATCATTAAATTATTAATAAATTTATACTTTGATTATTTAATATCAAAAAGATACAATTAATCATTGAACCATTCAAAAATTATAAGTTGGTCACTAGCCCATTATGTTCCTAACCAATGTTAGATGCGGGGATGAGTCAGTTTACACTTTGGTCACTCTCGTATTAGTAAGTTTACAATTTGGTCAATTAAATATTAGTAAAATTATAATTTGGTCACTTGACTTTTAGCAAATTTACAAGTCAGTTTGAGCATTAATTAGTGACCAAATTGTAAAAATACTAATAGTTGAGTTACCAATTTCTAAATTTACTAATATTTGAGTGACCAAATTGTAAACTTACTCATCCCCACATCTAACATTCATTAGGAACTTAACAGGTCAATGACCAACTTGTAATCTTTGTATAATTTAGTAACTAATTTGAATTTTTTTTAAGTTGAGTGACTAGAGTGTAAACTTACCAATAGTTTAGTGATCTTGGTTATAGTTTACTTAAGTACTAATTTAGATCATGCCAGGAAATTAGTATTTACCAAAGGGTAAACTACACAGATAGTTACAGAACTATAAAAAATTATCATTTTAGGTACCTAAAATAAAAATTTTGCAATTTAGGCACCCAAGTTACATAGTTCGTTCATTTTTGTCAATCTCGTTAAAAACTCTAATGATAAATTATTTCTAAAATTTTGATTTTCCACATAATATAAGTAAAATAAAAAATTATTGTTATAGTCCTCAATCATTTAATATAAATCAGGTTTAACCCTACTTTAAAAAAATTTTTAATCATAATTTAAAAAAAAAATTTCTTTTTCACATCCCCAATTTTTCATGACCAAAAATAAAAAAACTTAAATCTAAGATTTCTCTTTTTGTAATTTGTTTTAATCAACTTGGCTATTGCTAGATCTGATCATGGGTTGGGTCACCCTCTAGGCCCGAAGGCCCGCTTGAAAAATGAGAGGGTTTAGGTGAAAATATAAATTCGAAAAATGAGTTTGAACAAAAAAAATAAGACTCATTTTCTAAATGGGTCGGGACTCAGGTAGGATTTTTTTGCTTGGGCTCAACCCGACTCGAATCAATTTTAACTTTCTTTTTTATTATTGTTTTGCTGTTATTTCGCTATTATAGTGCTACTATTTTATTGTTATTGTCTAGATATTGTATAACTCTTGTTTTATTGTTAATTTTGTTACTATTTTAAAGGCATTTGCTTGCTGCGTTGCAATTATCTTAGTCTTATTTAAGTATAAAGGCATTTTTTTAATATATTTTCAAGTTGTTGGAATATATAAAAAAAAAAAAGAAAAATAAAGTATAAACTTTCCCATATTTTATATTCCTTTCTGCTTCCTTTTTTAGTTTTCTCTTCTAAATGGTAAAAAATAAAGAAGTTTTGATAGAAGAAAAAAACCGCATTAGAACAATTGAAAAAAAAGTCCCAACCAAATAACACAATATTCATGGTCTGTTTTCCCCTTCGTGGACCAGATTCAACAAGTTAGACACAACTCATAACCAACAACAATCAAGATCAAAATAGAAAGGGTTTCTTGAATTGCATCTGAATCTCTTACAAAAATAAATTGGAGAGAACCCAAAACTTCAGTTGCAAATCCTTGATGGATTTTCTTTTTCTTTTTATTTAAAGCCAAAACAAAAATTGATGGAAAAAATTGGGTTTTCTCAAAGAAGAGAAATTAAGAAAAATTGAAGGAAAAAAAATTGAATACTTCTTTTGGGCTGATCTGATTTCTATAGAGCTTGTTGTGGATGAAGGTTGTGTTTGAGTTCACTATTTGTTGATTCATCCTATCCTTCTTTTTTATCTAAACATAAAGTTGTCATTTTTTGTATTGTGTATTTCCTCAATGCATTAATAAATCTCACATTACTTTTCAAAAGAAAAAACAAAAACCAAGTTGAGATCTAAGATGCAGAAGAAGATGGGAAATAATAAAACGCTTTTTTTTATTATTATCAAATTCTAGGTTAACATTTGAGGAGGAAGATGGGGTTTGGATTTCTGGAGTTTTTCAACTATTTAATTATTTTTTTTCTTTTATTTTGGTTAATAATTAGTATCGGACTATTGGACAAATTATATTTTAGTCATTTAAAGTAGTATGCAACACTCATGGTGTGGTAAATTGTGCCATGTGAAATTTAATGATTGGTCTACGTGTAGAAAAATGTCATTCAGATTTCTATTAGAGTTTTTAACAGGAGAGACTAAAATGAGTAAACTATATAACGTGGGTATCTAAATTATAAACTTTTATTTTGGGTGCCTAAAATGTAAATTTTTTATAGTTAAGTGACTACCTATGTAATTTACCATTTATCAAAATGAATCTTTATAATATTCAAAATTAAACAAGTTAATTAAATAAGGAGCACAATATTGAATGTTTTTATTTCCTCACTTTTAAATGGTACATTTATTAAATTGTTTCATTCAAAATTGAAAGTGATTAAATTACTTTTGATAACATCGTTAATCAATTATTGTTCCTTGCTCATGCATCATTAATATAGGCACTAATTTGCTCTATTTATCTTGGAGGGGATTAAATTGTGATAAGAGTAAGATAGGAGTTTCTAAACGGCCAAACTTGAACATAATTTTTTTAATACAACAAGTCTCCAACTATGGTTGAATTAATTTTTTGATCATTATTTATTGTACTTATAATTTTACAATAGAAATAAATATAAAATTTATACATGAACTTTGTTTTATTGTGTAATTTAATATATGAGTTTTGATTTGATGTAATTATACACATCAATCTTAAATTGTGATTCATATGTATGCATAGAATTTTGAATTTGATTTAATTGTACACATTTAAATAAATAAATACATTTATTTTGATATTGAATTAATATAATAGTTTGTGTGTGCAATATATCAACATAAAACGATGTAGTTAGTGATCTCTAAAAGTTGAATCAAATCAAAATTTAATATATAAAATAACACAAAATCAAAATTCATGTATAAATTTAATATTATCTCTTTTACAATACAAACAAGAAAATAATTGAAATATATCATAAAGACGTAGTAATAAAATAATTATGATTAGAACTAACACAAAAAAATAATTAACTACCAATGACAAGACCCATCACAGTAAAAGTAAATGTGATTTTGAGAAGGAGGAGGAGGAGAGGATATATTATGTTCCAAACAAATATCTTAGGTTTCACGTGTTCGTGATTCGAATATGAAATATGGAATTAAAAGTTAGGATAGGTTATTTTTCTATTTTGAATTTGTAATACGTCTTGTGGTGTGAATATGTATATTATGTTTTTCTGGGAAAAAAACTTTACTATTTATATATTTACAATTTAATGAAATTCTTAATTTAATTTGATATCATATATAGAAATTATCTACAAGATGAGCAACTGTTGCAATTTTTAATTTTAAAGGCCAAATTAATGATATCGATATTGTGTAGTCTTCAAGTAACAATATTCAATTAACATCCCATTAGAGAAGATGAAGTTAAAATTGGGTAAAAAATCGAGGCTTAAGTTGATTCTTTGAAGTACGGATATATTATGTGTCACAATCCAATAAGATATCTTGTAGTTGCCATTTAACTTTATAATGATGTACACAATCATGACTGCAATACGTGAATCAAATGATAATGCAACGGTTGAGCTTGACTATTGTAATGACTCGACTTTTGTCGGTGTCAGAAAATGTGATTTTAAAATTCTATTTTTATAAACTAAGTCTATAAATCTAAAATAAGAATATTTACAGAGATAATATGAAAATATATTAAAAGGCGGTTAAGTAATTTAATTGAAAAAATCGTTGATTAAAGTTTAGGGACAAAATTGTAAAAAATTCAATCGTTATTGAATTTTAATTTAGAAAATGCTTAAACACCTAGCTAATAATTATCCAAAGGACTAAAATGATTAATTAACCAATTAAAAATAGGAGATAGTGGAGTATGATGATGATGATGGCCATTAGGTATATATAATTATAATTAAAGAATGAAAATAATATTAATTAATGTCATAATCATGATTAGTTAAATCTAACTATTCCTTAATCAAGTATAAATAACAAAATTAGTGGAATGAAAGATAAAAACATATAATCTTCTTCATTCCAGCCATCCAAGCTAAAGGAGAAAACCTTGCCTCCATTTCAAGTTTCAATTCAAAATTAGTTAACGTAAACAAGCAATTTCTTTGAATTTTTTGCATATTCTTAATCATGGGAGTTTTATTTAGCTAGCCCATGCATCAATTTATTCAATTTTTAGATGTTTAACAGGTTTCCATTAGAGAAAATTTGATAAATTAGGCTTGAAATTATTAGAGATTATTAGATAGTGAACTTAGATTATGTTAAGGACTAAGTTAGAAATTAAGTTATGCTTGTTAGATAACTTTGTAACATTAGAGACTAAATTGAATAAATTGAAAATTGTCATGAAATTATGCTATAAATAGAAAGTATAAGGCCCCTAATGAAAGAATGTAAAATCAAAATTTGATTCGATGTTAAATACGAAAAAATATGAGTATCCTAGATGCAGGGACTAAAATGAATAAAATGAAAAATATATTGGTTATGTATTTTAATGTGATTAGGATGTGAACTGGCATTGTTTTATAATTGAATTATTGAACTTAGCTAAAGACGACACTAGGTCATCTCGAGGAAAAGGAAACGCGAGAATCATAAACGAGTGATCGATCATAATTTGATATGTCAAATTAGGCTCTCTCGAGTACTTAATGAGCTTGTTTTCAAATAGTTTACGAGCATTTTTAATTTTTATATCGATTATTAGATTTAGTGTTAATGATAGTTTTATTTATATCTTACCTCTTTTGAGACCCAATTTGGCAAAACTATTTCATTAAAAGTCTAATGATTGATTTAAGCTTGTGTAGGGAGATGATTAAGGCCAAACATCAAGGAGGACCCCAACTGTTGTAGGGATCTCTTAATTTTGTTAATTGGATTGTTAATTAAAGTAAAAGGACTAAATTGTAATAGTGGTAAAATTTTATCACCATGGATTTTAATTAATTGAAGGACCAATTGAGAAATTGAGCCCTTTTAATTATGAAATACGGTGGTGGAGATGAGCAAGCATCCACTAAATTGGTTAATTGTGCTTAAGGATTAATTAATCGATGTTTAATTAAAATTAATCATAATTTACTAGGTTAAACTATGTATAAAAGCTAAAATAAAATAAAAATAAAACATTTTTCCCTATCCATCATCTTTTTCAACCATAGTAAAAGAAGAAAGAATGGGGTTTGAGTTCTCAATCTTTCAATGACTATTAGGTATGTTCAATCAAGTTCTTGTAAATTTTATATTTTTAAGGTCTTGGGAGCCTGATTTAGCTAACATGTGTACCGATTTATAAATATGTTAAAGTTTCTAAAAGTTTTCATTGATGAGTTCTTGATAAAATTGGTGTTAAATGGTTACATTTTAAGCTTAGATATGAAAATTATTAGATTGTAAAGTGAAAATTGTTAGTTTTGAACATAAAGACTAAAGTGGAAATATTTTGAAATTGGTATGAAATTTTTATAATATTGGACAGTAGAGAGTCTTAGAAGGATGTAATTGAGATTAGTTTCGAAATCGAGGCTCAAATTTGAAAGATATTGTAATTTTTATTTTAGGGACTAAATTGAATGAAATGTTAAATTTTAGGGGCATTCAAAAAATAAAATTGAACTGAATTATGAATATAATTGCATAATATAAGATGTATGGAATTGATAAATTGAATTGAATAATTGTATAGATTAGAAATTAGACCAAGTCGGGAATAATATACTGATTTAACTAGGTAAGTTCATATTGTATGATTTTATTTAAGTTGTTATATACTTTAATTATGAATTTGTGTATATTTAATAATAATTTGAATTGTTTACACGTGGTACAAAAGTTGAGATATTGACTAAATCATAAATAATTGATGAATTAAATATGAGAAATAGTAATTTGAGATATTTAATGAATTAATAGTTGATTATGACTGATTGAATCATATTGGCGCAAAATTTGGTTGATTATCAAGATAGAGGACTAAATTGAATATTTTACAAAATATGGATGACGTTGTAATTGAATATGATTTGGATAGAATTTGATATTATACTATTGTTGAATTATTATTCATAGTTAAAGATGACGCATGATCGTTGAAAGGGAAATGAAAGCAACGAGTCGACGACGAGTGACGTAAGCTTTTGGTTTGTATTTATAGGACCCAAAATCAATTTAGTTACATCATATTCATGATATATTGCATTATATAATATTGAGGTAAGCTATTAATAGTTATTGAGTAAAATACTATGGTTGGAACTAAATATCGAGATAGGGATTAAATTGAATAAAATAAAAAGTTGTGGGACTTAACTGATCTTCCGGTGAATGTTGTCTTGTGTTGATCTTCCGGTACTACTGTAATTTGATTATACCCCGAGAATCCATAGAGGAAACAGTAATAGTCTCGCCCTGCGATTCTATCCAGCATTTGGTCTAAGAATGGTAAAGGAAAGTGATCTTTTCTAGTTGCCTTGTTCAGCTTCCGGTAATCGATGCAAATTCTCCATCTCGTAATTGTTCTAGTCTGTATTAACTCGTTATTCTCGTCCTCAACAACCGTAATACCTCCTTTCTTTGGCACGCACTAGACCGAACTTACCCATGAACTATCTGAGATGGGGTAAATTATAGCTGCATCTAACCACTTGATTATTTCTTTCTTTACCACTTCCTTCATGATGGGGTTTAGTCTTTGTTGTCCATCAATCGTTCCTTTCTCTCCATCTTCCAAGATAGTCTTGTACATGTATACCGATGGACTAATGCGACGAATATCGGCTATGGTCTATCTGGTAGCCTTCTTGAATTGTTTCAATACTAAGATGAGTTTCTCTTCTTGCTCATTGGTTAATTTTGTTGAAGCAATCATAAGCAAAGTAGAAGTGTTACCTAAATAAACATATTTTAAATGTGAAGGAAGTACCTTGAGTTCTAATTTAGGTGGCTCCTTGATTGACGCTTTTGATTGGGTATAATCCTTATTCTCTAACTCCAAAGATTCAAAATGGGATTGCGGATTAAATCCCCTTATTCTCAAACATAGTTGAGTTCCTTTTCCATGATTAAATCCTCTAAATCGGATATTGCAGAACAATCATCAATTATGTTAGGAAATCGCATAAACTCAAAAACATTAAATGTTACTTGGTCATCTTAAACACGCACAGTAAGCTCACCCTTCTGCACATCAATAAGGGTCCTTCCGGTTGCTAGGAAAGGCCTTCCTAGGATGGTTGGCACTTCTTTGTATGCTTCAAAATCTAGAACCACAAAGTCAGTAGGAAAGATAAATTTGTCTACACGTACCAATACGTCCTCGATTTTTCCTTCAAGATGTGCTAAAGATCGATCTGCTAATTGAAGTGTAACCGTAGTCGGTTTAACTTCACCTATCCCCAACTTCCTAAATATTGATATGTGTATTAGGTTGATACTCGCACCCAAGTCACATTGTGCCTTACCATAATATGTTGCTCTAATGTTGTAGGGTATGGTAAAACATCCAAGATCCTTCAACTTTGGGGGTAGTTTATCTTAAAGATATGCACTGATTCCTTTGTCAAGGTTACCGTCTCAAATTCTCCAAGTCTTCATTTTTTAGACAGGATATCCTTCATGAATTTGATGTAATTTGGCATTTGTTCAAGTGCTTCCACTAACAAGATGTTGATATGAAGTAGCTTGAGTACGTCTAGGAACTTCTTGATTTGAATTTCCTGCTTCTGCTTCTGAAGTCTTTGAGGGTAGGGTGGTGGAGGTTTATTTATTGGAATTGGTTTATTTGTCTTCTGTGGCAATTTTGCATCTAATGGAGTTGTTAGTTGATCAAAATTAGCTGGTTCTGGAGTTATCTTGTCGGATATTGTAGATTCTGGCTCTGGTGAAACTGGAATTTCAACACTCGGTTGAACTTCCTCTGAGTCTTGAGCATCAACCGACTCATTTTCAACTTCGACAGTGTTGGGTTCTAATGTCTTTCTACTCCTCAATGTCATTGCTTTACAATTTTCCTTCCTTGAATTCCTCAGATTCTTCGTATCACTAGGTAATGCACCTTGTGGTTGGTTTCTGAGTTTAGTTGCAAGCTGGCCCACTTGATTATCCAAATTCCTTAGAGTGGCATCATTTTTTGCCAGGTATGCCTTCAACAGATTCTCTAAGCTATTGGACGATTCAGCTTGGGTTGGTTTTTTGACTTGTTTGGGGAAACTAGGAGCCTGGGCCGGTCTAGGTTGGGCGTAAGTGTTATTGGTTCCAGCCCATTGGTTACTCCAGGAAAAATTCGGGTGGTTTCGCCACGATGGGTTATAGAAATTGGATTGCAGTCCTTTCCTTCCTCGATTTTGGTTCTGGTTACCCATGTAATACATGGATTCTAGGTTCGCTAGACATTCTTCGAACAAATGTCCTTCCCCATAATAGATATAGACTATATTTTCAAATTGGTTCGGTGGTTGTGCTACAAAACTATTAAACCCATTAGTGGTAAGAGTTTTTAGCATTGATGATATTGAGGATACCTAGGATGCAAGTGAAGTAAGAGCGTTTACTTCATATATTCTAGCAACTCATCTTCCTGACGATACTTGATTGGTTGGCCATTGATAATTGTTGCTGGCAATCCTCTCAATGATTTCATAAGCCTCATTGTAAGACTTAGAAAGGAGAGCACCATTAGCAGAAGCGTCCACTACCATCCTTATGTGTGCATTAAGACCATTATAAAATGTTTCAAGTTGGATGCAATGTGGGGATGAAGGCACTTTCGTAATAATTCTTTGTACCTTTTCCATGCCTCATACAAGGGCTCATCATTCATTTGTTAGAAAGTAGTGATCTCGTTCCTCAACTTAGCGTTCTTGCTAGGCGGTAAATACTTCATGAGGAATCTTTCTGCTAAATCTTGCCATGTGGAAATTGAATTTGGTGGCAATGAGTTCAACCAGGCTCGAGCTCTGTCCCTTAGCGAATACAGGGACAGATTCAATCGTAATGCATCTTTGGGCACTCCGACTAACTTGAAAGAATTGCTCACCTCCATGAATAATCTTAAGTGCAGGTGCGGATCTTCGGTAGGCATTCCACTGAATTGTCCCACTATCTGAAGCATTTGGAACATGACTGGCTTCAGCTCAAACTGTTGTGCCTCAATTTCGGGTCTCATAATACCCGGATTAAGATCATGAAACACTGGCATGACATACTGTCTTAAAACTCTATCCCTATCATCAGCAATAAGGATAGGATTTTGAGCAGGGTTTGCCCTGTTTCCTTGATTCAAATTTTTTAGATTCATCTCTTTGGTCCTTATCTGATTTGCTTGTCTTCTTCACTGTTGGAAAGTTCTTTCTATCTTAGGGTTTACAGGGAGTAAATCAATAATTCGATCAATACTTATAAACACCTGAAATAATCACAGAAAAATTAATTAAGTTAAAATTGAACAGGAAAATAAACCAAAATGAAAAAAACTAACAAATTCACAAATAATGTCTTTTTTAAAACAGTCCCCGGCAACGACGCCAAAAACTTGGAATGACGAAAATATGGAAGTGTACAAAATCGCAACAAGTAATAAAGTGCCAAGTAAATGTCAAGTTATTGTACCCACAGAGACTGTGAAAAGAATTATTTATGAATGCAATTTAAGACAATTTGGTGAAGAAAAATATTTTGGTTTAAAGAGGTGATTAAAAAATAATATTTTAAAACTAAGTCAAATAAATAAAAATAAAATAAGAGTTGTAATGCATGATTTCAAAATACGATTTTAATCATGATGACATAATTGTGTTAGATTAATTACATTTCTTAACTTAGAATTATTAAACTCATGTTTATGTTGTTACGAATAAATTCACGGTAACTCGATAATTTGCTAAATTATGAACATACTTACCTACCAAAATCCATTTATCTCTTGACTATATCTCTATGTCAATTCAACCGATTAAACAGATTTTAATAAGCAAATATGTTAATGCACATACATACTTATGAAATTAAAATGATCTCTTGTACATATCTCTATGCCAATTCGAACAATTAATTCAATCTCATAAGCACATAAAAGACTATTTGAGGTAACAAAGTATTTCTACCTTGAAACAATTTAATCACAATAATCTTGCAAGTTATGCAAGGCAAATGTATCGCTAGATACTGTTGCTAATTTAACCCTCAGCTACCTTAGATGATTAAACATGCATTGATTCAGTATTGTGTCAAATAATTATAATTCAATCCATTTAAATAATTAATTCATTAGCTACCTTACAATTGTAATGCAAGAATAACTTAGGCATGATTTTACTTAATTAAACATTTTACCGAAGCCTATAACAACACAAACACAATTTTAATAATTTAAGTAGACGAAATGCAATCAACCTAACACAAATTAAATTTAAGCCATATCAATTAAATTAAACATTTCAACATCAAAAATATTCATAGACATGTTCATCATAACAACAACAAAAATTAAAAGGATAGGGAATAAGAATCAAATCTGGTGTTTTCTCCGTGGCTTGACTAGTTCGCTCCACTCTTCCTTCTCTGTTTGTTCTTGTCGAACCAAGGCTGCTATGAACACTTTAATGGTGCTCCAAATGGCTGATGAATGCCTCCTTTCCTAGAGGAGAAATTGGCAATAGAATAAAGAAAAATGGATGGGAAATGAAGAGAGAAAGTTGATAGAGAAGAGAAGAGATGAGAGAGTTATGGTGTGTCTCAAATGATCAGCTTAATGGGGGTTTTTATAGGTAGATAGTGCTGCTAAAAATAGTAAAAATTAGCAACCAAAGAGCCCTCCCTTTTTCGGCCACACATGTGGCAAGTTTGATGCTCAAAATTATTTCTCGGTTTTGTGCTTCTAGCAGTGTCTGCCGAGCCTTTTTTTGCCCTTTGTACAAATCTGTCGAAAATAATCAAAATTAATCAAAATTACTTATAAAATTAATTAAAATTCATTATGTTAATAATTTAAGTACAAAATAATTATTTTATAATAATTATATATTTTTCGACAAGAATTTTACTGAATTTGCATGAATTTGAGTTAAAAAGGGCATAAAAAAGTGTGTATATTTTCATGTTTCCAAAAGCGTGAGATAGAGCTATCATTTTATTCCTTCGATCCCTAAGGATTCAAATTCTAAAAATATAACTAGCTTCACCCAAGTCCTTCATGCTAAACTATTGAACAAACCACAATTTAATCGATGACAGTTCTCCTACATTGTTTTCGATAAGTAGAATATAGTCAACATGCAAAATGTGGAAAACCACCTTTTTGTCCTTTAAACGCTTATAAACATAAGGTTCATCAATTTTTTGCTTAAATTGTAACACCCCAGACCCGACCTAGACGTTATGGCCGAATCAGGCGATGTCACATGATAGGGTGCTTGAAAACTAAGTTGTGACGATAAAACCATTCCCGTTTAATTACTTTTCTTTATCTCTTATAATCCTCAAAAACCATTTGCCGGTTAACTCGATTTATGAAAAACATAATTCGTTACGAAAGCTTTAGAAATCATTAATTTTAGGAAAATCAAGATGATTACATAAAACTGTTCATTTTAGGGAAACCCCTTTGTGTAAGTAAAAACCGTTTGCTTTGCTGAGTTATCACAGTTATAAAATCCATAAAAAATAAATAAAACCCAAAATTACGAAAACAGTCCAAAAAGTCCCAAAATTACACAAAAATATCCCAAAGGCAATTAAGCAAAAATGGCATTAAAACATACTGATTTAAAAATAGTCTCTAACAAACGTGTGGCCACCGCTGAGTCCTTCGCCGCACCGATTCGTCTATGTCTGGGGATTACCTGTACAGGTTAAACAGAAGGGGTGAGTTTACATAAACTCAGTGTGTAATTTCCAAGAAAACAAACTTACAGTCAATCACAGTCTAGGCCTAAGCCCATTTCAGTTTTAGTAGCAGTTCGGGTGTTAGCCTATTTTAGTTTCAGTATCAGATATGCTGAGTTGCCAGTTAATAGGCTTCAGTACACTTCCTCCAAATATCATCATCCCAACCCAATGCAATGCAATCATACAGTAAATGACATGCTATTACATGGTGATTAGTTATACATACAATTCAGTATACATGTATATAATTATCATACTTAGTACATACATCATACATTCAATTCTCACATTTTGGGGGTCTAAGAAATGCTTACTGACCCTACAGTAGGTTCACAGTCGACTTGGGCAACCCGTGCAATCTTAGAAAGCATTTCAGTTAAATGGGCTTACTCGCCCATGTGGCCTGCCCATGTATGCCCACACGCCCGTGTGGCCCAAATGGCCCAATTTGGCCTTGGCCATATGGATCACACGGCCTGGCCCAAAATCCCATACGCCCATGTGGACTACCTGTGTGAACTCACACGCCCATATGGCCCACACGACCCAAATCAATCTAGCTTGTGTGTTGCACATGACCTATCTGGCCATCACATAGCCGTGTTTTGCGTGCATAGCCTAGCCTCGTCGATAACACGCCCTTGTTATGGTACACGGCCTACCACACGGGCTACCACACGTTCATGTGGCATCGATAGTAGGGTTTTTAGTTTTCGTTGACACCCTATTTTCTATGTTTTCGGGTACACACCTTGTTCGTTTTCACTGGAATCGCAATCCTAAGCCTCCAGAACCTAAAAATCGACATACCAACGCTCAGAAACAATCTTAAAACACGATTAAACCGAGAACTCAAACCAACAATAATCGCTTACTCCAACACTCCGAATGATTGACTACGATTCGTAAGAGAAGAGTCACAATTAAGATACCCTGCTGCTACCCAAAACACGAGTTCAACATTAATGGACAAAAAAAACACATCACTCATACAGACTAAAAGAAGGACTCTTAACTCGAGCAACAAGCCCCTTACTTACTAAATGTAAAAACACAATGCTTCGGAATGTCGGAATAAGGAAGAACAATCTTTGTTAAAACGGGAAAGAAAAGAAGAAAAATTTTATTTGAAAAGAGAATGAAGGAAAAAAAAAGGAGGAGAAAGAAATGTGGACATCAGTTTTTTTAGCAGGAGAAATTTTTGAGAAAACACACTCATCCAAATCCCACTACATCCACATTATCCCAACCACCCACTACTCAGTTATCTACTACAAATCAAACTTTTAGTCACCGAACCAAGCAAAAAAAATCTCTTTTTCCCACGCAGGTATTCGAACACAAGACCTCCAGCACACCAACACTCGACTTAACCACCAGACCAGCAGGCCCATTCTAATATGTCCTTACTAACAATTAAACTTAAGCCTACTGATTCCAAAATTTTCCCTAGAGCATGGCTTGAACTTGGGATCTCTCATACACACTCAGAACACATAATCACTGAAGCAGACAGATATTTGTGTCACAGTTTTAACAAAAATAGAAATAATAATTTTGAGGCATCACACAAATCCAAAAGTTTTGATTGTTTGATCAAATCTTTTATTCCATGAGCGGGACACCTGCTTAAGTCCATAATGGATCTTAACATTTTGTAAACTTTCTGCTCATTTCCTTTGACAACATAGCCAGTGGGTTGGGCCATGTAAATGGTCTCATCAAGATAGTCATTCAACCAAAATCTTAGCAAAAAATAGTTATATAACAAATATATAATATTGCATCCATTCCCATATATAACTCAAAAAATGTATAAGATCTAAGAATGCTACTTTTTATGTAATCAAATCATTCAAGAAGAAGAGAAATTTATTTTGATTATCTGTTTATACTTATAGATAGAACACAACTTGGCTCATGATACCAATTGTTGGAAAAAAAAACGAGTTTGAAAAATGTAGCGAAAAATAAATTTAGGGAAAAACTAGAGTTTTAAAATTTTTTTTCCAAAATAATATCTTGGTTGTGATATCTAGAGTAATAAGCACTTAATCAAAATTGTACCTTTTCAATTAGTCTACGATGAGCGCTTCGACTGAGTAGTCTTCTCTTCTATCCTCGAGCTCACGTCTGCTGAGTGTGGGCTTGCTTCAAATCAGAAAAATTTTCCCAAAACTCACCAGTGGGGTAATTTTGCAATTTCTCTAAATTTTTTAGTCAAGTTGTAAATCAAAAAAATATCTCTAGAAATATTCTAGAATAATCTCTTCATAGAATTTTCTCTCAACAACTTTCTCTTGAATTCAAGTGTGTGTAAATAATGACCTAATGCTCTATTTATATAGGGAGAGTTTAGAGAGTTCAACTATGATTAATCACTTTAGTATTAAATCTAATCTAATATAAAATATTAGATTAAATTTAATACTAAATCTTATTAAAGTAATAGAATGTTTATCTACAAGATAAACATTAAATTAAAATTAATATTAAGATAATTACTTTCATATTAAATTAATAAAATACTATTAAGATAAGTCTTAAATTAAATTTAATATTAAACTATTAAAATAATATTATTTTTGTAATATTTAATCTGAAATCAAATTCTTTGGTAGAGTCCTAGTAGGAGTGTAAGTCTTCCATTGTTCAACCACCAACGACCAACCATCATTGGCCATCGAGACGCCGACATTGTGGCCATCGACACCGTCGTGTCTAGTGATGCAAGTGCAACACCCTTACGACACTTATAACACCCCAAAGCCGGCCCGGACATTATGGTCGAATCCAGCGTGTCACATTGAAGTGTTTTATCAAAAACCTTGTTTTCATTAAAAAACCCTTCTAAAGAAATTTTAAGTAAAAACCCAATTTGTATGTTCTTTTATAACAAGGTATATTCAGAAGTCATTTTTTAACTTTTTACTTCATGTTAAAAGTTACTTTGGAAAAATTGACTTTAACTGCGGAAGCTTATATTTAAAAAAAAAAAAACAAGTGGTTTCAGAAGAGAAAAAAAAACTTAAAATGTGTTTAAAACGAATAAATCTATGTTCCAGTCTTAAAGCATCATAATGAACAGTAATAACCAAAGAAAATGCCTTATTACAATCCGGACTTAAACAATTAAAATACTACAACTTTTAATAAAAAAAAAGAATCAAGTCTAAGTTGTCTTGCCAGTTGGCCACCTCCGAGTCCTTCCATCCGTCGAACCGCCTACTGAGGTTCACCTGAGAAAAATAAAAGAGGGAGTGAGTTTCGAAACCCAGTGTGTACAATCCTCAGCAACAATATATATATATCATGCAACACAAGTCATCTTGGGCCTGAGCCCAATACCATAGTAGCACAAAATCTGTAACAATCATGTATGCAATAATGCAATGCCTACCCAATCATCTCCGTCCAATCGAAACACATCATGTGGGGATAACTATATCGACCCACCCATTCGATACACATCATTGGTAGCACCGGTTGCAGTACTACCTAACGTTGCAGCAAAGCTGCTAATCATATAACACTTCCTCCAATATAATTCCCACCCACATGCAATATCATAACACATGAGTGCAACATATAGCATACAATATACATAAGTCATACTTATAACACACAGGGTATTTCAGTAATTCTACCCTACAGGGTATTTCAGTAATTTACTAACGTATGGGTCTTAATTACAAACTTTGGCCTATCAACAAGTCCTCCTTGGCTAGAGTGAGCAGACATTATGCACTAGATAGGATTCCAGAGAAGAGGAGGTGGGTCATTAAGACTGCTTAAGTACCAAGCTCTCCCTAGATCCAATCCTAGACATGCATATTCCTATTGCCACACTCTAACCTTACGACTTGTCCACAGACGTGCTTGTTAAATTAATTAAGTTTTATGCACTTAAGGATTCATTAGTAACTAGGCCTAAAAGTCCATTATAAAACCCTAGCAAGTCTGCATGCTTTCATGCATTCATATAGCCAATCAGGCCCAATCATTTTTATATGGCCCATTAGGCTCAATCACATTCGTATGACCTATTAGGCCCAATCATATTTCCAAACCATTTAACCACTTTATCAACTCATCACTTATTATCAACATATCAATTTTTGCTAGCTTGGGCCCACAAGCCCGTCGACCCATTTGGCCCATTCTGGCACGGTTAGCCAAAACGTGACCCAAGTCCATGAGATCGCTCATGGGGCCTCTGTTAACATATCGGTTACCCTCATAAGATTGTTCGCGCACTCACGAGACTGCTATAGCCAAACTTTCAGCATTTCAGCATTTCGATATTTCGAGATTTGCCGATCTATTGTGTGTGAAGTGTATGTACACACCTGGAAATAAAGCGTGCTACGATTCCCTTAGCCTCGAACCTACAATCGATATCACCCTTCAATTAATCGCATGCTTATTACATATCTTTACCAAAACTAAAACCTCACCTTTCACCTTACCTTGCCCGACAAGAGATAACAGCCCCTTCTTTAATCAGTAACCATGATGAACTCCTAGATCTACACTAATCTTAACTATTAAAACTAGAATAACAGGTGACTTGTATCCAACACAAGTCCCCCTTCCTTTAACTAAGACTATTTGGCCAACTAAGATCAAGAACACTTACCCAAGAAGCAATCGGCCCAAAAGAGGAGTGGTGCGGCACAGAGAAGGTTCGGCCAATAAAGTATTTAGCTTAGAGAAGGTGAACTAAGAGCAAGAAAGAGAAGAGTTTAATGAGAAAGGAAGGGAAGAAATTGGCACAAACTTAAAGGGAAAGAATAAGGGTTTTTCGGCTTTTGGGTACTTGGAGAGAAAAGTAGTTTTCGGCAAAATAAGAAGAAAAAATTTGGCATTAGCCTAGAACCCCAAAATCAGCACCTATATATATATACTAGGCAAAATTGCCTTCCCTTAATTGCCAATTCGGCTCCACCACTTCTTCTATCCCCATCTCCTAACTTTTCTATATGATAAGCTCCCAATCCCTTCCAAAAATTTCTTTTCTCATCACTTCTCTTAGAGTTCAGTTCCACGCCACTACCAACCATCTAGAAGGCAAAAATAAAATTCTAAAAAATATCAAGCCAGCACTCGAACCTAGGATCCCCTTGCTTGCCACTAACGCCACCTCTCTACACCCTAAGTGGCGTCACTTATCCACTACACCACAACCATGCTTGTGTCCTATTTTATCTCCATTTATTTAAGAGCCAAGCTACTTGCCCTCAAAGTTCCGTTAATTATTAAATTAAAATTCTTTCACCTCAAAGTTAGAACCCAGAACTTCTCTAACACCCCTAGACACTCCAAATTTATTAAACCTTTAAAGCTAACAAGTCATTTGTCACTTTCTTGCTTACTAAAAAAAAATTTATGAGACCCCAAAGCCCAAAGCCCAATTATCTAGGCCCAAAATTCGGGGTGTTTCAACACTTCAAGCCTGTTCAACTACTGCTGGTTCAGTTCAGATCAATGATGACCCGACCGGTCTGGTCTAGCCACATGTTAGACCATCGGCTTGGTTTCATATACCAGGTCCAGTTCGACCAGTTTTTGGATCTTAGCATCAGTTTTGGGCTCTCGGACCCAATTTACAATCTTAGGTCCAATTTTCAAGTTCAATTACTCATTGGGCCAATTGTATAACTTGAAAATTAATTTCAAAAAATATCATATTAATTTTAATTAATTTGATTAATTTAATTATACTTGATCAAAATTAATTTTCTAAAAATCACTTAAATTTTCCGAATTAAATTTTCAAAAAAATTCTTTAATCAAATTCTCTAGTTGAACAATTCTTACGGCCAACTAATTTAATTCCACATCGAATAAATAAACTCAATTAAATTATTCCCAAATTTGTAGAATTTTCTTCTGATTCAAATGCAGTCCAATCAAGCTTTTTTTGAGCTAACGGAGGGATCAATCGAACATATACAATTAGGCTCTAGTGATTGCAATTATGTCCAGAAGCATCGTTTTGATAATTCGCAATTACTTAATCATGAAGTCACTCCACAAAAAGTACCATGATTGAAAACTCCTTATTGTATACTCTTTACGAAAGCAATTCATCCAACTTCTTTATCCAATGAACTCGTCATGTATATGTTACCCTCATATGATATCCTTGATTCCTTTGTGTTAAATTCGTTCACTTAATATAATCTTATTTCATCTCATTGTCACCATAGTGTTTTCTTAATGATAAATATAATCGCTGTCTACAAATGACTATGATAAATTGCTCGTTTGAGAACAAGAAACCCATGGCCACGCTCCATATTTATCGATTCACATAACGCCAATGAGAGGATATCACTAACTCTTTAATTGAACTATGAACACTGTTGCTAGTAAAGCCATGCCTTACACAAGTCATGTACCCAACATATCGACTATGGGCTCAATCATCTTTAGAGCATAAGCTTCCGCTTATATCTAAGCACATGAGTTGCATACACATGGTCAATGACTAACTCAGGATTTAGGTAAATCACACCATGAACATCATAAGTGAATTAATTCACAAACAGTTTCAGAATTAATTCATCTTGGGTCTAGTCTAATGTAGCATTCTACCAATGAATACATTTATGTCTCTACTCGTGGAGTCAACTGCTCTGATAGCCAAAACTACTCATATCCCTAATTGGAATTGTAGAAAACATAATAATCCTACTCAATATTTGAATCAAATACTCACTTTGATTCTTTTACTAGATTACAAACTCATTTAGATTATCTATTGAAGTAAGTTGTCTTTTTCGCAATGTAAATGTTCTTACAATACCACTTATCTTCAGTTTGAACTTAGATAATCAATAAGCTAATATTTGCATGTCTCAATTTCGATATGCATGCAAAATATAAAAGATATAAATATAAAAGACATAATAGTGAAATGTGAAATTAAATTTATTATTTATTCATCGTTCAAATAAATAGAAAATAATTACATGTTTACTACAATATGGGCACATTTCCCAACAATGTGATCCACAAAGGTTGCCATAAAGCCATGTGCTAGACCATGTAGAAATCGCGAATTGCACTTTGAAAATGTGGAAAAACAAAATTTTTAGGTTTTTTTTAGCATTCTAAGACTTATATATACCAAATATAAGCAGAGAAGAAAGAGTTGTAAGAGAATATTCAAGAAAACGACTCTAAAAACACCATTAACGTCGACTTTGAAGTAGATTTCCATGAAGTTGAAGATCTTCTTTCGATTTCTTTGAAGTTTATTATAAGTTTCTTTATTTCTTGTGGTTATATTAACTTTGAAATGTTTTTGTAACACCCCAAACTCGACCTAGATGTTATGGCCAAATCTAGTGGCGTCACATGGTAGTGTGTTTGAAAACTAAGTTGTTACGAAAAAAAAACTATTTCCAAATTATTCCTTTCTTAATTTCTTATTAGCTCTAAAAGGAATCGTTTTGTTCATTTAAGTCATTTGTTTAAAATGTATCTCGTTGCAGAACCTTTAATAAAACTAGTTCATGTGTTCGTGGGTTTAAAAAATTCTTTGACTTTTTGAAATCTGAATTTCCTACGACTAGCAGTTATAAATCTATAAAATAAATGGAATAAAAACCCAAAACGAGTGTCCGTCAGTCCAATTTACAACCCAAAACATGGCCAGTGAAAATAAAAACAAATATAAAAATAAATATAATTATAACTCCAATGATCATAAATTAAAACCATATAAGTCCAAAATCGTGGTCATCGTCGAGTTCTCTGCCGCACCGATCCATCTAGGTCTGGGAATTAGCTATGCAATCAAATAGAGAAGGGGTGAGTTTACGTAAACTCAGTGTGTAATCCCGTAGAAAACCAACAAACAGTAAACACAGTGCACAGTCAAAATAGTATTGGCCTAAGTCCCCTTTCAGTATTAGTAGCAGTTTGGGCCTTAGCCCGTTCAATATAGAACTAAGTATGCATTAGGGCCTTAGCCCATCACAGTATCAGTATTAGTCCATCGATATTCAGTAACAAAGTCCTACCTAACCAGTCTCTACACACCATCTTTGTCTAACCTAATGCTCTATGTGGAGATTAAATCAACCCACCCATCCCTATACTCCGGGTAGTACTGAATACGGTACATTAACAGTAGTTTTCAGCAGAGCTACTAGGTATTAGGTTAAGAGCCTTTTAGTACACTTCCTCCAAATATAATCAACCCCAACCAATACAATGCAAACATAAAAAAGACGGCATGCTTTTATGCAAATATCAGTAACATACATATAACAATAATCAGACATATAGGCATAAAGTTATCATGCTTAGTAATCAGTTCACATAGTTAAGGGCCTAAGTAGAGCTTACCAACCCTACAGTAGGTCCACAGTCAAGTTGGGCAACCCGTGCGACCTTAGCAATCAATTCAGTGAAAATTGACTCACACGCCCATGTGGCCGACCCGTGTGGCCCACATGGCCCAAATTAGCCCATCCACACGGCCTAGCCCAAGATCCCACACGCCCGTGTGGCCCACACAGCCCAATTCAGTCCAGCCCGTGTGTCGCACACTTCTTGCCTGGCCATTACACAGCCTTGTCCTTTAGGCACAGCCTGGCCTCGTCGATCACACGACCGTGTTGGGGTACATGGCCTACCACATGCTCGTGTAGCGTCGACAGTAGGGGTCGGCTTTCGCCAAAACCTTATTTTCTGCATTTTTGGGTACACACCTGGTATCGTTTATTTGCAAAAGCACTCCCGAGCACTCCAAGACATAACAATTGACCGATAAACACTAAATTAATTGCTTGAAATAAATTAAAACCGAATCAAAATAGAGAACTCATCTTATTACACATCGTCAATACTTACCCTCGTTATTTCGAACGATTTAACTAAGGTTCCACAAGAGAATGGTCTCTTTCTCCAAATGCACTGCTGCCCAACAAGTTAATAAAACACTAATTAAAGCCTTAAAGAACACAATTTTACAAAGTACCAAAAATTCATTTACTGAAACCACGCAATGAATCGTCAAAGGAAAGGGAAAATGTATGTTAGCCGTAGGAGGCAAAATCGAATGGGGAAAAGATCAAATAGAAAGAACAGAGGAAAGGAGGAGCAGAAAAATAAATGAAAATTTCGACACAAAAGAATGACAAGAATTTTGAAAAGAGAGGAGTAAAACTGAAATTTTGGGAATAGAATCCAAAACAATACTAAATTGATAACGATAAACACTCCACATCCTTCATTTTACTCTCTTACTAACCCACTAAAACACATCTACTCAGAATTTTACCCCAGCACAACTCTTAGCTGAAACTGGAGCAAAAATACTATCTCCACGCTAACATAGAGAATTGAACACAAGACCTACAATACACCAACACTCCACTTAACCACCAGACTAGCAGACCCATTTTGATATGTTTTTACAAGCGATTAAATAAAAGCCTATTAATCAGGGTTAAGGCTTCATCTATAAAAATACTAAAATTTGCCCAAGTAATGGCTTGAACTTGGGACTTCCCAACACACTAAGATCACTTAACCACTGAAGCAGACAGGTATGTCACCCATTCACATAAAAAATTAATTTTTTTTGGGTGTTACAATTTTTATTTGCGATTATGAACTAATTTTCCAAATACCTAGGAAGATGAACCTTAGGATGGATTATGTTATTTGAATTCTACTTTTACGCAATAAATATTTGGATCTTGTTCTCAATTATGTGTGCTTAATTCTTGGTTTGATATTTTTAGATTATTAATCCATGTTTGATGTGTTTAAATTAGAGGAGGAATAGACCCTGTTTAAGAGTAGATCTAGCGTAATTGAGTGAAGTTGCATGCAATCCTAGAAATAGGACGACATAAGTCTATTGGATTAGAGTAAAATCTAATAGAGGAATCCAAGGGTTTAGGGTTTAGTGTTAGATCAAGTTAATGCGATAATAAGGATTTTAATTAGAAAGAAATTTCAATTAATCAACCTAGAATTGTTGCTCTTAGTCTTGAAGAGAGATATTAGCATAATTTAGGGATTTCTACGGATCAAGATACTAAGTAAAGAAATTGTGTAATTTAGATTGATAATGACAGATGAAATTTAGGTGGATTCTTTCTTAGGTATTGTGTCGCTTTTTAATTGTTAATCGTTTATTTTCCTGATTTGTTCTTTGTCTTGTTCTTTAGTTAATTAATTTAGTTAATTTTAGTTTTAATCAATCACTCTAATTTGTCAGTTAAATAAGAGAAAGACAGTAATTACTAGTACTTTTAGTCTTCGTGGGAACGATATTAATGCTTACCATAGCTATACTATTAATTGATAAGTGCACTTGCCTTAGTCAGAATTTTAGTTGGTTTCATAGACATCATAAGTACATGGTAGATATGTGCATATAGTTATACATGTTTTTTTAGGATAGATTTGTTAATGCTAATATTAGATATTTTAATTATAGAAATACCACGGAGTTAATTACTCAATGTATAATTTTTTTTCCGTACACCTATTCGAGTTTCCAGAACATCAGTTCAACATCCAAACAATACTCCCGGACTCAGTAAAGTTTGTTTGTTTTCTTTTTCGTTAGTAACTTGACATGTACCTAGATAGTTGAGTCAAGTTATTTTGATTCTAAACCTTTATAACTATTGAAGTGGGTGTTAATGCTTAGTTTTGGCTAAATGATCATATGATGCGTATAAGTCTTATATATATTAATGTGTTCAAAGTGGTATGAATATTTAGTATGCTGAATGGTGATAGATTATAGATATATATATATGCATAAGTATTTGACTGTTATATGGTTGTTGTATAATTTGTTAATGATAAGGTATTTGCTTAGTTTAAATATGATAGTTGATAGGTTTGGGTTGGTATAAAATAAAGCTTATGTGTGTGAATAGGTATGGTAAAGATCATAGTTAAAATGGTATGAATTGTTTGAACTAATTTGAGTTGCATTAAAAGGTGAATTGTTTTGGGTGATTAAATGAATTTGATGGAATGAAGAATTATAAATATATGATTGAGAAGTATTATAGGTATATAGATATTGTTCATATGGTGAAAACATGATAGAATTTTGATTATGCGTTGAATTATTTGAAATTGGAAGTTCAGTAGGTGACATCGCAACATCACACGAATGTCGTCGAGACGAGTTTTGGCCTATACGATAATGGATTTTGTCGCTGCGAAAAGGAGGCCTTTGGCCAAGTCAGTATGTCATGTCGTGACAAAGAACCCCCTCACGTCGTGACATCGATCCTAAAGTTTTCAAAATTTTACATTTCAGTCATACTTTGATCTCAATTTAGTTTTAGAGCTTTCGTAAGCTCATGAATGACTTGAGATTTATTGTATATCATATTGAATGTAAGTTTTTTATTTTATTTTAACCATTAAATTGTATAATATAAATTGTGAATTGATCGTAGTTACTCCGGCAACGAATGTGACACACTATAACTTGGACCCGACGATTGGATCCGGTTTAGGGTGTTACATAATTAGCTATTAAGAAGTACATTGTTAAAGTCTTCATAGATTTCAAAGTAGTTAATGTATCTACAACTACAACATATGTTGCTGTAACACCCCAAATTTTGGGGTTAAAAGTTTTGAGTTTTGTGAATAGGGTCAGTGAGAAGGGTGTGCTATTGTGTTTAGTTGCACATTTAAGCGACAAGAATGGGCTTGCTGGTCCATATGGTTGGATGTGTGTTAGTTTACCTCTAGGTTCTGGGTTTGAGTCCTTATATGTACGCTTTGAGTGATATATTTTTTATACATTATTTAATAGTAGATTAGCTTTAAGTTTAAATAATTATTTAGTTTTAATTTATTATTTTTTATTTTAGAGGATTATTTTATTTTTTCAGAATTTTTCTTTTTTTTTTGACATTCACTTTCTTTTTTGGGGAGTTATTTTTCTTTCCCTTCTTTTTGAAAATGGGGGTTGTGCTTTCGAAGAGCTTCGATTTTCTGGTCGCCGAGTTAAGTTCTGGACGTCGCTGAACACGAATTAGGTGTGGGTTTCGTACCTTTTATTTTTCATTACGAACTTAAATTCGACTCTATGAAAAGTCGACAATTTGTGTGTGAGTGTTCGCAAATCTGTTAGTTTTGATGTTGTACTGCTGTTTTATGCTCAAAACCTATTAGTTTTGGTATAGTTTTGAGTTATCGAGGGTTGGGAAATACTTCGAGGGTGAAAGCATGGTTTTTTTAGGCTATTTTAGGGTGGTTTCGTGACCACACAGGCGGCCACACGGGCGTGTGCTGGTTCACACGGTCGTGTAGTATTAGGAATTAGGGTTTTCGGCCAAAATTAGTGCCACACGATCGTGTGGAAAATTTTTGGATTTTTTTCGATTTTCACACGGCCGTGTCCTCTGGTCACATAGGCATGTGTGTTTGGGAATTAGGGATTTGGTGATTTGGCGCCACATGGCCTTTGGTGATTTAGGGATCCCACACAGGTGTGTCTTTGGTGGGCACACGAGCGTTTGTGACTCTCATACGACCATGTCTACCTTGCATTCTATTTGAGCACAAATGGACAGAAAGTTACATGGTCTATTCATACGACCATGTCCTTGGTTCACACGGGCATATGCCTCTGCCACACGGTTGTGCGCCTCCCTCCACAGGCATTTTGACCCCTACATGGCCTAGGTTTTTCCCACACTGGCATGTGGTCCTAGGACATCAAACTTTGGTTTGTGTATGTTTTGAGCTAGAAATGTGTCTGTGTACTCCAACCCTTGGCTAGGCTTTAGTGATAGTATGTTTAAAACTCTATATATGTGGCTATGTATTCTATTTATGCATAATTTGATACTGTTGTGTGTGATATATGTGACTTCTAAACTTGTTAGCTGGTTGTATATGTGTGCATCTGTTTCTGTCTAACTGTCTATTGATCTGTTCATTATATTTGTAATGGCCTAAATTTTAGTGATATTAGAACAGTGGTTTCGTAACCACAAATCTGAGTCGGAGAGAAAATTTATTTTAATATTATTGCATGATTTGTGATATGATAGGAAAGCCATATGAAAATTTTGATAGGAAAATTTTATCGATTAAGTGGTGAATTAGAGGAAGGACCTAATTGCATAAAATCTAGAAGTTGAGTACGAGAAGGTAAAAGGACTAGATAGCTATGAAATTAAAAATTAGAGGTCCTTATATGGTAATTAGACCATCAATCAAAGGATAGGAAAATATTTAGGGTGATTCATCCATGGAAATTGAGAAAAAGAAAATGACTAAATTAGAATTAAGGAAAAATAAAAGATGATAATTAATTACATGGAGAAATATCATCTTATTTTCATCATCTTCATCCCCAATTTGCATGGAAACCCTAGGAGAGAGAAAGGTCACTAACTAAGCTTAATTGGGTATGTTTCAAGTCTCATTTTTAGTAATTTTTATATTTTTAAGATCGGGATAACCTAATCTCTCTAAATTGGGGATTAAATTGAAAAGTTATCAAAGTATAGAAATTGTGCCATGGATGATTATGCTGGAAATTGAAAATTTATGGAAGAAAATGAAAGATTGTTAGTAGATAGACAACTTTTACAAAATGATTTTGGATGAAATTGTGAAAAATAGACTAAATTGAAAATTTGTAAAATTCAAAGAAAATTCTAATTTTTGTGAAATTTATGCGCTATAAATAATCCATGAGAATTTTGGCTAGGCTTGGATAGAGGATTGAATTGCATGAATTTCATTTTCTGAGCCTAGGGACAAAATTGGAATAAATAAAAAGTTTAAGGGCAAAATGGTAAATTTGCCCAAAGTGTAAATTGAGTCCGTACGAATATGAGAAATGAGAAATTGATGATTCAATTCATTTATATAGATCTGGAGAACTCAAATTCAAAGTTAGATCGAGGAAAGGAAAAGATATCAGATTAGTAGAATATAAACACGAAAAATCATCGAGGTAAGTTCGTGTAACTTGAAATTAATTCTTGAAATGCTTGAATTGCATATGTATATGATACAAATGCTAATTGAATGTTCAATGCATGGAAAGTGATGAAATAGTTGACAATACTTGGCAAAAAGGGAAAATAAATCCCGGTTGAATAAAAAGGAATTCGATGGATCACTGAAAAAGAATGTTACATGAGTAGAAAAAGGATTTAGCCTAGATAGGTAATCATGAAATAAGCCCTCCATATATATATGATATGGAATTGATTTAGCTAGGACGGGTAATCTAGAATAAAGCTCTAAAGAGTATTTGTCACTGAAAGGATTTAGCCTGGACTGGTAATCTTGACAAAACTCTTTAAGTATATATTACAAGGGATTTAGCCTAGACTGGTAATCCTGCTATATGAAATGAGACTCGGGAGAGTACTCTCTAACATGAGTAAATGTGAATTGACGGTTAATGGATTTGTACACTATAAGTGTAGTACTGAGTATCCATCGAAATTCTGATAAATTCAATGGGATAAACAGGGAAATGGAAAATGGAACATGAATAACTTTGTCATGAAAGGTATAAGTGACATGGAAATGGAAAATATATGGAAATCATGGAATTGATGAGCTCATCAATCATTCAGTCATATGTTGAAATTACATGATATCTTTGAACTAACTCAATATGTTGAGATTGTGTATGATAGGGAACTATTCTATTGTTTGGATATATGTATGTTTGATCTAGTTAATGGATAAATGTGGTAAGTTAAATTCCTGTTACATGAACTTATAAAGCACTAAGTGCTTACTCTGTTTTATTTTCCCTATTTTATAGTGCTTAGAAGCTCAGAAGGTTGGAGATAGATCGGAGCTTGGTCACACTATCAGTCCACACATTTTGGTATATGAAAATACTCTATTTTGTAGTAATGGCATGTATAGGCTAAAAATACTAATGTTGATATCGGAAGGGATGGATGTAAACCTAGCCATTGCTATGGCTAGTGTTAACTTGTTTTTTTAGTATGTTTATAAAGTAAATGATGGATTTCATGTATGTTTATATAGTAAATGATGGATGTAAACCTAGCCATTGCTTGGTTAGAATTGGAATGGTGTGGTGCAAGTATTGGATAAAAATGAGTGAGAAATAAGGCTTGGATATAGCCTTAATTTGTCCATACGGGTAGAGACACGGGTGTGTGTCTAAGCCGTGTGTGACACACAGTCTGGTACACGGATATGTGTCAAGGCCGTGTGTCCCCTGCATCCTAGAATTTGAAAAATAGAATGCTTAGAATTAAACACACGGGCAGAGACACGGGTGTGTGTCTCAGCCGTGTAAGGCACACGGCCTAGAATACAGGCATGTCTTTTGGCTGTGTGAAACCTGCACCTATTTTTTGAAAATTTAAATTAACCACACGGTCTAGCACACGGGCATGTGACTTGGCCGTGTGACATCAATTTGTTCATGAGTTACAAGTCAAAGAGTTACATGGGTAAAGGACACGTGTGTATGAATCCACACGGGCGTGTAACCCTTTGTTTTGAGAAAAAATTTAGAATTTTGCGAAAAATTCCCTAAGGTCCCAGTTTAATCCCAAATTGATTCTGGTGCATGCTTTGGGCCTCAAGGGCCCAACCAAGGGTCTTTATAGATAATTTCGGAAAGTGAATAGTAAATGACTAGATTTATTGAAAAATATTTTGTAAACTCTAGTAATATCTCGTAACCCTATTCTGGTGACAAATATGGGTTGGGGGTGTTACAGTGTTTGTGAGTTGTGAGCATACATACATTTGCATAAAGTGATTTTTAGGTTGGTTGAGAATAGAAAGAAGACTGGTTCTGATCTGATTTGGCAGTGTAACTGAAACTTATCTGTATAGCGGTTTACCGTACCGTACCACATGTACGTCAAATTTTCTGTGTACTATTATCTGATCTGGCAGTGTAACTGCAACTTATCGGTATGGCGATTTACTGCACTGTACCACATGTATGCCAGCTTTGCTGCGTACTATTATCTGATCTGGCAGTGTAACTGCAACTTATCGGTATAGTGGTTTACCGTACTATACCACATGTACGTTAGCTTTGCTGCGTACTATTATTTGATCTAGCAGTTTAAACTGCAACATGTCTGTACAGTGGACTTCCGCATTGCACTATACTACTTATACGACAACTTTGCTGCGTATTATTATCCGAGTGGCTTAGTCCACATACTTGGAGTGTAGGGTTGGATGGGCTTTTTGAGGTCCTATAAGGTGTGTTTGGTTGGATGAGCTTAAATAGCTTTATTAGGATGTTTGGGGGACAGAGTGGTGTTTTGGCAGGATGGGTAGGTTTTTATTATCTGACTGCATCCATACACATCTGTTTGAGTGATCTGAGTGTGAGACTATCTGACTATTTTCTGTCTGACTGAATAGCACCTGTGACTATGTGTCTGTGTGTGACTTGGTGTGCTTGAGTTATTTCTTCTATTAGGACGTTGGTTCCATGTTTACTTTTCGACTTTGTGTATGTTTGTAAGTTTGTTCCACTATTGAATTGAGTATCATAATTTTGTTATTAGACACGTGTCAAACTCACACTGAGCTAGTGTAACTCACCCTCTTAGCGTTTTCCCTTTCAGGTACATTTTTAAATTCTGATGATGGACCCGGCATGCGGAGATCTCGGATAGTCACGGTTACAAATAAAATAACAGTTCTACTTTTTGGTTTCCATTTTGTTATACTATTCTGAACTGTAAGATTTTACTAAAACTGTGGTACAAGTTTTGTTTTTGTTTTTCACGCAAATCTTGCTTTGTTCATAAATTGTACTTAACCGTAATTTTGCAGATTGAGATTTAGAAGATTAAATTGTTCTTGGTTCGTAAAGAGATAAGTACAAATGTAATGGAATTTGAGATAATTTGTTTTTGTAGATTTGCCTATGATCACTTTGGTGATCAATGTAACCTCTAGAATTCAATCTAAACTTCTAGGCCGGGTATTAGAGCATTACAGTTGCATTCTTAATTAATTGTGGCAAATGGTGTAGTTGATGACCTAGAGCATCATTTCTAAAAAGGAAACAACTTTGGGAAATCACAAAGTATAACGATCCTCACATATGTACGGTTGCAAGGATAACTAAATATTGTCATAATTTGGGATTCAACATGATATGTAAATAACTATTATTGTTAGTTGAAACAAATCTGAGGATTCCAACCTTAGTTGTTAATCACAAATATTTGTGGCCAGTTTGGATATCAAGTATCATACTCAAAGGCATTGAACAAAAAAAAAAGCCAATGACAAAGTTGTTTGGTCATTGGGATGAGTCTTATAAAAATTTGTCGAAAACGCAACAATGGTTATTAGGCACCATAGTGAAAATGGAAAAATTCCTTGCATATGCTGACAAACAACTAGTCCATGGCAAGCTAATATCAATGGTATGTTCTGGACATTCAAATCTTGCATTAAAGGGTTTTCACGTTGTAAACGCATTGCCTAAATCAATGGTACATTGGATATACGAGAAATACAAACAAATCTTGCTATTGGTAGTTTCACATGAGATTGATTAAAATGTCATTCCACTTGCCTTTACCATTGTTAAAGGAGATACCATAGAGGCTCAGAGTTTCTTCTTGAGAAATTTACACTAGTACATTATGAAGAAGGACAATAGGACAATATATGCCTTATATTGGATAGAGCCACATTCATACTTGTTGTCGTTGAATGCGAAGAGAATAGATGGATCTCTCCGTATACATATTTATACTCTATATAATATATACTTATAAAATGTGCTTGGCTAAGCTTATGTCACTAGTCAATCAGATACTAACTCAATTGAAAAATGACTAAAGTATTTACAAAGTAACAATATGACTACTAGTGTGTTTTTGTCTCCTTGCATAATTTAAACTAAACCTATTCAAGGGTTAGGCTACCCCCAAGCTAGAAGACTTGTTTGAAATTTGGAAGGGTTTGGGAAAAAAAATATTAGACTCAGAAAATGAGCTTCACAAAAAAATTAGGCCAATTTTCTAATTTTCTAATATATTATATTATGTTATTTTTATATACTAGTTCCCAGTATCACGTGCGTTGTATGTGAATACATGCGTTTATATTTTTATTATTTAATATAATATGTTATTTCATATAATTGAAGATGGATTGCTTTAACACCTATTATGAATTTAAATAAAAATAAAAGAATAACTCTAGGTTGAAATTTTATGTAAATATCTTAAAGATTTAATTCCAATAAATAAAAATTATCTTAAGAATTGAGATTAGAGTGTGATTTAATTTGTATTTTATAATAATAATTTATATTTTAATTATGATTTTAATGTATTAAAATTATCGAATTAACTAATAATTTCAAATTTTAATGTTACAAATTTTTTAGTTTTAATATTAAAAACTAATTTTCAACATTTTACAGTTTAAATATTTTTCTATTTTAAAACCAAATAATAATATTCTTAATTAAAAGTAAATTCAAATTGTATCAAATATAATCAAATTAAAATTTATGAATCTTGTTCGAAATTAACTTATCTAATTGAGATGTAATTATCATAATATATTTTATAATAGTTTATTTTCTTAAGTGAAACAGCAATAGAGATAAATCATCTAATTGTATTATAAAAAAAATAATATAAAAGAAACTAAAAAATAAAAGAACTTCATCTTCTTAAAAATAATTAAAATAAAAGTATATTTAAATAAATTAAAAAATTTAATTTCCTAAAAAAATAAAATATCATTTTAGTACTCTAATACTTTTAAGATACTTCTAATTTATCGATACTAGTGATTTTGGAGCTATGGGAATAACTAATAATACTTAAATTTAATTAAATCACAATGTGATTTTGGAGGCTATGGAAATAACTAATAATACTTAAATTTAATTAAATCACAATGCACATCAAGTTTAGGCTTGTTCATGGGTTTGGCTACTCACCTAATTCAAAGATTTGCTCAAAATTTAGGAGGGTTTTGGTAAAAAAAAAAAATTAGACTTAAAAAGTGGATTTGGGAAAAAAAATTAAGCCCATTTAGAATATAGGTTGAGCTCGAGCTTGAACATTCAAGACCCGAGATTTTTTAAGTTTGTAATGTTTTATATTTTGTTGTTTTTATATATTATGTAATTTGTAACGCATAAAAATTAAATCTATAGTAATATATAATAGTAATATAATGTAGACATTAAAAAATTAAAATAATTATATATAGGATTATTAAATATTAAATTAAAAATAATATAAATTTAAAAAATTTAAAAAAATAATATGAGCGGGCCTAAAGTGGGCTTCTGTTAGCCATTTACAAATATGGATGGAGTTGGGCAAAATTTTAAGCCCATAATTCAAGCTAGGTCGAGCTTGGACAAGTATAAAGTGTGTTAATATCATGTTTAGGCTCAGTCCGAACTCGGCCCATGAACACCTCTAGTTAAGTTCATGGTGCAAAGGAGGGGTGAGCAAAACTCGTGTCAATTCAAAAAAATTGAAAAAAAAATAAATTTCGAGTTAACTGAATCGAGTTATTCGAGTCAACTCTAATAAGTAATTTGAGCTTCGAGTTCGAGTCGAGTTGAATTTTACAATTTGAATAATTCGAATAATAGATTTGTGTAAATACTTTTTTGGTTCTTGTCAATTTTGAAAATGAGCAAATTGGTCTCTCTTAACAAAAATTACAGAAAACTCAAAATAATTTTTAAAATTCAAAATTTATATTTTTTAAAAGTTATAAAAAATGAAAAAATTTCTAAATATATAAAGAAATTTAAAATTTAAAAAATATTCTAAAATAATAATTTTGAGAACCTAAATAAGTTATTTAATGATAAATTTTTTAAATAAATTGATCGGGATATTATTATTAAAAAACAAAAAATTAAAACCCAAAAAACATTGGGCTCAGTCTTGCTGAAACAGACAGGTAAACAAAGCATGGGCCACACTCTTTGACTTAAGTGAATAGCCCACTAAAACTTAGCTAAAGAAATAAACAGAATTGAAATACTAAAGAAAATAATAAGTAAAAAGTAAACTTACGGTCTTTTCCTAGCCAAATCAAAATAGCGTGGAGACCATTAACATTTTCGACTTTTCATTTCAAAACGTCATATATGTTCAGAGGATAGCAATTTCCAAAAAGTCTTTCTTTATTTGCTATCTTTGTCCTTTCATTTCGCATTAAATGTATTCAGTCTGGGTTTCGTGGCCATCTTTTTTCCAGAGTAGTTTCATTGCAGTTCAATGCCTCCCTCACCAGGTGTAGCTCTTCCCTTTTTCTAATGCTTCCTTTGCTAATTAACGGGCTTGAATATTTTCTGATCTTTCAATAAACCAAAAGGCAATTTCTTGAAATAAGATCTACTGTTCTGAATATCTCTGATAATTTCTCCAATAACCGACTTATCCCGATCTATATTTTGACATTTTTTAATAACTGTTTTCGAATCCCCCATAATCGTAACTGAACTTAAACCCTTTAAGATGCCTAACTTGGTTGCTTGTAAACATGCAAATGCCTTTGCTACAAATGAAGATGAGACATTGGAATGAAGAGTCATTTTTGAGGCTTTAATCTCACCCACCTAATCCCGAACAACTAGTCCTAACGCTGATCTGGAATTTCTTATATCAAAAGCTATGTCGAACTATATTATCCCCCTCGTTGTCTCCTCTCCTTGACTTTGAGTTCTAGTAGACGTAAAGGTAAGCCTTTTTTCATGCATTCCTTCAAGTTCCATTAAGTAAATCTGTATTTTCTATGAGAGATCCCTTCCAGATGTGATTTTCCTTTCATGAACCGTTTGATTTCGTGAGCTCCATATAACCTATAAAGCGCAATAGAACATTTGACACTATTTCTTGGTGCCCCTTCTGAAAACCCAGGTGAGCCATGTCCATGTATTTTGATTTGTGTGTATTGTTACCCAAGTCAAGTTAAGACTTTTCCATACTTCAATGCTTGTAGTGCAGTGCCAAAAAACATGGTGACTATCTTCTTCTCCGGAATAGCAACTAGGACATCTAACATTTGCAGTCACTCTCTTGTATCTAAGATTGACTAGTGTAGGAATATAATTCCAGCAGATTCACCATATTAGAATTAAAACTTTTGATGGAAGTTGTAAATTCTATAGTTTTCTGTAGAATTCTTTAGTTTCGGCCTGTACTAAATAACTATTAGGATCCAAGCTAGTATATTGTAATAGTTTATAGACGCTTCATACTGAAAATTCACCAGAATGTTCACCTTTTCACACTTGCAAGTCTTCACAGTCTGTTGCTGCAAGAGGAATCTGTAGGATTTTTTTTAGCAATGTCTATTTGAAAAGTAGTAGTAATTACCTCCGTTTTCCACATCTTATTTGTATTATCAATTAAATCTAATACTAGTTTCAGCTCACCATTGTCTTCTCCGTTATGCCAAATATCAGGTTTTATCCTTGGGATCCATCGATCAGTCCAGATAGAAATTGCATTTCCTCTCCCAACTTTCCAGCTTAGTCTTTTAAGAAGGAGGCCCTTCGCAGCCCAAATGCTCTTCCAGGTAAGAGAAGGTGAAATTCTCAATTGTGCATTTATAAAATTTAAACGCGGATAATATTTTGCTTTAAGAACTTTAGCTAAAAGAGAACTTAGATAATTAAAAAGACGCCAGCCCTGTTTGGCTAACAACACAATATTAAACTGGCTAAGATTTCGAAAACCCAAACCTCCGTTTTCTTTTAAAATGCAAATATTTTTCCAAGCGCACTAGTGAAAAGCCCCCTTTCCACATCCCTTTTGCCACCAATATTTCACAACAATACCTTCCATTTCATTGTATAATGATTCTGGAAGTAAGAAGCAAGCCATTGAATATGTCGGTATCACTTGTAAAACAGCCTTAATGAATATTATTTTCCACCCTGCGATAGAAATCTAATACTCCAATTGTCAATACGCTGTTTTAGCTTATCCTTTAGAATTTGGAAAGATTCCTTCTTTCTTTAACCAACCATGTTCGGCAAACCTAGATATCGTTCTGGCTCATCTGAACTTCGTAATCCCAACATGTTGACAACTAATCGTCTTTCATCCTCCAGCGTGTTTTTACTAAAAAAGATAGTTGATTTATCAAAATTTACACACTGACCCGAACATCTTTTATACTCACTTAAGATCTCTTTGAATACTAAAGCTCCTTTTCTTGTCGCCTCCCCCGAATAAAATGCAATCGCCTAAAAATAATAAGTGTGACAGTTGTGGGCCGCTTAACTAACCTTGACTCCTTTTAAAAGTCCTTTTGTAGCTATTCTCATGAGACTAGATAGGCTCTCTCCACATATAAGGAAAAGAAACAGACTCAATGGATCACCTTGTCGAAGTCTTCTGGTTGGACAAAAAGATTCTCCAATATTTCCATTGAGCACAACTTGATAAGAAATAGTAGACATGCAATTCATTATAGAATCAACCCATTTTTGAGCAAATCCCATTCGCATCATTATCTCCTTAACAAATTTCCATTCAACTCTGTCATAAGCCTTACTCATATCCAGTTTTACTGCCATATAACCCCTTTTCCCTATTCTCTTCTATCTTAGTGTATGCAGAATTTCATAGGCTAGCAGTACGTTATCCGAGATTAATCTTCCTGGCACAAAGGCACTTTGCGCACTATTAATGCATTTATCAATAACTCATCTAAATCTGTTTGCTATAGCTTTAGCCATTATTTTATAAATAACATTGCATAAACTAATAGGTCGAAAATGTGTCATATTAAATGGGTTATTAATTTTTGGGATAAGCACAATATGTGTTGAGTTAACTGAACTGACCTCCATTTCTCCATTCAAAAGTTGTAAACAAAAAAAAACGACTTCCTCTCCTATAAAATGCCAGCATTTTTTATAAAAAAGAGCTAAAAATCCATCTTCACCTGGTGCTTTTGTGGGTCCCATTTCAAACAATGCCTCTCGAATATCTTCGTTTGTATATTGTGCTGTAAGCTTTCTGTTGTCCTCCTTATAAACACATTATTAAATATCCGAAAGCAAATGATCATAGTTTTCCTGGTTCCCTGAAGTGAATAATGTCTGAAAGTAGGATCTTGCAATACCTTCAATTTCTTTAAAGTCTTCCATTTCCCATCCACTTTCGTTTTGTAGCTTTTTAATCAGATTCTTTCTCCGCCTCTGCGTTGCTTGACTATGAAAAATGTTGTATTTCTATCGCATAGTTTCAACCAGTTCAGTCAAGCTCTTTGTTCCCAGTATCTTTCATCTTTTTCAATTTCAAAGTCTAGCTAAATCTTCGTATCAATTGTAACACCCCAAACCCAGCCCAGACGTTATGGCCGAATCTGGCGATGTCACATTGAAATGACTATTTTTCAAAATGACTTTATTCATTTGAGAATATGTTTGATAGGAAATTTACTTGGTTAAAAACTTAAGTTTGTGGTTTAGAAATTCAAGTTTACATTAAGCCCAAAATGAAAGCCCATGCCTATATGATAAAGTAATTTTAAAACCACGTTTGATTTGAGAAATTTATCTAAGTTTAAAAAAAACTAGGTAGTTGAAACATTAATAAACCCTAAATACAGTCACATTGGAGACATAAGGCCTTATTACATCAATTGGAAATAAAGTAATAAAACTGAAGTAATTAAAAAGAAATATTTTGAAACTATTTAAAATTCCTAAGTAGCTTGCAGTGTGGCCACCTCCGAGTCATCTCTTACGTCGAGCCGCCTACTGAGGGTTAACTGAAACATTTAATTTAAGGGTGTGAGTTTCGTAACTCAGTCTGTACGACCCTTGTCAATAAAATCAATTCAATATACACATATCACATTGGGCCTAAGCCCTAACAATATCGGTAGTCTGGGCCTTAGCCCACAATGACCTCATATCATATCAGAATTTCATGAATGCAAATGTTCCCATCCCAAATCCAACCGCTACACTCCACCCGTACCAGCCCAACACTCTTGTGGGGATGTCTACATCAACCCACCCATCCTCTACACTCCAAAGGTAGCAACAGTTGTGGCACTACTCAAGTTGCAGCAAGGCTACTCTCTCTCTCTCTCTCTCTCTCTCTCTCTCTCTATATATATATATATATATATATATATATACGGTGTAGCAAAGCTACTCGGTGGCTTAAAAGCCTACGGTGGATCCACGGTCGTCAAGTGATTATACGATCCTCAAATCACTTCCTCCATATCATAAACCCAGCCCATATGCAACATAATATCTCATGAATGCATCACAATATACATAAGGCATACAGTTCGTACATATAACGAATAAGGCCAATTTAGTCATTTTTCCCTTAGGGGCATATTTGTCATTTGCACTTAAAGCATATCAATTATGACATATCGTGGGCCTAGATACATATTATGGCCCATTAACATATTCACAACTATTCAAAGTGTTAAAGTAAATTCATTAGAGTCTACAAATTTACTAAAGCCCAAAAGCTTAATACATAGCCCAAGGTGGGCCTATACATCAATATGTATATCACTAAGCATGCTTACGGAAGACAGTCACATTCATAGCTTAAAATAGTCTTAAAGCAGTTACCTACCTTTGAGGGCATAATCATAATTCTACCCTACAGGGGTATTTCTGTAATTCTACCCTATAGGAGTATTTCTATAATTCTACCTTACAGGGATATTTCAGTAATTCAATCCTACAGGGGTAATAATTTCACTAATTAGGGGTATTTCAGTAATTTCACAAATCATGGCATTTCGGTAATTTTACAAATCGAGGGAATTTTGGTAATTTTATAAATCGGGGGGTTTTTCAGTAATTTCACAAGTCGGGGGTTTTTCGATAATTTTTCAAATTATGGGTATTTCTGTAATTTTGTAAACTGGGGGTATTTCTGTAATTTTGTAAACCAGGGGTATTTTAGTAATTTTGCAAATTAAGGATATTTCGGTAATTAAACTAGTGGTATTTTGGTCATTCAGTACCCTATAGGGGTATTTTCGTAAATCTACCCTATAGGGGTATTTCGGTACTCCTACCCTACAAAGGTGTCTTAGTAGTTCTACCTTACAGGGCATTCCCGTAATACTACCTTAGAAGGGTATTTTCGTAATTCTATCTTAGAAGGGTATTTTTGTAATTTTCTAATGATTCGAATTTTAATTATGGATTTTGGCCCATCAACAAGTCCTCATGGCTAAAGTGAACGGACACTATTCACCAGGTAGGATTCAAGAGAAGAGAAGGTGGGTCACTTGGACCGCTTAAGAACCAGGCTCTTCCTAGATCTAATCCTAGACATGCATATGTCAGTTGCCACACTTTAGTCTATCGACTTGTCCACAGGCATGTTTATTACTTAGTTAAGTTTTATGAAATTTAAAAGTCCAATTAACTAGGCCTAAAGTCCACTAAACCCTAGCATGCATTTCTACAACCCCATAAAACCCAAACATGCTTATAAAGCTTATTAAGCCCAAACATACTTATGTAACCCATTAGGCCCAATCATAATCCACTCATACAATCATGCATATCATTTCATCATAAAAATACATATCACAACTTTGCTAATTTGGGCCCACAAATTCGGTAGGCCCACTCGGGATTTCGGGATTTCAGTTTTTACTGATTCGCCGTGTGTGTAGTGTATGTACACACCTGGTTGACGGCCCGCACTACACTATCCTCAGCCTTGACCTACAAAAGAAACCACTTCCAAATCAACTCCAAACACTACTAAAACTTTATCAAATGCCCAAGCCTTACCGTAGCCTTACCATGTACCTTCGGCTTTTCTAGCATTTCTTTAGCGAGTAATCTCGAATCCTCTTAGCCGACGCCTAACCCAAACGAGCACGCCACAAAGCGAAAGGGATCAACCAAGAAAGGTATGCTTACTCTCCTCATGGTTGCTCTATTTAAAGCTAGCTCTTTACCTATTCTCATATTAGCTCCCTGATGTGGGATTCTCCAACAATCCTCTAAAAAATCAAAGCATTAGTAAAATAATCAACCTTTGCGTACCAAGGGATTCGAACCAAAGTCCTCTCACATGCTACATCACGCCACCACCACTAGGCCATCAACTCATTTATGTCATAAGTCCAACACATTAAACTTTAAAGCCCACCTACTTGCTTCCAGATTTATTTAAAAGAAAAACCAAAATAAATTGCAAGAGCCAAGACTTGAACCTTGGACCCCTTGCTTCCTCTATGGCGTCACTTCCTTGTCCCCTAAATGGCGCCACTTTGCCACTACACCACACTTCTTTTTGTGTCTTATTTTACCCTAATTTATTTATAAGTCATACCACTAGAGATCAGGGTTCCACTAAGGTAAAAAAAAATTAAAAATTTTCCTATAGCCTAACTTGAACCCGGGACTTTTTAGTACCCTCCAAACACTCCAAAATCCCACATTTGAATTATTTAAGCCACCTTTTAACCGATCCAAAACTCAAGGCCAAATACTTCTAGGCCCAAAATTCGGGGCGTTACATCAATCATCTTAGCCAAGTTATTATCATCTCTTTCATCTTCAATCAATTTTGATTACTTTTTTGTTAGAAATTCCTTTTTCTATTTTTTATTTCTTCACATTTGTCCCGCCCAATTTTCCAGGCCCTTTTTTAAAATTTCCATCTTCTGCAAAAAATCTCCTGATGCCATCTCCCATATATGTTTAGCTTCGTCAACAAAAGAATCTTCCAAAATCCATCATGCTTCAAATTTGAACCGATGCTCTGTCCTCCGTTTTTCTTCCTTCTTTGTGTCAATTAAAAAAGGACAATGATCCGAAAAAGAATACACCATATGCTGAACTTTTACCTCAGAAAACATGCATAGAAATCCATTTCTCATTGGCTATACCCCTATCTAGTCGTTCTTGTATGTTTGTCTCTGGTAAATTACCTCTCTCCCAAGTAAACCATCTGCCAGAATTCCCCACACCAATAGTTGACAAAACTCCAAAGCTTTTCGAAACATTTCCATTCTTCTTTCATCTCTAAGTAGACCTCCTTTTTTTCCAAAGCTATACATAATTTCACTAAAATCTCCACATACAAACCAAGGAATGTCCTCATCCTTATAAAGATTTTTCAAAACAACCCATGAATCTTCTCTATCTTATGCATACGGAGTTCCATAAAAACCAGAAAATTGCCATTTAACATCACTTTCATTCTCCGCCACTACCACGTCAACATGTCTTTTAGAAAAGTTCTAAAGCATGATGTTAACATCATTTCGCCATGCCAAACACAATCCTTCTCTATTGCCCTCCTAATCTACTTCAACGCTATTCGCAAAACCACATCTCTATCGAACTCTTTCCATCTGGTTTTTACAAAGCTTAGTCTCCATAAAGAAGACTATTCGGGGATCATAATTCTTCAGCGAGTGCTGAAGTCTTTGAACTGTCTGTGGACTCCCCAATCCATGGACATTTTAACTTAAGATTTTCATTACGCCCAGTCAGCTCGGCACTTGGTAGCCACCGATGATAAGTGATTAAGGACCACCATTCTCCTATTTCTTGCCAGAGTATTACCCATCTCTTCTTTTCCTGTTAAATCATCAAGCTCCCCTATAAGTTTCTTCCTCTCCTCCCCTACTAGGGCTACATCCTCTAGATCTTGATCCATCGCATTTAAGGCGTGATCTAACAATGAACTCTCATTTCGTCGGCCAAAAGATGATGAACCTCCTTTTAATTAAAACCAAGAACTGGATTAACAGGCTTCCCATATATTATTTTGCATTCCACCTTCCGCTGGCTATTTCCGAATCCTCTATTTTCCTTATCAATTCCACCCATATCTCCCTTACCTTCCTCACATAACCAAACACTTTTCATGGTCAAAGCCCTTCGAGATTGTTCTCTTATTGATAAATCCCAACCCATTTCAACAATTTCCACTTCAAGATTTATTTTTGCTTCACAAAAAGAATCACTATGGCCTAGTCTTCCACAATCGAAACAGAAAAATGATAATCTCTCATATTTAAAACGAACACATGAACGCCTCCCACAAAAAAAAAATTGTTTCTTTCTTTTCAAAATACGCCTTATATCAATTTAGACCTCGCATAAAATTTCTATTTTCTTTCCCCAGATTTTAAACATCGTATTCCAGAAAATTCCCTAAAAAATTACCCAATTGCATTGCTAGATTTTCAAAAAACAGACCAATAGGTACATCATGTATCTGAACCCAGAAAGGTGTCAAAACTAGAGGCACATGTAATGAATTCCCCTATTGCAATTTGCAAAGTATCAGCAAATGATTATTAAAGGTCCAAGGGGAACCTTTCAAAACCCTTTCCATATCCATAGCATGAAAGAATTGAAACAAATACCTTTTTCCCCCAGATCTCGGATTTGAACGCCTCGAACAGGATGCCACAAATTCACCATAGTACTTTTCATGGCTGGAAAGTGAATTATACTGGCTGTAAGGAAACAACCCACTAGTTAAAAAATCTCCCCCTCTTTCCATACCTGGATCTATTTGTATTTGAATAGCATTATCTTCTTCTTCATTAATCGTCAATTGGGCTAATTCATTCTCCATTATTTTCAAGAATAAATCATGAGCTTGTGAATCTCAATTTTCGTTGAGAGAAGATAGACTTATGTGAGGCACAGTCTTTAAGAATCAAAAGAAAAGGAACAAAAGAACAAGAAAAACTTAAAACTTTTGCCAGGGGCGGCAGACAAAAGCGTGCTAGAGTAGCAAACCTAATAATTAATTATAAGTTTATTATACTAAAGCATCTTATTTTATTTTTTTATTTTTCTTTGAAAATGTTTTTAAATATATATGGTTTCAAATTTATGTGCTTTAACATGAAATTAGTTATATTGTAACAAGATTTTAATTTGACATGTTTATTTTTTAAATTTAACTTAAACAATTTTACTTAATTCGATTCGATTCAACTCGAATTTAATTTCACTCGTCTCGATTCAAAAAAAATTTAAATTAAGTTAAGATGATAAAATAAGATTCATCAACTCAAATTTTTTTACTTGATTCAACTCGAATATTCGAACATTCACCCCTGGTGCAAAGTATAGAACCAAAAGTGCAAACAAATATTATTATTATCATTATTATAATCTTATATTGTACATGGATATAAAAATAGAGTTGAGTGAACAAAATCTATCATCCACCCTAAAAATGATTTTCATCTTGCTATTGAAATGTTTTATCTTTAACCAATGTTTTTGAAATCAGGCCAGTGATAGACCAACCAGTCGAACCGGTTAAACTAGATATCGATTGGTACACTGATTTGAAGCAGGTTAAAATCTTGATTGAATCGCGAACCTCGGTTGAAGTGTTAACCAACGATGGAAAAAACATGTTAAAAAAGGGTTGAAAGGATTTTTCACATATTTAAGCTAAATTTGCCTAGGCCAAATCGAAACAAAAATAAAATAAAAACCCACTGTTAAAATAATAAAAGCCTAGTGTTAAAAACTTAACAGCATGTTTGGTTGGGGGGTTTATGAATACATTCGAGCCTAATTCGGTGGGCTTACCACCAAACATTAGTTTGGTTGGCTGTAATGGTATTACGGACCTGAATTGATTCAGGGCCTATTACAGGAAGTGGCTGAATAGCCATTCTCTTCTCTCATCACTAAATCGTCATTCAACCCATGGAATAAGAAATTTTCTTTTCCCAATTTCAATTTTTTTCCCTCACCTCTACCCCAAGAATGAATAAACTGTAACATTCTTTTCTTCCCATCTCTACGTTTCTTTTTTTTCCTTCGGTTGCAGAGTTGCAACCCTTTTTTTCCTTTTTTTTTCTTTTTCACTGCATTTCTGATTTCCCTTATTTGATTTCATTACTTTGATTTCACAAATTCTAGAAAGATAACAAAGCTAGTTGTTGTTAAGTGAAGATGGAAGATTGGGGTAAGTTTTAATTTTGGCCCGAATTTGTTGTTAATTCTTTGACCGATAAGTGATTTTTTTTTTGTATGTTTTATTATATATGAACTTGAATGTGGGAAATTTCTTTTTTTAGAGCTAAATGCTTATTGGGTTTATTGAAATTTAGGGCTTTTACTTGTTTTTGGTTTTGGATTTTTTCTTACTTTCGATTGAGGTGGAAACTTGAGAAGCAAAACAATCGGATAGTTTTCCTTTATATGTCCAATGTTTGGAATGTAAAAGCATGTTTATAATCATGCTAGATTTGTTATTAATTAACTTCAAAACTGCATTTCCATGAAGATGGAGGTGAAATTATTTCTGAGTATTGTTTATCTACGGTGGATGCACTTTGAAAACCATGGAAATTCTGTAGAATTTGTTTTGCAAAAAAGTAGTCATCCTTGTTCTTATATATGGATATGTGTGTGAACTTATAAAAATTACATATTAGCAGGAAAAATAGCACAAATGACTAAACTTTTGCTGTGGTTAGGTGATAATGCCCAGAGATGCTTTACATCTTGGTGGAGTGGAACATCGGGAGTTACATAATGCCTATGGATATTACTTCCACATGGCAATAGCTGAAGGCCTTCTAAAGCGTGGAGATGGTAAGGATAAACCTTTTGTCTTGTCCAGAGCGTTCTTTGCTGGAAGTCAAAGGTATGAAGCAGTCTGGACTGGTGATAATTCAGCGGATTGGGATCAGCTCAGTGTAACACCCCAAAAATATCTTATATTTATTTCTGTGTTATTGGTGACACAATTATCTGCCTGCCTCAGTGGTTATGTGTTCTAGAAGTGTCTGAAAAGTCTTGGGTTTAAGCCTTGTTTTGAGCTAAATTTTTGTTTTAATTGAATAAAGCCTTGCTTTTGTTCAGTAGGCTTATAGTTAAAAGTTTGTAAAAACATGTTAGAATGGGCTTGTTGGTTTGGTGGATAAGTAGTGTGTTAAAATGCTAGTGGTCTTGGGTTCGAGTTGTGCTTGAGTATTACTTTTGCTAGTGGTACCGTGTAGTGTTTGAGCTAAACTGAAATGCCGAAGTGGTAGAGGTGTAGTGGGAAGTGTGGAGAGAAAATTAAGGGATTTGGATGAGAGTGGTTGGACGGTTTTGAGGAGAAATTTGAAAGATTTGGGGATAATGGTGCAGAAATTTTGATTCATGTTATTTTGTTTTTTTTAATTCCCAAAGTTTCTCTTTTCTTCTGCCATTTCTCTTCCCCCAGCTCTGCCAAAACTCTGCCGAAAGTTTCCATTCCTGCCGATTCTGGTCATTGGTTTACCCTTTCTCGTTTCAGTTGACGAGAGTTGACTCTTTTTCTAACCTACTTCCCTTGCCGAATTCCTTTTCTTCTTCCCTCACTATGCTGTCTTGTTCTTTTCTCTTTGTTGCCATCCTGTTCATTACTGCACACTGCCAGATTTTTATTTGCCCTTGGGGTTTTTCTATTGTTTTTCCAATAGTCCCATTCTCGTTCTACGGTTCCGCGCATTCAGTAAGTTTAAGTAATGGCTCGGTTTAGATTGTTCTTGTCAATATCCGTTAAAGAAGGAATTTCGACTGGTTTGTAGGTGCTAATCGAGGGGTCGGCGATCATTCTTTAACGGTTTAAATGTAAGATTTTAGTTGTTCAAACAAGGGTAGGTTTGCCGATCAATTAGGAAAGTATCTTGAATAGGGTTTATTTAACTCGATTATCATATAAGTAATTAATTTGTGCTTCTCGGTCAATTGTTAGGTCTTGAAGTGTACAAGAGTGTTTTTACAAAGACACAAAACCAGATATGTACTTGATTGCACAGAAAACATGATTCAGCGAAAGCTGAAATGCATTCTATCGACGCCACAAGAGCGTGTGGTCACCAGTATGGTAGGCCGTGTGACGGAACACGAGCGTGTGTTTGATGAGCTAGGCCTTACGCTCATGACACGGGCGCATGACACGGCCGTGTGATGGCCGGCGAGGCCGTGTGTAATACACAAGCTAGACTAGTTGGGCCGTATGCGTCACACAAGCGTGTAGGTCCACACGAGCATATGGGATTCTAGGCCAAGGCCATTTTGGGCCATGTGAGCCATACGGGCGTGTGGGCCCACACGGGTCGACAACATGGGCATGTGTGCCCATTTTTACTATTTTGTTGCTAAGGTTGCACGAGTCACCCGAGACGACTGTGAACCTACTGTAGGGTTGGTAACCTTACCTAGACCCCTAATTGAATGAAATGACTATATGATTGATTTATATATACATATATACATTAACATATTATTGAGCATGATGATATTTACTAAATTGATATTGTATGCACTGTTTCCATGTTATAGCATGTCATAATTGTCTATTGCATTGCATTAGGTTGGGGGTTGATATTGTTTGGAGGAAGTGTACTGAAAGGCTTCGAGTCTATTTTACTGGCAGCTCAGCTATAACTACTGTCTAGTGTCGCATTTGGTACTACGTGGAGTGTAGGGATGGGTAGTTCAATTATATCCCTACATGGAGTGTAGGGTTAGACGGAGATGGTGTGTAGAGGCTGGTTAGGTAGGATTTTGTGATTACATATCTATTACTGTGCCAATACTGATATTGTAATGGGCCAAGGCCCTAATGCATGACTGCTTTTGTGCAAGTAATCCCAAGGCTTAAATGGATTGGTGCGGCGGAGGACTCAACGGTGGCCACACGATTTCTTTAACTCTATTTTGTACTTATTTTAAATTTTGTTTGGATATTTTATTGTAAATATGGCCTCTATGGATTTAATTAGGGATTTTTATTGGTTATAGATTATAACTGCTAGTTTTAGGAAAACTCAGGTTTTCAAAAGAATCATACATTTTAACAAAATACTCACGAATATGCAAACTGTTTCATAAGCTTCCACAGCGAATAACGTTTTGAAAATGAATAAAGTTTTAAGAATGCATAACTGATGTGCGTGATAAGTTTTAATATTTTTATGACCGTACCTAGAAACTAACTATTATCACGATAAAAGGCAAGCGCACCTATCGAATAGTAGTATCGTTAGTGGCAAGACCGGAATGTCGAACCTAAAGGAACTAAAGGTCCTATTAATAACCTTCTTTCTATTATCTAGCCTAGAAATAAAGGGAGGTTGTTTGTAAACTAAGATTCTAACTAACTAAAGACGTGACAAAGAATAAGTTGGGGAAATACTTTGGGAAAACTTATCGATAAAAGCAATACCCAAGGAAGAATCCACCTAGACTTCACTTGTTATTTAACTCTAAACTAGACGATTTATTCATTCAACTTGATCCGTAGATATCCCTAAATTATGTTAATATCTCCGTTGAGACTAAGAACAACTAACCCTAGGTTGATTAATTGAAATCTTTTTCTAATTAAAACCCCTAGTGTTGCATTAATTTGATCTATGGATCCCTCTATTAGATTTGACTCTAATCCGGCAGATTTTCATCATCCTATGTCTAGGATTGCGATCAACTCCGCTTAATTGCATTGGATCTACTCTTAAACAGGGACTTTTGCTCATCTGAATAAGCACATTCGACTTGAATTAATATCCTGAAATATCAACTCAAGAATTAAAAACACAATTAATAACAAATCAAATATTTATCATATAATTCAGATAACAATAACAAGATTCGTCTTAGGTTTCATCCCCCTCAGGTATTTGGGGATTTAGTTCATAATAAAAAGGGAAAACATCTTAAAATAAAGGAAACAACAAAACATAAAGAAAACCCAAAACTTCTAAAAGAATTGAAGGGAGATCTTCAGTCTTGATGTAGATCCTTGCTTCTAAGATGGATCAATCGGCTTTCTTTAAGTAATTCCTTACCTTCTACTCTTCATCCCCCCTAAAGTCCTCTCCTAGGGTGTTCATATAGACTTCAAAATATCTTTCTTAGCCCCTAAGTAGCTTTTTTCGCGTAAAATTGAAACTCGTCACGATAGAGACACGCCCGTGTGGCACGCCCGTGTGAATCAGGCCTAGGCCGTGTTCAAGTCTACTAATTTGGCACGGGCATGTGGTTTACCTGTGTGATGAACTCTAGGGAGTGTGGATTTCTCATTCCGGCCCATTTTTTCCGCTTTTGGCCCGTTTTTGGTTCTTTTCACTCTCCTATGCTCACCTAAGTATAGAACATGAAATTAAAGGATTAGGAGCATCAAATTCCACAATTCAAGGGGTAATTCATCCAAAATTATGCTAAGCATGGGGTAAAGACTTATCAAATACCCCCACAGTTAAGCCTTTGCTTGTCCTCAAGCAAAATCCTCAATTCACAATTAAAACTCATTCTTCTCAACTTATAGATCTTATCAATAATGTTTCGAATCAATCCATAAGTAATCATACATCGAGAATTCAACTAAAAGAACATCAAAGTTTCAAACAATCTAAGTTGAGAATCTTATCATGAAAACATAGGTATTCTCCCCTCTTCTAAGTAATTACCTTGAATTCAAAATCAACAAGAGTTGACATCCTCACTAAAGATTCACTCTATTCACTCGAAGTGTTTAGGGTTCAGAAATTAAGCACTCATTAGTCAACATGAACAGTTATTACCATAAGCTTGCAAGAAAATCAAATCTCCACCACTATAGATTGAGATGATACATCGATCAAAAGGTCTTTAGAGGGTTGTAACGAGGCTTTGGTTAGGGGTGTGGCCACAAGCTGAAAAAAAGGGTTAGAATTGAGATTAAACTGAAAAATCATCTAACTAGAAAAATCTCTATCACTGAAACACATTTCTAGAATTAAGCTTTTCCTCCTGAATAACATCGTTTAAGATCAGAAGCTCACAATTACATAGAAATATGTGAAACATCAAATTACAGCTGAATTTTTTTTATTTTTAAGAACAAATCGAATTAATTAAACTTTACTAATTAAGGGGAAGAATATAGCTAGATAATTATTCAACTCAAATCTCAACAAAAATGGGGATCAAATTAGAGTGAGGGAAATTCTCAAAGAATCAAAAATAGGTTTATGGGTTAATATTAAGGGTAAATCAATAAATGGTTTACTCAAGGGGGTTCACTAATGGTTAATTGTGAGGGTAGGCGTTTATGGAGTAAGTGGGTTAAACCTAAGTGCCTTTATCATCTCGACATATGAAATCAATAGTGTGGTTTTGACATGCATAATCGAAGCAAGTTCTAGAATAACAAATCAATATTAACTCACTCAAAGTAACAATAAAAGTGAGGATGAAAGGATGTATGCTCAAAAGGCTCAGAAATCTCACCAGAATTATGGCTTTTGATGTCAATCCTGTGAATTTCAAATTTCAAGATAATACCTAGATTTGGGGAAACAACCTAGAAAAATTTGAAATTCTCAAAAATTTCTACTTATCATGCTTGATTCTCTAGTGTCTTAAAGTTTGAATAATAAAAACACAAATACCTATGTCTTAATCTGATACATATTAATAAAGATCATAAATCAATCAGAATTCATTCTAATAGTGATATGAGAAAGTGACTTGAGAGACAGGACGGAATTCAGGGATTTGAGAATAATGCAAAAAAAAAATGAAAGTAAATCCCCCCACACTTGAGTTGTACATTGCCCTCAATGTACAAGGATAGAATTATTTAAAATATAAGCATAAAATCATAAGATAGGGAGAGAAGTGAAACTTACTGAATTTTAGATGAATCATTGGCAGAGGTGACGGTGGGGGAGGATACTCCGGTGTTTCCACAATCACAACAGAGATGGGTGTGGTTTTTAGTGTCGTAGTTGAGCAGGACATGGCAGTCGTAGAGTATCGTTCCTCAGTGGATTTATCATGGCATCAATCACCTTGAACCTTTTGAAAATACGGAGTCATTAATGATATTTTAGGGGGTGTATTAATGGCACTAGCGTAGTTACTCATTAAGATATAGCCATAAATGAAGAGTTGAAAAATTACTAATGGAAGTTTTGTTTAGTCATAAATATGAAACAAATGATGAGAGGAAACAAACGATAGAAGTTTTGTTTAGCCATAATGCTATTTTTTCAGTAGCAACCATAGGTGTTGGGCACGACCATGGGGATTTATCACATCCCGCCGTGTTGTCCACAGTCAAGTAGCACGGCCGTGGCTACGCTCATGTGTTTTTCACACGCCCGTGGGGTTTGAGTAGGTTTGCCTACGAGTAAAGGACATAGGCATATCGCACGCCCGTGTTATATTGACAGGTCCGCCCACAGTCGTGGCGATTTGTCGAAACCTGTGTCTTGGGAGAAATTTGGCTTTGTTTTCACACGATCGTGTCGCATGGCCGAGTTTTCATCCGTGGTGTGCCCACGGCCTCAGGCACGCTAGTGTGCCTGGCCGTGTGGTTCTAGAAAACCTACATTTTAAAGACTTAGTTAGTTATTTAGATGTTATGTACAGAATTTAAAGAAATAAAAAATGTTAGTGCTCGGGTTACCTCCCGAGAAGCGCTTATATAGAGTCTAAGCTTGACTTACCTCGCTTGCACCTTTACGAGGGTTTGTGGAGCCTAAGCTCCTCCCTATCATTCTTAAAATCATCACTATTATATAGTTTGAGTCGATGACTATTTACCTTGAAAGTGTCGTGGTTTGGATGAGTTACTTCAACTGTGCCGTAGGGAAAAATGCTTTGAACTATGAATGGGCCTGACCATCTTGATTTTAGCTTTCCAGGGAATAATCTAAGCCTCGAGTTGTAAATCAAGACAAGACCACCAGCTTTAAACTGCTTTGGTTGCTTTAAACGAGTATCATGGCGCCGCTTTGTGGCTTCCTTGTATAAGCGTGAGTTTTCATATGCATTACAGTACCATTCATCCAATTCATTTAACTGCATGAGTCTCTTTTCACCTGCAAGATTAGGATCGAGATTTAGAAATTTGATAGCCTAAAACGCTTTATGTTCTAGTTCAAAGGGTAAATGACAGCTTTTCCCATAAACGAGTCTATAGAGAGATATATTTATTTCCAAACGAACTAGGGAATGGACCCATGAAATCGATGCCCTACACATCAAATATTTCACATGCAAGCATATAAGTCTGAGGCATTCCATCACGTTTAGAGATATTACCAGTTCGTTGGCATTTGTCACAAGAAGTAACATACCTGTTGGTGTCTTTAAATAGTGTGGGCCAATAAAAACCTAATACAAGTATTTTAGGGGCGGTCTTAGTTCCACTGTAATGTCCTCCTGTTGGTCCTGAATGGCAGTGTTCCAAAATTTTGTTTGCTTCTGTCTTTGTAACGCATCTTCGAATGACTTGATCTGCACATATACGAAAAAGAAAAAGGTCTTCCCAAAAGTAGTTTTTCACATTAGTAAAGAATCGCTTCTTTTGCTGATGTGTCAACCCTTTTGGGGTTATGTTAGCAGCTAAGTAATTTGCAATGTCAGCAAACCAAGGTACCTCAGAGTCAGATACGACTAAAAGTTGTTCTTCAGGAAACGAGTCATTTATCTCAGCCTCATCAAGTTCTTTGAGATATGGATTCTCAAGCCTGGAAAGGTGATCGGCTGCCAAGTTTTCGGCTCCTTTTTTATCTCGTACTTCCAAATCAAATTCCTGCAACAATAAAATACATCTTATTAATCGAGGTTTTGCATCGGACTTAGTTAGAAGATAACGAAGAGCGGAATGATCAGTATAAACAATGACTTTAGACAATATTAGATATAGTCTAAATTTGTCGAACACAAAAACCACCGATAGCAATTTTTTTCTGTGGTAGTGTAGTTCTCTTGTGCGGCTGTTAGAGTTTTGCTAGCATAGTAGATTGGCTGAAAATGCTTATCTCTTTTCTGTCCAAGAACTGCACCTACTGTAAAATCACTCGCATCATACATTAGCTCAAAAGGTAAATTCCAATTAGGTGCAATTATAATCGGAGTATTAGTAAGTTTCTCTTTGAGAGTGTTAAATGCCTCTAAACATTCCTAATCAAAATTGAAGGCCATATCTTTTTCTAGTAGTTTCGTTAAAGGCTTAGCTATTTTAGAAAAATCTTTAATGAATCTTCTATAAAAACCAGCATGTCCTAAAAAGCTTCTAATTGCTTTAACTGAACTAGGGGGAGGTAGTTTTTCAATGGTCTCAACTTTTGCTTTATCGACTTCTATCCCCTTGCTAGAAATTTTGTGTCCTAAAACAATACCTTCTCGAACCATAAAATGGCATTTTTCCCAACTGAGAACAAGATTTATTTCTTCACACCTCATTAAAACTCGTTCTAAATTCTTAAGGCAAAGATGGAAAGAGTTACCAAATACCGAGAAGTCATCCATAAATACCTCCATGATATCCTTCACGAGTTCATCAAAGATAGCTAGCATGCAACATTGAAAAGTAGCAGGAGCATTACATAATCCAAAAGGCATTCTATGATAGGAAAACGTACCGTATGGACAAGTAAATACCGTCTTCTCTTGATCTTCAGGAGCTATCGGGATTTGGAAATAGCCAGAAAGTCTATCTAAAAAGCAATAGTACATATGTCCTGACAGTCTTTCCAACATCTGATCAATGAAAGGCAAGGAAAAGTGATCTTTTCTGATGGCATCATTCAGTTGCCTGTAATCAATGCAAACTCTCCAACCTGTAACCGTTCTTGTAGGGATCAATCCGTTCTTTTCATTGGCAACAACAATCATGCCTCCTTTATTAGGAACAACCTCCACAGGACTTACCCAAGCACTATCTGGAATAGGATAAATAATTCTAGCATCTAGAAGTTTAATTACCTCAGCCTTGACCACTTCCTTCATATTGGGGTTCAATCTTCTTTGAGCTTACACACATGCTTTATATTCATCCTCCATCAAAATTTTGTGGGTGCAAAAAGAAGGACTGATTCATTTAATGTCATAAATTTTCCAAGCTATGACTCTTTTATGTTCTCTTAACACTTGGATTAATTCTTCCTTCTCCTTGGGTTGCAAGTTTGAAGCAATAATTACTGGTAGTGTAGAATTATTTCCCAAAAATGCATATTCCAAGTGTTTGGGTAATTGTTTCAGTTCCAGTTTGGGAGGCTCGTCAACAGAGGGTTTCTGTCTTAGTTCATCATTAATCTCAATGTCCTCGTAATCTGTTTGTCTTGGAGAGGGTTTTTTGGAGTTTAAGTCAATTATTACCTTTTCCATCTCAGTGATGCCTTCGTTTTTTCCCCCACCTTAAATGTGACAAAGTTCCAATGTGTCTTTAAGAGTGATTTCTTGAAAAGGATCTTGAACAGAATAATCAATAGAATCAATGAAATAACAGGAATCGTCTTGTTCCTTAGAGAATCGCATGGCATCATAAATTTTAAACACAATTTCCTTATCACCTACCCTAAGCACAAGTTTATCATCCCCTACATCAATAATAGCTCTAGCAGTAGCTAAAAATGGGCATCCTAGGATTAAGGGTACCTCAACATCCTCATCCATGTCTAGCACAACAAAATCAACAAGGAATATAAATTTATCAACCTTAACTAATACATCTTCAATGATACCCCTAGGATATTTAATAGATCTATTAGCTAATTGAATACTCATCCTAGTAGGTTTTGGTTCCCCTAGACCTAGCTGCTTGAACATTTGATAAGGCATTAAGTTAATACTGGCACCTAAATCTGCTAACGCCTTTTCAATAATTAGACTACAAATTAAACAGGGCATAGTAAAATTTTCTGGATCTTTTAATTTGGTTGGCAGTTTGTTCTGGAGGATTGCTGAACATTCCTCGTTAAGTTCCACCATGGACAGTTCTTCAAACTTCCTTTTGTTTGTTAGAAGCTCCTTCAAAAACTTTGCATACATGGGCATCTGTGAAATAGCTTCAACAAAAGGTAAGTTAATATGTAACAGTTTAAAAAGTTCAAGAAATTTACCGAATTGGGCATCCATACGGTCTTTCTTCAACTTTACTGGGTATGGGATGGGCGGTTTGTATTCCTTAAGTACCGGTGGGGCTTTTTCTTTGGGCTCGGCCTCCTCGATATTCTCCTTGTCAGGCTCTTGTGGCACCTTCTTTTCAGGTTCAGTGAGCGTCTTCCCATTCCTTAACGTGACTGTTTTAACATGCTCTCTAGTATTAGGTTAGTATTACTCGATAAACTACCATATGGTTTATTAGAAATCAGTTTAGCAAGCTGACCTATTTGGGTTTCAAGGCCTTGAATTGATGCTTGCTGATTTTTAAGTGCCGTCTCGGTATTCTAAAAATGGGTTTTTGATACTGAGATAAATTTCGTGAGCATCTCCTCAAGGTGGTTGTTGGAAGCTTAAGATAAATTGGGGTGGTTCCTCCAACCTGCATTATAAGTGTTACTATAAGGGTTATTTTGAGATCTAGAATTATTACCCATATAGTTGGCTAGTTCATTTTTTGTGCTAAGATCGTGGGATGAATAATCTGTATTGTACATTCCTCCTCATTTTGAATCGCACTTCATCACTGGTTGTACCTACGTAAAACCAACTAAACCACCAATCTTTTTATTTAAGAGCTCTACCTGATTTGACAGCATTGTGACTGCGTCAATATTAAGAACACCAATAACTTTTTGTGGCTTTATCCTCATGACTTGCCACTGATAGTTATTTAGTGACATCTCCTCTATAAACTCATAAGCCTCCTAAGCTGTTTTGTTATTTATGGTTCCACTGGTAGCTGCATCAATCATCTGTCTTATTAAGGGATTCAAACCGTTGTGGAAAGTTTGAACCTGTAGCCACAAAGGTAACCCATGGTGAGGGCACCTTCTCAATAAGTCCTTGTATCTCTCCTAAGCATCGTAGAGTGTCTCTAAATCCATCTGCACAAAAGAAGAGATATCATCCCTCAACTTTGCCATTTTAGTCGATGGAAAATATTTAAGTAAAAACTTTTCGGTCATTTGTTCCCAAGTAGAGATAGACCCTCGTGGTAGAGAGTTCAACACTGTTTAGCTTTATTTCTCAAAGAAAAGGGAAATAACCGAAGGCGAATGGCGTCATCAGAAACGCCATTGATTTTAAATGTGTCACAGAATTCCAAAAAGTTAGCTAAATGTGCATTAGGATCCTCATCCTACAAACCATCAAATTAAACAAACTGTTGAATAATTTGAATAGTGTTAGGTTTCAGTTTAAAATTATTTACTGCAATAGTAAGCCTAACAATACTAGATTCAGTACCAGCTAAATTAGGCTTAGCATAATCATACATAGTACGAGGGGCAGGATTTGATTCATAGGGTCTGCGGCTACCACAGGAGGGAGCTGATTATTTTTATTTGCTTCCATCTCTTCAGTAGATTCGGGTTCGTCTTCTTGTCCTTTTTCTGTATACTGTAGGTTTTGTCTTATTTCTCTTCGGTTTCTACGAACTATGGCTTCTAAATCGCTATCAAACAATAGAAATAGAAAATATGCAAGAAAAGTAAGGATAGCTAAAGTAATAGAAATCAAGTGTTCCTAATATTTTAGTTCCCCGGTAATGGCGCCAAAAACTTGATGTGCGTGATAAGTTTTAATATTTTATGATCGTACCTAGAAACTAACTATTATCACGATAAAAGGCAAGCGCACCTATCGAATAGTAGTATAGTTAGTGGCAAGACCGGAATGTCGAACCCAAAGGAACTAAAAGTACTAGTTATAACTTTCTTTCTATTATCTAGCCTAGAAATAAATAGAGGTTGTTTGTAAACTAAGATTCTAACTAACTAAAGATGCGACAAAGAATAAGTTGGGGAAATACTTTGGGAAAACTGATCGATAAAAACAATACCCAAGGAAGAATCCACCTAGACTTCACTTGTTATTTAACTCTGAACTAGACGATTTATCCATTCGACTTGATTCGTAGAGATCCCTCAATTATGTTAATATCTCTGTCGAGACTAAGAACAACTAACCCTAGGTTGATTAATTGAAATCTTTTTCTAATTAAAACCCCTAGTGTTGCGTTCACTCGATATATGGACCCCCTATTAGATTCGACTCTAATTCGACATATTTTCGTCATCCTATGTCTAGGATTGCGATCAACTCTGCTTAATTGTGTTGGATCTACTCTTAAACAGGGACTTTTGCTCTTCTAAATAAGCACATTCGACTTGAATTAATATCCTGAAATATCAACTCAAGAATTAAAAACACAATTAAAAACAAATTGAAAATTTATCATATAATTCAGATAACAATAACAAGATTCGTCTTAGGTTTCATCCCCCTCACGTATTTGGGGCTTTAGTTCATAATAAAAAGGGAAAACATCTCAAAATAAAGGAAACAACAAAACATAAAGAAAACCCAAAACTTCTGAAAGAATTGAAAGGAGATCTTCAGTCTTGATGTAGATCATTGCCTCTAAGATGGATCAATAGGCTTTCCTTGAGTAATTCCTTGCCTTTTACTCTCCATCCCTTCTTATGCCCTCTCCTAGGGTGTTTATATAGACTCCGGAATACCTTTCTTAGCCTCTAAGTAGCTTTTTCCGCGTAAAATTAAAACTCGTCACGATAGAGACACGCCCGTGTGGCACGCCCGTGTGAATCGGGCCTAGGCCGTGTTCAAGTCTACTAATTTGGCACGGGTGTCTGGTTTACCTGTGTGATGAACTTCAGGTAGTGTTGATTTCTCATTCCGGCCCATTTTCTTCATTTTTGGCCTGTTTCTCGTTCTTTTCACTCTCCTATGCTCACCTAAGTATAAAACATCAAATTAAAGGATTAGGAGCATCAAATTCTACAATTCAAGGGGTAATTCATCTAAAATTATGCTAAGCATGGGGTAAAAATATGTATAAATTATGGTTTATCAATAACATTTTGAAAACTTACGATTGAGTAAATAACATGATTTTAGAAATAATAAATAATTATGAAGAGTTCTAAACAGAAAATGTTTTAAGCAAAGTTAAGGTTTTCAAATACACTGCCATGTGACATTGCCTGATCCGGTCATAGCATCCAGGACGGGTTTGGGGTGTTACATTTAGTGGTATTAGAACCAAGTTGCAAAACTCGACTGTGGATTTGGGTTTTTAAGATTCAAATTTCTTAGAACTGATTCTTAATTATTTGAAATTTTCTTTTACTAAGAGTGTGGTTCACTGAGTCTCCAGCGCCGATCCTATAAGTCCTCTAAACTGTTATCTGTTTATAAAACTGAAAATGTTATAGATAGTGTGTACCGAAACTATTATAGATAGACTGCACCAAAAACATTCAAGGTAGAGTATACTGATATAGTAATAAGACTGATAGACATCAATTGACACTGCGATATATGAAACAAACTTTACACTTCTGATACTGCTTTCATAAAATATCTGTTAAGAAACACTAGAACTGTAAACTGATGCATAAAAATGTTAATACAAATAAAACACAATTAGACAATGAGCACCAGAGGTACTCGTGGACATGGTACAAGAGGCCGTGGTAGGGGCCGTAAAGGTGCTCGAGCTGGGTCCTCACCTTCTGGTAACCTGCCTAATCTAGACACTGGTAAGACATTGGTGTTGCCTATTACTGAGACTGGACCTGGGTCTCATGCTCCTGCGGCTGGGGACGATGCACTGTCCCAAGCCATGTTAAGGATTTTGGAGAGGGTTGCTGGGCCCCATACGGGAGCTAGAGGTCGAGGGTCAGTTACGAAATTACTCTGATCTAATAGAGCTGAAATATTCAGAGGTGTCGCTGGGGTTACCCCTAATGTGGCTGAATATTGGATAGAGGCCACAGAGAGGATTATGGAAGATCTGTACTGCACCCCTGAGTAGAAACTAATAGGTGTTTTGTCGCTGCTACGTAATGAGGCATATCAGTGGTGGCTCACTGTTAAGAAGGGCACTCAGCCCGATCGACTGACCTAGGAGTTTTTTAAGACCGCTTTCCAGGGAAAGTATGTGGGTGCAGTTATGTGGATGCCCATAGGAGAGAGTTCCTAAATTTGACTCAGGGAGATAGATTGGTGGCTGAGTAGAAGGCTGAATTTCTAAGATTGAGCCACAATGCACGAGGTATGGTGGCAACTAAGTACGAGTGATGTGTTCGCTTTGAGGATGGCCTCAGGGATAATCTGAGGGTTCTGATAGCTCCACAAAGGGAATGAGACTTTACTGCACTGGTTGATAAAGTAAAGATCACCGAGGAATTGAAGCGCGCTGAGCATCAAAACCAAGAGAGAGGTAGGGGCAGGATGGATTCAGAGCCCTCGAGTTCCATTCAGATGCCTAAGAAAAAGGCCAGAATTAATGGGCTGATTAGATTTGGGGCTCCTATTGCTGCTACTAGACATCCACCATGTACTGATTATGGTAGACGCCATCAGGCGAAAGTTGGAAAAGAACTAGGGCTTGTTTGAGGTATAGTTCATTAGAGCACCGTATCAGAAAGCGTCCGCGGAGGTCCTATCAGATGCAAGCTCCAAGTACTCATACTGTACCACTACCAAGAGTAGTTCAACAGCCATCAAGAGACTATGGTCATGCCAGAGGTGGTAATGGGTTAGGCTGTGGTTAAAGAGCACCGGGCAGAAGTGTTGGTCATACTGAAGCGAGGCAGCTAGCTCTAATTTATGCTACACGCCACCGAAAGTATGGAGATACTCCGAACGTTATCATGGGTACGTTCTTTATTTATAATGTACCTTATATTGCACTGATAGAAATAGGACCTACTCACTCCTATATAGCTTGTACTATGACTGAAAACTTGGGCATCTTGGTTGAGAGCACTACGAGTGAAGTGATTGTACTGAGTCCGCGAGGACAGCCAGTAAGGGTAAATATGTCATTTAGAAATGTTCCTTTAGAGGTTCAAGAGGCTATTTTCTGTCTGATCTGATGGAATTGCCTTTTGGAGAGTTTGATCAGATACTGGAAATGGACTGGTTGGTTAAACACCAAGTGAGCTTAGATTGTGCCACGAAAAGGGTTGTATTGAAAACTAAGGAGGACAACGAGGTAGTCATAATTTGGGAACGTCAGAACTACTTATTGAATGTGATTTCTGCATTGAAGGCGAAAAAGTTAGTTCGTAAGGGGTGTGAGGCGTATCTGGCCTATATCAGTGTTTCAGTTTCTGGGGATTCTTCAGTTAAGGATATCAGGATGGTTAAGGACTTTCCGAATGTTTTTCTTGAAGAGCTACCTAGGTTACCTATGAATTGTAAAGTATAGTTCAGGATTGAGCTCCTTCCTGGTATAGCTTTGGTGTTTATCACTGCCTATAAAATGACACCAAAAGAGCTTGTGGAGCTTAAGGCTCGGATTCAAGAGTTATTAGATCGTGTGTTCATCCGCCCTAGTGGGTTTATCATGAAGAAGAAGGATGGATTCATGCGTATATGTATTGACTATCGATAATTGAACAAGTTGACAATTAAGAATAAGTATCCCTTACCGAGTATAGATGATCTGTTTGACTAGTTTCGAGGGGATTCGATTTTCTCCAAGATTGACCTCCAATTAGAATATCATCAGTTAAGGGTTAAGGAGACTGATGTACACAAGATAGCATTTAGGACTAGATACGGTCATTACGAGTTCCTAGTAATGCCATCTAGACTGACGAATGCACCAGCAGTTTTCATGGATTTGATAAACTGAGTGTTCCAACCCTATCTGGATCGATTCATATTGGTATTTATTGATGACATACTAGTGTATTCAAGGACTAAGGATGAGCATGATGAACACCTCAGAGCGGTTCTACAAATTCTGCGAGAGAAACAACTATACATTAAGTTCAGTAAATGTGAGTTCGGGTTACGTGAAGTAATGTTTTTGAGACATGTGGTTTCTGTAGAGGGGATTTGAGTCGATCCTCAAAAGATTGAGGCTGTCTTGGATTGGAAGCAGCCTAAGACTATATCTGAGATTCGTAATTTTTTGGGACTGACAGGGTATTATCAATAATTTGTAGAAGGTTTTTCACTAATTGCCGCGCCCTTGACTAAGCTACTACGTAACGATATGCTATTTATTTGGACTAATGCGCAGCAAGAGAGCTTTGAGAAGCTAAAAATTGTATTGACTAAGGCTCTTGTTCTGATACAACCAGAGTCTGGAAAAGAGTTTACTATTTTCAATGATGCATCACCTGTCGGTTTGGGATGTGTGTTGATGTAGGAGGGTAAGATGGTAGCGTATGTGTCTCGTCAGCATAAGACTCATGAGGCAAATTATCTGACGCATGACTTAGAGTTGGCCGCTGTGGTATTTGTACTGAAAATCTAGAGGTATTATCTGTGCGGTGAGAAGTGTATCATCTACACTGATCACAAGAGCCTTAAGTACCTCATTACTCAGAAGGAACTGAATCTTAGGCAGCTTAGATGGATTGATTTTCTGAAGGACTACAACTATACGATTGAATACAACCCTAGTAAGGCTAATGTGATGGCCGACACACTGAGTCGTAGGGCTATGACTGATCTGAGGGCAATGTTTGCTCGCCTCAGTTTATTTGATGATGGTAGTCTATTGGCTGAACTTCAGGTTAAATCGATGTGGATTAAGTATATTAAGGGTAAGAAGTTGGAGGACAACTCTTTGGGACTTCGCTTCCGATAAGTTAAGAGTGAGAATACTATGGATTTTGGACTGAATAGTGAAGGGGTACTCTATTTCTGTGAGAGAACCTGTGTACCAAAAGATACTGAATTAAGGTAATCTATACTACAATAGGCACATAGTAGCCCTTATGCTATGCATGTTGACGAAAATAAGATGTACCGTAACCTTCTTGAGTTATATTGGTGGCCAGGTCTTGAACAAAAAGTTACCAAATTTGTGGCTAAGTGTCTGGCATGCTAGCAGGTTAAGGCTGAGCATCAGTTATCTTCTGGTTTGTTACAGCCAATCAACATTCCGCTTTAGAAGTGGGAGAGAGTGACTATGGACATCGTTAATGAGTTACTAATGACTATGGACTTCGTTAGTGGGTTACCCATGACGCCCACCAAGAAAGATTCAGTATGGGTCATCGTGGATCAATTGACCAAGTTTCCCCATTTCATACTAGTTCGTACTGACTACTCTCTGCAGAAGCTAGCTAAACTGTATGTGTCTGAGATAGTGAGACTGCATAGGGTACCAGTTTTGATCATCTTTGATAGGGATCCTTATTTCACATCTCGGTTCTGGAAGAAGCTACATGAAGCTCTGGTACAGGGTTGGACTTTAGTATTATGTTTCATCCGCAAACCGATGGTCAATCTGAGAGGGTGATTCAAATACTGAAGGATATGTTAAGGAGTTGTGTGATTGACTTCCGAGGTAGTTGGGAGGATTACCTGTTGCTAGTAGAGTTTTCTTATCATAACAGCTATCAGTCTAGCATTCAGATGGCACCTTACGAGGCATTATATGGTCGTAAGTGTTGCACACCTTCATGTTGGACTGAGTTGGGTAAGAATGTGTTCCGGGCCCTGAACTGGTTTCTGATACTGAGGATTAAGTTAGACTGATTCGAGACTAACTAAAAGCGGCATCAGACAGACAGAAGTCCTACGCAGATCTGAAGCTTCGAGAGATTGAGTATTCTATGGAGGATTTCGTTTTTCTCAAGGTCTCGCCGTGGAAGAAGGTACTGAGATTTGGTCATAAGGGCAAGTTGAGCCCTAGATTTATTGGACCCTATCGTGTACTGAAACGAGTGGGACCGGTTGCTTACCAGTTGCAGTTACCTCTGAAGTTGGACCAGATTCATGATGTTTTCCATGTCTCAATGTTGAGGCGCTATCGCTCTGATCCCATGCATATTGTTTCTATTGAGAAGATCTGACTTTCGAGGAAGAGTCGGTTCAGATATTAGATCGCGACGTAAAGATTCTGAGAAGAAAATTCATTCTACTGGTTAAGGTCCTATGGCGCAATCATAGTACTAATGATGCTACGTGGGAGCCTGAGGATGCAATGCGTCAGCAATATCCTTATCTGTTCTAATCAGGTAAAATTTCGAGACCAAAATTTTCTTTTAGGGGTTAGAGTTGTAACACCCCAAAAATATCGTATATTTATTTTTATGTGTTGGTGACACAATTATCTATCTACCTTAGGTTCAAGCCTTGTTTTGAGCTTAATTTTTGTTTTAATTGAATAAAGCCTTGCTTTTGTTCAGTAAGCTTATAGTTAAAAGTTTGTAAAAACATGTCAAAATGGGTCTGCTGGTGTGGTGGATAAGTGGTGTGTCAAAATGATAGTGCTCTTGGGTTCGAGCTGTGCTTGAGTATTATTTTTGCTAATGGTACCCTGTAATGTTTGAGTTGAACTGAAATGTCGAAGTGGTAGAGGTGTAGAGAGAAAATTAAAGGATTTGGATGGAAGTGGTTGGACGGTTTTGAGGAGAAATTTGAGGGATTTGGGGATAATGGTGCAAAAATTTTCATTTTTGTTATTTTATTTTTTTTAAATTCCCAAAGTTTCTCTTCTCTTTTACCGTTTCTTTTCCCCCCAGCTCTGCCAAAACTCTATCGAAAGTTTTCATTCTTGTCGATTCTAGCCATTGGTTTACCTTTTCTCGTTTTGGTTGCCGAGAGTTGACTCTTTCTCTAACCTACTTCCCTTATCGACTTCCTTTTCTTCTTTCTTCACTGTGCCATCTTGTTCTTTTCTCTTTGCTGTCATCTTGTTTATTACTACACTCTGCCGGATTTTTGTTTTCCCCTAGGTTCTTTCTGTTGTTTTTCCAATAGTCCCATTCCCGTTCTACAATTTTGCATATTCGGTAAGTTTAGGTAATCGCTCTGTTTAGAATATTCTTGTGAATATTCATTAAAGAGGGAATTTCGACTGGTTTGCAGGTACTAATCGAGGGGCTGGTGATCGTTTCTCAATGGTTTAAGTGTAGGACTTTGGTTGTTCAAACAAGGGTAGGTTTGTCGATCAATTGGGAAAGTATCTTGAATAGGGTTCATTTAACTCGATTATCATATAAGTAATTACTTTGTGCTTCTCGGTCAATTATTAGGTCTTAGAGTGCTCAAGAGTGTTTTTGCAAAGAAACGGAACCATGTGTGTACTCGATTGCATAGAAAACGTGATTCATCGAAAGCCAAAATAGCATTCTGTCGACACTACACGGGTGTGTGGTCACCCGTGTGATAGGCCTTGTGACGAAACACGAGCGTGTGTTTGATGAGCTAGGCTGTGCACGCATGACACGGGCATATGACACGACCGTGTGATGGACAGCAAGGCCGTGTGTGAGACACGAGCTTGACCAATTAGGTCGTGTGGGCCACACAGGTATATGGGTCCACACAGCTAAACCACACAGGCGTGTGGGATTCTAGACCAAGACCATTTTGGGCTGTGTGAGCCACACGAGCGTGTGGGCCCACACGGGCCGACAACATGGGCATGTGAGCCCATTTCCACTATTTTGTTGCTAAGGTTACACGAGTTGCCCGAGACGACTGTGAACCTACTGTAGGGTCGGTAACCTTACCTAGACCGCTAATTGAATAAAATGACTATATGATTGATTTATATATACATATATACATTTACATGTTATCGAGCACGATGATATTTACTGGATTGATATTGTATGCACTGTTGCCATGTTATAGCATGTCATAATTGTCTATTACATTGCATTGGGTTGGAGGTTGATATTATTTGGAGGAAGCGTACTGAAAGGCTTTAAGCCTATTTTACTGGCAGCTCTACTGCAACTACTGTCTAGTGCCGCATTCGGTACTACGTGGAGTGTAGGGATAGGTGGGTCGATTATATCCCCACATGGAGTGTAGGGTTGGACGAAGATGGTGTGTAGAGGCTGGCTAGGTAGGATTTTGTAACTGCATATCTATTACTGTACTAACACTGATACTATAATGGGCCAAGGCCCTAATGCATGACTGCTTCTATATTGAGATTGGGCTAAGGCCCTAACAGAAACTGAATCTGATAATGAAAAGGGCTTAGGCCCAGACTATGATTCCATTCTATTAGTTTGTTCTATATAGGGATCACACACTGAGTTTTTTCAAACTCACCCTTCTGATTTATCTATACAGGTAATCCCTAGGCTTAGGCGGATCGGTGCGGCGGAGGACTCAACGGTGGCTACACGATTTCTTTGACTCTGTTTCGTACTTATTTTAAATTTTGTTTGGGTATTTTATTGTAAATATGGCATCTATGGATTTAATTAGGGATTTTTATTGGTTATGGATTATAACTGCTAGTTTTAGAAAAACTCGGATTTTCAAAAGAATCATACATTTTAACAAAATACTCAGGAATACGTAAACTGTTTTATAAGATTTCGCAGCAAATAACGTTTAGAAAATGAATAACGTTTTGAGAATGAATAACATTTTGAAAACTTAAAACTGAGTAAATAACACGATTTTAGAAATAATAAATAATTACGAAGAGTTCTAAACAGAAAATATTTTAAGCAAAGTTACGGTTTTCAAATACACTATGATGTGACATCACCTGATCCTATCATAGCATCTAGGCCAAGTTTGGGGTGTTACATGTAGGGTTTCAGTCCCAATGGTTTTGACACTTGGTTCTAGAATGACATTCTCTGGTATGCATGCCATTTAAATGAAAAAAGTTAAAAACTTTTGCACTTTCTCCGTTTTGATGGTAGATAAACTTTCACAGAGGCTAATGTTGGTGGATTTTTTGGCAATCCTAAGCCTGAGCTATTAGTGTGTTGTTATCAACTTGGTGCTTATTAGCCTGAGTTATTGAATTAATATAGCATTTAGGCTTCTTTTAGTAGATGCAAACTGTAGATGCAAATTTCTTGTTGCTAAATACTTTGATAGGTGCTTATTTCTCCAACTTAAGGATTCACCTTTTCTTCAATGTGTTTCTTCTCATTGCTTTACTTTATTCAATGTCTATTGGTGTTAGTTTTATAAGGAGAGGAGTAAAAACTGACATTACTATTGTCACTTTCATTTATGGAAAAGGTTTTTGAAAGAATGTTCCCATGTATGCAGAGGTTTATTTAAAGGGGTATAATGCTGCTTTGAAGAAGGAAATTCCTGTACTTTCACTTTCTCCTTCCCACTTCAAATTGGTTGCAAATGATAAGGCTATTGGGAATGGGCTTGAAATGCTTGACGGTAATAAAACTCATAGGTCACAAAACTCACTCCCAGTATCTGGTTCAGGAACCTCTTTAGGAGTAGTAAATTGGTCAACTCATGAGCATGTTGTTGCTGCACTTTCTTCTGAATTTCCTTGTCAAGAAGCATGAAGACTGCAATCATCAAGACAATAAAAAGGGCTTAGAATGTCTTCTTCAGGCATGGTTTCTTACTCTACTTGATGTTATAGCTTCAAATGCAATGACGGAAGTTAACACGTTGATTCTGGGGAGTGAAAGTCTGCTTCACTTTCAGGTGACCATATATGATTCTAGAAATTATGGACTTGTCTCATCTAATAGTTTTTCAGAGAAGAGAAATAAGACAGAATTTGTTAATTGAAATTTCATACATATTGACCATCTCAGAGAAAACATTCCAAAGTGGACAAGTCAATGCATATGAACTTTCATTTTGGTAACTTTTTGTGTTTGTAATATTTGGACGGTATAATGACATGATAGAATTTCATTACAATGTTGTAAATTTTTTACGTTGTAAAATTTTATAACATATGGATTATGACATATAAACTAATGAAATCATGTAACTTTTTGCTAATTTATGAATATTATGTTTGGATGTGAAATATAATTCTCAAGTTATTTATTACTTCTAATATTTTGTTTTTTATTGTAGAATAATTAAATTATTTGTTTCACTAATAATATTTTAGCACAATAAATATGTATTACAGTTTAAAAATAATAAAGTAGATTATATATTATTTTTATAGTACTATACATTATGATTTTTTAATCCATATAAGAATAATTATATTAAGAATTTTATTAAATTATATATTATTTTATTAAATTATATTTAATAAAATTATGTTAAAATATGGTTAAATAATTTATTATTTTTATTAAATTATTTTTAATAATAATCTTATTAAAATTTAATAACAATAACAATAATCATCTACCTAAAACAATTCTGTTAAGGGTATTCTGATCATTTTAGTTTTTTTCCTTATGCTATTACAACATCATTCCATTCAACCAAACACAAGAATACTGTTACAGTTCTATTCCATTCCATTCAACCAAATAATTGAATTACTAATTATAGCTCTATTCAGTTACAACCCTATTCTATTACAGTGAATTAAAGTACCCTAAAACTAGCACAAAACATATGTATCCAAAAATAAAAAATAAAAAATAATGCTTTAGGTTATCGTCTTCCTTTCCCTATCATTATCTTCATGACTTCATCAACCAGTGATTTCAGATTTGAGAGATGTTCAGTTTATCAAAGAAGAAAAATATTTACCAAGAAGAAGATTTGAAATTTGTTAGCTTCTGACAAAAAATTCTCACGCTTAAGAAAGATTTTAAATAAATAATAATAATAATAAAAGCAAAGAAAATGGTGAAAAAGATGAACTCATACAAAAAATAGAAAGCAACTTCAATCCTTTAGGAAGGAAAAAATTATTTATCGGAATAATAAGGAAAAAAATATAATTATTGGAACGAAACTCAAATTAGCCTTGCAACTAACGAAATTATATGTTTTTTAAAATAAAAAATTTTATATCTTTTTAAAATAAAATTTATAAAAAAAATATTGTTTAAAATTAAAAATTTTATTTTAAAATTTTAATATGACAAGAGATCGACAACTCAAAAATAACATGTCAAGTATCAATTTAGAGTTACGAGATCTTATCTTTTTTCTTATACAATCATTACTTTATAATCATCTGATACAGACCAAATGGAAGCTCACGATTTTAATTCTGTTAATTTTAGTTTATTTTTAATTTCTAATTGTCTTGTTGTTAAACATTGTGTTTAGTTTAAATTTTAACGGTAAGTTTTTTCTTTGCTTGGGATAGCTGTTTATCTTTTTTAGCTGTACCCTTTTAACCTCTTATGACAGAAAGGAGGGTATTATGAAAAACGTGGACCATTTTTCCTCTATTGGTTTTCTCCTCTCAACTTCTTCTTCTCCTTTTTTTCTTCTTCTTCTTGTCCTTCCTCCCTCACCTCCAATTGCTTCACTCAAATCACCAACTATATCAAGGGTATCAGAGCTATAATGATCTTGATGGCCAGTGGTGGAGTTACCATGAGATTACAAAAGGACATGGGAGTCATGCAAAAAGACATGGGACTGATGCAACAGGAAATCACTCAACTGCAAACTAATGTAACCCAAATGGACGCTCGAATGGAGTCTTGCTTCAAAAAGTTTCATGAAACCGTAAAAGTTGGCATTCGAACTGAGCTCCAAAATTTTTTTGAGCAACATGTAGGACGTACGACCCCAACCACTCAAGGGCAAACATCAAACAAGGGAAAGGGGGTACTAGAGGGTATGCATCCTGGATTTCCACCAAAGGAGTCTCTTTTATTGTCACCTAGGTCGAGTCAAGTCACATAGGCATCCACTCAAGGGCAAGTACCTTAGACTCTATGGGGAAAAACCTCAAGTTCGAATGTCAGAGATTTGATGAGGGTGACTTCTGAGGGTGGTGGTCGAAGTTGGAGCAGTTCTTTGAAGCTGAAGGTATATTGGAACAAGATTAGGTAAGAACCGTTATGCTTTATATGGAAGGAAAGGCCTTGAACTGGCACTAATTTTCAGCCAAAGACATGGAGAGATTCAAATGTTATCATGGGAGACCTATGCTCATGGGCTACAAGAGAGATTTGGTTCCTCCAACTTTACTGACCCGATGACTAAGTTGGTCACCTTGAAGCAACAGGGATCTGTTGATCAGTTCCATGACCAATTTGTAAGTATCTCAACCAGCTACACTTGTCTGAACCTTACTCTTTAAGCATATTCATAAGTAATCTTAAAGTGGAAGTTGGCCAGTACCTCAAATTATTCAAACATTAAACGTTGTTAGAAGCCTTTATGTTAGCTAGGTAGGTAGAATGTATTGTATCATCCAACGCGGTCAAAAGGCCTCCTCTTATGGGGGAAGTGGAGGGTGTTATAAACCTTTGTTTCCTAACCCAAAAACCATCAGTCATGTTCTCGCCTCTGGAGGACCTTCTTCAACCCATAACAATCCGAAACCATCTCTAAACAGTCATTGTACTCCAACCAAATCCTTGTCCCAAGCTGAAATGAAAGATAGGAGAAAAAATGGGCTATGCTTCTGGTGCGCCACAATGTATACTCCAGGACACAAATGTGTGAAGTCCCAACTATATCAGTTAGTTGTAGGATCTCACAATGAAATGGGAACGGAAGCCATAATCTCACTAACAGAAGAGTTTTAGGACTGCCCCGAACAACTTGAGAATATAGAACCAAAGGCTGAAAACATCCTTTCTGTTCTTTCATTGCATGCCTTACAGGGATCCCAAGGGCACAACACCATGAGAATTGCAGCTAAAACTAGGCAAATTGATGTGATTATATTGGTCGACTCTGGTAGCATACACAACTTTGTGGACACCAAACTTGTCAAGAGAGGTAACTTACCTGTTGAACTAGCTAACCAAATGAAGATTATGGTCACAGATGGGGGAAGTTTGTGCACAAGAGGACTATGTCGAGTTATTGAGTGGCAAACACAAGGTTACAGGTTTGTAACCGACTTCATGGTTCTTCCAATGAAGGGTTGCGATTTGGTACTGGGAATATAGTGGCTACTTTCTTTAGGAGCCATTACTTGGAATTTTTAAATTCTCACTATGAAGTTCGAGCATGAGGGCCACGATTACATGCTTCAGCCCAGAGACAAACATATACTTACGGGTGGACAAATGTCCAAATGTTTATCTATGACCCCACTTGGTCCTTGTCCCATAGTACTAGCTACCGGACAACACACCAAACTGAAAATGACACCTGCATCTATTCAGACAGATTTGCAACAACTTTTAAGGGAATATAACGACGTGTTCCGAATGCCAGATGTACTCCCCCTGTTAGAACATAGGATCATAGAATACCCTTGCACGACGAGACAAAGGTGGTGAATGTGAGACCCTATAGGCATCTTACAATGCAGAAGACAGAAATTGAGAAGCTCATCAAGGAGATGTTGCAAGCTGGGATCATAAGAGATAGTAATAGTCATTTTTCCTCACCGGTTGTGATGGGTAAGAAAAAATACGAGAGTTGGCGTTTATGCGTAGACTACCACCATTTGAACCAAGTAACCACTAAGGCTCGATTTCTTATACCCATCATAGAAGAACTGCTAGATGAGCTTGGACAAGCTCTCTTTTTCTCCAAGTTAGACCTTTGATCGGGCTATCACCAATCCGAATGTATAAGGGAGACATTAGCAAAATAGCTTTTAAAACACATGAAGGGCATTATGAATTTTTGGTTATGCCCTTCAGCTTAACCAATGCACCTTCAACTTTCCAGGCAATGATGAATGCTATCTTCAAAGACTTACTAAGAAGGTCAGTCTTGGTATTTTTTGATGATATACTTGTCTATTCTAGCAGTTGGCCCAAACATATGATACATTTACGAGAGGTGTTACAGCTTTTGAGGAACAACCATTTGTTTGTTAAGCAAAGTAAATGTACATTTGGCACTCATCAAATAGAATATTTGGGGCATGTTATAACTGTAGGCGAGGTAACAAATGGATGTCGCAAAGGTGGAGGGAGTTTCAAATTGGCCTACTCCCAAATTAGTCAAAGAATTGAGGGGCTTCTTAGGCTTTTCGGGTTACTATAGAAGATTCGTAAGAAACTATGGAGTTATGGCACAATCGTTGACCAATTTGCTCAAGAAAAACTGTAATATACCGAAAATTTCTATCATTGATACAGTAAAATAAAGAAATAAAGAAATAAAAAGAGAAATTTTGAGCTCTATCAACAAAATCTATGTAGGAAGTGATTATGATGTATTAATCCAAGAAAGGCCTAAATCGTAAAAGTGAGAAAAGTTTTGTGGCCCAAGAGTAAATACTTAAAATTTAAGGGGTTAAAGTGTAAATATGGAAAAGTTAAAGGACCAATAGTGCAAATATTTTAAGGATGGAATAATCTAGAAACTAAGGAAAATGGATGAATTAGGACCAAATTGAATAGGAGAAAGAATTATGAGGGACTAAATCGCAATTTTACCAAATTAGGTGATGACTCAAGGATGGAATTTTAAAAGATCATGAAGGGCAAAATGGTCAATTAGAAAGAGAGAGAAATCTAGAAGGTAATGATGGTGTGATGATATTTTATAATTATTTAATAAGATAAATATTACTTTATTAATATTTTAATAAGATATTTTATTATTTTATTATTTTATTTAGTATATATATGTGTGTGTGTGTGTGGAAAAAAAAAAGAGAGAAGAAACCACCATCTTTCTCATGCACCAACGTGAAAAGAAGAGAGAAAAAAAAAAAAGAAAGTTTTGCTTCCTTTACAATTTGGTCCTTCCACCAAAAATTCACCATTTTCACCTAGAAATCAAAAGAATTTCCATAGCTACCGAAGGAGAAAAATGTTAAGGAGACTATGAGGAGTTAGAATATCAAGTTGGATTCAAGAAATAGAAGCTGGAGGAGAGAGAAAATGAAGTTAAAGTTTGGAAACAATAAAACAAGGTAAGAACATCAAGATTTCCATGTATTTTTAAGTTTAATATTATTAAAAAAGCATGTAAATGATGTTAATGTAGAGTTTTCTTATATATGATTCTATGTTCTTGATATGGTAGTGAAGAGAAAATAAGATAAAGTGATGGGAAATGGTGTAGAGAAAGAAAATAAGGGTGATATAAACTTAGTAATTAATATCTTGCACTAAAACAGTTTTGGACAGCAGCAGTAAGCTAAATTTGAAAAATCACCAAAAATGGTAGAAACTGAATAGGAGTTGAGTGAGATATGGAATTAAAGCTTGTTGAGTCTATTTTCATATAAAAGAAACAGAACAAGTAAATGAATTTTGTATTCTGAGATATTTATATTTTTGTGAGACTGGTTTAGAATGATTTCGGGATCCTCTGTTCTGACTTGGAAAAATCATTAAAAATTGTATAAAAATAATTATGGGACATAAGTTATATGGTTAGATTCTTTAATGAGTCTATTTTCAATAGAAGCAAACGTAAACATCATCCAAATCCTTTTTGAAGAGATAATTAGTTTTTAGTGAAGAAGGGTCAGAACTGTCAGATAGCAGAATAGGGGTGAATTTAAAGAATAAACTGTACTATTTGGCTAAACCAGAAAATTCTAAAAAAATTTTTGTCAGAATATATGTGAGTCTAGTTTTAGGGAAAATTTACGGATATTAATTTGGAGTTCTGTAGCTCAAGATATAAATAATTTAGTGACTATGACGCAGGTGGACAGCTTGAATGTTCACATATAAGTAAATAGTGAAATTATTGATAATGTTACTTATAAGCATATTATATAAATTAAGGATGTGGAATGGAGAGGAGGAGGAGGAAAATATGTATGAATATTCAGTTAGCATGGCTAATTTCTATGTTTTAGGCTCAGGGACTAAATTGAATAAAAGTAAAACTTTATGGGTAATTTTGTAAAAATGTTAGAAATGATCAAATTACATGAAATGGATTATTTTATTATTTAAATTGAAAATTTTAAATGAAAATTGTTAATTTAGTTCAAGATTGGGGGAAAACATGTTTTAAGGATTAAATTGAAAAGTGTTGAAATTATGGAAAATTTTGATATTTTATAGAATTTATGGAATGTTATTAATATGTATGATGATAACGGCTGGAAATAAGGATTAAATTGCAAGAATTTATTTTTCTGAGCCTAAGGGTAAAATCGTCATTAATTAAAAGTTTAGGGGTAAAATGGTAATTTTGCCTAGAGCACTAATTGAATGTATTAAAATATAGAATAAATGAAAAAAATGATCAAATTTATTTATAAAGACCCAAACGACTCAAATGTGAGACTCGAACGTGGAAAAGAAAATGTATTGGATTAATGAATTTATAAACACGAACAAGCAACGAGGTAAGTTCGTGTAACTTGAATTATATTCTTAAATGCTTGAAATGTATGTTATTGATGTGAATATGAATTGAATGTTCATTATATGAAAATTGATGAAACATTGATGTATTTGATAAAAAAGGGGAAGAAATCCCGGTTGAATGAAAGGAAAATTCGATGGATCTCTGAAAAAGAATTGACGGTAAAAAGGATCTAGCCCGGACGGGTGATCCTATCCTGATATAGCCCTCCCGAAGAATATGTGGAAAATGGATTTAGCCCGGACGGGTAATCCAAATTAGGGTCTGAATTTAGCCTGGACTGGTAATTCAGATCCAAGCTTATTAGAGTAATTGTCGTTGCAGGGGATTTAGCCTGGACTGGTAATCCCGACAATACTCTATGAGTTTATATTTCAGGGGATCTAGCCTGGACTGGTAATCCCACTGTAAAGATGAGGTTCGCGGGAGTTTGCTGGTGGCTCTCCCGAAGAATACATGTGTATAGGCCCTTCCAAAGAATACATGGGAGCTGAGGTTCGCGGAAGTGTGCCAAGAATTGAGGTTCGCGGGAGAGTGAGGTTCGCGGGAGTGTGCTTACTGAAATGAAATGTGTAAGACCATGGTTGATAGATACCATGGCAACAAATTGAGAAAATGAATAAGACCATGGTTGAAAGATACCATGGCAATGAATAAGACCATGGTTGAAAGATACCATGGCAATGAATAAGACAATGGTTGAAAGATACCATGGCAACACATGCATATGAATTGACGGACCCGGAATTGTACACTAAAAGTGTACTCCTGTATGAATTGACGGTTAATGAGATTGTACACCAGGAGTGTACTATTGGATATCCATCGAAATTCCGAGAAATTCAACGGGATAAATATAGAAGATGGTAAACACATAGCTAAAAAGGGTAAATGTGAATTGATGGATTACGGATTTGCATATTTTAAGTATACTATATGATTTTAACTATCGATATTCTGATAAATTCAGTAGGTAAGAATCCTGACCAGAAAAGGAAATATGCATATAAAAAGATTTGTACATATATTCCTGAAGTACATGAAAAAAATGACAGTGATACTGGATATATGGAAATATAAGATGATGATATTTGTACATGGAATTTATTGATGAATATATGCATCCATGATTATAGATTCGTATACTTTAATAATATTAATTGTATGACGATAAAATTTCGAATGACTTAATGAATAAAGGCCTTACATGGAAATAATTTGAGCACGAAACAATAATCACGAAATTGAACTTGAAATACACGAAAATGATATTTATTCGATATTTTAAAAATATGACATGGAAAATACATGTATATGAAACTTACCTGATAATTATGCATGTTCAAGATTATGAATTGTCCTGGAATAAATATATACAAAATCCATGAAAACAATGATACATGAAATTTTGGTATAATGAATGATTTATGTTTTTGAAGAAATGGCAAGAGAATAATATGTATCATATTATATGAATATGTGGCTATCTTTAATATGCTGATACATGGAAATTGGGTAAGCCGTAATAAGTAATAATCTCAAGTCTGATATGTTGATACAATGAGTTTATCGATTCTAAAATTATATGAAATATATTCAAGTATACTAATAACTGTTGTTGTTGACACTTAGACAAGTGCCAAGCTATTGGTTAAATGGTAATATGTTTATTATTTGATACATCGAAAGGGTAAATGATCAAATGAAAATATACATGTGTTTATGGAAGAGTGGTAAAATTTAAGTTGTACAATTTCTTATAAAATAAGTTATCATGTGATAAACAAAAAAAAAAGTTCTATAAACTCCGGTAATACCTCGTGACCCTATTCCAATGATGGATACGGGTTGGGGTGTTACAAAAACATTCCCTAGAATTGGACCAACAATAAACAAGCTACCTTTGAAATGTTAAAGCAATCAGTATGTCAAGCACCAATGCTATGCCTTCCTAACTTTAATGAAGAATTTTGCATTGATACAGATGCATGTGGTTAAGGGGTTGGGGCCGTGTTACACGAAAAAGAGAGACCAGTGGCATTTTTTAGCAAAGGACTAGGAGTAAAACATCAAGCACTTTCCATCTATAATAAAGAAATGCTTGCGGTTTTCATGGCAGTGAAGAAATGGCACGCCTATGTGGTTGGGAGAAGGTTTCAAATCAGGACCACTCACCAAAGTTTGAAATTTTTAGCTGATCGACAAGTCATTACTCCATTCCAGCAAAAATGGGTTGTTAAAATGCTCAGTTATGACTATTACATCACTTATTAGAAGGGTGTTCAAAATTTTGTAGCGTGTTCGATGGATAACTGCTTCAATGTATGGGGAGTACTTCATGGTCAGAATTATAGAAGAGAGTGGTAGAATCTGTCTTAGCTGACCCCAAGCTGCACCAAGTATGCATGGAGCTTCAAGAGGACCATCAAAGGCATCCAAAATATTCGTGGAATGGGCAGGTACTAAGGAAGAAAGGGAAGGCAGTTTTAGGGAACAACATAAACATCAGGAGGGAGCTGTTCAAATGTTTCCACTATAGCCCATTGGGAGGTCACTCGGGGGCACAGGCTACCAAAGTACGAATATCCGACCAAGTATACTGGAAGGGCCTAGCCAAGGTTATACGAAAATGGGTCTGAGAGAGTCATGTTTGTCAATGGTGCAAGGCAGACCTAGCTCCCTCCCCTGGTCTCCTACAGCCTCTACCCATCTCCGATCGAGCTTGGGAGTCTATCAGCATGGATTTTATAGAAGGTTTTCCTGTCTCCCGCAACAAAAACATCATCTTAGTGGTAGTTGACAGACTCACAAAATATGGGCATTTCTTACCCCTCTCACACCCTTTTACAGCCATCACTGTGGCCCAATAGTACTTGACACACGTTTACAAGCTGCACGGTATTCCTAAAACAATCGTATCAAATCAAGACAAGATTTTTGTGAGTAATTTCTACCAAAAACTATTCAAAAGGCTAGGAGCTAACATAACACCCCTAACCCGTATCCGTTACTGGACTAGGGTTAAGAGGCATTACCGGACATTTTATAACACAATCAAACCTTTCACTTACATTACACATACACATCATCATATCACATTCCCTTATAATCATATAGTCCCTTCAGAAGGTTTACGAGACCTTTAATATACTTTAGAAAAGGTTCGAGACTAATCCGATCACATATAAAATTTTTCAAAACTTAACAATTTTTCTAAGTTACAGAGGTCACATGCCCGTATGAACAAGCCGTGTGGCTCACATGGCATTAGACATGCCCGTGTGTCTAAGCCGTGGCAAAATAGGGCATACATACTGACTTAACCACACGGCCTTAAGACACACCTGTGTGCCAGGCCATGTGAAAATTAGGGAGGTTACTAACTTGCTCACACGGCCAGTCACACGCCCATGTGTCCAGCCCGTGTGGCTATTCAAAATGGCCTCACACGCCCGTATCTGGACCGTGTGCTCGGCCGTGTCAAACCTGTAGGGTATACTGACTTGGCCACATGGCCTACCATACGCCAGTGTGTGAGGCCATGTAGAGCATCCAAATTCAATTCGAATTGGCCTTCGAGCAACATGGCAGAGAGACACGCCCGTGTCCCTACCCATGTGGGCAAAAATAGGCCATTTGCAAGGTCATAATGCCACCCATTTTGGGTCATCCCTACAAGCACCAAATGACACATATTTCATAACCAAATTGCAGCCAAAACAATACCAAAACATGCACAATTCATGCCATAAGATCACCAATCAATTCCATACTCATTTTTAACTCAAAGTACACCAATTTCATGTACCTAAATCATACCAAAACCACATACTACATACCTCATTATAAACCATTACAAAACATATCAAATCCATACCATTTTAACCATGAAATATACCAAATCAACTTCACAACAAACTCACCAAAATAACCATTCCACTAGGCCATATATGAACACATTATAAACATCATATTTCATCACATATCATATACCAAGACAAGTTCAATATCATCATCATTCTTAAGCCACTTCTCATGGCAAGATTCACAATTTAAACATACCACAACTTCACTAGCCTATACATGTCATACATTAATATTTACAACATCAAAAGTACCAAAATATTGTTCGATAGCGTGACGACGATACTTGATGATCCCCGAGCTCACAATAGCTTCGATAGTCTATAAAATAATGAAAACACACACAAAGTAAGCTTTCAAAAGCTTAGTTAGCTATATACAAATAAACTTGATACATATAAAACTATTATAAGCCAATTTATCCATGGAAACCATAGCAAATCACATATACAAGCTTCATAATTCATATTTAATTTACTTGTTATCAAATCACTTGCATATAACATATCTTTTCTCATATAGATCACATATCATCAATTATAAGCATACTCACCTTTCATTCTCAAATAACATATACATTTCATACGTACCTGGATCGGATACACATTCACATATTTATCTATTTCTCGATATTGCTCATTGAACCGTTCGGAATCAACAAGGATACTCTGCTAGCTCGTAAAACTCATACAATGCCTTATCCCGGATATGGTCTTACATGTTATCAAATATCGATGCCTCTGTCCCAGACAGGGTCTTACACGAAATCATATACAATGCCAATGTCCCAGACATGGTCTTACATGTAATCTCTAATCGATGCTAACATCCCAAACGTGGTCTTATACGATATCACATCTCGAAATTCTATGTCATGACATATGCATCCTATACTATTCCTATGGTTCGTACAAGGCTTTCGAATATCTCAACTCTGTCGATACTTTCACATTTTTGAACATTAAGCATTTATAGCATTTCAATATCAACTGAACATATATAATTCACATAAAACACGTTTATTTGCATATGAACTTACCTCGTATGAAAACGAACGGATAAGAACGACTATTCGACCACTTTCGACTTCTCCCGATCTAATTTCGTTTTCTTTCGTTATTGATCTATATGAATTCAAATTTGACTATTTAATTACACATTTCAGTCAATTCAATCAACAAACATATAATTTGGCCTTTTTACACAATAGCCCCTATAATTTCACATTTTTCTCAATTTAGTCCTTATTGCATAAAATCACAAATTACACAAAATCTCACAAAACCCATGCTTAGCCGAATTTTTCCTAAGTCCCTAGTAGCCCATAACTTTTATTTATTTCACATTTTAACCCCATATTTTGTACATTTTACAATTTAATCCATAATAGGTATTTTTACTCAAAATCACTTAATAATGTAACACACTTTACCCGTATCCAATACCGGAATAAGGTATGAGGTATTAACGTACTAAAACTTATGTAAACCTTCGACTTAAACTTGAGAAAATGTGTCCCAATTAAAAACTTTTCCTATCATTGTCCTACGAGCCTTCTTATGGGCCTACGAGACCTAAATCATGGTTTAGAATTATCCTGGGGACATTTTGTGCACTTGAGAAAATTTCTTCAAAAACTAGCAAAAATAGGGCACACGCCCATGTGACCTCTAAACATGGTTGTGTTAATGGCCCGTACACGCAACACGACCTAGGCACGCTAGGGACACACCTGTGCCCTATGCCCGTGTGGATTTAATTTCTAACACCAACCTACAGGGGTTTTCACACGGTTTAGTGCACGCCCGTGTGCCCAGCCCGTGTCCCTCACACGGCCATGACACACTCGTCTCGCGGCCCGTGTACAACAACCTGAACATTCTATTTCTGACGTCATCATTCACACGGCCGTAGCACACGCTTGTGTGCTGGCCATGTCCTCCACACGGTTGAGACACACAGCCGTGTCTCATGCCCGTGGAAGAACCTGGTGGCATTTAATACTATCCATGTAAGGTGGAAGGGACATACAGTCGAGCCAGACGCCCCTGTGCAACCCATGTGGATAATATAAGGCTATTTACCAAGCCCTTAACCATCCCGAAACACATACAAACAAAACCCCAATCTACATACATCATAGTATAGCACCAATACACATCTAAATGTCCCTAAATGGGTTCTCAAATATCAACCAATTCAAGTCCAAAATACAAGCATAACTACTAAGTAACTTTGCACAAATTCCAAGCAAATTCATCTCATTCCATTAAGCAACTAGAATAGATTTATGCCAATTCCAAAGGCCATTTACAAAATTAAACGTATAAGTATAAATGGCTAATACAATTAGCTAACTAACATGAATAGTGCAACAAAATGACTAAAGGCCTATACATGCCATATTCAAATTGATTAACATAACTGTACCAAAATGAAGATCTTGATAGTGTGATTTCGAGCTTCGACTAAAAACGATCCCCTAGCTAAAATGAAAAATCTACATGAAGAGGGAAAATGAGGGAGTAAGCACAATTTGCTTAGTAAGTTGCATGAAATGAATGTAGCAATTATAAACAATAACACATAAGTAAACTTTAAGGCATTTGATACTTCATCTAATATCTTACTCAATAATGTGACTTACTCATTTCCAAAACTTACTTAATCTCGTATCTTACTCATTCTCATGGTCACTCAGTCTCGTACTTTACATTATCATTCTCTCATAACTATATTCAAGTAAACCTGTAAAACTCATCCAAGACTTTAGTCTTTATCACATAATTGAATCAACTTGAATACTTTCTCTATTAATATACTTAGAATATCGATGGATAACCGTAATGCCATTCTCTTGCTAGGACGCCAAAGCCATATCCCAGATATGGTCTTACATGGGATCTCCAACTGATGCCAAAGTCATATCCCAAATATGGTCTTACACGGGATCTCATAGGATGCCGATGCCATGTCCCGGACATGATCTTATACGGGATCCCTCTGAGATGCCCATGCCATGTCCCAGACATGGTCTTATAGGGGATCTATGTCTCATTTTGGTGCCGATGCCATGTCAAATTGATTCATACAACTTACCTCGATTTTAAAATATGATGAGTGTTCGGTTTAGTCTACCACTTTACCATTTCCCTTGTTTTGGTTCGAGCTTCTAGTTTATTGATCTATAATGAATAGAATTCAATAATTAACTCATCAAATTACTAATAACGACCCTACATTCACAATTTGACAATTTGACCATTTTGCCCTAGACTTCAGCAAAATGACCATTTTGCCCTTATGCTTAGAAATAGATTTTTATCAAATTCTTCATTTATCATGCCTATCTAACCCCTTACATGCATATGACAACTTCAAATAACTATTATCCAAACATTTAACAAAACAATTCATTCTCTTTCAAACAAGTCCTATTTAGGTGTTGTCTATGAACACCCATTTCTAAAATTTGTTTATTAAGCATCCTACATTCATTATCTTTCATAAAACCCTAACAAATAAGACCTATCATTTCATGGAATTAAACTTCAAACCAAAATGCTTAATACATCCCTCAATAAGAAGCTTATGTCATAAGGGTCTCAAATATGTAAAAATTTTAAAGAGAGGCCATGGAAATCACTAACTATTAAGAGGAATAGCTTGGATGAAATTTTTTGCATTCAAAAACCCCCAAGAGCTGATATTTTCGGTGAATAACGAGAAGAAGAAAGAAGAAGATGAAGGCCTAGGCAATAGGTTACTATTTTATGATTTAAGTCACCTAATGCCCATACTTTGACTTTTCCTACCCCAAATGATTCCTATGGCCGGCCAAGCTAGCCAAAAGGGAAATATTTGCCCAATAAAACCCTCAAAAATTAATTCTCTAATTATTTAACTCATTTCACTATTAATCTACAACTTTTACACTTTATTCGATTTAGTCCCTTTTTGCGATTAAGCCTTCTATCGCATAAATTAACTTACCTAAACTTTCCTACATTTTCATAAAAATATTATAACACATAAAATAAAACCAAATTAAATTTTGTCTAATACTATTTCATACTTAACCCTTCCAAATTTCATAACTTGCAATTTAGCCCTCAAAGGTACTTTGATCCCTAATTCATAAAATTTCCTTCATGGAAAATTCTCAATATCATGCAAACATACCATAAGCTCAAAAACAATCATGGAATAAAATTTTCAACTTCGAATTTGTGGTCTCGAAACCACTGTTCTGAATAGGCCCTAATTCGGGCTGTTACAAATAAAACATAAATATATATCATCAAACTTCCATATTTCATCATTTAACATCACAAAACTTATGAATTCATCAATGGCATATCACAAAATCATTATAAATTTCAGAAATTAGGACATGGGCTTGCTAGTATATTAAGCAATAATCTCAGAAAAGTAGAAATTATCAAAAACCAAGCAAAACTCATACCTTAATTAAGCTAGATGTTGGCTGAACCCTAGCAAGCTCTCTTTCACTTTTTTTTTTTCAATTTTTGGCAAAACAAGATGATAATGCATGAATTTTCATTTTTTTAATTAATCTATAATTATTTAACTAATTACTAAATTAGCTTTTTTAATATCATTTAAATTCCACTAATATAAGCTCATTTTTGTCCATCCATTAACCACATGGTTTAATAACAACATAAGGACCTTTCATTCAATAAATCATAGCAATTAAACACTTTTAACTTATAGCATGCCACTTTTATATTTTACGCAATTTAGTCCTTTTTCTCAAATTGAGCTATTAAACGATAAAATTAAATTACAAAACTTTCACACATAAAAAATATCATGCTATAAACACCAAAAATAATATTTAAAATATTTTTTGACCTCGGATATGTGGTTCCGAAACTACTGTTCTGACTAGGGTTTAAACCGGGCTGTTACAGCTAAACTAAGTTTATCAACAACATACCATCCACAAATAGATGGACAAACTAAAGTTTTGAACCGATGTCTAGAAGGTTATCTAAGATGCATGGTTGGTGAATATCCTAAGGAGTGGGTGCAATAGTTACCTTTAGCTGAATAGTGGTACAACACCACACACCACTCAGCAATCCACACCACTCCGTACGAGGCCCTTTATGGTCAAGCTCCACCCCTACACTTGCCTTATCTAGCTGGCTCTTCCCATGTAGCTATAATAGATCAAAGCTTGCAAAACATGGAAGCTATGAGGAAGCTTCTTCACTTTCATTTAAAAAGAGATCAAGAGAGAATAAGACAGATCGCCAACAAGAAGAGATCTGATCAGAGTTTTGAAGTAGTGGATTGGTTATACTTAAGGTTGCAGCCATATTGACAACACTCACTCAGAAAGTTGCAGAATCACAAGCTCTCCCCTAAATACTTTGGACATTTCCCTATAGAGGCCAAAGTGGGTCAAGTTGCTTACAAGTTAACCTTGCCAGTAGGATCAAGAATTCACCCTACATTCCATGTTTCCCAGCTTAAAAAGCACATTGGTAAGACACTAACCTCATCTATGCTACCCGTAGTGGGGACTGATGGCGCCATTGATAAGGAACTAGTGAGAGTATTAAATAGAAGGATGGTCGAGAAGGGAAATCAGGCTGCGACAGAAGTGCTGGTTGAATGGTTTAACACCTATCCGAAAGACTCAACATGGGAGAACCTACAAAAATTACAAAAGAGGTACCCTACTTTTTATCCTTGAGGATAAGGATTCTATTCGAGAAAGGAGTAACTGATACAGACCAAATAGAAGCTCACGAGTTCAATTCTGTTATTTTTTGTTTGTTTTTAATTTCTAATTGTCTTGTTGTTAAACGTTGCATTTAATTTAAATTTTAACGGTAAGTTTTTTCTTTACTTGGGACAGTTGTTTATCTGTTTTGGCTATACTCTTTTAACCTCCTATGACAAGAATGAGGGTATTATGAAAAACGTGAACCATTTTTCCTCTGTTGGTTTTCTCCTCTCAATTTTTTCTTCTCATTTTTTTATTCTCCTTCTTTATCTTCCTCCCTCACCTTCGATTTCTTCACTCAAATCTTCGACAATATCATCATCCCAAATTGTCAATGTAAATAATTTTCTTTTCCATGGTATTCCCCAAACAAATTCCCAAGACTCTAAAATTCACTTAAGGAAACATTTTGAGAAGAGAAAAAAAAGTCAAAACTAAAAAAAAAATTCTTTGTTTATTGATATTATAGAAAGGTATGATTGATTGAAACATTCATAGGAAATTATTATTTTAATACGAACAACTTTATTTATCTATTAAATTTTTAGTTTCTTTTGCTCAAATCAATTGTTCTTTTCTTATTCTCCTCTATCTTCTTTTTCTAGAATCTTTTAATATGTAAATATGCTCAACCAGCGGTTAAATCGAGTCAAATTGATTAAATAAAAAATTAGTAGTTTGATCGATTTAACTATTGATCTGATTATAAAATTGTTGTTTTTAACCTTTAAACTTTGTTTCCTACTTGTGGATAGACCTGCTCATGGGCTGGGCTACCCGGCCCGGCCCGAAGGGCCGCCCGAAATGTGGGAGGGTTTGGGCAAAAATATAGGCCCGAAAAATGGGCTTGGGCAAAAAAAATGAGGCCCATTTAAAAAATAGGCCAGGCCTTGGGTAAGGTATTTTTGGCCTGGGCCCAGCCCGGCCCGAATTCACTAAATGACAAAAAAAATTGCTTTTTTTTTTTTATTTTTGAATGTTATTTTCTTTATGTTTTCACCCTATTTTACTACCATATTACTATTATGTTGCTATTATTTTGTTGTTATTGTTTGGATATTGTATAAAACTTATTTTATTGTTAATTTTATTATTATTTTAAAGGTATTTGTTAATTTGTTATTATTTTAGAGGTATTTGCTTATTAAATTGCATCTATCTTAGTGTTATTTAAGTCTGCATATTTTTTAAAATTTATTTTCAATTTGTTGGGAAATAAACGATAAATTATACATATTTTTACCTCATGTTTAGCCTATATTTTGGATGAATTAACATTAGATTTGTGAGAATTGGTGCTCTTAATCCTTCTATTTCATGTCTTATACTCAGGAGAGCATAGGGAAGAGAAAAGAACGAGAAACAAGCCAAAACGGAGAACATGGGCCAAAATGAGAAAACGACACGGCCTAGGGATTCAACACACGGTCGTGGCACACGGCCGTGCCACACAAGGTCCAACACGGCCCAGCCCCGACAAGCACGGCTAGGCTACATGACCGTGCCACCCTTAACAGGCCCACACGGCCTCTTGTCGAAACCACACGGGCGTGGCACACGGGCTTGTCCCTATCGTGAGGAAGTTCAATTCTACTCGAAAAAGGATACTTAGGGGCTAAGAAAGCCATTATAAACTCTATATAAAAACCCTAGGAGGCAACTTCAAGGGTGCGCTTATTTCCCGCTAAGGGAATACTCTTTTCTCTCAAGAAAGAACGAAAGCAAGGGATTACTCCAAGGGAAGCCGATTGATTCATCCCAGAAGCCAGAATTTTACATCAAGACAGAGGATCTCCCTAAATTCCTTCAGGGGTTTTTGGGTTCTTTATGTTTTGTTATCTTAATTCTTCTGAGATGTTTTCTGTCTTTATTATGAACTAAACCCCTCAAATACTTGAGAGGGATGAAACCTAAGACAGATCTTGTTATTATTTATTCTTAAATTATTTAATAAATACTTAAATTGTTCTTAACTATGCGTTCTTCATTCTTGATTTAATAATCCTAGGTATTACTTCAAGAAACTGATATGCTTAGGCAGAGGAGCAAAAGTCCCTGTTTAAGAGTAGATCTACCATAATTAAGCGGAGTTGCATGCAACCCTAGACATAGGGCGACATAAATCTGTCGGATTAGGGTCAAACCTAATAGGGGGATCCATAGATCGACTTAATGCAACCTAGGGGTGCTAATTAATAAGAAAACTTTAATTAACCACCTAAGATTAGTTGTTCTTATCCTCGAAAGAGGTATTAACATAAGTTAGGATCTCTACGGATCAAGTCAAGTAAAGACATCATCTAGTCCAAAAAATTAATAACAAGTGAAGTCTAGGTGGATTCTCCCTTAAGTATTGCTCATATCAATCAGCTTTTCCCTAAAGTTTTCCCCAATTTACTTTTTGTGCACTTTTAGTTAGTTTTAGAATTAGTTTCAATCAATCCTCTTTTATTTTTAGGCTAGATAATAGAAAGGAAGTAAGTATTAGTACTTTTGGTTCCCTTGGGTACGATAACTCGGTCTTGCCGCTAAACTATACTACTGTTCGATAGGTGCGCTTGCCTTTAATATCGTGATATTAGTTAGTTTTGGTGTGATCAGTTTTTATAAATTTTATTACTTAATATCGCGAGCATATCAATAAATAATACTGATATTTTTTAGATGCTACTATTTCAAAATGCTTCAATATTGGATGCTATTTATAATGGTAATTTTTTATTTTAATTTTAATTTTAATTAATAGAATTATAATAGTAATTAAATGATGATAAATTTAAAATAATATCTAATAATTATTATACTCAATTATGTAATTCAAACAAATAAATATAAAAATTATTGAATGCAATTTATAGTGATAAATATTAATATTAATTTATATATAATTGTCACGCAAATTAGATTCTAATTAATTAATTAATGTATTCAATTGTATAGTTTAAATGAATAAAAATTTTATTAAAATTAAAAAAACTAGTTATTAGTTTAATGTCAGTTTAGTGATATAGTGAACAATAAAGTGTATTTTTATCGATTCAAAAGTTTTTCTAATAGATTACAATCATAGATTATGGAGTTTACAATGGCGGAGCCACATTGAGGCCCATGGGGTCATGGCCCCCCAAAGTTTAAATTTTTTTAATTTAGTCCTATGTAAATTTATACTACGACCCTCCTAAAAATATAAGTAGGTCCCCCCAAGTTTTAAGATTTTTAAAATTTTCCCCTTTGTATATATATTATAGCCCTCCTAAAAATATAAGTAGGCCCTTCCAATATTTTTAGGGTTAAAAATAATATTAAAAAATTTATTCTTGATAAAAATAAAGAAAAAATCTTGTTGAAGAAGCTAAATTACTCATGATGACTTTTGAATAATATTTTTTAAAATAATAATAAATTAATGTTTATTTAATAGTTTATTTAACATAATAATATTTTATAAGTAATATAATAATATATATATATATAAAAAGAAAAGAAAAGATGAAGATATTTTTATCATCTTTCTTCTTCATATTGGTGCTTATCAAGAAAAGAAAAAAAAAAAACTTATTTATCATTTTTCCTCCAAATTTGAAGCATAAGGTATGTTTTTCTTCAAACTTTTCATAGATTTTGAATATTTGAAACTTGTTTTACATATATGTACCAATAGTTTTTTTTGTTTTATCAAGTATATTAAAAGTTGTCATTAAAGGATATTGATGGAACTTGGAAGCTTATAAAGTTAAGTGAAAAGTGTATGTTTTTTATAGAAAATAATTAGGAGGCAGTTTCTAACCTGTTAGAAGTGTAAAAATGAAACAAAAATAGTTAGATAATGTTATAGTAAATTTCGGCCAAAGTGAAGGGGAGGAAGAACACTTTATTCACTTTGTTTAAAATTATATCAAATGATAGCTTGTGAAGTAATGAGCATTCCTATAAAAACAGAATAAAAAATAGTTAATCGAGTCAAATGATAGTTATTTCATCTTAATTACTGTTTCTTTTGAATATATTTTTTATTTGTTTAAATCGATTGTTATATTAGAATATTACTTTTAAATTGATTATTTATATGTTTAAATCAACTGTTATATAACACTTCTAATTTTAGCTTGCCTCTTTCTCCAAGATTAATTTAAAAAATGTTAAGTTACTTATATATAAAATTATTAAAATTTTAAACTACTATTTCGAGTTAGACTAGATTTAAATAAACATAAAATGTATTAATATTTTGGCAAAAAATGAAATTGATTAAGGGAGAGATTGAGAAAATGAAAAAATATTTTGAAAGACAGAAAATACAATTTTATCGTGATTTTAGGTTTTTTTTGGTAACAATGCCAGCCTTCCATCACAGAATTATTACATCAATTTTTTTTATCTAATTGTTCAAAAAGAAAGAACCTAGCCGTCATTCGATCTGCATTAGTTTACCAAACCAAGTGAACCATTCTTCGTACGCCACCTATCTTCCATTTTAGCCACGTGCAATCTTACCGGAACAAGCCGGTATGCCCTACTTGCTATCCCCGGTCAACTAAACATTCCATTCTTCAAAATCTCATCTACCTTCATTCAACCACATCTTCGTCAACCACCTGTCACTTCCGGTAACCCACCTCCCCTCCTTGCCTTTTCTAAGGTTTCAGTTTCAGGGACTCATTTGTAAACACACACACACACAAAATATATTTATACGTATTCTACGGGAAGCTCTGTTTGTGCGAAGCATCGTTATTTCCGTTTTTAGGAATTTCAACTCCTCGGGAAAAGTTCCCCCAAACACTTCAAAAATTTCCCTTTTAGGGTTTCAATGGATTTATTTCATACTAAATCGGGTCTGTCCCTGGGTTTTACTAAATACTCCATTGCGGATGATCCGATTTCGCTTCAAATGGACACCACCTTTCGCTTCTCCGTCTCACCCGTTCCGTTACAGTTGTTCGAGGGAAAAGACGACGGCCACCGTGACAATCGCATCGAAAGTGATGAAGAAATTAGGATTTGGGGGCGGTCTATGTGTGTGAAAAGACAAAGGGATCCTAAACCTCTTCCAAATCCTTGTAAACGGTTTGCTCCCGACCCCGGTCTGGACCAAAGACGAGCCGCGGTCAGGTCGTGGGGAAACCAACGGCTACAAGAGGCCGATCCTGAATTGAGTGAGATCATGAACAAGGAAAAGCAGAGGCAATTCTTAGGAATTGAGCTTATTGCTTCTGAAAATTTTGTGTGCCGAGCTGTGATGGAAGCTTTGGGAAGCCATTTGACAAACAAATACTCCGAAGGAATGCCTGGAGCGAGGTACTACACGGGCAATCATTTTATTGATCAAATTGAAAGCCTATGTCAAGATCGTGCATTGGCAGCTTTTAATCTTGATTCCGACAAATGGGGAGTCAATGTGCAGCCTTATTCGTGTACTTCTGCAAATTTCGCCGTTTATACGGGACTTTTGTTGCCTGGTGATCGGATGATGGGATTGGATTCGCCCTCTGGAGGGCATATGAGCCATGGATGGTATATGCCGGGTGGGAAGAAGGTGTCTGCTGCGTCGATATTCTTTGAGAGTTTTCCTTACAAGGTGAATCCTCAAACAGGGTTTATTGATTATAATAAGCTTGAGGAAAAGGCGCTTGATTATCGGCCCAAGATTCTAATTTGTGGTGGGAGTTCCTATCCCAGGGAGTGGGATTATGCAAGGTTTAGGCAAATTGCAGATAGATGTGGAGCTGTTTTGATGTGTGATATGGCTCATATTAGTGGTCTTGTGGCAGCCAAGGTTTGAAAATTTTCTTGTTTAAATTACTTATTGGTTTGATGTTTTGATTGTAGTTCAAAGGTTCTTTTCCTCGAGTTAAGGTTTCTTGCAATTTGTTTGGTGGATAGGCTTGAGGTAAATTACTTAACTAGTCTAGAAAAAGTATTAATCACTTAGATACCACTGGGATTAACTTACAAGCAGCATTGCTGTTGGTAAACATCAAGTTATGTACTAGTGTTACTGTTTGCCTGTCAAATATGCTTGTGATTCACACAGCCCAACCTTCGATCCCATGCAGACCGAACCATACATGCTCAGATTTACATTTAACAAAGACCTGAAAGAAAAGGCACATTACTTGCATTCTGGAGAGAAAGCTTGAGCTTATTTAGCAGAAACCAAATCCTGTCAGCCTGTGAATTCGTATATCCAAACAACATAACTTATTGAAGTTGAACCAAGGGTAAACCTATCTATTAGATTTTTTGAGATGAACTGATTTATCATATACTATTATGAACTGTGAACTGTCTGACTTTATGGATCTTCTAAAATTTTCTTTGTTTTCTTTTCCGTTCCTAAAACCTTTTGAGTTTATTAGAATTGGTAATATGTCAATGTAAACACATATGCATTGGTTTATATACGAATAAATGTAAATGGATCTCATCCTTTGTACCTTTGTACTTGTTAGTCATGGCAATGTGATGTTTCATTCCTTTTGGTCGGATGAGTCTAATTTTTTCAGAAAAAAGGAGATTTTTGGAAGACATGTAAGGATAGGATTTATATTTTGACTGTTACAGTGATGGTAAAGCATATGAATTTCATAGTTTCCAGTTTCCCTTATGCTAAATACATTTAGGAGAGCTCTATTTGTTTGAATACTTCGCTGTTGCTAGCTCAACCGTGATATATATGAAATTCAAAGTTATACAATTTACAAACTGTTGATTTTTTTACAGGGTGTTTTTCCTCTCAAAGTTCATAAATCTAGTTTGTTAGAGTTATTTATGTACAAATTAACAGGAACAATTGTGTGACTTTCAGGCTTGAACTGTTAGAAATGTGTGCTAAGTTATTGTTTGAGTTGTCTCCTCACACCCCAAAAAGAAAATAAAATCCATTCGATATGCCTCGGCCCTTGTAAGAATAGAATAGCTTCAACTTATAATGGCTCTTCATGTTGGTGAATCTTTCAGTATTTGTTTTTTAATGCAAGGCAATTTTGTGTTCTTCTTTCTCCATACTGGCATGTTCACCCTTGTACATTACAGGAATGTGCCAGTCCATTTGTCTACTGTGATATTGTCACTTCAACAACACACAAAAGTCTACGGGGCCCAAGGGGAGGTATAATCTTTTATAGGAGGGGCGCAAAATCAAGAAAGCAAGGCATGTGTCTCAGTAATGGTGATTGTACTGACCAGCTTGATTTTGAGGAAAAGATAAATTTTGCTGTCCATGCATCATTACAAGGAGGACCTCATAACAATCACATTGCTGCTCTTGCCATAGCATTGAAGCAAGTGACTACACCAGAGTACAAAGCCTATATGCAACAGGTGAAGAAAAATGCTCAGGCTTTGGCATCTGCGCTACTGAAAAGAAAATGCAAGTTGGTTACCGGAGGGACTGACAACCATTTGTTGCTGTGGGATCTCACTACACTAGGCTTAACAGGTGCCTGCTCAAAATCACAAATTTTGTTTCTTTACGTGCTGTGCTAACACCTGAAATTTTCTTTTGGCTTGAATTAAGTTATTCTTTCTTGTAATTTCATTTGATTATGTTAAAAAAATCACATATTCACTTTGTTTCCAATTTTTCATCCAGAACTTCTTAACGGCTTTTTAAACCTTCTTTTTCCCCTTCTTTCCAGGCAGCCTCTGTTTGCATTTCGAAGTTATCTTCCCTTGTTGCAAAATGTGGCATTGATTTATCAAAAACCCCTTGTAAAGACCGAACTCTAGTTTGTTACCATTTTATTCTTGACTCCCCCCCCCCCCCACCCCAAATTATGCATGGCTATATTTTAGAAGGGGAAAGCATACAACAAAGTGTTTTTCTTTTCCCATTTAACGAGTATAAGTTAATTCTTGTGAATCAAATCTAGAAAGCCAATAATTAAATATAATTAAAGATTCTATGTAGTGAAAATAGAAGGTGATACTTAAGTTTAAAGGCTGTCAATTTTCCGGCGAATCATAAGAGAAGTGAGCCGGTTGCTTGTCAACTGTATTTGCTATAAGTTTCTTTTCTGTCTACATCTCACCATCCCATCTGTTTGACTAGCTAAAAAGTAATTTATTACTCTAAGAAGCAACCTATATGTTCAATTGTTCATATGCATGGAGCATTTCCTGCATACTAAGACATGCTTTCTTAGACTATTCCTTCCATAATTAACACTTTCCATATTCTGTTTTCCAGGCAAATGCTATGAGAAAGTTTGTGAGATGTGCCACATCACTCTGAATAAAACTACTATATTTGGTGACAATGGTGCTATTTCTCCCGGAGGAGTGAGAATTGGTAAGCAGTATTCTTGTATTTAATGTTGAAGAAATTTCTATTTCGTTCTGATAGCTTCACAGAACAGTAGTTATGCTCTATTTCCTTCAGGCAAAGCACATTTTTTTTTTGGTTTGTTTGCAGTTTTTTTTTCTTTTTTTTTTTTTCTTTTTGGGACATGATATCATTCAAGTGAACCAATTCATAGCACAATGTGCTGGACTTCCATTAATCAATTCTTTCAAATGCACTAATATGTTCTATATACCCTAATAACATATTTAAGATTGTCTAATTCGTGTAGTATTTGGAGTGGTATCATACCAACTGAGGTTATGTGAATATTCAAAGGTGTTGAAAGAGACATAGTGTTTATGGTTTGTTCTTCTTGTCGGCTAACTAGCATTGGTTTTATTGGGGACTAAGACATTTTTTAGAACCATATGATCATGACTTTGTGTTAATGACTAGTTCTTAAAATACCAAAAAGAGCATAAGCAAATTCACAAGAGGTTCCTAGTGTATTAAATATGGATGTTTTATACTTTTATTTAACCCACTATATCATGAATTTAGTTCATTTATAGTGATCCTCCGACTATGTTCTTCTATTTTAATGTTATCAATGTGCTGGCTTACAGTCTGTCTTGCTCCATTAATGTCTTAATTACCTAATTTTCTCTCAGGTACGCCTGCTATGACATCAAGAGGTTGTTTAGAGTCTGATTTTGAGACAATTGCAGACTTTCTCTGTACAGCAGCTGAAATTACGAGTTGTGTGCAGAGGGATCATGGAAAATTGCAGAAAGAGTTTCTCAAGGGTCTTCACAATAATAAAGATGTTATTGATCTCCGGATTCGTGTAGAGGCATTTGCTGCCCAGTTTGCAATGCCTGGATTTGATTCTTGAAGATTTATAAGATGGCCTGCCTGCTACTTGGCATACCCTCAATTTTTATCTGGTAATCAAAAGTTATTTTGCATATCCATGTGTTTCCCATTGAACTTGTGTGTAAAATAAAGAAAGCAGGTCATACAGTTCTGCATATGTTTAAAAAAATTATATTGTTAAAAGTTATAGAGAGTCATCTCTTTAAAATACTGTAATAATATTTATGATGCAAGGAACATACATTTGGTGAAGGTCTATTTAATCAGTCTAGTTTCCGTATTTGGTATGTTAAGTGTATAGCCAGAAACCCAACTGTACCATGTAATGTGGATTGTCAAGTAATGTTTAGCCTACTGAATTGATTTATTAGAATGTCCTTTTTATAGGGAAATGTGTATGTATAGAAAGAAAAGTGTAATTGATGTATTATTTAAAATACAGATTGTTTATAAGACTATGAACACGTACCATGATATTGTCGGTGCATTTACTTGCAATATAGTTGCTGCTGTTATAGGGATTTCATTATTATTATTGTTGGTGTTTGCTACTGTCAAATTGTAGTGAAGAGGAAACAAAAGCTGAAAAGCTTTAGTTTTAAAGAAAAGTAGAAAGCAAATGAAGAAAACGTATGTGATATGGGTGGTATGGCGTGAAGTTGAACTAAGTTATATTTTTGGTTTTTTGCTGTTTCACTACTATGATTTATGTCTGTCGTGTAATTTCCAACATTATTTTATATGTTTGAGGTTTCTATTCAGGAGCACACCCTTGAAGGGAGGCAAGGCATGAGACAAAAAGCATGAGATACGAGAAAGTGATTTTTTTTTATTACTTTAGTTTTAAAAAGAAGAACATATTAATAAAACAAAAATTGAGACTTCATTAGCAGTCTCGAAATCATTAATGGGTAAATTAGAAGTAAAATTTTCTGATCTTCACATGATGGTATAGTTTGACCCTAAACCGAGTAGCTTCCCAAAAAATAGAAAGAAACAAGGAGAAGGGGACAGACATGTCAGTAAAAGAAGGGGGATTATATTTATATGTGCGTTTTATTTTTCCTTTAATGAAACAGAAGCATTTTCATGATTAAAAAGAAGTGGCCATTGGACTTTTGCTTTTTGAAACCCCGAATCGGACATCATAAAGCTTTCTAAAGATCAAATAAGGCCAGCTCTGGTGGGGAATCTCATTGTCCTCTTCATTACCCCTAGTATCTTTTACCTAAATATTATAAGATAAACAAATAAATTATTTACTCAAACAGTGCGTGTTTAGAATTAGAAAAAAGAATATTTGTTTGAAATTTTAAACTCCAAGAGATGATAACTGTGTAATAGAATGTAGTAATTTTTTTAGAAAAATAAATATATTAAAGAAATACAACACATGTCAATTTTTTTCCTTTGCTTGTAGAGTTAGAATAGTACATTAACCATAAATCCTTAGAATTATTTAATAAAAGGTTAAATTATAAAAATAGTCATTTTTATTTGTTCCAGATTGTATTTTAGTTATTTATGTTTAAAATGCTACGATTTAATCACTTATATTAAAGTTTTATTACGAAGTGGTCACTCTATCGTTAAGTTCCGTTACCTCCCTAATAACAATCCTATGTAGAAGTCTAAATAGATTTTAGATGCCAACTTAGATGTCCAGCTGGAGTGAGAATAAGTTTTAAAATTTTTTTTATGAAAATAGTATACAAAACTTTGCCCTAAAATCCAAAATTTTGCCTCTTGGTTATAGTTTGCTCACCTTACCTTCCCCTTCACTTTGTCTCCTGATTTTCAAACACCATAATTTCCCCTGATATAACCATGTTCAGGGTTGGATCAAGGTTTGTTTCTTCATGTTTTGTTCATTCGAGTACTTGGGCATTCTTCTTCTTTTGCGAATTCAAAGTCATTTTTTCAATTACAGGTTCGTATAAAAACGCAATCCCTATTTATACAACTCCATTTTTTTCTTCATTCGAGTATTTGGGTATTCTTCTTCATTTGTTGGACTTTTTGTTTGAAGAAAGAAAAAATTGGATCTCAAAATATTTGGGAAAAGAAATTAAATAGTGTTTTAGAGATAAAACACTAAAGATTTGATATTTTGGAGTTCTTTTTAAGGGTTTGGTCTTTTGTGAAGAAAATATCAAAAAAGGAAGATACACCAGGATGGATGGATGCAAAGGAAGAAAATATCAAGGCTTTTAATTTAGGGTTGTCATTAAACAATATGTTATTTTAGAGTATAAAAGAAAAAAGAGATGAAATGTTTTTCTTTTCTAGTTTAAGGTGTAATTAATTTAAAATTTTTATTATTTAATTAAAAATCTATTATCATCCTAACAAGACATTCAAGTTCACATTGAAAACCCATTTAGACTGTTAAGTAGGGCTACCGTTAGGAGGTAGACGACAAAGTGACCACTTCGTAACAGAACTCTAACGTAAGTGACTAAAACGTAACATTTCAAACAGAAATAGTTAAAATTTAATATGAAGCAAGCAAAAGTGACTATTTTAATAGTTTACCCTTAATAAAATAATATGAAATGAACTATCATTTTAATAAATTCAACACCAAATTGCCACCAATGGTGATAATTTAAGAATCTTGAACTTGAAATTATCATCATTAATGACGAGTTAAGATATCTTGGTGAAACACTACAGAATATTTGTCACTTCGAGATTTCAAATATAAAAATTCAAATCATTATTCAGAATATAATATTTAGATAACTAATTTGGGACTGGTATGATTTTGATAAATAATAATTATTTTCATCATATTTTAGTAGAAAACCACTTCATTTTGCCACTGATATATTTGTTATTTTATCATTCACTTTTTTTCTTTTTTAAGTCTAACTCCTTCCATTCTTACAAAATAGAACCTTCTGCTTTTTTGTAGCATTGGATCAAGAGGAACCCACTTTCAAAATTAAATTAAAGTAAAATACCTAGCCCTGTTTAATATTACACTCTAATATTCTCCCTTTCTTTATTATTTCTTAATTCAAGATAGCAGAAACTTCTGTCCTTTTGTTCTAGGGTATGAGCTAAAGACAACATTAGAGAAAGGACTGCATGAAAAATTCCTCTTTTGGGGGGATTCTTCAAGATTTTTGAAGCCCAAATCAATCTGTTTTGCTCCCCAGCATCCATATGAAGAGAAAAAATAAACTAGTATCTCCATGGTAGAAGCAGTAAAATGCATGAAAATAAAAATAAAAATTAGAAGGAAGAGAAGGGTTAAAAGAAACAACTGATTCCCTTTACATTTTTTACCCAAATCTCTTACCTGTGACTGCAGAAGTCCAAAAGCTTCTTCCTCCCTTCAACAATCTCATCAAAGAAATCATCAATTTGTCCAACAATATTTTCAACCCCAGATCTCAATATCCCAAAACACCCTCTCATGTTGTCTACTTTTTCCCTCAACCCCACCTCTGTTTCCCACTCCACCACCCCTCCTCTCCTCTCCAGCTCCCCTCTCACCTCTTCCATTGCCATCTTTGACCTCCTAAACTCATACAACAATATCCCTGCTTTCCCATTCATCCCGTTTATCTCTTCTGCTACTCTTTGTTGCAATCTTGCTGTTGATATCATGAATGTTGATCCAAAACACACACACCCTTCGTTTCCCCCTCTTACCATACTTGATTCTGGCCAACAATGAACCCCCCCATATAGTAACATCATTAGTAGCAATGAACTTACATTCCTCATTGCATATAAAACTCCTCGGAAGCCATTGAATCCATTCAGCTTTGATTCCATTGTAACTTTCTCTTCCAACTTTAATGAAAGTGGTTGGATTCTTGTTTCCATGAACCCCCTGTTTTCTTCTTCTAATCCCATGGCTTCTCTCCGGCATCTTGAAATTGCTCTGATTACCTGTTTTGAATTTAAAAAGGAATCAGATCATGAATTGAATGGTTGAAATTATGAAGAAAGTTTGGGAATTGAAGGACCTGTCTGGAAAGCTGGGGACTAAGATGTCGATGATTATCAAGAGAAGAAATGATGTTAAACCCAGAAGAATAATAAGTTTCCATGCCGGATATGCCTGATTTAAGAACATGACAAGCATCCCAAAGCTTAGAACTTTCATCCATGTATTCATCAAGCCACTTATCACCAACAGGGAGATGTAGTTTTTGAACAAGGATGAGCAACTGGGAATGGAAAGATCTGAGAAGGCAAAGAACCCTTTGAAGAAATTGGATTGACATGAAGTTATTAGAGAGATACACCCTTTCAAGATCATCTAACCCACGAGTAAGGAAAGTGTAGAATCCATTCACAGAGCTCGAGGAAGATGGATCCATTGAAACAGAGGGGGGGGGTGGAGAAAAAATGGTTATGAAAAGAAGGGATTTATATAAATGGAGATGAATTCATGAAATATGAAAATGATGAAGATGAAAAAGAAATCAAAAGGAATATATCTTAGAAGCTCAAATTTCTAAGGTTGAAAAGGATTGTTGGGAGCAATGATGGTGTTTCCTATAGAGGGGAAAGGATGATTGGTATTGTGCCATTTTCATTGTTTAATCAACAAAATATATTAATAGATAAGAATTACTGAAAATGAAATTTGAGAAATCAATATTACCAAAACTGAAAAGAAAAACCAAGTAATGCAAAAGATTTTTATTCAATCTTGTTTATTTCATCCTTTGGATGTTAAAATAGAATACATTTTATGATCAGCTGTTTATTTCTTTAAAAATGATAATAAAGTGATTAATTATTAGTAAAATATTTTAAGAATTCTTACATATAATTAACTTTATACATAATAGTTGAGAATTTTTGAAGTTGGGATATATACTTATAAGATGATAGTGTGTGTGAGTGAGTTTTATTGGGTTTTTGAGTTTTGACTGATCATTGACTCAGATTCTCTTTCTTCAATCTCTTCCCATTTTAGAGGGTCAGATGCTTGAAACTCAGTGCTCACTTGGTCTGCTTCCCATCCCATCTTTATTAATATATAATGCAATTGGAGGAATAATATGAATAAACATCACATTCTTTTATTGTTATAATAATTTTTATATAATTAATATTTTAATAATTTAACGGTAAAATTTATTAAAATATTGATATCTTATAAAATTTTTAATTAATCTGATATTTTTATCATCTTAATCTAATATTATATGTATATATATATATATATATATATATTCAATGGTCAAAAATTTTTCAAATAATACATTGATGTTGTATAACTTTGTGTTGTTAGAGAAACAAATATGATGACACATATTTTTTGAGGTTAAATTCTTTTTTTATCACATAATAAAAAATTTGTTTTAATATTTATATACGGGTGGATTCATTTACACAATCTAAAATTAAAGTAGTTTTATACATTTTTGTAACTTTTTGTATTGATGAAATATTAATAATCTAACAGTTGAATTTATCATGCATGTAAAATTTTAAATTAATTTGATATTTCTATCATGTCGAACTAAAATATCATCTATATTAATATATATTGAATGATTGAAAGTTTTTTTAAATAAAATAAATAGTTAGATTTTTTTTTAATTTACACTAAATTTGACACGCATGATCAAATGATTGGAACATGAAATATGATGAATTGTTAAAATATGAATCTTATAAAAAGTTACAGCTGGTGCAAACTACTTTAGTTTTAAATTGGTGTAAGTGGATCTCTCCCCTCTATATATTTATATATTCAAAATTTAAATAAAAATATTTTTATTTTGGTAAAAGTACCATGAAGACTCTTATATTGGGAGTGAGATTGTTGTTGCCCCTTCTACTAAAAAAATAAGTAAATTAGTCACTGTATATTAAATCAAAGAGTAAATTGATCATTTCTGTTAAAAATTTCATGCATTTGTACTATTAAAAATTGGCGTGGTTAACAGAATAATTAGAAAGTGACACTTGTATCTTATGCTGATGTACAAGGACTAGTTTTTAACCATAAAACTAGATTAAATTTTTAACAAAATGATCAATTTGCTTTTTAATCTAACACATATAGACTAATTGGTTCATTTTTTAAATAGAGAACAAAATAGAATTCGACTCCTAATACAAAAATCTTCAAAGTATTTTTATATTTTATTTTTAAATAATAATTAAGTCGGATAAAATAACAATTTAGGAGTACTTACTATATGGCTAACATCTACTGAAATTTGTGGGTTTAGATTTTGTTTTCCTTTCGATATTTTCAAAAGAAATAATTGCGGGAATTCAAAAACGGTGAGCTCTCTACTTTCTACATGTTTTTAGACTATTATTATTTTGAATAATCTCGTTCTTAAAATTATTCATAATTTTTTCTTAATTTATTAATGAGAGTAATATATATTTTAACGCACTTAAATATATATTTTCTTGTATTAGCAACGATATTTATATCAATTGAATTAAAATTTATTCGGTTAAACTATTATTATTTTTAAATTAAATAGTTTTAGAAATAAAATAAAAATTTAATAGAATTATAATATACTAAAAATGGTATAATAAAAAAAGGTCTAGAAAAAAAAATACAATTATGAGATAATGATATGCTTATAATTAAAATGAAAATCATATACAGTGAACTAAATTAAGTTGTTAAAATTATGATGTCATTAATATAATTAGGTTATACTTTAAAAATAAAACATCCGTAAGTAAGTTGTCAGATGTAATTATTACTTTTGTTTTTCTTTTCTTTTAAAAAAAATCATCTACTTTATTGTTTATATTATAAAATTTATGAGCTAATCAACACCGTTGCTTTCACCAGCTTTAGGACCCATCAAACGGCGAACCCTAAATAAAATGATTTGTTTACTTTTGATTATTGTTTTAAGATGTACATGTTTTGGGACACCAATTTTATTTGAATCATTCATTCTTCCCACTGTTGCTAATTAAAAATTATTAGTTAAGATGTACCAATTCAGTTATTCCTTCTTAAAGATAAACATGTGTTTATAAATAATTTATAAAAAAATAATGAAATATATAGTTTGAGATTAATTAATAATAACATATGAAGTATATACGATATTAAAATAAAAAAATAGATTAAATTGTGAGTAATACAAAATTTAAATGCATAAATACATTAGATTAAGAATATTAAATACACTACAATTGTTTATTCAGGTGTCGAGTTAACTTATGACACTAGATCAATTAACAACTTTAGCAATATATAGAATTGATGGAGATAATAAAATATGCATAATAGAATTAAAATGTATTAAATAAGATAAAGCTTTAATTAAGCGATAAAAATAAGATTTTAAGAGTTCAAAGATTACATGTTTAAATCCCATCACATTAGAATTTTTTATTGATTATTTTAAAAAATTAAGAAGATTAAAGTACCATCAAATAATTTAGCTTACTTGGATGCAAAAAGACATTTTCGTAAATTTTTCTAGTTGAGTTGGTGCTCAGTTAGGTAGTGACACTAACTCAATTAGGAGCTTAAATGATAGTATAAATGTTTATAGAAACTAACTAAAAATTTTAAGATTAACCATAACAACTTTTCTTATTAAAGTTACAGTGCACTCACGACATGAGTGAACAAAATTATGTAACAAATATTTTTGTTCAAACTTTACATAAAAATCAATTGATGTTTTGGTTATCATGGTAAAGCTAATTGTTTATTATGCACGGAATTCTAGGTTCAAATCTCATTTAGCTATATAAAAAGATAAAATACCCTCATAAAATATAATTTAATTTATATATGAGAAAGTATTTTAGTAATTTTATAACTAATTTAGTGCTCGATTAACCCACACTCAAAGTTATTTGTGGTTTAAGAATAACGGAAAAGATCGTTCGATAGAAAGTCGGGATCGACTTAACCACCTTGTACAAAGCACATGTATATTTCAATTAAAGTTTAGTATTATAAATATCACAATGGCTTGATTTTAGAGAAAAAAAATTAAACATTTATTGTGCCTAAAACACTATTTCTAAATTGATTTTTCCAAAACAAATTTCAAACTATAACCTCCAAAACTTCAAAGATGTCCCTAACATTTAGCAACTTCCCCTTAGGACCATTCAATTGCCTCAACGGAGGTCATTTTATGACCTCCCCCTTAATTAGGGCCATTTGTTATATCACCTCCACATATCAACCTTGAGCATCCCCTCATCAAGTGCACCTTTGCCATCAATCACCTTCACTGAAAGCAAGATTAGTTGGCACCCAACACTTAGAGCCCTTCAATCATGATGAGACGACTATCGCTTATTAAACCACCCTACCGATCTACAAGATCATAGAGCCACCTTTAATAGGGGACAAAGAGGTGACCCATTAACTATTAAGATGCCTATACGTTGCGTCCCAAATCTCTCATATAAATGCACTCTCACTTCGGTAGAAATGGGACATTATATAGACAATCCCCTTCTCTCTTTACTCGTCTAGCAATCTCTCTCCTTCTCTCTTTCTTTCTCCCCCTTTATTGCCTCTCCGTCCATGGCGACTCTCTGCCCTCATAGGGTGAATTGCCTTATACCTTTGTCAACTTCTTCCCTTGTTGAGTCTTAATATCAACAATTATAAAGGATCATAAATAAAAAATTAGAAAGAATCAGACAAAACTCATATATGATATGCGCACAAAGTGAAATTAGAGATCCACACAAGCACAATTGTACATAATGAAATCTGAACCTGAATATTCAATACTCATCTCACCTTTTGCCAACCGCGTGAAGGCCTATTTGCATTGATTTGATTGTTTTTAATAGATTGTTTTTATTTTTTTGTAATTGTGCTAATGAGATGCGGATAAAAATGATAAATGCAGTGGGTTTTTTTTTTTTACAAAGCGATTAGATTTTAATTTTGATTCTTTATTTGGAATGATATAAAAAATTTAAAACAATTTATTTAATAAGAATTAAAATAAAAAATGATCAATAGTCTTAAGGGAAAGAGTACATGTCACTGTTTATATATAAAATTGGATAAGCATGGAATAAATGAGGGATTGGGGATTATAGATAAAAAGCTTTTTCACATGTGAAAGCCATTAAAGTCTAAAAAGACTATGAAAATTTGCCAACAAAAACTAGACATATCTTCTCACCATCCAAATCTTGCTTAGTAAATTAGGGCAGTTCTGGATTTCAGCCACATCTCATTGTGAGGTCGGTGGGTGACAATTTGTTTGCTCTCCTTTGGTAAAACACTTCATTATGTGAAATTTTATTGAAAGGGAACTTGTAATTTTTAGAATAATAATTATAATTTTTTTTAATACGTGGTAAAGTGTAATTTGAAATTTAAAATGAATAAAACAAGTTTGAAAGTAATTAGTTTAATTTTTCCTTATAATACTTTCAATTTTTACTATCTCATAAAAATTAGAGTGTTTTAATTATACCCGATTCAGCTAGACTCGTTAGTTACATATTTACCTAAATATGTGATATATTAAAATTTAATTACTATGTTACTTCCCAAATACACTCTAAGTTATGTTAATTTTATGTTTTTGTGTAAGAATTACGGGTGTTTAATAGCTACATTAAATTATGACTAAATTTAAAGTTAAATCAAATTGAATCCTAAATAAGAAATAATTTCCCCTAAGAGTATTTTCTCCATTCGAAAGACTTGGATTTAAATTTTTACTTAAAAAGGATATCAAACAACTTACTATTTAAATTCAACAAGTGTCGGTCGGTGTTAATTTTATTAGATAATAATCTTAAAGTACATGAATAGTACTAAGAAAAGTAAATGCAATGCAAAAAAATGCTAGTCAAGCCGCATCCCCATCACGAAATCAAGAAAGTGCCCTAGAAATCCCATATAGAGGGGAATGTTTCATTTTCTTCTTAATGATCTTAAATGGATACAACTGGACGGTCCAAAGCCTCTAACATTTGAAAATGATGTAAGGAATAATTGTTCTAAAATTATTGAAACTCTAGAAACTGGCTTAGTGGAATGATATATATTAAAATAAAGGGTAAACTATAATTAATGTCACTAAATTATTGGTAAGTTTATATTTTAATTACTCAATTTAAAAAAGTTATAAAATGGTTATTGAACTATTCGAAAGTTTTTCTTTTAAGTCACAAAGGTGTTAAGTTTCTTTTTTTTTTTTTAAGTCTTGTTAATGAGCTCTAAGCAACAATTCGACTACTGATGCAATAGACTAGTACGCCTCGGCGAGTAGAAAAACATACGTTAGATCCAAGTCGAACTAACAGTGTCTGAGATCAAAAAAGAAAACTATTTAAATTTTGGTTCACAAATTGTGACATTCAAAATTGTTTCATGAAAAAAATGAACCATAAAAAAAACGAGGAAAACTTTCAATTGATGCAAACAGTGCGAATAAATAAGGCCATACAACAACAATTTTAACATCCTAATGACTTAAATGAAAACTTTTGAATAGTTCAGTGGCCATTTTGTAACTTTTTGAAGTTGAATGACTAAAACATAAACTTAATAATAGTTTAATGACTTTGGGTATAATTTACCTTCAAGTAAATTATTAGAAAATGGTAACGTTTAAATCCATTTGCAGACTCTATACTATTATTTGAAAGGTTAATTGAGTTGGTATGATTCATCAACCAAATCTCAACTCCATTGTGAAGTTATCAAAAACCCATTCTTTTTATTAAACTAGCTTTTAATGTCAAATGTGTTGCATGTGATTTTACATGTTTAATATTTAATCAATTTTTTTAAATATTATATTTTTTAATTGCAATAATTAACGTGATAAAATATTTCTTATTTAAATTATTGAATATAATTAAAATACATTAACTTACCAATTTAAACATTGTAATAGAAAATTTTCAAGTAATAATTAAAGCATTTTTAACATATTCAACATATAATATATTTTACTTTATGTAATTAATGCAAATTAACATTATTCAAAATAATAACTAATTAACTCTAATATTAATTAAGTGACAATTAAGATGCTTAGAATTTTATTCAGTAATAATTCTATTTTACATCAATAAAATTAGCACTATTTTTTTTTTAAAATAAAATGAATACAACTTTTTTATGTCAACTTTTTTAACTAATAGTTATAATTATAATTATATTTAAGTTTTTTTTTTTTTGCTATAATTTATGCTTAAATTTCTATTCAAGTGCCATTTGAGTCTTAGCTCAGTTAATATCGGCATTGTTGCTAATACAAGAGGATGTGGGTTTGGATGCGATGAAGCACATTATACTCTTATTTAAGGGTTAGGGGGCTATGGGTTGTTTTAGGCATTGTATCAAAAAACAAAGACTAGAAATCGTGATATTACACTCATATGAAAGGAAGTAAATCTAAAAAAAAAAAATCTATTCAAGTAGTAACTCTACTTTAAAATTAGCAAATCATTTCTTAAATAATAATTGTAAATTAAATTATAATTATTTTTAAAGTGTAATACTAACAACTTCAATTTCTAATAAAATTATAATTATTTTTAAAATTTTGAATTTAATAATTCGATGAAAAATAAAAGATATTCTCGTTAGTTCAAAAGTTTTTCTAAACTCGTGCTTTTATATATATTATAGATAACAAACATTGTTATAAAAAGTATTTCTGTGATTGTATATTTTATATAAAATTTAGAAAAGTAAGTATGATAAAACACTATAATATTTAATATCTCAAATTTATGATTTTAACTAATATAAAATTTAAAAATCACATGGTGTGTGTGTGATAGGATAGTAAAAATAATGTGAGTGTGAAAAATGAAGAAACATATCAAATCAGTTGTGGAAGTAAAACAAAGATATGGCTGGTATTGGCAAGTTAGTTCAACTCATTTAAATTTGGTTTTTCAGGGACCACTTTTCTTGTCTTTAAATAAGACCCACTTACTTTGGTTCCAAGACAAAGTGATTGATATTTTCCCAAACCTCACTTTAGGGCAATAGTTGAAGTGTTTATGAAATTTTAGGGTTTAGGGTTAAAATAAAACTTCCAATATATGCTGACCCTGTTTGGTAAAAGAGAAAAAGAAAAGTGAAAGTTGATGTAGGCCAAATGTCAATCCCACAAACTACACAACTCGATTCATAATCATAAGCTCGACTTTCTAAAGTGGGACTCTTCTACTTTTCTTTTCCTCTGGGCCACCCCTCTTATGGACTTTTTACTATCAACATTTTACTTAAATATTAAATTCTTTTACATAATTAAGATATAATTTTTAATTATTTTTCGATTATATTAGTGTTATATATATATATATATATATATATATATATATATTACAATGTTTTTTTGGGTTATATATAATACAATGTTTATATCTTTAGTTTGGAATGGATTAAGCTTATAATGAATAAAAAATGTTTATTAGTTTACTTGATCATGGGTCGGGTTGACCTAAAATTTTAGGTTTATTTTTTAAGTTCGGGTTTGTTTTAGCCCAAAAAATGAGTTTAAAATTTTGTCCAAGCCCAATCCAAATTAAAAATACTAAACTTGGAGTCTAACTCGGCCTACTTATATTAATTTTTTTAGATTATTTTTTATGTAAAAAATTAAAACATATAATACATGAAATACACTAAAAATATTAAAATAAATATTTCTCAACAAATTGAAAATACATTAAAAAATATTTATACTTAAATAAGATTAAGATAAATAAAACTTAACAAATAAATGCTTGTAAAATAGTAGCAAAATTAACAATAAAACGAGAGGCATATAATATCCAAACAATAACAATATAATAACGAAATGGTAATAAAACAACAACAAAACGTCAACAAAACAGTAGTGAAACAGTAGCAAAAAAAATAAAACAGTTGATTCGGGTTAGGCCCGAGTCAAAAAATCCTACACGAGGCTCGACTCATTTAGAAAACGGGCCTTATTTTTTATCTAAGCCTATTTTTTTAATTTACATTTTTATTAAAACTTTCTTAATTTTTGAACGAATTTTTAAACTTAAACAAATAATCTAACCCATGACCAATTATATTTATTACTAATTTAATTCCCTTTTTAAAGTTTTTGTTTTCACCAAATATAGTGTGTATAATCGTTGAATCGTGGATGGAAAACTTTTTCCTTTTATAAATTCCTTTATTCAACTTATTTAATTCGTCATGTGCTTTTAATTTTGTTTTTAAATGGGTCATACATTTATGTTATAACATTAATTTTTAGCGAAATAAGAATACAAATTAAATATTAGGATGAGACTTGTATCTCCTTCAATTTACTTAACGCTTTGTTTAGGGTTAGTTTAGATGAGTAGTGGATGCGATGCAGTACGTTTAATTTATTTTTTGTCTTATATTATAGTATTTAATTTTATCGTCACCGTTATTTTTATACTAACTACGGTAAATACACCATATATCCAAACACATCCTTAATAGAGTAAAAAAAATTGAAAAAATGAAAAATTAGTGGATAGAAAAATAGAATGATGAAAATATTTCTTTTCATAAGCATACTTAGTAGGAAATGTAGAAAAATAAAAACACATCCATTGTTTGATAGAGTTAAAAATTGAAATGAAAGAAAATTGGACATATAAAAAATATATAATTTTGAACTAATATACACTCCTATCTCGTTTTCTCTCCTCTCATCATTTTAAAATGAACATATAAAAAATAAATTTGGAATGTGTTTGGTAGAGAAGAAAGAGTGAAAGAAAAGAAAATAGAAATGATGATCATTTTCCATCTTAATACATAAAAATAAATAATTTCAAGTCAGAATAATAAAATGAGAGAAAATGAGAGAGAAGTATATTAATTCAATTATACATTTTTCAAAAAAATTCATTTCTTTGGTTTTATTTTTCAACACTATCAAACTCACATATGAGAAGAAAAAAATTTATTTTCTATCTTTTTATTTTTCATTTCTTTCGATTTTCTATCTTTACATTTTCTTCTATTTAAATCATATTGTTAATAAAAATTTGAAAAAAATAAACAATTTATTAATAATCCACGTAATAAATAAATGATTTTTTAAAAAAAGTGAATCGAACAATAAAATTTTAAATAAATAATATTAATGTGACATAATATTTTATTAATTTCATTTTCTTCCTCAAACCATCAATCAAACACTTACACATAGTTAAAGACTAAATTTATGGCACAGTATACGGATTAAAAAAAAATTATATAACAAATATATCTGTTAAAAATTTATATAAAAGTTCAGAAGTGAGAGGAAACGAGGTATTAAAGTGCTAGCATTATACGTTACATGTTCACAAGTTGAAAGTTAAGACAACAATATAACAAAAGATGAACGATTCGGGGTACTTGTCAGATGATCGTGCTGGTGATAATAATGACTCTAATGAGGATCGCAACACCAAAAAAGTCAGATTTAAGGATGGAGAAGATGTTTCATCAGAGAACATGGTGGTAGACATGGCTCTAGTGAGTGGAGTTTCATGGAAAGATAAGTTATTGGGCAGGGAAAATACTGGTTCTTTGGCCTCACCCATGATCTCGGTTGATTCTCCTGATGTAGATCTAAAGTTTGAAGATGGGGACATTCTTAGATCCACCCTGAACAAATCCCTACCATCGACTTCTCAGAGCGATTCAAAAGGATACTGGTTCAAGATGTGGAGACTACTGTCGTCGTCAAAATTTTGGGGTGTAATATAGGATATGGCGTCCTCTACAGTCAAATTTCTAGTCTTTGGAATCCCTCCCAAACTTTTTGATTAATGGACGTGGAAAATGGCTATTATTTAGTCCGATTTCAAAACAAGGTTGATTATGGTATGGCTCTGACTCAAGGTCTATGGATAGTGTTTGGAAATTATCTTACAGTACAGCCTTAGACAGTGGATTTCATGTTGGGACTGTCAGTACGCCCCGTGGCGCAACGGAAAAAAAAATATTCCGGTGATCCACAACCAAGGATCCATGGACCAAAAATGTATCGGGTTAAAATAGGGTTGAAAATATACCTTCTTTGTTGAAAACGTTGAGGATGCTGCTGATTCAATATTGATCCCAAGCCACAACGAAAACGTTTTGGCCTCTACGTAGTCCACTTCGTCAAAAACAAACAACCACTTTCTCTTAAACTTTTTCAGAGAGAATTAGAAATAGTTGCTGGACCTTTTAAATTATTAAGCTGGTAACCTTCATACACTAAAGGATTATCTTCCTTTTATCCTCTTTGATATCACATATTAAAAAGGAAAATCGGAATTATTCCCTTATTATTAGATAAGGCAAATGGAAAGTTAGAAAAAAGAATTATATTCTTTCCAAAAGAATATTAATTTCCATGTATTTTATATCTTAACCGAAATTAATTAATATAATTGTTTATATTAATAAATTCTGTAAAATATATAAAATTAATATTTTGTATAAATCAAATTCATATATTAATTATATGCTTTCCAAAAGAATATTAATTTACATGTCTTTTATATTTTGAGCAAAATTAATTAATATAACTGTTTATATTAATAAATTTGATAAAATATACACAATTAATATTTGTATGAATCAAATTCATATATTAATTATATTCTTTCCAAAAGAATATTAATTTTCGCGTCTTTTATACTTTGACTAAAATTAATTAATATAACTGTTTATATTAATAAATTTGATAAGATATATACAATTAATATTTCGTATGAATCAAATACATATATTAATTTTATCTATGTTTTCTATTTGCGTACAATAGGTTTTTACATATAATGTGTTTAATATTTAATTATCAAATTAAATTAATTCAATAATTAATTTAATTCATGAGACAACTAAATACAATACCAAATGTATTTAGATTTTGTTCGTTTCAACTATAGGGTGTGACCCTGTAGGCTCTTATAACGCTCGTAGTAATACTAGAATGTTTCTAATATTACAAACAATGAGTGGCATCTAGCAATGCATCATTACCACCCAAGTTAGAAGAAGTCATGATTCGACACAACTTTTCTGTGATAATCTTTTCATATATTATATACTTTTATCCTTAATATCTGGATTGGACACAAGTCATGGAATAATCACACTTGTATAGTCCAATATCATATTTCTTGATTTTCTAAACAAACTACCAAAAACAAATAAGTGTGATATCTCATATCAACTTATTCGAACATGACCATGCATTTATAGTCTCATTCTATCAAGAGACCTAAGATATTGCTCCTATTATGTAGGAGAGATAAATCCTATCTTGATCAACCATACCTCATTACATGGATTGTGGTATATCCAATATTAGTCTTTATAGTACAACTTGTTACAGTAGACATTTTTTGACTGTATCAAAATATACAACTCACGATGTTGGGACAATGATGATCTCAAGTCTGAGGATCATATACATAGTTATCACTATGAGTAACATTATGACTATTACATAATAATCCAAGAAACATACTCATAGCGGGTCAGTCCAATATGTTGTTCTATAATACATACTCATGTATTGATTTTGACATTCCTATGTCAATGACAACTCTTTGTCATCAATCAACTACATATTATTCTCAATACATTATTGTTATCCAAGCCCACAATAATACTTGATTAAGGACTTTTTAAGAATAATTATATTTTCTTAGGACTTTATTACGATTCAGTTTATTTATATACACAGAAAAAGAAATTGAAATAATAATGGCAATGCTTTATATTAATAAACAAGATAAAATGAGCATGTGATTACAATCATCTCATAATTGTTCTTTAGGCATACTCTAACATTTCAACCCGTTGAGACCTTTCCCAAGCATAGTGCTGGCTTGGATCCATTTCCTTGGTTTACCGGGATTTTTGTACAAAAAATGGGTTTTAGAGGAGATCTAAAGTTTGGTCGAAAAAGTGACGAAGTTAGAAATCAAGAAAAACAGTGGAGCAAGGGGACAGTTTGCCAAGATGGAGGTGTTTTTTGGTCTATAAAAACCACTTATCTCGCAAGTTATGATTAACGAGAAGGTTCAAAGGGTGGAGTGTGAGGCTTTACTCGCGGTATGTTTTACCTGTGGCAAATACAAGCATCTAAAAAATCTGTCCTTATTTTTTGACTGGTCGAAGCAATGATGATGGAAAAGGAGAAGCTTCAAACTCAGTGGACATTAAATCAACTCCGACGATGACGGGAAAGCTTTCGATCCCTAGATGGTCATTGAGTGCAAGTCTAGGCGCAACCAAGCAGACAACAGAATCCAAAAAGTAAAAAATACAGCGGAATCTTGGCAGGTTCTAGATTAACGACGTTGAATTTACTGGGTAAAGATTCGATGAGATTGAAGGAAAATAGAGCTAATTTTATGGGAACTAGGTTCCAGAAGGGAGGTTTTTTGAAATCTTTATATGACAAGAAGCTGCAGTCAAATTTTGGGCCAACAGGTGAGGAATCTTTAAGCAAGAAGGTGTTGGGCCAGGACAGTGTATCTGGGTTTGGCAAACAGAACCCAATACTGATTAAAAAACCTGGGCAAATTTCAGTTGCTAATGAAAAAATCCAGTTGAGGTTTAGGTCGCATATGGTGTTATATTTTGGACCAACGTGTGAAGAATCTTTGGGCAAGAAAGCATTAAGCCAGGACAGTGTATCTAGGTCTAGAAAACAAAACCCAATACTGATTAAAAACCCTGGACAGATTTTGGTTGATAATGAAAAAATCCAGTTGAAGCCTGGGTCACATATGGGGTTGGTCATTGGATCAAAACAAGTAGAAGCTCAAACCGAAATTATTGAAGCTGGTGGACGGGCTCTATGTAACAGCTCATTTTCAGTGAAATTAGAACAGTGGTTTCGGGACCATAAATCTAAGGTTAGAAGAAAATTTATTTTAATATTATTTGTGGTCTATGGTATAATAGGAATGTCGCATGAAAATTTCGTTAAGAAATTTTACTGATTACATGTTTAATTGGTTAAAAAGGACTAAATTGAAAAAGGTGCAAAACTTGCTAATTATGATAGTTAAGTAATTAAATAGCTTAACTAGTAAATAGGTGAGGACTTAAGGCATAAATATGCCTAAAATAGGTGGATGAGGCGGCATAATCTGGGAAATTAATAAAATAAAATCAATTAATGGCAAATTGTAAATTTTGCCAAATTAAACTAAAACAAATGGAAAATTAAATATTTTTAAGCATTTCATTATCATTTTCAATTCTAAGAACAAACATTGAAGAGGGTTAGACTGGTTCTTCAATTTTTGCATCATGTGAGTTCAATTCTTACTCGTTTCTTGAAATTTTTATGTTTTTGAGATTGTTACAATTAGGTCCAATTAACCTTTACCTTAGTTTTTGATTTATTTGAAAATCTTGGAAGTTACCATTGATCAGTTCATATGATTTTAGTTATTAGATGATGAATTTGAGATGATGATGGGTATTTAAAAGTATTTAATTAAAAAATTTTGATGAAATCATGATTTAGGGAAAATTGAAAAGATGTTGAATTCATGAAAATTTCTGAATTTTATGGAATTCATGGGTTGATATTGTTATATATGAAAATTGCTAGGTTTGGAATGAATATTAAATTTCATGAATTTCATTTTCCGAGCCTAGGGACGAAATCGAAATTAATTAAACGTATAGGAGCAAAATGGTAATTTTGCCTAAGATGTGAATTGGATTAAATTGAATATGAATTGTATTAAATTTATGTTAAATTCATTCATATAGATCCAAATAGACCAAATACAGAGTTAGATCAAGGAAAAGAAAAAGTGTCGGATTAGTAGATTTTGCATACACGAACATTGTCGAGGTAAGTTCGTGTAACTAAATTGTATATTTATGTTTTTGAATTAAATGTTGTGTATGTAAATTAAATTGTGTAATTGACATGTATGAAAATTGAACACACATCCAAATATATCCGACAAGTATTAAGTTCCGTTTGAATAAATGAAATTCAATGGATACAAGGTTTCTGATTAGTTGTGGTCTTGCATGTGTTGCGGACACACTACAGCTCGAAAGAGCATCCCGTTATTAGCTCTCATGAGCTTCCCGATATATGCTTCTTGCGAGCTTCTCATTAATTGCTCTTCGGAGCATCCCGATTTAGTTGTGATCCTACATGTATTGCGGACACACCGCAGCTCTTATGAGCGTTCCGATATATGACTCTTCATGAGCTTCCCGATTAAAGGCTTTTTGTGAGCTTCCCGTTAATGGCTCTCCGGAGCTTCCCAATATTGGTTCGCTTGAACCTTCCCAACATTGGATCGTATGAGCTTCCCGTTAATGGCTCTCTAGAGCTTTCCGTTACATGGCTCACATGAGCTTCCCATTATGTGGCTCGAAAAAGCTTCCTGTTTATGTGCTCATATGAGCATTCCCGAAAATGAATTGATAGATCTCAGATTTGTACATTTCATGTGTATTACTCGGGTGTCCATCGACATTTTATATGATTCAACGGGTAAAATCCTGATATGAGAAAATATATGAATTCAAAGTGAAACGTTATCTGTATATACGCGAAATACATGGAAATTTGATGTTGATGAGCTCCTATATAACTCTTGATATTCATGTGAAATAAATGACTAACATGTTTGATGTTGTGTGTTTAGGCTATTAGCCAAATTACTTGGATGCATTTTGTATGTTTATTTTAATGAAAATAAATGGTAAGTTAATTTTTCGCTATACAACCTTAGTAAGAAATAAATGCTTACTCTGTTTTATTTCCTCTGTCTTATAGAACTCAGAGGTTCGTAAAGGTTAGAAGCTGGTCAAAGCTACATCAGACTATCCTTCGGACTCTTCGGTATATATAGCAAGATAATTTTAGTTATAATGGCATGTATAGGCTAAATATGACCAATAATGGAAATGTAAATATATTATTGTAATTAGCCATTAGATTGGCTTGTGAATGACATATTTTGATGTGTTTATATATGATCTTAATGTGTTTGATGAGTCTTTGAATTGGTTAAATGCGAGAGATTATATAGGCTCATTATTAATTGATTTGAATTAGTATAATTGGTAAGATATGCATGTATGTGAATTGGGTCTATTAGGGAAAATTGAATACTTAGACATATAGGATATATTATAACATGTACTAAACTTGGTTTTAGCTTGATTTGAATGATTTGTATTGTCTTGTGAATGTGTTAAAGTATTGATGTAGGTGGAAGATATTTTGGGTGAGAAAAGTGGCCTTGGAAAATGGCCTATTTTTATCCACACAGGCAGAGACACGGGCGTTTGCCTCAGCCATGTGTGACACACGGCCTAACACATGGGCGTGTGTCCTTTGCACCTAAGAAAAATTTTGATATTTTGTGAAAAATTCTCTAAGTACCCGGTTTAGTCCTGACTTGTTTCCAATACATATTTTAGGCCTCGATGGCTCATATAAGGGACAAAATGATTGAACATGATTGATTTCTGATATGGATGTTAAATGATATAAAATAATTATATTTGATCTGTAACTCTTGTAATGCTCCATAACCCTACTCTGGCGACGGATATGGGTTAGGGGTGTTACACTCCAAGTGATTCGCTGGTTGAGGACTAGACCAAAAATGCTGAAGATGATGCTAACTCTCAGGCCAAGCATTCTTCTCTTTATTTCAATCTCATGTTTGAAAGGTCAATCGGAACTATTGTAAAGTTAAATTCAAATCTTCTTGACCCTAATATGCATTCATCCGTGACCTTAAAAGAGAATTTAGACCCAAATCCCACATCAAATTCAGGAACAGAAAGAGTAGTAAATGGTGAAAATGTTTTTGGTTCTTTTAAAGGGCATGACTTTGATAATAAAAAAAGTAAGAGGTCATTCTGGAATGGCTCTTAATAAAACATTACGTGAGCGAGAAGGACGTTTTAAATTAGCTGGTAACTCACGTGTCTCACTTCTTAAAGCTATGAATTCTATGGCTGAGCTTCTTAGTGCGCAAGTGGAGAATTTTACAGATAAGGCCTATGACCATGATGGTGGCGTTAAAGTATATGCTACTTTTTAGCGGTTAGTCCTTCTACCCTTTTTTTACTTTATTTATGAATTTTACTATTTTATCTTGGAATTATCAGGGTTGTGCTAGTTCAAATTTTCTCTGGGTCTTTTACGAATATAACCGAGACCATAAACCTAATTTGATTGAAATTTTAGAAATAAGAGTTACTGGGAGAAAACAGATTTGATTATCGCGAAGTTTGCTTTTCAATGCTCACATTGTGTAGAGGCTGTTAGGTTTTTGAGTGGTATATGGATTGGATGGAAGGAGTTAGTTTGTGTGGATATTCTTAAAATTCATCCTTGATTTGTTTTAGTTAAAGTCTGGTAATAATTTCAGACAACCCTTTTTGGTTACTTTCGTATATGGAAACCCTGATAGTTGTAAACGAAGGTAACTTTAGGGGGCCTTACAAAGAATTGTTTCTATAGACAAGTTTCTATGGATGGTGATTTGTGATTTCAACACTATTCTTTACCTTAGAGAAAAATGAAGAGGATGAACATTGGGAAAAATGTGCCCATTTTTTGGCCATTTTATAGATTCAGCCCAGTTACATGATTTAGGTTTTCAAAGTTTGCAGTTTACATAGAAGAGAGGGGGATTATTGAGCGTTTGGATAAGGTTATTTTTAATAATGTTTGGAACTTTGTTTTTTCGAATTCCATGGTGACACATTTACCGCAGCTTAAATCTGACCACAGACCATTACGTTTGTCTCTTATGCCCGATTATCACTCCTTAAGAAGACGCCCATTTAGATTCTTTGCTTTATCAGATTATTCACTAAAGAAAATTGAGGAGTCTCTACCAACATGTTGATTATTCATTCTGATTTGATTGAGTAAGTTAAGCGATAAAACCATGAGGTGTATGGTAATATTAACACCCGTAAGAAGCAGTTGACTCGAAAATTAAAAAGCATTAAGATTGCATAGGATAGGGTGAACTCTACCAACCTTAATAAGGTTAAAATAGAGGTGAGAGAAAAATTGGAAAATGTTCTCTATCATGAGGAGGTGTTATGGCGTCAAAAGGCACATTGCAATTGGTTGCTGCTAGGGGATCAGAACACTAATTTTTTTATACACGCACTTTAAAGAAAATGAAACATAACAAAATTATCGCCTTGAAGAATGATTTGGGTGAGTGGATTTTGGATGAGGACCAGCTAAAGCTTGAAGTGGTTAACTTTTACAAGACATTGCAGTAAACATCCTGGCCTAATGAAAGAATTGCCCCTAATGCTTTCTCACGTCTCAATGAGAATGACATTACTCTCTTAAATAAACTAATCTCCGATGAGGAAATTATAGTTGCCCTTTTTAATATGGCTCCTTTGAAGGCTCTTAGAAGTGATGGCTTTTATGCCTTATTTTATCAAAGTCAGTGGGAACATGTAGGTACTTCTGTTTGTAGTTGGGTCAAAGGTGGTTTTGATGGAGAAAGTATTGACTCAGATTTGAATAATTCGCTTATTATACTTATTTCTAAAGTTCAAAATTGAAAAAGCTTCTCTCACTTTCGTCTAATTAGTCTATGTTCTATTTTTTACAAGCTTATTGTAAAGATAATTGCAAACAAACTGGTTTTCTAGCAGGTCGGAACATCACTGATAACATTGGCATTGCTTAAGAGGTTATACACTCAATGCGGAGTATTCAGAAAAAAAGGAGATGGATGGCAATCAAAATTGATCTGGATAAAACATACGATCGCATGTGTTGGGACTTCATTGATGCCTCGCTTCAGGTTGCAAGTATTCCTATTACGTAATGTTATTATGTCTGTAATCTTTAGTTCTACCATGCAGGTTTTATGGAACAAGGTTCCAACTCAGAAATTTCGGCCTACCAAGGGTGTTCGTCAAGGTTGTCCATTAGCTTTTTATTTGTTTATTCTATGTATGGAATCGTTAGGGCAAAGCATCTGTGCAGCCATTAACTCCAGCAATTGGTCCCTTATACGTCTGGCTCGTATTGGGCCACCACTTTAACATCTCTTTTTTTCATATGACTTAATCTTACTTGGGCATGCCGAAGAACATCAAGCTCGAGTTATCAAAGACATTTTTGATAAGTTTTATGAATATTTAGGACATCAAATTAACACGAGGAAAATAAATATTTTCTTTTCTAAAGGCATTGATGGCAGCTTAGGGAGACGTATAAGCAGATATTTTGGTTTTCAAGAAGTCAATAACTTAGGATCTTATCTTGGGGTGTCACTCTTTCAGGAGAAGGTCACTAATAACACGTTACGTTCTGTGGTCGATAAGGTGCGTAACAAACTATCTAGTTGGGATGTCCGACAGTTCTCCTTAGCTGGTAGGGTGGCTTTGGCTCAATTGATTTTACTTTCAGTTCTAAGTTACTTCATGCAGGCAATGATGATTCCTAAAGGACTGTGATGAAATTGAGTGCATAGTCAGAAAGTTCATGTAGGTTCTCATAATAGTAGTACCAAGATGGCTTTGATAAGTTGGGATTCAGTGTGCCAACCAAAATCACACAGAGGGCTTGGTCTAAAATTCTTAAAAGACCATAACACTTTTTTCATGATGAAGGTTGGATTTAACATGATTTCAAATACTAATGCCCTTTAGGTTCAAGTTTTCCGGTCAAATTACGGGGTTACAAATGGTTTGCCCGAGGATTTATCAAGAGGATATTGTTCATTTTTATGGAGATCCCTTTCTAAGGTTTGGCCTCTCATTTGTGAAAACTTATTATGGTATATCGGGGATGAGAACTGTAGAAATTGATGGCGTGACCCTTAGATTCCAAATTGTGGACCCTTGTTCAATCTAATTTCTTCTACTCCCAATCTCAATATGGATTATCCTCTTAACAATATGGTTACAGAGGATGGATCATGGAATCTAGATCTTTTAGGTGTTGGGTTTCAAAAGAGGTCATCAATAAGATTATAGATGTTCCACCACCCCATCATTCATCTAGTCCAGATAGATTTATATGAGGGCTAATTCGATTGGCTCTTTCTCCCTCATAAGTGCCCATTGGAGGATTTAAAAGATACTTAGAATTCAAAAGAGCCAATTTAGGAGTTACCTTAGAAGTTTCAAGGTCTTCAATGAATGCACTTCTTTTTCTGGCTTGTTCTCAAACAACAGTTGCTTACGAATACTAAAAGGGTAAGGCGTGGAATTTGGAATAACAATGCTTATGGTTTTGTGGGCATCAATATGAGGAGGTTTTGCATGTTCTCAGAGATTGTCCTGCAGTTAAAAATATTTGGGACAAACTCATTCCAAAAGAAAAGTTCTTTAGATTTTACACCGGATCCCTACTTGATTAGATGTCAGTTAATCTCCAAAATGATTATATTATTTCTTTGGGAGAGGTGGACTGGTCATGTCTGTCTGGGATAATCTCCTGGCGCATTTGGAAGAATTGCAACTTGTTTACTTTTCAAGGTATTTCTTGGAGTACTGATGAAGTCCTGAAAGTTGCCTATAGCTGGGCAAGGCAATATTCTTCAGTTTTGAAGGCATCTCCTCATAAGTTACTATTAGAGTTGCAGCACATATTCTTATTAAAATAAATACAAGTGGCAAGTACAATACAGGCTGTATAAGAAAAATCTGTATAGAAGTTTACTTCATTTGTTTGATATTAATTTGAATAAGGTGTTTCAACCTTACTACATTACTTCTATTAGATGTGGATTAGAATAAGGTTTTCTAAACCTATAAATAGATGCAGTCTATACTCCTTGTAATCATTTGAATTCGACATAGTAAATTTTCTTCTCCTCTGCTCGTGGTTTTTCCCTGAAAGGGTTTCCACGTAAAATTTGTGTGTTCTATTTTTCTTTCTTTTGTTTGTGATACATTGCCATTATCAACATTTTATTTTAACAGTTACGAAGTTCTTTCGCTAGTCCATTTATAGCCAACAATTAGGTGTGTTTAAATACAGATGGTTCATTTAGGATTGAAGAGGGTTTTGCTGCAGCTAAAGGATTAGTGCGTGATCATAATGATGGGTGGATCATTGGGTTTTGCAGATACTTGGAAAATTGCACAGTGACGAAAACTAATCTTTGGGGCATCTTGGATGGGTTGAAGCTTATTTTAGATAAGTTATTCGAAAAAGTCTCAATTCAAACGGACAGTCTTAAGGCTGTGAATGCCATCCAAGAGGGTTCTTTTGGAAACTCTAATTTCGTGCTCGTAAGAAGAATTCATCATATCCTTAAAATGGCTAAGCAGTGGAAAATTCATCATATTCCCTGGGAAGAAAACACAATCGCATACAATCTTGTTAATATGGTTCGTAATAGAAGTTTAGAATTAAGATTGTTTGAGGATCCCCCTTTGAGAGCTGGTTTAATTGTTTTGTATTTTCTATCTTCTTACAAAAAAAAAATCAATTAATGTTCTGATTATATTCAATTTTTTTGTTTTTTTATTTTTATATAAAAAAACAAAAAAAATTCATAAAAGATATTATTTAATTTGTACATAAGAAAATATTGTGCCGAATTGATTTGTAATACCAACTTAATAAAACACTTAATATATATATATATATATATATATATATTTTCAATTAAAGATAGGTGTCCAATGATTGAACCTTGGACGAATTTCTTTTAGGCTTAACGATAAATTTGGCCACTTACATTTACATGTTTTGTCAAAATGACTAATTGAATTTTGAGCCTTTTTTGGCCATCAACTTTTGTTTTTTTTTTAAACTACTTTTTCTAACAGATTTGATGAAAGTACCGTTAAAAAATTTAATGAGAATGATGTGAAATATTTTTAATAAGATATAATTTATTACTTAAATAACCCAATACGATAATTACATGTGAAAAATAATAAAAATAAATAAATCATTCATGAAATTAAAAAAAAAACTCTTAATTTGAAGAAAACAAATGTAATTATCTTAAAACAAGGTTTCAAAATAAATGCATATGTTTGTTTACAGAGAGGTTTTAAAAAGATAATTAATAAATCAAACCACAAATATTGAATGTGTGCATTCATATTGAAAATTTTTTAGATAATTATATTTATTTTCTTTAAATTAAGAGTTATTTTTTTAACTTCATAGATTTTTTTTCAAATATAATTATTTTATTAGGTTATTTAAATAATAATTTATATCTCATTAAAAATATTCCACATCATCTCGTTAACTTTTTTAACAGTATTTTCATCAAATCTGTTAAAAAAGTAATTTAAAAAAAAGAATAAAAGTTGATGATAAAAAATATTAAAAAATACAATTAGAACCATTTTAATAAAACATGTAAATATCAGTGACTAAATTTATCATTAAATTTTTTTACATTAAAACCTTTAAAAGTTTCATAGAATTGTAAATATATAAAATCAACTACAAAATATATAATATCAAGGTAAATAATTTATGACTTGACTTATAATTCAATTTAGTGCTTTTATGGCATAGAGAAAAGAAAGTGTGTTGGAAGATATTTGGGGGTTAAACCCTTTTTAATGATTTAGTAGAGAAATGATTGCAAAACCAAAAAGCAAAAAAAGCATAGGTGATGATGGGGTAAAGTAGGTAGAAGGCATTTGTTGTAAAATTTGTGATAGACAAAAAAGAAATAAATCAGTGAAGATGACATGTTTGATGATGTTGAGGGAGGGAAGCGTGCAATAATTCACCAACTCAATCTCAATCTCAATCTCAACCGCCAAACACCCTCATCTCTAATGTCATTTCATTCTGCAGCGCATCTATTACTCTAGGCAATCAAAACATTCCACCTATATGTATTACATGAAATTAATGTATTGGCCTATTGTTTCTGTGCGTCCCTGATTGAGCCACATACCTTCTTTAAGACTTTTAGTGGTCCAAAATGATCCATCACCTCTCTTGGTCACCATGCAAATTTCGAAAGGTCCTAATTCCCGATTATACATGTCTTAATAATATCATCTCTAGAGGATAATTACATAAATTAAATAATATCATATTCATTTTTATGAGATAACTTTCCGACCCAACCCCTTTGACTTCATCTTCTTGCCATCCCAAATCTAAACAATAGTGCAGAAACAGTAGATATTAGCCCTCTTGAATGGATACCCAGTGCATATCGTATTATTATTTATTGATTGAGGTGTTATGTGACAAATGAGCACCATGAATGTATATTCATGGCTGACAATTCTGTTGGATGAGTTAATGCTGGTTTAAAGATCTAGTGGACTATATTTTGTAAAGATATTAGTTTTCAGCCAATCGAAAATTTAATATTTATACATGTCCTAAATAATTTAAAGATCATATTAAAGTAACAAATTAATTGAGTCTATTAATCTGTTGAGTTGGTTAATTGTTTTTGTTAAGCTTGATTAATTCAGTTACAATTACTGTTAGCAGTATTCATTAACATGTATATAAACTCTAATCGTCTGTGTGCATAATAAGAGTTTTATCAATAGCTTTTCTGATTCTCTAAAGTATTGCTTTTCTTACTTTCACTTGCTTTATCAGTTTTATATCTTTTAGCTATAGTTAAACACATTATCTATTCTATTTCTCTTATTTTGAAAATTTTGGTTTTCCTTCTTAACAAAATACATTTCTTCTCTCTTTGATGGTAAAATTTTTATTTACTTTTTTTTAACGACTCAACAATAAAAAGTAATGCTAATTTTTTTTTTATATTTTCTGAATATTTTTGCTTTTAGGCTCTGTTTGTTTATATTTTCTAACAATGGTCTTTAAATGTGGTCAGACTATATTGCATCTTTTCAATTCCAATGCTTAGTACGTTCTCAGTTATATGTTCTAGTCTAATTTTTTATTTCTGGTTTGCAGTAGCTACAATGAAATCGGATTGTAATATTAAGGGATGAGATAAAAATTAGCTCGACTTTCCTGCCTTATAAAGACAAAAAGGGCAGCTTTCGAGATGTACAAATATCTGGCTGAGTATCATGACGATCACATATTGAGCTGTTATCAACTTGTATACCATCAAGACGAATGGTTGTTTGCATTAGAATGTTTTTAAAAATGTAGTAACATATTTTAGTGAAAAGATGAAGAAGTGGAAAGATAGTTATTCAAACCGGAGTGCGAATAAGTGGTTCAGTTACATTACAGAAAATTTCTGTAAGATCTTCCATGATGTTGCTCGTATTTAGGCCTGTTGGAAACTCGATGAGCTCAACACACCTACTATAGAGGACCTAAGATCTACAACTAATACTACACCAGCTTTCTGAAGTCGGTTAACTTTCTATTTTCTAACTTCTTAGTGCACTATAATATTCAAGCGGCAAAGCTGACCATATATCATTCAGGTCGGCTCTATGGTCGACTCTGCCGACCATATATCATTTAGGTGGCAGAGCCAACCATATATTAAAGCCAACCTAAGTGCATTAACTATTTAATTAGAAACCTAAGACTTAACCAAGACTTACAATTACAAGAGAAGAAAACACTTTTATTAGTACACAATACAATTACAATATGACACACACTTACCTCACTACTCTTCTCTTCTCTACCTCTACCTTTACCTCTCACACTCTCTTGCTTATGGCTCTCTCTTATATCATAGCAAGAATGAAAGCTCCCACCACTATTTATAAAGTTTAGTAATCGTTGGATTGTTGATACATGTCAACTTCCCTACTATTGATTTTACAAATATCTAATAGCTAAGATGTTCATCTAGAATATCTAGTCTTCTAGATAATATCTTATTTCTTATATTCTAGAATCATCTCACGAAAATATCTTTTGAAGGAAAAGTTTAGATTTTATTTAGAGATCGCATTGGCTTTCAAGAGGGCAAAAGAAAAAAAGTAATAAAAGGAAATGCAAAAGCATTTACACGCAATATTTGAAGAAGTGCATATTCATTACAAATATTGATTGTCGGGTAAAAATTTTACGCAATTTAGATGCACGTAACAATAAAATGAGAAATGATATTGACGAGCTAAAATTTTTGATGGACTACATCATCAATTTACCATTCAAATATGTTATTCGAGATTATAAGGAATTCAGTATGCCAACTTAACTAATATCTTTTCTTAACCATCTCGATTCTAAAATCTTAGATGTTGATTGCATCTTTCATATATTTATTTTTAAAGTTTGATAACTCATATATTCTTACTTCATTTGTAAATATGATTATGTATGAATTAATTTCATAATTTTTTGTTGACTTATCTACCTATGTCCAAATGGATAGAAAACACATGGATTCTAAGTTTTTGCTAAATGCTCTCTTCTACCGCAATAATATCATATTCCAGATTATATATGTCTTAATAATATTATATCTAGAGGATAATTACATAAATTAATTGAATTAAATAATATCATATTCATTTTTATGAGATAACTTTCCGACCCAACCACTTTGACTTCATCTTCTTGCCATCCCAAATCTAAATAGTGCAGAAACAGTAAATATTGGCCCTCTTGATTGGATACCCAGTGCATATCGCATTATTATTAATTGGTTGAGGTGTTATGTGACAAATGAGCACCATGAATGTATATTCATGGCTGACGATTCTGTTGGATGAGTTAATGCTGGCTTAAAGAGCCAGTGGACTATAGGTAAGCTAAGGTTATAGCCCCTACTAACATGAGAAAAATATTAAATAACAGCTGAAAATCCTCCTGGCATTAAAAGCATTGCGGCGGCGGCTTGATGGGCGGCTTGTGCATGGTTTCGAGGGAAGGATTAAAGTTAAATAAAAAGCACTGCCGCGGTTTTATGGGTTTAAGGCATGGTTCCATGCAAATGGAAAAGGAAAAAGCATAACAATACACACCTAGTGGGACTCGAACCCACAATCGTCTGATTAGAAGTCAGACGCCTTATCCATTAGGCCACAGGTGCTCTTCCAATATGGTTTAATATAGAATTTATAAAATAGCTGAAGCTACAGACCCCTTCTTGATGTTAATTTATATTTTATATTAGTTTTCTTAGCTAGGCTCAATTATGTGTATTAATTTAAATATATTTATTAAAAAAATTAGTATAAAATTTGAATATTCATATTAAATATTTTATTTTTTTGTTGGAAAGTTGAATATATAATTAAAATTGCAAGAATATTTGAAATTAAAAACTAGAAAATTCTTAAATTTTAAAATAAGTCAAATTTTGAAGTACATGCATCTCAAATAGTTAATAAATATTAATTTTATTAAACATAAATGTATAGAATTTATTTATTTACTAATGTTAAATATTTATTACATAAGATAAAAATATATAATTTCATTTTAATTGTAGAATTATATATATATATATATATATATTAAAATGAACCAATACAAATTTATATATTATGTTTAAACAGTGATATGTTAGTTTGCTTTGTGATATTAACATTTTTTAAATTGAAGTTTATATTTGAAAACATATAAATTTAATATATACCCATAAAAGAATGTTCAAATGTAAAATAATTAACACATTTTAGAATTACATTATGTAAAACGAAGTAGTTACTTAAGTCATTATTATTAAATCAAATATGTTATTTTTTAATTATATTATAAATTTCTAATAATTTTAATTTTAGATTAAAATCTGTAATATTCTACAAATTTTTATTCCATTTAAATGTATAATTAACTTTACATTAATTAAAAACAATGATTAAATTTTAAATTTGTTAAAAAATGGTTTTTGAAAAAAATTATGCATTTAAAAGAAACATTTTACAAATTGTCTTGTAAAAGACAACATTTCTTTTAAAAAGTAATATTTACATCAACAAATTTTAGGTTATAAATTGTTTTTAAAATAAATATCTTTTAATAATTGTTTAAAAAAATTACTTGGATATTTTTAATATACTTTCATAAAAATTCAAAATATGCTAGATTTAGTAGTAAAATCAACTGTTGTTAAGATGTTTTATTAAAATAATTTTTTTGAATACTCTCATTATAGGTTTTGATCATATTTGTATTTTGACATAATATTCAAAACTACTCATAACTTTTCTCCAACCCATTAATAAGAGGATAATGCGCTTTAATGTACTTGAATCCACGTCCTCCTATATTGACAACAATGCTCATACCAATCAAATTAAGACTTATTTAATTTTATTAAAATATTTTTTAAAATAAAATGTTGTTTTATATAATTTGTATTCCAAAAGCTATTTCTAATATGTTTTAGAATGTATTTCATTGGCCTATATTATTTTGTTTTTAAAAATAAATCGTATTGTTATTAAATTACTTACAAATTGTGTTACACACTATTATTACTAAATTTCTTATATGATTTAAAAAAAAGGGAGATATTCACTTGCATTGGTGTAAAACTAATGCTATGTTTGATAAGAGTATTATTTTTTACTCATGTTTTAGTATATGAATCAATAATAAACTTATTCAATTGGTAATATTTAACCACTTTTATGACTTATTTTTAGTAGAGGGAAGGGAAAATTTTCGCTTATTTTGAAGAGGTCTAAATTTTTTACAAGAGTTTTTCTTCATCTTTCTAATTTTAAATTTGAAATTGTACTAACTATTTTTTATTTTATATCTAACTATTATAATACATATGTAATAAATAAGTTTTTTTTCCTCATTTTATTTCATTAATAACCAAATGAGGCAACATTGTTTTATACACTTTCATACATTTTTCTAAAATTAATATTTTAATTATCCAACTGTTGAATTCATTAATATAATGATTCTTTTTATGCATGCAAAATTTCTAATCATTAGAGAAGCATGCACAAGAATTCAAAAATCTTTTCATAACTTTGATATGACTCATCGTTCACTCCTACTTATTTCGTTAGTATATAACTTAGATATTAGTTAGACAAACTAGGCATACCTTAACTTTGGCGACATCCCTTATAACCCAAGAACCCTTAATTTCTTTGCCCATCTCTCCTTTTACACATACACACACCTCTAGGAGAACATCCCTTATCTTACATCCTATCATTGCCCATGAACCCTACGAGTGATATGGAATGAGGTGGAAGCGGAAGAAGGATCAAATTCTAGTTGTTTGACTCAAGAATGAAAGGTTTGGATATGATCTAGGAAGAATAAAAAAAACAAATTTAGTAATAAAGAAATAAAAAAAAGTAAAAGAAGAAATTTGAGAATAAAAATCCAATAAAAATCATAAATAAATAAGAAATAGAAATTAAGAAAGAATAAAGTGGAAGATGGACAAGTAAACTGATGTATATGATGGATAGAACGATAAATGTCCAATTGAACCCTTTTGAGATATAAATTCTAACAAACTCAATTAATGGCTCTAATCAACCCTCCAAGAAATAATCTTTAGAAAATTGAAGGGTGAAAAATGAACTCCCACGACTCATTGAAGAAAATCATGAAGAAACCTACTTTTAAAAATCACAATAAAGAAATCTTGCACAAAAAAAAAAAAAAAAAACTCCCAGAGTTGAAAACTTTATTAATGAAAACAATTGTCTGGTTTGTGTACAATGCACAGGTCTATATATAGACTAGCTAAATAAATCTAAATAAAACTCTTATTTATACTAGAACTCTAATTAATCTAAACAAGTAGTTTTAAACTGAGTTTTCTTGTTGATATAAAACTCCTAAATAACTTAAACTACTTAACAGTTATTAAAAATTTAGAATAATAAAATAATAAATTAATAAGAGCTGATAAATACAATATTTTAGGCTCATATATAATAAAAATTAAGCCTAAAACCTGAACTCAATATGATTTAAACTCGAGTTAAAAGCCCGAAACTCGTAATTCCAATCATAATCTTGTCCAGAAATTTTACTCGCACAGTCTTCACTAAAACGGTCATAACTTGATCTCTCGGACTCGAAATTGAGTGAGTCAAAGTGTCTTTTGAAGCTAAGAGATAGATCTTTGAATGCCATGAAGACATCTCAACCCAGAAATGTCTATATCCTATCCAAAAAGTTCTCACAAGTCTGTTAATTTCCCAAACTTGAAAGTTGACAATTTCGATTAATGGAACTTAATAAATTTCTTCTCATCCGTGTATGTATCATTCCCCTTTCCCTCGAATCTTGTCTTTGATAAAATCTTGGTTTGATTTGCTTGGCCTTTGACATTACTGTTGGGCCTTGAGGTAGTGTGAACCCATTAAATTCATGGGTCTAAAATTAGGCCTTGAGACTCGCATCATTCCCTCATTCTTTACGAAGATTCATCCTCGGATCTTTAACTACACAAAAGGAAAAAGGGATTAGAATAAATAACAATAAAATGAAAAAAAAATACTTACATAAGCTTTTTTGTGTGCCAAAACTATCTTCGAGATCAAAGACATTATTTTGATCCTTCAAATTAGTTTCGATAATGTATGTCTCCTTTAAAAACAAGGTATCAACACTAAACAAAGAAGTGTTAGGTACATGAGTTTTCAAGTAAAAAATAACTTGTAACTTTCTTTGAATATGCAAAGTCATCCATAAGAATTTTTAATAATAAGTAAAAAATTTCACATAATAATAAAAATCAAGAAGATTAACAATATTATGTAACAAATCATCATTAAAGTTCAAGATAGAAAATTTTGTTGCAAGAGAAAATGTATAAAATGCTTTAATAAACTTATTTAATGCAACATAATTACTATTTTTAACCTTTACAAATCTAGATAAACCTATAAAATTAATTGAAGTTGTAAACCAAAGTTTATTGAACTTTGACCAATGAGAAAGCATGTTGTAAGGAAACTTAAAATCAGTAGCATACTTACAAAAAGTATTCAAATGTATGCATACATGTTTCAATTTCCAATATATCTTTACTTCTCTTACCTTGTAGCACTTGTGAGAAATTATCAATATTCAACTTACCTCTCTCCCACAAGTAAAATTGTCTATTGATGTTAGGGTAATGTAATTGGAAGTTCGTCAATGGATCCTTGAAATCCTGTAACAAACAAACAGCATTAAATAAATTTGAGTTATGGTTAGTTAAAACATAGTCATTCTGCACTTTTGCATAGATATTTTCTTATTTTTCATTTTCTTTTCTTAGTTGATGAGTCTCCAATTTGACTTCATATTTTTTTCACTCACCAAAACTGGACCATTAAGTAGAGTTTTATCACTTAAGGTCTCTTTTCTCTCTGTCTTTTTAATTTTTTTCTTTCCCCTTGACCATCTCACAGAATTTCATCATTTTCAATTGGTCCTTATAGACATCTTTGGGCTCCAAAAGAGCTAGTGTATTTTTTTCCCTTTAAACACAAGGGAGTAGCGGTTCAATTTGCCATGGTGTACCACACTATGATCATATTGCCATGGTCTTCCAAGAAGCAACTGGACGACATGCATGGGAACTACATCACACCAAACCTCGTGAGAATAATTTCCAATTTTGAATGCAATTAAGGACTTACAATGTTTGCACAACTACCACTATCAACAATAAAAGAACAACTTTCCTTGAATCAAACACCTCAAGTGGAATGTGTTTGTCCTTTGCACTTCGTCAGAATCATCCCTAACTTGAATGCTAGAGGATTGCCGCACTACAAGACAATGAAACTCAAGCAAATCATCCCAATCAGTAGGAGATTCCAAATCCTCTTCCATACTATATCTGTGTATCATTATTAGAGACTGGAATAAAAACACTCAAAAATAATTTTGATCAAAGAAAGTTAAACCTCACCATTTTACGCTCGCAATAAAAAAATAAAAAAACTCTAAGAGACAAAAAAAAGGTTAAGATTTTCTCGCTTGTAAATTTTAAACAACAATCAAACTCAACAATATTCAAAAAGATGTGGGATCACTCTCTAGCAAAGTTGACCTAAGGCTCTAAGAAGCCAAAGAAAATCTTGACTCCAAAGGAAGTAAGTTGCGCGGAGAAAGGTTAGGCAACTCTTTTCGTACGTATTAACACAAGAAACAAAAATGTGTTAGAATGCATAATAGAATAAGAAAAGCTAAAACAAAAGAAATCCTAATGCTAGAATCAAAGAAAATATACTACCAAACCTGAAACCTGAAACAATGGAAAACAACTTGAATTTTTTTTGTTCGAGGTGTTCCTGATTTCCAAAAATGACAAAATTTAAACTGGAGTCTCCTAAAAAAAAGTAGATCTAATCTGAAAAATTTTGGTATCAAATTCAACCCAAAAAATATTTTTTAAAATTTTTCTTTATTTTTCATTTTTTTTTTGTTTTTGCACTTTTTTATCACTTTTTTTGTGAGAAATATTTTTTTTATATTCTAAGAGAATGCCAAGAATTAGTATGTAAAATTTTAGATCGTTTGAAAAGCATTTACCCACTGAAAAATATTTTATTTCGAAAAATTTTCAGGGTAAAAAGAAAAAAGTTTAGAAATTGTTTGTTGGAAATCAGTTTATAAGAACAAAAAGAACACCTAAAATGCCCGAATCTGACCAAATGATACGGAATGAAAACTTTATTAATGAAAACAATTGTCTGATTTATATACAATGCAAAGGCTTATATATAGGTTAGCTAAATAAATCTAAATAAGAGTCTTAAGTATACGAGAACTCTAATTAATCTAAATAAGAAGTAGTTTTAAACTAAACTTTCTTGTTGACATAAAACTCCTAAATAACTTAAACTACTTAATTATTATTAAAAATTCAAAATAATAAAATAATAAGAGTTGATAAATATAATAATGAGCTCATATATAATAAAAGTTAAGCCCAAAACCCAAACTCAATATGATTTAAACTCGAGTTAAAAGCCTGAAACTCTTAATTCCCGTCATAATCTTGTCCAAAAATTCTCATTGCGTAGTCTTCACTAAAATGATCATAACTTGAGCTCCCGGACTCAAAATCGAGTGATTCAAAGTATGTTTCGAAGCTAAGAGATAGATCTTCGAATGCCAACTTTTCCTTGTGTAGTCGGTTCCAATACGACCTGTAAATCGAACTTTGCCAAATTTTTAACCACAAAGCTCGTGCTCGTAATTTAAGATTTCATTAGCCTTGCGATCTAGAAAGCCCAACTCAAATTAACGGCCTCAACCGCGCGGGTTGTTTAAATTCAACCACTATCTCCCTTAACGGAGGTACAGCTAGCCTTTACCCCACCTGGACACGCCAATTTGTTTACGGGAATTCAAACTCGGTAGACGATCGACTCGTTTTTCCAACTATACGCCAAACAACTCCAACCTGATGTGTGCTTTTTGAATTGAAATTTAATTAACTTTAAGGGACGAATTTGTACTATCCTATAATCTGGAGAGATAACGAATATCATGTTTTTTAGTGCGGGTTCATATCTGATGATTTTTTGTTGGAGTGATAACCGGGCTAAAGCTAAAAAGGACTTAATAAAGCATGAGATTAATCATGCTAGTTGATTTGTGGAAATGATTTTAAATGAAAACAGTGGAAAGTGAAAAGTGAAAGGGACTTAAGAAGCAATTTAACCAAAATAAAGAAATGGAAAAAGAATGGCAGAATGCCTGCACTTTAGCTTTAACGTGTGAAAGAAAAGAAAAGAAATAAACGAGACATATCAGACCATGTATATTAACTAAACCGGGAGGTAAATAAAATAGCCATTCTCTAGCAGAGTCGGTTAATGAAAAAGGAAAAGCTTGAAATTTAATTTGATCATCGGTTACTCCCTGTGTTTTCATGCTTAAGTAAACCATGTGGAATTCCTTAAGATAAGTGTGGGGGTTCTCGTTTTTTAAACCACGAAAAGTAGGCAATAAATGAATTAAGCCTGACTTTAATTCAAATGATGTTACTCTCATCAGATAAGTTATGCACAATGGTTGTTGCTCATCAGGTGTCGCAACGAGTTGTTGAATAGTTTGATCTACCATTTCGTCTGGTTCGTCGAATGAGAAAATATCTTCGGTATAAGATATTATTTCAAACTCAGGTTATGGTCATTTACTACACCGAATAGCTTCTCTTCATAGTGTTCGAGCCAACTTCACTATTTTCAATTCAAATTCTAGAGTCCCCGATTCTGATATAAAAACAAACAAAAATTAGCATAATTTCCAATCCTCGACAACAGTGCTAATGTAATAGCCCATTTTTAGTAAAATCGGAATAGTGGTTTCAAGACCACAAATTCGATGTTATAAAATTTAATTTAATATTATTTTATGGTTTACAGTATGATAGAAATATCATATAAAATTTTTGCTAAGAAATTTTACCATTTACATGCCTAATTTGATAAAAGGGACTAAATTGCATGTGTTCTAATAGCTAAATGTATTAAATAGCTATAGAATTTTAAATTGGAAGTCCTTATATAATAATTAGCAATTAATTTGATTAGTGGTTAAGCATGAGTAGTCATTATTGGAAATTGAATAAATTATTAAGGTTAATTTTAGAAATTAGTGATTAAAGTTATAATAAATAAAATAAGATAAACTTTATCATCATCCACCAAAAATATATATAAAAAAAGAAGAAAACCTAGCCATGGAAGCTTGAATTTGGGCAAACTTATTTAGCTAAATTAGGTATGTATTTTTGTCCTATTTTTAATGATTTCTATGTTTCCGGGATCGTAGTATCTTAATCTAGCTAACCCGGGGATTAATTTGCAAAACTATTAAAGTATTAGAGTTTTGCTATTGATGAACATGTTTGAGTTTTGAAGTTTGATGATAGAAAATGAATGGTTGTTGTTAGATAAACAACTTTTGTAAAGAGATTTTTAGTGAAATTATCAATTAGTGGCTAAATTGAAAAAGGTGATAAATTTACGGTAAAATTTATAAATTTTTGAAATATATGGGCTGCTATTAATATGTATAAAAATCGGTTAGGCTTGGGTAAGAATTAAATTGCATGAAATTTATTTTTCGAGCTTAGGGACTAAATTACAAAGAAATTAAAAGTATAGGAAAAAATGGTAAATTTTTCCAAAATTCCATGTTGGATTAAATTGAATGAGAATTATATTGAAATGAGTTAAATTCATTCGTATAGATCCTATCAGACCTCGTACAGAGTTAGATCGAGGCAAAGAGAAAATATCTGATTAGTCGCCTTCGTATCTACGTACACTTGTCGATGTAAGTTCGTGTAATTAAATTGTACATTTATATGTTTTAAATTGAATTATTTGTTTGTGAATTGTATAATTGCTATGAATAAATACCGGTTGTATATTCGACAATTACCGAGCCCTATTTGAACCTTAGGAATCCGTAGTGTACAAATGACATGTCATTAGGGTCACAGATTTCAGCTCTTATGAGCTTCTTGATACTCAGCTCGCATGAGCTTCCCATTATTCAGCTCGGAGGAGCTTACTGTTTACAGCTCGTATGAGCATACATGTACATGAATTGACGGATTACTGTTCAGTACACTTCGTGTGCATTACCTATGTATCCAACGATATTCTAAATGGTTCAACAGGCACAGTTTTGTTACGAGATTATTGAGCTCGATATGAACTATTACTGGTATTTACATGAAATACTAGACATGTGATTACTTGATGAATTCATCCATGCGTGTTGGATCTTATATGTGATTTTCATGGCTAATATGTTGGTGATCATGTGTTTAGGCTTTTGGCCAAATTGGTTGAGATATGCTATGTTTACTTACCTATTTTATGGATATATGGTAAGTTAAATTTCGTGTTATACGAACATACTAAGCTTAAATGCTTACTCTATGTTATTTTCCATGTTTTATAATAATTCAATAGCTCGTTCGGGTTGGAAGCTGGTCGGAGCTATTTTACACTATCTATTGCCCCTTTTGGTATTTTCAGTAAATGAGTTCCGATTATAATGACATGTATAGGTTAATTTGGCCAATGTTGGCATATAATTGTTTTGTTGAGATTAGTCACTTATATGGCTTATGTTTGGTATATTTTGATGTATATATATATGTGGCCTTACCATATTTGATGCATGTTTAATATGGTAGAATGATGAAAAGTAAAATGTGGTTTGAATATGAATATATGTATTTGGTCATTTAAGCAAGTTTGAATACTTGGTTGACATGTTTTTAAGTTGTCATTTGAGGTGCCTAAGGGCATATTGGTTTTATATGGTGATATTTCTTGTTTAAGACTTGATTTTGGCTTGTTTGAATGCCTTATCATGGCTTATTGATGTGCAAAAATGTTTAGTTAGGTTGGTGTTAAATTGGGTGAGAAATGTGGCTTGGAAAATGGCCTATTGTCATCCACATAGGCATGTGTCTCAGTTGTGTATGACACACTTCCAGGTGACACAGCCGTATGTCCCCTATATCTTTTAAATTGTGTAAGTCAGTATGCTCAGACGGCCTAGCACACGGGCGTGTGGCTTTGCTGTATGGCCCAAGTTAGGGAGTTACATGGGCATGGACACGAGTTGGGACACGACCGTGTGTCACTATTTCAAATGCCCACACGGCCTGAGACACGGGAATGTCTCCTGACCATGTGAGTCACATGACCTGACCAAACAGCCTTGTAACCCTTGCAGCTTTGAAAAATTTTAATGTTTTTTGAAAAATTCTTTAAGTACCCGATTTAGTCCTGACTTGTTTTAAATGCGTATTTTGGGCCTCGAGGGCTCGTATAAGGGACAATAGGTTTGATTTCGATTGGCTTCTGACATGAATGTTATAGGATATGAAATTTTTGTTTATTTGACTTGTAAACTCTAGTAATGCTCCGTAACCCTATTCTCGCGATGGATACGGGTTAGGGGTGTTACAGCCAAAATTTGATAGGCGTCGAAACCACCAAATATAAATTCCTACGCTCTAACTTAATTAAATAGTAGTATAAAGTAGTATCCCACAGTGACTGAGATTCCTAATTTTCATTTTTTATGACCAGAGTTCTAAGTCTAGGCAGCTGTCGTGCCCTTGATTTGAATGTGTGGAGCTAAAAAAAATAAAAATGGGGTTTGAGTTGATAATAATATATAAAAAAAACAAATATAAAATAAAGTAAAAATAGAATTATGATTATAAAATAAATTAAGTGAAATAAATTAAACAAGTGAATCAAATATATTAAAACTTAGCCTTAGCCTCAGTACACTCTGAACTTGAACTGATCCTCGAAAAATGGCTTTTCCCTTCCAAGCGATAAGTTGGTTATAGCAATTAAGGATGCCTCAATCGCCAACATTTCCTTGTGTAGTCAGTTCTGGTATGACCTATAAACCGACCCTTGTCAAATTTCTAACCACGAAGCTCGTGCCTGTAATATAAGATTTCAACAGCCTTGTGATCTAGAACGTCCAATTCAAATTAACAGCCTCAACCATGCAGGTAATTTAAATTCGATAACTATCTCCCTTGATGGAGGTCTAACTAGCCCTTACCTACCTGGACACGCCAATTTGTTCACGAGAATTCGAACTTGGTAGATGACCGACTTGTTTTCCCAACTATACACCAAGCAACTCCATCCTAACGCGCGCTTTTTGAATTGAAATTGAATTAACTTTAAGGGACGAATATGTACTATCTTATATACTGTAGAGATAGTGAATACCGTGTTGAAAAGTTTTTTAGTGTAGGTTCATATCTCACGATATTTTGTTGGAGCGATAACCGAGCTAAAGCTAAAATGGACTTAGTAAAGCTTGAGATTAATCATGCTAGTTGATGTATGGAAATGATTTTAATTGAAAATAGTGGAAGGTGGAAATACTAATTCTTCAATTATTCAACTTGGCCCTCCTCTTTGCTTTTTCTTTTCAATTTAGCTCATTTTGTTTGATTTTGAATTTCGGTATTCCAATTTCATCCCCGATAAGAAAGACACAAGTTTAGTAGCATTTTATTTAAAAATTAGCTAAAAATAAATTCATTAAAAGCACAAAATTAACTTGCTATCAAATTCCTCCTAGTTTGCCAATGCTTGATCTCAAGCATATTGTATGTTTCTACACTAGAGACTATCCAATATTTATAAAAAAAATGAAGCCTCTCTCGCGCAACCATGATTAATGCAAACAATTTTGGTGAAAAATGAATAAGAATTCAAATACTTAGTTCAATCAAGAAGTGTCCATAAAGTTTAAACATGTTCAATCATTTCACCAAATTCAAATTGAACCAAACTTTGCAAGCTATTTATTCTCAATTAATTATGTAGCACTTTTGGGACATAGTCAAACCTTTTTGCGCGGAATGAGATGACAACTCAAGCACCTCATCTCGGTTACTCAATTTGACTCTGTAAACTCGAAATTATATAGGATTTTTCTATATATTTTTACCACCTTTTTACTTAATAAATATATTAATCTTGAGTAACTGTTATTAAAATAATTGAATTTTACTGATTTAGTAATATTGGGCATGAATTTATAAAATAAGTGAAATTGTGCTTAATTACATTATTTTTGTACATATTTTATATTATTTCATGTTAATTTATTAATCTATGATTTTTCACTATGTAGGAGGACCATTGAAGATATGATTAATATGAATGAAACACGGAAATGCACAAATCAACTCATGTGGACGGTAAGACCATGCAAATTGAGTTATGAAGTTGATAGTTTGACCCAGTAAAAGATGTGCTAAAAGATGGACATGTTTGCTAAATTATTGGACTGAAAAACCGTCTAACAAGGAAAAATTAAAGCCCAGTTTTGGCACAAGTAGATGGTTGCCCAAAAGTAAGCTTTAGGGTATTTAATTGAAGGTCCTTACAGTTGGAAAATAATCACAAATCAGCCTAACAACTTTGTTGTTGAAATCGTCCACCTTATGGCTATTAATAACCTTGGTTTAATTCAAAACGAGGAAACTAAGTCATCTCCTTTTCCATGAATTGTGGCCGGCTATATGTGAGAGAAAAGGAAGGAATTTAAATTTTATTTTTAGCAAACTTTACCCTATACCTCTACCTATAAATACCATGCAGCTCTCACTTCTCAAATCATCCCTCATCCCTCAGCACTCATCTCTCATTCATTCTCTCATTCATCATTCTCTCTTCCATTTCCCTTTTCCTTCTCTTTGCATAGCCACCATCCTTTAGCCACAAAGGCTTGTCGAAAGCATTCCTTCGCTAGCCACCTTAAAACCCTTAGCAAAGAAGCATCGATCAGAACGAAGGAGTGCATTGGTCAGAATAGATCCGAAAGGTTGCTGAACTGAATAGAGTATTTTACATCATATTTGCTAGGATGATTATGTTAATTCAATAAGATTTATTTTATTCATGTTTAATATGTTTGGGCCTCAGTCGATCATGTTTTTAATTAATATCATGATGCATTTCATTCATGCATGATTGGGTGCATTCAGATTAGCTGCGCAATCCTAACTAGACGACGGCTAGTAGACACATAATTGAAAAGTACAATGCTTAATTTTGATCTTTAAACCTGACTAAGTTGAGGTTCATAATATCTTTAATTAGCTCAACTGTCTTGCATAGATTTTAGGTTTATGTAATTAAACTATTGCAAATATAAATGTTCCTGTGACCTTACATAAATACTAAGAAACCCTTAGTCTAATATGATCAGTAAAATGCATATTTCACTAAGTAAAATATTCGAGAGGACTTAATTTGGTTTCCAAACTCATAAAATATCGAGTTGCCATGGAAGTATTTTCGAACATTGTTAAGCATGATAAAGTAAATTGAATTGATTAATATAATTGTCCTAGCCCATTTTAATGTTGATTGTTTTTGTTGCTAAAGCCATTCATTTATACATTTCGGTAATTTGAATCTAAATCAAAATTGCATTAGGGGATCACTCTTTGCATCTAGTTAATTTAATCATCACAATCCAAAATTATAGAGTTTTTTTTATATCAAATTGTGATTTATAATTTTGAAATTAATCGATTAACATACACAGTCCCTGTGGAGACGGTAACTCATTTTTACTTCCTTATTACTTGAATGACTGTGTACAATTGTGTATATTTCTTGTTACAAACACGTCTCCAAATGGTTCCTTACTCAAGGTAGCTTGGTTAGCGCAGTGTTCGCAAGTCTTTGGTTTGTCACTCAAACATTTTTCTGCAAAATGAGAATGACAACTCAAACACCTCATCCTAGTTACTAAATTCAATCACATCCCGAAATCTTCACTCATACTCAAGCTATTAGTGGAGTAGATTTTTTTTATTCGGTTTTTTTTTACATTAACAAATACATTTAAAATCATTTACTAAGAATTATATACTTGCCAAGCAGATTTACAAAGAATCAATTTTCATGAAACAATCAAATTACAATATTTCAAGTTTATAACACACGCTGATTAAACTAGATAATGAACGTTTTAATTCAAGAACCACCCAACTATCTAAAATGATTAAGCTTAGGAATTAGAGGCTCAATGTCAAACAACTTAATGAATAGTCCCAGCATAAGAACTAACACATGCGAAAGAGAAACAATCATGCATACTTACTAATCCAATACTTAGCCTACATTGCCCTCAATGTGTAAAAATAAAAGAATAAAAAAAAAGAAAGAGAAGGGTCAAATGTACTCTCGGTGTATGTTTAATGAGGCGAAGAATGGTGGAAGTGACCACTTTGCAGTATTGTGAGGATGTTTGAGATGTTGGCTTCCATTGTTTCTAGGTGAGCCTCAATGTGGTTTAATCGTTCTTCCGCTGTAGGAGGGGTTGCTTCTCTTGCTCTCTAAGACTTGGATTGTGTGTTAGTTGAAACGCTTTATTGCTTCGAGTAGTTCGTGTACCTGAGGAAACAAAATAAAATGCAGTAAGGGTGCCAACAAGCAAACCCATGGAAATAAACAATATTCATCTGAAGGATCCATATTATAAACGTATGTTAGAGATGAAAAATCAATTCTAGAAGGAAGAATAATTGTAGGTAAATGCATGATGTATGGGTCGAGTATAAGAGGTCGAAGGGCCCAAATTACAATATGAAAACTACGTGAAAACCAATATCCTAAGTTGACCCTAAAACCAAAGTGCATGCACCATAAGAAAAATAATTTTGTCTTAGTTAAGACAGACAAAGAATCATTGCGGCCTGGATAATTAAAAGCAAGAAATCTATGAATATATCTCAGGGCCGGTTCATGCACTAGCAAGTATTTAGAGGTCTTGGAATTGTAAGAATGAGATATTCAATTACTCAAAGCCGAGTAAGCTGAGTCAGCATTGAAATCGCTAGATATCTTAAGTAAAGTAGTATGGTATGAGTCGGCTTGAACATCGTCACATTCAGCGAAACCCATGGCTATACCAAAATCTGAAATAGACATACTAAATGTATTACCAAGAAATATGAATTGAATTACGTTTGGGGTTTCAACAGTCCTAACGATAGTTATATAGAAACTAAACATTACATAAAATTTGAATATGAGTTCAGAAAATGCAACACAGTAAATATTCGCATACGACCTCCAACCAATAGTATTAAAATAATTAAACACAAAATCACACATGTTAAGTGTTTCAAGGGTAAAGAGAAAGATATATTTACAGACTGGGATAGGAGAATGTTGAATTTCTTCATATCTCATACGGTGTTCCAGGGTCATAAAATTTAGAAATCCTCAAAGTCTCTTTATTGATGGCATCGTGTAGGTACGCCCTCGCTGGCCACGCCTATTATTTCTAAGAGGTTGGTACTCCCCTTTGTTTGGACTGTTCAGCGGAGTCAACATATTAGTAACCTCACTACTACTGTTCGGGGTTTACTCTGGCTCTTTTTTTTGCTGGAGTGGTGGTTGTCATCTAGAACATGGATGAATGACCTTGTTTGGTACGAAGGTGGTTGCTCGTTTCGGTTCAATGGTTCTATGTCATTGTAATCTGAAGTGTTGGTTTTGTCTAAACAACCTGTAGGATACGTAAGTAACAGAAAAATAGGTTGTAAATTTGGAACGTTGTACCTTATTTCATCAGAAGCGTCCGAACAAACTTGTGGATCTTCCAGTTCAACTAGAATCAGACTTCTTCGACGTTGATGTCACCTCGGTCCAGCAAAATATATCGATGGTGCTAAAAATTAATTCCGAACTCAGTTAAAAGAAACCGAAAACTTGTCAGCCGATTGGTTTCTAATATAAAGCATGGCTTTCGTTCGGGTTCGAGAAGTAAGCGGCGACATCTATTTACAATTGCACACGGTGGCGGCAATGGCTCAAACATAGAAAATGGCATTTGGGCAGTTGTCTAGAGGGTTGTGATGGTGTTTCTAAGGTTGTGGTGGGTTTTAAAAGTGGTGGCGTTAATGGAGGAACGGGTAAGGTAGGGTAGTGGTTAGGTTTTGAAGAAGTGGTAGTTACTTGGTGAATGTTCGGAGTTGAGAAATGCGAATGGCGACGGTGCACAGCGAAAGGAGAGGTTGATTGACAATAAAGAAAATAGTGACAATGAGTTGTGGCATTTTGGTGGGGAGTAGACGCAGTGGTGCGTTGCAGTTTTCGAACGTGAGGAAAGGGAGATGAATGGCGGCACCAGCTGGCCGAGTTCAGCGATGGGGTGGCATTGGGAAAAGGTAAATTTTAGGGTTTTGTTTAAAGAGAGTTTGAGGAAGAAGAAAAAGATAAAAAAGAAAAAAGAAAGAAAGGGAAAGGTTCGCTAGTTTGGGCTACTTAGGGTTTTTTTTTTTGTTTTATTTTCTTGGGCTTGTTTGGGGTTTTTAATTTGGGTTGATTTTATTTGGGTTTGTTTTAGGCTTTTTATTTTATTTTGTAAGTTATGAAGATTGGGTTTGGTGTTGGATTGGTTCTGTGAAGAAAAATGGCAACACTAAGTGCGGCTTGCCCACACCACGATAGGGATCTGATTTTTGAAAATTGACAACGTCCACTAATGTTCTTGGAAAATAACACATTAAAATTGATTAAATAACAATCTTATCATTATTTATTTATGTATATATATTTTTTGATAGAAATCAAACTAGATTCAAAATTAAATAACTATGGGTTGCCTCCCAAAAAGCGCTTCTGTATGAAAATTTTTAGGTCAACAACCTAAAATTTTATTTGTATGGCTCCTTGAGAGTTAATTTTTCCAACAGGTGCACTTGGAAATTCTCGTAAAAAGGTTTTAACATTTGCCCATTGACCTTGAAGCACTTTTCGAATTCCTCGCTCTTAATTTCAATTGCACAATGAGGAAACAATTGAGTGATAACAAAAGGACCAAGCTATTTGGTTAAAAGTATACCTCCAAAAATCCTTAGTGTGGGATCGTAAAGTAACACTTTTTGACCAACTAAGAATTGTTTGCGGAATATTTTCTGGTCATGGAATGCCTTGGTTTTGTCTTTATAGATTTAGGCGTTTTCATATGCGTCTCGCTGGATTTCTTCGAGCTTTTGAATGTTTAATTTCTGATAATCACCTACGACGTCCAACTCAATGTTGTATTGTTTATCATCCCAAAATGCCTTATGTTTTAGTTCCACTAGAGGTGACACGATTTACCAAATACAAGTTGGTAAGGGGACATACCTAATGGTCCCTTGTAAGCTATACGATATGCCCATAATGCATCGTTTAAACATAAGCTCCAGTCCTTCTGATCTGGTTTGACGGACTTCTCCAAAATTGACTTTATTTCACGGTTCGAAACTTTTACTTAACCGTTTGTTTGTGGGTGATAAACCTTGGCTACATGTTGTGTTACCCCATACTTTTTCAATAGTGCATCGATTACCTTGTTGCAGAAATGTGTTCCTCTATCACTAATCAATGCTTGTGGTTTGCCCAACTTGGAAAAAATAGAGTTCTTTAGAAAATCAACTATAGCTTTAGCATCATCATGACGAGTAGCTTTTGCTTCTACCTATTTAGACACATAATCTATGGTGAAAGTAATATAAACATTACCAAAAGATGAAACAAAAAGGCCCATGAAATTGATGCCCCATACTTAAAAAATTTCGCATACATGTATAGGAGTTAGGGGCATTTCATTCCTTCGGCTTAAATTTCCCACTTTTTGGCATCTTTCGCAAGTCTTACAAAATAAGTGAGCATCATGAAAAATGTGTGGCCAAAACAATCCACATTCAAGTATTTTATGTGTAGTACGTTTAGGGCCGAAAAGCCCCCCACAAGCATAAGAATGAAAAAAAATTAGGATAGATTGTACCCCAATTTTTGCTACATTGTAACACCCTTAACCCACATCCGTCGCTGGAATAGGGTTTTGGAGCACTACAGATCAAACAGACATAATTTTCAAACATTTCATATTGTATAATATTCAAGTCAAAACCAATCAAACTCATACATCCTAGGTGCCTAACAATGTACCCTCATTGGTACCACAATTATATCATCAAATCATATCATCAAAATATCATTCAAGTCTAATTTGTGAACATGCCAAATTCAATCTATTTTGCCTATTTCAAGTTCATTTAAACATTAACTTAAACATGTCATAATATGACCTTAATATAAACACATATTTATATATATATAACCAACCAATATTAACTTATAATCTTATTTACAATCATTCCACAAAATGATTAATAGTTAGACACCTTAAGTACATGCCAACACAAAAGGATAAACATCACCACATTTGAGTTCAGGATCATTGTTGGATGCTAAATAGATAATCAAAATTAGTACTTAACCTGCGCACGGGAAACAAAACCGTACGGTGAGTAAAAACTTAGTGGTATTTCTATAGCTCGAACATTTAAAGATAAAAAATTACAAATATACGATTGAAATATGAAGACATATTAATATTTATTTCAATAACCATATCATATTTTATTTGTTTTAGAAATATCTCAATTCACATACTTGCTACATAAATAACTTTTCACAATTTATTTCACATTACTTTATACAATTGCATTATCCTTTCCATATTCATTTCATGAATATATAACTTATATATTCCATATATTTGCAACATATTTCACATTCTATTTTCAATTCACTATTTCACTTCCATTTTTTATACCATACTATTTCAATATCAGTAAGAAAACTTTATTATTCATTTACCCCTATTAACATGACTCAGACTCGGACGGATACACTAATCCAACCAAAACACACCAGTTTGGCACCCATTGCCTCCTCGGATAATTCGAAGCAATATTTTGACACCCAGTGTCTCATCGGCTAAACCGAAATAAATTGGCACCCAGTGCCTCATCGAATTAATCCGAAGTAGTAAATTGACACCCAATGTCTCATCGACTCGAAGTCAAAGAAATCCCTGAACTCTTCTAATCCTATGGCATGCCATCTATGTCCGACTCAGTCCGATACAATTAATAGGGTTTCAATTCAATTTTCAAATACAACCAATATTCAATTCAATTCAAATAATCAATATATATTCAATATATATACCAATTCAATCAATATAAATTCAATAAATTCATCACATACTAAATCAATCCATTTCAATTGCAAAACACAAAAATTCCCATCTCAACACTTACCATATACAATAAATAAAAATTACAACAATTAATTACTAGCTTCGGATTATAGAAATAGAAACCAAAAATTCCGAGTTATTCTTCGTTGAATTTATCTTTTCCCTTTTTAATCGAGGTTCCGGTACGATGTTAGTTATGGAATTAAAACAATTAAAAATCATCAATACAACACAATTCAATTTCATATTGAATATTTCAATTTAGTCCCTAAAACCGAGACTAACTTTTATTCTTCACATTTAATTATTTATTTTCATGAAAATTCCAATTTAGGCTAAATTTAACTCCCTATTTTCACATAAATTCCTAAATTTTGAATTTTTTAAAATTTAGTCCCTATTACACAAAATTTACTATTTGTTCTACAATTTAATCCTTTTTCATTTCTAGCTTAAAAATATATCAATTTAATCCCTAATACTAAAATTATTCAATATAGACAACACTTAAAACTCAATAGTTTCTAAAATTTTGACATGGGTTGGGTAGTATTTAATACCAGGACTCCAAAAACATAAAAATTACAAGAAAATGGGACTAAATTGCCTAACTAATTGAGATTGAAACTTTGAAACCCTTAGCTTTGGTCTTTCTCCTTTTCTTTCTTTTATTTTTCCTTCAATTTCGTTTGTTCTTTGCTCTTTTTCTTTATCTTTTCTTTATTTTTTATTATAATATAATATATATTTAAACATTAAGTAAACAAATTATAATATTATAATATATATTTTATCTTTAAATTTAATAAATATCTATCTTATGTCGCCTCATTTATGAGCAATGGCATAATTGCTTCTTCAGTCCTTTTAGTTTTTCTTTAATCTATGATTCAACTTTCACCCTTTATGCAATTTAGTCCTTATACCTAATTACTCTTAATTCATGCAAATTCACCTAAACAAAACCTAATTAACCACACAACTAACTTCGTAAATATTTTTGAAAAATATTTATGAGTCTAATTTATGAAAACAGAGTCTCAAAAATACACTTTTCGACACCTCTGACTATCGGGTCGTAACAGACATACCATCAGATTACCTGATGAAATAATGTTTCCATAGGTAGGGTTCATCCCAAATATAGTACCGCGAATCTCATTTTCTTTTATCTTTAGAGCCTGATAAGTAAGAAGAGATAATACTTGTGGCGAGGAAATTTACGACATCTGTATAACATGGGTAAACTACTTGTGCTAAAACTAAATTCTCATCGAGAAACTCATCCTTCGGAGATGTTTCAATTTTTGAGAGCGGTAATGGACTCAAGTGGTCCGCTCTTAAGTTCTCGCACCCTTTCTTATCTTTAATCTCGAGATTGAATTATTGTAAAAGAAGAATTCATCTAATCAACCTTGGTTTCACCTCTTTTTTACCGATAAAATATTTTAATGTTGCATGGTTGAGAAAATAATTATTTTAGTGCCTAAAATATATGATCTAAAATTTCCCAAGCAAAGACAATGGCTCATAGTTCTTTTTCAGTGGTTGAGTAGTTGCTTTGGGTGGCATCTAATGTTTTAGAGGCGTAAGAGATGACGTGTGGTTCCTTCCCAATTCTTCGCCCTAGAATGGCTCCCACACTATGGTTACTTGCATTGCACATGAGCTTGAAAGGATAATCCTAATTCAGTGGTTGTACTATAGGGCCTGAAATAAGCTTATGCTTGAAAGTGTTGAATGCGTCTTTGCATGCTTGATCCAATTCGAACTCATTGTCTTTTTGTAAGAGGTTGCTGAGTGGTCTCTAGATCTTCATAAAATCCTTTATAAACCATCTATAAAAACCTGCATTGCCAAGAAAAGAGCGAATTTCCCTCATAGTTGTGAGGTACGGAAGTGAGTTGATAACATCAGTGTTGGCCTTATCGACTGCGATCCCTTTAGCGAAAACAATATGCCTTAAAATTAATCCCTTATTAACCTAAAATTTTTCATAATTTAGAATGAGATTTAATTCTAGGCATCTTTCTAAAATTTTAGTGAGATTTGACAGACATTCATCGAAAGAATTACCATACACTGTGAAATAGCCTCTATTATTGTAATATCCCTTTTTTAGTGGTGTCGAAGATAGTAGTTTTGATACCAAAATTCCAATATGTAGGGTCGAGTTTTATTATTTAATTAATGATTATAGAGATACATTAAGGCCGTATTAAATTTTGGTGAAGAAATTTTAATGTTTACTTAGTTAATTGAATAAAAAGGACTAAATTGCAAAAGACATAAAAGTTAGTAGTTATTGAATTGTATTGATTTCATGGCGTAACTATTAAAATAAAGAGTATTGATGATGTAATTAATCCATTATATAAATGAATGGGCGATTAGTGGGCTTTTAAAATACAAATTGTAAGTTTAATATTAAGGGTAAATTTGTAAATAACTTATTAAAGTGAAATTAAAACAAAACAAATGATATTGTTATCTTGTTCCATGGGTATTACCAAAATTAAGAAAGAGCCATGGAAAGAGCTTGAATATTCGGCCAAGTTTTCGTGTTGCATGTAAGTCCATTTAAAGCTTGTTTCTTGTCATTTTTATGCTTTTGTGAATCGTTAGAATTAGATCTAGCTAACCTGTGTCTTCATTTTTGAAACTTTCAAAAATTTTGAAAATTACCATGGAGGTTTTTAATTCTTGGAAAGAATTAATTTATAAAGTAATTTTGTTAGTTTTGAGTAAATGACTAATTTGATGAAATATTAAAGTTTTCATGGAATTTTTGAGAATTTTGAATAATTGCGAATTGTACTAAATTGGTAGTAAATTCAACTAGCTTGGGTGTTTGACAAATTTTGCTAAATTCGGAGATTTTAAGTTTAGGGACTAAACTATAAAAAATGTCAAAGTTTAGGGAAAATGTATAATTTAATAAAAAGTTAAGGGCCATGTGTAATAAATTGAGTGTGAATTTTAATAAATTGAATGTAATCACTATATAGATCAAGAATCGAGTAAAAAAGACAATAATCGAGGAAAAGGGGAAAATCATGGAATAGGTCCCTACACTTTAATCGTAATTGATAATAGGTAAGTTCATAGTATAAAAGAATTATATTATATTACGTTTAGTATTGATGTTGTTTTGTGTTAGTTAGTTAATTTATTTTGAAGATGAAATATGAAATGGCTATTGATGAGTAAGTATAGGTATTATATTGATTGAGAAAATAGATGAAATTACAAATGATGAAATTTTAATGTGAACGTATTGAAATTATTGATTATGTATGGTACTATAGAAATGTAAGTCAAGTGAAAATGATAAATTTAGTAAATCGCCCGGTTGAACATAGTAATCACTAGGATATGATTGGCATGCCAATAAGGTCAATATGCGCGTTTGGACGGTATTGCACTTCGATGCCTCTGTTTGCACTTTGGTGCTTTTTTCACACTTCGATGTTTCTGTTTGCACTTCGATGCCTCTGATCGCACATTTGTGCCTTTGTTTGCACTTCGATGCCTCTGTTATGCATTTATGATGCCTTTGGTGCGGTGTAGTTACCCGAGTATCCGAATTGAGTTACTTAGTTCATTGGGCTAAATATTAGTGGTAGGCAGGGTTGACTTATGGATTTAAATGTTGATACATATTGAAGATTTTTGAAAGTGTTAAATGTTCAGTGAAATATTTATTTGTGTATAAGCACATTTATTTTGGATGACATGTTGAATATGGAATTGATGAGTTATTCATGACAAGGAATATCATATACATGTTGATATGTGATCATGAACAAATGTGATTTGTGGATGTGTAGTTGGCTATCAGTAATTATATATTATCACTTTATATTTTAATATAAATCAAGGTAAGTTTAGTTGAAGATTTAAGCAATGAACTTACGAAGCTTCATTAGCTCACTTGTCTTTGTTTTTGCTAGCTTTTCGTACTTTTATTTGGGGGTGTGGTGTAACACCCGAAACTCGGCCTAAATGTTATTGTTGAATCTAGCAATGTCACATGTAATGGAATTTGAAAGTGAGATGTCAAGTTTAAAACCGTTCCAGTTAATTAGCTTTTATCTTAATTTAGAGTAAAACGCATGTTCTTCGTTATGTCAATACCGTTTCTTTTTAGCGAAAGCTTTATCAATCGTTTATTTTAAGAAAACCATTTCCATTTGATGAAACCTTAGTTTTGTTTTTCTAGAAAACCGTACTTTGTGGTGCTTAAAGTTATAAACCCACGAAAACATATAAAATCCCAAATTAAAAACAACAGTCCATAAAGTCCAATTTACATAAAGATACCCATATAAGCAATAAAATCTACAAATTACAGAAACAGTCTTAAGTTTACTTGTGGCCACCGTCAAGTCCTCCGCTGCACCGACCCGTCAAGTCTGGGAATTACCTGTATGGTTGAAACAGAAAAGAGTGAGTTTTTGCAAACTCAGTGTGTAATCTCCACAGAAAACATGCACACAGAATAATATTAGAAATCAATCATATACAGTCTGGGCCTGAGCCTATCACAGATTCAGTTTGGACCTTGGCCCATACAGATACAGTTTGCAGTAACAAAAATAAGAATTTAACCCACCAGCCATCCACACCATCTCCGACCATCTCTACACACCATGTGGGGCTTAAAACACCCACCCATCCCTACACACCATGTAGGGTTTAGAACACTCATCCATCCCTACACACCATGCTGTATCGAAATGAGGCACATAACCAGAAATATGCAGCTGAGCTCCCAGATAATCGATTTTAAAAGCCTTTCAGATACTTCCTTCGAACTTCATCAACCTGCTCTCATGCAATGCAACATACTATATATGTCATGCTATTATGTTGTTAATAGTCTATACATACAGATCATTAGTCATGCTTAATATAGAAATTAGACAGATAGTTCAGACATATAGGGGTCTAAGTAGTGCTTACCGACCTTACAGTAGGTCCACAGTCGACTTGGGCGACCCGTGCAACCTTAGAGAACTTTTTAGTGAAAATGGGCTCACACGCTCATGTGGCCAGCCCGTATGGGGCCCACACATCGTGTGGCCCACACAGCCCAAATTGGCTATGGCTGTGTGAATCACACGGCCTGGCCCAGAATCCCACATGCCCATGTGGACTACCTATGTTGACTCACACACTCGTGTGGCCCACAGGCCCAATTCAGTTTAGCCCGTGTATCGCACACGGTGTATCTAACCATCACATGGTTGTGTCCTTTACGCACGGCCTGGCCTCGTCAATCACACGGTCATATCCCTTCACACGGCCTACCACACAGGTGACTACATGCCCGTGTGGCGTCGATAGATTACTTTTTTAGCTTTTTTCCAAACCCCGTTTTCTGCGATTTCTGTACACACCTGGTATTGTTTCGATACGAAACCACTCCCTCCCAAAACCTAAAGTTAGAACATTACACCTTTTAGAGACCAAAACGAGTCTAAATCGAAGAATTCCAAAAGCGCCTAAACAACTTACTGCTATTGAAGAGATCAATTCCAACTCAAGTCAACGAAATGTGATTTCCAGCCACATAGTCTCCTCCTAAACACGGAATAAATCCATTAATCATCGATTCAACAACCCAATACGCAAAAACAACACTTACCACAGTTACCTAGTGAAGAACCACAGGATATCAGAGAACAATCCTGGAAAAGGGAATAAAATAAAGTAATATGAAAAGGAACGAGTGAAAAAGAAAAGAAAGGAAAAAATAAAAACCCGAAACTCTGCGAAAAAACAAAAAACAGCCGCCAGAAATTTTGAGAAGAAAAGAGTTGAATTTTTTCGGAACAGAACAAAAAGAAAGTGCCCAAATATGATAATTCCCCCTAATTTCGCTCTCACAAATTCTTTAATTCACTCAATTAACCACCCACAACAACTCTACTACTCAAAATTCCAGTTTAATTAGAACTCCACAGCGTCACACGGCCAAACAACAAAAATAATTCCTTTGCTCGTGCAGGGACTCGAATATAGGACCTCCATCACACCAACACTCCACTTAACCACCAGACCAGCAGGCCCATTTTGATAGCATTTTACAAGCAATTAATTAAAAGCCTACTAGTTAGAGTTAGGGTTTTACTTAGAAAAATACCAAAATTTACCCTAGATAAGGCTTGAACTTGGAACCTCTCACGCACACCCAGAACACTTAACCATTGAAGCAGACAAATATTTGTCACTGTTTCACAAAAATAGAAATATGAATTTTGGGGCGTTACAACTCTACCCCCTTAAAGAAAATTTTGGCTTCAAAATTTACCTGATCAGAACAAATAAGGATACTACTAACTTATCGCATCCTCAAGCTCTCACGTGGCCTCCTCAATACTATGATTCTGCCACAACACATTCATTAAGGGGATAGATTTTTTTTGAAGGACCTTTACGTCACGATCCAGAATCTAAATCGGTTCCTCCTTGAAGGTCAAATTTGGCCTAACCTTAATCTCCTCAAAGAGGACAATATGGATAGGATTAGAGCGATAGCGCTTCAACATCGAGACGTAGAATACATCATGAACGTTATCCAACTCCAGAGGTAGCTCTAACTGATAAGCGATAGGTCCCAAACACTTCAAAATCTGGTATGGCCTGATAAACCTAGGGCTCAGCTTATCCTTGTGACCAAACATCAGAATTTTTTTCCATGGCAAGACCTTGAGAAATACCAAATCCCCTCCCAGAAAGCTCGATATCCTTTCTCTTCAGGTCTGCATAGGATTTCTGTCTATTAGAAGCTGCTTTCAAACAATCCCAAATCAGCCTAACCTTATCCTCTGTCTTGGAAACCAACTTAGGACCCAGAACACGTCGTTCCCCTAACGTAGTCCAACATAAGAGAGTGCGACACTTATGACCATACAGGGCCTCATAAGGTGCCAATTGGATGTTAGACTGGAGGCTGTTATTATATGCAAACTCCGCTAATGGAAAATACTCCTCCCAGCTACCTCAGAAATCAATAACACAGCTCCTCAACATATCCTCCAGTACCTAAATCACCCTCTCTGACTGACCTTCTGTCTGAGGATGGAAAGTAGTACTGAAGTCCAACCTTGTACCCAGAGCTTTATGTAGTTTTTTCTAGAACCGAGATGCGAAGCGAGGATCCCTATTAGAATTGATCGAGACAGGTACCCCATGCAATCTCACTATTTTCGATATGTAGAGTTTAGCCAATTTTTAAAGAGAAAAGTTTGTCCTTACCTGGATAGAGTGAGTAGATTTGGTCAATCGATCTACGATGACCCAAACATAAACCTTCTTAGTGGGTGTTAGAGGCTACCCACTAACGACTTCCATCGTTACTCGCTCCCATTTCCATAACGGGATCTTAATTGGCTGCAGCAAACCTGAAGGTAATTGATGTTCAGCCTTAACTTGCTGACAAGTTAAACAGCGAGCAACGAAGTCAGTAACCTCACATTTTAACCCTGACCACCAATATAACTCTTGAAGATCTCGATACATCTTATTTCTGCTGGGATGCATAGCATAAAGGCTACTATACGCCTCCCTCAGAATCAACTATCTTAAATCCTCATTATCAGGAACACAAATCCTACTGCAGAAACAAAGTACCCCATCACTATTTATCCCAAAATCAGCAGTGTTTTCCCTTTCAACCTGACGAAATCGTAACTCAAGAGACTTATCTCTCAACTGTTTACTTTGAATCTGTTTAACCATGACGGTTTAACCTGAAGTTCTGCCGACAGACTTCCATCGTCGAAAAGGCTAAGTCGAGTGAACATCACTTTCAGATCAGTCATAGCCTTACGGCTTAACGCATCGGCCACTACATTAGCCTTGCAAGGATGATACTCAATGGTACAATCATAATCTTTAAACAACTCCACCCATTTTCACTGCCTAAGATTCAACTCCATATGAGTGATGAGATATTTGAGGCTTTTATGATCAATGTAGATAACACATTTTTCATCGTACAGATAGTGCCTCCAGATTTTCAGAGCGAAAACTACAGTAGCCAATTCCAAATCATGTGTCAGATAGTTCGCTTCATGAGTCTTGAGCTGATGAGATGCATACGGTACCACCTCACCTTCCTGTATCAACACACAACCCAAACCAACATGTGATGCATCGCTATAAACTACAAAGTCTTTACCAGGCTAAGGTTGTATCAGAATAGGAGCCTGAATTTGAACAGTCTTGCGCTTCTCAAAGCTCTTTTGTTGCGCTTCAGTCTAGATAAATGGAACCCCCTTACGCAGAAGCTTAGTTAACGGAGCTGCAATCACAGAGAACCCTTCTACAAAGCGTCGATAGTAACCTGCCAACCCTAGAAAGCTGCGGATCTCAAACACATTTCTCTACTGTTTTCAATCCAACACAGCCTTAATCTTATGAGGATCGACACGAATCCCCTTAGTAGAAACTATGTGTCCTAAAAAGGTCACTTCTCGAAGCCAGAACTCACACTTGCTGAACTTCACATAAAGCTATTTTTGACGGAGAATCTGAAATACCACTCTAAGTTGCTCATCATACTCGTCTTTAGTCTTAGAATATACCAAGATATCATTGATGAACACCACCAAAAACTGATCTAGATAGGCCTGGAACACTCGATTCATCAAGTCCATAAATGCAACTGGAGATTAGTCAAACCAAAGGGCATAACTAGGAACTCGTAGTTTTCATATCGAGTCCTAAATGCCGTCTTATGCACATCAGTCTCCTTAACCCTCAATTTATGATAACCCGAACATAGATTAATCTTTAAAAACGCAGAAGCCCTCTGAACTGGTCGAACAAATCATCAATCCTAAGAAATGGGTACTTATTCTTAATCGTTAGCTTGTTCAGCTGTCAGTAATTGATACACATCCTCATTGTCCCATCCTTTTTTTTTTTTACAATCAACACGGGTGCTCCCCACAAAGACACACTGGGACGAATAAGCCCACGATCTAATAGCTCTTGAAACTGAGCCTTAAGCTCCGTAAGCTCCATAAGCTCCTTCGGTGTCATTCGGTAGGGGGTGATAGACATCGGAGTTGTACCTTGAATAAGTTCGATCCTAAATTCCACTTCTCAGCTTGGAGGTAAACCCGGTAGCTCCTCAAGAAAGACATCTAGAAAATCCTTTACAGTTCTGATCTCCTTTACAGAAGAGCCCCTAGAATCAGAAATGCTAACATAGGCAAAAAATGCCTTACATCCTTTTCTAACTTTTTCGCCACTAACACATAAATCACATTAGTCAGATAATTTCGACATTACCCAATCACAACTACCTCATAGTCCTCCTCGGTTCTCAATATAACCCTCTTAATCACACAGTTCAAACTTATTCGATGCTTGACCAACCAATCCATTCCCAAAATTAGGTCGAACTCCCTAAACGGAGGCTTCATCAGATCAGCAAGAAATACTGTCCCTTGGACCTTTAACGTAACGTATATATACAATTTGCTAACTCGGATATATTGCCTCAAAGGACTCACAACAGGCACTTCACTAAAAGTATTTTCAACTAAAACCCCTAAAGTCTCAGACGCAGTACTAGCTACATATGAATGCGTTAAACCTATGTCTATCGATGCAAGATATGGTACATCGCAAATTAAAAATGTACCCGTGATGACGTCTGGAGCATCTCTATCCTCACGACAACAAGCTGTATAAACAAGAGCAGACTGCCTCGCCTCAGTATGTCCAGCATCTCTGCTCTTGGCCTGTGCCGTTACCACCCTTAACCTGACTGTGACCCCTGGGTGACTGCTGAACTACCCTCGACAGCTGTGTAGTACTAGAACCTGAGCTTACACCTGAGTGGCCCTCAGCGAACACTCTAGAACATGGTGCTCCGTAGACCCACATCTTAAACATTCCCCAGATATCCTCCAACAATCGCCCGGATGGCGTCTACCACAATGTCCACAAGGTAAAATCTCATAGGTGCAACAGGGGGCCCAACTCTAACTGGCCTATCAGATCTAACCTTTTTCTTAGGCCTTAGTGCAGAACTTGAGGGCTTCGAATCCCTCTTACTCTTTCCTCTCTCTCGGTCTCGATTTTGGCACTCAATGCGCTTAACTTCCTCGATGACCTTTTCCTTTTAAACTAGTACAGAGAACTCACGCTCCCTCTGTGGAGCAATCAAGACCCTCAGATTATCCCTAAGGTCGTCCTCAAAGCAGACACACCTCTCATATCCAGTCGCCATCATACCTCGCACATAGCTGCTCAATCTCAGAAACTCAGCCTTATACTCGGCCACTGATCGGTTACCTTGCTTGAGGTTTAAGAACTCATGCCTCCTAGCATCAAAGTAACTTGCTCTCACATCTTTACCTTAGAAAGAAGACTTATAGAAATCCCAAGTCAATCGATTTGGCTGAGTCCCTTCCTTTACGGTTAGCCACCACTGATATGCTTCGTCGTGAAGCAAGGAAACAACACCCTTTAGCTTCTGTTCAGCGGTAAAATCCAAATCATCCATGATTCTTTCAATGGTCTCTATCCAGCACTCGTCCACGTTAAGGGCAACTCCAACGACACCCCTAAATAGCTTAACCCCATTGGACCGGAGTCACTCCGTAACCGACCCTTGACCCTCAGATCCAGTGTTGGGCCCAACGACCCCCTCTAATATCCTCAACATAGCCTAGAACAATGCATCGTCCCCAGCCATACGATCTTGAAACTCAGTCTCAGTCATAGGTGAAACCGGCATCTCACTAGTATCCAGATTAGGCATATTACCAGATGATGATGACCTAGCTCGAACCCCTCTTTGGCCTCTACCACGGCCTCTTGTACCCCGTCTACAGATACCTCGTGCGCTCATCGTAGAATTTGAAAGTTATCCACATTAACAGTTTTATGAATTAGTTACAATTTTGATATTTTATTAGTAGATATTTTATGCAAAACAATATTAGAAGTTCAGAGTTTGTTACTGCGAATCGCTGTCTCTTAACAGTTTTCCTACAGTCTCAGAGTACACTAACTAGAGCATTTCGGTATAATCTACAGAATCATAACAGTTTATTAGAATACAGAATACTTACAAGATCGACACTGGAAACTCTGTACCACATACTCAATCAAATCGTTTAAAATCACTTGTAAATCAACTTTTTTAAAATCAAACTTTTAAAACCCAAAATCTACAGCCGAGTTTTGTAACTTAACTCTGATACCACTAAATGTAACACCCTAAACTCGGCCTAGACATTATGACCGAATCTGGCGATATCACATGGAATGGAATTTGAAACGAGATGTCAAGTTTAAAACTGTTTCAGTTAATTAGCTTTTATCTCAATTTGAAGTAAAACGCATGTTCTTCGTTATGTCAAAACCGTTTCTTTTTAGTGGAAGCTTTATTAATCATTTATTTTAAGAAAACTGTTTACATTCGATGAAACCTTAGTTTTATTTTTCTAGAAAATCGTACTTTGTGGTGATTAAAGTTACAAACCTATGAAAACATATAAAATCCTAAATAAAAAACAGCAGTCTATAAAGTCCAATTTACATAAAATACCCATATAAGTAATAAAATCTGTAAATTGCAGAAACAATCTAAAGTTTATGTGTGGCCACCGTCGAGTCCTCCGCTGCACCGACCCATCAAGTCTAGGGATTATCTGTACGGTTGAAAAAGAAAAGAGTGAGTTTTCGCAAACTCAGTGTGTAATCCCCACAGAAAACATGCACACAGTACAATATCAGAAATCAATCATATACAGTCTGGGCCTGAGCCTATCACCGATTCAGTTTGGGCTTTGGCCCAAACAGATACAGTTTCAGATATATATACAGTAATAGAAATCAGAATTCAACCCACCAGCCCTCCACACCATCTCCGACCATCCCTACACACTATGTGGGTTTAAAACACCTACTCATCCCTACACAACATGTAGAGTTTAGAACATCCATCCATCCCTACACACCATGCTGTATCGAAATACGGTACATAACTAGAAATATGCAGCTGAGCTGCCAGATAACCGACTTTAAAAGCCTCTCAGATACTTCTTTCGAGATTCATCAACCCACCCCCATACAATACAACATACTACAAGTGTCATGCTATTATGATGTTAACAGTCTATACATGCAGATCACTAATCGTGCTTAATACAGAAATCAGACAGACAGTTCAGACATATAGAGGTCTAAGTAGTGCTTACCGATCCTACAGTAGGTCCATAGTAGACTTAGGCAACCCGTGCAACCTTAGAGAACTTTTTAGTAAAAATGGGCTCACACGCCCATGTGGCTAGCCTGTGTAGGCCCACACGCCCGTGTGGCCCACACGACCCAATTCAATTTAGCACCTGGTTCACACATGGCCTATCCAACCATCACATGGTCGTGGCCTTTACACACGGCCTGGCCTCGTCAATCACACGGCCATGTCCCCTCACATGGCCTACCACACGCCCATATAGCATCAACATATTACTTTTTCGACTTTTCCCCGAACCTCGTTTTCTGTGATTCAGGTACACACCTGGTATTGTTTTGATACGAAACCATTTTTGAGCCTCTCAAAACCTAAAGTCAAAATGTTGCACCCTTTTAAAGACAAAAAACGAGTCTTAATCGAAGAATTCCAAAAACACCTAATCAACTTATCGCTATCGAAAAGATACAATTCCAACTCAAGTTGATGAAGTGAAATTTCCAGCCACACAACCTCCTCCTAAACAAGGAATAAATCCATTAATTATCGATTCAACAACATAATACGCAAAACAACACTTACCACACTTACCGAGCGAAGAACCACAGGATATTAGAGAACAACCATGGAAAGAGGAATAAAATAAAGTAATATGAAAAGGAACGAGTGAAAAAAAATAGAAGGTATGAAGCAAAATCCCGAAACTTTGAAGAAAAAACAAAGAATAGCCGTCAGAAATTTTGAGAAGAAAAGAGCTGAATTTTTTTCGAAAAAGAACAAACAGAAAGTGCCCAAATATGATAACTTCCCTTAATTTCACTCTCATAAATTCCTTAATTCACTCAATTAACCACCCACAACAACTCCACTACTCAGAATTCCAGTTTGACTGGAACTCCAGCACGCCATACGGCCAAACAACAAAAATAATTCCCTTGCTCGTGCAGGGACTCGAACATAAGATCTCTATCACACCAACACTCCACTTAACCACCAGACCAGTAGGCCCATTCTGATAGCATTTTACAAGCAATTAATTAAAAGCCTACTGGCTAGAGTAAGGGCTTTACTAAAAAAAATACCGAAATTTACCCAAGGTAAGGCTTGAACTTGGGACCTCACACACACACCCAGAACACTTAACCATTGAAGCAGACAGATATTTGTCACTATTTCACAAAAACAAAAATATGAATTTTGAGGCGTTACATGTGGCATGTATATAGAAGTTATGTTGTTAATATGTCAAATGTTTTGTTGCAAGGCTACGTTTAGTTGAATGGTTAGCTTTGGATGTTTATTTATGATAGTTTGTGGTTAGATGAATCTTTAAGGATAAGATATGATATTAGTGCTTTGGTATGGTAAGCTTTTATATATACTTTTATTTTGGTCATTTGGTTAATAATTGAATTATGAATAGGTGGCTAATGTTAAATGTTTTTAATAGCTTAATTATTTGAATGAATAATCTTGATTGTAGTGCCTTTGAACTATATATTGGTTAGTTATTTAGGTGTTTGAACGGATATAGTTATTGTCTTTTGTGGTTAAGTTACTTTTTGGCATGAATTGAATTTGCTAAGATGAGATTTTACCATTATTGGGATATGTACCGATACTTTGGCATTTGGTATCGATACTTGACCAAATGAACAGTTTTTAAACAAAACAAAATACCAAAATGGTATCGATTTTCAATTGAGTATCGATACTTTTTCATAAAATATCGATACCATCAACTAATTATCAATACTATTGTTTTGCAAAGAAAACATAATTGAATTTTAGTATCGATACCAACTGCGGAACTTTCATTTTAACTTTAAAACTTAATGTTTTTGGGACTTAATCCTATTATATGTTTGAACTTCACAAATATATCCTCTTAGAGTTCTGAAATTAATTATATATATTAGTTTACAAGTGATTGATGTTTTAAATATTAAAGTATTTGTATTTATGAATGAAACTATGTATTGTATGTTTTTAAATTATTTAAATAATTGTTCTGAAAGGATGTGGAATGTCCTATTTTGCCTAATAAAACTCTATATGTAACGCCCTAAAATTCTGGTCTTTCTTGAATTATGGTTCATCTAGTAAAATGTTTGAACTCTGGTGTTTGGTTGTGAAATTCGTGTTTTGAGAATGTTATTGGGCCTTTGGAAGGCCCAAGTGTTGGTTAAAAACTCGGGAAAATTTTTAAATTTTTCATTAGGGAGATAGGGGACTTTTGGAAGTAGGGGTCTTAAATAAATTTGGCTAAAATGAAGCACAAGGGAGCTCCTGGTAAAATGGTTGTGTGACGCCACTTAGGAGCTACAAAAGTGGCGCCTAAATGAATGGGAAGGCCAAGGTTCAAGTCCCAGGTTATGCAAGGAAGGCGTTATTTTTTATGCAAGGAGCAGGCAGGAATTTGAAGCAGAATAAAACTCTACTTGAGGAGTGTTTGAATCGGTCATGAGAGGATATTGTGGAGTGAATCAAGGAGTGGATGAAGGTGTTTTTGAATTTGAAGTAAGGTGGCCGGCCAAGAGGACTCTTTGTGGTACATTTTCGGCAATTAGGTGCTAGAAGTGCCGATTTCTCCCTTAGGTCTTCTTGTGTCCTTATGCCGATTTTATCTTAGGTTAGTGAATCCTATTCTTTTGTTCGTTTGACATAGCATATTAGGTTCGTTTTGCCATTTTGTTCTTCTTTTTGTTCTAGTAGCCGAACCCTAATACACCCCATTGCCAAATCCTCTTTTCTTTTCATTTGCCGAACCTAGATCTCCCAAAACACCATCTTGTGCCATTCTTTTTCTGTTAAACCGATTGCTCATTTCTTTCCCTCTCAAATCTCTTTTCGTATTTTCTTCTTTTCCATTTTCTTCTTCTATCATTCATATATCTTCTTCTGACGTTATTCTCTGGTTGATAGTCACAAAAGAACCGAAAGCAAACATCTCATTGCCGATTTTCCCTTGACCGAAACCTTGTGGTTCTATTACCGATTTATCATCAGTCACATAACTCCCTTCTTTCTCTCCTTTTGTCGATATTTCCTATAACTCTTTAGTCGAATCTTTGTGTGTTAAACCTCATTTATTTCTTCAAAGAGAGAAACCGAAACCTCCATACCCTGTGGTGCTCAAGCCGAATGTAGATCATCTTTTATCTCTTCTCGTAGTTGCAAGGGGAATCGTGGTATATCGAGGCTAGGTTGGTAAGTATTCGGGAACTTGCCTTTGTTAGATAATCACGTTTTAAGAATAAAGCCGAAACCCCTTAGGGAAGGCTATCGTTTGGACTAAGGCATTGTGGCCTCTTGTTTTGGTGTTGTGTTAGGGTGAGCAAGAGGACTTTTTGCAAGGACGTGAAGGTTGGCACGGTTGGGGCTCATAGACTTAGTCTATTTTCTTTCGACAAAAAGGTAAAGGCTTTTAGGGACTTCAGTCATGTTAGCCGATTATAGTAGTGAGATTTTAATTTAATGGTTGAAGAGTATTAAACTAACATTGAGGTGATTAACGATAGGTTTTTGTTCGTGGATTTCGTCAACTGTTTCAACGGTTAACAGGTGTGTAACGTATTTCCATCATAGACTAGGATGGCTAAAAGCCGAAATAATCGAAACTGTGCTAAAGTGTCCGACTAAAGTGACCGAAAAATTTGTCTTGAAAGGATCTGAGGGTAACCGAATACCCTGTGGTGATCAAACTAGTAAATGACAGTGGCAAAATTACAGAAGGTGCAATTTCGAGCTTCTCGGTAAGTTGGGTATCAATGGGCCAAAGATGGGCCTAATGGGCTTCCGAGCCCAAATAGGTAAAATGGCAAATAAAGACTATCTGGCGACGTAGTTAGTAGTAACATGTTAAGTTGGTAAACTAAACCTAAAATTGGGCTTAAAGGGCTTGAGACAATATTGGACTTAGTAAGGCTCATTAGGGGTTTAGGCTAAAAAGGGCAAAACTGGAAATTTGGCACAAATGGACTTCCGTGGTTAATTGGGAACTAATAATCAGCTGTACATGCATAAAACTTCTGAAAATATGAAAAAAGATTAAAATACCATTAAATATGGAAAATTACCAAAATACCCCTAGGTGTAAAAAGACTATTATACCCCTAGGGTCAATTCTGTGTGAAATGTATGATGTTATGTATCTGCGTAAGTTCATTATCTATATGAGTATATCTGATGCTAGATATTGCATGATAGTATGATTATCTGTTGCATGGGGTATGGGTTTATGATGGAGGAAGCGTTCTGGCAGCCTCGCTGCAATCTGGTGACTCTGTCACATTATATCTGGCAACCTCGTTGCAATCTGGTGGCCTCGCCACAATATTTATATCTGGTGACCTCGTCACAATATCTGGCAGCCTCGCTGCAAATATATCTGGCAGCCTCGCTGCAAATGTTATCTGGCAGTCTCACTGCAAATTATATCTGGCAGCCTCGCTGCAAATATCTGTGGAGTGTAGCGGTTGGGTGGGTCGAGTAGTCTCCCCACATGGTGTAAGGCTGGTACGGGGGTGTTAAGGATGGATTTGGGATGGGTTTCTGTTTGCATAATATTTATATCTGATCTGTTTCTGTTATGGGCCTTTGGGCTTAACCTGATTCCTGTAATGGGCCAAGGCCCAATTAACTCTGTTTCTGAGGCTTGATCTGTTTTGGCCTATGGTTGAGATAATGTTGCACACTGAGTTCTCAAACTCACCCCCCTTCTGTTTCATCACTGCAGGTAACCCTCAACCATAGTGGGCTTGGAGCTGCGAGAGATTCGGAGTGGCCACGGCGTCTGCAATAGAACTGGTTTTCATTTATGTTTTAGTTTATAAATTTTTATGTTAATTTTTGGGTTTTAATGTGTAATAAGGCCGCTATTAAATTTCCTTTTGGGTTTTAACTTTCTAAAGGATTTGGTTCGTACTTATCGAAACTGCTAGATATAGGCTGCGCGAGTTTTCAAAACCTTAATAACGTTTTCAAAATGACGTTTATAAGATTTAAGCAATCTTGAATAATGACAACTTAAAGTAGTTTTGACAAGAACTTTTCTCACCTTGCCAGTTTTATCACCTAAGTTTCAACGCGTAATAAAAGGTTACAAACGTAGTTTAGGATCATGTGATACACCAGATCTGGTCATAGCGTCCAGACCGGGTTTGGGGTGTTACATTTAGTGGTATCAGAGCTAAGTTGCAACAACTCGGCTGTGGATCGGGTCTAAAAATGGAAGTTTTTAAAATAAAGGTTTTCGACAAAACATGTTTGTAGCAATTGTTTTAAAAAATTAATAGGAACTTGTTTTGACAAACTCCTAAATGGTTTATGTTCAAAGAGTCAAGTTTTCCTATGTAATTTTTGTAAAGAGTGGCACACCGAATCTCTGGCCCAAGCCTGTAAGTTTTCTGAACTTTTCTGACTGATTTTTTTGAAATTCTGATTATATGCCTGACTCAGACTCTATTATGATACTTTAGCTAGTGTACTGCTGAAACTATAGAGACTCTGATAGGTAGACTGAGACTGTAGCTAGGTTACCGCGAAAGAAAATAAACTCTGAAATTATGCTTATTCATAAGATATCTGTAATAAACACTGGAATATTAATCTGACTCATAAGATTTCTAAAACAGAAAGTACGAAATGAGTACGCGAGTAGCTCGTGGTAGGGGCCGTGGACGTGACCGAGGTAGTAACACGACTGAATCTTCTTCTTCGGGTCATGCGCCAGCAGCTGATGTACCGGTACCACCAGCAACAGGGGTGGAATCTCATGATAGGGGTGTAGGGGATGATGCCCTATCGCAAGCGATGCTTCGAGTTCTAGAAAGGGTTGCTGGGGCAAGTACCGGTAATGGATTTCGGGGATCCATTTCTGAGCGACTCCGAGCTAATGGGGCAGAATTCTTTAGGGGCGTGTCTGGTGTAGCCCCGAATGTGGCCGAGTACTGGTTGGAGGCCACAGAGCGGATTATGGACGACCTGGATTGCTCTATGGAGCAGAAACTGAAAGGAGCCGTGTCGTTGCTAAGGGATGAAGCCTATCAGTGGTGGCTCACAGTAAGAGATGGGGCGGCAGCTGGTGAGGTAACATGGGAGCTGTTTAAGAAAGCCTTTAAAGGAAAATATGTTGGGGCTAGCTATGTGGACGCCCGTAGGAAAGAGTTCTTAAATTTGGTTCAGGGAAGTAGGACAGTATCTGAGTACGAGGCTGAATTTCTAAGGCTGAGCTGATATGCTTCTGGGATAGTTGTTACTGAATATGAGCGTAGTGTGCGTTTCGAAGATGGTCTGAGAGATGAACTAAGGGTACTGATTGCTCCGCAGAGAGAGCGTAACTTTGCGGCGTTGATAGATGTTGGATCTACCCATTCTTATGTTGCATATGTCATATTTGGGTCGTTGGGAGTGCGTTCTGAGGAGACAGTGAGTGGGGTAACTGTACTAAGTCCTTTGGGTCACTCGATTAGGGTAGACAAGCTATATAGAGACGTACCTATAGAAACTCAAGGAAAATTTTTTCTGGAGACTTGATGGAGCTACCTTTCGGAGAATTCGATCTCATCTTAGGAATGGATTGGCTAGTAAAGCATAGGTCTACTTTGGATTGTGCTGCAAAGCGAATGAGTTTAAAAACCGCAGAGGATGAGGAAGTTATGGTGATTGGTGAACGTAGAGATTATCTGTCTAATGTGGTGTCAGCATTAAGAGCTGAGAAGTGGATTCGTAAAGGATGTGAGGCTTTTATGGCATTTATAAGTCAAGCGGAGTCTGAGGAGCTAACTGTGGATCAAGTTAGAACCATTAAGGACTTTCAAGATGTGTTTCCAGAAGAGCTTCCAGGTCTGCCTCCTAATCGAGAGGTTGAGTTTGGGATCGATTTGTTGCCTGGTACAGCACCAGTGTCTATTGCACCGTATAGGATGGCACCAAAGGAGTTGCTGGAGTTGAAAGCGCAGATTCAAGAACTGTTGGATAGAGGCTTCATTAGGCCAAGTGTGTCTCCGTGGGGGGCATCAGTACTGTTCGTAAAGAAGAAAGATGGGTCAATGCGAATGTGCATCGATTATCGGCAATTGAACAAGCTGACGATTAAGAATAAGTACCCGTTGCCTAGAATCGATGATCTGTTCGATCAGCTTAGAGGAGCTTCAGTATTTTCCAAGATTGATCTTCGATCAGGGTACCATCAATTAAGGGTGAAGGAGGTGGATATTCACAAGACGGCATTCCGAACTCGTTATGGTCACTATGAGTTCTTGGTTATGCCATTTGGGCTGACCAATGCACCTGCAGCTTTCATGGATCTGATGAATCGAGTGTTCCAGCCATACTTGGATCGATTCGTGGTCGTCTTTATCGACGATATTTTGGTCTATTCTGAATCTGAAGAGAAACATGATGAGCATCTCCGTGTTGTGCTGCAAGTGTTAAGGGAAAAGGAGCTTTATGCGAAATTTAGTAAGTGTGAGTTCTGGTTGAGGGAAGTGACGTTCTTGGGGCATGTTGTTTCTGCTGAGGGTATTAAGGTGGACCTTCGAAAGATTGAAGCAATTCTGGAATGGAAACCACCGAGGTCTGTGGCCGAAATTCGGAGTTTTCTGGGTTTAGCTGGATACTACAGAAGGTTTGTAGAAGGATTTTCGGTGATGGCAGCACCATTAACGAAACTCATAAGGAAAGGCGTACCATTTGTTTGGACCCAGCAGCAGCAAGAAGCTTTTGAGAAGCTTAAGAGGGTTCTGACCGAGGCACCTGTACTAATTCAACCAGAATCTGGAAAAGACTTTACCGTGTACAGTGATGCATCGCATGTTGGGTTGGGCTGTGTGTTGATGCAAGAAGGTAAAGTGGTTGCTTATGCATCGCGACAGCTTAAACCTCATGAAGTGAACTATCCTACCCATGATCTGGAGTTGGCAGCAGTAATCTTCGCACTTAAAATCTGGCGACATTTTCTGTATGGAGAAAGGTGTATTGTATATACAGACCATAAAAGTCTTAAGTACTTGTTGACTCAGAAGGAGCTGAATCTTAGGCAACGGAGATGGATCGAGTTGCTTAAGGATTATGATTGTGCGATTGAGTATCATCCAGGCAAAGCTAATGTGGTGGCTGATGCCCTAAGTCGTAGAACTGTATCTGACCTGAGAGCTATGTTTGCTCGTTTGAGTCTGTATGACGATGGTAGCTTGTTAGCAGAATTGCAAGTAAGACCGACCTGGGTGAATGAGATTAAGGAAAAGCAGTTGAGGGATGAGTCTCTGGATTCTCGATTTCAGCAGGTTAAAGATGGGAATACTTCTGAGTTTGGACTTAACAGTGAAGGAGTTCTGTGTTTTCGCGGTAGAATCTGTGTTCCGAAGGATTTTCAGTTGAGGCAAGCAATTCTAAATGAAGCTCATAAAGGGATGTGTGCTATGCACCCTGGAGGTAATAAGATGTATCATGACTTAAAGGAGTTGTATTGGTGGCCTGGACTGAAGCGAGAAGTAACAGAATTTGTGGGGAAATGTCTGACTTGTCAGCAGGTGAAAGCTGAGCATCAGTTACCTTCTGGACTTCTGCAACCAGTGAAGGTACCACTCTGGAAGTGGGAAAGGGTGACCATGGACTTCGTAAGTGGATTGCCCTTAACGCCGTCAAAGAAGGACTCGATTTGGGTGATTGTAGACAGGTTGACTAAATCTGCTCATTTCATCCCTGTACGTACTGATTATTCGCTTCAGAAGTTAGCCAAGTTGTATGTGGCAGAGATTGTGCGACTGCATGGGGTGCCAGTGTCTATCATTTCTGATCGAGATCCTAGATTCACATCTCGGTTCTGGCAAAGTTGCATGAGGCGTTGGGAACGCGGCTGAACTTTAGCACGGCTTTTCATCCTCAGACTGATGGTCAGTCTGAGAGGGTTATTCAGATTCTAGAGGATATGTTGAGGGGTTGTGTTATCGATTTTCGAGGCAGTTGGGAGGATTATTTACCGTTAGCAGAGTTTGCATATAATAACAGCTATCAGGCTAGTATCCGTATGGCACCTTATAAAGCATTGTATGGGCGTAAGTGTCGTTCACCTAGTTGTTGGACCGAATTGGGCGAGCGGCAAGTTCTTGGACCTGAATTGGTAGCAGAGACTGAAGAGAAGGTCAGGGTAATAAGGGACCCTTTGAAAGAGGCATCCGATCGACAAAAATCTTATGCAGATTTGAAGCGTAAAGAGGTTGAGTATTCAGTAGGTGATATGGTTTTTCTGAAAGTTTCGCCTTGGAAAAAGATATTAAGATTTGGTAAGAAAGGCAAGCTGAGTCCGAGGTTTATCGGGCCTTATCAGGTTCTTAAGCGAGTGGGTCCGGTGGCGTATCAGTTAGAATTACCCCCAGAGTTAAATAGAATCCATGATGTGTTCCACGTATCTATGCTGAGACGATATCATTCTGACCCTGCCCATATTCTACCAGTTGCAGAAGTGGAAGTTCAGTTTGACTTAACTTTCGAGGAAGAACCTGTGCAGATTCTGGATCGAGACGTGAAGGTTTTAAGAAGAAAATCAGTCCCATTGGTGAAGGTACTATGGCGTAATCATGGCAGAGAAGAGGCTACTTGGGAACCAGAGGAGGCAATGCGTCAGCAATATCCCCAACTGTTTGGATAAGGTAAATTTCGAGGACGAAATTTTTTTAAGGAGGGTAGAGTTGTAACGCCCTAAAATTCTGGTCTTTCTTGAATTATGGTTCATCTAGTAAAATGTTTGAACTCTGGTGTTTGGTTGTGAAATTCGTGTTTTGAGAATGTTATTGGGCCTTTGGAAGGCCCAAGTGTTGGTTAAAAACTCGGGAAAATTTTTAAATTTTTCATTAGGGAGATAGGGGACTTTTGGAAGTAGGGGTCTTAAATAAATTTGGCTAAAATGAAGCACAAGGGAGCTCCTGGTAAAATGGTTGTGTGACGCCACTTAGGAGCTACAAAAGTGGCGCCTAAATGAATGGGAAGGCCAAGGTTCAAGTCCCAGGTTATGCAAGGAAGGCGTTATTTTTTATGCAAGGAGCAGGCAGGAATTTGAAGCAGAATAAAACTCTACTTGAGGAGTGTTTGAATCGGTCATGAGAGGATATTGTGGAGTGAATCAAGGAGTGGATGAAGGTGTTTTTGAATTTGAAGTAAGGTGGCCGGCCAAGAGGACTCTTTGTGGTACATTTTCGGCAATTAGGTGCTAGAAGTGCCGATTTCTCCCTTAGGTCTTCTTGTGTCCTTATGCCGATTTTATCTTAGGTTAGTGAATCCTATTCTTTTGTTCGTTTGACATAGCATATTAGGTTCGTTTTGCCATTTTGTTCTTCTTTTTGTTCTAGTAGCCGAACCCTAATACACCCCATTGCCAAATCCTCTTTTCTTTTCATTTGCCGAACCTAGATCTCCCAAAACACCATCTTGTGCCATTCTTTTTCTGTTAAACCGATTGCTCATTTCTTTCCCTCTCAAATCTCTTTTCGTATTTTCTTCTTTTCCATTTTCTTCTTCTATCATTCATATATCTTCTTCTGACGTTATTCTCTGGTTGATAGTCACAAAAGAACCGAAAGCAAACATCTCATTGCCGATTTTCCCTTGACCGAAACCTTGTGGTTCTATTACCGATTTATCATCAGTCACATAACTCCCTTCTTTCTCTCCTTTTGTCGATATTTCCTATAACTCTTTAGTCGAATCTTTGTGTGTTAAACCTCATTTATTTCTTCAAAGAGAGAAACCGAAACCTCCATACCCTGTGGTGCTCAAGCCGAATGTAGATCATCTTTTATCTCTTCTCGTAGTTGCAAGGGGAATCGTGGTATATCGAGGCTAGGTTGGTAAGTATTCGGGAACTTGCCTTTGTTAGATAATCACGTTTTAAGAATAAAGCCGAAACCCCTTAGGGAAGGCTATCGTTTGGACTAAGGCATTGTGGCCTCTTGTTTTGGTGTTGTGTTAGGGTGAGCAAGAGGACTTTTTGCAAGGACGTGAAGGTTGGCACGGTTGGGGCTCATAGACTTAGTCTATTTTCTTTCGACAAAAAGGTAAAGGCTTTTAGGGACTTCAGTCATGTTAGCCGATTATAGTAGTGAGATTTTAATTTAATGGTTGAAGAGTATTAAACTAACATTGAGGTGATTAACGATAGGTTTTTGTTCGTGGATTTCGTCAACTGTTTCAACGGTTAACAGGTGTGTAACGTATTTCCATCATAGACTAGGATGGCTAAAAGCCGAAATAATCGAAACTGTGCTAAAGTGTCCAACTAAAGTGACCGAAAAATTTGTCTTGAAAGGATCTGAGGGTAACCGAATACCCTGTGGTGATCAAACTAGTAAATGACAGTGGCAAAATTACAGAAGGTGCAATTTCGAGCTTCTCGGTAAGTTGGGTATCAATGGGCCAAAGATGGGCCTAATGGGCTTCCGAGCCCAAATAGGTAAAATGGCAAATAAAGACTATCTGGCGACGTAGTTAGTAGTAACATGTTAAGTTGGTAAACTAAACCTAAAATTGGGCTTAAAGGGCTTGAGACAATATTGGACTTAGTAAAGCTCATTAGGGGTTTAGGCTAAAAAGGGCAAAACTGGAAATTTGGCACAAATGGACTTCCGTGGTTAATTGGGAACTAATAATCAGCTGTACATGCATAAAACTTCTGAAAATATGAAAAAAGATTAAAATACCATTAAATATGGAAAATTACCAAAATACCCCTAGGTGTAAAAAGACTATTATACCCCTAGGGTCAATTCTGTGTGAAATGTATGATGTTATGTATCTGCGTAAGTTCATTATCTATATGAGTATATCTGATGCTAGATATTGCATGATAGTATGATTATCTGTTGCATGGGGTATGGGTTTATGATGGAGGAAGCGTTCTGGCAGCCTCGCTGCAATCTGGTGACTCTGTCACATTATATCTGGCAACCTCGTTGCAATCTGGTGGCCTCGCCACAATATTTATATCTGGTGACCTCGTCACAATATCTGGCAGCCTCGCTGCAAATATATCTGGCAGCCTCGCTGCAAATGTTATCTGGCAGTCTCACTGCAAATTATATCTGGCAGCCTCGCTGCAAATATCTGTGGCGTGTAGCGGTTGGGTGGGTCGAGTAGTCTCCCCACATGGTGTAAGGCTGGTACGGGGGTGTTAAGGATGGATTTGGGATGGGTTTCTGTTTGCATAATATTTATATCTGATCTGTTTCTGTTATGGGCCTTTGGGCTTAACCTGATTCCTGTAATGGGCCAAGGCCCAATTAACTCTGTTTCTGAGGCTTAATCTGTTTTGGCCTATGGTTGAGATAATGTTGCACACTGAGTTCTCAAACTCACCCCCCTTCTGTTTCATCACTGCAGGTAACCCTCAACCATAGTGGGCTTGGAGCTGCGAGAGATTCGGAGTGGCCACGGCGTCTGCAATAGAACTGGTTTTCATTTATGTTTTAGTTTATAAATTTTTATGTTAATTTTTGGGTTTTAATGTGTAATAAGGCCGCTATTAAATTTCCTTTTGGGTTTTAACTTTCTAAAGGATTTGGTTCGTACTTATCGAAACTGCTAGATATAGGCTGCGCGGGTTTTCAAAACCTTAATAACGTTTTCAAAATGACGTTTATAAGATTTAAGCAATCTTGAATAATGACAACTTAAAGTAGTTTTGACAAGAACTTTTCTCACCTTGCCAGTTTTATCACCTAAGTCTCAACGCGTAATAAAAGGTTACAAACGTAGTTTAGGATCATGTGATACACCAGATCTGGTCATAGCGTCCAGACCGGGTTTGGGTGTTACACTATAATCTTAATCCAATAACGGAGATGAGTTAGAGGTGTCACAATTATTTTCTCGACATAGTCGAAAATATGCTTATCATACAGCTCTGAAATATGGCCGGCGCATTGCAAAGTCCAAATGGCATCCATCTATAAGCGAACATGCCAAAAGGACACGTAAATGTCATCTTTTCTTGGTCTTCCAATGCTACTGGAATCTAAAAAAAAAAACCTGAATAACTATTAAGACAATAATAGTGAGATTTTTTAGCTAAATGTTCTAACATTTGGTCAATAAAAGGAAGTGAAAAGTGGTCTTTTCAAGTTAAAGAATTCAACTTCCTATAATCTATATAGAATCTCCACCCGTTTTGGACTCGAGCGAGAACTAATTCACTTGCTGAATTTTCAATTACAGTTACACTGGTTTTCTTGGGTATTACATGGACCAAGCTAACCTAGTTACTATCTGAAATTGGATAGATCATCCTGGCGTCTAGTAACTTTTGAATTTCCTTTTTCATGACCTCCATCATTGGTGAACTGAGGCATCTTTGAGCTTCTCTTTGGGCTCGCATTCTCTTCTATCAAAATTCTGTGCATACAAGTTGAAGGACTTAAACCTCTTTAATATTGGCAATCGTCCATCTAATCACTTCTTTGTCGCCCCTTAAGAATCGAACTAAGTTTTCCTTTTCCAGTTTTGAAAGTTCATTAGAAACTATCATTGGTAAAATGTTCCTATCACCTAAGAAGGCATACTTTAAGTGCTTTTATAACGTTTTAAGTTTCAGTTCTGGAGCCTACAAAAAAGAAGGCAAAATATTAGTTTTAGAAAGAGACAATTCAAAATCTTTACCTTGACTTCTAGGAAATTGTAGAGCTTCCATAAGAATTACAACTTTACGAATTGGCTCTTCGATCGTCATTAATTTTTCCAATTTATCCATATCATCAAGGTCTATACTTCTGTAAAGCACAGTCTATAATCCTTTTCCTTCATTATATTTAAAATGTAATATTGTTAAGGATTCAAAAATATCAACACTAGATACATTCGTCATTGTATTGGGTCGATCCATTACCTCATAAACGTTAAATTTGACCATTTCATCGTCGAACTTCATAGTGAGTATTCCACTTCAAAAATTAATTTTCATACGTGCAGTGCTTAAAAATAGTCTCCCGAGTAGAATATCAAAGAATTTTTTGAGTTGACATCATCCATGTTAATGATGTAAAAGTCTGCAAGAAAATTTAGTTCATTTACATTGACGAGAACATCTTCCAACACCCCTTATGGACATACACATGACTTATCTACCAATTGAATAATCACCCTTGTTTTTTTCAAAGGACCCGTGTTTAGCAATTTAAAAATAGATAAAGATAATACATTAATAGATGCACCTAAATTACACATGGCTTTATTTATGCCAACATTACCTATTTTGCAAGATATAGAGAACATACCTTGGTCCTTACACTTAAGCAGGATTTTCTTTTATAATACCGCAGAAACGTTTTCTCCCACATTTACCCACTCGTTTCCTTGGAGTTTTTTTTGACAGTGCACAATTCTTTTAAGAATTTTACATAGCGTGGAACTTGTTTGATTGCATCGAGTAAAGGGATATTAATTTTTATCCTCCGAAATGTCTTTAGGATTTCTCTCTTCTCGCTCCTTTTTACAGTAGATGAGCCTTCCAAGAAATAGGGGTTGTACAATAAACAGTTTCTACGGTGTTGACTTCGTTGGAGCCTCTAAGTCAAGTTTCGGTTCTTTCCGTCCAACGTCATGGGCACGACATGTGCCAAGTTCTGGCTCAAAAACCATTCTATCTTTTACAGTCACAACACTCATAGTTTATTCTAGGTTTGGCTTAGTTTGAGATGGCAGCTTCCTTTAAGTTTCAAAACGACTAACTGTAATTGTAAGCTTACTTATTTGCTTATCTAATTCTTGAAAGTGTACTTCAGCCTTTTGTTGGAACTTTCCGGTGATAACAACTAACCTCTCTACTATAGTTTAAAGAGATGACTTTAGAGGTTGATATTGTTAGGGTGAAGGTGGCCTTGGCTGATATGGTTGGTTGTATCAAGGGTTCAATCCATAACTTAGATTTGGGTAGTCTCTCTACCCTGTATTATAAGTATTCGAAGGTGGATCATAACGCCTTTGAGGTGGATCTGGGAAGTTCCTAATTGCATCTACTTGTACAATTGTGTCTTCGTGTAAAACTGGACACAAGTCTATTGGATGATCAGGCATGCCACAAATCCCGCACAACCAAGCTGGGCTTGATTTTCTTACAAGCAAACTTTGAACAAAATTTGTGAGCTTATCAATTTTTTCTTCTAATGATGGAGACTTAGCTCATGAACCCTTCTCGTGAGTTCTATAGTTGGTTAAAATTGTTGGGAATTCGTAGCCATTGTCGAAATTAACTCAATTGCTCTTTGAGGTGTCATATTTACAATTGTTCCTCCACTAGCAGTATCTATCATCTTCATTTCCATTGGGAGTAACCCCTCATTGAAATATTGCACAAGCGATTGTTCAATTTGGCTATGTTATGGACAACTTGCACACAACTTTTTGTATCGTTCCCAGTAATCATAGAGCAATTCAGTCTCCTTTTGCCAAATTCCTACAATGTCTCTTCTTAGCTCGGCTGCCCGATCTGCTAGAAAAAATCTGTCAAGAAATAATAAGACATATCAGACCATGTATTAATTAAACCGAGAGGTAAATAAAATAGCCATTCTCTAGCAGAGTCGGTTAATGAAAAAGGAAAAACTCGAAATTTAATTTGATTATTGGTTACTCCCTATGGTTTTGTGCTTAAGCAAACCATGTGGAATTACTTAAGATGAGTGTGGGGGTTCTCGTTTTTTAAACCACAGAGAGTGGGCAATAAATGAATTAAGTCTGACTTTAATTCAAACGGTGTTACTCTCATCAGATAAGTTATGCACAATGGCTGTTGCTCATCAAGTGTTGTAGCGAGTTGTCGAATAGTTTGATCTGCCATTTTATCTGGTTCGTCAAATGAGAAAATATCTTTAGTGTAAAATCTTGTTTCAAACTCAGGTTATGGTCGTTTGCTGCGCCGAATAGCTTCTCTTCGTAGTGTTCAAGCCAACTTCTATATTTCTGATTCAAATTCTAGAGTCTCCGGTTCTTATCTAAAAACAAACAAAAATTAGAATAATTTTCAATCCCTGACAACAGCACCAAAATTTGATGGGCGTCGAAACCACCAAATATAAATTCCTACTCTTTAACTTACTTAAATAGTAGTATAGAATAGTATCCCACAGGGACTAAGATTCCTAATTTTCCTTTTTTGTGACCAGATTTCTGAGCCTAGGCAGCTATCGTACCCTCGATTTGAATGTGTGGAGCGAAAAAATAAAAATGAGGTTTTAATTGATAATAATATATAAAAAAACAAATATAAAATAAAGAAAAAATAGAATTATGATTACAAAATAAATTAAGTGAAATAAAATAAACTGGTGAATCAAATATATTAAAACTTAGCCTTAGCCTCGGTACACTCCGACCTTGAACTAATCCTTGGAAAATTGTTTTTCCCTTCCAAGCGATAAATTGGTTATAGCAATTAAGGATGCCTCAACCGCTAACTTTTCCTTGTGTAGTCAATTTCGGTACGACCTACAAATCGAACCTTGTCAAATTTCTAACTACGAAACTCGTGCCTGTAATATAAGATTTTGACAGCATTGCGATCTAGAAAGCCCAACTCGAATTAATGGCCTCAACCACACAGGTCATTTAAATTCGATCACCATCTCCATTGATAGAGGTCCAATTAGCCCTTGCACATATGGACAGGCCAATTTGTTCGCGAGAATTTGAACTTGGTAGGCGACCGACTCATTTTCCCAACTGTACGCTAAACAACTCCAACCCAATGCGCGCTTTTTGAATTGAAATTGAATTAAATTTAAGTGATGAATATGTACTATCTCATATACTAAAGAGATAGCAAATACCGTGTTGAAAAGTTTTTTAGTACAGGTTCATATCTCACGATTTTTTGTTAGGGCGATAACCGGGCTAAAGCTAAAAGGAACTTAGTAAAGCATGAGATTAATCATGCTAGTTGATGTATGGAAATAATTTCAAATGAAAATAGTGGAAAGTGGAAAGGGAAAGGGACTTAGAAAGAATTTAACCAAAATAATGAAATGGAAAAAGAGTGGCAGAATGCTTGCACTTTAGCTTTGACGCGTGAAAGAAAAGAAAGAAAGAAATTGCATTCAATTTCCAAATGTATTCCAATGTGTTTTCAAAGGCCACCAACATTAAGCGTTTATACACATTCCTCATGCTAAATTTAGCAAGATTTTTTCCTAAAAAATATCAACTAAAAATCAGATTCATACTATTCATAGAATTTTGACAATTTTAAAATAAAAATTTGATTTAAACGAGTCAACCACTAATTATTCAATTCTTCAACTTGGCCCTCCTCTTTGTTTTTTCGTTCCAATTTAGCTCATTTTGTTCGATTTTAAATTTCGATATTCCAAGTTCATCCCTGATAAGAAACACGCAAATTTAGTAGCATTTTATTAAAAAATTAGCTAAAAATAAATACATTAAAAGCACAAAATTAACTTGCTATCATACTCCACCGGGGAGAACTTATAAGACATTCAACAAAAATATCCAACATTCAATCCTTGAGGACAATGATCTGGTTCAAGAAGGAGAGTAATTATTATGGAAGAATGCAACAAAGACCAAGTGTTTGAAATTCTGTTATTTTTGTTATTATTTTAATTAGTGTAATTGTTAAAATTCTACGTTTTGGCGTTAAAAAGTTTAATGAAACGGTGTGTCATAGCTCCACCTGATCATGGGTCGGGCCACCCGGCTCGGCCCAAAACATAGGAGGGTTTCGGTAAAAATATAGGCTCAAAAAATGAGCTTGGACAAAAAATTAAAGCTAGTTTAAAAAATAGGCCGGGCCTCGGGTAAGGTATTTTTGGCCCGGTCCGGCCCGAATTCACTTAAGGACAAAAAAAATTTGCTCTTTTTTTTTGTTTTTGAATGTTATTTTTTATTGTTTTTACCCTATTTTGCTACTATTTTACTATTATGTTGCTACTATTTTGTTGTTATTATTTAGATATTGTATAAAACTTATTTTATTGTTAATTTTGTTATTATTTTAAAGGCATCTGTTAATTTTGTTATTATTTTAGAGGCATTTGCTTATTAAGTTGCATTTATCTTAGTGTTATTTAAGTCTACATTTTTTTAAAATTTATTTTCAATTTGTTGAGATTATTTATTTTGATATTTTTAATATTTTTGATGTGTTATATATATTTAAAAATTATATAAAAATAATATAAAAATTAATACGGATAGACCGGGTCGAGTCCAAATTTTAGCATCTTTATCCAAGTCAAACTTGGACAAAATTTTAAGCCATTTTTTAGACCGGGCCGGGCCAGGCCAGAGCCTAGTAAATAGGCCTAAATTTTTAGTTGAATCCGGCTCAGCCCATGAGCATCTCTAGTCGTAGCTAGAGTCTGAGTCATGTTCAAAACGATTGATTTTGAGGTTATACCTTTCAATGAAACGGTGCGTTTAAGGCAGCTGTTAGTAACAACTGACCAGACTGTTTCAGAAACCCTTACTTTCCCTCTTAAGCACCATCCATGAGGGAAAACTGTCAAGCAAATTTTGGAATTGATTTTGCTCATCTCTCATCTTCCTCTCTCTCTTTTCCTCTTCTCTGGAAAAATCTTTTGTTCGATTTCTTCCCTTATCAAAATTGAAGAATGTTAATTACTTACCCAGTTTCAGAATAAAGAATGGGTCACGATTCAGCTTTCGGAATTTGTTGTTGAATATGGGAAAAAGGATCGAATTTGCGTGTTTCTGAAATTTGAGGGTTTAGGATTTTTTGGATTTTGGGGTTAATCTAATAGCATCATGGTAAAATTTTCAGCGGAATGCCATTCGTGGAGTGAGTGTACCCGTTTTCTTTTTTCCCTTTATTTCATTGAATCACGTGTTCAATATTTTTAAGAAAATGAATTGAGTTAAAATTTTATAAATTAAAATTTCATCATTAAAATAAAAAGAAAAACAAATTGTAAACAGGAGAATTTGACAATGTTAAAATTTGTTGTTATTTATATTTTTTTTAAATATTACAACAATTAAATTGATTTTTTTAATAAATAATATAAGGCCTTTACAAGTATATTTACTGAATTTAATATGTCACGTCAATAAATTTACAAAAAAATTTTAATATTATCAGTTGAATCTGAATTTTAAAATTTTAAAAATATAGAAATTAATTTCTTAGAAATAAAAATATAAGGACTAAAATTTCAATATTTCAATATTTTAACCTATTCTTAACTACTTGCAATTATATTAATATAAATTTTGAAAATTTAAAAATGAAAAAGGACTTTAATAATAATGATGCAAAATATCAAGATCTAGATCAAATAACAAGAAATGAGAATTGAATATTGAAGACAAGATTTATGTATTTTTTTTATTTATATATTTTAAATTCATTATTATATTTTTTTGAAAAATTTTACGTATTTTTTTTACATATTTTTTGAATTTTTTAGAATTAGGATTAAATTGAGACTATTTGTAAATTTTGAGGGTTAATTTTTTAAAATTATGACTAAATTGATATAATATGTAAAAGTTGAGGACTAAATTTGTTATTATACTAATCTTTAGGTTACCGTTTGTAATTTTAACAGAAGTAACCAAAATGATCAAACTATGTAATGTGGGTACTTAAATACAATTTTTTTTTATTCTAAGTCTTGAATAAAAAAAATTGTGATAATTAGGTTACCCTAAAATGAAAACAAAAGAGAAGTAAAAGGCTTATTGATGTTGCAATGAGGGGAAGGATGAAAGGGTTGCTGCGGAATGTTGTTGTACGCCCAAACCTTTGGAATACTTGCTCCAAAATGCTAATGGTGGAACCACATTTCCTTATGTAACTCTTTTAAGTTTATTTTTGAATTTTAAAATTTAAAATTTTAAAATTTTAAAATTTTAAAATTTCCATATATTTTGGAAATAAAATTTCTTTTTTAAAAAAATAAGATAATATTTTGTAAGTCCTAACCCTTTATTAAAAAGCCAAATTATATAATAGATATAATATACTAATTATTTAAGATAAAAAACTTATTTGCATCATAAATGAATTAAAAAGATGACAAATAGGGTAATATCCATCCAACCATGAATAGAGATAGTTTTATCAAATTTCTTTGTTCCTAAATATAATTTTCCCCCCTTAAATTTGACTATTTGTATTTTTTTCATTTTGATTCTTGAATTTGATAATTAGATTCATTTCGGTCTTTAAATTTAGATTCTGTCAAGATTTGATGATGTGACTAGTGTTATTAGAAAATGGTTGAATCAGACGAATTGAGAATTGATCGATATAATTGCCCGAACAAAATGGTTGAACCGATTGACTTGTTAAACCGCTTGAAATTAGTAAAAATTAAAATCGGGACAAAAATCAACAACTGAACAAGTTGATCCGATTTAATAAACTTTTTATATTTCTATTTTTTTAGATTGTTATGAATTTTTAATTAATTAATTAATTATTATTGGTTGAAGGTCGAATTGATAGAACTAGTTGAATCGAGAACCAACTATCTTATTAGAACACTAAATGTGACACTTTGAGATTATACCACATAATCACCTAAAGTTATATATATATATATATATATATTAGATTTTAAGTGATGATGTAAAACAATCTTAGAGTGTCACATCACTAAACTTTTATATTTTTCAAGTTTAAGAATCAAAGTAGACTTAGTTGTCAAATTTAAGTACCAAAGTGGACAAAAAAAATACAAATACCAAAAATTATATTATCCCTTTAATTAAACCAAAACTCTTATTTTCTTCCGAACTAAGAAAGATCCTAGGCCGAATTTCCTCTTGCTATGTTGCCCAAAATCTCTTGGATTGGCCCCTTAAATCTTCACTCAATTCGGCCTACAAAAATAAAACAAGGCACAAGAATAGGCGGCATACCCATTGGATATTTAACCCAACATATACAAGTCCATATAACCTAAATATAGAAATTACTGAAACGTATTTACAAAGAATTATTACAAAGTAGCAAAAAATGGGGAAAAAAAATAATGAAATAACCAACTAAAAAACATTAAGAATGCTATTTTTGACAATTTCTCGATTTTCCAATCTCTATGAGACAATTCTGAAGAATTATTCATTTTTTTTTCCAAACCATGTTAGAGACTAAAACCATATTGATAAAATATCTAAATTTTGAGAGTTAAATTTGTTGATAAAGCAATTAAAAATACGTATAATTGACAAAAAATATCAACATCAAAATTAATTGTCTTTAGTTATTCACTTTCAAAATTAATAGAGATTAAATGACTCTAATTATTTGAATTTACTTCGAAATTGAAAGAGATCACTGATGTCCTTTTACTAAAAATGTTTCTCTAAAAAATATCTAAAAGGACCATAAAAATTCAATAGTGAAAGATCTAAAAGGACATGAAAGATGGAGTCAATTGACCCTAGGAAAAAGTACTTCATAAAAGAAATTAAGTATTTGATTCCACAGAACAATTTGAAAAAAAAAAAACTTAATAAAATCCAAAATTCATTATTTTTTATATTTTCTTTCAAAATCATCATTTTTCCTGTTGTTGTTTAAGTTAGTAACAATTCTTTCTTCTTTTCTTTTTTAAGTTTTAATGATTATTTCCTAAAAATTAGAATTTTGGCTTTCTGGGTTTTTAATTTTGGTCAAATTGTATTATTAGTCTTTGTACTTTGCATTAGTTATGGATTTAGTAGTTATATTTTAATTTGGTCATTTTTTGTCCCTATACTTTTAGAAGTTGAAAACTTTAGTCCTAACAAAATTATAACTATTAAATTCATGAAGTAATGTTATTTTTAAAATTTGATGTGTCAAACATAATATTCAATGTGTAATGTTATGTTTGTTTGTTATTTTCATATATTGCTCGCAAAAAATCAGTTAATAGATTTAACATATGTCGTTTGCATTAAGATTAAAATTTTGAAATTCACAAAATATAATCACTAAAAATGATCAAATTGGTGAACAAGGACTAAATCTATAACTTTACACATAATATAGGACTAATAATATAAGTTAACCAAACAAATTTAAATGTCACCATTAGATCAGGATTAAAATTTTAAAATTCGAAAAGTGTAAAGACTAAAATTGATAAAATTAGTGTACAGATACTAAATCCATAATTTACACAAAATACATAGTTTAATAGCAGAATTTGACATTTAATTCTTTATGCAATATTAAGTTTTTATTGTGCTTATTATATTGTATTTCTTAAATATATATTAGAAATTAACATTTCTATTTAAAAATTATTGTTGTTATTGTGACTATTGTGTAGTTTGTATTTGTATTCATCTTGTATTTTCCTATTGTGTTATCTTGACATCAAAACCAAAAAGTAGCTTTTATTTTTCTAAAGTAAATTATATTTTATTCCCTAACCATATGCAAGAATTGCGAATTAATGGTATGCATAAAAAAAATCTAATATTTATAAAAATGTACAAAATGGTGGTAAAATTTTGATTGAAAATAAATATATTGATAATGAAAAATAAATAAATTAAAGTTTATTTATTTGACTTAGTTACTAATTAGAAGATTTAGTTTGTATAAATCGATATTAATTTAATACTAATAATATAATTAGCTTTATGAAAATTTGTATGTGTTTAAGGATTATATTTATTTAGTTACTATTTTAATAGTCTTACACTTAACCATATCATATGTTGGTTTAATGAGTGTTGATGTTATGTATTAATTTATACAAAATTTTTAAATGTTTATATTTTTTTAAATTTTAAATTTATAATCAAATTTTAAAAATCTTCAATTTCATTTAGTGCACCTTACTCTTAGTGATTAGATCACTTGTTAAACTAAGGTCCTTTGGATAAATGGCAATTGTGGTATAGTGGAATCTTTTACTTCACACCTTTGTAATTAATTTCACCATCACTATTGTTTTTAACCTTATCGAAGGTAAACATATCGTCCATCCAAGGCACCCTAAAGCGTTGTATGTGATAATTAGTGTCGATAATGACAATAGAATGATCGCAAAACAATAAAAATAAGAAAAATAAAAATACACAAATTTTTTGTGGAAACCCTTTTGGGAAAAATCCATAGGTAGAAGAGAAGAAATTTACTAACTTTGAAAAACTGATGATATAAGAGGAGTTTTGACTACATCTACTTAAAGGTTGAAAAATCATGTTTTAATCAAAGTCAAATATTAGAAGTATAGTTATATATGGACTCAACTTTGTACAATATGGTACATACCGCAGTCGCAACCCCAATTCAGTTTTGTGCTTAAGGAGGATTTGTGGCGGGCTTCGACCTCTGACCCCACATATCCCCCTTATTTTGTCACTATATTTATTTCTTCAATAAGTGATAGAATTCAGGTTACACAAATTCTAACACTATAAATCTCTCACGATTCACGTGTGAATCGTGATTACTTTTAGAAATTACATACATTATTAAATCAATGAATCTTTATTTGGTGAAAATTTGCCTAGCTCTTTTTACCAATTACAAACCGTAAGCAAAGGTTTTTCAATTTTTTTTTTTAGAACACATGTACAGAGGTAGCAATATGTACATTATGATTGAAGTGTTATAGATAAAGATAATGCTAAAAAAATTAGCTTAAATTCACATATTTATAATCAATTTATTTGAAGAGATTATAAATAATTATAAACATTAAATAAAAATTAAGGGTGTGTATTATAAATTTAAAAAATAAATATTAAAAAATTAAGTATTAAATTTTATAAGTGTTGAATTTATATTAAAGAAGTTTTTGATAAATTAGTAAATATAAGTACTTAATAAAATTATATTGTTTGATAAAAGTAAATATTAATTTTATAAAAATTATTGATTTTTAATTTTAATCTTATTAATATAATATTTTATATTATTTTGGATAATAATAAATAGATTAATTTGAATATCTTATTTAAAAATAATATTTTATTTTAATTTTTTAATAAAAAAATCAACTTAATATTTTCTACATTAAGTTATAAGTAGCTATGTATCTACTTATCTTATTCAACACTTTTTTGTTAAAAATTTTATATTAAGTAAAAAATTAAAATGACTATCAAACACATTAAAATATTAAATGTTGAAAATTTCATTTTCAATGAAATGGAAAATTTCATGGTTTATCAAACACATCCTAAGATATTATTAAATTGTTATAAAAAGAAGTTAAAAAATAAAAGGCATAATGACTTAGTTGTCCTTCTAGCTTTACCAAAAGTCATTTTAACCATTAATTTAATTTTTTGTCTCTTTTAACCTTTAAACTTGCATAGTTGTTAAATAACCTCAAAATGGATGAAAAATTAACATATATTAACCTTGTTAACATGGCACCCACGTGAAAGTCTATATGCATGCCACATTAGCAATTAATTAATTTTTAAACAATTAAATATTAAAAAATATTTTAAATATTTTTATACTTTTTATATTTTATAATTTTTATATTTTTTGAATTTTTATATTTTAAAAAATTAATTAATTGTTAATGTGGCATTCACATAAGCAAAGTTAACCAATGTTAATTTTTCTTTTATCCATTTTGGAGTGATTTGACAAACAATGCAAATTTAAGGACTAAAAGAGACAAAAAATTAGATGGAAAGCTAAAATGACCTCTCTTTTTTGTAAAGTTAGAAGGTCAAATAAATCATTTTGCCAAGATAAAAATATAATGAAGGATGAATATGGAGGGAGAATTGAAATATAAAATATTGTTTTAACCTTGTTGTTGTGTTTGGGTGTCATTTTCCAGGTTTAGGTTTTATTCGGTAGAGTGGAAAGAAAAATTAGAATGATGAAAAATTAAATGGGTAGAAAACTAGAATGATAAAAAACATAAATTTTCTTTCGATAGGTGTGCTTGATAGGAGATATGAAAAAATGGAAGAAAATAATTTTCTTTTCATATATTGCTTGGTAGAGTTGAAAAACGAAAAAAAAGAAAATAAAACATTTGAAAAATATATCTTTTTGAACTAACACATATATCTCTCTCATTTTCTCTCTTCTCATCATTCCAATTTGGAATGATTGATTTTTATGCACTAGTGTCACAGGCTTAGATTTTTCCTATGCAATTCGTGCGGCCTCAGGCAGTTTCTTCACTCCGAAAATGCCTAAGTCAGCCTAACTCCCAACAATAGAAGATTCAACAAAATTCTTCTAAGGCACCCATGAAGAACAAAGCAAAAGCAACAAAAATTGAAAGAACTTGGAAGATGAACAAAGTCATAGAAAAGCAAGAACACAAGAGAGAAATTTTTGAGTGAATGCTCTTAAGAATTCTATTACTCCATGAATGATTTACAATGAGGGGGAAAGACCTCAATTTATAGTTGAGCCTCCCCAAAACCAACGGTACATATCAAAGTACATCAATGGCTAGGATTAAAAGTTATCTACAAATCAAATCTCTAAAATTACAGAATCGTATCACATCTAAGATTACACATCTTTGAAGATCACGTTCCATATTTGTCATACTTTATATATGGGCTTCAATCTCTAAGCAATGGGCTAGTCTGGTTGGGCCAAATGACCTCCCTTGAATATGATGAATCACACAAGTGCACCATGGTTGCGGGCTCCCATGCGCAACCCATAACATTCTCCCCTACCCGTTCTAGCGACATCCTCGTCGCGTCCTCGTCGCGTCCTCCTCATGGAACTAGTCTATGTTTCCTTGGAACTAGTTTATGTTTCCTTAGAACAGCCACAAGGCCTCTACAATTTCTCAACTTGCTTCACTATCAGGAAGTCTTATTCGTCGAATTAAGTAATAATTTCGCGGCCGATAGTACTTTTGTCTGATCACACGGTTTGCTTTGATGCTTTCAACTTCATGATTGTAGTAGACCTTTACCCCCATCGGTTCTCGTTCGGACTTGCCTTGATCTAGATCCTCTTGATCCTCATCGAATAGTTTAAGCATGTTCACATGAAACACTAAGTGGACTTTGAGCTTTGCCGGCAACTCAAGCTTGTAGGCCACCTGGCCTACTCTTTTCACAACTCGAAAGGTTCCCTCATATCGTCGTACAAGCCCCTTGTGCAAACCATTATGTCACAAAATCAAGTATAGTTTACCAAGGACTGAATCACCAACCTAAAATTGCACATCTCTTCGATTATGATCCGCCCACTTCTTGTTGCGCTTACTTGCCTTGTGTAGACAAGCTCTAGCCAAGTTATTTTTCTCTTTCCAATCCTTCGTAAATCGATAAGCTGCTGGATTCAGTCATATATAATGACTCACAACAGCATTGAGTGTGAGTGGCTATTGTCCTGTCACTATCTCGAACGGGTTTTGATTCGTGGCCTCACTTCTCTACAAGTTGTATGAAAATTGGGCAATATCCAACAACTTTGGCCAGTCTCTTTGTAACACCTTTAACCCGATCCCATCGTAGGAATGTGGTTATAAGGTATTACCTAACATAACACAACATCCAAGCCTTCATGGTTGAATATCAAATAGTCTATAATCATTACCTAAATTAGTTTTATCTGTCTTATTAAACATCAAACACATTAAGCATAATTCACGTTTAATTATAAAGCATAACCGAATCATCAAACCACATAGAAGTATATCAACTACATTATTTAATTAAGACGTAAAACCTAACCCAAATGAAAAGTAAGTAATTATCGCAAAGCCAAATTACACAAATCGAATTACTACATTTCATGTCATACTCCGGCCTATACATGCCATAGGTTCAAAATGTAACTTTTATAAATACCAAAAGTGGTCGATAGTGTGATAAGCTCCTCTAACGATTCTCAACTCACAAGTTGGGTTCAATATCTACAAAATAGAGACAATTATACAAACAGTAAGCTAATATAGCTTAGTAAGCATTAAGCAAAACAACAATTTACGCATTAACCTAACTTCAAATATCTATCAATTCAAATATCCAACTTGATTCTGTACATTTGTAATAATATACAACTACAACTTAATAAATTCCATTCTTATAAATATATATATATCATGCCTTTACATTAACCACTTTCATTTTGGCCGAATATATAATCATATACATCATCAATAAACTTTCTATTTCAAAGTTATAAACTCTTGCATCACAAGTTATACAATTATACTCCTACCATTGCCGAATTCACTTGTATAAACATAACCATAGTTTAATTAATCACATTCTCATATACAATTAAGACTTAATACACGACTCCACAAATGTTTCAAACCTTCTTTTTATCTCATGTAATTTTCACTACAATTTCAATAGCTAATTTATTTTATAACACAAACATTAATTAGCTAAAACATACCTGTTCACTTTAGTTTATTGTTCGTATTCCTTTAACACTTCAACATCAAAACTCCTAAACATCAATTCTTTATAATTCACAGGCTTTAAGCCTGCTAAGTACCAATCTGAATTCATACCAGTACACAGCGTACTGAGCCCGTAACTTGAATTAATAATTTTAACATTTCAAAAATAAACAGATTATATTAATGGCATTATACTTTTACACAATAATATACTCTTACCAAAAATTCAATATCAAACTTTACACCATATAAATGTTTTCTATATAACCATTTATACCATATCCTTTATATCATTACAGAGATGTTTACTATGAATTGAAGACGAAGCATAAATAAATCGTTTAATGCCATTTATAGCTCAATTTAAATATAACATCACATTGACCAATTAAGCACATTCAAAATAACTTCACATAAAACTGAAATCACCAACTCAATATAAGCTGACACATAGACTTACTTATATGGTCGAATTTATGCAATGCCATATAACTCAATTACACTTGTTCATTATCCACAATGATTTTGACATCATATGTGCATAAGTTTATAAGTCAAGGAACAACCACCATTCATGTAGATATATATACATAGTACAACACGTATACATGTGTAAGTAATATATGTCTTCTATTTCAAGATTAAGTACTATTATAAAACATATGTACTTATACTTATTACTCACATTGTAGAGATCATATGCACATTTATAGCAATGGTCGAATGTTCATGTGACATAAAATTAATTTATTATGATCTAACTTCTAAAGCCAAATAGTTATTAAACCTAGTTCACATATATTCAAGTATATAAATTCAAGTAACACTGTATATCTTCATATACATGAATTAGCTATATTACTGAATACACATTATCACATATGTATACAATTTTAAAAGAATTCGTTCAATACTATTCACAAGGCCAAAAATACTTATCTAATTCACACATAATCTTGATTTGCTTTACCCAAAATTTTGTAATAAGAATTGAGTTGCTCACTTACCTTACTTTAAGTAAACATTAAACTGATTCATACCTGCCATTTGGCTTGTTTTATACACTCGAATACAACTTAACAATGCCTGATGAACCGTTTGGAAACTTTGTAGTTTAACTTACTCCCGTTCGGCTATAGGGTATAGTAAAACATACTTTTTATTTCAGCAAGTATAATTAACATTTATTTGAATTTAAGTACATATTTTTACTTATGAACTTACCTCATCCAAAACACATACGGCATAAATTAATTCATTTTATCACTCATTCGGCACATTACATTATCATGCCCACTTCAACTCAAACATGCTAGTCACATTCGGCTCATGACATTAAATCAAATGCTCATTTGGCATATTGTATCATCATGCCTACTTCAACTTAATATGCTAGCCACATTTGGCTCATAATATTAAATCATATATTCATTCGACACATTCAATATATATAAATATAATCATTTGATCAATTCTCTAATTCATAACACAATCGGCACTTTCAATAATACCTTTGCTACCATAATTCAACCATTTAAAGTCACATATGGCACAATAAAACACCATAGCTATTTCAACTCAAATAAATTCATTACCATTCAGCATTTTTCTATATAAAATCTAACATTCAATTTAATAAATTCATTTTTTTTATCTCTATGCATAGGTAAATGAGTTTAATTGCTTAAGAACTTACTTCGGTTAATATTATACGACGAATTCGACTACTCAGCTAGCTTCGATTTTTCCCCGATCCAAAACCGGCCTATTTTGATCTTGAGCTTGAATCCAGACAAATGGAACTTATTTTAATCTATGAGCCAATTTATTTTAATACATAGATCATATAAAATTGTAATTTACGCAATTCACCCTTTACTATTCGCACTTTAATAATTTGGTCCTAAATCCATAAAATAACAAGCAAGATGAATTTGCCCATACATCACTTAGGCCGAATGTATATCCCTTCATATAAATTCTCCCAATTCATCTATTTAACAAAAATAATCACTCAACTTTACTAAATTATAATTTAGTCTTATAAACTCAAAATTACATAAAACTCCAAACATAATGTGTTCATCTACTACCTATATTTTCGTTTTCTAACTTCAACCACAAATTTCATCACTTTTATTTCATGACCGAATATTAATCTCACAACCATTTCAAGAATTTCAAAATGGGCTTTAAAGATCTTTAATCAAAGGCTTCAAAAATATCAAAATTTACAAAAACTATTAGGAAATTTACCTTGAATCCAATGGTGGAAGATGGCCGAACCTAGCTCTTATTTCTTTCTTTTTTTTTCTTTTTTTTCTTTTGTTATTTTCAGTGATGATGAACCAAGGAAAATAATAATGGATTCTTCTTACTTTCTTTTTAACATATAATAGTTTATTACTAATTTACTTTACTTTAATGAACTTTATAATATAAACAAATAACAAAGTCATGTCATAAAGTGGCTTTAGCCGTCCACTAAAATAAAAAAAATGGTTTAATAACCATGCAAGTACCTCTTAATTAAAAACCACATATTATTCAGCACTATTAAAACTATTCATCAAATTTTCAAAGTTTATCAAACAAATCCTTTTTAATTAATTACACACTCAACCAATCAAATTTTCATACGAAACTTTCACACCTACAAATTCGCATATAATAAACACAGAAAATAATGTTTAAAAATTTTATTGACTCGGTTTTGTGGTCCCGATACCACTCGTTCCGATTAGGGCTAATTAAACCATTTAATAATCAAATAAAATATGGATATGAATGTCCACTAACATAATTAAAGGTAAATTAACAACTTAAGGCCTTCCATTTAAAAAGCCAAAGCTATTTAACCCTTTTAACACATTGAACACCTATTTTTCGCTTTATGCGATTTAGTCCTTTTTACCGAATTAACTATTTAAACGGTAAAATCTCTATACGAAACTTTCACACATTGTATCTATCATGCTGTAAAACATATTAAAGCAATAAAGTTAATATTTTGACTCGGTTAGGTGGCCCCGATACCACTTGTTCCAACTAAGGTCTAAAATGGGCTGTTACACTCTTTGTGTGGCACTTGCATAGTGCCGAAGATATGTCTCTAACAATGCATTCATTGATTTGGTTTACCCATCGGTTTGCGAATGCATACTAGTGGAAAAGTTCAAGTTTGAGCCTATTGACTTAAACAACTCTGTCTAGAACCAGCCTATGAATCGCCCGTCTTGATCACTGATGATAGACAGTGACACTCCCCAATATTTCACCACTTGTTTAAGGAACAAACAAGCCTCCTCAGCAAGGCACTTCTTGGTTGCTGGAATGAACGTTGCATACTTCAAAAACCTGTCTACCACGACAAGAATACTTACAAACCCATCAGACTTAGGTAAACCAATAATAAAACCCACAAATACACTCTCCCATTGTTGTTCCGGAATGGGCAAGGGTTGTAGCAAACCAACCAAAGTTTTCAACTCAACATTGTCTTGTTGACATATTAGACAAGTCTTCATATAGGTCTCCACATCATCATCCATATGAGGCCAATATTAGCGGTCCTCCAAAAGGGCCAAGGTGTAGTGCATTCTTGGATGACCAACCTATCTCGAGTCATAACACTCCTTCATGAATTTCTTCCACAATTTCCCATAATGAATAAAGATGGTGCATATGAGTGTATAGCAATTCTCCCTCAAGCCAAAATCTCCTCATTTTCCTCTCATTGGCAAGCTAGAGTAAAGTTACAGTGGCTTACACAACGAAGCATGGTTAGGAAGTATGTGCGGGAGTTCAGTGAACTCATGCTCCAAATTTTTTATTTTAGCGAGAATGCAACATTTTTCTCCTTTACGGATTGGTTGAAACCATGGGCGAAGTAAAAGTTGCAATGCTGAGAAGTCCAAGAACTTACCCAAGTCATTATGGTAGCAGAGTCCTTAGTAAAACTTGTTTTGAGAAGAGATATGTTCAAGTCTTCCAAACCTAATAAAAAAGGAAATAATGGGGGGACCATGAGGAAGATAAAGAGGGACATATCGATGGTGGCAATAGTAGCAGTAGCGACGGTGGTAATGGGAAACCATGAAATGGGAAGTGGTGACCCAACAAACTGAAAAAAAAAAAGAGAAGATGAGATGCTATCTTTATAAGGGACCGCATATGAAGAAAAACTGCCCAAAAGTATCTTTATTTTCGACTATTAAAAGGAATGATGAGCCAGAGGAAGCAAAGCCTGTTGAGAAAAAGACATCGATGATTAATTTGATGGTACTCACTCCAACAAAAAGGAATGGCACGGAAGGGTTGATGTTTGTATACATCAACATTATAGGCCAGAACAGGAGTGCCCTTGCTAATATGGAAGCATCGGACTTGTTCATATAAAAAAAGCTGCGAGAAAACTTGATTAAAAAATCAAATAAGAAGATCAAGATGATAAATTTCGATGAGGCTCTAACCGTGGGAGTAGCTCAAGACGTGGAGCTAAAAATCGATGAATAGAAAGGTAAGGAAGAATTTAAGATAATCCATTTAGATGATTACAATTTTATGCTTGGCTTAAACTTCCTTGACAAGATTCAGATGGTTATGTTTCCATGGGTTGATCAAATTTATATAGTTACCGATCCGTTATCATAAATTGTTATGTCAATGTATCGGGATATGAAGGTTGGGACTAAAGTGTTGTTGTCAATGCAACTAGTTGATGATGTTTCGTATGGAGGAACATTGACTCGATAGAATAAAGTGCTACAAAAGCCCCTTCGAAAATGTTTGTGGCATATGAAACCGATATGAGACTTAGAGAGTCGATTGTGGAGCTACCACTTTTGGGTAAGGTGGGTTGTGTCTCGGACTTTGAAGGAAAAATAGCGATGCAAAAACAGTCAAGACGAGTAAATACTGCGAGTAAGGCACATTTTGAAGGAAAAGTAGCGATGCAAAAACAATCGAGACGAGTAAATACTGTGAGTAAGGCACATTTCAAACACTTTAGTAGTGTTTTGAATTCTAACTTGTTGGCTTGGTAAGATCGTAGGGACCCTTTCAAAGTTCTTAAGCAAGAAAGCCGAGGGACTGAAAGCAATTCAAAGCCAAGTAGTATGAATAAAGAAGATTCCAATTGGAGCAAGTCAAAATTGAGGCAAGTTAGAGTAGAGACTTCTTGCCAATGAAATATACCAACAGCTACAACTGTTCAAGTTAAAAGGCGACGGAAGTCGAGGCGAAGGTTCCGAAGGAAGGGACGACTCGATAGCAAGTTTAGTTAAGAAGGAGCCAAGGCAACGTGAGGTTCCAAAGTGAATTAAGTCAGTGTCATTCTGAAGGCGCAACGAAGGAGTTGCAAGAATGGGTGGGGGAGAATGTCATGGGCCAAAGTGCAAAGCTCGTGACCATCGCACAAGATGCAACCCATGGAGGTCTAGCGATTAGATGGGGATCATTTAGCCTACAAGAACTGGCTTGATTCAAAGAACTGTTGGAGAAGCCTGCCAGATATAAAGCATAAGTGGCCTAATGATGCTGATTTGGAAAGATAGGTTACCTTGATAAATATGGAAACTAATCTTAGAAGATTGAAGGGAATCATATATTGTAAGATTAGATTAGATTTAATTATGTAAATTGATTATGTAATCTTGTAAATCCCTAAATTTAAGGAACCGGTTAATCTCGTCTGTTGATGTAACTTAATCTAGACATTCAGTTTTAGAGGAACTCAACTATAAATAGAGAGCCTCCCCCTCATCTGTAAATCATCTATTGTATCTTGAATTCTTAAGAGTAATAGAATTCTTAAGAGTAATAGAATTCTTTAAGAGCATTTACTTAAACACTTCTCGTGCATTGTTTTCTATAGCTTTTTGTTCTTTTGTGTGTTCTTTTAGCTAGAGTTACTTCGGCTATATAAATTGGTTCCTTGGGGGAATTCTTTGTGAATCATCAATTGTTTGGTGGTAAGGTTGGCTTAGGCGTGTTTGTATCGAAAGAATCACCTAAGGCCACATGGAATGCGAGACTAAAGTTCTAACCCCATGACACTATAGTGTGCTTGGTTGGGTGGAAAAGTGGACGGGTGAGAGGAGCTAGTGAAAAAGTGGAAAGAAAATAAATTTTGAGTATGCTTGGTTAGGAAGAAAAGTGAGAAAAGAAAATAAGTGGCTTAAAAATCAACCCTTCCAAATTGAGATGATGAGATGAGAGAAATGTATATAAATTCAAAATTATACATTTTTCAAATATTTTATTTTCTTTCCTCTCATTTTCAACTCTAGCAAGTAATGGACGGAAAAAAAAGTTATTTTTTCTTTCTATTTTTCCATCTTTCTTATCAAGCATACCTATGAAAAGAAAAATTATATTTTCCATCATTCTAGTATTTTACCCTTTCAATTTTCTTTCCACTCTATCAAATCAAGTCTTAATGTATAAACTAAGGCAAGGCATGTTTGAAGTTAGAACTACATCCACAATAATTAAGGGTGGGTTTTGGATGGGAGGTGGGGTGCTATGTGTTTAGCTTATTTTTTATCTCATGCTATAGTATCGCTACAGTATCTAATCTCACCGCCACTACTATTTTTACACTAACCATAGGTAAACGCACTACCCTTCTAAATCAACCTTAAGGCTTAGTTTAGATGGGTAGTGTGTTTACTTTCGGTGAGGTTAAAAACGACGATAGCGGTGAAATTAGTTATTGTAGCGATAAGATTAAATACTATAGCTATGAGATTAGAAACAACGGTGAGGTGTGTGTTTGGATTCAAGCGCAACTGTAGCAGTAATGTGAGAATAAAAATGACTGTTAAGGACATTAGATTAGAAACGATATATAATAAAAGTTTTTAAAACTATTTTACTTTTACGAAATTATTAAAAATATGTGAATTTATAAATTCATTTAATAAAATATTAAAATGTATCTTCCGATATTTTATTATAAATAATTTAATTAATTATATAATCAATTTAAATTATTTATTAGATAAAATGATAATTATTTTAATTATATTTTATATAATAAATAAAAATTGTATTGTTAATAATATGTATTATTTTATTATATAATAAATACTATTTTATTTTAAATTAAGAATTAAAAAAAAAAGAATGTGAAACCGCCAAAAATAAGGATGTCAAGGAAAAAACCAATAAAAATGAAAAGAATAGAAAGAAGACAAAACGGGATATAAATGTAAAATTATCTATTTTGGGTGTTGAAATTTTTAGCTGAAGCAAAGAGCTCCAGTAGGGAAAAAAAAAAGAAGAAGCCTTCTAGTGTGTTAAAACTTCTTGATTGTGCCGCATCGTTGCAATCCAAACAGATTGCTGTGGTGCGGTTGGGAGGAAAAATGCTTCAAACGTGCTGCCCTGCTGCACTTGCGGAGTTTATTGGTCTTGTAATCGGATATTCATATATATATATATACCACATGACAACAGTGGATCCATGGCGCAATGGTAGCGCGTCTGACTCCAGATCAGAAGGTTAAGGTTGCGTGTTCTATTCATGTTGAGTTCTTGAAATGTGGGTTTATTATTGGTGAATCTACTTCAACTTAAATTTGTATACTTTTTAAGTTTTAATCCCTACCAAATGGTAGCAATTAAATGTGTTTGGTATTTATAAGAAAATCTTCTTGACTGTTTATATGATGTAACAAAAGAAGTATATGATAAGATTATTTTGTTATTTCTTTAGACAATATGAGTTTGTTATATATACTTTTTAAGTTTTAATTCTTACCAAATGGTAGCAATTAAATGTGTTTAGTATTTATAAGAAAATCTTATTGACTGTTTATATGATGTAACAAAGGACGTACATGGTAAGATTATTTTGTTATTTCTTTAGACAATATGATTTTGTTATATATAAATAGATCTCATAATCTTGAAAGGAGTATTTATATTTAAAAAAAATATTCACATTAAAAAGCGAGTAATAAGGTCACGGGTGAGCAAGTGGCCAATTGAAAGGATGATCTCTTTTATTAGTGGGTAGCTCCATAATGATTGGCTGATTTGGGAGATTGGACAACTGAAGACCACTTGATGGATGGAGGGTAAAGGTCTGCTCTCATATGTCCAGCTGATACATTTCATTTAATCATGATTAAAATTTTAAAATTTTAAAAATATAAATATTAAAAATAATTAAATATTAAATTCACAACTTAAGAGACTAATAACAAAATTTAACCTTCATTATTTATTACCAAAATATTCTATATATTATTATTGTTATTATTAAAACTTTGTTTTTGACACTCTCACAGTCAGATCCCATCTTCTGCAACTTCGTAGTAAGGCTCTTGTTTTCGTTCCCTAACCTGTTCTTTCTACTCATATTTTTTCTACAGTTCTACTCATAGCTTTCAAGTCACTTTTTTAGAGTGTTAACTCCATTTCGAGAACGTAAGTTGGTAATCTTTTTTTTTTTTTTTTAAAGCAGTGTGGTATTTTGTTTTCTCAAAAGTCAAAACGAAAAAAAATTTGTGACAAAAAAGGTATGCAGATGTTATGTTTGCTGAGCTCTGCTTTTCTTTCAAATTGCAGTGAAGTTGGTATTTCTGTATATAAATCTTGGATTTGCTTCAAATTCATTTTCATTCTAGTTTGTCATTTTTACCATTCATTTTCTTTGATTTTATTGCTTCTGTTTACAAACAGCCCCAACAAACAACATAGAAGGCTCAAACAGATTATTATTTGTGGCTATGTTTGGCCTTTAATGGAACAAAAAGAATCCTGTTTCTCTTCATTTCTGATGGTGTCATGTTCTTAAATTTTAATGAATCAGATACGCTAAATTCCATGTTTCACTAACTTCAATATGGAAAAAATGGCAAAATTAAGGTAATCACATCTTGCTAATATAATTCTCCAGCTTTCAAACAATATAAGATTCATATTTACAGGTTTTATGCTCAAGAAGTTTCTTTCTTTCTTTCAAACATTATAAGCACATATATATCTATATATCATGTAGTATGTATTGAAGTCAATATGACAAGACCTCCAAAATATATTTGCTTACCAATTGAGGAGCAAATTTGTGGTGATCCTACAGCCTAGATATATTGGTGGTTAACGTGGATGGGCAGCCCAGAGTGAACTGAGAGCTCGGAGACGATGGAAGTAATCCCCTAAGGCGAGTAAACCTCGAGCTGCTTGGTGTGTTGTTAGGATACGAACCATCTGTAGCAAAGTCTGTTCCCGAAGGTGATCGGCCTGTTTTGGGGGAACAACACAAGCATAACTTAGTAAAACTAAGGTACATTTCGGAGACATATCCATATCCAACATTCAAATCAAAGTCTGTAACGTGATACCTGATTTACAAAGCCCTCAAGGGCTTCTATTATATCAGTTGCAACAGCCATCTGAGCTCTGTAGTGTCCCCAACTCAAATCAGATGCTACACTGCAGGAGAAATTCTGCTGAAGTTTATCTATTCCTTGGGAAAGAGCATCTTCAGCTTGCTGAGAAGATTGTCTAAGGTTACAAACCTCCAACTGTTGTTGATCAGTCAAGGGCTCAATGTGTGACATCACAACCTATGCAAACACAAGCCACTCTTCAAAAAATTCATGAACATAAAAGGTTTTTATACGTTGATGCATTGGAACTACAGTAGTTGGTCTTCATAACAAGTTATTGACCTCAATAGGCAGCTTATATGTGAGGCATTTCCAGGAACAGACTAAAGGGTCTCAAGATGATGAAGTGAAGCTTATCTAAAGAAATTGATGACATTAAAACTTTGTAATGAAATTGAGTTGCATCTTTCTTAATGCCTGTGTCCCACACATTGGGTATAGAGATATGGCTTCCTCCGATTATCCAAATACAAGGAAAAACTTTGAAAAATTTTACTATTCCTACGGTGGACACATGTCTATATCTGACACTCACATCTGAGTTGCAAGTGACAGTTAAACACCATTGGTATGGCCTAACCTTATTCAGCAGCCAGGACCATACAAATCCCTGTTCATGCAGTTACAATCTATGTTAAACTCTTCATTTTTCTTTAAATACTCATATTTGACACTCATATCCAACACATATTTGAATGAGTACGAGGATATGGCCCTTTAAGCAGGGGCGAAGCTAGAAAATTTTTTAGGAGGTCAAAATTAAATTGTAATTTTTATAATAGTAAAAATGCAATTTTACTATTTGAATAGCCTATATTTTTATAATTCTTAAAGAATTAAATCGATTTTTTATCATTTTGGGGGGTCAAAGTGTAATTTTACCTCTACTAATTTAAAATTTTAAAAAGTGTAAAGGGCTTAAATGGAAAATTTTCCATATTAGGGGGGCCCTGCCACCCCCAACCCAAATACGCCCCTGCCTCCAAGTATCCTCCAAATTCAAAGAAAACTTAGGAAAAAAATACTATCATTTTCAAACACATACCTGTATCCGATTCACTCAAGACCAAGTAGCATATGCTATGATTAGCAATGTGATAATGCAAGTTGCTAAGTACCGTTCAACAATGAAGCATGCTCAAAAATAGTATTCCACAAAAGACGGACAATAAACATAACTAGTAACCAATAATCACATTAGCAGCTTTTCAGGAAATTAAAAGAAAAAGGTTATATGAGACTAAGCATTACATTTAAAAGCTCTGACGGTCGGAATCCTCCAATCCAATGGAAGAAACGCTCAGCTGAAGTTCTCCAAATGCCGGAGCTCAAATAAAAGACATCTGCCTTTGCAGCATCAGCTTTCATACGGAACAGATTGCAATAGTGATTCAAGCCATGTTCTACCAGTATTTGTAGCTCTATATCAGTGATATGTGCCTGGAGTGCACTTCTAAGTTCACAAGTCTGTTTATTTTGCACCTCAACCCAGTGTCCATATTCCATCTCAAATGCAGTAATCCCTGCAATATTCACATGAAGCTAATCTAAAGAAGAAACCAAGATGTAGGTACCTTATATTTGCATGAGAATAATATGATATTGCAAGATTGATAATTGCAATAAGTTAAAAATATGTCTAGTTTCAAGAAAAATCATGAAAAAACATTAACTGATGTTTTCTGCATTGTAAGACCTTTGAATATCATTTTCTAGTAAAAGAGAAGACTATGCAAATGGCATGTAAACAAGATGAAAAAAATCTCTTTTATCACAAAGTAATATTTGCAGTGCATTAAGATGTTGGGAGACTAAATACTCTGTGAGCCAATCTGATGAACCGACCTGAGTTTACGGTTCCAGACAGTCCAAAATAACCAGTATCTGATGGACTGCTTATGTATATACCCTGCATTAAGGCATTGCATAATTGGTTAGATATGCCACATATGTGAACATGATTGACAGAGATGTGCTTTTTCTTGGAAAATAAAGGAAGGCCTTTGAGAGTTTTCACTTCACCTGCTGCCTAGTTCTTTCGAGCTCTTGTTCCAGTTGAGCTAGTTTCAAACGACTTGATTCTAATTGTTGAACGTAGGCCTATACGATAGAAATTGAATCATAAATATTTGTATATATCTAAACAACGAAATCACTACCATCAAGCAAATATTGTATATGGACTACATTTTCTATATACCTTTTTCCGTAGACGACTTTTACGAGCAGCTTCTCGATTTTGTGCCAGACGTCTCTGTGTCTGCGCAGATTATGTGCACTTAAATAAAAGATGAATACAATTGAAACAAGTAGGAGGGCCAGAAGTACTAATAGGTTTAGAATGTAAAACGATTTTCCATGGCTGCAGAACAAGAACTACACTGTTGCTGGAAACTCAATAACAACAGCATTTTCTAATTAAGAACAAAGGACTTAAATGATTTTCAGTACTTTATATATAGTCTATGATACTTCAACCCTGGGAAGAGAATTTATCATATATCGGCATTGCATATAAAATAATGCTCATATCCGAACTTAAAATATAACACTATAAAAAGCACAAATTTACACTAGTGCATATGACATGAAGGCTAGTTATGGATAATAGTGGATCAATAGATATCATTTGTTACTTAAATGAAGGTGCTGGGGAGAAAGATTGAGAGCAGATGCTACAAAATTATCACCTTATCAATGGGCTTGTTTGTTTCTTGATCACTTCTCGAAGGTTCAACTTGATCACAAGAAATATATCCAGCCTATGATTTAAATCAGAACAATATAGTTATACCCCCTGCAACTGGACGAAAAAGCATAAGAAACCAAGCTAGAAATGAAATCTGAATGCAACTTCACCTTGTTCTCTAGCCTAACATCCCCCTCTACAATTGTGGATGATCCTGTATTTGGACTATCACCACGATTGAATGAGTCTCCCCACCGGCTTATTTGGTTTAGTTGCTCGTATATTGTCATCCTTCTGGTAAGTTCAGTTGATGTAGAGCTCATATTGTGTCAAGCAAATGGAACAGACAAACAGCTTATGGATTGTCTTTTGCAGCAGATGAATGTAGAACAGAACTTACATGGATTTGTCTTCTAAAATACCAACCAAATCTCCATGGCTCGTTAAACAAATACAGTGTTACAAATGCCTGGACAAGAATATGCAACAAAAATCACCTCCATATTAGCAAAATCGGGGCAGACGCCCCAGAACTACCAAGCAAAACCAGCAATGGTAGGATTAGCAGAAGCAGTAGGACAAACCAACTCAAGAACAGGAAAGCAAGCTATATATATATACATGGAACTGGTCATAATTATATACATAAAAGGAAAATCTGTTAATAGAAATCATGCAGCTAAAAGAATAGCAAAGCCACTAAATATGAATCTAGACTTTTTAGAGTATTGACTAAAGACTAAATCTTCCTCCAAGTAAAAAAAAGAAAGGCAAATAATCAACTTGATCAACTAGTAACCAGAATCATGAACTAAAATGCAAGATAACAAGCTTAACTTTTTATTTATGCTCTTAAAAGCAAGTTACCAGAGTCAGCTCAAGCTCTTAATTGGCCCGAACTTACATGTAACAATCATCCACCAAGTAAAACTACATAGCCATCATATATTAACCAAAGAATAAAAAATACAAGCACACGGTCAGCAGAACTCAAACACCAACCTAGTAGACCACAAACTTACTTAAATGATGTGATCTAAGAGGGAAAGGATTGAATCCTTCAAAACTTCCAACTTTCTATAAAAACCACACAATAAATAAATAATATTTGAGGAACCTTACAAACCGACCTTCTGGATCAACTGAACTTCCAAAACCCAAAGTTCTTCAATAAATAAATAAGCCCAAATGAACACTCAAATTTACTCTTCTGTGTATTTGTACAGCACCTTTCCGGTCTTCCACCACTCCTAGAAAGCAGACAAAAGAATAAAAAACAACCAACACAATCAATAAATCGTGAGGAACAAAAGTTAAAAGAATGTGACATTACATATTATATATCTATACTTATATTAAGCACCATAGCAACTTCAATAGAGGGGTTATTAAAAAACGCAACTCGAATATTTTTATTTCTTATATTTTTATATAGAATTCATAAAAAATTTTAATCAACTTAACTTTATCATTTTATTTTTTATGTAAAATTTTAATAAAGATATCTATTACCTATTTTTTTTCACTCATGTGTTAAATTATATAAAATGCTAAAAGCAAGGGTTAATGTCTTAGTGTTCCAACTTTCCACCAGTAATAAAAAAAAAAAAAAAGTTAATTTCACTATACATCCTCAAACTATTACCTTAAATTTAAATTAGTTTTTAAATTTCAAAATATTTTAATTTTAATTTTAAACTATTAATATTATATCAATTAAATCATTCTATTAGTGAAACTATCATATCTAATATGGATAAATTTTTAGAAATACATGGCTATGTGGATCATGTTAGTTAAAAAAGGTCAAATGTGGCATGAGAAATAAAACAAATAACTTTAAATTAATTAATTTATACAAGTCAGCGATTACATTATAATGAGAAAAGGGTGAAAAAATTTACAAGTACAAGGATTAAATTTTGGACCTTGAACCGATCAACTTGAAACACACACAATTTTACCACTAAACCAATATCATGGTTAACTTAAAATTAACTATTTAATCTTTAATTAATTGTCTTTTGAATAATTATTAACCTGATTCAATTAATTAATCACATGCACCATACATTAATGATGGTAAAAGCATTAAGGAGGCTTTTGTACTAGGAGCCAGATTGTACTTTGCCCCCACTACTAAAAAATTGTGTAAGTTAGTCTCTATATATTAGATCAAAGAGCAAATTGGCCTTTCTACTAAAATTTTCATCTAATCCTACTGTTAAAAACTGGTCCCTGTATATCATAATGAGATACATGTGGCATGCCACGTGTAATTATCTGATTATTTTGTCAGCCATGCCAGTTTTTAATTGTAGAAATGGATGGAATTTTTAACAAAAATAGACTAATTTATTTTTTGATATAATGTACAAAGATTAATTAATTTATTTTTTAAATAAATGAAGTAAAATATAAAAATTTCCATAATATTTTGATGGTAAATCACACATCAGTTTTGAGGAGTCAACATTAATAGAAAAAGAAAATGTTAAAATCTAATAAAAGAAAATAATAACATTGCATGACACTGGGTATTTGTTAATGCATGCTTTTTTGTTTACATGAATGCCACTAAGTTTTGAATAATTTAAATATCATTGTCGTTATCATTTATAATTAAGATATTACCAACTAATCAAAGCACCTTTTGAACAAAATGTACTTTTGGCTTGGTAAGCTAAGATTATGGAGAGGAAGAGATAGGCAGAATCTATGTTTTATAGTGGTAAACACATCCATCATTCATGCTTTTTAGTTTTTTTCAAATAAAAAGAATTCTATCGATAAAATGAAAGAGCAGTGATTAAATCTTTTGATTAATATTATAAATATTAAAAATTAAATATATTGATGTAATTCCGTTAAAAAAATCAAAATGAATTCACTATTCCCACCTTTGGAAATTTTCTTTTCTTTTTAGTTCGCTCTGATGAGCTAATGGCATCCCTTTTCCTACATCCCATTACTCATGGAATCTAAGTGGCCTCTTTCATATATTATAGCTAACCAAACATAAGATAACTTTTTCTAAAAGAAAAGTTTAAATGGATCTGCTTTTGAAAAAAAATATCAGCAAAGGCAATTGAATTTTCAATTTGTTAAAGAAAAAATGGGCAAAACAAGAATTAAGTACAGCTCAAGTGTACCAAAAACTTGGGCACGCTTAGCTACAAGATTCTTTGAATCTATGACATTCTCAAGTGCTAATAACAAATTCATAATTAGGAGAGTAAGACAAAGAAATTAGTGGGAATATTTATTTACACCAAGAAAGAAAAGAAAAGAATAACAACCCACCCAATATTAATATCCTTTCTTTCTAATTGAATTACGATTTAATATTAAATATTTGTATTTTTCAAAAAATTGAAGTAATTTAATTTCTATCAATTTCGAAAATGAGTATTTAAGGATTATTAATTATAATATTAATGTTTTTCGTCAATTTCATATAATTTTTATTGGTATAAGAATAAATTTAACTCCCTAATGTTTACACATTCTATTATATATATTGAAGCTAATTTTTTACCTATTTCCTTTTTTAATTTTTAGATTTTTAAAAAAATTATACATTTTTAAACATATTTTTTTAGAATCAGGGCCAAATAGATAGAATATATAAACATTGATGACTTAATTTGTTGTTATATCAATCAAATGTACAACTAACAGGTAAAAATTAATCGTTGTCATTAATTATTTACAGTTGCTCATTTTCGAAATTGACAAAAATTAAATTGCTTCGGTTTTTTTAGAAAAACCAATTTAATCAATATCTAAATTGAAAGGGACTACAGAGATGTTTTTACCTAAATATTTAATTGAGATTAATTACGAATTTGATTCATAGATTATTTTTAATTTTTCTTTTATTGAGAAAAAAAATACTCTCATGATATATATAAACAAGGATAAAGGGTACAATCAAACCTTGAATTTTTAAAAATAATTAAGTTCCTTCACGAAAAATACATCCAAATAAGTGAATTCATGGTAAATTGGCATATGCAATTAAGGCTTCTTCGTGCTTATCTTAGCTCACTTTCTAGTAAAATCGAGTTACTTTGGTGCAAGTCAAATATAGGGTATAACATTAAATATAAAAATTTAAAATACCAAAATACCCTTAAAACGTGAGTTCGAGCTATCCACCCCACCAAAAACAAAGAAAAATTCGAGTCGAGAGGGTCTTCGAGGTGCAGTCTTATGGCGTTGGGACGCAAGCAAACATGGAATGGGGGGCTTGTTTACACCGAGATGCACCTATCTTCGGGTTCGGGCTAACATCAACTGCAAGTGTCCTCGATCGTGCTAGGGCGTCGTACCTTGCACTGAGGCACTGGGGCTCATAAGTAACTGTGCAGGGGCTCCAAATTTGGTGCCACAACTCCAAATCTGGGGCTGGGGCTCTACATTTTTTAGTCATGGCCTACTCTTCCTTCTTTTAATTCTTTGCTTTTTGCTAGTTTTTGTTCATTCGTTTCACTTCTATTTGTTCTCAAACTTGCATCCCAAGTTCATATGCACCTAATTGGAGTCATGAAACACCAAATTAATTAATAATGCTAAATCATTTAAAATTAGAATAAAAATGCTAATATATGAAAATGTGACACTGCACATGTAAATGAAGCTAAAACATAATATTTTACTTGAAGAGTGATAAAAAGCAAAGCAATAAGGGTCCAAAATATATGAATTATTTGCATGTCCTCAAGCAAAAAAAAAAAAAAAAAAGTTAATGCACATGAAAATGCAAAGGCACATGCAACCTAGAGATGCATTATATGTGCAATACAATGAAAAAACAAACAAATATTATTTAACCATGGAGTGCCTCTCTGTAAGCATCTTTGTTTAATATTTTTAACGAGATGTTGCTGTTTTGGATCTATCTAAGTAATTGCATTAAGCCGAAGGGTGCTTCTATCTTGCAAATTTTTCGTTTTCACTAATTAGATGGTTTCAATCTCTTTTGTAAAAGTTTTTGTGATCCTTTAAGAGAGATTTCTACAAGGAAGCACTTTCGAACGGACAACATTAGTAGATTAAATGGGTTAAAAATGTTTATAGCAAAAACACAATATACAACACTCATATTTCTAATGACATCATAAATATTGAACTTACTTACCCCACCGTCATGCTTTCATGCATGTCAATTTTAGTTTAGATGTTTTTTGAAAAGGTATTCCTAATAAAATTTGTGTCGAATGATGAGTAAAATCATTTTTCATATCTAGTACATAAAAATCGGTGGGAAGGACTAACCTATTAACTTACACCAAAACATTTTCCAAGACTCTTTCAGGATAAACCACGGATCTAGTAACTAATTGAATTATCACACATGTTCCTTTTAATGGTCCAACATTTAAAGATGAATAAATAAATGAAGGCATGATATTTATTGAAGCTCCTAGATCATACAAGGTAAGCTTAATTTTCACTTACCTATTGTGTGAGGGATGTGAACATACCTGGGTCTTCGCACTTATGAGGTAATTTCTTTTAGGGATTGACAAATACATTCTCCCTCATACTTAATTTCTCATTACCTCTTAGCTTTTTCTTGTTGTTGTACAATTCTTTGAGAAATTTGACATATCAAGGTATTTGTTTAATAGCATCAAGTAAAAGGATATTTACCTCGACTTTACGATTCATCTCAAGTATTTCCCTATGTGACTGTCACGTGTGAATATGATATGCAAATTGTGCAAGTATACATGTCGAATCAAGTAATAAAATGATAAGTGAATATCGTTTCTATAAAGATCGAATTTAAGGCACAAAAGTGGTCAAGTTATTATAATAAAATGAGATTAATGTTAGGCAAGTCAATGATAAATATGCAGTGGCAATTAGTGGAGTAATGATGTAAGCAATATGTGGAATTAATGAATACTTGGAAATGCTATGGTAAAATGAGAGTAGAAATGTAATAGAAATTATGAGAATTACTACGAGAATATTATGTAAATGAACAAATAAATAACTAAGAATGAAATAGCAAAGATACGACGGTAATAGTTTAGGGATATACAATGTTGATTAGAAAGGTCAGGATTACTAAGAATATACCCTTACTGTCAATAATGCCTCAGCAAAATCGTAACCATCGACTGCTCAGAAGAGTTTTAAAATGGTCTGCTTCTTTCAAGAGCAAAAACCTCAAGTTACCTTGCCCGTGTCTGTGGGCCTTTAATATGGTACCGTGCACCATTTTCCTTCTGTATGAATATTGCTTTATGTCTAAAGTCTATTGCAAGTCTCTATCGAGTACTTACTCATATCATTCAATATTGATCCAATTAATCCAACCTTTTTAGAATTAGACTTAGTGTATGGGCATGCTAAACAATCATCTATGTCTAAGGATTGCACGTATACAATTAAAAATAAAACAATTGAATGAAACAGTAAATCAATTCAGATCTATGCTTCAACCATTAAAGAAAATAAATGTTTTATCAAGTAATCCCAACCTTATGAGATTTAGCTCATAGGTTGGCTCATAAAATTCAAAACCAAAATAACATTAACACCATTTTCATCATTCAATTCACAAAAGAACAAAGTAAGAAATACAGAAGACTTTGGGAAAACAGCTTTCGCGTGTCTAGTTCACATTCCAGCAACACAGTGTCCTACTATGGCTAAAAGGGACTGCTTTCATCTTCCTTTTTTTGTCACTAGTTAGTCTCTACCCTTTATTTTTTGCCTAAGGATCTCTCCCTCTTGTTTGTTCCTCTTTGAGTTTCCTCTATTGGCTTTTATAGGCTTTTTCCCTAAGGTAAATCTAACAACCCAATATTATCTTCTCCTCTTTTTAAATTCTTTTTTCAACAACCCAAGATTATCTTCTTTTATTTTTAAATTCTTTTTTCAACAACCCAAGATTATCTCCTCCTCTTTTTAAGTAGTTCTAGTACAAGTACAGTTGGGCTGAAACTGGTATGCGTTGAGTTTTGGCTCGGTCTTCCTAGAATTGCCACCGCATTTGTGCTTGTAATAGCCCAATTTTTGATAAAATCAGAATAGTGGTTTCGGGACCACGAATTCGAGTTCAGAAGAAAAGTTATTTTAATATTATTTTATGATCTATAGTATGATAATAATATTATGTGAAAATTTCGTAAAGAAATTTTATGAATTACATGTTTAATTTGATAAAGGATCAAATTGCACAAAGTGCAAAAGTTGAGTTCTAATAGCTAAAGGGGTTAAATAGCTATAGAACTTTAAATTAGAGGTGCTTATATGGTAACTAGACCATTAATGGAAAGTTAGTAGATATTTTTGGATGATTCATCCATGGAAAATTAGAAAAAGGCTAAGGACGAAATTAGAAAGTGATAAAGTTAAAATTTGATAAATAATTAAATAGAAATAAAAATCATTTGATATCATATTCTTCTCCAAATATTCCATGAAAACCCTAGGAAAGAGAAAGCAAGCTTTCTTGGCCAAATTAGGTAAGTATTCAAGTCTCGTTTTAGTAATTTTTATATTTTTGAAATCGATATAGTCTAATCTATCTATTTCGGGGATTAATTTGAAAATTTATCAAAGTATAGAAGTTATTCCATGGATGAATATGCTAAAAACTTGAAATTTATGGTAGAATATGAAAGGCTGTTGATAGATCAACAACTTTTACAAAGTGAATTTGATGAAAACTTGATTTAGGGACTAAATTGTAAAAATGAGAAATCCATGGAAAAATTCTGATTTTTATGAAATATAAATATTACATGAAAAAATTCGGTTAGGCTTGGAACAAGGATTAAATTGCATGAACTTTATTTTCCGAGTCTAGGGATGAAATCATAATTTATTAAAAGTTTAGGGGCAAAATGGTAATTTTTCCTAAAGTGTAAATTGAACTAAATTGAGTATAGATTACACTAAATTGATGTTAAATTTACTCGTATAGATTCGGATAAACTGAACATAGAGTTAGAACAAGGAAAGGAGAAAATGTCAGATTAGTAGACGTTATGTACACGAACACTTATTAAAGTAAGTTCATATAATTCTGACATGGCCATGAATTTGGTAAACATCTCTTCAAAGTTGGGCTTTTTCTCCTGTTGCGGCGGTGGCTGCTGAAATCCCTGAGGGGGTTGTTGTCTTTGATTCCCTTGTCCTCCCCAAGAAAAATTGGGATGGTTTCCCCAACCTGCATTATATGTGTTACTATATGGATTATTTTCAGATCTAAAATTGTTACCATATAATTTGCTTGCTCGGTTTCTGTGCCATTTGCAGAAAATGAGTAGTCTGGAGTGAACATATTTGCCTGAGTTGTGTCGCACTGCATCACTGCTTGTACCTGCGTAGAACCAACAAAATTATCAAACTTTTTATTTAAAAGTTCTACTTGGTTAGAAAGCATAGCGACAGCATCAATATTATAAGCTCCTGCAGCTTTCGTCGGCTTTGTCTTCATGACTTGCCACTGATAATTATTCAGTGACATCTCTTCAATAAATTCATAAGCTGCTTCTGGTGTTTTGTTATTGATTGTTCCTCCTGCAGCGGCATCGATCATTTGCCTTGTTGAAGGATTCAAATCGTTGTGAAAGGTTTGAACTTGTAGCCATAAAGGTAGGCCATGATGAGGGCATCTTCTCAAAAGATCTTTGTATCTCTCCCAGGCATCGTAGAGTGTTTCTAAATCCATCTGCACAAAAGAAGAGATATCATTTCATAATTTTGCTGTTTTAGCTGGAGGAAAATATTTAAGTAAAAATTTTTCGGTCATCTGTTCCCATGTGGTGATTGAGCCTTGTGGTAAAGAATTTAACCACTATTTGACTTTGTTTCTCAAAGAGAATGGAAATAGCCTTAGACGAATGGTATCATCAGAAACGCCATTAATTTTAAAAGTATCACAAAGTTCCAAAAAATTGGCTATGTGTGAATTGGGATCTCCTGTAAACCATCAAACTACACCAATTGTTGTATCATCTGAATAGTGTTAGGCTTTAATTCAAAATTATTAGCAGTAATAGTAGGTCTAAGAATGCTAGTTTGGGTACCAGCAAAACTAGGTTTAGCATAATCATACATAGTGCGAGGAGCTTCTTCCTGATTTGCTGGCGGCGCGACTATTACGGGAGGTGGTGGAACATTTTGATTTGCTTCCATCTCATCTGTAGGTTATGGCCTTTGTTCTTGATCTTGTTTTGGATACTATAGGCTTCGTCTGATCTCTCTGCGATTTCTGCGAACTGTTGCCTCTAAATTTTCGTCAAAAAGTAATGGTCCTGCTGGGTTGTTTCTAGTCATAAACTAGAAATACCTAGAAGAATAAAAACAAAGAAAAATAGAATAAAATAAAAGAAAATAAAAATAATAAAATAAAATAAAAACTGAAAATAGATAAATATAGTAATGGCTAAAGTAATAGAGATCAAGTTTACTTAATATTTCAGTTCCTCGGCAACGACGCCAAAAACTTGATAACGTCTCGCGATATTAAGTAATAAAATTTATAAAAACTGATCACACTAAAACTAACTAATATCACAATCTTAAAGGCAAGCGCACCTATCGAACAGTAGTATAGTTTAGCGGCAAGACCGAGTTATCGTACCCAAGGGAACTAAAAGTACTAATACTTACTTCCTTTCTATTATCTAGCCTAAAAATAAAAGAGGTTTGGTTGAAACTAATTCTAAAACTAACTAAAAGTGCACAAAAAGTAAATTGGGGAAAACTTTAGGGAAAAGCTGATTGATATAAGCAATACTTAAGGGAGAATCCACCTAGACTTCACTTGTTATTGGTTCTTGAGCTAGACGATTTATTCACTTGACTTGATCCGTAGAGATCCCTAATTTATGCTAAACCCTCTGCCGAGGCGAAGAGCAACTAGGCCTAGGTTGTTAACTAAAGTTTCTTTATTAATTAATGCCCTAGGTTGCATTAATTCGATCTATGGTTCCCCATATTAGGTTTGACCCTAATCCGGTAGATTTATGTCGCCCTATGTCTAGGGTTGCATGCAACTCCGCTTAATTATGGTAGATCTACTCTTATCACAGGGACTTTTGCTCCTCTGCTTTAAGCACACTCGTTTCTTGAATTAATACCCAGGCTTATTAACACAAGAATTAAGCACACATAATTAAGAACAACTCAATTATTTATCATATAACTCAAGAATAAATAATAACAAGATTCGTCTTAGGTTTCATCCCCCTCAAGTATTTGAGGGGTTTAGTTCATAATAAAAGAAGAAAACATCTCAGAAGAATTAAGATAACAAAACATAAAGAACCCGAAAACCCCTGAAGGAATTTAGGGAAATCCTCTGTCTTGATGTAGAATCCTGGCTTCTGGGATGAATCAATCAGCTTCCCTTGGAGTAATCCCTTGCTTTCACTCCTTGTGTTGGTAGAAATATGACGCTCTTTCCTGAGAGAAAAGAGTATATCTTTAAAGTTGCCTCCTGGGGTCTTTATATAGAGTTTAGAATGGCTTTCTTAGCCCATAAGCATCCAAATCTGAGTGAAATTCCTCTTCCTCACGACTAGAACACACCCATGTGCCACGCCCCTGTGATTTCGACAAGAGATCGTGTTCGGGACTGTTGAGGTGGCACGGTCGTGTGCCCTGGCCGTGCTTGTTAGGGGCTGGACCGTGTGGTCTTCATGTGGCACGGCCGTGGCAAATGACTCCTTGGGCAGTGTCGATTACACATTTTGGCCCATTTTCTCCGTTTTTGGTCCATTTTCCATTCTTTTCTCTTCCCTATACTCTCTTTAGTGTAAGATATGAAAAAGAAAGATTAAGAGCACCAATTCTCACAAAATTAATGATAATCCATCCAAAATATAGGCTAAACATGAGGTAAAAATATGTATAATTTATCGTTTATCAGGCGTGTCGCACGCCCGTGTTTGAATTGGCAGTTTCGGCCACGGCCACATCGCACGGCCATGGCAATTTGTCGAAGCTCGTGCTTGGATTGGCAGGATCAGCCACGGCCACATCACACGGCCGTGGCGATTTGTCAATGCCCGTATGTTAGAAAAATTTCTACCCTGCTTGTACACAGCCGAATTACACGGCCGTGTCTCTGCTCGTAGCGTCCACACGGCCTTGGGCACGCCCGTGGGAATGGCCGTGTGGCCCAAAAATCCTACATTCAAAAGGGTTAGTTGATGTATTTAGAAAGCTGAAATAAAATAATTTACTAAGTTAGTGCTCGGGTTACATCCCGAGAAGTGCTTATTTACAGTCTAAGCTCGACTCTGCTTGCATGTATCATTACGAGGGTTCGTGGAGCTGAAACTCCTCCCTATTATTCCTGAAATCCTCACCTTTATAATGTTTAAGCCTATGGCTGTTTACCTTGAAAGTGTCGTGGTTTGGATGGGTTACCTTAACTATGCCGTATGGAAAGACAATTTGAACAGTGAATGGGCCTGACCATCTCGATTTAAGTTTTCCAGGGAATAGTTTAAGCCTTGAGTTGTATAGCAAGACAAGATCACCATTTTTGAACTACTTAGGTTGTCTTAAATGGTTGTCATGGCGTCGCTTTGTGGCCTCTTTATATAATCGTGAGTTTTTGTATGCATTGCAGCGCCATTCATCCAACTCATTTAGTTGCATTAGCCGTTTCTCACCTGCAAGTTTAAAATCAAGATTTAGGAATTTAATAGCCCAAAATGCTTTATGTTCAAGCTCAAATGGTAGATGACAACTTTTTCCGTAAACAAGTCTATAAGGGGATGTTCCTATGGGAGTTTTAAATGCAGTTCTATAGGCCCATAAAGCGTCATCTACTTTCCTTGACAAATCTTTCCTGTTTGTTTCTACTGTTTTCTCTAGAATACGTTTTAATTCTCTATTTGTCACTTCAACTTGACCACTGGTTTGTGGATGATAGGGGGTGGTTGTTCTATGGTGCACTCCATATCTTCTTAAAACTTTATCAAATTGAGCATTGCAAAAATGAGTACCCCTATCACTGATAATTATCCTAGGTGTTCCAAATCGAGAGAAAAGCTTTTTTAGAAAACGTACCACCATTCTAACATCATTAGTAGGTAAAGCTTGGGCTTCCACCCATTTTGACATGTAATCTACTGTTACTAGTATGTATTTATTCCCAAACGAAGTAGGGAACGGACCCATGAAATCAATACCCCATACATCAAATATTTCACATGAAAGTATAAATGTTTGAGGTATGTCATTATGCTGAGAGATATTACCTGTCCTCTGGCATTTATCACAAGAGGTTACATACCTATTGGCATCCTTGAAAAGAGTGGGCCAGTAAAAACCTGATTCGAGTACTTTGTGAGCAATTCTAGTTCCACTGTGGTGTCCTCCTGTTGGTCCAAAATGGCAATGACCCAGAATTTTATATGCTTCTGTCTCAGTAACGCATCTTCGAATGACGTGATTTGCACAAATACAAAAAAGGAAAGGGTCTTCCCAAAAGTAATATTTCACATCAGCGAAGAATCGCTTCTTTTGCTGATGGGTCATACCTTTTGGGATTATGTTAGCTGCTAAATAATTTGCAAAATCAGCAAACCAAGGGACTGCAGCTTCTGCTATGACTAGGAGTTGCTCTTCAAGAAACAAGTCGTTTATTTTATCGAGGTCCTCGAGGTGTGGATTTTCCAATCTTGAAAGGTGATTTGTTGCCAAATTTTCAGCTCCTCTCTTGTCCTGTATCTCTAAATCAAATTCCTGTAACAATGGAATCCATCTTATTAATCGAGGTTTTGCTTTAGTTTTAGTTAAAAGATAACGAAGAGCGGAATGATCAGTATAAACGATGACTTTAGACAATATTAAATATGACCTAAATTTGTCAAACGTAAAAAATAACAGCTAGCAATTCTTTTTCCGTGGTGGTATAGTTTGCTTGCGCGGCCGTCAAAGTTTTGCTAGCATAATAAAATGGTTGGAAGTGCTTGTCTCTTCGTTGTCCAAGAACTGCACCTACTGCAAAATCACTCGCATCACACATTAGTTCAAAAGGTAGATTCCAATCAAGTGAAATCATAATTGGGGCATTAACTAATTTTTCTTTGAGAATGTTAAAAGACTCTAAACATTCCTGGTCAAAATTGAAAAGCACATCTTTTTCTAGTAATTTTGTTAAAGGCTTAGCTATTTTAGAAAAGTTTTTAATAAATCGCTGATAAAAACCAACATATCCTAAAAAGCTTCTTATAGCCTTAACCGAATTAGGGGGAGGTAATTTTTCAATGGTTTCAATTTTTTTCTTTATCTACCTCTATCCCTTTACTAGAAATTTTATGTCCTAGTACAATACCTTCTTGAACTATAAAGTGACATTTTTCCCAATTGAGCACTAGATTCGTCTCTTCACATCTTATTAGAACACGTTTTAAATTATTAAGACAGAGTTGAAAAGAGTTACCGAAAACCGAAAAGTCATCCATAAGTACCTCTATGATGGGCCAGTTCTTCATTGCTTTTCAAAAGCACTTCTGGCTCCAAAAGCACTTCTGAAAGAAAAGTTGTGCAGAACAAGCTGCTTTTGGCTGAAATTTTTAGCTTTTCAGAAGTGTTTTTCAAAAGCACTTCTGAAAAGGAGAAGCTAAAATTTTTAGCTTTTCCTCTCCCAAAAGCACTTTTAGTACTTAATTACTTTTTCACCCCTCCAATAACATAGTACTTTCTCTTTTTTTTTCTTGGTACTTAATTACAAATATATTAAAATCATTAATTAAAAATATTTTTTAAATACTAATTACAAATATTTAATAGTTATATTTAAATATTTAAAATATAGTTTATATATTCTAATTAAATTTTATAAATAATTAATATTTATTGCTTAAAAATATTTAAAATTCATATTTTATATATTAAAATATTAATAAGAAATTATAATAATTTTTTATATTCTTACTAAAATATAATAATATTAACTAATTTAAATATTATTTAAATGCATATTTGTTACTTGATAATAACATGTCTAAAATGGACATCTTATTTCTCAAAAGCACTTTTTGACAGCAATGCTGAACACTCAAATTTTAAACTGAACTTTTCAAAAGCACTTCTCAAAAGTACTTTTTTACAGCCCTTTTCAAAAGCACTTTTCAAAAGCATTGCCAAACTAACCCGATGTCTTCCACGAGTTCATCAAAGATAGTTAACATGCATCACTGAAAAGTAGCAGGAGCATTACATAATCCAAAAGGCATTCTACGATAAGCAAACGTACCGTATGGGCATGTGAATGTTGTCTTTTCTTGATCTTCTGAAGCTATCGGGATTTGGAAATAACCTGAGAGGCCATCCAATAAGCAGTAATACAGATGTCCTGACAATCTTTCCAACATTTGATCAATAAAGGGTAGGGAAAATGGTCTTTTCGAGTTGCATCATTCAACTTTCTATAATCAAAACAAACTCTCCATCCAGTGACTGTCCTTGTAGGTATTAATTCCTTGTTTTCATTAGACACCACAGTCATGCCTCCCTTTTTAGGAACAACCTACACAGGACTTACCTAAGAACTATCAGAAATAGGATAAATAATTCCTGCATCTAGAAGTTTAATTACCTCGGCTTTTACGACTTCCTTCATGTTGGGATGCAATCGTCTCTGAGTTTGCACCGATGGCTTATATTTATCTTTCATTAAAATTTTGTGAGTGCAAAAAGAATGGCTAATTCCTTTAATGTCAGAAATCTTCCAAGCTATAGCCTTTTTATGTTCTCTTAATACTTGAAGTAATTCCACTTTCTCTTCAGCATTCAAATCTGATGCAATAATTACTGGTAATGTAGAATCATCTCCTAAAAATGCATATTCTAAGTGATCAGGCAATTGTTTTAATTCCAATTTAGGAGGTTCATCAATCGAGGGTTTTTGTCTCAGCTTGTCATTTATCTTAATACCCTCATAACTTATATGCCTTGTGACAAGCTCATTAGAGTTTAGCTCCTTCATTACTTCTTTAACTTCAGTAGTGGCTTCATCTTCCTCCCCACCCTAGATAAGATACAGTTCCAACGTGTCTTCAAGAGTGATTTCCTGAAAAGTGTCTTGAATAAAATGATCAATAGAATCAATAAAATAACAGGAATCATCTTGTTCTCTAGAAAATCGCATAGCATCATAAATTTTAAAGACAACTTCTTCCTCACCAACCCTAAGCACTAGTTTACCATCCCCTACATCAATAACAGCTCTAGCAGTAGCTAAGAATGGGCGTCCTAAAATTAAAGGTACCTCAATAACTTCATCCATGTCAAGCACAACAAACTCAACAGGGAATATAAATTTATCTACTTTCACTAATACATCTTTAATGATTCCCCTAGGATATTTAATAGATCTATCAGCTAATTGTATACTTATCCTAGTAGGTTTCGGTTCCCCTAGACCTAGTTGCTTGAACATTTTATAAGGCATTAGGTTAATACTAGCGCCTAAATCAGCTAAGGCTTTTTTAGTGTTTAAACTACCAATTAAGCAAGGAATAGTAAAACTTCCTGGGTCTTTCAGTTTGGTTGGCAATTTATTTTGGAGAATAGCTGAGCATTCCTCGTTGAGTTCCACTGTGGACAATTCTTCCAACTTATTTTTATTTGTGAGAAGCTCTTTTAAAAATTTTGCATACTTCGGCATCTGCGAAATTGCTTCAACAAAAGGTAAGTTAATATGTAGCTGCTTAAAAAGTTCAAGAAATTTACCGAATTGAGCATCCATGCGGTCTTTCTTCAACTTTGCTGGATATGGTATGGGTGATTGATATTCTTTAATTACTGGTGGAGTACGTTCTTTAGGTTCTGCTTCCTCTACCGTTTCTTTTCAGATTCTTGAACAGGCTTCTTTTCAGGTTTAGCTAGTACTTTTCTATCCATTAGAGTAACTGCTTTCACATGTTCTCTAGGATTTGGCTCAGTATTACTCGGCAGACCACCTTGTGGTCTATCAGATATCATCTTTGCGAGTTGACCAATATGATTTTCGAGCCCTTGAATAGAAGCTCGTTGGTTCTTAAGTGCTGTTTTAGTATTTTGGAAATGAGTTTCGAGAATCGATATGAATTTTTCCAACATTTCCTCGAGGTTCGATTTCTTTTCTTGCTGGAATGGAGGTTGCTGGAATCCCGGAGGAGGTGGTGGCCTCTGATTTCCTTGGTTGCTTTGTCCTCCCCATGAGAAGTTAGGGTGATTCTTCCAACCTGTATTGTAAGTATTGCTATAAGGATTATTTTGAGGTCGAGAATTATTACCCATATAATTCATCTGTTCGGCTTCTGTGCTATGTCCGTAAGGATGGTACTCTAGGTTGCTTATTCCTCCTAGGTTGGAGTCGCACTGCATGACTAGATGTACCTGCGTAGAACCAATAAAACCATCAATCTTTTTATTTAAAAGTTCTACTTGAGTGGAAAGCATTCTGACTTTGCTCTCACGACTTTGCTCTCACGACTTGCCACTGATAGTTATTCAGTGACATCTCTTCTATAAATTCGTAAGCTGCTTCGAGTGTTTTGTTGTTGATTGTTCCTTCGGCGGCTGCATCGGTCATTTGTCTTGTTGAGGGATTCAAACCGTTGTGAAAGGTTTGAACTTGTAACCACAAAGGCAACCCATGGTGAGGGCACCTTCTCAAAAGATCTTTGTATCTCTCTCAGGCATCGTAAAGTGTCTCTAAATCCATCTGCACTAAAGAAGAGATATCATTTCGTAATTTAGTTGTTTTAGCTGGAGGAAAATACTTAAGTAAAAATTTTTCGGTCATCTGTTCCCATGTAGTGATTGAGCCTCGTGGTAGAGAATTTAACCATTGTTTAGCCTTGTTTCTCAAGGAGAATGGGAATAGTCTAAGACGAATGGCATCATCAGAAATGCCATTGATTTTAAAAGTATCACAGAATTCTAAAAAATTTGCTAAGTGTGAATTGGGATCCTCGTCTTGTAAACCATCAAACTAAACAAATTGTTGAATCATCTGAATAGTGTTAGGCTTTAATTCAAAATTATTTGCAGCAATAGCAGGCCTAACAATACTAGATTCAGTACAAGCGAAATTGGGTTTAGCATAATCATACATAGTACGAGGAGCATTATTTTGGTTCACCAGTTCTGCGGCTATCGCGGGAGGTGGTAGATTGTCTTGATTTTCTTCCATCTCTTCAGTAGGTTCTGGTTCTTCTTCTTGCTCTTGTTCTGGATAATGTAGGCTTCGTCTGATCTCTCTACGAGTTCTACGAACTCTAGCTTCTAAATCTTCGTCAAAAAGTAATAGTCCTCCTAGGTTTCTTCTAGTCATAAACTAGAGATACCTGGAGTGGAAAAAACAAATAAAAATAAAATAAGTAAAATAAATAAAAATAAAGTTTGAAAATAAATAAAAAATAAAAAAATAGTAATGGCTAAAGTAATAGAAATCAAGTGTTCGTAATATCTTAGTTCCCCGGCAACGGCGCCAAAAACTTGATATTCGTTATATGAAGTAATAAAATTTATAATAAATGATCACACCAGAAACTAACTATTATCACGATTTAAGGCAAGTGCACCTATCGAACAGTAGTATAGCTTAGTGGCAAGACCGAGATATCGTACCCAAGAGAACCAAAAGTACTAGTACTAACTTTCTTTCTATTATTTAACCTAAGAATAAAAAGGGATTTTTATTAAACTAAACTAACTATTAGACTAAGCTAAGAATGCACAAAAACTAAATTGGGGAGAAACTCTTAGGAAAACTAATTGATTTGGACAATACTCAAGGGAGAATCCACCTAGACTTCACTTGTTATCAACTCTTGAACTAGATGATTTATTCACTTGACTTGATCCGTAGAAATCCCTAACTTATGTTAATATCTCTCTTGAGACTAAAAGCAACTAACCCTAGGTTGATTAATTGAAATCTCTTTCTAATTAAAACCCCTAGAGTCGCATTAACTTGATCTATGGATTCCCTTATTAGGTTTGACCCTAATTCGACAGATTTTCGTCATCCTATCTCTAGGATTGCGATCAACTCCGCTTAATTGTGTTGGATCTACTCCTATGCAGGGACTTTTGCTCCTCTACATAAGCATATTCGACTTAAATCAATATCCCAGAAATATCAATCTAAGAGTTAAAAACACAATTAAGAACAAATCAAATATTTATCATATAATTCAAGAGAAAATAATAACAAAATCTATCTTAGGTTTCATCCCCCTCAAGTATTTGGGGGATTTAGTTCATAATTATAAAGAAAACATCTCAGAAGAAATAAAATAACAAAACATAAAGAACCCAAAAAACCCTAAAGGTAATTGAAGGGAGATCCTTAATCTTGAGGGGGAATTCAGCTTCTGAGATGGATCAATCATCTTCCCTTAGAGTAATTCCTTGCTTCTACTCTCTGTGTTGGCAGAAATAAGGCACTCTTTTGTGGGAGAAAAAACACACCCTTGAAGTTGCCTCCTAGGGTCTTTATATAGAACTTTGGAATGCCTTTCTTAGCCCCTAAGCATCCTTTTCCGAGTGAAATTAAACTTCCTCACGACAGGGACACACCCATGTGCCACGCCCGTGTGGATCAAAGCCCAAGCCGTGCTCGGGCCTGTTAAGGTGGCACGGCCTTGTGGCAATCCTCCAAGCCGTGTTGTTTTCATACTTTGGCCTATTTTCTCCGTTTTCGGCTCGTTTCTTGTTCTTTTCACTTTCCTATGCTCACCTAAGTATAAAACATAAAATTAAAGGTTTAAGAGCATCAATTTATACAAATCAAGGGTAAATTCATCCAGAAATTAGGCTAAGCATGAGGTAAAAACATGTATAATTTATCGTTTATCACTCCACCACAATGCACAAAGATAGGTCCTCAAAGGAGGTTGGGAATATATGTTGGTTATGAATCTCCTTCTATAATTAAATATGTTGAACCATTAACTGGACATTTATTTACTGCATGATTTATTAAGTCATTTTGATGAAACAACATTCCTAACATTAGGGGAGAGAAAATACAACTAGTAAAAGAAATTACATGGAATGGATCATCATTATCTCAATTAGATCATCGTACAAGTCAATGTGAACAAGAAGTTCAAAGGATCATACATTTGCAAAACATTGCCGATCAACTGCCAAATTCATTTACTAACCTAAAGAAAATTACAAAATCTTACATACCAGTTGAAAATGCTCCAATACGAATTGATATCCCAATAGGGCAAATTGTTAATGCAAAAGAAAGTAATCCACGCCTAAAGCGTGGAAGGCCAACCGGTTCTAAAGATAAAAATCCTCGTAAAAGGAAATAAGCAATTATTCAAGATGATAATATTATGGAGGCAAGTGCCCAAGAAAAGGCCAAAGATATAACTAAACAAAAATCCCCAGAAGAGGTTCAGGTACCTGAAAATGATGATAATAAAGAAATCTTAATAAGTTATGATACTTCAGGAAAAATATGGAACCGAAAAAATATAGTTGTCGACAACAATTTTGCTTATAATGTTGCTATTGAAATAGCAAAAGAAAATGATGATCCCGATCCTAAATCTATTGAGGAATGTAGAAATAAAAAAGATTGGCCAAAATGGAAAGACGCAATTCAAGCAGAAATAAATTCACTTTCTAAACGTGAGGTTTTTAGACCTATAGTCCAAACACCTAAATATTTAAAGCCAGTAGGATATAAATGGATATTTGTGCGAAAACGAAATGAGAAAAATGAAGTCATAACATATAAATCACAACTTGTAGCACAAAGATTTTCGCAAAGGCCCGGTATTGATTATGAAGAGACATATTCTCCTGTGGTGGATGCAACCACGTTTAGATACCTTATTAGTCTAGCAGTACGTGAAAAACTTGACATGTGTCTAATGGATGTTGGTACAGCCTATTTGTATGGTACACTTGATAATGAAATTTATATGAAAATCCTAGAAAGATTTAAAATCCCTGAAGGATATAAAGTTTCCCGGGAAAAATGCTTAATCAGATTAAAGAAAAGTTTATATGGATTAAAACAATCTGGACGTATGTGGTACAATCGTCTTAGTGAATATTTGTTAAAAAAAGGTTATAAAAACGATCCAATTTGCCCATGTGTTTTTATAAAAAGGTCTGAATCAAACTTTGTAATAATTGCTATTTATATTGATGATCTAAATATTATTGGAACTCCTGAAGAGCTTTAAAATGCAGTATATTATTTAAAGAAAGAATTTGAGATGAAAGATCTTGGAAAAATAAAGTTTTGTCTTGGCCTACAGATCGAGCATTTAAAATATGGAATTCATGTCCATCAGTCAACTTATACGAGAAAGATCTTAAATAAATTTTATACGGATAAAGCACATCCATTGAGTACCCCAATGGTTGTACAATCGTTAGATGTGAATAAAGATCAATTTCATCCTTGTGAGAATGATGAAGAGTTTCTTAGTCCTGAAGTACCATATCTAAGTGTCATAGGAGCATTGATGTATCTTGCAAACAAAACAAGACTTGATATAGCTTTTTTTGTAAGCTTGTTAGCAAGATTCAGTTCTTCTCCAACACGTAGACATTGGAATGAAATTGAACATGTATTTAGATATCTTAGAGGGACCATTGATATAGAGTTATTTTATTCAAATGATTCAAAATTCCTATTAGTTGGTTATGCTAATGTTGGATATTTATCGGATCCACATAAAGGTTGATCTCAAATGGGATATTTATTTACATGTAGAGGTACTGCTATATCATGGTGTTCGACAAAGCAAACATTAGCTGCTGCCTCTTCAAATCATGCTGAAATAATTGCAAAGCATAAGGCAAACTGAGAGTGTGTTTGGCTAAGGTTATTAACCCAACATATCTAGAAGATATGTAATTTGCCTTTACAGGAAAATATGCTAACTATCTTATATGAAGATAATGCAATATGTGTAGCTTAATTAAATGGTGGTTATATCAAAGGTGATCGAACGAAACATATTTCACCAAAATTATTCTTCACTCATGATCTTGAGAAGAAATGTGACATAGAAGTTTAATAAATTCGTTCTAGTGACAATTTAACAGATCTTTTTACCAAAGCATTGCCAACTACAACAGTTGAAAGACTATGAAACAAGATTGGAATGCGTCGACTCAAAGACATAATGTGATCTCGTCATTAGGGGGAGTCTAAAACACATTGTACTCTTTTCCTTTAACCAAGGTTTTGTCCCACTGGGTTTTCCTGGTAAAGGTTTTGAACGAGGCAACTTGTAATAGGAGATTATGTACTCTTTTTCCTTCATTAAGTTTTTATCCCACAGGGTTTTTCCTATTAAAGGTTTTAATGAGGCATATTTTTTAAAAGACATCCAAGGGGGAGTGTTGTAAATTAAATTGATGTCTATAACCCTTTTAAGCATACTAAAGTAATGAGATAAAACTCTTTAGTTCATTTATAATCAAGAGATCATTAAATGGAGTAATTAAGAAAACTTAGTTAATTAAATGTAATATATTTATTGAATGTAAATGAGCCTATAAATAGCACCTTGTAAATGAAAATAAGACAATGAAAATTCTCTCGTATTTTCATCCATTTTATTTATTGTTTTATTAATTTTCTATAACAAAAATTTATTTAAAAAATCATTTTTAAATTTCATGTTCAGAATGAACTTAGAAACATGGATATTCAGGTTCATTTGATTTGGACATACATATGTCCAGATTCATTTTGGATATAATTTTAAAATTATAAAAATATATTTATTAAAATTGTAAAAATATTTTGAAAATTATAAATAAAAAAAAATGTTTCTTACTTTTCTTGCAATCTGTAAATCTCATTTTAAAAAGTTTTTTACTCTTATTCTTGGTTTTTTTATTATCTAATTCGTTAATTTTGGCATTGGTGCTTGATATATTTTCAGGGTCATTGTCTCTATTAACTATTAACTTTAGTGCAAGATGTAAGATTACAATGTCGAGAAACACACTTATAAAGCATTCAATATGATGGGAAAGTTATCACTTTTTCAAAAAATTTAATTAGTTCGAATGTAATTTTAGTGTTTGGTATATAAAAATCAGTTTACTTTCCTTTAACATTTCCTTCAAATTTACTTTCTAACAATTAATGGAAAGTGATTTTCTTGATAACAGGTGGAATAGTTACTTTCTTACATGGAAAGTAAAAAAAAGGAAAGAAAAAACTTAAGATGAAATTAGCATTTCTTTTATTTATGTTTAGAATATTAACTTAATTATAGTAAAAAAGAAAAAAAATCATAATTGGCTTGTTCTCTCGTTCTCTAGTCTCTACCATCTAAATTCATTGTTCCAAAATAATGTATGGTTTAATTCTCAAATTGCAAATCTTGCTCTCTCTATATTTTTCTCTATTTAACAAATCATACATGTGAGCATCACTAGCTAAATATTTATATTTTCTTTTCTTATAAATTATTTTTTAAAATTTATGTTTTTAATCGATATTAAAATTTGATATTAAGATCATTTCAAATGGTAGATATGGTATACATTAAAACACTTGAATTTATAGCTACAATTTAAGAAGAAAAAATTATAAATTGTACATTTTCACAATCTTGAGTTACCATGTAAGTTGTTTTTCGAATGAATTCATGTAACAAATTTGATCAAAACATGGGAAAATCAAAGGTTATAAATTAATTTCAAACATTTGTTAACAATTGAAATTATTGGGAATTATTTTTATCAAATATTTTTTAGTAATTGAAATTATTGCAATTATTAAAATGCATGAATATTATCTTTTATTTAATAAAGATAATTTTCTAAAGTAAAATTATATTATTAAAAAAGTGTTGAATCTATCAAACATGTTAGTGTAATTTTTTGAAGAATTTTATCAATACTTTTTAATATATATCAAATGTTGTAAACTAACATTCTCAACAATCATGTTATACTAGAATCCCCTTAATACTATGGTTTAACATGTGTATAAAATACAATAAAAACAAGATATATAAAAGTATGTGTCTATATATATTGTTTGAATTTTTATTCTCATTTTTTATAATTTTATAATGTTTTACATTTTTTATATATTTTTTAATTTTAATTTTTTTATAATTTAAAAATTATGTTTAAAATGAATCTAGGCAAATAAATTTTCAGATTCAAATGACATTCATTCGTTTAATATCATTCTAAACTCAAATTTTTAAATAGTTTATTCTTTTAAATTTTATTTCTTATTTTTTTAAGTTTTATAATATGTTACAAATTTTTAATATTTTAAATTTTTATAGTTAAAAATTACATTTAGAATAAACATGGATAAATGCATCGAATTTTTAAATAGATTATATATTTTTTGAATTTTATTGTCGTGGTTTGTACATAAAGGCCCATGACCAAGGCATGCAGAACAATCCAATGCGATCATTTGAGTAAATTGGGCTTACTTAACCCACCATAAACTCAATTCTTAGAACATTGTAAAAAATTCATCTACTTGAAGTTCGGTGACATAGTAAACATTCCAATAAATTGTAGTTACCAAGTTAATTTGTATTCCTAAGAATAAAGATAATAAAAAGTTCAAATTTTTTAGGATTCTATCTTGTAGATATCTTTGAATATAAGTTGTTGATGGAATTCAATCAATCTAAAACTTTTGTTAGGAAACTCAACTATAAATCTTCATTTTGTATCTTGTATCATTCATTACTCAATGATACAATTGGGAGCGTTTACTTAAATTTTTGCTTTATTGAATTTTCCGTATCTTCTTGATTGCTTCTCTTAATAGCTTTGTAGCATCAATGCCTAAAAAAATTTTTTGGGATTCGCAAATCGAGGGTTCATGTTGACTTATAATTTTACTGCCTAAGGTCACATGATTTGTTCGGATAAAACCCAAGCTCATGACAAACAACTATTGTTGACATAGATTGCCATATCGATTTCATGACAATTGATTCAATAGTTGTCAATGGTCACTTTAACGTAATAATAGTCAACAATGAAAATTATTAATCAAAGAGCTTAACTAATAAATTTTAATAATTGAAGACTTAAATGGATACATTTTTGCAGAAAAGCTTATATATATATAAAAGTTGATAATAAATGAGAAAGAAAGTAGCGAACAAATTTGCTGTGATCACAAAGCAATCAATCTTTTAGTGCTTGCATTGCACGGAAAAAAGAACATGAAATCATTTGATGTAACATGTTCACTAATACATCTAGCTGATTAGACCACATGATTTATACGATAAGTCTCCACTTAGAGAGTGAGACCTCTTCTCTTTTGCCCTTTTCCTTTCCAATAATTGTAGACTTTTCTAAAAGCTGATTACCTCATCATATATATATATATATATACACATATTGGAAATGAGCCATGCATTACTTGATAATAGAAAAGAACGTATCCCAGTTCACACACCAGAAAGCTTTGCATACTTAGACTTCAACCCTAGTGCCTAGTTAAAGGCACAATGAATTAAATGAGTATGGAATATTGATATGTATTTGATTTAAGATAAATATAATTTTGTAAATATAAACTTGATAAGAAAAGAAGTAGAGAATATGAGTGGATGTACAAATACATGTACAGTGTATAAAGTATAAAGAAAACACAATATATGCTGCAATATAAGGCATTCACTGTCATGGAGAAAGACACCAATAATAACATGCTATGCTTTGATTCTGCATTTGGGCTTTGCTTTATTTGTTTTCAATATTCTTCTTTATTTTTTGAGTGTGTGTGTGTGTGTGTGTCTCCTGGATGTCTTAATGGATACAATTCTATGCTAAATTTGGTGGCTAAAAAAACACAATAGGAAGGATTTGAAGCCATTGGAATTGCTTTCAATTATTTCAAACATCATGTGGTGTGGTCTAAAAGTCTCAAAAAAAGGTGCAAACGTAAAGTGGCAAAAGAAGAGTTCAGGTTCCCAGAATTGGGAAGGGGATTCTCGATTCTGATGTAACCATTAACCCAAAAAACAGAACAACTCGAAGTTGGAATTTTTCTCACATGGAATGGTGGTTCTGGATTTTGCTGTTTAGAGGATGATGATATAATCAACAAAGGTTTCAAGAGCCAACGTTGAATCAATTTATTAAAATTAGATTAAGTGTATCTCATTTAACTACAATTCGAGATTTATTTGACAAGGACTAATATATTTTTAACATAGAAATAGAATAAAACAAACTTTAAACTATGTTGTCCTTACTCAGGGTTTCTTATTTTATATAGACTTTTTGAGATCTCTCTAAACGCATTAAACAAAATCATTTTTTGAGTTTTTATTTAGTAATTATTCTCATTTTAGAGTTTAAAATTTTTTTTGTCCAAATTAGGTCTCAAACATCACAATTATTCTCAACTTGAGGCTTGAATTAGAAAACTATTCCCACGTTAAGGTTTGAAATTTTTTCATCCAAATTAATCCTTAAATTTAGTAACTATTTCTTGAGATATGAACTTTAGGGTTTTTAATAAAATATTAATGGCCAACTTGGAAAAAAAAATTCAAGTTTCAATGTAAGAATAATTGTCAAGTTCAAGACTTAATGTAAACCTCAAAATAGTTCAAGTATCAATATAAGAATATTTGCGAAATTTCAACCCAAAAAAATAATTTAACCCTTTTAAGTATTATCACCTTTCATATTTGTTTTATTGTGCAGGGAAATTAATCCTTCCAAGATTTATAATTTTCACTCTCAACAATATCATTTCGAGTTCGTGGCTTTTCCTCCAATAATATCGTCTATAAAATTTAAATTTAAATTCTCTCTTTAAAAGTATAATATATTTTATTATTACATCCAACTCATTATTAAATATCAAGATTCGTGGAAATTGAACAAACTTGGCTCTTTAATTTGGGGCAAATTTGAAGGGCGTCAAAGATGTCACCTTTCACTTCTATCAATCTTTGGTTAGATTTTTTTCCACGAAAGCAAATCCAGAAAAGGCTTCTTCAGCACTTAAATGTCAAAATCCCTGTTGTCCCAAAGCTGCTTTTCTGCCTACAATGCGCATCGTGCCTCAATTTTAGTTCCAACATTTGGGACCATTTTTGCTTTTAACAAAGATCTATCATTTTGGCACTCTTACACTTTCACCACGAAAACAACATCATCATCATCATCATCATAATAATAATAATAATTCCCCTTTCATTTTATTATTACGGTCATTCAAATTTACTAATTTAGAATCTAAAAATAATCACAAACTCGATGGTTCATATAATCAATTTTAAGAAAACTTCTTTATGTCCTCAATTTAATAATAATTTTTGTATCAAATGGACAATTAAATTGGTAATTTATTTTGAGGTAAAGACTCCATTAAGTGGGGATTGTATTCACTTGTTAAGGATTATTTAGTTACAAATTATACAAAATATTTTTCATTGAATGCATTACTTTAATTGAAATTCCAAAAAAGAAAAACTCTAAATGCACTTTTCCTTAAATATAAATTTACAAACCCACTGATTTAACATTTATGAATATATATAATTATATAAACACATCACTGCTCGACAACATCTCTATTTAAAGCTATAACTGGAGGAAATAAGCATCGGCCTAACATACATACGGATAATCATAATGCTAGTTGAGACTGCGTTAGATCACATATGCAATATGTCACTTACAAGCAATGTGTCATCGCCTTGTGGCATCGATAAACATTGCTCGAGTCCAATGCTCAATATCCTCAGTTTCTGATGGTGGAGGGGGAAATGTCGGATGCTCCACTATATCCCATCCATCAATAAGGCTTTCGCTCTTCCCGTTATCAGATATCTCATTGCCGAAAAGAAAACTGGCAGCTGAACTCGGAAGGTTGTGATCGGATAAGTTTTTCTGCACCGCCAAGCAAAACAAAATCACAATGCTTTTATTCAAATTACCAAGCTTCCAAGTTACGGTCTAAAATTAGTTGCATCATCATGCTTATTACAGTTCTCCAGAAGTCGAGGTAACAATTGGAAAAGGCATATAGAAAATCGAGAATTCAAAACTATGCAAAGGACTCCCAATTGAAAGGCAAGTGCTGAGTACTATAATATATTTTAGTCATATTTTCAAGGAAATTCTACCCTCTCAACAATTGCTTACAGAAACACAAGACAGAAAGGTCGATAGAATAGAAAGAATACTGAAGCATGTGAATCAGAAAAGTGAACAAGCTAAAATCCTAGAAGTTTCGGTGGAACAAAGTTCTAAGGCATCTTATACCGTCAAAGGCAGCATGTGTGCACTCTCCAATAATGTGCTCGATGACATAGGAGAATTCACATTCCAGACAGACTTGTTAAGCTGTTGAGCTTGCTTACCTGACCTGAAAATAAAAAAGATGAGAACAATGAACAACTCCGAAATACAATGTATTCACATGCATCCATGTGTGTAAAAACATGGCAATTAGAAAATAAATTACAATTTTCTCTTCTTCATTGTGCCAAAATTTTTACAAGAGAGATTGAGTTGGTTCATGCTAGGCTCCCTCTACAGTCAAGAAACACTCAAGCAGGCCATTTTCAAAGTCTCATTTTTCACATTTGGTTGTCAAGAAGACAATTTCTACTTTGACAAGAGCAAAAAAGTAATAATTGGCAAAATTCTAATTTAAAATATAAGCTGCAAGGAGGTTTAACAAATGAAAGAGCTAAAAAGACAAATAAATTGAAGTTCTACCAAACTAGAAAAAGAAAAAGATTATTCATATCCTGCCCAAGAGACCTCCTTCAGACCACTTATTATTCATTACATTGGTGATCTATTCACTTGAAGCAAGTTAGAAACAGGCAATAAGGTGCATCTTAAAATATAAAGGCTACTAATCAACTGGTAAGCATAACCAAAGGATAAGACGGATAGTAATGTCCAACTCTAACAGTAAATTTCTCAATATTTACTTCATAAAAGAAACCAAGTTAGCACTTAAACTACTATCTGAAAAGAATTACAGATACTTTCCCCTGTAGTCTATTTAAGAACAACTAACCAGTTGTTCTATACTATAAAAACTTTCCAAACTGCACAAATCAAATGAAATCGAGCTCATAAATTAGAAAAACAGAAAGCAGGTTGTACCTTGAACAAGCCATTTTCAAGGAAAAAACAGATCGAACTTCCCTAGTTGAAGATAACGTGGCCAATAATTTAGAAAATGCTTCGAAGGTAGATGCCTCGGTAGGAACATCTAAACAGAGTGAATTATAGCAGTAAGTTGTTACACATGCCACACTTTTCTTCAGAAGAGAAATCCCTTTCTGCAAGTCCTTGTGTGTTTCAACGGTGTGTGGAGAGGCAGAAGAATAATTGAAGCTATTAATTGAATCCAGATGAGGCCTTCTCTCGGATTCCATTGAAGCAACACCAAAATTACTAGAGCTTTTATCTGTCCATGAATTATCCCCACTAGTGGAGCAGTAATTTTGGCGTGGTATAAAAAGCGGATATTCATTGCTGCAGAACACAAACAATATTCAGTCTCACAGGAGAAAACCTCAGTAAGCCATGAAAAATAACATTATCCAGTGAGATACCCTCGAGAAGAAGGACGTGCATCCCAATAAGAATCCCGTTGCCATATTCGGGAGCAAGACCCCTGAGGTGAAACAATTATATGATGAGTATAAAATAATTGAGGTAAAAATGATCGCTCATAAGGTCAAATTTGTTTGTTTATCATTATAGAAACCAATATCCTTCCATGTGAAACAGCAGGTTTCCATAAGGGGAAATATCTCCAAAAGATTGTTGCTAGTAGATATTTCTCACCACAGAAGTAAACAATATACAACAACAAATTTAAAAAAAAAAATAGAACAGAGAAAACGTATCACCTGACAAAAACATGAAGCTAAAAGATTGGGAAAAAAGGGGGAGTATATTGCTTTAGGGGATCAGAAATGAATAATAAATCTTTTGGGGCCATATCGCAATTTTACAATTATATTAACTTGTGACTTCATAAATTTTGAAGGGACTATATAGTCAATTTACCATTTGGGGTGGGGGGACAAGGCCACGTCTTTGCCCCAGTTTCTTATTCGTTGCACTAGCAGTGGAATAAACAAACTCTATAAGAGGGGGTATAATGCTGCCACGTGTCCTTTTATTATATTAAGAAGATGAAAACTTTTTTGAAAAAGGAGACATGGCAGCGTTAGAACCTCGCTTGTGGAGTTTTTTTATTCCACTGCAGATGTATAGAATAATTATCTAAATATATATAACAAATTCTAAAGAAAATGCACAGGGATGAGCTATTACTTTACCAACTTTGTCTAAAAGAAAATTTTATTCTTTAGTAATAATTTATTATGATTTGCAATTTTAGACCTCTTGAAGATTGTCCCAGGAAACCTGAATGACTGAAAACCTAAAACAATAAAGTAACTCAACCAGACATTTCAATAAATATTTTAGACAGCATACAGGTACAGTCAGTTGTTAGTTCTTACCGCAAAACCTGAGTTATGAAGAGCAGGAGCAGCCAAATTATGAACAACAAGATTTAGAAGCTGTACCATGTATCTGATTTCAAGTCATATGGATTAACAGAGAGTCAGAAACTGTAGTATTCATACTAATAATAAAAGACTTCCAATGAAGAACATTTAAAACTGAGGGAAGGAATATCCCATTGTAATAATACGCAATGAGGTGAAAATAATTGTAGCAGGATAGAGTTGTTGCATAGCCTTAAAAGAAAAGGCAAAAACAATACCCTAACGAGGCAGCAAGCTCTTCTGAGGGAACAGAGTGTGGATCAAGCCCCCTTGGCAAGCGTGCATTGCAAATCAGATCAAACTGACCACTAGATCCATCTCTTCGCTCCTCATCTAAATGTACCTGTGGAAACAGAACCAAACTTAGCTTATGTCAAAGCAACCTTTTTGAACCTAGGAGATTTAGGCCTAGAATAAGAGGGAGGAAAGGGGAAATAAGGCCTATAAGTTTTCAGCTAAGCATCCTCATTTTAACCACATTAGCTATGTCTTTAAGTCTTGCAAAAGCAAAAATATCACCTGCATATTTGGCTTGCAAATATCACCCTCTGTTTTTGGTTAAATCTCAACAACTTACAGATCGTAAAGATAATGCTGATAGTGAAAAAAAGCATATCAATTAGCACAGAAGCACTTACACGACGTTGGGGAAACAATTTGCATATCTGTTTTATGACAACTGATTGCTTGTGAAGACGTTCTGAGGTAATTGCCACCTGCAACTCAGATAATGTCATAAGTCACAACTTGTACATATTGTAATAGACGAGAAAAACCAAAGAACCTAGCATAAACATAAATCTAAAACCTCATAAGTAAATAAAAATAAAAGACAAATAGTCCTCACATGCCCCAGGCTTTGTGTGCAAATAAGATTGGGATAGAACTTTTCGAGCTTTTCCACACGATTCTTTTCCAACTGCAAAGATAAAAAAAGATAAAATACCTATAACTATCATTCAGAAAGCTTTCGAGTCTCGTGAAGAAACCGAAAATGAACAAAGTTAGTACCGTGCCACGAGCTGATTTAAGCACTCCATACTTAACCTTTAACTCATGAGACACTCTCTCAATCTTAACCTTACCTATAATAAAGAACTGTTTATCAGATCCTAATAAATAAATATAAACAATTTTTTTCCAGAAACAGTAATAAGAACTAAGGAGTAAGCATCAAAACCTTGAGCTACTTGTTCCTTGCTTCGACGAAGCTTCTCTTTCAAGTTAGTTAGCTTCTCGCTTTGACGAACTCTCCAATTCAGTTGATCATCAGCTTTCCCCTAAATAATAAAAACAAATCAAGACCAATCTCGAAAAGAGAAAAAGGCATTAATAAACAAATAAATTTCCAACTAAGTGAAAGAAATCAAACCTTTGCGGCAATCAGTTCGTTTAATTTTGAATATAACAAATCACGATGGTTTTTCAATGATTTTAACAAAGAATTATACTCATTTAATCTGCAAAGAACAGTTCATCAAGGAAATAAAAGAGAAGTTAACAGCTTAAAATTTTAAATATTATAATATAAAAATATTTCACTTTTTTAGCGACGATTTTTTGACGTACCTGTAATTGACGCAAACGGCGCAAATAGAAGCGCGATTTGAATTGTCGCAAATAGCGCAGTTGCTGGCTTTCTTTGACATCATATAATTATAAATCTTTGTCGTCTTCGTCAAAAGAATCGAAAATCGAAATCCATAAAGAGAATGTTAGTGTGGATTAAAATAGAGGGATTCCCCCTGACCGCCGCCCCCTTTTTCGTTGCTTTGAAGGGGAAAGCGTTGCAGAGGTTGAGCTGAGATGGAGTTGATCGTCTATGATGAATCAGTCACCACCGGAGATGTACCACGATGTAGGAGACTGCAACAAAATACGACACCGTTTTGACATAGTGTACCTGGTTTATGTACAGCTTCATTATCCGGACTCCGAGTTTTATGTAAATTAGTATGATATTATTTTGGTAAAATACCAGGGAAGCCACTGCAGTTAGGGGAGGATTGCATTTCGGCCTCTCTACTGAAGAAATGGGCAAATTAGCCCTTATATATTTCAAAATTTACAAATTAGCCCCTCTATTAAAGTTTATTTGTTAAATAACGACATGCATAGTTAAATCATGCTGAAAATTATTTTCTTTATGGATAAACTATAAAAATGGTTATCCAACTATGCCTTTCATTCTATTTTGGTCACTCAATTATTAATTTTTTTCATTTTAATCACTAAAATTTTAGAAACTAAATATTTTAATCACTCTGAGCTGATGTAAGCTTTTTTTTTATTGCTCTAGTAACAAAATTAGCCCTCTAATTTTTGCACATTCTATCAATTTAATGCTAAATATAAAAAAATTCAACAAATTTAGCCTTCAATGTTTACAAAATTTGTCATTTTAGTTCTAATTCTAAAAAAAATCCAATGAATTTGGCCCTCAAAATCTAAAACATCTATCAATTTAGTCCTAACCCTAAAAATTAAAAAAATTATTTTTAAAAAAATTAGTTTTAGCCCTTTATAACCCATCGACTAACCTTTGTGAGATGTTAGAATAAGAAAAAGAGTAACATTTTTCGAGTCACTTGCAAAATAACTCTAAAAAGATGGGATAAAACACATAAAAATTTAGTATCCAAAAAGAAAATGAAGGCATTAAAAACGTTATTTGTCCGGGTAGTAATGCAACCAATTATTCCATATAGGTTCTAAATCAATTGATTTGGTCCAGTGTGAAGCCTAAATTATAGTAAAAGATATTGATGCGAGTGACTTGAAAGAGGGTACTTTTTTTCTTATTTTAATATATTACGTAGGTTAGTCAATGGGTTATAAAGGGCTAAAATTTTTTTTTAAAAATATTTATATTTTCATTTTTAGAGTTACAACTAGATTGATAGATTTTGTAAATGTTGAGGCCAAATTTATTGTTTTTTTTATAATTGGAACTAAAATGAAAATTTTTGAACATTGAGGGCTAAATTTGTTGATTTTTTTTTATTTAGGATCAAATTGATAGAATATGTGAACATTAGAAGGCTAATTTTATTGCTAGACCAACAAAGAAAGCCCACATCAACTCAAAGTGGCTAAAATATTTAATTTGAAAAGTTTAAAGGCTAAATTGAAAAAAAATAATAGTTGAGTGATCAAAATATGATGAAAGGCATAGTTGGGTGACCATTTTATAGTTTACCCATTAAAAGATAATTTTCAAAATGCAATTAGCATTCCATGTCATCATTTAATATATAAAATTTAACGAAATGGTTAATTTGTACGTTTTGAAATATATATGTAATACCCCGAACCTGTCTCCATTGCCGAATTAGGGTTACGAAGTATTACAAAACAATAAAAAAACATTTGAACATTTTATCAATCAATATAGTAATCACATTACAAACCATTCATACTCATGCACAACGTCCCTAAATCAAGCCCTCGAGGCCCTAAAAATAACCTAGAAACAATTTGGGACAAATCTGAAATAATTTGGGAAGTTTAAGAAAAAGATGCAAAATTTTACAAAACAAGGATCACACAGCCGTGTGCCTCACATACTGAGACATATGCCCGTGTCTTAGGCCGTATAACAATCGAACTACGGACACACGACCGTGACCCAGCCTGAGTCCTCACCCATGTAACTCTCTAAGTAGGGTCACACGGTCGTGTCACACGGCCGTGTCACACGCTCGTGTGCCAAGACTTGTAACTCTCTGAGTTGCCCCACACATTCGTGTGCCAGGCCATGTTTTAGGTCGTATAACTCATTGACTTACACCCTAAATAACTCATCAAATGATACACGACCATGTCGCTAGGCTGTGTATCTCACACGGTTGAGTCACATGCTCATGTCTCATGTCGTGTGGACCCAAAATGAACCTTAAACAACAAGTTTACAATTTCAAGCTTACTTGGACTCTAAGTAATTCATTTACCAACCAAAAGACCTATTCAAAGTGACATTAAACAAGCTAAAAAAAATTGCTAAATCAACCATACGAAGTGTCTAACCAATGAATCCTTATTGATAACCACAAGTATATACAATTTTACAGCAAAAAGAACTATTATTCAAAGTATGATAAATCACACCATCAAACATTCAACTAATATGCCTAACATAGGCACCTCAATCACAATATTCCAATAACACATACCATATATTTGCACTAACACATCTTCCTTAGTTCATTTATCATATTAGGTTAACTCATTGCACTTAATATCATACTTTAACATTTTACATATCAAAACAATAGTAGTGACGTACAAGCCTATTACATGCCATATAATCCGAAATGAACATTCCAAAAACTAATGAAAATAAGTGGATAGTATGACTTGAGTACCGATCCGACCGTCCAACCTTCAAAGTATCTATAAGAACAGAAAATAACACAAGTAAGCTTATTAAAGCTTAGTAAGTTCGACGTACTAAACCAATAAATCTTACCGAAGTAAGTACAACAAATCATTCAATAATAATACAACCATATGTGTTCCCTGTCATCCACAATCTCAACAAAGTGAATTGTAAAATTCAATTCAAAGTTTATATACATGACATAACCATCAGAATCATTAATGAGTTACATTACAGATATTTACAATCTGATAAACGACTTACGGATATGAGTACATTGATATTCCATCCGAAACACACCAAATGCTTATAAGAGCGAATCCATCTGAAACACACCAGATGCTCATACGAGCCAGTCCATTCGATAACATACCAATGCTCATACGAACCAGTCCATCCAATAACACACCAATGGCTCGGAAGAGCTAGTCCAATCGAAAATACACCAAAACAAAGAGTACTGCACGAGAGTTCACAACAAATGTTAAACCTTAGTCTACTTGAGAAACATGTATACACATCACTCCACCACAATCTCCACTCCAATCCCCCATAACACACCACATCTCGATTGTACTCTATCCCGCGCTCAATCCGATCCAAGTATTGAATTTCAACAACTTTTCATCATTTATAATCAAATATATCTATTATATCATCAAAAATTTCATATAGATGTTAAATTATAAACTATACAAACTTATTTGGACTGAATTATAGTAGTTGCAGAAGTTTAGGGACTAATCCGTAATTTTTCTTTTCTAAGTATATCAATAGGGTCTTGATCTAAAATGTAAAATTTCTCAATTATTAGCTTCCATTTCACCTTCCAATTCGCTTTACATTTTATACCATTTTATTTTTAAAATTTACATAATTACCCCTAACTTTTACAACTTTTGTAATTTAATCCCTTAACCTGAAAATCATCAAATAAACCATTTTTCTCAAATCAACCTTACAACTGAATATCTAATGCTTCTAAACAGTCCATAAAAGACCTCCTATTCACCTATAATTCTTAAAACTTTGACATTTTAACAATTAAATTATTAAATAAAAAACTAACTAAAATTACTTTATAAAATCATCAAAAATCATAACCAAAGCTTCAAACATATAATTATCATAAAAAAAACAACCAAAATTCATCAATGGTAACTTCCAAAATTTTTAACAGATTCAAAAACAAATGTATGGGCTAACTAGACCTAATTGCAACGATCTCAAAAACATAAAAATTCATAAAAAAAAGGGGACTCAAAACTTACCCATGCAAGGCTCAAACCAACCGAATGTTAAGCTTTTCTCCTATGGTATATTCGGCCAACCATCAAAACAAATGAAGAAGAAGATGATGTCTTTTTCTAATTAATTTGTTTTAATTTATAGGTTAATTATCATTTTGCCATTAAAACATGTGTTATTTTACTATTTTTACTTCCATTGCTATCCAACATTGTTAACTAAGGTTTAATTGCTACATAAGTCTTCCCTCTTATGATATTTAAACTATTAAATCATCTAAATGCAATAATTATTAAAGTTTACACCTTTTACAATTTGATCATTTTTCTTTAATTATCTAATTAAACGTTAAAATTTCTCTACCAAATTTTAATGCGACTCCATCAATATTCTAAAAATAATATTTACGAGTCGACATGACGAAAATTTATAGTCCTGAAACTACTATTCCGTCACCACTGAAAAATGGGCTACTACAATATAAAGGCTAATTTGTCCATTTTTCCAGGAGAAGGGCCAAAACGCAATCCGCCCCTAAGTACAAGGGCTTCCCTGGTACTTTTATCGATATTATCTCTTAAGAAGTAAAGTTACATCAAAATTTTAAATTTAAATAAAAAAATTACCTTGGTAAGAAATTCATATATTGGTCTTATGATCAATTACTAAATAATGTTTTTCAATTGATTTATTTAAAATATTATATAAAAGCATGAAATAACAAAAATACTCTTATAATAATATTAATTGCTCTTTAAAGGAAAGTTATTTTAGTAATTTCATTAACAACTTAGTCGACCATTTTATATATAATATATATTACTTATATGTTGGTTCAAATAATATCATTTTTTTATACAATATTGATGTAATGACCCAAATTCACGGGCACCGGAAAAGTGAACTATAGGGCCTCCGTCTTAGTAAAATAAGTCCATAAATATTTATTAAAAATATTTACGAAGTTACTTAAGAGTTTAATTAAGTTTTGTTTAGGCGAATATAATTTAATTAGAAGTAATTAGTAAAAAGAACTAAATTGAATTGAGTGTAAAAGTCAAAGGACTAAAATAAAATTAAACCATAAAAGTGCCATGTGTGTGGTAATAATGAAAGGCATATGTATTATTAATGTATATGTACACTTGTAAATTAATTATGTATTTACTTATTAATTAAGAAAATATTATTATATTATAATATAAGTAATTAAGAAAATAAAATAATAAAACTAAGATAAATATAGGGTGATGATATGGGACAAATGTAAAAGAAATATGGGGCAAATTACTTAAAAAAGCCTTTTTTTTTTCAAAAGTTACAGAAATGGGCCAATTTTTCAATTAATTACGGAAATAGGCCAAAAACCCCAAAAACGCGTCCACGTCAGCGCGTTATCAGGGTAAAAATCAAAAAAATGCTTCTTCAAGGAAGCGTTTTTGCCCTTGTTTTTTTTAGGGTTAGGGTTAGAATTGTTTTGTTTTTTTTTTGTTTTAGGGTTAGGGTTTAGGATTAGTGGTTTTAGGGTTAGGGTTTAGGATTAGTGGTTTAAGTTTAGGGTTTTTAGGTTTTTTATTTTTTTAAATCAAATAAATTAGGGATTATGGTTAATTAATTAAATTAATTAGTAATTAAAAAGTATATAATTTAAATTTGTGTTTCTGATTTTAGGGTTTAAAGATTTAATTATGGATTATTTTTTAAGTAGTTTTGTGTTTAGGGTTATGAAAAATATATATTAGCAATATAATTTTTTTTATTTTTTTAATTGATTTAGTTTCTGAAGAAATTATTTTGAGAAGACGTTTCTGAACAAACAGTGTCAAAAACGCTTCAAGTAGGATGCACTGTCAGCAGAAGTGATGAAAAAAAGCTCTCACGTGGACACGCTTTTGCTACAGTACTTCCTGAAAAAATTAATTTGAGAAGACGTTTCTGAAAAAATAGTGTTTTTAGGGCTGTAGTGGTTTAGTGGTTTAGTGGTTTTAGGGTCAAACTTTTTAACGTCAGGCTTTTTAGGTTTTTAGGTGTTTTAGGGTTTTAGGGTTTTTTTAAGTCAAATAAATTAGGGATTATGGTTAATTAATTAAATTAATTAGTAATTAAAAAGTATATAATTTAAATTTGTGTTTCTGATGTTAGGGTTTAAAGATTTAATTATGAATTATTTTTTAAGTTGTTTAGGGTTTAGGGTTATGAAAAAATATATATTAGCAATATAATTTTTTTTGTTTTTTTAATTGATTTGGTATATGAAGAAATTATTTTGAGAAGACGTTTCTGAACAAACAGTGTCAAAAACGCTTCAAGCAGGATGCACTGTCAGCAGAAGTGATGAAAAAAGCTCCCACGTGGACGCGCTTTTGCTACAGTACTTCCTGAAAAAATTATTTTGAGAAGACGTTTCTGAAAAAATAGTGTAAAAAACGCTTCAAGTAGGATGCACTGTCAACAGAAGTAATGAAAAAAGCTCCCACGTGGACGCGCTTTTGCTACAGTATTTTCTATTTGGCCTGAGGCTATAAATAAGTTAAATTTCATTCTCAGGTTGCATAACTCACAACAAAGAAAAAAATAGAGAGGTTAAGAAGAATAGAAATTGAAAATGAGTGAACGTATTAGTGTTGTTATTTACTATGATGGTGAGGTTCGTCACACCGAGAACGGTGTTGTTTTTTATCGAAGAATACAGCGCGACTGGTTTTTAACCAGAACATTGATTTGACAATCTTCGCAAAAGAATTAGGAGTAAAATTTTTGAAATGACGCCAATGAAAGTTTTGTCTATTAAGTATCGATTTTGTGCTTCTGTTGATCCGGTGACGTACAACTCATTCAACATCAAAGGTGCTCGTGGCTTGGAGGCAATTGTGCAGACTCATCTCGCTAGTGGAGCACCATATCTTAAGTTATATGCACAATATTCATCCCCAAATGATGCATTTGAGGCTTCAACATCTACTCATGTTCGAGAGGAGTACACGATCCCAGCCCGACACTCCGTTAGTGGGTGGCAAAACACAAAAGCTCTGGTGTTTGGCAGCAATACGGAATACACAACCTATGCACGACACTCTGTTAGTGGATGGGATATGCACCTTGGTGAGTCGATATCTGATGCTGGGAATACGTACTAGGGAACATCAACTTCTACTGGTATGCAAGCCACATCTGATTGGGGACGTTATGAAATGTCCAGAAGAAGGGATGATGTACTCCCTATGATGTCCACCAGCGAGGGGACCTCGTACGTTGCAGCTGATGGTAGGTTAGATGATGAGTCTGATGTGGATCCACCTCGAGAGCCTGGGCCTGATGGTGTAGAAGTTGCATTATTTTTTGAATCGAAGCCTGTGCCAACCGAAGCTGAAGGGGGTTCAGATGAAGAAGAAGAAGATCCGCAATTTAGGGCGTACTCGTCTCCTGCCCACATGCATAATGTCGATCTATCTGAAGATAATGCGTTGGAGTTTCCAGATCTACCACACAGAAAGTGTAACCGTGCAAGTTCGTCATTGGATTCGGGTAAATTGAAAGTTGGCAAGAAGTTCTCCGATAAGGATAGTTTTTTTGGTGCATTGAAACAACATAGCATCATGAACGGGGTTAACTACAATATGGTTAAATCCAAATCTGATAAGTTTGAGGCCAAATGTGCGATGAAAGACGGGACATGTGCATGGAAAATCATGGCCTCGTTGAGGAAAATGACAGGGTTGTGGAAGATAAAAAAGTACAAAGGTCCATATACATATGCTAGAGGTATAGTAATTAGGGATATTTAACACGTAAAATTGTATTATTTAATATGTAATGTTAAAATATTTAACGTACTTCGTTGACAGGTGTTTCACAAGATTATCCTAAGATGGATTCGAGTATGTGTGCTAGCTTAATACTACCGATGCTAAAGGAGGATCCCAAGAGTTCAGTGCCGGTCTTAATTTCCCATATACGTAGCCAATTGAGGTACACGCCATCTTATCGCAAGGCTTGGATAGCTAAGCAAAAGGCATTGGAGAAGATGCTTAGTGGGTGGGATGTTTTATATAATGAAGTGTGGCAGTGGTGTCAGGTGCTGGAGAGATACGTCCCAGGTTGTATAACAGACCTTGAAACGACACCTGCGTACTACAATGATCGATTGCTCCGTGGATGCCAAGTATTCAAGCGCATTTTCTGGACCTTTAAGTAATGCCGAGATGCATTTCTATATTGCAAGCCATTAGTACAAATTGACGGTACCTTTATGTAAGGTAGATATACCCATCGGCTATTGCTAGCTGTGGCACAGGATGGCAGTGGGAGAATCCTTCCAATTGCGTTTGCAATAACACCGGGGGAGTCAGCTGATGACTGGGATTATTTTTTGTCTAGGTTAAGGAGACATGTTTGCCCCTAACCTAATATCTGCGTTATATCCGATCGGGGCACTGGAATATTATCCGCAATTGAGCGACAAGAAAGTCCATGGCAGCGTACACACCATTGGTATTGCCTAAGGCACGTTACATCCAACTACTACGGGCAATATCGATCTATAACTAAACGACGGCAAGTGACCAACATGGGTATTGAACTTATTATCTATTAATTAATTTCATTTGTAATATTCAATTTATTCTGAATGGAAGAGTGGTATGTAATTTTCGTTATGAACTTATATTGGCAGGGTATGAGATAAGTAAGGACCGTTTTCATGAGATGCTGGCGATTTTGCGTTCAGTTAATGAAGAAGGCGTGGACTACCTCTGTAACATACCTTTTGAACAGTGGACACAAGCATATGACGACGGCCTACGATATGGTTATATGACCACAAACCTGGCTGAATGCATAAACTCTGTTCTAAAAGGAACGCGTCATTTGCTGATAACATCAGTTGTACGAGAGACATATTTTCATTTAGCTGCATTATTTCCAAAGCGAGCAGCGAGTTATAAATGCCAAATGCAGGGAGGCCATGTATGGTGCCAGAAGGTGTTGCAAGCGATTAACAAATCCAAAGCGCAGGCGAACACCATGTACACAGTGTGTCACGATCGCGACAACCTATGTTTCGTGTGACACAGTATGACATACCGAACCAAAGTATTACCGGCGGGCAATATCGTGTACATTTGCGGAATAGGACTTGCGACTGTGGGAGATTTGATGCACTCCGTTATCCATACGCTCATGCAATTGCAGCTTATCAAAATCTCTATTTGGATCCCATGAGCTATGTAGACGATGTTTATAAAATAGAATATATGCTCAATGTGTGGAGACACGTATTCCCACCGGTCCCAGATGAACGTAAGTGGCTGTCTGTATAGCTTGCTCCATTTAAGTTGTTACCGGATAGAGAACTGCGTCGCAAAACAAAGGGTCGACCTTGCTCAAGTAGAATACGCAAGAATATGGATATCTGAGAAACAACCAACCAACAAAAATTGTGTGGATGGTGTAGGAACGCAGGCCATACAAGTCGATCATGTCCTAATCGGATTGGCTGATAGTTGTTGTAACATATTAAAAACAACTTTTATTGTATTAAATGAAAATGTATAAAAAAATGTTTTTGCAAATATATTACAATAAATGTAAAAATTAAAAATATTACCTTATTCAAAAGAACTTTTATTTTTATTTAAAAAAATTAACATATTAAAAACAACTTTTATTGTATTAAATGAAAATGTATAAAAAAATGTTTATACAAATATATTACAATAAATGTAAAAATTAAAAATATTACCTTATTCAAAAGAACTTCAATTTTTATTAAAAATAGAAAAGTAAACTAAAATTAACATATAAAAAACAACTTTTATTGTATTAAATGAAAATGTATAAAAAAAAGTTTATACAAATATATTACAAAAAATCAATGTTGGTGGCGGTCGGAATCAGTGCCACATGGGGGTCGTCGACGGTTACGCGCCGGATTCCTTCTTGGTTTAGCTTCTGCCGGGTGTTATGGTTCCTCGGGCGGGGATTGTGGTTCCTCCACCAAGGGATCTGGTTGTGGGTGTTGGGAGGATGACCCACCTTGATAAAATAATGAACCCGGAGGTGTTTGCATCATCCATGGCGAAGGTGGTAGAATCTCATAAGGCGATGGGGTTTGGTAAAAAGAAGAGCTCCCCGACGGTGACTCGTGCGATCCCTCATGCGACGGCGGCCTATAGATCAGCGATTGAGCAAGAGTAATCAGAAACGGAGATGAACCAGGCCATACATTCCAACCTGCCATGGGACTAGAAAAAGGAAACATATAAGGGTTAGGATACATAAAAGGGCTAGGGTACATACCTGGCATAATCTGAAAAGGCTGTGATGTAGGTGTCGTTTGTTAAATTGTTGGGCCCGGTGACTGTGGGGGTGCTATTGTTGGGCTCGGTGACTGTGAGGGTGCTATTGTTGGGCTCGGTAACCGTGGGGGTGCTGTTGATGGGCCCGGTGGCTGTGTCGCCGCTATTGATGGGCTCGTGTGGTCATCCATTCTTCTTGGATTTAAAGGGCCCCGTCGTTCCCTTTGGACACGTATTTGTCACCGCCTCTCCTCTTCTGACAATAGATATGGTTTGCCATGGATCCTAAACCATGGCATGTATTCCGGCACGCACGCCAACTTTGGAACGATGATCGGTTCCCGAGTAGGTATATAATCATACCGATTTTCCAACATTTTGATATAATTTGACCAGTATCTTGGCCAATCCGTATTCAATTGTCGTAAGTCGATTTCGTGCTCATCATCTAGCTTCTCAGGTGTCATGGGAATCGGTTGTCGGAATCCAAATTGCCGCAATACTCTATCTGACTGGTGCATCTCCACGATTGCATATGTGACCATTGGGACCTTCACATGCCAAATGTTCAGATTTTGGAAGAATTCATCTGGAATTACCACCCAAATTGCCGGATCCTCGTATGGTGTCCATTCAAACTATATGAACATGATAAAAATATTAGTTATATACATAATACTAAATACTATCTATGAAATAACTAGTTTATTAAGTATACATATTTCGATATAATACTTACTTATCCTTCTGATCGTTGGTCTAATAGAAGTCGTATATCTTCTAGAGAGGTCGATATTCCAACATAATTAACCGAATGGTTCCACCTAATTAAATAAATTTTTAGCATACAATTATATTTTAAATCTACCTAATAATTGTAAAATCTATTATAAAATTTACCTCGTTATGAGTGGAAATGTATGTGGGTAGTTCACTCGAGGATGTAAAAATGGAAGCCGACATCATGCCCATGATTGGAGTAGTGATAGGCAACCTTTGATTTTGGCTTTATTCGGTACCGTTGCCCCGCACATCTCCCAGTATAATGTTGCCAACACGGTAGACCCCCAACTAAGTTCACCAGCTGCCCTAAAATCAACGAGTTTTAGTAGCCACCTTAAGTGTACGAGGTTTCGGGACAAGTCCAGCATCAAATAACCTCCAATAATTTGAAGAATATATGCCCAAGCATATCGGTTTAATTCTAGTTCGGTAGAATCATCATCTGGCTCTGGGAATGTGTCTCGTAACCAGCCCATCTCGATCCGACCTCCCTTAATTCTATCCGGAATAGCACCCAAAAGCTCGTAGCATACGGCACCCCAATCAGCAGATTGAGTGGACCCGGTATCCACCGGCAATCCCAATTGCAACTGCATATCTTCTAGAGTGATAGTACGCTCTCCGCATGGAAGATGAAATGTGTGCGTCTCGGGTCTCCACCTCTCTATCAATGCACTGATAAGTTTCGGGTCCAACTTGCATCATCGGCCTATTGTGGCCACGTGCCAAAAACCCGCTTCACGCAGGTAATTCTCTATCAACGGCGATAGAGGAGCAGACATATTATGGATATAGCATTACAACATCTGATCTACAGGCTGTAATAAATAATTATAAAATTAAAATTAATTAAAATTGCATAAATGAAAAAAGTATTAAATAATATTGGAAAATTAAAATAAACACTTACCATTCTCAATTGTTTGACAGAGATGTGTGTAGGATCGAGACAAATTAATTCGAAAGCCATTGCTAACACGATCGAAATTTTAAAATTTTAGAAAACAATTTCAAAAAAATTGTAAAGAGAGCTTTTTTGCAAAAATTAAAGACAAATTTGAGAGAATTTGAGCAAATTATTGAAAATTTGAGAGAAATTTTACAGAAATTTGAGAGAAATTTGAGAGAATTTAGAGAAATTTTTGAGATAATTTGGAGAGGATTTGTGTGTGAAAAAAAATAAAGGGGAGGGGTTTTTATAGTTTTTTTTTACCGTTAAGGGTTAAAACGGTCAAAAAATTTGACCGTTGGGGGGTTTAAAATGGGCAAAACACTTACTTGAGGAAGCGTTTTTCTAATTTTACCCTGACAACGCGCTGACGTGGACGCGTTTTTGGGGTTTTTGGCCTATTCCCGTAATTAATTGAAAAATTGGCCCATTTTCGTAATTTTTGAAAAAAAGGGCTTTTTTAAGTAATATGCCCATAAATATGTGTACATTTGTTTATATATAATTAATTGTATAATAGATATTTAGTAAAAATATATTATAACGTATAAAATATAATATAAAGTAAATAGAATAAAATACATATAACAAAGAAAAAGAAAGCAAAAAGAACAGAAGGAAGCAACGAAAAGTGGGAAAGAAAAAGAGAAAGAAAAAGAAAAGAGAAAATAGGGTTTTGAAGCTTTAAGCTTATTTCAGTATGTCAATTAAGCCATTTTCTTTTAATTTTGATATTTTTGGAGTTATAGAGTTGAATACTCTTGAATTTAAGTTGAAATTTTGAAAGTTAGTAGGTTTTTGAGTAGGGTTTATGTTGAACAAGTGATTAAATTAGGGGTTTATTTGATAGAATTATTAATTAGAATTGATTAAAGGATTAAATTGGAAACTAGGCTATAAGTTTTGTGTTTTAGGGACTAAATTGAAAGGAATTTGAAATTATGGAATTATGATGAAAATTTGATAGTTAAATTTAAGTTTAGATGGAATTTGAATAGAAATAAGATATGAATTGATATAAAAAAATGGAAGAATATAGTTAGGACAAATATGGAATTAAGACAAAAGTTGAATAGAAATCTAAGCATTTAATGTAACTTAGTATAATATTAATGATTTGAAATTTTTTAATTTTCGTAGCAAATAAAGAGCCTGAGCCATCGGTGCAGAAAGGGAAAGAAAAGATAATTGAGGAGTAGCTCAAGAAGATTTCGGTTTGTATTACTATAACTCAAACTAATTTATATTAAATGTTAGATTTTAAATATATGTGTATGCCAAGAAAAATGTGAGGTAAGTATAATTTTTTATATGAATAGGAATTGAAATGAGCAATGGATGATATTTGCAATTAGTATGTGAAATGTGTATTGATTCGAAAATGAGAAAGTGTATTTGGAATGAAATATGATTGAGTTGGAAAATATATAAGAAATTGTGATCAAAATGGAATTGATGTGGATATTGATTGAAATAGAGAAAGTGATACCTATTAACTAGTCAGGCTAAGTCGGATATAGTTGGCATGCCATAGGATTGGAAGAGTTCAGGGATACTTCGACCTCGAGTCGATGAGACACTGAGTGTCACTATTTTACTTCGGATAGATTCAATGAGGTACTGGGTACACTTTACTTCGGCTAGGCCGATGAGACACTGGGTGTCACTTTATTGCTTTGAACTATCCGATGAGGCACTGGGTGCCATTCTAGTGTGTTTGGTTAGATCCGTGTATTCGCCAAGGTCCGAGTCTTGTTAATAGAGGTAAATAAAGTGAGAATGCAAATTGAATAGAAATAAGAAATTTTGTGAAATTGAAAGTGAAAAGTGGTATGAAATGAGAAATGAAATTAAATGAATGAGCTAAATGCTCTAAAGGCTATTATTACTTAAAGGTGATGTTTCTGATATTGAATTGATAATTAGTTAAATTGAATTGCTATGAATATGATATGAAAATAAAGTGTGGATTGGTACTATATGTGTTCATGCGATGTAAGGTTATATATATATATATATATAAAACTTATTAGGTTATTTATAATTTGAATTATAGTAATACCACTGAATATATCTATACTCAGCGTATGGTTGTTTTCCATGCGCAGGTTAGTAGAAATTAAAGTCCAATTCAGCATCCGAGTCAATCCCAACCTCAGCTCCATTTTGGTGATGTAATCTATCTTTTGGTAAATGTGGCATGTACTAGGTTTTGTTTAGGGTCACTTGTATATGTCTTGTATTTTGGGATGTAAAGATGGTATATAACACTTAAGTTGGAGTTGATGAATGGTATGAAATATAAATGATGTGTTTGTCATGTTAAGAGTTAAAATTTGAAATGAATGAATGAAAAATATTAAGTTGAATTTTTGAATGATATTATAAATATTCATTGAGTAAATTATTTAGTTAATGTTTAGGGCATAATTAAGTATGTTTGTATGTGAAAATATGTTGGTTGATATATTGGTATTGAATTGGTTTTGGGTTTTAAAATTTGCAAGGTGGCTAGGTTAGTATTTAAGGCTCATTTTGAGTCCATACAGCCTGGCACACGAGCGTGTGGTTGGCCGTGTGACCCACGGCACCTTTAAAATGAGAAACATAATGTCTAGGTTTTAGCACATGACCTAGCAAATGGGCGTGTGGTTGGCCGTGTGACCCACACAGGCTTGAGCACGGGCGTGTGTCAAGGCCGTGTGAAAATTGCACTAGATTCAAATTGAAAATAAATCCACACGGGCTAAGCATACGGGTGTGTGGCTTGGCCGTGTGAAATCCATTTGTACATAAAGTAGAAGTCAGAGAGTTACATAGGTAAGGGACATGGGTGTGTCCCAGAATACCTTGGCCGTGTTGAGCCACACGGTTCAACAACATAGGCGTGTTAAAGGGGTCACACGGGCGTGTCCCCTATCCACACGAGCGTGTGAGCCCTGTACTTGAGAAAAATTTTAAAATTTTCTGAAAAATTTTAAGTACCCGAATTAGTCTCGAATCACTTCTAACTCGTATTTTGGGCCTCGAGGGTCCATATAAGGGACTTTATAATTATTTTATATTATCTTTGATAAATATTTGTATATAAATTGTAAATTGTCTATTAGGTCCGGTACTGCTCCGTAACCCTACTCTGGCGACAGTTTGGGGTTGGAGGTGTTACAATTGAAGGTAAGGGGTTGGCTTCATACAGTTTGAACCCATGTTGTAATACCCCATACTCGACTCGATTGTTAGGTCTGAGTTTTTGGATGTCACATTCATTGTTGGAGCAACTAAAATCAAATATGTACAAATTGTATCATTAATCATTCAAAACGAGAATTACATACACAAAACAAGATATATAAATAGTTTCGGGTCACATATGAGCATATGAAAGTTTAATACTATCCTAGGGTCAAATAAGGACTAAACTGTAACATTTTCAAAAATTCCCACGCTGGTGTCACGACTTCTAGGGTTCATTGTTGTTGCATTGAAGATAGTAGCCGGACTTCCTAACCTGAGGATCAATTCGTAATGTAACACCCCTATACTCAACTTGATCGTCGGGTCAAGATATTGGGATGCTACATTTGTTACCGAAATAACAACAGTCAAATTCATTTTTATTTTAAGTACATATTTAATCAATTTGATCAATTTATGCTTTTGATATGCCTTAAAATCATTTATAAGTCTTATATGGGCTTATTATAGCTCTCAAAACAATTTAAGAAGGAATAAGGACTAAAATGTAAGAGTTTCAAAATTTTGGAGCGATATCGCAATGTTGGGGGTTCCTTATCTCCATGTGACAAATTGTCTTGTGTCATCGCGATGTAGCTTATTCGTCGTCGCGACGAGCATTTTGTTTCACATGTTATACTATATTCAAATGTCATAATCAAACCAATTCATTACACATATCATTAACATATGCATGTTTCTAATCTTAAATCCACATAATAAAATATAATATCCAATCAAAGATAACCAAGCTTATAAAATTAACACAATTATCGAAGTTTTACAATTAAGTTCATTAGAGGACTTACATTTTCTAAAATAGTTTACCACTTAATGTATCTTTTATATTTATTTCTAAATTGTGTCAATTAATTTAATTCTTCATAAATTTTAGTCAATTTTCAATATCACATCAATTAATAATTATTCACTTATTATTTTATTAATTCATTTAAACATTCTCACGTGTATTAATCATTTTATCATTTATAACCATTTCGTAACATTTCAAATTCATTTACTATTTTTATTTTTCTTTTCCTCCTCATTCTCTTTATTCAACATCCTTTATGCATATATATATATATATATATATATATTAGAATCTCTAGCTTTTAGTATAACATGCTTATATGTAACATTAACCATAATTTCACTATTTACTTATTTGTTCATATTAAAGCTATCAACTTGTGTCATAGTTACTAAATTATTTATATTTTGAGCTACATAATTTAAAATTAAGATCTGTTTTATGTTTTTGAAATTAGACTTAAATATATTTTTACCATAAAATTTTTAGGATTTCTACTTTACCCAATCAATACAGTAAATTCTTCAAATTTGCTCTTGTTCTGCTACTTGACAGCTTCGAACTTTCTTTACTAAAAATTAATTATCTCTCAATATGAGGTTTGGATGACGTTTCCATTTGTTTCTCTTAAAAATAGACTCATTAAGATAAACATAAAAATTTCAGACCCTAACCATTTTTTTTTACAATTTTTGATGATTTCTAAAGTTAAAATAGGGGAACTGGAATCCATTCCGACCTTGACCCACAAAAACTAATATATCTCAAAATCTACAATTCCGTTACTTTCACAGTTTCTTCCATACAAAACTAGACTCAATAAGATTTAATTTCATCTTTGGTTTAACATCTCAATTGATTTCTACAATTGTTGATGAATTTTCAAAATCAGATTACTGCTATTGCCCAAAATTGTTTTAGTGCAAAATGTTGGTAACCAAGTTTGTAACACTCTCCTCTCCTTTTTCTAAAACATTTCCCATGATTTCCTCTTATTCCCCTTCATAAACATATTAAGAACATAAAAATTTATATAATAAAACTCTACTTTAACATCATTTTCAAGCTTTTTCAACAATACCAAACTTAAAAACATATTGAAATCTTGATGTTCTTACCTTGTCTTATTGATTTCAAATTTTAAATTGATTTTCTCTCTACTTTAACATCATTTTCAAGCTTTTTCAACAATCCCAAACTTAAAAACATATTGAAATCTTAATGTTCTTACCTTTCTTATTGATTTCAAATTTTAAATTAATTTTCTCTCTCCTCCAACTTCTATTTTCTTGAATCCAAGGTAATATTTTTTTTTCTCCATAGTCTTCTTTATCACTTTTCTCTCTTGGTAGTTATGGAAATTCCTTGAAATTCTATGCAAAAGTGGTGGATTTACAGTGGAAGGAGTAAATGTAAAGAAATGAAAACTTCTTTCTTCCTCCAAGGAAGTGGCGTGAAAAGGTGGAAGGAAAAATGAAAAGCCCTTTCTTGATTGAGAAATGACCATTTTACCCTTCAACATTCTCCACAATTCATTTCTTGAATCATCACTTAATTTTCTTAAAATTAAAATTTATTCATTCATACTTTTTCTGTTTGTTCAATTCTGTCCTTATTCATCCATTTTCCTTATTTTATAGATCCTTGCACCCTTAAGATTTTTACACCTATTGACCCTGCAACTTTTCCATATTTATACTTTAACCTATCAAATTTTGAGTATTTACACTTAGGGCCTAAAACTTTCCACATATTTACGATTTATTGTAACACCCCTAACCCGTATCCATCGCTGGACTAGGGTTACGAGGCATTATCGATCAATACACCTCAATATATAATCACATTACGTACAAATATCATCCAACAACACATGGTTGCCATACACAAATATAACGTCCCTTTAGAAGGTGTACAAGACCTTAAACATGCATAAGGAATGAATTGGGACTAAACCAATAACATTTGAAACTTTTACGAAACTTATAAAAATTTTCCTTTAAAACAGGGCACATGCCCGTGTGGCTGGGTCGTGTGTCCCACACGACCGTGCCCCACAACTCACCTTAGCCCTTGTGCAACACTAAGTAGGGTCACACAGTCACTAGACACGCCTGTGTGTCTAGCCGTGTGTCATCCTGAGTTACCCACACGGTCACCAGACACAGCCGTGTGTCCAGCCCATGTGTCATACTGTCTAACTTAGCTACAAAATAGGGGTTACACGGTCGAGTCACACGCCCATGTGCTCAGGCCGTGTGGCACAAAATAGGCTTGGTTTAAGCCATATTTCTCACCCAATTTGTTATGTACCTACAATCATCAAATATGCAACATCTACAACTCAAAATTAGCCAATTTCATGCCCAAAACATACATCATTTTGACCAATTCATTATCAACCAATTCATTCACAAGATTCATGCTAAAACATACCATACCACAAACCATATCTATAGCAAAACACTTACATCATAACTCATTTATATAACATCTCAATTCATGACTAAAACTTACCAAAATCACCATTTGGTTTATACCCAAAATAACCATTTCATAATAGGTCAAACATACACCATAAAACATATCAAATATGCATCACAAAACACATACCAAATCCAAGCATATTCACAACCTATTCATTAGCCAAATCACTTTGCATAACATATATACAACTCAAAATGTATTCAAAAATACCCCTAGCCTATACATGCCATACTTAGCTATTTACAAACATAAAAAGGTACCAAGTAAATTCGAATAGTGTGATAAAGATTCTCGACGATTCTCGAGCCTTCAGTAGCTTCGATAATCTAAGAAACAGGAAATAACACATCAAGTAAGCTTTAAAGCTTAGTAAGTCATAAGCAAGTAATTAAACATATAATAATAGTAGTAAATCAACCATTTACCCAAATCAATCCATAAACATAATGTCACAAATCTTTATCCATGCCTTACCACATGGTTTACCCAATTACATGGACTTTCCTTCATTGATTCAAATGATTTCATCACCTATTTCCTCATAAACAAATATGTACATCATACATACCTGCTCATTTCATACAATCTCTTCTAAATTCATAACCGTAGCTCATTCGTTGAATCACCCGGATTAAGAATTGTATATATGAACATTTCATCCAATAAGTTCTTATACCATGGCTCATAGCCAAATCAAGGTAACTTATCCCAGAGCACCTATACCATGGCCCGTAGCCAAATCAAGGTCGCTCCCTCGTAATACCTATACCATGGCCCGTAGCCAAATCAAGGTATTATTCGCACCCGTAGTGCCGATATCATGGCCCGAAGCCAAATTAAATCCTAGTAACATGTCACTACATTCCAAAACTAACCCTACAGTTCAACCGAGCTTTCTATATATCATTTCTTATATTATCATATTCGTAGCATCCATTTCACTATCTCTACCTCTTCCAGGTTTTCATTCATTACAACTCATTTTATATTAATGTAATTAACAACATTTATAACTAAATTACTACTTATGAACTTACCTCGAGTGTGATTTGTCGAAAAGAGTCGATTACTCGTCGACTTTCGATTTCCCGCGATCCAAGTCCGGATTTTATTTTTCTTGATCTAAACGTATTAAAATTAACTCATTCAATCACATGCTCAATCAATTCATATCCAAGGACACACAATTAGGGAATTTTGCAAATTAGCCCCCATATTTTCACATCAAGATAATTTAGTCCCTAATTTACAAAATCATCAAATTCACCAAATCTCATAACACATATGCCTAGCCGAATTTTTATGGTATTCAAATAAGCTCATATATCACATTTATTTCACAATTTAGTACAACAAAATATCATTTTCACAATTTTGCCCAAATTAGCTAAATTTACCAAAAATCCAAAGACAAAAGATAATAATCTAACACATATCTTTCATTTATCACCAACTATCATCACAAAACTCACCATTTCATCAATGGTACATCTCAAAATCATACTCAAATTCTAAAATTAAGGCATGGGCTTAAGAGAACATGAAGCAACGATCACAAAAATGTAGAAATTATCAAAAACCGAGCTCAAAGTACTTACCAATTGAAGCTCACAAGTACCGAACCCTAAATGAATATAAAAGTTTTCTTTTTCTTCTTCAAATTTAGCCAGATGATGATTATTTTGTGTTCTATTTTATTTTAATTTATATAAATTAAACAATTACCATTTTGTTCATTATAATTCAACATATAAAACATGTCTATTAAGGCCATTAATGTCCACTCAAGAATCGTATGGTCTAATTTTCACTTAAGGCCATTATAATTAGAAGCCATTTCAAATTCGGCATTAAATCAAGTAGCAAGCAACCTTTATAATTTCTGCGATTTAGTCCTTTTTCATAAATCATCACACAAATGATAAAATTAAATCACAAAAAATTTCACAAATATCAATTCACACATGATAAACACGGAAAATAATATTTAAATATTTTCTGACTCAGATTTATGGTCCCGAAACCACTGTTCCGATTAGGGTCTAAACTGGGCTGTTACATTTATTCCCTACTTTAAATTAATGTATCACATCATGCTTGTAATAGCCCATTTTTGCCCGGGCCTATACACAACTAAAAACCAAAAAATAAAATAATAATAACCAAAATCCAAAATAAAAATCCAATAAAAAACCAATGTCCATTACCACTTAAAACCCAAGACTTTACAACCCAACATGGCCCACTAACACTAACCCAAAATACTAAAAAACCTAAAGGCCAAAATTACATGGCCCAAAATGGTCCAAATACTAAACAGATTCAGCAAACCATAGGACTGGTCTTTGCACCGCCGCTACTGCCTTTGTGCCAACCCCCACGCGCGCTATTCTCCTCCTCTAGCTGTACCTATAACAAACTAACGGCAACAACAAATAATAGCAAAGATAATCAACAACAGGGAAATAACAGAAAAAGTAAAAATTATTTTGTAAATTCTTTTTTTTCTTTTTTTGTTTCGGATATATAAAGCCAATTGTAAACATTGTAAAGGGGAGGCACAGATACGAAATCAAAAAAAGCAATCAAATCAGTTTTTTTTTAAGGTGATTTCTGACTCATTATCGATTTTCTTTTTTGGTTTTTACTTTTGATTTTACTTTATTTTCTTTGATCTTTTTTTTTGATTGCTTACGACCATAAACAAAAACAAAAGATGAGAGACTTATCTTTATAAAAGCACCGTCGAATCCCTATTTACTTAGTTGAAATCGAAGCTTGAACGGGGATTTTGAGGTTTGAAAACGGCAAAGCCTTCGATTATGTTTACAAATAGGGTCAAATCAGGCCATTGCACGATGCCATTAGCCGATTTCAATGGTGGATCGGTGGTCGGACAAAACTCTTCTTGATTCGGCCGAATATGGGAATTGGGTTTTTTTACTTTGTTTTAAAGCTAGGGTTTCGTTTTTTAAGAATGGCTAAGTGTTTTTTTTTATTTGCTTTTGTAAATCACATGAAATGACGTCGTTTAAGGCCTGATTCAATGGCATTAAAACGACGTCGTATAGGCCATACCCGATGACCCGACTCAGACATGGCCAAGATTTGCGTGTTTTTGTCTTTGAGAGAAATTTGCACGACTAGTCCCTTCATCTCGCGCTGTCATTCCATTGAACCCTATATCTTTTCTTTTGTATTTTTAGATTTTGCCCATGAATTTTATGTCAGTTTCATTTTAATCCGCGACTAAACACTACGTTTTGGGATTTGGGATATTTGCACTTTTAATCTTTGGTAATTCGTGCGCATTTGATTTTAGTCCTTGATTCAGTTTAATAATTTCATTTATTTATAATTTTCCTTTTGACTTTGCTTTTACTTCAATTGAGTTTTTTTTATATTTCAATTTATATAATTCTTTTATTCTTTCTAATTTATTTATTATTTATTTTTAGAAACTGTTTTAACAAATTATTTTGAATTATTTTGTTGATTCTACATTGTTTTAATTTATTATTTTATACTATTTGTATATACTTTTAATTGTTTTATTATATAATTTTTTTTTAAATTCTCTTTTATATATCTCTTTGTTTTAAAGATTTATATTATATTTATTTTTAATACTCTTATATATTATTATGTTATACATATACATAATTAATATTATATTATTTTTATTCTATGTATATATTATTGATTTCATATTATTTTATGTAAATATTTTCTTTAAAATCTATTTATATACATATATATTTCTTTTAAATCTATTTATGTATATAATTTGTTTCTTTTAAGAGCCCTGTTTTAAATTATGTATTTTGTTTATTTTAAACACTTTCATATATTAAAATTTTCATTTCATGTATATTATCAATTTTAAATCAATGTATTTTGTTTTAAATTATTTTGTATACTAATTATCTCAAATTTCTTCTTACATAATATCTGTATTAAAAAATCATTATTGTATTATTATATCTATTTTTATTTCCTCATATAAACTATTGCAACCTCTGTCATGTATTGCTATTTTTAAATTTTTATACATTTTATTTTTTTAAATTATTTTTATGTCGTGTTGACTTCAAACTTTTCCTTCTTACACATTATTATGTTAATTTTATTCATCTGCATTTGAAAATTTGTTACATGTTATTTATTATAATTTGTTTTTATATTAGTTATATTTTTAAGATTTCATTAGTCTTTGATTATTAATATTAGTTTTTCAAGTCAGATTATGAGATTATTGCTATTGTTTATTTCGAATTCTATGCTCGTATTGTTATCCTTGTCATTCATTTGTATAATGTTGTATTCATGTATTATTGTTCCACACTCGATACAATTCTTTTGTTTCTTATCATCGAATAGTGATTTAATTTCCAACGTATTTGGGCTGATTTAGGTTGTTTCATTTTTTATCCCAAGCAAACCAAATAAATGTATTTTGGGTTGATTTTAAAATCACTTATTTGAAGGTTGTTTCATTTTTTATCCTAAGCAAACCAAATAAACGTATTTTGGGTTGATTTTAAAATCACTTATTTGAAAGCTTCTTAAAACAAGGTAATATTTTGTGTTTGGAAATTCGAGAAGTTGTGCCCTAATGTGCTTGGTTTCGGTTTTTCGTTTGACCAAATAATTAAATATCCTTTTAATTGCATGTTTTGGAAATCATGAGATGATCTTGGTTTTGAGGGTTTAAAATATCGTATCCTAACGTACTAGATGTGGTATTTTATTTTTTTGAAACAAGAGAATCTTAATATCCAATTCAAATTATTCAAATACTTTTAAAAGGGATTGTATTTTAAAATCTTTTCAAAATTTTGACATTAAGATGATAATTAATCAATTAGGTACCAATTTTGGGTGTTGCGAGGGTGCTAATCCTTCCTCGCACGTAACCGATTCCCGAACCCGTTTTCTTGAATTTCGTAAGCCAAAATCATTTTTTTAATAAAATGAAATGTTTTATAAGGTGATCCGATCACACCTAAACAAAAAGGATTAGTGGCGTCTCTATGTTTTTTTTAAAGCCGATCCCCGTTTTCTCAAAAATAAAAAAAAATGGTTTCGACAATACTTTTCAATTAAATCTTCTCTAACACCATTCAGCTTCCTCTTTTATCACATTCTTTTCCTTATTTCACTTTATCAAAAATACAATCTTGATTTATCACTACTTTTATAATGTAACGAATTTTGGGGTGTTACATGTAAAGTTTCCAAAATAAAACAGAGTTAAACTCGTGACCTCAAACAAGGAATGTCAGAACAAGATGGCTTGATGTTGTGACGTTCAAGGTGTGAAGTCGTAACTTTCATGGCAGACCCCTAATTCCTAAATTTCATATGATTCAACCTAATGACAATAAAGTTTAGCCTAAGGTCCCAATCATCCATTCAACACAAATAGACATGTCTAAAATACCATTTTCAAGCCACTAATACCAAATCCATACATGACCAAAACTATCTTCATATATTCACAACTCATGTACATTAATTTGACCATTTCCAACATTTAACACGGTAATCCTAGGTTCAAATAATTTGACCAAAATGAAATGAGTTATACAAACTCTGTTGAGTTGAAAATGGCGGTCTAGATGCTGACTTCGCTTCCTGGGGCTTCTAAGAAAACTTGTACATGCGCACAGAATGAACAAACCGTTTGTTGAGCAATAATATTCAATGGTACTTTCAAGATTTATGATGATATAACATAAACTAAGAAATTAGGGTTTAGTGTTTTAGGAGTGAAACCGTGAAAGTTTATAGGTAAATTTGAGGGATCGAGGATGCGATAATGCGTCTCAGAACATATACATTTCATATCTCACCCTCCCCCGTGCCTATAAAAGGGGGCTCCCCCTCCAGACTCCATCATTTCTAAACCCATCATCTTTACCGGCCTCTATCCCTCCATTTTATAATATTTCTCTCTCTTGGTTTTTTTCCCACTTCAATGTTAAAAAATTTTGTCGCTAATAAATTTTCGATTTGAGGTACTTTTGAGTCATCAGTGATGCGATATCTCTCTGAGACACACACATTTCATATATCCAACCAATATGAGACCATTACCTCGGAAACCTATCCTGTGGAAGTCAGGTTCCGGGGTGATTTTGCTTTATACGGTCATGGGTGGAAGTCTATATAGAGGTCTCGTTCGTTGACCGTTATGAGGTCATGGATCGAAATAATATGAGGGAGTCAGTTGACTGTCATTATGCGGGCATGAGCTCAAACTTTTCGGATACCCAGAGATGTTGCCTTATAAATACTATATAGAAGTTTGAGGGCATAATCATAGGGAAAATGTAATACCTCTATACCATGTTCGACTCAAGGAGCCTGATATAGGAATATTACATTTGGTGCCAAAGTAATTCTTGGCTAATCACTAATTTACTAGAACATAAAACGGACAAATAATAAATTTTAAATAATTTATAATTTAGTCCTTACTGCTACTTGATACATACTTGATTTTTTCCTAAGTACATGCCATTCTATTCTAAACTTTAAAACGTACCCTCTTGTTGCTTAAAGATGTGATGAGATGAAAGCTTGCAATCTTAAATACAACTCTTCAAAATTTCTATACCTAATCTATGCACGGAAACAAACCGTATGCTGAGTATGCACCCAGTGATATTACTATAATTCAAATACTTAAAGTAAAAACAATAAATTTGCACAATTTACCTTATCACTATTTTACTTTCAATAAATCATTCATACATTTAAAACTTTAAATTTTCTTCATAATATGTATCTTAAATAGTTTTTTTATTTTAATTTATATATTTTTTTACAATTTCTATATTCATTTCATGCATTTCAATAATAACCATTTCATAAAATCACTATTTCATATATTTTATTTCTATATCCTAATTCAATAACTTATTCTATTTCATATCTAAAACCTTACAACATTAGTCTTTCAATAATTATTTAAACCAACATTTTTCAATTAAAATAATTATAATTAATTCATAAGATTATATTCAATTAACTCATACACTATTTCATTATTTCCAATTCATTCTATTTTCACTTCTTATTTTGATATCTCAATTTCAATTCACATTTCAATTCATAATTTCACTTTCTCATACTTTCAATAGTTCAATCGATCAATTCATTCGATTTTCTCATTTCATTTATTCAACTGATTTCAATATCAATAATTCGATATTTTAGCAAATTCATGAACCTTAAGTTCATGCTTCAAATCACACATTTCAATTCAATTTACAATTCAACTCATAATTTCTTTATCATATTTTCAATAGTACGATCAATCAAATTTATTTAATTTTCTTATCTAAGTTATTCACCCTATTAACAAACTCGGATTTTGACGGATACACGGATTCCAACCCAAACACACCAGTACGGCACATTGTGCCTAAAATGGTACATAGTACCTGATCAGTATATGACACATAAGTGCCTAAAAATGACACACAAGGTGCCTGATACGACACATGAGGTGCCTGAAATACGACACATATAGTTCTTGATATACAACACGTAAAGTGCCTGATCGGTAAAGTCGATAAATCCCGTACTCTTCCAAATCCTATGGCTTGCCAACTATATCCGACTTAGCCCAACAAGTTAATAGGGTATTCAAATCATTTCTCTATTTCAAATTCACTTTCAATTCAATCACGATTCAATTCAATTTCACTTTTCCACTTCCTAATCAATATACAATTCAATACCAATACATATTTCAAATAATCACATATAATCATACTTTGATTCCATTCAATTCAATCCACTTTTCAATCAATACACAATTCACATATTGACCATATTCATAATTTAATTCACTTTTATTTAATTCATATTTTTGGTTCATTTTCCAATGAAGTTCAAACCACTAATCACTTTTCTATTAATATACATTTCAAATAATCACATATTTTTCTTCATTTTATTTATTTTGATTCAATTCAAATCACTTTTAATTTCCAATCAATATACCTTCAAATATTCACACAATTCATAATTCAATTATTTAATTTAAATCACTTTTAATTTCCAATTTGTTCACATTCAATTTCAATATCCATAAACATTTTTAAATCAATTTCATTCAAATCAATATCATTATTTCAATTATTCACTTAATTTTATCTACCTTGCATTTTAATTAAAATATAACAATTAATAATAAATAGATTTGAATTATAGTAATACAAACCCGAATTTATTTGGTTACTCCTCAACAATTTTTTCCTTTCCTTTCGATGCCGATGCCTCGAGTTCCTTGTTAGCTTTTAAAGCTTAAAGCTTCAAATACCTAATTTTTCCTTTTTGTTTTCTTTTTCTCCTTTCTTTCTTTCTTTCTTTCCCGTTTGCTATTCTGTTCTTTCCTTCTTTGTTTCTTTTTCTTTTACGTTATATTTTATATATATATATATATATATATATATATTCTTTTATTTTTATTCTTTATTTCTTTTTCTATTTACTTTATTTACTTTGTAATTAATTAATTAATAATTATATAATATCTATTTAATAACAAATGTGTATTTTACAATTGTACATACAAATATTTTGACACTTGTATAATATCATAACCATCCATTTGTCTTCTTTTATTTACTTATCAACAAAAAATCTTATAATATAATTATTTTATTAATTAACTTAATATATTATAATATATTAACATTAAATATATTTTATATAATTAATCATATACATACAAATGTACACACATTTTTTTCACTACATTTGTACACCATCAATACCATACAATTGTCATACTTTCAATTTATTTACTAATAAAAATTTCCCAATATAATTATTTAATTGGTTATTATCTTTTACTTAATTTTCAAGTAAATAAATATAATACAAATGTATATATTCACATTATTACAAGTGTTACTATCTAATTTGTTCATTATACAAAAATCTCACAATTTAATTATTTTATCTAATAAATATCTTTTACTAATTAAATAAAAATATCACAAATGTATATATTTCTATTAATACACTTGTATTAAATCACTACCTTAAATTTGTCTTTATTTAACTTATTTCATAATATAATAATAATTAATAAATATCTTTTACTTATTATTTAAGAAAATATACAAATATATTACAAGTGTATTTTCATGTATTTTACAATATTTATTATCATTACCATACATTTGTCACTATTTTAATTTATTTAATAATAATAATAATTTTAATATAAAACAATAATAATATTTATATATAATATATATAATCTAAGAAAAATCTTAGATTTTCTTCCCATTTGCCACCTCACCTAATGAAATAAGCATAATTCCTATTTACTCCTCTTTATTTTATTTTAATCTATAATTAGACTTTTACCTTTTATTCAATTTAGTCCTTCTTCCTAATTTCTCCTAATTAAGCTATATTCACCTAATTAAAGCCTAATTAAACACACTACTAGACTCATAAATATTCCTAATAATTATTTACAAACTCAGTTTACTAAGACGGAGGCCCGATATGTACTTTATCCGATACCCGTGAATTTTGGATCATTACAGAAAAATTGTGGGGCTTCTCGCTATAATCGGCATAATTTTTTCTTTGTTTCCACTTAGTCGGTATCTTTAACCTTCTTTCATATTCGAAGGCCAATATTGTCGTGAACGCAGAAGGGCTTTCAGGCAGGCAGAGGCTGTAAAGATGAAGCTTATTTCAGGGTGACAACGATTACTATTATTAAACAACCTATTAATAACTACAATCGATGTCGCGCTGACCCGAGTTTGGCCTTTATTGTGTTTAAACATCCGTTCTCCCCCTGAGAGCCCTCTTGTGTTCACCTCGGGGTTAGCCTTTGGATAAGAATGAAAGGTTAAAGATACCGACTACCTGTAAATAGAGAAAAAAATTAGGTTGATTATATAAAAAAGCCCTTTGTTTTTCCCTATGATTATGACCTCAATTTTATGTATGGTATACATAATGTATCATTTGTAGGTATCCAAAATGCTTTAACTTGTGGCTGCATAATGACCGTCAACTAACTTCCAATTATACTCAAACTCGTGATGGTATCATAGCTGACGATTGGGACCTCCACTTAGGTCAATTATACTCAAACTCGTGATGGTATCACAGCTGACGATTGGGACCTCCACTTAGGTTATGTTTAGTAATGCTTTTTAGAAGCACTTTTATCATGAAAAGCAGTTTTGAAGTAAAAGGAATGTTAAACAACCTACTTTTTTTTTTTTTTTTTTTTAAATTTATGCTTTTGAAAAACACTTTTTTGTCAAACATGAAAGTAGAAATTTGGTGCTTTTTTGCAGCGAAAAGCACTTTTAAAAGTTGAATTACTTTTTCACCTCTCATAAGGACACCAACAGGTAAGATATTATTGCAGCTCCTACTTTCTTTTTCATTTTCTCTAGTTCTAAATTTTTGCCTTCTATTTTCTCTAATTCTTCCTGCTTTCCCTTTCATCTTCTTTGGTTCTAAAATTTTGCAGAAGTTGAACCAGTTGGTGATGATGAAGCCATTAACGTCTCTTCAAAAACACCAGTCGGGTGCAATGGAAACAATGGCAATGTCTCGTACGTGATGATTAGTGGCGCTGCCGCCATTGTTGAATGCTCCATTGTATAAGTTTTCAATATCAGGTGATGGAACCATGGTATGATCATAAGCATTTCCGTTGTAAAATAGAGCCTTTCCAATTTTACAAATAGGCCTGCCTCTTCTTTTAATTGATCCACTAGGGAGAAGAACCTTGGGACACTGAGGGTAAAAGCCTAGATGAGGATGATGATCAGCTTGTCGTACAAAATATGGACTAGCACAAACAATTGTAGAAAAACAAGAACAAATGTTCTATAGTAATACAACAAATGGAAATATAACATGTTTTGTCTGTAGAGTATTGATTATATAGATTGGAAACCATAAATCAGTTTGAAAGGAACAGTCAGCAGCATCAAAGTACTTAACCTATATATACAAAGAAATTATAGGAAAACTTGGAATTCCAAACAAAAAATGTAGTTTTTTAGTAGATACTACAAAAGACAAGCGCATATGTTATTTAAAATATATATTAAACTTTTCTCATTTATGTATTAAAATATTAATAATAAGTTATAATAAATTTTTTATATTTTATTATAATTTTCATAAATAATAACTTTATGGAATTTTAATAGCATTTAAATATATTTTTTCTTTTTTAACATCATCATGTCTAAAATAGTCATTGTATCTTTTTAAAAGTAGTTTTTTTCATAGCAATGCTAAACTCTTGAATCTTAAATCAAAATTTTCAAAATCACTTTTAAGAGGCACTTTTCCACATCACTTTTTAAAAGTATTTTTCAACAGGAATGCTAAACTAGCCTTTAGACTTCGACCCGTGATCGTATCAAACATTGTCACCTCAAAACCTGACTTCTATAGGATGAGTTTCTAAGATAATGGTACTATCTTGACATGACATATGAAATGTATGTGTTCTGAGACGTGTTATCGCATCCTCGACCACTCAAATTTACCTATAAATTTTCACGGTTTCACTCCTAAAATACTAAACACTAAACACTAAGCTTTAATATAAGAAACCCTAAACTTAAAAAAATAAAAAAAAAGAGGCCACACACTTTCACATTCTCTCTCTAAAATCAGACTATTTCTCTAATTTTTTTTAAAAAATGGCATATAACTTTAATTTAGCCAAAAGAGTAAACTACACAATTAGTCACTAAACTACGGATAAGTTTTTGTTTTGGTTACTTAACTAAAAAAGTTACAATTTGGTCATTAAATTATTCAAAAGTTTTCATTTAGCCATTGAATTATTCAAAAGTTTTTATCTAAGTTACTGGGTTGTTAAGTTTTTTTTTAAGTTCCACTAACGAGCTCCAAGCAACAAATTGACTATCAATACGGTGGATCAGTACCCATTGATGAGTAGAAAAACATACCTTAGATCCAAGTAGATTTGATGGTTAGTGTTGAAGATAAAAAAAAACTACTTGAATTTTGGTTTGCAAATTCGTGATTTCCAAAGCTGTTTTATGAAAAAAATTGAATTATAGAAGAGAAGGAGAAATAGAACTTTCGATTGGTGCAAATAATGCGAAGAGAGAAAGCCATGTAGTATGAATTTTAACAAACCAATGACTTAAAAAAACTTTTAAGTAATTTAATGATCAAATAATAACTTTTTAATTAAATGATTAAAATAAAAATTTATCCATAATTTAATAAATAATAATATAGTTTACCCAAATAAAAATTACTTTCTAAATAAAATCTACTTTTTATTTAATTAGCAAACGAATGGACAAGCAACTGCAGAGCTTTGGCGGGATGTCTCGTTTATAGTAAATACTAATCATCGAATCACATCCTTTAAATATCTGAAAGCTAATATTTTACCTGCAAACAAATCTCCATTGCATCTTATTTAATTTGCTTGTTAAATATTGTTTTTCCTTGTTTTTTTCTTTTGGGTTAAATCAAAAGCAGAAAATCTCAATATTTTCTCCTTGTTTCACTCTCTCAAATATCTCATCCAACAGGGAAGTTTTCAACTTACAAAATACCATCCCAACAGTTCAAAAATTTTTAAAATTTTTCCCCCTTTCCTTATTCACTCTGGTTTTGTCTGAAAACCGAACATTCTATGCTCTTTCTTCCAGCTTAAGCATCAGCAGATCCACTGTTGGGTACCTACGTTCATCGGTCCTTTGCATTTTTCACGTGTATCTATTTTTCTTTTTCTTTAGGTGGTTGAATGGACTAAAAATGTCAACTTTTTTTTTTACGGATGCTTGTTTTTATTGGCATTCATTGACATTTTCTCGATTGCGTCAGTTTTGTTTTTTTATGATTTTCCGGTTACAAATATGGGTATTCTAGGAAAAGAAGAGTGGTTGTGTTTTTGAAGCTTTGCTTATACTATTCCCTTTTTTCTATATTTAGCTGAATTGTTTGGTTTTGGATTCTCTTTTGCTTACTCTATTCTCTGTTTTTCCCTTTCTTTGTGCAGTCTTAATATGAACTTTTCTTGTGTGCATTTGGGCATTTGAAAAAAAAAACCTTTTTTTTGCTCTATCATAATTATGTTAATGTCTTGGTGAAAAACACTTACTCATGGAATCTAAATGCTTTCAGGAGGCTTTATGTTTCAAGCTTGTCGTATGCTTGCATTCGAACTAGTTTTAACTGGTCTTTGCTGTCTTTGAGGAAATTATGTAGTCCTTGTTGGGTTGTTTTGTTATAAGCATGTTAACAACAGCAAATAGCTAGAAGGAAGAAATACTTCATTATCATTGACAAAAAGGATACCTTTGAAGAGATACAGACTCAGTATTTAATACACGAGTATAGCTGTTAACTATAGCTTAATTGCCATAACTAACTCACTTGAATAACTATCTTTAACTAATATTTAGTTACTTCATAACATGCCCCGTACTTGACAACTTTCTGCTCCCTTCTTCCTTGTTCTGAACACGCAACTGACTTTTAAACATTGTAAACATTCCTGCTGATAATGGTTTTGTTAAAACATCAGCAACCTACTCCTGACTGGATACACGGCCCACTTGAAAAGTTCCTTCAGCAACTCTTTCCCTGACGAAAAACAAGTCCAACTCGACATGTTTAAATTTTGAGTGCATAACAAGGTTGCCTGCTACTGCTACAGCAGCCAAACTGTCACACTAAATGAACACCTTTGTCCTAACAGGAGCAAAAAGTTCAGCTAGCAAAGACTGAATCTAGACCATCTCTGCTGTGACATGAGTAAGACTCCTATATTCGGCCTCTGCTGTTGACCTTGACACCACCTGTTGCTTGCGAGAGTTCCATGAAACGGGATTTCCTCCAAGAAAAACACAAAATCCTGATGTTGACCTACGATCGTTAGGATCTACTCCCCAGCTAGCATCTGAAAATCCTTCCAAGAGAAACTTCAAGGTTCGAGTAAACTTCAAACCATGACTCAAAGTTCCTTTTAAGTATCGCAAAATTCTTTTAATAGCTTTGAAGTGAGTGTCGAGAGGCTTATGCATGTATTGGCAGACCTTGTTAACTGCATAAGCAATATTGAGCCCGGTAATGACGACATATTGAAGAGCTCCAACAATGCTTCTAAACAAGCGCTCATCCTCAATAGGGCTGTCATCATTAGCTGACAAACCGTAATTTGTTACCATTGGTATTGGAGAAGCATTTGAGTTGTCCATAGACGCTCGTCATAGTAAATCTATAATATACTTCTGTTGACCAAGAAAAATCCCATCAGGCATAAGTAACCTCAATGCCAAGGAAATAATGCAGCTGACCTATGGCTTTTAGAGAAAAGTGAATATTTAAATCTGTAACAGATCTGTCAATAGCACACGAATCATTTCCAGTGACAATTATGCCATCGACATATACCAGGACATAGAGCAATTTCGATCCTTGACGATGAACAAATAAGGAGCTGTCAGTTTTGGAACCCTGAAACTTATTCACTAACAAGAATTCATTTAGCTTAGAAAACCAGGCTCAAGGAACTTGTTTGAGACCATACAAGGCCTTTCGCAACTTGCACACTAGCTGTTGACCCCCCGATCCTTGTTTTTCGAACCCTGGGGGCTGTACCATGTAGATCTCCTCCTGAAGATCACCATTCAAGAACACGTTATTAATGTCCACCTGTCGAAGGGACCATCTGAGAGAAACAGCAAGAGCTAGCACAACCCTGATCGTTGTTGGCTTGACCACAGGACTAAAGGTCTCTTGGAAGTCAATGCCCGCTTCCTATAAGTAGCCTTTGACCACCAATCTCCCTTTGTACCGAGCAATAGATCTATCAGTATTTCTTTTTATCTTAAAAATCTATTTGCAGCCAATTGCTCGATGCCCTGCAGGGAGAGGCATGAGGTCTACGTGTGATTAGGCATCAAAATAGTATATTCAGCCTTAGCAGCAGCAGCCCATTTAGGACTCAGCAAGGCTTCTGTAATGGAGGAGGGTTCCCTTTCAGTCACCATAGTAAAAAACACCTTTGGCTTGAAAATTCCACATTTGGACCTAGTGAGCATAGGGTGACAATTAACTAGAGAAGATTGCCCAGGAGAAGCTACAGACTGATTTGGAGAAGCTTTTATCGGGCAATCCAAAAAAGAATGAGCCATGAGCAGACCTTGGGCTTGAATTAGTTTGAGGAATAGGTGACACACAATAATTATTAACAGTTCTCATAGTTGAAGAGGTAGAAATAGTGGTAGGTACTGTCGGGAGAACTACAGGAACTTGAGACTTGTGGTGCATAGAGCGTGTAGAATCTAATGATGGTTGACCAAGGAAGCCGATCTTGAAGGGAAAATAAGTCTCATCAAAGCTGACATGACGAGAAACAAATATGTGACCATCTTCAGCAAGACATTTAACCCTTTCTGGTTGCAACTATAACTAATAAAGACACATTTCTTAGACATGAACTGTAGTTTATGTTGCTGAAAAGGTCTGAGATAGGGAAAATACGCGCATCCAAAAACCCTTAACTGAGAGGAGCTAGGTGCAGACTTGTACAACACCTCATAAGGACTGATCTGGTGTAAAACTGATGTGGGTAATCTGTTGATCAGATGAGCAACATGAGTAAACGCTGCTGACCAGTATTGCAAGGGCATAGACGATTCAGCCAAAAGAGTCAACCCCATTTCTACTACATGTTGATGTTTCCTTTCAGCTAACCCATTCTGCTCGGGGGTGTGTGGAAACGTGACTCTATGCTGTATGCCAAGCTTAGATAGCTCTTTGGACAATGACCGATATTCACCCCCTGGTCACTCTGAAACATTTTTATTATACTGCCAAATTGAGTCTTAACTAGCTGATTAAAATGAACAAAACACTGAAAAACTTCAGCCTTAGTCTTAAGAAAATATAACCACATGTATCTACTGTGCATGTCGACAAATGAAACATAGTAAGAAAAACCACTGGACTGTACATGTGCTGGTCCCCAAACATCAGACACCACTAATTCAAAAGGAGAAGAATACACTGTCTTTGATGAAGCAAAAGATAACTTGTGTGATTTTCCCAGTTGACAAAAAGTACATACAGTAGGTAATTTACTTTGTTTAAAAGAAAAATTACAAGCTCGCATAACAAGTGATAGTGTATTATGACAGGGGTGACCAAGCCTGTTGTGCCACAACGCTAGAGAGGAATGAGCTTGAACATTGTAAAGACGAGGAGCTCGTGTAGTTGGTGAGTTACTGACCCTTCGAGAAATATCAAACCTGTAGAGTCCATTATATATGTGGCCCTCCAATAGATTTTTCCCTGTCTGTATGTCCTTCACAAAACATATAAAAAGGATGAAATTCAAAGTATATCGCATTGTCCCTTGCAAACTGTCCTACAGACAGTAACTTTTTACACACTGTAGGTACACGCAGAATATTCTTGAGATGCAAAATCTTAGAATCAGTCAAGAGTGAAGAAAAACCAACATTAGCAATAGAAATGGACTCACTATTTCCCATGGAAATTTGACTGTTACCTATGTAGGGAGAAACATTTGTCAGTTGCGTTACATCAGGAGTAACATGATTGGTTGCTCCAGAATCTAGATACTAAGTCTGATCAGACACAGAGGGAGAGTGAGCTCGAGAGGATGCTTGCTGAAGATAAAGACGAGGTTGAGACATCGATTCACAACAATAAGAACCACACTGAATAGTGAGTTGATGACAGTTGACAGACATCGAATTATCTTATTCAACACCAAAAAAGTTTTCATTGAACCTATAATAACACGTTTGGACCGTATGCCCAATCTTCCCACACAGTTGACACTGTGGTCGAGAGCGAGACCAACCTCTACCAGAGCCTCGAGTTCTGCCACGTGACCATCCTCTACCATGTCCTTTGTAACCACGCCTGAAATTCTGATCTGAATTCACAGCCTGTTTGGAGTTTCCTGAAGACTCTTGGGTAGAAGCCAGATTAACTTGTAAAGGAACATCAGTTAATAAGGCTAACTGTCGAGCTTCACAGTCAAGAAGTAATTCAGTCAACAAATCAAGAGAGATAAATGTTGCTGAGGCCATAATTCGAATAGATTCATACTCAAGAGGTAAGCCAGCTAAGATGATACTGACCTGTTCTTGTTCAGTAACTACACTACCAGCAGAGGTGAGATTATCACTTAACTGCTTTGCCTTGGATAGATATTCTTTGATAGAAAGATTGGACTTCTTGAGAGAATATAAATTGTGTCACATACTAGATACCTTGAGGTTGGATTTAGCACCAAATCGCCGTTCAATCAACGTCCAAACTTCAAGACTTGTTTTGGCAGACGTGAGATGCATCAAAATCTCATCCAAGACTATAGATAATAACCAGGAAGCCAAGAACTTATCTTGCTTCTTATGAACCAAGAACGCAGGATTCGCAACTAGTTGACCATCAGTCCTAGGTATCAAAGGAGAAGGAGCAGGGATTGTACCAAGAACAAACCCCTCCAGATCATAACCTTCAAGAATCAGCAAAAGTTGATGCTTCCATAAGAGGTAATTATTTTCATTGAGTTTAACCGTATCATGCTTTAAGAAATAGTGAACTGTGAGAGACGAGAAACCGCTGGGGCCTTGCGAGTGACCATCGTCCCCGGTATTAGTCGAGTGACGAGGCGTTTCTATTGGCACTGTTTCGGTAGCCATGCAAACGAGAAAAGAGGAAAAAAAATTTATAGCAACACAACCTGTGCTCGTGATACCATGTTAACAACAGCAAAGAGCTAGAAGGAAGTGATACTTCATTATTATTGACAAAAAGGATACCTTTGAAGAGATACAGACTCAGTATTTAATACATGAGTATAGCTATTAACTATAGCCTAACTGCCATAACTAACTCACTTGAATAACTATCTTTAACTAATATTTAACAAAGCAGAGGCAGTTTATAAAAGGGGATTGTTATGTCATACAATTGGTGATTAATTGATTTGCTCATAATGTCGAGGATCACTAAGTGGAAGATTGAGAAGTCAAAAGTAAAAGTTGTATTCCGGCTTCAGTTCCATGCTACACATGTAAGTCACAATATGTATTCGTGACATTTTGTGGTATGTATTTCTTTTTTGAAGCTAATCCCTCAATGATCTCCCTAGAGGTAAGATCATATTAAAGGCTGAAATTTCGGTATATTTGAATTTATCTAACAATAGATGTGAACCAAATTGAACAATATAGCTTGTTAAGGTGAATTAATAAATCTAATGACAATGCATTTGACTGTATAACTTTAGTTCTATATATGATAGTCTAAGCTGCTCACATAGTTTGTGATTTTATCTTATATGGTACTTCTATCATGAAACTACATTTTCTTATAAATTGCTTGCATTTTGGTAGGAAATATGTATTTCAGTGTGAAGTATTTGCTTTTGAGTCTTTGGCTTGTGTTTGTGGATAAAGAGTTTACGTCAACCTTTCTGGCACATCAAACAAATATATTCCGTTTCCCAATGAAAAATCAGAATGGAAAGTTTACATAATGGTTATATAATGTTCTTGTTGGGGAGTTTCATAAGGTCAACCGCTTGAGAGATTAATTTTTATGCAGTAGGTATGCCCAAGAATCTAGCCTTTTCCATAACTGGTTCCTTAACTGCAGGTTGCATACTTTTTGTGTATGGTTCACCCACATATGGATTCAGTACCATGATAGCTATAAGAGAGTGCTGTCATGCTCCTGCAACTGACACGTGACCATTCTTGAGCCCTGCCTTTGGGCCATGGTGTATTAAAAGATTGTAAAGATTTTAGGAAGGTATAAAACCTTTGTGGGTGTACGACAACATCCATGTAATGGAAGAAAAAGAAAGCAAGCAATACATTGTAACATCCATCCATATGAATGAAAATTTGAATTTAATGGTTTAATTGGTAATTTGTCAATGCTTTAAATTCGTGCTTCTCTTCTTAGCTTTGGTGATTCATAATAACCATCCATTCTACTAGGAGAAGAATTAGAAGGTTTGACATTAGTCCACCAAACTTCCAATCTAAACTACTTAAATCAACTAAGTGAATCCTTGTCATACATTGTATCTTGTGTGTGTTTAAATATTATTTTTCTGGCTAATTTATAGGCTTTGTGTTGCATGCTATTTTTTCAGCGCTTAATTATTCTAATCAACCATAATATCGGGAGAAGAATCTGATGGTTTAACTTTAGTCAACTAACTTCAGTTCATGTAAATAAATCTTTTCCACTATTTAGTCTGATATGTGTTAAAAAGCTCTCTGAAATTTCCTACTATATATATTCCTAGCATAATATGTGATTGTCCTTCAACTCTGGAAAACATATTCTAATGCATCATTCATCTTGGTTGCTGCAATGACTGTGTACCATGTATATTTTTTTGGAACAATTCAGATTCCACAAAGTGGATGGGATAAACTGTATATATCCTTTGTTCCTGCTGATTCTGGAAAAACGACTGCGAAGACAACCAAAGCAAATGTGAGAAATGGAACTTGCAAATGGGCTGATCCAATCTATGAGACTACAAGGCTTCTCCAAGACATCAAAACTAAGCAATTTGATGAAAAACTCTATAAGCTTGTTGTGGCAATGGTTAAATCCTAGTCCTTACAGTTTAGATGCAACATTTTGACCGCACACACAGTCTTAGTATGACCTTAACCGTCTTTTACCTAAACTATTTGGCAGGGTTCCTCAAGATCCAGCCTTCTTGGTGAGGCTACCATCAATCTTTCTGATTATGTTGATGCATCAAAACCTTCTGTTGTTTCATTGCCTCTTCTTCACTGTGATTCTGGAGCTACATTACATGTAAGGGCTTTTGAATTTCTCAAAAAAATTTTGGGGGTTGTTTTCTTGCTTCTTGTATTTCTTGGGTTGTTTGTGTAGTTAGAAGAAAAAATGTTTGTGTAGCTTCCCCTAGAAAGTCTTTCGAACTCTTTCCTATTAGAGATTTGTATTGTTTCATACCTAAATAATTTTTAATTTGTACTCAATGACGGGTCACTGTACAACTGCTAACCTCTAAAACTGGTTTCAGGTATCTATCAAAAACATATAAACTTTTTGCTTGCTTCTAATTTCAAACTACTTATATGTAGTTAAGCCTCGTCTCAGGGAGTTTGAACAGCAGCGAGAACTTAGTGGGAGACGTTTGCATGTTGGCCCAGACCAAAATGGTCCTGATCAGTCTTATTCTGGGGAAGTATCAGTTTCTGAGGAGATTGTCAACAATCGCATTGATAAGGTTTAGTTTGTTTCTTTTAGATTCCTAGATATTACATGTATTGTATTGTTGTTAAAGGTTCTTTGCTTTTATTTCACACTTTTACATTGAACCCTTTACGCTTTTACTTACAAATACACATTCGTTGCTGAAGAGAATAATTGGTCATGGTTCTCTTCTTTCCCTGACAGTTCATTTATTGAGGAATACAGATTACAAGATATGTTCCTCTTATCAAAATCAGTGATTTTAAGTTGTATGATATCACTTCTTCAAGAGAACTGTCTGCAAATACTCCCTGGTTCAGTTCAGAAGCACAATAAAATTATGGAGATAATGTTTGAATGGAGCTTCTTGTTACTAAGAATGCCATTAATATTGTAATGGACTTATATCACTTTGTTATAGAAACCCTCAAAGAGGCTGTGGGGTTATAAGTATGTGAAGATAAGAGTTAAGATGGTTAAAATGAGTTACATTTAGCCCTTTAGCTGTCCCATGCTACAATAGTAATATGCAACAAGTACTTTTAATGTATCTTTAAATATGACATGCTCTTTTTTTTTTTTGGGTGAAAAATTTGCTGTTTACATCATGCGAAAGGCTGTATTGTAGGCTCTTTAGTTGTTCTGAGCTTTTTTATGAATTTCCAGCAAATGCTTGGCTTTACAAATAAGGGATAATCTTCTTTTGTTTTCCCTGCTTTGTTTTATGTATTGGTCAATGCAAGGGTTAGATTTATAGAAAAATCTAAAGAACAACCTTTGCTTGAAGAAGATGTTGCCTTGAATGATGACTGTGGAGACTCAAATGTGGGGTTCCATGGCTCTTCAAATACTTCAGATAGTTTATATGCAGAGAAGCATGAAATGTCCAGTGCCCATGAAAATGATGGCCAGAAGAGTACAGTCTATGTGGCAGGACTTGGTCACAACCCTCAGCAAGAGAGAGGGGATTCCTCAGTTCATCAATTATTGGCACTGGGGACTAACGGTTGGGTTCATGGCTGGAATTCAGACTATTCCGCAGATAATGACATGACTATTGCCTATGAAGAGAATAACAGACTCAGAGGATGCTTGGAAGCGGCAGAGTCATCCATTCAGGAACTAAAGATGGAACTAAGTTTATTACAGAATCATGCTAATCAAATATGTGATGAAACAGAGAGGTTTGCTGAGCAACTTGTTGCTGAGATTTCTTCTGGAGAAAGGTTGGCAAAAGAGGTTTCTGCTTTAAGATCTGAATGTTCGAAGCTGAAAGGTGACCTTGAGCAGATGACAAGTTCTAAGTCATACCCTCCATTGAATAGCAAAGAACCTATTAAGAAAGACCAGAATCTCTTATTTCAAGACTTAGAGGTCACTTGGTCGAAGGGGCTTTTAGCTATGGAGGCTAAGATAATGGAACTTCAAAATGAGACGTGTTTGAATTACCATCAAAGAGACCATAGGTTCCTTCATGCAGACTTGGGGGCATTGCTTGGCATTCTGCAAGATCTCAAACAAAGAACTCAAAAAGAAATATCTATTCTTAGATCAGTAGATTCTGATAGATGCAATATGAAGGCTCCTGGAGCAATGAGTTCAACAAATGGTGGTGCTTTCATACCAGAAACTAGTTTTGATGTAGAGCTTTACCAACCAGAACTAGGCATGGTTCCATGTGTTAGCAAGCCTGGTCATATGCCACACGAACCTGATTCTCTGGGTGCTACTAATGCAATGAAAGGTGAAATATTTGAATTGGATGAATCAAAAGCTGAGCGGGAAAGCCTTGTAAAGAAAATGGAGCAGATGGAGTGCTACTATGAAGCTCTTGTTCAGGAGCTTGAGGAAAACCAAAGACAGATGCTGGAAGAATTGCAAAGTCTCAGAAGTGAGCATTCTACTTGCTTGTATAGGGTGCAGTCCACTAAGTCTGAGATGGAGAGTATGCTCCAAGATATGAATGAGGAGATCTTGAGATTTTCAGAAGAAAAGCAAAATTTGGAATCTCTAAGCAAGGAACTGGAAAGGAGGGCTATTATTGCGGAAGCAGCACTCAAAAGGGCACGTCTTAATTATTCAATTGCGGTGGGTCAGTTGCAAAAGGATCTTGTGCTGCTTTCTTCCCAGGTTATGTCTGTGTTTGAGAGAAATGAGAATTTCATCAGGAAAGCTTTTGTAGGTTCTTCACGATCAAATTCCCTAGAATACTTGGAGATGATACAGAGTCATGGACTGGATTCAGAAGAATATCAATCCACCAAGCCCTTGCATTGTCAAAATCAGGATTTAGGGGTCAATAAACAACAGTTGGGTGGAGATACTCTTTTAGAGGACTTGAAAAGATCCGTCCATTCGCAGGAAAGCCTTTATCAGAAGGTTGAAGAAGTCTATGAAATGCATTGCCAAAATGTATACTTGGATCTCTTTTCAAAGACTCTACAAGAAACTTTGCTTGAAGCAAGTGCCGATATTAAACCTATTAAAGAGAGGACAGATGAGCTTGCACGACAGTTGGAACTGTCAGTTGAGCACAAGGAGTTATTAATGCAAAAGCTTGAAACAGCTATGAATGATGTTCATTCCCTTAAAGAGTACAAGGCTACTTGCATTGCCAAGTATAATGACATTGTTCTGCAAAAACAAACATTGGAAGCAAATGTAGAAACTGTCACCCATGAAAATCATCTTCTCTCTGAGAAGATAACTGACTTGGAGTCCCTCTTGATGGAATACAAAAGTTACAAGAGCAAATATGATGCCTGTGTCTTGGAGAAAACAAAGTTGGATAATTTATTGAAGGAGGAAACCAGGAAACATGGTAATCTTCAAAATAATCACTGTTCTTTGCAGGAGGAGTTGAGGATGATCAAAACTGAGTTTGACAATTTGTTGTTGTGAAGAAAAATTTGCAGAATACTGTTAACTTTCTGCGAAACAGGTTACTGAAGTTATTATCATCCTATGGCAAGTTTTTTGATGATCTGTTCCTCTCAAGTTGCTTGGTTGATCAGGATATCGAGTCCAAGGGCTTGACATCTGTCATGATACAGTTAGAAGAGGTCCAGGATATCATGCAAGAAAAATTTCTTCATCTCTTAAGAGGAAAGAAAGATCTGAAGGGCGAACGAGATAAGGCTCAGATGTCTCTAAGTGTGTAGAATCAGACATGGTGCTAATGAAGTGGAAGTTTGACTGTGATATAGAATTCATGGTTGAGAAAATAGATTTAGCCAATGTAGTGGTACAAAAGTTTCAGTCAGAAATTGAAGTTGTTGCTGAAAAGCTCAAGGTTAGCTCTGAAGTTGAAGAAACCTACGCACAACAGCAGAGAGATCTTTTATCTGATCTTGACCATTTTGAATCTGAGCTGCAAGAGCTTAATTCTAAGAACTGGGAGATTGCTGAAGAAATCTTGGTGTTAAAGTCAGTCAGTGAAGAACTTGGAAAGTTGAAAGTGGCTGAACTTATGGAAGAAAACAAAGTGTTGGTGCAATGTTTACAGGATAAATATGAGGAGTCAGCCGAGCTTGCTTTAGAGATTAATGGTTTGAAAGAAAGTTTGCATTCTTTGCATGATGAGCTGCAAGCTGAAAGAAGCTCCGAAGAAAAATTGGAGTACGGTTACAGATCTTACTTCCCAAATGAATGAGAAGTACCATTAGTTGTTTCGCTTTCATCAGCAGAAATCCGAACTGGTCCATCTCAGGCAAATGTTATCAGATCTAGAATCTGAGAAATCTAGAGTTTGCAGTCTTTTGCAACGGTGTGAGGAATGCCTCAACAATGCTCGTGAAGAATCTTCAACTATTACTTTTCTGGAATCTCAGTTGTCCATAACGTTAACCTCATTTTCTTAAGAACTCAGTATGAAACCTGGATCACTGACCTTGTTTGTCAACTTTCCATTTATAAAAAGCAACTTGTAGATCTTCAAAAGAAGCAACTTGATGTTGAGGGCGCACTCAATGTTTGTCTTACTCGTGAAGCACATTACATTGAAGAAAATGGAAGATTATCAGTGATTCTTGATACCTGAGGTCCGATTTAGAAGCTGCAATGGGTGAAAATGGGTTACTTCTCACAAAAAGTAGCTCTGTATTAGCTGAGCTTGAGGACTACAAAAGGAGGCTAGAAAAAACTGAGTTTGATTACTGTGAGGATAAAAATCAGCTTGCTCTTGAAGTCAAAAGGCTGAAGCAACTACTATCCAGTTCCCAAGAAGAGATTGATAATCTGATGATAACTAAAGAAGAACTGGAACTTAATGTCTTAGTACTAAATGCTAAACTGGATGAACAGAGCACTCAGATAAACTTACTGGAAGGGCATAAGGATGAAGTGCTGCTACTGCAGAATCAGTGTAATGAACTTTCTCAAAGGCTTTCTAAACAGATTTTGAAGACTGAAGAGTTCAAAAACTTGTCCATTCATTTGAAGGAGCTCAAAGATAAGGCAAATGCGGACTCCACCCAGGTTCGAGAGAAGAGGGAATCTGAAGCACCACCAACTGCTATGCAGGAGTCCTTAAGAATTGCATTCATCAAAGAGAAGTATGAAACAAGGTTGCAAGAACTAAAGCACCAGTTGGCTGTCTCCAAAAAGCATAGGGAGGAAATGCTATGGAAATTACAAGATGCCATTGATGATATTGACAATAGAAAGAAATCTGAAGCTTCTTATATAAAGATAAATGCAGAGCTGGGAATTAAGATCTTGGAATAGGAGGCCGAGTTACAATCATTGATTTCAGACAAGCGTGAAAAAATGAGGGCTTATGACCTGATGAAGGCTGAATTGGATTGCTCAATGATAAGCCTTGAGTGCTGTAAGGAAGAAAAACAGAAACTTGAAGATTCTTTGCTAGAATGCAATGAAGAAAAATAAAAAATCTTGATTGAACTTAGCATTCTAAAAGAACTGCTTGAGACCTCCACATCAACCATGAATGTTCAGATGGAAAGAAATGAAAAACTAAAAGATGGTTGTGTTTCTGATAATCTATTCATCGATAATGCTCCAGCTAGGGACATAGATCATAAATATCTGGTTCAATATACCTTAGCAAATGCCAAAGAAGCAGGACGTCCATGTTTTGTTCTCATTAATGAAGGTGACTGTGCAAGTAAGCTTACCAATTTGCAAACTGAGTAGGTAACTTAAATTTTCTTGGAATAACTGTTTTTGAAGGAACTATAATAATAAAGTTGATGTAGTATGTGAAACTCAACTTACTACAGATGCATGTTTGCTTATTTTCCTTTGTAAGTAAGAACCGAAAATGCATTTGATTGTAAGAATAAATATTGAAAGGCAATTTCATTATAGATCACTTAAATGCTATCTATTCTGTATGACTATTGACATAATTGTATACCACTCTCCATTCTTATGCTCTTGATTGCATCTGCTGTGAGGACTTGTTTTGGATAATATATATACCATTCATGATGGGTTAAAGATTTGTATAGAATCTCAATTGAAGTAAAGGGAGAAACAACAAGGAAACATATAGATATGTGCATGGACCATTGCTTTTTAAGAAACAACTATGTCCATTTCCTTTTGATAGAATATGAATCAAGTGCATTCTGAACATATTCACATTACAATTTAGTTTTCTTAGTAATTTGACTTTGTTAGATTTCCATGCAATTTGTGAGTTATCATGTTAAATTGAAAAACGAAGTATTAGCTGAATCTGTTACATGTTCCATCTATGTCATTATTGGTAACATGCTTAAAGCTGGACTCCACTTAATGCCTTTTGAAATCAGTCCTTAACCTTCCATCAAGTTCTTTTTGCTTCATGATAAGAGGTTTTCCAAACATAATCTTTGAGAAATTTAGTTCAAAATCAAGCAGGGATATTAGCTTTGAAATAAACATAATCTAGTTCTTGCCAGCTGTGTTGCATATTTAAATTAAGTGTTAATATTACGGTCTGCCTTTCTGTTCTTTTGTACCGGACTGCTAAGTGGTTAGTTTATGCTAATTGCATAGTTTTAAAAACTAGACCGATAGTTAAACTGGTCAGACCAGTGGTTCTTGGTTAGACCGGTTTGACCACCAGTCCGGTTTTAATTAAATAAATTATTAAAAATTATAAAAATAAAAACTAAAAAAGAAATTATTTAAAAAATTAAAAAACTGGTTCAACTGGTTCTAAGTAGTTCGCTCAAAAGCCAGTTCAACCTCTTTGTTCGAACTAGTAGATTGGCTGGTCTGGTCTAGTTCAGTTCCAGTGACCACGGCTAATTGGTAAAATTATTTATTTCAAATTTATCCTGTTCCTTTAGCAAAGATCTTGGTTGAAGATTTCTTTGAAGTAAATCTAGTTTCTATTATCCTTCCTCTGCAGTGTAAGTCCTTTCTATTTACATATAGAAATTTAGTTGTTATGATGATTTACTTAATATTTATCAGGATTCTCTTGTATCTAGTGGTGTAAATGGAGTTGAAAGTGTTGCACCGGTCAACTAAGAAAACTTCAACGATTCTTTATGCCGAATACCGTTATGCTGGACTGAGTTTAGTAAGAATAAGATTCACGGGGTTGATTTGATAAAAGAGATTGAGCAGAAAGTGAAAATAATTTGTGATAGTCTGAAAGCAACGTCAGATCGACAAAAATCATACGCAGACTTGAAACGAAAAGATATTGAGTTTTAAATTGGTGATAAAGTGTTTTTGAAAGTGTCTCCATGAAAGAAAATACTTTGATTTGGCAGAAAAGGCAAATTGAGTCCGAGATTCATCGGGGCGTATGATATTATCGAGTGTATCGGGCTGGTTGCTTATAGATTGTCTTTACTATTTGAATTAGAGAAGATTCACAATATATTTCACGTATCAATTTTTCAACGATACAGATCCGACCATCACATGTGATTTCTCTATCCGAGATAGATATTTAATCTGATATGACATACGAAGAAAAACCGATCTGTATCTTAGCTCGCGAGGTTAAAGAACTGAGAGATAAGAAAATCACATTAGTGAAAGTGTTTTGGCATCGACACAGGGTCGAAGAAGCTATGTGAGAACCCAAAGATGCTATGAGAGAGCAATATCTAAATTTATTCACTGGTAAGATTTTCGGGGACGAAAATCCCTAAAGGGGAGAGTTGTAATAACCCAGTTTAGACCCTAGTCGGAATAGTGGTTTCGGGACCACACATTTGAGGTCAGAAAAATATTTTAATATTATTTTCCGTGTTTACAGCATGATATATGATACGTGTGAAATTTCGTGTGAAAATTTTATCGTTTGTGTGCTCAATTTAACAAAAAGGACTTAATCACAGAAAATGTAAAAGTGGTCTTCTATTTTTTAAAGTATTGAATTGCTATGATGCTTTAAATGTGAGGTCCTTAAAATGCAATTAGACCATGATTAAGGTTAATGGACATTAATGACCATCCATTAAGTGATTTTTATTTGATATTAAACAAGGGTAAAATGGTAAACTAGATATTTATGTGTTATTAATTATAACAAAACAATATTTCGCCATGATTTACATGAATGAATTGGTTTATATTTGTTTTATGTGATAAGTTTATTTGTATATGGCTTACTAAGCTTTTGAAAGCTTACTTTGTGTGTTTTCACTTGTTTTATAGATTAACGAAGCTACTAAAAGCTCGGGGATCATTGAGGATCATCATCACACTATCAAACAATATTTTGGTACCTTTTGAAGTTGTATATGTTAATGTATGGCATGTATAGGCTATTATTAATGTGATATGTTTTGATTTGTAAATATCATGCCATGTGATTTGGCTTGATTATGTTTGAGATTATGGGTTGATTTTGGCATAAGTTATGTGATGAATTATGGTGTTATAATGTGTTGATATATGGCCTAGTGAAATGGTCGTTTTGGTAAGTTTGTTGTGATGTTGATTTGGCATATTTCATAGTTGAAAGATAAGGATTTGGTATGTTTTGTAATGGTTTAAAATGAGATATGAGTCATATGCATTTGGTATGAAATTGGTACATGAAATAGATATGTTTAGGTTGGAATTATGTATGAAAATGAATGATGATGTTATGGCATGAATTGTGCATGTTTTGGTATTGTTTTGACTGCAATTTGGTTATGAAATATATGTCATTTGGTGCTTCTAAGGATAACCCAAAATGGGTGGCATTATGGCCTTGCAAATGGCCTGTGTCTCTATTGTATTGCTCGAAGGCCAATTCGAATTGAGCCTGGCACTCCACACGGTCTCACACACGGGGTGTGTGGTAGGCCGTATGGCCAAATTAGTATACCCTACAGGTTTTGACATGGCCGAGCACACGGTCTAGACACGTGCGTGTGAGGCCATTTGGAATAGCCACACGGGCTGGACACACGGGCATGTGGCTGGCCATGTCAGCAAGTCAATAACCTCCCTAATTTTTACACGGCTAAGCACACGGGCATGTCTAGTGGCCGTGTGGACAAGTCAGTATGTTTGCCCTGTTTTGCCACGGCCTAAACACACGGGCGTGTCTAAGACCATGTGAGGCACACGGCCTATTCACACGGGTGTGTGACCTCTGTAATTTAGAAAAATTATTAAATTTTGAAAAATTTTATACGGGATCGGTTTAGTCCCGAACCTTCTCCAAAGCATGTTTAAGGTCTCATAGACCTTCTAAAGGAACTATATGTTTGTGAATGATTAAGATATGTGGATGTTTAAATAATGTTATGTTATAATTGTGTAATGTTATGAAATGTCCGATAATGCCTCTTAACCCTAGTTCGACGACGGATACGGGATAGGGTTGTTACATTAATGGCCTTAATATCAATGTTTTATATGTTTTATAACTAAGGATAATTTTGTAATTTATGTATTAATATGTATTAATTAAAACAAAACAAAATGTGACCATTAGTTCATCTTTTGTTACCGATTGAAAGAAAGAAAATAAGGGTTTTAAGCTTCCTTACATTCGGCCATGGTTAAAGCTTAATTGAAGGTTCATTTTTGTTCGATTTTTGATAATTTCTATGTTTTTGTAATTGTTGCTATGTGTTCTAGCTAGTCCATGTCATGATTTTTGAAATTGTTAGTGATTTTGAAAAATGCCATTGATGAATATTCAAGCTTTATGTTGATTGTTAATGAAAAATGAAAGATATATGCTTGATTTATATGTTTTGTTAAGTGATTTTGGAAGAAAATGCTATTAAGGTAATAAATTGTGAAATTTGAAAAATGTGGGGTTAAAATGTGAAATAAATGAAATTTATGGGCTACTAGAGGCTATATGAAAATTCGGCTAAGCTATGGATTTGATGAATTATGTGTATTTTGTGTATTCATGAATTACGGACTAAATTGTTAAAATGTGAAATTATAGGGGCTAATGTGTAAAAAATGCCTTAATTGTGTGATTTGGATTGAATTGAATGAAATGTGTAATTAAATAGTCAAATTTGAATTTATATGGATAAAGAACGAAAGAAAACAGAATTAGATCGGGGGAAATCGAAAGTGGTTGATTAGTCTCTCCTATCCGTTCATTTCCGTACGAGGTAAGTTCATATGCAAATAAACATATTTTATGTGAATTATATATGTTTAATTGATATTGAAATGTTATGAATGCTGAATGTTTAGAAATATGAATGTACCGACAGGGTTGAGATATTCGAAAGCTTCATACGAACCATAGGAATAGTATAGGATACGTATGTCATGACATAGGATTTCGAGGTGTGATATCGTGTAAGACCATATTTGGGACATTAGCATCGATTAGAAATTTACGTGTAAGATCATGTCTGGGACATTGGCATCGTATATGATTTTGTGTAAGACCCTGTCTGGGACAATGGCATCAATATATGATAACATATAAGACCATATCTGGGATATGGAATTGTATGAGCTTTATGAGCTATCCGAGTATCCTTATCAATTCTAAACGGTTCAATGGGAAATATCGGGAAATGAATGAATATGTGAACGAGTATTCGATTCAGGTACATATGAATGACATATGAAATATAAGGATGAAAGGTGAGTATGAATATAAATGATGATATGTGAATTATATGAGAAAGAATGGTGGTTATGTGTAAGTGAATTATGAACAAGTGAGTTAGATGTGAATTGTGAAACTTGTATATATGTGTTCACTATGAATTTCATGGATAAATTGGCTTATATTTTTCTTATGTGTTAAGTTTATTCGTATATGGCTTACTAAACTTTTGAAAACTTACTTTGTGTGTGTTTTCAATTATTTTATAGATTATCGAAGCTACCGTGAGCTTAGGGATCATCAAGGATCATCGTCACACTATCGAACGATATTTTGATATTTTTGATGTTGTAAAAATTAGTATATGGCATGTATAGGCTAGTGAAGTTGTGGCATAATTAAGTTGTGAATCTTGCCATGAGATGTGGCTTGAGAATGATGATGATATTGATCTTGTTTTGGTATATGATATGTGTTGAAATATGATGTTTATAATGTGTTCATTTATGGCCTAGTGAAATGGTCATTTTGGTGAGTTTGTTGTGAAGTTGATTTGGTATATTCATGGTTGAAATGGTAAAGATTTGGTATGTTTGTAATGGATTATAATGAGGTATGCACTATGTGGTTTTGGTATGATTTAGGTACATGAAATTGGTGTACTTTGAGTTGAAAATGAGTATGCAATTGATTGGTGATATTATGGCATAAATTGTGTATGTTTTGGTATTGTTTTGGCTGCAAATTGGGTATGAAATATGTGTCATTTGGTGCTTGTAGGGATGACCCAAAATGGGTGGCATTATGGCCTTGCAAATGACCTATTTTTGCCCATACGGGCAGGGATATGGGCGTGTGTCTCTATCGTGCTGCTCGAAGGCCAATTTGAATTGAGCCTGGGCGCACCACATGGTCTCACACACGGGTGTGTAGCGGGCCGTGTGGTCAAGCCAGAGAGTTACATGGGCTAGACACACGGGCGTGTGACTGGCCGTGTTACCAAGTCAATAAGCTAGCTAAGTTTCACACGGCTTGGCACACAAGCGTGTCTTGTGGCCATGTGGTTAAGTCAGTATGTATGCCTTGTTTTGCCATGGCCTAGACACACGGGCGTGTCTAATGCCGTGTGAGGCACACAGTCTATTCACACGGGCATGTGACCTCTATAACTTAGAAAATTTGTTAAGTTTCGAAAAATTTTATATGTGATCGGTTTAATCCCGAACCTTCTCCAAAGCATGTTTAAGGTCTAGTAGACCTATTTAAGGGACATTGTGATTATGAATGGATGTGATATGATGATGTATGAACAGTGAATATGAAATGATAGTATAATGATGTGAAATCTCTGGTAGTACCTTTTAACCTTAGTCCGACGAAGGATGCAGGTTAGGGGTGTTACATTCATACTATCAAACTAGCAATTTTGCTAACATGCCAATCTTTTAAGGCTCGAAACATACTTGGTTTGACTACTCACAAAATCAATAATTTCGCTATTAATCCAATCTAGTAAGCAAGCTAATTCATCAAATATAACATGATATTTAACATTTTCAAACAATTTTCTAAGTTTAGGACTCACACTTTATTTTTTTGCTTTCTCGCAGCATACTAGCGAATCTTCCAATTTTCCTTAATAATTCCTCAAACAAACCTAAACCAAAATTCAGTATAAATTTAATAAATTACCCTTAAACCATCCCCCAAACACCCACTTATGAGTTCAGTCCAATCATTGAAATTAAAACTATTTTATGAATCCAAACTGGTTAGATTCCTTACACCGTATCAATACGAACCGTACGTACAATCGTTCTTTGCCTTTACAGATGATATGAGGTGTTTGGGTCAACACCTAATTCAATAATATATTGGAAAATCAGTAGCTAATTAATGATTAAATTCCTTCATTTAATCAATTCATAACCTTTACCCAACAACTATGTTGAAATAACAAAATAGTTATCTTTAATTGCACTTATGCTTCATGATTTGTGGGATTCGATTGACTAATTGATCAAGAACATTTCTCCTTAATTAACATGTGATTAAAGGTTGATTAGGAGGGTTCAAGAACATAGTTTAATGCTGGAAAAATATGGGCAATGCCCAAGAAAAAAAATAGCCCCCTTTCTTGCACATAGGCGCACGCAATACCACCTATGGTGGCCAAAATTGGGGCAAAATTTTAAAATAGTTTGAGGTCTCATTAAAATTTGAAAAAATAACTTTGAAATCATTTAAAATCCCCCAAATTTCAAATCTGAAAATGTAACACCCCTAACCCGTATTCGTTACCTGATTAGGGTTACAGGAATGCTACAATAAGTTAATAGAAATAACAGGTAAAAATCATGATCATTACAATATAATTTCTCAAATACCAAAAAGTAATTAAATTACATTAATAACTTACATGTATAAGGATTAAATCAAGCTTAAGGAACTAAAGAAATAATCTTAAAACTCTGAGGGACTAATTTGAAACAAATCAGGAAAGTTCAAAAAAATATGAAAAATTTCAAAAACAAGGGACACACGTCATGGGGAACGCCACAGACCATGTGACTTTCGAAGTTGGGACACACGGTGGTGTCCCAGCTTGTGTCTTTGCTCGTGTAACTCACTGACTTGATACACATGGTCGTATCGTAGGCTGTGTGTTAGGCATTGTAACACACTGACTTAATACACACGGCCGTATCTCAAATCGTGTATGGCACACGGTCGTGTGGCTGCCCATGTCCCAGGCTATGTGCACCTAAATGAACCTTAAATGTCAAGTTTACCATTTCAAGATTCCTTGGACACTAAATAATCTATTTACCAGGCATTAGATTTATTCAAAATGCCATTAAACATGCTCAAATCATGTTAATTCAACCGTTTTAAGTGCCTGACCAATGTACCTTCAATGGTACCACAAGTATACATACTTATAAAACTATATAAATCATCAGCCAAAACATGTCAATTCTCACAACTTAAACTTTTAACCAAAATGCCTATCATAGACACCTCTAGTTCACAACAATTCAATATAACCTATTAGTCATATATATGCTAAAAGTTTGTACCAAAGACATCATCTTTCATTCATATATCACAAAAGGCTATCAACTAAACATTTATCAAATGAACACCAAGATCATTGTAATGATGCTCATGTTTTCAACTTATATTTAGGCACACTTTATATATTTACATACCAAAACAAAAGTAATGACATAAGAAGCCTATTACATGCCATATAATCCAAAATGAACATTCAAGATATACCGAAATCAGATGGATAGTGTGACTTGTGTGCTGATTCGATCATCCAGCTCTCAAAAGTATCTACAAGAGACAAAAATTAACACAAATAAGCTTATTGAAGCTTAGTAAGTTCGATGGATAGAACAATAAATCTTACCGAAGTAAATATAACAATCAAATAAAAAATGATTCAACAACAAATGTTTCCTGTCATCCACAATTCCAAACAGGTAAATTTCATATTTCAATTCAAAGCTCAAATAGTGATCTCCGGGAAAACATACATCTCCACAATGGAGTTAATTCAATATATCAAGTACATGTCATGCTATTCAAATTCATTAAACAAGTTCTCATACAATAATTCATGACCTAATGAATGACTTACAGATACGAATACACAAATAATCCAACCAAAACAAGCCAAACGCTCATGAGAGCTAATCCAACTGATAACATGACAAATGCTCATGAGAGCTAATCCAATCGATAACATGCCTCGGCACAAGTGCCTAGCCCATAGGCTATACATCCACCCCCATAACACATCAGAGCATGATAGTATAACACGAGGGTTCGTAACAAATGCTAAACCTCGGTATACTCAGGAAAGATATATAAAGCACGCCATATCAATCTCCACACTAACCCTTCATAACACGCCGTCATTCAGTTGTACTCTATCTCGCGTTCATCCAACCCAAGCACCAAAATTTAATAACATTTTCCAACAACTTTACACCATCAATAGAACAATTAATATGCACTAGTTCATATCATATAATCATACAATTCATATAGATATTAAATTACAAACTGAACGAACTTACTAGACTAAATTGCAACAACGACAAAGTATAGGGGCTATTTGGAAATTTTCTCCTTTCCTCGATTTTTCACTCGTTCTTAGTCTAAAATAATAGTTTCATTCAATTCATTAAATCTAATAGAAAAATTAATTCATTTTATGCAATTAAGTCTTTTTTGACATTTTTACAAAATTTCCCCCAACATTTTACTTTTATACAATTTAGTCCCTAAGCCCAAAACATGCAATTTAACCATTTTTATTCAAATCTCATTTCAGCAAAATTATTCACTATTTCTGTACAGCCCATACATGTTGTTATTTCACATCAAGTCCTTGTACTTATCACTTTAACATTTTAGTCCTTAAATATTAAAATTAACAAAAACTACTTTATAAAATAGTTTTATTTAAAAACCAAGCTTACTAATCCTTTATAAAACTTCAAGAATAACTCAAATTCATAAAAAGCATAATCCAAAAATTTGATAGTTTTACAAATTAGTCTCCGGGTTAGCTAGATTAAGCTAATATGAACTCAAAAACATAAAAATTACTAAAAACGGGCAAGGTTTACTCACAAAATCGAGGGGCTAATGTTTACCAAAGCTTCCTCCCATGGCTTCTAGGTTTTTCTTGGCTCCAAAATGTGAAGAAGATGATAAGTTAGAAATAATTTAACTTGTTTTCTTTATTAAATTTCATTTAATTTTCAATTTGCTAATTTGTCCTTCCTAATTACCTATAATTTCCAACATTTATAAGCCTAGTACCGTCCACAATCATCACATTTGGTATGTTTACCATTATGGAGGGTTTAATTGCACAATTGGTCTTTTAATTTTATTAAATATCAACTAAATAAACTTAATTTCAATTTAATCCTAACTAATTAGGACTAAAAGAGAAAATAGCCTAAAAGTTAGTGGATTTAATCATATCCACCACCTGTTGGACTTTTTGACCATGATATAATTACCATTTTGGCCCTTTTAGCATTTTGAATCTATAGCGATTAACTTTTATCTCTTTTATAATTTAATCATTTTATCTTAATTAAGTAATAAATCATCAAAATTACCGAACCAAACTTCAATTCACCTATAATAAGACTATGTAAATATTTAGTAAAAATATTTATGGCTTTAAAATATGGAAACGAGGTCCTAATACCTCATTTTCAATAACCACTTGACTTTTGAACCCAATCACTTACACTAACTTCTAATTCAATTATTTAGAATCATCAGATCAAAATTCAATATAAAAAAATTACTATTAAATCGTATAATTTTAATACCAATTATATGAACTTACTCATCGAATTTGTGGTCCCAAAACCATTGTTTCTGACACCACTGAAAAACGAGCTATTACAGGAAATTTTGGTTTTTAATTGAAAAGATTAATTAAGAAATTAAAGATAAAAGAGATATTACCCAAGCTATTTATAAGAAATGACAATGACACTTTCTTGGCAATTTTAGGGGTCGATCTCAGGGTTTAAGATTTTAGATTTGGAGCTGATTTAGATAAGGATAAATGGCAGCAATAGAGTAAAGGTGATGGTGCACAATTTTGATGCAAAAAGAAGAAAGAGATGGTAAAATGGGAGGTGTAGGCGACGACAACAATGAGAGAAAGAAATAAAATTGAAGAGAAAAGTAGAGAGGAAGAGGGTGAACGGCTAGGGTAGGGAAAAATTGAATTAAAAGCTAAAACATACAATAAAAGGTTCTATTTATACTTAAGGTTCAAGGGTATGGATGGCATATACATTAAAAAAAGTGATTTTGCAAAATTTAATTATTTCACAAGGGAAAGTATTCGAACTTGGGACCTCATCTAATTTCCATGCTTTCTCCTATTTCTTTTAACCATTAGGTTTTTTCCTCATTCCTGAAATAATTTTGCAATATTTATTTTCAAAACAAGGAATGTCATATACTAGGGTTTAAGGCAAAAATTTCAAAATAATAAAAATGGTGAGAGGGAATGTAACACCCTAAACCCGGCCTAGAAGTTTAGACCAAATCGAGGATGTTACATTGATCACCGAAGTAATCGTGAGAAAATTTTACAAAACAAGTCAACCTTAATTCCATTTCCGAAACCATTCATCACTTTACGAACCAAATGCATCTATTTGTTTAAAACCCATTCAATAAAGTTGCAGTTAAGTTTGATAAATAACCCAAATAAATGTATGAATGAAAATTTAAAACAGAAATTGTACCACATTCTTATAAAACCTTATAGCTCAAAACAATATAATTAGTATATAATTTAGAAAGTAGAGCCGAAATAATCTTTTGAAACCGTGACCGTCCGAGACCTCCGCGTACCAAGTCCAGCATCAGAATCCAAAAAAGTACTTGAAAGGGAAACAGAAGGGGGTGAGCTACACGAGCTCAGTGTGAGATCAAAACCAACTAACTACATAATCAGAAACAAAAAGCCAGATAGCAGTTCAAAAGCAGAATGTACTTACAGAGTTATTCAAACTAGATGATAAACTCGGAACAGACATCGCTGTAGAAACCATTTTTAACGGGTTTTTTAAAAAAAACAGGGTTCGACTTTAAAAACTAAAACGGGAGTCGCCACCAATCTTTTTAGGTGTGATTGGACCACCTTTTAAAACATTTTTGTTTTAAAATCATTAGTTTTGGTCTACGAAATCAGAAAACGGGTTCTGGAGTCGGTTACGTACGAGGAAGGATTAGCACCCTCGTAATGCCCAAAAATTGGTACCGAATTGATTATCAAATGTCTTTAATGTCGGAAATTTAAAAATTTTAAGATGCAATCCTCTTTTAAAAATACTTGGATTTTGAAAAATTAGGGTTCACTTGTATCAAATGAATCAAAATATCACATCCAATAAGTTAGGACGCAATACTTTTAAGGCATTCGAAACTAAGCTAACCATTCTTTTGAAAATCCCTATCTTGAAATAACAAAACATCATATCCAGTAAGTTAGGACACAACCTTTTGAAATTTCAAGACAGTTACTCATATTTTGAAAACCTTGAAAACTTAAAAGGGTGCTTGACTATTCGAACTCAACGAGAAAAATTGCAACCCAGTAAGTTAGGGCACTACCTTTCTCGAAGTTTCCAAATACCAAGCATTGCCTTTATTTTTTTGAAAATTTTTGGGGTCTCGTTTTTTGAAATCGATGTATGAAGGAATAAGCAAGATAACATGTTGTAATAGTTGGTAAATAAAAACATAATAACAATAACATAAATGTCATACATTAATTGACATATATAAGAAACATAGCAAATTTTAAATAAATAGAATATACATAAAAACAACATATATTAAAGAAAAATAAGTAAAACATATAATCAAGTAATTCAACATATATTTGAACATATTAATAAATAAGAAAATAATGCATGCTATACAATTTGACATATATATATAAATACTTATAATAATAATAACATATATACCAAGCAATCAATACTTAATAAAATTAAAAGACTAGCATTTAATACATGCATGATATAAAAATATAAGATTTAATACACATTAACATAAAATGAAATGAGTAGTTGTTAAAATATGTACATATATAAGTAAAATACAATATTTAATAATGTACTATAAGAATATAATATAACAGAAAACCAGTTTAAAGTATATGATTTTTAAAAGAAAATATATAAATAATTAATTAAAGAAGAACTAATTCAACATTTAAATATATGAATAAAAACGTAAATAACAATATATATACACGATATAATATAAATGATAATGATATAAAGTAGCATTTATTAAGATATAAAGTAATATAATATATAATATAATAAATATTATATAACATAATATAAATATAAGTAAATAGTAATATAAAATATACAATATATATATTTGTTAAAATAAAATAATTTAGACAATTTAAAATAATATATAATTTAAAATAAATAAGTTATAAATAATTTAAAAGAGATCAAGGGACTAAAACTAAATAAAAATAAAAATCAGTGGCTGATTGAATAATGAAAGAAGTGGATTGGGACTTAATTGAAATGCCCAATAGATATTAAGGACTCATCGGAAAATTTTCCCTTGTCCCAAAACGACATCGTTTTAATACGGGTTAGCACTTCAAAGAACGGAGGACTAAATTATAATGAAAATAGAAGATTTGGGCAAATTTTAAATAAAGTGGAATTTCAATTAGATGAAATTAAATGATCTAAAAATGCGGAAGGACTGAGGGGATAAATTTCCCATTTTAGCGGTAAAACACGCGGATCCTTTGGGTCGGATCGGGTCGGATTTTGGATCCTATAAAAGGCCTTCTATCCCGAAAAATTCATTTTTACTACCCATTTTAAAAAAAACCAAAAAAAAGCTCTGAGGAGCCCTCTAAGCTCCGGCCAATGGCCATCATAGCTCCGGTCATAGGGCCCTCTACGCGCCTCACGCGCCACTGTATACGGTGGCCGGAGGTCCAAAAAAACTCTCTCTTTACAGGTAAACACGTTACCCTTTTCTTTCAGTTGTATTTTTTAAGACTTTATATATACTTATACATATATTTAACAGAAAATGAATAAAACCGAATAACCAAAGAAAACAATGGAATATTAAAGAAATCACCTTTCTGAAATTCTGTCTCTTTTTGCTCTTTATTGATGTGTGCGTGCCTATTTTCGTGTTACAAAGGAGGCTTTTATAGCCTTAAATCATTACAAGTTTTGGAAAGAAATCAAAGATTTCTTTCCATTATTTCATTTACATATCTGCTGTGATCTTATTTTCCTTGCATATCTACTACGATTTTATTTCCTTTTCTTGCGTATCTGCTGCGATTCTCTTTCCTTTTTTGCTCTTTGCTTGCTGTGGTTTCCATTTTGCTTACAGGTAAAGCACAGCACGCTGATGATCCCCGTATCATTTGCGCACCGATGGTGGCGCGATCGGTGGCCAAAATGGTGCACCGAAAGGGTGCTGATTGAACAACTGAAAGATTGCATCGTTTGATCTGCCCAATGCGTCGTTCGATCTGCCCGAAGCTTCTAGAATCTGATTGCGGTGTTGAAGAGGGCTAGGGTTTCATAGTAGCTACAAATGATTTGGGCCACGAGTTAATTGGGCTACGGGGTATTTGTTTTAGGGTAGGGTGTAACGGGCTTGCCGGGTAGTGTTTCTGTGTCGGGCCACAATGTTTAGGCCTTGTAATTTGGACTTTTTAATGGACATTTAATAAATTAATATTTATTTGCCCATTTATTTTCTTTTTTTAAGCCCGGTCAAATTTGGGCTATTACAGCTGCCCCTCTTTGTTCATTATTGTGTAACGAGAATCGAGCAAAGATTTATAAAAAGACCAAATTTGACCGGCCTTATCCAGTAATGGTCTTCAATCTGCTTTTTTGATTTGTTTTCTGACAATACAGAGATGCCAAATCATCTTAAATCTGCTTCAACGTAAGCACGTGAAAGCCAAATTAGCTATGTCTTTGATTTTCTCTTTGCCAAAAACAAACGTGCCAAACCATCTTGGATTTGCTTTAGTATAAACATCTAAATGCCAAATCTACTATGTGTCTGCCCTCCACCGAATATAGAGACGCCAAACTTTGATTTGCTCTCCGCCAATACAGAGACGCCAAATCATCTTAGATTTGCTTCAGCGTAAGCATGCTAAAGTCAAATCAGCTATGTCTTCGATTTGCTCCTTGCCAATACAGGGATGCCAAACCATCTTGGATCTGCTTCAGTATAAACATCTGAACGCCAGATCTACTATGTGTCTGCCCTCCGCTGAATACAAAGATGCCAAACTTTGATTTGCTCTCCGCCAATACAGAGACGCCAAATCATCTTAGATTCACTTCAGCGTGAGTACGCGAAAGCCAAATCAGCTATGTCTTTGATTTGCTCCTTGCCAGTACAGGGATGCCAAACCATCTTGGATCTGCTTCAGTATAAACATCTGAATGCCAAATCCGCTATGTTGTGGCCTATTACCCTACTGCTTAGGGGGTTAAGGCGCGTCGTCTTTGATAACATGTAGAATATGTATGTGATTATGCCTGATGATTAGGATGCTATGATTGAAGTGAGTCAAATGTTCCTAACTAGGCATGTCATGATGCAAAATGTTATGAATATGACCCCTATCCTAGACGTCACCACTCATTTTATCTTTTTCTCAAAGTGTTGCCCTTGCTCGGCCTGTAAGCTCACACCATTCTTTAAATGTTACGATCCACTGAGGATGGCTGTAAGATAATCTTTCCTTAGAGTTGAATCGTTGGTTTTGTCCAATTATCCTCCTAGACTGGAAGAAAGAAATTCCTCGAGTTATTTCAACCCTTACTTATGTGAATTTCTCAAACAATTGTCTTGTTTTAGTTTCTTGTATTATCTAGAAATTTCAGGGTAATGCGCAAAACTTCACTTGTGAAAATATTTAGTTCATCTATCATTATTTCAATGCAACATTCGTAAAAAACAATAGAAGATGAATAAATCTTTAAAATCAATTGGATTTGAATGAATTATTAAAATTGATACAAAGGAAATTAATCTGATAGCCTATCTTTGAGAAGAAAAAGAATCTAAAGATAGCAAATGAGCCAAAAGTTAGATGCCCTAGATATCGCCGCTTGAGCGCTTATACATCAACTTCATGAAGACATGTATTTAGAAGATTCAAAGTACTTTGTCGATGCCCCAATATGCAACGCACTTCGTTCTTTGTCGAGCAAGATTACTGGATGCTTCAAAATTTAAGTCTCCCTTTCGGGTTTTCAACTCAAAACCCCTTTGGTCACAAGGCGCCCTTTGCGGGTTTTCACCTTGGCCTCTCCATTTTCTTTTCTTTTTTCTTTTTTCCTTTTTTTTTGAAACCTCAAGGCGCCCTTTGCGGGTTTTCACCTTGGATTCTCTTCTCCTTTAGACAAAGTATTTTTTAACTGAGTCTGAGTTCACTGGATTGGGTAAACTTTTCCCATCCATTTCCGTTAAGATCAACGCACTGCCAGAGAAAGCCTTCTTCACTACATACGGCCCTTCCCAATTCGGTATCCATTTACCCCTAAAGTCCTTTTGGATAGGGAGGATCTTTTTTAGTACAAGGTCTCCCTCCTAGAATTCTCTTGGGAGAACTTTCTCATCATAAGCTCGTATCATTCGCTTTTGATACATCTGACCGTGACAAATGGCTCTTAACCTCTTTTCCTCAATCAAGTTCAACTGATCATATCGAGACTGAACCCATTCAGCTTCATCTAATTTTACCTCTGTCAAGATTCGCAGAGAAGGTATTTCCACTTCAATAGGTAACACCGCTTCCATCCCATAAACTAATGAGAATGGAGTTGCCCCAGTAGAGGTTCTAACAGATGTTCTGTAGGTCAGAAGTGCAAACGGCAACTTCTCATGCCAATCTCTATAAGTCTCAGTCATTTTCCCCACTATTTTTTTAATATTCTTGTTGGCGGCTTCCACTGCCCCATTCATTTTTGGGCGATAAGGAGAAGAATTATGATGTTTAATCTTGAACTGGTCGCAAACCTCTGCTATTGTTTTGTTGTTCAAGTTTAATGCATTGTCAGATATAATCTTCTCAGGCATTCCATACAGACAGATGATTTTCTTTTTCAAGAATCGACTCACAGCTGACTTAGTAACATTCGCATAAGAAGCAGCCTCTACCCATTTCGTGAAGTAGTCAATGACCATGAAGATAAACCGATGTCCATTCAAAGCTTTTGGTGATATGGGCCCAATGACATCCATGCCCCACATGGAAAAGGGCCATGGAGAAGTCATAATATGCAACGGCGAAGGCGGTACATGGATTTTGTCCCCATAAATCTAACACTTATGGCATTTCTTGGCATAATTGATACAGTCCCCTTCCATGGTGGCCCAATAGTAGCCAAACCTCATAATTTGCCTTACCATCGTGAAACCATTTGTATGCGTCCCACATACACCTTCATGAACTTCTTCCAAAATCAACTTAGCTTCCACAGCATTGACACACCTCAAAAGCACTTGGTCTTTCCTTATCTTGTACAATATATCCCCATCCAAGACGTAGTCACAAGCTAACTTTCTCAAAGTTTGTTTGTCATTTTCGTTAGCTTGTTCAGGGTATTTACGATCTTTCACATATCGTAATATATCTTGATACCACGGGTTATCGCCCTTTTCCTCTTCCTCAATATTACAACACTGAGCTGGGGCTTCATAAACACTCATTTGGATCGGTCTCATCTCCTCCTCTTTATTCGTCTTAATCATTGAGGCTAAGGTAGCCAGAGCGTCCGCCATTTGGTTCTCATTTCGCGGAAGATAATTGAAGGTGATATCTTCAAACTCCTCAAGTAATCCCAAGACTATCTTTCGATAATTGAGTAATTTTGGGTCCCTTGTTTCCCATTCGTCCCTAAGTTGGTAAATTACCAATGCAGAGACTCTATATACTTCTAAAGTTCTTATTCCCTGTTCTATAGCCGCTCGAAGTCCCATGATGCATGCTTCATATTCGGCCATATTATTTGTGCAGTCAAAATTCAACTTGCATGTGAACAGATAATGATCACCATTTGGGGATACCAAGACTGCCCCAATTCCATTTCCCACAGCATTAGATGCCCCATCAAAATTTAGCTTCCAAGGAGCATCTTCGGTTGCTGCTATACACATCAACTCCTCATTTGGAAAATCAAAGTTCAATGGCTCATAGTCCTGTAAAGCCCTACTTGCCAAAAAGTCCGCTACTGCACTTCCTTTTATAGCCTTATGACTCACATAGACTAATCAAACTCTGAAAGTAATATTTGCCATCTCGCCATTCTCCCATTTAAAGCTGTTGATTCCATCATGTATTTCGATGGATCTAGCTTTGAAATGAGCCAAGTGGTATGGTATAACATATATTGTCTTAACCTCTGAGTTGTCCAAATCAGTGCACAACATAACTTTTCAATTGGTGAGTATCTCATTTCGCAATCTGTGAATTTCTTACTGAGGTAATAAATTGCCTTTTCCTTTCATCCTGACTCATCATGTTGACCCAACACACACCCCATAGAATTACTGAACACTGACAAGTACAGTATTAACGGTCTATCTGGGCTCGGTGGGGATAATACCGGAGCATTCAGCAGATACTGCTTGACCTTTTCAAAAGCCTTCTGGCATTCCTCGTTGTGCTTTCTAAGGAGGCGAAAGATTGGATCACATTTTTCGGTTAGTTGTGAAATGAATCGAGCGATGTAATTTAATCTTCCTAGGAACCCTCGAACCTCTTTCTGCGTTTGCGGGGAAGGCAACTCTCGTATAGCTTTGACTTTGTCTGAGTCAACTTCTATTCCCTTTTCGCTGACTACAAAACCCAATAGTTTTCCTAATCTAACCCCAAAGGTGCATTTTGCCGGGTTGAGCTTCAACTGAAATTTTCTCATCCTTAGAAATAGTCTCCTCAAAACTTCAATGTGCTCTTTCTCCGTTCGAGATTTAGCAATCATATCATCAACATATACTTCAATATCTCTATGCATCATGTCATAGAACAAGTTCACCATGGCCCGTTGGTAAGTTGCCCCTGCATTTTTTAGCCCAAACGGCATTACCTTATAGCAGAAAGTACCCCACAAGGTTATAAGGGTAGTTTTATCCATGTCTTCGGGATGCATCTTTATCTGATTGTACCCTAAGAAACCATCCATGAAAGAGAACAATGAATATCCCGCAATGTTGTCCACCAAAGTATCAATGTGTGGCAAAGGAAAGTTATCCTTAGGGCTAGCTTTGTTCAGATCTCTATAGTCAACACACATTCGTACCTTTCCATCTTTCTTAGGTACTGGCATAATATTAGCTACCCATTCAGAGTACTTAACTTCCTGCAAGAATCCGGCCTCGAACTGTTTCTTCGTAACTTCTGCTGGACCGGTTTACAATCCTGTCTTACCGGTAGACGATGTACTACAATGTCCGTGCTCAACCCCGGTATATCCTGATATGACCATGCGAAAATATCCTTAAATTCTCGAAGTAACTCTACCAGACCCTGCCTTGTGCCCTTGGCAATCAGAGTCCCAATTTTGACCTCATTCCCTTCCTCTAGGGATACATTTTCTATTACCTCTTTCTCATGAGGCATTATTTGTTTCTCCTCCTGTTTTACCATTCTTAACAAATCTAGAGACACATCACATTCTAGGTCATTTTTGAAATCCTGAGACTCCTCTAAACACATGTCTTGTTTGCAAGAGAAATCAGGTGTTGCAGTATCAGTGCTCATATCATTGATATCTAGGGACTTGTAGGGGTATGAAAGAATATACAAAGAATGAATGAATTTAAGAATGATTGTTTATGTGCTATGAATGAAAGAATAAGAATTGCAAAGGTTTAACAAAATATTGGTTGATGTATAAAAAAAATGAAACAATATTCGTCGAAACTGATAATAAAATCATGTTTTGTTGAAATAATAATAGATGATCATAAGCCTATTTCACAAATGTAATCTCATTATTCCTAGGCTCTAGAATAACAGACATGTTTCAAGAATTACTCTGAAAAATTCCTAAAGACTATAGGAAGGTCCTCCGCAATCCAATTGCTCAAAGAGCTTCCCGGTTCGTAAGGGCGAATGCCCTCAAGGTTTCCTTGCCCCAATTCTTCCTCATGTACGGCATTGATCTGATGACTTCCTTTTACAAGCAGTCCCCTTGACACGAAGGTTTTGGATATTGGAGGGAATGTCATCGGTTCCCACTCCATTTCTCTTCCATCTAAGCGCGCCTTCCTTTTCTCTTGGCGCTTCTTAATTTCCTTCATCTTTTGCTTGTGGTCTGGCCTAAAACCCAAACCAAAGCGATCCTTCTTTTCAATCACCTTCGGTATTTGAATCTCACCTTGTAAATGCTTCCCTAGTCCTTTTCTTGGCAATGCTCCCTTCCCCATCATCATTTGCAGGACCATCCTCGTAGCTTTGGATATCTTGGGTACCGGCAGCTCACCCCCTTCTGAAATAAAAGTTGCATTAATAATCTCTAAAGAGCGGAAAGAACACTCAATAGCTTCTTCATTCGCCTCAACATAAGGGGCCTTACTAATAACTACCGCTATAATGTCTTCCTCAGCGTTAATGGTTATTAATCGTCCATCATTCACTAATTTTAATTTTTGGTGCAATGAAGAAGGCACCGCCCCTGCCGAGTGTATCCATGGTCTCCCCAACAAATAGTTGTAGGAAGACTTGATGTCCATCACCAAGAAATCAACCTCGTATGTATTTGGCCCAATCTCCAAAGGGATGTTAATTCGTCCCATAACCTTCCTTTCAGTTCCATCGAATGCTCTCACCACGTTGTGATATGTCTTCATGTGCGAACTGTCAATGGGTAATCTGTTAAGCGTGGATAACGGAAGGACATTCAAGGCTGATCCATTATCAACAAGTACGCTTGGGAGTGTATATCCTTTGCATCGAGTAGTGATGTGCAAGGCCCTAGTTGACCCTATGCCTCCTTGTGGGATCTCATCATCATTGAAATAGATGAAATTATCCGCGCTTATGTTGTTTGCCAAACGGTCCAGCTTATTAATAGATATGTCATGAGTGACATATGTTTCATTGAGCACTTTCAACAACGCCTCTCGATGCACCTCAGAACTTAGAAGTAAGGCCAACACTGATATATGAGCTGGTTGCCTTCGCAACTGCTCGACCACACTATACTCGCTGTGCTTAAGAAACTTTAGAAATTCCTTAGCCTCTTCATTCTTTACTGGCTCCTTGACGGGTACTTCATCTTCTTTCCTCTCCTTGACATCCTTCGTTTGTGCGGGTTCTACTCTAACGCTCCCCATATCATAGCGTTTCCCACTCCGTGTATGGGAACCTTCATTTTGCATACCTTTAGACGCACTGGCTATACCCCCATCCTCAGGTATTGTCACACTACAGTCATAGCTCCATGGCACCCTTTTGTCATCCTTGTAAGAAAAAGGAGTAGGTTTATGAATGACAACTTTAGGCACCGTTCGTGCCCCTATTTCATTATTCCCTGGCATGGAAATAATAATCCTCGGCCGGCTGATTCCTTGTCATTCATTTTCCAGTGCGCATATTTATTTTTTACTATAACTTCCTTCAGAAATATACAATTCTTTGTTATCCATGAAGCTCTGTACCAAGGCCTTGAATTCTTCGCAATCTTGGATCTCATGACCCACTTCTCCATGGAACTCACAACAGTTCCCCATTCCTTCTCTATCATTTCCAGAGGTCAACATGCCTCTCTTTACCATCTCCTCCTATATCATCTTTATGGGCATTCTCACCTCAGCAACATCTTTTTTGATCCATTTCTTCTCAACTTCACCAATGGCATTCACTCCTTGATTGCCATGATCCGGTAATGGATTTTCAGTATTAGGGGTATTGTTGAACTTTACAACCCCCATCTTGATAAGCCTCTCCACAACTTTCTTTAATCTAATGCAGTTTTCAATTGAATGCCCTGGTATCCCCGCGTGGTATTCGCATTTAGCGTTAGCATCGTACCATTTAGGGTATGGCGGCTGTAATGGTTTCAAATGAAATGGAGCAATAGCATGCGCATCATATAAACTTTGGAAAAGCTCACGATATGTCACAAGGATGGGGGTGAACTGTATCTTTTCTGAATTTTGTCTCGAGCCTGATTCTTGTCTCTGAGCACTTTGTTGCTCAACTGCGGCCGCTTTAGGTTGACCAACTGTGATTGTCCTTGAGTTGAAGTTATTTGCGTTATTCACCTCGTTATCTTTTCTTCTTGGGGCCGATCTTTTAACTGTTTCTCCCTCAATTTTGCCACCCCTTATGGCATTTTCAATCATTTCTCCTGCCATAACTATGTCTGCAAAGCTTTTCGTAGTACTTCCGATCATATGAGTGATGAACGGTGCCTTCAAAGTGTTGATAAACAACATGGTAGTCTCCTTCTCTATCAATGGTAGTTGTACTTGTATTGCCACCTCCCTCCATCTTTGCGCATATTGCCTAAAACTTTCATTAGGCTTTTTCTCCATGTTTTGAAGAGTGATCCTATCTGGCGTCATGTCAGTCACATGGTTGTACTCTTGCATGAAGGCTTGTGCAAGGTCTCTCCAAGAGCTGATTTTGGCGCGGCTCAACTGATTGTACCACCTGGCTGCCGCTCCCACTAAGCTGTCTTGGAAACAATGAATCAACAGCTGATCATTGTTTACATACCCAGTCATTCTTCTGTAGAACATCGTAATGTGTGCTTCTGGGCAAGTAGTCCCATTGTACTTCTCGAAATCCGGCATCTTAAATTTGTGAGGAAGCACCAAGTCTGGGACCAAACTTAAGTCTTTGGCATCAATCTCATGATGATTACCAGTGCCTTCCAAAACCCTAAACTTCTCCTCTAGCCACTTGCAATGATCCTCTAATTGTTTTGAGGATTCGATTGCCATTCTTTCCTTCTCAGCTATATCTAGATCAGGAGGGATCGGACTATCGCCTAAATTAAATCCTGACCCAGATGGGAAATTCATGGGGATTCCTGCATTAACCGGTCCATGCTGAGGCCTTATAGTAACAGATGGCCTTCTAGGAGATGCCTCAGTTTGCATTGGCCCATGAGGTGGGGTAAAACCTGGAGGATGATCCTCGCCCTCCTCACCAGTGATAGCCATGGGAGCCTTTCCCTTATCAGTGGCCCTTAGCAGCTGAGCCATTTCTGCCATCATATTCCTTTGAGCTTCCATCATTTGCTCCCTCATGTCATTCTGCATCTTAGCCAATTGCTCTTGCAATTGGTCCTGCATGTCCTTTTGTAACTGTTCAAAACTTTGATCCATGCTTTTGCTTTTTGCTCGAGTTCCGTATGGATGTGACTTCCAGATTTTCTTCCCTAACCTTTGTAGTAACTTTAACTAATTAGGGTCTTCCTATAACTTTGAATGCAAATAATGCAGTGGAATGCTATGAGATGCAAATGCACGAATGCAAAAAAGACATCGATCTCGATTCAATCTCATTTAGGAAACTTTATTTAGAAAAAGAATATCTTTACATATAAATGGATTACGTATACGCATTTGCTCTAATGCCCAAAGTTCTAACTCTATCTAATAAAAGGGCTAACTCTCGACCCTTATCAGACACTGACTCATACATTATACTCAACGCATCAGCTCGTATGGCTAAGTCTCGGACATATTCAGCAACCTCATGGATCTGAGCTATAGCCTCCCCATTGATGTAGTCCCTATCTCTAACCTGACCTTTAACCTGATGAAGCTCTCCATTTAAACAATCCTCTCGCACCTCGAGCTGCTCAATCCGAAGTTCACCATCATGCAATGCCAACTCCAAATCTTCAACCCTATCTTTCAGCTTCTTCAACTCAACTGTAGGATCATGGTTTTGGTGCCAACGGAGTGATCTTCCAAGCTCAGTTACCTTAGTCTTCAATCCTTGATTCTCTTTCTCCAAGGCCAAATTCTGCGATCGCATCTTTTGGAACTTCCTCTCCCAATACTCGGCTCTAGATTTTTCCTCTTGAACTTCTTTCTGCCATTGTTCTGTAGACTTTCCTAACCCAACTCATTTCAAAGTTCCCTGTGCCTTCTTGTATTCTTCTTTCAAGTCATCTCGGTCTTCTATCTTCCTTTTTTCTTTTCTCACCCTTTCAACCTCTTTCTTTTGCCCATCGACATCTAGGCTCAAATACATCTTCTCTTCCTCAAGCTTTCCTATCTTCTTTTCAAGTTCCAAATTCTTTCTCTTAAATTCTTGCTTCATGATCTCAAGCTCCGAGGGTACCTCTCGCAAGTAGTCCTCCATTGGTCAAGCTTCCTCCATTTTTGACCTAGGGACATTATCATCAATCCTTCTACTCCTCCACTCAACATATTCTGGGGTCGTGGTAGGGCTGATAGCCATTCCCTTCAACCGACAAGTCTTGTTCCAAGTGCTAGAAATCTCACTAACCTTCCTCTTATAATCAGCCCCTCTATATACAAACTCGCTTTGGGCCAACCCATAGGTCACTGGTACGAACTGCGCATAACCAATAGCACCCCAAATTCCCAACAAGGGAATCCAATCAAAACTACCGCAGGGATAAAGTATCTCACTAGGAGCCATCTATGGAGCCCTCCACTCAATATCCTTTGACCGAAGATTCTGAAGTGGTGCTAGCCAATTCTCTTCTGGTACGTTCACTCTCCTCGCCGAGGCTACTATATCTTTCAAAGGGGAGTAGTTCTCGAAGAAAACTCGACAAACAATCTCATCAATCAATCGGAAGCGATTGAAAAACCAAGCCAAAAGTAATTGAGCGCAACCTATAAATCTGCCAGCACCAGACCTCCTACATGCACCTAAAGATCTGAATGTCTCCGCCAAAATCGTAGGAACAGAAGTAACCCTTTTACTGAGTCTATGAAAAAGATCCGTGGCCGCCTCGTCCACATATCCCAAGGCTCTAGGAAAAACCATCAACCCATATAAACTTAAAGCAAAAATATCCACTTTCTTCATCTCATCAGGGTATGTAAGAATCAACTCTTTCAAAGCTTCCCAAGAAATGCACTTGCATTCTCCTTTCTCCTTAATTCTAGCCGCGACCCACTGCTCGCTCATCCCCGTAATGACCATTAATTTCTTCCAAAAGGCTGGGATACAAGTAGCTCAAGAATAAATCCTATCAACCTGAAACTTAGGACACCGAAGTAAGGCAGTATACTCCTCCACAGTAGGTACCAAGTCTACCTCTCCAAAAGTGAAACAACTGTACGCTGGTTTCCAAAACTGAGCAAGGGCCCGAAACAAGTGCTCATCTACCTGAATATCAAGCAAGTAAGGTAAATCCCCGTAACTATCATAGAATAACCGCTTAGTCTCATTACCCCACTGATCTTAAATCTCCTTAAGCTCTTGAACATTATTCTATGTGACGCTAATACAAGTGTAATCGGACAGCTCTGACACATATCCTACAGCTACACTATCTCCCTTTTCTAGTTGAGTTTGCTCTGACCATCTATGAACATCGACGTTGGCCTCCACTCTATCAAGAAGTCCGTTCTCCATTATAATGCTTCCTAACTTAGAAACTGATCGTGAATCGATACCTTTTAAATGCAAAATGACATGCAAATAAAAAGAAAAGAAATGGTCAGTAATCACATAATATCAATAAATCGCAAAGAGAAATTTATAAAGGTGGTATCTAAAGTATAAATCTAACTAAGTTGGGCTCTTACAGTTTTTTATAGGAGGTTGGTTCTAAAGTTTGAGGTACCCGAACCAGCAGATTCCTCGATTCTCACCCATTATAGGCTTATTTAAATCGAGTTCGGTTCAGGGGAATACATTTCCCTATAGCTACACGGAGATGAAAATCTCACGAAACCATAGGTACGGATGTATTCTGAAAGTGATCCACTATCCTACACGGAGGCGAAAACCTCACGAAGGCGTAGTTTCTCATTCCCACTTAAGGGTGTGACCACAACGGTCATGCAAATGCAATGCATCATAATATAATAACATATGCAATAACACAAACACATGGAATGCAAAAGGATTGAATTTTTAAAACTTTCTAAATTTTCGACATTAAGACAAAGAGTAATCAATTATACGGCTTGGCTCTCTTATGTGTCCCCAGTGGAGTCGCCAAGCTGTCGAAACCATTTTTAACGGGTTTTTTAAAAAAAACGGGGTTTGACTTTAAAAACTAAAACGGGAGTCACCACCAATCTTTTTAGGTGTGATTGGACCACCTTTTAAAACATTTTTTGTTTTAAAATCATTAGTTTTGGTCTACGGAATCAGAAAACGGGTTCGGGAGCCGGTTACGTACGAGGAAGGATTAGCACCCTCGTAACGCCCAAAAATTGGTACCGAATTGATTATCAAATGTCTTTAATGTCGAAAATTTAAAAATTTTAAGATGCAATCCTCTTTTAAAAATACTTGGATTTTGAAAAATTAGGGTTGACTTGTATCAAATGAATCAAAATATCACATCCAATAAGTTAGGACGCAATACTTTTAAAGCATTCGAAACTAAGCTAACCATTCTTTTGAAAATCCCTATCTTGAAATAACAAAACATCATATCTAGTAAGTTAGGACACAATCTTTTGAAATTTTAAGACAGTTACTCATATTTTGAAAACCTTGAAAACTTAGAAGGGTGCTTGACTATTCGAACTCAACGAGAAAAATTGCAACCCAGTAAGTTAGGGCACTACCTTTCTCGAAGTTTCCAAATACCAAGCATTGCCTTTATTTTTTTGAAAATTTTTGGGGTCTCGTTTTTTAAAATCGATGTATGAAGGAATAAGCAAGATAACATGTTGTAATAGTAGGTAAATAAAAACATAATAACAATAACATAAATGTCATACATTAATTGACATATATAAGAAATAAAAACATAGAAAATTTTAAATAAATAGAATATACATAAAAACAACATATATTAAAGAAAAATAAGTAAAACATATAATCAAGTAATTCAACATATATTTGAACATATTAATAAATAAGAAAATAATGCATGCTATACAATTTGACATATATATATAAATACTTATAATAATAATAACATATATACCAAGCAATCAATACTTAATAAAATTATGAGACTAGCATTTAATACATGCATGATATAAAAATATAAGATTTAATACACATTAACATAAAATGAAATGAGTAGTTGTTAAAATATGTACATATATAAGTAAAATACAATATTTAATAATGTACTATAAGAATATAATATAATAGAAAACCAGTTTAAAGTATATGATTTTTAAAAGAAAATATATAAATAATTAATTAATGAAGAACTAATTCAACATTTAAATATATGAATAATAACGTAAATAACAATATATATACGATATAATATAAATGATAATGATATAAAGTAGCATTTATTAAGATATAAAGTAATATAATATATAATATAATAAATATTATATAACATAATATAAATATAAGTAAATAGTAATATAAAATATACAATATATATATTTGTTAAAATAAAATAATTTATACAATTTAAAATAATATATAATTTAAAATAAATAAGTTATAAATAATTTAAAAGAGATCAAGGGACTAAAACCAAATAAAAATAAAAATCAGTGGCTGATTGGATAATGAAAGAAGCGGATTTGGACTTAATTGAAATGCCCAATAGATATTAAGGACTCATCGGAAAATTTTCCCTTGTCCCAAAACGACATCGTTTCAATACGGGTTAGCACTTCAAAGAACGGAGGACTAAATTATAATGAAAACAGAAGATTTGGGCAAATTTTAAATAAAGTGGAATTCGAATTAGATGAAATTAAATGATCTAAAAATGTGAAAGGACTGAGGGGATAAATTTCCCATTTTAGCGGTAAAACACGCGGATCCTTTGAGTCAGATCGGGTCGGATTTTGGATCCTATAAAAGGCCTTCTATCCCGAAAAATTCATTTTTACTACCCATTTAAAAAAAAACCAAAAAAAAAAAAGCTCTGATGAGCCCTCTGAGCTCCGGCCAATGGCCGTCATAGCTCCGGTCATAGGGCCCTATTTTACTCTTTATTAAAGAAATCACCTTTTTGAAATTCTGTCTCTTTTTATTCTTTATTGATGTGTGCGTACCTATTTTTGTGTTACAAATGAGGCTTTTATAGCCTTAAATCATTACAAGTTTTGGAAAGAAATCAAAGATTTCTTTCTATTATTTCGTTTACATATCTGCTGTGATCTTATTTTGCTTGCATATCTACTACGATTTTATTTCCTTTTCTTGCGTATCTGCTGCGATTCTCTTTCATTTTTTGCTCTTTGCTTGCTGTGGTTTCCATTTTGCTTGCAGGTAAAGCACAGCACGCTAATGATCCCCGTATCGTTTACACATCGATGGTGGCGCAATCGGTGGCCGAAATGGTGCACCGAAAGGGTGCTGATTGAACAACCGAAAGATTGCGTCGTTCGATCTGCCCAATGCGTCGTTCGATCTGCCCGAAGCTTCTGGAATCTGATTGCGGCGCTGAAGAGGGCTAGGGTTTCATAGTATCTGCAAATGATTTGGGCCACGAGTTAAATGGGCTACGGGGTATTTGCTTTAGGGTAGGGTGTAACGGGCTTGCCGGGTAGTGTTTCTGTGTTGGGCCACAATGTTTAGGCCTTGTAATTTGGACTTTTTAATGGACATTTAATAAATTAATATTTATTTGCCCATTTATTTTCTTTTGTTTAAGCCCGATCAAATTTGGGCTATTACAATCGCGACAGATAATAACGATTCACACGTATCAAATCACAATTAGTCACAAGTACTATTCAGTCTGTCAGAACAACCAAAGTTTACAAATTTTACATAGTCAAATAGAACAATCAGATGCATATGAATGAAGTTAAGTTGTAAAAACCCACCCATCCAGCCGACACACCTCTCCATCCCCCGATCACACCACATAAGAGCTATTAAGCTCATCCAACCAATCACACCATATAGGACCTCAAAAAGCCCATCCAACCCTACACACCATAAAATGTCATTTCGGGTTGCCTGGCAACGATGGTTATCAGATTAGGCCACGACTCTTAGGGGATTGGGACTGCTCACGACCCTTTAGGTATTGGGGCCAACAATAAGCAGTTAAACTGTCAAACCATATATTACGTAGCAGAGCTGGCGTATAAGCTGTACAGTGCTATGTGGTAAACCACGGTACAGATATGCAATATGAACTACCAGATCAGATAGTGATGACACGTAGCAAGGCTAATGTATACATTGTACGGTGTAGTGTAGTAGTTCGCAGTACAGACAAACTGCAGTAGAACTGCCAGTTTAGTTCAGATTTATTCTCCCGTCTCTTCAAAATCCCACCTAAAATACTTTATGCATATGTATGTATGTAGTTAAATGTACAAAATCAGAATACCGATTCCAAACATTCATTCAGAGACAAACATTCACATCCAGTCAATCAGTTATTGAATTTTAGAGCAGTCATAAAATACACACAACACACAAGCACTTACAGACCAATCATTTAGAGATAGACTTACGTGCTTTCACTTATTTGGATTTAGTATTGATTACAGGGTAACCAACAAAAAATCTGCATAAACAGTGGTCTATCTATATGAACATCTTAATCTAAGCCATATCAAAGTCCCAATCACCCTTGATAAGACCTCGCTAATAGTGGGAATGCATAAAAACACAAACAAGCTTTAAAAACAACACAAATAAAAATTTGACTAGCTAAGACCACACGCTTGTGTGCTCTGGCCGTGTGGAATAACCTAAGTCGTGTGAGGGTCAAAACGCCCTTGTGGAGGGTCGCACACAGCTGTGTAGCAGAGACACACGTCTGTGTACACCAGCAACACAGCTGTGTGTACAAGCAGTGTAACTCGCTATCCTATTGCTAAAAAGAGTGTAGGGCAAACACGACCGTGTGAGGATCCCACATGCCCATGTGCCCACTAAACACAGTTGTGTGTCCCAAAACACACGCTCGTGTGGAATCCCTAAATCCCCAAATCAGTCATATAGCCGTGTGGCACCAAATCACCAAATCTCTAATTCCCCAACCCACATGTCAGTGTACCTAGGGGACACGACCATGTGAGAAACGATAAAAATCCCCAAATCATCCATACGGCCGTGTGGCTCCCAAATTGGCTTGAAACCCTAATACCAAAATTCACATGGCCGTGTGAGTCGACACACGCCCGTGTGGCCGGTGGAGTGGTCACGAAACCAGCCTTAAACAGCCCCGAAATAATCTTTTTAGCTACCAAAACCCTCTCCAACGTTAGTATTATCAAGAATATATCAGAAAATAGAGTTTTACACTCACTTTCAGTGATCAAAAATCCAAACTAGAGAGTTAACGCACTCTCACGAAAAGCCAAAACAAAAGTTTGCAAAAAGTAAACAGAAGAAGAAAAGTCAGGGTTCGAATCTCACAGATGATTTTAGTTGGAGAGGATAACAGAGAAGCGAAATTCCCCAACCAACGAGCAAAACAAAACCGTTTTTAGAGAAAAAGTAAAGAACCCCCCAAAACCCAAAGAAAGAGCCAAAAAATAAAACAAAAAATAAAACACTAAAATAAATTACAATAAAATGAAATAAAATAAAACAAAATAAAATAAAATATGTAGCAAAATAAAAACTTAGAAAGAAAATTCACTTAGAAAGCGCACACAAGACTCGAACCCAAAACCCAGATGTAAGTTAACACACAACCAACCACCAGACCAACAGACCCATTCTGACATTAAAATACACAACTTAACTCATATGTGCAACCTCCTAACTGTCCCTAACCACAAAACTCAAAACTTCTAAGCCCCAAAATTCGGGGTGTTACAGGGAAGGAATTTGAACTTGGGTTTCAAGAAATGTTTCACTAACACTTAAGTCATATGTGCAAACCAATACCTCATTTATTTCTTAAAAATACATTGATAATCTAAAAAATTAAGGCATGACCACTCTCTCTTGATTCACAAACTCGATTCTACTAACCCCCTAATTTTTGGGATGTTACATTCACAACAGTGGAATTCATAGCCCAAAACATAGGTAAATGATATTCTCTCATTAGCATTACATGGTTGATGAAAAGTAAACATGGCCATGGGTCATTCATCTTTATGATTAATGACTTGATAACTATTTGATAATGATTGACTTTTCATGAAGGAAGATGTAATGGTTACCATGAGATAAAATATGATCATATTGGGAGAACGAATATTATCCTAAAGAGATCAAGGATATCCTATGAGGGTAACACACTTATGACAAGGTTATCGGACACTTTCATTATGGTATGTTATTGGGGAGAGCTCAATCACGATATTATAGTGGAATGACTTCATGACTAAATGAGTTTAAAATTAATAGGCGAAAAGCTAGAATGTAATTATAAATAATTTGAGCTTCAACTACATATGTCCAATCGGTCCTTCTGCTAGCTCACTGAAACCGAAAATGAATTACGTGTTTGAATAGAAATGAATGGAATGAATAGGAATATAGAAATGAGAAACATTTAGGAATAATTATAGTTTTCTTCGAAATGGAGAAGTGAAATCATTTGGAAATGAATGTAGGTTTCTAAAAATGGAAATGAAAATGATCTATTCGCAATCCTATATGGATTACTTAAAAAATGATCGGAAGAATAAGTTTATGTTTTTGGACTGTTTTGAAGCCCGGAAATCAAAAAAACTATTCGGTCATAGTGAACATGTTGAGTTGTGAAATATTGAACATATTTTCTCAAAATTTTATTAGGGGCAAAATTGTCAAAATGTTACGAAGGGTAAAATCGTCAAAAATTTTCTAAGGTTAAAATAGGGATGAGAAAATTGTTTTATATATAAATATTAAAGTTTGTTTTGGGAAATAGAAAAACTGAACCAGATTGGATCACATTACAGAGTACTAGGTCAAAAAGGCCTAGGAAGCACTCGTAATTAGACCAGATGTGAGAGAGGCCCAAAAGCCCTTCATAGACATGAATGGGGCAAAAACCCTAGTAGGAATACTAGGATGTGTCGTCCACCCTAGTCCTATTCTAAGTAGGTTGTTGTTTTTCTATTTGAAATAAACCACTACAACTCAATAAGGGTTCTACCTTTTCTTCCTATAAATAGATGGCACCGGTAGAGCTACTAACACAACGTTGAAATATTGTTATTCTATCAAAAAATAGAGAGAATTTATTCTTAACTATTACATATATTTTTCTAGAATAACTGTTCTACCGGTTTCTATTAAGAAGAGAGAATTTTTATTTTCACCCCAAAAGGAGAGAAAAATTTTTCTAGTTCTGTGTTTTAGTTCGAGCCCACACTCGAAGCAGTTCGGGTACAAGAATAGCGAAAAATATCATTTGGCTGAAAGCCGAAAACAACAAACATCCACTAAGCCAAAAACACAAGTACAAATTCGATTAAGGTTTATTGCTATAAAGATCACAAAATGGGTCATTTTTTCAAAATTTTAATTTTCCTCCATGCAAGAAAACCTTTTTTAAACCAAGATTTTTCCAACATCAACAACTATAACACCATTAATATTCTTTTTAGTAATAAAATTTTTACCTAAATTGCCCATAAGAGCAGAAAAAAAGAAATATCAATTAACTTACATGGTGATACAACACAAGGGTTTAAAGGTAATATACCTTCTTTGGCCAGTTTAGGAAGTTTTACTGTAACAACCTGCTTTTAGTGAAATCAGAACAGTGGTTTTGGGACCAAAAATTTGAAGTCATAAAAATTATTTTATTATTATTTTATGGTCTACAGCATGATAGTATTACTGTATAAAAATTTTGTTAAGAAATTTTATCGTTTACATGCTCAATTTGATAAAAAGGACTAAATCACGTAAAGTGCAAAAGTTGTGTTCTAATAGCTAAAGGTGTCTAATAGCTAGAGAACTTTAAATTAGAGGTCCTTATATGGTAATTAAACCATTATTATGTTAGTGGATGATAATGGCTTGGCAATTTTGTAATTATTAAAGTTTATTAATGTTAATTTTAGAAATTTATAATTAAAGTTAAAATTAATTAAAATAAAAGACAAGTATCATCTTTCTTCTTTCTTCAACCGATTGTGAAGAGAAGAAAGCCATTTTTGCTAAAGGTAGGGTTTAGCTACTTTGAAGATCAATTAGTGAGTATTTTTGTCCCGTTTTTGATAATTTTTATGTTTTTGGGATCGTTGTAGCTTAATCTAGCTAACCTAGGGACTAATTCGTGAAAATGTTAAAGTATTTGAGGTTTTCCATTGATGAACATGTTAGGGTTTTGAATTTTAAAGGTAGAAAATGAATGGTTGTTGTTTGATAAATAACTTTTGTAAAGGAATTTTTGATGAAATTATCAATTAGGGATTAAATTGAAAATTGTGATAAATTGTGTGATAAAATTGTGAATTTGTGAAAGATGTAGGCTGTTGTAAGCATGTATATAATTCGGCTATGATGGTGTTGTAAGGAAATTGTGCAAATTGTCATTTTTATGAGTTAAGGACTAAATTGCAAAGAATTAAAAGTATAGGGGTAAAATGGTAATTCTTCAAAAATGTTAATTTTTCCAAAAATGTGAGTTGGACTATATTGAATATGAATTATATTGAATTGAGTTAAATTCATTCGTATAGATCCGGTTAGCCCTCGTACGGGGTTAGATCAAGGCAAAGAAAAAATCTCGGATTATCACATCCGTATCTACAAACACTCATTAAGGTATGTTCGTGTAATTAAATTTTGTATTTATATGCTTTACTTGAGATATATATATGTGGACTGTATAATTGCTATGTATAATTATTGATCGCATATATGACAAAATACGACGACTATCGAGCCTCGTTTGAACCTTAGGAATTCGTAAGATACAAATGACATGTCATTAGGGTTACCGATTTCAGCTCTTATGAGCTTATCGATACTCAGCTCGTACGAGCTTACCGTTATTTAACTCGAAGGGGTTTACTGTTTACAGCTCGTATGAGCATATATGTACATGAATTGATAGATTACATTTTAGTACACATCGTGTGTGCTACCCACGTATCCAATGACATTCTAAGTGGTTCAACGGGCATTGTTCTGTTACGAGATTACATGAGTTCAATACGAACTACCATAGGTATTTACATGAGATATATGAAAATGATTTGTACATGATATATAGATACATGATTTGGAAATTATATGTACATGGAAGTTTGATTATTGTTGAGCTTATACATGTTTCTGGATATTTATATGAATTACATGACTAACATAGTTGATGAAGATATGTGCCTAGGCTTTTAGCCAAATTGAGTTTGGATATGCTTTGTATGCTTACCTTAAATATGACAAAATGGTAAGTTAAATTCTATGTTATACATACTTACTAAGCTTGAATGCTTACTTTGTGTTATTTTTCGTGTTTTATAGTGATTCAGAAGCTCGTTCAAGTTGGAAGCTTGTCGGAGCTATATCACACTATCTATCAGCTCTTTTGGTACACTTAGTTGTTTAATTTCAGTTATAATGGCATGTATAGGTTATTTTGGCTAATGTTGGCTTATGTGTGATGTTGTGGTTTTGGCCATATGTTTTTGGCTTGTACTTAGGTACATTTTGCTATGTATATATAAATGGCCTTATCATGTTTAATGTGTGGTTTGGTGTAGGTAATATGTGAATTGAATTATGTTTGATGGATGAAAATTTAAATGGTAGTTTATAATGTATTTGGATATGTATTATAATTTAGAGAGAGTTAGTGCTTATTGTGGAAAGCACATGTAACAGCCCATTTTTGAGTCGAATCAGAACAGGGGTTTCGAGACCACAAATCCAAAGTAAAATATTTATTTTATTATTTTATTAAGATTTACAATATAATAGAATGTTCATGTGAAAATTTCATAAAGAAATTTTACTGTTTGATTGATTAATTAGGTAAAAAGGACTAAATCGCGTAAAGCGTAAAAGTTGAGATCTATTAGTTAAATGCACTAAATCACTATGAAATTGATGAGTGGAAGTCCTATTGTTGTAATTATACCATTTAAGTAATATTTGACATTTATGAGAGTTGGTATTATTGAAATTTGTTTTAAATTAAAAGGTTATAATAGTAAATAGGTGTATATTAATAAAATTAAACACAATAAAAGATGGTTATCATCTTTTCTCTTTAACCACCATTGAATATCTAGGTGAAAAACACCATGGATGAGACTTGAAGGTTTTAGCTACCTTTAAAGCTCAATTGGTGAGTAAATTTTGCTCGGTTTTTAATGATTTCTATATTTTTTATGATCGTTGCTTTGTATTCTAGCTAGCTTGTACCTTAGATTTTGAAATTGTTAAAGATTTAACATGTTGCCATTGTTGAATGTTTTAGTAATTTGATGGATGATGATGGATTTTGAATAGTTATTATTAGTTAAATTAGTTTTGTAAAGTGATTTTTGACAAAAATGTCAAAAAGGGATTAAAATGAGAAATAGTAAAATTATGTGGGTAAAAGTGTGAATAAAATGAAAATATGGGCTGCTAGTAATATGGGTATTATTCGGCTAAGCATGGGTTGTACTAAATTGCATGAATTTGCAATTTTATGTGATAAGGACTAAATTGTAAAAGTGTGAAAAATTAGGGGTAAAAATGTAAATTTTCCAAATTATGAATTATGTACTAAATTGAATAGTTTGAAATGTTAATATACTGAATTTGATATTATATAGATCAAGATAAACAAATATCGAAACTAGATCGGGGAAAGAAAAAATAGACGAGTAGACGACTATTTATCCGAGCTATACGAGGTAAGTTCGTATAATTAAAATTGAGTATTTAAATGCTTGTATTTAATTGAATTGAATGTATAGGAATTTGGAAATTGAGTATTGATTACTAAATGCTGAATGATGGAATTGAATAATACCGAGCCCCGTTTGAACTTTAGAAAAATCGTAGGATACAAGTGACATGTCACTAGGGTTACTGTTTTGGTTGAGATCCTCCATTTGTTGCAGACTCACCACAGCTCGTATGAGCTTACCGATACATCAGCTCCTATGAGCTTACCATTTCAGCTCGTTCATGGCTCAAAAGAGCGAAAATGATAATGAATTGACGGATTACCGATAAATACACTTAGTGTGTATCACTCGAGTATCCCTCGATATTTTATTAGGTTTAACAGGCATTATACTGGTACGGATTATATGATAAAGTACGGAAATGATATATGATTTATATGAATTGTACATGTATATGAGTTTGATTGCTAAAGGAATTCCTTACGGTTGATTTATTGGTTATATGCAAATTCGAGTTACTAACCTAAGAATTTATCTATGTGATAGGCAATTGAACTATTTGAGTTGGATTTAATTGAGTTTAATTGCTTGTATTATGATTTACGGTAAGTTTAATTCCATATTATACAGGCCCACTAAGCTATAAAGCTTACTCTATTTCCTTTCCATGTTTTATAGATTTTTAAAGCTCGCTCGATTTTAGACAATGTTGGAGATATGCAACACACTATCCAGTCGACTTTTCGGTATTTTTGGAACTCAAGGAAAATGTGTAAATATGGCATGTATAGGCTAGTTAATAGGATGATGTTTTGGTTACTTTTAGTTATAAAGTTCATAAGTGTTTTGAATATAAATATCGAGCCATGAGATGTGGCTTAATTTGATATTATGTTTGATGGCATAAAAGTGTTCAAGTATGATATGTTTTGGCAAGCTTGTTGATGAAAGACTTGATGCATATGTTCATATTGATATGAGATGAGTAAGTGAATTGAAAATGCTTGAATGATAGTTGATATTTGAATGGTTATAAGGTTGATCTATTGGATAGGTTATATATGAACAATTGCTTATGATTCATATTGGTTTGGTATGTATTTCAATGTACAAATAGTATTGATTTGGGCATATGAATGTGTAATTTTGAAATGGCATATATTGTGTATTGAAAATGGTATTTTGGCTATTTATTTGAATGAGATTTTGGTATCATTTGATTGATTATAAGTACTTGTGCTTTGGGTAAGGAAAGTGGCTTAAATCAAGCCTAATTTCGCCCTATACGGTTGAGCATCGGGCGTGTAACTCGACCGTATGTTCGTTATAGCTTAATTAATTAAGTCAGTGAGTTACACGGCCTAGACATACGGGCGTGTTTACTGGCCGTGGGTGGCATACAGGCGTGTGGTCGACCGTGTGACCTAAGTCAGTATGTATGCCCTATTTCCATACAGCTTGGACACGGGCGTGTCTGGTGGCCGTGTGAGGCATACAGGGGTGTGACCCTTGAATTCTTGAAAATTTTATATGTTTTCTAAAGTTTGCAAATGTTATCGGTTTAGTCCTAAACCAATTCTAAGCATGTTTTAAGGTCTCGTAGACCTTCATAAGGGACATTGTGACTATGAATGTGTGTTATTTGATTATGAATAATTTTTATTTGTTAAAGATTAAGTTTTGATCGGTAATACCCCGTAGTCCTAGTCCGGCAATAGATACGGGTTAGGGGTGTTACATTTTATTGGTATAATGAGTTTAGCTTTTGAATGGTTTGTATTGGTGCTTTTAGTGCACAAATTACAAGTGACTTATATGACCATTTGATGCTAGAGATCAAGTACATAAATGGTACTAAATAGTATGTTTTGATTAATGATGTAAATGGTAAGTTTAGGTACAAATATGCATATGAGTTATTTAACTAATTGGATATTTTGAATGTTTAGATTTACATGTTATAAATTGTCATTTGAGGTGCCTAAGGGCATATCGGTTGTATGTGATGATTATACTTGTTTAAGGCTTGATTTTGGCTTGTTTTGGATGCCTAATTATGACTTGTGTATATGCAAAATGATGAGTGTAGGTGGATGCCAAATTGGGTGAGCAATGTGGATTGTAAAATGGCCTATTTTCATCCACAAGGGCAGAGACACGAGTGTTTGTCTCAGCTGTGTGTGACACACGGCCTGTCCCTTGTATCTTTTAAAGAGCGCAAGTCAGTATGCTCACATGGCCTAGCACACTGGTGTGTGGCTTGGCTGTGTGGCACAAGTTAATGAGTTACACGAGCACGGGCACGGGCTGGGACACAGCCGTTTGTCCATATTTCGAATGCCCACATAGCCTAAGACACGTGTATGTCTCTTGGCTGTGTGAGTCACACGGCCTGGCCACACGGTCGTGTGACTCTTGCAGTTTTGAAAACTTTATAAGTTTTTGAAATATTTTTTGAGTTTCCAATTTAGTCCTGATTTGTTTCTAAAGTGTATTTTGGGCCTCGAGGGCTCGTTTTAGGAACAATATGCATTATTATGATTGGTTTCTAACATGAGTACTATATGTTATGAAATGTTTGAAATTTTCTATTAGTTTAAATTGTAAACTTCGAAAATACTCTATAACCCTGTTTCGGCGACAGATTTGAGTTAGGGGTGTTACATTTACAAACAACTTTTAGCCTTTGCTTATTTTCTTAGACATGCTATTTCTAACTGGGGGAGTATATTTATCTTCAGTTGGGGCGTATTTATCACTAACATCAGCTACATCAGGCGAAAAAAGGTTGTTTCAGCAACTGGAAGTAAAGTAACAGACGACAACTTAGTCGTTGTAGCATTAAAGCCTTTCTTAAATTGTTTCTTTCTAGGAACAATAACCCAAGCCCCTCCATCACTATGCTCTAAAGGGGCAGGGCTATTGAGCATAATAGTTGAGGGAAGGACCACTTTAGCATTTGTAAAAAGGTAAAAAGTTCTGCATGGGGAAGGACGTAACACCATTTGAAGTACTATTAGGAAAAGATGATTCACCCAGCGGCGGAGCCAAAAGGGGTTGGCAGGGGCCAGACCCTCTAAAATGGAAAATTTTCTATTTAGGCCCTTTATAATTTATCAAATTTTAAATTAGTAAGGGTAAAATTATACTTTGACCTCCCAAAAATAATCAAAAATTGATTTAATCCTTAAAAAATTATAAAGATATAGACTATTGAAGTGGTGAACTTGCTTTTTTACTATCGTAAAAATATACAATTTAATTCTCCCCCCCAATTTTTTTTTTTTTTTGCTCTACCACTAGATTCACCATCAACTCTTTTAGGGTTGTTTTCACTAAGAATAATAATATTGACCTTAGGACACTTATCCTTTAGATGAATAATAACCCCACAAGAAAACAAAATAAATCTAAACCTTTATAATGTTGGAATTGTTTACAACCATCAATAATTAATAATTGTTTTAATGAGTTCTCAGCATTAACTTGAACGCAAACGTGCATATATTTACCCTTCGATTCAGAACTAGTAGCATTATCACCTTGTTTGTAAAAAAAAAAAAAAGCATTATCGCCTTGAATGGGAGTTCTTAGACTCTTCTCAATTCTTTAGAGGATGCTCGGGTCATAGTTTTCAAGAGGTAGTTCGGGTAAACAAATCTAAACAACTATCGAATTGAATAAAGCTTCTGAAGCTTTAAAATTAAGATGCAATCTTCCCATAGTGATGAGATATCCATTCACAAACCATGAACCTTCTTTTAAAACCTTATCAAAATCATCGAAACAACTAAATTTGACAACAAAAAGGCCCGATTCTAAATCAATAAGTTGGAGTTCTCTGGAAGGGTTCCACAAATTATTTAACTTAAAGAGAATATATTTATATCCAAAAGTTTTTCCAAAAACCTTTGTAACGCCCCAATTTTCCTAATTTTAGCTTTTGTGATTTGTTGTGCATGAGAGTTTCTGGAATTGTTTTGTGATAATTTTGGCACAATTAATTAACTGTTTAAGTGGTTATGTGCCTTGGGAAGTGTGGGGAGGTCTCAAGTTCAAGCCTTAGTTTGGGCTAAATTTTGGGTTTTTGTTTAAAGAAGCCTGGCTTTTGGTGTTTAGGCTTGTAAGCCAAAGTTGGTTAAGATATGACAGAATGGGCCTGCTGGTCTGGTGGCTAAGTGGTATGGTTATGAGTGAGAGGTCTCATGTTCGAATCTCCGTTGTGGCAAGAGTATTATTTTTGTTGCAAATTTCGGCTAGTGTTTGAAATGGTTTAGAATACTGTAGTAGTGGTTATCAGAATATTTTCTGATTAGTTCCTTTTTGAAAAAAACTATTCTTTTTTTCCCTAACCTCCATTGCTGCCGTTTTCCCAAAAATTCCCTTTCCCACTACCGAAATTTTTACCATTCTTTGTTGCCGTCCCATTCATTTTCCCTTTTTGTCTTTATTTCCTTCTTCATTTCGGTAGCAACGATTGTTCTATGCTTTCGGTAAGCTTCATTTTATTTTATTTTTTTGCTTTTGGATGAGGTATTAAGAAGGGTTTTGTTGCTGATTAGGAGGAGATCTGAAGGTTAGAAATTAGCAATTTGACGTTTGAGTCGTCGTTGTACTCGATTTTGGGGGTAGTAAGTCGATATTGTGATTTTGGGATTTAGTTTTAAGACTCGATTTTGGGTGTTCTAAAGGGATAAATACTCTAATTTTAGGTTCTGGAGTGCTCGGAATAGCGTTAGCGTCGAAAAGAAATCAGGTGTGTACCATTATCGCTCTGAAATTGTGTTTCGATAAAAGCCGAAAATGAAGCTGTCGACATCACACGAGCTTGTGGACTACCAGTGTGGAGGCCCTGCACGAGACACGGACTTGTGGTTGACAAAGTAGGCCGTGTGCATGCCACACGGGCGTGATGGACATGGGTGTGTGAGGCTGGCTAGGCTGTGTGCGAGGCAATAGACCGTTTGGGCCCACACGGGTGAACTACACGGGTATGTGGGGATTTGGGCTAGGCCCTGTGATCCACACGGAAAGGCCAATTTGGGCCGTATGGACCACACGGGCAGGCCACATGGGCGTGTGAGCCTATAAATTTGAACGGTTCTGAAAGGCTGCACGGGTCGTCTTAGTCGACTGTGACCGGTATAAAGGGTCTATGAGCGTTACTTAGACCTTGTTCTGTGACATGATAAACTGTAAGTATGAGATAGCATGTTATTGATAGCATGTGGTAATACTGTTTTGATATGAACTGTTGACTGTACGAAAGCATGCCATGACATTATTTATGTTGCATTGCATTGGGTTGGGCTTAATTGTGGAGAGAAGGAAGACTAAAAGGCTTTTAGTTGTTTGACTGGCAGCTCTGCTGCTTATTTATGATATGTGTTGTTTTACGGTACCTCGAGGTGTGTAAGGTTGGATGGGTCAATTTTATCCCCATACTTGGTGTGTAGGGCTGGGTGGGTCGATTTTATCCCCACGTGGTGTGTAGGGTGGTCGGAGATGGTGTGCAGGGTTGGTGGGCATATACTGTACTAATTGATGTGCATACTTATCTGTATGGGCTAAGGCCCGAATGTATCTGATTTTGCTCTGAGTGGGCCAAGGCCTACATCACAACTGTTAAGGGCTCAGGCCCGAATTATGACTGTTTCTGTTATATGCATGTATGCTTGCTTTACTGTGCGGATGTACACACTGAGTTTGCAAAAACTCGCCATTTTATTATATTTATTTGCAACCCAAACGGTAAATGGATTGGTGCTGTGGAGGGCTCGAGGGTGACCACTGATGGACATTTTACTGGACTTCCTACTTTTATTACGGGTTATTAATTATTTTATTATTTTATCATTATTTAGGGAGTTTTATGTATTGTGGACCATTGAACTGTTTTGTTTTATACTTAGAGTTTTCAAATTGTTTTATTGTTATTATTGATTTTTATTAAATGACGACACTCCAAACACATTTTAAAACTTAATTTAAGATTTTTGTATAATGAATGATTTCAAAGCTTCTATGATAAAGAGAAGATAATAACTTGAACAAGTTTTAACATTTGAAACGGTTTTCTGAAAATCACTCTCATGTGACGCCACCAGATTCGGCCATAACATCTAGGCTGGGTTTGGAGTGTTACAACCTTAATGATAAGCAAGCTTCAAAGTTTGCAAAATTAGCATCGACATACCACTCTCATTGGAGAACTTTCAGGTGAGAACTTTGTTAATACTCTTGAGGAGCTCATCCTTTTCTTCCAAGGAGAGCTTGTTTGATTCCTCCACAGTAGAAGGTTCAAGTCAGCTAAGGTTTCCGGCAACCATTCTATTCTTTAAATTAAATAGTTTTGGTGTGAGATATAACATTTTGAATAAATTATACCTAATTTTTAATATAGTTGTAATTACAATTTGATGGAGGGGATGACGATAACAAGATTCGAACTTGATTATTTGGGAGCCAATAAAGAGTTTAACCACTACTTTTATATAAAAATAATTAGTTGCGATTGAAGAGTAATTTATAAAAATTAGTTGTGATTGTGTAGTAAACAATTTTTTTTGTTGAAGATAAAATGATAAAAAGTAGACTTATCTTATAATTTGGCTATTGAATTATATCAATTTTCTCACATTGATAACTTTTTTTTTTAAGATACTTAAACTATTTGTTTGTTATTGATTTTGGTTAAAAAATTAATGGTGCTAAAATAAAAAAGAAGTGGTACATCCAACTAATGAAATGTGTTTCGTGACACTCTTTTACACATATCAATTGATTATGTGATATCCTTTAAAATATATAAAAAAAGATATATATTAAATATATACACAATTAAAAAATATACAGAATTCATTAAATTTAAAATTTCATATTTTTATAATATATAAATTATATTTATTTAAAATATAAGAAAATTAAATTAACATATTTAAAAATCTATAAAATAAAAATTTCTAAAATATGTGTATAAATTTTAAAAGAATTCTAAAAAAATATAAATATTATATTTAAGACTTTGAAAAATTATTGAAAAAGAAAAAAAATTCAAAAATAATTATATTTTTGGTAATAAAAATATATAAATTATAAAAAAATTTAAAAATTAAAAATATATTTTCAAAAAATGAAAATATTTAAAAATATATTTAATTTCTAAAAAATATTTAAATTGAAAAAAAATAAAAAACAATTAAAAGTTCACCGATCAAAGCTCATTAATGTTAGTCAAATAAAAAATTGTTGGTTAAACTGGTCAACAACGGTCAATGCATAGTCAAGGTTCACATTAATAATTGATGGTCACGTCGTTGATGATATGAAAAAAGACATATAAGTGGATCATTCTTCTTGATCGCTGTCTCACTTTTATTTTAAAACACTGTTAATTGCTTGGACTAAAATCTATAATGAAGAAATAGTTTAGGTACCAAAATAGAGGAAAATATTGGAGTACCAAATGAAAAAAACATGTATATTTTCAAGGCCAAGTTGTAATCCAAGCCATCAAATTTATAAGTTATGTGTCCATATTATTAAAATCCATATTAAATTTACTAAAATTATTAAACCATATTTGAAGAGGATTAGTTTAATACTCAATCCAATTAAAATCCAACTATCTTTTTAAGATTTCTAACTAACTTTTCTAAGCGAAAAATAAAATATGATATTAAAAAAAAATAGAGAATGTCAGTTTTACTTGAGGCAAATAAAGAGAAAAAAAGAATTGCTGAAAAATAATAAAAATTAAAAAAAATTGTTAATCAAATTTAAGAGGAATAGTAAAGATTCAATTATAAGGATTAAAGTAAGTAAAACTTTTTTTTAAAGAAATTATTTTAATATATTGTGAGAATGTGGATGAAAATTATTGATAGAATACTTATAAAAATTTCTAAGATTTTTCTTGATTAATTGGGAATAACTCTAGTTTTGTTCTATCATTGGTTTTGAGAAAATAAACATAGTTGAGTGAATTTAATAGCTAGTAAATGAATGGTTTTAAAATTTGTGTAAATATATAAGAATTTGTAAGTAATTGTTTTTGGTTACTAGCATTTTTATCAAGAGTATTTTTAGGAAATATCGTTCTTTGCAAGAGTACCCATTGCGAAGAACTATTTTTGGGAATAACACTATGTTGGGAACGTTGGGGAGTTAACCTTGGAAGGTTGGTCGGATTCTTAGGTTGCTTGTAACACCCCTTACTCGTATCCTACGCCGGAACAAGGTATGAAGCATTATTTTATTAAAACACATGCAAGCACTCATTTCTGATTCATAAAAGTTTGTTCCAAATTAAAACTTTTCAAACATTGTCTTACGACCCTTAATATGGACCTACGAGGCCCAAAACATAGTTTGGAAACAATCCAAGACCATTTCGAGTACTTAGGAAAATTTCAACAAAAACTACTAATAACAAGGCACATGCCCGTGTGGAAGAGCGACACGCCCATGTGACCGTTAGACATGGCCGTGTTGATAGCCCATGTAGTTCACACGGCCTGAACCATCGAAGGACACGCCCGTGCTCCTCGCCCTTGCAGATTTAATTTCCAACATCAACCTACAGGGGTTTTCACACGGCCTGGCTCACGCCCGTGTGCCCAGCCCGTGTATTTCACACAGCCATGACACGCTCGTGTGCAAAAACCTGGACATTTTGTTTTTGACATTATCATTCACACGACCTTGGCATACGCCCATGTGCTGGTCGTGTCTTCTACACGGTCGAGACACACGGCTGTGTCTCATGCCCATGGGAGAACCTGATGGCATTTAATGCTATCCATGCAAGGTGCAGGGGACACACGGTCGAGCCACACGCCCGTGTGCGGCCCGTGTGTCTCACACGGCCTAGACACACGCCCGTGTGTCTACCCCTATGGGCAATATAGGGCTATTTACCAAGCCTTTAGCCACCCTGAAACACATACAAATAAAACCCCAATTTCAACCATCATAACATAGCACCAATACTGATCTAAATGCCTCTAAATAGGTATTCATACATCAACCAACTCATGTCCAAAAAGTATGCATAAACCACTAAGCAACTTTGCACAATTTCCATGTGAATTAATCTCATTTCATTAAACAACTTGAATAATCTTAGGCCAATTCCAAAGGCCATTTACAAAATGAACTCAATAACATAAATGGCCAACACAATTGGCTCACTAATAGATCTTACACCAAAATGACTATCTAACCTATACATGCCATTACTCAAATACAAAATGCAACTATACCGAAATCTTCGATTGATAGTGTGAACGATGCCTCCAATGTCTATGGATACTTGGGCAACACTATAAAGAAAAGAGGAACGCAAAGGGGTAAGCATAACGCTTAGTAAGTCTTTATGCAAATATTTAATACCATAGTCATGCATTAAAGAATTAACTATTGCATCAACCATACCAATACCTCCTACCATAACTTCACTTACTCTCCCACAGTTTATCAAACGTTCTCACATACATTTTTACGCACAAGGCTCATATTGCTTATTACATACAATCCCTACACTTATCCATAATCACAACACACATAGAGTTTCATTCAAGAAATTTTGCACAACAAACTTGTCTATACATGATAGGTTCGTAAATGGTCATCCGTAATGACATTAGCAATACTATGATAACACCGCCCTTAGCCCATCATCATTAATAAAATTACAGTGGTATCGCACTTAGCCCATCTTAAATAAATCAAAATACGGTGGTATCGCACTTAGCCCATCGATAATAATTGTCAACCGAGCAATTTGTTCTTAATTCGCTAATCTCAACAACTCCCCGGTGGTGCGCACATAGCCCACCTTTATTCATGATTTATGGAAATTTAATCGTACTCACAATTTTTCACAACTTCGTTACATGACCATAACGTTTAACCACACATCATATAAAATATTCATAAGCAAAAATATTAATAAAAGAGGTATCGTTTACATATAAACTTACCTCGGTATACAAAATACGGGAAATGTGGAATTTACTCCGAAGCTTTTCCCTTGCTTCGATCAAGGTTGACTTCACGCTCTCCTTGATCTATATGAATATAAATTCATCCATTTAATCACTAAATTAATTAAAACAATCCAAAATTCACATTTTAGCAAAATGACCAGTTTGCCCCTAACCTCTTGGCAAAATAACCGTTTTGCCCCTAAGCTCGAAAATTAATTTTTATCGAATTTCCTCATTAACTAAGCCAAAACAACTCTTTTTATCCTCAATACTACCCCAATTTCTCACTATTTCACATAATTTCTCCCTATTTTAAAACTTCTACAACTAAGTCCAATTTGAGTGTTTTCATGCAACCTCTTACACAAAAGTGGTTCAATGGACAACCTACATTTATTTTCCTTCCCAAAATTTCCAGAAAACATCAATTATTCAATAATGGCAAAGCTCTCAACTTTCAACCATTTTGCACAATATACCCCTCAAAATGTAGCTCATGCTACAAGGGTCCTAAATATGCAAAAATATTCAAGAAAAGCCTTAAAAATCACTTACTTGTGAGTGTACAAAGTGGCTGAAATTTTAAACTTCTAAAACCCTCAAAGATGGCTAAGAAAATCGGCTAAGGTGGAGAAGAAATGAAGAAGAAATGATAGCTAGGCAATTAGGCTATTATTTTATCCATTAGTCACCTATAACCACCTACCCTTGACTTTTCCATGCCTATTCCTCTCTATATGGCCAACCGTCATGGGTTTTAAGGGCCTAATTTCCATTTAAAACCCCCAAAATTTTATTTTCCAGCTATTTAACACCTTTGACTATTAAAATACAACTTTTGGCCTTTTTGCAATTTAGTCTTTTTTCGCTATTAAACCCTCATTCGCGTAAATTAATTTACCAAAAATTTCATGCATACTTATAACACTACCATAAAACAAAAATTAACACAAAAATAATTTTCTCAAACCTCGAGAAGTGATTTCAAAATCACTATTCCAACTAGCCCCTAAATCGGGCTGTTACGTTGCTCTACTTTTGGGATGTCTTGGAGAGCATCATTTAGAAGTTCAGATACTAAAACTGTTAATAAGTTAACTTCCTAACCTTTCTTTAGAATATAAGTGTTTCCTTATTATTTCTTTACTGAGCAAACGATGGGTTTGCATTTAAAACATTTCCTGCCAAAATATTTTATGTGGGTTTAACTTTCATGTAATCTTTACTATACCCACTATCTATACAACTTACCTCCCATTATCTATGTTCAAGTAACATTTCCTATTTCCATTATCCACCTTTTTAGCACATCTATTCCCACTTTCTTATTATAATTGTTCTTTAACAACTTTCTTTCTAAGGCCTATAAATAGAGACGAAAAGACTTCATTTTGGGGTTTTTTAATCTTTTGGGCAAAATTAAGCAATCTAAAATTCTCTTTGCAACTTTCTCTCAACAATGGTAACAACCACCGTTGTTTTTGTTTAGGTTTTATTTATGTATTTCAAAGAATTACACAATTTCACTTCTTTAAAGAAATCTTTAAAGATGATATTTATGTAGCATTATTTTACATTGGGCCTATAAAATCCAAAACAAAAGAATGGGCATGTGCGCACGAGAGATGAGCCTGAAAGCTCAATTTAGTTCAAACAGGCTGCTTCTCCCTACGTATAATTCTAGGCCCAAGTTCAGTTTTGCTTTTTCCATTTGTTTCCTTTTATTTTATTTTACTAATTAGTCAAATAAAGCTCTTTGATTTTCTACCAGAATCAAATTTTCTAACATTATTAACCTTCAGTTTTACAATAACCTTGAGGATATTATTGATCAAAATGTTTTTCTCGATATCCTAGCTTTTGTAGACGTTGCTGCCAACTTTCCCGCCAACCACCCTTTGACCAATCTCACGCATGTTCTCTTTACCGTTGCCTCTGTCTTGTTGATTCCTATTTTTTCATATGCTAATCCTATTCCTTGATATCTTAAGACCGAATATTTTGATCATAACAATTTCAAGTGCTAGCAAGAACCCATTTTCTCTTTCCTTGACATGCATGAGTGGTTTTTGCTTTGACAGAGAAACCATTATTTGGTTCCTCGAATAAGTAGATTGAACTATGGGTGTATGCGAACAAGGTATGTAGACATATAATCATTTCCATGCTTCCAACAAGGTATGTAGACATATAATCATTTCCATGCTTTCAAATGAAATTTTTGATGTTCATTGTTTGTATAAGGAAGCGAAAGAGATATAGGATAACATGATTCTCAAGTGCACTGTTGAGGATGCTAACAAGCAATTTTTTTATAAGAAAATACTAATGGTGGGAGATGTATGATTACAAAAACATAAAGATGAAAATCAATGAGTATAAAAAGCTTTTGGAAGATTTGAAAACTGAGAACATCATATTTTCGGAAGAGTTCGTGGCCGGTTTATTGACTGAAAAGTTGTCACCTTCATAGAATGACTACAAACAATAACTCAAACACAAATACTAAAAAATTTCTTTAAAGGACTTTATCATGCACATGATTATTGAGGACACCAACTGTAAAGAAGAAACAATTGCCAAGAGAAAAGAGATTAGTATACTTTCCAGCCTAATTTATGGTAAGTCGAAGAGAGGTATGGCTAAATAACATAGTTATAAACCTCAAATTCAACACCATACCCTCAAGATCAAAAGAAACTATTTTGTTTGTGGGAAATCAAGTTATCATGCACTTTAATGTAGACTCTAAAAGGGGAGAAATGGTAATCCTGCTTGGCTAAATGTCAATCTGGTTGAAATAAATGATATTATTGCGCCTTGTACCAAATGTAAAAGAATGAGTGATAGAATCTAGTACAACAAGGCATATTTGTGACAATCAAAATGCATTTTCCTCCTATTCCTAAGTGGAGAAAGGGGAAGAAACAATCTATCTTGGGGACTCACGAACTACTAAAGTGTTTGAGAAAGGCAATATCATGTTAAAACTTACTTTTGGAAAAATCCTTACCTTGAAAGATGTACTATATGTTTCTAGAGATTCAACCTAGTTTCAATTAGATTATTGGGGAAAGTTGGTGTAAAAGTTTAGTTTGGATCTGAAAAGGTCATAATGACCAAGAGTAATGTGTGTATGAGTAAGGGGTATTAAAATGATGGTTTATTTTTACTCAATGTTTATAAAACAATAAATGGTGGTGTTAATTCTTCTTCTTACTTGATTGATTCATATTATTTATGGTATGCTAGATTAGGACATGTGTATAATAATAACGTTTGCATGAAAGGAATATGAAGTATGTGCTGAGTCAAAGCATACTAAGAAAACTTGTTCACCAGTTGCTAGGGAAACAAAATTATTAAGATTAATTCACATAGACTTAAAGGCTTGAAACAAACCATGAAAAGAGGGGGTAAAAGATATTATGTGACTTTCATTGATTAGTTTTCAAAATATACTAGAATATAATTATTCAAAAGTAAAGATAAAGCCTTTGATAAATTTCTTAAGTATAAAGTTGAAGTAGACAATCAATTAAATAGAAAGATTATAAGAGTTATATAAGATAGATGAGGTGAATATGTTTTTTTTTCAGTGACTTTAGTGAAAAAAGAAGGTATAATAGATAAAATGGCTCCTTATTCATCAGAATCAAACAAGTTAGGAGAAAAGGGAAATAAGATACTAAAAGAAATAATGAATTATATGCTTGTGAGTTTTAATAATCCTAAGAACTCATATGGGGAAAGCTATTTTATTTGACTATTATATACAAAATTGTATACCTCACAAGATAACTGGCAAAACTTTTTATTAACTATGGAAAAGTTATCCTCTTAACTTTAAATACTTGGAAGTGTAAGGGTGTTTTGTTAAAGTCATATTGCTTGACTAAGAAAAGGAAGATAGGTTCTAAAACTTCTAATTCCATATTCATTGGTTATCTAAACATAATGTTGCATATAGATTTCTAGTTGTAAATAGCGATGTGCTTAAGCATAATACTATTCTTGCCAAAAAAAACTGTTGAATTCTTTGAGTATGTTTTTCCTTTAAAGATTGATAATAATTCTAATAGACTTATTATACAAAATGACTTTGGATGTAAGGATTTGAGAAGGTCTAGAAGACCTAGAATTGAAAAATCTTTTGGAAATGATTTTTACACCTACTTTGTGAAAAATGATCCACTAACTTATTTTGAAGAAACTTATTCTTCCAATGCTCTTTTTTGGAAAGAGACAATTAAAATTGAGCTTGATTAAATTTTACAAAGTTAAACCTAGGAATTGATTGATTTACCACCTAGAGCAAAAAGTATTGGTTGCACGTGGATTTTTAAAAAAGAAATAGAAATATGATGCTTTTATTGAAAAATATGAAGCTGGACTAGTTGCACAAGGTTTTTCACAAAAAAAAAAAAGGCTATTTTGATATTTATGCTTCAATAACAAGGATTTCTTCAATTAGTATTTTAATGGCCTTAGCTTATATATATAATTTTTTTATACTCTAAATAGATATTAAAACAATGTTTTTAAATAGATAATTAGAAGAAAAAATTTGCATGGAACAACCTAAAGGGTGTGTTGTTTTAGGTCAAGAATCTAAGGTTTTTAAACTTCTTAAATCCTTATATGGTTTAAAACAAGATCCTAAGTAGTGACATGAGAAATTCGATTAAACTCTAGTAAATGATGGATTTTCCTCTATAGAAGTGGATAACATACAAAACTTGTTAATAGCAATTTATGATTTTATGTTTATATATTGATGATATATTGATTTTCAGTACTAATCATGTGTTAGTCTTCAAGACAAAGAGAAATCTTGCTTCCAAATTTGGCATGAAAGATATGGGGGAAGAAAATATTATATTGGGTGTAAAAATCATCAGGAATGTGGTAACTTGATGCTATCACAAGAGCATTATGTTGAGAAATTTCTAAAAAAGTTTGGATACTTTGATGTCAAACTAGTGAGATGCTATAACTCAATTGAAGAAAAACAAATGTGAGTCCATTAGTTAGTAAGAGTATGCATAAATTATTAAGAGTCTGATGCATTTAATGAATTTCACATGACTATATATAACAAATGCTATATGCTGATCAAGTAGATACACACATAACCCAAGTCATAAACATTAGGTTATTATAGTCAAACTTACGAAACATTTAAAGGTGACCATCAATTATGGTATTTCAGCCGATTTCCCATTATATTACAAGTATACAATGATGCTAATTGGATCTTAGATTCAAATAAGACAAAATCCACTAGTGATTAGATATTTACCATTAGTGGTGGCATTATATCATTGAGATAAGCTAAACAAACTATTATAACAAAATCTACTATAGGGTCAGAGTTTATTGCTCTTGAGTTGAATGGTAATAAGGTTAAGTGATTGAAAATTTTTTTAGCAAATATTCCTTTGGGCATGAAGCAAATAGCTTCAATGTCTATGCATTATGATTGTCAATTGACAATAGCCATTGTAAAGAATAAAACTTTCAATGGAAAAAATATACATATTTGTCTAAAACATGATGTGATTAAGCTATCGCAAAACAATGGAGTAATATCAATTTTTTATGTGGAGCCAGAGTTGAATTTGGACAATCCTTTGACTAAACCCCTAGGAAGAAACTAGTAAATGAAACATCAAGGGGAATAAGACTACTGACAAAGGATGAGGTCAGCAATGATGGAAAACCAACCTATGTGATTGAAGATCCCATGAATTAGGTTTATATGGGTAAGAATGAAGTCATTAGTTGACCTATTAAGCACTATAAGATTATGTCTCTCTTATGGTGTAATTTGTGCTAAAATAAAAACTATATAGATGGTAAAGATGAGAAAAAAACTCTTAATCAAATTCATATCCTTTATAGGAGGTCTACTGATACACTTGATGGACTGACCTATATAAGTGTGAAGTGAGATTGCTTTTATGAGATTTTTGGAAGCATCTAGAGCACTTGTGAAAACTAGGCATGCTTATGGCCTATTAGTACACAATCACGTTGAAAAATGAATCATAGATATAATATGATTGTAACCCCCTAAACTCGACTTAGACGTTATAGCTGAGTCTCGAAGATCACATTGGCCATGTTGATGGCTTGGAAAACCATTTAACTATTTTCTCTCAATAATCGTCCTTATTTTTAAAATGTCATCTAGATTTGCTTTAAGAAAGGCCAAATATTGACTATAAATTTTCTTTTGAAATAATTTGTCGAAAACGTCTATCTTTAGAAAAACCCAAGAATTGATAGTTTTAAAAAAAATCATTTTTCAGTTAAAACATCACAACAGACAATTTATATATTTAAACCTTGTTCGTCATTTTGAAAATGTAGATTTAATATAACTTGTAAACCATTAGTCTCGTGAGCAAGTAGTGTTGAGTTTTGAAAATATAGTATTGAGTTTGAAAATACTATCATTGAGTTGGATTATCCTTATTGTGAAAATTCCATCATTTAATTATTATTTCATAAAACCTCTTAAGTATTATTTTAAAGCGTGCGTCATGCAGAACCATCTAAAAACCAGAATAAATCCAAAGTCCAAAAGAAAGTCTCAAACCAAAATCCACAGAAATAATAACACACCCAAAGTATATCAAATACCAAATAAGTTTTCTGAAAACGACCGAAAGCACGTTTGCAAGCCGAACCCATCCTAACCTCGATCATTATCTAAAATATTAGAACTAAAAGGGGTGAGCTTAAAAAGCAGTGTGGGTTACAAATCGTAATAACAAAATTTTAGCACATAACAATATTAGTTTAAGCAGATCATAAACATAAAATATTCAATCATAGAATCATATTTATCAGAATGCATAGTGACGATGTCAATGTAACACCTTTTCAGAAATCAGTGTTGATTTTCAGAAAAACAGATCCTTCCCATCTCCTCTATATACCATAATGAGTTCCCCAGAACTCGTCCTTCCAATAACATACCAAAAGTTTGGACAAGCCACCAAATAATGCAGTCGAGCTGCCAGAAACAGAATATTGTGATCAAGCCACTAGATAATGTAGATATACTGCTAGATATAGGATATTGTGATCAAGCCAGTAGATAGTTTAGATATACTGTCAGATACTTCCTCCGTACACATTTTCCCAACCCTATGCATGTGATATGACATACCAAATAGATTTTATAGTAGGCATGCTTTACATGCGAATCAGATATTCAAAATAAGAACACTTAATTTAATATCACGTTTCTTGTACATACATATTCAAATCACCATATATCACATATCATGAGTATAAAGAAATCACATATTAATATTTTTTAATAAAAGTCACACAATCACATATTTCATCATAGATCTGAAGTTTTAGAACACTTAATTGAAATCCTTCTTTAATGGATTTTACTAATCGAAACGAATAATTTATGTAATCGCCCAATAACACTTTTCAAAGACTTATTTAAACAATAAGTAAATATTTCTCAAATATATGTATTTTATTTCAATTAAATAATATTAATTATTTTATCAAATAAATCCCTACGCCTTTGCAAATTTGATCCCAAGGATTTTGATTCCAACTTCTTACGAAGGAGTTCAATTCTCAAGCCTAAAAATTCACACGTATTAGAACCAATTATTTTAATAAATAACTTTCAATCATTTGGTTTAGTAAGATACTTACACAATCATTCGTTTAATTGCACACTTCTACAATTAGTGGGGTACGAATATGGGATTTTTATTAGCACTTCAATGAACCCAAAAATCTAAATGGTTAGCGTTGTCTTAAACGAGTATGTATGTATAAAATATACAAGAGTGAAACAAGAACAAATGATCAACTATACTTACATAGTAACGGGAGAAAGAGGGCTCAACAACTTCCCACAATATGTTGATTAGAGAGGAGGATTCGACACTATTAAGAAATAATATGATGTGAAATAGAGGTTAGAAAAATAAAATGGGAAGTAACCTTTTAATGAAAAAAATCAGAATTGAGGGATTACAGAGATGAATTTCAAAAAGAGGAGGAGAAAAGAAGAAAATCAAGAATTTTGGGGTGGCGATCAATGGCGACGGTGCGGCGATACGACAAAGACAATAGAGGAGAGATGGTGGTGAGGTGGAAGTGCGACAGCATTTTGTGGTGGTGGAGTGGAGGAAAAATGAGAAGAATGGGTTATTTAGGTGGTGAAATGGAAGAAGAAAAGAGAGAAATGGGGAGGAACAAGGTGGTGGATGGAAAAGAGAAAGGATAAGAGAAAAATGAAAAAAAAAAGTGAAAAGGTTATGTCTAGGTGTATGGTTGGCCAAGGTAATGTAAGAGAAGAAATTTGACATGTTGAAGGGACAAAGGCATGGAAAGGAAATCATGAGAGTGAAAAGGGTAGAAAAAGGGGATGTTGACCCCATTTGAAATTAATTCACACATTTAACCACTAGACTATTATACTCCTTGTGTCATAAACTAGGACAAAAAAATAAATAAAATATAGGGCATGACAGTGATAAATGAGAATGTTAGTTTACACAATAAATAATTGGTTCATAGAAACTTGTTTCACCAATTATTTAGTGAATTATGTCTTATTGGTCAAAAGTTCTGGTTCATAGTCTAAAGGACACCATGATTATTACATTGGATCTAAATATTCAGATAAAACTCTTTCCTAATGCTTTGGAATAAGTGCGGGATTTTTGGGAGTTTTTCTTATGTATTTCAAAGAATTACACAATCCTATATCCTTTAAAGAAACCTTTCGAAATGATTTCTTATATAACATTGTTTTGCATTAGGCTTATAAGAGCCAAAACAAGAGGATGGTCACTTGCGTACAAGAGTTAACTCAAAAGCTCAACTTAGTTCAAATAGGCTAGTTCCCCCTACGCATGATTCTAAGTCGAGTTCAATATTGCCTTTTCCATTTTTATTTTTATTTTTCACTATTTTAGTGAAACAAGGTTCCTTAATTTTCTATTAGAATTATATTTTCTAATGTTATTAACCAGAAAATTCATATTTTTTGTTCCAACGTTATTATTTTCTCAACTTTATATTTTTTGCTATTTTTGGCATGCATGGTACCTATAAATACAATGCATGATTGCACTTCAGAATCACTTAACCTGTGAAGTATTCATCTTCTCTTTGAGTGTTTTTTGCCTTCTCAAACCTTTCTCCCCCAATTTTAGCTAAGTGTTTAATTGGTTTATTTTCCTTGTTCCATGTTTTCTTTTAGTTAACAAAAATGCTTGTTGAATCTTAAGGGATACGTGAATCCGTGAAATATCCTTAAGGACAGTGATTCTCATGCTTCAATAAACAACTACTAGTTCCTAACCTTCAGTTTTACAATAGTTCTTATCGTCCCTAACTGGTTATCACTTTCAACACCACCTACCATCTCACTTATTTTCTAGTGTTTGCTCCAATCTTCCTCTCTACCATCTCTTTATGACACTTGGTTTAACTGGTCTATAACATCTCTTCACTTAAACAAAAAGAACCCCCTACATTTTGGCAACTCCACTGGGGAGGAGTGATTTCATTTAATGAAACACCAATCTTATTCCTTTTAGCTTCACCATAAACTATGGAGGATTTTGGAAATTCAAATAATTTGATCCTTTCATATTTTCAAGACTTGACGAAAAAGATGAAGGCAATTGAGGAAAGCATACAAATGTTGCATGAGAATAACAAAAAGATGATGGAAACCAACTCCTAGCTCACATCCCTTTCCAATAGCACCCCTTTTCATATCCCTCCTATTAGACACACTTTTGCCAGAGTTACCCCTATTTGAAATAAAAAAGCTTCCCATGACAATTGGCGCAACCAACACTTCTACCACATATACATTATTTGCTTCCAGCAGAGACCATGTTGCCACAAACTCCCAGGCTAGAGCTTTCTCTTTAGTGGCACAACCACCCAAAGTTTTGTCATAAAAAAGGAAATTCAAATGTTGTTAGAAGAAAAAAAAAAAGTCTTAATTCCTCTGAGTTTGACCTTAAATTGTCATACCTGACTAAGATAACTATTGAGCTATATACTAAGGACTACACTAGTCCTAAATTTAAGCAATACAATGGCGCAAGTTTGGTGATGCTTACGAGCATTTGATAAAATTTATAGAGATGCAATGAGTTCCTGTGTTGGATAATGATTTAAAGTTAAAAAAAATGTTAAGTCCCTGATAGAAAAGGCATATACATGGTATGTGAATCTTAAACCTTGTTTTGAGGAATCATGGAGCTAGATTTGTCCAATGTTTGGTTAAAAGTTTTTTTCAACTTAGGAGAAAGTTAGTCTTGGTGACTTAGGTAGCTAGGGAATATCAAAGACCAAAAGATTATGTTGTGTTACATCCAATGATTTAAAGAGAAAGTTTTAGATGTATAAGAAGCTCATGACGAGAAAGAGTTGGTTAAGGTGTGTATCCAAGGAATGTTTGATGATTCCAACTTTACTTACAAAATTTGCCATTGCCTTCTCTTTATAGTTTGGTAGAGGTTGCAAGAAGAACCAATGATACTATCGTGGGACATAAGAGATGTACATATCACTTTCACCAAAAAGAGGATGACTTATTTTGCTTCAAATAAAGAGAAATTATTTAAGGAACCCAAACTTAATTGTGATGGAAGAGACTCTCCACCATCGTTCCCATACTTTATGAAAAAAGTACTTGAACTCTTGAATAAATGGGTGAATGAAGGTAGTGTTCGTCTGCCTAAAGTTGAACGCCAACCTACTAGTGGAGAAAAATCTAGTCCTCTGTATTGTCAATTCCATAGGATCATTAAACATCCAACACAAGAGTGATGATAAATTTAAAATTTTGCCATGGAATGATGAAGAAAAATGATGATAAAAAGGTGTATTCAAAGTTAGTGAAACATACTTTATATGTGTTTTTCTTATATGTTTAAATTGTCATTTTGCTTGACATAATTGTGATATGTGACCCATTCAACTAATTATTCCTCATAAGTAGAGAGCTTGTCTTCCAAATAAAAGTACACTTAATGAAGAAGTCGATCACTGTAGTTAAAGAGCCAGTCCCATCACTCTCTAAAAATACATTTTTAATGAAGTCGGATGTTGTGGTAAGCACACTTATTGGTACACTAATAAGTATAAATAGGAAGAATGAAAGTTCAGAATAGGGAAAGTTCTTAATGTAGATCAGACTTAACTTACGTTCGTGAGGGGTTACTCAGAAATGAATTCACTATACTCTCCCAATAAAATAGATGATTCAAACTTAATCCGATTACAACTCGTTGCAACCTAATTGTTGTATCACTTAGTGAGCTCATTACTCACCTTTCCTCTGTAGAAACAAATCACTCAAATGTGAAAATACAAAGCACCTAAAGTGCTCATTACAATCTAAACTGAACAGCACAACTCCGTATCTCAATCCTACAAGTATATTGCCTATTCGTAGGCTACAAAGTATTGGTGAAATGGACTTATATTCAAGAGATAAGTGGGATAACAATTTAATATTATCATATTTGCTAGTTGATGTCCACCATTTCCAATATTAATGAGGTCAACAAGGTAAGTTATCATTATCTTCAGCCAAAATGCTCACTAATATTAGCCATAGTATTGTTAAGATGCTCGTCATAATCCATGAGAAACGATTCAAACAGTTGGGACTTTGCTTGTTGGAATTGCGTTGCATAACTAAATCTTGTTTTACTCGAATTAAGGCTTAAGGATTATCAAATAATCAATGTATTTTTTTGCTAAAATAGATCAAATGACGCACTATGCCAAAACTGCTAACTCTCCAAAGCAGGGCATAGTCTACTAAGCGTGGAAAGAGATGTACCAACATTTCAAATCACACTGCAACTTATGCATAAACAAACATCATTAGAGTTTTATTTCTTTTAGGATTTCTTAGATTTTTGGGCTATAAATACTTAACTTGGTATATTTTTTATAATTCATAGATTTTTTGCTTTATTAATGAAATTAAACTGTGAGGTTTTCCTACTTTCTTGTTTGAAGAGTTGTTTACTACTTATCAAATTATTTTGATGTTGTGGCGTTTCGACTTTTTGATCCAATAATCCAATTTGCTAGGAATAAGTTTTCTAGTGGTTTGGTAAGAAGTTGTTCCATAATCCTCATTGCTAATCACTTTGTTTATTAGAGGGACCGTAGGATAGGTCCTATCTTTTTTTTTTTCCTCTATTTTCCTTAAATTATTTTTAGTTTCTTTATTTCCTTTTTATAATTCTTTAATCCTTTTTTTTATTTATTTATTTGTGATTTAGTTTTGATGTTCAAGAAAATATCAACATTCATTTTTTCGAATCAGATTTTTTTTTTCTCAGTAAGGCAATTACACAAAACGCAAATGCCAGAACCAACAGACAAATGCAAAATTAACCTTGACAAACAGCCCACACCCTAAGCAGCACCACCCACCTGCAAAACCACATAAACACCTCCCAGATAAACACTGCTACTCAAAAATTACAACATTAAAACCTATAACAAAACCACATGATACGTCCATACCATCAATCACCACTTGAACTAACAAAATAATCTCAGACAATCTTACCACCAAGCCTTAAATAATCAGATTTTGTTCTAGGCCTAAGAATCAAGTTTCGGGTCTGGGGTTCCTCATAAAAAAATATGTTTAAGTTTTAATAGGAATTTTGTGGATACTTAAGATTCGTACGTTTGATATTTTAGATTTCGGTTTAGTACAATATCTTGTCTTACATGCTTGTAGGATTCTTAATATTTGAGTTGGAGGCTTGACAGTATACATAAAGAAAAAGTTCATACTTTATTTATTAAACATTTTTTTTACTATTATAAGGTAAATTATTAAAAAAAATGAAATTTTAAGCCATACATTTAAAAATAGCTAGGTTGTTACTTTGCTCAATTTGTCAAATCTAATATGAAGAGGGTTAAAAAAATTAACGTCTCTTGATTAAGATTTTTTTGCTAATTAAAAAATAAAAGATAAAAAAGAGTTATTTAATATTTTTCATCGAATTAGTTAAAGCATATAATATTAACTTTATTCAAATAATTAAATCTGATTGGAGGATTTTTTTTTTTAAGAAAAACAATTATTATATCGTGGATTTTACACTTTTTGTCGCGTTCAACAATGATATTGATAAAGATGAGTGCTTTATGAGTTCCATACATTAATTATTTGAAATTAGAAAGAACGGATGGAATTTGATGTCATGAATATTAAACAAATCATTGTAAGCAGTGTAAATGGTAAGCAATCCAAATTAAAATGAGCATGAAAAAGATTGTAACTAGTTCTTCGTCAAAATGTAGGCTTGTAAGTGCTATGCTTTGTTGTTGTTTCATATAATAATTTAACATCTTCTCTTTTATATGCATAAATGGAGAAAATAATCATTAACAAATAAAAAATTGTACAATGAACTCCTGTAATTTGTTTGGTGATAAAGAGACCTTGAACCATAGAATTATGAACAGCGCTCTTAAAACGTATGAATTGGGATATGATGATTAGATTAGAATAATGAAAAACTCAGGCTCAACTCTGAACTTGAATCTGAGTTTTATTGATGTTTTATATAGAGTTGGATCTCAGTAAAAATACGGAATATTTGAACTAAAAGGGAGGATAGGAAACACCCCACTAAGCCTAAAGCTGCTCAACCGTACTGCGTACAGATTCCAATTTATCCCAGAAAATCGATACATTACCACTCTTTTTTGGAGGAGTTTTGGCTAAACCCTAATTAACTGTGGACTGGCAAACCCAGAAAACAAGTGGGGCTTGCTCTTACACTGCTGCTGTATTTCAAGCATTTTCCTCCGTTTGTGGAAATCCCACTCTCTTATCTCTTATGGAGTCTCACCAATGGACCTTTCACTATTGACTCTTCAATCTAAGGGGATTCATTGTCTTCAACCAAAGTTTCAACGGCCTTGCTGTCACTGTTATCGTCATCGCCATTGTTAATATTGTCGGTTTCACTGACTTCAGCCACTTCATCGACCTTCGCTTCAATCTCATATTAGTTTTCATTGAAAGAAACGAGGTGCAACGTTAAACGACCATTGGAACGGTGAGCTCGAATATAGTCATTGAATCTAACTTTTTCTTCTTTGAGAATCAACCGTCCGTCACTTGTGTAATACCTTTTCAACACCCATGGCATCGGGCAAGGCAGGTTGTTGTTACGAGCCAGTGACGGGATCGGTGGCGGAATCTCTCTCTTAATAATCGTCTGAAGCCGTTGTTCTCGCTTCCCACGACTTTGACTGCAATCAACAACACCGCCGCCGCCACCGCCGCGAGGGCCTTCTTTGTTATCGAGATGAAGGCAACTCTCCGAACCGATGTAATCACTGATCAAAGAAGAAGAGGGTGAAGAAACAACGACGCTTGATGCCATCATACAAGAAAATTGGGTTTTCAGTTTGGATCGTTCAAACTGGCTTTGGGTTTTCTTAATTTCCTTAGTAAAAAAATGGTAACAAAATTAGGTGATAAATAGAGAAATGAAAGAGAAAAAAAGAAATGGAACGATATCTGTAAAGTCAAGAATAGGGTGTTAAATCATCGGGCTTCAAGAACAGCTAGGTTTTCCAGTTTCTTATCTTTCAGATAATTGCATCTCAAAACCCTGTTTTTCTTTTTCTTTTTTTTTTTTTTTCCATAAGAGAAAATATATACAATTTTAGTATTTCATGGAACATTATAAATATAATAAGAAAAAATAAAATTCAAAACATAGATATAAATTGTGATAAAATAAATATTAGGTTAAAATATGACTCCTGATTGCATATTTTGATCTAATTTTATGTAAAGAAACGAAATTACAGTGCAAAATTAATTTTGTTTTAAGGGGAACGGATTACGCGAGGTTGACAGTGAAGAATGAACACACATCTGCCATGCATGCAAATGAATACCAGAAAGCAATACTTTTAACTCAATTTTTTTTACATAAAATTCTACTATTTTAATTGCAAATTTTTGTATATATATATATATATATATAAAATAAATTAATCAAGCACTCATGAAGAATAAATTAATACTGAAAGAGAGAAACAATCAAAACGTATTTGTTCTGTCAGTAAAGAACATACCCGATATTGGAACACAAATCCAGAACTGAAATTTGAACTCAACCAAAAACCCTAAAATAAAAAGAGGAAAGGGGAAAACCCAGATTCAAGAAAGGGATAATTAACAAGTTTTTGTTGAAGAAAATTAATAAAAAGTGAAAGTCAAAATTGAGTTGCCTGAACAGAAGAGAAGATGAATATATAAGAAGAGAAGTGAGGAAGAGAAAGAAATTTCATTTTTATTAAGGAGGGACAGATCAGAAACAATTAAAACCGCATTTCTCTTTTGAAAAACTAGTATATATCACAAGTTTTCTCGATGGACAGATAATGGTTTTTTTTAAATAGAAATACTTTTTGAAAAGAATAAATGAGTCTAAAGTCTCCCATTTTTGGAATAAATTGCCTAATTTTAGGCGAGGTCTAAGCGATAAGATTTGTTTCTAACTTCTACGTAACGTTTTAGCCCGGGCTGATTTTTAATTTTACTTAGGTTTTTTTAACCCTAGGATTTGATGATAATTGATAAAAATATTATATTTTTAAATTTTAAATAAATAAAAATATTTTAAAATGTTACATATGCATATGCATATCATATACCATATATACTACAAAGTCTTCCGCCTCAACTGACGTGAATAATTAACTTTTTGCCACGTGATTTATTCCTATTTTTAATTAATATATTTTTAAAAAATTTTGAGATTAGTTTAAAACAAGAATAATTATCACTACAAAAAAAAAAAAAAAATCACCCCATTATCCTTTTTGTTAAATAAAAATTTATTATGTCATAAGTGTTAATTTTTTAGTTATTTTCATAAATTGTTTAGAATTTCTTTTTTTGATTTCATTTTTAAAAAAATCATAAAAGAGACTTATACTTTAAAATTATTTTATATATTATTGACATATAATAATATATATTATATGAAAGATAGAAATAATAATCTTTTTATTGGTTTGGAAGTTACTCGAAACTTTTCCCTTGGTGACTTTCCTAACCTTGGCATCATTTGTACATTTGCAAATAAGGAGCTCATCATGGTTTACAAGTCAATTTAAAATCCAATCATTTATCCCATTATTATTTTTAAATAAAAAACTATTATATCCTCAATAAAAATTTTAATTTATAAATATATTAATAAAATAAAATATGCATACTTAGATAATTATTTTAACTAAATTAATAAAATAGAAAGATATATACTTTTAGATGCTTTAAGAAATTAAAGGAATTAATTTTAATCCAACATTGATTAACAAATATTCTCATAGCTCACAAGTGTCAATTTATTCACTATTTTTATAAACTCTTTAGAGTTTCTTCATTTGAATAAATTCACGAGACATGACATATATCTAAAGTTATTTATATGTTATTGATATATAATAATATAAAATAATAATATTTCTATTGGTCCAAAAATAACTTAGAACTTTCCTAAAATTTTAAATGGATTCTCACATACTTTATTATAGTTACCATGGTGGTATTAGATTTTGCAAATGCAAATTATCACAATTACCATAGTGGTATTAGATACATACTTAGATACATATTTAAAAATAAATTAATAAGAGACATATTTTTAGATTTACTTTAAGAAATTAAGAAATTAATTTTAATCTCACATTGACTAGAAAACGCTCTCATAGCTCACACTTACCCTATAAATAAGTGTCAATTTCTTCACTATTTTCATAAGCCCTTTAGAGTTTCTTCATTTGAAGAATTTCATAAGATAGGACATATCATTTAAAATTATTTATATATTATTGATATATAATAATATAAAACAATAATCTTTCTATTGGTTTGGAAATAACTTGGAACTTTCTTAACATTTGCAATGATTCCTAACATACTTTATACATTTACCATGGTGGTATTAGATTTTGCAAATGAAAATGAATGGTGATTCTAATATAGTTACCATGGTGATTCTAATAGAGTACTAAGATTTTGCAACCAATAAAGTGTTAAAATTTTACACATAAATAATGATTCTAATACAGTACTAAGATTTTGTAAATGATGGTAGATTCCAATAAAGTGCACTTAGTGACTAAAATGTTAAGATTTTGCAAATGAATATTGGTGATTCCAATACAATACTAAGACGTGGGCATCCAAGTAAGACATTGACATCCAATAGTCATAACTAAAAGTTTGTTTCAAAATGCATATTTGTTTTTCCAATACAGTACTAAGATGTTTGTTTTAAACCGTAAGTTTGCATTTCAAATAGAGTACTAAGATGTTGGCATCCAATGGCCATAAGTTGGAATCCAATGATCATAACTAAAAGTTTTTTTTTTCAAAACGTTGGTTTTAAAACGCAAGTTTTGTCACACCTGGATTTGTAAGATCTTAGGTAGCAAAAAAGTTTGGCATACTAAGTTGAAAAATTCGCTAATTTGGCAGGTTCTTTTTACAAATAAGAACAAGTAGCGGGCTGGTTGAAGAAAAGTTAGGTTTCAACCATAATCCCATTAGTATTGAACTACACATATATTAGTAGGAGACATGATGATTAAGGAAATTCCAGGTAACTGTAAATTGGTTTTGGTGATAGGGGTCCAAAGGACTATATATAAGAGAAGCATTCTTCTTAGAGAACAATTCTTTAGTTTTTTTTTTCTATTCTTCTTTTCTTTGGTTTGCCATGGAAGAGAGAAAGATTGAGGAATGCTCATGTATGAAGGGGAGAGACTAAGGATTTAGTCTTAGAAATTAGAAATCTTGAATGCTAGTAAGTCTTCTAATCTTTTTGCATTAGCAAATTCAAGAAGAGAAAGGTAGTTAAGAATTTTAGTAAATTATTTGTTTTGTTCTATTTTGGGGTAAATTAGTGGATAATCATTCAATGGCCATTACATGAAAAGAAATTATAGCTTTTGTGATAATGAATGGTCACAGTTGAATTCTGATATAGCTTTCGTGTTGTATTGATTAAGGAGGCTCGTGTAGCAAGGGAGAAGCGTAGAGGATGGATTTGGCATCAACTTTTAGGTGAGTTCTTGGACTCAGATCCTAAATGGATATATTTTGTGTGATCAAATACTGAATATGATGAATTGGTGTTTTACCAATGTTAAATCAACTTGTGGTGAGGTGTTGATGTCTTGTGCGTGCATGTAGTATTGACATGCAAATACTGTTGGTTATAAATTTGATTGTTCGGAATAGATGAAACGATTGGCGTGGTATATGTTGCGTTACGAGATGCAATTATATGACTGTGAGTTATTTATGTTAAGTTTATGAAAGGTTTGGCGTGATGCGTTATTTCATATTGAATTGATATGAATGACTGGTAGTAAATCAGCTAACTCAAATAAACTTATGTTGTGATCTTAAATTAGCTAACCTTTATAATATCAACTGCGAACGTAGGTCAGTGAGCTATTTAGGAGTTGCAATCTTAAATCAGCTAACCTATATAATATCAGCTGCAAACGTAGGTCAACAAGTTGTTTAGGAGTTGCGATCTTAAATCAGCTAACTCAAATAAGCTTAGGTTACGATCTTAAATCAACTAACCTTTATAATATCAGTTGTGAACGTAGGTTATAGCTATTTAGGAGTTGTGATCTTAAATCAGCTAACTCAAATAAACTTAGGTTGTAATATTAAATCAGCTAACCTTTATAATATCAGCTAAGAACGTAGGTTAGAGAGTTGTTTAGGGATTGCGATCTTAAATCAACTAACTCAAATAAACTTAGGTTGTGATATTAAATCATATAACCTTTATAATATCAGCTGTGAATGTAGGTCAGCGAGCTGTTTAGAGTTGTGATCTTCATGCATGACAATATTATCATGGAGATCAGAATTATCTGGTTGTATCTTTCTCCTCAGGTCTTCATTCTGCCTTAATAACCTTTGTTGAAATGTTTGTTATTGCTCAAAACTAACATTTTGCAAAGCCATCTACTCCCTCATCAATCTCATCTGCTCCTGAGGAGTAAAAAATTGTTGTAGGGATGTGTAATAACCCAAATTTTAGTAATATCGGGAATTGTGGTTCGAGACCACCGAATTTGATAAATGAACCTGTATATAATATTATTTAATATTTACGAGCCAAATGTAGTTTTTAAAAGATTTTTGAAATAGTAAATTGTGTTTTATAAAAATTATTTGGTCAAAATATCGAGAAAAAGAGGTATCGAGATCTCGGTGTTATAGACTGAGCTATAAATATTTTTGTGAATATTTACGGACTGTCAATAAGATAACATTAAAATTTTGTTATAAAATTTTGACGTTTGGGTGGTTAATTAAATAAAAAGGACTAAATTGGAAAATGTGTAAAAGTTGTTAGAAAGATTAAATAGCTCAATTGTCAAAAGAGGAAGGACCTAAAGTGCAAATAAGCCCAAAGGAGATATTTTGGGCGGCAATAGTTGAGAAAAATCAGGAAATGGGTGAAATAAGGGCAAAATTGGAAAATTACCAAAAGTAGTTAAATAAAAATGGGACCAATTTGGAATATCTAGAATTCTCTTCATTTTTTCATTCTCATCAGCTGAGAAACAGCCATGGAAGAGGGTTCAAGCTGGTTTTTCATACTCTAGCTTCATGTAAGTTTAATTCTTGCTCTCTCCTTGAAATTTCTATGTTTTTGGACTTTTACAATTGGGTCCAACTTATTAATTCATTAGTTTTTGATTCCATGGCTAATTTTTAAAGTTGATGTGGATTAGTGTTGGAAGCATATGATGAATAAATATTGAATTGAAGCTTTAATTTTGTTATATGATGATTTTATCAAGGAAAAACTAATGGAAATTGGTTTTAGGACCTAATTGTGAAATAGGTGAAATTAAGGCTTAGTGTTAAAATTTCTGATTTTCAAAGGTTATGAAGTAGTTTAAAATGATATAGAAAGGTATTAAATTAGAAAATTAGCTCAATTGAGGGGTTAATTGAGCAAGGACTGAATTGTATGAATTGTGGAATTTGGGACAAAATAGAAATCAACATGTTACACTAAGCAATTTTGGACAGCAACAGTTGTCTAATTTTGAAAAATCACCAAAAATAGTATAAATTGAATTATTAATTGAGTGAGGTATAAAATTAAAGCTTGTTGAGTGTATTTTCATTTGAAAGAAATAGAGAAAGAAAGGAATTTTGTATCTTGAGATATTTACATTTTTGTGAGACTGGTTTAGATTGATTTCGTGATCCCCTGTTTTGATTTGTAAAAATCATTAAAAATTGTACAAAAATATTTATGGAACAAAATTTGTATGGTTGGAATCCTTATTGAGTCTATTTTTATAAGAAATGAACATGAACATCTTTTGAATTCTGTATAAAGAGAAATTGAAATTTTAGTGAAGAGTGGTCAGGGTTGTCAAGTAGCGAAACAGGGGAAGGTTTAACTAATAAACTGTACTAATTGGCCACATCAAAAATTCTGGAAAAAATTATGGTAAGAAGATACGTGAGTCTAGTTTCAAGGAAAATTTATGGATCTTAATTTGGAGTTCTTTAGCTCAAGATAAAAATAATTTAGTGACTATGACACGAATGGACAGCTTGAATATGTACATAAGTAAATAGTAAAAATTATAGATAATGTTACTTACAAGTGTATTATTTATACTAAGGATGTGGAATGGAGTGGAGGAGGAGGTAAATATGTCTGAATATTCAACTAGCATGGCTAATTTGCATGTTTTAGGTTCAGGGACTAAATTGAATAAAATTAGAACTTATTGGGCGATTTTGTAAAAATGTCAAAAATGATCAAATTGCATGTAGTGGATTATTTTATTATTTAAATTACAAAATTGAATGAAAATATTAATTTAGATCAAGATCAGACGAAAACATGTTTTAGGAATTAAATTGAAAAGTGTTGAAATTATAGAAGATTCTGATATTTCATAAAATTCATGGGCTCTTATCAATATTTATAAGAATAATAGTTGTAAACAAGGATTAAATGACAATAATTTTATTTTTCTGAATCAAGGATGAAATTGTAATTAATTAAAAGTTTTAAGGGTAAAATGGAAATTTTGAGTAGAGCAATAATTAAATGTATTAGAATATGAAATGAATGAAAATGATAATTAAATTTATTTATAAAGATCCTTGCAACTAAAATACGAGACTTAAACGTGGAAAAAAAAGATATCGGATTAGTGAAATTATAAACATAAACAAGCAACGAGGTAAATTAGTTTAGCTTGAATTGTATTTTTAAATACATGAAATCTTGATATAATGAATTACTTGATTTAAGTTTATGAAAAAAAAATGGCAAGAAAATGATATTCATCTTGACATGTAAATATGTGATTATTTTTTTATACGATGATACAAGAAAAAAAAATTAAGCTTACTGAGATGAGTAATAAAATTCAAGTAAAACATGTCGAGAAAAATAAGTACGTTTAGGGGATAATATGTTTGATTTTAATTGGTTCTAAATTAGTAACTCCGGTAATGCTCCATAACTCTATTCCGGTGACGGATTCGGGTTGGGGGCGTTACAGGATGCCTTCTGCTAAGAGGGGAGTGATAATCACTAACTAAAAGGGATATTCAAGTCAAAAGAATTTAAGGCTCCTACATGAGTTGAATTACCCAAATTTTCTGGCTGATCGGCAAACCAACCAACAAATAAATCCGCCTCACCGAGCTAGTTAGCATTATAAACTCCAGGTTGTCTTGTCAAAAAATTAATGGGAAAATTCTCATGGGGGTGAGCCATTTTGATTTTTTGCTTCTCTGTATCTTTTAGATGGTGAGACTTCTCTATTTATATGATATAGGTATTGTTCATTTATATGACATACAAGGTAGGTTCCATACATGTCAACATATATCCTATTCTAGACTTAACAAGTGTTTATGCGGTCTTATGGGCGATCTCACGTGTGACTTCGCAGGAGAATGTAGGTACCTATCCTGTGAACATCCATTATTATGCGAGCTCGATAGAACCATCGGGTTTTGGGCCGATGATGGCAAGTATCATATCGAGCTCGATAGAACCCGACCTAAACCCATTCAGGTTTTGGGTTGGTAATGGCAAGTTTCGTAACACTAACCTATTAATTTAAATTCCTAATTATCTTAAATAAATTAAAACTCTAATTATCATAATATAATTTAAACTCCTAATTATCCTAATCTACACAAAATTTAATCTAAACCATTACAAAATAAAAAATAAAAAATCTAACCTCACATTATTTTCTCTCTCTTTTCTTTGAATTTTTTTAGTTTTTAATTTTTTTTTTTTTTACTCTTTTACTTTCACATCAAACTCAATAAATTCGCTGTCTAAATTCTTAAAAAGAATTAATTTCTAATTTAGTCCTTCATTGATTGTTGATCATTCAATTTAATCTCTATAACTAAACCAAAATTCAATTTATTCTTTATATTATACCCATATTTAATAAAATATTTCTAATTATTTAATTTTATTTAAAACTTCTATTAATATAAATTTATTAAAGAATACAATTCATAAATTAAATGTAAGAATTTTCTTACTCAATCAAACTTTCATAATATATTTTAACTTTTTCACATATATGATATCTTCCTATCTTGAATATTTATTTAAATATTAATATTAAAGATGTTGTGCCATTTATTATATAGTCAATAAAGAAATATATAAAAATTAATGCCATAAATTTTGAAAAAAACTATGTTTCTTTTGAGATTTTGGAATACTTTATTCCTATGAATATAATTATAGTTAAGTTAGAATAAATTAATAAACAATTATTTAATTTCGTTAACACGTTTAATATTATAAATATTATATTTATTGAATTTATACATTTCAACTTATATAAAATTTAAAATCTCAATTAGATTTTTATTTATATATACAACTCATTGGTGCATTGCACTGGTAAAAAACTAGTGTGTATATATATTAAATTACTAACTTATAATAAATTTATTCTTTTTAAATTTTAAATAAATGTGGAGATATGCCTCGTATTTTTCAGCTTTTCTTCTCCTAGTTAAACTCTGTTTTTAGTTTCTCCTTTAAACTATGATTAGTGTAACTTATTTTAATATTGGTTTCCGAATTAAACTCTAATTAGTGTAGGCTATTTTAATATTATTTGATCTACAAATTTAGTCTCTAAATAAGTTGTTTTCCACCCTAGAAAAATAATCCATTACACATTAGGTATTAAATTTTATAGGCTTTCAGAGAATTTTGTGTTTACATTTTGAGGGTTCTTATTTTAGGTTTCAGGGTTTAGTTTTATCTCCATCTTTTATACTATTTGTTGTTGCCATTTTAGTGAATTTGTCTTTGCCTATTGTTTTTTATCCTATTCAGAGAGGTTTTTCCACTTAAAATATTTGTATTCAATCTTTTCAATTTCTTTGTTATTTTACTTGTTCGTTACTTAACCGGGTTTATCCCCAACAAACTGATACCATAGCTAGTTTGATTTCCAAAATCAACCCATTCAGAGATGGCGGGAACAAAGTTTGATATTGATAAGTTCGATGGCACCACAAAATAAATCTATGCAAGTTCGGATGACGAAAATTTTGATTCAGGACAATCTTGAGAAGATCCTTACAGAGAAGAAGCCTACAGAAATGGATATGTTGGACCCAATTACTTGCCTAGCCCAAGACCAATTTAAAACCCATTAACCAATACAATTACAAACCTAAAACTAACCCAACACTTATCCAAAACAGACTCATTTTTTTTTCAAACCAGTTACAACCCATTAGCCCAAAACCATTAACAAAGATGAAACCCTAGTCTAGAGGAGTAGCCGCCGCAACCCCCAAGTAGTGCCCAAGCGTCGCACGTTGTGTGCCCCTTCCCGAGCCGTGCGTCCGTCCACCATGCCATGATCACCAGGATATCCGCACACAATCGCAAAAATAGAGGAATAGACAATGTAATCTCGGCTATATAAAGCCATTTTCAATACTGTAAAAGGGGTCTTTTTTTTCATAATTTTTTTTCAGATACAAGCAAATAAGAATCAATCAAAAATCAAGTTTCGCAAAGGTGATTTCATCATTTTTCCTCTCTTTTTCCGATTTGGTTATCTTCTTTAGTTTTAGTCTCCTGATTGCATGTGAAAGTAAAAGAACAGTGAGAGATTTACCTTCACAAAAACGAATCGTCGAAAGCCCTATGTTCTTTGTTGAGATTGAAGCAAGGTAGGGCTTCGGAGTTGAAATACCGAGATCGTCGAGTATGGTTTCAAAAGGGTATTATCATAAGCCATTACACTCACCGTCGGCCACCTATCATAATGGTGGTACAGCGATTTGTGGGTGGTTCCCTCTTAGGATCGGCTAAGAGAAAAATTAAAGGAGGCTAGGGCTTTGTTAAAATGGCCTATTTTATGTCTTTTTATGTTTTAAAAAAACAATAAAAGAAGGCTTAAATTAAGGATAAGGAATGGTGCATTTGGGTTAAGGGTAAGGGACCCGTGCATGCCTACCTAAAATGGGTAAATTTCGCGATGGGTCCTCCATTTTTGCGCTACCATTTAGTTATCCCCTATTTCATTTTTTTTTAAAATTCAATCTTGGCCCTGAATTTCATGCACCATTTCATTTTGGTCCGTGTTAAAATGCTGCATTTAAGAGCTTAAAATAATTGCGTTTTGGGTCCTTGTACGTTTGTGTGCATCACATTTTAGTTCTTAAGGTTGTTTTAATACTTTTATTTATTTATAAATTGTCATTTTGCTTTATTTTCATTTCAACTGAGTATTTTATTTATTTATTCATTTTATATTTTCTTTCTTAGTTACTGTTTTATATGTTTTCTTATTTAGTTACGATTTTTTTTCTTTCCTTTCTAATCCTTTTATGATTTTAAATTTTTTATTTACTCATCCTTCTTAAAATTGTTTTAGCATATGATTTTAATTTTTTTTTTTTGATTTTGCATTGATTTAAGGTATTAATTATGTATTTTCATTTGTAAATATTTTTAAATTGATTTATCTAATTTTTATTTTTAGGATTTCTTATACATCTTTTTGATTTAAAATTTATATGACATCTATTCTAAATATTTTATACCTTATTATGCTATACATTATTATTATTTTTATATTGACAATTTCAAATTCTTTCTCTTTTATAAATGTTTTCATCCATTTAGGTACATAGTTTTTTGGTGTTTTTATATTTAAGATTGTTTTTTAATTATCGTATATTCTTTATGTGTATATTTTACTTTTTCATTTTTTTCATTTATTTCTTCTACTATTATTATTATTATCATTATTAAACCTTTTTTACCTAACATTTCTTTATTCATTTATTTGTTCACTATTAAATTTCGTTTTCAAAAACCTTTTAAAAGCAATGCAATATTTCGTATTTAGGGAGTTTGAGAGATCGTGCCCAATCGTGCTGGGTTTCGGCTTTTTCATTCGACCAAGATACAGAATATCCTTCTGGCGTTTCATCCAAGTTTTCTTAAATTAAAACGAGGCAATATTTCGTATTCGGAGATTCGATAAATCGTGCCCAATTGTGCTGGGCTGCGATTTACCATTTGGCCAAATAACGAAATACCCTTTTGAAATTTCAAATGCATGAGTTTTGGCAATTACGAAATGATCTCGTATCAGGGTCTGAAATAATGTGTCCAATCGTGCTGGACATGATATTTTATTCTTTCTGAGTGGGAGAATTTCGACATCCAATTCAAGTTATCAAGATGTTTTTTAAGAAGTTGAATTTCAAAAACTTTTTCAAATTTCCGACAATAAGGACGTTTATAAATCAATTTGGTACCAATTTTGGGCGTTACGAGGGTGCTAACCCTTCTTCGTACGTAACCGACTCCCGAACCTATTTTCTTAAAACTCGTAGACCAAAATGCTTTATAAGGTGGCCCAATTACACCTCAAAAAGGATTGGTGGCGACTCCATCCATTTTTTTAAAGTCGATCCACGTTTTTCAAAATAAAAATGGTTTCGACAGCTTGGCGACTCCACTGGGGACCAATAAGAGAGTCAAGCCGTGGAATTGATTAACTTATATCCTTTTTTTGAAAATAAAATTTTGTTCTGGAAATTATGTTTCTTCCGTTGCATTTGTTTGTGTTATTTTGGTTCAAGTCTCCCATGTTATTCTTGCATCATAACTGCATGACCGTTGTGGTTGCACCCTTAAGTGGGAGTAAGAAGCTATGCCTCCGTGAGGTTTTCACCTCCGCATGGGCTAGTAGATTGCTTCCGGGATACATCTGTACCTATGTCTCCGTGAGGTTTTCACCTCCGCATGGCTATAGGGAAATGTATTCCCCTGAACTGAACTCAATTCGTATGAGCCTATAATGGGTGAGGATTGAGGAATCTGCTAGTTCAGGTACCCTTCCTTGAGAACTAAGCCACATATAATGAACCTTAGGAACCCACCCTAGGTAGATCCATGCCAAACCCTAGCGGTTACCCAAATAGGTGTTTGATTGTTTCGTGTTTACTTTGACTTTTGTTATTCTATACTAACTTATTGTGTTTTATTTTGGCCATGATTGCATGACATTACATATCTTAGAAGGTGTCAACCCCTGTTCGATTACTAAGTTAGAGAGCTGGTTATGGAGAACGGACTTCTTGATAAACTAGAGAATAACACGGTTGTCCAGGCATGGTCAGAGAATAGACAACTCGAGAAAGGGGATAGCCTAGCTGAGGGGTATGTGTCGGAGTTATGGGACTTCACCCGTATAAGTGTGACGCAGAATGAGCTCCAGGAATTGAGGGATATATGGGCCTACTGGGATGATGAGACCAAGAAATCGTTCTATCATAATTACGGTGATTTACCTTACCTGCTCGATATCAAGGTAGACAAAGGCTTATTTCGAGCCATGACTCAGTCCTGGAACCCTGCATATAGTTGTTTCACCTTCGGGAGGGTGGACCTGGTGCCAACCGTGAAAGAGTACGCAGCCCTACTACGTTGTCCGAAGTTTCAAATCAATAGAGCGTATGTTAAGGCCGCTAATACTCAGTCTTTTGTAAAGAAGCTAATGAATATCACTGGGATGAGTGAGCAGTGGGTTACAGCCCGGATTCAACAAAAAGGTGAGGGAAAATGTATCCCTTGGGTGAACTTGAGAGACTTGATCCTGGCACATCCAGATGCAAAGAAGAGGGTTGACGTTTTCACCTTAAGTATCTATGGGTTGATGATTTTTCCAAAAGCATTAAGGTATGTAGATGAAGCAGTGACTGATTTATTTGATCGGCTTGCCAAGCAAGTCACGCCGATACCGGCAATTCTAGCTGAGACGTTCAGATCTTTAAGTGCATGTCGGAGGGCAGGAGAAGGAAGATTCGTGGGATGCGCGCAATTGTTATTGGTTTGGTTCTATGGTCACTTCTGGAAAGTACATCAAGGTCCGTATCGAGTATTTTTTTTAAGGTTATTCCCCTTTAAAGGAGATAGCAGCTACACCTATAAGTAATGACATATTAGAAGAAAGGTGGATGACAATCCTCCAAAATCTCCAAGAGGGGGACGTGGTGTGGTAAGCGCATTGGATGGTTCCCGATGAGGTCCTTTATCGGTGCAGAGATTTTGACTGGGTACCTCTGCTTGGAATTTGGGGAGCTGTTGGGTATGCCCCTTTACTGGTGTTAAGGCAGTACGAACTAGAGCAGTTTATACCGGCAAAACATGGACTAGCTCAGTGTGAATTTTCGTATAAGGGGAACAGTTATAAGAAGAAGGTTCGAGAGATTGTTGATGCTTGAAAACAAACGAACTGAATGAAGAAGCTGACTGGGCGGCCAATGATGACTCCTGAATACAGTGGGTGGTTGAGCAAGAGGATCAATGATAATATTCCTAGGCTGAGTCTAGAGGGCGTTCAATCGATGGAAGAACGCTTGCGAGTATGTCCTTCTGAACTGGAAATCATAAAACAAGACTTCGAAATGAGAAATTCATAGTTAGTGAAAAAGATAGAACAGTTAGAGGAGGAGAAGACATATTTAAGGTTAGACGTCAATGTTTAGAAGCTCGAGGCCGAGAAATTACGAAAAGGGAAAAGAAAGGCCGAAGAGGACTTAGACCGTTTGAAGACTGATTACAAACAGCTACATAAGTCAATGAGAAATGCTGGATTAGGGAAGACATCAGAGCAGTGGCAACAAGAGATCCAAGAGGAAAGAGCTAAGGCCGGACAGTGGGAAAGAAGATTCCATGATGCTCGAGCACGAGAGAGTGTTCTAAAGAAGAGTTTGGTTAAAAGCCAGAATGAAAAGGAAATCTTAAGGGCTCGGGTAGAGGAGCTAGAGATGGCACTTCATTAATCTCATAGTCGCAACTCTGCAGTGGAGCTGAATGCGAGCTTAAACAAGATCAAGGATTTGAGAGAGAAGATAGAAGAACTTGAGACTGTACTCCAGAACTGTGAGCTTCAAATTCAGCTTCTTGAATCGAATAATGAGCAAAGGAAAGAGCAGCTGCATAGATCTCAGAACCAGGTCAGAGATAGAGATCATATCATGGGTGAAGCCATGGCTCAGATCTAAGAGGTAGCAGAGCATTTACAAACTCTAGCAGTTCAAGCTGACGTATTAAGTGTAAAGTATGAATTAGAGTCAGATTGAGGTCGAGAGCTAGTTGGGCTTCTCGAGAAAGTTAAAGCTTTGAGCGTAAGGGCTAGGCCGTATATATAATTTGTTTTATGTAAAGTTTTCTGTTGTTTAATAAAGTTCTTCTAAAAGAAATTGAACCAGAATTGACGCCTTTTTAGTTTTACATTCATCTCATGTATTTACATCATATCACAACATGTGCATTAAATTTCACAAAAGAGCTCTATTAATTAAAGATCATATTAAAGTTAACCTGGAACATCAATACTACACCCGAAGAGAGACAAAAGCTATAGATCAGAGGTTAAAACAAATGCAAAAGGAAATGCAGGATCAGTTGCAAGCCCAGATGCAAGAACAGTTGGCCAAGATCTAATAGGACATGAGGGACCAGATACTAGAGTCCCAAAGAAGCATGGTTAGCCAGTTAACACAACTGTTAACTGGAAGGCTTGATAAAGGAAAAGGCCCTATAGGGGATAGTGGGGACGACAATGAGGACTCTGCATATCCTCTTGGCTTTGCCCCAGCAAGTGCCCAACCACCTAAGGTGTCTGTTAATATCAGACCCCAGTATCCGTCTGGTACTTTGGTGCTAGAGAATCTCCCAACAGGCTCGAGCTCCAACCCTGGAGATAATCTGGTAAAACCAACGGTCCTCGATTTTGATGATGCAGCAAAAGAGGAAAAGGTAAGGGCGGAGCTCCCAAAACAGTTTGAAGATCGGTGCAAATGGTTGGAGGAAAAATTTAAAGCACTAGAGAGTACGGATTATCACTGCGGAATGGACGCTAAGGAGTTGAGTTTGGTTCCGGACTTAGTACTCCCTCCAAAATTCAAGATGCCTGAATTTGAAAGGTATAATGGAACCAGCTGCCCTGGGGCTCACATTACAATGTTCTGCCAGAGGATGACGAGGTATGTCAACAACGATCAGCTGTTGATTCACTATTTTCAGGACAGTTTGATTGGGGCTGTGGCAAAATGGTACAATCAGTTAAGTCGTACCCAAATCAAATCATAGAAGGACCTAGCTCAGGCCTTCATGAAGCAGTATGGCCATGTAACGGATATCGCACCTGACCGGATCACATTACAAAACATGGAGAAGAAGCCAGGCGAAAGTTTTAGGAAGTACGCCCAAAGGTAGAGGGAAGTCGCTACACAAGTTCAACCACCACTGCTAGAAAAGGAGACGACCATGCTGTTTATCAATACATTGAAGGTACCATTCATCAATCATATGCTGGGAAGCGCAACTAAGAGTTTCGCAGACATAGTGATGTCAGGCGAAATGATAGAAAATGTGATAAGATGTGGGAAGATAGAAACGGGGGAAAGCACAAGAAAGTCAGCACTGAAGAAAAGAGAAAACGAGGTAGGTAATGTGAGCTCAGGGTACTCAAAACCTGTTATGGTTAACCAATCAAGAACGATAGTCACAGACCAGCAGGCCGCACCAAGGCGAGAGCCTAACACAAGCCAGAATACAAAGAGGTTCCAATTCACTCCTATACCAGTGACGTGTAGGGAGCTTTACAAAAAGCTGTTCGATGCACACGTAGTGGCCCCTTTCCACTTAGAACCGTTGTAACCCCCGTACCCTAAATAGTACGACGCAAATGCTCGGTACGAATACTACGCATGGATTACGGGGCACTCGATAGAGAACTGTACCTCGTTCAAAAGATGTGTTGAAAGGCTTGTTAAAGCGGGTGTTGTAAATTCGACGATACACCTGGAACGGGAAATCCGTTACCCAGTCACACCGATAAGGGGTAAACGCGATAGTCGAGAATGTAGAGAGGAAGGTCAAGCTGAATGTCGCTGAAGTGAGAACCCCGTTGAAGTTGGTTTAGAAGGAAATATAGAACAGAGGGTTAGTCCCGTAAGAGTTGGGGGATAGATTTCAGGATGGATGGAACTACTGTGAGTTCCACCATGAGAAGGACCACGAGATCCAGAATTGTATTGAGTTCAGAGCCCTAGTACAGGGTCTAATGGATAATAAAGAATTGGAGTTCTTCGAGTTCGTCGAAGAGTATGACGTATGCTCTCTAAGAGGAGAGTCAAGCGGAGAAGGCTATAGAGCCAGCCGTCTAGTGATAATCATCTCAAAGCCCAGAGTTAGTGAAGGGCTACACCAAAAGTTATAATCTAAAAACTAGTAGCTTTCCCTTATAAAGATAGCCATAGGGTGCCTTGGAATTATAACTGTAGTATAACAGTACTAAAGAATGAGGGTTCAGTTAACACGCCAAACACAGAAGCCGAACCAGTAAAAGAGGAGCCCGTCATGCTCAGGCAAGAAGGGGGAGATTAGAACCACTGGTTAATGAGCCAGTAATGGAAAATGAAGCCAATGAGTTCTTGAAGTTCCTAAGACACAGCGAGTATAGTGTTGTGGAACAACTACACCAACAACCGGACCGCATATCTGTATTGGCTCTACTGTTAAATTCGGAGGTCCACCGCAACGCGCTGATAAAAGTATTGAACGAAACCTATGTTGCGAATGACATTTCGGTAAACAAGTTGGACCGTCTCATCGGCAACATAAACGCTGACAATTTCATCTCCTTCAGCGATGATGAGATACCACTAGGGGGTAGGGGGTCTACTAAGGCTCTGCACGTCACTACACGTTGCAAGGGGTATACACTACTCGGAGTACTGGTTGATAATGGGTCCACATTGAACGTATTGCCTTGGTCTACATTAAACCGTTTACCTATAGATAGCTCCCACATGAAGATATGTCAGAACATAGTGAGAGCGTTTGACGGCACAGAAAGGAAAGTGATGGAAAGATAGAGATTTCTCTCCAGATTGGCCCAAACACGTACGAGGTGGACTTCCTCGTGATGGATATTAAGCCTTCCTATAATTGTCTATTAGGGAGACCTTGAATACACTCGGCTAGGGCAGTACTATCCTCGCTGCATCAGAAGCTAAAGTTGGTTACAGAGGGCCGGCTAGTAACGATAAATGCGGAGGAGGACATTATTGCGTCAGTTACTAATGATACGCCCTACGTGGAGAATGATACTGAAGTAGTTGAATGCTCATTTCGGTCACTGGAGTTTGTGAATGCAACATTTATAACTGAGGGAAGCAGGATTCTGATGCCTAAGATATCGGAAAGGGGCATTACCCGGAAGAGGACTCAGAAAGCACCTTCATGGACAAGTCCAGGCTTGATTGGCAAGTGGGATCGCTTCGGTTTGGGATTCAGGCCAGATGCAAGCCAAATGAAGAAGGAATTTGAAAGGAAACAAGAACAGTGGAGAGTAAGATTGAGTGGGGCAGAGGTTAGATGGGAACCGATGAGCTTCCCCCATATTTTTCAAACGTTCGTATCGGGAGGGTTTATTCATTCGACACAGGAGGAGACAAGAGAAGGAATGGTTGAAGATGTGGTAGGAATCTGGAGTGTCAACGCCACGTTAGAAGATGAATCCAAGGAAGGAAATTTATCGGGCATTCGCCCATATGAGCCTGGGAGTGTTTTGGATAACTGGACTGTGGAAGAAATTCCTGTAGTCTTTAGAGCTCACACAGAGTAATATTCAAAACCCACTTACTGTCCTCTAGCCTTAGGACAATAAGAATCTTTTGTGAAATAGGCTCATGTTCAAACATCGTTATTTTTAATAAAATGCATTTTCATATATCAGCTCGAGCAATTATTATTATTCTTTTTTCCATTTCATTTCATACACAATTATACCATACAAAGGAATTATTCACTTTTGTTTTCTTTGGGGTATTCTCTTATACTCATAATAGGCCCCCGGATGTCAACGTCATGAGTAATATTGATACGAGCCCGGAATCTCCTTTTAAGCGAGACATGTGCTTTGAGGGATCTCAAGATTTTGAAAATGATGAGGATTGTGGTTTATCTCCAGACTTGTTAAGGATGGTGGAGTAGGAAGAGAAGTAGATTCTGCCACACAAGGAGACCATTGAAATTGTGACCCTAGAAGAAGGGAAGGAAGTGAAGATTGGCACTTGTGTCAACAAGAAAACAAGACAGAATCTCATTGAGCTGTTGCAAGAATTCAAGGACGTCTTTGCATGGTCGTACCAAGATATCGCAGTGCACCGTGTCCCTACAAAAGAGGAGTGCAAGCCAGTTCAACAGAAGCTCCGAAGAATGAAACCCGATGTAGCAATGAAAATAAAGGAAGAAGTCAAGAAATAGTTTGATGCTAGATTCTTACAGGTGGTCAATTATTCAGAATGGGTGGCCAACGTTGTCCCTGTCCCTAAGAAAGATGAGAAAGTGCAGATGTGTGTAGATTACAGAGATTTAAATAAGGCCAGCCCAAAGGATAACTTTCCATTGCCTCACATTGACACCCTAGTGGATAACATGACAGGCTATTCACTGTTCTCCTTCATGGATGGGTTCTCTGGGTACAATCAGATCAAGATACATCCCAAGGACATGGAAAAAACTACATTCATAACTTTATGGGGGACATTTTGCTACAAGGTGATGCCGTTCGGGTTGAAGAATGCGGGAGTAACATATCAAAGAGCCATGGTAACCTTGTTTCATGACATGATGCACAAGGAGATCGAGGTCTACGTTGACGACATGATTGCAAAATCTCGAACAGAAGACGAGCATGTGTGAGTTTTGAGAAAATTGTTCCTGAGGTTAAGAAGGTTCCAATTAAAGCTCAATCCGTCAAAATGCACCTTTGGAGTTAGGTCTTGAAAGTTACTTGGCTTCGTAGTCCGTGAGAAGAGAATAGAAGTTGACCCCGATAAAGTCAAAGCTATACAAGAGCTGCCTCCGGCACGAGCTCAGAAAGAGGTCCGAGGTTTCTTGGAGAGACTAAACTACATCGCACGATTTATTTCACAACTAACTGAGAAGTGCGACCCCATATTCCGTCTTCTTAAAAAGCATAATCCTGGGGTATGGGATGATGAATGCCAAAAAACCTTTGAAAAGGTTAAACAATATTTGTCCAGTCCCCCAGTGCTAACACCACCAAGCCCTGGTAGACCATTGATACTGTACTTGACAGTATTTGATAATTCGATGGGGTGTGTGCTCGACCAACACGATGAGACTGGGAGAAAAGAAAGAGCGATATATTACCTTAGTAAAAAATTCACTGAGTGTGAAATGACGTATCCGCCAATTGAGAAGCTATGCTGTGCTTTGGTTTGGACAACACGAAGGTTGAGGCAATACATGTTGTACCATACAACTTGGCTAATCTCAAAGCTAGACCCTCTCAAATACATGATGGAGTCAACCGCTTTAAATGGAAGAATGGCCCGATGACAGATTCTACTCTCCGAATTTGACATAGTTTATGTAAACCAAAAAGCTGTGAAGGGGAGTGCCATAACAGACTTCCTAGCCAGTAGAGCTTTGGAGGACTATGAACCTTTGAATTTCAATTTCCCCAATGAAGATCTAATGTAGCAATTGCTGAAAGAGACATACCTGAAGATCATTCTTGGAAATTAAATTTTGATGGAGCATCAAATACCGTTGGAAATGGAGTTGGGGCAATACTGATATCCCCAAATGAAGATCATTATCCATTCACTTGCAAGTTGGATTTTGACTGCACAAACAACATGGCAGAATATGAGGCATGTATCATGGGAATTTAGGCAGCTATAGACCGCGAAATCAAGGTACTAGAAGTATACAGGGACTCTGCATTGGTAATTTATCAGCTTAAAGGCGAGTGGGAGACGAGAGATCCCAAATTGATCAGTTACCAAAATTTAATCCTGGAGTTAATTGAAGAGTTTGATGATATTACTTTCCATTACCTCCCATGAGACGAGAATCAGATGGCTAATGCCTTGGCTACACTAGCTTCCATGATCAAAGTAAATGAACAGGAGGATATGAAGCCAATTCAGATGAGTATGAGGCTCCAGCTCACTGCTGTAATGTCGATGAAGAGGAAGAGAGGGATGATCATCCTTAGTATCATGATATCTTGTAATATGTGAAGAGCCGTGCGTACCCAGATCAAGTAGGCTAAAATGATAAAAGAACATTAAAAAAGTTAGCCAATGACTATGTCTTAGATGGAGAGATCCTGTATAAAAAGAGGAAGGATCAAGTGTTGCTAAGATGTGTTGATGCTGTTGAAGCTAAGAAGATCCTGCAAGAAGTCCATGATGGTGTCTGTGGGACGCATGCCAATGACTTCACAATGGCTTGGCAAATCATGAAGTTCGGGTATTACTGGTCCACAATGGAGGGAGGTTGCACCAGTTACGCTAAGAAGTGCCACAAGTGCCAAATTTATGGAGACAAAATCCATGTGCCTCCTTCACCCCTCCATGTCATGACTTCCCCATGGCCTTTCTCAATATGGGACATGGACGTCATTGGGCCGATTTCACCAAAGGCTTCTAACGGGCATCGATTCATTTTCGTGGTCATTGATTACTTCACCAAATGGGTAGATGCTACTTCATACGCCAATGTCACAAAGTCGGTGGTCAGTAAGTTCCTAAAGAAGGAGATCATATATCGTTATGGTATGCCAGAAAGGATCATATCTGACAACGCGTTAAATCTGAACAATAGCACGATAGCGGAAGTCTGCGGTCAGTTCAACATTAAGTACCACAATTCGTTACCATACCGCCCGAAAATGAATGGGGCAGTAGAGGCAGCTAATAAGAATATGAAGAAAATTGTGGGGAAAATGGCCGAGACCTACAAAGATTGGCATGAAAAGCTCCCATTTGCCCTTTATGCTTATCGGACATCTGTCAGAACTTCCACTGGGGCAACACCTCTCTCATTGGTTTATGGGATGGAGGTAGTTTTACCCATTAAAGTTGAAATCCCTTCTCTCTGGGTTTTGTCAAAGCTAAAGTTGGACGAAGCAGAATGGATCCAATCCCATTATGATCAGCTAAACTTGATTGAAGAGAAGAGGCTGAAGACTATTCGTTATGGTCAAATGTACCAGAGGAGAATGATGCGAGCTTACAACAAAAAAGTTTGCCCCAGGGTATTCCATGAGGGGGACTTAGTTTTGAAAAAGATTCTCCCTATGCAAAAAGATTTCAGGGGGAAATGGATGTCAAATTAGGAAGGACCCTATGTGGTAAAAAAGGCTTTCTCTGGAGGGGTATTGATACTAGCAGAGATGGATGGCAAAAGCTTGCCTAACCCGATAAATTCAGATTCTATCAAAATATATTTTGCTTGAAGTAGTTGAGGTGAAAACCCGGAAAGGGCGCCTAAAAAAAAGGGAGAGGCCAAGACGAAAACCCGTAAAGGGCACCTTGAGACCAAAGGGGTTTTAAATTGAAAACCCGTAAAGGGCGATTCAAATTGCGATCCAGACCGGGGCAAGTGACATTCTCACTATACTTGAATCGACAAGGAAGAGATGGGCTACATCTTGGGGCATCGACAAAATGCTATAGATCCCTTAAGCACATGCCATGCTTAAAAGGGTCATCGAGGAGTTCGTATAGAGAAATTCAAACCGTGAAATTTGGGGCACCTATTTGTTCCTCTTATCCATTTTTGTATTTCAAATAATTAATGCTTTCCTTGTTTAGTACATCTTTCACGAGTTTTGGCTCGAATAAATTTCAGTTCTACCTACCCATATAATCTTTTTCAAAGCATTTTATATTGAAATAATGATTAATGAACTAACAATGCTCACAGAAGAAGTTTTACGTATTACTCTGAAAGGTTTCTAAATAATACAAGAACCTGAAACAAGATAATTATTTAGAACTCACCGAGCTTAAAAGGGCTAGTAACATGTAAAGGATAAGGAATTAACTGCATCTTCAGGTCTTCTGTTATCAAGCTGAACAAGAAGGCATACGTCAGGGATGTCACCATAACAAAACAGCGAGCAATGACAACCCAAAAATGGATCATTTTCATGACATTTTGCATTTGTGCATTTAACATCCATAATACATGTCGTTAGGAGCAGTTGATTCATATTTAATCATGGCATCCTAATCATCTGGCATAAGCATATCACTCTTCTACAGATGGATTCCCCAGTGGACAATGTAGCAAGATTGATCAAGATTACAGATATCATCAGCCTTATCCTCACTGAGCAGGAGTGAAGCAGGCTAAATATACCAGATCTTATCTTCGCTGAGCAGGAGCGAAGCAGATCAAATTTTGAATCTTATCTCCATGTATCGACAATGGAGCAGATTCCAATCACCAGCCTTATCTTCACTGAGCAGGAGTGGAGCAGGCTAAATATACCAGATCTTATCTTCGCTAAGCAGGAGCGAAGCAGATCAAATTTTGAATCTTATCTCCATGTATCGGCAATAGAGCAGATTCCAATCACCAGCCTTATCTTCACTGAGTAGGAGTGGAGCAGGCTGAACATACAAATCTTATCTTCACTGAACAGGAGTGAAGCAGATCAAATTTTGACAAGTCTTATCTCCATGTATCGGCAATGGAGCAGATTTCAGCCACCAGCCTTATCTTCACTGAGCAGGAGTGGAGCAGGCTAAACATACAGATCTTATCTTCACTGAGCAGGAGTGAAGCAAATCAAATTTTGGTAAGTCTTATCTCCATGTATCGGCAATGGAGCAGATTTCAGCCACCAGCCTTATCTTTACTGAGCAGGAGTGGAGCAGGCTAAACATACAGATCTTATCTTCACTGAGTAGGAGTGAAGCAGATCAAATTTTGGCAAGTCTTATCTCTAGGTATCGGCAATGGAGTAGATTTCTGCCACCAGCCTTATCTTCACTGAGCAGGAGTGGAGCAGGCTAAACATATCAGATCTTATCTTTACTAAGCAGGAGTAAAGCAGATCAAATTACAGCAGGTCTTATCTTCGCTGAGCAGGAGCGAAGCAGATCAGATTTCAGCAGATCTCACCCCACTGAACAGGAGTGGAATGGATCAAGTCTCAATCAATCGTATCTCTATAAAGCAGCAATGGGGCGTCTTGAAGCAATAAGATACAGTGGGTTGCAACCAGGCCACACCAAGAAGCCAAAATTTGACGAGAGCAGGTAAAATTGGTCCTTTTAAGTCTTTGCTTTATTCTCGTTACACGACAATAAGCAAAGAGGGGCAGCTGTTGGACCCAATTACTTGCCTGGCCCAAGACCCATTTAAAACCTATTAACCAATACAATTACAAACCTAAAACTAACCCAACACTTATCCAAAACAGACTCATTTTTTTTTCAAACCAGTTACAACCCATTAGCCCAAAACCATTAACAAAGATGAAACCCTAGTCTAGAGGAGTAGCCGCCGCAACCCCCAAGTAGTGCCCAAGCGTCGCACGTTGTGTGCCCCTTCCCGAACCGTTCGTCCGTCCACCATGCCATGATCACCGGGATATCCGCACACAATCGTAAAAATAGAGGAATAGACAATGTAATCTCGGTTATATAAAGCCATTTTCAATACTGTAAAAGGGGTCTCTTTTTTTTCACAATTTTTTTAAGATACAAACAAATAAAAATCAATCAAAAATCAAGTTTCGCAAAGGTGATTTCATCATTTTTCCTCTCTTTTTCTGATTTGGTTATCTTTTTTATTTTTAGTCTCCCTATTGCATGTGAAAATAAAAGAACAAGGAGAGATTTACCTTCACAAAAACGAATCGTCGAAAGCTCTATGTTCTTTCTTGAGATTGAAGCAAGGTAGGGCTTCGGAGTTGAAATACCGAGATCTTCGAGTGTGGTTTCGAAAGGGTATTATCATAAGCCATTACACTCACCGTCGGCCACCTATCATAGTGGTGGTACAGCGATTTGTGGGTGGTTCCCTCTTGGGATCGGCTAAGAGAAAAATTAAAGGAGGCTAGGGCTTTGTTAAAATGGCTTGTTTTATGTCTTTTTATGTTTTAAAAAAACAATAAAAGAAGGCTTAAATTAAGGATAAGGAGAGGTGCATTTGGGTTAAGGGTAAGGGACCAGCGCATGCCTACCTAAAATGGGTAAATTTCGCGATGGGTCCTCCCTTTTTGCGCTACCATTTAGTTATCCCCTATTTCATTTTTTTAAAAATTCAATCTTGGCCCTGAATTTCATGCACCATTCCATTTGGGTCCGTGTTAAAATGCTACATTTAAGAGCTTAAAATAATTGCGTTTTGGATCCTTGTACGTTACTGTGCATCACATTTTAGTTCTTAAGGTTGTTTTAATACTTTTGTTTATTTATAAATTGTCCTTTTGCTTTTATTTTCATTTTAGCTGAGTATTTTATTTATTTATTCATTTTATATTTTCTTTCTTAGTTACTGTTTTATATGTTTTCTTATTTAGTTACGATTTTTTTTCTTTCCTTTCTAATCCTTTTATGATTTTAAATTTTTTATTTACTCATCCTTCTTAAAATTGTTTTAGCATATGATTTTAATTTTTTTTTTATTTTGCATTGATTTAAGGTATTAATTTTGTATTTTCATTTGTAAATATTTTTAAATTGATTTATCTAATTTTTATTTTTAGGATTTCTTATACATCTTTTGATTTAAAATTTATATGACATCTATTCTAAATATTTTATACCTTATTATGCTATACATTATTATTATTTTTATATTGACAATTTCAAATTCTTTCTCTTTTATAAATGTTTTCATCCATTTAGGTACATAGTTTTTTGGTGTTTTTATATTTAAGATTGTTTTTTAATTATCGTATATTCTTTATGTGTATATTTTACTTTTTCATTTTTTTCATTTATTTCTTCTACTATTATTATTATTATCATTATTAAACCTTTTTTACCTAACATTTCTTTATTCATTTATTTGTTCACTATTAAATTTCGTTTTCAAAAACCTTTTAAAAGCAAGGCAATATTTCGTATTTAGGGAGTTTGAGAGATCGTGCCCAATCGTGCTGGGTTTCGGCTTTTTCATTCGACCAAGATACAGAATATCCTTCTGGCGTTTCATCCAAGTTTTCTTAAATTAAAACGAGGCAATATTTCGTATTCAGAGATTTAATAAATCGTGCCCAATCGTGCTGGGCTATGATTTACCGTTTGGTCAAATAACGAAATACCCTTTTGAAATTTCAAATGCATGAGTTTTGGCAATTACGAAATGATCTCGTATCAGGGTCTGAAATAATGTGTCCAATCGTGCTGGACATGATATTTTATTCTTTCTGAGTGGGAGAATTTCGACATCCAATTCAAGTTATCAAGATGTTTTTTAAGAAGTTGAATTTCAAAAACTTTTTCAAATTTCCGACAATAAGGATGTTTATAAATCAATTTGGTACCAATTTTGGGCGTTACGAGGGTGCTAACCCTTCCTCGTATGTAACCGAATCCCGAACCTATTTTCTTAAAACTCGTAGACCAAAATGCTTTATAAGGTGGCCCAATTACACCTCAAAAAGGATTGGTGGTGACTCCATCCTTTTTTTTTTAAAGTCGATCCACGTTTTTCAAACTAAAAATGGTTTCGACAGGATACATTAGAATGAGATAGATTAGATAAAAAGGCTTTATCCATGATTCAATAATACCTAAAAACTAATGTGTTGCAGGAGGTTTTGATGGAAGAAAAGACATTCGCCTTATGGAAAAGGTTAGAAGCCTTTTATGCGACAAAGTCTCTGGCTAACTAATTAGGGTTAAAACAACAGTTGTACATGTTTCGCATTAACGACGGTGAGCACCTCAGAGATCACATCAATCAATTTATTACTCTTTTGAATGATTTAAAGAATGTTGAAGTTTAGGTTAACGATGAAGATCAGATTATGATATTATTGGGCTCTTTACCCCCTTCATACAAGTCTTTCAAGGAAACCCTGATTTATGGCAGAAATAATCTCTTATTCAATGATGTGAACCGTTTTCTATTGAGCAAAGACAAACTTGACAATGAGTTTGGTTCAAATAGCAAGTTAGATAGGCAAGCTTCAGTTTTGGTAGCATCAAGGAAGTGAGACAAAAGATGTCGCTATTGAAAGAAATTAGGTCCCATCAAGTCAAATTGTTACAAACTACGAAATAAAAGTGCTGCTAAGAGCAACGAGGAAGATTTAGCTGGTGCTAATTTGGCCAATAAAAAGGGTGATGATTTCTTGTTAGTGTTAACAAGTAACTCACAGCTTACATTCGAGTAGATTCTGGATTCAGGATGTTCTTTCCACATATGTCCCAATAGGGACTGGTTCTTCACATACAATTCAATTGAACGTGGATTTGTACACATGGGGAATGGTTCACCCAATAAGGTATCTAGTATTGGTACTATTCAGATTAGGATGCACGACGAGACAATTAGGACACTGTTAGATGCCAGGCATGTGCCTCGTATTTTTTAGAGATTTATGCAGTCATGGCTCATATTTTTCAGATTTTCTTCTCCTAGTTAAACTTTGTTTTTAGTTTCCCACTTAAACTCTGATTAGTGTAGTTTATTTTAATATTATTTGACCTACAAATTTAGCCTACAAATAGACCCTTTTTCCACCCTAGAAAAACAAGTCATTACACATTTAGGTATTAGTCTTTACCGGCTTTTAAAGAATTTTGTGTTTATATTTTGAGGGTTCTTATTTCGGGTTTCGAGGTTTAGTTTTCTCTTTATCTTTTGTATACCTTTTTTCCGTTTTAGTAAAATTATCTTTGTCCGTGGTATTTTATCCTCCTTGGAGGAGTTTTTTTCCACGTAAAATATTTATGTTTGATCTTTTCAATTTCTTCATTATTTCACTTGTTCTTAACTGGGTTTATCCCCAAAAATAAAAAAAAAATGTAAAAGATAAATTTTGATATGAATTTATAAATTATATTTTAACCATTTTAAATTTAATTTTTTTAGAAAAAAGTTGTTAATTTCGCATTGTCTATTTGTAGCTTTTTATTTCAATTTCTTTTGATGGAAAAAGATAGAGAAGCAAAGCTACTGAATCTTCAGTCTTTATCTATGATCAAATCAAGACAAATTTAGTAGATTATAATCATCAAAGCCAAGAATTCTTGCAGAAGAAGAATGGAAGGCCAGAAGCAATTCTATACCGGAACATTGTTGCCCTTTAAATTTTGATGATTTAGGTCCTTTTGCAAGCTAGTCTCCACAATCTAGGGTTTCTAATGGTTTTGGGACCTTCAACAACAACACCATGGGACTAACCATAACAAATTATGGATCCAGCTCTATCACAAGTACCCAACACAATATGAACTTCCTTGAGGATAAAAGAAACAATTGAGAACCTTCAACAACCAAAACTCTAGGAAGCTACTAAGACCTAATTTGAAGGTTCAACTTTGAATATAAAATATTTTGAAAAATGAGGGTTTCCAAAATTCTATTGAATTCTTATTGAAATTCTATCATCATGAAGTGTTGTTGTGGTCTTTTAGTTATTATCATAAGATAACATTTATTTTATGTAATATATATATATATATATATATATATATATAGGATTTTCTTTTCATTCTTTTTAGAAATATGGTTATACACTTTGACAAAATTTTTATATTTAATTACTATACTTAATATTTTAAAAGTTAAACCCTTGAATTTTTTATTTGAAAATTTTAGTTGAAACACAATTATTAATATTTTAGTATTCTGATTTGTTAAGACATAATTTTTTTTTTATGAAGACGATAAAACTGAGAATTTATTAAGTTGTCTAATATAATGCGACATAAGATTGAGTAAAAATATAGTTGATAAATTTTGAAAAAAAAATGTTAATAATTGAATTACAAAATTTAAATTGAGAAAAAAAAATTTATTTAATTTTTAAAATATAAAAATTAAATTTTAAATTTTTTTAAAAGTCATGGACGAAGATATTGTATAATTATATAAAATATATAAAAATTATAAAAAAAATTAAAAGTTTAAACATGCAATACTAATTAGTTATTTTACAAAATACTTTCTAATGAGCATACTTATGATTTTGGAAACAATAATTATAGTATTTTGACCAATGAATAGCATTATCACTAATAAATCTTTCCCAAATTTAAAATATATTTTTCTTAATATATTAATTTGGCGATAAAATCAATTCCTTTTAATCAAAATAAAAAGGGGAGAAATCCACTTACATTAGTGCAAAAAAAAATTTTTTTAAATTACTTTTCATGCTTTCGTATCTCTTTCTATAGTTAATATTTTAACGATTCAATTATTGAATTTAATATTTTATTCGTATAGATCATGTATATCAATTTTGATGTCAATTAAAAATTTCCAACTATTTATTTTATATAAAAATATCCAATTGTTGAACATATATTAATATATTGAGTATGATAGATCAATATGACAGAAATATCGGATCGGTTAAAAGATTTACATGCATGACAAGTACAATTATATCGATAAATTTAATGGTTAAATCATTAAAATATTAACCATACAAAAAAATATGAAAAGACATTAATTTTATATTGGTATAAGTAGATTCCTTCCCAAATAAAAAAAATTTCTAAATAACTACATTAAATTTATTACATACAATCAAAGCAAATCATATTAATTTTTAGTCAAGCTTGTTGCCTAAGCAATAATCGTAATTTTAATTAATTCGTTGATCGTTGATTCATTATTATTTTAAATTTTTCATAGTATTAGAATTAATAATTGAAATTATCATTTTCCGATAACAAATTTAAATAAGAGATATCACATTCAAATTTCATTGACATTTTACATCTTTGATTAAGGATATTACAAAACCATTTAAATTGTGGAAGCAAAATTTACAGTCTAGTATGTTTACCTTCATACTCTAGTATATGAAATTTTTTCTATATTAATTAAATTTATTGTTGTAATCTCCCAACAAATTACTTATATGAAAAATATAAAATACAATTTTCTATATTTTAAAAAAATTTAATTAATTTAAAATCTAAATAACTCATACTATCAATATGTGAATTAAATGACTGTGCAAATTATTATATAATATAACAAGGTATAAAAGCATATAAAGATGATTATTATATAATATAACAAGGTATAAAAGCATATAAAGATGAGAAGTGATAATCTCTTTTTATATATATATATATATATATATATATATATATATAATTTCTATAAAATTTTTCACTTTTTTACATTTGATGTTTCATTATCTATAAATTATATTTATAAAGTAATAATAATTTAAAAAAAACATTTTACTTCTTTAAAGAATTAAAAGTGTTATAAATTTTACATTTACTAGAGAATGCTCTCATAACTCACATTTACATTATAAATAAGTGTCAATTTCCTCACTATTTTTATGAGCTCTTTAAATTTTGTTGGTTTGAAGAAATTCACGAGAGATGAATTATAATTTAGAATTATATATATATATATATGAAAGTGAGAAATAATGATGTTTAAAGAAAAGATGTGCTGGTTTAAAAATAACTCGGAATATTTGTAAATTAATAGCAACGATTTGAATAATGTTTTAAATGTAAATTTAGGCTAAAATGATGAGTTAATGCGATGCATTTAGCCATCCAAAGGTTACAATATTTTTGAAACGACACTTAATTACCTTTTTGTGACATATATAGGTGCAATAAGAATTGCTTTGTTCGAGAAAAAGGCATTTTATTTTATCTTGAAAATAGTATTTACTAATCGCGTAGGATTTATCTTGATAATAGTTTTTTTATAGTTCTACACATTGTGGGGAAATAACTATTCTCAATAGAATTTTGTAGAAACCCCTTGCCTTTCAATTTTTTAAATTTAAAAAGTTTTATACAATGATTAAAAATAGTTACATGAAAATATTTATTTATATATAATACTCTTAAAAATATTAATATAATATGTGAGGCCCACTATTAATAAAAATATTTATAATTTCTTTACAATTATATCCTTTGATTTATTTTAGGAATTAATAGTATTTATGTGATAATAAATTTAAAAAAATCATTTTATCTTTTCAGAGGAAGGGATGTCATAATTCCCTACATTCACTAGAGAATACTCTCATAGCTCTCACTTGTACTATAAATAAGGGTCAATTTTCTCACTATTTTTCATGTGCTCTTTAAAATTTCTTCATTTTAAGAAATTCATGAGCGAGGACTTATAATTTTAAATTTATTTATATATAATATTATATGAAAGAGAGAAATAATAATATTTAAAGAAATGAGGTGTTGGTTCAGGAATACCCAGGATCTTCTCACTTTTGCAAACGAACGATGTGCTATGGTTGTTAAAAGTAGTTAACAAAATGTTGCCTTTAACTACGTTTGGATTAGATAAAACGATGTGTTTTTATGTTTAAGTAAAACAGTGCATTTTTATGTTTTTAAGTTTTTAATGAAACAATGCATTTCATTTGTTAGTTTCGATATCTAGAGCCATTTACATTACAACAGTCTCTTTTTCTCTTTGTTATTTCCGTTAGTTTTAGACAAGAAGGATGTCATGCAGAAATTGAATTGAATCTTTTTTTCTCTCTCATTCTCTCGTGTTATTCTCTACTTTCTTTTCTCTTCTTTGTGTTGGAAATATATTAAAGGTATTAGAGCCAGGTTCCTCATGGTCAGTGATCGAGTTATCACTTGCTCTCGAAAGATGTAGTATACTGGTAGCAAGAGTTGACCAAGCTCTAACAGGAGGTTTTTCAATGGGATAGTAAGCTAGATGCTCGAATGAAGGATTTTAAGGATGACTTCATATTTGAGTTGAAATGGCTAATTGAGCAGTATTTAGGAAATTCAGCACTAGTCACATCCACTACTTTTTCACTTGATAAGGAAAAAGGGGTGCTGGGAGGTCATCCACCTGGCCTCCCACACAAAGAACAACTCCCCCTCTCACTAGTGGTTGATATGAGCATCTTGGGAGCTACACTTTGATCTAACATCTATGTGTCATCGAATAAAATATACAAGCTTAAATGCCTTAGGTTTGATGTGTAACATCTCAAAAATCGGAGGTTAGTAGAATCAGGTTTGTGAATCGAGAAAGAGTGATCATGCCTTAATTTTTAAGATTATCTATGTATTTTTAGGAAATAAATGAGGTATTGATTTGTTGGATAAATGTTAGTGAAACATTCCTTGAAACCCAAGCTTAAATCCCTTCTGTTTCACCATTTTTATTATTTTGCAACTTTTACCTTAAATCCTAGTATGCGACATGCCTTGTTTTTAAAATACATATTGCAAAATTATTTCAAGAATGAGGAAAAATTCTAATGGTTGAAAGAAATACGAGAAAGTATAGAAATTAAATGAGGTCACAAGTTTGAATCTTTTTCCTTGCGAAATAATTTAATTTTTTGCAAAAATCCCTTGTTTTTAATGTGTGTGCCACCCAAGCCTTGTAACCCTAGGTATAAATGTTAATTTTGCACAAATAATCAGCCTTTAATCCTCTTCCTCATTGCCCTAGCTGTTCATCTCCTCCTCTCCCTCTCTTTGATTTTATTTTTTCTCCTTTCCTCTATTAATCCATTGTCTACACCTCCCATTTTACAATCTCTTTCTTTTTCTTTTTGCGTCAAGATTTTGCACCATCTTCTTTATTATATTGCTGTCATTTATCCTCATCTAAACCAACCCCAAATCTGAAATCTTGAACCCTAAGATCGATCCTGAACAGTGCTAAGAAAGTGTCATTACTGTTTCTCTCAACTAGCTTGGGTTTGATCTCTTTTCTCTTCAATTTTATATTAATCTTGTCAATTAAAAACCAAAATTTTTAGATAGGAATTTGGGGAAATTTAAATGATTTCAAATGTATTTTTCTAGATTTTAATGAGATCTCAAACCATTTTAAAATTCAACCCCAATTAATTCCACCCTTAATTTGAGTTCTTGATTAGGGAAAAATGTTCTTGATCGATTGGTCATTTGAAACTCGCAAATTGTGAAGCGTAAGTGCAATTAAGGATAACTAGTTTGTTATTTTGACGTAGTTGTTAGGTAAAGGTTATGAATTGATTAAATGAAGGAATTTAATCATTAATTATATTCTGATTTTCCAATATATTATTGAATTAGATGCTGACCCAAACGCCCCAAATCATCCGTAAAAGTGAAGAACGATTGTATGTATGGTTTGCATCGATACAGTGTAAAGAATCTAACTAGCTTGGATTCATAAAATAGTTATAATTTCAATGATTGGTTTGAACTCATAGGTGGGTGTTTGGGGGCTAGTTTAATGTAAAATTGATTGAATTTATACTAAATTTTTGTTTAGGTTAGTTTAAGGAATTATTAAAGAAAATTGGAAGATTCACTAGTGTGCTACGAGGAAACAAAAAATAAGGTGTGGGTCCTAAACTCATAAAATTGCTTGAAAATGTTAAATATCATGTTATATTTGATAAATTAGCTTGTTGATTGGATTTCCTTAATAGTCAAATTATTGATTTTGTGAATGGCCGAACCAAGTATGTTTCGAGTCTTAAAAAATTAACGTTGGCAAAATTGTTAGTTTGATAGTATGAATGTTTAATTGAGTTTGTAATTGCATATTTGAGTTATGGGATATGGGAATGTTTGACTGAATGATATAATGTGTTGAGATATTAAACTTATGTATGATTTAAATGCATGAGGTATTTGTTATATTGTGTACTGAAAAGGGTGTTATTTATACATAATGAAAATCCGTAAAGTATGTGAAATTGAACAATATTGATTGGTATCAACACAATGGTAATTTGAAAGATTGAATAGTGTTTCCATTTATTGAAAGTATGTGACTATTGAGGACATGCTAAGCATGTCAAATGAATGTGAAAAGTATTGAGATATGGTTATGTATAAGATTCTGTGACATATTGTATATGCATTGGGTTGGGATTTTTGTGGTTGGCGAAGAAGTTCTGTGGAGTACCGACAGCATATTAAGTCCGGATTATTCATAGTCAGTGCACTGCACCTAGAGTACCGGGGGGAATGGCGAATTATCGCATTTTTACTGGCAGCTTGTCTGTATTTTTATTGGCAAAATTTTCTGCATATTATTATCGGTGGTTTTAATCACAACGGGCTTAAGCCCATAATGTTTTAGAGTTCGGATGACAGGTTCTGGGGAGCTCGTGGTGTGTAGCGGATGGTATGGGTAGGAACGTTTTTGCATTGCATCATGTCCACGACATATTCGAGTGTTATTAATTTATGCTACGTATTGTATTTTGTTGTATTGAATGGTATCAAAATTAATGATTGTTACTCGAATAAATGATGACCTATGCTCATACACTATTGGACATCAATTTGATACTGGCTATGTAATGATATGAAATTCTTATGATGGTTCAAGCTAATCTATTTCATTGTATTCGATATTTATGTTTGTTTAGATAATTCTTCAACTCACACTGAGCTTTTCATAAGCTCACCCCTAAATAGTGTTTAACTTTTTAGGTAAACCTTGAAATTAAGACCGGATTCGGCATTTGAAGAATCACCTTGGACATCAGATTATTTTTTTAATAAGTATTAATCAATCTATAATGGTTGTGGTTTGTAATTTTTAATGACTTCTGGTTTGGGGCTTGTTAACTTTTCTTCTGGGATATTTACATGCATGGATTATTTAAGCATAGTAAGAGGATAATACATGATATTGAACTTAAGTAAAATTTGATATTGTTTCCTAGTTTCAGCTGCATTATAAGGGAACTGTTTTTGAAAAATAAATCGATAAAGTAATTAAGTTTCCAAAATGACTTGAAAAATAGTTTTTCTGCTGCATTAGTTTAACATCGAGTTTTTTTTAAAGAAGAGTGACAAGCAACCGATTTTTCTAAAATAATACTATCAAAAATAAAATAAATTCTAAACATACAAAACCTAATGAATGAACACTTTTAAGCTAACTCAAAGTACAACTATGGTTTTCTTTAAAATGAGTTTATTTAAAGTATTCAAAAGTACCGTAAGTTTGCTTAGCCATTTTGGTGGCTAATGTAGCCTTCTCAATCTAGCCAAAACATCTAGGTTGGGTTTGGAAAGTTACATGATGGCTCAAATTTTTTAGGATGGTGGGCTAAATTAGAGCAATACTTCAAGGTAGAATGAATTCCAAATCATGCCAAGGTTAGGAGTATAATTGTAATAGCCCGTTTTTATAAAAATCAGATAAGCAATTTTAGAACCACAAATCTGATGTGAAAATATTTATTTTATTATCATTTTAAGGTCTACAGTATGATAGTATGTTTGCATAAAAATTTCGTTAAGAAATTTTATCATTTGAGTGCTTAATTTGTGAAAAAGGACTAAATCGCATAAAATGTAAAAGTTGTGTTCTATTAGATAAAGGTGTCTAATAGCTATAAAACTTTAAAATGGAAGTATTTATGTTGTAATTAGACCATTTTTATATTTATTGGACATTTATGGACATTAAATAGTTGATTTTAAGGTTAATTAATAAAGGTTAAATAAGTAATTTAATAAGTAAATTAAGTAAAATAAAGAAAACAAAATGTTTTCTTCCCAAATACATTCTTCTTCAATTGAAAATAGAGAAGGAAGACTCCATTTTTGTGCTTTTGAAGGTTCGGCCATAATATCTTTGCATGTAAGTGTGGTTTTGTCCCGTTTTTAATTGTTTTTATGTTTTTGAGGTCGTTGTAACTTAATGTAGCTAGCCCAGGGACTAATTTACAAAAATGATAAAGGTTTAGAATGTTACCATTGATGAATGTGTGAGTATTTTGATGTTTAATGATATATTATAAATAGTTGTTGTTAGATAAACAACATTTGTTTAGTGATTTTTGATAAAAATGTCAATTACGGATTAAATTGAAAAATGTGTAAAATTCATGGTAAAATTTTGAAATAAATGAAATATATGTAATATATGGCTTGCTAGGGACCTATATGAAATTTGGCTAGCATGGGTGTGGACTCAGTTGCATGAATTTGTATTTTTTATGAGCTAGAGACTAAATTATAAAGAAGTCTAAAGTTTAGGGGTAAAAGTGTAAAACTTTCAAAATATGAAATTTGGATTGAATTGAATAGAATGAAAATTAAATAAGTAAAATTTGATTATATATAGATCAAGAAAAGTGAATTTTAGAATTAGATCGGGGGAAAAACAAAGTAGTGGATTGAACGATCATTTACATCGTATAAATATGAGGTAAGTTTGTATATTTAATAAGCTTTATGTTATAAGTGTTTAAATGTTTAAATTGTGTAATTGTGATAATATGACATTACGAAAGTTATCGATGAGGCATCGACTGAGAATAGTTCCCATTTGAACCTTATGAATAGATGGGATACAAATGACATGTCATTAATAGCTACCATGATTATGTGATTTGGGTGCTGGTCCTGTACGTCTTACCGGTGGCTGAGTTTACGGGCATGTGTTGCGGTTACTCGATAGCTTGTGTAAGCAGCATTGTGTAGCTACATCTTGACCAACAGCTTGTGTGAGTAGACCTAGTGATAGCACGGGAGTGAACATGTATATGAGATGTGATAGAGGTAGTTTAACCACATATATGGCACTTAGTGTGCGATACCCGAGTATCTAATATTATTCCTAATAGTTTAATGAGTAAAGATGATAGTACGAGGAAATAAGGGAAGATATGGATCACTTCAGGTACTCGTGATAAGTTTCACAAGTAAGTGATAGTAAATGAATTCATATGATGAGTAAGTGATAAGTGATGAATTCAAATATGATTGATATGGTTATGGCAATATGTTATTTATTATATTGAATGAAGTTTATTTACAAATGAATTGATGTATTGCACTTGTTAGCTATACGAGCTTACTAAGCTTTATAACTTACTTTGTTTTCTTTTCCATGTTTTATAGTGATTCGGAAGCTCGCTTGGTTTAGAAGTCATTGGAGATCTCATCACACTATCCAGCTATTACTTTGGTACTTTTGAACTTTGGATATTTAGGATATATGGCATGTATAGAAGTTGTGGTCAAAATAGCCAATTGATTTGGCTTGTAAATGATGAATGTTTTGGTTATGTGTATAGCCATGTGATTTGGCTTATTTTGGTATACTTGATGATGTATATATATCTGTAAATGGCCTTTTGTTATGTGGTTTAAAATTTCTATGTAAATGCTTGATGTGAATTGGTAATTTGAATACCATATTGTTGAATTTTGAGATATGGAATGCATGATGATTAGGCACAAATTCTATTAAGTAAGTTTGATCATTTAGGTGATTTTTGGATATAAAATAAGTAAGGAATTGAATGGCCAATTGTGATGTTTACATGCTTTATGGTTTTTAGTATTGAAATAGCATGAATTAGTCTTGGTTGAGATTGGTTTGAATGCCTATTAATGCTATGATATATGCCATTTGACATGTTAGGTTGATGCAAGTTTGGGTGAGAAATGTGGCTTAAAAAATAGCCTATTTTCATCCACACGAGAGAGTGTCTCAGCCGTGTGTGACATATGGTCAGGTGACACGGCCGTGTGTCCCCTGTAATTTTTAAAGAAAACAAGTTAGTAAGTTACACGGGCTAGTCACACGGGCATGTGGTTGGTCGTGTGACACAGTCAGAAAGTTACACAGGGTAGGACACGGTCTGAGTCACGGCCATATGATCCCATTTCGAATGTCCATACGGCCTATGACATAGGCATGTCTTGTGGCCATGTGAGATACACAGCTTGGCCACACAGGCGTGTGTCCTCTATATTTGAAAATTTTTAATGTTTTCCCAAAATTTTCATAAGTTCTCAGTTTAGTCCCAAACATATTTAAATGTCTGTTTTGGGCCTCGAGGGCTCGAATTAGGGACTTTATGAATGTATGTGAATGACTTATGTTTAAAATGAGAAATGTATGTGAAATGTATGATGAATTATGTTTTAAGTTCGGTAATCCTCTGTAACCCTATTTCGGCAATAGATACGGGTTAGGGGTGTTACATTTATTGGTATCAAAGTTATGGTTTAGTAGATTCTAGGACTAGCGTAACATATATGAGTCTAGCTATACATGCCATATTTAACCTGTGATTGTATGATATCTCTTGACAGTTTCTGAATCATATTTTCATATAGTAATGGATTCCAATTGAGCCGACTCCGATGATTAGAAAGTAATGCACCAGCCTCTACTCATGGAGCAACACCTTCTGAATCAAGACCCATATCTGAGGTTCGTAGAGGAGAGGTCAAATAAGCCTTCTTCCAGATGATGAACGAATGGTTCACTAAGTTTGTCCAAATGAATCCAGCTGTTCAACAACCTCCACCCCCACCTGTTTCCCAACCGATTCCCGTAACTTCTTAAGGTTTGGAACCTATACGTGTGAGTAAGCCACCTATTGATAAAATTCAAAAGTATGGGGCTGAAGAGTTCAGAGCTACAGTTGATGATGATCCTGAGAGAGCCGAGTTTTGGCTTGAGAATACTATCTGGGTATTTGATGAACTATCTTGTACACCGACGAAATGTTTTAAATGTGATATACCACTTCTGAAAGATTTAGCTTACTAGTGGTGAAACACTTTGATATCAGTAGTGCCGAGAGAACGAGTCACGTGGGAATTCTTTCAGACCGAGTTTAGAAAAAAATACATAAGCCAACGGTTTCTTGATAAAAAACACAATGAATTTCTGGAACTGAAACAGAGTCATATGATTGTGACCGAATATGAAAGAGAATTTGTGAGGCTAAGTAAATGCGCTCGAGAATGTGTTTCCACTGAAGAGATTAGGTGTAAACGGATCGAAGACAGGTTGAATGAAGACATTAAACTTCTAGTTGGGATTCTTGAATTGAAAGAATTTGTTGTGTTAGTCGACAGAGCTTGCAAAGCCGAGGAACTTAGCAAAGAAAAGAGAAAAGTTGATTTTTAGACTAAATACTCGAGAAAGAGGTTGATGAGTAAACCCTATCATTCCTCATCAAAAAAATTAAGAGATTATTATAACCATTCGACAGCCTCTGTGGGGTATTCTACCAAAGATCGTGGGAAACAACATACAAGTCTAAAGACCCAAGCTACTTCAGTATCGAGCGTTGGTAGTGTTAAAGCCAACAAACCAATGTGTAAATAGTGTGGTAGACGACATTTTGGAGCATGTAGAATGAATGATAGAGCATGTTTCAGATGTGGTTCGCAAGAGCATTTTATTCAGGATTGGCTCGAGTTACCTGAGAATAATAAACTTCAGACTGCTCGACCGAATAATACAGTTTCCGGAGGGAGACCACCCTGAAATATTGGAAATTCTAGTGGTAATAGAAGTGCAACCAAGGATTCTGTTGTGAGATCCAAGGCTCGAGCACCAGCCAGAGCTTACGCTATTTGTACTCGCGAAGATGCATCGTGACTAGATGTTATCACCAGTACATTTTCTCTTTATGACATTGATGTACTTGCATTGATTGATCTTGGATCGACTCATTCAAATGTCTATATGAATTTAGTGTCTAGTAAGAGATTATCTATTGAGTCAATTGAATTTGTGGTTAAGGTAGCGAACCCCTTAGGTCAGAATGTATTAGTTGATAAAATTTACAAAAATTGTCCTTTGATGACTCGGGGTTATTATTTTCTAGCTAATTTGATGCTGTTACGGTTTGATGAGTTTGATGTGATATTGGGTATGGATTGGTTGACTTTGCATGATGCGATTGTGAATTGTAGACGAAAGACTATTGAGTTGAAATGTCAAAATAGTGAGACTCTTCGTATTGAATCCAATGATTTGAGTACTGTGGTATCATTTATGTTAGCTCAAAAATATGTGAGAAAGGGTTATGATGCATATCTTGCTTAAGTACTGGATACAAAAGTGTCTGAATCGAAGATTGAATCAGCACCAGTGGTTTATGAATATCTAGATGTATTTCCAGAAGAGTTACCTGGGTTGCCACCAGTCCGAGAAGTTGAGTTTGCTATTGAATTAGTTCTAAGAACCTCACCGATATTGGTAGCTCCGTATAGAATGGATCCTACAAAGTTGAAAGAGTTGAAAGCTTAGTTACAAGATTTAACAAATAAAGGTTTTGCACGATCGAGTTTTTCACCTTGGGGTGCACCAGTTCTATTTGTAAAGAAGAAAGATGGAACGATGAGAATGTGTATCGATTATCAATAGCTCAATAAAGTTACGATTAAGAATAAGTATCCTCTACCGCGAATTAATGATTTATTTGATCAGTTGAAAGGGGAAACAATGCTTTCTAAGATTGATTTGCGATCTAGTTATTATCAGTTGAGAGTTAAAGATTCTGATGTGCCAAAAACTGCGTTTAGAACCAGGTACGGACACTGTGAATTTCTTGTTATGCCATTTGGGTTAACTAATGCTCCTGTAGTCTTTATGGATTTAATAAATAGAATCTTCAGACCATATTTAGATAGATTTGTTGTTGTTTTCATTGATGACATTCCAATCTATTCCAGAAATGATTCTGAACATGCCGAGCATTTGAGAATTATATTGCAAACCTTGAGAGATAAGCAACTATTTGCTAAATTCAGTAAATATGAGTTTTGGCCCTGAGAAGTTGAATTTTTGGGACATATTATTTTAGCAGAAGGCATCAAAGTTGATTCGAGTAAGATATCAACAATTATTGACTAGAAACCACCAAGAAATGTATCCGAGATCAGAAGTTTTCTGAGATTAGCTGGCTATTACTGAAGGTTTGTTACAGAGTTCTCGATGATTGCTACACCGATGATGCAGTTATTATAAAAAGATGTGAAATTTGAGTGGAATGAAAAATGTCAACAGAGTTTGGATCAGTTGAAAGCATTATTAACCGAAGCACCAGTTTTAGTTCAGCTTGAGTCAGGTAAAGAGTTTGTCATTTTCAGTGATGCATCATTGAACGATTTGGGATGTGTTCTAATGTAAGAAGGTAAAGTGATAACTTACACTTATAGACAGTTAAAGCCGCGTGAAAAGAATTATCCGACGCACGATTTAGAATTGGCTGCTATTGTTTTTGCATTCAAAATTTGGCGACATCATTTATTCGGCGAGAAATGCAATATTTTTACTGACCACAAAAGCTTGAAGTATCTAATGTCTCAAAAAGATTTGAATTTGCAACAACGAAGATGGCTCGAGTTGTTGAAAGATTATGAATTAGTGATTGATTATCATCCGAGGAAAGCGAATGTAGTCATGGATACTTTGAGTAGAAAATCTTTGTTTTCTTTGCAAGCCATGAATACACGGTTGACCTTGTCTGATGATGAATTGATATTAGCTAAGTTAAAAGCTAAATCGATGTTTCTTCAACAAATTTGTGAAGTTCAAAAATGTGACAGTGAATTAAAAGCAAAACGAGTACAGTGTGAGTCGGCTCCTGATTCAAAGTTTCAAATTGGAACCGATGATTGTTTGATGTTCCGAGGTAGAATTTGCATACCGAGAGATCTAGAGCTTATACAGAAAATCTTACAAGAGGCACACAGCAGTAGTTTGTCTATTCATTCAAGGAGTAACAAAATGTACCATGATTTGAAACAATTGTATTGGTGGTTAGGTATGAAACGAGATATTTCTGACTTTATGTCTATATGTTTGATTTGTCAGCAAGTTAAAGCTAAACATCAAGTACCTTCGGGACTATTATAGCCTGATATGATACCTGAGTGGAAATTGAATAGAGTCACGATGCATTTGTATCAGAATTACCCCTATCTTTGAAAAAGAAAGATGTTATCTGGATTATTTTTGATCGGTTAATGAAATCTGCATATTTCATTCCAGTACTACAAATTTTTCACTTGATAGGTTAGCTGAATTGTACATCTCTGAGATTGTCAGATTGCACTGGGTGCTAGTTTTAATTATTTCGGATAGAGATCCTAGATTTACATCACAATTCTGGAAGAAATTGCAAGAAGCTTTGGGTTCACGGTTGCATTTTAGCATCGCATTTCATCCTCAAACCGATGGTCATCTGAAAGAGTGATTCAAATTTTCGAAGATATACTTCGTTGATGTGCTTTAGAGTTTGAAGGCAATTGGGAAAAATACTTACCATTGGTTGAATTTACTTATAACAATAGTTATCAGTTGAGTATAAAGATGGCACCGTACGAAGCTTTATATGGTTTCAAATGTTAAACTCTGTTATATTGGACCGAGCTTAGTGAGAACAAGATTTATGGCGTTGATTTTATCAGAGAGACTGAAGAGAAAGTGAAAATAATTTGCGACAGTTTAAAGCAGCTTCAAATCAACAGAAATCGTATACGGATTTGAAACGTAAAGACATTGAATTTCAAATTGGAGACAAAGTGTTTTTGAAAGTATCGTCGTGGAAGAAGATTCTTCGATTTGGTCATAAAGGGAAGTTGAGTCCGTATTTTATCGAGCCGTATGAGATCATTGAAAGGATAGGGCCAGTGGCATATAGTTTAACTTTACCGACAGAACTTGAAAAGATTCATAATGTGTTTCATGTGCTACCGATAAGATCCTTCACATATAATTTCGCCAGTAGAGGTTGAGATTCAGTCCAATATGTCATATAACGAAGAACCGATCAGAATTTTAGCTCGAGAGATCAAAGAGTTGAGAAATAAAAGAATAGCATTAGTAAAAGTTCTTTGGCAACGTCACAGCATTGAAGAGGCTACATAAGAACCCGCAGAAGCTATGAGAAATTAATACCCTAACCTGTTTTCTGGTAAGATTTTTGGGGACGAAAATCCCTAAGGGGGAGAGTTGTAACAACCTGTTTATAGAGAAATTGGAACAATAGTTTTGAAACCATAAATCCGATGTGAAAATATTTATTTTATTATTATACTGAGGTCTATAGTATGATAATATGTTTGCATAAAAATTTTGTTAAGGATTTTTATCATTTGAGTACTTAATTTGTGAAAAAGGACTAAATCACGTAAAATGTAAAAGTTGTGTTCTATTTGTTAAAGGTTTCTAACAGCTATAGAACTTTAAACTGGAAGTCCTTATGTTGTAATTAGACCATTTTTATATTGAGTGCATTTTATGGACATTAAATAGGTGATTTTAAGGCTGATTAATAAAGGTTAAATAAGTAATTTAATAAGTAAATTAAGTAAAATAAAAGAAAAAAATGTTGCCTTCCAAAATACATTCTTCTTCAACCGAAAATAGAGAATAAAGACTCCATTGTTGTGCTTTTGAAGGTTTGGCCATAATATCTTTGTATGTAAGTGTGGTTTTGTCCTGTTTTTAATGATTTTTATGTTTTTGAGATCGTTGTAACTTAATCTAGCTAGCCTAAGGACTAATTTACAAAATTGTTAAAGGTTTAGAATGTTACCATTGATGAATGTGTAAGTATTTTGATGTTTAATGATAGATTATGAATGGTTGTTGTTAGATAAACAACATTTGTTAAGTGATTTTTGATAAAAATGTCAATTATAGATTAAATTGAAAAATGTGTAAAATCCATTGTAAAATTGTGAAATAAATGAAATATATGTAATATATGGCTTGCTAGGGACCTATATGAAATTCGGCTAGTATGGGTGTGGACTCAATTGTATGAATTTGCATTTTTATGAGCTAGGGACTAAATTGTAAAGAAGTCCAAAGTTTAGGGGAAAAAGTGTAAAATTTCCATAATATGAAATTTGGATTAAATTGAATAGTATGATAATTAAATAAGTTCAATTTGATTATATATAGATCAAGAAAAGCGAAGTTCAGAACTAGATCGGGGTAAAAACAAAATAGTGGATTGAACAATCATTTACATTCATATAAAAACAAGGTAAGTTCGTATGTTTAATAAGCTTTATGTTATAAGTGTTTAAATGTTTAAATTGTGTAATTGATAATATGACATTGCAGAAGTTATCGACGAGACATCGACCAAGAATAGTTCCTGTTTGAACCTTAGGAATATATAGGATACAAATAACATGTCATTAGGAGTTACCGTGATTATGTGATTTGGGTGTTGGTCTTGTACATCCTATCGGTGGCTGTGTTTACCAGCATGTGTTGCGGTTACTCGATAGCTTGTGTGAGCAGCACCGTGTAGCTACGTCTTGACCGACAGCTTGTGTGAGCAGACCCATTGATAGCTCCAGTGTGAGCATGTATATGAGATGTGATAGAGGTGGTTTAACCACATATATGACACTTAGTGTGCGATACCCGAGGATCCGATATTATTCTGAATGGTTCAACGGGTTAAGATGATAGTACGAGGATATAAGGAAAGATACAGATCAGTTCAGGTACTCGTGATAAGTTTCACAAATAAGTGATAGTTGATGAATTCATATGATGAGTAAGTGATAAATGATGAATTCAAAGATGATTCATATGGTTATGGCAATGTGCTATTTGTTAGATTTTTATTTACATTGACTTATACTTCTGTAAATTTGCAAATGAATTGATATTCCTGATTTTGGGCCTAGTCAGAATAGTGGTTTCAAGACCACAAATCTGAAGTAGAAATATTTTTTTATGATTGTTTTGAGGTCTATGACATGTTTGCATGATTGTGTGAAAGTTTCATAAAGAAATTTTGTGAATAAGTGTCCAATTTGACTTTTAGGGCTAAATTGCAAAAGTTGCAAAATATGAAATTCTAGAAGCTTTAAGTATGAAATTGCATTAGAATCTTAATTAGAGGTCCTTAAATAGCAATTTTCCCAGTTTCTATATTTTTGGACAAAAATGGGCATGCATGGATAAAATTTGAAAGTTTAGTAAAAATGGCATTTTGGTCATTTGGTTAATAAATTAATAAAAAGGGAAAATGAAGACAAAATTTGCTCATCTTTCTCATGTGGGTGCCGAAATTGTAAAGAAGTCATAGCTAGGGTTTCTTCATTTTCTAAGCTTGATATTAATGCATCCTAGCCCCGTATTTAATATTATTCATATTTTCAAGTTATCATCAACCGATCTAGCTATTTCTACCAATTATTTGAGCTAGGGTTAATGTTAAAAAATTTACCCGTGTGTAAAATGCATGTGTTTTGATGTTTCATGGTAGATTATGAATGTTTGATATGTGATAAACATATTTTATTAGGTGATTTTTGATGAAAACACCTAAAAAGGACCTATTTGTAAAACTTTATAAAATATGTAGTAAAAGTGTGTTCTAATGAAAAATGTGGGTTGCTATAAGTATGAAGATGGTTCTGCTACGCTTAAAGTACAAAGAAATTGAATGAAAATCATTCTACGAGCCGACTAATTTGTAAATATGTGAAAGTTTAGGGGTAAAACTATAATTTTACCAAAGTATGATTTTTAGACTGATTTGAACAATGTGATAATTAAATAAGCGAAATTTGCTATTGTAGATCAAGAGATCTAAACCGAGGAAAGAACAAGGTTGTGGACTAAATCAAATAGTTAGCCAAATTTTGGTACCGAGGTAAGTTCATGTGTAAATAATTCAACATTACATTATTATGTATTTAATGCTTTAATATTGCATGAATTGTAAAATTGTCTTTGTGAATTTGAATAATGATGACTCGATGACGATCCGACGAAGATTTGATACTCGAAATCCCGGTTGAACCTTAGGAATAGATATGATACAAATGTCATGACATTAGGGTTATTGAGATCCCATATAAGACCATATCTAGGATATGGCATCGGTATGTGATTTCGTGTAAAACCACGTCTAGGACATGGCTTCGAAATGATACTTAGTATAAGATCATATCTGGGATATGGCATCGATATGAGACATCGTGTAAGACCATAGTTGGGCTATCGGCATTGATATGTATTCCCATGTAATACTATATCTGGGATTTGGCATTGGCATCTTACTATGTGTATGAGATTTTTCGGGTATCCTTTAGTATTCCAAGTGGTTCAATGGGTAATCCAAAGATAATGTCAAAGAAATGACAAAGTATGATCATGTTGAAAGGGGTCAGGTATGTACACAAAGCTCATAAATATTGAGATTATGAATCGATGAGACCTCAGTAAGAAGTGAATGAATAAATGAATTATGATCATGAGTTTTATCATACATTATGTAAATGACATGATTTTAAATGTGTCTATGATACTTGATAACATTGTGATAAATTATATTATGTTATGTGATAATAATGCATGGTTAATGTTGTTAATTATTTACATGCAAACTTACTAAGCATTATGCTTACTTCTCTTTCTATTCCATCTTCTTATAGTATCGCCAAGCTAGCTCAAGAATTGAAGAACGTCAGAGACTTGATCACACTATCAGTTGGAACATTTGGGTATAGCTAGTCTCAACATTTTGAGTATGGCATGTACAAGGATTTGGTCTTTTTGTTATATGTCATATTGATTTACCCAAAAGTGTTGACTTATGATGATAATTGATTCATTTTGTATAAGGCCATGAGATGTGGCTCATATTGATTATTGGGTTGTAAACCTATTTATATATACATGCATGTGCCAATGTCATTATGATTTGGCCTATGGTTGATGATAGTTGAATGATGATGTGTTGCTTGTGACTTACTAAACTTGAGTTTGATTAAAGATGATAGTTTTGTGTGTGTATATGTTGGTATGAAAATGCATGCAAGCAAGTGAATAAAGTTTAATTGTATGTGAGGTGGTGTAATTGGTCTTGATAAAGTATAAAGTCTTATGCATGTATAAGTAGAGATGAAATGATCATGATCATGTCTTGTTTGTGTATGTATGAGTGTTCAATCATGCCTTGTTAAGTGCTATTGAAAGTGTACATGTGAGTGAGCAAATGAGGGTGGCCAATGGCTTGGAAAATAGCCTCAAAATGGTCCGCATGGGTAGACACACAGGCATGTGTCTAGGCAGTGTGTGACACACGGTTAGCACCATGGGTGTGTAGCCCGGCCGTGTGTCCCCTACATTTAGCATATTAGTTACGAATTGGCCACACGGGGAGAGACACGACCGTGTGTCTCAACCGGTGAAGGACACTGCCATAAGACATAGGCGTATGCCCAAGCAGTGTGAAGTCTGCACCTTAAATACGAAAATTAAATTCGCCACACGGCCTAGCACACGAGCATGTGACTTGGCCATGTGACCCTCTTTTGCTGATGACGTCATAAATAGAGAGTTACACGAGTTGAGGACACAAGCATATGTGACCACATGGGCTACCCACACGGGCGTGTCACTCTCTAAAGCATGAAAATTTTCTAAGTGTTCCAAAGTTTTCGATTTAGTCCCAAACCACCTCCAATGTATGTTTTGGGCCTCGTAGGTCCGTATAGGGGACGATATGCATGTGTATGAATGGTTTTGAATTGAACGAAATTTTTTTGTATGATTGGTTATGTTTAAGTTCGATAATTTCTCGTACCCTGTCTCGATGTCGGACTAGAGTAAAGGGTGTTACAAGTCATACGAGCTTACTAAGCTTTATAGCTTACTCTATTTTCTTTTCCATGTTTTATAGTGATTCAAAAGCTCGCTCGGTTTAGAAGTCATTGGAGATTTCATCACACTATTTAGCTATTACTTTGGTACTTTTGAAATTTGGATATTTAGGTTTTATGGCATGTATAGAAGTTGTGGTTAAAATAGCCAACTGATTTGGCTTGTAAATGATGAATGTTTTGGTTATGTGTATAGCCATGTGATTTGGCTTATTTTCGTATACTTGATGATGTATATATATGTGTAAATGGCCTTTTGATATGTGGTTTAAAATTTCTATGTAAATGCTTGATGTGAATTGGTACTTTGAGTACCATATGGTTGAATTTTGAGATATGGAATGCATGTTGATTAGGCACAAAGTCCATTAAGTAAGCTTGATCATTTAGGTGATTTTTGGATGTGAAATAAATAATGAATTGAATGGCCAATTGTGATATTTACATGCTTTGTGGTTTTTGGTATTGAAATAGCATGAATTAGTCTTGGTTGAGATTGGTTTGAATGCCTATTGATGCTATGATAGATGTCATTTTGCATGTTTAGGTTGATGAAAGTTTGGGTAAGTAATGTGGCTTAAAAAATAGCCTATTTTTGTCCACACGAGCAGAGACACGGGAGAGTGTCTCAGCCGTGTGTGACACACGGTCAGGTGACACGGTCGTGTGTCCCCTATAGTTTTTAAAGAAAACAAGTCAGTAAGTTACACGAACTAGTCACACGGGTATGTCGTTGGTCGTGTCACACAAGTCAGAAAGTTACACAGGGTAGGACACGGTCTGAGACACGGCCATGTGATCCCATTTCGAATGTCCACACGGCCTGTGACATGGGCATGTCTTGTGGCCATGTGAGACACACACTTGGCCACACAGGCGTGTGTCCCCTATATTTGAAAATTTTTAATGTTTTCCCAAAATTTTCATAAGTTCTTAGTTTAGTCCCAAACATTTTTAAATGTCTGTTTTGGGTCTCGAGGGCTTGAATTAGGGACTTTATGAATGTATGTGAATGACTTATGTTTAAAATGAGAAATGTATGTGAAATGTATGATGAATTATGTTATAAGTCCGGTAATGCTCTGTAACCCTATTCCAGCAATAGATACGGATGAGTTATAAGTCAGGTGACAACACCATGTATCCCCTGTAGTTTTTAAAGAAAACAAGTCAGTGAGTTACACGGGCTAGTCACACAGGCGTGTGGTTGGCCATGTGACACAAGTCAAAGAGTTACACGAGGTAGGACACGATTTGGGACACGACCATGTGATCCCATTTTGAATGTCCACACGGCCAGTGACACGGGCGTGTCTTATGGTCGTGTGAGACACACGGCCTGGCCACATAGGTGTGTGTCCCTTGTATTTGAAAATTTTCAATTTTTTCTTAAAATTTTCATAAGTTCTCGGTTTAGTCCCAAACTTATTTAAATGTCTGTTTTGGGCCTCGAGGGCTTAGATTAGGGACTTTATGAATGTATGTGAATGACTTATGTTTAAAATGAGAAATGTATATGAAATGTATGATGAATTATGTTATAAGTCCAGTAATGCTCTGTAAATCGATTCCGGCGACAGATATGGGTTAGGGGTGTTACAATAATGCTTCACCTTAAGGATAAGGCACTAGATTAACACCATTTTTTCACTCAAAGGCAGGGCGATTTCCACCTATTATCATGTCCATCCTATGCTTACTATCTGAAAGAGCGTTTTGGCTCTAGTACTTTTAAAGATCCGATAGCTGAATTGGTTTCACTCAAGCAGAAAAAGACTGTGGATTATTACCATGACTCTTTTATCAGCCTACTTAACTAGTTGCAACTATTCAAGAGCTATACACTGAGCATATTCACTAGTAACCTCAAGATTGAAATTGGTCAATATCTCCAACTACTTAAGCCCACTTCTCTTGTTGAAGGATTTTTAATGGCTAGACAAGTTGAGAGTATACTAGCTAATACACAGAATAAGGGTTACAATCTTGGATTAAGCAATAATAATAAGGCCCAACACTGTTTCCATCACCTGTTTCAGTGTCCAAAATGTATTTTAAACCTCCTACCACTATTGTAATGTCACAAAACAATAGCCCAACTACTCATATTGGCTCAGTGAGAAACAAATCTCTCTCTCCAACTGAAATTAAAGAAATGAGGAAGAAGGGCATTTACTTTTGGTGTGGGTTGAAGTTCACTCCTGGACATAAGTGTGTCAAATCCCAACTTTACCAGTTGTTTCTTGATTCCACCTCTGATAGTGAGGGGAAGGAGTATCAAGAGTGTTTGGACCATTTAGATAAGAGTCCTTAGGATAATGAGGTAGCTAAGACCCCAACATTGCCTCTCTACGCTTTACAAAGATCTCAGTGTCTCCAAATAATAAGGATTGCAACTCATATTGGTAATATTATAGTGATTATGTTGGTTGACACTAGTAGCACGCACAATTTTATTAGTTCTAAGTTGGTTAGACAACTCTCCTGGCCAGTGAAGCAGGTGGACAAGCTTATAAAGATGGAGGATGGTTGATTACCAGTGGGATGTGCCAATTAGTTCTTTGGAGCTCACAAGGGCTGCATTTTTCTATTAATTTCCTGGTTCTGCCAATCAAGGGTTATCATTTGGTCCTTAGGGTTTAGTGGTTAAAATCATTTGGAACTATTACAGGGGAATTCAATTTCCTTACCATGAAGTTCTTCCACTACAACAAACTTTTCCAGTTGCAAAGTATTGTTCTTGGTGCACTCTAATTGATTATTGCCTCTTAATATGTCAAGTGTTTATCTTCAGTGGGCCAGTTGCTAGGACTATATGCCATGATGATGATCACACCTTCACAAACAATCCTCTCAGCTAATGTTGACCTTGCACCATTGGAGTTGCAGTAGATGTTAAATGAGTATGTCGACATTTTTAAAGAACCTACTAGTTTACCTCCACTTAGGCTCCATAATCATCAAATACCTTTCAATGATAAATCAGCAGTAGTCAAGGTTAAACCATATAGACATCCTAGCATCCAGAAAAATGAGATTGAAAGGTTTATTAGAGAAATGATACAAGCTGGAGTCATGAGGGACAGTAGCAGCTTTTTTGCTTCTCCTAGAGTCATGGTCAAGAAGAAGGTTGACCAGACATCCTAACAACTAAATCAACTTACAGTGAAGGAAATTTTTCCTATTCTAGTTTTCGAGGAGATTTTAGATGAGTGTGGCAAGGTTGTTTACTTCTCAAAGCTGGACCTTAGATATGGGTACCACCAAATAAGAACGAAAGATAAAGACATACCTAAAATTGCCTTCAAGACTTATGAGGGGCTTATAAGTTCCTAGTCATGCTCTTTAGGCTGACCAATGACCCTTATACCTTTCAGGCCCTTATGAAATTAGTTTTTAAACATTTGTTGAGAAAAACAATCTTGGTCTTTTTTTATGATATCCTTGTTATTCACAGGATTGGTCTTCTCATATGCGACATTTAAATAAAGTTTTCCAGTTGTTACGAGCTCACCAGTTGTTTGCTAAGAGAAGCAAATGCACTTTTTTTGCCACTACTATAGAGTATTTGGGGCATGTGATATTAGCTGGAACAGTTTCAACAGATCCTACCAAAGTCTATAATGTAATGACTTGGCCTACTACTAAATCAGTAAAGGAGCTTAGGTAATTCTTAGGATTATCTGGACACCACAAAAGATTCATTTGCAAGCATGGGGTGATTATTAAACCACTGACTGACCTTTTTAAGAATATTGAGTGGTTATGGAATCAACAAACTGAGGAGGCCTTCCAATCTTTAAAAATGGCACTGATCACAACATTAGTCCCGGTCATCCCTGATCTTAATTCTGAATTTTGTGTCGATACTTATACATGCAATCAAAGAGTTGTGGCAGTCTTGCAGCAAAGGTGACATCCAATTACCTTTTTTAGCAGAGTACTGAGAGCTAGACATTAATCCTTTTTAGTTTACAAGAAAGAAATGATGGTAGTCCTATTGGCAATTAAGAAGTGGCATTCCTATCTCCTTGGTAGTATATTTAAATTCAGGAAAAATCATCAAAGCTTAAGGTTCCTATCTAAGTAGCATACAATTACACCATTTTAGCAGAAATGGGTAGCCAAGATACTTGGCTATGACTTTGAAGTGGTGTATCGAAAAGGGAGCCACACTGTTGTAGCATATGCCTTGTCTAGAAGAGAAGCCTTACCTACAGGCCAATGTCTTCAGCTCACTACTAGCACAATCATTTCTAGCCTGTTAGCTAAGGTCCAAGTCTCATGGAAGACAAATGATAAGCTTACTAAGTTGTGCTCTGAATTACAACAACAGCCTCAATCTTATCCTAAGTACACATGGGATGGGAAGGTTCTTAGAAGGAAAGGAAAAATGGTTGTAGGAGCAGACTAGAGTCTACGAGGGAGTTATTCAGTTATTTCCATGAGATTCCTTTGGGGGGACAATCAGGTACTTATGTCACTAGACATAAACTTATAAGTTTCGTATATTGGAATGGTACGACTAAGCATATTCGACAATAGGTGAAAGAATGTCTGACATGCCAAAAATGTAAATCTGACAATGCTGCCTCACTAGGTTTCATGCAACTACTAAACATTCCTACTAGGGCTTGGGAATGCATAAGCATGGACTTTATAGATGGTCTTCCCCTTTCCAAAGGTAAAGATGTTATCTTTGTTGTGGTTGACATGCTCATTAAGTATGGCCATTTTTTAGCCTTGACTCACCATTTTTTTGCTCTTTTAGTGGTTTAAGAGTATTTTAACAACATATGCAAGCTACACGGTCTACTAGACTCCATTGTCTCTAACCGTGACAAGGTGTTTATTAGCCATTTTTGACAGGAACTCTTTAAAAAACTAGGGACCAAGTTGAGAATGTCCAGTGCCTACCATCCCCAAAGCGATGGATAGACTGAAGTTCTTAATAGAAGTTTGGAAACTTACTTTTGATGTATGACAGGGGAGCATCTATCTAATTGGTCTTTATGGTTACCACTAGCAAAATAGTGGTACAATTTGACTTACCATACTGCTTTGCACACCACTCCCTATGAAGCCCTTTATGGCCAACCACCTCCTTACAATTTGTCTTATCTGGTTGAGACTTCTACAGTGGCATGTATTGATCGAAGTATGCAACAATGCGAGGTAGCTAGGAAGTCACTCCTGTTTCATCTTAAGCGTGCTCAAGACTGAATAAAATAATAGTCGATAGGCATTGGAGCCGATAGGTATCAAAATGAAACAATTAGTCGATAGGCATCAATTACAACCCTATAGACAAGATTTGGTCAGGAAGATTCTTAACCAGAAGCTGGCTTCTAAGTATTTTGGGCTTGTCCCAATAGTTGGATATGTTTCTTATACACTACAACTACCACAAGGATCGTGCATTCATCCTACTTTTCATGTTTCACAATTGAAGAAACATGTACACCACCAGTCTGTTCAACTTTCTTTGCCTCTAGTTGGTCTAGATGGTACCTTATCTAAGGAATCGATCTGCATTTTAGATCGAAGAATAGTTCGTTGTGGGAATCAGGCGGTTACTGAAGTGTTGGTGGAACGAACTAATACTTTTCTTGAAGATGCTACATGGGAGGTCCTCTAACAGTTGCAGCAATAGTTTCCTCACTTTGATCCTTGAGGACAAGGATCCTTTCAACAGGGGGCAATTAACAAAACCCTGCCCTTAACTGCGTTTGGTATTAAATAAAACGATATGTTTTTAGGTTTAAGTAAAATAATGCGTTTTAATGTTTTTAAGGTTTTAATGAAATGATGCGTTTCATTTGTTAGTTTTGACAGCTGGAGTCGTTTCTATTACAACGATCTGTTTTTCTTTCCTATTTATGTTGGTTTTGGGGAGGAAGGATGTCATGCAGAAATTGAATTGAATCTTCTTTCTCTCTTATTCTCTCGTGCTATTCTGTGCTTTCTTTTCTTTTCTTTGTGTTGGAGTCACAATAGTGATTTTTTTATCACACATGTATTACAAGTACATGAAATTTTATTTTGATGTTTTTTTTAATTAATTAGATTTTGATTAACTTAGGAACTTTTACTGCCACAATATATGGAATTTAAAATTAAATGATTATTTTAACTTTTTACGCTATAATTAATATAAATATATAAAAATATAATAAAACATAAAAATTAACGTGATAAATTATATTTAGCATTATTATATATCTAGAAATAAGTTTATATATTTAATTCTGATAAGTTCTAATATAAATGTAATAAAAAAAAAACCAAAGCTTCTAATTTTAAATGGTTTCATCCACCATCTCCAATTACGTTAAAAAAGTAATTGTTCTTTTTCTTATGTAATTTAAAATAATACAAAATGTAATTTTTAAAACAATATTTCATTCTAGAAAATAATAAAATTATTCACATATCTATAATTTATTTATCTCTTTTTATATTTTAATTAAAAAATTACCAACTACTCCTTTATTTTAAAAAATAACAAATATAATTTTAAAGACATTTTTTTTATTTTTTTGATAAATGTAGAAAAATACATACAAAAATTTTAAAATTTGAATCCAATACATTAAAGTTTTAACTTATTTCAGTTTTATCATTTCAACTAAAATTATATTTAATTTTTATATCAATTTTTTAATAAATTTATTATATAAACATTTTCATCTGCATCGTTGATGTCTCCTAATCTAATATAACTAAGGAGAGTAATTAAGTCGGGTAAGTTGGATGTAATGTGTGTAATTGTATAAATTTTAATATTTTTATGTATTTGTTTTGTGTTTTTGTTGTGTGTAATCATGTATTGTCCAACATGGACAACCCTACCTTACTCCATGCCCAATTTTTTTTCTTTCTCATAAATTATTTTTAATTTAATACTATAAAAATATATTACAATTAATTAATTAATATAATTTATTTTGAATAATCTCATTATAGGTTCTGGTCATATCTGATCTTCGTGACATAATGCCTAGAACTACCCACAGTTGCTCCCTAACCTATAAATAGAAGGATAACGCGCTCCATCACATTTAGACCCTCATCCTCCTACCTTGGCAATAATGTTTAAGCCAATTGAACTAAAACTCAATCAACTTATATAATACTTTAATGTGTGTATATATAGCAAAAGTTTAAAAAATAAATAATAATTGTAAAAAGAAAAATGAGAGGAGTAAAGAAAACAGTTACCAAAAGTCATAATGATTTATTTTGCTTCCAATTTTATAAAAAAATTATTTTAGTTATTTATTTAATTTTTCATCTTTTTTAATTATTAAACTTACATTATTTGTCAAATCACTCTAAAATGATGAAAAAATTAAAGTTTGTTCACTTTACTAACGTAGAAAGTATTTTTTAAAATTGTTTAAAAATATTAAATTATAAAGTTACAAAAAATTTATATTTTAAATTTAAAAAAATAATAAATTGTTAACATGGCAAACACATGGATTGCCACGTGAATACCACATGAGTAAAATTAACAAACGTTAAGTTTTTTTTATCTATTATAGAGTGATTTAACAAATAATACAAGTTTAAAAGTTAAAAGAGACGAAAATAAAATTATAAACTAAGATAATTTTTTCTTTTAAATTGAAGTACCAAATGATTCATTATACGTTGCGAATACTCCACCTTTTTTTATAAAACATAAAAAAACATACCCTTCCCTGTTTCAAAAGATAAGTTTTTCAAAAGAAAAATAGTGAAAAAGTTTTACAAGATTATTATTTTATTATCTGAGATGATATTTTACAGCTCATTATAATTTATATCTTTACATTGTTGAGATCATTCATAGCATCCAGGATGCGCTGGCATATATGTGGCACGCGAATAGATTGATGGGTGATTAGTATGGAAGGTCTTTAGCTGTGGATTAATTATAAAATAGGGGTCTAAGTGCAAAATAGTGACAGTCTTAAACCATCTTTGTCTTTGGGCTATCTGGCTTATGTCTTTTGTTTTAGGCTAGTTGGATTTTATTTAAGGCCCAAGATGTTGAGCCTCAGTTTAATCAAAAAACACTTGCGGTGAGCGTGGATCGAACACGCGACCTTCAGATCTTCAGTCTGACGCTCTCCCAACTGAGCTATCCCCGCATTTGACTTGTTAGTGTACACTCTATTTATAGACTATAGAAACATTTTAAAACATCAAAGCAGAATATTGGAAGTGGCTGATCATTATGGAAAGCTACTTACAATTGCGAAAAGTTGTGTTTTGTAATTTTATATAACATAATTATTTAATGTATTATGCTTTCAGAGAAAAAAAAAAAAAGAAAGAAAATCATTTTGGAAGGAGATGTAACATCTATTTTGAAGCACCTCGCATCAGACAAAGAAGAATGCTCGTTAATCAGACCTTTGATCTACTATTCTAAGCAAAAAATTTCATGCACTGCAGGTTCAGCAGGATTAGAGGATAAGCCAATAATGTTGCTCATCAGATGGTGAAAGCAGGTTTCAACAGCGCAAATATCCAGTTTTGGGTTGAGGAAGTACCTGACCAGTGGTGCCTGGGGTTGAAGAGGACAGGAATTGGATGGATCCACCGGGCTGACTTTGAACAGTGAGAAACTGGAAGATGGGAGATGATAGATCTCACCGATAACATGTTTGCATGTCGTGTCTCAGGTGCTTTACGATCTCTAAAATGCTTTCAGATGAAAGGGAAAGAGATTTCGAGGGTTTAGCTGAATGGCGTTAGTATCCCAGGTTTGATGTGAGAGTCTTTAGGAAAGGGGGGGGCCTCTCAAGTCTCAACTGTTTTATGTCTTCAATGTTTGGTTTTCCAAGGCTGATGCCTTCGTTTCTCTGTCTGTTTGTGTTGCCCCGACGGCACTATATTGAACCTTTTTTCTCTCTCTAATATATTTGAACCAAACTGAATTTTATTCCAAATATGTATTATAGATGAATAAACTAATGGAAATGATTGACATGATGAAACAGAAAATTGAATTCTTCTCCAAACGGGAGCATATTTATATATTTATATAGATATAGATTTACTCACCTGGGTCATCACAAATAGGAGAACCAAGATATAAATCTTGGGGCAAGCTATAATTAGAAGTAATATGTAATATTCAATTTAAACATATAAATAATTTATTTAAAAGAAATAGTATTTTAACATGACAATCGATTTAATCATATAAAAAATATATTTAAAAGAAGCAGTATTCCAACAATTAAGACAAAATAGCTATCATTTAATTCGGTTAACTATTTTTTATTCTGTTTTCATAGGAATGTTCATACTTCACAAGCTATCATTTGACATAATTTTAAAAAAAGTGACCAAAGTTTTCTTCCTTCCCTTCACTTTGGCCGAAACTTACTATAACATTATCTAACTATTTTTGTTTCATTTTTACACTTCTAACAAGTTAGAATCCGTCTCCTAATCATTTTCTATCCAAAAACATGCACATTTTACTTAATTTTATAAGCTTCCAAGTTTCATCAATATCCTTTAATGGTAACTTTTAATATGCTTGATAAAAAAAATTATTGGTACATATATGTAAAATAAGTTTCAAATATTCAAAATCTATGAAAAGTTTGAAGGAAAACATACATTATACTTCAAATTTGGAGAAAAAATGATAAAGAAATTTTTTTCTTCTTTTCTTGGTAAGCACCAATATGAAGAAGAAAGATGATAAAAGTCTCTCCATCTTTTTCTTATATATATTATTATATTACTTATAAAATGTTATTATGTTAAGTAAACTATTAAATAAATATCAATTTATTATTATTTAATAAAAATATCATTTAAAAGTCATCATGAGTAATTTAGTTTCTTTAAGAACATTTTCTCTTTATTTTTCTCAAGAATAAATTTGTTAATATTATTTTTAATCCTATAAAAATATTGGAGGGGTCTACTTATATTTTTAGGAGGACTATAATATATATATATATATATATATATATATATATATACACACACAAAGGGAAAAATTGCAAAAATCTTAAACCTTGGGGAGCCTACTTATATTTTTGGGAGGGCCATAGTATAAATTTACAAAAGACTAAATTGAAAAAATTTAAACTTTGCGGGGGCCATAGCCCCCTAGGCCTCAACGTGGCTCTGCCACTGAACAGAAGCATGAGAAAAGTAGAAAGAGAAAAAGTTGGAGAAGTTTCAAAGGGTGAAGATGGAGGACTAGTGGTTGATGGTGGAAAAGCAATTGAAGAAGCATATATAATAGCGGTTGTCAGAGAAATTCTGGGGGCTAGTGTCGAAGAAGATGACTGTTCGGTCGAACCTGAATTATGCAACAAATATGAATGAAATTCAATAAAATTGGACACAAATATTTACGTGGAAAACCCCCTCCAAAAATGATAAAAAAACTATGGGTAAAGAAAACTTCACTAAAATGGTCAAAAACCGAAAAAGGAGTACAAGATGTAGAAACAAATAAACCTAAACCAAAAATATAAAGATTCCCCAAAATTCCCACAAAATCTCTCTTGATTTGTTGTTGTTATTCTAAACTATCTAAGATTGCTAAGAGGCCTATTTATAGGCTAAATTTCATGTACAAATATGACTAAAATATCCTTAGAATAATCAAAGTTAGACTGGGAAAATATAATAGAGTTTAATTAGGAGGGAAACCCAGATAAGTAGGGAACACATCGCCATGTCGTGATGTGGCATGTTGCCTCATCGGGACGCCCTTCATCATGTTGTTGGGACGTGACAAATCTTCTCATCGTGACGTCGGTGACATGTCGTCGGGGCATTAGCTCTTCCTAGTTCTGACATCAATCCTGTTTTGTCTGAAATGCGAGGCACACTCCACAAATCTTCACCTTGACTTCTATTTTTGAAATGCCTTTTTCGCCGAGCCCCGCTAGGGGCCTAACTCGATCTTTGTTGAATGTTTACCTAGTTTAAGCAATGTTCAAACTTGGAAATTGAAAGACTTTTTGTCATAATGTTTGCTGGATTGTTCTCTATGTCAATTTTATGAAGCTAAACATATTGAGTGATCACCTCTCGAACAAAGTGGTACTGAATATCTATATGATTTGTTTTTTCATAAGACGTATGACACTTTGACTATCGCAATATATGACAGTTTTGTCATTTTTATCAATTAGCTCCCCAAATAGACCTCTCAATCAAATTGATTCTTTCACAGCTTCTATGATTGCCATGTGCTCAGCTTTGGTAGTCAATAGAACCGTAGTGGCTTGAAGGGTGGTTTTCCAACTAATAATGCAAATTTTGAAGGTGAATAACCTGTGAGAGATCTTCTTTTTTTCTAGGTCTCCAGCATAATCTAAATTTACATAGCTAGTCGACTAGACCTTCTGAACATCTTCCAAATTCCAAACAAGAACTGAAAGTCCCTTTTAAATATCTTAGAATCCAATAAATAGTTTGTGTAAGAGGCCCATTTTGCCCGACTCGGGCCCTAAATTATTCAGAACAGTCCAACTTAAAACAAAAAAATAAAAATAGAAATAAAAAGTCCCAAAGTCCAATTACACTTGTAGGCCCAAATGACCTAAAATTAAATAAAAAAAAAACCCTAAAGCCTAAATGGCCCACAACCTAAACTAAGTTTCAGTAAAATCAAAAAACCCTAGCCTCTTGCGCCGCATCCCCCACATGCCTTGTCAACACGTTCTTCGCCCGAGGACTGTCTCTGTTGTACCAAAACAGTAGCCTTTGCCTCGTTGACTTCCCCAAGCATGCAAACATGCAAAGTAGACAAGAAGGCAGCAGAAAACAAAGAGCAGAAATAGTGAAACAAAAATAGTAGCAAAAATGAATAAAATATATGTATTCGGCTATATAGCCACAAGACTTCAATGTAATCGGGGGAGATTTTTTAATACAAAAAAAAGATCAAAAGAGAAAGGAGATCGAAAATAAAAAAAAGGTTTCGCAATAGTTTTGTTTTTAAGGTATATTTTCATTTTTATTTTCAAATATAACGTATATATAAAATTTTAAAGTAAAAGTCTTTCCTTTGTTGTAGACGAAATCGAAAGGTTTCTCCCTTTTTTAAACTTTCGATTGAGTTTTTGGGCATTTTCGCCTTGGATTTGAACTCGGGAGGCCAAAAAACGTAAAAAGAGACCTTTTTTGGTTTTTTCGGCCACCGTGGATGGCGGCGCCGTCGCCGATGACCGGCGGCTGCCACGATGGTTCGGCGATCGAAACTCTGACTGGATTTCGGAGATAAAAGGGGGAAAGAGAGTTTGAGAGAATTTTTATTTTTTTTTTTGGAGAAAAAAGTTGAAAATGAAGATTTTGAAAAAAAAAATTGATTTTTATAGCAGTGTGAAATGGCGTCGTTTCACTTTGGCCATTTAAGTGCCAAAACGGCGTCGTTTTGGCCAACCCGTTTTTGACCCGACCCGCGGGTGGAGGATCCGCATGTTTTGCCTTTGGTGGGTTATTTACAGAATTGGTCCTTCCGGCTTTTTTTTAGTTTTTTAATCTAGGTTGTTTTATTTTTAATTTATGCCCTATAATTTTATTTTTATTTTATGTTGGTCCCCATACAAACGACGCCGTTTTGCTAAAGGGAATAATTTCCCATTTAGTCCCTCCTTCTTGGGGCGCCTTTAAATTTAGTCCTCCATTCAGCCCTGTTCTTTTATTTATTTATAATTTGTCCTTTTGATTTTATTTTAATTTCGATTTCATCCTCAATTTAGTTTTTTTCAAACATGTTTATATTTTTATTTTTTTTTATTTATCCATTTGTTTTACTGTTATTTTATCTTTTTGTTATATTTAAATTTTTACATTCACCTAATCTTATATTTATTTATTATTTATATCTATTATATTTATTTATTTATTTGTTCACTTACCTTTTAAATATTTAATTTTAATATTACACATATCATCTAGTTTAAATTATTATTTATATTATTTAGTTTAAACTATTTTTATATGTTATTTATTTTAAATTTTTCTACATTATTTATTTTTGAAACTGTTTTATATTTCTATATATATTATATGTTTTAAAATTCTTTTTGTTCATATCATTTATTTTAAACTTTTTATGTATTATTTTAAGTTGTCTTATAAATTATTTATTTTAAAGTGTTTTAAAAAAATAAATTTTAATTGCTTTGTATATTAATTATTTTAAATTATTTTATGCCATTTACTTTAAATTGTTTTTATGGTATATATTTCTAAACTTGTTTTTTTCTATGAATTATTTATTTAAAATTGTCTCATTATTTATTCTGAATTATTTTATGTCATTTATTTCATTCTTTTAATTATTAATGTCGTTATATAAGTGACATATGTTGTGTGATTATTGCTATCGTGTATATTTTAATTCGTTTATTCATATCATTGTCATTTACTTGTATAATGTTGTATTCATATATTATTGGTCCATGCTCATTATTATGTTTTTATTTTATGTCATCACATCGTAAATTAAATTCCAACATATTTATCCAATATAGATTGCTTTATTTTACTCCAAACAAAATAATGCACATTGTGTAAATATTGTACTCATTATTATTTCAAAAAAGGAAAAATTTTCAAAAGTAAAGGCAATATTTCGTATTTGGGATTTCGAGAAAATCGTGCCTTAACTTACTGGGTTTCGATTTTTTTGTTTGACCCAAAATAACAGAATATCCTTTTAAAATTAAAATATATGAGTTTTAAAAGACGAGCTTATTCTCGAATGATTAAAATATCGTGTCCTAACTTACTAGATGTGACATTTTATTATTTCGAAACGAGAATGTCTTTAACGTCCATTTCAATTTATCCAAGCATTCTTTTTAATTAACATTAATAAAAAGGGGATTGTATTTTTAATTCTTTCCAAGTTTTCAACATTTGACAGTAAGACATTAATTAATTAACTAGGTACCAATTTGGGCATTACAAGGGTGCTAACCCTTCCTCGTACGTAATCGACTCCCGAACCTATTTTCTGAATTTCGTAGACCAAAATTGTTGTTTTAATAAATTAAATTATTTATTAAAATGATTTTATTGCAAGGTGATCCAATCACACTTTGTCAAAAAAGATTGGTGGCGACTCCCGTTTTTTCGTTTTCATTTTCAAAATCAAAGTCGACCTTTTTTTTATTTATTTTCAAAAAATGGTTTCGACAGTTTGCTAGTGTAATTTTCAGAGTTTGGCCATATATCTATTTACTACACTAACAACATATGAAATATCAAAACGAGTACAAACCATTGTATATATTAGGCTTCCGACTGCACTAGAATAAGAAACCGAGGAAATGTACATTTCTTTGTCTTCGCTTTGTGGTGAATCTGAAGTCGAAAGTCTGAAGTGGGCAACTAAGGGAGTACTAACTAGTTTTAGAATCTTGCATTCTAGATTACTCAAGAATCCTTTCAATGTATTTCTATTGTGACAGAAATATCTATTCTGAATGTCGATTTCTCGAAATTTTCATCTCTAAAATTTTATTGATTGTACCAAGATCATTCGTCTCAAACTTAGAGTTAAACATGGTTTTAAGTCATTCAATTTCAGATGAATCTTTAGCCACAATTAACATATCATCAACATGAAGCAACAAATAAATAAATGATCCATCATTTAAACTTTATATATAAATACAATTGTCGTACTTACTTCAAAAGAAACCAATACCTAACATGAAGGAATTGAACTTTTTGTACCACTATTGAGGAAACTGCTTCAAGCCGTATAATGATTTTTGAATAATACACAAATGGTCTTTCTTTCCTTCAATCCTGAAGCCTTCAGGCTGCTACATGTAAATGTCCTCATCCAAATCTCCGTGAAGGAATGCAATTTTCACATCTGACTACTTTAACTTGAGATTGGTTGATGCAACAAGAGCTAATAACGTCGGAACGGACGTATGCTTTACAACTAGAGAGAGAACATCATGAAAATCAACTCCCTCCACTTGATTGCAGCCCTTTGCGACCAACCTTGCCTCACTTTCTAAAGTGGGAGGGTTTGGGAAAAAAAAATATAGGCCCAAAAAATGAGATTGGACAAAAAATAAGACCCGTTTTCTAATCGGGATGGACCTCGGGTAGGATTTTTTGGCCTAGGGTTGGCCCAAACTAGCCCTTACTTTCTTTTCAACTGTTGCTTGTTGTTTTGTTGCTATTTTGCTGTTGTTTTGTTGCCATTGTGCTGCTGTTTTGTTGTCATTGTTTAGATATTGTATAACTCTTATTTTGTTGTTAATTTTGTTACTATTTTAGATGCATTTGCTTGTTAAGTTACAACTATCTTAGTATTATTTAAGTATCAAGATTTTTTAAATGTATTTTTAATTTATTGGGAAACATTTATTTTAATATTTTTATTGTATTTGATGTATTATATTTTTTAAATTTATTTTTATATAAAAAATAATCTAAAAATTAATATAAACATTGTTAATTTAAATCAAATTTAACATTTTTAATTTAAATCAAATTTAAATAAAATTTTAAACTCATTTTTTGAAAAAATGGCAAAGTGAAATTGAGTTAGACGAAGAACTCAAAATCGTTGGGTCTAGTTAGTGCATTGGTTTTCGATCTTTAAAGGCTTAATACCTCCAAAAAGTCTCTAATTAAACCCATAAACGAATTAGGCTCAAGTTGGATTTTGATTATAAGATTATAAGATTTTTGTTTTCTTTTGTAGTTTGAATAATTGTAACTTATTACACAAGTGAATAAAAAAATTATTTTCCTTAAATATAATTACAAAAATATAAAAAAATATTTTTACTTTTAATATTTAATAATAAAAAAGGAGATTTAGACCAGCTGTGGATAAGTCTGTCATTGATCAATAATACACCTGATCATGGCCGGGTTAACTAGCCCGGCCTGGCCCGAAGGCTCGCACAAAATATGGGAGGGTTTGGACAAAAATATAGGCCCGAAAAATAGGCTTGGACAAAAAAATAAGACCTGTTTAAAAAATGGGCGGGGCCTCGAGTAAGACTTTTGTGCCAGAGCTCGGCTCGGCCTGGCCCGAATCCACTAAATGAAAAAAAATGCTTTTTTAATATTATTTTCTTGTTGTTTACTCCCTATTTTGCTACCATTTTACTATTATGTTGCTACTATTTTGTTGTTATTGTTTGGATATTGTATAAAACTTATTTTATTGTTAATTTTTTTATTATTTTAAAGAAATTTGTTAATTTTGTTATTATTTCAGAGACATTTGCTTGTTAAGTTGCATCTGTCTTAGTGTTATTTAAGTATATATATTTTTAAATTTATTTTCAATTTGTTGGGAAATATTTATTTTGATGTTTTTGGTATTTTTGATGTATTATATATTTTTTAAAATTATATAAAAATAATGTAAAAATTAATATGGGCGGACTAGGTCGGGCCCAAGTTTTAGAATTTTTTATTCGAGTCAGATTTGGGCAAAATTTTAAGCCTATTTTTCAGGCCGGCCCGACCCAAACCTAAATTTTTAGTTAAACCCAACCCGACCCAACCATGCTCACCTCTAATCAATAACCTAAAGGCACTAAATAAGGAAAATAAAAAAGCAAAGGACAAAAAAATGTGCCAGCGTTTAATGAAGCATGGATATAAAAAGAAAAATTTACTTTCAATATCGATGACCCTTTCCCTCCCAATAAATCCATCAATATCTCACACTTAAATCTCTCCTCTCCCACCCATTTTTAACCATATCCCCCTCCCTCTCTCTTTCTCTCACACATCTAACCACACCCTTATTTTCAGGCCTTTCTTCTCAATATATATACCCAAATAGCAATTCATCATCCCTTAGATTTTGTTCTAAAAATAATCTCATATTAGGGTTTTCAACCTTTTCAAAGCAACAACAACAACAACTTCCCATTTTGGCATATCAGAATATTTAGGGTTTACACAAGACCCAAGAGGTAATATGGGACGTGTTAAGCTGGAGATTAAGAGAATAGAAAACAACACCAATCGTCAGGTTACCTTCTCCAAGCGTAGGAATGGGTTGATTAAGAAAGCTTATGAACTTTCCATCCTATGTGACATTGATATTGCTCTTATCATGTTCTCTCCTTCCGGTCGGATTAGCCATTTTTCTGGCAGGAGAAGGTGCCACCATATATTTCCTTACCAACATTTTTTGTAACGAACATTTTGTACATCTTATATTTATATACAAATATGTTTGAGATATGAATGTTTTAAGAACAATAACATTGATTTTTAGGGTTGAAAACAATCCAAGTCTACGTTAGGGCTACGTGCATGCAATAAAGAATTCATGCATGCAGGTGCTCATTAGCTTCGTTTTCACAAAACTTTAAAAATGTTAAAATAAGCTTTTAACCAACAGTATTAAACTATTATCTGAATTTGAAGTTTTAAATATGTTTTAGCTCATGTTGCTTATTATCTTTCATCTTTTCCATTTTATTTTTTGAACTATAAGCAGGCATTTATTTAACCTTTTTTTTCTATAAAAAACCAGGATCGAGGATGTCTTTATGCGTTACATTAATCTACCTGATCGAGAAAGAGAGCAGTAATGCTTTTTAACCCTTTCATAGTGTTAAATATTATTTTGCAGCTTATTTATATTTCATTTAACATGTTGATTTGGTAACATCTCAATTAATTTATCTGTTGCAGTGCTCTAATTTTCCCTGAACAAATCAGACATCCGTATGTCCTTAAACCCTTTTTTTGTTTTGTTTTGTTTAATTTCTCCTTAAAACTTGTAAGTCATATGTTAAAGCTAATGTTCTTTATTCTTATTTTTGCTGTTGCAGTGATATCCAAAACAAAGAGGTAAGAAAATGGCACTGTTATCATAATTTTCTTTTTCATGAAAAATGAAAATTAATTAATCTCAATTCACAGAATCCTGCATTTTATGCAGTATATGCTAAGGATTCTCCAGCAGCTAAGAAGTGAAAATGATATTGCTCTTCAACTTGCCAAGTTTGTCCCCTTCTTCGCTCTCTATATTTCCAGTTAAACCTTTTTTTTTTTTTTTTGCGTAATATTTTAATTAAAATAGCTTATGGAGAAAGTTTTTGTCTCTTCTTTTTCATGGAATTTTGCTGAAAACAGTCCAACATCTTTTAACTCTGATTTTAAGGTATCATAAACATTTCTGTCTCTCATAAACCTTAATGTGTGTTTTCTTAGCTTCTATGTTTCTTTTTTAATTTTTAATTTTGTGTTGTTATTGTTTTTATTGCAGGAAATCCAACAGGAAATTGCAAGGTTACAACAACAACTTCAAATGGCCGAGGATCAGTTAAGGTATATATCATTCCTACCCAAACAACATTAAATGGATAAATACATTTATAATTATATCAATAAAAATAAAATCGAAAAAAGTTAACATTTGAATTTTAAAGTTGAGGCTAATTAATTTATGGAATCTTCAAAAACAGGGCATATGAACCTGATCCTTTTAGGTTCACATCCATGGCGGAACTAGAATCCTGTGAGAAACACCTTGTCGAAACATTAGCAAATGTTGTGCAAAGAAAGGTCGGAATCTATTATTATTACTGTTATTAAGAATATATTCAAATCTTTACTGCATCAATAAAATAATAATGTTTCGAGACATAAAATTAGTATTATATATTTATCTATATTTAATATATTCTTTAATTCAATTTAAAAATGAATAAATAGCTGCTTTTCCCAGACATTCAAGGTTTTTTAATAATTTGAATTACTTATTTTTAAATATTTTAACTAAAATTAAATTGAATTAGAGAAAGATATTAAATAAATTGAATTAAAGAATATATTAAATATGAATGAATGTAGAATATTAATTTATTTCTTAAAAATTTAATAAGATGTCATTATTTTATTATTACGTAAAAATTAAAATATTTAGGATCATCCTAATACAATTATTCTCTTCTTATAGCTTTTTTCTTTTTTAAAAGAAAAATTGAAATTTCAATGCCTTTGGTTTACAGGAATATATATTGAGCAACCATTTATCCTCTTACGATCCATCTCCTATACAGGTAATATATATATATATATATATATTATTTTTGCAATAAAACAAATCAAAGGTAACCTCGGCAACTTCAAAAGTTTTCGGATTTGAAATCAACCTATTGAAAACTATGATTTTTTTTTTTTTTTTGGTTTTGTTTTGTTTGGATTGGTGCAGCAAGGATTGCCTTCATCTTTCGAGAATGAGGTTGTCAATTGGCTGCCTGATAATGGTCAAAACCAATCCCAAATCTTTGATGCGTCAGCATCTCTAAATCCTCTCAGGTACTCTTCATTTTCAGTTCCAAAACTTAATCCGGCAAAAAAAATAAAATTACTAAAAAATTTTCGAACTCGATAATCTCTCATGAAAAAGATTGTAGATATTGAAATTCGAATTCTGTATTTGTTACTTGCTAACTTTTAAGAGTAATTGTATGATAAGAATATGTTGTTCGTACAATTTAGGGATCTTTCATCCACGGTCTACGATCCATTGTTGCAAGGAAGCATGTCAAATGTGGATCCTCACAACATAGGAGATCAATGCCACGTCTCAAATCCGAATACTGAAAATTTCGCACCATGGCCTCAGTCATTTGCTTCAACTGGGCTTCAGTCTAACTCCATGCCACCAACCTTGTATTCCCACGTTCAGGTTTTTTTTTTTTTCCCCTTCTAATTGCTAAGTCTTCCATAGTTTTTTTCTTTAATATATAAAAGGGATTAATAGTGTAATCAAATGTGTTGGAAATAGCAGCATGGAATGGTGGGTCATCAGGAAATGGCAGAAATGGTACCGAATGATCAGCAAATGGAAATTCCTGGGAACTATAATTCACATGGTCAGATGGCAGACAATGAAGGTTCAAACTATGAGAAAAGAGTTCATGAACACAATGGGCAATGACGCCAAAGCCTTTGGCCATTCATGCCCTTTCATAGTGCTAAAACAACTTCAACTTCTCCTTCACCTTCAATTGCTGTTGTAATATTCAAAAACCAAGGCCATGCTTCCTTGGAATAGAAGCATCCTAGTATAATTGTACCATGCCACACACCATTTTTTTTTCTAATCTATTTTGCAGTACATTTTCTAGATATATAATTGAAAAAAAAAAAAAAAGGAATATCATTCATTAACATATGGTTTTGTTTCAATTGCATATTTATTAGTAGTACTTTTTCATCTTAGTTTTTCAATTTTAGTCCCAATGTGTGAGAGGTAATTGTCATACAATTATTAATATATTGAGGTTGTCAAATTTGGAAACATGTTCCTATCTAAACATTTCTACTTATCTTAAAAGGGATAAATAGAAAAAATACACATGAATTTTCTTATCCTTTTTTTTTCTTAACCAAGAAGTAAAGCAGACTCAGCACAATACAATAAGCACTGAAGCTAATCATCCAAGACATCAAGAAAACCCCAACTCCATAACTTGATCCTCTGACCAAGTTCAGTTTTCATTTTTCAATACAGAAACTGCTTATTTGCCCTTTTCCAATTACACTTTTATGGCTTAAACGCCTCAAAAGCCAAGAAAAATTGCTTTTACTAATTGTTTATTGTAATTGATATTAGTGACATTTTGTGTACAAACGCAGTGAACTAATACTTTTTTAGAACATAAAAGATTTAATATCTAAATTTCTAAACCACTTCCATCCTCATCTTTTCCTTGAGAGCCTGCATGACCTCACATAATGGCTTATGAAACACATGCAATCCCCACGTCAAATCTGCTGCTAACCTGCGACTCTGTTCCCTTCTCTACACATTTGCACCATCCTCATAACCTAACCCTACTGTCTCAACCCTAAAATCATCCGGGTTAACACACATGAGGCCCATCAGTCGTTCGATTACACAACTGCTGCACCACTATTTTACTATCCATTTCTAGAATAACATGTCCACATCCAAGTAACTAGGCTTGCATCATCCGTCATAAGTGCCCCACAACCCCGCTTCCATCATCGAACAGGATCCAATATTTTGCCCCAACCCAATCAACCAAAAAGACATTATGATCACAGTAACTTTTACATTTAATTTTTAAACCAAAATAAAAGACATTATGATCACAGTAACTTTTACATTTAATTTTTAAACCAAAATAAAAGTTACATTTTTTAATAACGAAAGTAACTTTTTATGTTCGTTGTAAATTCATTGATGAATGTTGATATAAATCTCAAAAGTTACGAGAATTTAATCCTAAATAATTTATAGGGTGTTTTTATTTTTTATTTATTTATATTTTTGTAACCTATAATAATGGAGACCCTACCATAAAAATTTAAATATAATATAATAATTAAATTAAGCCCATTATTTTATATAAACATAATTAAATATAGTCCAACATAATCAAAACATAATCCAAATATAAATCAAATACATAGTAACAATAAAAAGGAAGAAGCCCAACTTGCATATCCATGGCTTTGTTTATAGTCTCCCTCATGGCCTTTTTCATCCAGGAGCTTCTCCTATTCTTCCTTCAACAATGAATTTTCATGTCTCTCTTTGTTAGTAAGTACAGAAAGAAGAAATGTAGAAAGAATTGGAAAGCAAATAGATAAAGCAACTGAATATTCTGATTGTATTTTGGTTGATTTGATCATCATATTAGAAGGTCTTGTATACACACAGGAATGACTAATTGCCGTTAACAAACTCTATTAATAGAATAACAAGCTACTAACATCTAACTTATCCTATACTTAACATTCATCCAACTTCTCAATGGGTAAGACCCAAAGCAAACGACGGAACCTAGTAAACAATGAAACAGACAGAGGCTTCGTGAAAATATCAGCAACTTGATCACAAGCTGGCACCTCGCCGAGAACAATTCACCCCTCAGCTACTTTTTCACAGACAAAGAGCAGGTCAAGCTCAACATGTTTGAACTTGGAATGTAACACCAGGTGAGCAGCAACAGCTACTGCACCAGAATTGTCACACCAAATAGTAGGTGAATTAACAGAATGAATTTGTAATTCCATTAGCAGAGAGACTAACCATGTAACATCACTGGTGGTTGCAGCCTAACTTCGATATTCAGCCTTGGCTGTGGACCGAGAAACAACTTGTTGCTTCTTCGAATACCATGAAACAGGTGTATTTCCGAAATACACACAATATCCTGTCGTGGAGCGACGATAATCAAAATCCAACCCCCAGGTGGCATCAGCATATCCAACGAGGGATAGGCGATCAGGCAGATGAAAAATCAACCCATCATCAATAGTCCTATGTAAATATCGTAAGATTTACTTTAAAGCTACCAGATGTGCTGTAGTGGGTGCATGCATAAACTGACACACACGATTCATAGCATACATGATATTTGGTCAAGTCAGGACCACATATTGAAGAGCACCAGCCAGACTTTGATATTCCATAGGATCAGCAAGACGAGTACCCTCATCTTTGGACAACGTTGACAAATTAACCATTAGAATGTGGACACTTTTTGCATTGGTCAAAGAACTTCTGTCAAAAAGATCCCTGATGTATTTACGTTGGCATAAATGAAGACTGCTAGTAGAGGATCGAGTGACTTCAATGCCTAAAAAGTAGTGAAGATCTCTCATATTCTTCAAAGAAAAATCTTTATCTAAGAGCTGAATAAAGTTACTTATGTTGTCGGCCACACTTCCCGTTACAATAATATTATCCACATAAACAAGAATATAAATGATGGACTCAGTCGTGACGCAAACAAACAGAGATGCATCAAATTAGGATGTGAGAAAACCAGTAAAAATAAGATACCTTTTCAATTTATCAAACTAGGCATGAGGGGCTTGCCTCAACCCGTACAATGCCTTCGTTAGACGACACACCAAGTTCTCAAGGTTCGGACCAAACTGAACATAACCCGGAGGTTGTTACATGAACACTTCATCAGAGAGATCACCATTCAAAAAGGCATTATTAACATCGATCTGACGAAGTAGCCAACCACGAGAGACCGTAACTGATAGTATGGTTCAAATAGTAGTAGGTTTGACCATGGGACTGAATGATTTCTCGAAGTCACAACTAGTAACTTGTAAACATCCTTTTGTGACCAACCTAGCCTTACGTTGAGTAATAGTCCCATCAAGATTTATCTTCACTTTGAAGAGCCACTTACACTGGATTATTTTTCATCCTTGAGGGAGAGAAACAAGTTCCTAAGTGGAGTTAGCTATAAGAGCATCAAACTCAGCTTGTACCGCTGGTCGCCACTCTGGATCTGTAAGAGCTTCCTTAGCCGTGTGAGGCTCATAGTCAACAAATGCAATAGATAGAGCCTTCGGCTTAAAAATCCTAGCTTTAGACCTGTTAACCATAGTATGAGTATTCCCCAATGGAACAGACGTCGAAACGGAAGGGACTATGTCTGTAGCAAATGAACCATCCTCAGCTGACGAGGTTGAGAGTTGGGATTCATCAGGAGCAAGTCGTAACTCAGCTATTGAACCATCCATTGGAGACTGCAGAGGAATAAAAGAAGGAAAAAATGAATAGCTAGTGGACCTAGCGATTGTTGGAGCAAGAGAAGGGAAATCAGACTGAATAAGAGGAACATATGTAGAAACACGCGGACTAGTCCGACTATTGTCCATGATAGGTGACGAGAATAAGAACCGTTATTCATAAAAAATAACATGACGAGAAACAATGATCTTACCATCTGGTGTGAGATGATGATATCTTTTATGTTGGGAACTGTACCCCAAAAACGTACACGGCTGAAAACGAAAATCCAACTTGTGATGTGTAAACAATTGCAGATAGGGAAAACAATAGCACCCAAATACCTTTAAATGATCATATGTAGGCTCAAGGCCATAAAAAATCTGATATGGAGACTTCATTTCTAGAACTAAAGTAGGGAGACGATTTATGATATGAACAGCACTACTAAAGGCGTAACCCCAGTAATCCATGAGCAGATTGGCTTGAGCTAGGAGAGTAAGACTAGTTTCAACAATGTGCTGATGCTTTCACTTAGCAACTTCATTTGTTCAGATGTATACGAGCAAGACAGATGATGAAGAATCCCAAGATTAGTTAGCACCGACGTGAAAGCACGATATTCGCCTCCCCAATCACTTTGAAAACTCTTAATATCCTTCCCAAATTAAATTTTGACCATCTTCTGAAACTAAATAAAACTCTTAATAGCCTGATATTTACATTGAATGAGATAAATCCACGTAAATCGACTACACATGTCAATGAACGATACATAATACAAGTTAGAACCACAGACAACTGATGCTGGTCCCCATAAGTTAGAGACAACCAAATCAAACAGATCTTTATACTCAGTAGTAGAATTTGAAAAAGGCAGTTTGTGAGATTTCCCCTTTTAACGGGCAATACACACATTATCAAGGCACTTTTTATTAGAAACAATTTTACACTTATCAAGAACAAGTTTTACAGTTAAGGCAGATAGATGACCAAGTCTACAGTGCCAAAAGGCAAAAATATCATCACCATCACTATGCGGTTGAAATTTAGTGTTGTGGATCGAAGGAGAAAGAATAGTCAAAGTAGGAGTTGCTGGAGAAAAATAATAGAGCCCGTCACGAGTGTGGCCCCATGACAAAATTTCCTGAGTCGGGATATCTTTAACAACACAAAAAGACGGATGAAATTTAAAAAACACATTATTGTCCTAGCAAATTGAGAAATAGACAATATATTTTTTTGTATATTTGGAACACACAAAACGTTGGACAGATGGAGCATCTTACTTGTCGAAGGTGAAATAGAATTCCCGACACACGATATTTTCGTAGGAGACCCATCACCCATGAGAAGAGAAGATGTACCTGAGTATAGTATGAATTCATGCAGAGCAGTAGCCTTGCGACAAACATGACGTGTAGCCCCTGAATCAGGATACCAAGATGTGGTCCCTATAGGCATAGGAATATAAAAGTCATTATCAAAGTTAGATCCATATTGAGTTGTGTTGGCATTAGACCCCGAGGTGGTAAAAAAATCAGAGGCATAAAAATTAGAAATTCGAGGCAACCCAACACACGACGAGGCATTAAAATCATGAACACGGGCCCTCAATTAGTTCGCCATGATACACCATTATTTTGAACAGTAGTAAGACCATTGGGCTCAAGCCCCACAAGACTGACATTTAGCCTATTATGCTAGCCCATATTAGATGGCATATTGGCCAGCCTATTATTTAGTCCAACTCCATGGCTTGACACATGCGGCCTATACTCACTAGACTAGTCAAACGCATGCGGCCCAAGAGAAATTCCCATATTTTACGACCCAACATGAGGCCCCACTTGATGACCAATATTTTGTGGCCCAAAAGGATGACTAATTGGAGAAGTTACATAATGCAGCATGAAGGGAGCAGAGCCAACCACATGGCCTGCGCCAGCAACATTAGGAAACATAAATGGGTTAGAAACCCTAGTAGACTTAAAATTAGACACAGAAAAATTAGGGAGCATTTGTTTCTACAAAGAGGCAGATGGAAAGTCCACCGGGGCTATCGCCGAAGTGCAGACACACTTTCAAATTTGCCAAACGAGATCGGGTCACCATGGACGGAAGACCACCAACCAGATTCACCAAAAGGGGCTTCGCGTAGTCCTTAACCAGGACGTCCAGACGATGCTGATGCTACATTCGAAGTGGAGGTGCCACCATAATCACGATCAATGTAACACCCCTTACCTGTGTTCAACGTCGAAACAGGATATGAGGTATTACCGGAACATACACAATCAATCGTACAAAATCGAGACATAAATTTTACATCCAAATTAAACTTTTCAATTTTCATCACTAAGTCCCTGATATGGACCTACGAGGCCCAATACATACTATGGAAGCAGTGCGGAACTAAACTGAGAACTTTGGAAAACGTTGAAAAATTTCTTAAAAATAGGGGCATACGCATGTGTCCAAGGCCGTGCCCTTCACACAACCATTCACATGCCACATTTATCACATCAACATCATGCACTAATTCATCCACACACATGCAAGCATGCACATTCATGAATTGCATCATTTTAACTTATAACATAACCAATAATAGCTACATTAAATGGCCTTATACAACAAAGACCTTCAAATAGCATAGGCCAATATTTTAGGCCAACTCATAATAACATATAAGCAATTAACCAAATCCCTATACATGCCATAGACTTATAAATACTTGAAAACCTTTTTATATGGACCAATAGCTTGGTAGTGTGATTGAGTCTTTGGTGACCTCCAACTCGAGCTAGCATCTGTGACACTATAGGAAAAAGGAAAGGAAGGGAGTAAGCATTATAGCTTAGTAAGTATGAAAATAATAAGCAATTCATTAACATGCTAATATAAATCTTCACAATATGTCCTCCAAGTAATATAATCATTACTACACATAGATCCACTATTTACTCAAGTTCAAAACAAGTTGTCTATTCGAGTCATAGTCACTAAATTATTTATATCTGGAGCTACAGAACTCCAAATTAAGATCCGCTAATTTTCTCTGAAGCTAGACTCACATATCTTCTTACCATAAAATTTTTAGAATTTTTGGTTTAGCCAATAAGTACAGTTTATTCATTAAAGTCACCCCTATTTTGCTGTTCGAAAGTTCTGACCCATCTTCACTAAAAATTAATTATCTTCTCGTAAGGAATCTAAATGATGTTTCTATTAATCATATAAATTATAACCCATAATTATTTTTATACAATTTTTAATGATTTTTCAAAGTTGGAATAGGGGATTCCAAAATCAATCTGACCCTATTCCACAAAAATTCAAATATCTCATAATATGAATTTCTTTTTCTTACATTTTTTATATGTGAAAATAGACTCAATAAGATTTAATTTAATATCTTAATCAACCTCTAATTTGATTTCCACCATTTTTGGTGATTTTTCAAAGCCATACACTTGTTGTTGTCCAAAACTGTTTTATTACAAATTTCACTCTTACATAATTTCATTTACTCCATTTTATCTTACTGAAGGTTCAATCAACTATCGAGCACATTGCTCATAAATTTTCACACACATATACCTGCACTTATTCATCATATAGTCATATTCAATTACACTAGTCATTACATGATCACATGTATTTTCACTTAATCAATTCCTGGTTGAACTCATCGGAATAATAACAAATACACGGTGGCCTGCACATAGTACCACCCTTATAGCCGAAGCTATATGGTGCACATAGTAGCCTGCACTCAGTACTACATCTGTGACCAAAACCATCTCTTACACATAGTGGCCTGCACTTAGTACTACACATGTGATCGAAGCTATTAAGTATGCATAGTAGCCTGTACTTAGTACTACACATGCGACCTAACCATCTGGTACACGAGTAACCTGCACTTAGTACTACATACGTGACCTAAAACCACCTTAAACACATAGTAGCTTGCACATAGTACTACACATGTGTTCTCACAATGTATCATTCGTATCTTTTCTATTTCGAAGGTCTAACCAGGAAATTTCTCAATTTCCAACATTTTACGAATTCATCCATACTCAATTTCAATTCATGATTTACCTCAAGTGAGCATTCAATATGCAACCACATCTCATATAATAACAAAATATTATAACATAAGTAAAAACGATATATTATTTACATACAAACTTACCTCGACCCGAAAACGACAAACGGACGTATTCGAAATTTCTTTGATTTTCTCCCGTTCTAAGTTTGAATCTCGATTTTCTCAATCTATAACAACACATTTAACTCATTTATTCAATATACAACTCAAATTAACCCAAATTCACATTTCGGTAAAAATTATATTTTGCCCCTAAACTTTGTCATAATTATACTTTTGCCTCTAGGCTCGTAAAATGATTTTTATTCAATTTCCTTACGCTTTAGACCCAGCCAAACCACTTTGATAACTATAGAAGTCCACATTTCCCACTTAATCACACATTTACACACATTTTTACAACTTTTACAAACTAGTCCTTTTTAACAATTTCATCGAAAATCACTTAGTAAAAGTCGTTTATTACACTCCGAACATTCATATTCTACCATTAGACATCAAAACACAAACATTCAACATATGGGTAAATTTTCAAATCTCAACCCTAGCTCAAAATAATGGTAGAAATAGAGAGTTCATGTAACAAGGATTTCAAAAACGTAAAGAACATTAAAAACAGGGCAAAGACGGACTTACTATGAAGCTCGGAAGATTGAAAACCCTAGCCATGACTTCCCCCATACTAGATTCGGCCATATAAAGAAGATGGACAAGAAGTTGACTTGTTTTGTCTTTTTAATTCATTTTAATTACTAAATGACCAAAATGCCGTTAATGAAAAACTTTAGTATTTTATCTTACTATGCCAATTTTTGTCAATCTTGAAATATAATGGTCTAATTACCATTTAAGGACCGCCCATTTAAAATCCCATTCCAATCAAGGACCTTTATGAACAAGAACACACATTTTTCATCTATTTCAATTTAGTTCTAATTATCAAATTAGACACCTAATCGAGAAAATTTCTTAACGAAAATTTCACACAACATTTCAAACACAAAATAAATTTTAGAACTCAATCGGAATAAATATTTGACCTCATATTTATGGTTTCATAACCACTATTCCATTTAGGCCCTATATCAGGTTATTACAGTCGAAATGGTAGTAACAACGTTGGGCTAAGTGACCATATCGTCCACAAATTTAACACTAGATTCATGGCCAAACCCTCGCCCACAAGTAGACAAACAGCCACCGTGTACTGTGTCAGCCACCATTGTTGACGAAGTAGTTTCAACAATATTTACATAAAACGACACTTCTATTGCTAAGCGATTTTGACGATTCTCAAACTCGAGTAGGGTATCTACAATTTTTTGAAGTGGAATGGACTCTATTGAGAAAGACACAAGATTTAAAATAGCATCAAACACCGATAAGAGTATGGCAAGTATTATTTCTACCTTCTCCACCTCTGGAACCGCAGATTCAGATGCCTCAAGAAGCGCATGGGTATTTTGTATTTTTCCTATATAGTCTTTAACAAACATGGCTTATTTCTTGATGAATAGAGGTTGTGCCTTATATGAGATATTTTTGCACCATTGACAATAGCAAAAAAGCGATTAGCCATGCTCCACTCATCACAAGCAGATTTCGCCTCTGCAAAATAAGACAATAAAGAGGCACTAATGGTAGAAAGTAGCCAAGAAGTAAGAAGCTTATCTTGCTAGATGAAAATAGAAGCATTAGGATTTGAAGTGAGCACGCCATTCGAAGAGAAGATGAATTGAGGCAAAGCAGGTAACGTCCCTTCCAAATATCCAAGTAACTCGTACCCTTCAACTATTAACCTTATATGTTGCTACCATTGGACAAAACTACCTTTATCCAATTTCACCGTGTCGTGCCTAGGAAAAGTCTGAACCGACTGAATGCCAGAGAGAGCTGGATTGCCATAATCAATAGTGGTAGAGTCAGCAGAATTTGCCATGAATGCAAAGAGAATAATCTTTCAGGAATGCCAGGTGACTGATACCATGTTAGTAAGTACAGAAAGAAGAAATATAGAAAGAATTAGAAAGCAAATAGATAAAGAAACTGAATATTCTGATTGTATTTTGGTTGATTTGATCAGTACATTAGAAGGTCTTATATACATACAGGAATGTCTAATTACTATTAACAAACTCTATTAATAGAATAACAAACTGCTAACACCTAACTCATCATATACTTAACACTCTTGTATAGCTTGCAAATTGGCATAACTCCATTAACATTGGCAAAGAACAATGTACAACCAATCAATTTTATGTATAGCACCAACCTTTGTCATTATTTATAAAAGCAATATTAGACGAATAAATCCAAAGTTAATAGTAGCAAGAAAGTTTATAAATATAACAGCCCAAATTTGGGCTTAGTCGGAATAGTGGTTTCGAAATCACTAACCCGAGGTCAAAGAAATTATTTCTAACATTATTTTATGTGTTATAGTATTTTTATAAAGGTGCATGAAAATTTTGGTGAATTAATTTACGCGATTGGGAGCTTAATTTCGAAAAAGGACTAAATCGCATAAAGGGCAAAAGTTGTGATTTACTAGTAAATTGTGTTAAATAGCTAGAGAACTAAAATTGAGGGTCTTTAATGGGAAAATGAACCCACTCTATTAGTCATGGCAGGCCCAGGGGGACAAAAAGAGTGGAAAAGTCAAAATTTGATGGTATTAAGTGGCTTTTGTGCAATAAAATAAAATAAACAGAAAAAGTTGTCATCTTTTTCATTTTCTTGTCTCTTCCACCAAAAATTTCAGCCATTGTTAGGGTTTGAAAGCTCAAATATTTCAGCCACATATTCCTCTCTCAAGTAAGTGATTTTGATGACTTTTCTTGATAATTTTTGTACTTTTGGGACCCTTGTAGCATGGGCTACCTATTGAGGGACTATTTTGCAAAGTGATAGAAAGTCTAAGGTTTTTCCATGAATGTGTTCATGTGGTTTGCTGAAATTTTATGGAAGAAAATGAATCATAGTTGTTAAATAAACAACTTTTGTAAAGTGGTGTTCATGGAAAACACCTAAATTGGACTTAGTTGTAAAGTTGATAAATTGTGTAGTAATTGCATGAAATAATGGAAATTCTAGGCTACCATAATAGTGGAAAGAATTCAGCTAGGCTTGGTTAGTAAAGAAATTTGAAAAAAATTAATTTTCGGGCATAGGGGTAAAATGGTCATTTTACGAAAGTCTAGGGCAAAATGGTCATTTTTCCAAATTATGAATTTTGGATTTTTTTAGTTAATATAGTGATTAAATTATTAAATTTTTATTCATTTTAGATTAAGAAGTACGAAACCCGAACCTAGACCGGGAGAAGGCCAAGCAAACAGACTAAACCGAGCAATCATTCACATTTTGTATACCGAGGTAAGTTGTAGGTAAATAATACAACTTTACTATAATTATGCATGAAATCATTGATTTGGCATAAAATGATTAATTGTGAATATGAGTTATGCATAAGAATATTTATTGAGCATGAATTGATAAATTATGATTTTTGGTAATGAAATGCTAAGAACCTATGTGATAGAACTGGTTGAACCTTAAGAATAGACTAGATATTCATGCCATGATACTAGGGTCGATATAAGTGCTAGTGTAAGACCATGTTTGGGACATGGGATCGGCCTCGTTACGTGTCAGTGTAAGACCGTGTCTGGGACATGGTATCGACACCGATATGTACTAGCCAGTGTAAGATCATGTCTGGGATATGGCATCGGCGTTGATACGAGTGCTAGTGTAAGGCCATGTTTGGGACATGGCATCGGCCTCGACATGCAAGCTAGTGTAAGACCATGTTTGGGACATAGCATCGGCTTGAAGATGTGTTAGTGTAAGATCATGTCTGGGACATGGCATCGGTACGGATAGAGGAGAGCCACTGTAAGACCATGTTTGAAACATACATCGGCCTCGATACATTGAAAGTCAGTGTAAGACCATGTCTAGGACATGGCATCGACTTGACATGTGAGCCGGTGTAAGACCATGTCTGGGAATGGCATCGGCTTGATACCCTATGTTAGAGGCTTATTGAATATCCTTTTGTATTCTAAATAGTTTAACGGGAAAATTTAAAGTTTGTATTTAGATCGAGAAATATTATGATGACCTTGTGAGTGATGCAGGTACCTATATGAAATGTACGAAATGTGAGTTCAATATTATATCGTATGATTAGTAAAAGGTGAAAATGAATAAGTTATACCTATAGTCATTCTTTCTTATCATGCATAGTTTGAGATATGTTGAGAGCATGTTATAGCATAGTAAATTATTGTTATTTATTTACTTGCAACTTACTAAGCTTTATGCTTACTCCCTTTCCTTTCCATTTTCTTTTAGTGCTGCCAATTTAGCTCGTGGATCATCGGACATCGGAGGCTTCGTTCATACTATCATCCAAAGCATCCAGCATAGTTAGTTTCTAGCATTTTGAGAAATGTCATGTATAGGGACTAGTCATTGTTAAGTGTCATTTTATTTTGGGCCAAGTATGTTGGCTTGATTTTGAAGTACTTCATTTTGTAAGGCTAAAGATATTGGCTAATATTTTCTATTGGCTTATAAATGCAAATGTTGATGTTTTCATGAATGTGCAAAGTAGTTTGGAAGAACATATGTATTAGGAATTATAGTGTGATTGCATGGATGGTTTGGTCTCGTGTTGATGTGGGGATACCTAATGTTAGCCATTAGTTTAGTAATGGTGAATTGTTATGAATTGGTATATGTTTAATGTTGTTTCAGGGTGGCAAAAGGATTGGTAGATAGCCTTATTTTTGTCCACATAGGTAGACACACGAGCGTGTGTGACACACGGTCCTCTACATAGGCATATAGTTAGGCCATGTGTCCCCTGCACCTTAGGTTGGCAACATTAAATGCCTAATAGTAACCACACGGGCTGAGATACGACCTCGTGTCTCAACCGTGTGGGAGACACGGCCTAGCACACTGGCGTGTGCCTTGGCCATGTGACCTTTAAAGATTGCTGAATTTAGTAACAGAATACCTAAGTTTTTGCACACGGGCTACGACATAGGCGTGTCATGGCCGTGTGAGGGACACGGGCTGAGCACATGGGTGTGTGCCATGCCGTGTGAAAACCCCTGTAGGTTCAATACTAGAAAATAAATCCACATAGACGAGGGGCACGAGCGTGTCTTTAGGTGTTTAGGCCGTGTGAACCACACGGGCCTTTAGCACAGCCATATCTAGAGGCCACACGGGCGTGTTGCCCTTCCACACGGGTGTGTGCCCTGTTTTTAATAGATTTTCTTGAAAGTTTTCTAAGCACTTGGATTGGTTTTGAATGGTTTTTTAAATAAGTTTTGAGCCTCGTAGGTCCATATTAAGGGTTGTTAAACAAAGTTTGAAAAGTTTTAAATTTGGACGAATTTTGTTAGCTTGAGATTGTATGTTTGCATATGTTATAGTAAGGTAATGCCTCGTACCCTATCCTGGTGCTTGATACAGGTAAGGGGTGTTACAAGAAAACTAAGAGAATGTCAACAGCATCTAAAAATTACAAAATATAATTTATAAAACACAAAATTAAGAAAGGTTCGAAGCAGACGTAACACCACGAGAAACATGTACCTGTGGATTCTAACAATGAACAAAAGCTTAACTCCTAGATCGACATAGAATCCTCCTTTCAACTTTGCCTCCCACTTCAATTGAATTAACTCTTTTTAAATATCCTGCTAAATAGCCCATGCATCCTATTGGAAGCAAAAGGCAAAATTTTCAAATAACTCATGATTAAAGAAAATAAGATTGGACAATGATTATTCAAGGATCATTACATTTGTAGGAAGGGTTTTCACAAAGAGAATCTTTGATGGTGGTGACCATGATAGGACCAGATAACCTATACAACAACTTATGAGTTCCAATAACAAAAATGATTTCAACAGTTTTAGGGATAAAATATCCTTCTAAAGTTCTTATTAATCCAAAGCAGTAAGTCTAAGCAGTTTTGACCTTATTTTATCCAAGGTCCCAGCAGTTAACTTGCTTATCATCACAAGTAGAGAACATATGTGTAACGGCCTGAATTAGGGGCTAAATGGAATAGTGGTTTCGTAACCATGAATCCGAAGTCTAAAATATTTTTTCGATTGAGTTTTGATGTTTATTAGGTGTTTGAATAATTATGTGAAGTTTTGGTGCATGAATTTTATTATTTGCATGTCCAATTTGATAGGTTGGACTAAATTGCAATAGGTGAAAAATATGGGTTTTAATCCATAAAGGCACTTGATTGAATTGGAATTTTAAATTAGAGGTCCTTATATGGTAATTAGGCTATTTTAACTTAGTTTGGACAAAAATTCCCAAGAAAGGATGGAATATCAAAGATTTTTAACGAATGGCATTTTGGTAATTAGTTAATAAAAGAAATAAAAAGGGAAAATAAGGCCAAAAATGGTGTCCATCTTCTCTCCTTGGCAGAAATCTTCAAGCAACCATAGCTAGGGTTTCTTTCACTTCTCAAGCTCATAGTAAGTGATTTTTATCCACGTTTTTAATGTTCTTCGTATTTTTCAAATCCTCATAACTTGCTCTAGCTATTTTTACCACTATTTCAAGCTAGGGTTGATGTTTAAAATTTTACCTATGAATGACATTCATGTATTTGGATGGCTAGCGGTAGAATATGAAAGTTTAAAGTGTGGTGAACAACTTTTACTAGGTGATTTTTGGTGAAAATTGTAAAAAGGACCTAATTGTAAAAGGTAAAATATTATGTGCATAAATTGTGAAATGATAGAAATTGGGGCTGTTATAAGAGGAAAAGTGGTTTGTCTAGGCTTAAAATGCATGAAAATTGAATAAGAATCATAAACCGAGCCTAGAGACTAAAGTGTAAAATTGAGAAAGTTAGGGGTCAAATTGCAAAATTTGCTGTAGGAAGATTTTGGGCTATTTTGAATAATGTGATTATTAAATGAGCTAAATGTGTTGTTATAGATCGAGAAGATCGAGGAATCGACCTTGACCGAGGCAAGGGCAAGGTTTCAAACTAAATTGCAAATTATCACATTTTGTTATTGAGGTAAGTTTATATGTAAATAGTATAATACTTTTAATAATTTTTTTATGAGGCTACTTAATGTGATTTGTTGTTTAATATTATTAATGGGGGATATTATGAAAAGAAATGAGGAGATTCCCGGCTAAGCCTTCGGAATAGAAAAATGTGGTGCTAAGTGCGTATACCATAAATTTATATCAATGTGAACTTGAAAGTGTGGTGCTAAGTGTGTATACCACCAGAAATGTATATATATTGATTTAGATGTAGTGCTAAGTGCGTATACCACGAAAACGTACATTGTTCCGAAAGTATGGTGCTATGTGCGTAAACCACAAAAATTGGACATTTATTTAAGAGGGTGGTGCTATGTGTGGAATCTGTCGTGTATTGGTTTCTATTTAGAAGAGTTTATCGGGAAGGCTTACTAACTTTTTTTTTTATGTGACTATGTGATGATAAGTGCAGGAATTTAAATGTATGATTATGTGAGCAATGTCTATGCTATGTATGTGGATTATGGTAACGTCAAATTGAGTAAGTGCAACCACAAGACTCATGTCCAATATTCTCGAAATGTTATGCTCTTGGGTGTTAAGTTTGTTGTTGTGATTATTATTGTTTACATTTAGACTTACTAAGCTTTACAAAAGCTTACTCTTTTCTCTTTGTCCTTGTTTTATAAAGTAGTCAAGCCAGCTCGGAGATTGGGAAGCGTCAGAGGATTACCCACACTATCTACAATGTTCTTTTGGTATTGTAATATGAATTCTTTTGAACTATGGCATGTATAGGGACTCAGTGGAGTTGTAAGTGTCAAGTTGGTTTGGCTACCATGTGGTTTGTGGCATTTGATAGATTATTTTGTAATTGAGACCATATGATATGGTCAATGATGATAATAGTTTGTATACCCTTATATGAGGAAATTCATGAAATGCTTGGTGTGCTTGTGTGTGGATGAATTGGTATATGTTGTTAAACCACCAAAATGTGGTCATTTAGATGCCTAAAAATGTGTATGGTATGTGGTTTTAAAATTGGTAAAGGTTGTATATGTTTTAGGGCAAAGGATGGCTTAGAAAATAGCCTAACTTAGGGCCACACGGCTGGCCACCACGGCTATGTGTGTAGGGCGTGTGAACTTTGCATGAAATTTTGGGAGAATAAAGATGTCACACGGCTTGGTCACACAAGCGTGTCCCGTGGCCATGTGACCAAAATTGCATGCTGACGTTATAAACAGAATACCCTAGTTTTTCATACTGGGTGAAAGCACGGGCATGTTGAGGCCATGTGAAGGACAGGAGCCAAGGACACGGGCATGTGCTCGGTCGTGTGAAAACCCCTGTAGGTTCAAAATGAAAAAAAAAATTTCCAATAATTTAACACGGGTAGGGGACAAGGGTGTGTGTGACCACACGGCCTGCTCACACGGGCGTGTGCCCTGTTTTTTACCTAAATTTTTCTAAGTTCTCAGCTTAGTCCCGGACCACTCCTAAACTATGTTTGGGCCCCGTAGGCCCATTTTAAGGATTGTATGATTCATTATGAAAAGGCTTTAAATTGGAATGAAATTTTTATGGCCCGACTTTGTATGATTGGTTGTGTTATCGTCTGGTAATGCCTCGTACTCGATTCTGGCGTTGAACCCAGGTAAGGGGTGTTACAATATGTGCATATTTACTACTGACAGTGAGGCTTGTGAATAGAATATAAATATTGAATGATTTTGAATCCATGATTGAAAATCATTCACAACATGGTTAACCCGCAAAAACTATTCACACCTTAGAAATTTCTCAAAACAAATCTCGTACTGAGCAATGTGTCCAATCAGTGCGAGCTTTAGCCTTCTGCTTTCTATATCCCATATCTAGCTTGCCAAAATTAAGACGACAAAAAGACAATAGTCATTCTCAAAAAGTAATGACTGGTTTTTCAAATAAGCATCCATTTTATAAACTCAATCTTAGGTTTTGGAGACATACAAAAATTAAACATACTTGAAAACTATAAAATTAATAGAAAGTGATAATTTCATTTCTTTAATAAAAAAAGGATTTTAAAATTAAAAACTAAATTTAAAATTTAAAAAAATAAAAGGAGATTGTAAAATAAAATAAAAAATTAATAGGGAAAAATTTTAGCCAAAGGTAAAATCATTGTTAGATTCATAGATTCAATCATTGACGCAATGATAACTTCAATGCCTTTAATAAATTAGTTCTAGTTTCTGACTCAACACCTGACAACTAATTTCTACTTACTTGTTCGGTAACCAAGAGACAACTCATTAGAAATTACTTCACTAATGTAACAACCCGGTTTCTAATGGTGTCAAAAAATGCGATTTTGAGACCTCATTTACATAAATTGAGACCATAAATATTAATAGGGATATTTATGAAGTTAATATATTTTCGAATTGAAAAATGGTTAAGTAATTTAGTCAAAATTGTGAGAAATTGAAGCTCAGGGACTAAATTGTAAAATTTTAATTGCTATAGATTTTTAATTAGATTAAGGCTTGGAGGCTTAAATAGTAATTATCCAAAGGACTAAAATGACAATAGAACAAATTAAAATGGATTTTAGTGGATGATGATGATGTAATATGTCATTAGCTTAATTAATTAAATAGTTATGTTTAATTAATCATAATTAATTTAATTAATTAAGTTTAATTAAGAAATAAATTAAGTGTATATATATATTTTGTAATAGTCCATTTTCAACAAAAATCGGAACAGTGGTTTCGGGACCACAAATCCAATTTTAGAAAGAAAATTTATTTTAAAATATTTTTATGTTATACAGTATGATAATAATGTCAAACGAAAAATTCGTAAAGAAGTTTTACCGATTACATGTTTATTTTAATAAAGGACCAAATTGCACAAAGTGCAAAAGTAGAGTTCTAATAGCTAAAGGGATTAAATAGCTATAGAACTTTAAAGGAGAGGTCATTTTATGATAATTACACCATTAAAGAAAAGTTAGTAGATATTTTTGGATGATTCAAATCCATGGAAAATTAGAAAAAGAAAAGGATGAAATTGGAAAGTAGGAAAATTAATGGATGATAAATAATTAAATAGAAATATCATATGAATATATCATCTTCTTCCCAAAAATATACATGGAAACTGTAGGAAAGAGAAAACAAGCTTTCTTGGCTTAATTAGGTATGTTTTCTTGTTCCGTTTTTTATATTTTTTATATTTTTGAGATCGGTATAGCTTTATTTATCTATTTTGGGGATTAAATTGCAAAGATATCAAAGTATAGAAATTTTATCATGGATGAATATGCTGAAATTTTGAAATTTATGGTAAAAATTAAAAGGTTGTTAATAGATAAACAACTTTTATAAAAGGAATTTTAACGAACATGTGATTTTAGAACTAATCTGTAAAGTTGTAAAATTCATGAAAAATTTTGAATTTTTATGAAATACGTGGGCTGTAAATATTATATGAGAAATTTGGATAGGCTTGGAATAAGGATTAAATTGCACGGATTTCATTTTCAGAGCCTAGGGACAAAATCATCATTAATTAAAAGTTTAGGGGTAAAATGGTAATTTTGTCTAAGATATGAATTGGACTGAATTGAGTATGAAATGTATTGAATTGATGTTAAATTTACTTGTATAGATTTGGATAGACCAAATTCAGAGTTAGAACAAAGAAATGAGAAATATCGGATTAGTAAATTTTATAAAAACGAACAGTTGTCGAGGTAAGTTTGTGTAATTAAATTGTGTATATTTATATGTTTGAATTAAATGTTGTGCATGTATGTTTTATAAATATTATATATATATATATGACATTGAAAACATATCCGACAAAGCTAAATAAATGGTAATATCCGATAAATGATAAATGATAAATGATAAAAATGTTACTTTTATGCTTGAAATGAATGTAGAATGTGTTTATTAGAATTATATAAATATTATAAATGTATGAAATAATCACATGCCTAATAATGCCTGAAAAATGTTAAATCCCGTTTGAATAAATGAAAGTCTATGGATACGTGATTTTCCGTAATGAATATAGTCTTACATATGTTGCAGACGAGATTTAGCTAGGACGAGTAATCCTATTAAAAACTCTCTTGAGTATTCTTGATATATATAGTTCTGCGAGCATCCTGATCGGTAGTAATTCTGCATGTGTTGTGGACTACCGCAGCTTTTTGTGAGCGTCTTGATATACGATCGGTTGTGACCCTGCATACGTTGTAGACACAAACGTAGCTCTTTGTGAGCATCCTATTTATTGATCAGTTGTAATCTTGCATATATTATGGACATAAAAGTAGCTCTTTGTGAGCATCCTGATATGGCTCGCATGAACTCCATGATATATGGCTATTTGGAGCTCCTGTTACATGGCTCTTTGTAAGCATTCTTGATAGGCTCTTCATGAGCTTCCTGATTAAAAGTTCTTTGTGAACTTCCTGTTACATGGCTCTTATGGGCATTCTTGATTTAGCCTAGATAAGCTTCCTATTACGTGGTTCACATGAGCATCCTATTACATGGCTCAAGAGAGTGCTTCCTGATTATGTACTCTAATGAGTACCCCTGGATATGAATTGATGGATTCTTATATGTACACTTCGAGTGTACTACTTGTGTATCCATCGATGTTTTTAATGATTCAACAGGAAAAATCCTGACATGAGAAGTTATGAATATGAAATGAATTATTACAAGTATCTGTCTGAAATACATGAAAATAATGATACCTGATACATGGAAATATGAGATGATGATATATGAACATGAGATTTGCTTGATGAATATGTTCATTTGCTATTATAGAATTGTACACCTCGAGTGTACTACCCATGTGACATTGGTGTTTTAAACGATCAAATGAAAAAAATTTTGATATGAAATAATTCGAATTTGATATGAATTATTATGAGAGTGTACCTGAAATATTGAATATGATTTGTATATGAGATATATGAATATATGGCATGAAAAGCATATGAACATGAAATTAGATTATTGATGAGCTCGTACATGTTTCTTGATATTAGAATAAATTTATGACTAACAAAGATGTTGGGGATATGTGTTAGGGCTCGTGATCAAATTGATTGAATGTGCCTTATATGTTTATCTTGAACATAAAAAGGAATGGTAATTTAATTACCATGTTATACGAACTTACTAAGCATTATATACTTACTTTGTTTTATTTTCCTCTATTTTGTAGTAATTCAGAAGCTCGTTGGATTGGAAGCTCGTTGGATTGGAAGCTTGGTGGAGATCACTCACACTATCCATCAGCCCATTGAGGTATATACGGTAAATCAATTAAGGTTATAATAGCATGTATAGGTTGATTAGCCAATGTTGGCTTGTAAATGTTTTGGATATTGCTAGCCATTGGAATGACTTGTGATGAACATGTTTTGACATGTATAAATGATACTATAACATGTTTGGGGTGTGCTTAAATGGTTGAATGTTAGAAATTATGTTGGTATATTAATGATCAATTCTAGCATAATTGGTAAAATATGCACGTAAGTTAAATTGATAAGTTAAGTAAAATATATATTTGTTTACAAAATGGTAAAGTGTTACTTGAGATGCCTAATGGTACATTGGTTGGAAGTGGAAATATGATATGTATAAGACATGATTTTGGTTTGTTTAAGAGCCTTGGTATGGTTTAAAAATGTGTTTAAGTGTTAATGTAGGTAGAAGAAAAAATGAGAGAGAAATAAGGCTAAAAAATGGTCTTATTTTGTCCACACTGGCAGAGACACGAGCGTGTGTCTCAGTCGTATGTGACACATGGCATATCACATGGGTGTGTATTCTGGCCTTGTGTCCCCTGCATCTTAAAAATTCAAAACAAAATACTCAAAATTAATTACACGACCTGGCACACGATAGTGTGACTAGGTCGTGTGACCCCTACTCTTTAATATTTTGCAAGTTAGAGAGTTACACTGGTTGGAGACATGGGCATGTGTTGTATCTTATGTGCCACATAGCCTAAGACATGGGCATATCATTTGGTGTTGTGAGCCATACGAGCGTATGTCCCTCACACATAGGAGAAATTTTGAAATTTCGTGAAAAATTTTCTGAATTCTCGATTTAGTCCCTACTTGTTTCTAATGTATGTTTTGAGCCTCGATGGCTCATACAAGAGACAATATGATTAATTTAGGATTTATATTTGATTTGAATGTAAAGTGATATGAAATGTCTGAGTTTGATCTGTAAATTTCAGTAATGCTCCTAAACCCTATTTCAACGACGGATACGGGTCAGGGGTGTTACATTTTTAGTAGAAAAATATGATAGGAATCATCTTCTTCCCCCTTACACCATCCATCATTGAACAAACCTACAAATTTCATATTTCACATGCTTTATGTTACCCGATGAATATTGTAAAAGAACTCAAAACACAAGTACACTTCACATCAGAAGCTTATTTGAGCTAATCACATACAGAGGTTTCAAGTTATCCATCTGGGCTAAACCTTTATCGACACAATGAAAGCTTGGCCAAGGTTGTATATACATACAAGGTTACAAATCCAAGCTAAACCTTTAAAATGACATCAAATTACTAGTTCAGGCTAAGCCTGTGCTACATGTATCTTCGAGTTCACAACAAATGTCAGGTCTCTAAATCATCACGAAATAACATAAAAGCATGTGTATGAGTTTACAAAGCTCATCGGAACCCTTTTTGTAACAACTCATTTTTAGTGGTGTCGGAAACAGTGGTTTAAAAAGCTTTAATAAGATGAATTAATGGATTTATATGGTTAATATACCACATTTAAGATAGTGGATTGTGATGGAAAGGTTTTTTTGTGATTTTAATAGTCTTTAAAGGCTAGTTTAGTAATTTAATAATTAATGTAATATTAACAAAAACAAAAGTGAAAATTTGGTCATCATCTTCCATATTTTGGCTTAGACAAAATCGAATAGCCATTGAAGGAGGGGAGAAAGTTTCAGTTTTGAATTTTCCTCAAGCATGGTATGTATTTGAGCCCATTTTTATTGATTTTTATGTTTTTGAGCTTGTTTTAGCTTAAACTATTTAGCTCGGGGGTTAATTTGCAAAACTGTTAAAGATTGAGTGATATGTTAGGAATAAATTGATAAATTTATGATGTTAATTGAAAGACTATTAAACTTGGTTGTTAAATAAACTTGTTTTGTTAAGTGATTTTTGGCGAATTTAGGGTTAAGGATTAATTTGCTAAATATGTAAGATTCTTTAGAATTTATGCGAAATTTTGGGTAAATATGGGCTAATTAGGTACCCTAGTTTGATGGTGTATATAGGAGTTTATTTAGCTTATGAGTATGGTAATGATGTTATGCATATTATATAAATTAAGCTTAAGAAGGGTAAGTTATGTTTGAATTTATACGTAGTTATTTTCCATTGTTTGGTAGATTATCGGAAGCTCGACCGGTTGGAAGCTTGTCGGAGTTGTATCACACTATCTAGCAAAGTTTTTGAGTTATTTTGGCCAAGGTTATAAATGGCATGTATAGGACTTTTTATAATGATAGTTCTTGAATGTGTTAATGATCAATTTGGTATGAATATGCCTTTGGAGTATATATTTTGTTTGATAGACTTATAGTGCTTTGGCAAATTTATGTTCTTTGGTCACTTTTAAGTACTTTGTAATATATGGTCCTTTTGGTATGTTTATTATGAAAAATTAATGGTTTATAATTGATGTTATTAGGTAGCTAAATTAAGTATGTTTTGTGCTTGAAATGTGGCATTATAGCCTTGTTTCGAGTGAAGTTGTTTTGGTATAAATGTGGTGCCTTTGAATGGCATATTGGTTAGGTGAAATAGGTTGATTGAATTGGTATGTTTGTATGTGTTTGAAAGGTTTTTAGGTCTATTGAATGTATGCACAAATGGAGTGGATGATTGGGCAAGTTTTGGTCTTAAAATGGCTTGTTTATATGGTCAAATTATGAAGCACACGACCTAGGACACGGGTTGTCACACGGTACACACGATCTTGTCATTTTTTATTTTAGGTGTTAGTTTACACGTTTGTGTATTTCGAGTCAGTGAGTTACACGATCTAGTACATGGCTCGCGACATGACTGTATGACACAAGTTAAAGAGTTATACGGTCTGGCACATGGTCTGCAACGCGTCCATGTGACCTAACTCAGTAAGTTACACGGTTTAAGGCACGAGCTGAGATACGGCCATGTTTCCCATTGTTCGAATACCACAAGGTCTGGGCTATGTCACACGGCCTGGCCATACGGTTGTGTGACCCTTCTTTTCAAAAATTTTAACTTTTTTTCTCAAATTTTCTAATTTGTTTTAAATTAGTCCCGTATTATTCCCAAACTATCCCTAGGGCCACGAAGACTTGATTTAAGGCCCAAATGTGTATGTTTGCTAGGTTTGTAATGATCTTTTGGTAATTAATATTGAATAGAATTATTAATCTGTTTTGAAGTTAATTGTTCTAATTTGTACAATAATGCTCCGTAACCTTAATCTGGTGATCAAGATACGTTAAATGTGTTACACTTTCATTCTGTAATTCCGTTCATATTCATTTGTAACATAATACAATAATTCTCGTAAAAAAATTTAACAAATTAAATCTAAATCATCAATTTTTCAATCATACGATTTAAGAACAAAAAGGAAAGAAAGTTTAATAATGTTTATTTGTATAAACTTACCTGGTGGAATGGTAACACACTATAATAGAATCTACTCAACAACTTTTCATTTCCCACAATCTTCTCTTGGCAGATTCAAATATTAATCTATAATATAATTTTAATTCAATTTTTTATTAACTAACATCATTCATCCGCTTATGAAACACATAAGTCAGATCATTTCCATTGCTTTAGCATTCCCTTAAACCTAACATTTAAACAGTTAAGTTCTTTATAGCCATATTTCGAAATGTCTTCATTTTAGTTGTTATCCAACTAACAAATTCTAATTTTACCAAGTAAACCCCTTTTTCATAACTTTTCATCTAATCTAAACATTTAACACCATAATTTCAAGCATTCAACAATGATAATCTCAATAAATCTTTAACAAATTTGGAAACAAACACCACTATTAGCTAGATTGAAGCACAACAAATTCAAAAACATCAAACTCAAGCAAAATAGACTTGAATTAACTTACCATGTAATAGCACAAAGCTTGGCCAAGTTTTCCTTACTTAACAAATAAGAAAAATAGTGATGGAAAGGGTGAAGAAAGAAAAATAATCTGCCTCTTTCCATCAACTATGTTACCATATATATATGTGTGTGTGTGTGTGTTTAATTTAATTATTAATTAAAATTAGCATCATTACAAGTAAGGTAAAAACCAACATTTGTCCGACTATTAACTACGAAAATGGTTGAATTATTAATTCAGTCCCTAACTGATTATCATGTTACTACAAGGGAAAGAAATCCATAGTGGTTAACTTTTTCCACCTTTACGATTTCATCTCTATACTAAAATAGATTATTCCATCAATCAAATTAACAAACCAGAATTTCACATAACACTATAATAGACTAATAGATATTAAATATTAAAATTTATTGACTCGATCATCGATAAACGGGGTTTCGAGACCACCATTTTCGGTACCATTGAAAACGGGTTGCTATAGATACCTTTTTTGGTATTGATACGAAATTGGCATTCAGACTTTTAAAGTATTTATCAAGTATCGATACGGTATAGATACCTTTTATCTGGTATCGATAAATTTCCCTTGGTATCGATGTCGATGGCTCCAACAATCACTAAATTGGCATTAAATGCTAACAGTATCAATGCTTGTAGAAAAAGTATCGATACTTATTGTTGCAAGTGACATTAATACATTGGTTATTTCATCCCCAACAGCTGTATTCAATTTTTCAGCAACCACAACAGTTGGAAATAATTTAGATGGTATAAATACTAGCTTCCAAAGGGTCTACAACAACAAGAGAGATTATCCAAGTTTAAATTTCAATAAAATAACCTTTGTGCTTAAATTTTCATACTTTTCTTGTACTCATTTGTAAGTTTTCATTGTTATTCATTTAGCCCAAGTGTTTTCTTGTTTCATTTGTGCTCAATTGACAAACAATTTAATCTTGTAAGGATTAATTCTTAGTTTGCTGATTTGTTTCACTCTTTGAGAGGGTTATATCTTAAGGTTTGGGTAAAAATATTAAGGGAGTTGTAAGGTTAAACCTCGCCCTCAAAAGTTAATCAAATTAGTGAATTTGGGAAAATCCTTAGTAGTGGAAAGCTAAGGTAGTGAAAATCAAATTAGTTAATCAAGCTAACATTTTCTTTTAATTTAACTTTTATACATAGTTTAACTTTTAATTAAACATAATTAATTAATTAAATCTTAACTAATTAGGACTTAATCACAATTAGCAAAGTTAGTGGATTCTAGCTATCCACCACTACTGTTTGGAGTAATTTGAAGGGTCCATTTGTTCAAGTGGTCCTTTGATTAATTAGAAAGCAATTAACTTTGATCACTTTTACAAATTAGTCATTGTACATTAATTAATTATCCATTTAACAAAATTAAGGGACCAAAATTTAATTAACCTTTATTCTAACCTCGTAAATATTAAATAATAATATTTACAGACTCGAACATCGGAAATAGGTTCCAAAATAACTATTTTCCAGCATCACTGAAAAACGAACTGTTACATAATACCTTCATCTATGTTGTAAGTATTGACATAGAGGTCATATCTCCATTGTGGCCAACCGAGAAATCCTCCAATTGTATTTGCATGTTTTTTTGCATCTTTAAGAAGTATAGGGCATGAATCAATTTGGTGGCCATAATTAGCGCATATACCACACGCTGTAACATGTTGACTATTTCCTAAAACTAATTGTTCAACGAGTGAAATTAGTCTATCAAGACGACTTTCAATAGAAGATGAATTTACCTTATTCGCTCTACTTAGAGTTGTTGTTTGAATCCTCCAACTGTATTGAGATGTTCATTTGTATCTGCAAAAAGTATAAGAAATGTATATGTTTTGTGGTCATAATTCAATACAACAAATTTATTTATTAATGGTATTTAAAATTTTATCGTTACAAATTACATTTATATCACTATTTGCATTTGGTGATGCAAAATTCGTTATCATAGCGTTGGTCACGTTAAGTGTGTAACTAAAGGTTAAGAATTACATATTTTTGTTCATAACGTATTATTAAAAATATGATGACAACAAAGTATAATGTCATAATATAATTCGTATACGGTGACAACTAATTGAGTCACGTAATGATATAAGATTTTGTATTTGATCATTTTTGTTGTCACCAATAATAAAATAATGTGCAATGTATAGGTGATTAAAGCGATATCCAAGAGAATTAATGATATATTATATTGTCACTTAATATAATAAGAGAATAAAATTTATAAGCACCAAATTTCGTTGGGATCAAAATTAATAATTTATGATAAAATCATTGTAGGTTGAATGTATTTGAATTAATACTAATCTAAACATTTCAATTTGGTGGTGAAAATTTTTCAAATTCAATTTAATTTCGAATTAAATGTTAATTTGAAACTTTGAGAAGATGGGTTTCTTTTTAATTTTCAGCTGCAATTGAAATTGTAGCTTAGGAATATTGAATTTTAAACTTATTTGGGTCTTATTTTCTAATATTTTGAGATATTTTCCATTAACTTTTTATTTAGGTTTTCATAAATATATATTTAATAAAAAATTTCAAAAAATTGAAAAATTTTAAAATATTTTTCATAACACTTTTCAATCAAATTAGTGAACTCTACATTTATAATTAGTGAAGTCTTTATTTAAGCATGTTGAAAGTTGAAGCAAGTTTATTACGAAAAGGTTTAGTTATTACATGATGAAATTGAAAAACTGAAATCTTGTGTGACCGCTATCTCTAGTTTTCTTTATTTAATTAATAAAAAATCTCACATAATTGGTATCGTTAATTATCGGATTCATGTGATGCGGCACCGTTCCCGCTTTGCTTGCTTTGCCAACCTTCTCAAACAGCCCCCCATGTGACCACCGACAACTGCCAGCTGCAATCAATTAGGACCCGGGTTCTATCCTCTACGCTCCCTATCTCCACTCTACCCTTGAACTTGCCACTAATCACTCGCCACGTCATCAAACTCATCACTCCCATTTACCAAAACACCCTTGTTTTCCATCAAAATTACCAAATCAACACCACCGTTTTGACGTGGCATCCCAAACCAGCAGCTCATACAGCTTATCCACCACACACGAATATACTCCTCAACGCGGCTAAGCCAGTTTTCATTATTATTCTTATTCAATTTTCACTTTTATTTAATTTCCTTATCTTACTGCCACTTTATCATCATCACTGTCTCTTTAGCCTTTACCCTTTGTTTCTTTGATTTGTTTCTAAGGATTTAATCTCCAAACCTTCTTCCCATTTCTTCATTTCATTGTTCAAGAACAAAAAAAAAAAAAAAAAAAAAAAGCAAAAAAACATGGCCAAAGTTCTGTTGTTCATTGCACTATGTGTGCTTCCAGCTTTGGTTAGTGCTACACGCATTCTGAATAACCAATTGGTGGTAGAAGGCTATGTGTACTGTGATACTTGCCGTGCTGGTTTTGAAACCCCTAAGACTAGAAGGCTAGCTGGTAAATTCCATTTCTAACATACTTTGATCTTAATCTATGTTTTACTATGTTGGCTTTTATGTATTATGTTGGTGACATTGTTAGATCTGGTGTTTTAGGTTTTAAAGTGGTAGATCTGTGAAGTAGTTTGTAGGTTTTCGTGTTACATTGAGTGACAGTGAATGAAAGGGTGTGTAAACATAAAATAATGGGAACAACCATGACATGTTGGACTGGAGGTCAAAATCAGTAGGCGGTTCAAAGATGCAAATTTTAATAGAAAGGGGGAAACTTTTAAGGTTTAAGATGATAATTTTGCTCATAGATTTATAAACCCAAAAATGTTGGTTCTTGGACATGGAACAGGATGTTGTGTATTGTTTAATGGCTGTGTTGCCTGGATCTTTCGTTCCCCTTGCCTGATCTATGTGATGTTTAATATTGGTACAATTTGTCGTATTTGGTTCTGAATCTTGGTATACTGATATCAGTTGCTTTGTAGATGCCATGGTTAAGCTGGTATGCTCCGACCGGAAGACTGGCGGAGTTGTTTTCGAGAAGGAGGGATACACCGACAAAACCGGAAAATACCAGATTCGTGTATCCGAGGATCACTTGGATCAGATCTGTGATGCAGTTCTTGTGAAGAGCCCCCAGCTTGGATGTGCCACAATGTCCCCCGGTCGTGAACGTGCCCGTGTTATCTTGACCAACTTCAATGGCATTTCATCCACCATCCGTTATGCCAATGCCATGGGCTTCATGGTTGACGAGGCTGAAGCTGACTGTGCTGAGATGATGAAGATGTATCGGGAGGATGAGGAGGATGTCTAGTGTGTGGGTTTGGATTTATTTGCATATGAAATATGATGTCTGCCATTTGTTATGTGAATTGCTTCGTTATTTCTACGTTTAGAGGACTTCTATAACTTATTTTTCTTTCAAATTCTATTGCCAATTATATAAACCTAAGCTATGGCTTCTATCAGAAGTATTTTTTTGGGTAATTGATGTTGTTTCAACTAGATGAAACTGCTGTTTATTTAGAAATAAGGTACATTAGCTATGAGTTGTATCATTTAACAACTTGAATCTCTGATTCTTTGTCTCCAATGCTCAATAAATAAGACCCTTCTTCAATCACCATCGAACCATCTTTCTTGGCTGTGCTAAGATGCTCACATGGCCTCAACTCAAATTCAACATCAGCTCTTTCCCCTGCGTTCAGGTTAACACTCTGGAATGCAACTAATTGTTTCACTGGCCTCCCATTGACCATCTTTGGTCGCCTCACAAATAGCAACATTGGATGCTTACCGGCCATCTCGCCATGGTTTTTAACTCGAGCCTTGACTGTGTACTTCATTTTTTCACAAACTTCGGCTCCTATCTCTGAAACAGGCATGTACCTGTGAGGATTTGAGCTCTCAACCATTATATGGACCTTGTTCTGTTTTACAGGGAGAATTTCATAAGTATAGTTCGAGTAGCTAAGACCATAACCAAATTCAAAAACCTTCGGTCCTTGGTAGAATCTGTAGGTGCGTCCGGGATAGCTGGACGAAGGTTCAGGTCGCATTCTCATGTCCGTCATTGGCACGTTAACGTAACTTTGTGGATACCAAGTAACTGGTAACCTCCCTCCTGTATACAAATATGAAGCTTACAAACTTAAGTATGCCTTTCGTTTATCATGCAAAGAAAAGAAATGAACTCACCAGGGTTGTGATCACCAAATATAATTTCTGCTAATGCACGACCTCCAGCTTCACCTGGATAACCGGCCCATAGAATGCTTCCGATGCGTTGATCATTTTTAGCGAATGATATGTCAACCGGACCTCCCGATAGAAGCACCAAAATGACTGGATTCTTGGCAACTCTTGCGATGCTAGAAATCAGGTTTTGTTGCTTTGGTGGAAGAAACAAGTCTACACGATCATGATCTTCACTCTCTTGTGTTTGATCTAATCCCATTACTAACACCACATGATCTGCTCCTTTTGCTATCTTCACTGACTGAGCAATGAATGCAGAAGAACAATTAACTCCATTACAACCTTGGTGAAACCTGGTGTCTTTAACATAACTTTGCAGCCCTTGCAATGGTGTAACAGGTTTGCAAGGAGGGCCTGCATAGTTTCCAACAAGTGTTTTTGCATAATTCGCATTAGGCCCTATTACTGCAAGGGAAGTAGTTTTGGTTTTCGAAAGCGGAAGGAGTTTATCCGTGTTCTTCAGAAGGACAATGCCTTTTCGAGCAGCCTCAAGGGCAAGATTCCAATGCTCTTGAGAACAGACCTTATCCGAACCAATGGTTCCATAAGGCTGTTTAACTGGATTGCCCTCGAAAAGCCCCAGCCTCATTCTGACTGAGAAAAGGTTATGAAGGGCTCTGTCTATTTCAGATACAGGTAATTTTCTCTTTTCAACAGCTGATTTGGTGTATTTCTTCAAATAGGTACCACAGTTGACATCCATTCCTGTAAAATTCGTTGATCAAAAGTTCAAAATGATGATATTAACGTCCATCAATACAGCCTAGCTTTAGATACAAAAAAAAGAAAAAAAAAAAAAAAAGCTAATACCAGCTTTAAGAACATCAGCTACAGCATCCTCTGGTAGTTTAGCATATCCTTGATCTTCATGAATGATGGCGACAGCATCACAGTCAGAGGTGATGTATCCATTGAAACCCCATTGGCCTCGGGCTGTTTTCAACAACAGATTGTAATCAGCACAGTTAGGGACTCCATTAACACGATTGTAAGCACACATTATCCCACTAGCTTTCCCTTGCTGTATGCAGCTCTGGAATGGAGGCTGATATGTATCTGCTAAATCCTGTAAACTGACCTGAAATACACAAAAAATGGAGTTCTCCGAATTCAAAGCCAATCAAACAAGCAAATTAAGTTACAAAATTTGAAGTGTACAATTTACACATACTTTTGCATTGAAGACATATCGTTTCACTCCTTTCCAGTTATCCAAATCATAAGCAGTAAAATGCTTACAACAAGCTGAAGCTTGAAGATGTTGGCCAAGTTTCCCACCTTCAAAAGAGTCCCCTTGTATCCCTCTCACAAATGAAACTGCATATTCCCCAGAAACCAATGGATCCTCACCAGGCGTCTCTTGCCCTCTTCCCCACCTTGGATCCCTATATATATTAATGTTGGGTGCCCAAAATGTCATGCCCGTTGCTTGTCCAGCGTTGTAAATAGCTCTAGCTTCTATTCCAACTGCCTGAAAACAATCATAAACTGAAAATATGAATCTTAAAGAAGATGAAAAAAAAAGGGTCCTTGAGGACTTGCCTGAGCAATGCGATACCAAAGGTGAGCATCAAAGGAAGCAGCGGTGAGAATGACTTGGGGGAAACTGGTGGCTGATTGGATTGTTCCATTGAAACGAATACCTTGCGTGACCCTCATCGAATAGGCAACACCATGCAGCGCTTCGGACCACCATTGATAGGCAGGGATGCCAAGTCTTGGAATGGGGGAGGCTGAGTTAACGAGTTGGGATATCTTCTCGTCTAATGTGAGCCTGGAAACCAGATCTTGGACTCGTTGGGTGATGGGGAGTGTAGTTTTGCAAAAAGGGTAGGATTTGGTTCGTGGGTCGGATGTGTCGCAGGAGAACGGAGGCTGAGTCGACTCAGCTAAGATGAGCAGCAACGAAGTAAGGTGAATGAGATAAAGGACAGATAGAGTTGGGAGTTTCATGTTGGTAAATGTGACTGAATTGTTTGAGCAGAACTGGAACGAGTGAATAGACAAGGAAGCGGTGCGTCAAAGCTTTGCTGCATCTCTTGTCTTATGACTTATGGACCACTGTTACAATGAGTGGACTTTTGGGACCTTATGCTGTTACAAGATAACATCACCAATTAAATTTTTTTAATTAAGATTTTCGTTTTATTATGAATTAATATTTGTAGCTAAATTTTCTTTTTGACGTAATTAATATCTAAATGTGGAAATTGTAAATTAATTTAGTAATTTTTTTAGGTGTTTGCCTATAACCGTTAAAATATGTAAACATAATATTCATGATTAATAATACGACAACACATGACAAATTTACATTTTGACACATGATAAAAATAAAAATAAAAATAAAAATAAAAAATTATTTAAAAATTTTGTCACATGTCATCACGCTATTAACTATCAGTGCCATGTTAGCACAATATCAGTCTTTTTAATAGTATTAATCAGGTATATAAAAATTTATCAAGTTAATTTACAATTTTTAAGTTTAGGTACCAATTACGTAAAAAAAATTAACATACCAAATAAGTACAAATTACTAAATTTAGATAGTTGGATATATATTAACTCTTTTGATACTATTTTTTTAAAAAGATTTGTCACTAATTTTTTCAATAATGGCTATATGTGGTTTTTTTTTTGGGGGTTAGAACACTAGCACAAACTTTTAATTATCTATAAATCTATCAACTCTAAAATTACAAATAGTGAAATGCCCTTAATAATTTTTAATAAATTATTATATCATATTTTTATTAAAATCAAATAATGATTTATTATTATTTTCATTAATATTAATGTCATTGTTAAAGTTCATCAATTAATTATTAAAATAAAATATATTATCTGAATTTTTATTAAATTAAATATAAATTAATATTTATGAATATTTTATTATTTTAAAAGTGAATGTTCATTAGAATAAAAAGTTTGATATACATTAAAACTTTGAAGTTCACTAGGACTAGAACTATATGTACTTTATACTTCTTATGTTTATAAATATAAACTTTGAAGAAACAATGCAGATATCCCTATTGATGAATAAAATACGTAATTACATTTGCTCTCTTATTTATCTTATTTTTATTCTCTCTATTCTTTTATTTCATAACAATTTTGAAGTAAAAATCCTAATTTTTTTTAATTTAAATATTGGCTAATTTATTTTAAATTGTATAAGTGAACCAAATAAACTATTTTCATTCCTTAATCAATTATATATTGTTTAAATTAATTAATTAATTGTTAAAAATCTTATCATTAATTAATTATTAAAATAAAATGCTCTATCTGAATATTTTGTTAAAATTGAATACCAACTAATATTTCTATTTTAAAGTAAAATTCTTCATTTTTGTTAAAATAAATATTGGCTGATTTTTTTTTAAAAACATTTTTGTGAATAAATTATATTTTATTTAAATTATTTAAATATCAAATAATTTTGTCATTAATTAATTATCTTTTGATAAATTAATTAATTACATATAAAATAATTTTGAGTTAAAATGCAAATTTACCATCATACTGTAGGTGAATATTAAAATTTGCCACTATACTTTGTTTTTATTGATATTTGTCATTATATTCTGAAAATATGAGTAAATTTACCATTAGACTCTTTTATGATTTAATTTTATTGTTAAGCTTTAAGTTTTATTAAATTTTGCAATCAACTTTGATTTTTTTTAATTCTATTTTACCTTTCAATATTAACTTTTTTTATTTGAAATTTTAAGTTAAGAGTAATTTTTTTGAACAATAGTTAACAATAATTTAACTTTTAAATATAAAAAAATTAGAATTTCTATTTGATGAAAGAAAACTTAAAAAATAAAAATAAATATATCATAAAGAAAAATAAATTTATTTTTATAAAATAACCATTTTTATTTAATTTTAATATTATATTAATTAACTTGTTGTTGTTAAAGGTTAAAGTAAAATATAAAAATATTTCTTATCAAAATTTTCTTCAAATTATTTCAAAATAGAAATGAATAGCAAAATTCAATTAAAACTTGAGTTAATGGAAAATTTCAATCAAATAAAAGCAACAAATTCAAAATAGAGTTAGGGTTAAAATACCAGAAAAGGCCAATTTTTTAAAAATAATAACGAAAATGGGTCAATTTTGTAAAAATTGATGAAAATAGGCCAATTTTACAAAAACGAGCCCAGCTGGTGCCGTTTTTAGGGGAAAGTCAGAAAAGAGCGTCCAACTTAGCGCTTTTTTTCCCTCTGATCAATAAAATGTGTCTAGGTCAGCGCTCTTAAGAAAAACACGTCCAAGTCAGCGCGTTCTCTCCCTGTCCCCCCCAACGATCACTTCCAATGACTATTTCAAATAGTAGTTGGCCCCTCAACGGTAAAAAAAAAAAAATATAAACCCCCACACCTTCTTCTCACTCACATTTCTCACAATTTTCTCTTAAATTTATCAATCAACTCTAAAAAATATCTCAAATTCTGTCTTAAATTTTTTTACTAAATTCTATTTTTATTTTTTATTAATATTTTCAAGAATTTTTTTTAAAAAAGATTTATTCATGTTCAATATAATTTAGCAATAGCCAGGTCTCTAATCCGTCTCGATAACAAGCATATCTCCGTCAACCAATTGCAAAAGGTAAGAATAAAATTTAATATTGTTTAATTTTTTATTTCATTGTTATATTTTAACAATATTTTTTATAATTTTTATGTAAATAGACGAAAGATTGAATTTTACAATGTCATATTTGTAATCTATCCGGTCCTCCATCACTGTTGATCGAAACATACTTGAAGGAAGTCGATTTTTGGCATGTGGCTTTTGTAGGCCGGGGGTGTAAGTTGGACCCGAAACTCATAAGCACGTTGGTGGAAAGATGGAGACCCGAGACGCACATTGCATCTTCCATACGACGAGTGTACTATCACTTTGGAGGACGTGCATTTACAGTTAGGGTTACCCGTGGATGGGCCGATAATCACCGGGTCTACTCAGTCTACTGATTGAAGAGCCATATGTTTAAATCTTTTGATTATGATTTCGGAGACGATTTATGGAGGTCAGATTGAAATGGCTTAGATACGAAAAAATTTCGCGAAGCTGGTTGAGGATTCGATTGAAGTCCAAAGAGAACGATACGCTCGGGCGTACATCTTTCAGATCATCGAGGGTATCCTAATGCCAAATAAGTCACGAAATCTTGTCCATCTAAGGTGGTTGCTGAAACTCATTGATTTTAAATGAGCGGGTGAACTCAATTAGGGGTCCGCCGTGTTGGCAACATTATACCGAGAGATGTGTCAAGCGACGCAACTAGAGAAAATCAAAATTGGTGGTTACTTTTTACTACTACAATCATAGGCCTAGTTCTAATTTCCATTTTTACGTCCTCGAGCGAACTATCCATATACATTCTCACTCGTAACAAGGTAAAATTTAGTAGATATCCCAGTGATTAAATTGATTTAAATTTAAATTATTATGCTAATACATTATTTAAATAGGTGGAATCATGCACTGAGTCACGTGAGATTAACTATCAAGCTTCAAGATATACAAATTCTATTAGACCAACAATCAGAAGTAGAGGTATGTATTTATTTAATTTTGAACCATATATAAATAATGTAGTCTATTTCGTATTTAGTAGTATATATATAACTAATGTTTTTATCACATTAATATAGTTTGAATGGACACCATACGAGGATCCTACAATTCGAGCAGTAATCCCCGATGAATTCTTTGTAAATCCCAACGCCTGGAACGTTAAGGTAACATTGGTAGTGTACTCTACCATCGAGATACACGGAACCGATAGAGTGTTGCGGCAGTTCAGATTCTGACAGTCGATTACCATGGGACTTCAACAGCTTGATGATCTGCATCGTATCGACTTACGGTGACCGGATGAGATTTGGTTGGTATTCTACTCACAATATATCAACATGTAGAATAATCGATACGATCTTTTACCTACCCGCGAACCTATTATCGTTCTAGAGTTAGCATACAATGCGGAGTACATGTCATGATTTAGGATCCATGGCAAGCCATATTTGTACGGGGAAGAGGCGAGGCATTGGCATCCTCATACGAGTAGGCCACGATAGTGCCCTTTAAATCCAAAGGGTAGTAAGGCAGGCCCATCATCATTGCCCACGCAAGAACCAGCCCCGACGGCCTCAGCACCAATGCTTACACCACTCTTTGTTTAGTATGTACCATATTATTCTGGTGCATATCCTAACCCTTATTTTTTCACACAAGCTCAAAATTTTGCACCACATTTTGCTGCTTCTACTTCTATGTCAGGTTGGACTGTTGGTCATCCATCCTCAATGTGGTACACGCTAGGGCCATCTTAATTTCCGATAACGTTGATACCTACGGCAATGTATAGGCCATTTATGCATAAGGCAATAACAGGGAGTCCATTCATTATCCTATTAGTTTATGGAACTCAACATAGTTAAGCTCATTCACCGTTGGTGACGCAAACACCTTAGGGATCTTTATTCTATTAGGGTGGGTCATCTTTCCAGTTACCTATATATAGATCGGAGGATGCACGATGGCAACCGAGAATGCAAGGATTGAAATTGATCTAAGGCAAAGTAGAGGAGCAATCGAGAACACAACTTTGCCCGAAAGCTAAACCAAGAAGGAATCTAGAGTGTAACCATCGACCACTCGATGTGGCACAGATTTCGATTGACATATGTATTGATTAATTTTATTTTGTATCATTTAAGAAAAATAAAGTTATTTTAAATATTTTACGCACAATCTGATTTTTGTACCATTCATCTTTAGTAAAAATGAAAATTTACTTTGATTCTTTCACATATCATAACAATAAGATTTGCTTTAACAAGAAATATGCCATGTTTTTGTTAAAAATAATTGAGAACCCAATTCGACGTGGACATATGTTTTCTAGTTTGATTTCACATACCATAGCAATAAGATTTGATTTGATTTCACATATTATAATGGAATTGACATATGTTTTTAAGTTTGCTTAGTCATTTCGATGTGGACATGATGACATTTTATGGCCCGGTTCCTACACCACCCGCATAATCTTAATTGGTTTGACCTATCTCGAATATCCATGTTGTCACGTATTTGAGTCGATGTGGGTTGACCTTTTGGTTTGTGATGCAATCTTCTATTGAGTAACTACTTAAATGGAGCAAGCGATATAAGTGGCCCCTTATGTTCATTTGGGATTGGTGGGAATACGTGTCTCCACACATTGTACAACTTTTCTAATTTGTACACTTCGTTGACAAAGCTCATGGGATCGAAAATGAGATTGATACAAGCTGCAATTGCATGGAAAATGAAGTGCGTCAAATCTTCTATAGTTGTAAGTTTTATTTATCAGGTGTACACGGTACTGTACCCCAACAATACATTGGTCCAGTCTGTCGAACTCCATTACCCGAAACCATAGGTCGTCGTGTGAGTAACAAATTGCGTGCATGCAGTTGGCTTGTGCCTTACCCTACTTAATTTGTTCCAGTACTGCCAGGCACTATACATGGCCTCCTTGCATTTACCCAGCATAACTCGCTGCTTGTTTTGGGAATAGTTCTGCCAAATGAAAGTATGTCTCTTTGACAACCAAAGTTATCAGCAAATGACGCGTTCTTTTTAAAACAGAATTGATGCATTCCACCATGCTTAAGCTCATGTGGCCATATATAGACCCCTGTCGTAGGATTGTGTCCACTGATCGAAGGGTATGTTAGAGAGGTACCATGCCCCTACCAAGTTAGTTGACCGTAAGATTTTTAACATCTCATGAAAATGATCCTTCATGATCTCGTACCCTGTCAGTAGAAGTTGATAGTGACGATTACATACCAAAGAATATAAAAAACAAACAGAATATTACAAACCAAATAAAGTTGATAGTGACGATTACATACCCATGTTGGTCACTTGTGCTCGCTCAGCAGTAGAGGGATATTGCTAGTAGTAGTTGGATGCAACGAGCTTTAGACAATACCGATGGTGTGTGCGGTCCTAGAGGCTCCCTTGTTGTTCAATTGTAGAAGTAATCCAGTTCCCCGATCAGAGATGGCACATATTTTAGGCTAGGGGTAGACATGCCTCCTTAACCTAGACAAAAAGAAATCCCAGTTGTCTGTTTTCTCCTCTAGTGTTATTGTAAATGCAATTAGAAGGATCCTCTGATTACCATCTTGTGCCATAACCAACAACATCCGATGGGTATATCTACCATACATAAATGTACCATTTATTTGTACCAATGACTGGCAGTATTGGAATGCTTGAGAGCATTGCTTGAAGGTCCAAAACAGATGGCAGAAGACTCGATATCCACGAAGCAAGCAATCGTTGTAGTACGTGAGCTCTATTTCAAGATCTATTACGTAACTTGTGAAGTACCTCAAGCACCTGACACCACTGTCATACCTCGTTATATGATGCGTCCCACCCACTATGCATCTTTCCCAAAGCCTTTTGCTTTGCTATCCACACCTTACGGTATGAAGGCGTGTAGTTGAATTGGCTACAAATATTTACAATTAAAACTAATAGAGCCGTCCTCAGATCCACTTTCACCATCAGTAGTATTATACCCACGATCATATTTGAATCCAACTTTGGATGATCCCGTAAAACACCTGCAACTACACGAGTATGTAAAACCTTAATTAATAAAACCCTTATTAATAACACCCTAAAAATAATGTGATATTTTACGCAAGACATACATACAAACCGATGAAATTTTTTTATCGTCCATAATCCCTTCTTCTTTTTAATAGAAGCCATGATTTTCCATGCGCATCTACCATCTTGCATTGCACACTTGGCCTCGAACCTCTTAGATTTAGATTTAACCATGGGGAAGTTAACCATGTTCTTAATGCTGTATTGCTTCAATGCAGCGAAAAAACCATCTTTATCAGAAAACTCTTTTCCCATTTCTAAATCACCCAAATCTAATGAAGGACTTACGTGGCCATACCTCGTGTGTGTGGTAGTTCTTCAAACTCTAATTTATCCTCTGCCGATAGATCAACATTATGCATGTGGGTTGGAGATGAGTACGCTATGAATCGTGGATATTCTTCTTCTTCATCTTCACCCTTTTCACCGTCTTTCAGTTAAGATAGAACAAGCTTTGGTTTAGAAAATAATGTAACTTTTGAACCGTCAGCACCAGACTCCCAGTGTGGATCCACATCGAATTAATTGCCATCTTCATTCTTGGACTCACCAACATTTACCATGTTAGAGGTCCCTTCGCCGATGGATGTCGTAGGGAGTACATCATCCCTTCTTATGTAAGTGTCGAAACATCCAAAATCACATGTCGATTGTCAACCATTGGAAGTTGTTGCCATTCCTTAGTAAGTATTACCAACATTAAACATCGACCCACCAAGGTTCATGTCCCATCCACTAACTAAGTGTAGTGCAGAGGTCATGTATTCTATTCTACCACCAAAACTCAATACTTCGGTGTTCCACCTCCCACGATTGAAATCTAAGGTCGAGATGGATGAGTGTCTTCCCTTTGATGATTCCGAGATATCATAATGGTAACTTTTTAACAAAGTGGTTGAACTATCGACATTTTCAACCATTCTCGTCTCTCGAACATGAAGAAATGTTGAAGTCACAAGTCTTTCATCTGGCCTTGAAAGTTCCACATATAACTCAAGAAACAGTGATACACTGTCGATGTGCATCTGCACCATCGCCTCCAAGCCTTGAGCACCTTTGATCGACCAAAGCCAAAGTCAATACTTAATAGACGATAATCTCATTGCCATAGATCCAAAAAAATTTTACCAAATTCTTTTTCGAAGTTCTAGAAACTCTATGTTATGGTTAAAAGCCAACTGCGTTGTATTCTCTAATAAAAAAACCACATCGTTCCTGGTGTTCTAGACCTCACTGTCTTAATAAATAATAGCACTAATTCATTCACTCATTTTTGACCAAATTATTTATGGAGAGAAGTTTGAAACAAAAACATTATGCAAAAAATATAATGCTTCAAATAACTATTAACACCAAAAATCAATACTTATGATTTCTTTATTTACAAATAGTATCGTTTCTCCAACTTATACTTTCCTTACAAACTTTTAATCTTCCGAACTTCAAATTCTATTGCTCCAACTCATGCCACTAGAGGCTGAAATACGGGTCATTTATACCCTAAGGGATAACAAACCACTCGTTTTTGTAAAAATGCCCCAGATAGTGGGGGTTAAAATTTGTAGAGAAAAAAAATGCTCCAAGCAGGACGCACTATCAACAACAATACTAAAAAGGGCATCCAGTTAGAAGCATTTTTAGTACTTTTGCTAACAAGGCATCTTGCTTAGAGCGTTTTTCAAAAATATTTTAGATATCTCGGGATTCTCGGGATATTTTCTTAGAACCCATCTTGTCAAAATTATTTTTCAGAACCCTTGAACACCCTAAACCCTAATAATAAAATTATTTTTCCTAAAACCCTAAAACACTAATCAGTAAACACTTAAAAATTAAATAAAACACTAAAATCCTAATTAAAACACTAAAACCCTAATTTAATACACCCTAAACCCTAATTAAAACATTAAACCCTAATTTAATAATAACTCTTAAACCTTAATTAAACAATTAAAACCCTAAAAAAAAGGGGGAAAACACGCTGACCTGGACATGTTTTACTGGTTAGGGGAAAAAGCGCTGAGTTGGACGTGCTTTACTGATTTTCCCCTAAAAACGGCACCAGTTGGGTGCCTTTTTGTAAACTTGTACCATTTTATTCAATTTTTGTAAATTGGCCCATCTTCGTTATTATTTTATAAAATTGGCCTTTTTTGGTATTAAACCCTAGAGTTAGAGTATAGTTGTAACAGCCTGTTTTTAGAGAAAGCGAAATTGTGATTTCGAAACCACAAATATGATGTTAGAAAATTTATTTTAGTATTATTTTGAGGTCTACACCATGATAGTATGATTGTATAAAAATTTCGTTAAGAAAGTTTACTGCTTGAGTGCTTAATTTGTTAAAAAGGACTAAATTTCTAAAATGTCAAACTTGAGTTCTATAAGCTAAAGGTGTCTAATAGCTATAGAAATTTAAAGTGGAAGTCCTTATGTGGTAATTAGACCCTTAACATAGTTATTGGACAAATATGGACATTAATTAAGTGAATTTTAAAGATAAATAATTAAGGTGAAAATTGTAATTTAATAAATATAAGTTAGTAAAATAAAGAAAAGACAAAGCTATCATCTTTTCTATCTTCTTCCATAGAAACAAAAGAAAGAGACCTCCATGGAAGCTTGCTAGGTTCGAACATAGTACATCCATGCATGTGAGTGAATTTTGGTTCTGTTTTTAATGTTTTTTATGTTTTTAAGGTTGTTGTAATTTAATCTAGCTAGCGTAGGGACTAATTTGCAAAATTGTTAAAGGTTTAGAATGTTACCATTGATTAATGTGTGAGTATTTTGATGTTTGATGATAGAAAATGCATTCTTGTTGTTAGATAAACAACATTTGTTAAGTGATTTTTAGTGAAAATGTCAATTAGGGATTACATTGAGAAATTTGAAAATTGTGTGGTTAAATGTGTGAATAAATGAAAAATATGGGCTACTATATGCTTAAGTAAAATTGGGCTAGCATGGGTTGGTACTTAATTGCATGAAATTACATTTTTATGAGATAAGGACTAAATTGTAAAGAAGTTAGAAGTTTAGGGTAAAAGTGTAAATTTGCAAAAATGTGTATTTTGGGCTAAATTGAATGGAATGATATTTAAATAAGTTAAATTTGATTATATATAGATCAAGAAAAGCAATATTCAGAATTAGATTGAGGGAAAAATAAAATAGTGATTGATAGCTCTATTTCCTTCGTATACATTCGAGGTAAGTTCATATGATCAATAAGCTTTATATTACATATGTTTAAATGCTTAAATTATGTGATTATGATACAATGACAACTGGGAAAGTTATCCAAGAGGCTTCGGCAGAGAATAGATCCCGTTTGAACCTTAAGAATAAATAGGATACAAAATTACATGTCGTTAGGGTTTACCGTGATTATGTGATTTGGATGCTGGCCTTGTACGTCCTACTGGTGGCTGAGTTTACCAGCATGTGTTGCGATTACTCGACAGCTTGTGTGAGTAGCACCGTGTAGCTACATCTTGACCGACAGCTTGTGTGAGTAGACCTAGTGATGGCTTGAGAGTGAGCATTCATATGTGATATGTGATAGAGGTGGTTTAACCACGTATATGACACTTAGTGTGCGAGATACCCGAGTATTCGATATTATTCTGAATGGTTCAACGGGCAAAGATGATAAGACAAGGATATAATGGATGATATGGAACGGTTCAGGCACTCGTGATAAGTTCAACAAGTGATAGTTGATAAATTCATAGGAAAAGTAAGTGAAAGTTGATAATTTTACACATGATTCACTTGGTTATGACAATGTGCTACGTGTTGGATTGAATAAAGTTTACTACATTTCCTTATACTTCTTTAAATTGAAAATGAATTGGTATATAGCATTTATTAACCGTACGAGCTTACTAAGCTTAATAGCTTACTTTGTTTTCTTTTCAATGTTTTATAGTGTTTCAGAATCTCGCTCGGAATGGAAGTTGTCGGAGATCTCATCATACTATCCTATTGTTGTTTTGGTACTTTTGGACTCAATGTATTTTGGTTATATGGCATGTATAGGCCTAATGGCTAATGAAGCCTATATGTTTTGATTATGTTTTAGCCATGTGATTTGGCTTGACTTGATATATATTAGTATGTAAACATATATGTGTAAATGGCCTAATGATATGTAGTGTATAGTTGTTGAGTGAATGACTTGTTTGTGAAGTTGTGTTATAGCACCAAATGGTTGAAATTGAGATGAGTATGCTTGATGGTTGTTTATTAAATTGCTTGGTTGTGAATTGGTAGTTGGCATAATAGGTAAATTAGTAATTACATGAGAATGACCATTTAGGTAGATTTTGAATCAAGTTTGGCATGTGTTTAAGTGAACAAATGTATGTGCTTTTGGACATCTTATTATGTTCATGGAAATTGCATGTTTAGGCTTGATTTTGGGTTGGTTTGAATGCCTAATTTGGTTGTGGTTATGTGCTATTAAAGTGTGTAGGTTGGCACCAAAATTGGGTGAGAAATGTGGCTTGTAACCTAGCCTATTTTCATCCACACGGGTAGAGACACTAGCATGTGTCTCAGCCATGTGTGACACATGATCAGGTGTGCCTCCTGTAGTTTTTAATGAAAGCAAGTTAGTGAGTTACACGGGCTAGTGGTGTGTGGTTGGCTGTGTGACACAAGTCAGAGAGTTACACGGGGTAGGACATGGTCTGGGACACGACTATGTGATTCCATTTCGAATGTCCACACAGATTGTAACATGGGCATGTCTTGTGGCCATGTGAGACACATAGCCTGGGCACACGGGCGTGTGTCCTTTGTATTTGAAAATTTTCAATGTTTTCCAAATTTTTCGTAAGTTCTCAGATTAGTCCTAAATTGTTTTAAATGTTTGATTGGGCCCTCGAAGACTCGTGTTAGGGACTATGAATGTGTGTGAATTAATTATGTATGGATATGAATTATGGATGTGAAATGAATTATTTTTTATGTGATAAGTCTGGTAATGCTCCATCACCCTAATCCGACAACGGATACGGGTTTGGGGTGTTACAATAGTGATAAATTTATCTTTAGTTCATAAGGACAATAACAAATATTAATCAAAGTGAAGAATAGTGGCAAATTTTAATTTCCACTTAAAGTATAATGGTAAATTTGAATATTAACCCAATAATTTTATTTCTTTTTGTATTTGATTGAAGTTCTTATTAAAGTATGCTTCTTTTAATTAATATTTTATTAAGTTGAATATTAATAATTTTATTTTTAATTAATTAGTTTATTAAACTTAAATTATTTATCCAATAAAATAATTTTCATAATAAATATAAACATTTAGTTAAATATTTTAGTTCTTAATAAGTTCTTAACTTACATTATATATGAAGTAACCAATAATATATTGATTTAAACAAAAATAATAATAGAAAAATTAGTCAATATTTAATGTAATGAAATAATCAACTAAGGAATTTTATTTTATAAGGGCTTTAATGTTAATAGTAATTAAAATAATTAATATTGTAATAATGAGATATAGTGTGATGGTTTCTTATCTCATCTCTTAATCATGTTATTGAGGATTTGATCCTCATTCATTGAAACAGAGTTGCATATCATGACTAATAGTTTACCTTTTTGAAGAGCATATTCCCACAACAGGGGGATTAGTCGTTGTTGCTAAGGTGAAAACTTTGATTACAACGAAAAAATAATTAATATTTTATTGTAATAAAATTTTAGAATTAAATAATTAACTTTAGAATTTTAATAAAAGAATAGAATCAAACAATTGATTGTAAAATTAAGAATGCATTACATGTTATTCACAAATTTAACCAATATTTAATTTAATGTAAAATATTAAATTATTTGCATGAATTTTATTTTTCTAAAAGTTGTAAATCTAACTTCGTTGGATTCTCTAATACGACGGAGCGAGAAGTTGAATGGTTTTTTTTGCCTTTATAATAATTGTATTCAAGTTAATATGAAGATGTTTGATTCTCACTTTTTACATTAAAAGAGAGATAAAATGAGACATGAAACCAACGTAAGGATGTTGATATCAAAACTTAGAAGGTATTAACACCTTGTCTTTAGAGGTGAGTTTAAGTAAACCTACAAGCAAATGCTAATGTCATGGGTTGCAGATTAAAGTTTGTGACCATTGTACACAGAATATCCCATAGATGTCAACTTATTAAATGGAGATCATTTGACTTTGATTGCCTTATCAGCCCTCGGCGTGCGAACACCTGGCTAAGCGAGAATCAACACTAAAACACCAATCAGATCCAAATAATTACATGCGGTGTCTGCAAGTGTGACAAGCCAGTTGTAATATAATTTGTACAACAAGATACAAGAGTACTCGTTCAATTGAACCTACAAGAGTTGGCAATTAAGTGAATTCTAGTTACAAACATGCAAATAAAGAGTCTAAACAACTACTCACTAGATACTATAGTACGACAAGCCATTCAAGCGTTTGATTATACCAATTAATTAACTAAAATTTGCAAAGGACTAAATTGTAAAGAAAACAAACTACTCAATTATCAAATACAAGTAAATACAATAAAAGAAAGCAGTTGATTGATTTCCATGTGGTTGGTTGACTTTAGAATTAGTGATCTAAATTGCTATTACTCCTAAATTGGCTCAATTTCACCTCTCGGCCTCAAATTTACCGATTTAGACAAATTAGTTCAGTATATCTCTTGAACTCACCAACTAACTTGGAACTTATCAAATTAGTGCCCAATAAGATCTCCTCTCAATCTCACTTATCTTGATTTTCACTTAGGGGTGTCAATCCTAAGTTTTTAAGTTCATTTGATTTAGTCCAGTTTTGCAATTTAGTCCCTGAACCCAAAAATTAATTACCTAACTTTTTCATCAATCAACCCTTAAATATTTAGCCCCTCATGCTTGTATTAGAACATATAATCATCAAGAAATTAAATGAAATTAAATGAAAGTAGCATTTACTTAGACCTTAAGCAAATCAATAAAAACCCAAGCTTTCTTGCAAAAGCTTGGATACAACAACAATAGCAACAAGCAAAGTAAACAAGAGCACTAAAGAAGTGATTTTTAATAGAGGAAATGTAATAAAATTAAATGACATTCGATTAATGGATTAGATTGTAACAACATGAGAGTTTGAAGGATTAGATAAGCATATAGATCCTAGCTATAGTGAAAACTAACTTAACTAACTACAAGAAACTAAAAAACACCAGAAAATAAGAAAGAAATGAAACCATAAACTTTAGAGAAGAAAACTAAACCCTAAAAGATAAAGAGAACAATCCCAAAAACCTAAAAATGTGAAGTGTCCTTTATTTTAGCTAATTTGGCCTATTTAAATAAAGTTCACGTGCAAAAAAATTGACCAAATTGCCACTAATTATTTAATTTTGGTTGGGGGACATGTTGGGCAATGACTACCTTTGTGTTATTTTTTTCCCCATCGATAGTGATATCGCGATACCCAGAACTCGGTATCGCGATATTAGCTCCAATCTTGAAATGGGGTCCTTGGGAGTCTTGGGTTTCGCGATACCCTATGGCTGGTATAGCGATATCATTGTTGGTGGCTCGAGCTTCTTTGTTTCAACACTATTAGGGGTATTATGACTTCCATGCTTTGATATCATGATACCCCATTCTCGGTGATGTTCTCGCTCCATTTGGGCCACCGTGGGCTCCTTGCATCATCCACCAACCTCATTAGATGTCTGAGATGCCAATTGGTTATCTCAAGCTTCAAAATAGCATAAAATACACACTAATAACTTATTTATACATAGAACTGAAACTAAGTAAAAGCATGACAAAATCATATAAATTTCTCAAAAATAAGCTCTTTAAGTGTATTAAAAAGCTTAATTTGACATCAAATTATGATAGATTAAACTCCCCCACACTTAAGTCTTTGCTTGCCCTCAACTAAACACACAACATGCAAAAGACGACCTTTGGACTAAATCGAACAAAACGGCAACATGACGGTAAAATATTGGAATTGTATAAGGACTATTCACATGCAACCTAAGATTGATATTTAGCTAACTCGATTATTCTTAAAGCAAACAAAATTAGTTAAACAAATTAAAGGGCTAACAAATCTAGAGGCAACCCAAATAAATGTATGTACAACCACGTTATCCATCACAACAGACTATGTAGTGAATCGAAGGTGTTCATCCAAAACAATGCAAGCAAGTCAAGAGAATTGTTCTAATGGAATATTTGGGTCCTTAAATTCTTTTAGGCTTGTAACATTTAGAGGCTTAGGACGGTTCATGATTTAAACAAAAGGCCACTCTAAACAGTTTCAAGCACTAGAAATAGTGAAGCACATGACATTGTCCCCCATTTGCCCCCAAATTATTCATAAAGCTCACCTCATTATTTCTCATTCTCTCACCTTCCTTATCTCTTTAAGAATTAGAAGATACTCTATGATATTAGTACGAATAATAAATATTGGATTAGGTGCCTTAAGTGTAGTATTTTTGTCAAAGTATACTTGTAAATTTTCAAATAAATTGGTTAATAAAATTATTCATTAATTACATTAATACTTTGTATATTGTCCATACATGGTTTTTGCATACAAAGCAAAATGGAAGTAAATGTTGGTTATTGATTTTTTAATGTTTAACTAATATTAAGTGGTATTATACGGTCAGATCGTAATACAAAAAGACAGCTTTTATTAGTAGACGAACCTAAACATGTCCTTAGTCTAATAAAAAATGAGCAAACTGATTGAAAGAAAAATATCCTGTTTATCAAGTCCAATTAGGGAGATGATTTGTCTTAGGCATCGGAGTAGATGACTCCCTTTCACACTCAATTTTCCTTAAGTTTGAAATTTAAGAATAATTGGGGATTAATTGAAATAAATCATAAGTTGGTGACTTTTACTAAAAAATCAGGAAAAATTTAGTGGTTGATTTGAACATAGTTGGGTTCCAATTCTAGTTTGGTTGGATTAAGACCAATAGGTTCCTTAGTGGGAGACAAAATGGTTACCAATGGCCGGGTTTTATAGGGTTGATAACTGGGCGTGAAAGACTATAAATAGTAAGGAAATGCATTCCCGGGGTAAATTTTTCTCAACCCTATTTTGTTCTCTCCATAATCTTTTTCAGTTATTCTTAAGAAGAAGATAAGAAAGCTATGTATGGAGCAATATTCGTGAAGATTAAGTCAATAAGATAGATAAGCAACGGGACTGGTAAGCATCTAAGCTTTTCAGTGTTTATAAATTTGAGAAATGGAGTTAAGAATTTTCAGAATTTCAACTAGAATGCTGGGTTTAACTTATGACTTTGGTTGTAATGCTTAGCTGCCAAGGAAATAGAAGCTCTAGAATTCAGAAAAGCTAGGCTTAGGAGGTAAAGAATCATCAGGTGAGTTTCTGTACTCCAATCCTAGGATGTTATATTGCTGGCATGAATCTCTGTTGAGTGTAAAGAGAGTTTTGTGATGAGGTATGATCTTTGTTGATCAAGAATACTATGCATGTATAAGATGTGCAGGGATATGAGTATCTGTAAGTGTATTCCGATATGCATGAAATGGTTATGATTCCATGCCTAAAAAGTAGCATACTCTATAATAATATTATAAAATGCATTTATTGCATGCTTGTAATGGTAGAGTAGGGAGGGAAAATTATTAATGGATTAGATGAAGTTAGGATTTGGCGATGTGGAGGATGGGCAGATGGTTTGGGAAATGGAGTTTTTGTTTACCGTAAATATGGAATTTGTTAGGTGTAAACCATGATGTACAAAGCTCTAGGCCTTGCAGAGGGGACACTACGGTGTTCGAGCATGAATGTTAGAACTGGGTCAGAATGGATGGGCTGTAATAGGGTATAATGTGTAAGATTATAGTTTGACTATGGCAACATAGAGAGTCTACCAAGACATAAAACATGGGGTATAATGTGTAAGACCATAGCTCGACTATGGCAACATAGAGAGTACGCTAAGACATTAAACATGGAGTATAATGTGTAAGACCATAGCTCAACTATGGAAACATAGAGAGTCTGCCAGGACATTAAACATGGGGTATAATGTCTAAGACCATAGCTGGATTATGCAACATAAAGAGTCTACTAGGACATTAACAATGGGGTATAATGTGTAAGAACATAGCTGGACTATGGCAACATAAATAGTCTACTAGGACATTAAACATGGGGTATAATGTGTAAAACCAAAGCTCAACAATTGCAATATGGAGAGTCTGTCAGGATATTAAACATGGGGTATAATGTGTGACACCATAGCTTGACTGTGGAAACATAGAGAGTTCACTACGACATTAAGCATTGGGTATAATGTGTAATGCCATAGCTCGACTATGGCAACATAGAGAGTCCGTCAGGACATTAAACATAAGGTATAATGTATAAGGCCATAGCTCAGCTATGGAAAAATAAAGAGTTCGCTAAGACATTAAACATGGGATATAATATGTAAGACTATAGCTCGGTTATGGAAACATAGATAGTCTGCCAGGACATTAACATGGGGTATGACGTGTAAGACATAGCTTAGCTATGACAACATATAGATTTTGTCGGGACAAGAAACATAGGGTATTCTGCAAGGACATTAATCACGAAAAATTATGCAAACAAAGAAAAATATAAGTGTTGAAAAGCGACAGCTAGTCAATAGGTTTGAGAAATCCACTAAAAAAGGCAAAAGTAGTAGGAATGAGAAAAGTCTTCCAAAATGGTAAACATAAATTCGATAGGGAATATGGGGAAACCTAATTAGAATAAGATATAAGAATGATGTGATAGTAATGCCTTATATATAGGCAAATGAAAGAGGATTATCCGAGGATTGCAGATAAGGATTTGCCATTAAGAATCGCCAAAAATTGCTCAAAGAAACTCTATATGTTAGAGGGAGGTTTTGGAAGAGTAATGAGAGATTCACTCATAGTATAAGGCTTTGTTGAAACTGTAGTTTATATGAAGAGGTTCAATCATATCTACTCTATATAGTCTAATCTATAAAGAGAGGTTAGTTAAAACCTATTGATAAAAAGGTGTACTAATAAGGATTATCCAAGAGACAATTATGTTTGTCAACATTATTCCTCTTTGAGGAAAATCTATCGTGAGCATACCCATCATAGAGTTAGTTTTGTAAGAAATCATCATATAAGGGAGATCGTACACTTGAAGGTCACTCAACTAATAGCCTACTGAATATTGTAGGTCAAAACGGTCCAATATAGATGACATGTTACACCTTAAAAGCAAGGTATAACAAACATGGCAAATTACAAAGGATTAATCCAAACAACATTTCAACCTAAGTGTATGGTAGAGATATAAAAGGTGAAATAAGGTTAAGTTTGCCAAGGTGGCGTGGGTTTACCAGTGGCCTAAGGGTAGAATGTCAGTAAACACGCCAAAACTATTTGTAGATAAGAGAATTAAATAAAAGGTACCATGTAGTGGCAGTCCTATTAAGGATAGAGCTACAATCAGAATTACATTCAAGGATGACGATGTGGGCAACAACTCACCAAGTTTTGAAATTATGGGTTTACAAGTTAGGATAAATGTGAATTGCTTTTCATGACCGTAAATGAGTGGAAAAGGGAAAGAAGCTAAAATGTGCAAGGTAAAAAGCAAGACTCTGCAAGTATGATGAAACATCTATAAATCGCTAAACCATCCGACTAGTCATAAGCTCGACCAAGTAATGATTGTTTAGCGACCTATTCGCCAATAAAAAATATGAAAGTCGTATCGAAGTCTACCACTCTAGATAAAGCACGAATGTCTAAGAAAAATAGGGAGTTGGCTTGTTTGTTTCCTTTTTAGTTAATTCCTTAGCAAGATGGCGGCTTAGTTATATATATTAGCATAGAAACACACTAAGTTCTTTAGAACTTACATGATTTTGGCTTATGTTTGTAAGACTTGTTGGGTGAATAAGGAACTTGAGGAGGGGCCAAGCCAGACCTTGTAAAACTAAGGAACATCGTCGGTATGATGTCATGCACAAAAAAATGGGTGCCTTTAGAGGCTTTGCCTCGAGGTTAGATATATTGTAATTATGCAGTTTTCTTAGAATTTCAATTTTCAAGGTAGTCAAATTAGGTTTGGTTTAAGGTTCTTGTTGTAAAAAATATTCAAAATAAAGTAATAAAGACTTTTGAAAAATTTTCTAATTAAAGTTGGATGTTAGACTAAACTAATTTAGCTGTGACAATCCATACTTGGACTCAACGACCAGGTCAGGTAAGGGCATTACAATTTTAGTGGTATCAGAGCATAGTTTAGTCTGTCCTTTGAATGTAAGAATTGAAAAGAATACCCCTATGCATGACGTTCGATTTGGCTAGGTCTTTTGAGTCCTTATTTCTGTTAAGTTATTATGTGATGTGTATATATATTCGCTTAAATTGGTAGGAAAAGATGAAAGTAAAAACCAATGAATCATAAAAAGTACAAATTAAGGATAAGTAAAGCAATTGAAAGAAAAAATAATGAAAAGAAGAAATTTTCATTAAAGAAAAGATACAAAGAAATTTAAGCATTGTTATCCATTAAGTGAGATGTCCCTTCGATGGCGTCTTCATCTCCTTTTGGCTAGTCTTTTGAAAAGAGTAGAAATGACCATGCCTGATTCTTGAAAATAAGAAAATCATGAGATTCCTTCCGTCCTCTCTAACAATCTCCTCATGGGAACTAGAAGAGTGGGAATGTCAGATTCAAGAATGGCACTGGTAAAATTACGTATACAAATAGAGTTGTGAGATTCACATCGAAAGGACCCACAACAGCAGATATACTTAGCCGCGAGTTCAAAATTGAACAAGGAAGACCTGTATGTCAAGTTTGATAGGGATTAAATAAAAAAGTCGAACAAGTATGCTTGGATGACGAACTTGGTATCAGTTGTATTTCTTTAAGGGCTTAGAGACTCTCAATTTTTCAATTGCAACTTTTTATCAGGGTGTGGCTTCTAAATGCCAATACCATCTTCTAACCCCCTTTTCGTGCACTTTGAAAGGTTTTAATTTAGACCTCTAGGATGGGAGATAAAATGTAAAACCATAACTCTAGTGGACATATTTTTCGGAAGTCTTGAAAGTTGGACACACCATTGTCTGCTAGAATGAGTGACGCTCTCGAATTCAACCTACCTACCTTCACTTCTAGTTTGAAGGGCCTAACAATGGATTTCCACACTGCTCTACTAAAGATTGAAAGGAAATCACTGAGTTTACTGATAAAGGGCATACAAAACGAGAATACAAGAGAGTTTGGGAAGCATCGTGGAATGATATTGATTGGCTCGCTAAAATGACATCATGACAATGTCAACTCTATGGAGAGACATCGCGACGATGGTATGCAAGTCCTTCAGAGCGACACCATGGAAATAATTATATAGGTCTTTCGGGACGACACCTTGGACGAGGTTGATTGATTCTTAAAAATTGAGAGGAGCCAGAGAATTGTATTCTAGTAGCATAATCAGATAAAAAGAAGGGATATGAGGAACAAAAGTGAAGGATAATAGGTAAGTTGGTCAAGAAAAAGGTCTGCGGTCTTATGAACTTCCCTCTCAGCATTCTGGTTTATTTATAGCCAAAACCGTGCATGGGAAGTGATCTACCACAATTCGTTGTAGCAAATTAAACCGTTTTCTATACTTAAGGAGCTCATATAAAAGCAATTTAGCAATGTTTTCACTTTTTTTTCATTTTTGATTCATAGATAATAAAAAGTTTAATTTAAGCCATTTATATGACATTATGGGCCAAAGTAGGCCTAAAGGTAGGCTAACATATTCAATGAGTGTGTAAAACATCATTTGGAGGCATAAGAACACAAGATTGGCCGTAATGTTGCAACATGGAGTGTCGATGTCTCAACATAGTGAACAGAGCACTCAAAAGGAGCAAACTACTTTTAATGTGATGACAAAGCCCTATAATCAAGCCTTAGCTTGTAAACTGTCATCAATGTCACAACACAGGCCAAAAGGTGTCATGACCCTGACATGACAATGTGAATTAATGAACCAAGGGCATTTTGGTCTACATAATAAACTTTAATGCAAAAACGTCAGCCAAACTAGATTAATAGATGACTGATAAACGATTGATCCATCTCAGAAGCCGAATTCTCCTTCAAGACTAAAGATCTCCCTTCAAATTCCTACAGGGGTTTTTGGGTTCTTTATGTTTTGTTATCATTATTCTTCCGAGATGTTTTCTTTTATAATCATGAACTAAATCCCCCAAATACTTGAGGGGGATGAAACCTAAGACAGATCTTGTTATTATTTTCTCTTGAATTATATGATAGATATTTGATTTGTTCTTAATTGTTTTTTTAACTCTTAAATTGATATTTTTGGGATATTGATTTAAGTCGAATGTGCTTATGTAGAGGAGCAAAAGTCCCTACATAGGAGTAGATCCAACACAATTAAGCGGAGTTGATCACAATCCTAGAGATAGGACAACGAAAATCTGCCGGATTAGGGTCAAACCTAATAAGGGAATCCATAGATCAAGTTAATGCGACTCTAGGGGTTTTAATTAGAAAGAGATTTCAATTAATCAACCTAGGGTTAGTTGTTTTTAGTCTCGAGAGAGATATTAACATAAGTTAGGGATTTCTATGGATCAAGTCAAGTGAATAAATCTTCTAGTTCAAGAGTTGATAACATGTGAAGTCTAGCTGGATTCTCCCTTGAGTATTGTCCAAATCATTTAGTTTTCCTAAGAATTTTTCCCCAATTTACTTTGTGTTCTTAGTTTAGTTTTAGAATTAGTTTAATTTCATAAAATCCCCTTTTATTTTTAGGTTAAATAATAGAAAAAAAAGTTAGTACTAGTACTTTTGGTTCCCTTGGGCACGATATCTCAGTCTTACCACTAAGCTATACTACTGTTCGATAGGTGCGCTTGCCTTAAAATTGTGATAATAGTTAGTTTTTGGTTTGATCATTATTATAAATTTTATTACTTCATATCACGTATATCAACGACGACCAACCCTAGACCTATAGATAGACAACTCTAAACACTCTATAGACAGTTTTTATTCAAGTTTTAATTTATGACTTTCAATTAGTTTTATTTTCATTTCTCTTTAGTTTAGTTTGTGCTTGGGTTTCTTTTCATATTGTAATTCGATATTAGTTTTTATTTCATTTTTTGAGAACTCGATTTGTGGAAAAATGAACTCTTTGTGGAGTATCGTTCGTGCTATTATCAATATATCAAGATTCTTATTAAACTCTTTGCTTGGTTTATTCTTAATGTTTATTGTTTTAATCAAGTTTATGATGTTTACTATATCCTTAGGGAACTAATCCATTAACGAGAGATTAACGAGTTAACATGGGAGTAATTAACTTCTATGTAGGGTCTCTTAGCAAATTGACTGGTTGGGATAGGAAGAACTTAAAACCTTACCCTAGGAAGTCATATAGGTGAGAATGAACCTATAACACCTTTAACCCGTATTCGTCACCAGAATAGGGTTACAGAGCATTTCCATAAAAATGTAGCTTAAAACATTCACATTCAAACATTTCATAAATCGTAGCATAAATTATTTAAACATATGCATTTTGTCCCTTATTCGAGCCCTCGAGGCCATAAAAACACTTTAGAAATGATTCATGACTAAATCAAGAACATTTGAAACATTAGGGAAAGAGTTAGAAAATTTCATACTGCAGGGGTCCCATGGCTGTGTGACCAGGCCATGTGACTCACACAGTTGAGACACACGCCCATGTTCAGGCTGTGTAACATTCAAAATAGGGACACACGGCCGTGTCCTAGCTCGTGTTCATGCCTGTGTAACTATTTGACTTGGGTCACATAGCCAAGCCGCATGCCCGTGTTCCAAGCTGTGTAACTTTCGAAATGGCCACACACACCCGTGTGCCAGGTCGTGTAACCTTTTTAAACCTATAGGGGACACACTGTAACGCCCTAATTTTTGGGATTTTTTGGGATTTTTGCGATTTTGGTGAAAGCATGAAATTTTGTGGTTTGATTAAGAAATTTATGTTTTAAGTGTGTTAGTGGGCCTTTAGAAGGCCCAAGCTTAAGTTAAAACCCGGTAGAATTTCAGAATTTTGAATTTTAAGGAGAAGGGGTCCTGGTTATGTGGGCTTATAAGAAAAAGTAAGTAAAATAAGACACAAGTGAGCTCTTGGTAAAGTGGCAATGTGGCGCCACTTAGTTCCTAAAAAAGTGGCGTATGGATGCATGTGCAAGGGCCAGAGTTCAAGTCACAAGGTGAGCAGTGTGTTTTTATTTTTGTTGCATGTGCTCGTCATGTGATGGAACTCAGGTGGAACTCTGCTGAAGAGAGTTTGAGTTGCTTAGGAGATTAGATCAGGAGGGATAAGGAGAGAAATTTTAGGAATTTTGAAAGGGTGGAAGTGTTGGCTGATTGTGGGGGATCTTGGTGGTGCAAATTCGGCTAGTAGGTGTTGAACTTGCATTTTTCGGCAAGTATAGTTGAGTGTGCCGAATGCCCTACTTGGTTCTTTTTTGGGATTTGTTTTGATCAAGCTTTAGTGCAAAATAGGTAGGTCCTTAGAGTTTCTCTTTTCTTCTTTTCTCTTCTCCTCCTTCTTTTCACAAAAGCCGAAAGTGTGGCAAATACCCCCTTTAGCTGTACTTACCAAAAGAAAACCCTCTTCTTTTTTTTCCTCCACAAATCGATTGTTTAACCCTTCTAAACGAACCTACCTTCTTCATCTACTTCCTCTTTTCTTCAATAATTGTAGTCGACTCACTGAGAACCTACTTGGCCGAATTCTTTAAAAGCCGAAGACCCGAAATCCTTTGTTGCCGATTTCTCTTTAAGCCGAACCCTTTCCATCACTGAACCCTTTCCATCTATTCTTTTGAAGAGCCGAAACAAGCAAGTCTCTCATCTTTCTGTCGCATAGTAAGTCTCTCATCCCTCTATTACATAGTTACTTCTTCTTCTACTTTTACTTCTAAAACCGAATCTCATTCTTTCAATTCCACCGATTTTCCAATTCTTTCAATTCATTTATCCCTTTCTCTCGCTTTGTGTCTAGATCTACAATAGATCTGGGGTTAGCCTGGTGAACTGGGATTCTCTTTTCTGTCAAGGCAAGTTAACGAACGTCTAGGTAAGTGATCTTCTTCATTGTTAGTAAAAGCCGAAACCCCTAACTCTTTAGGGTGACTATCGGTTTCAGTAAAGACTTATGTTGGTCTCTTTCTTTTCATTCTTCTGCATTCTAGTGTAGAGGAAGAGGCGATCTACCGAGGCGAGTTAGAGGCTAGGACTGTTGGGCAATCTAGATCTAGATCTAGTTGAAGAATCGGCAGTGGTAAGTGATTAAGGGATTTGGTGGTATGGCCGAATATGGTGGTATTGTATGATATCGATTTTGGTTAATAATGTTGGATTAAAGGCTAACATCATAATGAACGATTGTAGGATAATCGCATGGGAGATCTCGTTGTAGTAATCGCAAATCAGGTGTGTAAACGAACACCCTCTAGAAGACTAAATCGGCGAAAGCCGAAAAGCCAGAATGCCGAAATTCCAGCATTTCGTGGATTTGCAAGCGTGCGAGTGCTCATGAGTCGGATAGAATAGTGAGATCTATAATCGCAACTGGTAAGATTGGTGAGTGCACAATTTCGTGCACTTCGGTAAATGTGGGCCTCGATGGGCTAAATTCTGGCGCAATGGGCTTACGGGCCCATATGGGTGAAAATATGGTAAGTGAGTTCTAGTGATTTGTATGTTAAAACTGTTAAACTAGACATAGAATTTGGGCTAAACGGGCCAATATAGCTAAGTGACACTGTAGGGCCCATTAGGGGTTTTAGGGCCCAATAACTTTAAACTGCTAAAATGGGCTAGATAAGTTACTGAGATGAAAATGAGACTGTTAATAATTGAAACATGCATGAAACCTTAGAAATTGGTATAATTACTGAAATACCCCTTAAAGGCAAAAAATTACTATTTTATCCCTAGGTGCAAAATGACCATTATACCCCTAGGGATAAAGTTGATTGAAATGCATGTTTTACTTTATCTGCTCACTGTATGCCATGACATATTTTACTGTTGTATGGGACTGGGTTTATTGATGGGGGAAGTGCAAGTGGCATTACCACGTTTACTGAAACGGGCTTTGCCTCGCATTATTCAAAGGGGCTTTGCCTCATATTTCTGAAAAGGGGCTTTGCCTCAGATTTACTGTTAGTGGCTTGGCCACATTATCTGAGCAGCTATGCTGCGACTGTGGAGTGTAGTGGCTGGGTGGGTTGAGTTATTCCCCACATGGTGTGTAGGGCTGGTATGGGTGGAGTGTAGCGGATGGACATAGGATGGGCTTTGGGCTTTGCATACATTTTATTCTGTTATGTTACTGTGATGGGCCTATTGGCCACACTGTTTACTAAATAGGGCTAAGGCCCAGATTAACTGATTACTGAATAGGGCTTCGGCCTAGTATTTACTGAGACTGGATAGGGCTTAAGCCCAGTAAGCTTGAGCTGATTTAGGCTTCGGATGGGCTTTCTTTACACACTGAGTTTCCAAACTCATCCCTTTTCTTCCATCCATGCAGGTCAGCCCTAAACTGGTGGACTTGGAGCTGGGAGGGATTCAGAGTGGCCACGTGGTCTGCAAAGTTGGTTTTTAATTAAGTTATTTACTTCATTATTTGTTTTTAATTATTTTCATTTTGGTTTTGGGTTGTAATAAGGCCGCTTTAATTGTTTTATTTTAGGTTTTCAATTCTTTAATTATAATTTATTTTCAGTGATTTGAATAAGGCTGCACAAGTTTTCCTTAAAATTAATCAACGTTTTCAAAACAAAATCCTCGTAACAAATGAATAACAAATCAACGATCAAGATATGGTAACAAGATAACTTTTAAACAGTTAGTGGATAGGACAAACACTAATTAAACCTGGATTTTCTTCCCAAATTATAGAAACGATTTTACAAAGCTCACCCTAATCATAGTAGCTAGGAAGCGTGATTAGTCCTTTGTTGATGTGACACACAGGACTTGGCCGTAACGTCTGGGCCAGGTTTGGGGTGTTACACACACAGCCATGTTGCATGGCCGTGTATCACACACAGCTGAGACACATGCCCGTGTCTTAGGTCGTTTGGACAAGAAAATGGCCAAAATCAAGCCATTCCTTTCACCCTTCTCGAGCATATGCTTAAGTACACTTGTACACATGACCAAGGCTTCAAAACATGCTCAAAACTTGCATAGAAAGACTCATATAATAGGATAATAATCCATACAACCAATATGCCATATAGGCACCTCAAACACATACATCAAACATACCTATACATGTGCATACTTAACCATTCATCAACTAACCTATTTCCATATCAACACATATCACAATTAACACCATTCAACCATGTCATGCTGGATTCATGTCATATCAAAATAACCTTACCTTTTTGAACCATTTCATACCTACATCAAAACCATCTAAATGACACAAAACTAACCATTTCCAAATGGTACCAAAACAACTATCATATGTATACATAACAAATTCAGTACTTAGTATCCAACTCAAACTTTAAACATAAGTTTCCTATACATGCCATTATAACCATGGCCAAAACATTAAAATCTACCGATATATCCATGGGATAGTGTGATAGGTCTCCGACAAGCTTCCAAATCGAACGAGCTTCCAATTAACCATAAAATATGAAAGAAAACTATGTAAGCATATAATGCTTAGTAAGTTCATAAAACATGAAAACAACATTTCGGCTCTTAGTAAAGGTATCAATAGTCTTGTGGATATAACTTCTGTTTATTTTAATAAGTTATATAATAAGGTTAATAATATTGAAAGTAAAATTGATAATATTAGTAAAGTAACAGAGTTAGACTTGAACAACGAGTCTAAGGAACTTTTAGCAGATATTAATAATAAATTAGATAATGTTTTCACTAACAAAAGTGAAGACCAAGAAATGGATTTAGGTCCATTACACTATGGTAATAGTAATGTTATTTTAGCTTTATCTGAGGAAGACCAAACTTCTTCGGACGAGTCTAATACTAATAATAATATTAAAAAAGAAAAACAAAAAGGAGAAAATTCAAAACAACAAAAACATGATTTCCAGTGTTATAAAGAATTAATAGAACATTGGAAAATAAAATTTTCTACTACTAATGATAGTTATGAAAGAGTAGAATATTTAAAATTAATAGAGGAACTTTATGAAAAACATAAAGGTCTGTTTAAAATATTTAATTATCATTATATGTTAAATTATGATACTACAGAAAGTAGTAGTAGTTCTAATGAAGATAATAAATCAGAAGATAATAATTCTATGATTTCAGAAGAAATTAATGCAACTAGCTATAATTCTGATGAAGAAAACACTTCAACAGAAGAAAATATAGAAATACCGGAACCTATGGATACTGACAACACAGATCCATATATACCGAAACCTAAGGAAAAGGATAAAAAAGATCCTTATAGAAAGAGAAAAATAGAATCAGATATTCAAAAAGATGATTATCTGAGATCTTTTAATAAAGATAATGAGCTAGTCGAAGAAACGACTAGAATATTTGAAACTATAGCTACTAATGATGTCAAGCCTGAAAACCCAGGAGAAACATCTACTCAACCTATACCATATAGGATTGATGATTTAAATAAAAGAAATGTTGCTCAAGGAGGTATATATTTAGATTTAACTAAAATACCTTTATCAGACTATGAAAAAACTATAGATGATTGGGCACAGTCTATGACTATTGTTGTTAATAATAATAGCAGTAGTTGGACAAAAGAAAAATTTTTAAATTATTTTGTAGGAACTTTCCAAGGAGATGTTTTGCAATTTCTCCGTCGTTGGGAAGAATCTGAAAAAGGGAAACAACAAAAGGAACAACTTATTAATCAAATAGGTACTCCTAAGGAACTATTAAAAGGTTTAACTTTAATTCTAAAAACAGAATTTTGTGGCTATACTGATAAAAAAGATCAGGACAGTCAATCTAGTTATATATTATCAAAAATAAAATTATGTGATATTAGATATTTAGAAGAATTTTCTAAAAAATTTCTTCATGAATATCAAAAGTTAAAAAATAATAACATAGAATTTTGGAAAAACCAATATTTCCATAAATTACCCCCACCTTGGGATGAAATTTGTATAAATAAATATGCTTCTTATCTAGAAAAACATAGTAAACTAGCTGGTATAGATAAAGAAAATATAGATAGTATAGGATATAGGATTAATTTCGCTAAAGAAAGAATTACTTTACATTGTTTACAGAGTAAAGCTGCTAAACAAGTTAAAAATAAATTAAGTCATAGGTATTGTACAAAATTATTAGAAGGCGAATGGGAGTTTGGTTGTAAACCTATACAATCTAAACCTTATAAAAATTATAAAAATAAAAAATATAGGATGATAAGGTGGAAACCAGGAAATAAAAAATATACTGGTAATAAAAATGATAATAACAAAAAGAAAAAATTTGTAAGAAGAAAAACTTCTAAAAAACCTATAAAGCAACTTTGTAAATGTTTTATATGTGATGAAGAAGGTCATATAGCTACAAATTGTCCTAATAAGGAAAAAAATGCTAGAAAAATGATTAAAAGTCTTGAAGAACAAGATTTAGAAATATGTTTTAGTGAGGAAATAAATCCTACTGAAATCTTATATGAAATAATATCAGAAACTGAATCTGATACTGATAATGAAGAATATATCTTTATGTTAGGACATAATAATCAATTAGAAGAAATTCCTAAAACTGAACAACAGGATATAAAATTAGGAAATTTAATAGGAGAAGAAAAAGACTTCTCAGAAGAAATGATAGAAAAGATAACTAAAAATCATATTTCTAAAGAAGAAATATATAAAATATCTAAGTTTAAAATATGGTCACAAAGACATATTGAAAAAATTACAGTCGCTAAAGATACAAAAGGTGGATTAACTGAAATCCCTTTATTTACTAAAGAAAAAATTAAGAGGATTAGAAAGAAATATCCTCAGGTAAGATATATACATCTAGGTATAATTATGATCACGATTAGAGCTTTATTTAGAAGGGGTCATGATGTACCTATAATAGTAGTTTTACTAGATAAAAGATTTGAAAATCCAATAAAAGCACTTATGGGAGGTATTCAATCAAATTTATATAATGGAGTAATAGGATTTAAGGTAAAACCGAATTACTTTATATCCATTACAGACCCTCTAATAGAAGAGTGTCTTTGTTTAAGAATTCAGACAAAAAATTCTGATATTAAGGATTTAGCAGAGGATCTTGCAATAAGCTGGACTGCTATTAATGAATATACTAATACTGCAGAGGTAGAAATAAAAGAAGTCAATAATAAAATTATTGAACTTTTTGAACCAAATAAAATTACTACAGAAATACAACCTAAATTATTACATTTAAAAGATCTTTCTATTCCAAAAGACTGGATAATAGGAGATATAAATAATGCGAGTACTTCAAAACCTGTAAGTACTATAGAGTATATAGCCTCAGGTGATAAGTTATATTTTAAAAATAATCTGTTAACAAATACAGATGATAATTTAGTTCTACCTTCAACTTCTCAAATAGAGGAAGAAGAAGATAATAAAAGTACAACATCCTCTACACCGATAGGTATGAAAACAGTTCATATCCCTATCTTTCCTACTGAACCTAGTAGAAATACTAGAATAGAAGATATACAAACTTTGGTAAAAAATGCAAAAAATAGTATTTATATTGAAATAATATTAAAAGAAAAATTTCTTTTACATGCTTTAATAGATACAGGTGCTACAACAAGTAGCTGTAAGATGAATGCTATTCCTAGAAAATATTGGAAACCTGTAAAAAGGCCAATAAAGGTTAGTAGTATAGATAACAATAAGACTTTAGTATATTATAAAGCTAGGAATATACCAATTTACATAAATAATGTAAAATTTGTAATTCCAAAATTATTAGGATTCCCCGAAATGAAGGGAGATATATTATTAGGCAATGATTTCATAAAACAATATTTACCATTTTCTATTTATAAAAAATCAGTTATACTATCTATAGAAAAGAATTCTATAGAAATACCTATTGTTCAAAATCCTAACTTTATTTGCTGATTTTCTTAGCAGGCCTTATGGATAGAGGTAAAAAACCTCTAATGGGAGAATGGAATACTGTTCATAAACCCAACAAAGGGAAAATAACAAAATCCAACCAAGGATTTGTTCCTATGCCTCCACAAGTACAATTTTATCCTAATCAGGGATATTATGTACCATATCCAATGGTAAGACAACCAATTGGAACTCAATTTTCATTGACGCCAAACCCGGTATGTCAATCTCAATGGTCACAAGACCCTAATTCGGCATTTCAAACCAGTTATGCTGAAATTATTAAGGGAGCAGAAAACTTTTTATCACAACAATCGCTCTCTGAAATAAATGATTTTTATAATCCAGGATTACCACTGGAATATTATAATTATATTAATAAAATATGGAAAACCCATGTTTTAGAACAAAGAGCAAATTTTCGAAGAGCTCTTACCAATTTTTCTCAATTTTTAGTTGAAAAAACAACTAAAGAAAATAAAGCCCATGATCTTTTATTAAAATCAGTTTTATATAGAGAATGGGAAGATTGTTATGTAGATTATATGGATATTAAGGAGATAAATAATCTTCTTGATATATTTCAATATTTTATTGATAATGGGACAAACAGTCCTGTTATAAATAAAATGTTTAGAAGATGTTTATTTAATAAAGCTAGAAAAATTTTACCTGTAGAAATTTTTACAAAAATAAACAGTATAATTTGCAACCAGCAAATTCAATTTAGAAAAACTTTTTCTGAATACTTTTTACAAGCCTATGTTTTTACAAATCATTTAGGAGAAAAATTCCCTACTATAAAATTTAGGCTTAATCATGAACCATTTGATATAACAAGTATTGAATGGGGATTTGTTAAAGAAATAACAGTCCAAAATCTTTCTTTTGATTTACTAAAAGATTTTCCAGCTATCGTAAAATCACGATTAGCAAGTTTTCCAAATATGGATTTCTTTTACTATTTTCATATAGAAATTAGTAGTCTTATTGGTATTGCTGAACATGAAAGATTTTTTCAGCCATATCAAATTTGGACTATTCAAACGATGGTTGGAGGAATACACCTCTCATCGGTTGATGAAGATAAAGATCACTTGTCAAAAACCATTGACATGTGTTACAATAATTTTTCTCATTATCGAGTCCAAGCCGGAATTGATTTAATGCTTAAAGCTCAGTATTTACTCCAACATAATACTTATGTCCTCTGGACTGATGGAAGAAGAATACTGGCGTACAATACTGAAAGACCTCATCAAAACCGTGATGAAGATTCTCTACAGCTGTTAAAAAAGATAGCTGAAATGGAGATTGATGATTATCCATTAACGATGGAAATCAAGGACACGTGGGAAAGTTGGAACTCACCACCAGTCTCACCGGATTCATTACATCTAGATGAAATAGAAGAAATGAATCTGACAAATATCCAAGAAGGATAATCCCGAGACTAGACACGTGTAAAAATCCAAAAAAGGAGCATTTAATTATTGATGGAGACTTGCAACTATCTCATTAAAAAGATGTTGATGGAAGATGATGTAAGCCATGATGCAGAGATGATGGAAGCAACCATTAATGCACAAGAAAGCGACAAATAAAAATGACTACGTGGAAGAAACCATCGAGTCAATATTTATTACGTCCTTATCAGGATATTTTCGGATTTGAATTGTAAATAAATTAGAGTTCAATTCTTACACTATAAATAGGCATTGTTGTAGCCTAAACAAGGCATCGATTCCTACACCAATTCATAATATAGCTTTCTTAGATTTTGCCTTTTGTAAACTTTCTTTCAATAGCTTTTTGTAAAATCCTTTACTAATAAAACTCTCTTTGTAAAAATATATTCCGCTGTATTGAGCCACCATAGTCTCCCCCGTTATTGGATTTATTAAATAAAAAGAAAAAATTTGTAAGAAGAAAAACTTCTAAAAAACCTATAAAGCAACTTTGTAAATGTTTTATATGTGATGAAGAAGGTCATATAGCTACAAATTGTCCTAATAAGGAAAAAAATGCTAGAAAAATGATTAAAAGTCTTGAAGAACAAGATTTAGAAATATGTTTTAGTGAGGAAATAAATCCTACTGAAATCTTATATGAAATAATATCAGAAACTGAATCTGATACTGATAATGAAGAATATATCTTTATGTTAGGACATAATAATCAATTAGAAGAAATTCCTAAAACTGAACAACAGGATATAAAATTAGGAAATTTAATAGGAGAAGAAAAAGACTTCTCAGAAGAAATGATAGAAAAGATAACTAAAAATCATATTTCTAAAGAAGAAATATATAAAATATCTAAGTTTAAAATATGGTCACAAAGACATATTGAAAAAATTAGCGGTAATACAGTCGCTAAAGATACAAAAGGTGGATTAACTGAAATCCCTTTATTTACTAAAGAAAAAATTAAGAGGATTAGAAAGAAATATCCTCAGGTAAGATATATACATCTAGGTATAATTATGATCACGATTAGAGCTTTATTTAGAAGGGGTCATGATGTACCTATAATAGTAGTTTTACTAGATAAAAGATTTGAAAATCCAATAAAAGCACTTATTGGAGGTATTCAATCAAATTTATATAATGGAGTAATAGGATTTAAGGTAAAACCGAATTACTTTATATCCATTACAGACCCTCTAATAGAAGAGTGTCTTTGTTTAAGAATTCAGACAAAAAATTCTGATATTAAGGATTTAGCAGAGGATCTTGCAATAAGCTGGATTGCTATTAATGAATATACTAATACTGCAGAGGTAGAAATAAAAGAAGTCAATAATAAAATTATTGAACTTTTTGAACCAAATAAAATTACTACAGAAATACAACCTAAATTATTACATTTAAAAGATCTTTCTATTCCAAAAGACTGGATAATAGGAGATATAAATAATGCGAGTACTTCAAAACCTGTAAGTACTATAGAGTATATAGCCTCAGGTGATAAGTTATATTTTAAAAATAATCTGTTAACAAATACAGATGATAATTTAGTTCTACCTTCAACTTCTCAAATAGAGGAAGAAGAAGATAATAAAAGTACAACATCCTCTACACCGATAGGTATGAAAACAGTTCATATCCCTATCTTTCCTACTGAACCTAGTAGAAATACTAGAATAGAAGATATACAAACTTTGGTAAAAAATGCAAAAAATAGTATTTATATTGAAATAATATTAAAAGAAAAATTTCTTTTACATGCTTTAATAGATACAGGTGCTACAACAAGTAGCTGTAAGATGAATGCTATTCCTAGAAAATATTGGAAACCTGTAAAAAGGCCAATAAAGGTTAGTAGTATAGATAACAATAAGACTTTAGTATATTATAAAGCTAGGAATATACCAATTTACATAAATAATGTAAAATTTGTAATTCCAAAATTATTAAGATTCCCCGAAATGAAGGGAGATATATTATTAGGCAATGATTTCATAAAACAATATTTACCATTTTCTATTTATAAAAAATCAGTTATACTATCTATAGAAATTTTTCTTAATATTGTAGGAACTTCTAAATAATTTTTAAATGTACATTACTAATAAATAATGTTACTTAATAAATAACGGGGGAGACTATGGTGGCTCAATACAGCGGAATATATTTTTACAAAGAGAGTTTTATTAGTAAAGGATTTTACAAAAAGCTATTGAAAGAAAGTTTACAAAAGGCAAAATCTAAGAAAGCTATATTATGAATTGGTGTAGGAATCGATGCCTTGTTTAGGCTATAACAATGCCTATTTATAGTGTAAGAATTGAACTCTAATTTATTTACAATTCAAATCCGAAAATATCCTGATAAGGACGTAATAAATATTGACTCGATGGTTTCTTCCACGTAGTCATTTTTATTTGTCGCTTTCTTGTGCATTAATGGTTGCTTCCATCATCTCTGCATCATGGCTTGCATCATCTTCCATCAACATCTTTTTAATGAGATAGTTGCAAGTCTCCATCAATAATTAAATGCTCCTTTTTTGGATTTTTACACGTGTCTAGTCTCGGGATTATCCTTCTTGGATATTTGTCAGATTCATTTCTTCTATTTCATCTAGATGTAATGAATCCGGTGAGACTGGTGGTGAGTTCCAACTTTCCCACGTGTCCTTGATTTCCATCGTTAATGGATAATCATCAATCTCCATTTCAGCTATCTTTTTTAACAGCTGTAGAGAATCTTCATCACGGTTTTGATGAGGTCTTTCAGTATTGTACGCCAGTATTCTTCTTCCATCAGTCCAGAGGACATAAGTATTATGTTGGAGTAAATACTGAGCTTTAAGCATTAAATCAATTCCGGCTTGGACTCGATAATGAGAAAAATTATTGTAACACATGTCAATGGTTTTTGACAAGTGATCTTTATCTTCATCAACCGATGAGAGGTGTATTCCTCCAACCATCGTTTGAATAGTCCAAATTTGATATGGCTGAAAAAATCTTTCATGTTCAGCAATACCAATAAGACTACTAATTTCTATATGAAAATAGTAAAAGAAATCCATATTTGGAAAACTTGCTAATCGTGATTTTACGATAGCTGGAAAATCTTTTAGTAAATCAAAAGAAAGATTTTGGACTGTTATTTCTTTAACAAATCCCCATTCAATACTTGTTATATCAAATGGTTCATGATTAAGCCTAAATTTTATAGTAGGGAATTTTTCTCCTAAATGATTTGTAAAAACATAGGCTTGTAAAAAGTATTCAGAAAAAGTTTTTCTAAATTGAATTTGCTGGTTGCAAATTATACTGTTTATTTTTGTAAAAATTTCTACAGGTAAAATTTTTCTAGCTTTATTAAATAAACATCTTCTAAACATTTTATTTATAACAGGACTGTTTGTCCCATTATCAATAAAATATTGAAATATATCAAGAAGATTATTTATCTCCTTAATATCCATATAATCTACATAACAATCTTCCCATTCTCTATATAAAACTGATTTTAATAAAAGATCATGGGCTTTATTTTCTTTAGTTGTTTTTTCAACTAAAAATTGAGAAAAATTAGTAAGAGCTCTTCGAAAATTTGCTCTTTGTTCTAAAACATGGGTTTTCCATATTTTATTAATATAATTATAATATTCCAGTGGTAATCCTGGATTATAAAAATCATTTATTTCAGAGAGCGATTGTTGTGATAAAAAGTTTTCTGCTCCCTTAATAATTTCAGCATAACTGGTTTGAAATGCCGAATTAGGGTCTTGTGACCATTGAGATTGACATACCGGGTTTGGCGTCAATGAAAATTGAGTTCCAATTGGTTGTCTTACCATTGGATATGGTACATAATATCCCTGATTAGGATAAAATTGTACTTGTGGAGGCATAGGAACAAATCCTTGGTTGGATTTTGTTATTTTCCCTTTGTTGGGTTTATGAACAGTATTCCATTCTCCCATTAGAGGTTTTTTACCTCTATCCATAAGGCCTGCTAAGAAAATCAGCAAATAAAGTTAGGATTTTGAACAATAGGTATTTCTATAGAATTCTTTTCTATAGATAGTATAACTGATTTTTTATAAATAGAAAATGGTAAATATTGTTTTATGAAATCATTGCCTAATAATATATCTCCCTTCATTTCGGGGAATCCTAATAATTTTGGAATTACAAATTTTACATTATTTACGTAAATTGGTATATTCCTAGCTTTATAATATACTAAAGTCTTATTGTTATCTATACTACTAACCTTTATTGGCCTTTTTACAGGTTTCCAATATTTTCTAGGAATAGCATTCATCTTACAGCTACTTGTTGTAGCACCTGTATCTATTAAAGCATGTAAAAGAAATTTTTCTTTTAATATTATTTCAATATAAATACTATTTTTTGCATTTTTTACCAAAGTTTGTATATCTTCTATTCTAGTATTTCTACTAGGTTCAGTAGGAAAGATAGGGATATGAACTGTTTTCATACCTATCGGTGTAGAGGATGTTGTACTTTTATTATCTTCTTCTTCCTCTATTTGAGAAGTTGAAGGTAGAACTAAATTATCATCTGTATTTGTTAACAGATTATTTTTAAAATATAACTTATCACCTGAGGCTATATACTCTATAGTACTTACAGGTTTTGAAGTACTCGCATTATTTATATCTCCTATTATCCAGTCTTTTGGAATAGAAAGATCTTTTAAATGTAATAATTTAGGTTGTATTTCTGTAGTAATTTTATTTGGTTCAAAAAGTTCAATAATTTTATTATTGACTTCTTTTATTTCTACCTCTGCAGTATTAGTATATTCATTAATAGCAGTCCAGCTTATTGCAAGATCCTCTGCTAAATCCTTAATATCAGAATTTTTTGTCTGAATTCTTAAACAAAGACACTCTTCTATTAGAGGGTCTGTAATGGATATAAAGTAATTCGGTTTTACCTTAAATCCTATTACTCCATTATATAAATTTGATTGAATACCTCCCATAAGTGCTTTTATTGGATTTTCAAATCTTTTATCTAGTAAAACTACTATTATAGGTACATCATGACCCCTTCTAAATAAAGCTCTAATCGTGATCATAATTATACCTAGATGTATATATCTTACCTGAGGATATTTCTTTCTAATCCTCTTAATTTTTTCTTTAGTAAATAAAGGGATTTCAGTTAATCCACCTTTTGTATCTTTAGCGACTGTATTACCGCTAATTTTTTCAATATGTCTTTGTGACCATATTTTAAACTTAGATATTTTATATATTTCTTCTTTAGAAATATGATTTTTAGTTATCTTTTCTATCATTTCTTCTGAGAAGTCTTTTTCTTCTCCTATTAAATTTCCTAATTTTATATCCTGTTGTTCAGTTTTAGGAATTTCTTCTAATTGATTATTATGTCCTAACATAAAGATATATTCTTCATTATCAGTATCAGATTCAGTTTCTGATATTATTTCATATAAGATTTCAGTAGGATTTATTTCCTCACTAAAACATATTTCTAAATCTTGTTCTTCAAGACTTTTAATCATTTTTCTAGCATTTTTTCCCTTATTAGGACAATTTGTAGCTATATGACCTTCTTCATCACATATAAAACATTTACAAAGTTGCTTTATAGGTTTTTTAGAAGTTTTTCTTCTTACAAATTTTTTCTTTTTGTTATTATCATTTTTATTACCAGTATATTTTTTATTTCCTGGTTTCCACCTTATCATCCTATATTTTTTATTTTTATAATTTTTATAAGGTTTAGATTGTATAGGTTTACAACCAAATTCCCATTCGCCTTCTAATAATTTTGTACAATACCTATGACTTAATTTATTTTTAACTTGTTTAGCAGCTTTACTCTGTAAACAATGTAAAGTAATTCTTTCTTTAGCGAAATTAATCCTATATCCTATACTATCTATATTTTCTTTATCTATACCAGCTAGTTTACTATGTTTTTCTAGATAAGAAGCATATTTATTTATACAAATTTCATCCCAAGGTGGGGGTAATTTATGGAAATATTGGTTTTTCCAAAATTCTATGTTATTATTTTTTAACTTTTGATATTCATGAAGAAATTTTTTAGAAAATTCTTCTAAATATCTAATATCACATAATTTTATTTTTGATAATATATAACTAGATTGACTGTCCTGATCTTTTTTATCAGTATAGCCACAAAATTCTGTTTTTAGAATTAAAGTTAAACCTTTTAATAGTTCCTTAGGAGTACCTATTTGATTAATAAGTTGTTCCTTTTGTTGTTTCCCTTTTTCAGATTCTTCCCAACGACGGAGAAATTGCAAAACATCTCCTTGGAAAGTTCCTACAAAATAATTTAAAAATTTTTCTTTTGTCCAACTACTGCTATTATTATTAACAACAATAGTCATAGACTGTGCCCAATCATCTATAGTTTTTTCATAGTCTGATAAAGGTATTTTAGTTAAATCTAAATATATACCTCCTTGAGCAACATTTCTTTTATTTAAATCATCAATCCTATATGGTATAGGTTGAGTAGATGTTTCTCCTGGGTTTTCAGGCTTGACATCATTAGTAGCTATAGTTTCAAATATTCTAGTCGTTTCTTCGACTAGCTCATTATCTTTATTAAAAGATCTCAGATAATCATCTTTTTGAATATCTGATTCTATTTTTCTCTTTCTATAAGGATCTTTTTTATCCTTTTCCTTAGGTTTCGGTATATATGGATCTGTGTTGTCAGTATCCATAGGTTCCGGTATTTCTATATTTTCTTCTGTTGAAGTGTTTTCTTCATCAGAATTATAGCTAGTTGCATTAATTTCTTCTGAAATCATAGAATTATTATCTTCTGATTTATTATCTTCATTAGAACTACTACTACTTTCTGTAGTATCATAATTTAACATATAATGATAATTAAATATTTTAAACAGACCTTTATGTTTTTCATAAAGTTCCTCTATTAATTTTAAATATTCTACTCTTTCATAACTATCATTAGTAGTAGAAAATTTTATTTTCCAATGTTCTATTAATTCTTTATAACACTGGAAATCATTTTTTTGTTGTTTTGAATTTTCTCCTTTTTGTTTTTCTTTTTTTAATATTATTATTAGTATTAGACTCGTCCGAAGAAGTTTGGTCTTCCTCAGATAAAGCTAAAATAACATTACTATTACCATAGTATAATGGACCTAAATCCATTTCTTGGTCTTCACTTTTGTTAGTGAAAACATTATCTAATTTATTATTAATATCTGTTAAAAGTTCCTTAGACTCGTTGTTCAAGTCTAACTCTGTTACTTTACTAATATTATCAATTTTACTTTCAATATTATTAACCTTATTATATAACTTATTAAAATAAACAGAAGTTATATCCACAAGACTATTGATACCTTTACTAAGAGCCGAAATGTTGTTTTCATTTTTGGGTTCTATATGCATAGTATGATTACAAGTTTTATCTTTATATAAACAATCTATCTCTTCCATATTATTTATCTTTGGTACCTAAAACCGTCCGTTATCTTAATATGTCTTTAACAAAGGCCTTAAACACGTCCTCCCTGGACTTAAACAGGCAACAAAGACACAACAACAGATATATGGGTTTTAAGATAAATAACTATGAAATAAACAGAATTGAGAACAAAAGATAGAAACTTACAATATTACTATGATATATTTGCTTCCAAGTATCGTTACTCCGGCCCTCTGATACCAATAACGGGGGAGACTATGGTGGCTCAATACAGCGGAATATATTTTTACAAAGAGAGTTTTATTAGTAAAGGATTTTACAAAAAGCTATTGAAAGAAAGTTTACAAAAGGCAAAATCTAAGAAAGCTATATTATGAATTGGTGTAGGAATCGATGCCTTGTTTAGGCTACAACAATGCCTATTTATAGTGTAAGAATTGAACTCTAATTTATTTACAATTCAAATCCGAAAATATCCTGATAAGGACGTAATAAATATTGACTCGATGGTTTCTTCCACGTAGTCATTTTTATTTGTCGCTTTCTTGTGCATTAATGGTTGCTTCCATCATCTCTGCATCATGGCTTGCATCATCTTCCATCAACATCTTTTTAATGAGATAGTTGCAAGTCTCCATCAATAATTAAATGCTCTTTTTTTGGATTTTTACACGTGTCTAGTCTCGGGATTATCCTTCTTGGATATTTGTCAGATTCATTTCTTCTATTTCATCTAGATGTAATGAATCCGGTGAGACTGGTGGTGAGTTCCAACTTTCCCACGTGTCCTTGATTTCCATCGTTAATGGATAATCATCAATCTCCATTTCAGCTATCTTTTTTAACAGCTGTAGAGAATCTTCATCACGGTTTTGATGAGGTCTTTCAGTATTGTACGCCAGTATTCTTCTTCCATCAGTCCAGAGGACATAAGTATTATGTTGGAGTAAATACTGAGCTTTAAGCATTAAATCAATTCCGGCTTGGACTCGATAATGAGAAAAATTATTGTAACACATGTCAATGGTTTTTGACAAGTGATCTTTATCTTCATCAACCGATGAGAGGTGTATTCCTCCAACCATCGTTTGAATAGTCCAAATTTGATATGGCTGAAAAAATCTTTCATGTTCAGCAATACCAATAAGACTACTAATTTCTATATGAAAATAGTAAAAGAAATCCATATTTGGAAAACTTGCTAATCGTGATTTTACGATAGCTGGAAAATCTTTTAGTAAATCAAAAGAAAGATTTTGGACTGTTATTTCTTTAACAAATCCCCATTCAATACTTGTTATATCAAATGGTTCATGATTAAGCCTAAATTTTATAGTAGGGAATTTTTCTCCTAAATGATTTGTAAAAACATAGGCTTGTAAAAAGTATTCAGAAAAAGTTTTTCTAAATTGAATTTGCTGGTTGCAAATTATACTGTTTATTTTTGTAAAAATTTCTACAGGTAAAATTTTTCTAGCTTTATTAAATAAACATCTTCTAAACATTTTATTTATAACAGGACTGTTTGTCCCATTATCAATAAAATATTGAAATATATCAAGAAGATTATTTATCTCCTTAATATCCATATAATCTACATAACAATCTTCCCATTCTCTATATAAAACTGATTTTAATAAAAGATCATGGGCTTTATTTTCTTTAGTTGTTTTTTCAACTAAAAATTGAGAAAAATTGGTAAGAGCTCTTCGAAAATTTGCTCTTTGTTCTAAAACATGGGTTTTCCATATTTTATTAATATAATTATAATATTCCAGTGGTAATCCTGGATTATAAAAATCATTTATTTCAGAGAGCGATTGTTGTGATAAAAAGTTTTCTGCTCCCTTAATAATTTCAGCATAACTGGTTTGAAATGCCGAATTAGGGTCTTGTGACCATTGAGATTGACATACCGGGTTTGGCGTCAATGAAAATTGAGTTCCAATTGGTTGTCTTACCATTGGATATGGTACATAATATCCCTGATTAGGATAAAATTGTACTTGTGGAGGCATAGGAACAAATCCTTGGTTGGATTTTGTTATTTTCCCTTTGTTGGGTTTATGAACAGTATTCCATTCTCCCATTAGAGGTTTTTTACCTCTATCCATAAGGCCTGCTAAGAAAATCAGCAAGAATATTTTCATCACTTTTTATATTTATGACTTGAAAATTAAAATTACATAACTCATTATACCATCGTATCCGTCTTGGTACTGTTTCTAAACTGTTATTAGTAAGAAATTGTTTAACAGCCTGATTGTCTGTTCTAATAATAAAATATTCGGATGCTAAATATATCAAGAATTTCTTTATTCCTTTCTTTATTGCTAATAACTCTTTTTCATATATAATATAATTAATTTCATTTGGTTTAAATTTTCCTGAACTATAACCACAAATTAATTCTTCATTTTTTGTTTTGGCTTTTAATATACAACCCCAATGTTTATCAGAAGCATCTGTTTCTAAAATTAATTTATCACCCTGTTTAGGTAAATAAACTTTTGGAATATAATTTATTTCTTCTTTTATTTCTTTAATAATTTCTGAATCTCTTTCCGTCCAATCAAATGTTATTCCTTTCTTTAGTTTTTCATATAACTTATCTAATTTTTTAGATAAATTAGGAAAAAAGGTTCTTCCATAATTAACAATTCCTATAAATTGCTGAAGTTGTTTTAGATCTTTAATATTATCAGGAAATTCCTTGATTTTTATTATAATATGATCCTGTAATTTAAGACCATCTTCAGATAATATTAATCCTAAAAATTCTATTTCAGTTTTTTCTAATTCTATCTTTTTAGGACTTAGTATTATTCCATGTTTTATGAATTCTCTAGAAATGATGTTTAGATGTTTTCTATGTCTTTCTAGAGTGTCTGAAAAAATTAATATATCATCAATATAGACTACACAAAATTTCTTATATTTCTTAAAAATAGAATCCATCCATCTTTGAAAAATCTGTGGTGCATTACACAGACCAAAAGGCATTACATTCCATTGAAAATGTCCATTAGGTGCACTAAATGCTGTTAAAGGCCTAGAAGCTTCTGTTAGCATAATTTGCCAAAAACCTGATTTACAATCAAATTTACTAAAATATTTAGCATGTTTTGCTTGATTTATGAGTACCTCCTTTCTTGGAATAAAATACCCATCAAAAATAATATTTTGATTTAATCTTTTATAGTTAATAACCATTCTAGCTTTTCCTCGTTTTATTTCTGCATGGTTTCTTACCATAAAAGCAGGACTAGAATGTGGACTAGTAGTTTCTTCTATTAATCCTTTTTCCATTAATTCATTTATTTGAATATCAAACTCATCTATATCTTGTTTAGTATAGATCATTGGTTTTACCCTGATAATCTTTTTAGGATTTTCTAACTTGATTTCGCAATATCGAGGGCTATTCTTCCATAATTTTAATGGTTCTTCACTAAAATTATTTTCTAATATTTTAAACAGCCAATGGGTTATTTCGATCTGTTTAAAATGATCTTTCCTTGGTGGATTAAAATCTTTATTACAAATAAACTTATGATTTTCTATTAATGGTACTTCCACATAAGTGTTTTCTGTGGTTAATGTAATCATATTTCTATCAATTGAAAAAGGCAAATGTTGATATATAAAATTATTACCTAATAAAATATCACCATGCATATCAGGGAAACATAAAATTTTTGGAATTACAAATCTTACATTATTTATGTAGACTGGTATATTCTTAGCTTTATGAACAATTAAGGTTTCTTTACCATCTACCCCTACCGCCATTATGGGATTATTCATTAATTCCCATTTTTCTGATGGAATAGCATTTTGTCTACAGCTACTTGTTGTAGCTCCTGTGTCTAATAGAGCGTGTAAAGAATATGTTTTATACTCTCTAAATTGAAAGGTAACTTCTATATAAGTATAATATTTTTTTTGTTGAAATTTTGAAAAAGTGATAATATCATTTTTTCCCAATTTCATTTGTTGAATTATTATTGTATTTTTTGTCTTTTTTATTCTAGTGTTTCTAGAATTTTTATATAATAATTCTGGTTTATGTTTTAATATTAATATTTCTTCTTTCTTATCCTTTTCCTTAGGTTTTGGTATATATGGATCTGTGTTGTCAGTATCCATAGGTTCCGGTATTTCTATATTTTCTTCTGTTGAAGTGTTTTCTTCATCAGAATTATAGCTAGTTTCATTAATTTCTTCTGAAATCATAGAATTATTATCTTCTGATTTATTATCTTCATTAGAACTACTACTACTTTCTGTAGTATCATAATTTAACATATAATGATAATTAAATATTTTAAACAGACCTTTATGTTTTTCATAAAGTTCCTCTATTAATTTTAAATATTCTACTCTTTCATAACTATCATTAGTAGTAGAAAATTTTATTTTCCAATGTTCTATTAATTCTTTATAACACTGGAAATCATTTTTTTGTTGTTTTGAATTTTCTCCTTTTTGTTTTTCTTTTTTAATATTATTATTAGTATTAGACTCGTCCGAAGAAGTTTGGTCTTCCTCAGATAAAGCTAAAATAACATTACTATTACCATAGTGTAATGGACCTAAATCCATTTCTTGGTCTTCACTTTTGTTAGTGAAAACATTATCTAATTTATTATTAATATCTGCTAAAAGTTCCTTAGACTCGTTGTTCAAGTCTAACTCTGTTACTTTACTAATATTATCAATTTTACTTTCAATATTATTAACCTTATTATATAACTTATTAAAATAAACAGAAGTTATATCCACAAGACTATTGATACCTTTACTAAGAGCCGAAATGTTGTTTTCATTTTTGGGTTCTATATGCATAGTATGATTACAAGTTTTATCTTTATATAAACAATCTATCTCTTCCATATTATTTATCTTTGGTACCTAAAACCGTCCGTTATCTTAATATGTCTTTAACAAAGGCCTTAAACACGTCCTCCCTGGACTTAAACAGGCAACAAAGACACAACAACAGATATATGGGTTTTAAGATAAATAACTATGAAATAAACAGAATATATTTCAATATTTTATTGATAATGGGACAAACAGTCCTGTTATAAATAAAATGTTTAGAAGATGTTTATTTAATAAAGCTAGAAAAATTTTACCTGTAGAAATTTTTACAAAAATAAACAGTATAATTTGCAACCAGCAAATTCAATTTAGAAAAACTTTTTCTGAATACTTTTTACAAGCCTATGTTTTTACAAATCATTTAGGAGAAAAATTCCCTACTATAAAATTTAGGCTTAATCATGAACCATTTGATATAACAAGTATTGAATGGGGATTTGTTAAAGAAATAACAGTCCAAAATCTTTCTTTTGATTTACTAAAAGATTTTCCAGCTATCGTAAAATCACGATTAGCAAGTTTTCCAAATATGGATTTCTTTTACTATTTTCATATAGAAATTAGTAGTCTTATTGGTATTGCTGAACATGAAAGATTTTTTCAGCCATATCAAATTTGGACTATTCAAACGATGGTTGGAGGAATACACCTCTCATCGGTTGATGAAGATAAAGATCACTTGTCAAAAACCATTGACATGTGTTACAATAATTTTTCTCATTATCGAGTCCAAGCCGGAATTGATTTAATGCTTAAAGCTCAGTATTTACTCCAACATAATACTTATGTCCTCTGGACTGATGGAAGAAGAATACTGGCGTACAATACTGAAAGACCTCATCAAAACCGTGATGAAGATTCTCTACAGCTGTTAAAAAAGATAGCTGAAATGGAGATTGATGATTATCCATTAACGATGGAAATCAAGGACACGTGGGAAAGTTGGAACTCACCACCAGTCTCACCGGATTCATTACATCTAGATGAAATAGAAGAAATGAATCTGACAAATATCCAAGAAGGATAATCCCGAGACTAGACACGTGTAAAAATCCAAAAAAGGAGCATTTAATTATTGATGGAGACTTGCAACTATCTCATTAAAAAGATGTTGATGGAAGATGATGCAAGCCATGATGCAGAGATGATGGAAGCAACCATTAATGCACAAGAAAGCGACAAATAAAAATGACTACGTGGAAGAAACCATCGAGTCAATATTTATTACGTCCTTATCAGGATATTTTCGGATTTGAATTGTAAATAAATTAGAGTTCAATTCTTACACTATAAATAGGCATTGTTGTAGCCTAAACAAGGCATCGATTCCTACACCAATTCATAATATAGCTTTCTTAGATTTTGCCTTTTGTAAACTTTCTTTCAATAGCTTTTTGTAAAATCCTTTACTAATAAAACTCTCTTTGTAAAAATATATTCCGCTGTATAGGTTTACAACCAAACTTTCATTCGCCTTCTAATAATTTTGTACAATACCTATGACTTAATTTATTTTTAACTTGTTTAGCAGCTTTACTCTGTAAACAATGTAAAGTAATTCTTTCTTTAGCGAAATTAATCCTATATCCTATACTATCTATATTTTCTTTATCTATACCAGCTAGTTTACTATGTTTTTCTAGATAAGAAGCATATTTATTTATACAAATTTCATCCCAAGGTGGGGGTAATTTATGGAAATATTGGTTTTTCCAAAATTCTATGTTATTATTTTTTAACTTTTGATATTCATGAAGAAATTTTTTAGAAAATTCTTCTAAATATCTAATATCACATAATTTTATTTTTGATAATATATAACTAGATTGACTGTCCTGATCTTTTTTATCAGTATAGCCACAAAATTCTGTTTTTAGAATTAAAGTTAAACCTTTTAATAGTTCCTTAGGAGTACCTATTTGATTAATAAGTTGTTCCTTTTGTTGTTTCCCTTTTTCAGATTCTTCCCAACGACGGAGAAATTGCAAAATATCTCCTTGGAAAGTTCCTACAAAATAATTTAAAAATTTTTCTTTTGTCCAACTACTGCTATTATTATTAACAACAATAGTCATAGACTGTGCCCAATCATCTATAGTTTTTTCATAGTCTGATAAAGGTATTTTAGTTAAATCTAAATATATACCTCCTTGAGCAACATTTCTTTTATTTAAATCATCAATCCTATATGGTATAGGTTGAGTAGATGTTTCTCCTGGGTTTTCAGGCTTGACATCATTAGTAGCTATAGTTTCAAATATTCTAGTCGTTTCTTCGACTAGCTCATTATCTTTATTAAAAGATCTCAGATAATCATCTTTTTGAATATCTGATTCTATTTTTCTCTTTCTATAAGGATCTTTTTTATCCTTTTCCTTAGGTTTCGGTATATATGGATCTGTGTTGTCAGTATCCATAGGTTCCGGTATTTCTATATTTTCTTCTGTTGAAGTGTTTTCTTCATCAGAATTATAGCTAGTTGCATTAATTTCTTCTGAAATCATAGAATTATTATCTTCTGATTTATTATCTTCATTAGAACTACTACTACTTTCTGTAGTATCATAATTTAACATATAATGATAATTAAATATTTTAAACAGACCTTTATGTTTTTCATAAAGTTCCTCTATTAATTTTAAATATTCTACTCTTTCATAACTATCATTAGTAGTAGAGAATTTTATTTTCCAATGTTCTATTAATTCTTTATAACACTGGAAATCATTTTTTTGTTGTTTTGAATTTTCTCCTTTTTGTTTTTCTTTTTTTAATATTATTATTAGTATTAGACTCGTCCGAAGAAGTTTGGTCTTCCTCAGATAAAGCTAAAATAACATTACTATTACCATAGTATAATGGACCTAAATCCATTTCTTGGTCTTCACTTTTGTTAGTGAAAACATTATCTAATTTATTATTAATATCTGTTAAAAGTTCCTTAGACTCGTTGTTCAAGTCTAACTCTGTTACTTTACTAATATTATCAATTTTACTTTCAATATTATTAACCTTATTATATAACTTATTAAAATAAACAGAAGTTATATCCACAAGACTATTGATACCTTTACTAAGAGCCGAAATGTTGTTTTCATTTTTGGGTTCTATATGCATAGTATGATTACAAGTTTTATCTTTATATAAACAATCTATCTCTTCCATATTATTTATCTTTGGTACCTAAAACCGTCCGTTATCTTAATATGTCTTTAACAAAGGCCTTAAACACGTCCTCCCTGGACTTAAACAGGCAACAAAGACACAACAACAGATATATGGGTTTTAAGATAAATAACTATGAAATAAACAGAATTGAGAACAAAAGATAGAAACTTACAATATTACTATGATATATTTGCTTCCAAGTATCGTTACTCCGGCCCTCTGATACCAATAACGGGGGAGACTATGGTGGCTCAATACAGCGGAATACATTTTTACAAAGAGAGTTTTATTAGTAAAGGATTTTACAAAAAGCTATTGAAAGAAAGTTTACAAAAGGCAAAATCTAAGAAAGCTATATTATGAATTGGTGTAGGAATCGATGCCTTGTTTAGGCTACAACAATGCCTATTTATAGTGTAAGAATTGAACTCTAATTTATTTACAATTCAAATCCGAAAATATCCTGATAAGGACGTAATAAATATTGACTCGATGGTTTCTTCCACGTAGTCATTTTTATTTGTCGCTTTCTTGTGCATTAATGGTTGCTTCCATCATTTCTGCATCATGGCTTGCATCATCTTCCATCAACATCTTTTTAATGAGATAGTTGCAAGTCTCCATCAATAATTAAATGCTCCTTTTTTGGATTTTTACACGTGTCTAGTCTCGGGATTATCCTTCTTGGATATTTGTCAGATTCATTTCTTCTATTTCATCTAGATGTAATGAATCCGGTGAGACTGGTGGTGAGTTCCAACTTTCCCACGTGTCCTTGATTTCCATCGTTAATGGATAATCATCAATCTCCATTTCAGCTATCTTTTTTAACAGCTGTAGAGAATCTTCATCACGGTTTTGATGAGGTCTTTCAGTATTGTACGCCAGTATTCTTCTTCCATCAGTCCAGAGGACATAAGTATTATGTTGGAGTAAATACTGAGCTTTAAGCATTAAATCAATTCCGGCTTGGACTCGATAATGAGAAAAATTATTGTAACACATGTCAATGGTTTTTGACAAGTGATCTTTATCTTCATCAACCGATGAGAGGTGTATTCCTCCAACCATCGTTTGAATAGTCCAAATTTGATATGGCTGAAAAAATCTTTCATGTTCAGCAATACCAATAAGACTACTAATTTCTATATGAAAATAGTAAAAGAAATCCATATTTGGAAAACTTGCTAATCGTGATTTTACGATAGCTGGAAAATCTTTTAGTAAATCAAAAGAAAGATTTTGGACTGTTATTTCTTTAACAAATCCCCATTCAATACTTGTTATATCAAATGGTTCATGATTAAGCCTAAATTTTATAGTAGGGAATTTTTCTCCTAAATGATTTGTAAAAACATAGGCTTGTAAAAAGTATTCAGAAAAAGTTTTTCTAAATTGAATTTGCTGGTTGCAAATTATACTGTTTATTTTTGTAAAAATTTCTACAGGTAAAATTTTTCTAGCTTTATTAAATAAACATCTTCTAAACATTTTATTTATAACAGGACTGTTTGTCCCATTATCAATAAAATATTGAAATATATCAAGAAGATTATTTATCTCCTTAATATCCATATAATCTACATAACACTCTTCCCATTCTCTATATAAAACTGATTTTAATAAAAGATCATGGGCTTTATTTTCTTTAGTTGTTTTTTCAACTAAAAATTGAGAAAAATTAGTAAGAGCTCTTCGAAAATTTGCTCTTTGTTCTAAAACATGGGTTTTCCATATTTTATTAATATAATTATAATATTCCAGTGGTAATCCTGGATTATAAAAATCATTTATTTCAGAGAGCGATTGTTGTGATAAAAAGTTTTCTGCTCCCTTAATAATTTCAGCATAACTGGTTTGAAATGCCGAATTAGGGTCTTGTGACCATTGAGATTGACATACCGGGTTTGGCGTCAATGAAAATTGAGTTCCAATTGGTTGTCTTACCATTGGATATGGTACATAATATCCCTGATTAGGATAAAATTGTACTTGTGGAGGCATAGGAACAAATCCTTGGTTGGATTTTGTTATTTTCCCTTTGTTGGGTTTATGAACAGTATTCCATTCTCCCATTAGAGGTTTTTTACCTCTATCCATAAGGCCTGCTAAGAAAATCAGCAAATAAAGTTAGGATTTTGAACAATAGGTATTTCTATAGAATTCTTTTCTATAGATAGTATAACTGATTTTTTATAAATAGAAAATGGTAAATATTGTTTTATGAAATCATTGCCTAATAATATATCTCCCTTCATTTCGGGGAATCCTAATAATTTTGGAATTACAAATTTTACATTATTTATGTAAATTGGTATATTCCTAGCTTTATAATATACTAAAGTCTTATTGTTATCTATACTACTAACCTTTATTGGCCTTTTTACAGGTTTCCAATATTTTCTAGGAATAGCATTCATCTTACAGCTACTTGTTGTAGCACCTGTATCTATTAAAGCATGTAAAAGAAATTTTTCTTTTAATATTATTTCAATATAAATACTATTTTTTGCATTTTTTACCAAAGTTTGTATATCTTCTATTCTAGTATTTCTACTAGGTTCAGTAGGAAAGATAGGGATATGAACTGTTTTCATACCTATCGGTGTAGAGGATGTTGTACTTTTATTATCTTCTTCTTCCTCTATTTGAGAAGTTGAAGGTAGAACTAAATTATCATCTGTATTTGTTAACAGATTATTTTTAAAATATAACTTATCACCTGAGGCTATATACTCTATAGTACTTACAGGTTTTGAAGTACTCGCATTATTTATATCTCCTATTATCCAGTCTTTTGGAATAGAAAGATCTTTTAAATGTAATAATTTAGGTTGTATTTCTGTAGTAATTTTATTTGGTTCAAAAAGTTCAATAATTTTATTATTGACTTCTTTTATTTCTACCTCTGCAGTATTAGTATATTCATTAATAGCAGTCCAGCTTATTGCAAGATCCTCTGCTAAATCCTTAATATCAGAATTTTTTGTCTGAATTCTTAAACAAAGACACTCTTCTATTAGAGGGTCTGTAATGGATATAAAGTAATTCGGTTTTACCTTAAATCCTATTACTCCATTATATAAATTTGATTGAATACCTCCCATAAGTGCTTTTATTGGATTTTCAAATCTTTTATCTAGTAAAACTACTATTATAGGTACATCATGACCCCTTCTAAATAAAGCTCTAATCGTGATCATAATTATACCTAGATGTATATATCTTACCTGAGGATATTTCTTTCTAATCCTCTTAATTTTTTCTTTAGTAAATAAAGGGATTTCAGTTAATCCACCTTTTGTATCTTTAGCGACTGTATTACCGCTAATTTTTTCAATATGTCTTTGTGACCATATTTTAAACTTAGATATTTTATATATTTCTTCTTTAGAAATATGATTTTTAGTTATCTTTTCTATCATTTCTTCTGAGAAGTCTTTTTCTTCTCCTATTAAATTTCCTAATTTTATATCCTGTTGTTCAGTTTTAGGAATTTCTTCTAATTGATTATTATGTCCTAACATAAAGATATATTCTTCATTATCAGTATCAGATTCAGTTTCTAATATTATTTCATATAAGATTTCAGTAGGATTTATTTCCTCACTAAAACATATTTCTAAATCTTGTTCTTCAAGACTTTTAATCATTTTTCTAGCATTTTTTCCCTTATTAGGACAATTTGTAGCTATATGACCTTCTTCATCACATATAAAACATTTACAAAGTTGCTTTATAGGTTTTTTAGAAGTTTTTCTTCTTACAAATTTTTTCTTTTTGTTATTATCATTTTTATTACCAGTATATTTTTTATTTCCTGGTTTCCACCTTATCATCCTATATTTTTTATTTTTATAATTTTTATAAGGTTTAGATTGTATAGTTTACAACCAAACTCCCATTCGCCTTCTAATAATTTTGTACAATACCTATGACTTAATTTATTTTTAACTTGTTTAGCAGCTTTACTCTGTAAACAATGTAAAGTAATTCTTTCTTTAGCGAAATTAATCCTATATCCTATACTATCTATATTTTCTTTATCTATACCAGCTAGTTTACTATGTTTTTCTAGATAAGAAGCATATTTATTTATACAAATTTCATCCCAAGGTGGGGGTAATTTATGGAAATATTGGTTTTTTCCAAAATTCTATGTTATTATTTTTTAACTTTTGATATTCATGAAGAAATTTTTTAGAAAATTCTTCTAAATATCTAATATCACATAATTTTATTTTTGATAATATATAACTAGATTGACTGTCCTGATCTTTTTTATCAGTATAGCCACAAAATTCTGTTTTTAGAATTAAAGTTAAACCTTTTAATAGTTCCTTAGGAGTACCTATTTGATTAATAAGTTGTTCCTTTTGTTGTTTCCCTTTTTCAGATTCTTCCCAACGACGGAGAAATTGCAAAACATCTCCTTGGAAAGTTCCTACAAAATAATTTAAAAATTTTTCTTTTGTCCAACTACTGCTATTATTATTAACAACAATAGTCATAGACTGTGCCCAATCATCTATAGTTTTTTCATAGTCTGATAAAGGTATTTTAGTTAAATCTAAATATATACCTCCTTGAGCAACATTTCTTTTATTTAAATCATCAATCCTATATGGTATAGGTTGAGTAGATGTTTCTCCTGGGTTTTCAGGCTTGACATCATTAGTAGCTATAGTTTCAAATATTCTAGTCGTTTCTTCGACTAGCTCATTATCTTTATTAAAAGATCTCAGATAATCATCTTTTTGAATATCTGATTCTATTTTTCTCTTTCTATAAGGATCTTTTTTATCCTTTTCCTTAGGTTTCGGTATATATGGATCTGTGTTGTCAGTATCCATAGGTTCCGGTATTTCTATATTTTCTTCTGTTGAAGTGTTTTCTTCATCAGAATTATAGCTAGTTGCATTAATTTCTTCTGAAATCATAGAATTATTATCTTCTGATTTATTATCTTCATTAGAACTACTACTACTTTCTGTAGTATCATAATTTAACATATAATGATAATTAAATATTTTAAACAGACCTTTATGTTTTTCATAAAGTTCCTCTATTAATTTTAAATATTCTACTCTTTCATAACTATCATTAGTAGTAGAAAATTTTATTTTCCAATGTTCTATTAATTCTTTATAACACTGGAAATCATTTTTTTGTTGTTTTGAATTTTCTCCTTTTTGTTTTTCTTTTTTAATATTATTATTAGTATTAGACTCGTCCGAAGAAGTTTGGTCTTCCTCAGATAAAGCTAAAATAACATTACTATTACCATAGTGTAATGGACCTAAATCCATTTCTTGGTCTTCACTTTTGTTAGTGAAAACATTATCTAATTTATTATTAATATCTGCTAAAAGTTCCTTAGACTCGTTGTTCAAGTCTAACTCTGTTACTTTACTAATATTATCAATTTTACTTTCAATATTATTAACCTTATTATATAACTTATTAAAATAAACAGAAGTTATATCCACAAGACTATTGATACCTTTACTAAGAGCCGAAATGTTGTTTTCATTTTTGGGTTCTATATGCATAGTATGATTACAAGTTTTATCTTTATATAAACAATCTATCTCTTCCATATTATTTATCTTTGGTACCTAAAACCGTCCGTTATCTTAATATGTCTTTAACAAAGGCCTTAAACACGTCCTCCCTGGACTTAAACAGGCAACAAAGACACAACAATAAACAGCATAATTTGCAACCAGCAAATTCAATTTAGAAAAACTTTTTCTGAATACTTTTTACAAGCCTATGTTTTTACAAATCATTTAGGAGAAAAATTCCCTACTATAAAATTTAGGCTTAATCATGAACCATTTGATATAACAAGTATTGAATGGGGATTTGTTAAAGAAATAACAGTCCAAAATCTTTCTTTTGATTTACTAAAAGATTTTCCAGCTATCGTAAAATCACGATTAGCAAGTTTTCCAAATATGGATTTCTTTTACTATTTTCATATAGAAATTAGTAGTCTTATTGGTATTGCTGAACATGAAAGATTTTTTCAGCCATATCAAATTTGGACTATTCAAACGATGGTTGGAGGAATACACCTCTCATCGGTTGATGAAGATAAAGATCACTTGTCAAAAACCATTGACATGTGTTACAATAATTTTTCTCATTATCGAGTCCAAGCCGGAATTGATTTAATGCTTAAAGCTCAGTATTTACTCCAACATAATACTTATGTCCTCTGGACTGATGGAAGAAGAATACTGGCGTACAATACTGAAAGACCTCATCAAAACCGTGATGAAGATTCTCTACAGCTGTTAAAAAAGATAGCTGAAATGGAGATTGATGATTATCCATTAACGATGGAAATCAAGGACACGTGGGAAAGTTGGAACTCACCACCAGTCTCACCGGATTCATTACATCTAGATGAAATAGAAGAAATGAATCTGACAAATATCCAAGAAGGATAATCCCGAGACTAGACACGTGTAAAAATCCAAAAAAGGAGCATTTAATTATTGATGGAAACTTGCAACTATCTCATTAAAATGATGTTGATGGAAGATGATGCAAGCCATGATGCAGAGATGATGGAAGCAACCATTAATGCACAAGAAAGCGACAAATAAAAATGACTACGTGGAAGAAACCATCGAGTCAATATTTATTACGTCCTTATCAGGATATTTTCGGATTTGAATTGTAAATAAATTAGAGTTCAATTCTTACACTATAAATAGGCATTGTTGTAGCCTAAACAAGGCATCGATTCCTACACCAATTCATAATATAGCTTTCTTAGATTTTGCCTTTTGTAAACTTTCTTTCAATAGCTTTTTGTAAAATCCTTTACTAATAAAACTCTCTTTGTAAAAATATATTCCGCTGTATTGAGCCACCATAGTCTCCCCCGTTATTGGTATCAGAGGGCCGGAGTAACGATACTTGGAAGCAAATATATCATAGTAATATTGTAAGTTTCTATCTTTTGTTCTCAATTCTGTTTATTTCATAGTTATTTATCTTAAAACCCATATATCTGTTGTTGTGTCTTTGTTGCCTGTTTAAGTCCAGGGAGGACGTGTTTAAGGCCTTTGTTAAAGACATATTAAGATAACGGACGGTTTTAGGTACCAAAGATAAATAATATGGAAGAGATAGATTGTTTATATAAAGATAAAACTTGTAATCATACTATGCATATAGAACCCAAAAATGAAAACAACATTTCGGCTCTTAGTAAAGGTATCAATAGTCTTGTGGATATAACTTCTGTTTATTTTAATAAGTTATATAATAAGGTTAATAATATTGAAAGTAAAATTGATAATATTAGTAAAGTAACAGAGTTAGACTTGAACAACGAGTCTAAGGAACTTTTAACAGATATTAATAATAAATTAGATAATGTTTTCACTAACAAAAGTGAAGACCAAGAAATGGATTTAGGTCCATTATACTATGGTAATAGTAATGTTATTTTAGCTTTATCTGAGGAAGACCAAACTTCTTCGGACGAGTCTAATACTAATAATAATATTAAAAAAAGAAAAACAAAAAGGAGAAAATTCAAAACAACAAAAAAATGATTTCCAGTGTTATAAAGAATTAATAGAACATTGGAAAATAAAATTTTCTACTACTAATGATAGTTATGAAAGAGTAGAATATTTAAAATTAATAGAGGAACTTTATGAAAAACATAAAGGTCTGTTTAAAATATTTAATTATCATTATATGTTAAATTATGATACTACAGAAAGTAGTAGTAGTTCTAATGAAGATAATAAATCAGAAGATAATAATTCTATGATTTCAGAAGAAATTAATGCAACTAGCTATAATTCTGATGAAGAAAACACTTCAACAGAAGAAAATATAGAAATACCGGAACCTATGGATACTGACAACACATATCCATATATACCGAAACCTAAGGAAAAGGATAAAAAAGATCCTTATAGAAAGAGAAAAATAGAATCAGATATTCAAAAAGATGATTATCTGAGATCTTTTAATAAAGATAATGAGCTAGTCGAAGAAACGACTAGAATATTTGAAACTATAGCTACTAATGATGTCAAGCCTGAAAACCCAGGAGAAACATCTACTCAACCTATACCATATAGGATTGATGATTTAAATAAAAGAAATGTTGCTCAAGGAGGTATATATTTAGATTTAACTAAAATACCTTTATCAGACTATGAAAAAACTATAGATGATTGGGCACAGTCTATGACTATTGTTGTTAATAATAATAGCAGTAGTTGGACAAAAGAAAAATTTTTAAATTATTTTGTAGGAACTTTCCAAGGAGATGTTTTGCAATTTCTCCGTCGTTGGGAAGAATCTGAAAAAGGGAAACAACAAAAGGAACAACTTATTAATCAAATAGGTACTCCTAAGGAACTATTAAAAGGTTTAACTTTAATTCTAAAAACAGAATTTTGTGGCTATACTGATAAAAAAGATCAGGACAGTCAATCTAGTTATATATTATCAAAAATAAAATTATGTGATATTAGATATTTAGAAGAATTTTCTAAAAAATTTCTTCATGACTATCAAAAGTTAAAAAATAATAACATAGAATTTTGGAAAAACCAATATTTCCATAAATTACCCCCACCTTGGGATGAAATTTGTATAAATAAATATGCTTCTTATCTAGAAAAACATAGTAAACTAGCTGGTATAGATAAAGAAAATATAGATAGTATAGGATATAGGATTAATTTCGCTAAAGAAAGAATTACTTTACATTGTTTACAGAGTAAAGCTGCTAAACAAGTTAAAAATAAATTAAGTCATAGGTATTGTACAAAATTATTAGAAGGCGAATGGGAGTTTGGTTGTAAACCTATACAATCTAAACCTTATAAAAATTATAAAAATAAAAAATATAGGATGATAAGGTGGAAACCAGGAAATAAAAAATATACTGGTAATAAAAATGATAATAACAAAAAGAAAAAATTTGTAAGAAGAAAAACTTCTAAAAAACCTATAAAGCAACTTTGTAAATGTTTTATATGTGATGAAGAAGGTCATATAGCTACAAATTGTCCTAATAAGGGAAAAAATGCTAGAAAAATGATTAAAAGTCTTGAAGAACAAGATTTAGAAATATGTTTTAGTGAGGAAATAAATCCTACTGAAATCTTATATGAAATAATATCAGAAACTGAATCTGATACTGATAATGAAGAATATATCTTTATGTTAGGACATAATAATCAATTAGAAGAAATTCCTAAAACTGAACAACAGGATATAAAATTAGGAAATTTAATAGGAGAAGAAAAAGACTTCTCAGAAGAAATGATAGAAAAGATAACTAAAAATCATATTTCTAAAGAAGAAATATATAAAATATCTAAGTTTAAAATATGGTCACAAAGACATATTGAAAAAATTAGCGGTAATACAGTCGCTAAAGATACAAAAGGTGCTGAAATCCCTTTATTTACTAAAGAAAAAATTAAGAGGATTAGAAAGAAATATCCTCAGGTAAGATATATACATCTAGGTATAATTATGATCACGATTAGAGCTTTATTTAGAAGGGGCCATGATGTACCTATAATAGTAGTTTTACTAGATAAAAGATTTGAAAATCCAATAAAAGCACTTATGGGAGGTATTCAATCAAATTTATATAATGGAGTAATAGGATTTAAGGTAAAACCGAATTACTTTATATCCATTACAGACCCTCTAATAGAAGAGTGTCTTTGTTTAAGAATTCAGACAAAAAATTCTGATATTAAGGATTTAGCAGAGGATCTTGCAATAAGCTGGACTGCTATTAATGAATATACTAATACTGCAGAGGTAGAAATAAAAGAAGTCAATAATAAAATTATTGAACTTTTTGAACCAAATAAAATTACTACAGAAATACAACCTAAATTATTACATTTAAAAGATCTTTCTATTCCAAAAGACTGGATAATAGGAGATATAAATAATGCGAGTACTTCAAAACCTGTAAGTACTATAGAGTATATAGCCTCAGGTGATAAGTTATATTTTAAAAATAATCTGTTAACAAATACAGATGATAATTTAGTTCTACCTTCAACTTCTCAAATAGAGGAAGAAGAAGATAATAAAAGTACAACATCCTCTACACCGATAGGTATGAAAACAGTTCATATCCCTATCTTTCCTACTGAACCTAGTAGAAATACTAGAATAGAAGATATACAAACTTTGGTAAAAAATGCAAAAAATAGTATTTATATTGAAATAATATTAAAAGAAAAATTTCTTTTACATGCTTTAATAGATACAGGTGCTACAACAAGTAGCTGTAAGATGAATGCTATTCCTAGAAAATATTGGAAACCTGTAAAAAGGCCAATAAAGGTTAGTAGTATAGATAACAATAAGACTTTAGTATATTATAAAGCTAGGAATATACCAATTTACATAAATAATGTAAAATTTGTAATTCCAAAATTATTAGGATTCCCCGAAATGAAGGGAGATATATTATTAGGCAATGATTTCATAAAACAATATTTACCATTTTCTATTTATAAAAAATCAGTTATACTATCTATAGAAAAGAATTCTATAGAAATACCTATTGTTCAAAATCCTAACTTTATTTGCTGATTTTCTTAGCAGGCCTTATGGATAGAGGTAAAAAACCTCTAATGGGAGAATGGAATACTGTTCATAAACCCAACAAAGGGAAAATAACAAAATCCAACCAAGGATTTGTTCCTATGCCTCCACAAGTACAATTTTATCCTAATCAGGGATATTATGTACCATATCCAATGGTAAGACAACCAATTGGAACTCAATTTTCATTGACGCCAAACCCGGTATGTCAATCTCAATGGTCACAAGACCCTAATTCGGCATTTCAAACCAGTTATGCTGAAATTATTAAGGGAGCAGAAAACTTTTTATCACAACAATCGCTCTCTGAAATAAATGATTTTTATAATCCAGGATTACCACTGGAATATTATAATTATATTAATAAAATATGGAAAACCCATGTTTTAGAACAAAGAGCAAATTTTCGAAGAGCTCTTACTAATTTTTCTCAATTTTTAGTTGAAAAAACAACTAAAGAAAATAAAGCCCATGATCTTTTATTAAAATCAGTTTTATATAGAGAATGGGAAGATTGTTATGTAGATTATATGGATATTAAGGAGATAAATAATCTTCTTGATATATTTCAATATTTTATTGATAATGGGACAAACAGTCCTGTTATAAATAAAATGTTTAGAAGATGTTTATTTAATAAAGCTAGAAAAATTTTACCTGTAGAAATTTTTACAAAAATAAACAGTATAATTTGCAACCAGCAAATTCAATTTAGAAAAACTTTTTCTGAATACTTTTTACAAGCCTATGTTTTTACAAATCATTTAGGAGAAAAATTCCCTACTATAAAATTTAGGCTTAATCATGAACCATTTGATATAACAAGTATTGAATGGGGATTTGTTAAAGAAATAACAGTCCAAAATCTTTCTTTTGATTTACTAAAAGATTTTCCAGCTATCGTAAAATCACGATTAGCAAGTTTTCCAAATATGGATTTCTTTTACTATTTTCATATAGAAATTAGTAGTCTTATTGGTATTGCTGAACATGAAAGATTTTTTCAGCCATATCAAATTTGGACTATTCAAACGATGGTTGGAGGAATACACCTCTCATCGGTTGATGAAGATAAAGATCACTTGTCAAAAACCATTGACATGTGTTACAATAATTTTTCTCATTATCGAGTCCAAGCCGGAATTGATTTAATGCTTAAAGCTCAGTATTTACTCCAACATAATACTTATGTCCTCTGGACTGATGGAAGAAGAATACTGGCGTACAATACTGAAAGACCTCATCAAAACCGTGATGAAGATTCTCTACAGCTGTTAAAAAAGATAGCTGAAATGGAGATTGATGATTATCCATTAACGATGGAAATCAAGGACACGTGGGAAAGTTGGAACTCACCACCAGTCTCACCGGATTCATTACATCTAGATGAAATAGAAGAAATGAATCTGACAAATATCCAAGAAGGATAATCCCGAGACTAGACACGTGTAAAAATCCAAAAAAGGAGCATTTAATTATTGATGGAGACTTGCAACTATCTCATTAAAAAGATGTTGATGGAAGATGATGCAAGCCATGATGCAGAGATGATAGAAGCAACCATTAATGCACAAGAAAGCGACAAATAAAAATGACTACGTGGAAGAAACCATCGAGTCAATATTTATTACGTCCTTATCAGGATATTTTCGAATTTGAATTGTAAATAAATTAGAGTTCAATTCTTACACTATAAATAGGCATTGTTGTAGCCTAAACAAGGCATCGATTCCTACACCAATTCATAATATAGCTTTCTTAGATTTTGCCTTTTGTAAACTTTCTTTCAATAGCTTTTTGTAAAATCCTTTACTAATAAAACTCTCTTTGTAAAAATATATTCCGCTGTATTGAGCCACCATAGTCTCCCCCGTTATTGGTATCAGAGGGCCGGAGTAACGATACTTGGAAGCAAATATATCATAGTAATATTGTAAGTTTCTATCTTTTGTTCTCAATTCTGTTTATTTCATAGTTATTTATCTTAAAACCCATATATCTGTTGTTGTGTCTTTGTTGCCTGTTTAAGTCCAGGGAGGACGTGTTTAAGGCCTTTGTTAAAGACATATTAAGATAACGGACGGTTTTAGGTACCAAAGATAAATAATATGGAAGAGATAGATTGTTTATATAAAGATAAAACTTGTAATCATACTATGCATATAGAACCCAAAAATGAAAACAACATTTCGGCTCTTAGTAAAGGTATCAATAGTCTTGTGGATATAACTTCTGTTTATTTTAATAAGTTATATAATAAGGTTAATAATATTGAAAGTAAAATTGATAATATTAGTAAAGTAACAGAGTTAGACTTGAACAACGAGTCTAAGGAACTTTTAGCAGATATTAATAATAAATTAGATAATGTTTTCACTAACAAAAGTGAAGACCAAGAAATGGATTTAGGTCCATTACACTATGGTAATAGTAATGTTATTTTAGCTTTATCTGAGGAAGACCAAACTTCTTCGGACGAGTCTAATACTAATAATAATATTAAAAAAGAAAAACAAAAAGGAGAAAATTCAAAACAACAAAAAAATGATTTCCAGTGTTATAAAGAATTAATAGAACATTGGAAAATAAAATTTTCTACTACTAATGATAGTTATGAAAGAGTAGAATATTTAAAATTAATAGAGGAACTTTATGAAAAACATAAAGGTCTGTTTAAAATATTTAATTATCATTATATGTTAAATTATGATACTACAGAAAGTAGTAGTAGTTCTAATGAAGATAATAAATCAGAAGATAATAATTCTATGATTTCAGAAGAAATTAATGAAACTAGCTATAATTCTGATGAAGAAAACACTTCAACAGAAGAAAATATAGAAATACCGGAACCTATGGATACTGACAACACAGATCCATATATACCAAAACCTAAGGAAAAGGATAAGAAAGAAGAAATATTAATATTAAAACATAAACCAGAATTATTATATAAAAATTCTAGAAACACTAGAATAAAAAAGACAAAAAATACAATAATAATTCAACAAATGAAATTGGGAAAAAATGATATTATCACTTTTTCAAAATTTCAACAAAAAAAATATTATACTTATATAGAAGTTACCTTTCAATTTAGAGAGTATAAAACATATTCTTTACACGCTCTATTAGACACAGGAGCTACAACAAGTAGCTGTAGACAAAATGCTATTCCATCAGAAAAATGGGAATTAATGAATAATCCCATAATGGCGGTAGGGGTAGATGGTAAAGAAACCTTAATTGTTCATAAAGCTAAGAATATACCAGTCTACATAAATAATGTAAGATTTGTAATTCCAAAAATTTTATGTTTCCCTGATATGCATGGTGATATTTTATTAGGTAATAATTTTATATATCAACATTTGCCTTTTTCAATTGATAGAAATATGATTACATTAACCACAGAAAACACTTATGTGGAAGTACCATTAATAGAAAATCATAAGTATATTTGTAATAAAAATTTTAATCCACCAAGGAAAGATCATTTTAAACAGATCGAAATAACCCATTGGCTGTTTAAAATATTAGAAAATAATTTTAGTGAAGAACCATTAAAATTATGGAAGAATAGCCCTCGATATTGCGAAATCAAGTTAGAAAATCCTAAAAAGATTATCAGGGTAAAACCAATGATCTATACTAAACAAGATATAGATGAGTTTGATATTCAAATAAATGAATTAATGGAAAAAGGATTAATAGAAGAAACTACTAGTCCACATTCTAGTCCTGCTTTTATGGTAAGAAACCATGCAGAAATAAAACGAGGAAAAGCTAGAATGGTTATTAACTATAAAAGATTAAATCAAAATATTATTTTTGATGGGTATTTTATTCCAAGAAAGGAGGTACTCATAAATCAAGCAAAACATGCTAAATATTTTAGTAAATTTGATTGTAAATCAGGTTTTTGGCAAATTATGCTAACAGAAGCTTCTAGGCCTTTAACAGCATTTAGTGCACCTAATGGACATTTTCAATGGAATGTAATGCCTTTTGGTCTGTGTAATGCACCACAGATTTTTCAAAGATGGATGGATTCTATTTTTAAGAAATATAAGAAATTTTGTGTAGTCTATATTGATGATATATTAATTTTTTCAGACACTCTAGAAAGACATAGAAAACATCTAAACATCATTTCTAGAGAATTCATAAAACATGGAATAATACTAAGTCCTAAAAAGATAGAATTAGAAAAAACTGAAATAGAATTTTTAGGATTAATATTATCTGAAGATGGTCTTAAATTACAGGATCATATTATAATAAAAATCAAGGAATTTCCTGATAATATTAAAGATCTAAAACAACTTCAGCAATTTATAGGAATTGTTAATTATGGAAGAACCTTTTTTCCTAATTTATCTAAAAAATTAGATAAGTTATATGAAAAACTAAAGAAAGGAATAACATTTGATTGGACGGAAAGAGATTCAGAAATTATTAAAGAAATAAAAGAAGAAATAAATTATATTCCAAAAGTTTATTTACCTAAACAGGGTGATAAATTAATTTTAGAAACAGATGCTTCTGATAAACATTGGGGTTGTATATTAAAAGCCAAAACAAAAAATGAAGAATTAATTTGTGGTTATAGTTCAGGAAAATTTAAACCAAATGAAATTAATTATATTATATATGAAAAAGAGTTATTAGCAATAAAGAAAGGAATAAAGAAATTCTTGATATATTTAGCATCCGAATATTTTATTATTAGAACAGACAATCAGGCTGTTAAACAATTTCTTACTAATAACAGTTTAGAAACAGTACCAAGACGGATACGATGGTATAATGAGTTATGTAATTTTAATTTTCAAGTCATAAATATAAAAAGTGATGAAAATATTCTTGCTGATTTTCTTAGCAGGCCTTATGGATAGAGGTAAAAAACCTCTAATGGGAGAATGGAATACTGTTCATAAACCCAACAAAGGGAAAATAACAAAATCCAACCAAGGATTTGTTCCTATGCCTCCACAAGTACAATTTTATCCTAATCAGGGATATTATGTACCATATCCAATGGTAAGACAACCAATTGGAACTCAATTTTCATTGACGCCAAACCCGGTATGTCAATCTCAATGGTCACAAGACCCTAATTCGGCATTTCAAACCAGTTATGCTGAAATTATTAAGGGAGCAGAAAACTTTTTATCACAACAATCGCTCTCTGAAATAAATGATTTTTATAATCCAGGATTACCACTGGAATATTATAATTATATTAATAAAATATGGAAAACCCATGTTTTAGAACAAAGAGCAAATTTTCGAAGAGCTCTTACTAATTTTTCTCAATTTTTAGTTGAAAAAACAACTAAAGAAAATAAAGCCCATGATCTTTTATTAAAATCAGTTTTATATAGAGAACGGGAAGATTGTTATGTAGATTATATGGATATTAAGGAGATAAATAATCTTCTTTATATTAAGTTGACCATCGCATTAAATCTATGCATAATACAATTCAACCATAAGCTTGGAACAAGCCTAAGCACTAACCACAACACATGTTAGCATACCTAAACATAATCCATATGAGTTTAACATAGATAAACCATTACATATGAATATAATTCAATTGGATTCATCATCTTCCATAACATAACATGCTTTCAATGTATCTTACCATTTCAATCGTTTTCATAAATACATAACATGGTTCATATTGAACACTTACCATTTCCTTTCCAATTCATGCCCGTTGAACTGTTTAGAATATCATCAGATACGCGAGATAGCTCACACGAAGTGTGCTAAACATATAACCGTAACCTTTCCTTTCCTTTACATCATTGCTCAGATGAGCTGTGAAATGGGGCTGCTCACATGAGCTGTGGTTCGAAATGTAAGCTACACGATGCTGCTCTCATGAGCTGTGGAGTATTTGCATCAAATGTAGGACCTCAACCATCGGTAGGACATTCAAGACCAACACCCAAAACATGAAAACCCTAATGACATGACATTTGTATCCTACGAATTCCTAAGGTTCAAACGGGGTTCAGTAATCGTCATAACATCATTGAATTACATTATATAGTTACATAAAAATCAATATATTTTTGATAGTCACAAAACTAACTATAAATACAATAAAGGCAAGCGCACCCATCAAACAATAGTATAGCTACAGTGAGTAAAGATATTGTATCCACGAGGGCTAAAAGTATAAGTCATTACCGTTTTCTTATTATTTAGTCGAAAATTTAGAGTGATGGATTTTAAAGCTATAATTATTTACGTAAATAATCATCCAAAAACACTTTAAGAATGGGATTAACATAAGTTACTTTTATAGCTTATCAAATATCCCCACACTTAAGCATTTACTTGTCCTCACGAAAAATCCTCAATTCACATTAAAGTTAAAATTTTTCAACTTGTAATTCCCATCAATAATGTTTTGAAATAATTCTCTAATAATCATGCTTTGACCATTCAACTAAAAGGGCACTAAAGATTTAAACAATCCAAGTCAAAAGTTTTTAAAGCTTGAAAACATAGGTATCTCCCCTTATCTAAATAATTACTTCTTAATTCAAAATCTACAAGAATTGACATCCTCATTAAAGATTCACTCAAATCACTCAAAGTGTTTAAGGTTCAAGAATAAGCATTCACTAGTCGAACAAGAAATGCCATTACCATAAGCTTACTTGAAAATCAAATCTCCACCACTATAAAATGATATGACACACTAAGCAAAAGGTCTTTAAGAGGTTGCAATGGGGCTTAGGTTAAGGGTGTGGATAAAGGCCAGAAAAGTTGTTTATAATCGAGATCGAATTGATAAATTACCAAATAAGTGTATAAATTAATAACTATTCAAGAACAAAAACGAGTTTCTTCTTAAAATATGAATTTAACTATTCAAGCTTAATCAACAAATAAAACTAATTAATAATCAATAAATTTTTTTTCTTTTTGATATTTTTTTACAAGAACAATAAAAAATAATTTAGCAAATCAATTAGAGGAGCATATTTATGCAACCAACCAAATCAAATCTCGACAAAAAAGGAGTCAATAAAATAGGAAAATTCTTAACAAAAAATGAGTTATGGGTTAACATTAATGGGTAAATAGAAAAATGGTGTGTTAGGCTCAACGGGGTTCATTAGGGGTTAATTGAAAAGGAAGGCTTTTTGTGGGATAAATGGGATAAAAAATCAGGTTGACAAACTCATAACCAATAATAAAATGAGCATGAAAAATGTATGCTCTAAAGGCTCAAAATCTCAAAAAAACCATGATTTTTGATGTCACACTGGCAAATTTAAAACTTCAAGATAATAGCTAAATTTAGGGTAATAACCTAAAATTTTTACTTCAAAAAAAAAATTATCATGCTTCATTCTCTCATGTCTTAAAGTTTAAATCAACCAATGCAAAAATATCGACAAATTAATCCAAAACACATTAACAAAAATTTCAAATCAATAAAAATCCATTCTAATGAAAGTATCAGAAAATTTCTTAACTACAAGACATAATTCAAAGATTTTCTAATAATTATATAAATAACGTCCCCACACTTAAGATGTACATTGTCCTCAATGTACAAACAAATATAATCACAGTATAAGTAGAATATCATAAGTGAAAGAGAAAACTGAAACTGCCCTGAATATAGGATGAAACGCTAGAATGGTGAAAAGCAGAGTTGTAAGCAAATCTAAATGTAGTGAATGATTCTGAGAAAACAAATAAGAAAATAAACACAAATGGTGACTCCAGTGCTCTCCCTCCGACCGATCAACGGATGAGCCAAGATGGCATGAATATATCTCAAAGTCGAAGGTAATGAAGTTTCCTTTGACAACTTGGGTCAAAAGGTGTTGTACTCACTGTGAGGTCTACCCAACAAAGAAATGGTGAGTAATGGATGTGTAACAGCCCATTTTTAGCTAAATCAAAATGGTGGTTTTGAAACCATAAATCTTAGGTCAAAAATTTATTTTAATATTATTTTAAGTGTTTACAACATGTTAGTATGATGGTGTGAAATTTTTGTGAAATAATTTTATCATTTGAATGCTTAATTCGGTAAAAAGGACTAAATCGCATAAAATGCAAAAGTGGTGTTCTCATAGTTTGAAGTGCTTAATAGTTATGAAATTGAAATGTGAAAGTCCTTATGATGTAATTAGACCATTGGTAGTGTGGATGGACATTAATGGACATATATTATATAATTTTGATGTTTATTAAATAAGGTTTATTAGTAATTATGAAAATAAGTTATGATTAAATAAAATAAACATTAAAGTTTGTCCATCTTCTTGTTCATTCCACCAAAATTAGAAAGAAATGAAGCCATTAAAGAGTTTCAAGCTTTCAGCCCTAGTTGTCTATGCATGGTATGATTTTTAACTTGGTTTTTGATGATTTCTATGTTTTTGTGATCGTTGCAACTAGTTCTAGCTAGCCTAAGGACTATTTTGCAAAACAGTTAAATGTTTTGATAGTTGCTATTGTTGAATACATGTGTTCTTGGATGTTTGATGATGAAATATGAATATTTGTTGATAGTTTTACAAGTTTTATTAAGTGATTTTAAGTGAAAATGCAAAATAGAGACTAATTTGTGAACAGGTAAAAATGTGTGGTTAAATGTATGAAAAAGTGATAAATATGGGCTGCTAGGGGCATACGGGTAATTTGGATATCATGGGTATTAAAGGAATTTCATGAATTTGTGATTTTATGAAATTAGAACTAAATTGTAAAAAAATGTGAAAGTTTAATGGCAAATGTGTAAAATTTCCTAAATGCATATTTTGGACTAAATTGAATAATTAGAAGATTAAATAAGCTGATTTTGATTACATATAAATTAAGAAAGAAAGAATTCAGACTTAGATTGAGGCAAGAACAATGTACTTGACTAATCGGCTAGTTTCGTCATTTCCGAATACGAGGTAAGTTCATATGCAAATAAATACTGTTGAATTATGTTATAAATTGTTATTATTATTGAATTGAACTATGAAGCTGGTTTAATATGAGTTACGAGACATGATCGACAGAGACACGACAACCTAAAGTCCCGTACAAACCTTAGGAATAGTATAGGATGCAAATGTGATGACTTTAAGGTTACTGAGATTACGTGTAAGACCATATCTGGGATATGGCATTGATATGAGATTTCGTATAAGACCATAGCTAGGCTATGGCATTGAAATGAGATTACATGTAAGACCATATTTGGGATATGGCATTGGTACTGTATATGTGTAATTCTGAGTATCCTTTAGTGATTCCGAATGGTTCAACGGGCATAAATGACACGAGGATGAAAGTAAGATTGATTTAAGTGATAAAGGTACATACAGAACCTATATGAGTATCGATTGGAGGTAACATGATGAATTCATATATGATCATATTTTAAACGTGAGAAAGGTTTGTGAATTGATATATGTTATAGCTTATTATGCTTATTTGATTGAATTGTATTTATTTGTTATGTTAAGTTTATTATCATACGAGCTTACTAAGCTGCAAAGCTTCATTTTATTTTTCTATGTTTTATAGTGAAATTGAGCTAGCACAGATCCGGGGATCGTAAGAGACTTCATCGCACTATCGAATATCTATTTGGTACTTTTTAAATTGTGTATTTATGGTACATGGCATGTATAGGCTATGTGATCTTTTGGTATGTTTTGAGTTATGAATTTATACCCATGAGATTTGACTTGTAAATGATGTAAGTTTTGATATGTATAAGGCCATATAGGTTGGTTTATTTTATGAGTTTGGTAATGTACTTATGATGATGTTGTGTGGTTCAAATGATATGTGATATGTGATGTAGATATATTATCATGTTCTATGGGATATTTTGGTATGTCTGATGATGAGTTTTGATGCTTAAATAGTTATCATAGTATGAGGTATGTAGTTGGTTGTGATATGCTTGTTGTGGATTGATTTTGGTTGATGCAATGGTTAATTATAAGCTATGTTGTGTAACATCCCGAAATAGGGCCTAAACGGAACAGTGGTTTCGTGACCACAAATCTGAGATAGAAATAATTATTTTATAATTATTTTGATGTTTGTGATATGATTTCATGATGGTGTGAAAATTTCGTAAAGAAATTCTATGCATAAAGTGCTTAATTTGAAATTAGGGACTAAATCGAATAAGTTGCAAAACTTGCATTCTAGAAGCTTTTAGTATGAAATTGCTTTGGAATATTAATTAGGAGGTCTTAAATAGCAATTTGACCAATTTTTAAAATTTTGGACAAAAATGGGCTTGTACATGAAAAATTTTCAAAGAAAGGCATGAAGGGTATTTTAGTCATTTGGTAATTAAAAGATTAAAAAAAGGGAAAAAGATGGCAAAATATGTCCATCTTCTTCATTAGCACGAAATTTCAAGGGTTCTCCATAGCTAGGGTTTGTTTCAAGCTTCCAAGCTCCATAGTAAGTGATTCCAAGCCCCGTTTTTAATGTTCTTTACGTTTTTGGAATCCCGGTAGCTCGATAAAGCTTATGCTAGCTATAATTTAAGCTAGGGTTCATATTTGGAAAAATACCAGGTGAAAAGTGTTTATTTTGATGTTTTATGATAGAATATGATGTTTTAAATTATGCTAGACAACTTGTGTTACTCGGTTTTAGGTAAAAACGAGTAAAAGGGCTTAATCGGTAAAAATACCTATTGTACATAAGTGTATGTTATAGTAGGAATTTTAGGATGTTGTTGGTAAATAAATGATTAGCATGTCTTAAAACATAAGAATTTGTGATAAAGTTTGATTTTCGAGCCTTGGGGCAAAAGTGTAAATATGCAAAAGTTTAGGGGTAAAAATGTAATTTTGCCAAAGTTTGAGTAAATGGCTGTTTTGATAAATGTGGGTATTAAATAAGCTAAACTTGCTATTATAGATTAAGAGGAACGAAACTCAGGAGTAGATCGGGGAAAAGAAAAAGTAAAGGACTAAATTGTAAAGTTTAGTAACATTTTGTATCGAGGTAAGTTTACGGTAAATAAATGCAATATTTCATTATTTTACACTAATGTTGTTAATTTCCAGCATTTATACATTTATTTTACGAAAATATTCAAAGTCGAATCATAGATGAGATGACAAAGAAAGAGTATCGAAAGGTCCCGTTGAACTTTAAAAATACAGGGATTCAAATGTCATGGCATTTGGGGTTGACAGGACAGGACAGGAATGAGCCATGTAAGCCCATATCAGATATATGGCTTTGGAGACAGGAATAATCCATGTAAGTCCATATCAAATATATGGTTTTGGAAAGACAGGAACATTTCATGTAAGTCCATGTCAAGGACATGGCAATGGCAGATTATTATCATACAGGAAAACCCGAATATCCCTAGTATTTCGAGCGGTTCAACGGGCTATTGTACAAGTTAAATTATGGAAAATTTATCAGCAAGGGAAAGGTAAATTATATTCATGAGTACTGAAAGATCAGGTAAGAAAGAAGACAAGTGAATAAGGAAGAAGGTAGGAAATGAGGTGTAAAGAAAGCTTATGATGCTAGGTGATATATTGAATAATTATCCTTTATGATGAATGTTGTGATTTATTTGCTTGTAAACTTACTAAGCCTAGTGCTTACTCTCTTTATTTCCTTATTTTATAGTTCTTGCCAAGCTCACTTGGGAATTGAAAGGAACGTCGGAGATCCGGACACACTATCGAAGGAATTATTTTGGTATAGTTAGACGTTTCATTTCATGTATGGCATGTATAGGGACTTGGCTTCTTTTGGTATGATATGTTCAATGAATGGTGTATAAATACTTGTTAGAGAATAGCTAATGGAAGGGCTAATGATACACATGTTTAATAGTTTGTATGCTTGAATGGGAACTATCACATGGAAACTAAGGAAAATGTGAAAGTAGCTTAAAAATAGATTCAAACAGCAGAAATGACGTGACTTTGAAAAATCACTACAAATAGTAGGAATGAAGTTAAAAAGTGAATGAAGCATGAAATTAAAGCTTAATAAGTCTATTTTACTATGGAAGAAACAGAGTAAGAAGAAGAGTTGTATATTATGAGTTATTTACACTTGAGTGAGACTGCTCCAGACTAACTCTGTGATCCCCTATTCTGACTTTAAAAATTCACCATAAATTGTACATAAATAATTAGGCGTTATAATTTATATCCCTAGATTCCTTATTGAGTCTAGTTTTAAATGCAACAAACGGCATGCCTATTTGAATTCTGTAGAGAGAGAAAATTAACTCGTAGTGAACAGAGGTTAGAGCAGTCAAACTGTGTAACAGGGGAGACTTTAACTAATAAACTGTACTAATTGGCTAAACCAAAAATTCTAGAAAAAAATTAGTAGATAGATGTGAGTCTAGTTTCAGGAAAAATTTACGGATCTTAATTTCGATTTTGGAACTCGATATATGAATTTTTAAGCGACTATGACGCAAAATGGCAGTATATTTCGAGAAGTTTAAATAAATGATTTAAGGTTGCTTAAGTGATAGATTAAGTTTAGTAACGCCTCGTGCTCGATTCCGATGACAGTCTCGGGTAAGGGGTGTTACATGTTGTGTATGTAGATTATGCTTGAAAAGCATTATGTTTTGGTATGTAAACTGAATTTATAAATGGTATTGAATTGTGCGTTGAAATGGATAGAGGTTAAATGACATGATTTGTGTATGAAATGACATTGGTTAGATGCCTAAATGTGTATGGAAATGGTACCTTTTATGCTTGTCTAGGTGTGCACATTTGGGGTGGAAAAATTGCTTGGTAAATAGGCTATTTTTATCCACACAGGCAGAGACACGGGCATGTGTCTTAGCCGTGTGTGACATACAGTTTTGGTACATGGCCGTGTGTCCATGAAGCATTTAATAGAAACAAGTCAGTGAGTTACACGGCCTAGGCACACGGGTGTGTGGTCAGCCGCGTGACACAAGTCAGGGAGTTACATAAGGAAGAACACGGCCTTGGGCATGGCCATGTGCTCCCATTTTGAATGTCCACACAGCTTGTGACACGGGCGTGTCTGGTGGCCGTGTGAGGTGCACAGCCTGTTCACATGGGCGTGTGTCCCCTGTTTTGAGAAATTTTTCTATGTTTTTCTGAAGTGATCATGAGTTATTGGTTCAGTCCCGAACCACCTATATTGCATATTTAGGGCTCTATTGCATATTTAGGGCTCTATTGCATATTTAGGGCCTCGTAGGCTCGTTTAAGGGACAATATGATTGCGTTTGAATGAAGAATGTTTGTGAATATTAATGATTGAGAAATGAATGTGTAAATGATGTAATAAGTTTAGTAATACCTCTTACCTTGTTCCGGTGATGGATAAGGGTTAGGGGTGTTACAATTTTATTAGTATCAGAGCTACGATTTAGTCGATTCTTGGACTAACATAGCGTGTGTGGGAGTCTAGCTATACATGCCATATATAACCTGCGATAGTATGATGTCTCCTGACAATTTAAAATGTGCTTTCTATAGTAAATGGATCCCGATCGAGGTGTAGCTGATGATGTATAAAGCAATGCACCAGCCTCCATTCACGGAGCTGTGCAATCTGAATTAAGGCCCGTTACAAGTAATTAGGGAGGAGAGGCTAAACAAGCCTTCTTCCGAATGATGAACGAGTAGTTTACAGAGTTCGTTCAAAATAATCCGGTTACTGAACAACCTCCACCCCCGCCAATTCCTCAACCAATCTTCATAACTCCTCAAGTTACTGATCCTATACGTTTGAACAAGCCACCTGTTGATAAGGTTCGTAAGTATGAGGCTGAAGAGTTTAGGGCTACCATTGATGATGATCCTGGGAAAGCTGAGTTCTAGCTTGAAAATACAATTCAAGTATTCGATAAATTATCGTGTACATCTGAAGAATGCACTAAATGTGTTGTATCGCTCTTGAGAGATTCTGCGTATCAGTGATGGAATACTTTGACATCAGTGGTATTGAAAGAAAGGATTACCTAGGAATTCTTTCAATCTAAATTTAGAAAGATATATATTAGCCAGAGATTCATCGATTAGAAACGGAAAGAGTTTCTTGAATTGAAACAAGGCCGTATGTCTATCACAAAATATGAGCGAGAATTTGTGAGGCTCAGCAAATATGCTCGAGAATGTGTGTCAACTAAAGCTATCATGTGTAAAAGATGCAAAGATGGATTGAATGAAGATATCTGATTGCTAATTAGTATTCTAGAATTGAAAGAGTTCATTGTACTTATTGGTCGTGCCTGCAAAGCTGAAGAATTGATAAAGAAACGAGAAAAGTTGATTATGAAGTTAGAGATTCGAGAAAGAGATTGTTGAATAAACCATATCACTCTTCATCCAAGAGATCATGAGATGAGTATAGTCGTTCAAATACATTAAAAGGGCATTCTAATAGAGATCGAGGGAAGCAATTTGCAGGTGCAAAGGCTCCAACTTCGTCTACAGCAAGCGTCGATAGTGCAAGACCTATTTGACCTAAATGTAGACAGTGTAAGAAACAAAATTCCAGTGATTATAGAATGAATGATCGGACTTGTTTTAAATGTGGTTTACAGGATCACTTCATTAGAGACTATCCTGAGATGATTGAGAAAGACTGACCTTAGAATGTAAGACTGAGTAACATATCCACTAGAGGAAGACCACCTAGAAATGCTAGAAATGTGAGTGGTAGTCAAGGGGCGATAAAGGATTCTACTGTGAGATCTGAAGCTAGGGCACTTGCCAGAGCTTATGCTATTCATGCTCGCGAAGAAGTGTCATCTCCAGCTGTTATCACTGGTACATTTTCTCTCTATGAAACTAATGTGATTGCATTGATAGATCCCGAATCAACTCATTAATATATATGTGTGAATTTAATGTCTAGTAAGAATTTGCTTGTTGAGTCTATAGAGTTTATGATTAAAGTCTCGAACCCTTTAGGAAAATATGTTTTGGTTGACAAAGTTTGCAAGAATTGTCCTTTGATGAATCGAGGTTACTGGTTTTTGGCTGATTTGATGTTGTTACTATTTGATGAGTTTGACGTAATTCTGGGTATGGATTGGTTAACATTGCATGATGCGGTAGTGAATTGTAGATGAAAGACAATTGAATTGAAATGTTAGAATAATGAGACTATTCGATTTGAATCCAATGATTTGAGTAGTTTGGCATTGGTGATTTCGTTGATGTTAGCTCAGAAACATGTGAGAAAGGGATGTGACGCCTATCTTGCTTACGTACTTGATACGAAAGTATCCAAATCAAAGATTGAATCAGTACCAAATGTGTGTGAGTATCTAGATGTGCTTCCAAAAGAGTTACTGGGTTTGCCACCGATCAGAGAGGTTGGGTTTGGTATTGATTTAGTGCCAGGAACTTCACCAATATCGATAGCTCTGTACAGAATGGCTCCGACGGAGTTGCAAGAATTAACTGATAGAGGTTTTTCTAGATCGAGTTTCTTGCCCTGGGGTGCACTAGTATTATTCATAAAGAAGAAAGATGGCACTATAAGGATGTGTATAGTCTAGTGACAACTCAATAAAGTGACGATCAAGAACAAATATCCTTTGCCATGAATAGAAGATTTGTTTGATCAACTGAAAGGAGCAACAGTGTTTTCGAAAATTAATTTGAGATCGGCCTATTACCAGTTGTGAGTTAAAGACTCAGATGTGCAGAAGACTGTGTTTAGAACAAGGTACAGACATTATGAATTCCTTGTTATGCCTTTCGGATTAACTAACGCACCTGTAGTTTTTATGGCTTTGATGAACCAGATTTTCAGACCATATTTAGATCGATTTGTTGTTATGTTCATTAATGATATTCTTATCTATTCCGAGATGAATCCGAACATGCCGAGCACTTGAGACTCATGTTGCAAAATTCAGCAAATGTGAGTTTTGGCTTCGAGAGGTTGGATTTCTGGGGCATATTGCTTCAGCCGAAGGTATCCGAGTAAACCTGAGCAAGATATCTGCAATTATAGAGTGGAAACCTCTGAGAATTATATCTAAAGTTTGTAGTTTTCTGGGACTAGCAATTATAATCAATGATTCGTGAAAGGATTTTTGATGATTGCAACTCCAATGACACGTTTACTTCAGAAAGATGTAAAGTTTGAGTGGTCAGAGAAATGTCAACAAAGGTTCGAACAATTGAAAGCATTATTGACAGAGGCACCGGTGTTAGTTCAGCCTGAGTCGGGTAAAGAATTTGTAATTTTCAGTGATGCATCGTTGAATGGTCTAGCCTGTTTTTTGATGTAGGAAGGCAAAGTAATAGCTTATGCCTCGAAACAATTGAAGTCGCAAGAAAAGAATTATCCGACGCATGATTTAGAGTTGCTCGCGATAGTGTTTGCATTGAAAATTTGGCGTCATTATTTTTTTGGTGAGAAATGCCACATTTATACCGATCACAAAATTTTAAAGTACCTAATGGCTCAGAAGGACTTGAACTTGTGACAATGAAGATGGTTCGAGTTATTAAAAGACTATGAGTTAGTGATTGACAATCATCCGGGGAAAGCGAACGCAGTTGCTGATGCTTTAAGCCAAAAGTCATTATTTGCTTTGTGTTCAATGAACACTCAGTTAGCTTTGTCTAATGATGGCTCAATTGTAGCTGAGTTGAGAGCGAGACCGTTATTTCTTCAGCAGATTTGTGAAGCTTAAAAATTTGATAATGAATTGTAAGCAAAACAAGTTCAGTGCGAGTCAACTTCTGATTTAGAGTTTCTAATTGAATCTGATGATTGTTTGAGGTTCAGAGGTAGGATATGTGTACTGAGAAATTTTGAGCTCATTTAGAAAATTTCAAATGAAGCACACAGTTGTTGTTTATCCGTACATTCGAGAAGCACAAAAAATGTATAACGATCTGAAACAGTTGTATTGGTGGCTTGGCATGAAACATGATATCTCAGAGTCTGCTTCGAAATGCTTAAGTTGTCAGCAAGTCAAAGCTGAACATCAAGTACCGTCGAAATTATTACAGCTTGTCACGATTTTGAAGTGGAAATAGGAGAGAGTGACTATGGATTTCATGTTAGGTTTGCCCTTGTCTCCGAAAAAGAAAGATGCAATATCGGTTGTTGTGGATAGATTGACGAAATCAACAAATTTCATACCGGTACGTACGGACTTCTCGCTTGATAGACTCTTCGAATTGTATATTGTTGAGATTGTTAGATAACATAGGGTACCTGTTTCTATTGTTTTGGATAGAGATCCGAGATTCACATTGCAATTGTGGAAGAAATTGCAAGAAGCTTTGGGTACAACGCTACATTTTAGTACAGCGTTTCATCCTCAGACTGACGGTCAATCCGAGAGAATTATTCAAATACTCGAAGACATGTTCTGATGTTGCATTCTAGAGTTGGAAGGTAGTTGGGAGAAATATTTATCGTTGATTAAATTTGCTTATAACAACAACTTTCAGTCGAGTATTAAAATTGCACCATACAAAGCATTATACGGTCATAAATGTCGAACACCGTTGTACTGGACCAAGCTTAGCAAGAAAAAGATTTACTGGGTCGATTTGATCAGAGAAACAGAAGAAAAAGTGAAAGTAATTCGTGATAGCTTAAAAGTAGTTTCAGATTGACAGAAATTGTACACGGATTTGAAATGAAAAGACATTGAATTTCATATCAGAGATAAAGTATTCTTGAAGGTGTCACCATGGAAAAAGATACTTCGATTTGGCCGAAAGTGGAAGTTGAGTCTGCGATTCATTGGGCCATACGAAATTATTGAGCGAATCGGACCAATGGCATATCAGTTAGCATTACCATCTGAGTTAGACAAGATTCATAATATATTTCATGTATCGATGTTATGACGATATCGATCAGACCCTTTGCATATCATTTCTCCAACAAAAGTATAGATTCAGCCATATATGTCATACAGCGAAGAACTGATCCGAATTTTAGCCCATGAGATCAAAGAGTTGAGAAATAAAAGAATAGCATTAGTGAAAGTATTGTGGCATTGACACGGGGTTGAAAAAGCTACATGGGAACCCGAGGATGTTATGAGAAAATAGTACCCTAGCCTATTCACTGGTAAGATTTTTGGGATGAAAATCCCTAAAAGGGGGAGAGTTGTAACAGCCCGTTTTTAGCTAAATCGGTACAGTGATTTTAGAACCACAAATCTGAGGTCAAAAATTTATTTTAATATTATTTTAAGTGTTTACAACATGTTAGTATGATGGTGTGAAATTTTCGTGAAATAATTTTATCATTTGAATGCTTAATTCGGTAAAAAAGACTAAATCGCATAAAATGCAAAAGTGATGTTCTCATAGATTAAATTGCTTAATAGTTATGAAATTGAAATTTTAAAGTCCTTATGATGTAATTAGACCATTGGTAGTGTGGATGGACATTAATGGACATATATTATATAACTTTGATGTTTATTAAATAAGGTTATATTAGTAATTATGAAAATAAGTTATGATTAAATAAAATAAGCATTAAAGTTTGTCCATCTTCTTGTTTATTCCACCAAAATTAGAAAGAAAGGAAGCCATTAAAGAGCTTCAAGCTTTCGGCCCTAGTTGTCTATGCATGGTATGATTTTGAACTCGGTTTTTGATGATTTCTATGTTTTTGTGATTGTTGCAACTAGTTCTAGCTAGCCCAGGGACTATTTTGCAAAATTGTTAAATGTCTTGGTAGTTGCTATTATTGAATACATGTGTTCTTGGATGTTTGATGATGAAATATGAATATTTGTTGATAGTTTTACAAGTTTTATTAAGTGTTTTTGAATGAAAATGCAAAATAGGGACTAATTTGTGAAAAGGTGAAAATGTGTGGTTAAATGTGTGAAAAAGTGATAAATATGGGTTGCTAGAGGCATAAGGGTAATTCGGATATCATGGGTATTAAAGGAATTTCATGAATTTGTGATTTTATGAAATTAGAACTAAATTATAAAAAAATGTGAAAGTTTAATGGCAAATGTGTAAAATTTCCTAAATGCATATTTTGGACTAAATTGAATAATTAAAAGATTAAATAAGCTGATTTTGATTACATATAGATCAAGCAAAGAAGAATTTGGACTTAGATCGAGGCAAGAATAAAGTACTCGACTAATCGGCTAGTTTTGTTATTTCCGAATACGAGGTAAGTTCGTATGCTAATAAATGCTATGGAATTATGTTATAACTTCTTATTATTATTGAATTGAACTGTGAAGCTGGTTTAATATGAGTTACGAGACATGATCGATAGAGACATGATAGCCTAAAGTCCCATATGAACCTTAGGAATAGTATAAGATACAAATGTCATGACATTAGGGTTACTAATATTACGTGTAAGACCATATCTTGGATATGGCATCGATATGAGATTTCGAGTAAGACTATAGCTGGGCTATGGCATCGATACGAGATTACATATAAGACTATATCTATGATATGGCATTGGTACTGTATATGTATGATTCCCGAGTATCCTTTAGTGATTCCAAATGGTTCAACTGATATAAACAAGACGAGGATAAAAGTAAGATCGATTTAAGCGATAAAGGGACGTACAGAACCTATATAAGTATCGATTGGAGGAAAATTGATGAATTCATATGTGATCATGTTTTAAACATGAGAAAGGTTTGTGAATTGATATATGTTATACCTAATTATGCTTAGTTGATTGAATTGCACTTATTTGTTATGTTAAGTTTATTATCATACGAGCTTACTAAGTTGAAAAGCTTACTTCGTTTTATTTTCCTATGTTTTATAATGAAATTGAGCTAGCTCGGATCCGGGGATCGTCAAAGACTTTATCGCACTATCAAATATCTATTTGGTACTTTTGAAATTGTGTATTTATGGTATATGGCATGTATAGGCTATGTGATCTTTTGGTATGTTTTGAGTTATGAATTTATAGCCATGAGATTTGGCTTGTAAATGATGTAAGGTTTGATATATATAATGTAATACCCCTTACCCAAGTCTGATGCCGGGATCGGGTACAAGGCATTACCGGGCTTACGAACACATAATTCGCTCAATCCCGATTCACAAATTCCACCATGATTTGAAACTTTTTCAATCTTATTCAAGACACTCTTATTATGGGCTTACGAGGCCTAAGAGACTCATTGGGTACGATCCAGAACCAAACTGGGACTTTTCAATCACTTAAAATAATTCTACTTGAAATAGGGGACATGCCTATGTGGGACAGGGACATGATCTGTGAGCAGGCCGTGTGGTATCACATGCCCATGTCCGTAGCCCGTGCTGAATTAATTTTCATTTTCAACCTACAGGGGTTTTCACACAGTCGAGCAGACACCCGTGTCTCTAGCCCATGTCTTTCACACAGCCTCAACACGCTCGTGACCTCACCTCGTGTAAAAAACTGGGGTATTCTGTTTATGACGTCATCGCAAAATTTTTGTCACATGGTTAAGCCACACGCCCGTGGGCTAGGCCGTGTCTATCACACGGTCGGGACACACGGTCGTGTCTCCAACCCGTGTGTTTACTACAAAACATTTAATTTCCTTAATTTCAGGTGCAGGGGACACACGACTTATCAACACGCTCATGGAGCTGGCCGCGTGTCACACACGGCTTAGACACACGCCCGTCTACCTACCTGTGTGGACAATTATAGGCTATTTTCCAAGCCAATTGCCACCCTGAAACACAACCCAACACAAACCAATTTTTTCCAATACATAATATGACACAAAAACACATCCGAACAACCACATTTCGACATCCACACACCACATTTTTACTAACCATACACAAGCATACTTATCCATACACATCATACACCTACTATGCAACTTGTATTAAAAGAGATTACAACACTTCAATTAGAAAATATTCAATCATATGTGGCCCTTAGAAAATGGCCAAATACCATAACTTTAGTGACAACATTTGACCCCAAGAACTATGACACATAACAAAACATTAGACCATCTATACATGCCATAATATTAAGTGTTTAAACAATATACCAAAATGCTTGTTGATAGTGTTGATGGAATCCCATTGATCTCCGAACCTTGGTTTAGCTAGACGAACCTATAGGGGAAGGGAAAACCGAAGGGGTAAGCTATAAAGCTTAGTAAGTCTATATGTAAATGAATGAGCAATTTTAATCAATAGTACAAATTTAAAATAAGTATGTTCTCTTATTCTCTTATTACCACATTGAAATTAAGCTTATATAACTTACTCAATGGTCTTACCCCATAAATCAATATATACTTAAGCACTTAGTACACATATCATATTTCATATAACTTGCACATACACACACTTAACACACGGTCAAATCTTTTACAAACATTCACATTTTATCGATTCAGATCAAATACCCGTTGAACCATGTGGAATTCTAAAGGATACATGGAAAAAGGCACAAGTGCCACACATAATGTAGCCGAAGCTACCACATATCACATAGAAGGTCAATAATGAGCTATTCACGGGTCTGTTTACACAAGCTGACGGTGTAGTTGATACTACTGAGTGCTGCTCACACAAGCTGACAAATATCTGCAATAAATGCAAGATTACTTAGCCACTGGTTGTCAAACTAGACCAGCACCCGAAATCACATAAACGGTCGATCACACACAATAGTTTCCTAGTGACATGTCACTCGTAACTAAGTCAATTCCTAAGGCTCAATCGGGTTTTCCTCACTTATTGATTTATTTGTCAATATACATACTCACATATAATTCACATACCACCATAAGATTCCAAATATTAGAATAATTAAGGAAATTAGTGAAAATATCAATATAACCCATTATTTACACATAAACTTACCTCGAGTCAAAATGCAACTTTTATCGAATTAATCTAAGACCTTGCCTTTTCCCCAGTCAAGGTCGTTTCCTTGTCAATCTTGATCTATAAAACCAAATTTGGCACATTCATTACACACATTACTCAATTGGACACAAAATCATCCTATGGTAATTTTTACCATTTTACCCTTAACTTGTCAATTTTTACAATTTAGTCCCTAGGCTCGTAAAAGGAAATGTATTAATTTTTCTACATTCCCAAGCCTAGCCAAAAATATTTCTCTTCTGTAGCAGCCCACAATTTTCAATATTTCACAATTTATGCACATATTTTACAACTTTTGTATTTTAGTCCCTAAATGCATTTTCATGGAAAATCACCTAGCAAAAGTTGTTTACTACACTTCAAGCTTTCACTTTCTACCAATAAACATCAAAATGCTTTCATGTCATATATGGGTAAATTTTTAAACATGAACCCTAGCTTAAAATAGTGGTATAGAAAGCTAGGTCAAGGTACGAGGATATCAAAAATACAAAGAACATGAAAAACGGGGCTAGGAATCACTTACTTAGAGCTTGAAAAGATGAAACAAAACCCTAGCTATGGAGAAAGGGACATTCGGCCATACATGAGGACAATTTTGACTTATTTTTCCTTTTTATTTCATTTAATAACCAAATGACCAAAATGCCCTTAATTTCAATTACACACTAAATGCTTCTAGAACTCATATTTTAAAATTTTTGCAATTTAGTCCTATCTCTCAATCGGGCCCTTTATCGATAAAATTTATTTACCAAATTTTTTCATGCAATCAATCACCTACTAAATCTTAAAACTTTATTGAAATAATTTTTTTATTTCGAATTTGTGGTCCCGAAACCACCATTCTGTTTAGGCCCTAATTCGGGCCGTTACATATAAGGCCATATTGGTTGGCTTATTTTATGAGTTTGGTAATGTAGTTATGATGATGTTGTGTGTTTCAAATTATATGTGATATGTGATGTATATATACTGTCATATGCTATGGGATATTTTGGTATGTTTGATGATGAGTTTTGATGCTCAAATAGTTATCATAGTATGAGGTATGTAGTTGATTGTGATATGCTTGTTGTGGATTGATCTTGGTTGATGCAATGGTTAATTATAGGTTATGTTTTGTTTGTAGTTTATGGCTTGAAAATTATGATGTTTTGGTATGTAAATTAAATTTATAAATGGTATTGAATTGTGTGTTGAAATGGATGGAGTTGAAATGGCATGATTTGTGTATGAAATGATATTGGTTGGATGCCTAAATGTGTATGGAAATGGCACCTTTTATTCTTGTGTAGGTGTGCCCATTTGGGGTGGCAAAATGGCTTGGTAAATAGCCTATTTTGTCCACACGGGTAGAGACATGGGCGTGTGTCTCAGCTGTGTGCAACACACAGTTATGGTACACGACCATTTGTCCCATAAAGCATTTAATAGAAACTGGTCAATGAGTAACACGGCCTAGACACATGAGCGTATGGTCGGCCGTGTGACACATGTTAGAGAGTTACATGGGGTAGAACACAGTCTGGGACACGGACATGTGCTCCCATTTTGAATGTCCACACGGCCTGTGACACGGGCGTGTTTGGTGGCCGTGTGAGACACACGGCTTGTTCACACAGGCGTGTGTCCCCTATTTTGAGAAATCTTTCTATGTTTTTTTGAAGTGATCTTGAGTTATTGGTTCTATCCCGAACCACCTCTATTTCATATTTAGGGCTTCTTAGGCTCGTTTAAGGGACAATATGATTGTGTCTGAATGAAGAATGTTTGTGAATATTAATGATTGAAAAAATGAATGTTTAAATGATGTAATAAGTTTAGTAATGGCTCTTACCCTATTTTGGCAACGGATACGGGTTAGGGATGTTACAAGATGAGCTGGTATAAGCGGAGAAACCCCCTGACACTGATGAATTCTATAGTATATAGTCCTAATGCAGCTTCGAACTCTGGGACATTCATATGTTGCGCCGTGTTGCTGAGTCTGAAAAAAATGGTGCTTGGCTCGTCATGGGTCATTATCACCTGCTATAAGAGAAATGCAGAACAGAACTCCAAAGTTATCTCCTAGTAAGTGGGCTCAATGATGGAAAAGAACCTATCCCATGGAGTTGTAGCAATGATGACGTAGACGCTATTAGCTAATTGGACCTGCTCTAAAGCGGCCTAATTAATGCAACCACCTAATCCTAGTGGCCTTTATCAAAGAAGCTGATATAAGTCCTTCTTGGGACCTTTTGGAAATCAAAGATAAGGGTGGCTTGCATTGACGGAACTGTCCAAAGAAGAGGTTGCGCCAAGAGTCTTCCGTTTTTTCGAAGTAGGGATGACGACCTTGGATTTCCCTTTAGTTTTCGTCATGAATAATTACAAAAAATAAAACAATCTAATATTAAATGAAGCAAATAGAAGAACCAATCATAATAAAGACAATCCAATAAGTCATGCAATAATCGAAGTCAATTATCAACAACTCGACGAACGGAAATAAATCGACAATGAGAATAATATAAATAATAATCCTAAAAGAATCCAAAAGAAACACGAATAATCAATAATAGTAATAATAAAATATGAAAATAATATATAAAAATAATACTAATAATAAAAGATGAACAAAAAATAATACGAGTAAACAGGTTATCGCAAACAAATTCCACTATGACTAAGAAAATAAAAAAATGATAATAATTATAATAATAATCATCAAAATAGCAACAAAAATAATAAAAATAATAAAAATAATCTATAACCTAAATAGACACTACTAAATAACAAAAAGAATAATAAAAGTAAGAACAATAACAAAAGCAATAACACTAAGGTAATAGGCGAAATAATAATAAAACAATAATAAGAAAAATACCTAGTAGAATAAATACATTAAAATAAAATTAAGTAGAAAAATGAAATAGATAAATTAAAGAAAATAATAAAATAATAAACTATTAAAAAAATAAATAAAAATAGGGAAAATATAGAGGACCGACGGGAGACAGTGGCCAGAGTTACGACGGACGGTCGTGCGGGGGACGGGCATGAGTTGATGATGAAGATGCGGGGTTCTGATGTGGGGGAAGGGCATGGTGAGGGATTGGAGGCTGGAGGTGGCTTGGGCGCGTTTTGGCGATATAGGAGGGGAGATGGGGGTGGTTTGGTGAGGTGAGGGAAAGGTGAAAGGAAGGACAAGCGAAAGAAGGGAGATGAAAGGAGAACGAATGGTACGGAGGAGGTAGGGCGAGGGGAACGACGGGGTGGGGGAAGGAGAAAGAAGAGAGTAAGAAATGTGAATGGGGGGAGCTGCGTAGTGGATCGGTTAGAGGGAAAGGAAAGGGAAAGGAAAGGGGGAAAGAAATGGCGACGGGGTAGGGAGTTGGGGCTGTTGGCTAGGGATGGCGGCGGCTAGAGTAGGAGAGGAAAATAAAGACATATTGAAAAAGAAATTTTAGGGTTTGGGGGTTAAAAAAGGGTGACACGGTCATGTATAGGCCCGTGTAGGGTTTTTCCTAGCCTTATGTGTTTTAAAATCAAGCCCAGTCTTCACACAGCTGTGTGCTAGGCTGTGTGTGATTTCTTTCTCTTCTCCCACGCTCGTATGCGAGGCTGTGTGGAGCACACGGTCTCATACACACCGAGTGTCCCAAACTTGTCTTGCATATCGCCATGTCCTTTCTCGTGTATCTCTTTGACTTGAATTAAAATTGAAAAATTAGCTCAAGACTCATACGGCCTAGGACAGGCCTGTGTGTCCAGGCTTTATGGACCATCTCAAGCCGTGTAACCTTCGAAATTTTGAAACATTAAGTCCTATGATTCACATGGCCAAGGACATGCCCATGTGTACGACCGTGTAACTCATTGTTGAACATTTTATTGTACACACAGCCTGGGACACGCCTATGTGTTCAGGCCATGTAGGTCAAAATTATTTTTTTGAAAATTAATTAATTTTAAAAATAACATGAAATAAAATTAAAGAATTAGCAGAGTGTTAACACTCGAGTTGCCTCCCGAGAAGCACTTATTTAGAGTCTATTCTCTGTAACACCCCAAACCTGGCCCAAACGTTATGGCCGAATCTGGCGCGCTACATCATAGCGTATGCCGGAAAATTGGATTTGTGTGTTAAAACTTGTCTCAATAAAAACCCCTTTACGATTTGTAGAAAGCTTAGTGAATAGAGTCCTTACTATCATCCAATTAATTTGTTAGAATGTTTGCCATTAGTGTAATGACTTAAACCGCGAAAGCTTTTTTTTTAAAAAACTTTGAAGTTGAGTATTGTATCTTTTAAAATGGCTTTAGTTATGAAAACTCGTCTTATCCTAACTGGCAGATTTAAGTAATAAACAGAAGCCAAAATTAAAAATTAAATCCCTTAAATGGCCTTATTACAAGACAAAACCAAACACGTAAATAAAAGTGAAATAGAACCAAAAGTGAAATTATCTGCGGTCGTATGGCCACCTCCGAGTCCTTCGCAGCACAAAATTGCCTAAGGCTGGGGATTACCTGTTCAGTTAAGAGAAAAGGGTGAGTTTTAAGAAAACTCAGTGTGTAAATTCCCCAATGGTAAGTCAGTAAAAAGTATATGCAGTAACAGTATGGGCCGGAGCCCTATTCAGTAACGGTACAGTGTGGGCCTTAGCCTAATGCAGTAACAGTACGGTGAAATAAATGCAAAAATGCAACCCACCCCAATCCAGCCAGCACACCTCACTCCGTACCACTAGCACACCATGTGGGGATAAAATCGTCCTACCCAGCCAACACACCAATATCACAATTGAGCTGCTAGTACAATAAATGTGGCATAGCCACCAGTATCAGTAAATGTGGCAAAGCCACTAGTAACAGTATGTGGCAAAGCCACCAGTAACAGAATAAATGTGGCAGAGCCACCAGTACTTCCTCCGTAATAGTATCCTGATCCCATGCAGTATGCCATGTCATAAACCATATGTGAATGCAGAGTGTTATGCTCAGTAACAGTCATGTTTATTTCATACACACATCAGTCAATCTATCTCAAAGGGTATTACGGTCATTTTGCCCTACAGGGGTATTACGGTCATTTCACCTATTTTGGAGTCTCGGTAAAAATAATGACCTCGCGAAAGGTCCATACTTGCCTCGAGCGACTCAGGTAACCTAAATGGTCATAACGGCGTAAATGGGCCTAAGACCCATTATTCGGCCCAAGTGGGCCCATACGCTCGTGTGGCCCAGTCTGCCTAGATTCAGTCACAGTTATGCAAACAACATTGCCCAGTCCAGTGTTTGTCACTTCTTGAGGATTTAATCCCTGTGGGGCCCACAATCCCATCAGGCCCACACGACCTATCTTGGCCCATCGTGGCCCATGACGGCCCAAGTCCACGAAAATGCTCGTAGTGGCCTCTACAGTCTATTGCCAAGGGTTGTGGGCTTAGTTTACCACACGAGCGATCGATCACTCGTGAGGCCTCAAATGCTACAGTTTTGGCCTTTCAATTTTCGGCTTTTGCCTATTCACAATAGAGAAGGGTGTGTTTACACAACCATTCAGCTTTTGTCAGTAACAGATTGGTATACAATTACACACCTTTTTCACAAAACCACTTCAAACACCATAACCAGCCAACCTTGACTGTGTAATATGCGATTTGCTCCCCTTAGACTGCTGATTGAAAACAATCAAACACCACTAATCGATTCACTGCATAACAACATATCTCCTCAGCATGAATTGATTACAAATGTGACTTAAAACCATAAACATTCAGCTTCCAAGAACAACAGAATATTTGGCTTCCCATAAAATAAGATAATGCATTTACCTTAACCGAAAAGTAGGAGAAATGATTTAAACAACTGAATAACCCTTGCGCATTTTCACCCCTTGAGAACACCTAGGAATCCAATTAGATAACAGATCATGAACAAGGGTTGGGCATTTGGCTATAAGAAAAGAATAAGAAAATCAAACTGGCACATACGAGGAGAATTAAGAATACCTTCCCTTCGATAGAAACACTTGTAGAAATCGAATCACAACGCCACAACAGAGTAGCAAGATATTCGGCCAAAACCAGTGATAAACCGTAAATTATACATATTTTTACCTTATGCTTAGCCTAATTTCTGGATGAATTATTATTGAATTTGTAGAATTTGGTGCTCTTAATCCTTTTATTTCCCAGGTGAGCATAGGGAAGTAAAAAGAACGAGAAATGGGCCAAAAGGGGCAAATTAGGCCCAGTTCAATAATCAACACGGCCTGGAGGTTTGCCACACAGTCATGCCACTTTAACAGGCTCGAGCACAGCCTGGTAGTTGACCCACACAGGCGTGGCACACGGGCGTGTCCTTGTCGTGAGGAAGTTCAATTTCACTCGGAAAAGGCTACTTAGGGGCTAAGAAAGGCATTCCAAAACTCTATATAAAGATCCTAGGAGGCAACTACAAGGGTGTGCTTTATTCCCGTTAAGACGAGGAGTTAAAGGCAGGAAATTACTCGAAGGGAAGCTGATTGATCCATCTCAGAAGCCAGGATCTACATCAAGACAGAGGATCTCCCTTCAATCCTTTTAGAAGTTTTGGGTTTTCTTATGTTTTGTTATTTTATTTCTTCTAAGATGTTTTCTTTTATAATTATGAACTAAAACCCCAAATATCTAAGGGGGATGAAACCTAAGACAGATCTTGTTAATGTTATCTGAGTTGTGTGATAAATATTTGCTTTGTTCTTAATTGTGTTTTTAACTCTTAAATTGATATTTCCGGGATATTGATTTAAGTCGAATGTGCTTATGTAGAGGAGCAAAAGTCCCTACATAGGAGTAGATCCAACACAATTAAGCGGAGTTGATCGCAATCCTAGACATAGGACGACGAAAATCTGTCAGATTAGAGTCAACTCTAATATGGGGAGCCATAGATCGAGTTAATGCAAGACTAGGGGTTTTAACTAGAAAGAGATTTTAGTTAATCAACCTAGGATTAGTTGTTCTTATCCTCGACGGAGGTATTAACATAATTCAGGGATCTCTATGGATCAAATCAAATGAAGAAATCATCTGGTTCAGAGTTAGATAACAAGTGAAGTCTAGGTGGATTCTTCCTTAGGTATTGCCTTACTCAATCAGTTTTCCCAAAAGCAATCTCTCTCTTTACTCCTTGCCGTTTCTTTTCAGTTTAGTTTAGATTAGTTAATTTAGAAACAAAACCACCTTTTATTTTTAGTCTAGATAATAGGAAGAAAGTCATTACTAGTACTCATAGTTCCTTGGATTCGATATTCCGGTCTTGCCACTGACTATACTACTATTTGATAAGTGCACTTGCCTTTTTATCGTGTTATTAGTTAGTTTCCAGGTACGATCAGATTTTATTACTTCATCACAATCATGAGAGATAAATTTTTTTGCACCGTTGCCGGGGAACTAAGATATTGGGAACACTCGATTTCTATTACTTTAGCCGTTACTATTTTTTGTTTTTAATTTTTATTTTTAGTTTTTATTTACTTAAATTCTCTCTTTTCTTCCAGGTATCTGTAGTTTATGACTAGAAGAAACCCAGGGGGACCTGTACTGTTTGATAACAATTGATAAGCTACAGTTCGTAGAAATCGCCGAGAGATAAGAAGAAGTCTACAGTATCCAGAACAAGGACAAGAAGAAGGACCTGGACCTATTCCAGAGATGGAAGCAAATCAGGATAATCAGCTACCTCTTGTAGTAGCCGCAAATCCTGCTGAGCAGAATCTTGTTCCTCGTACTATGTATGATTATGCTAAACCTAATTTAGCAGGCACTGAATCTAGCATTGTTAGGCCTACTATTGCTGCAGATAATTTTGAACTGAAACCTAACACTATTCAGATGATACAGCAATTTGTTCAGTTTGATGGTTTGCAGGATGAGGATCCTAACTCGCATCTAGCCAACTTTTTGGAATTATGTGACACATTCAAAATAAATGGCATTTTTGATGAAGCCATTCGCCTTAGGCTATTCCCATTCTCCTTGAGAAACAAAGCCAAACAATGGTTGAACTCTCTACCACGAGGGTCTATCACTACATGGGAACAAATGACCGAGAAATTTTTACTTAAATATTTTTCGCCAGCTAAAACTGCTAAATTACAGAATGATATCTCTTCTTTTGTGCAGATGGATTTAGAGACATTTTACAATGATGGGAAAGATACAAGGACTTACTGAGAAGGTGCCCTCACCATGGGTTACCACTATGGTTACAAGTTCAAACCTTTCACAACGGTTTGAATCCTTCAACAAGACAAATGATCGACGCAGCCACCAGTGGAACAATCAACAAGAAAACACCAGAAGTAGCTTACGAGTCTATAGAAGAAATGTCACTGAATAATTATCAGTGGCAATTTATGAGAATAAAGCCACATAAAGCTACCGGAGTTTTTAATATTGATGCAGTCACTATGCTTTCTAATCAAGTAGAACTTCTTAATAAAAAGATTGATAACTTTGTTGGTTCTACACAGGTACACCCAGTGATGCAGTGTGACTCAATTCAAGGAAACATGTACAATCCCGATTACTCCTCCTATGGACATGGCATGGAAACTGAGCAAGCCAACTATATGGGTAATAATTCTAGATCTCAAAATAACCCTTATAGTAATACTTACAACGCAGGAAACCACCCAAAATTTTCGTGGGGAGGACAAGGGAATCAAAGGCAACCACCCCCTCTAAGATTTCAACAACCATCGTTCCAATAAGAGAAAAAGCTGAACTTGAAGAGATGCTCACAAAATTTATCGCTATGTCAGAAACCCATTTCCATAACACTGAAACGGCACTGAAGAACCAGCAAGCATCCATCCAAGGACTTGAAACTCAAATAGGCCAGCTCGCTAAGCTAATTTCTGAAAGACCACAAGGTGGGTTACCAAGCAACACTGAGACCAACCCTAAGGAACAACTTAATGCCACGGATACAATAAATAAGGAAGGGTTAGCCAAAACCAACCCGGAACCATGTAAGGAGACTGTGGTAAGTAAAGGTAAAGATGAGGTAAGTTCGAAAGAAGCAATTGTCAAAGAATATAAGCCTCGTATCTCATACCCAAATGCGCTAAGGAAAGACCGTACAGATGAACAATTCGGTAAATTCCTTAAACTTTTAAAGAAATTACACATTAACTTACCGTTTATTGAAGCTCTGTCGTAGATGCCAAACACCGTGAAATTCTTAAAAGAGCTACTGACGAATAAATGAAAGCTAGATGAGACATTTCATGTGGAACTGAATGCAGTGTGCTCAGCTATTTTACAGAATAAGCTACCCAACAAACTAAAAGATCCAGGGAGTTTTACAATTCTTTGTTTACTTGGTAGTTTAGACGTTAAAAATGCTTTAGCTGATTTAGGGGCCAGTATTAATGTAATGCCTTATAAACTGTTTAAACAACTAGGTCTTCAAAAACCTAAACAAACTAAAAGGAGAATCCAATTGGCTGATAAAACCATTAGATTTTCAAAGGGAATAATTGAAGATGTGCTTGTCAAAATTGATAAATTTATATTCCCAGTTGACTTTGTTGTTTTAGACATTGATGAGGATAGCAATGTACCCTTAATTCTAGGGCGACCCTTTTTAGCAACTGCCAGAACCATAATTGATGTGGGAACAGGCGAGCTTACGCTACGTGTAGGTGATGACAAAGTTACTTTACAAGCTAGAAACTTGATTAAGACTGTTGATGATAAGAATATAGTTACGACTCCTTGTAAAAAGACTGATCTGACTACCCAACCTTTTGTGCAGGATACACTCCACAAAAAGGCGACCCAACCACTGGTTAGTCCGTCCAAGGGAGACGTACATGAAAAACGAATGCTTCAGATTGGGGAATTAGATGAGTGGCTAAACTATTAAGAAAATCCCAAAATATGCCACACCAACCTAGAGCATCACCAAGACGACCCTCAGGTAATAATGAATCAAATCAAGGTAGGGGATAAGGTAATCTTAGGGGAGGACGATCCTCGAATCTTGAATTCAAAAGAACATACAAGTGACACACCTTACTTCATGGTAATGAAAATCTTTCCCTATGTTATAGTCGAGATAACACATGAGTCATTTGGCACTTTCAAGGTAAATCATACTCGACTCAAACCTTATGTTGATAATGAAATTGAAAGTAGGATAGAAGAGTTTCAACTCTTCAAACCACCATGACCAAACGAGCTTGAGAAAAGTCGAGCTTAGACTATAAATAAGCACTTCTCGGGAGACAACCCGAGCACTGACATAGTCAATTCTTTTATTTAAGCTCTCGAATACATCAACTAACCCTCTGAATGTAGGTTTTTGAGCCACACGGCCATGCCCAACAGCGTGCCTAAGGCCATGTGGACACCATGAGCAAAGACATGGCCGTGTGATATGGCCGTGTATGAGCAGGGTAAGATCTCCCTAACACACGGGCTTCGACAACTTGGCATGACCATGCGATGTGGCCATGGCCAAACCTGTTAACTCAACACGGGCGTGCGACACGCCTGTGCCCCAAAACCATGGTCGAACTTGCCATTTTATACATGGGTGTGTGGCCCCTACACGGACGTGGGAGAAGCGAACATCGAAGGACACGACCGTGTGACACGACCGTGTGCCCCAACACACCTTAGGAACAAGGGCGTGTGGCACGAATCTGGCGTGCCAAAATCCCCAAATTTTGAACCACACAGGCTAACCCTGAGTCACAGGGTGTGTACCATGCCCGTGTGACCCAAAATCCTATATAAACCCCCATTATTCATCTTCTTCTCCACTAAAACCCTAAAAGTCCCTCCACCCAAAACCTATACCAGCCCTCTCTAGCACCGTCGCCGGCCTCAACCACGCCACCACGCTCAGGTAAGCATCACCACGACCGTGTTCCACTCTTAACCATCCATTCAGTTCCCCTTTCTTACTTTTTCTCTTAGTTTCTAATGTCTTTTATCTATTTATCCGTTAATAATTTTATCTATTTAGTTATTTGCATTATTATTGATAGAAATCTCATTCATTGAGCATGATTAATCTAGAATACTCATTATGCCCTGTAGAACCATTCTCTTGCTGCCATCTTTAACTATCTCATGCAATTGGTTTTTAACTTCCATTGATGATAAAAACGCACTAGAAGAAGCCATTGTTTTCTTGCTAAAAGTTCTATGCTTAGGATGAATCGAATATGGTATTTAGATTAGTAAAATTGACCCTTGCTTAGTAAGTTTTAATTAGCATTTTGTTTAAGAACTTATGAACCCTATTAATTTATTCTTTTTTGAGTCTAATTTATTCATTTTTTTCGGAATCATGTCATCTTCGAGAGGGAAGGAAGCTGCTGTACCCACTTCCAAAAACCAAAAGGGACCCAGTGGTTCCTCTTCCAGACCCTCCGCTGAAATCTGACACCCCTTTCTCCAATTCTCGTAGAAGTCCCAAGAGGAACTGTTTCAAATACTACGGGCGAGACCCCTCGGAGTAGGGAGATGCATTGACTGGGCCGCACTAGAGCAGGTCCAACTAGCAGACGAGGTTCGGGCCTTGTTGACGACAGACTCGTGGGACCAATTTTGTAACACCCCAAACTCAGCCTGAACGCTATGGCTAGATTTGACGAGTCACATGGACTTACGATTGAATGTGTGTTCCTGGTTAAGGTGACTAAGGTGATTCTGGAAAAACAGTGGTTTAACGAAAAGTTATTTATTTAAGTCCTTAAGATATCTACTTGTTACGCTTGTTGTATTTGGAAAACATCCATTAAATTTGATTAAAAACCCACGCGACCTATATCTAGCAGTTTCGATGATTTATAAATAAAACCAATAAATAAAATCCATGAAAGAAAATAAAATTTAAAGAGCGGCCTTATTACAACTTCATACCCAAAATAGTAAAACTTAAATAAATAAAATAACTAACTAAAATGGAAACCGAATTTGTAGATGATGTGGCCACTCCGAACCTCTTACAGCTCCAAGCCCACTATGGTTGGGGATTATCTGCAGGGATGAAAATAAAGGGTGAGTTTGATAAACTCAATGTGTAACATAACCCAACCGTAGTCCGAAACAGATCAAGCCTCAGAGTCAGATTTATTTGGGCCTTGGCCCAGTACATAAATTAGAATGAAGCCCATAGGCCCATAATAGATACATAACAGATATATCATGTATGCAGAAAGCCCAACACGTATCCATCCATAACACCCCCGTACCAGCCTTACATCATGTGGGGAGACTACTCGACCCACCCAACCGCTACACACCACAGAATTTACAGCGAGGCTGCCAGATATTGTGACGAGGTTACTAGATACAGATATTGTGGCGAGGCCACCAGAACAGATATATGTGGTGAGGCTACCAGAACAGATATATATATGGCGAAGCCACCAAAACGCTTCCTCCATCAGTACAACCCATACCCCATGCAACAAGTATACATGATATGACATATAACATACAGAAACAGAATATCATGCATTTCATACAGAATTAACCCTAGGGGTAGAAAGGTTATTTTTTACACCTAGGGGTATAATGGTAATTTTACATACTCAGGGGTAATTTAGTAATTTATCGCTTTCCAGGGATTACATGCATATTCTAGTCACTATTAATTCATTTGTCGTTATAGTAGTCCGTTTTAACCTAGTTAACAGATTTGGCCTTTTAGGCCCAAAAACCCCTAATGGGCCCTACGGTGTCTAATAGTAACTTAAGCCCATTAATCCAAGTTTTACGATCAGATTACATATTTTAATAGTGTCAATTCCTACAGTCTGTCAGAACGCCTTTAATAACAAGTTTTACCTATATGGGCTCGGAAGCCCATTGGGCCCATATTTGGCCCATCAAGGCCCAACTTACCAAAACGCACGAAATTGCACTCTTTGCAATTCTACCATTTACGATTCCAGATCCAACCATCAGAGAGCAATCAGTTACCCACAGATTCACATGATGCCAACTTTTTAGTCACCTTTCGGTCACTTTTCAATCAATACGGCCTTTACCGATTTAACCTATAGTAAGGGCATGATACACACCTGTTAACTGACGAAGTGTTGACAAGATCCTCGTATGAAAAGCCTATAATCGATCAGTAATGCGTTAGCCTAATAATCGACAACACTTAAGGCCTCAACCCCCTTACCACAATCAGCCACATGGCCTAAGTCCCAAAAATCTTACCTTTCTGCCGAATATGGACTAGATCCAGATGTCCATCTATGTTAGTCTTCAAAGCCCCCTTGCTGTACGTCCCTTTGTTCACACTAGCGCATACAAAACCAAAAGAAAGAGAAACCACAAACCCTTAGTCCAATCGTTAATCACCCCTAAAGGGTTTCGGCTAATACCTTAACCATATGCAACTAACGAAAATTGTTGAGTACTTACCAATATGTTAATCGGCCTAAGAAGAATCCTGAAATGCCCCCTTAATCCTGTTCTACGCTAGATCCAATCGTGAAGCTGAGATTAATCCCCAATCCGAATAACTAGAGATCGGTCGACAAACTATATGAAGGTTTAATAGCGAGAAAATAAGAAAAGAAAGGAGAGAGTGATGATGGTGAGATGGTTCGGCTATGGGGTTGTAGAAGATACTAACAAATGAAGAGAAAGAAGAGAATATGAGACTAGGAAGAAATCGGTAAAGTGCAATGGAGGTTTCGGTCAACAAAAGCAATCGATTTCAAAGGCTTACGGTCAAAAGGTGAATCAGGAATGGAAGTAAGATGAAGAAGAAGAGATATGGTTGACAGAAGAAGAAGATGAATTCAACTAGAAAAGGGAGTGATGGTATGGAATCGGTTCATGGTGTGAAAAGAGAAGAAAAGAAGAATGAGAAAGAGGGAAGAAAAGAAAGTGGTTTCGGTCAAATGAGGGTTCGGCAATAGAGGTGTAGTAGGGTTCGACTACTAGGACAGAAAAGAAGAAGAGAAGGAGAAAAGAAGACCTAATGTGCTAAGCAGAATCAGCAAAAGAAAGCTCAAAAAGATCTCTAAAGAAATCGGCACAACTAGCACCCTAATTGTCGAAATAATCCCCTAAGCAAAATGCCGAAATTGCATTACCAAGAGTCCCCTGGCTGGCCACTTTCCTTCAAAATTCAAAAGCCCTCAACTTCCTCCTTGATTTACTCACATGACCATTTCAAACTCTTCCAACCAGAGTTTTACCCAAAGTCTACCACTTACCACTCCTGTGCATAAAATAAAACACCATCCTTTGATAACCTTGTGACTTGAACCTTGTCTCCCCCCTAACTCCATACGCCACTTGAATAGCTCCCTAGAGGCGTCACTTAACCACTCTACCAAGAGCCCTTTTTGTGATCCATTTTGCTAACTTTAATCCTAAAAGCCCACTTCTTCATGATCTCCTTCTCTTAGCACTAAAATTTCTTAAATCCGCTGGGTTTCAACCTGAGCTTGGCCTTCTAGGGCCCACTATTGTACTAAAATACTACTTACCCATTCAGAACATAGAAATTTAAGAATTACCAAAAAAAAATCACAGAAATCCCAAAAATTAGGGCGTTACAAATTCTTTCAAATCGTGGAGCCCACATACCTCGAGCTCACCCTAGAGTTCTGCTCCACGTTCCATCTCTAGACGGTCATGAACCGGCACGACGATCTAAGGACAATCCAATTCTATCTAGGAGGCCTTGTCAAATAACTCAGTGTACCAAAGTTTAGTACAGCACTAGGCCTGTACACCTAGCAGTTTTTAGAGGAGCAGGACCTTTTCGAGCTCCATCGACATATCCACTTCTCACCTTCAAGGTGTTGGTAGGCCCTAATCCCAGTCTCAGCCACATACGACCCTAGTAGCTCAAAGACGACAGCTCTCACCCCATCTTTGAGGTACCTTCATGCCATACTAGCACATACATTGATGGGCAGGCGAGAGAGCACCAGCGTCGTCAACACCCACGATGCCTACTTTTTATGGAGCATGGCAAACGCACATGTGATCAACCTCGCCTACTTCATTGCCCACGCTATCCAGCATAAGACCGAGAGGCATCGGAGATGTGTGTTCTCTATGGGCCCAGACATCACTCAATTGGCCCGCTACTTCGGCCTATTCAACACCACGGCCCAAACATCCTCTTACACCCTTGTCGGCCAGATGTCCCCACAGGGCATCCAAACTATGCTACACATGAGGATGATTCAGCACCGACGTGGGAGCAACCCTCTTCAGTACTAGTTAGCCCAATCTACAGAGCAGGAGGATCCTGAGGACATTACTGATGATGTCCTACCACCGGAGAGCCACCGACCGAGCCACCAACCACTCGCTGCCCAATTTATGCGGCAGCTTCAGGCTATGTCACTTTTGAGTAGTTCGCCCAATTCCAACAACAATATTTTCAGTGATTTGATCACATTGATGCAACCTTAGCTCAAATTTGTCAGCATCTTCACCTTGCACCACCATCCCCACCTCACGGACCATCTGAGGATTAGAACTTTCTATTCCTCTTATTTTCTTTTTTATTTTCTTTCTTGATCTTTATTTTTACCTTCTCTTGAACTTTACGTCTCTTTAGAATCCTTAGATTTTTCTTTATTTTTATTTCGATCTTTATGTTTATTGAATATTGTAGTTTAGATTCCAATTTTATCTTCATATCGGCTATTCCCTAATGAGAAAATTATGCTTAATTAAATCCCTAAACACTTATTTCTGCTATTGCAGTTTCAAATGAGCTTTATAGCTCAAATTCATCTGTAATGGGAAAACCCTGCCACAACTGCGGGCTCTTACAATTCCGAAATCTGTCTCTACAAATTCATCCAAAATTCGGGGAGTTTCAATTCTCTCCCTATCTTATGATTTTATGCTTCTATTGCTACTAATGTATCTTTGTACATTGAGGGCAATGTACATCTTAAGTGTGAGGGGAAGCTCACTTTCATTCTTTGTATTATATTTGAAACCCCTAAAAATTTTACCACTAACTTGTTGCATTGTTCTCAAATTTCGAATTCTCACTTTCACTCTTTGCATTAGTCTCAATCTCCTATTAGGAATTAATTCTGATTGATTTATGATTTTTATTGATGTGTTGAGAATTAAGACATAGTTACTTATGCTTTGATTATTCATACTTTAAGACATTAGGGAATCAAGCATGATAAGTTGAAATTTTTGAGAATTTAAAATTTTCCAGGTTAATTTCCCTAATTTTAAGTGTTATCTTGAGATTTGAAATTCACATGATTGACATCAAAAGCCATAATTCTAGTGAGATTTTTAGCCTTTTGAGCATACATCCTTTTGTGCTCACTTTTATTGTTGCTTTGAGTGAGTCAATACTAATTTGTTATTCTAGAACTTGCTGTGATTATACATGTCAAGACCACATCATTGATTTGATATACTGAAATGATAAAGGCACCTAGGTTTAACCCATTTACCACTTAAAAGCCTACCTCCATAAATTAATCCCTAGTGAACCCCATTGAGCCTAACAACCTATTCTTTGACTTACCCTCAATATTAACCTATAACCCATTTTTTGTTGAATTACCTCTAATTATTTTGATCCCTATTTTTGTCGAGATTTGAGTTGAATTATTATTTCGCTTTTTTCTCTTTTTCAGTTTGTAAAGTTTGTAAATATTCAATTTATTGTATTTGATTTGTTAAAAAAAATACAGTTAATCCAACTGTAATTCATATTTCAGTTATAATTCAATATTTTTGCATATTTTTATTATAAGCTTTCGAATTCTAAACGATGTTATCAAAAAGGCTTCATTCTAGGAATATATTTCAGTGATAGAGATTTTTCTAGTTAGATGATTTTTCAACTCAATCTCGAATCTAACCCCCTTTTTCAGCTTGCGACAACACCCCCAACCAAAGCCCCATTACAACCATTGAAAGACCTTTTGATCGATGTGTCATATCAATCTATAGTGGTGGAGATTTGATTTTCCTGCAAGCTTATGGTAATAAATTTTCAGGTTGACTAATGAGTGCTTAATTTTTGAACCCTACACACTTCGAATGGATAGAGTGAATCTTTAGTGAGGATGCCAACTCTTGTTGATTTTGAATTGAAAGGTAATTACTTAGGAGAAGGGAGAAAACCTATGTTTCTGTGATAAGATTCTCAACTTAGAGTGTTTGAAACTTTAATGTTCTTCTGGTTGAATTTTCATTGTATGATTGCTTGTGGATTAGTTTGAAACATTATTGATAAGGATTATAAGTTGAGTAGAATGATTTTTAATTGATAATTGAGATTTTACTTGAGGACAATCAAAGGCTTAAGTGTGGGGGTATTTGATAAATCGTAAATTATACATATTTTTACCTCATGCTTAGCCTAATTTCTGGATGAATTATCATTGAATTTGTGGAATTTGGTGCTCTTAATCATTTTATTTCATGTTTTATACCTAGGTGAGCATAGGGAAGTAAAAAGAATCAGAAACAGGCGGAAAATGGGTAAATTAGGCCAAGTTCAATAATCAACACAGCCTGGAGGTTCACCACACGGTCATGTCACACGGCCGTGCCACTTTAACAGGATCGAGCACGGCCTGGTAGTCGATCCACACGGGCGTGTCCTTGTCATGAGGAAGTTCAATTCACTCGGAAAAGGCTACTTAGGGGCTAAAAAAGGCATTCCAAAACTCCATATAAAGACCCTAGGAGGCAACTACAAGGGTGTGCTTTATTCCCGTTAAGACGGGGAGTTAAAGGCAGGAAATTACTCGAAGGGAAGCCGATTGATCCATCTTAGAAGCTAGGATCTACATCAAGATAGAGGATCTCCCTTTAATCATTTTAGGAGTTTTGGGTTTTCTTATGTTTTGTTATTTTATTTCTTCTGAGATGTTTTCTTTTATAATTATGAACTAAAACCCCAAATATCTAAGGAGGATGAAACCTAAGACAGATCTTGTTATTGTTATCTGAGCTGTGTGATAAATATTTGATTTGTTCTTAATTGTGTTTTTAACTCTTAAATTGATATTTCTGAGATATTGATTTAAGTCGAATGTGCTTATGTAGAGGAGCAAAAGTCCCTGCATAGAAGTAGATCCAACACAATTAAGCGGAGTTGATCGCAATCCTAGACATAGGACGAAGAAAATCTACCGGATTAGAGTCAAATCTAATATGGGGAGCCATAGATCGAGTTAATACAAGACTAGGGGTTTTAACTAGAAAGGGATTTCAGTTAATCAACCTAGGATTAGTTGTTCTTATCCTCGACGAAGGTATTAACATAATTTAAGGATCTCTACGGATCAAATCAAATGAAGAAATCATCTGGTTCAGAGTTAGATAACAAGTGAAGTCTAGGTGGATTCTTCCTTAGGTATTGCCTTAATCAATCAGTTTTCCCAAAAGCAATCTCTCTCTTTACTCCTTGCCGTTTCTTTTCAGTTTAGTTTAGATTAGTTAATTTAGAAACAAAACCCCCTTTTATTTTTAGGCTAGATAATAGGAAGAAAGTCATTACTAGTACTCATAGTTCCTTGGATTTGATATTCTGGTCTTGCCACTGACTATACTACTATTCGATAGGTGTACTTGCCTTTTTATCGTGATATTAGTTAGTTTCCAGGTACGATCAGATTTTATTACTTCATTACAATCACGAGAGATCAACCAGACAAGGTAAATCAAATCGGTAACCAACAGGGTAGAGAGTATTCGGTAGTATTTAGCTATAAGGAATGAGAATACTGAGAGGGAGAAAGAACAGAAAATGAAAAAGGAAAGGAAAAGGGGCTTCGGCAAACAGAGGAAATTGAATGAAAAGGAATTAATGAGGGAGAAGAACTACTAAATTAGGTCAAAGAAAAAAAAGCAGGAAAGGTAAAAGGAAAAGAGCAAATCGACAGAATACCAAATACCCATACAACAGTAGAAAGTGAACTATTTCGGCACTTTAGAGTTCTATATAAAACAACATTGAAAGAAGAAAAACGCAAAGCAGAAATAAACAAAATCGACTAAAAGAGAGAAAACACACCATTTACCGAAAACCAACAAAAAGAAATGACAATGCTTAGCCGAATTTGAGTTTTTCCCTAGCAAAATCGGTACACACCCCACCAATACCAGTCAAAGCTGAAACTCAAGTGTGGTAAAGTCTCATTCGACACAAATTTCCCACTTGAATTCCCTTGATTTACTCCACAATTCTCTCCGCTTATCACTCCTCAATTCTCTCTACAATTCACTCCAATAACCCATTCAAACTCTATTCAACCTCCCCTTAGCTGTGTTTGAGTCCAACTCCACCACCTCCCCAGTTCAAGTAGCAAAATAAACACACTATTGCACACGCCCAGTCTTGAACCTCAAACCTCACAGTTACACAACACACCACTTTGCCACTATACCACAAGCTTCTTTTTTGTAAAAAGAAAAAAAAAAACAACCACATTTAATTACAAGGCCTATATGCTAGCGTCCCTATTCATTTAAGAGCAAAACTAAAAATTTTGCAACAGCCAAGACTTGAACCTAGGCTTCTCAAACACTCCCAAACACACCCAAATTACTTAGCCAATGAAGCAAACATGTAGTTTGTGTCAAATCATGCAAAATTGAAAACCCTATACTTTTGGGGCATTGCATGCTCGACTTACCTTGTGTGCACGGTTGGAAACACGAAAATATACACACTTTTTCATACCCTTTTTAATTCAAATTCATGCAATTTCGTAGTGATTCTTGTTGAAAAATAGAAAATAATTAAATTGTACTTAAATTATTAACATGTTGAATTTTAATTAATTTTATAATAAATTTTGATTAATTTTGGTTTATTTTTGATAGATTCGCACAAACAAAGGGTGAAAAATGGCTTGGCAAACATTGCTAAAAGCATAAAATCGAGAAGTAATTTTGAAGCATTGAGGTGAATTAATTCTTTAGCCGAAGACGGTCCAAATTATGAATATTAATTTATAATATAATTAATTTTAATTTTAATCTAATTTATTTTGGGTTAAATAATTATTATTAATTAAATTATGAAAAGAGGCCTAGTTGAGCTGAATTGAGAAAACCGATTCAACCGAGCACTGGGCTATTGAAAACCGTCCCATATGTTGACCCAATCCGCTTGTTTTGCAATTATTTGGCTTGCAAAACAGCCCTTGAAGACTCCTTGAATTTGCATTCAAACCTCTCCACTTATTAAGCTTTTCTAGATTTGCTCCTAGATAAATTTAGCAAGTTTGAAACCTTCAAACTTGCCACATGTGTGGCCGGCCATGGAGGGAGTCTATGGCTGCTGATTTTTGCTATTTTTAGAAGCCTTCCCAACATATAAATACCCGCTTGGCTGCTCATTTCAAACAAACCTCAACACATCTCAAAACCTCTCATCCTTTCACTTCTCTCTGACTTTCTCTCTTCAATCCCACTCCGTTGTTCTTCATTTTCTTCCCCATTCCCTTGCCGATTTTACCTCTTGAAAACAGACCTTCGACCTCCATTTGGAGCAGCATTCAAGTGTTCGTGGAAGTCTTGGTTAAACAAGAACAAGGGAAGAAGGTGGAGCGGAGTAAACTAGTCAAGCCTCCGAGAAACATCAGATTTGATTCTTGTTCCTTATCCTTTTAATTTTATTATTGTTGTTATGAATATGTCTATGAATAATTGTGATGTTTATATGTTTAATTTAATTAATATGGATCAAATTTAATTCGTGTTAGGTTGATTGCATTTTGTCCACTTAATTTATTAAAATTGTGTTTGTGTTGTTATGGGCCTTGGTAAGATGTTTGATTAAGTAAAACCATGACTAAGTTATTACTGCATTACAATTGTAAGGTAACTAATGAATTAATTATTTAAACGGATTGAAATTGTAATTAATTGACACGACACGTAATCAATGCAGGTTTAATAATCTAAGGTAGCCGAGGGTTAAATTAGCAACGGTATCTAATGATACATTAGCCTTGTATAACTTGCAAGATTATTGTGCTTAAACTATTTCAAGGTAGGAATACATTGTTACCTCACGTAATCTTTTATGTGCTTATGAGATTGAATTAATTTTTTAAATTGGCATAGAGATATATACAAGAGATTATTTTTAATTTCATAAGTTTGTATGTACATTAACGTATTCACTTATTAAAATTTGTTTAATCGGTTGAATTGACATAGAGATATATTTAAGAGATAAATTGATTTTGGTAGGTGAGTATGTTCATAAGTTAGGAAATTACCAAGTTTCCGTGAATTTACTCGTAACAACATGAACATGAGTTTAGTAATTCTAAGTTAAGAAATGTTATTAATCTAACACAATTATGTCATATTGATTAAAATCATCTTTAGAAATCATGCATTGGAACTTTTATTTTCTCTTTATTTATTTTACTTAGTTAAAAATCTTAGTTTTTAATCACCTCCTCAAATCAAATTATTTTTCTTTACCAAAGTATTTTTAATTGCATTCATAAATAATTTTTTTCACAGTGCTTGTGGGTACAATAACTCGACATTTACTTGTCACTTTATTACTTGTTGTGATTGTGTACACTTGTACATTTCCGTCGTTCCAAGTTTTTAGCACCGTTACTGGGGACTACTTTAAAGTCATTATTTGTGAATTTGTGAATTTTGCATTTTGGTTTATTTTTCTGTTTACTTTTTAACTTAATTAATTTTTCTGTGTTTGTTTCAGATGTTTATGAGTATTAATCGAATCATCGATTTACTCCTTGTAGACCTTGAGATTGAAAGAATTTTTCTACAGTGAAGAAGACAAGTAAGTCAGAGAAGGACCGAAGAGATGAACTTCAAAAATTCAAATCAAGGAAACAGAGCAAACCTTGCTCAAAATCCTATTCTTATTACTGATGATAGTTATAGAGCTCTAAGACAGTATGCCGTGCCAGTGTTTCATGATCTTAATTCGAGTATGAGGAGACTCGAAATCGAGGCACAACAGTTCGAGCTAAAGCTAGTCATGTTCCAGATGCTTCAGACAGTGGGCCAATTCATGAAGTATTTCCTACCTAGCAAGAATGCTAAGTTGAGGAACAAGATCACTGCTTTCCAACAAATGGATGATAAGTCCTTGTATGAGGCATGGGAAAGGTACAAAGAATTATTATGGAAGTGCCCTCATCATGGAATCCCTCATTGCAACCAACTTGAGACGTTCTATAATGGTCTCAATGCTCACATAAGGATGGTAATAGGCTCTTCTACTAATGGTTTTCTCCTTTCTAAGTCTTATAATGAGGCTTATGAAATGATTGTGTAACACGCCTAACCCATATCCATCACCAAATTAGGGTTACGAGGCATTACCGATCAAAACACAACTCAAAATAGACAATCATTTTAATTCATGTCATTTACTCACTTAATACATAATCAAGCATATTTTAGTTGAAAATGTAACACCCCTAACCCATATCCATAGTCAGATTAGGGTTACGAGGCATTATAGATCAAAACACAACTCAAAATAGACAATCATTTCAATTCATGTCATTTACTCACTTAATTCATAATCAAGCATATTTTAGTTGCTTTATAAAAAAAATGCACAAATTCCCTAAAATCAAAAGCCATGTCTAATCATAATTACCGAATCATTATTACCATATTGATTTATCCAAGTCATGACTTTACTAATTCACATGCTATGTTCGTTTATGTATTAATCTAAATCAAGCTATTTCACACAGCTTAGTAAACATAAAATATAAGCATAAATGTGCATTGCCAATTGACCTAAACCGAATTGCAACAATCCTTAAGGTGGAATCTACCATATAACATGTTCACCAAATGGCTAATTATAAAATCAAATATACATCAAAACATAGAACTATACTAAACCACACCAAATGGTCAAATTTCCATGGCATAGCAAAGTTGTCAAATACCAAATAAAACCACTTTTGACATTAACATTTAATTACTTAATTAACCACATGACTATGTTAACAATTCTGAATCATAAGGTAATCTATAATTCATCACCTACGTTTATATTATATAAACCAAATTAACCAATGCATCCTCTATGATATATTCATCATTTTTCCTGTTTAATTAAGTCTAACCACTTTATCATTCCACAGACAAAATAAACCACATCTATATCATACTTACAAAATAGGCTATTTATAAGAGTGAATATGTTTAAGTATTAACATTAGTATCACTCTAGCTATTTTCGCATGGCTATTATAAGTACACATCATTCAAAACACAACAATTACAACTTTGTTTAATCTATACATGCCATAAAATAAGTTAGAACATTTGAGTACCGAAGTAATTGATAGTGTGGTTGACTTCGACGATGATCCCCGAGCTAGCAGCTTACGACTAAGATCTATATAATAGAGAAACAAAAACACATAGAGTAAGCTCACTTAGCTTAGTAAGCCTTAAGCAAAATAAACCACTCCAATAAAATAATCAATATTTTTCTTTAACAAGTCAAATTAAAACATAAAAGTTATATTTCAATCCAAATAAGTTATCAAGATGAATATTTGTAAGGTTCATTTAGCATAGTTTTATTCAACTTTTCATTTTCAAATTATCACTATCTTGATTACCATTAAACATAACTACTCGTGAGTTAATCTCAAAATAAAAATATCAATATCCTTAACTTGGCCGATTATAGAAAATCAATTATAATATCTCATAAACACTTAATGCATTTACCAAATATACAAGATTCATTATTTAATCGCATATGGCCAAACATATAAATAGAATATGGCATTATATATATATATATAACTGAATATGCAATTTCAATGAACTTCACAAATAGTCAAATACTCAAGTCTAATATAACATCACCTGTGATCAAATATATAAACTCAATACATTATCACTTGTATACATACCTATATGGCCGGATATATAAGATCATTTAGATTGGTTTACTTATTCACATTGCACATCATCAAGGTAAAAATCGTATAACCAAAGATTTGAAATAAATCACCGGCAATAAGCCTGCTAGGCATAAGCCCGACTCATACAACGGCACAAGACCTGCTAGACCCACAGTCTGATATTCGTTCACCGGCACTAAGCCTGCTAGGCACACAGCTCGAATAAGTTCACCGGCACATGGCCTGCTAGGCACAAAGCCCGAATAAGTTCACCGGCACATGGCCTGCTAGGCACAAAGCCCGAATAAGTTCACCAGCACTTGCCCTGCTAGGCACAAATCCCGAATATCCAATTCACAATGATTTTTCATAATCGTTCATTGGTCGAATCAAGCAATTGTTTCTTATAAACTATACAATTCCAAATAACTCCAACACCTTTGCACAATTCTACTTTCTTAATTCAATAACAATATCACATTCAGTTAATATACTAGTAAACTAATAAATTCAATTCATTATAGTAAAACACTTTATGTTTGAAATAATCAATGTTTAATTGCTCAAGGACTTACCTCGGATGTCGACGAATGACTTTCATCGGCTATTCAATTATTTTAGTCTTTCCCTGATCCAAATTCGATTTCCGTTGTTCTTGAGCTAATTAAGAGGAAATTGAACTTATTCAAATTAATTTATTAATTTAATTTACTCAAAATTACATGTCTATAAAATTTTCACATTCGCCCCATGAATTTTTTTTTCAATTAAACGGATTGGTCTAGATTCATTAAACATTATCCCAATCTAAATTACTCATAATATATGAAAGCCGAATATGCTCCTAATTCACATAAGCCCTCATAGTTCTTCTATTTATCAATTTAGCCACACAAAGTACTAATTTCACAATTAAGTATACAAGCTTAAAATCACATGAATTTTAACACCAAAATATTCATCTAACACTCATACTTCAATTTCTAACGTCAAACTCAAATTTCATAGCTTTTCTATCCATGACCGAACATTAAACTAAACACCAAATCAAAAATTAACTCATGGGTCTTGAAGAGAATCAAGCAAGGAATTCAAAAACATCAAAATATAATCAAATTAACATAAATTTTACCTTGAATTTTAGCTTGCAAATTGCTGAAATCCCTAGCTTGTTTCTTTCTTTTCTTTTTAATGTATTCGGTCAACAATAATGAAAATGAACATGGCTTTATTTTTTATGTTTTTATTAAAATATAACTTAAAGTTTATTTTACAATTGTAACCTTGATAACATAAAATAAAAACTATATAATATATGGCTATTACTGTCCAAACAACATGCAAATGGGTTATATGCAACTTAAATACTTCAATTTAAAAAGACACAAGCAATTTGGCCCTTTTTCAATTAACCACCAAATTTTCATTTTATGCAATTAAGCCCTTTTTATCAAATAGACATCCAAACGATAAAATTTTAAAACAAAAATTTTCACACCGGTCAATTCACACATAAGACAAAAAATAATATTTAGAAATTTTTCTGACTCGGATTCGTGGTCCCGAAACCACTATTCCGATTAGGGTCAAATTCAGGCTGTCACAGATTGAGAGGATTTCTAGAAATAATTATCAATGGCCAACCAATCGAGTAACGTCGGGAAGATGAGTTGCTGGAGTACATGAAGTGGACGCTCTCACTTTACTTGCGTATCAGGTATCTTTGATTTCCTCAATGCTTAAAAATTTTACCACTAATGGGTTTAATAGTTTTGCAGCTTAGCCACCTAATCACTTTGAAAATATAGCCTGTGTTTAGTGTAGGAAAGGACATTTGTTCGAAGAATGTCCATCAAACCCAGAATTTTTGTATTACATAGGTAATCAAAACCAAAATTGAGGAAGGCAAGGACTGCAATACAATTTTTATAACCCATCTCGGTGAAACCATCCTAATTTCTCTTGGAGTAACCAAGAGGCTAGAACCAGTAACACTTATGCCCAACCTAGACCGACTCAGCCATCTGTTTTTACCCAACAAGTTCAGAAGCAACCTCAAGCTAAAACTTCCAATGGCTTAGAAAACTTGTTGAAGCCAAAAATGATGCCTTAATCCAAAGCCAAGCAGCCACATTAAAAAACATGGAAAAGTAAATGGGCCAGCTTGCAACTGAACTTAGAGACCATCCACAAAGTGCTTTGTCTAGTGATATGGAGAATCTAAGAAATTCGAGGAAGGAGCATTGTAAAGCATTGACATTGAGGAGCGGAAAGACTCAGTGGAAGTTTAACTGAGTGTTGAAATTCTAGTTTCACTAGAACCAGAATCTACAAAAATTGATAAGGTAACTTCTGAACCAGTTAATTCTGATAAACTAACAACTTTGTTTGATGCAGAATTGCCACAGAAGATGAATCAACCAGTTCAAGTAAAGAATCCTCCACCATCCTACCCTCAAAAACTTCAGCAGCAAAAGTAGGAAGTCCAATTCAAGAAGTTTCTAGACGTACTCAAGTAACTTCATAGCAACATTCCATTGGTAGAAGCACTTGAACAAATGTCAAATTATGTCAAATTCATGAAGGATATCTTGTCCAAGAAATGAATATTTGGAGAATTTGAGATAGCCGCCTTGATGAAGGAATGCATTGCATATCTTCAAGACAAAGTACCCTCAAAGTTAAAGGATCCTGGATGTTTTACCGTGCCTTGCAACATTGGAGTAGCATATTGTGGTAAGGCACTATGTGATTTGGGTGCAAGTATCAACTTGATACCCATGTAAATATTTAAGAAGTTGGGGATAGGTGAAGTTAGACCTACTACGGTTACACTTCAATTAGCAGATCAATCCTTAGCACATCTAGGAGGAAAAATCAAGGATGTATTGGTACGTGTAGATAAATTTCTTTTCCTTGTTGACTTTGTTATTCTAGACTTTGAAAAAGATAAAGAGGTGGCAATCATCCTAGGAAGGCCTTTCCTAGCAACTAGAAGGGCCCTTATCGATGTGCAGAAGGGCAAGCTTACTATGCGTGTTCAGGAAAATCAGGTAACATTTAATGTTTTTAAGCCTATGCTATTTCTTGACACACTTGATGATTGTTCATTAGTATCCGATTTAGAGGAATTAATCATGGAAAAGGAACTCAACTATGTTGAGGACCCATATTAGACCCTCCAAGTGATGAAGAGGGGGATGAATACTTAGCTCTGCTAGAAGCTAATTAAAGGGGATTTAAACCACAATCCCATTTTGATTCTTTGGAGTTAGAGAATAGGGATTATGCCCAACCAAAAGTGTCAAATGAGGAGCCACCTAAATTAGAACTGAAGGTACTTCCCTCATATTTAAAATATGTTTATTTAGGTAACCTTCTACTTTGCCTGTGATTGTTTTAGCAGAATTGACCGAAGAGCAAGAAGAGAAACTCATTCTAGTGTTGAAACAATTCAACAAGGCCATCGGATGGACCATAGTCGATATTCGTGGCATTGGTCTGTCTATATGCATGCATAAGATCATCTTGGAATATGGCGAGAAAGGGACGATTAATGGACAACAAAAATTGAACCCCTATCATGAAGGACATGGTAAAGAAAGAAATCATTAAGTGGTTAGATGTAAGTATAATTTACCCTATCTTAGACAGTTTGTGGGTAAGTTCGGTCCAGCGTGTGCCAAAGAAAAGAGGTATTACGGTCATAGAAAATGAAAACAACAAGCTAATACCAACTAGAACAGTTATGGGATGGAGAATTTGCATAGCTTACTGAAAGCTGAGCAAGGCAACAAGGAAAGATCATTTTTCTTTACCGTTCTTAGACCAAATGCTAGATAGACTCGCGGGATGAGACTATTACTGTTTTCTTGAAGGATACTCGGGGTATAATCAAATTACAGTAGCTCTAGAAGATCAACACAAAACAACATTCATATGCCCATATGGTACATTTGTATTTAGACGCATGCCATTTGGTTTATGTAATGCACTTGATACATTTCAAAGATGTATGATGTAACAGCCCGCTTTCATTAAAATTGGAACGGTGGTTTTGGGACCACCAATCTGATGTCAGAATAATTATTTTATTATTTTATTGTTTACATATGATAGTAGTACCATATAAAAATTTCGTTAAGAAATTTTACCGTTTGTATGCTCAATTCGATAAAAAGGACTAAATTGTAATTGGTACAAAACTTGAGTTCTATAAGTTAAAGGGATATAATGTTTATGCTATTAAATAGTTGAGGGTTTTATATTGTAAATAGACTATTAAAATATTGAGTGGACAAGTATGGATAATAGTTATGAAAGTTTAGAGGTTAATAGTAAGGATAATTTAGTAATTAAGTTAATAATTTTTTAAAAACAAAAGAAATAAAATATGTCATCTTCCTAAATTGTTTAACACCACCAAAAATTAAAAGAAAGAACATCCATGGAAGCTTGAACATTCGGCCTTCTAAATTTTGCTTGCATGTGAGTATTGTTTGTCCTGTTTTTAATGATTTCTATGTTTTTAGAGTCGTTGTAGCTTAATTTAGCTAGCCCAAGGACTATTTTGTAAAACTATTAAAGGATTTAAGTTTTGCCATGAATGAATATTGGTTTCTTTTGTTGTTTGATGGAAGAAAATGGATAGTTGTTGTTAGATGAACAACTTTTGTAAAGAGATTTTTGATGAAATTATCAATTAGGGGTTAAATTGAAAATTGTGAAAAGTTTATGGTATAATTTGTGAATTAATGACATGTGTGGGCTGTTATAAGTATTTATGATTTTTGGCTAGGCTTGGTAAGGGTAAAATTGTATGAATTTCATTTTTCGAGCTTAGGGACTAAGTTGTAAAGAAATCAAAACGTTAGGGGCAAAAGTGTAATTTTGCAAGAATATGATTTCGGGCTAAATTGAATGAGTTATATATTAAATTGAGTTAAATTTTTCTGTATAGATCAAGATAGACCTTGTACTGCTTTAGATCGAGGCAAGGAAAAAGCTTCAGATTAGTCGACTTCATTTTCTATGTTTATCGTCGAGGTAAGTTTGTTTCGTTTTTATTTTATTAGTTGAATGCTATTATTGTATAATATTGAATCTAGTGTGGACGGAAAAATCCAAAGGCATAACGGCGATCATCGACGAATGAAAAGGGATAGCTTTGATTGTCGATTATTAAAAGGGATGGTGACGACCATCAACAATGAAAAGGGATGGTGATGAGCATTAAACTAGCTTCAGCTATCAAATTATGAAAAGGGATGGGGACGACCATCGAATAATGAAAAGGGATGGTGACGGCCATCAAATTATGAAAAGGGATAGCTTCAGTTGTCGAACTAGGAAAAGGGATAACTTTGATTATCGAGTTACGAAAAGGGAAGTGTCAACCATTGTATTATTACCCCGTGTAAACGTCGGTAAAAGCTTTCAATGTAAATTACATAGTTTGATGAAAGGTAGGTGATGTGTACCTCGTGAAAATTAAGAGTATGAATGTACATATATAAGTTTTTGACTTATTTATTCTCATGTTGGATTGGGTTAAGATGCTTTGTGGTTGTATATTGCATTGGCAAGGTTAGACTGTATCTGTTACGAACTTACTAAGCATGACATGCTTACTTTGTGTTATTTTTTTTGTGTTTTGTAGTTGTTGGAAGCTCGTTTGGGTTGGAAAGTCGTTGGAGATCTATCACATTATCTATCGGGTCTTTTGGTACTGACGGATGTTTAATTTTGGTTATAATGGCATATATCGGTATTTTTGGCTAATGTTGGCCATGTGTTTTGGTTGTTAGAATAGCCATTTGGTTTGGCATGTGATTTAGTATTTTGATGATAATATGAGCTTAGTTTGTGACATGTGAATATTAGCTTTATTATGGTTTGGAAATGTGATTGGGCCTAATGGGCCATACAAATGTGGTTGGGCCTAATGGGCCGTACAAATGTGATTGGGCCGGATGGGCTAGATGAATGTATTATAGCATGCAGACTTACTAGGGTTTTATAATGGAATATTAGGCCTAGTTTCTAATAAATCCTTAAGCGGGCATAAAACTTAATTAATTTATCAAGTACGTCTGTGGACAAGTCATAAGGTTGGAGTGTGGCAATGGGCATATGCATGTTTAAGATTGGATTTAGGGAGAGCTTGGTACTTAAGCGGTCTTAATGACCCACCTTCTCTTCTCTGGAATCCTACCTGGTGCATAGTGTCTATTCACTTTAGGCAATAAGGACTTGTTGACGGGACAAAGTTCGTAATTAGGACCTATACATTAGTAAATTACTGAAATACCCCTGTAGGGTAGAATTACTGAAATACCCCTGTGTGTTATAAGTATGACTTATGTATACTGTATGCTATATGTTGCACTCATGTGTTATGATGTTGCATGTGGGTGGGAATTATATTGGAGGAAGTGTTACATGAGGATCGCATAGTCGCTTGACGACCGTGGATCCAATGAAGGCTTTTAAGCCCATGATCAGCAGCTTTGCTGCAACGTTAGGTAGTACCACAACTGGCACTGCCATTGATGTGTATCGGATGGGTGGGTCGATATAGTTATCCCCACAGGATGTGTTTCGGTTGGACGGAGATGATGTGTATCGGTTGGATGGGGTGGACATTGCATTATTGCATACATGATTGCTCTAGATTTTGTGCTACTATTGTATTGGGCTTAGGCCCAATATGACTTGTGTTGCATGATATATATATTGTTGCTGAGGGTTGTACACACTGAGTTTCGAAACTCACTCCCTCTTTTATTTTTCCCGGGTGAACCTCAGTAGGCGGTTCGACGGATGGAGGGACTCAGAGGTGGCCAACTAGCAAGACAATTTAGATTTGTTTCTTTTTCTTTATTAAAAGTTCTAGTATTTTAATTATTTAAGTCCAGATTGTAATAAGGCTTTTCTCCGGTTACTATTATTCATTGTTATGCTATAAGAATGGAACATGGACTTATTCCTATTAAACACATTTCAAATTTTTCTGAAATCAATTAATGCTTTTTTTTTTTAAAATTAAGCTTCCGCAGTTAAAGAGAAATTTTTTTTCAAAGTAACTATTAAAACGTAACAAAGAAATAGCTTTTGACTACACCTCGTTCTAGAAACAAATACAAACTGGGATTTTACTTGAAATTTCTTTTGGAAGGGTTTTCAATGAAAACAAGATTTTTGATAAAACACTTCAATGTGACATGCCAGATTTGGCCATAACGTCCGAGCTGGGTTTGGGGTGTTACAGTAATGCTCTGTAACCTTGTTTCGACGATAGTTACGGGTTTGGGGTGTTACATATGATGTCTATTTTTACTGACATGGTTGAAAAGTATTTGGAAGTGTTTATGGATGATTTTTCAGTATTCGGAGATATTTGTGATGATTGCCTAGCCAACCTCGCCAAGGTACTAAGGCAATGCAAAGAAACAAACCTCGTACTCAACTGGGAAAAGTGTCATTTCATGGTACAAGAAGGTATTGTTCTAGGGCATCGGATAATGAGACATGGAATCGAGGAAGATAAAGCAATGGTAGATGTTATCGAGAAACTCCTACCTCCAACATTTGTAAAGGGTGGTAGGAGCTTGTCGGGCCATGCCAGTTTCTACCGAAGATTTATCAAGGACTTCTCTAAAATTGCTAAACTCTTATGCAATTTATTGGAGGACACGATGTTCAAATTTGATGAGGAGTTCTTAAGAGCTTTCAATAATTTGAAGAGTCTGTTTGTTTCAACACCCATCATTGTCACACCGGACTAGGATTTGCCATTTCAACTGATGTGTGACGCAAGTGACTTTGGGATAGGAGCTGTAATGGGCCAGCGAAGGAACAAAGTTTTTCATCCCATCTACTAAGTAAGTCAGACTCTAACATGAGCTCAATTGAATTATACGGTAATAGAGAAAGAGTTACTTGGTATTGTGTTTGCTTTTGACAAGTTTCGATCTTATCTTGTAGGTACCAAAGTGACTATTTATACGGACCATTTGACAATTAAGTATTTACTTGGCAAGAAAGACGTTAAACCAAGATTGATTTGATGGGTACTTCTACTTCAAGAGTTTGATTTAGAAATTCATGATTGAAAAGGAGTAGAAAACCAAGTAGCAGACCACTTGTTTAGATTGGAACCGCAAGAAGGGAACTCTCCACTTATACCCATTCACGAGACAGTCCTAGATGAACACATACTAAAGGTAAATCATGTCCATAATACCCCTTGGTTCGCTGATATTGCTAACTTTTTAGGTTGTGGTTTGATGCCAATTGATAAGATGTATCGTCAAAAGAAAAAGTTTCTTCACGATGTAAAGTACTATTTCTAGGAAGTAGATCAAATGATCAGGAAATCCATGGAAAAAGATGAAGTACATAAGAGTTTATATCATTGTCACACAACTCCAAGTAGGGGACACTTCGAAGGTACACATACTTTGGCCAAAGTATTGCAAGTTAGATTCTTTTGGCCAACACTGTTCAAAGAAGCGTATGCTTAAGTAAGGAGTTGTGATCAATGTGAAAGGGTAGGAAACATCACCAACCACAATGAGATGCCCTGAACAAACATCATTGAGGTAGAATTATTTGATGTTTGGGGTATTGACTTCCTCAGTCCTTTCCCTCCGTCTTTTAGTCATAAGTACATATTGGTAGTAGTAGATTAAGTGTCTAAGTTGGTTGAGGTAGAGGTATATTCGATGAACGATGCTAAGGTTGTGATGAAGTTTTTGCAGAAGGATGTGTTCACAAGGTCTGGAACCCCGAGAGCTATCATCAATGTTGAAGGGTCTCACTTTGTAAACAAATGGTTGAAATGGTTACTCGACAAACATGGAGTGAAGCACAAGGTTGCCACAACTGACCATCCGCAGACGAATGCCAAGCTAAACTGGCTAACAAAGAAATAAAATGCATACTTGAGAAGGTAGTTTACCCAAACCAATGAGATTGGTCCAAAAGAATTGACGATGCTTTATGAGCCTATTGGACAACATACAAGACACCTTTAGGGATGTCACCCTATAGGTTGGTTTTTGGGAAAGCCTGTCATTTGCCCTTGGAGTTAGAGCACAAAGCTTACTGGGCTCTCAAACAACTCAACTTGGATCTTAAGCTTGATAAAGAGTAATGGATGCTTCAATTCAATGAGTTAGAAGGGTTCCAAATGTTCTCATACGAGAATGCCAAATTATTTAAGGAAAGATTTAAAAGATGGCAGGACAAGCACATTCGAGTTTAAGAATTTGAAGCAGGTCAGCAAGTCTTGTTATTCAATTCTAGATTAAGATTCTTTCCAGGTAAGTTAAAATCACATTGGTTCAGTCCATTTACGATTCACCAAGTTTATCTATACGGAGTTGTCGAACTTCAAAGTAAGGGAGTTAATTTTCGAGTCAATGCTTAGCACTTAAAACATTACTTGGGGGATAAAATTGAGCGAGATCAAATCTCATTCATTTTATCATATATTTATTTTTTCTTGTTTTTCTTTTTAAATAAATGTTTTAGAGTATATTTTTGGGATTAGTATGTTTAAATAAATTCTGTCTAGGAGATTGGAACTTAAGCAAACCGTTTTTGACCCCTCCAATCTTTAGTTGCAACTTGGATCAAAATCTTTTGAGAAATTTTTCCCTAAATAGCAAAATAAAAAAGGGTCAATTTTGATCCAAGTTTTAATTGCAACTCAATTTTCAAATTTTCTGTATGTCTAAGTACTTAATTGAATTATTTTCAAAATTTGGTTGCTCTTTTTGTAAATATTAAAAATTAGATGTCTCTTTTTGTAAATATTTTTAAAGGCATATAGAATAAATGTTTTTAATTTAATTTAATAAATAAGATGATAATAACTATTATATAATTATATTTATTATAATATATATTAATTATTATCAACTTTGCATAGAATTAGGATTAGTTTAAATTTGATCATATTTTATTTAATAGTTTTTATTTCGATAAATTAATAGCAAATAATATTTTAATATGCATTATATTAATTAGTAATTGTTATTAACTTTGTGTAGAATTAGAACTTAGAATATTTTAACTATTAAATTGTTCTAAGAATTCTAATTAAACTCTTACCCTCTTCCCTATAAATTCCACCAACCTTCTCCATCATTCATCACTCATCAAACTAACCTCCATTCACCCATTCCACCATCGATCCTAGCATCCAAGAACAACCAAGTGCCACAGCTCCTAACCACTAGCAATAGCACCGCCTAGCAGCCCTATTCGATCAGCAACTCACCCCGCACACACTTGGTGCACCTGGCCAGTAGCTCACCCCCGCCAGCACTTGCCTCCATCGTGCACTGCTGCTGCCTTGCATATACTGCTCCACATGCATTGTGTCGCTCCTAGCTCCAGCTAGCGCATGCCAACACACCAGCCCTACTGCTCATTTAATGTTGCTGCCTGCTACTTACATATCTGCTCGCACGCTTAGCAGCTTCCCAACATCCGCGCAGCGCACTAGCCTTGCTGCTCGCACCAACGATCTAAATTTCAATTTTATTTAATTATTCAATTTATCGAATTGTTAATATTCTATACTAATTAAAATTTTTGAGAAAATATTTGTTTCTATCTTCTGTTCAGGTTAATCATGCCTCGTAAGAGAACTCGTGCCTCTATTCAAATTGATGAATCCCAAAACAAATTTTGCTGTGAAGAACCCAAAGCAAGATACGAAAGTGTTTTCAAGAATCAACAAATGCACCTAGAAAAAGGCTTTACACTGAAAGAAACTAACTATATCAATTTCATGGCGCATTTGACAAATTGCTAAAGTTCTCAATTAAGGATTGTTTTGTAAGAAAAGACCGAGTGCAGATGAGGAATTAGTTCGTGAATTTTATGCAAATTTGATCTCAAATGAATTAACGAAAGTTTCTGTTTGAGGAATCAAGGTACCAATAACCTCAATATTCTTCCTTGATAAGAAATATTGAGCCTGAAAATTTGTAGGAAATTCTTGAGGAACTTAGAGTTCCATGTTCTAAGTGGACTGTATTAAAGCAAGGAATTCGCACTTTTCGCAAAGAATATTTGACACCACTAGCGAAGGTATGGTTCTATTTCATTCGATTCAGCCTTATGCTTATTTCACTTGGGACTATAATTTCATTAGAGCGAATGTTCTTATTATACTAAATTTTAACTAGAAAGACCATTGGTGTGGGAAAAATCATTCTAAGAGAAGTGCAAAATTGCACCGCTAGTGGCCCAGCTTACTTTCCCTTTACGATAATAATTTTGTGCTTGAAAGCTAAAATTCTTGCAAATGTAAAAGAACAACAAGAAGAAGATCCCACAGAGATCGAACCAATATAGTCAACTGAAATCCCTGATAAGGCAAAACCAATGGAACCAGCAATTGAACCTGACATGACAACCTTAATGTTCAGAATTCAATCGCCTTGCCCAGATCTTTGAGATGAGCTGGCAAAATTGATAGACATAATGAAACATATGTAGTGGCAGCAACAAGCTTACTAAAGATTGAAAAAATATGGAATGACTCAATGAGAAGAGTCGTACAAAAATATAGAATGACCCATTTATTTTTGTGCCTAAGTTTCCAGATTTCATATTTGAACCATGGAGTCCACTATCGAAGAGGAGTGAAGCGATTCATGCAAAAAAAAGAAAAGTTGATAGAGCAAAAGATGAGTAAAATTTTGAGGGATCTGCAAATAAATAAAAAAGGAGGGATCTTAACTTTATTTTATTTTCTTTATTAGGTTATTTCATGTCTTAGGATTAGGTTCTATTAGAATTTTTTTATCGCATAATAAAACAAGAGGTGCAAATCATAAATAAAAATGGACAAGTTGCAAAGTACAAAGTGTGGCAATAGATATATACATGTCTATGATTGGATCTAAAGAGAGCTTGGTACTTAAGCAGTCAAATTGGCTCACCCCCTCTTTTTTAGAATCCTACCTGGTGTATAGTATCTATTCACTTTCAACAATGATGACATTGTTCATCTTAAGTAGGGTGACCGAAAAATTGAAATTATTTACTCTCGGAATAAATTTTTATTTTAATTATGATTAGGATATATTTTGTTCAAAAATTTGAAATTTTGTTAAGTATGCTAAACTTCAGTATGAATAAAATTCTATTATTTCAATAATTACTATGTTGGCTAAATTATGACATAAATGTACTCTTAATAAAGCATGCAAATCATACCATAAAATTTTTAGTTCCTTAAGAAAGTTAGGCATGCATGAAAGTTTAAGTTTCTAGAATTGAGATAGTAGTTTCTTGAGGTAAAATCTTAGGAAGCACGGAATGTTGAAAATGATTTAGGCAGCTTTTATTTGGACGTTTGAACCTTTCAAGCGAACCTTGATGAAATTTTATCCCTTGAAACCCAACTTTGAGACTATATGGCCTAATTTTATTTGAACCCTTGCAAAATTTAGCCATCACTTTTCTCTTAATTATATTTAAATTGACCCAAACACTAGACTCAGTACAATTCAGTATATTCTTTGAAATAAGTTTAGTGGAGTTGAAAAGAAGTATCAAATGATGTAGTGCATACAGTAAAATGCTCGTGAAGACAAAAAGGAGAAAAAAAAAGGAAAAAAAGGAAAAAATGAAGAAAGAAGAGCATATGTGCTTGAAAGAAAATAGATGTACAAAAGAGCATTTGAAAGCAAAATAATTTGGTGTACTGAAGGTAATTATTCCGAAGGTCCAATTCAAGCTGAGTCTAGGGTTTTTAGCCTACATTTATTTATCTTGTACCTACCCTTATCCTAGCCACTTTACAAGCTATTTAAAAGATCTATTGATTCAAGTTTCTATACTACCTATATTAGTGGAGAGAAATTGCTATGTTTAACAAATGAAGGCATAAATTAAACTTAATGATTGCAGCTTAATCTTAAATAAGAAAATAAAATCAAATTGGTAGGAATTTAACATGTCTTTATTGAGTAAGCATTTAGACTGTTTTTGCTATCATAATAATAATTGAGATTAAATTGAATGATATGTATACTTAAGTAGCATAAATATAAAAAATCTTGTTCTTGAGCATAAGTATACTAAATTCATAATTTTTGGAAGAATGTTGTTCTGAAGGAATTATTCAAAGGTGTTTTTGAGAAATTCTTTTCAATTTATGCATTACTCGGGACGAGCAATGAATTAAGTTTGGGGGTGTGGAAATACAAAAATATGCACACTCTTTCATACCCTTTTTAACTCAAGTTCATGCAGTGTTGTAGTAATTCTTGTCAAAAAATATATAATAATTATAAAATAATTAAATTGTACTTAAATGATTAACATGTTGAATTTTAATTAATTTTAAATAAATTTTATTAATTTTGATTTATTTTCGATAGAGTCCTTCAACCTCCATTTGGAGCATAATTCAAGTGTTCGTGGAAGTCTCAGTTCAACAAAAACAAGTGGAGGCGGAGGAGCGGGGCAAGCTAGTCAAACCTCGAAGAAACATCGGATTTAATTCTTATTCCTTATCCTTTTTATTTTATTGTTGTTGTTATGAGCATGTCTATGAATAATTGTGATGTTGATAAGTTTAATTTAATTAATATGGCTTAAATTTAATTCGTGTTAAGTTGATTGCATTTTGTCCACTTAATTTATTAAAATTGAGATTGTGATGTTATATAAGATGTTTGATTAAGTAAAACCATGACTAAGTTATTCTTGCATTACAATTGTAAGGTACCTCATGAATTAATTATTTAAGTGGATTGAAATTGTAATTAATTGACACAATACTTAATAAATGCATGTTTAATCATCTAAGGTAGCTGAGGGTTTGAATTAGCAAAGGTATCTAACTATACATTAGCCTTGCATAACTTACAAGATTATTGTGATTAAATTGTTTCAAGGTAGGAATATATTGTTACCTCACGTAATCTTTTATGTGCTTATAAGATTGAATTAATTGTTTGAAATGGCATAAAGATATATACAAGAGATTATTTTTAATTTCATAAGTATGTATGCGCATTTGCTTATTAATATTTTTTTAATCGGTTGAATTGACGTAGAGATATATTCAAGAGATAAATGGATTTTGGTAGGTGAGTATGTTCTTAAGTTAGCAAATTACCAAGTTGCCGCGAATTTATTCGTAACAACATGAACATGGGTTTAGTAATTCTAAGTTAAGAAATGTAATTAATCTAACACAATTATGTCATCTTGATTAAAATCATCTTTTGAAATCGTGCATTGGAACTTTTATTTTCTCTTTATTTATTTTACTTAATTAAAAATCTTAGTTTTTAATCACCTCCTCAAATCAAATTATTTTTCTTCACCAAAGTGTTTTTAATTGCATTCATAAATAATTCTTTTCACAGGCCATGTGGGTACAATAACTCAACAATTACTTGTCACTTTATTACTTGCTGCGATTGTGTACACCTGCACAATTCCGTCATTCTAATAGTTACGGTGGTTCGCGGAGCCGAGGCTCCTCTTTCTCGCTATCAATTATTCTACCAAGATAAGGTCTAAGTCAAGTATTGTTTACCTTATATGTATCGAATTCAGAATGAGTTACCTCGACAGTACCATAGGGGAAGACGTTTAGTACCATAAATGAGCTTGATTCGTTTGCATCAATCTCCAAAGGGGAAAATTCTAGATCCGTTTTGTCTAGCAGTACCTTGTCCCCAACCTTAAATTGGTTTGCTCCATCCACTTGCTTATCATGGCATCGCTTTGGCTCTTCATCGTGCTTTTTTTTGTTTCTCCTTGACATGTGTTCGCCATTTATCTAGTTCATCGAGGTGTAGCATTCGCTCTTCATATATCGGTCGGTTTCTGTCACCTTGATTGTAACATGGATCCATCATGTTTTCTCGAGGGATTTCCTGCAAAGAAGGTTAAGCCACATGGTTACTCATATTAACAGAACTTTTAATATCATCTCGATCATTGAAGACTTTCACAAAATCACGTGCTTGGAGAATAATTTTCTCATCACCTACACGGAGTACAAGTTCACCCGTACTGTAACAGCCTGATTCAAACCCTAATCGAAATGGTGGTTTCAGTACCACGCATCTGACTCAAAAAAATATTTTAAAAATATTTTGTGTTTATTATGTGTGAATTTATATTTGTGAAATTTTTGTGTTTTAATTTTGTCGTTTGGGTGTCCGATTAAATAAAAGGACGTAATCGCTTAAAATAAAAACTTGGTGGTTAAATGTGAAAGTGCTTAATTGTTAATTGTGTTTATTAGTGGAGGCATTTATAATGCAATTATACCATTGGTTCATAGGTGGACGGTAGTGGGCATGTTATATGATGTTTATTAATTTAATTTAAAAGGGTAAAAATGTAAAATGGTTAATAATTTATGTATAATAAAACATAAAGCTGATTATATGGTTTTGTTTTATCATGTTCTGGCCGAAATAGCTAAATAAGAAAGAAAAGAGAAGAGTTTTAGGGTTCGGCCATTTCCAAGCTCGATTCAAGGTTCGTTCTTAGTTGGTTTTTTATAATTTTTATGTTTTTGAGATCATTGCTTCGAATACTAGTAAACCCATGCTTGAATTTTTGATTTTGGTGAATATTTTGAGTTACGTCATTGTTGAGAGCTTCTGATTTTTGTTGTTTGATGATGAAATATGAAAGATATGTTTTAGATTAACATATTTTGTATAGGAGTTTTTGATGATTTTGAGTAATTAGGATTAAATTGCAAAAATAATAATTTGAGGGACTAAAATGTGAAATAAATGAAATATATGGACTTGTATGGACACTAGGAACATTCGGCCTAATATGGGTGTATTCAAATTTTACATAATTTTTGTTTTGTGCAATAGGGACTACATTGTAAAAAGTGTAAATGTCAGGGGTGAAATGGTAATTTTCCCATTTATGTGTTTTTGGACTAAAATGAATGAAAATATGTTTGAATGGGCTTAATTTGAATATGTTTACATCAAGAACCAAAGAAATCAGATTTGGATCGTGGAAAAATGAAAGTTGCCGACTAGCTGTCCCATTCTGTTTTAAATCGTCCGAGGTAAGTTTATAAGAAAATAGGCGTACTTAATTTTAATTAAATGCTAAATATATATGCTGAAATAAAATATATGAATATATATATGTTTTGGCCGAATGTGAATAAGATTGGTTGTATATTTCTGAATTTGTTTCGACCGAGTTACAACATCCAAAAATCCCGTATGAACCTTAGGAATAGTTAGGATACATATGTCGTGACATAGAATTCTGATATATGTGTGCGAGTAAGACCATGGCATTGATATGTGTTTCTGATATATGTGTATAAGTAAGACCCTGTCTAGGACAGAGGAATTGATTTATGATTACATGTAAGACCACGTCTGGGACGTTGGCATTGTACGATATATGTCTGATTATCCGAGTGTCTTATCTAATTTCGAATGGTTCATCGGGCATCAATATGTGGTAAAAAAAATATTTAAAACTAACTAAAAGGCCAGGTATGTACTAGCTTGATACCTACTTGAAATAAGGTAAGTGACTTGATATTGCGTGATATAAAGTAATAAAATTTATAAAGAACTTGATCAAACCCAAACTAATTAATATCACGATGTTTAAGGCAAGCGCACCTGTCGACAGTAGTATAGTCTAGTGATAAGATCGAGTATCGTACCCAAGGGAACCGAAAGTACTATTACTCACTTCCTATCTAATTCCAAATGGTTCATCGGGCATCGATATGTGGTGAAAAATATCTAAAACTAACTAAAAGACCAGGTATGTACTAGCTTAATACCTACTTGAAGTAAGGTAAGTGACTATCTTGATATTTGATACAAAACATGTGTGATATAAATGAAGAACATATATGTATGTGGCAAGTGCATGTGGCCTTGTGAATAAGAAATATGATTCTTGTTAAAATGAATCTTAAATATGTGTATATATGATCCTGTATATTCGGCCACATAGTTAGTATATGTATATGAATTTATATCTTGATTCATGAGCTTATGTATATGTATGCATATGTATTAGGTTTTATAAGGACATCTTGGCTTTTGAAAGTCGAACATTAATTTATTAACTTAACCATGTAAGTAATCGGCCAAGGTAATAATTACGTGTAAAGATTTATACATATTACTTGTGAAATTTGTAAGTTTGAGATTAATTGCGATAATGATAATATAGTTCGATTAGTTTAAAGGAGTTGATATATAATTGGGTATTTTATTTGCTTATGACTTAGTACGCTATAAAAGCTTACTCTGTGTATATGTGTGTTTCTGTTTTATAGATTTTGGATTCAAGTTACGAGCTCAGGGATCGTCAGCAAAGTTTATCACACTATCCACTGTTTCGGTACTTAATAGTTAAACTCGAATTATGGCATGTATAGCCTGGAACATATTTTTGAAATGCTGAATTTTGGCTATGTATTTAAAGCCATATGAAAATGGCTTTCTAATTATGCTTAGGCTTGGTCTTATGTGTGCTTAGTTATAATATTTAATGTGTTTGATTTTGGTAATTCAGTTGTGGAAATGTTGGATGTGTATGTGGTTTTTAGTAATATGATTCAGCTATAAATAATAATAGGTATAATATGTATTTGGTATAGTAGTTAGTTCATGATAGAATTATAAAATATGATATAATTAGAGTGATGGATGATTGTATGATAGCTTGTTAGGTTCGGTTGTTATATGATACGTAATGAATGTGTCCCATCATTGTTTTGGTTTGTATCAAATGTTAAGTATGGCATTTATTTTTAAGGTAAGATGCGCACCATGTATATATCGGCTAAGTTATAATGTACCAAATATCTATGTGTGATTGCATATTAAATTATGTAATATGTTTCAATTGGTTTTATTATAAACTTATGCAGATGTTGTTACTCGTGTTTAAATGTCAGATTGAAAATATAGTGAATTTCGTATGTTTTGGTATTGAGTTGTCATGGTGTTCGAAAATGGTTTAAGTTAAAATGGTGAAATATGCTTGAGTTGGCGAAACATGTTGCAATTGTTATATACTAGTTGTTTAATAAACCATAAATATGACTTGCCATAAAGCCTAATTCAAATATGCTTAGTTACCTTTGTTTAAATTTACATATTTTCGAATGGATGCATATAAATATTATATTAATGTATGAGATATGAAATTTGCATTTACTAACATGGTAATGTTGCATGAATGAATGACAAGTATAATATGGAAGTTAGTTACATATGTGGTACAATCTATAAGTGAGTAAGATTTTTTTTATAAAAATAAAAATTAGGTTAATATTCCATTAACGAAGTTGTTGATTTGTTATATGTTCTATTTATAAATATATAATCTATTTTGATTTATACTAAAACATGTTTTAAATATATTATCATTTGAACAATATAAATTTTACGATTTAATATTTGATACTGTATGAGCATTGAAGTGTTTAAAACATTTTGAATTGTAAAATATAATGCATATTAGTATAGACTGTGATATGATTGGTAATGCCTTGTAACCCTAATCCGGTGACAGATACGGGTTAGAGGTGTTACATTTGATTGGTATCAGAGATATGGTTTAGTCAATTCTAGGATTAACGTAGCGCGTGTGAGTCTAGCTATACATGCCATATTATATACTACGATAGTGTGATGACTTCTGACATTTGAAACTGTGATTTCATAGTAAATGGATCCTGACCGAGCTATAGCTGATGATGTCGAGAGTGTAGCACCTGCTCTCGTGCAAGGGACAGCACTGGTTAATTCTCGACTGACTTCGAGTAATCAAGAGAGTGAGGCTAAAAAAGCCTTTTACCAAATGATGAATAACTGGTTTATTCAATATATCCGGACTAACCCGGCTGCACAACAACCTCCACCCCCGACTAATCTATCTTCGATGCCTGCTATACCTCAAGTAAGTGATCCATTGAGATTGTATAAGCCACCTGTTGATAAAATCAGAAAGCACGGGGCTGAAGAGTTTAAAGCTATTGATGATGATGATGCTGAGCAGGCTGAGCTCTAGCTTGATAATACTATTTGTGTGTTTGGTGAGTTGTCCTCTACTCCAGATGAATGTTTAAAATGTGAGTTGTCCTCTACTCCAGATGAATGTTTAAAATGTGCCATATCTTTGCTTCGAGACGCAACATATCACTAGTGGAATACTTTTGTATCAGTGGTTCTGAAAGAACAGGTGACCTGGGAATTCTTTCAAACTGAATTCCGTAAGAAATATATCCGCCAGAGATTTATTGATTAGAAGCGCAAAGAATTTCTGGAGGTAAAATAGGGTCACATGATTGTGACAGAGTATGAGCAGAAATTTATGAGACTGAGTCGGTATGCCCAAGAGTGTGTTTCTACCGAAGCTATAACGTGTAAAAGGTTTGAAGATGGGTTGAGCGAAGACATTAAATTGTTAGTTGGCATACTTGAGATAAAAGAGTTCGTGGTACTTGTTGAACGAGCTTGCAAAGTTGAAGAGCTTGGGAAAGAGAAGAGGAAGGCTGACTTTGAGGCTAGAGATGCACGTAAGAGATCATTTGGTAAATCATTTTAGTCAGCATCAAAGAAGTTTTGAGATGATTTGAGCCGTTCTAAAGCTACTTCGGTTTATTCTCGACGAGATTAGAATAGACCACTTGTTAACTCGAGAGCTACCTTAGTAGTTAGTGTGGATAATGTCAAATCAAATCAACCCAAGTGTAAAGATTGTGGTAAACAGCATCCCGATAGTTGAAGATTGCATGATCAGGCCTGTTTTAAATGTGGATCGATGGATCATTACATTCATGAATGCCCAGAGCTAGCTGAAGAAAATCCAGTGCAGAATACGAGATCGGGTAATACGGTAGCTCGGGGTAGACCAACTAGAAATACGGTTAATACAAGTGGCAGCCAGAGAGGGACTAAAGATACAGCAGTTAGATTTGAGGCTCGTGTACCTACCAGAGCCTATGCTATTCATGCACGAGAGGAGGCTTCATCCCCAGATGTCATTACTGGTACATTCACTCTTTATAATACTAATGTAATTGCATTGATTGATCCTGGTTTGACTCATTCTTATATATGTGAGACCTTAGTATTCAGTAAGACCTTACCTGTTGAGTCTACTGAGTTTGTGATTAGAGTGTCAAACCCATTAGGCCTGTGTGTTATGATGGATAAAGTGTGTAAGAATTGTCCCTTGATGATTCGAGATTCGTGTTTTCTGACTGATTTGATGTTGTTTCCATTTGATGAGTTCGACATAATTCTAGGTATGAACTAGTTGACTTTGCATGATGCTATTGTAAACTGCAAAAGAAAGACTATTGACTTACATTGCTAGAATGATGAGATTATTCAGATTGAATCTAATGATCTAAAAGGTTTCCAGCAGTGATTTCTTCGATGGTAGCTCAGAAATATGTGAGGAAAGGTTGCGAAACTTATTTTTCCTAAGTGCCTGATAGTAAAGTGGCTGAAAGAAACATTGAATCAGTACCTATTGTGCGCGAGTATTTGGATGTGTTTCCTGAAGAATTGCTGGGTTTACCACCTATTCGAGAGGTAAGAGTTTGGTATTGAGTTAGTACCAGGGACGACTCCGATTTCGATAGCTCCGTACTGAATGACACCTTTTGAATTAAAAGAGTTGAAAGCATAGTTGTAAGAGTTAACAGATAGAGGTTTTACGTGACCAAGTTTTTCTCTTTCAGGTGCACCAGTGTTGTTTGTGAAAAAGAAAGACGGAACTATGAGAATGTGCATCGACTATAGATAGCTCAATAAGGTGACCATAAAGAATAAGTATCCGTTGCCATGAATTGATGATTTGTTTGATCAACTGAAGGGAGCCACAATGTTTTCGAAGATAGAATTGAGATCAAGCTACTATCAGTTGTGAGTTAAAGACTCCGATGTGCCAAAGACTGCTTTCCGAACAAGGTACAGACACTACGAGTTTTTGGTTATGCCTTTCGGACTTACTAATGCACCTGCTGTTTTTATGGATTTGATGAATCAGATCTTCAGACAGTATCTAGATCGGTTTTTAGTTATGTTCATAAATGACATTTTGATCTACTCTCTTGATGAAACCGAACATGCCGAACATTTGAGACTTGTGTTACAGACTTTGCGAGATAGGTAGTTGTATACAAAGTTTAGTAAATGTGAGTTCTGGTTGATGAAGTCAGTTTTCTGGGCCATGTTGTATCAGTATTGGGTATTTGGGTTGATCCGAGCAAAATTTTAGCTATACTTGATTGGAAATCTTCGAGAAATGTTTCTGAAGCCCGAAGTTTTCTAGGACTTGCTGGTTATTATAGACGGTTTGTGAAAGGTTTCTCTATGATTGCAGCCCCGATGTCAAAGCTATTGTAGATAGATGTTAAGTTCGAGTGGTCAGAAAAGTGCCAGAAAAGTTTTTATTAGTTGAAAGCCCTTTTGACCGAAGCTCCAGTGCTAATTCAGCTAGAATCAGATAAAGAATTTGTTATTTACAGTGATGCATCTTTAAATGGTTTGGGCTGTGTTTTGATGCAGGACGGCAAAGTTATAGCTTATGCCTCGAGACAGTTAAAGCCATATGAAAAGAACTATCCGACACACGACCTAGAATTGGTAGCTACCGTGTTTGCATTGAAGATATGGCGTCACTATCTGTTCGGTGAGAAATGTCATGTTTATTCTGATCACAAAAGCTTGAAATACTTGATGATTCAAAAAGATCTAAATTTAAGACAACGCTGATGGTTAGAATTGCTAAAAGACTATGAGCCTGTGATTGACTATCACCCGGGGAAGGCTAATGTTGTTGCTAATGCTCTAAGCCAAAAATCACTGTTTGCTTTGCATGCAATGAATACACATATGGCTATGTCTGATGATGGTTCAATAATAGCTGAATTGAAAGCAAGACCGTGATTTTTTTCAACAAATTTATGATGCCCAGAAGGTTGATGATGATTTGTTAGCAAAACGAGCTCAATATGATTCAAATGCTGATTTAGAGTTTCGAGTTGATGCTGATGGTTGTTTGAGATTCAGAAACTGAATATGTGTACCGGGAAATTTAGAACTAATTCAGATGATTTTGAAAGAAGCTCACAGTAGTCAGTTATCTGTTCACCCAGTTAGTACAAAGATGTATAATGATCTGAAACAACTTTACTGGTGGCATGGTATGAAACCAGACATTTCTGACTTTGTTTCGAAATGCTTAATTTGTCAACAAGTAAAAGCCAAGCATCAGGTACCTTCTGGTCTGCTTCAACTGATCATGATACCTGAGTGGAAATAGGACAGAGTTACTATGGATTTTGTATCTAGTTTAATGTTGACACTGAGCAAGAAAGATGCAATCTGGGTTTGTAACACCCATAACCAGTATCCGTCGCCGGAATGGGTTACAAGGTATTACTGAACCAAATATGATATTTCCACCATTACATAATCACATTAATCACATATGAATATTTACAGTTTAATATTAATCACAAGATCTTGAATTACATAGCATATACTAATCACATTACAAATTTTAATTAATATCATAATCATAGTAAGTATTACGTTTCATAAATCTTTAAGCTAGTACTTCTAAATGACATCAATCATTTATTTTCATAAAAAATGCACATGCACTAGTTATCCCATAATCAAATTCGGCAATAAGCAAGTATCCCAATGACCAAAACATCATTACCTAGACTTATAATGTCTTTTATTTTACCAAAGCCCAATTTACTATTCCTTTAGTCATTTACAAGCCTAATCAAATGTAACCAAGCTATATTTTAACCTATGCATTTGGTAACATATTTTAAATATATATATAAACTCAATCCAATAAAAAATGGCATAATATGTTATTACATATGATTCCCTAATATATTAGTCATAAGCATTACTAATAAGTTTATTATTAGTTAAAACAAATCTCAAAGAACATCAAATGGACAATTTCTTGAAGTGCAAACATCTATGCACATACACCAATTTTTCATGTAAATAATCATGGCTTCATGTTACTTAAAATACTATTCATTTGGTCATTTATATAAACTTTGACCGAATGCATAAATGTTCAATATGGTTTGTTCTTATAGTAAACATGACATGATTTATAATAACCAAAATACATCTCAAGTATAAAACAATAATTAAACAAAGTCCATGTGTATAAAACATGGTTTGGCCGAATCTCAATCAACATTTTCACTATCTAAATAATCATTTATACGAATGTTCACATTAACCCAAACAAATCATTATAACATCACCTTTATATTATACCTAACTCAATGCACATCAAGACCAAATTACAAGGATCATTTCAAATATATCTGCATCTAATCTTGATAACCCTCATTGAAATCAAGCTGTCATACACTTTTGTCTAGCCACACCATGCATATTAACCACATAATTAAAAATCAGAGCCGTATAAACATATCATATATATATACATCAACCACACTATTTAGTCACTTAATGAAACATCACTTAGCAAAATGAACAAGCCATTTTCGCATGGCTTATATATATACATACCAAAATCAAACATGTCCACAAGCTAGTTTAGCCTATACATACCATAAGTTTCAAGTTTAGTTTCTAAAAGTACCGATAGTCAAACGATAGTGTGGATGACTTCACCGACGATCCCCGAGCACGTAACGACCTCCAAAATCTATAAAACAATTATAGAAATATACACAAAGTAAGCTAACTTAGGTTAGTAAGCCTTAAGAAAATTAAACATTTAATGCATAATAATATCTTATTTACTTAATAATTTCAATTAACTAAGTCCACTTATGCATTTTTATTCACATATAACCTCAAGCTTTCAATCCCATACATATAAAACATATACTTTCACTAAGAAACTTCACCTTGGCTGAATATACATATTTACATGATCGTTATATCATCAATTTCATAGCCAACTGGTCTTATACAATTGAATTCACATGTACAATTATAGACATCATTTCATCACTCAAACTTTATCATTTTATCCATGAACATGCATAAGGCCGAATATATATATATTCCTCACATTAGCATATATACTACAACAACTTCACATATTTCTTCTCATCACACATCAAGAAATCAATTCATCTCATTTTCAACTAGATAACTAACTATCACGTACCTGATCATTTTAACTCGTTTAAAGAATTGAATTACCATATCAGCACAACGTCTCATAAGCATAAACTTTTAATAATTCACCGACAATAAGCCTGCTAGGTATAAACCTGAATACACACTGGCACAATGCCTGCTAGGCTCAAAGCCTGATTTTTATACACTGGCAATAAGCCTGCTAGGCATAAAGCCCGATTTAATCTACCAGCACAAGGCTTGCTAGGCTTGAAGCCCGAATATCACTAATACAAAATCATCTCATATTCAACTTATATATAAGAAGTTCATTTGCTACATATTTTCATTCAAAATTTTCGATATCATAACTTAGTCTAATTAGACTCAAATATGCTATTTCCAACAATACCACATTTGGCTATCACCAACATTATCCATATATTCCAAATTAGCATATCAAACTAAAGTTCATTCAAAATTTAGATGTTTAATTGCTTATAGACTTACCTTGGATATCGACGATCGGTATTAATCGATTATTCAACTATTTTGGTCTTCCCCTGGTCCAAATTCGATTTTCTCTTTTCTTGATCTAAATTAATATAAATTAAACTTATTTAATCAAATATTCAATCAAATTCATTCAAAAACACATAAATAGACAAATTACACTTTTGCTCCAAACATTTTATACTTTTAGCAATTTAATCCAAAATTCATAAAACACAAAACAAACATAATTTTCCCATGCTATGCCTTGGCCGAATACTCCCCATACACATATAAGTCCCCACATTTCATTTATATCACGATTTAGTCCCTTAATTAAACACTTTGCAAATTTAACCCTATTTACTCAAATTCATCAAAAATTCTTATACAAAACCTGTTAATTCATCACAAAGCTTTATTTAACATCATCAAACACAAAATGCACCAAGCTATCAATAATGGCGAAACTCAAAATATACATCAATATAAAAAATTCGAGCATGGGTTGGGTAGTATTCAAAGCAACGATCTCAAAAACGTAAAAATTATTAAAAATCGAAGTAAAAACATACCTTGATTTAGATTAGAAGATAGCCGAATGCCTAACTCTTTTTTTTTTCTATTTTATGGTTTCGGTTCTTAAAGATGATAATAACTATGTTTTATTTATTTTATGTTTTATAATATGTTAACCATTAACCATACTTATTTAACCTTAGTAATAATAATATATAAGCTTATAATATAAGTCCACTATCGTCCATATGATTAGAAATGGTTTAATTTCAACTTAAGTGCTTCATATTATAAAGACAAGTTCAATTTAGTATTCACACATTTAACTATTAACTTTTTATTTTATGCGATTAAGCCCTTTTAATTAATCGAGCACTCAAACATCAAAATTAAAACACAAAAATTTTACGAATAATTTTTAAATATTTTTCTAACTGGGATTCATGGTCCCTAAATCACCGTTCCGAATAGGGTCAAAATCAAACTGTCACAACTCTCCCCCTTAGGGATTTTCGTCCCCGAAAATCTTACTGGTGAATATGTTGGGATAATGTTCTTTCATTGAATCCTTTAATTCCCAAGTTGCTTCCTCGACCCCGTGTTTATGCCATAGCATTTTCAGTAATGAAATTTTCTTATTTCGCAATTCTTTAACTATGAGAGCTAGAATACGAATAAGTTCTTCCTCATAACTCAAATCGGACTGAATCTCAATTTCTGATAGACTAATCACATGTGAAGAGTCAGATCTGTACCGTCGAAGCATCGAAACATGAAATACGTTATGTATCTTTTCTAACTTAGGTGGTAATAATAGTCTGTACGCAACCGGCCCAATCCGCTTAATAATCTCATATGAGCAAATAAATCTCAGACTCAATTTGCCTTTGTGACCAAATCTGAGTATCTTCTTCCATGGTGAGACTTTCAAAAACACTTTGTCTCCAATCTAAAACTCTATATCTTTACGTCTTAAGTCAGCATATGATTTTTGACGAACTGACGCTGCTTTTAAACTTTCACGGATCATTTCTACTTTCTATTCAGTCTCTTTAATCAAATCAACCCCATGAACTTTGTTTTCGCCGAGCTCAGTCCAGTACAAAGCTGTACGACATTTACGACCATACAAAGCCTCGTAAGGTGCCATTTTGATACTCGATTGAAAGCTATTATTATGCGCAAATTCAATCAGAGGCAAGTATCGATCCCACGTACCTTTAAACTTAAGAATGCAACATCTCAACATATCCTCAAGTATCTGAATGATTTGTTCGGACCGACCATCTGTCTAGGGATGGAAAGCAGTAGTACCCAGTGCATCCTATAGTTTCTTCCAAAATTGCGATGTAAACCTCGGATCTCTATCCGAAATAATCGAAATAGGTACTCCATGTAATCTCACGATATAAGAAACGTATAACTCAGCAAGTTTATCAAGTGAATAATCATTACGAACTGAAATAAACTGAGCTGATTTTGCCAATCTATCGACAATAACCCAGATTGCATCTTTCTTGCTCGACGTCACACGTAAACCAGATACAAAATCCATCATGACCTGGTCCCATTTCCATTTAGGTATCATAATTGGTTGAAGCAATCCAGAAGGTACCTGATGCTCGGCTTTTACTTGTTGACATATTAAACATCTCGAAACAAAGTCAGTAATGTCTCGCTTCATACCATGCCATCAATAGTGCTATTTCAAATCATTATACATTTTCGTGCTACCCGGATGAATAGATAACCAGCTATTATGAGCTTCATTCAATATCATCTATATCAACTCTGAATTTTTCGGGACACAAAATTGGTTTCTAAATCTTAAACAATCCTCCGCATCAACTAAGAACTCTGAATCGGCATTCAAATCACATTGTGCTTATTTTGCAACTAAATCATCATCGGTTTTCTGAGCTTCACAAATTTGCTGAATAAATAATAGTTTTGCTTTTAACTTAGCTATGCTCGCACCATTAACAGACAGAGCCAGATACGTATTCATTGCATGTAAAGAAAATAGTGATTTCTGACTCAGGGCATCTGCGACAACATTATCCTTTCCCGGATGGTAATCAATCACAATATCGTAAACTTTTAACAACTTTAATCACCGTCACTGTCTCAAATTTAGATCTTTTTGAGTCATCAAATATTTCAGGCTTTGTGATTAGAATAAACATGACACTTCTCACCAAACAATTAGTGACGCCATATTTTCAAAGCAAACATTTGCGACAACATTATCCTTTCCCGGATGGTAATTAATCACAATATCATAAACTTTTAACAGCTCTAACCACCGTCATTGTCTCAAATTTAGATCTTTTTGAGTCATCAAATATTTCAAGCTTTTTGATCAGACTAAACATGACACTTCTCACCAAACAAATAGTGACGCCATATTTTCAAAGCAAACACAATAGTAGCCAATTCGAGATCATGCATCGAATAGTTCTTTTCATGCGGCTTTAACTGTCTCAAGGCATAAGCTAGAACTTTGCCTTCCTGCATCAAAACACAGCCCGAACCATTCAAAGATGCATCACTATAAATAAAAAATTCTTTACCCGACTCTGGCTAAACTAGTACTAGAGCTTTGGTCAAAAGGGCTTTCAACTGATCAAAACTTTTCTGACATTTTTCTGACCACTCGAACTTAATGCCTTTCTATAACAGCTTTGTCATCAGCGTCACAATCATTGAAAAACCTTTCATGAATTGTCTATAATAACCAACAAGTCCCAAAAAGCTCCAAACTTCAGAAACATTTTTTGGGGGTTTCCAGTCAAGAATAGCCGAAATCTTACTCGAATCAACCCAAATACCCGCTGCTGATACTACATGCCCCAAAAAACTGACTTTACGTAACCAGAACTCACATTTACTAAATTTTGCGTACAACTGCTTATCTAGCAAAAATCTGCAACACAAGTCTCAAATGCTCGGCGTGCTCGATTTTGTCATGTGAATAGATCAAAATGTCATCTATAAACACAACCACAAACCGATCTAAATATTGTCTAAATATCCGATTCATCAAATCCATAAAAATAAAAGGTGCATTAGTAAGTCCGAACGGCATAACCAGAAACTCATAGGGTCTGTAACTCATTTGAAAAGCAGTTTTAGGCACATGGGAATCTCTAACTCGCAACTAATAATAACCTGATCTCAAATCTATCTTCGAAAACACTAAGCCCCTTTCAACTGGTCAAACAGGTGGTCAATCCATGGCAATGAATATTTATTCTTTATAGTCACGTTATTGAGCTGACCGTAATCAATACACATTCTCATAGTTCCATCTTTCTTTTTCACAAATAGAACTGGTGCGCCCCAAGGAGAAAAACTCGATTATGCAAAACCTCTATCAGTCAACTCTTGCAACTGTGCTTTCATCTCTTTTAATTCAGTAGGTGCCATCTGATACGGAGCTATCGAAATTGGAGTCGTCCCCAGCATTAACTCAATCCAAACTCTGCTTCTTGGGTAGGTGGCAAACCCGGCAATTCTTCAGGAAATACGTCTGGATACTCGCACACAACTGGTACAGATTCAATCTTCTTTTTAGTCACTTTACTATCAAGCACATAAGCAAAATAAGCTTCACAACCTTTTCTCACATACTTTTGAGCTAACATCGAGGATATTACTGCTGGTAAACCGCTCAAGTCATTAGATTCAATCCGAATGATCTCGTTGTTCTAACATCTCAACTCGATGATTTTTCTTTTGCAATTAACAACAGAATCATGCAAAGTCAGCCAATCCATACCAAGAATTATGTTGAACTCGTCAAAAGGTAACAACATCAAATCGGCTGGAAAACATGAATCTCGAATCATCAATGGGCAATTTTTACACACTTTATCAACCAAAACACATCAGCCTCGGGGCTTTGATACTCTAATCAGAAACTTAGTAGACTCAACAGACAGAATCTTATTGGATACAAATGTCTCACACACATATTAATTAGTCAAATCAGGATCAACCAATGCAATAACACTAGTATCATAAAGAGTGAAAGTACCAGTAATAACACCTGAATGCCTAGGTGGTCTACCTCGTACTGACATATTATTCGGTCTCGCACTCTGAGCAATATTTTGCTCGGCTAACATCAGGCAATCTCAGATAAAATGATCCATCGATCCACATTTACAACAACACCGATCATGCAATCTACAATCTCTGGAATGCCATTTACCACAATGCTTGCAGTCAATCCTATTCTATCGAACATTACCAACACTAGCAACTAATATGGCTCGTGAAATCACAGGGGGTCAGTCTCGATCTTGTCTAGAAAGGCCCGTAGTACTCTTAGATCAACCACAATCATCTCGGAACTCCTTTGATGCAGACTGAAAAGTTTTACTCGAAGATCTTTTATGAAAATCTCCAGCTTGAGCATCAGCTTTTCTTTTCTCTTTCTCGAGCTCTTCGTCTTTACAAGCTCGCTCGACAAGTACAACAAATTCTTTGATTTCAAGTATGCCAACCAACAACTTAATATCTTCATTCAACTTGTCTTTGAATCTTTTACACATTATTGCTTCAGTCGAAACACACTCTTGAGCATATCTACTGAGTTTCACAAATTCCCGCTGATATTTAGTAACAGTCATACGACCTGTTTAAGCTCAAGAAATTCTTTACGTTTTTGATCAATGAATATCTGACTAATATATTTCTTGCTAAACTCAATCTGAAAGAACTCCCAGGAGACCCGCTTTTTTGGCACAACCGAAACTAAAGTGTTCCACCAGTGATAGGCAGAATCGCATGACAAAGATATAGCACATTTCAAGCACTCATCAGGTGTACATGATAATTCTTCGAATACACGGATAGTATTATCGAGCCAGAAATCAGCCCGCTCAGCATCATCATCAACTGCGGCCCTAAATTCTTGAGCCCCGTATTTTCTAGTTTTCTCAACAGGGGGTTTTTTTAATCTCATCGGATCAATCATCGGAGGTACCATTGGTATCAAAGACAGATTATTCGGGGGTGGGGGTTGTTGAATAGCCGGATTAGTTCGGATATACTGAGTAAACAAATCATTCATCATTTCGTAGAAGGCTTGTCTAGCCTCCCCCTCATGGCTACTCGAGTTGGTCGAGAACTAATTGGCCCTGTCCCTTGCGCGGGAGCAGGCGCTGTACTCTTAACATCATCAGCTATGGCTCGATTGGGATCCACTTACTATACGAAAACACATTTTCAACTGTTAGGAGCCACCACACTATCATAATATAATTTATGGCATGTATAGTTAAACTTACACACGATACATTAGTCCTAGAATCGACTAAACCGTAGCTCTAATACCAATTAAAATGTAATACCCATAACCCGTATCCGTAGCTGGAATGGGTTACAAAGTATTACTAAACCAAACATGATATTTCCACCATTACATAATCACATTGATCACATTCGAATATTTACAGTTTAATATTAATCACAAGATCTTGAATTACATAGCATATACTAATCACATTACAGATTTTAATTAATATCATAATCATAGTAAGCATCACGTTTCATAAATCATTAAGAAAGATACTAAGTTAGGCTAATACTTCTAAATGACATCAATCATTTATGTTCATAAAAAATGCACATGCACTACTTATCCCATAATCAAATTTGGCACTAAGCAAGTATCCTTATGACCAAACATCATTACCTAGACTTATAATGTCTTTTATTTTACCAAAGCCCAATTCACTGTTCGTTTAGTCATTTACAAGCCTAATCAAATGTAACCAAGCTAAATTTTAACCTATGCATTTAGCAAAATATTTTAAATATATATATATATATATATATATAAACTCAATCAAACAAAAAATGGCATAATATGTTATTACATATGATTCCCTTATATATTAGTCATAAGCATTACTAATAAGTTTATTATTAGTTAAAACAAATCTCAAAGAACATCAAATGGACAATTTCTTAAAGTGGAAACATCTATGCGTATACACCAATTTTTCATGTAAATAATCATGGTTTCATCTTACTTAAAACACTATTCATTTGGTCATTTATGTAGGCTTTGACCGAATGCATAAATGTTCAATATGGTTTGCTCTTATACTAAACATCACATGATTTATAATAACCAAAATACATCTCAAGTATAAAACAATAATTAAACAAAGTCCATGTGTATAAAACATGGTTTGGCCAAATCTCAATCAACATTTCCACTATCTAAATAATCATTTATACGAATGTTCACACTAACCGTAATAAATCATTATAACATCACCTTTATCTTATACCTAATTCAATGCACATCAAGACCAAATTACAAGGATCATTTCAAATATATCTGCATCTAATCTTCTTAACCTTCATTAAAATGAAGCTATCATACAGTTTTATCCAACCACATCATGCATATTAAACACATAATTAAAAATTAGAGGCAAGTATCGATCCCACGTACCTTTAAACTTAAGAATGCAACATCTCAACATATCCTCAAGTATCTGAATGATTCGTTCAGACTGACCATCTGTCTGGGGATGGAAAGTAGTGCTAAAATGCAGCTTAGTACCCAGTGCATCATGCAGTTTCTTCCAAAACTGCAATGTAAACTTCAGATCTCTATCCGAAACAAACAAAATAGGTACTCCATGTAATCTCACGATCTAAGAAACGTATAACTCAGCAAGTTTATCAAGTGAATAATCATTACAGACCAGAATAAAGTAAGCTAATTTTATCAATCTATCGACAATAACCCAGATTGCATCTTTCTTGCTCGACGTCAAAGGTAAACCAGATACAAAATCCATCGTGACCCGGTCCCATTTCCATTCAGGTATCATAATTGGTTGAAGCAATCCAAAAGGTACGTGATGCTCGACTTTTACTTGTTGACATATTAAACATCTCGAAACAAAGTCAGTAATGTCTCGTTTCATACCATATGATCAATAGTGCTATTTCACATCATTATACATTTTCGTGCTACCTGGGTGAACAGATAACCAGCTATTATGAGCCTCATTTAGTATCATCTGTATCAACTCTGAATTTTTCGGGACACAGAATTGGTTTCTAAATCTTAAACAATCCTCAGCATTAACTAAGAACTCTAAGTCGGCATTCAAATCACATTGAGCTCGTTTTGCAACTAAATCATCATCGGTTTTCTGAGCTTCACAAATTTGCTGAATAAATAACGGTTTTGCTTTTAACTTGGCTATTGTCGCACCATCACCAGACAGAGCCATATACGTATTCATTGCATGTAAAGCAAATAGTGGTTTCCGACTCAAGGCATCTGCGACAACATTATCCTTTCCCGCATGGTAATCAATCACAATATCGTAAACTTTTAAAAACTCTAACCACCGTCACTATCTCAAATTCAGATCTTTTTGAGTCATCAAATATTTCAGGCTTTCTAATCAGAATAAACATGACACTTCTCACCAAACAAATAATGGCACCATATTTTCAATGCAAACATCTGCAACAACATTATCCTTTCCCGGATGGTAATCAATCACAATATCATAAACTTTTAACAACTCTAACCACTGTCACTGTCTCAAATTCAGATCTTTTTGAGTCATCAAATATTTCAGGCTTTGTGATAAGAATAAACACGAGAATTCTCACCAAACAAATAGTAACGCCATATTTTCAAAGCAAACACAATAGTAGCCAATTCGAGATCTTGCATCGAATAGTTCCTTTCATGCGGCTTAACTGTCTCGACGCATAAGCTACAACTTTGCCTTCCTACATCAAAACACAACCCAAACCATTCAAAGATGAATCACTATAAATAACAAATTCTTTACCCGACTCTGGCTAAATTAGTACCAGAGCTTTGGTCAAAAGGGCTTTCAACTGATCAAAACTTTTTTGAAATTTTTCTGACCACTCGAACTTAACGTCTTTCTATAACAGCTTTGACATCGGTGTCGCAATCATTGAAAAACCTTTCACGAATCGTCTATAATAACCAGCAAGTCCCAAAAAGCTCCGAACTTCAGAAACATTTTTCGGGGGTTTCCAGTCAAGAATATCCGAAATCTTACTCGAATCAACCCAAATACCCGCTGCTGATACTACATGCCCCAAAAAACTGACTTCACGTAACTAGAACTCACATTTACTAAATTTTGCGTACAACTGCTTATCTAGCAAAAATCTACAACACAAGTCTCAAATGCTCGGCATGCTCGATTTTGTCATGTGAATAGATCAAAATGTCATCTATAAACACAACCACAAATCGATCTAAATATTGTCTAAAGATCCAATTCATCAAATCCATAAAAATAGTAGGTGCATTAGTAAGTCCGAACGGCATAACCAGAAACTCATAGGGTCTGTACCTTATTTGAAAAGCAGTTTTAGGCACATCAAAATCTCCAACTCGCAACAATAATAACCTGATCTCAAATCTATCTTCGGAAACACTGAGCCCTTTTCAACTAGTCAAACAGGTCGTCAATCCGTGGCAGCGGATATTTATTCTTTATAGTCACCTTATTGAGCTCACGATAATTAATACACATTCTCATAGTTCCATATCTCTTTTTCACAAATAGAACTGGCACGCCCTAAGGAGAAAAACTCGGTCGTGCAGAACCTCTATCAGTCAACTCTTGCAACTGTGCTTTCAACTCTTTTAATTCAGTAGGTGCCATCCGATACGGAGCTATCGAAATTGGAGTCGTCCCCAGGATTAACACAATCCGAACTCTACCTCTCGAATAGGTGGCAAACCTGACAATTCTTCAGGAAATACGTCTGAATACTCGCACACAACTAGTATGGATTCAATCTTCTTTTCAGTCACTTTACTATCAAGCACATAAGCAAAATAAGCTTCATAACCTTTTCTCACATACTTCTGAGCTAACATCGAGGATATTACTGCTGGTAAACCACTCAGGTCGTTAGATTCAATCCGAATAATCTCGTTGTTTTGACATCTCAACTCGATGGTTTTTCTTTTACAATTAACAACAGAATCATGCAAAGTCAGCTAATCCATACCAAGAATTATATCGAACTCATCAAAAGGTAACAACATCAAATCGGCTGGAAAACACAAATCTCGAATCATCAATAGGAAATTTTTACACACTTTATCAACCAAAACACATCAGCCTCGGGGCTTTGATACTCGAATCAAAAACTTAGTAGACTCAACAGGCAAAATCTTGCTAGATACTAATGTCTCACACACATATGAATGAGTCGAATCAGGATCAATCAATGCAATAACACTAGTATCATAAAGAGTGAAAGTACCAGTAATAACATCTGAGGAAGAAACCTCCTCACGAGCGCGTATAGCATATGCTCTGGCTCGCACAGGAGCATCAGATCAAACTGCTGTATCTTTCGCCCCTCTCTGACTGCCACTCACATTACTTGAATGCCTAGGTGGTCTGCCTCGTACTGACATATTATTCGATCTCGCACTCTGAGCAATATTTTGCTCGGTTAACATCGAGAAATCTCAGATAAAATGATCCATCGATCCATATTTAAAACAAGACCGATCATGCAATCTACAATCTCCGGAATGCTATTTTCCACAATGCTTGCAGTTAACCTTATTCTATCAAACATTACCAACACTAGCAACTGATGTGGCTCGTAAACTCACAGGGGGTCAGTCTCGATCTCGTCTAGAAAGGCCTGCAGTACTCTTAGATCGACCACAATCATCTCTGAACTTCTTCGATGTAGACTGAAAAGTTTTATTTGAAGATCTTTTATGAAAATCTCTAGCTTGAACATCAGCTTTTCTTTTCTCTTTTCTGAGCTCTTCGTCTTTACAAGCTCGCTCGACAAGTACCACAAATTCTTTGATTTCAAGTATGGCAACCAACAACTTAATATCTTCATCCAACCCATCTTTGAATCTTTTACACATTATTGCTTCAGTTGAAACATACTCTCGAGCATATTTACTGAGTCTCACAAATTCTCGCTGATATTCAATCACAGTCATACGACCCTGTTTAAGCTCAAGAAATTCTTTACGTTTCTGATCAATGAATCTCTGACTAATATATTTCTTACTAAACTCAATCTGAAAGAATTCCCAAGTGACCCGGTCTTTCGTCAGAACCGAAACTAAAGTGTTTCACCAATGATAGGCAGAATCGTATGACAAAGATATAGCACATTTCAAGCACTCATCAGGTGTACATGATAATTCTTCGAATACACGGATAGTATTATCGAGCAAGAATTCAGCTCGCTCAGCATCATCATCAACTGTGGCCCTGAATTCTTGAGCCCTTTATTTTTTAGTTTTCTCAACAGGGGTTTTTTTAATCTCATCGGATCAATCATCGGAGGTACCACAGGTATCAAATATGGATTATTCGGGGGTGGGGGTTGTTGAACAGCTGAATTAGTTCAGATATACTGAGTAAACTAATCATTCATCATTTCATAGAAGGCTTGTCTAGCCTCCCCCTCATGGCTACTTGAGTTGGCCGAGAACCAATTGGCACTACCCCTTACGCGGGAGCAGGCGCTGTACTCTCAACATCATCTGCTATGGCTCGATTGGGATCCATTTACTATACGAAAACACATTTTCAACTGTCAGGAGCCACCACACTATCATAATATAATTTATGGCATGGATAGTTAAACTTACACACGGTACGTTAGTCCTAGAATCGACTAAGCCGTAGCTCTGATACCAATTAAAATGTAACACCCATAACTTGTATCCATAGCCGGAATGGGTTACGAAGTATTACTAAACCAAACATGATATTTCCACCATTACATAATCACATTGATCACATTCGAATATTTACAGTTCAATATTAATCACAAGATCTTGAATTACATAGCATATACTAATCACATTACAGATTTTAATTAATATCATAATCATAGTAAGCATCACGTTTCATAAATCATTAAGAAAGATACTAAGTTAAGCTAATACTTCTAAATGACGTCAATCATTTATTTTCATAAAAAATGCACATGCACTACTTATCCCATAATCAAATTCGGCACTAAGCAAGTATCCCTATGACCAAAACATCATTACCTAGACTTATAATGTCTTTTATTTTACCAAAGCCCAATTCACTATTCCTTTAGTCATTTACAAGCCTAATCAAATGTAACCATGCTAAATTTTAACCTATGCATTTGGCAATATATTTTAAATATATATATAAACTCAATGAAATAAAAAATGGCATAATATGTTATTACTTATGATTCCCTAATATATTAGTCATAAGCATTACTAATAAGTTTATTATTAGTTAAAACAAATCTCAAAGAACATCAAATGGACAATTTCGTAAAGTGGAAACATCTATACGCATACACTAATTTTTCATGTAAACAATCATGGTTTCATCTTACTTAAAACACTATTCATTTGGTCATTTATATAGGCTTTGACCGAATGCATAAATGTTCAATATGGTTTGTTCTTATACTAAACATCACATGATTTATAATAACCAAAATACATCTCAAGTATAAAACAATAATTAAACAAAGTCCATGTGTATAAAATATGGTTTGGCCGAATCTCAATCAACATTTCCACTATATAAATAATCAATTATACGAATGTTCACATTAACCCTAATAAATCATTATAACATCACCTTAATCTTATACCTAATTTAATGCACATCAAGACCAAATTACAAGGATCATTTCAAATATATCCGCATCTAATCTTCATAACTTCATTAAAATGAAGCTATCATACAGTTTTATCCAACCAAATCATGCATATTAAACACATAATTAAAAATCAAAGTTGTATAAACATATCATATATATATACATCAACCACACCATTTATTCACTTTGTAACGCCCTAATTTTAGGATTTTCGGGATTTTTACGATTTTGAGTGAACTTAAAATTTTCTTTATCTGGTTATGCTAAATTATGTTTGGGTGTGTTAGTGGGCCATTAGAAGGCCCAAGCCTAAGTGGAAACCCGGTAGAATTTTAAAATTTTAGACTTAAAAAGAGGGGGCCTTGAGTAAGTGGGCTTTTAAACAAAAGTGGGTAATTTAAGACACAAGGTGACCAGTGGTAGGGTGGCTATGTAACGCCACATAAGAGACAAGGGAGTGACGTGTGGAAGCTGTGCAAGGGCTTGGGATCAAGTACCATGGTAAGCAAGGTGTTATTTTATTTTTAATGCATGTGCAAGGCATGTGATGGACTCCAAGTGAAACTCTGCTGGGAAGAGTTTGAGGTGCTCATGGGATTGAACCAAAGAGGATAATGAGGAGAAAATTTAGGGATTTCAAATGGAAGCAAGAGTTGGCTGGCCAAGGGACTTTGGTTTAGCATTTTTGGTTAGGAGAGCTTAGTGTAGCAATTTTGGCTTTTATTTGGAACAGTTCCCCCTGGGAACTCTGCGAGAATTGGAGAAAAGGGTGTCGTATCTCAGCAATGGGTCTGGAAGAAGAACCTCCAGGCCCCTTTCGTTTTTTGGAAGTGGAGACAACAACTTTCTTCCCTCTCGAAGACGACATTTTACCTAAAATAAAACAAAATGGAAAGGTATAAAAATGGGCATGTATTGTCATAAGGGTTAATGATAATCAAAATTATTCAATCAAAGACTTAATACCTAATTCAATGCAAAAGTTAGTAAAAAAACTGATTTATCTAAGCATGAGTTTTGTACAGAATGTGAGTGTTTAAATAGCATAATGTACTAAAAACTAATTGCCTAAGATAACTAGAGATGGCAGCAAGAGAATGGCTCTAAGTGGCATGGTGAGTATTCTAGATTAATCATGCTGAATGAATGAAATTCCTATCAATAATAATGCAAATAACTAAATAAATGAAATTATTAACAAATAAATAGATAAAAGACATTAGAAACTAAGAGAAAAAGTAAGAAAGGGGAATCGAATGGATGGTTAGGAGTGGAACATGGTCGTGGTGATGCTTGCACGGGTGTGGTGGCATGGTTAAGGCCGGCAGCGGCACTAGAGAGGGCTGGTATGGGTTTTGGGTGGAGGGATTTTTAGGGTTTTAGTGGAGAAGAAGATGAATAGTGGGAGTTTATATAGGTTTCTGGGTCACACAGGTATGGCACACGCCCGTGTGACTCAAGGTTAGCCCGTGTGGTTCAAAATTTGGGGATTTTGGTGAGCTGGATTTATGCCATATGCCCGTGTTCCTAGGGCGTGTTGGGGCACACGGTCATGTCCTTTGATGTTTGCTTCTCCCACGTCCATGTAGCAGGTCACACGCCCGTGTATAAAATGACAGGTTTGACCAGGGTTTTTAGGCACGGGCGTGTTGCACGCTTGTGTTGAGTTAACAGGTTTGGCCGTGGCCATATCATACGGCCGTGGCAAGTTATCGAAGCCCGTGTGTTAGGAAGATCTTACCCTGCTCATACACGGCTATATCATACGGCCGTGTCGTTGCTCATGGTTCTACACGACCTTAGGCAGGGCATGGTTGTGTAGCTCGAAAGACCTACATTCAAAGGGTTAGTTGATGTATTAGAGAGCCTAAATAAAAGAATTTACTATGTTAGTGCTCGGATTGCCTCCCGAGAAGCACTTGTTTATAGTCTAAGCTCGACTTTTCTCAAGCATGTTCGGTCATGGTGGTTTGAAGAGTTGAAACTCTTCTATCCTATTTTCAATTTCATTATCAACATAAGGTTTGAGTCGAGTATGATTTACCTTGAAAGTGCCAAATGATTCATGTGTTATCTCGACTGTACCATAGGGAAAGATTTTCATTACCATGAAGTAAGGTGTGACACTTGTATGTTCTTTTGAATTCAAGATTCGAGGATCATCCTCCCCTAAGTTTACTTTATCCCGTACCTTGATTTGATTCGTTATTACCTGAGGGTCGTCTTGGTGATGCTCTAGGTTGGTATGGCATATTTTGGGATTTTCTTGATAGTTTAGCCACTCATCTAATTCCTCAATCTCAAGCATTCGTTTTTCATGTACGTCTCCCTTGGATGGACTTGTCAGTGGTTAGGTCGCCTTTATGTGGAGTGTATCCTGCACAAAAGGTTGGGTGGTGAGATCAGTCTTTTTACAAGGAGTCGTAACTATATTCTTATAATCAACAGTCTTAATCGAGTTTCGAGCTTGTAAAGTAACTTTGTCATCACCTATATGTAGTGTAAGCTCTCCTGTTCCCACATCAATTATGGTTCTGGCAGTTGCTAGAAAGGGTTGCCCTAGAATTAAGGGTATATTGCTATCCTCATCAATGTCTAAAACAACAAAGTCAATTGGGAATATAAATTTTTCAATTTTGACAAGCACATCTTTAATTATTCCCTTTGGAAATCTAATGGTTTTATCAGCCAATTGGATGCTCATCTTAGTTTGTTTAGGTTTTCCAAGACCTAGTTGTTTAAATAGTTTATAAGGCATTACATTAATACTGGCCCATAAATCAGCTAAAGCATTTTTAATGTGTAAACTACCAAGTAAACAAGGAATTCTAAAACTCCCTGGATCTTTTAGTTTGTTGGGTAGCTTATTCTGTAAAATAGCTGAGCACACTACATTCAGTTCCACATGAGATGTCTCATCTAGCTTTCGTTTATTCGTTAGTAGCTCTTTTAAGAATTTCACGGCGTTTGGCATCTGCGACAGAGCTTCAATAAACGGTAAGTTAATGTGTAATTTCTTTAAAAGTTTAAAGAATTTACTAAATTGTTCATCTGTGCGGTGTTTCCTTAGTGCATTTGGGTATGGGATACGAGGCTTATATTCTTTGACAATTGCTTCTTTCGAACTTACCTCATCTTTACCTTTACTTACCACAGTCTCCTTACATGGCTCTGGGTTGGTTTTGGCTAACCTTCCTCATTTATTGTATCCACGGCATTAAGTTGTTCCTTAGTGTTGGTCTCAGTATTGCTTGGTAACCCACCTTGTGGTCTTTTAGAAATTAGCTTAACGAGCTGGCCTATTTAAGTTTCGAGTCCTTGGATGGATGCTTGTTGGTTCTTCAGTGCCGTTTCAGTGTTATGGAAATGGGTTTCTGACACGGCGATAAATTTTGTGAGCATCTCTTCAAGGTTCGACTTTTTCTCTTGTTTGAATAGTGGTTGTTGAAATCCCGGAGGGGGTGGTTGCCTTTGATTCCCTTGTCCTCCTCACAAAAAATTTGGGTGGTTTCTCCAACCTGCGTTGTAAGTATTACTATAAGGGTTATTTTAAGATCTAAATTTATTACCCATATAGTTGGCTTGCTTGGTTTCCATGCCATGTCTATAGGAAGAGTAATCGGGATTGTACATGTTTCCTTGAATTGAGTCACACTGCATCACTGGGTGTACCTGCATAGAACCAACAAAGTTATCAATCTTTTTATTAAGAAGTTCTACTTTATTAGAAAGCATAGTGACTGCATCAATATTAAAAACTCCGGCAGCTTTCTGTGGCTTTGTTCTCATAACTTGCCACTGATAATTATTTAGTGACATTTCTTCTATAAACTCATAAGCTGTTTCTGGTGTTTGATTGTTTATTGTTCCATCGGCAGCTGCGTCGATCATTTGTCTTGTTGAAGGATTCAAACCATTGCGAAAGGTTGGAGCTTGTAACCATAGTGGTAACCCATGGTGAGGGCACCTTCTCAGTAAGTCCTTGTATCTTTCCCAGGTATCGTAAAGTGTCTCTAAATCCATTTGCACAAAAGAAGAGATATCATTCCGTAATTTAGCCGTTTTAGCTGGCAAAAAATATTTAAGCAAAAATTTCTTAGTCATTTGTTCCCATGTAGTGATAGACCCTCATGGTAGAGAGTTCAACCATTGTTTGGCTTTGTTTCTCGAGGAGAATGGGAATAGCCTAAGGTGAACGTCATCATCAGAAACACCATTTATTTTGAATGTATCGCATAATTCCAAAAAGTTGGCTAGATGCGAGTTAGGATCCTCATCCTGCAAACCATCAAACTGAACAAACTGCTGTATCATCTAAATAGTGTTAAGTTTCAGTTCAAAATTATTTGCAGCAATAGTAGGCCTAACAATGCTAGATTCAGTGCCTGCTAAATTAGGTTTAGCATAATCATACATAGTACGAGAAATAGGATTCTGCTCAGCAGGATTTACGGCTACTACAAGAGGTAGCTGATTATCCTGATTTGCTTTCATCTCTGGAATAGGTTCAGGTTCTTCTCCTTATCCTTGTTCTGGATACTGTAGACTTCTTCTTATCTCTCGGCAATTTCTGCGAACTGTAGAGTCTAAATTGTTATCAAACAGTAGAGGTCCCCCTGGGTTTCTTCTAGTCATCAACTAGAGATACTTGGAAGGAAAGAGAGAATTTAAGTAAATAAAAACTAAAAATAAAAAGTTAAAAACAAAAAATAGTAATGGCTAAAGTAATAGAAATCGAGTGTTCCCAATATCTTAGTTCCCCGGCAACGGTGCCAAAAACTTGATCTCTCATGATTGTGTTGAAGTAATAAAATCTGATCGTACCTAGAAACTAACTAATATCACGACAAAAAGGCAAGTGCACCTATCGAATAGTAGTATAGTCAGTGGCAAGACCGGAATATCAAATTCAAGGAACTATGAGTACTAGTAATGACTTTCTTCCTATTATCTAGCCTAAAAATAAAAGGGGGTTTTGTTTCTAAATTAACTAATCTAAACTAAACTGAAAAGAAACGGTAAGGAGTAAAGAGAGAGATTGCTTTTGGGAAAGCTGATTGATTAAGGCAATACCAAAGGAAGAATCCACCTAGACTTCACTTGTTATCTAACTCTGAACCAGATGATTTCTTCATTTGATTTGATCTGTAGAGATCCCTAAATTATGTTAATACCTCCGTCGAGGATAAGAACAACTAATCCTAGGTTGATTAACTAAAATCTCTTTCTAGTTAAAACCCCTAGTCTTGCATTAACTCGATCTATGGCTCCCCATATTAGATTTGACTCTAATCTGGCAGATTTTCACCGTCCTATGTCTAGGATTGCAATCAAATCTGCTTAATTGTGTTGGATCTACTTCTATGCAGGGACTTTTTCTCCTCTACATAAGCACATTCGACTTAAATCAATATCCTAAAAATATCAATTTAAGAGTTAAAAAAACAATTAAGAACAAATCAAATATTTGTCACACAGCTCAGATAACAATAACAAGATCTGTCTTAGGTTTCATCCCCCTTAGATATTTGGGGTTTTAGTTCATAATTATAAAAGAAAACATCTCAGAAGAAATAAAATAACAAAACATAAGAAAACCCAAAACTCCCAGATGGATTGAAGGGAGATCCTCTGTCTTGATGTAGATCCTGGCTTCTGAGATGGATCAATCAGCTTCTCTTCGAGTAATTTCCTACCTTTAACTCCTTGTCTTAATAGGAATAAAGCACACCCTTGTAATTACCTCCTAGGGTCTTTATATAGAGTTTTGGAATGCCTTTCTTATCCTCTAAGTAGCTTTTTCCGAGTGAAATTGAACTTCCTCATGACAGGGACACGCCCGTGTACCACGCCCGTGTGGATCGACTACCAGGCCGTGCTCGAGCCTGTTAAAGTGGGATGACCGTGTGACACGACCGTGTGGCGAACCTCCAGGCCATGTTGATTATTAAACTGGGCCTAATTTGCCCTTTTTAGCCCGTTTCTCGCTCTTTTTACTTCCCTATGCTCACCTGGGTATAAAACATGAAATAAAAGGATTAAGAGCACCAGATTCCACAAATTCAATGATAATTCATCCAGAAATTATGCTAGGCTTGAGGTAAAAATATGTATAATTTACGATTTATCAGAAATTAACATAATTTAGGGATCTTTACGTATCAAGTCGAATGAAGAAATCGTCTAGTTTAGAGTTAGATAACAAGTGAAGTCTAGGTGGATTCTTCCTTGCGTATTGTCTCTATCATTTAGTTCTCCCAAAGTAATTTCCCAATTTACTCTTTGTCGTGTCTTTAGTTTAATTTAGATTAGTTAGTTTACAACCAAACCCTCCTTTATTTTTAGGCTAGATAATAGGAATAAAGTTATTACTAGTACTTTTGGTTCCTTGGATTCGATATTCCGGTCTTGCCACTAACTATACTACTATTCGATAGATGCGTGATAATAGTTAGTTTCCAGGTACGATCATTATTATTACTTCATTGAAATCACGATCAAGTTTTTGGCACCATTTTCGGGGAACTAAAATATTAGAAACACTCGATATCTATTACTTTAGCCATCTTTACTGTTATAAGCAATTTATTTTCTATTTTTTATTTTATATCTTATTTACTAAAATTTTCTTTTTGTTTTTTTTCCCTGACAGGTATCTCTAGTTTATGACTAGAAGAAACCTGGCAGGACCATTATTGTTTGACAGCGATTTAGAAGCCATAGTTTGTAGAAATCGCAGAGAGATAAGAAGAAGCTTACAGTACCTAGAACAGGGATAAGAAGAAGAACCCGAATCTATTGAAGAGATGGAGGGAAATCAAGATAATTAGCTACCTCCTGTAGTAGCTGCAAATCCTGTTGAGCAAAATCTTGTTCCTCGTACTATGTATGATTATGCTAAACCTAATTTGGCTGGTACTAAATCTAGTATTGTTAGGCCTACCATTGCTACAAATAATTTTGAACTGAAACCTAACACTATTCAGATGATACAATAGTTTGTTCAGTTTGATGGTTTGCAGGATGAGGATCCATACTCACATTTAGCTAATTTTTTGAAATTCTGTGACACATTCAAAATAAATGGCGTCTCTGATGATTCCATTCGTCTTCGGTTATTCCCCTTTTCCTTGAGAAATAAAGCCAAACAGTGGTTAAACTCTCTACCATGAGGGTCTATCACTATATAGGAACAAATGACTGAAAAATTTGTACTTAAATATTTTCCGTCGGCTAAAATGGAAAAGTTAAGGAATGATATCTCTTCTTTTGTGCAGATGGATTTAGAAACACTCTACGACTCTTGGAAGAGATACAAGGATTTATTGAGAAGGTGCCTTCACCATGGGTTACCTCTATGTTTACAAGTTCAAACTATTCACAACGGTTTGAACCCCTCAACGAGACAGATGATTGACGTAGCCGCCGATGGAACAATCAATAACAAAACACCAGAGGCAGCTTACAAGTTCATAGAAGAGATGTCACTGAATAACTATCAGTGGCAAGTCATAAGAACAAAGCCGCAAAAATCTGCCGAAGTTTTTCATGTTGATGCAGTCACTATGCTGTCAAATCAGGTAGAACTCTTAAATAAAAAGATTGACGGTTTAGTTGTTTCTACGCAGGTACACCCAGTAATGTAGTGTGACTCAATTCAAGGAAACATGAGCAATTCTGAGTACCCCACCTATGGATATGGCATGGAAATCGAGCAAGCCAACTATATGGGTAATAACTCTAGATCTCAAAATAACCCTTATAGTAATACTTACAATGTAGGTTGGAGGAACCACCCCAATTTTTCATGGGGAGGACAAGGAAATCAGAGACCACCACTTCCTCCGAGATTTCATCAACCACCTTACCAGAAGAGAAAAAGCTGCACCTTGAGGAGATGCTCACGAAATTTATCTTCGTGTCATAAACCCATTTCCAGAACACCGAGACGACACTTAAAAACCAACAAGCATCCATTAAAGGACTCAAAACTCAAATAGCCAGTTCGCTAAGCTAATCTCTAAAAGGCCAGTAGATGGTTTGCCAAGCAACACAGAGACTAATCCTAAGGAGCATGTTAAAGTAATTACATTAAGGAGTCAGAAAACGCTAGCTGAACCTGAAAAGAGGGTATTACAAGAGCATGACAAGGAAAACGTTGAGGAAATCGAGCCCAAAGAAAATGCTCCACCAGAATTTAAGGAATACAAACCACCCATCATATACCCAGCAAAATTAAAGAAAGACTGCATGGACACTCAATTCAGTAAATTTCTTGAACTTTTTAAACAATTACATGTTAACTTACCTTTTGTTGAAGCTATTTTCGTGATGCCCACATATGCAAAATTTTTGAAAGAACTTCTAACAAACAAAAGGAAGTTTGAAAAACTATCTATAGTGGAATTTAACAAAGAGTGTTCAGCGATCCTCCAGAATAAGCTCCCAACCAAATTGAAGATCCAGGAAGTTTTACTATTCCCTGTTTAATTGGTAATTTAAATATTGAAAAGGCATTAGCAGATTTAGGTGCCAGCATTAACTTAATGCCCTATAAAATGTTCAAACAACTTGGTCTAGGGGAACCAAAACCCACTAGGATGAGTATTCAATTAGCCGATAGATCTATTAAATATCCTAGGGGTATCATTGAAGATGTATTAGTTAAGGTGGATAAATTTATATTCCCTGTTGATTTTGTTGTGTTAGACATGGATGAGGATGTTGAGGTGCCCTTAATCCTAGACATGGATGAGGATGTTGAGGTACCTTTAATCCTAGGATGACCATTTTTAGCTACTGCCAGAGCTGTTATTGATGTAGGAGATGGTAAACTTGTGCTTAGGGTAGGTGATGGAAAAATTGTGTTTAAAATTTATGATGCCATGCGATTTCCTAGGGAACAGGATGATTCCTGTTATTTTATTGATTCCATTGATTATTCTGTTCAAGATTCTTTTCAGGAAATCACTCTTAAAGACACTTTGGAACTGTGTCTCGTTCAAGGTAGAGGAGAGGATGAAGTCACCACTGAGATGAAAAAGTTAATAATTGAGTCATACTCCAACGAACCTTTCCCAAGGCAAATGGATTACGAAAAAACCCTCTGTTGACGAACCTCCCAAACTAGATCTCAAAGAATTACTCAAACACTTAGAATATGAATTCTTAAGAAATAATTCTACACTACCAGTAATTATTGCCTCAAACTTGCAACCCAAGGAAAAGGAGGAATTAATCCAAGTGTTAAGAAAACACAAAAGAGCCATAGCTTGGAAAATTTCTGACATTAAAGGAATTCGTCCTTCCTTTTGCACCCACAAAATTTTGATGGAGGATGAATATAAACCATGTGTGCAAGCTCAAAGAAGATTAAACCCCAACATGAAGGAGTTGGTCAAAACTGAGGTTGTTCCTAAGAAAGGTGCCATGACTATTGTGGCCAATGAAAAGAACGAATTAATTCCTACAAGAATTGTAACAGGTTGGAGAGTTTGCATTGATTACATGAAATTGAATGACGCCACTAGAAAAGTTCACTGATCGTGATTTCGATGAAGTAATAATAATGACTGTACCTGGAAACTAACTATTATTACAATAAAAGGCAAGCGCACCTATCGAATAGTAGTATAGTTAGTGGCAAGACTAGGATATCGAACTCAAGGAACCAAAAGTACTAGTAATGACTTCCTTTCCATTATCTAGCCGATGAATAAAGGAGGATTCGGTTGTAAACTAACTAATCTAAATTATACTAAAGACACGACAAAGTGTAAATTGAGAAATTACATTGGAAGAACTGAATGATAAAGACAATACCCAAGGAAGAATCCACCTAGAATTCACTTGTTATCTAACTCTGAGCTAGACGATTTCTTCATTCGACTCGATCCATAGAGATCCCAAAATTATGTTAATACCTCCGTCGAGGATAAGAACAACTAATCCTAGGTTGATTAACTAAAATCTCTTTCTAATTAAAACCCTAGTCTTGCATTAACTCGATCTATGGATCCCCCTATTAGATTTGACTCTAATCCGACAGATTTTCGTCATCCTATGTCTAGGATTGCGATCAACTCCGCTTAATTGTGTTGGATTTACTCTTACACAGGGACTTTTGCTCCTCTGCATAAGCACATTTGACTTAAATTAATATCCCGAAAATATCAATTCAAGAATTGAAAATACAATTAAGAACAAATCAAATATTTATCATATAGATCAGAAAACAATAACAAGATTCGTCTTAGGTTTCATCCCCCTTAGGTATTTGGGGGTTTATTTCATGTTCATAAAAGAAAACATCTCAGAAATAAGAAACTAACAAAACATAAAAAAACCCAAAACTCCTGAAAGGATTGAAGGGAGATCTTCAGTCTTGATGTAGATCCTGGCTTCTAAGATGGATCAATCGGCTTCCTTCGAGTAACTCCCTATCTTCTATTGTTAGTCTTGGCAAGGACATTGTCTATTCTTGTAGTTGCCTCCTAGGGTCTTTATATAGAGTTTGGAATGTCTTTCTTAGCCTCTAAGTAGCTTTTTTCGCGTGAAATTAAACTTCATCATGATAGGGACACGCTCTTGTGGCACGCCCGTGTGAGACGAGTTTAGGCCATGTTCAAGCCTGTTAATATGGCACGGCCGTGTGGTTCACCTGTGTGACAAACTCCAAGCCGTGTTGTTTCCTTACTTTGGCTCATTTTCTCCGTTTTCGGCCTATTTTTCATTCTTTTCAGTTTCCTATGCTCTCCTAAGTATAAAACATGAAATTAAAGGATTAGGACCATCAAATTCCACAAATTCAATGATAATTCATCCATAAATGTGCTAAATGTGGGATAGAAATATGTATAATTTACAGTTTATCAAATACCCCCACACTTAAGCCTTTGCTTATCCTCAAGCAAAATCTCAACTCACAATTAAAAATCATTCTTCTCAACTTATAACTCTTATCAATAATGTTTTGAACTAATCCACAAGTAATCATACATTGAGAATTCAACTAAAAGAACATTCAAGTCTCAAACAATCTAAGTTGAGGATTTTATCATAGAAATATAGGTTTTTTCCCCTCTTTTAAGTAATTACCTTTAATTCAAAATCAACAAGAGTTGACATCCTCACTAAAGATTCACTCTATTCACTCGAAGTGTTTAGGGTTCAGAAATTAAGCACTCATTAGTCAACATGAAAAGTTAGTACCATATGCTTGCATGAAAATCAAATCTCCACCACTATGTCTTGACATGATACATCAATCAAAAGGTCTTTTAGAAGGTTGTAACGGGGCTTTGGTTGGAGGGTGGTCACAAGCTGAAAAAGAAGATTTAAAATCGAGATTGAACTAAAAAATCATCTAACTAGAAAAATCTCTATCACTGAAATAAATCCATACATTTGAGTTGTTTCCTCATGACTAACATCATTTAAGAGTTATAGTACAAAATTATAAAACATTTAAGTTACAACATTTTTTTTAAATCGAATACTTTACAAACTTTAACTACTGAAAGGGAGAACATAACTAGATAAATATTCAATTCAATTCTCGACAAAAATAGGGATCAAAGTAATTAAGGGGATTTCATCAAAAATGGGTTATTGGTTAATATTGGGTAAGTCAATGAATGGCTTGTTAGGCTCAAGGGGGTTCACTAGAGGTTAATTTATGAAGGTAGGCTTTTATTGAGTAAGTGGTTTAAAACCTAGGTGCCTTTATCATCTCAGTATATCAAATCAATAGTGTGGTCTTGACATGTATAATCGAAGCAAGTTCTAGAATAACAAATCAATACTGACTCACCCAAAGCAATAATAAAAGTGAGCACGAAAGGATGTATGATCAAAAGGCTCAAAAAATCTCACCAGAATTATGGCTTTTGATGTCAATCCTACAAATTTCAAAAATCAAGATAACACTTAAATTTGGGGAAAATAATCTAGAAAAATTTTAAATTCTCAAAAATTTCACCTTATCATGCTTGATTCTCTAATGTCTTAAAGTTTGAATAATCAAAGAACAATTACCTATGTCATCCTAAACATATCAATAAAAATCATAAATCAATTAGAATTCATTCTAATAGTGATATGAGAAAGTGACTTAAGGGGTAACGACAAAATTCAGGGATTTGAGATAATGCACTTTATAATTCCCTCATACATAAGATGTACATTGTCCTCAATGTACGAAGATAGGTACATATATAAGCATAGATCATAAGCGAGGGATAGAAAGAGGAGTCCCTGAATTTTGGATGGATTCTTTAGAATAGTGAAAGCTGAATTGGAGAAAGGACTACTTGAAGTTCAATATTCCGGGTGGCTGAAGAGAATAAACACAACTGTGTGGAGAATTCAAGTATTACTTGATAAGAAATGAAGTGCAAAATAAAAGAAGAAGAAAAATATAAAGTAGAGAATATTCAAATGAAAAATAAAGTAATAAGGGATTAGGCACATGGTTGTGGCACACGCTTGTGTGCCCTGGGTCTAGCCCGTGTGTTTCGTGGATTTATGGTGTGGACACCGGTGATAGGTATGGGTGTGTCAGATGCCCGTGCTAATCTCTCAGTTTCAACCACGGCTTATGGGAACGGGCGTGATTCGACAGGTTCGCCCACAGCCATGTCGCACGACCGTGGTGATTTGTCGAAACTCGTGTTTTAGGAAAAATTTTTACTCTGTTTTTACACGTCCGTGTTGCACGGCCGTGTCTCCTCCCATGGTGTGACCACGGCCTTAGGTACACCCATGTGCCTAGCCGTGTGGTTATGAAAAATCTACATTTTAAGGACTTAGTTAGTTAGTTAGATGTTGTAAACTGAATCAATGAAATCAATAATGTTAGTGCTCAGGTTGCCTACCGAGAAGCGCTTATTTAGAGTCTAAGCTCGACTTACCTTGCTTGCACCTTTACGAGGGTTCATGGAGCTTGAGCTCCTCCCTATCATTCTTAAAATCATCTCCATTATATAGTTTAAGTCGATGACCGTTTACCTTGAAAGTGTCATCAGTTGGATGTGTTACCTTAATTGTCCGTAGGGAAGAACACTTTGAACTATGAAAGGGCCTGACCATCTCGATTTTAGCTTTCTAGGGAATAATTTAAGCCTTAAGTTGTAAAGCAAAACAGGATCACCTGTTTTAAACTGTTTGTGCTGCTTTAGACAAGTGTTATGGCGCCGCTTTGTGGCTTCCTTATATAAGCGTGAGTTTTCATATGCATTATAGCGCCATTGGTCCAACTCGTTTAGCTGCATGAGTCTCTTTTCACCTGTAAGATTAGGGTTGAGGTTTAGAAATTTGATAGCCCAAAATGCCTTATCTTCTAGTTCAAAGGGTAAATGACAACTTTTCCTATAAACGAGTCTATAAGGAGATGTTCCCGTGGGAGTTTTGAATGCAGTTCTATAAGCCCATAAAGCGTCATCTACTTTCATTGCCCAATCTTTTCTATTTGCTTGTACAGTTTTCTTTAAGATGCGTTTTAGCTCTCTATTAGCTACTTTAACTTGTCGACTAGTTTGAGGGTGGTAAGGGGTAGCTGTTTTATGGTACACTCCATATTTCTGTAAAAAATTTTCAAACTAAGCATTGCAAAAATGAGTTCCCCTATCACTTATAATTTCTCTTGGTGTCCCAAATCGAGAAAAAAGTTTTTTAAGGAATCTCACTACCATTCTAGCATCATTAGTAGGTAAGGCTTGGGCTTCTACCCATTTAGACATGTAATCAACTGCTACTAAAATGTATTTATTTCCGAATGAACTAGGGAATGGACCCATGAAATCGATGCCCCATACATCAAATATTTCACATTCAAGCATATACATCCGAGGCATTTCATCATGTTTAGAGATATTACCTGTTTGTTGACATTGGTCATAATAAGTAACATACCTGCTGGCGTCTTTAAATAATGTGGGCCAATAAAAACCTGATTCTTGTATTTTATGGGCGGTGTTAGTTCCACTGTAGTGTCCACCTGTTGGTCTTGAATGGCAGTGTTCCAAGATCATGTTTGCTTCAGTCGTTGTAACACATCTTCGAATGACTTGGTCTGCACAAACACGAAAAAGAAAAGGGTCTTCCCAAAAGTAGTTTTTCACATTAGTAAAGAATCGATTCTTTTGCTGATGTGTCAACCCTTTTGGGCTTATGTTAGCAGCTAAGTAATTTGTAATGTTAGCAAACCAAGGTACCTCAGCATCAGATATGACTAAGAGTTGTTCTTCAGGAAACAAGTCGTTTATTTCGGCCTCGTCGAGTTCTTTAAGATGTGGATTCTCAAGCCTGGAAAGGTGATCGACTGCCAAGTTTTCAGCTTATTTTTTTCTTGCATTTCCAAATCGAATTCCTACAACAATATAATCCATCTTACTAATCGAGGTTTTGCATCGGACTTAGTTAAAAGGTAACGAAGAGTGGAATGATCAGTATAAACGATGACTTTAGACAATATTAGATATGGTCTAAATTTGTCGAGCGCAAAAACCACAGCTAGCAATTCTTTTTCTGTGGTAGTGTAGTTCTCTTGTGCGGCTGTTAAAGTTTTGCTAGCATAGTAGATTGGCTGAAAATGCTTGTCTCTTTGCTGTCCAAGAACTGCACCTACTACAAAATCACTCGCATCACATATTAGCTCAAAAGGTAAATTCCAATCAGGTGCAATTATAATTGGAGCATTAGTGAGTTTCTCTTTGAGAGTGTCAAATGCCTCTAAACATTCCTGATCAAAATTGAAGGGTGCGTTTTTTTTTAGTAATTTTGTTAACGGCTTAGCTGTTTTAGAAAAATCTTTAATGAATATTCTATAAAATCTGGCATATCCTAGAAAGCTTCTAATTGGCTTAACTGAACTATGGGGAGGTAGTTTTTCAATGGTCTCAACTTTTGCTTTGTCTACTTCTATCCCTTTACTAGAAGTTTTGTGTCCTAGCACAATACCTTCTCGTACCATAAAATGACATTTTTCCCAATTGAGAATATTTTTAAGGCAAAGATGGAAAGAGTTACCGAATACCGAGAAGTCATCCATAAATACCTCCATGATATCCTCCACGAGTTCGTCAAAGATCGCTAGCATGCAACGCTGAAAAGTAGCAGGAGCATTACATAATCCAAAAGGCATTCTACGATAAGCAAATGTACTGTATGGACAAGTGAATGTCATCTTCTCTTGATCTTCAGGAGCTATCAAAATTTGGAAGTAGCTAGAAAGTCCATCCAAAAAGTAGTAGTACATATGTCCTGATAATCTTTCTAACATTTGATCAATAAAGGGTAAGGGGAAGTGATATTTTCTAGTGGCGTCATTCAATTTCCTCAAACCTGTGATAGTTCTTGTAAGGATTAATTCATTCTTTTCATTGGCCACAACAGCCATGCCACCTTTCTAAGGAACAAACTGCACAGGACTTACCTAAGCACTATCAGAAATAGGATAAATAATTCCAACATCTAGAAGTTTAATTACCTCGGTTTTAACCACTTCCTTCATGTTGGGGTTCAATATTCTTTGAGCTTGCACACATGGTTTATATTCATCCTCCATCAAAATTTTGTGGGTGCAAAAAGAATGATTGATTCCTTTGATGTTTTATGTTTTCTTAACACTTGGATTAATTCCTCCTTTTCCTTGGGTTGCAAGTTTGAGGTAATAATTACTGGTAGTGTAGAATTGTCTCCTAAGAATTCATATTTTAAGTGTTTGGGTAATTGTTTGAGATCTAGTTTGGGAGGTTCGTCAATAGAGGGTTTTTGTCTTAGTTCATCTTTAATCTCAATGCCCTCGTAATCTATTTGTTTGGGGAAGGTTCGTTGGAGTTTAACTCGTTATTTCCTTTTTCATCTCAGTGGTGGCTTTGTCTTCTCCCTTACCTTGAACGAGACATAGTTCCAACGTGTCTTTAAGAGTGATTTCCTGAAAAGAATCTTGAACAGAATAATCAATAGAATCAATAAAATAACAAGAATCATCCTGTTCCCTAGAAAATCGTGTGGCATCATAAATTTTAAACACAATTTCTTCATCACCTACCCTAAGCACAAGTTTACCATCTCCTACATCAATAACAGCTCTGGCAGTAGTTAAGAATGGTCGTCCTAGGATTAAGGGTACCTCAACATCCTTATCCATGTCTAACACAACAAAATCAATAGGGAATATAAATTTATCCACCTTAACTAATACATCTTCAATGATACCACTAGGACATTTAACAAATTTATCGGCTAATTGAATACTCATCCTAGTGGGTTTTGGTTCCCCTAGACCTAGTTGTTTGAATATTTTATAAGGCATTAAGTTAATGGTGGCACTTAAATATGCTAATGCCTTTTCAATAATTAAATTACCAATTAAACAAGGAATAGTAAAACTTCCTGGATCTTTCAATTTGGTTGAGAGTTTATTTTGGAGGATCGCCGAACACTCTTCGTTAAGTTCCACTGTGGACAGTTCTTCAAACTTCCTCTTGTTTGTTAGAAGTTCTTTCAAAAATTTTGCATGTGTGGGCATCTGCGCAATAGCTTCAACAAAAGGTAAGTTAATATGAAATTGTTTAAAAAGTTCAAGAAATTTATCGAATTGAGCGTCCATGTGGTATTTCTTCAATTTTGCTGGGTATGGGATGGATGGTTTGTATTCCTTAAGTACTGGTGAAGCGTTTTCTTTGGGCTCAGCTTCCTAAACGTTTTCCTTGTCATGCTCTTGTAATACACTCTTTTCAGGTTCGTCTAATGTTTTCCCACTCCTTAATGTAACCGCTTTAACATGCTCCTTAGGATTAGTCTCTATGTTGCTTGGCAAACCACCTTGTGGTCTTTCAGATGTTAGTTTAGCGAGCTGGCCTATTTGAGTTTCGAGTCCTTGAATGGATGCTTGATGGTTTTTAAGGGCTGACTCAGTGTTCTGAAATGGGTTTCTGATACAGAGATAAATTTCGTGAGCATCTCCTCAAGGTTCGGCTTTTTCTCTTGCTGATAAGGTGGTTGCTGAAATCCCGAGGGAAGTGGTGGTCTCTGGTTTCCTTGTCCTCCCCATGAAAAATTAGGGTGGTTCCTCCAACCTGCCTTGTAAGTATTACTATAAGGGTTATTTTGAGATCTAGAATTATTACCCATATAGTTGACTTGCTCGTTTTTAATGCCATGTCCATAGACGGGATACTCAAAATTGCTCATGTTTCCTTGAATTGAGTCACACTGCATTACGGGGTGTACCTGCGTAGAACCAACTAAACCGTCAATCTTTTTATTTAAGAGTTCTACCTGATTTGACAGCATAGTGACCGCATCAACATTAAACTCCGGGAGCTTTTTGCGGCCTTGTTCTTGATAAATTGTAAATTATGCATATTTCTATCGCACATTTTAGCACATGATGAATTATCATTGAATTGGTGGAATTTGATGCTCCTAATCCTTTAATTTCACGTTTTATACTTAGGAGAGCATAGGAGAGTGAAACGAACAAGAAATGGGCCAAAAATGGAGAAAATGGGCCAAAACAAGAAAACAACACTGCCTGGAGTTGAGCACACGGGCAACCCACACGACCGTGCCACATAAACAGGCTTGAACACGACCTAACATCAACCCACACAGGTGTGTCACACTGGTGTGTCCCTGTTGTGATGAAGCTCAATTTCACGCGAAAAAGGCTATTTAGGGGCTAAGAAAGACATTCCAAACTCTATATGAAGACCCTAAGAGGCAACTACAAGGGTGTACAGTCTTCCCGCTAAGACGGAGAGAAAAAGGTAAGGAATTACTCGAAACAAAGCCGAAGCCAAGATCTACATCAAGATAGAGGATCTCCCTTCAATCCTTTCAGGAGTTTTGGGTTTTCTTCAGTTTTGTTATTTTCTTTATTCTGAGATATTTCTTTTTATAAACATGAACTAAACCCCCAAATACCTGAGGGGGATGAAACCTAAGATGAATCTTGTTATTGTTATCTGAACTATATAATAAATATTCGATTTGTTCTTAATTGTGTTTTTAATTCTTGAATTGATATTTCCAAGATATTAATTTAAGTCAAATGTGCTTAGGTAGAGGAGCAAAAGTCCCTGTTTAAGAGTATATCCAACACAGTTAAGCGGAGTTGATTGCAATCCTAGGCATAGGACGACAAAAATCTTTCGAATTAGAGTCAAATCTAATATGGGGATCCATAGATTGAGTTAATGCAAGACTAGGGGTTTTAATTAGAAAGATATTTCAATTAATCAACCTAGGATTAGTTATTCTTATTCTCGACGGAGATATTAACATAATTTAGGGATCTCTACGGATCAAGTCGAATGAAGAAATTGTTTAGTTTAGAGTTAGATAACAAGTGAAGTCTAGGTGGATTCTTCCTTAGGTATTGTCTTTATCATTCAGTTTTCCCAAAGCAATTCCCCAATTTACTCTTTGTCGTATCCTTAGTTTAGTTTGGAGTTAATTAGTTTACACAAACCCCCTCTTTATTTTTAGGCTAGATAATAGGAAAAAAGTCATTACTAGTACTTTTAGTTCCTTGGATTCGATATTCTGATCTTGCCACTAACTATACTACTATCGATAGGTGCGTTTGCCTTTTATCGTGATAATAGTTAGTTTTTAGGTACGATCAATTTTTATTACTTCATCACATCACGATCAAGTTTTTGGCTCGTTGCCAGGGAACTGAAATATTAGGAAGACTCTATTTCTATTACTTTAGCCATTACTACTTTTATTTATTTTCAATTTTTATATTAGGTTTTATTTACTAAATTTTTCTTTCTTCTTTTCACTGGCAGGTATCTCTAATTTATGATTAGAAGAAACCAGTCAGGACCTTTGCTTTTTGACGACGACTTAGAAGCCACAGTTCGTAGAAATTGCAGAGAGATAAGAAGAAGCCTACGGTACCCAAAACAAGGACAAGAAGAAGAACCCGAACCGACTGAAGAGATGGAGGCAAATTAAGATAATCACCTACCTTCTGTAGTAGCCGCAAATCCTATCGAGCAAGATCATGTTCCTCGTACTATGTATGATTATGCTAAACCTAATTTGGCTAGTACTGAATCTAGTATTGTTAGGCCTACTATTGCTGCAAATAATTTTGAACTAAAGCCTAACACTATTCAAATGATACAACAGTTTGTTCAGTTTGATGGTTTGCAGGATGAAGATCCTAAGGCTCATTTAGCCAACTTTTTGGAATTTTACGACACATTTAAAATAAAGGGCATTTCTGATTATGCCATTCGTCTTCAGTTATTCCCATTTTCCTTGAGAAATAAAGCTAAACAGTGGTTAAATTTTTTACCACGAGGGTCTATCACTACATGAGAACAAATGACCGAAAAATTTTTACTTAAATATTTTCTGCTGGCTAAAATGGCTAAATTAAGGAATGATATCTCTTCTTTTGTGCAGATGGATTTAGAAACACTCTATGATGCTTGGGAGAGATACAAGGACTTATTGAGAAGGTGCCCTCACCATGGGTTACCCCTATGGTTACAAGTTCAAACTTTTCACAATGGTTTGAACCCCTCAACGAGACAAATGATCGATGCAGTTGCCAGTGGAACAATCAATAACAAAACACTAGAAGCAGCTTACGAGTTTATAGAAGAGATGTCACTAAACAACTATCAGTGGCAAGTCATGAGAACAAAGCCACAAAAAGCTACCAGGGTTTTTAATGTTGATGCAGTCACCATGCTTTCTAATCAGGTAGAACTCTTAAATAAAAAGATTGACCGTTTAGTTGGTTCTACGCAGGTACACCTAGTGAGCAGTGTGGCATGAGCAATTCTAAGTACCCCACCTATGTATATGGCATGGAAAACGAGCAAGCCAACTATATGGGTAATGATCCTAGATCTCAAAATAACCCTTATAGTAACACTTACAATGTAGGTTGGAGGAACCACCCCAATTTCTCATGGGGAGGACAAGGTAACCAAGGAAATCAGAGACCACCACCTCTTCTGGGATTTCAGCAACCACCTTACCAGCAAGAGAAAAAGCCAAACATTGAAGAGATGCTCACGAAATTTATCTCCGTGTCAGAAACCTGTTTCCAAAACACTGAGACGGCACTTAAACACTATCAAGCATCCATTCAAGGACTCGAAACTTAAATAAGCAAGCTTGCTAAGCTAATTTTTGAAAGACCACAAGGTGGTTTACCGAGCAACACAGAGATTAAATCTAAGGAGCACGTTAAAGCAGTTACACTAAGGCGTGGGAAAACGCTAGCCAAACCTAAAAAGAGGGTATTACAAGAGTATGACAAGGAAAACATTAAGGAAGCCGAGCCCAAAGAAAACGTACCACCAGTACTCAAAGAATACAAACCACCCATCTCATACCCAGCAAAATTAAAGAAAGACCGTATGGACGCTTAATTCGGTAAATTTCTTGAACTTTTTAAACAATTGCATATTAACTTACCTTTTTTTGAAGCTATTTCACAGATGCCCACATATGCACAATTTTTTAAAGAACTTCTAACAAACAAAAGGAAGTTTGAAGAATTGTCCACAGTGGAACTTAACGAAGAGTGTTCAGTAATCCTCTAGAAAAAACTCCCAACCAAATTGAAAGATCCAGGAAGTTTTACTATTCCCTGTTTGATTGGTAATTTAAATATTGAAAAGGCATTAGCAGATTTAGGTGCCAACATTAATTTAATGCCCTATGAAATGTTCAAGCAACTAGGTCTAGGGGAACCAAAACCCACTAGAATGAGTATTCAATTAGCTAATAGGTCTGTTAAATATCCTAGGGGTATCATTGAAAATGTATTAGTTAAGGTGGATAAATTTATATTTCCTGTTGATTTTGTTATGTTAGACATGGATGAGGATGTTGAGGTAACCTTAATCTTAGGACGACCATTTTTAGCTAGTGCTAGAGCTACTATTGATGTAGGAGATGGTAAACTTGTGCTTAGGGTTGGTGAAGAAGAAATTACGTTTAAAATTTATGATGCCATACGATTTTCTAGGGAACAGGATGATTCCTGTTATCTTATTGATTACATTGATCATTCTATTCAAAATTCTTTACAAGAAATCACATTCAAAGACACGTTGGAACTGTGTCTCGTTCAAGGTAGGGGAGAGGACGAAGTCACCATTGAGATGAAAAAGGTAATAACTGAGTTAAACTCTAAAAAACCCTTCCCAATACAAATAAATTATGAGGGCATTAAGATTAAAGATGAACTAAAATAAAAACCCTCTGTTGACGGACCTCCCAAACTAGATCTCAAGCAATTATCCAAACACTTAGAATATGCATTTTTAGGAGACAATTCTACACTACCAGTAATTATTGCCTCAAACTAGCAACCCAAGGAAAAGGAGGAATTAATCCAAGTGTTAAGAAAACATAAAAGAGCCATAGCTTGGAAAATTTCTGACATTAAAGGAATCAGTCCTTCTTTTTGCACCTACAAAATTTTGATGGAGGATGAATATAAACCATGTGTGCAAGCTCAAAGAAGATTGAACCCCAACATGAAGAAAGTGGTCAAAACTGAGGTTGTTCCTAAGAAAGGTGGCATGACTGTTGTGTCTAATGAAAAGAACGAATTCATCCCTACAAGAACTGTCACAGGTTGGAGAGTTTGTATTAATTACAGAAAATTGAATGACGCCACTAAAAAAGATCACTGATCATGATTTTGATGAATTAATAATAATGATCGTACTTGGAAACTAATTATTATCACGATAAAAGGCAAGTGCACCTATCGAATAGTAGTATAGTTAGTGGCAAGACCAGAATATCGAAACCAGGGAACCAAAAGTACTAGTAATGACTTCCCTAACCTAAGAATAAAGGAGGATTTGGTTGTAAACTAACTAATCTAAACTAAACTAGAGACACGATAAAAAGTAAATTGGGAAATTACTTTGGGAGAATTGAATGATAAAGACAATACCCAAGGAAGAATCCACCTAGACTTCACTTGTTATCTAACTCTAAACTAGACGATTTTTTCATTCGACTTGATCCATAGAGATCCCTAAATTATGTTAATATCTCTGTCGAGAGTAAGAACAACTAATCCTAGGTTGATTAATTGAAATCTCTTTCTAATTAAAACCCTTAGTCTTGCATTAACTTGATCTATGGATCCCCCTATTAGATTTGACTCTAATCCGGTAGATTTTCGTCGTCCTATGTCTAGGATTGGGATCAACTCCGCTTAATTATGTTGGATCTACTCTTACACAGGGACTTTTTCTCCTCTGCATAAGCACATTTGACTTAAATTAATATCCCGAAAATATCAATTCAAGAATTAAAAACACAATTAAGAACAAATCGAATATTTATCATATAGTTTAGATAACAATAACAAGATTCGTCTTAGGTTTCATCCACCTTAGGTATTTGGGGGTTTAGTTCATGTCCATAAAAGAAAACATCTCAGAAATAAGAAAATAACAAAACATAAAGAAAACCCAAAACTCCTAAAAGGATTGAAGGGAGATCTTTAGTCTTGACATAGATCCTAGCTTCTGAGATGGATCAATCGACTTCCTTCGAGTAACTCCCTGTCTTCTACTCTTAGTCTTGGTGGGAACACTGTCTATTCTTGTAGTTGCCTCCTAGGGTCTTTATATAGAGTTTGGAATGTCTTTCTTAGCCCTTAAGTAGCTTTTTCAGTGTGAAATTAAACTTCATCACGATAGGGACACGCTCGTGTAGCATGCCCGTGTGAGTTGAGTTTAGGCCATGTTCAAGCCTGTTAATATGGCACGGCTGTGTGGTTCACTCGTGTGATGAACTCCAGGCCATGTTGTTTCCTTGCTTTGGCCCATTTTCTCCATTTTCGGCCTGTTTTTCATTCTTTTCACTTTCCTATGCTCTCTTAAGCATAAAACATGAAATTAAAGGATTAGGAGCTTCAAATTCCACAAATTCAATGATAATTCATCCATAAATATGCTAAATGTGGGATAGAAATATGCATAATTTATAGTTTATCAATCACTTCCTCTTACCCTTCATTGATCAAATGTTAGAAAGACTATCAGAACATATGTACTACTGCTTTTTGGATGGACTTTCTAGCTATTTCCAAATCCCGATAGCTCCTGAAAATCAAGAGAAGACGACATTCACTTGTCCATACGATACATTTGCTTATCGTAGAATGCCTTTTGGATTATGTAATGCTCCTGCTACTTTTTAGCGTTGCTTGCTAGCAATCTTTGACTAACTCGTGGAGGATATCATGGAGGTATTTATGGATGACTTTTAGGTATTCGGTAAATCTTTCCATCCTTGCCTTAAATATCTAGAACGAGTTTTAATAAGATGTGAAGAAAAAAATCTTGTTCTCAATTGGGAAAAATGTCATTTTATGGTACGAGAAGGTATTGTGCTAGGACACAAAATTTTTAGTAAAGGGATAGAAGTAGATAAAGCAAAAGTTGAGACCATTGAAAAACTACCTTCCCCTAGTTCAGTTAAGGCAATTAGAAGCTTTCTAGGACATGCTAGTTTTGATAGAAGATTCATTAAAGACTTTTCTAAAATAGCTAAGCCGTTAACAAAATTACTAGAAAAAGACGTACCCTTCAATTTTGATCAGAAATGTTTAGAGGCATTTGACACTCTCAAAGAGAAACTCACTAATGCTCCAATTATAATTGCACTTGATTGGAATTTACCTTTTGAGCTAATGTGTGATGCGTGTGATTTTGCAATAGGTGCAGTTCTTGGACAGTGAAGAGACAAGCATTTTCAGCCAATCTACTATGCTAGCAAAACTCTAACAGCCACACAAGAGAACTACACTACCACAGAAAAAGAATTGCTACCTGTAGTTTTTGCATTTGACAAATTTAGACCATATCTAATATTGTCTAAAGTCATCATTTATACTGATCATTCTACTCTTCGTTACCTTTTAACTAAGTCCAATGCAAAACCTCGATTAATAAGATGGATTTTATTATTGTAGGAATTCGATTTGGAAATACAAGACAAAAAAGGAGCTAAAAACTTGGCAATCGATCACCTTTCCAGGCTTAAGAATCGACATCTCAAAGAACTCGGTGGAGCCAAAATAAACGACTCGTTTCTTGAAGAACAACTCCTAGTCATATCTGATGCTGAGGTACCTTGGTTTGCTAACATTGCAAATTACTTAGTTGCTAACATAACGCCAAAAGGATTGACACATAAGCAAAAGAAGCGATTCTTTTCTACTGTGAAAAACTACTTTTGGGAAGACCCTTTTCTTTTTTGTATTTGTGCGACATGGCCGTGGGCGAACCTGCTGAATCAACACGGGCGTGGAACACGCCCGTGCCCATAAGCTGTGGTTCAAATTGAGAGATTAGCATGGGCATGTAACACACCCGTGCCTATCACCCGTGGTCACACCATAAGCCCACGAACACACGGGCTAGACCCAGGGCACACGGGCGTGTGCCACAGCCATATGCCCAATCACCTATTACTTTATTTTTAGTTTTAATTTTCTTTACTTTATATTTTTCTTTCTCCTTTTATTTTGCATTTCATTTCTTATTGAGTAATACTTGAATTCTCCACACAGTTGTGCTTATTCTCGTCAGTCACCCAGAATCATGAACTTCAAGTAGTATTTTCTCTAATTCAGCTTTCACTACTCAAGGAATTCATCTAGTATTTAGGGAGTTTCACTTCTCTCCCTATCTAAAGATTTATGCTTATATTGTTAGTCAATTTAATTTTGTACATTGAGAGCAATGTACATCTTAAATGTGGGGGGATTATTAAGTTTTATCAGAAAATCCCTAAAATTTACCCACTTTCAGTTTTTGCATTATTCTCAAATCCCTGAATCTTAGCCTTAACAATTAGAATGAATGTTGATTGATTTATGATTTTTATTGATATGTTTAGAATTAAGATACAGGTATTTGTGCTTTGATTATTCAAACTTTAAGACATTAGAGAATCAAGCATGATAAGTTGAAATTTTTGAGAATTTAAAATTTTTCTAGGTTGTTTTCCCCAATTTTATGTGCTATCTTGAGATTTGAAATTCACAAGATTGACATCAAAAGCCATAATTCTGGTGAGATTTTTGAGCCTTTTGAGCATACATCCTTCCGTGCTTACTTTTATTATTACTTTGAGTGAGTCGATATTGATCTATTATTCTAGAACTTGCTTCGATTATACATGTCAAGACCACACCATTGATTTGATATACCAAAATGATAAAGGTACCTAGGTTTAAAACCACTTACTCCATAAAATCCTACCTTCATAAATTAACCCCTAGTGAACCCCCTTAAGCCTAACAAGCCATTCATTAACTTACCCTCAATATTAAACAATAACCCATTTTTGTTGAAATCCCCTTAATTACTTTGATCCCTATTTTTGTCGAGAATTGAATTGAATAATTATCTAGTTATGTTCTCCTTATCAGTAGTTAAAGTTTGTAAAGTATTGGATTTGTTTTTAAAAAAAAATCAGTTGTAACTTAAATGTTTAGCATATTATTTTGTAATTATAGCTCTTAAATGATGTTAGTCATGAGGAAACAACTCAAATGTATGGATTTATTTCAGTGATAGAGATTTTTCTAGTTAGATGATTTTTTAGTTCAATCTCGATTTTAACCTTTTTTTTCAGCTTATGACCACACCCCTAACCAAAGCCCCGTTACAACCTTCTCAAAGACCTTTTGATTGATGTATCATGTCAATACATAGTGGTGGATATTTGATTTTCATGCAAGCATATGGTAATAATTTTTCATGTTGACTAATGAGTGCTTAATTTCTGAACCCTAAACACTTTGAGTGAATAGAGTGAATCTTTAGTATGGGTGTCAACTCTTGTTGATTTTGAATTAAAGGTAATTACTTAGAAGAGGGGAGAAAACCTATTTTTCTGTGATAAAATCATCAACTTAGACTATTTGAGACTTTAACGTTCTTTCAGTTGAATTCTCAATGTATGATTACTTGTGGATTAGTTCGAAGCATTATTGATAAGGATTATAGGTTGAGAAGAATGATTTTTAATTGTAAGTTGAGATTTTGCTTGAGGACAAGCAAATGCTTAAGTGTGGGGGTATTTGATAAACCGTAATTCATACATATTTTTACCCTATGCTTAGCCCATTTTTGGATGAATTATTCCTTAATTTTTGGGATTTGATGCTCCTAAACCTTTAATTTCATGTTTTATTCTCAAGAGAGCATAGAAGAGTGAAAAGAATGGGAAACAGGCCAAAAATGGAGGAAATAGGCCAAAGCAAGGAAACAACACGGCCTGGAGTTTGTCACACGAGTAACCCACACGGCCGTGTTACATTAACAGGAGTACGGCCTAGGCTCGATTCACACGAGTGTGTCCCTATCATAACAAGTTTCAATTTCAAGTGGAAAAAGATACTTAAGGGATAAGAAAGACATTCGAAACTCTATATAAAGACACTAGGACGCAACTACAAAGGTGTACAGTGTCCCCGCCAAGACTGAGAAGATAGAGAATTTCTCGAAGGAAGCCGATTGATCCATTTTAGAAGCCAGGACCTACATCAAGACTGAAGATCTCCCTTCAATCCTTTCAGGAGTTTTGGGTTTTCTTTATGTTTTGTTATTTTCTTTATTCTGAGACGTTTTCTTTTATGAACATGAACTAAACCCCCAAATACCTAAGGGGGATGAAACCTAAGACGAATCTTGTTATTGTTATCTGAACTATATGATAAATATTCAAATTGTTCTTAATTATGTTTTTAATTCTTGAATTAATATTTTCGAGATATTAATTTAAGTAGAATGTGCTTATGCAGACGAGTAAAAGTCCATGCTAAGAGTATATCCAACACAATTAAGTAGAGTTGATCGCAATCCTAGACATAGGATGACGAAAATGTACCGGATTAGAGTCAAATCTAATATGGGGATCCATAGATTGAGTTAATACAAGACTAGGGTTTTTAATTAGAAAGAGATTTCAATTAATCAACCTAGGATTAGTTGTTCTTATTCTCGATGGAGATATTAACATAATTTAGGGATCTCTATGGATCAAGTCGAATGAAGAAATCGTCTAGTTCAGAGTTAGATAACAAGTGAAGTCTTGGTGGATTCTTCCTTGTGTATTGTCTTTATCATTCAGTTCTCCCAAAGTAATTTCCCAATTTACTCTTTGTCCTGTCTTTAGTTTAATTTAGATTAGTTAGTTTGCAACCAAACCCTCCTTTATTTTTAGGCTAGATAATAGGAAGAAAGTCATTACTAGTACTTTCGGTTCCTTTGATTCGATATTCTGGTCTTGCCACTGACTATACTACTATTTGATAGGTGTGCTTGACTTTTATGATGATAATAGTTAGTTTCCAGGTACGATTATTACTATTACTTCATCAAAATCACGATCCTAAGTCGAGCTTAGACTCTAAATAAGCGATTCTCGGGAGGCAACCCAAGCACTAACATTGTTAATCTCTTTAATTTTAGTTTTTTTTTTTTTAACATCTAAATCATTAACTGAGTCCTTGAATGCAAGTTTTTCAAAACCACATGGCCTGGCACACAGGCATATCTAAGGCTGTGGACACACCACGGGTGGAGACACGGCCGTGTAAGACAACCGTGTGAAAACAGGGCAAAATTTTTCCTAAGACACGGCTTTTGGCAAATCGCCACGACCGTACGATGTAGACATGGGCGAACCTGCTAAATCAACACAGGCGTGCGATAAGCCTATATCCCCAGGCTGTGGATGAAACTGTGAAATTAGCACGAGTGTACGACACGCCCGTGCTTGAGGCTCGTGGTCGAACCTGCTAAACTAGCACGGGCGTGTGACATAATACACGGGCGTGGGCCACGAACCAGGCACGCCCAAAAACCCTACTCCTAAGCCTCATACGACCATTCTCCTTTTTAACTCCCCCAACCCTACTTTTTATTTTTATTTTTATTTTATTCTTCTTTTTCTCTTATATTTTCCTTTTTATTTTAAAGACTTATTATTTTACAACTTTATTTATCCTTATGGTTCTTATCGAATAATGATTTAATTCTCTCCACAGTTGTGTTTATTTTTTTAAGTAAGCTCATAATCATGCACTTCGAGTAACCCTTTCTCCAATTCTGCTTTCACTATTCCAAGGATTTCATCTAAAATTTTAGGAGTTTCACTTCTCTCCCTATCTGATGACATTATGCCTTTATTCTATCTTTGTACGTTGAGAACAATGTACATCTTACATGTGGGGGGATATTAATTACATTACAGAAAATCCCTTTTTCCATTGTTCTCAAACCCCTGAATCTTGGCTTACACTATTAGAATGAATTTGGATTGATATATGATTTTTATTGATATGTCTTGAATTAAAACATAGAGAATTATGCTTTGATTGTTTAAACTTTAAGTCATTAGAGAATCAAGCATGATAAGTTGATTTTTGAGAATTAAAATCTTTCTAGGATGTTTCCCCAAGTTTAGGTTTATCTTGAAAATTGAAATTCACAGTATTGACATCAAAAGCCATAATTTTTGTGAGATTTTGGGCCTTTAGAGCATATATCCTTTCTTGCTCACTTTTATAATTATGCGTGTGTCAATATTGATTTGTTATTCTAGAACTTGCTTCGATTATACATGTCGAGACCACACCATTGATTTGATATGTCGAGATGATAAAGGCACTTAGGTTTAACCCACTTACTCCATAAAAGCCTACCTTCACAATTAACCATTAGTGAACTCCCTTGAGCCTGATAACCCATTATTGATTTACCCACAATATTAACCAACCAGCCCATTTTTGTTGAAATCCCATTAATTGATTTAATCCCCATTTTTTGTCAAGACTTGATTTGAATAAATTGCCTAGATATTTTCTCTTATTTAGTTAGTAAAGTTTCATATTTGATTTGTTCTTAAAAAAACATATACAAAATTATTTCAATTTCTAATTCGGCATATTATTACGAACATATGTAATGCTTGAACTTGAACGATGATATTCATGAGGAAAAACTCAATTATAGTATTATTTATTCAGTAATGTAATTTTTTCTACTTAGGTAATTTTCCAATTCAATCTCGATTTTAACATCCTCTTTCAGCTTGTGACCACACCCCCTAACCAAAGCCACATTACAACCCTCCAAAGACCTTTCGATTGATGTATCAATTCAATATACAGTGGTGGAGATTTGATTTTCATGTAAGCCTATGGCAATAACTTTTCATATTGACTCTTGGGTGCTTAAATTGTTGTCCTTAAACACCTTGAGCAAATTGAGTGAATCTTTAGTGAGAATGTTAACTCTGTGATATTTTGAATCAAAGGTGATCACTTAGATAAGGGGAGATACCTATGTTTTCATGCTAAATACTCAACTTGGATTGTTTGAAACTTTGATGTTCTGTTAGTTAAACTCTCAAGGTATGATTACTTGTAGATTATTTTGAAACATTATTGATAGGAATTATAAGTTAAGAAAAATGAATTTTAATTGTGAGTTGAGATTTTGCTTGAGGATAAGCAAATGCTTAAGTGTGGGGGTATTTGATAAACTATAATATATACATATTTTTATCCCACATTTGGCACATTTATGAATGAATTATCATTGAATTTGTGGAATTTGATGCCCTTAATCCTTTAATTTCATGTTTTATACTTAGGTGAGCATGAGGAAGAGAAAAGAGTAAGGAAAGGGCCAAAAATGGAGAAAATGGACCAAAGTGAGAAATCAACACGGCCTGGAGCTCATCACACAGGTAAACCATATGCCCGTGCCAAATTAGTAGACTTGAACACGGCCTGGGCCCAATTCATATGGGTGTGCCACACGGGCCTGTCCCTATCGTGACGAGTTTTAATTTCAAGTAGAAAAAGCTACTTAGGGGCTAAGAAGGGTATTCCAAAGTCTATATAAACACCCTAGGAGAGGACTAAAAGGGACACACAGAGGAGAAGGCAAGGAATTACTCAAGGAAAGCCAATTGATCCATCATAGAAGCAAGGATCTACATCAAGACTGAAGATTTCCCTTTAATTCTTTCAGGAGTTTTGGGGTTTCTTTATGTTTTTTTATTTTCCTTATTTTGAGATGTTCTTCTTCATAAACACGAACTGATTCCCTCTAATACTTGAGGGGGACGAAACCTAAGACAGATCTTGTTATTATTATCTGAACTATATGATAAATACTTGATTTGTTCTTAATTATGTTTTTAATTCTTGAGTTAATATTTCAGGATATTGATTCAAGTCGAATGTGCTTATTCAGTAGAGCAAAAGTTCCTGTTTAAGAGTAGATCCAACGCAATTAAGTGGAGTTGATCGCAATCCTTGACATAGGATGACAAAAATCTGCCAGATTAGAGTCAAATCTAATAAGGGGATCCATAGATCGAGTTAATGCAACACTAGAGGTTTTAATTAGAAAGATATATCAATTAATCAACCTAGGGTTAGTTGTTCTTAGTCTCGACGGAGATATTAACATAATTTAGGGATCTCTACGGATCAAGTCGAATGAATAAATCACCTAGTTGGGAGTTAAATAACAAGTGAAGTCTAGGTGAATTCTTCCTTGGGTATTGCCTTAATTGTTTAGTTTTCCCAAAGTATTTCCCTAATATATTCTTTGTCGTGTCTTTAGTTTAGTTAGATTTTAGATTAAAAACAACGCCCCTTTATTTTTAGGCTAGATAATAGGAATAAAGTTATTACTAGTACTTTTAGTTCCTTTGGGTTCGACATTCCGGTATTGCCACTAAACTATACTACTGTTCGATAGGTGCGCTTGCCTTATTTGTGGTAATAGTTAGTTTCTAGGTACGATCATAAAACTTTAAAACTTATCACGACCACATCAGTCTTCCCTCGGTCCAAATCCGATTTTCTCTTTTCTTGATCTAAATTAATATAAATTAAACTTATTTAATCAAATATTCAATCAAATTCATTCAAAAACACATAAATAGACAAATTACACTTTTGCCCCAAACATTTTATACTTTTAGCAATTTAATCCAAAATTCACAAAACACAAAACAAGCATAATTTTCTCATGCTATGCCTTGGCCGAATACTCCACATACACATATAAGTCCCCACATTTCATTTATGTCACGATTTAGTCCCTCAATTAAACACTTTGCAAATTTAACCTTATTTACTCAAATTCATCAAAAATTCCTATACAAAACTAGTTAATTCATCGCATAGCTTTATTTAACGTCATCAAACACAAAATTCAGTAAGCTATCAATAATGGCAAAACTCAAAATATACATCACTATCAAAAATTTGAGCATGGGTCGGGTAGTATTCGAAGCAACAATCTCAAAAACGTAAAAATTATCAAAAATTGAAGTAAAAACATACCTTGATTTAGATTAGAAGATAGCCGAATGCCTAACTCTTTCTTTTTTTTTTTCTATTTTATGGTTTCGATTCTTAAAGATGATAATAACTATGTTTTATTTATTTTATGTTTTATAATATGTTAACCATTAACCATTTTACATATTTAACCTTAGTAATAATAATATATAAGGTTATAATATAAGTCCACTATCGTCCATATGATTAGAAATGGTTTAATTTCAAATTAAGTGCTTCATATTATAAAGACCAGTTCAATTTAGTATTCACACATTTAACTATTAACTTTTTATTTTCTGCGATTAAGCCCTTTTAATTAATTGAGCACTCAAACATCAAAATTAAAACACAAAAATTTTACGGTTATCAATTCACACATAATAAATACCAAAAATAATTTTTAAATATTTTTCTAACTTAGATTCGTGGTCTCGAAACCACCGTTACGAATAGGGTCAAAATCGGACTGTCACAACTCTCCCCTTTAGGGATTTTCGTCCCCAAAAATCTTACCGGTGAATAGGTTGGGATAACGTTCTTTCATTGAATCCTCTAATTCCCAAGTTGCTTCCTCGACCTCGTTTTTATGCCATTGCACTTTCACTAATGAAATTTTCTTATTTCGCAATTCTTTAACTATGTGAGCCAGAATATGAATCGATTCTTCCTCATAACTCAAATCAGACTGAATCTCAATTTCTGACCGACTAATCACATGTGAGGAGTCAGATCTATACCGTTGAAGCATGAAACTTGAAATACATTATGTATCTTTTCTAACTCAGATGGTAACAATAGTCTGTACGTAACCAGCCCAATTCGCTTAATAATTTCATATGGCCCAATAAATCTCAAACTCAATTTGCCTTTGCGACCGAAACTGAGTATCTTCTTCCACAGTAAGACTTTCAAAAACACTTTGTCTTCAATCTGGAACTCTATATCTTTACGTCTCAAGTCAGCATATGATTTCTGACGATCTGACGCTGCTTTTAAACTTTCACGGATCACTTTTACTTTCTATTCAGTCTCTTTAATCAAATCAACCCCATGTATTTTGTTTTCGCTAAGCTCAGTCCAGTACGAAGGTGTACGACATTTACGTCTGCACAAAGCCTCGTAAGGTGCCATTTTGATACTCGATTGAAAGCTATTATTATACACAAATTCAATTAGAGGCAAGTATCGATCCCACGTACCTTTAAACTCAAGAATGCAACATCTCAACATATCCTCAAGTATTTGAATAATTCGTTCGGACTAACCATCTATCTGGGGATGGAAAGCAGTGCTAAAATACAGGTGCATTAGTAAGTCTGAATGGCATAACTAGAAACTCATAGTGTTTGTGCCTCGTTCAAAAAGCAGTTTTAGGCACATCGGAATCTCTAACTCGCAGCTGATAATAACCCAATCTCAAATCTATCTTCGAAAACACGAAGCCCCTTTCAACTGTTCAAACAGGTCATCAATCCGTGGCAATGGATATTTATTTATAGTCACCTTATTGAGCTTGCAGTAATCAATACACATTCTCATAGTTCCGTCTTTCTTTTTCACAAATAAAACTGGTGCACCCCAAGGAGAAAAACTCAGTCGCGCAAAACCTCTATCAGTCAACTCTTGCAACTATGATTTAAACTCTTTTAATTCAGTAGGTACCATCCGATACGGAGCTATCGAAATCAAAGCCATCCTCGGCATTAACTCAATCCAAACTCTACCTCTAGATAGGTGGCAAACCCGACAATTCTTTAGGAAATACTTCCGGATACTCACACACAACTGGTACGAATTCAATCTTCTTTTCAATCACTTTACTATCAAGTACATAAGCAAAATAAGCTTCACAACCTTTTCTCACATACTTCTGAGCTAACATCGAGGATATTACTGCTGGTAAACCACTCAGATCATTAGATTTAATCCGAATAATCTCGTTGTTCTAACATCTCAACTCGATGGTCTTTCTTTTGCAATTAACAATAGCATCATGCAAAGTCAGCCAATCCATACCCATAATTATATCGAACTCGTCGAAAGGTAACAACATCAAATTAGCCAGAAAACATGAATCTCGAATCGTCAATGGGCAATTTCTACACACATTATCAACCAAAACACACCGGCCTAGAGGGTTTGATACTCGAATCACAAACTCAGTAGACTCAACAGGCAGAGTCTTACTGGGTACTAATGTCTCACACACATATGAATGAGTCAAACTAGGACCAATCAATGCAAAAACACTAGTATCATAAAGAGTGAAAGTACCAGTAATAACATCTGAGGAAGAAGCCTCCTCACGAGCGCGTATAGCATATGCTCTGGCAGGTGCACGAGCCTCAAATCGAACTACTGTATCTTTCGTCCCTCTCTGACTGCCACTCACATTACCTGGAATGCCTAGGTGGTCTACCTCGTACTGACATATTATTTAGTCTCGCACTCTGAGCAATATTTTGCTCGGCTAACATCGGGCAATCTCGGATAAAATGATCCATTGATCCCCATTTAAAACAAGACCGATCATGTAATCTACAATCTCTGGAATGCCATTTACCATAATGCTTGCACTCAACCCTATTCTGTCGAACATTACCAACATTAGCACTTGATGTGGCTCGTGAACTCACAAGGGGTCGGTCTCGATCTCGTTTAGAAAAGCCTGCAGTACTCTTAGATCGACCAGAATCATCTTGGAACTTATTTGATGTAGACTGAAAAGTTTTACTAGAAGATCTTTTACGAAAATCTCTAGCTTCAACATCAACTTTTCTTTTCTCTTTCCTGAGCTCTTCGACTTTACAAGCTCGCTCGACAGGTACCACAAATTCTTTGATTTCAAGTATGCCAACCAACAACTTAATATCTTCATTCAACTCGCCTTCGAATCTTTTACACATTATTGCTTCAGTCGAAACACACTCTCGAGCGTACCTATTGAGTCTCACAAATTCTCGCTCATATTCAGTAATAGTCATACGACCCTATTTAAGCTCAAAAAATTCTTTACGTTTATGATCAATGAATCTCTGACTAATATATTTCTTACAAAACTCAATCTGAAAGAATTCCCAGGTGACCCGCTCTTTCGGCATAACTGAAACTAAAGTGTTCCACCAATGATAGGCAGAATCGCATAACAAAGATATAGCACATTTCAAGCACTCATCAGGTGTACATGATAATTCTTTGAATACACGGATAACATTATCGAGCCAAAATTTAGCCCGCTCAGCATCATCATCAACTGTGGCCCTGAATTCCTAAGCCCCGTATTTTTTGGTTTTATCAGTAGGGGGCTTATTTAATCTCATTGGATCAATCATCGAGGTACCACAAGTATCGGAGATGGATTATTCGGGGGTGGGGGTTGTTGAACAGTTGGATTAGTTCGGATATACTGAGTAAACCAATCATTCATCATTTGGTAGAAGGCTTGTTTAGCCTCCCCCTCATGGCTACTCGAGTCGGCCAAGAATCGACTGGCGCTGTCCCTTGCACGGGAGCAGGCGTTATACTCTCAACATCATCAACTATGGCTCGATCGGGATCCATTTACTATACAAAAACATATTTTTAACTGTCAGGAGTCAGCACACTATCATAATATAATTTATGGCATGTATGGATAAACTCACACACGCTACGTTAGTCTTAGAATCGACTAAACCGTAACTCTAATACCAATTAAAATGTAACACGCATAACCCGTATCCGTCACCGGAATGGGTTACGAGGTATTATTGAACCAAACATTATATTTCCACCATTACATAATCACATTGATCACATACAAATATTTATAGTTCAATATTAATCACAAGATCTTGAATTACATAGAGTATATACTAATCACATTACAGATTTTAATTAATATCATAATCATAGTAAGCACCATGTTTCATAAATCATTAAGCAATATATTAAGTTAAGCTAATACTTCTAAATGACATCAATCATTTATTTTCATAAAAAATGCACATGCACTACTTATCCCATAATCAAATTCGGCACTAAGCAAGTATCCCTATGACCAAAACATCATTACCTAAACTTATAATGTCTTTTATTTACCAAAGCCCAATTCACTATTCCTTTAGTCATTTTACAAGCCTAATCAAATGTAAGCATGCTAAATTTTAACCTATGCATTTGGCAACATATTTTAAATATATATATAAACTCAATCAAACAAAAAATGGCATAATATGTTATTACATATGATTTCCTAATATATTAGTCATAAGCATTATTAATAAGTTTATTATTAGTTAAAACAAATCTCAAAGAACATCAAATGGACAATTTCTTAAAGTGCAAACATCTATGCGCATACACCAATTTTTCATGTAAATAATCATGGTTTCATGTTACTTAAAACACTATTCATTTGGTCATTTATATAGGCTTTGACTGAATGCATAAATGTTCAATATGGTTTGTTCTTATAATAAACATCACATGATTTATAATAACCAAAATACATCTCAAGTATAAAACAATAATTAAACAAAGTCCATGTGTATAAAACATGGTCTGGCCGAATCTCAATCAACATTTCCACTATCTAAATAATCATATATATGAATGTTCACATTAACCCAAATAAATCATTATAACATCACCCTAATCTTATACCTAATTCAATGCACATCAAGACCAAATTACAAGGATCATTTCAAATATATCTGTATCTGATCTTCATAACCCTTAATGAAATAAAGCTATCATACACTTTTATCCAACCACATCATGCATATTAAACACATAATTAAAAATCAAAGCCGTATAAACATATCATATATATATACATCAACCACACCATTTATTCATTTAATGAAACATCACTTAGCAAAATGGACAAGCCATTTTCGTATGGCTTATATATATATACATACCAAAATCAAACATGTCCACAAGATAGTTTAGCCTATACATGCCATAAGTTTCAAGTTTAGTTTCTAAAAGTACCGATAGTAAAACGATAGTGTGGATGACTTCACCGACAATCCCAGAGCACGTAACAACCTCCAAAATCTATAAAATAATTATAGAAATATACACAAAGTAAGCTAACTTAGCTTAGTAAGCCTTAAGCAAATTAAACATTTAATGCATAATAATATATTATTTACTTAATAATTTCAATTAACTAAGTCCACTTATGCATTTTTATTCACATATAACCTCAAGCTTTCAATCCCATACATATAAAACATATACTTTCACTAAGCAACTTCACCTTGGCTGAATATACATATTTACATCATCGTTATTCATCAATTTCATAGCCAACTGGCCTTATACAATTGAATTCACATGTACAATTATAGACATCATTTCATCACCCAAACTTTATCATTTCATCCATGAACATCCATAAGGCCGAATATATATATTCCGCACATTAGCATATATACTACAACAACTACACATATTTCTTCTCATCACACATTAGGAAATCAATTCATCTCATTTTCAACTAGATAACTAACTAGCACGTACCTGATCATTTTAACTCATTTAATGAATTCAATTATCACATCATCATAACGTCTCATAAGCATAAACTTTTAATAATTCACTTGTAACAAGCCTGCTAGGTATAAACCTGAATACACACCAGCACAATGCCTGTTAGGCTCAAAGCCTGATTTTTATACACTGGCAATAAGCCTGCTAGGCATAAAGCCCAATTTAATCCACCAGCACAAGGCTTGCTAGGCTTGAAGCCCGAATATCACTAATACAAAATCATCTCATATTCAACTCATATATAAGAAGTTCATTTGCTACATATTTTCATTCAAACTTTTCAATATCATAACTTAGTCTAATTAGACTCAAATATGCTATTTCCAACAATAACACATTCGGCTATCACCAACATTATCCATATATTCCAAATTAGCATATCAAACTAAATTTCATTCAAAATTTAGATGTTTAATTTCTTATAGACTTACCTCGGATATCGACGAACGATATTAATCGACTATTCAACTATTTTGGTCTTCCCTCGGTCCAAATCTGATTTTCTATTTTCTTGATCTAAATTAATATAAATTAAACTTATTTAATCAAATATTCAATCAAATTCATTCAAAAACACATAAATAGAAAAATTACACTTTTGCCCCAAACATTTTATACTTTTAGCAATTTAATCCAAAATTCACAAAACACAAAACAAACATAATTTTCCCATGCTATGCCTTGGCTGAATACTCCACATACACATATAAGTCCCCACATTTCATTTATATCACGATTTAGTCCCTCAATTAAACACTTTGCAAATTTAACCCTATTTACTCAAATTCATCAATAATTCCTATACAAAACTTGTTAATTCATCACATAGCTTTATTTAACATCATCAAATACAAAATTCACCAAGCTATCAATAATGGCAAAACTCAAAATATACATCAATATCAAAAATTCAAGCATGGGTCGGGTAGCATTCGAAGTAATGATCTCAAAAACGTAAAAATTATCAAAAACTAAAGTAAAAACATACCTTGATTTATTTTAGAAGATAGCCGAATGCCTAACTCTTTCTTTTTTTTTCTATTTTATGGTTTCAGTTCTTAAAGATGATAATAACTGTGTTTTATTTATTTATTGTTTTATAATATGTTAACCATTAACCATTTTACACATTTAACCTTAGTAAAAATAATATATAAGCTTATAATATAAGTCCACTATCGTCCATATGATTAGAAATGGTTTAATTTCAACTTAAGTGCTTCATATTATAAAGACAAGTTCAATTTAGTATTCACACATTTAACTATTAACATTTTATTTTATGCAATTAATCCATTTTAATTAATCGAGCACTCAAACATAAATATTAAAACAAAAAATTTTACGGATATCAATTCACACATAATAAATACCAAAAATAATTTTTAAATATTTTCTAACTCGAATTCGTGGTCCCGAAACCATCGTTTCGAATAAGGTCAAAATTGGACTGTCACAAGGTTATTATTGATAGATTGACTAAATTGGCTCATTTTGTTCTGATTCGTACAGATTACACACTTGATAAGCTAGCTGAATTGTATGTTTCTCAAATTGTGAGATTACATGGTGTGCCTATTTCTATTGTTTCGGATAGAAATATGAGTTTTACATTGCGGTTTTGTAAGAAACTGCAAGATGCTCTAGGTATTAAATTGAATTTCAATACAGCATTCCATATACAAACAGATGGTCACTCTGAATGAATCATTTAGATACTTGAGGATATGTTGAGATGATGCATTCTCAAGTTTGAAGGTACATGGGAACGATACCTACCTCTGATTGAATTTGCATATAATAATAGCTTTCAGTCAAGTATCAAAATGGCACCTTATGAGGCTTTGTACGGTCGTAAATGTCATACACCATTATATTGGACTGAGCTTAGCGAGGACAAGATACACGGGGTCGAATTGATCAGAGAAGAGCAGAAAGTGAAAGTGATCCGTGAAAATCTGAAAGCAGCATTAGATCATCAAAAATCATACGCGGACTTGAAATGAAAAGATATAGAGTTTTAGATCGGAGAAAAAGTCTTTCTAAAAGTCTCACCATGGAAGAAAATACTCAGATTCGGCCGTAAAGGCGAATTGAGTATGAGATTTATTAGACTGTATGAGATTATAGAACGTATCGGGCCGGTTGCTTACAGACTATTATTGCCACCTGAGCTAGAAAAGATTCATAATGTATTCCATGTTTTGATGCTTCGTAGACATGGAGATTATCCCTCACATGTGATTAGTTCGTCTAAAATTGAGATTAAGTCCGATATGACTTATGAAGAAGAACCGATTCGCATTCTGGCTTGCGAGATTAAAGAATTTTGAAATAAGAAAATTTCGTTGCTTAAAGTACTGTGGCATAAACACGGAGTTGAGGAAGCAACATGGGAGCTAGAGGATGTAATGAGAGAGCGATATCCAAACCTATTCACCGGTAAGATTTTCGGGGACAAAAATCCCTAAGGGGGGAGAGTTCTAACAGCTCGATTTAGACCCTTATCGGAATAGTGGTTTTGGGACCATGAATCCAAGTCAAAAAAATACTTTAAAATTATTTTCTGTGTTTATTATGTGTGTATTTATATCTATGAAATTTTTGTGTTTTAATTTTGTCGTTTAGGTGTCCGATTAAATGAAAGGACTTAATCGCGTAAAATAAAAACTTGGTGGTTAAATGTGAAAGTGCTTAATTGTTGTTGTATTTATTAGTGGAGGTATTTATAATGCAATTATACCATTGGTTTATAGGTGGACGGTAATGGGCATGTTATATGCGGTTTATTAATTTAATTTAAAAGGGTAAAAATGTAAAATGGTTAATAATATATGTATAATAAAACATAAAGCTTATTATATGGTTTATTTTATCATGTTCTTGCCGAAATAGCTAAATAAGAAAGAAAAGAGAAGAATTTTAGGGTTCGACCATTTCCAAGCCCGATTCAAGGTTCGTTCTTAGTCAGTTTTTTGATAATTTTTACGTTTTTGAGATCGTTGCTTCGAGTACTAGTAAACCCATGCTTGAATTTTTTATTTTGGTGAATATTTTGAGTTATTCCATTGTTGAGAGCTTGTGATTTTTGTTGTTTGATGATGAAATATGAAAGATATGTTTTAGATTAACATATTTTGTATAGGAGTTTTTGATGATTTTGAGTACTTAGGATGAAATTGCAAAAATAATAATTTGAGGGACTAAAATGTGAAATAAATGAAATATATGGACTTGTATGGACACTAGGAACATTCGGCCTAATATGGGTGTATTCAAATTTTACATAATTTGTGTTTTGTGCAATAGGGACTACATTGTAAAAAGTGTAAATGTCAGGGGTGAAATGGTAATTTTCCCATTTATGTGTTTTTGGACTAAAATGAATGAAAATATGTTTGAATGGGCTTAATTTGAATATGTTTACATCAAGAACCAAGGAAATCAGATTTGGATCGTGGAAAAATGAAAGTTGTCGACTAGCTGTCCCATTCTGTTTTAAATCGTCCGAGGTAAGTTTATAAGAAAATAGGCGTACTTAATTTTAATTAATGCTAAATATATATGCTGAAATAAAATATATGAATATATATATGCTTTGGCCGAATGTGAATAAGCTTGGTTGTATATTTCTGAATTTGTTTCGACCGAGTTACAACATCCGAAAATCCCGTATAAACCTTAGGAATAGTTAGGATACATATGTCGTGACATAGAATTCTGATATATGTGTGCGAGTAAGACCATGGCATCGATATGTGTTTCTGATATATGTGTATAAGTAAGACCCTGTCTAGGACAGAGGAATTTATTTATGATTACATGTAAGACCACGTCTGGGACGTTGGCATTGTACGATATATGTCTGATTATCCGAGTGTCTTATCTAATTTCGAATGGTTCATCGGGCATCAATATGTTGTAAAAATTTTTTTTAAAACTAACTAAAAGACCAGGTATGTACTAGCTTGATACCTACTTGAAATAAGGTAAGTGACTTGATATCGCGTGATATAAAGTAATAAAATTTATAAAGAACTTGATCAAACCCAAACTAATTAATATCACGATGTTTAAGGCAAGCGCACCTGTCGACAGTAGTATAGTCTAGTGATAAGATCGAGTATCGTACCCAAGGGAACCGAAAGTACTATTACTCACTTCCTTTCTATTATTTAACCTAAAAATTAAATGAGGGTTTGTTTAAAACTACTTTCTAAAATCTAAACTAAGAAAAAGTAAATTGGGAAGACTTTTTGGGGAAAGCTAATTGGTATGATTAATACTTAAGGGAGAATCCACGTAGACTTCACTTGTTATTATTTTCTTGAATTATACGAGTTATTTGCTTGACTTGATCCATAGAGATCCCCAATTTATGCTAAACCCTCCGTCGAGGTGAAGAGCAACTAGGCCTAAGTTGTTAATTAAAATTCCCTTATTAATTAACTCCCTAGGTTGCATTAATTCGATCTATGGTTCCCCATATTAGGTTTGACTCTAATCCGGCAGATTTATGTTGCCCTATGTCTAGGGTTGCATGCAACTCCGCTTAATTATGGTAGATCTACTCTTATTACAAGGACTTTTGCTCCTCTACTCTAAGCACATCTAATTCTTGAATTAATACCTAGGACTATTAAATCAAGGATGAATAACACATAATTAAGAACAATTCAAGTAATTCTCATAAAAATCAAGAATAAATAACAAAATCTGTCTTAGGTTTCATCCCCCTCAAGTATCTGAGGGGTTTAGTTCATAAAGATAAAAGAAAACATCTCAGAAGTTATAAAATAACAAATCATAAAAGAAACCAAAAACCCCTGAAAGAATTTAGGGAAATTCTCTATGTTGATACAAAACTTCGGCTTCTGAGATGAACCAATCGGCTTCTCCCTTCGAGTAATCCCTTGCTTCTACCTGTGGTGTGGCAGAAAGGTGAGAGGAAAAGAATATAGAATGTGTATATAGGTGGAAAGAGCCCCCCTTCAATGTTGCCTTATTGGATCTTTATATAGAGAACTTTTGGGGACTCTTTCTTAGCCCCTAAGCATCCCAATTTGAGTGAAATTCGTCTTTCTCACGACTAGAACACGCCCGTGTACCACGCCCATGTGGGTTCGATAGAGGCTGTGTGATTTAGCACGCCCATGTGTAGTGGCCGTGCTTGTCGGGGCTTTGTCCGTGTGATCATCGTGAAGCACGCCCGTGTGGGTTCGATAGAGGCCGTGTGATTTAGCATGCCCGTGTGTAGTGGCCGTGCTTGTCGGGGCTTTGTCCGTGTGATCTTCGTGAAGCACGCCCGTGTGGCACGGCCGTGTGGCATCTCTTGGCCCGTGTGGTTCGTGCTTTTTGGTCTATTTTTCACTGTTTTAGGCCCGTTTTCTGTTCTTACATCTTCCCTGTGCTCTCCTGAGTATAAGATATGAAAAAGAGGGGTTAAGAGCACCAGTTCTCACAAAATTGATAAGAAACCATCCAAAATGTAGGCTAAATGTGAGGTAAAAATATATATAATTTGGTGTTTATCAAATACCCCCACACTTAAATCTTTGCTTGCCCTCAAGCAAAATCTCAATCCCTAAATAAGAATCATTCTTCTCAACTTACAACCTTTATCAATAATGTTTCAAACTAATCCACAGGTAGTCATACAATGAATAATTCAATCAGAAGAACATTAAAGATTCAATCAATCTAAGTTGAGAATTTTATCATTGAAACATAAGCTTTCTCTCCTCTCTTAAGTAATTATCTTTCCATCTTAATTAACAGAAGTTGACATCCTCACAAAAGGTTCACTCTATACAATCGAAGTGTTTAGGGTTCAAGAATTAAGCACTCTCTAGTCAATCTGAAAAGTTATTACCATAGGCTTGCAAGAAAATCACATCTCCACCACTATAGATTGATATGATACATCGATAAAAAGGTCTTTACTGGTTGTAACGGGGCTTGGTTCTAGGTGTTGTCACAGGCTGCAAAAGAGGGTTAGAATCGAGATTGAATTTGAAAAATTATCTGGCTAGAAAAATCTCTATCACTTTGAAATATATTTCTAGAGCTAATTCTTACGATAATATCGTTTCTGGCTTCATAACTTGAAAAATAGAAATATGCAAAAATTTATCAAACTATTTACAATTGACAATCGAATTTTACTGCATGTACTTTTTTTTAACAAGATCTCAAGTAATACAATAAATTTTACAATCTGGAAAAGAGAATAAAGCTAGATGAAAAATTCAACTCAAATCTCGACAAAAATAGGGATCAAAATAATTGAATGAAATTCAACAAAAATGGGTTATTGGTTAATAATTAGAGGGTGAGTCAAGGAAAAGGTTGTTAGGCTCAATAGGGTTTACTAGGGGTTAATTCATGGAGGTAGGCTTTTTGTGGAGTAAGTGGGTTAAATCCTAAGTGCCTTCATCATTTCGATATATCAAATCAATGATGTGGGCTCAACATGTATAATCGAAGCAAGTTCTAGAATAACTATTCAATGTTGACTCACTCAAAGCAATAATATCAGTGAGCATGAAAGAATGTATGCTCAAAAGGCTCAAAATCTCACAAAATCATGGCTTTTGATGTCAATCCTGCAAATTTCAAATTTCAAGATAGTACCTAAAATTAGAGAAGATATGCAAAAAAAAAAAAATAGAGTTTTCAAAAATTTCAACTTATCATTCTTGATTCCTTAATGTTTTTAAGTTTGAATTTTTAAAGTACAATCGCCTATTTCTTAATTCTCAACATATCAATACAAATCATAAATCAATTAGAAATAATTCCTAATAAGAAACTGAAAATTATGCTATTGAGGATAGTGCAATTAGTTAGAACCATTTCAAGGGTTTCAGAGAGGGTATAAAATTAAAAGTACTGTACCCCCCACACTTAAGATGTACATTGTCCTCAATGTACAAAGAAAACATTAATAGCAATAGAAGCACAAGATCAAAAGTTAGGGAAAGGTATGAAACTCCCTGAAATTTGGATGGGCTTGCGAGACGAAAGTTACGGCGCGGTATTCCCTTTTTCGTAGAGATTTGAGCTGTAAAGCTCCTTTAAAACTGCGAAGGGATTTATTAGTCGTGGGAGGTTAAGATGAAGAGGGATTACTTTGTTAGGAGGTAGCTGTTATGAAAAAACAAAAACAAAATACGAAAAATACTAATATTTAAATTAGGTAAAAGCTAAAATAAAAGCAATTAAATCTGAAAAAGAAAAGGAAAAGAAAGTTAAAGGAAAAAGGTTAAAATTAAGATCAGTGTTTACTAGTTAGAGAAAAAAATAAAAATAAAAGATAAATGATAAAAATAAAAATAAAATAAAACAAAAATAAAAGATAAAAGAAGATCTAATCCTCTGATGGGTCTCGTGGCGGTGGGGCGATGCTCAGGTGCTGACATATCTGTGCTAAAGTGGTGTTGATATAATCGAAGTACTGGAAGCATTGCTGCTCAAATCGGTTTAGGCGCTCATGTATGTCAGCATATGGGGCTGCTGTCTGGGTTGGTCGTCTGGGGTTTGATGGCTCGGCGAGTGCATCCTCTGCTGGTGGTGGCGGTGGGACATCATCAGGAATGTCCTCTTGATCCTCTTAGTCCTTGCCTTCTTGGACAAGGCAGAAGTGATAGTGGTCGCCACCTAGACGTTGTTCGACCATCCTCATAGAAAGCATGCTCTGGATGCCCTGGGAGGACATCTGGCCAAGTAAGGTATAGGAGGAGGTCTGGGCTGTAGTGTTGAACAGGCTGAAGTAACGGCCTAGTCGTGTGATGTATGGGCCCATGGATATGACACCCTTGCGGTGTCTCTCCGTCTGATGTTGCATGGCAAGCGCGATGAAATATGCAAGGTCAATGGGGCAGCCATTCGCCATGCACCATAGGAAGTAGACGTCATGCGTGTTGACGACGCCTGTGCTCTCTCGGCGACCTGTAATAGTATGAGTGAGGAGTGCGTGGATATACCTGAGAGAGGGAGGAAGAGCGGAGGCCTTGCTGACACTGAGGTTGTATATCTGTCTTCCCGGGGCAATCTCTTTCTGGCAACGGTGCCAAAAACTTGATATCGCGTGATATAAAGTAATAAAATTTATAAAGAACTTGATCAAACCCAAACTAACTAATATTATGACGTTTAAGGCAAGCGCACCTGTCGACAGTAGTATAGTCTAGTGATAAGATCAAGTATCGTACCCAAGGGAACCGAAAGTACTATTACTCACTTCCTTTCTATTATTTAACCTAAAAATTAAATGAGGGTTTGTTTAAAACTACTTTCTAAAATCTAAACTAAGAAAAAGTAAATTGGGAAGACTTTTTGGGGAAAGCTAATTGGTATGATTAATACTTAAGGGAGAATCCACCTAGACTTCACTTGTTATTATTTTCTTGAATTATACGAGTTATTTGCTTGACTTGATCCGTAGAGATCCCCAATTTATGCTAAACCCTCCGTCGAGGTGAAGAGCAACTAGGCCTAAGTTGTTAATTAAAATTCCCTTATTAATTAACTCCCTAGGTTGCATTAATTCGATCTATGGTTCCCCATATTAGGTTTGACCCTAATCCGGCAAATTTATGTCGCCTTATGTCTAGGGTTGCATGCAACTCCGCTTAATTATGGTAGATCTACTCTTATCACAGGGACTTTTGCTCCTCTACTCTAAGCACATCTAATTCTTGAATTAATACCTAGGACTATTAAATCAAGGATGAATAACACATAATTAAGAACAATTCAAGTAATTCTCATAAAAATCAAGAATAAATAACAAGATCTGTCTTAGGTTTCATCCCCCTCAAGTATCTGAGGGGTTTAGTTCATAAAGATAAAAGAAAACATCTCAGAAGTTATAAAATAACAAATCATAAAAGAAACCAAAAACCCCTGAAGGAATTTAGGGAAATTCTCTATGTTGATGCAGAACTTCGGCTTCTGAGATGAACCAATTGGCTTCTCCCTTCGAGTAATCCCTTGCTTCTACCTGTAGTGGTGATTGTGGAGGCTTGGGGAGGTTTTGAGTGTGAAATCCTAGGGTTTTGGATGAAAGGGGAAGTGAAAAATAGCCTCATATTTATATATTTTGGGTCACACAGGCATATCGCACGCCCGTGTGAGTCGTGTTTAGCCCGTGTTTTTCGAAAATCGGAGGTTTTAGCGTGCCACGTTCGATAAGCACGCCCGTGTCGATTTTGAGCACGGCCGTGGAGATTGGTCCTTTGTTAAATGCACGGGCGTGTGATAAAGTGCACGTGCATGTCTGAATTGACAGTAGCTTCCACGGGCTTATTGCACGGGCATGTGTCTCTATGTTTGCCCGTGTTGAAGGTGTAGGGTTGCCATGGCCATAAAGCACGGCCGTGGGGTTTTATCGGTAGCCTGTGTTTTGGGGAAAAGTTGCTCTATTCGTGCACGGTCTGTCCACACGACCGTGTCTCTGTTTTTTAGGTAAGCGCACGGCCTTAGGCACGCCCGTGTGCCTGGCCGTGTCGTCCATATTTTCTGCAGAAAAAATGTTAGTTTATGTAATAAAACACTAAAAATTTTAAAAGAAAAGGAAGTTACTATATTAGTGCTAGGGTTGCCTCTCGAGAAGCGCTTATTTAGAGTCTAAGCTCGACTCTTCCTAGAGATGTCAAGAAGAAACGGGGTGGAGCCTAAGCTCCTCCTTGTTTTTTGTAAAATTCTCACTTTTATAATGTTTTAGCCTATGGCCATTTACCTTGAAATTACCGTGGTTAGGGTGAGTTACCTCGATAGTACCATATGGAAAGACATTGAGAACGGTGAACGGACCTGACCACCTTGATTTAAGTTTTCCAGGGAATAGTTTCAATCTTGAGTTGTAGAGTAGGACGAGATCACCTGTTTTGAACTGCTTGGGTTGTTTCAGCCTTTTGTCATGACGTCGCTTCATGGCTTCTTTATACAGTTTTGAGTTTTCGTACGTGTTGTAGCGCCATTCATCTAGTACATTCAACTGCATGAGCCTCTTTTCACCTTCACTTTTAAGATCAAAGTTTAGAAATTTTATAGCCCAGAATGCTTTATGTTCGAGTTCAAATGGTAAATGACAGTTTTTTCCATAAATGAGTTTATATGGAGATGTTCTTATGGGTGTTTTAAAAGCAGTTCTATAGGCCCATAATGCATCATCTAATTTTCTAGACCAGTCTTTCCTATTTGATTCTATTATTTTTTCTAGGATGCGCTTCGGTTCTCTGTTTGTCACTTCGACTTGGCCGCTAGTTTGTGGGTGGTAAGGGGTAGCTGTTCTGTGGTATACTCCATACCTTCTTAAGATCTTTTAAAATTGGGTATTGCAAAAATGTGTGCCCCTATCACTTATGATTATCCTAGGTGTTCCAAATCGAGAAATTTTTTTTTTCAAAAATCGTACTACCATTCTAGCATCATTTGTAGGCAAAGCTTGAGCCTCTACCCATTTTGACATGTAATCCATTGCTACTAGTATGTACTTATTTCCAAATGAATTAGGGAATGGTCCCATGAAATCTATACCCCATACATCAAATATTTCACATGAAAGTATATAGTTCTGAGGCATTTCATTAAGTTGGGAGATATTACCTGCTCGTTGGCATTTATCACAAGCGGTCACATACCTGTTGGCATCTCTGAAAAGTGTAGGCCAGTAAAAACCTGATTCGAGTACCTTATGAGCGGTTCTGGTTCTGCTGTGATGTCCTCCTGTGGGTTCTGAGTGGCAGTGTTCCAAAATTTGATACACTTCTATGTCATCAACACATTCGGACGAGAAAAGAGTCTTCCCAAAAGTAGTTTTTCACATTAGCAAAGAATCGTTTCTTTTGCTGATGGGTTAGCCCTTTTGGGGTTATGTTGGCTACTAAATAATTTGCAAAATCAGCAAACCAAGGAAGTGTCGTACCTGCTATCAGGGAACATATCGTTTATCTTCTCGAGGTACTTGGGCTGTGTATTCTCTAGTCTCGAAAGGTGATCTGCTGCTAAATTTTTAGCTCCTTTCTTGTCTTTAATTTCCAAGTCGAATTCCTGTAAAAGTAAAATCCATCTTATTAACTGAGGTTTTGCGTCAGGTTTGGCTAAGAGATAACGAAGAGCTGAATGATCAGTGAAAACGATCACTTTTGACAAGATTAAATAAGATCTGAATTTATCAAAAGCAAAGATAACAGCTAGTAATTCTTTCTCCGTGATGGTGTAGTTGGCTTGAGCAGCTGTCAATGTTCTGCTAGCATAGTAGATCGGTTGGAAGTGTTTGTCCCTTCGCTGTCTTAAAACTGCACCTACGGCAAAATCACTTGCATTGCACATTAATTCAAAATGTAGATTCCAATCAGGTGAAATCATAATTGGGGCATTGACTAACTTGTCTTTAAGGGTGCTAAAGGACTCTAAGCATTCTTGGTCGAAGTTGAAAGGTATGTCTTTCTCTAGCAATTTAGTTAAAGGCTTAGCTATTTTAGAAAAGTCCTTAATAAATCTACGATAAAAATCGGCATGTCCTAAAAAACTTCTTATAGCCTTAACTGAACTAGGAGGGGGTAGTTTTTCAATGGTTTCAATTTTCGCTTTGTCTACCTCTATTCCTTTATTAGAAATTTTATGTCCTAGTACAATACCTTCCTGGACCATGAAATGACATTTTTCCCAATTTAGCACTAGATTTGTCTCTTCACATCTTATCAGAACAAGTTTTAAATTATTTAGACAGTGTTGGAAAGAATTACCGAAAACGGAGAAATCATCCATGAATACCTCCATGATATCTTCTACAAATTCGTTAAATATAGCTAGCATGCATCACTGAAAGGTAGCAGGAGCGTTACATAAACCAAAAGGCATTCTTCGATATGCAAACGTACCGTATGGGCATGTGAACGTTGTTTTTTCCTGATCTTCTAGAGCTATTGGAATTTGGAAGTAACCGGAGAGGCCATCTAAGAAGCAATAATACATGTGACCGGCTAATCTTTCTATCATTTGATCGATAAAGGGCAAAGGAAAATGATCTTTTCAAGTGGCATCATTCAGCTTTCGGTAATCGATGCATACTCTCCATCCTGTGATTGTTCGTGTTGGTACGAGCTCTTCTTTGTCATTGGTTACCACGGTTAGCCCACCTTTCTTAGGAACAACCTGCACAGGGCTTACCCAAGAACTATCAGAAATAAGATAAATGATACCAGCATCAAGAAGTTTAATTACCTTGGCCTTTACGACTTCCTTCATGTTAGGATTTAATCGTCTCTGGGCTTGCACTGCTGGTTTATATTTGTCTTCCATCAAAATCTTGTGAGTACAAAAAGAGGGATTAATTCCCTTGATATCTGAAATTTTCCAAGCTATGGCCTGCTTATGTTTTCTTAGTACCTGGAGCAGTTCTTCCTTTTCTTTAGAGCTTAAATTTGATGCAATAATGACCGACAAAGTTGAGTTCTCCCCTAAAAAGGCATATTCTAAGTGTTCTGGCAGTTGTTTTAATTCTAATTTAGGGGGCTCTTCAATGGAAGGTTTCTGTCTTAGCTTATCATTCATCTTTAAATTTTCATAGCTTATATGTCTACTGATAGTTTCGCTAGAATCTAATTCTTTTCTTACCTTCTCGACTTCTACGGTGGTTTCACCCTCCCCCTGAACAAGACACAGTTCCAGTTTGTCGGTGATAGAGATTTCCTGAAAATTATCTTGAACAAAGTGATCAACCATATCAACAAAATAACAAGAATCATATTGTTCCTTAGAAAATTTCATGGCATCATAGATTTTAAAAATGACTTCCTCTTCACCAACTCTAAGAACTAATTTACCATCTCCTACATCAATAATAGCTCTAGCAGTGGCTAAAAATGGGCGTCCTAAAATCAAAGGTACGTCAATGTCTTCATCCATGTCAAGCACAACAAAGTCAACAGGGAATATAAATTTATCGACCTTTACTAGCACATCTTCAATGATTCCCCTAGGATACTTAATAGATCTATCGGCTAATTGAATGCTCATTCTAGTGGGTTTAGGTTCCCCTAGACCTAGTTGCTTGAACATTTTATAAGGCATGAGATTAATACTTGCACCTAAATCAGCCAATGCTTTATTAATAATTAAGCTACCAATCAAACAAGGAATAGTAAAACTCCCTGGATCTTTTAGCTTTGTTGGCAGTTTATTTTGGAGAATGGCTGAACACTCCTCGTTGAGTTCCACTGTAGCTAATTCTTCTAGCTTCCTTTTATTTGTCAAGAGTTCTTTTAGGAATTTTGCGTATTTCGGCATCTGTGAAATTGCTTCAACAAAGGGTAAGTTAATATGTAATTGTTTGAAGAGTTTAAGAAACTTACCAAATTGGGCGTCTGTCTAGTCCTTTTTTAACCTTGCTGGGTGTGGGATGCAAGGTTTGTATTCCTTGAGTGTTGGAGGAGCGTCGTCCTTAGATTTCTCTATTTTGTCTTTCGGCGGTTCGTGAACATGCTTCTTTTGTGGTTCTGCTAGCACTTTACCATCTCTTAGAGTGATTGCTTTAACATGTTCTCTGCGATTTGGTTCAGTGTTGCTTGGAAGCCCGCCCTGAGGTCTTTCTGAGATTAATTTTGCAAGTTGACCAATTTGGTTCTCGAGTCCTTGAATCGAGGCCTGTTGATTCTTTAATGCTGTTTCAGTGCTTTGGAAACGAGTTTCTGAAGCGGCCATGAATTTGGTGAACATATCTTCAAGATTCGGCTTCTTTTCCTGTTGTGGTGGTGGCTGCTGGAATACCGGAGGCTGTTGTCTTTGATTTCCTTATCCTCCCCATGAAAAATTTGGGTGATTTTTCCAACCTGCATTATAAGTGTTACTATAGGGATTATTTGGAGGTCGAGAATTATTACCCATATAATTGGCTTGTTCAGCTTCCATGTTGTGTAGATGGTCTGAATTAAACATATTTCCTGGAGCTGCATCACATTACATCACTGGTTGTGCCTTCGTAGAACCAACAAAATTGTCAAATTTCTTATTTAAAAGTTCTACTTGGTTAGTAAGCATAGTAACAGCATCAAGATTATAGACTCCTGCAGCTTTCGTTGGCTTTGTCCTCATGACTTTCCATTGATAGTTATTTAATGACATCTCTTCAATAAATTCGTAAGCTGCGTCAGGTGTTTTATTATTGATGGTTCCGCCCGCGGCTGCATCGATCATTTGCCTAGTTGACGGGTTTAACCCATTATGGAAAGTTTGAACCTGTAACCATAAAGGTAATCTGTGATGAGGGCATCTTCTTAAAAGATCCTTGTACCTTTCCCCGGCATCATAGAGCGTTTCTAAATCCATCTGCACAAAAGAAGAAATATCGTTTCGTAATTTAGCAGTTTTAGCAGGAGGAAAATATTTAAGCAAAAATTTTTCGGACATCTAGTCTCATGTAGTAATTGAGCCTCGTGGTAAAGAGTTTAACCACTGTTTTGCCTTATTTCTTAAAGAAAAAGGAAATAGCCTTAGACGAATGGCGTCATCAGTAACGCCATTGATTTTAAAAGTGTCGCACAATTCCAAAAAATTGGCTAGATGTGAGTTGGGATCTTCATCCTGTAAACCGTCAAACTACACAAATTGCTGAATCGTCTGAATAGTACTAGGTTTTAATTCAAAATTATTAGCAGCAATAGCAGGTCTAACAATACTAGTTTGAGTACCAATCACACTAGGTTTAGCATAATCATACATAGTACACGGAGCTTCTTCTGGTTCGGCGGGTAGTGCTGGGGGTTGGTGAATATTTTGATTTGCAGCCATCTCTTCGGTAGGTTCTGGCTCTTGCTCAAGTTCTTGTTCTGGATAATGTAGATTTCGTCTGATCTCTCTACGATTTCTGCGGACTGTAGCTTCCAAATCTTCGTCAAAAAGTAGTGGTCCTGTCGGGTTGTTTCTAGTCATAAACTAGAAAAACCTAAAAAGAGAATAAAATAAAATTAAAAAAAGTAAAAAAATAAAGTAACTAGAGTAATATATAAATATTATAAATAATAATGGCTAAAGTAATAGAAATCGAGCTTTCGTAATATTTCAGTTTAATTCCCCGGCAACGGCGCCAAAAGCTTGATATCGCGTGATATAAAGTAATAAAATTTATAAAGAACTTGATCAAACCCAAACTAATTAATATCATGACGTTTAAGGCAAGCACACTTGTCGACAGTAGTATAGTCTAGTGATAAGATCGAGTATCGTACCCAAGGGAACCGAAAGTACTATTACTCACTTCCTTTCTATTATTTAACCTAAAAATTAAATGAGGGTTTGTTTAAAACTACTTTCTAAAATCTAAACTAAGAAAAAGTAAATTGGGAAGACTTTTTGGGGAAAGCTAATTGGTATGATTAATACTTAAGGGAGAATCCATCTAGACTTCACTTGTTATTATTTTCTTGAATTATACGAGTTATTTGCTTGACTTGATCCGTAGAGATCCCCAATTTATGCTAAACCCTCCGTCGAGGTGAAGAGCAATTAGGTCTAAGTTGTTAATTAAAATTCCCTTATTAATTAACTCCCTAGGTTGCATTAATTCGATCTATGGTTCCCCATATTAGGTTTGACCCTAATCTGGCAGATTTATGTCGCCCTATGTCTAGGGTTGCATGCAACTCCGCTTAATTATGGTAGATCTACTCTTATCACAGGGACTTTTGCTCCTCTACTCTAAGCACATCTAATTCTTAAATTAATACCTAGGACTATTAAATCAAGGATGAATAACACATAATTAAGAACAATTCAAGTAATTCTCATAAAAATCAAGAATAAATAACAAAATCTGTCTTAGGTTTCATCCCCCTCAAGTATCTGAGGGGTTTAGTTCATAAAGATAAAAGAAAACATCTCAGAAGTTATAAAATAACAAATCATAAAAGAAACCAAAAACCCTTAAAGGAATTTAGGGAAATTCTCTATGTTGATGCAGAACTTCGGCTTCTGAGATGAACCAATCGGCTTCTCCCTTTGAGTAATCCCTTGCTTCTACCTGTGGTGTGACAGAAAGGTGAGAGGAAAAGAATATAGAATGTGTATATAGGTGGAAGGAGCCCCCCTTCAATGTTGCCTTATGGGATCTTTATATAGAGAACTTTTGAGGACTCTTTCTTAGCCCCTAAGCATCCCAATTTGAGTGAAATTTGTCTTTCCCACGACTAGAACACGCCCGTGTGCCACGCCCGTGTGGGTTCGATAGAGGCTGTGTGATTTAGCACGCCCGTGTGTAGTGGCCGTGCTTGTCAGGGCTTTGTCCGTGTGATCTTCGTGAAGCACGCCCGTGTGGCACGGCCGTGTAGCATCTCTTAGCCCGTGTGGTTCGTGCTTTTTGGTATATTTTTCACCGTTTTAGGCCCGTTTTCTGTTCTTTCATCTTCCCTATGCTCTCCTGAGTATAAGATATGAAAAAGAGGGGTTAAGAGCACTAGTTCTCACAAAATTGATAAGAAACCATCCAAAATGTAGGCTAAATGTGAAGTAAAAATATGTATAATTTGGTGTTTATCATGACTATCTTGATATTTGTTACAAAACATGTATGATATAAATGAAGAACATATATGTATGTGGCGAGTGCATGCGTCCTTGTGAATAAGAAATATGATTCTTGTTAAAATCATTCTTAAATATGTATATATATGATCCTGTATATTCGGCCACATAGTTAGTATATGTATATGAATTTATATCTTGATTCATGAGCTTATGTATATGTATGCATATGTATTAGGTTTTATAATGACACCTTGGCTTTTGAAAGTCGAACATTAATATATTAACTTAACCATGTGAGTAATCGGCCAAGGTAATAATTACGTGTAAAGATTTATACATATTATTTGTGAAATTTGTAAGTTTGAGATTAATTGCGATAATGATAATATAGTTCGATTAGTTTAATGGAGTTCATATATAATTGGGTTGTTTATTTGCTTATGACTTACTAAGCTATAAAAGCTTACTCTATGTATATATTTGTTTCTATTTTACAGATTTTGGATTCAAGTTACGAGCTCGGGGATCGTCAACAAAGTTCATCACACTATCCATTGCTTCAGTACTTAATAGTTAAACTCGAATTATGGCATGTATAGGTTGGAACATATTTTTGAAATGTTGAATTTTGGCTCAGTATTTAAAGCCATATGAAAATGGCTTGCTAATTATGCTTAGGCTTGGTCTTATGTGTGCTTAGTTATAATATTTAATGTGTTTGATTTTGGTAATTCGATGGTGGAAATGTTGGATGTGTATGTGGTTTTTAGTAATATGATTCGGCTATAAATAATAATAGGTATAATATGTATTTGGTATAGTAGTTAGTTCATGATGGAATTATAAAATATGATATAATTAGAGTGATGGATGATTGTATGATAGCTTGTTAGGTTCGGTTGTTATATGGTACGTAACGAATGTGTCCTATCATTGTTTTGGTCAACTATTTTGCTATGTATCAAATGTTAAGTATGGAATTTATTTTTAAGGTAAGATGCACACCATGTATATATGCATTAATAGCATATTCGGCTAAGTTATAATGTACCAAATATGTATGTGTGATTGCATATTAAATTATGTAATATGTTTCAATTGGTTTTATTATAAGCTTATGCCGATGTTGTTACTCGTGTTTAAATGTCAAATTGAAAATATAGTGAATTTCGTATATTTTGGTAGTGAGTTATCATGGTGTCCGAAAATGGTTTAAATTAAAATGGTGATGTAACACCCCAAATCCAGCCTAGAAGTTAGGCCCGAATCTGGCGATGTCACATTGAAAGGTTGCTTTCAAAAAAATGGTTTAGTTAAAAAACATAGTTCGAAACGAAATATGCTTGATAGGAATTTACTTAGTTAAAAATTCAAAGAATTAAATTAAATGAATAATTAGAAAAAAAACATGTTTATTAACTATAGCAGTAACTAAATAAAATCCCAAGTAAATAATGAAATCGAAGATATATAGCCTTATTACATCACAGTGGAGATTTAAAAGTAATTATCATAAAACACTTAAGAAATCTATATTGAAAATTCCTAAGTAACTTGTAGTGTGGCTATCTCTGAGTCATTTCCCGCGTCGAGCCGTCTATTGTGGATCACCTGAAATATTAATAATAAGGGTGTGAGTTTCAAAACTCAGTGTGTACGACCCTTGGCAATCAAATCAATTCATTATACACATATCACATTGGGCCTAAGCCCTAACAATATCGGTGGTCTAGGCCTTAGCCCACAATGACCTCATATCATACCAGAATTCCACGTATGCAAATGTTCCCATCCCAAATCCAACCGCTACACACCACCCGTACCAGCCCAACACACCTGTGGGGATGTCTACATCAACCCACCCATCCTCTACATACCAGTGGTAGCACACACAGCGGTACTACCTACGTTGCAGCAAGGCTCCTATATATATACGATGTAGCAAAGCTACTTGGTGGCTTAAATAGTCTATGGTGGATCCACGGTCGTCAAGCGACTATCCAATCCTCAAAACACTTCCTCCGTATCATCAAAACCCATCCAAGTGCAACATACAATTCATGAATGCAACATACACATTTTCACACATTTTCACATATTAAGCACTTAGGGGTATTTTGGTCATTTCACCACCTAGTGGTATTTTCGTAACTCTACCTTACAGGGGTATTTCGGTACTCCTACCCTACAAGGGTGTTTTTGTAGCTCTACCTTACAGGGCATTTTCGTAATTCTACCTTAGAAGGGTATTTTCGTAATTTTATCCTAGAAGGGTATTCTAGTAATTCTGCCTTAGGAGGGTATTTTCGTAATTTCCTAACGATAAAGATTTTAATTATGGATTTTGGGCCATCAACAAGTCCTCGTGGCTAAAGTGAACGGACACTATGCACCAGGTAGGATTCAAGAGAAGAGGAGGTGGGTCACTCGGACCGCTTAAGTACCAGTCTCTTCCATGATCCAATCCTAGACATGCATATGTCGATTGCCACACCTTAGTCTATTGACTTGTCTATAGACATGTTTATTACTTAGTTAAGTTTGATGAAAATTTGAGAGTCCATTTAACTAGGCCTAAAGTCCATTAAATTCTAGCATGCCTTTCTATCACCCCCATAAAACCCAAACATGCTTATGAAGCCCATTAAGCTCAAACATACTTATGTAACCCATTAGGCCCGTTCATAATCCAATCATACAATCATACACATCAATTCAACATAATATCTCATATCACAATTTTTCCAATTTGGGCCCACAAATTCGGCAGGCCCATTCGGGATTTTGGGATTTTTGACTTTTGCCGGTTTACCGTGTGTAGTGTATGTACAACCTGATTGACGACTCGCACCTACACTATCCTCAGTCTTGACCTACAATCAAAACCATTTCTAAATCAACTCCAAACCTTACTAAAACTTTTATCAAATCCCGAAGCCTTACCATAGCCTTACCGTGAACCTTCAACTTTTCTAGCCCTTCTTTAGCGAATAGTCTCGGATATTCCTAGATCTGCATCAACACACATATTTTATCAACATCAGGTGACTTGTCTTCCACACGAGTCACCCTTATAGGCTACACATATATTCAGCCACCCCCTTAAGAAACCGAAATTGAGAATGAGACACGTACTAAAACTTGCCTTCAAACTAACGGCCTAGATATCTACTGTTTAAGCAATCAGCTTTTCAACACTAACTTAAGGATGGTAATCAAAGACAAATAGTGATGAAGGAAAAGAAATCGGCAAGGGAGATATTAGTATTCGGCTTTTAAGAAATCAATGATGATATTCGGCTTTTTTAAGAAACAAAGAAATTCGATGGAATTTGGTAGAAGAATGAAAAGGGAGAAAAGAGGTTGGCAATAGAATGAATTCGGCAAAATAAACCAAAACCCTCATGCACATTCGACATTCTTTTAAATAGGCACAAGCTGATTCAAGCCTTCCCTACAGTCCCATTTGGCACCAACTCCCTCTCTTTCTCAATCTCCTATTTTCTCTCCATTATCTCCACCTTAAAAATCTCTCCTGAACACTCCCCTTAGAGTCCATCTTCACGCCACTTCCAACCTTCTAGAAGGCCAAAATTAAACTCCTAAAAATACTAAGCTAGGATCCAAAACTCAAGGCCCAATATTTCTAGGCCTAAAATTTGGGGTGTTACAATTCACCCCTCCTAAAAAAAATTTTGTGTTCGAAATTTCTAAATAACACGGTGGTCGTGTATCCACTACACTACCGCAGCTCTAAATAATTTTAATACACACCCAAGACATCCACCTATCGCAAACATTCTCAAACACACACAGAATAAGTACCAAATTTTGATTCAAATGTTTACAAAGCCCTAACACTTCCACAGCCTCTGTGCGGCCTCTTGCACCCCTTCAAGTGCTCTTCCTTGCGTACGTATTTCTAGATTAGAATTTTTATGAGATTAGTTCATAATTTCACTGTTTAAAGCATATGTCTTATGTAAGTAACAATTTAAAAGTTGTTTCGCAGTCGTAAATCCACTATAGGCTTAAGTTTCCTACGGGCTTTAGTCTCTAAGAACCTGTTGTCTAGAGTAGACCAATATCTAAATACAATTCAGTAATTTAAATAAGTTCAGTAACAGAAAAACTTACTTGGCTTGACGTTGAGGGCTTGGTGAACCACACTTCAAGAATCCTGCAAAAACTTATTAATCTAGTTGTTTTAAAACCCACAATCCAAGGCCCATTTCACAGCCCGAGCTTTGCAATCAGGCTCTGATACCACTAAATGTAACACCCCAAACTTGACCTAGAAGTTAGGCCCGAATCTGGAGATGTCACATTGAAAGGTTGCTTTCAAAAAATGGTTTAGTTAAAAAACTTAGTTCGAAACGAAATATGCTTGATAGGAATTTACTTAGTTAAAAATTCAAAGAATTAAATTAAATGAATAATTAGAAAAAAACATGTTTATTAAATATAGCAGTAACTAAATAAAATCCTAAGTAAATAATGAAATCGAAGATATATAGCCTTATTACATCACAGTGGAGATTTAAAAGTAATTATCATAAAACACTTAATAAATCTATATTGAAAATTCCTAAGTAACTTGTAGTGTGGCTATCTTCGAGTCCTCTCCCGCGTCGAGTCGTCTATTGTGGATCACCTAAAATATTAATAATAAGGGTGTGAGTTTCGAAACTCAGTGTGTACGACCCTTGGCAATCAAATCAATTCATTATACACATATCACATTGGGCCTAAGCCCTAACAATATCGGTGGTCTGGGCCTTAGCCCACATTGACATCATATCATACTAGAATTACATGTATGCAAATGTTCCCATCCCGAATCCAACCGCTACACACCACCCGTACCAGCCCAACACACCTGTGGGGATGACTACATCAACCCACCCATCCTCTACACACCAATGGTAGCACACACAACGGTACTACCCATGTTGCAGGAAGGCTGCTATATATATATACGGTGTAGCAAAGCTACTCGGTGGCTTAAATAGCCTACGATGGATCCACGGTCGTCAAGCGACTATGCGATCCTCAAAACACTTCCTCCTTATCATCAAAACCCATCCAAGTGCAACATACAATTCATGAATGCAACATACACATTTTCAAACATTTTCACATATTAAGCACTTAGGGGTATTTTGGTCATTTCACAACCCAGGGGTATTTTTGTAACTCTACCCTACAGGGGTATTTTGGTACTCCTAGCCTACGAGGGTATTTTTGTAGCTTTACCTTACAGGGCATTTTTGTAATTCTACCTTAGAAGGATATTTTCGTAATTTTATCCTAGAAAGGTATTTCTGTAATTCTACCTTAGGAGGGTATTTTCGTAATTTCCTAATGATACAGATTTTAATTATGGATTTTGGGCCATCAACAAGTCCTCGCGGCTAAAGTGAACGGACACTATGCACCAGGTAGGATTCAAGAGAAGAGGAGGTGGGTCACTCGGACCGCTTAAGTACTAGGCTCTTCCATGATCCAATCCTAGACATGCATATGTCGGTTGCTACACCTTAGTCTATTGACTTTTCTACAGACATGTTTATTACTTAGTTAAGTTTTATGAAAATTTGGGAGTCTATTTAACTAGGCCTAAAGTCCATTAAATTCTAGCATGCCTTTCTACCACCCCATAAAACCCAAACATGCTTATGAAGCCCATTAAGCTCAAGCATACTAATGTAACCCATTAGGCCCGTTCATAATCCAATCATACAATCATACATGTCAATTCAATATAATATCTCATATCACAATTTTGCCAATTTGGGCCCACAAATTCAGCAGGCCCATTCAGGATTTCAGGATTTTCGGCTTTTGCCGTGTGTGTAGTGTATGTACACACCTGATGGACAACTTGCACCTACACTATCCTCAGTCTTGACCTACAGTCAAAACCATTTCCAAATCAACTCCAAACCTTACTAAAACTTTTATCAAATCTCGAAGCCTTACCATAGCCTCACCATGAACCTTCGGCTTTTCTAGTCCTTCTTAAGTGAATAGTCTCGAATATTCCTAGATCTGCATCAACACACATATTTTATCAACATCAGGTGACTCGTCTTCCACACGAGTCACCCTTATAGACTACACATATATTCGGCCACCCCCTTAAGAAACCGAAATTGAGAATGAGACACTTACCGAAACTCGCCTTCAAACTAATGGCCTATATATCTACTGCTTAAGCAATCGGCTTTTCAACACTAACTTGAGGATGGTAATCCGAGACAAATAGTGATGAATGAAAAGAAATCGGCAAGGGAGATATGAGTATTCGGCTTTCAAGAAATCAATGATGATATTCGACTTTTTTGAGAAATAAAGAAATTTAATGGAATTTGGTAAAAGAATAAAATGGGAGAAGAGAGGTTGGCAATAGAATGAATTCAGCAAAATAAACCAAAACCCTCATGCACATTTGGCATTCCTTTAAATAGGTACAAGCCGATTCAAGCCTCCCCTGTAGTCCCATTTGGCACCAACCCCCCTCTCTCTCTCTCTCAATCTCCTATTTTCTTTCCATTTTCTCCACCTTAAAAATCTCCCCTGAACACTCCCCTTAGAGTCCATCTTCATGCCACTTCCAACCTTCTAGAAGGCCAAAATTAAACTCCTAAAAATACTAAGCTAGGATCCAAAACTCAAGGCCCAATATTTCTAGGCCCAAAATTCAGGGTGTTACAGGTGAAATATGCTTGAGTTGGAGAAACATGTTGCAATTGTTATATACTGGTTGTTTAATAAACCATAAATATGACTTTCCATAAAGCTTAATTGAAATATGCTTAGTTACTTTTATTTAAATTTACATATTTTTGAATGGATGCATATAAATATTCCATTAATGTATGAGATATGAAATTTGTATTTACTAACATGGCAATGTTGCATGAATGAATGACAAGTATAATATTGAAGTTAGTTACAGATGTGGTACAATCTATAAGTGAGTAAGATTTGTTTTATAAAAATAAAAATTATGTTAATATTCCATTAACGAAGTTGTTAATTTGTTATATGTTCTATTTATAAATATATAATCTGTTTTGATATATGCTGCAACATGTTTTAAATATATTTTTATGTGAACAATATAAATTTTATGATTTAATATTTGATACTGTCATGAGCATTGAAGCGTTTAAAACATTTTGAATTGTAAAATATAATGCATATTACTATAGACTGTGATATGATCGATAATGCCTTGTAACCCTAATCTGACGATAGATATGGGTTAGAGGTGTTACATGTACTAACATCTATTATAGTCCAAGCAGTTGCTAAAAAGGGTCGTCTTAAAAGTAAAGGTACCTGATGACCCTCATCCATGTCCAATACAACATAGTCAACGTGGAATATGAATTTATCGATTTTAACAAGCACATCCTCAATAACACCCCTATGATATCTAATGGTTCTATCTGCTAATTGAATACTTATCCTAGTTTGTTTGGGTTTCCCAAGACCTAGCTGTTTCAACATTTTATAAGGCATGACATTAATAATAGCCCCAATAACAGCCAAGGGATTATCAATATTTAAACTATCAATTAAACAAGGAGTAGTATAACACCCTGGATCTTTTAGTTTGTTGGGTAGTTTATTTTGTAATAGGGCTGAGCAAACTACATTAAGCTCCACAATCTATGAATCATCTAACTTCCATTTTTTTTGTCAACAACTCCTTTAAAAATTTGACATAATTGGTCATTTATAAAGGAGTTTCAACAAACGGTAAGTTAATATGTAATTTTTTCAGGAGTTTAAGAAATTTACCAAATTGTTCATTCGTATGGTCTTTCTTCGTCATGTTAGGATATGGAACTCAAGGTTTATATTTTTTGGCAACCGGCTTTTGCTCTTTCTGGCTTACCTCAACCTTATCGTTATTCACCACAATTTCTTACCTCAGTTTTTGTTCAGATTCAACTAACCCTTCTTCATCTCAAACAGTAATTGCATGAAGTTGCTCCCTTGGGTTAGTTTCGGTATTGTTAGGCAAGCTACCTTGTGGTCTTTCTGAAATCAACTTAACATGCTAACCTATTTGGTTCTCGAGCCCTTGAATTGATTCATGTTGAGTTTTTAGTGCTTCTTCAGTGTTTTGAAAACATGTTTCTGACACCGATAGAAACTTACAATAATACTACGATATTATTGCTTCCAAGTTTCGTTACTCTAGCCCTCTGATACCAATTACAGGGACTATAGTGGCTCAATATAGCGGAAGATAATATACAAAGAGAGTTTTATTATTAGTAAAGGAAATTTTTAGAGAACTTTACAAAAAAGAAATGAAAGGAAAGTATACTAAAACTCGAACTTTTCTTAGGCTACAACAATGCCTATTTATAATACAAATTTTAACTCTAATTCATTTACAATTCAAATCCAAACAGTGTCTTGATAAAGACGTAATAAATGCCGACTTAATGGTTGCTTCCACGTAGTGTTTTTATTTTGTTGTTTTCTTGGTGGTTGTTGCCACATATCTTTGCATTAATGGTTGCTTCCATCATCATGCATCATCATCTTGTCTTTTTTTAGAGAACTTTGCAAAAAGAAAATGAAAGGAAAGTATACTAAAACTCGATGCCTTTCTTAGGTTACAACAATGCCTATTTATAATACAAAATTTTAACTCTAATTCATTTACAATTCAAATCTGAACAGTGTCTTGATAAAGACGTAATAAATGCTGACTTGATGGTTGCTTCCACGTAGTCTTTTTATTTTATCATTTTCTTGGTGGTCGTTTCCACATATCTGAGCATTAATGGTTACTTCCATCATCTTGCATCAATGTTTCCATCATCATGCATCATCATCTTGTCTTATTTGCTTAATGAGACATTTATGATGATATTTCCTTCTTGGCAAGTCACCGTCAATAATAAATGCTCCTTTTTTTGGATGTCATTTTTACACGTGTCTTGTCTTATCTTTATCTTTCTTGGATATTTGTCAGATTCATTTCTTCTATCTCGTCCAGATGTAATGAATCCGGTGAGAGTGCTGATGAATTTCAACTTTCCCACGTGTCATTGATTTCCAATGTTAATGGACAATCATTAATTTTCATATCAGCTATCTTTTTTAGTAGCTGCACAGATTCTTCATCTCTTTCTTGATGAGGTGTTTCTATGTTGTATTCTAGTATTCTTCTTCCATCTGTCCAGAGAACATAACTATTGTGTTGAAGTAGATACTGGGCCTTGATCATTAAATCATTTCTGGTTTGGACTTGATAATGAGAAAAATCATTATAACACATGTCAATGATTTTTGACATGTGTTCTTTATCTTCATTCACTGATAAGAGGTTTCTTCCTCCAAACATTGTTTGTATAATCCAGATCTGATATGGCTGATAAAATTTTCTTGTTCAGCTATACCAATGAAACTACTTATTTCAATATGAAAATAGTAAAAGAAATCCATATTAGGAAAACTTGATAATCTAGATTTTACAATAGCAGGAAAATCTTTTAATAAATCAAAAGAAAGATTTTGGACAGTTATTTCTTTAACAAATCGCCATTCAATACTGGTTATATCAAATGGTTTATGAATAAGCCTAAATTTTATAGTAGGAAATTTTTCTCCTATATGATTTGTAAAAACATAGGCTTGTAGAAAATATTCAGAAAAAGCTTTTTTTAAATTGAACTTGCTGGTTGCAAATTATACTGTTTATTTTTGTAAAGATTTCAACACGTAAAATTCTTCTTGATTTGTTGAATAAACATATTCTAAACATTTTATATATAGTAGGACTGTTTATCCCATTAACAATAAAATATTGAAATATATCAAGAAGATTATTTATCTCCTTAATATCCATATATTCTATATAACATTCCTCCCAATCTCTATATAAAATAGATTTTAGTAAAAGATCATGGGCTTTATTTACTTTAGTTGCTTTTTCTACTAAAAATTAAAAAAAAATTAGTAAGAGCTCGTCTAAAATTTGCTCGTTGTTCTAAAATATGGATTTTCCATATTTTGTTAATAAAATTATAATATTCCAGTGGTAATCCTGGATTATAAAAACCATTTACTTCAGAAAGCATTTGTTGTGTTAAAAAGTTTTCTGCCCCCTAAATAACTTCAGCATAACTGGCTTGAAATGCCGAGTTTGGATCTTGGGACCATTGGTATTGACTTATCGTTTTTGGTGTCAATGAAAACTGTGTTCCAATTGGTTGTCTTGCCATTGGATATTGCACATAATATCATTGATTTGGATAAAATGGTACTTGTATAGGTATAGGAACAAATCTGTGATTGGATTTTGTTATCTTCCCTTTGTTGGGCTTTTTATGGACCGTATTTCATTCTCCCATTAGATTTTTTTACCTCTATCTATAAGGTCTGTTAAGAAAATAAGCAAGAATCAGTACAAATAAAATTAGGATTTTTAACTAATGGTATTTCTATAGAATTTTTTTCTATAGATAATATAATTGATTTTTTATAAATAGAGAATGGTAGATATTGTTTTATAAAATTATTTCCTAATAATATATCACCTTTCATATCAAGAAAGCATAATATTTTAGGAATTATAAATTTTACATTATTTATGTAAATTGGTATATTCCTAGCCTTATAATATATTAAAGTTTTGTTACCATTTATTCCACTAATCTTTATTGGTCTTTTTATAGGTTGCCAATTTTCTATAGGAATAGCATTCATTTTACAACTACTTGTTGTAGCACCTGTATCTAATAAAGCATGTAAAGGATTTTTATCCTTAATTGTTATTTCAATATATATACAATTTTTAGTATCTTGTACCGAAGTTTGTATATCTTCTATTCTAGTATTTCTAGAATTTCTACTTGGTTCGGTAGGAAAAATAGGAATATGAACTGTTTTCATTCCTATTGGTGTGGAAGATGTTGTACTTATATTATCCTCTTCTCATTCTATTTGAGAATTTGAGGGTAAAACTAAATTATCATCTGTATTTGTTAACGAATTATTTTTAAAGTATAACTTATCACCTGATGCCATATACTCTATAGTACTTACTGGTTTTGAAGTACTTGCATTATGTATATCTCCTATTATCCAATCTTTTGGAATAGGAAGATCTTTTAAGTGTAATAATTTTGGTTGTATTTCTATAGTAATTTTATTAGGTTCAAAAAGTTCAATAATTTTATTATTGACTTCTTTTATTTCTACTTTTACTGTATTTGTATATTCATTAATAGCTGTCGAGCTTATTGCTAGATCCTCTGCTAAATCTTTGATATCAGAATTTTTTGTCTGAATTCTTAGACATAGACACTCTTCTATTAGAGGGTCTGTAATGGATATAAAGTAATTTGGTTTTACCTTAAATCCTATCACTCCAGTATGTAAATTTGATTGAATTCCTCCAATTTGCGAATCTTTTATCTAATAACACAGCTATAATAGGTACATCATGTCCTCTTCTAAACAAAGCTCTTATTGTAATCATAATTATACCTAAATGTATATATCTAACCTGAGGATATTTTTTCCTAATCCTCTTAATTTTTTCTTTAGTAAATAAAGGAATTTCAGTTAATCCTTCTTTAGTATCTTTAGCGACAGTGTTACCGCTAATCTTTTCGATGTCTTTGTGACCATATTTTGAATTTAGATATTTTATATATTTCTTCTTTAGAAATATGATTTTTATTAATTTTTTCTATCATTTCTTTTGAGAAGTCTTTTTCTTCTCTAATTAAATTTCCTAATTTTATATCTTGTTGTTCAGTTTTAGGAATTTCTTCTAATTGATTATTATGTCCTAACATGAAGATATATTCTTCATTATCAGTATCAGAATCTGTTTCTGATATTGATTCATATAATATTTCTGTATGATTTATTTCCTCACTAAAACATATTTCTCAATCTTGTTCTTCAAGACTTTTAATCATTTTTCTTGCATTTTCCCATTTATTAGGACAGTTTGGAGCTATGTGACCTTCTTCATCACATATAAAACATTTACAATTTTTTTTTTTACAAATTTTTTCTTATTATTACTATTGTTACCGGTATACTTTTTATTTCCTGGTTTCCATTTCACCATCTTATATTTTTTATTTTTATAAGTCGTAGGTCGTATAGGTTTACAACCAAACTCCCATTATCCTTCTAGTAATTTTGTACAATATTTATGACTTAATTTATTTTTAACTTGCTTAGCTACCTTACTTTGTAAGCAATGTAAAGTTATCCTTTCTTTAGCAAAATTAATCCTATTTCCTATAGTATACATATTTTCTATATCTAGACCAGTTGTTTTACTATGTTTTTCTAAATAAGAAGTGTATTTGTTTATACAAATTTCATCCCATGGTGGTGGTAATTTATGAAAATATTGGTTTTTCCAAAATTCTATATTATTATTTTTTAACTTTTGATATTCATGAAGAAATCTTTTAGAAAATTCTTCTAAATATCTAATATCACATAATTTTATTTTTGATAAAATATAACTAGATTGACTATCTTGATCTTTTTTATCAGTATAACCACAAAATTCTATTTTTAGAATTAAAGTTAAGCCTTTTAATAACTCTTTAAAAGTACCTATTTGGTTAATAAGTTTGTTCCTTTTGTTGTTTACCTTTTTCAGATTCTTCTCATCTTCTAAGAAATTGTAAAACATCTCTTAAAATGTTCCTACAAAATAATTTAGAAATTTTTCTTTTGACCAAACATTGTTGTTAACATTGTTGTTATTGTTAACAACAATAGTCATTGATTGTGCCCAGTCATCTATAGTTTTTTCATAGTCTGACAAAGGTATTTTTTGTCAAATCTAAATATATTCCTCCCTGAGCAACATTTCTTTTATTTAAATCATCAATCTTATGTAACACCCCGAATATTTTTACAGTAAAATAGTATCCTTGATATAGTAAAATAAGGAAATAAAGTGGCAAGGAGAGAAAATTTGAGTTATGTCATTGGGAAGTATATTATGATAAATTAATTCAAGAAAGGACTAAATTGTAAAAGTGAGAAAAATTTTGTTGCCCAAGAGTAAATACTCAAAATTTAAGGGGTTAAAGGGTAAATATGAAAAGTTAAAGGACCAATAGTGCAAATATTTTATGGGTGGAATAATCTAGAAACTAAGGAAAAAGGATGAATTAGGACCAAATTGAATAGATGAGGAATTATGAGGGACTAAATTGCTTTTATCAAAATTAAGTGATGACTCAACAATGGAATTTTAAAAGATCACAAAGGGCAAAATGGTCAATTGGAAGAGAGAGAAATCTAGAAAGTAATGATGATGTTGGAGATATTTTAGATTAATTAATTAATTAATTATTAGTTATTAATATTTTAATTTGATTTTTTATATGATATTTTATTATTTTATTATTATTTTATTAGTATATATAAAGAAAGAAAGATGAGGAAATTCTCATCCAATTTCCATGCATTCACGTTAGGAAGAAGAGAAGAGGAGAAAGAAACTTTTCATTCTTTACAATTTAGTCCTTCCACCAAAAATTCACCATTTTAACCTAGAAATCAAAAGAATTTCCATAGCTACCAAAGGAGAAAAATGTTAAGGAGACTATGGGGAGTTAGAATGTCAAGTTGGACTCAAGAAATAGAAGCTGGAAGAGAGAGAATATCAAGTTAAAGATTGAAACCAAGGGGAAAAGGTAAGAACATCAAGATTTTCATATATTTTTAAGTTTGATATTATTGAAAAAGCATGGAAATGATGTTAATGTAGATTTTTCTTATATATATGGTTCTATGTTCTTGATATATTAATGAAGAGAAATAAGAGAAAGTGATGGGAAATATTGTAGAGAAAGGAAATAAGGGTGTTATAAACTTAGTAATTAATATCTTGCACTAAAACAGTTTGGACAGCAGCAGTAAGTTAACTTTGAAAAATCACCAAAAATGGTAGAAACTGAATTAGAAGTTGAGTGAGATATGGAATTAAAACTTGTTGAGCCTATTTTCATATAAAAGAAACATCACAAGTAAATGAATTCTTTATTCTGAGATATTTATATTTTTGTAAGACTGGTTCAGAATGATTTCGGAATCCTCTATTCTGACTTGGAAAAATCATTAAAAATTGTATAAAAATGATTATGGGACATAATTTATATGGTTAGATTCTTTAATGAGTCTATTTTCAAGAGAAATAAACAAAAACATCATCCGAATCCTGTATGAAGAGATAACTAATTTTTAGTGAAGAAGGGTAAGAACTGTTAGATAGCAGAACAGGGGTGACTTTGAAGAATAAACTGTACTAATTGACTAAACCAAAAATTATGAAATTTTTATGGTAAGAAGATATATGAGTCTAGTTTCAGAAAAAATTAGCAGATCTTAATTTTGAGTTCTGTAGCTCAAGATATAAATAATTTAGTGACTATAACTCAAATGGACAGCTTTGAATATACACATAAGTAAATAGTGAAATTATTGATAATGTTACTCATAAGCATGTTATATAAATTAAGGTTGTGGAATGGAGAGGAGGAGGAGGAAAATATGTATGAATAATCAGTTAGCATGGGTAATTTGTATGTTTTAGGCTCAGGGACTAAATTGAATAAAAGTAAAACTTTATGGGCAATTTTGTAAAAATGTTAGAAATGATCAAATTACATGAAATGGATTATTTTATTATTTAAATTTCAAAATTCAAATGAAATTACTAATTTAGTTTAAGATCGGGGAAAAATATGTTTTAAGGATTAAATTGAAAAGTGTTGAAATTATGTAAAATTTTGATATTTTATAGAATTTATGGGCTGTTATTAATATGTATGATGATAATGGCTGGAAATAAGGATTAAATTGCAAGAATTTATTTTTCTGAGCCTAAGGGTAAAATCGTCATTAATTAAAGATTTAGGAGCAAAATGGTAATTTTTCCTAGATCATTAATTGAATGTATTAGAATATAGAATAAATGAAAACGATGACCAAATTTATTATAAAAATCCGGATGACTCAAATACGAGACTGGAATATGGAAAGAAAAATGACATTTATCATGACATGTAAATATGTGATTACCTTTGAGACGTTGATACAAGGAAATTAAGTATGTTGAGACGAATAATAAATCCAAATAAAATATGTCGAGAAAAATAAATATGTTTGGGGGAAAATATGTCTAATTTTAAGTGGTTCGAAATATAAATGTTAGATGAAATAAAATATTTGATAAATAAATTAGTAACTCCAGTAATGCTCCGTAACTCTAATCCGGTGTTGGATTCGGGTTAGGGGCGTTACATCCTATATGGTATAGGTTGACTAGATGACTCTCCTGGATTTTTAGGTTTTACATCATTAGTAGCTATTGTTTCAAAAATTCTAGTCGTTTCTTCGACTTGTTCATTATCTTTATTAAAAGATCTCAGATAATCATCTTTTTGAATATCTGGTTCTATTTTCCTTTTATCATAAGGATCTTTTTTATCCTGTTCTTTAGGTTTTGGAATATAAGAATCTGTGTTGTCAGTATCCATAGGTTCTAGTATATCTATATTTTCATCCTCTTCTGTTGAAGTGTGTTGTTCATCAGAATTATAACTAGTATTATTAATTTCTTCTAAAATTATAGAATTATTATCATCTGATTTAGTATAATTATTAGAACTACTACTACTATCTGTAATATCGTTATTTAACATATAATGATAATTAAATATTTTAAACAAACCTTTATGTTTTTCATAAAGTTCTTCTATTAATTTTAAATATCTACTCTTTCATATTGATCTTTTGTATTAGAAAATCTATCCTTCCAATGTTCTATAAGTTCTTTATAACACTGGAAGTCATATTTTTGTTGTTTTGAATATTCTCTTTTTTTTTCTTTTTTAATACTATTATTAGTATCTGACTCGTCCGAAGAAGTTTGGTCTTCCTCCGATAAAGCTAATATTACATTACTATTACCATAGTATAAAAGACCAAAATCCATTTCGTTTTTACAAATCATATAGGAGAAAAAATTCCTACTATAAAATTTAGGCTCAATCATGAACCATTTGATATAACCAGTATTGAATGGGGATTTGTTAAAGAAATAACGGTCCAAAATCTTTCTTTTGATTTATTAAAAGATTTTCCTGCTATTGTAAAATCCAGATTATCAAGTTTTCCTAATATAGATTTCTTTTACTACTTTCATATTGAAATAAGTAGTTTCATTGGAATAGTTGAAAAAGAAAAACTTTATCAGCCATACCAGATCTGGATTATACAAACAGTGTTTGGAGGAAGAAACCTCTCATCAGTGAATGAAGATAAAAAACACCTGTCAAAAATCATTGACATGTGTTATAATGATTTTTCTCATTATCAAGTCCAAGCCGGAATTGATTTAATGATCAAGGCCCAGTATATACTTCAACACAATACTTATGTTCTCTGGACGAATGGAAGAAGAATACTAGTATACAACATAGAAAGACCTCATCAAGAAAGAGATGAAGAATTTGTGCAGCTGCTAAAAAAGATAGCTAATATGGAAATTGATGATTATCCATTAACGATGGAAATTAAGGACACGTGGGAAAGTTGGAATTCACCAGCACTCTCACCGGATTCATTACTTCTGGACAAGATAGAAGAAATGAATCTGACAAATATCCAAGAAGGATAAAGACAAGACAAGACACGTGTAAAAATGACATAAAAAAAGGAGCATTTATTATTGACGGTGACTTGCCATGAAGGAAATATCATCATAAATGTCTCATTAAGCAAATAAGACAAGATGATGATGCATGATGATGGAAACAATGATGCAAGATTATGGAAGCAACCATTAATGCTCAGATATGCGGAAACAACCACCAAGAAAATGACAAAATAAAAAGACTACGTGGAAGTAACCATCAAGTCAGCATTTATTACGTCTTTATCAAGACACTGTTCGGATTTGAATTGTAAATGAATTAGAGTTAAAATTTTGTATTATAAATAGGCATTGTTGTAGCCTAAGAAAGGCATCGAGTTTTAGTATACTTTCCTTTCATTTTCTTTTTGTAAAGTTCTCTAAAATTTTCCTTTACTAATAATAAAACTCTCTTTGTATATAAAATTTTGGAAAAACCAATATTTTCATAAATTACCACCACCATGGGATGAAATTTGTGTAAACAAATATACTTCTTATTTAGAAAAACATAGTAAAACAACTGGTCTAGATATAGAAAATATAGATACTATAGGAAATAAGATTAATTTTGCTAAAGAAAGGATAACTTTACATTGTTTACAAAGTAAGGTAGCTAAGCAAGTTAAAAATAAATTAAGTCATAAATATTGTACAAAATTACTAGAAGGAGAATGGGAGTTTGGTTGTAAACCCATACGACCTAAGACTTATACAAATAAAAAATATAAGATGGTGAAATGGAAATCAGGAAATAAAAAGTATACCGGTAACAATAATAATAAAAAGAAAAAATTTGTACGAAGAAAAAATTTTAAAAAACCTAAAAAACAAATTTGTAGATGTTTTATATGTGATGAAGAAGGTCACATAGCTCCAAACTGTCCTAATAAAGGGAAAAATGCAAGAAAAATGATTAAAAGTCTTGAAGAACAAGATTTAGAAATATGTTTTAGTGAGGAAATAAATCCTACAGAAATACTATATGAATTAATATCAGAAACAGATTCTGATACTGATAATGAAGAATATATCTTCATGTTAGGACAAAATAATCAATTAGAAGAAATTCTTAAAACTTAACAACAGGATATAAAATTAGGAAATTTAATTGGAGAAGAAAAAGACTTCTCAGAAGAAATGATAGAAAAAATTAATAAAAATCATGTTTCTAAAGAAGAAATATATAAAATATCTAAGTTCAAAATATGGTCACAAAGACATATCGAAAAGATTAGCAGTAACACTATCGCTAAAGATACTAAAGGAGGATTAACTGAAATTCCTTTATTTACTAAAGAAAAAATTAAGAGGATTAGGAAAAAATATCCTCAGGTTAGATATACACATTTAGATATAATTATGATTATAATAAGAGCTTTATTTAGAAGAGGACATGATGTACCTATTATAGCTGTGTTATTAGATACAAGATTCGAAAATCCAATAAAAGCACTTATTGGAGGAATTCAATCAAATTTACATACTGGAGTGATAGGATTTAAGGTAAAATTAAATTACTTTATATCCATTACGGACCCTCTAATAGAAAACTGTCAATGCCTAAGAATTCGGATAAAAAATTCTGATACCAAAGATTTAGCAGAGGATCTAGCAATAAGCTGGACTGCTATTAATGAATATACAAATACAACAGAAGTAGAAATAAAAGAAGTCAATAATAAAATTATTGAACTTTTTGAGCCTAATAAAATTACTACAGAAATACAACCAAAATTATTACACTTAAAAGATCTTTCTATTCCAAAATATTGTATAATAGGAGATATACATAATGCAAGTACTTTAAAACTAGCAAGTACTATAGAGTATATGGCATCAGGTGATAAGTTATACTTTAAAAAAATCTGTTAACAAATACAGATGATAATTTAGTTTTACCCTCAAATTCTCAAATAGAAGAAGAGGATAATGTAAGTACAACATCTTCCACACCAATAGGAATGAAAATAGTTCATATTCCTATTTTTGATACCGAATCAAGTAGAAATTCTAGAAATACTAGAATAGAAGATATACAAACTTTGGTACAAGATATTAAAAATTGTATATATATTGAAATAACAATTAATGATAAAAATCCTTTACATGATCTATTAGATACAAGTGCTACAACAAGTAGTTGTAAAATGAATACTATTCCTATAGAAAATTGGCAACCTATAAAAAGACCAATAAAGGTTAGTGGAATAAATGGTAACAAAACTTTAATATATTATAAGGCTAGGAATATACCAATTTACATAAATAATGTAAAATTTATCATTCTTAAAATATTATGCTTTCATGATATGAAAGGTGATATATTATTAGGAAATAATTTTATAAAACAATATCTACCATTCTCTATTTATAAAAAATCAATTATATTATCTATAGAAAAAAAATCTATAGAAATACCAATTAAAAATCCTAAATTTATTTGTACTGATTCTTGCTGATTTTCTTAGCAGACCTTATGGATAGAGGTAAAAAACCTCTAATGGGAGAATGGAATACAATCCATAAAAAGCCCAGCAAAGGGAAGATAACAAAATCCAATCACGGATTTGTTCCTATACCTACACAAGTACCATTTTATCCTAATCAAGGATATTATGTACAATATCCAATGGTAAGACAACCAATTGGAACACAGTTTTCATTGACACCAAAAACGGTAAGTCAATCCAATGGTCCCAAGATCTAAACTTAGCATTTCAAGCCAGTTACGCTGAAGTTATTCAGGCGGCAAAAAACTTTTTAACACAACAAACGCTTTTTGAAGTAAATGATTTTTATAATCCAGGATTACCACTGGAATATTATAATTTTATTAACAAAATATGGAAAACCCATATTTTACAACAACGGGCAAATTTTAGACGAGCTCTTACTATTTTTTCTCAATTTTTAGTTGAAAATGCAACTAAAGTAAATAAAGCCCATGATCTTTTACTAAAATCTATTTTATATAAAGATCAGGAGGAATGTTATATAGAATATATGGATATTAAGGAGATAAATAATCTTCTTGATATATTTCAATATTTTATTGATAATGGGATAAACAGTCCTATTATAAATAAAATGTTTAGAAGATGTTTATTCAACAAATCAAGAAGAATTTTACGTGTTGAAATCTTTACAAAAATAAACAGTATAATTTGCAACCAGCAAGTTCAATTTAAAAAAGCTTTTTCTGAATATTTTCTACAAGCCTATGTTTTTACAAATCATTTAAGAGAAAAATTTCCTACTATAAAATTTAGGCTTATTCATGAACCATTTGATATAACCAGTATTGAATGGGGATTTGTTAAAGAAATAACTGTCCAAAATCTTTCTTTTGATTTATTAAAAGTTTTTCCTGCTATTGTAAAATCCAGATTATCAAGTTTTCCTAATATGGATTTCTTTTACTATTTTCATATTGAAATAGGTAGTTTCATTGGTATAGCTGAACAAGAAAATTTTATCAGCTGTATCAGATCTGGATTATACAAACAATGTTTGGAGGAAGAAACCTCTCATCAGTGAATGAAAATAAAGAACACCTGCAAAAAATCATTGACATGTGTTATAATGATTTTTCTCATTACCAAGTCCAAGCCGGAATTGATTTAATGATCAAGGCCCAGTATCTACTTCAACACAATACTTATGTTCTCTGGACGGATGGAAGAAGAATACTAGCCATAGAACATCATAAGTATAAAATGTCCTTCTTATAGACAAAACAATACTTCGACGATTACAATGCAGTGGCAAAACATCTATATTTTATAAAGTGCAACCTAAATGCACAATACACCCCCTAACCTAAGGGATGCATTCTCCTTAATGCATGTGCATGCAACAAAAATATAGTTATGGGCAGACAAATTTCATGTCAAAATGAATCAAAATACATGATCATCAAAAGAAAAAAAAACTTATCTGGCTTGGATTGTATTGTAGGTACTTTATTCAATTATTCATGTGGACTTGTAGGCACTAACCTTGTACCTCATCTTCCTTTTCATGGGGTTTACATCTTAGCCTTCTTTACTGGTGTCCATTAGATCATCGATCAACTGATCAATTGCATGATCTTTGCAGTCATAGAGGCTGTTGATATGGTGGTACAGAAGTTATGCCTTTTGTGGTGGCAAGAGTTGTAGTAGCAGTAGGGTTATTCTGTCCTTCCTTTCTTTCTTCTTTATCCTTCCCAGGCACAACGGATGTTTACTTCTCAGTTTCCACAGCAGCTTGTCTAACAGCAGCGCTGGTCTCTCCATTAACTTAGTCAGCTCCAATAGTAGTTGGAGTTAGTTGTGCTTCAGTCTCAGCAAATGGCAGAAAAGCCATAGGGAAGACAAGAAATTCTAACATAAGCTTGGAAAATTTCTTTTCCAGAGATCGCTTAACTGCAAAATCCCTATCCCTCACATATGACCAATACTGAGCCTATTGCTCTTTAACCCGGACAAACTCTTCATCTAATTGGTACTCTTTAGCCTTGTGCGTGGGAGCTGCTAGGAGTCTGCACATAAAAGTTTATGTGTGCAAGAAATATCACAGTTGCATGTTTGCTTTAGTGGCTAAGTGATTTAGGAAGAGTTGGGAATGTTGGAGAAGACCTGGGTTCAAACCTAGACGCTAGCAAAATTTTTTGGTTTTAAATGAATTAAACCCTGGGTACTTGTTAATAGGCCTTTTTAATATTTGTGGTTAAGTTATGTCATAAGAAGCCTGCTAGTAAAGGTGGTTAGTGGCGTATGGAGTGTGCTAGTGGTCTAAGTTTTGAATCCCTACTTATGCAAAAGGAGATTATTTTTACTACTGGCCACGGAAAGAGGTTATGTTTGACCGAAACACCAAGAGTTGAGCAGATTTGAATGGGGTGTTTGTTAGCTGAGTTTGAAGAGATGGGTGGGAGGAAATTAAGGAGAAAATCAAGCAAGTTTGAATTTGGAGAAGAGCATTGCTGGGTTTAAACTCTGGCACTTAGTGTTTCGGTTGTGAAGGGATGTTGGGAGAGGTGTTTAGTGTAGGGAAGGCTGAACGAAATTGGGAGTTGTTTGGGGTAAAATTCGACTATGTACTGGTAATAGGTTATTTTTCATTTCGATATTTTGCCAAGCTGTAGTTTTGCTCTCCATTTTAGAAACAATTACCTTTTGTTATTCATTTTCTTTTACCTTTTGAGTATTGTTTATTTGGTAGCCAAATACCACTAGTGTCCATTTGGGTAGTTTGGTTCTTTTTGCTCTTCATTATCCTGCTTTTCTTGATCAATTTCTTCTCTCTCCCTCACTTTTCTCCTCTTGAATATTATCGGTATTTTGACTTTACTCACATTCAATTTTGTGTAAACGAACATTTTCCTTCCTTGTAGCCGAATATTATTTTACTCCATCAATCCTTTCCCCAGTCCTTCATTGTCGATTTTCTTCTAGTCTCCCCCTTGCTCAAGCGTTGGTGGAGTACCCTCTCATCTCTCTCTTGATTCTATCCTCTCTTCCATTTCATTCGATCTTTTTTCGTTGGCTAGATGTCGGTTGGTAAGTATCTGTGACTCTGCTCTTTTAGCTTACCTCTTCTTTTTCTCTAATACTGATACTTATCTCCTTTTTCTTGGTTATGGTGTACATTTAGGTTTAAGTAATCCTTGAGGAGTGAAGGAGTTCTGTAGCACTGCAAATACGATTGAAACCTTTTTGCTCGTTCTTGACCGAAGGTAATGCTATTTGTTGTGATTGATCTGAACTAGGTTATGTTGGCTTGGGTTGGTTTTTTGCCGAATGCCTTTTTCTCACTTTAGGATTTGCGTTTTCCATTGGCTATTTATGTAGATTCAAGCCACAGGTTCAAACAACATGAGTAATGAATCCGCTTAATGTGCAAATAACCAACAAGGAGGTTGTTAGCAATCTTGTCAGCATTTTGCGTGGGCTGAAACCACACTCAGTCAGTCAAGGTTTATGGTCATGGACTTCAAAGCATTCTCGTAAGTAGGTGTGTGTAATTGTACCCTATAAACGGTAATAGGCATAGAAGCTAGTAGAGTGTGTACGCACACATTGTTTAGACTGTAGAACGGCAAAAGCCGAAATACTGAAAAGCTGAAAAGCTGAAATGTTGGGCGTTGGGCGTGTGAACGCTTATACGGTAAATTGAGCCTACGGAATGTAGGCATACAGTGGAAAAGGCCGCCATCAGCAATATCATGGGCTACTTGTTGAGAAATGGGCCAGATAGGGCCGAAGGGCTCTTAGGCCCACTTATGTAAACCAACTGTTAGGTGAAAAATAGTGAGGCTTGTCATGTTGCGTACGTTGCATAAGCTGTTTTGAGCCTTGATCGGATGAAGTGGGCAATGTGGGCCCAATGGGCTCGTCGGCCCTACATGGATAAAATCCTCGATAAGTGACACACATTGGACTTGGTTGTATAGTTTGCATAGCCGTGGCTAATTCTGGGCTAATTGGGCCGCACGAGCATGTGGGCCCATTTGGGCCGAATAATGGGCCTTGGGCCCATTTTCACCGTTAAGATATATAGGGTTGCCAAGTCGCTCGAGGTGACTGTAATCTTCTAATGGGTCGTTAATCGTGTTTAGGCCAAAACTGATTAAAATGACCGAATTACCCTCGAAAGGTAAAATGACTGAATTACCCTCGAATGTTAAAATGATTAAATTACCCCCAAAGGGTAAAATGATAGAAATGACCCCTTTAGGGTAAAATGACCGTAATACCCCTATAGGGTAAAATGACCGTAATACCCCTGTAGGGTAAAATAACTAATATGCTCTATATGATGTTTGATTGTTTGAGTATGTTATGTGAATTTTATATGTTTTGCATACATGCACGACATGTTGCATGGGTTGGGTTATTGTTATGGAGGAAGTACTAATTTGTTAGTGTCTAAGAGGTCGCACGAGACGACTGTGGACCCACCGAAGGCTTAGAGCTGTATATTCGTACTGATATGTTAAGGTCGCACGGGTCGTACGAGATGACTGTGGACCAACTGATTGCTTTGGGCGATACATACTATCGATGGCTTAGTGCCTTTCTTTTTACCGATGGCTTGCTGCCATGCATATTATCGATGGCCTAGTGCTGTCAATTTTATCGATGGCTTTGTGCCACGCATATTATAGATGGCTTAGTGCTGTCCATTTTACCAATTGCTTTGTGCCACGCATATTATTGATGGCTTAGTGCCGTTCATATTACCAAAAGCTCGTGCCATTTCTAAAGGCTTTGTCCCGCTTTTGATGGCTTTAAGCCACTTATTTTTACTAGCAGCTATGCTGCGATTCTGTTATCTGGCAGCCTTGCTGTGATTCTAGTTAGTGCCGCCACCAGTGCTAACTCTTGGTGTGTTGGTTGGGTGGGTTGATTTTATCCCCATAGTAAGTGCAAGGTTGGACAGAGGCAAGTGCAGGGTTGGATGGGATAACTTGCATCATGCATCATACATACTGCATTCTGATTCTATTTCTGTAATGGGCTTAGGCCTAGATTGTTACTGCAATTTTTGTATGACTGACTGTTCTTTTTATATAGTACGAGATTACACACCGAGTTTTCATAAACTAACCCTATTTTTAATTGTGTAGGTAATCCCCAGCATTAGGTGGATCAGTGCTTCGAGGGACTCGGAGATGGCCACACAACTGCTCATGTTTTTCTGTTTTGTTTATTTACTTATAAGTACTTTACTTTTGGTTTGGTTTGGTTTGGTTTAAGGCCTCTCTTAAACTTTTGGATTTTAATTTGGGGTTTTACTATTTTAATTTTATATTTGCTAGTATTAGGACGCGGTTTTTCCAAAACGATAACTGTTTTCAAAATATCACGTTTCCGTAAAATATCACAAAAGCTTCTGCAACTTCCTCGGTTTTCAAACATGACAACAAACTAATAATGTTTTAAAGTGGTGACGTTTTTAAATGGTTAGTAATGTTAACAAGGAGGATTTAACTTTCAAACAGGCTTTTATCAACAAGAACGAGTTTTCAAAAAGACACACCAATTTGACACCACCAGATTCAGCCATAACCGCCAGATTCGGGCTTTTATCAAAGCGTGTATTCGGCCATGTTTGAATTATATAATATTATGAGTGAATAGATGTTAAAAGTTTACTTATAATGGTCGAATGAGCATAAATTAATACAAGGTTTGATTTTTTAATGAATTGAAATGAATGGAATGAAATTTTCCGTTTGTGAATTGTTAATATGAGATTATCTTTGTTTGGATTGAAAAAAATGACTTTGTGCTATAATGTTTAAGTGGTTAGTATATATATATTAAAATAGCCAAATGTGGACATGGATCATGATGTGAGTAAATTGTTGTTAATTCGGTTGTAAACTTTGTCGAATGTGATTAATGATAGAGTGTGGGTTGACTTTGATACTCGTGTAAGAGTTCGGAAATGTGAGTTGTCGTATGTTTCATATTATGAGAAATTATTGATGTTTGAACCTAAATAAAATAGTTTAAGTAATTAAACAAACCGATTTATTTTACCTAGCTCAAGAGCAAAAGGAGCTTAACTCGGGAAGGGGAAAAGTGAAACTAATTGAATAGTCAATTCGTAGTCATTCGACAACATTCAAGGTAAAATCATAAGTGTTTTAGCTTGATTCTTTTTATATGCCTAAGAGTTAAATTAATATGGCAAAGCGAATGTTAATTTTATTTAGTTAATGTGCTGAATATGTATTGATTTAAGGTTATAAGCCGATTGTGGCTAGTATGCTTAAGTTGAATTGGATTTGGAAATTTGATGCACTAAATGAGTGTTACAATGGATGAACTATGCCGTATATGTGTTGGAAGAGATATCACGATTTGTGATTATTGGATATCTAAAGGAAACCATGATGTGTATAAAATTATTATTAGTCACATGTGGTAGCCGAATGTGGCTTGGTACTAAAGTGATTAAATGTGAACTTCGATGAGGTAAATGTTAGTGATCGATGATATAAGTTATACATTATAATATATATTCGGGTTTTAAAACTAGCAGGCCTTGTGCCGGTGATGAATTTCGGGCTTTAAGCCTAGCAGGCATTGTGCCATTGTATTCGAATCAAATTGGTACTTAGTGAGCAATATGCTCGAACGTTATTACGAGACTTTGGATCGATTGTGTTATTACGTGAGTTAATATACATGGAAAAGTTAAACATGAGCTAAAATTTTGTTAGCTCATAATAAAGTACGTATGTGTTTTATTATGCAATTAAATTATATAAAATGTGTTTGTATGATGGTTATGTATCCGAATATGATCGAGTAAGTTGTATCTCATGAAATTAAGTTATGAATAGATGAATATAGGGTATAACTTTTGGCCATTTATGGCATAAGTAAATATACATCCTAAATGGAACTTGAGTATTCGGTTGAGCGTAAGCTTATACTTTACTATGTGTTAAGGCCGGTTGGCAAGTTATGAAATTAAATAATGTGAATATTATGTGCTTATGATCGATTGATGCTAAACTTTTGTTAATATGTTTGTGCTATGTGGAAACTGGAAGTATATGATTTGATATGTTTGAAACTTTGTGGATTGACTACAGTACTGTATTATTCGGGCCTTTGGCCTAGCAAGCTTTAAGCTGGTGATTATTATCTGGCTTCGAGCCTAGCAGGCGTAAAGCCGGTGAATGAATATCAGACTTAAAAGTCTAGCAGGCTTTGTGCCGGTGACAAATTCAGGTTATTACCTAGCAGGCTTTGTGCCGGTGAAATGATAAAGTCTAAGACTATGAGGCTTTGTGTTAATACGACAATTGAATTCGTTCAATAAATTAAGTGGTCCAGGTATGTATAATGTATTTATGTATTGATTGTAGTTTCGGCTACTCTACTGTTAGTAGCTTTAACCACTTCATGGCTCTGCCATGTCTGTACGGCACTATGTGCTAATTTCTGTATATCTGTTCATATCCCGAAATTACTCAATGAGATTAAATTGACTGTATTGTGATGAAGTCATTGTACAGGCAAACTGAAAATGGTATGGTATACTGAGAATGTTACTGCTAAGTATATTTATGATTGGTATGTGGGTTGTACACAAAGAGTAAGCTAATTGTTTAATGATATGTGACAATCTATTATGTATATATAGTATTTGGTGAATATTGTGAGAACAACATGATTTGGAATAAGTCTTGATTCTTGATGACATTGAAATTATCGGGTTATGCTTATGTTTCATAGCTATGTATTCTTACAATGATGAATGAAATGATATGGTATTGATTTAGTAAGCAATAATGGTAAATGAGTAAACTTAGCCTAGACAGCTTTAGGTTACTGCAGTGGTGTAACTTTGAAAATACACTAAAAATAGTGGGAGATGATTTATAGGCTGAATAAAATATGGAAATAAAGCCTAATGAATATAGTTTCATATAAAAGAAACCGTGAAAGAAAAAGAATTGCCTATAATGAGATATTTGAAGTTGGGTGAGATAGAGTCAGAATTACTTCGAAATTCCCTATTCTGTTTTGATAAAATCATTATAAATTGTACAAAAATATCCATGAGTTGTAATTTATATTTTTAGAATCCTTAATAAGTCTATTTTCAATAGAAATAGACGAGAACATTATCCGAGTCCTGAGCTGTGAGATAATTGAACTTTAGTACAGAAGGGTCGGAACTGTCAAACAGTGAATCAGGAGTAACTTTGACGAATAAAATTTATTAATTGGAAAAGCCAAAAATTCTGGAAATTCTATGGTAGAAAGGTACATGAGTTTATTTTAGGGAAAAATTAACGGAACTCAATTTGGAGTTTTGTAGCTCCAGATATAAATAATTTAGTGACTATTGCTCAAGAAGACAGCTTGTAGTGAACTTGTGATTATGTTGTAAACATGGATAAAACATGTTAATGAGTTGCTTATTGTTTTCATATGAACTTACTAAGCATAAAGCTTACTCCCCCTTTCCGTCCCATGTTCCCTAGGTTGTCAGGTTAGCTCGGGTTGGGGGCCGTCAGAGATATTATCACACTGTCGAGTTTACGATATCAGCGTAAGTAAATCCAAGTGTTTCCGAGTCTATGGCATGTATAGGGTTGTAAAGTTGTGTAGGTAATATTATGATTTAGCCAAAGGCATTGGCTTGTGGTTAAGGTAGTATGTATTCTTATAAATTGGCCTATGTCGGCTAATAATATTATGGACCTATATAATTATTCTTATGCTTGAATGTTATGTCTCTTGTGATGTGATTCATAGCATGATTGTTAGCAATATTTTTTTTTTTAAATAGCTTCTTGAGTGCTTGAGTGTTCTCGATTTGGTCCTGGACCACCTTGACTGTATGTTGTGGGCCTCGTAAGCCCATTTAGGGGACAGTATGTGTATGAAGTGAAAAGTTTTAAATTTATCAAAAAGAAATTTTACGGCCTGATTTTACATGATTGGTTGAGTTTAAGTCCGGTAGCACCTCGAACCCTGTTCCGGCATTGAATACGGGCGAGGGGTGTTACAAGTGTTCCTGTTAACAGGTGTGTGTAACCATACCCTATAAATGGTAATAGGAGTAGAAGCTAGTAGAGTGTGTACGCACAAACTATTTAGACTGTAGAACGGCAAAAGCCGAAATGTCGAAAAGCTAAAAAGCTAGAACGTTGTGCATTGAGCGTGCGAACACTCATACGATAAACTGAGCCCACGGGATTTGGGCATACAGTTAAAAAGGCCGTCATGAGCAGTTTCATGGGCCACTTGGGCCAAAATGGGTCGGATAGGGACCTAATTGTTAGGTGAAAAATAGTGAGGCTTGTCATGTCGCGTACATGGCATAGGCCGTTCTGAGCCTTGATGGCCTGAAGTGGGCCATGTGGGCCCAATGGGCTCGTAGACCCCACACGGATAAAATCCTTGATAAGTGACACACATTGGACTTGGATGTATAGTTTGCAAAGCCGTCGCTAATTCTGGGCTAATTGAGCCGCACGAGCGTGTGAGCCTATTTGGGCCGAATAATGGGCCTTGGGCCCATTTTCACTGCTAGATAGCTAGGTTTGCAAAGTCGCTCGAGGCGACTGTAATCTTCTAATGGGCCATTAAGCGTGCTTAGGCCAAAATTGATTAAAATGACCGAATTACCCTCGAAGGGTAAACTGACTGAATTACCCTCGAAAGGTAAAATGACTGAATTACCCCCAAAGGGTAAAATGACTGAATTACCCCCAAAGGGTAAAATGATCGAATTACCTCCTAGGGTAAAATGACCATAATACCCTTGTAGGGTAAAATGACTGTAATACCCCTATAGGGTAAAATGACTGATATGCTCTATATGATGTTTGATTGTTTGAGTATGTTATGTGATTTTTATGTGTTTTGCATGCATGCATGACATGATGCATGGGTTGGGTTATTGTTATAGAGGAAGTACTGATCAGTTAGGGTCGAATAGGTAGCATGAGATGACTGTGGACCCACCAAAGGCTTAGAGTAATATATTTGTACTGATCTGTTAAGGTCGCACGGGTCATACGAGACGAATGTGGACCAACTGATGGCTTTGTGTCATACATACTATCGATGGCTTAGTGCCTTTCAATTTACCGATAGCTTGGTGCCATGCATATTATCGATGGCCTAGTGCTGTCCATTTTACCGATAGCTTTGTGCCATGCATATTATCGATGGCTTAGTGCTGTCCATTTTACCGATGGCTTTGTGCCACACATATTATCGATGGCTTAGTGCCATTCATATTACCGAAAGCTCGTGCCATTTCTAAAGGCTTTATGCCATTATTGATGGCTTTAAGCCACTTTTTTTTTACTAGCAGCTATGCTGGGATTCTGTTATCTGGCAGCCTTGCTGCGATTCTAGTTAATGTCGCAACCAATGCTAACTCTTGGTGTGTTGGTTGGGTGGGTTGATTTTATCCCCATAGTAAGTGCAAGGTTGGACGGAGGCAAGTGCAAGGTTGGATGGGATAACATGCATCATGCATCATACATACTTCATTCTGATTCTATTTCTGTAATGGGCTTAGGCCCAGTTTGTTACTGCAATTTTTGTATGATTGACTGTTCTTTTTATATAGTAGGGGATTACACACTGAGTTTTCATAAACTCACCCCATTTTTAATTGTGTACGTAATCCTCAGTGTTAGGTGGATAGGTGCTGCGAGGGACTCGAAGATGGCCACACAACTGCTCATGTTTTTCTGTTTTGTTTATTTACTTATAAGTACTTTACTTTTGGTTTGGTTTTGTTTGTAATAAGGCCTCTCTTAAACTTTTGGATTTTAATTTGGGGTTTTACTAAGTTAAGTTTTATATCTACTAGTATTAGGACATGGTTTTTCCAAAACGATAACTGATTTCAAAATATCACATTTCCGCAAAATTTCGCAAAAGCTTCCACAACTTCCTTGGTTTTCAAACATAACAACAAACTAATAATGTTTTAAAGTAATGACTTTTTTAAATGGTTAGTAATGTTAACAAAGAGGCTTTAACTTTCAAATGGACTTTTATCAATAAGAACGAGTTTTTAAAAAGACACTTCAATGTGACACCACCAGATTCAGCCATAATGTCTAGGCCTTATGCCTAAAAGTCTTCCATTTCATTCAACTCTAACAACTTTTTATTGCCAGCTACAGCCCAGCCCATGTTGAGCTTCTTAATAGCCCAAAATTCTTTGTGCTCAAGCTCAATAGGTAAGTGACATGGCTTCCCATAAACAAGTTTAAAAGGCGGCATCCCTAATGGTGTTTTAAACGTAGTCCGATAGGCCCACAAAGCTTCATCCAGTTTGGTAGACCAATCCTTATGAGATGGATTTACTAGTTTTTCCAAAATTTGTTTAATTTTTATATTAGAAATCTCAGCTTGTCCATTTGTTTGGGGATGATATGCCATAGCAATCTTATGATTCACCCCATACCTGCGCAAGGCATTGGCCACCAGTTTACAATCAAAATGGGATCCTTTATCACTGATAATGGCTCTAGGTGTACCAAATCTTGTAAAAATGTTCTTATGTAAGAACTTCAGTACTGACTTAGCATCTTTAGTAGCTAGGGCTACCACTTCTACCCATTCAGAAACATAATCCACCACCAAAAGTATGTATAATTTGCTTACTGGTAGTGGAAATGGACCCATAAAATCTATTCCCTATACATCAAATAACCAAACCTCTAGTATACTTTGTAGCAACATTTCATGTCTCCTGGATAAATTCCCCGTTCTTTGACAACGGTCACACGATTGATAGAATTCATGTAGCGAATAGAATTCTAACTGAAGTACTTTAGCAGCGGTTCTTATTCCTCCAAAATGTCCTCCATAAGGAGTCGAATGACAATGCTGCAAAATACTGTGTATTTCATCGTTAAGGGACACACTTTCAAATGATTTGATCAGTACAATGTTTAAATAAGAAGGGTTCATCCCAAAAATAGTGCTTAGCATCATGAAGAAATTTTCGCCTTTTGTGGGTGTTTAAATTAGGCAGCAGTACACCACTTACCAAGAAATTCACTATATCGGCATACCAAGGTAATGCCTTGGCAACTAACAATTGTTCATCTTGGATTTTTTTAATAAAGTTATCACTGCCATCTTTATTACCCGATTGTAAGCTTGACATATGATTAGCCACTTGATTTTCAGTCTCCTTTTGATCCTGAATTTCCAAGTCAAACTCTTGTAGTAACAGTATCCACCTAATCTAACCTTGACAAATGATCTTTGTAACACCCCAAACCCGGCCCAGACGTTATGGCCAGATCTGACGTGTCTCATTGGAACATTTTTGAAAACACATGTTCTGATCCTAAACCCTTCTTTAAATAAATTAACGATAATTTTAAAAGACTAAAGTGAATGGAAGCTGTGCACCAGGTAGGTATCCGAAACAGAGGAGGTGAGCCATGAAGGCTGCTTAAGTACCAAGCTCTTGATTGGATCCAATCCTCGACATGCCCACAACCATTGCCACACTTTAGGTTGTTGATAATTTTGAAAAATATCTCGAGATGGAGTTTGTTCAAAGTGATGTTTTAGTTAAAACGTTATAATTTATCTTTGTAGGAGTTGGAAACCAATAGTTATTTAAAACGTAACCTAGGTCTAGCCCATTTTAAAACATTATTAGTAGCCCAAAATATAAAGTTTTAACCCAAACAATCCCAAAAAAGAAAATAATTAAAATGGCCTTATTACAACCCAAAAATAGATAATAATATGTAAATAAAACTCATTTAAAAGAAAGTCCAACTGAACATCATGGCCACTCTGAATTCCCACCGGCTCCAAGTCTCCACATCAAGGCTCACCTGCAAGGTTTAGAATAAGGGGTGAGTTTGGAAAACTCAGTGTATAACAAGCCCTTTCAGAGCCCAAATCCATACATGCACAACTCAATTTCAACATATACTGGGCCGAAGCCTCTACATTTTACAATAACTGGGCTGAAGCCTTTCATAAATCATATCACTGGGCCGAAGCCTTTTTTTTCTGTAAACGGTATGGCCTTTAGGCCCATTTCAATATCACAACTGTCAAGACATACATATATGCAGAAAACCCATTTGGGGAGACTACTTAACCCACCAACCGCTACTCTCCACCCGTACCATCCAACACACCATGTGCGGAATAACTCAACCCACCCAACCAACACACCACTGGCAGCATAGCTGCTTAATCATATAACTAGAGGCCAGGCCTCTTTCGGTAACTGGGGCAAAAGCCCTTTCCGGTAAACTGGGGCAAAGCCCTTTTCGGTATACTGGGGCAAAGCCCTTTAACACTTCCTCCAATCATATAAACCCAACCCATGCATGTAATAATTATAACATGGCATATCGTATACATATCATAGCATATCATGTGCATATCATGTGCATATCATATCATTTCATGAAAAATATCGATATCACAATCAACGTAATCATTTTACAACCCTAGGGATATAATGGTCATTTTCACCTAGGGGCAAAATAGTCATTTTCCATGGTTAGGGGTAGTTTCGTAATTTTATCATTTATTAGGGTTTTCCATGTTATTTATCCATTCCAAGTGTTTAACCAGCATTTTTAGATTATTTGAGTAAAACCGAGTTATTGGGCCCAAAACCCCTAATGGGCCCTACGTAGCTGATTTAGTCATTTAGACCCTTTTTGCCTAAGTTACGTAACGTTTCTAATAGATTTAGCACGCAATCTATCCAGATTCCATTATTACCAGATTTACCCAAATGGGCCCGAAAGTCCATTGGGCCCTATTTTAGCCCAACGAGGCCCAACTTACCAATTTGCTCGAAATCGTGCTCTTACCTGTTCCATCAACTTCGTTTGCTGCGTCCACATAATCTTACTAACCCACGTACCATCACGTCTTTACACATCATGAAAATACCAAAATTCGGTATTCCGGCTTTTTAACAAGTATGAATCTAAGCTATTACGGGGATATGTTACACACCTGATTGACTACGGTTGCTTTCCTCAACTTTACCACGTACTTGCCCTACATTGTTTAGTAGCCATATCAAAACCCTAAACCAAAAGATAATCACAAGATCTTACCAATATCATTCGACCATTACCCTTACAGCCATAGATTGCTTACCTCTGCAGGATTCGACAATTCGAACTAAACTTATTCACACCGATTCTCCAATCCTTGTTGCTCCTCCAAAGTAGTCCTCTTCGCTACCAAAAGATCATAGAACGAATGAATAAGGCCTAATAATGCCCAAACCATAAATTGACAACCTCCCTAGGCTTTAGGGGGTTTCGGCTTTACCTAGTACCTAAAATATCGAATAGATTAATGATACGAGAACTTACCACCATTACCTTTTCATACTACCCTCAACCTGAAGCAGACCAATCTCCTAAAGGCTATCAGAAATCACACCACAAGCTCCTAAGATTCGGCCACCAAGTCTCCAATAGGTGTTGTGCTTTGGCTTTTGGATCAAAGAAATAAGAGATGGTTATGGCTAGAAAGGAGTGTTGGTAGAAGAGTTTAAGGGCTTTTGGAAAGAATAGAAATCGGCCAAAAGAAAAGAATAGTAATTTACCTTTACATAGAGATTTCTATTAATCAACCTAGGATTAGTTGTTCTTATTCTCGACGGAGATATTAACATAATTTAGGGATCTCTATAGATCAAGTCGAATGAAGAAATCGTCTAGTTTAGAGTTAAATAACACGTGAATTCTAGGTGGATTCTTCCTTAGGTATTGTCTTTATCATTCATTTTCCCAAAGCAATTCCCCAATTTACTTTTTGTCACATCCTTAGTTTAGTTTAGACTTAATTAGTTTACACAAACCCCCTTTTTATTTTAGGCTAGATAATATGAAGAAAGTCATTACTAGAACTTTTAGTTCCTTGGATTCGATATTCTGGTCTTGCCACTAACTATACTACTATTCGATAGGTGCGCTTGCCTTTTATCATGATAATAGTTAGTTTCTAGGTACGATCAATTTTATTACTTCATCACAATCACAAGATCACTATGATGCCACCACTCCCGACAATAAAGTATTCAGCCATGCTCTCACACGATCTCTTAATGAATACGAAAATAATTTAAGTTGTAGAGCGTCTTCAGGCACACCTTGCTGTCTAAATGTGTCACAAACATCTAGAAAAGTCTTAAATGCAATCTTGGATCTTCAATAGGTAATCTACTAAACTGTCCTACTGTTTACAACATCTGAAACATTATTAGTTTCAACTTAAATTGTTCGGCCTTTATTTGTGGTCTGACTATCTCTGGATTTAGGTCATCAAAAATTGGGACAAAATGCTCTCAGATTGGTTTGTCTCGTTCATCTATCGCTTGATGAATAGGAGGATCAACATCTTGACCATTTGGATTATCATTGAAACTGGGATTATTCCCCTTTTTGGCCTTTTTTCTCAGTTCTTTTCACCTTATTCGCAAAGTTCTCTCAATCTCTAGGTTAAAAAGATACTCTTTGTTAGTAGGAATGCCTCTTCTCATGAACTAATCGCAAACCTATATAAATTAAATATAACTAAGTTAAATAAACTAATGGAATTAAGTAAAATAACCAAACCAAATTGCACCAAATTGCCGATCCCCTGCAACAACGCCAAAAACTTGTCACGTATGAATATGATATGCTAATTGTGTGAGTATAAACGTTGGATCAAGTAATATATTGATAAGTGAGTATCGTTCCCATGAGGATCAAATTGAAGCAAAAAAGTGGTTAAGTTATTATAATATAAAATATAATTAATGTTATGGTAAAGCTATGGTAAGTATGCAGTGGCAATTAAAGGAATAATGATGTGTGCAAAATGTGTGCTAACTAATACTGGACAATGTAATGCAAGAGTGAAGATGTAACGACAATTACGCGAATGATTATATGAAGAATATGTAACTGAAAAATAAACAACTAAGGATGAGATGAAAAAGGTACTACGATAAAAGATAAGGGTTACACGATGTTGAGTGGGAAGGTCGGGATTACTAAGAATCTACTTTTCCTATTAGCAATGCCTTAACAAAGTCATACTTAACCTACTATTCAGAAGAGTTCTAAAGTGGCTTACTGATAAACGATAAATTATACATATTTTTACCTCATGTTTAGCCTATATTTTGGATGGATTATCATTAATTTTGTGAGAATTGGTGCTCTTAATCTTTATTTTTCATATCTTATACTCAGAAGAGCATAGGGAAGAGAAAAGAACGGAAAATGGGCCAAAATATGAAATCGACACGGCCCAAGGAGTCACCACACGGCCGTGGCACGTGGTCGTGCCACATGAAGATCACACGGTCTAGCCCCCGATAAGCACGGCCAGGCTACACGGCCATGCCTCCATCGACAAACTCTCACATGGCCTCTTGTCGTGGCACACGGGCGTGTCCCTGTTGTGAGGAAGAATTTCACTCAGATTTGGATACTTAGGGGCTAAGAAAGCCATTCTAAACTCTATATAAAGACCCCAGGAGGCAACTCTAAAGATATACTCTTTTCTCTCAAGAAAGAGCGCCATAATTCTGCCAACACAAGGAGTGAAAGCAAGGGATTACTCCAAGGGAAGCCAATTGATTCATCCCAGAAGCCAGAGTTCTACATCAAGATAGAGGATCTCCCTAAATTCCTTCAAGGTTTTTTGGGTTTTTTATGTTTTGTTATCTTAATTCTTTTGAGATGTTTTCTTTCTTTATTATGAACTAAACCCCTCAAATACTTGAGGGGGATGAAACCTAAGATAGATCTTGTTATTGTTTATTCTTGAATTATTTGATAAATACTTGAATTGTTCTTAATTATGTGTTCTTCATTCTTGATTTAATAATCCTAGGTATTACTTCAAGAACTTGATGTGCTTAGGCAGAGGAGCAAAAGTCCCTGTTTTAAGAGTAGATCTACCATAATTAAGTGGAGTTGCATGCAACCCTAGACATAGGGTGACATAAATCTTCCGGATTAGGGTCAAACCTAATAGGGGGATCCATAGATCGAATTAATGCAACCTAGGGTGTTAATTAATAAAGAAACTTTAGTTAACAGCCTAGACCTTGTTGTTCTTATCCTCGAAAGAGGTATTAACATAAGTTAGGGATCTTTACAGATAAGTCAAGTAAAGAAATCATCTAGTTCAAGAAATTAGTAACAAGTGAAGTCTAGGTGGATTCTCCCTTAAGTATTGCTCATATCAATCAGCTTTTCCCTAAAGTTTTCCCCAATTTACTTTTTGTGCACTTTTAGTTAGTTTTAGAATTATTTTCAATCAATCCTCTTTTATTTTTAGGCTAGATAATAGCAAGGAAGTAAGTATTAGTACTTTTAGTTCCCTTTGGTATGATAACTCGGTCTTGCCACTAAACTATACTACTGTTCGATAGGTGCGCTTGCCTTTAAAATTGTGATATTAGTTAGTTTTTGGTGTGATCAGCTTTTATAAATTTTATTACTTAATATCGTGAGCATATCACTTGCTTCTTTTGAGAATAAAAACCTCAAGTTACCTTTCCTACGTCTATAGGCCTTTAATATGGTGCCTTGCACTGCTTCCTTCTGTATGAATGTTGTTCTATGTCTAGAGTCTACTACAAGTATCTATCTTGTACTTGATCATATCATTCAACCACGGTCTAACTCATCTAACCTTTTTAGGCTTTATATTAATTTAAGGGTATGCTACATAGTTGACTATGCCTAGGGATTACTCACATAGATTTTAAAGAATAAAACAATTTAATGAAATAGTAAATTAGTTAAGATTTATACTGCAGCCATTAAAGACAGTTAAAGTTTCATCAAAGTAATCCCAACCTATGAGATTTAGCACAAATTCAACTCAAACATCGTTTTCATTAATGTAATTCACGAAGAAACATATTAAAAAGAATGGAAGAACGTTAGGAAGACAATGTTTGCTTGTCCAATCCACTCTCCAATGTAGTGTCTTGAGGTGGCTGAGAGGGAATGCCTTCTTTTTTCCTTTTCTTGTCTCTATTCAACTGGTACCTTCTATTTCGCCTAAGGATATTTCCCCTCTGTTCATCCTCTAGGGTTTCCTCATTTTTTTCTTATTAAATTGTTTTTCTATTTTAGTATAATTATAACAGCTCAAAATTTATCTTCTCCTCTTTTCTAGGTAAATTTATCTTATACAAGTAGAGCTGAATTGAAACTGATATGCGCTGTGTAACACCCCTCACCTAAGTTCGATGCCAGGATTGGGTATGACGTATTACCAGACTTACAAACACATAATCACTCAATCCTGACTCATAAATTCAGATAATGTTTAAAACTTTTTCAATCATATTCAAAACCCTCTTATTATGGGCTTAAGAGGCCTAAAAGACTCATTGGGTATAATTCGGAACCCAATCAGAACTTTTCAATCACTAGAAATATTCTACTTAAAACAGGGCACATGCCCGTGTGGGACAAGGACATGCCCGTGTGGGCAAGCCATGTAGTCGCACATGCCCATGTCCCTAGCCCGTAAAAAATTAATTTTCATTCTGAACCTACAAGGGTTTTTTCACAGCTGAGCACACGCACGTGTCTCTGGCCCATGTCCTTCACGCGACCTCAACACGCTTGTTTCCTCACCTCATGTAAAAAACTGGGGCATTCTGTTTATGATTTCATCGCGAAATTTTCATCACACGGCCAAGCCACACACCCGTGGCTAGGCCGTGTCTATCACACGGTCGTGTTGCCAACCCGTGTATTTACTACAAAACATTTAATTCCCATAATTTCTGGTGCAGGGGACACACGGCCTATAAACACGCCTATGGGCTAGCCATGTGTCAAACACAGCCTAGACACATGCCCGTGGGTCTACCCGTGTGGACAATTGTAGGCTATTTTCCAAGCCAATTGCCACCCTAAAACACAAACCAACACAAACCAATTTTGCCACTACACAATATAACACGAAAACACATCCAAATAACCACATTTTGGCATCCATACACTTCATTTTACCAACCATACACATAAGCATACACATCCATGGACATTATACACCTAAAATGCAATTTATAGCATAAGAGATTACAACACTTTAATATAACATAACTTAACCATTATGGCTCATCTCAAATGGCCAAAGTAGCAAAATAACTCTACCAACAAATGGACCCAAAATAACCTTCTCTTATAATTAAAATCAATGGACCACCTATACATGCCATAATTTTCAAGATTCAAAATCAAAATACCAAAACAGTCGTTGATAGTGTTGATAGAATCCTGTCGACCACCGAACCTCGGATTGGCTTGACGAACCTATAAGGGAAGCGAAAAATGAAGGGGTAAGCTATAAAGCTTAGTAAGTCTATATGTAAAAGAAATGAGCATTTAAACTAAATAGACATAGATAATGGAATTAAGATTACCAATCATAGAATTAAGCTTAAGAGTTCTCACTTACACATGGGATCTTACCACATGATTCATTACATACATTAAACACTTAGCACACATAATATTTTTCATATAACCTACATATACATAATCTTAAACATAAGGTTAAATCTTTTCGCATGCATTCACATTGTGTCATATTAATTCGGATAGCCTGATGAACCACATGGAATACTAAAGGATACATGAAAATAAGAAACAAGTGCCACACACATAATGTAGCCGAAGCTACCACTAATATGTAGCCGAGGCTACCACTTATCACATAAGGCTCAATAACAAGCTATTATCGGGCCTGCTCACACAAGCTGATGGTGTAGTCGATTCTACTCAGTGCTGCTCACACAAGCTAACAGGTATCCGTAACAAATGTAGGATTACCTAGCCACTGGTAGTCGAACTACACCAACACCCGAAATCACATAAATAATCGATAACATTCGATGGTTTCCTAGTGACATGTCACTCATATCCTAATGATTGCTAAGGTTCAACCAGGACTTTTCTTTACTTATCGATTTATCACATTCCATAAACCATAATTTGATATAAAAGTTTAGAATTTCAAATTAATTAAACTAGTTAAACATAATGATTAATAGTAACTCATTATTTACATATAGGACTTACCTCGGTACAAATATGCTAATCTTTTTCGATTTAGTTCGACACCTTGCCTTTTCCTCGATCAAGGTCGTTTTCGTGTCGTTCTTGATTTGGAGCTTGAAAAGTTGAGACAAAACCCTAGCTATGGAGAAATGGACATTCGGCCATACATGAGGAAGATGGACACCAATTTTTTCTTATTTTCCCTTTTTATTTCATTTAATATCCAAATGACCAAAATGCCCTTAATGGCCTTCTTTGTAAATTTTTCCTTCCATGGGCATTCTTGACCATCATGCTTAAAAATGGTCTAATTGCTAAATAAGGACCTCTATTTTATAATTTCATTTCAATTTCTCACTAAAAGCTTCTAGAACACATACTTTGAAACTTTTGCAATTTAGTCCTATTACTCAATTGGGCACTTTATCGGTAAAATTTATTTACTAAAATTTTCACTCATGCATTCAATCACACAATAAACCTTAAAACTTCATCAGAATAAATTTTTCTATGTCAGATTCATGGTCTCGAAACCACCATTCCATTTTGGCCCTGAGTTGGGCTATTATAACTCTCCCTCTTAAGGGATTTTCGTCCCTGAAAATCTTACCAGTGAAACGATTTGAGTACTATTTCCTCATGGTCTCCTCTGATTCCGATGTAGCTTCTTCTACCATACTTTTGCCATAGTACTTTTACCAAAGCTACACTTTTATTTCTTAACTGTTTCACTTCCTGTGCTAAAATTTTGATTGGTTCCTCGCTATATGTCATATCCGGCTAAATTTCCACTTCGGTTGGTGAGATCACATGTGACGGATCAGAACCGTATCATCGTAGCATTGATACATGGAACACATCATGAATCCTTTCTAACTCTATCGGTAAAGCCAATCGATAAGCCACTGGTCCAACTCTTCTACAACCTCATATGGTCCAATGAAACGTGGGCTTAATTTGCCTTTTCGGCCAAATCTCATAATCTTCTTCCAAAGAGATATTTTTAAGAACACTTTGTCACCCACTTGGAACTTAATTTCCTTTCTTTTCAAATCTGCATAAGACTTTTGCCAATCCGAAGTAGCTCTCAATGAATCACGGATTACCTATACTTTCTCTTCGGTTTCTCTAATCAAATCAATCCGTTGGATCCGTTTTTCACTAAGCTCTGTCCAATATAAAGGGGTCCTACATTTACAGCCATACAATGCCTCATATGGTGCCATTTTGATACTCGATTGAAAACTATTGTTGTAAGCAAATTCCACCAAAGGTAGATACTTTTCCCAACTACCTTCGAACTCGATAACACAACAATAGAGCATATCTTCAAGGATCTGTATCACTCGCTCAGACTGACCATCTGTTTGTGGGTGAAAGGCGGTACTAGAATTCAACTTGGTACCCAAGGCTTCTTGTAACTTTCTCCAAAACCTTGAAGTAAATCTCGGATCTCTGTTCGAAATGATAGAAGTCGGTACTCCATGCATTCTCACAATTTCAGCAATATACAATTTAGCCAACTTATCAAGCAAATAATCAATATGTACCGGAACAAAGTGAGCTGACTTCGTCAATCTATCAACGATAACCCATACAACATCTTTCTTTTTTGGGGTTAAAGGCAAACCCGTCACAAAATCCATAGTAATCCGGTCCCATTTCCATTTGGGTATAATTATTAGTTGCAGCAAATCGGAGGGTACTTGATCTTCAGCTTTCACTTGTTGGTAACGTAAGAACTTTGATACAAACTTGGAGACATCTCTTTTCATACCAGGCCACCAATCTGATTTCTTCAAATCATTATACATCTTTGCATTGCCTAGATGGACAAATAAGCTTCATGTAGAATACTCCGAATCAACTCTACATTTTCCAGTACACATACTCTGTCTCGAAACATCAAGTAGTCATTCGAATCTATCCGAAATTCTGTCTCATTACCCTTTTGACACTAAGCCCTTTTTGCTTGTAACTCACCATCATCTTTTTGAGCTTCACAAATTTGTTGAATAAATGATGGCCTAGCTCGCAACTCAGCCAAAATTGAACCATCATCAGATAGGGCCAATCTCGTATTCAAGGCTCTCAAGGCAAGTAGAGATTTGCTCCTTAAGGCATTAGCAACCACATCTTTCCTGGGGTAGTAGTCCATCCGTAACTCATAGTCTCTCAACAATTCGAGCCACATTCGTTGCCGCAAGTTCAAATCTTTTTGTGACATTAAGTACTTCAAACTTTTATGGTCGATAAAGATACAACACTTCTCACCCGAATAAGTAATGTCGCCAAATCTTCAAGGCAAAGACAATGGCAACTAACTCTAAATCATGTGTCGGGAAGTTCCTCTTTTGTTGATTCAATTGTCTTGAGGCATATGCTACCACTTTATCTTCTTGCATCAATACACATCCAGGGCCATTTAGAAATGCATCACTGTAGATCACAAAATTTCTTTCCAGACTCAGGTTGCACTAATACTGGTGCCTCAGTCAATACTGTCTTTAACTTATCAAAACTCTGCTGAAATTTTTTATTCCATCAAACTTAACATCTTTATGGAATAATTTAGCCATCAATGAAGCAATCACCGAAAAGCCTTTTACGAAGCATTTATAGTAACCAGCTAAACCCAGAAAGCTTCTAACTTTCGATACATTTTTCGGCAGCCTCCAATCCACTATCACTGAGATCTTACTCGGATCAACTCGAATGCCATCTCTTAAAACAATGTGGCCTAAAAATCCAACTTCACTGAGCCAAAATTCACTTTTACTAAATTTTGCATACAATTTTTTATCTCGCAAAATGTGTAAAACCGTTCTAAGACGCTCGGCATGTTTAATCTCATCATGAAAATAGATCAAGATGTCATCCATGAAGACCACTATAAACTTATCCAAGTATGCTCTAAAAATCTAATTCATTAAGTCCATGTACACTGCGGGGCTTAGTCAAGCCAAAAGGCATTACGAGAAACTCATAGTGTTTGTACCATGTTTGAAAGCAGTTTTTGACACATCGGACTCTTTCACCCTTAACTAGTAGTATCAAGATCTCAAGTCTATTTTGGAGAACACTGTAGCTCCCTTCAGCTGATGAAATATGTCATCGATCCTTGGCAAGGGATACTTGTTCTTTATTGTCACTTTGCTGAGTTGCCTATAGTCGATACAAAGTCTCATTGATCCATCTTTTTTGTTTACGAATAACATAGGGGCACCCCAAGGAAAGAAACTAGGTCTCGCAAATCTTTTGTCTGTCAACTCTTGCAACTATTCTTTCAATTCCCTTAGCTCTGTTAGAGCCATTCTATATAGGACTATCGATATCGGGGCAGTCCTCGGCAACAAGTCGATGGCAAACTCTATCTCTCTAGCAGGAGGTATACTTGGCAATTCCTTAGGAAATACATCTGGGAACTTACAAACCACTGGCACCGATTCCACTTTCAGTTCAAACTCTTTCGTATTCAATACATAAGCCAAATATGCTTTGTACCCCTTTCCCAAACATTTCTGAGCAGTTATAGACGAAATCAAAGTAGGCAACCTGCTGGACACATATGTTTCAACCAGAAGACTTTCACCATCTTCACACTTTAATTCGATAACTTTCTGCCTACAATTCACTTTAGCATCATGCATTGATAGCCAATCCATGCCCAAAATAGCATCAAACTCATCAAATGGAAATAGCATCAGATCGGCAAGGAAACAGTGATCGCGGATCACTAAGGGACAATCCTTACAAATTTTTTCAATTAACACACTCTTGCCTAGAGGGTTTGTGTAATGCCCCAAAAATCCTAAAACTTTTTATTCTTGTGATGAAGCTTTTGTTGCATGGCTAGAACTAGTAGGGTGTAGATTTTGAGTATTATAAGGTTTGTATGAAATCTTGGGTTTAGGGTAGACCATAGGAAAATTTTAATTTTTGGCCTTAGTGGAACCCTGACTTTAGGAGCTAGGGCTCTTAATTAAATGAAGAAGAAATAAGACACAAATGGGCCTATGGCCTAGTGGCAATATGACGCCACATTGAGAGCTTAGAGGTGACACCACAAGTAGATGAGGGAGGTCCAAGGTTTGAATGGCAAGGTAAGCATTAAGGATTTATTTTTCACTTGGGTCGTGGAAGTGGTAGTAATGATTTGAAACTCTGGTATGAAAAGGTTGGATGGATGTTGAAAAGAAAATTTAGGCAGGATAAGGGGAGAAATAATAGGAAGTGATCAAGGAGAGAATTGTTGGATGAAGTGGAGCCGAATGAGACTTTAGGGGAAGGGAGAAATCAATTTGTGTAGGGTGTAACTGCCAATTTTGGTTATTCTTAGTCATAGCCGAATGCAGTTAGGTATTTCGGCATTTGGGAAAATGTTTTCTGCCTGAAATTGAAGGTCTCTTGGCAACTGCTCTTTTGGGTACCACTTCTGTTCTTTTATTTTTAGTCTAAAGCCGATTTCACTTTGAGCAATCCCTTCTTTTTGTTTTTCTTTTCACCAATCTCTAAAAGCCGAATACCCCATCATCTTTTTGCTAAAACTCCTTTTGATATTGTGCTCCTTTCTCTTTTCTGCATCTCAAGTGCCAATTCTTTACTTGTCTTCCCAGAATGATTATGTTATTTCTTAGATCCAGATCTATACTTCCACAATCGGTTGTGTTAAAGGCCAATCTACTTTCTTCTTCTTCTCTCAAAAAGCCGAATACTATCCATACTCTCTTATGACTAAATAGCCCTACCTCTTTACCGATTTGTTGTTGCTTCTCCTCCATCTCAAATCTATTTGATTCATAAAGCCGAATATTACCATTAAGCTATCTGGGTCGCTAGATCAAAGGTTAAGTTCAGGTAAGTTCTAAGTCAATCCTTCTTTAGTGTGTTTTGGTAAAAGCCAGAGGGCTTATCTAACTCTTTCTTTTCGTCAACCCTATCTTAACAAGGGTAGGTTTCAGAGATCGCATTCGTGGTATGGATCGCTATTAAGTAGTAAGTGTATTCATTGCTAATTTTGGATTAGTAAGTGGCTGAATATGGGTATGGCGTTTTAGGGGTGACTTGTGTGGGATATGAGTCACTTGTTGTTCAAGTTTTGATAGTGTATGTATGGATGCAGATCTTGGAATCGATGGTGGCTAACGGTTTATAAGGTTGTCGATCAAGGTTTGGAATTGGTGACCTTGGGTATTGATTTTCAAAAAGGTGTGTACATGCACCGCACACACGTCAAATCAACAAAAGCTAAAATCTCGAAAAGTGAGAATGCCAAAAAGTCGAAAAGTCGAAAGGTTGGCGTCGGTAACCACACGAGTGTGAAAACACTTGTGTGGAGATATCGATACGACGACCGTTGCCAATAGAGCGATCCCATGGTCTCGGGCCACTTTTTGGCCAACCAGGCCAGAATGGGCTAAATGGGCCTGACGGGCTCATGGGCCCAAATCGGCAGAAATTGATAAGTGATATTAAGTGATGAGCTAGTATAGTTAGTTGAATGGTTTGGAATGGATTGGGCCAGATGGGCAGCATATTTGTGACTTGGCCTAATGGGCCAAATAGATATGATTGAGCCTGGTGGGCTATATGAATTTATAAAAGTATGTGGAATTGTTAGGGTCTTATAATGGACTTTTAGGCCTAGTTTCTGATGAATCCTTAAGCGTATAAAACTTAATTAATTAATGAAGCATGTTTGTGGACAAGTCGCAAGGTTAGAGTGTGGCAATGGGCATATGCATGTCTAAGATTGGATCTAGGGAGAGGTTGGTACTTAAGCGGTCTTAATGACACACCTCCTCTTCTCTGGAATCCTACCTGGTGCGTAGTGTCTGTTCACTTTAGCCAACGAGGACTTGTTGTCGAGCCAAAGTTCATAATTAAAACCCATACCATAAGAATTACTAAAATACCCCTGTAGGTTAGAAATACCAAACGAAATGACTAAAATTCCCTCATTGTATAAAGGACTAAAATACCCCTAGGTGCTAAATATGTGGAAATGTATATGTTGCGTTCATGTGATGTATGTTGCACTTGGGTGGGTTTGATGATACGGAAGAAGATATGTGAGGATCGCATAGTCACTTAACGCCCGTGGATCCACCGGTGGCTTTAAGCCTATTATATGTTTAGCAGCCTTGCTACAATGATTGAGTAGTGCCGCAACCAGTGCTACCATTGGAGTGTAGGGATGGGTGAGTTGATATTTATATCCCCACAAGAGTGTAAGGTTGGAAGGGAAAATGGAGTGCAGGGTTAGATTGGGATAGGAGCATTGCATACATGTGATATTGATGTGATATGGGCTAAGGCCCAAATAAGGCCACTAAGGGCTTAGGCCCGAAGGCCACTGTATACTGTGTTATGGGCTCGGGCCCAACTGAAGCCACTATGGGCTAAAGCCTAAAGGCCACCGATATTGATAGGGCTTAGGCTCAATATGTTAATTGCATTATTAATATGATTGCCGAGGGTCGTACACACTGAGTTTTTGAAAACTCACACCTTTCTTTATTTTTTTCTAGGTGACCCTTAGTAGGAGGCTCGACGTAGGAGAGGACTCGGATGTAGCCATACTGCAAGTTAATTAGAATTTTTAATAGTCTCAAATTACTTTATCTGTGATTATTTTTTTTCTTATTGGGATGTAATAAGGCCTATCATCTCCGATACAAATTTATTTTGAGATTGCTTTGTTATTATGATTACTGTTGAATTAATGGTTTTTCTTAAAAATGTAAACATGTTTTCAAAATCAACATAATTAAATTATTATTTTTCTTAAACATGGGCTTTTTCTCCCAATATCAAAGCTTTTAACTAACTCACCTAAATTTTTAAAACAAGCAAAGGTTCACTTGGATTTTATCTTTAAATATCTTTCCAGCAAAGTCGATTTGACAATAACCATTAATTTGAACCAAAACAAACGATAGCTTTAGTCTTTCAACGTATCGGATTTGTGTAAGTTACCCTGCAATGTGACATCACCTGATTTGGCCATAACGTCTAGGTTGGGTTTGGAGTGTTACATTTAGTGGTATCAGAGCCCAGTTGCAAAGCTCGGGTTGTGAAATGTGCCTTGGATTTTGGGTTTTAAAAATAATTTAATCAAAAAGTTTTGCAGGATTTTGAGGTGTGGCACACCGAGCCTTTGACGTTGGGCCTAGTAAGTTCTTCTATTACTAAACTTGTTTTAAGCTACTGTACTGTAGATAGATTGGGCTACTTTAGACAGTAGATTCTTAGGCAGAAAGAGACTAAAGCCCATAGGAAACTTAAGCCTGTAGTGGATTTATGACTGCAAAAATAGCTCCTAAATTGTTACTTATATAAGAAACTTTCTTTAAACAGTGGAACTATGAACTAATTTCATAAAATTTCTAATTCAGAAATACGCAAGCAACAATGACCACTAAAAGAGGTGCTAGAGGCTGTGGTAGAGGCCATGGAAGCGTTAGGGCTAGGTCGTTGGCGTCAGGCCATATGCCCAACGTTGGAGTAGAGGAGGGTCCGACCTCACCAGTAGCTGAATCAGGACGTACGAACGGGCTGCCACTACAGATGATACGTTATCGTAGGCTATGTTAAGGATTTTAGAAAGGGTCACTAGTTCCAATAATGGAATGGGAAGTCGTGGGTCAATCTCAGAGTGACTACGATCTAATGGGCCGGAGATCTTCAAAGGCGTAGCTAGGGTGGCCCCGAATGTGGCTGAATACTGGTTGGAAGCCACGAAGAGAATAATGGACGACCTGGATTACAGGGCTAAATAAAAGCTGAAAGGGGCAGTGTCACTACTTAGAGAGGAAGCCTATCAATGGTGGTTGATCGTGAAGGAGGGCAACCAACCGGAGCAGATCACTTGGAAGTTCTTCAAATCTACATTCTAGGGGAAATACATTAGAGTAGGCTATGTGGATGCCTGAAGGAAAGAGTTCTTAAACTTGACCCAGGGGGACAAATCCGTAGCAGAGTATGACGCTGAGTTTCTACGCCTTGATCGTTACGCAAAAGGAATAGTCGCAACGGAGTATGAACGTTGCATGCAGTTCGAAGACGGCTTCAAAGACAATCTTAGGGTGCTGATAGCTCTACAGAGGGAGCACAATTTTGTGGCTTTAGTGGAGAAAGCAAAGATAGTAAAAGAAGTAAAGCGCACAGAGCGCCACAACCATGAAAAGGGAAAAAGGCAAAAACAAACGAAATGTAGAAGCTACGGGGGTTGGACAAAGGCCTGCAAGGAGGGCCAGAGTGAATGGGCCAGTTAGGCTGGGGCCCCTATTGCTGTTGCTAATATTGGGATACTGCCTTGTGCTGTTTGTGGAAAAAGGGTATGTGGACGAGTGTTGGAGGAGAACAAGAGCTTGTTTGAGCTGCGGATCTATGGAACATAGGATTAGAGAGTGCCCGAGAAGGCCAGATCACGTGCAAGTTGGTGGCAGAGGTAATTTTTAGCCATAGAGAGGTGGTCAACAACCGCCAAGGGGCCCTGGTCAGGCCAGGGGTGGCAATGGTGTAGGACGCGGACGCGGAGCACTGGGCAGACGTGTAGGACAGGATGAGGTGAGGCAGCCAGCGTTAGTTTATGCTGCTTTTCATAGAGAGGACGAAAATGCTCCAGATGTGATAACGGGTACATTCTTTATTCATAAGCTACCTTATATTGCACTAATTGATGTTGGGTCAACACATTTGTACATTGCATGCAACATGACTAAAAATTTGGGTGATGCATTTTAGACCACTGCGAATGAAATTACTGTGTTAAGTCCTTTAGGGTAGTCGGTGAAAGTTAATAAGTTGTTTAGCGATGTACCGTTGGTAGTCCAAGGGCTTACATTCTTAGCGGATTTGATGGAATTGCCATTTGGTGAGTTCGACCTCATGTTAGGCATGGATTGGTTGATGAGGCACTGGGCAACTCTAGATTGTGATGCGAAGCGGATGGTGTTGAAAATTATGGAGTATGAATAAATAATGGTGATCGGGGAATGACGGGATTACCTGTTGAACGTGATTTTAGCTTTAAGGGAAGAGAAATTGGTGAGGAAGGGCTGTGAAGCTTATTTAGCCTACATTAGTGATGAGGAATCTACGAGCATTAATTTGAGAACAATAAAGGAACTCCCTGATGTTTTTCCTGATGAATTGTCTAGGTTACCTCCTAATAGAGAGGTGGAGTTTGGAATAAAATTGTTACCTGGTACGGCTCCAGTGTCCATCGCTCCTTAGAGGATGGCACCAAAGGAGCTGGTGGAGTTGAAAGCCTAGATTCAGGAGTTATTGGACCGTGGATTTATTAGACCAAGTGTGTCTCCATGGGGAGCACTGGTATTATTCTTGAAGAAGAAGGATGGGTCCATGAGGATGTGCATCGATTATCGGTAGTTAAACAAGTTAATCATCAAGAATAAGTACCCTCTACCAAGGATAGATGATCTTTTCGATCAGCATAAGGGAGCCTCAGTTTTTTCAAAGATTGATCTACGTTCAAGGTTCCATCAACTGAGGGTTAAAGAGGCAAACGTGTATAAGATAGCTTTCAGAACTTGTTATAAACATTACGAGTTTCAGGTGATGCCTTTTGGGCTAACGAATGCACCTGCTGCTTTCATGGATCTTATGAACCGAGTTGTTCAACCTTATCTAGATCAGTTCGTAGTAGTTTTCATAGATGACAGCTTACTATACTCGGGAACTGAAGATGATCACGATGCACACCTAAGGATTGTGTTGCAGATTTTAAGAGAAGCAACTATATGCTAAGTTTAGCAAGTGCGAATTCTAGCTAAGAGAAGTCACTTTCTTAGGACGTGTGGTCTCAGCTGAGGGGATTAAGGTTGATCTTCGAAAAATTGAAACAGTTTTGAACTGGAAACCACCTAAGACGGTGTTAGAAATTCAGAGTTTTCTAGGCCTAGTGGGGTACTATAGGCAGTTTGTTGAAAGGTTCACATTAATTACTGCACCCTGGACTAAGCTGCTACCGAAGGGGGTGTCATTTGTTTGGACTGATAAGCAGCAAGAAAGCTTTAAGAAGCTTAAGAAGGTTTTAATGAAGGACCTATTTTGATTCAGCCAGAGCATGGGAAGGAGTTTACGGTTTATAGCGATGTGTCACACGTGGGCTTGGGCTATGTCTTGATGCAGGAAGGCAAAGTGGTCATCGTGTAACACCCTAGACCCAGCGTCAACGTTATGGCCGAATCCAGTGATGTCACATCAAAGGGGTTATTTCAAATCACAACTTTGTTTAGCAAGAATTATGAGAAGTAGAAAATTTACTTGGTTAAAAGCTTAAGTTTATGATTTGGAAATCCAAACTTGTAATCTGTTTCATTAAGATGGAAGCCCATATTTTAAGAAAATGATCAAGTATTTTTGTCATTTAGAAAGCATGTTTAACTTGATAATTTGGCAGTTATAACAGAAAAATAAAACCCAAATGTAAGTCAAATTGGAGTCACAAGGCCTTATTACAACTCATTGAAAATAAAGTAACTAAAATAAAGTAATTTGAAACTATTTTAAAATTCCTAAGTAGCCTACAGTGTGGCCATCTCCGAGTCCTCTCCCACGTCGAGCCGTCTACTGAGGGTCACCTGAAACATTAAATCAAAGGGTGTGAGTTTCGAAACTCAGTGTGTATGACCCTTGGCAATCAAATCAATATGCAATTTTCACATTGGGCCTAAGCCCTAACAATATCGGTGGTCTTAGCCTTAGCCCACATTGACCTCATATCACATCAGTATCACATGAATGCAATGCACCCATCCCAAATCCAACCCTGCACTCCATTTCCCTTCCAACCCTACACTCTTGTGGGGATATAAATATCAACCCACCCATCCTTAAACTCCAAAGGTAGCACTAATAGCGGCACTACTCAAACGTTGCAGCAAGGCTGCTATTCATATAATGGGCTTAAAGCCACTGGTGGATCCACGGTCGTCAAGCGACTATGCAATCCTCACATATCTTCCTCTGTTCAATTAAACCCACCCAAGTGCAACATACATTTCATGAATGCAACATACATATTATTACACATTAAGCACCTATGGGTATTTTAGTCATTTCACTACCCAGGGCTATTTTTGTAATTCTATCCTACAGGGGCATTTTCATAATTCTACCCTATAGGGGCATTTCCATAATTCTACCTTATAAGGGCATTTTCGTAATTCTACCTTACAGGGGCATTTTCGTAATTCTACCCTACAGGGGCATTTTCGTAATTTCCTAATAGTACAGGTTTTAATTATGAACTTTGGCCCATCAACAAGTCCTCGCAACTACAGTGAATGGACACTATACACTAGGTAGGATTCAAGAGAAAATGAGGTGGGTCACTCGGACCGATTAAGTACCAAGCTCTTTTTAGATCCAATCCTAGACATGCACACATCCATTGCCACACCCTAGCCTAGTGACTTGCCCACATACATATTTGATCATTTAGTTAAGTTTTATGTTACTTGAGAATTCATCAGATCTAGGCCTAAAGTCCACTAAAACCCTAGCATGCATTTCTAAAATCCATAAGGCCCACTAAGCCCAATCATGTCCATATAGCCCATTAAGCCCAATCATGTTAATGTAGCCCAATAGGCCCGATCATAATCAAATCATACAATTATAAATATCAATCCATCATTCAATTTCACATTCCAACTTTTGTCGATTTGGGCCCACGAGCTCGACAGGCCCATTTAGCCTCATTTGGCCCGGTTGCCCAAACAGTGGCCCAAGACCATGAGACCGCTCTCTTGGCCCCAATAATCATATCGGTATCTCCACATGAATGTTCGCATGCTCGTGTGATTGTCAGTGCCACCTTTTTGACTTTTTAGCTTTTCGACATTCCGGCATTTTGGGATTTTGACTTTTGCCGATTTGTCGTGTGTGCAATGTATGTACACACCTAGTTGATGACCCGCGCTACACTATCCTCAGCCTCAACCTACAATCAATACCAATCTCGAATCAATTCCATACTTAATCACAACCTTTACCAAAAACTAAAGCCTTACCGTAACCTTACCGTGTACCACCAGTTCTAATAGCCCCTCATTAGCTACTATTCCCGAATATCCACTAGATCTGCATCAACACATATACCATCAACATCAAGTGACTCATATTCCACATGAGTCACCCCTATAAACCACACTTATGTTCGGCCACCTACGAAACCAAAATTGAGAACGAGTACACTTACCACTTGCTAGAGATCCTTACCACGCTTGCAATCTTTGAACCCTACCCCTTGTTAATACAGGGTTAACAATAAGAAAAAGGTTCTATAGCCCTCCGGCTTTTACCAAAACGCACTAAAGGATGGTTAAGTAAATACTTACATAAACTAGTCTCTGATCTTGTGGCCTAGATAGCTACTGAGTGTGATCGGCTTTTAAAATATGGATTAAGGGTTGTAAATAACAAAAAAAAAATTTGTAATGGAGGAAAGCAAAAGAAATCGGCAAAGGGGGTATGGATATTCGGCTTTTAAGAAATTAAGGAAAAGAATCGACAAAGGGGATATAAGTATTTGACTTTTAAGAGATTAAGGATGGTATTCGACTTTTGAGAGAAAGAAGAATAAATTGGTTTGAAAAGAATGAAACCCCAATGAGAGAATTTCTCTTCTAATTCAGCAATATAAGAAATATTGTTGGAGGGAAAGGAGGATTAGGTCTAGGCGCTCTTGTTTAAAACAAAGAAATTGTGACTACTCAGGTATTTGCCAAAGGAAAAAAACTAAAAAAAATTGAGAGATTGGAAGGAATTTCCCCTAATTAAGCGACTAAAGCACCCAAAAGAAACAAATGCCCTACTTGCCCATACGACACATATATATATACTAAAAAATAAATAAATAAAATAAACCTGCACACCCCAATTGACTCAAACATATCACCAAATTAAATTCCTTCATTATCTATACTTTTTATCCCATCCTTATCCCCATCTGAAAGTCTACTCTCGGTAGAATTCCACAGTAAAACAAATGCTGGTCGTTCCAGTAGCAAAAATAAGCTCCAATTTGCGATTGCTAATGCTCGAACTCCAGTCCTCCATGCCCCCCTTTCGCGCTGCTGGCCACTTCGTCGAAGCTTCTCTTGTGCTATGATTCGGTAACAACTGATTATAAGGCTTACTCGCTTAGGCCTCAGTTACTTAAAAAATAAAAATAGAACTTTGCTTGGGCTGGGATTCGAACCTGCACCCTTCTAGAACCTATAGCATGCCACTAGCCACTACACTCCAGGTGCTCTTATGTCATACTCTGTTCTCAACCCCCTTTAAGGCCTATTAAACCGCCAACAGGTTATTCAAAAAAAGCTACTGCTAACAAGGTTCGAACCTCTAACCTCCAAGCTTCAATCACGCTACACGTCCCTTGCCACTACGCCATCTGTCTTATTTGTGTCAACTTTCCTCCCTATTACTTAATAAGCCTTGCTGCCAATCCACCAGGTTATTTTAAAAAAAACCAACAACAATTTTGCTAGTGCCGTGACTTGAACCCAGTTTCCCCTCCATGCTCCTAGTGTCTTTTGCCACTGGGCCAGGCGCTTCCTTGTGATATATTTTAGCCAAAAATATTTATAAAGCTTACCAGCAGATGCCTAATCCCTTTTAATGGAAAAACCAAAATTTTCGCTAAAGTGTTGGTTTGAACCCTGGACATTCCAGACATCCCATAACACTCCAAAACACTTGACCAACATACGACGCTTGCAATTTGTTTTTTTTTCCATTCAACTAAAAATCCAAAAATTCCCCGATACTCGAAGCCCATTTCTCCTAGGCCTAAAATTCAGGGCGTTACACATCGCGCCAGCTTAAGGCTCACAAGGGAAATTACCCAACCCATGATTTGGAGTTGGCAGCGGTGGTATTCGCGCTTAAGATTTGGAGACATTACTTTTATGGAGAGAAGTGCACCATTTATACAGATCACAAGAGTCTGAAGTACCTCCTAACTCAAAAGGAGTTGAAGTTGAGGCTGATAAACCGTAATTTATACATAGTTTTATCCCATGCTTAGCATACTTTTTGATGATTTATCATTAGAGTTGTGGAATTAGATGCTCCTAATCTTTTAATTTCATGTTTTATACTTAGATGTGCATAATGAAGAGAAAAGAGCAAGGAACGGGCCAAAAACGAGTAAAGTAGGCCCAAATCAATAATCAACACGGCCTAGAGTTCGTCACACGGGTAACGCACACGACTGTGCCACATTAACAGGCTCGAGCACGGCCTGGGCTTGAGTCACACGGCCGTGCCACACGGGCGTGTCCCTGTTGTGACAAGTCTCAATTTCATGCGGAAAAGGCTTCTTAGAGGCTAAGAAAGACATTCCAAACTCTATATAAAGACCCTAGGAGTCAACTACAAAGATATACAGTGTCCTCACCAAGACTCAAAGTAGAAGACATGGGAATTACTCGAAGGGAAGCTGATTGACTCATCTAAGGAGCAGGGATCAACATTAAGACTGAAGATCTCCCTTCAACTCTTCCAGGGGTTTTGTGTTTTCTTTATGTTTTACTGTTCTTTTTCTTTTGAGATGTTCTCTTTTATAAACATGAACTAAACCCCTAAATACCTGAGGGGGATAAAACCTAAGACAAATCTTGCTATTGTTATTTGAGCTATATTATAAATATTTGACTTGTTCTTAATTGTGTGTTTTAATTCTTGAATTGATATTTTTGGGATATTAGTTCAACTCGAATGTGCTTATTCAGTGGAGAAAAATTCCTTGTTTAAGAGTAGATCTGACACAATTAAGCGAAGTTGATCGAAATCTTAGACATAGGACGATGAAAATCTACCAGATTAGAGTTAAATCTAATAAGGGGATCCATAGATCGATTTAATACAACACTAGGGGGTTTTAATTAGAAAGATATTTCAATTAATCAACCTATGGTTAGTTGTTCTTAGTCTCGACGGAGATATTAACATAATTTAAGGATCTCTACGGATCAAGTCGAATGAAGTAATCGTCTAGTTCAGAGTTAGATAGCAAGTGGAGTCTGGATGGATTCTTTCTTGGGTATTGCCTTAATCAATCAGTTTTCCCTAAAAGTCTTTTCCCCAATTCATTCTTTGTCACGTCCCTAGTTTAGTTAGATTTTAGTTTACAAACAACTCCCTCTTATTTTAGGCTAGATAATAGGATGAAAGTCATTACTAGTACTCTTGGTTCCTTGGATTCGATATTCCGGTCTTGCCACTAACTATACTACTATTCGATAGGTGCACTTGCCTTTTATCGTGATAATAGTTAGTTTCCAGGTACGATCATTATTATTACTTCATCGAAATCACGATCAAGTTTTTGGCTCCATTGTCGGGGAACTAAAATGTTAGGAACACTTGATTTTTATTACTTTATCCATCTTTCCTTTTATTGCAATTTTTATTTTCTATTTTTCTTATTAGGTTTTATTTATTAAATTTTTCTTTCTGTTTCTCTGGTAGGTATCTCTAGTTTATGACTAGAAGAAACCCGGCAGGACCTTTGCTTTTTGACAATGATTTAGAAGCCACAGTTTGCAGAAACTGAAGAGAGATAAGAAGAACCCTACAGTACCCAGAATAGGGACAAGAAGAAGAGCCTGAATCCATTGACGAGATGGAGGCAAATCAAGATAATTAGCTACCTTCTGTGGTAGCCTTAGATCCTGTGAATCAAAATCCTGTTCCGCGCACTATGTATGAGTATGCTAAACCTATTTTGGCTGGTACTGAATCTAGTATTGTTAGGCTTACTATTGCTGCAAATAATTTTGAACTAAAACCTAACACTATTCAAATGATACAACAGTGTGATGGTTTGCAGGATGAGGATCCTAACTCACATGTAGCCAATTTTTTGGAATTCTACGATACATTCAAAATAAATGGTGTTTCTGATGATGCCATTCATCTTCGGTTATTCCTATTTTCTTTGAGAAATAAAGCCAAACAGTGGTTAAACTCTCTACCACGAGGGTCTATCACTACATGGGAACAAATGACCGAAAAATTTTTACTTAAATATTTTTCGCCGGCTAAGATGGCAAAGTTAAGGAATGATATCTCTTCTTTTGTGCAGATGGATTTAGAGACACTCTACGATGCTTGGGAGAGATACAAGTATTTATTAAGAAGGTGCCCTCACCATGGGTTACCTCTATGGTTACAAGTTCAAACTTTTCACAACGGTTTGAACCCCTCAACGAGATAGATGATTGATGCAACTGTCGGTGGAACAATCAATAACAAAACACCAGAAGCAGTTTACAAGTTTATAGAGGAGATGTCACTGAATAATTATCAGTGGCAATTTATGAGAACAAAATCGCAAAAAGCTGCTAGAGTTTTTAATGTTGACGCAGACACCATGCTTTCTAATCAAGTACATCCAGTGATGCAGTGTGACTCAATTCAAGGAAACATGAGCAATTTTAAGTACCACACCTATGGACATAGCATGGAAAATGAGTAAGCCAACTATATGGGTAATAATTCTAGATCTCAAAATAACCCTTATAGTAATACTTATAATGTAGGTTCGAAGAACCACCTTAATTTCTCATGGGGAGGACAAGGTAACCAAGGAAATCAGAGACCATCACCCCCTCCGGGGTTTCAACAACCACCTTACTAGCATGAGAAAGAGCCGAACCTTGAGGAGATGCTCATGAAATTTATCTTCGTATAAGAAACTCACTTTCAAAACACCGAGACGGCATTTAAGAACCAATAGGCTTCTATTCAAGGACTTGAAACTCAAATAGGTCAGCTTGCCAAGCTAACCTCTGAAAGACCCCAAGGAAATTTGTGGAGTAATACTGAACCCAATCCTAAGGAGCACATTAAACCAGTCACATTAAGGAGTGGAAAAACACTAGCTGAACCTAAAAAGAGGGTACTACAAGAGCATGACAAAGAAAACATTGAGAAGGCCGAGCCTAAAGAAAACGTTCCGCCAGTACTTAAGGAATACAAACCACCCATCCCATACCCAGCAGAATTGAAGAAAGACCGTATGGACACTCAATTTGGTAAATTTCTTGAACTTTTTAAACAATTGCATATTAACTTACCTTTTGTTGAAGCTATTTTACAGATGCCAACATATGCAAAATTTTTGAAAGAACTTCTAACAAACAAAAGAAAGTTTGAAGAACTGTCCATAGTGGAACTAAACGAAGAATGTTCAGTGATCATCCAGAATAAACTACCAACCAAATTGAAAGATCCAGGAAGTTTTACTATTCCCTGTTTAATTGGTAGTTTAAATATTGAAAAGGCATTAGCAGATTTAGGTGCCAGTATTAACTTAATGACCTATAAAATGTTCAAACAACTAGGTCTAGGGGAACCAAAACCCACTAGGATGAGCATTCAATTAGCTGATAGATTTGTTAAATATCCTAGGGGTATCATTGAAGATGTATTAGTTAAGCTGGATAAATTTATATTCCCTGTTGATTTTGTTATGTTAGACATGGATGAGGATGTTGAGGTACCCATAATCCTAGGACGTCCATTTTTAGCTACTGCCAGAGCTGTTATTGATGTAGGGGATGGTAAACTGGTGCTTAGGGTAGGTGATGAGGAAATTGTGCTTGAAATTTATGATATCATGCGATTCTCTAGGGAACAAGATGATTCCTGTTATTTTATTAATTCCACTGATTATTCTGTTCAAGATTCTTTTCAGGAAATTACTCTTAAAGACACGTTGGAATGGAGTCTCGTTCAAGGTGGGGAAGAAGATGAAGTCACCACTGAGATGGAAAAAGTAATAATTGATTTAAACTCCAACGAACCTTTTCCAAAACAAATAGATTATGAAGGCATTGAGATTAATGATAAACTAAAACAAAAACCCTCTGTTGATGAACCTCCCAAATTGGAACTAAAACAATTACCCAAGCACTTAGAATATGCATTTTTAGGAAATAATTTTACACTACCAGTGATTATTGCTTCAAACTTACAACCCAAAGAAAAGGAAGAATTAATCTAAGTGTTAAGAGAACATAAAAGAGCCATAGCTTGGAAAATTTCTGACATTAAGGGAATCAGTCCTTTTTGCGCCCACAAAATTTTGATGGAAGATGAATATAAACCATGTGTGCAAGCTCAAAGAAGATTGAATCCCAACATGAAGGAAGTGGTCAAAACCAAGGTAGTTAAACTTCTAGATGCTGGAATTATTTATCCTATTTCTGACAGTACTTGGGTAAGTCCTGTGTAGGTTGTTCCTGAGAAAGGTGGCATGACTGTTGTTGCCAATGAAAAGAACAAATTAATCCCTATAGGAACTATCACAGGTTGGAAAGTTTGTATTGATTACAAGAAATTGAATGACGGCACTAGAAAAGATCACTTCCCCTTACCCTTCATTGATCAGATGTTGGAAAGACTTTCAGGACATAAGTACTACTGCTTTTTGGATGGACTTTCTGGCTATTTCCAAATCCCGTACATTTGCTTATCGCAGAATGCCTTTTAGATTATGTAATGCTCCTGCTACTTTTCAGCGTTGCATGCTAGTGATCCTTGACGAACTCGTGGAGGATATCATGGAGGTATTTATGGATGACTTCTCGGTATTCCGTAACTCTTTCCATCTTTGCCTTAAAAATTTAGAACGAGTTTTAATAAGATGTGCAGAAATAAATCTTGTTATCAATTGGGAAAAATGCCATTTTATGGTACGATAAGGTATTGTGTTAGGACACAAAATTTCTAGTAAAGGGATAGAAGTAGATAAAGCAAAAGTTGAGACCATTGAAAAACTACCTCCCCCTAGTTCAGTTAAGGCAATTAGAAGCTTTTTAGGACATGCTGGTTTTTTTATATGCGTGATATGAAATAATAAAATTCATAAACTATGATCGTACCCAAAACTAACTATTATCACGATTTAAGGCAAGCGCACCTACCGAACAGTAGTATAGCTTAGTGGCAAGATTGAGATATCGTACCCAAGGGAACCAAAAGTACTAGTACTAACTTTCTTTCTATTATTTAACCTAAAAATAAAAGGGGATTTTATGAAACTAAACTAATTCTAAAACTAAACTAATTCTAAAACTAAACTAAGAACGCACAAAAAGTAAATTGGGGAAAACCTCTTAGGAAAACTGAATGATTTGGATAATACTCACGGGAGAATCCACCTAGACTTCACTTGTTATCAACTCTTGAACTAGATGATTTATTCACTCGACTTGATCTGTAGAAATCCCTAGCTTATGTTAATATCTCTCTCGAGACTAAAAACAGCTAACCCTAGATTGATTAATTAAAATCTCTTTCTAATTAAAACATCTAGAATCACGTTAACTCAATCTATGGATTCCCTTATTAGGTTTGACCCTAATCCGATAGATTTTCGTCATCCTATCTCTAGGATTGCGATCAACTCCGCTTAATTGTGTTGGATCTACTCCTATACAGGGTCTTTTGCTCCTCTACATAAGCACATTCGACTTAAATCAATATTCCGAAAATATCAATTTAAGAGTTAAAAGCACAATTAAGAACAAATAAAATATTTATCATATAATTCAAGAGAAAATAATAACAAGATCTGTCTTAGGTTTCATCCCCCTCAAGTATTTGGGAGATTTAGTTCATGATTATAAAAGAAAACATCTTAGAAGAGTAAAGATAAAAAAACATAAAGAACCCAAAAACCCCTGTAGGAATTTGAAAGAAGATCTTTAGTCTTGAGAAAGAATTTAGCTTCTAGGATGAATCAATCGGCTTCCCCTGGAGTAATTCCTTGCTTCTACTCTTTGTGTTGGCAGAAATAATGCACTCTTTTGTGGGAAAAAAAGTACCCTTTTGAGGGGAGAAAAGTATATCTTTGTAGTTGCCCCCTAGGATCTTTATATAGAGCTTTGGAGTGTCTTTCTTAGCTTCTAAGCATCCTTTTCCGAGTGAAATTGGACTTCCTCAGGATAGGGGCACGCTCGTGTGCCACACCTATGTGGATCGAGGCCCAGGCCATGGTCGAGCCTATTGATGGTGGCACGGCCGTGTGGTCTGACCGTGCTTGTCGGGGTTGGGCTGTGTTCGAGCTGAAGGTGACACAGCCGTGTGGTGAATCTTCGGGCCGTGTTGTTTATTGAATTGGGCCTAATTTGCTTTTTTTGGCCCGTTCCTTGCTTTTTTCTCTTCTTTAAGCTCACCTGGGCATAAAACATGAAATAGAAGGATTAAGAGCACCAATTTCCACAAATTCAATGATAATTCATCCATAAATTAGGCTAAGCATGAGGTAAAAACATGTATAATTTATCGTTTATCAAATACCCTCACACTTAAGCCTTTGCTTGTCCTCAAGCAAAATCTCAACTCACAATTAAGAATCATTCTTTTCACCTTATAACCCTTATCAATAATGTTTTAAACTAATCCACAAGTAATCATATACTGAGAATTCAACCAGAAGAACATTAAAGATTCAAACACTCTAAGTTCAGAATTTTATCACAAAAACATAGGTTTTCTCCCTTCTTCTAAGTAATTACCTCTCAATCAAAATTAACAAGATTTGACATCCTCACTAAAGATTCACTCAATCCACTCAAAGTGTTTAGGTTCAAAATTTAAGCACTCATTAGTCAATCTGAAAGGTTATTACCATAGCCTTGCAAGAAAATCAAATCTCCACCACTATATATTGCTATGACACATCAATCAAAAGGTCTTTCAATGGTTGTAATGGGGCTTTAGTTAGGGGTGTTGTCACAAGCTTAAAAAGAGGGTTAGAATCGAGATTGAATTGAAAAATCATCTAGCTAGAAAAATCTCTATCACTGGAACATATTTATAGAGTTAAGTCTTATGATGACATCGTTCTGGATTTGATAGCTTATAATAGAAATATGCAAAAATATTAAACTATAACTGAAATATGAATTAAACTGTATATACCTTATTTTTAGAACAAATCAAATACAATACTTTGACTATTTACAAACTTTACAAACTGAAAAAAAGAACAAAGCTAGGTGATAAATCAACTCAAATCTCGACAAAAATAGGGATCAAAATTATTGAATGGAATTCAACAAAAATGAGTTATAGGTTAATATTAAAGGTAAGTTAAAGAATGGATTGTTGGCTAAATGGGGTTCACTAGGGATTAAATTGTGGAGGTAGGCTTTTGTGGAGTAAGTGGGTTAAAACCTAGGTGCCTTTATCATCTCAGTGTATCAAATCAATGATGTGGTCTTGACATGTATAATTGAAGCAAGTTCTAGAATAACAAATCAATATTGACTCACTCAAAGCAACAATAAAAGTGAGCACGAAAGAATGTATGCTCAAAAGGCTAAAAAATCTCACCAGAATTATGGCTTTTTGATGTCAATCCTGCGAATTTCAAATCTCAAGATAACACTTAAAATTTGGGAAGGTAGCCTAGAAAAAATTTGATTTCTTAAAAATTTCAACTTATCATGCTTGATTCCCTAGTGTTTTAAAGTTTGAATAATCAAAGGATAAGCACCTATGCCTTAATTCTCAACATATCAATAAAAATCATAAATCAATCAGAATTCACCCTAATAGTAGATTGAAGATAATGCAAAGAGTGAAAGTGAGAATTCAAAATTTTGAGAACAATGCAAAATGTTAGTTTTAAAAATTTTCAAGGGTTTCAAAGAAAATGCAATGACTAAAAGTAAGTTCCCCCCCACACTTAAGATGTATATTACCCTCAATGTACAAAGAAACATTAGTAGCAATAGAAGCATAAGATCATAAGATAGGGAAACACATGAAACTCCCTGAATTGGATGAATTTATGAAGTGGTGGTGCCTATAGAGTGTCTAGGACAAAAGGAATGTGCAGAGGTCGATACTCCAGTGGTAGTAACGTTCGTTTGTCCACAGCTTTCATGTTGTTGGTGTACGCTTTGGATGTGTCAACTGTGTGAGGTTGAAGCATGGTTCCCTTTAGATTTTTTATTTGACCTATAGAGATCCTTTGAAACTAGGAAAGCACTTATCATTTTTAAGGAATTTGGATTAACAGAATATGTTTGTTAGGGTATAGCGGATATGAAATAATAAAAATAAATGAATAAAATAAAGTAAGTTTTAAAAATACTAAAATTCAAATAATGAAAAAGATAAGATGAAATAAAATAAAAGAAAAAATAAAAAGGAAAATAAAAGAGAAAAAGAGAGGATTAGAAAGTCCTAATCCTCAGATGGGTCGCGCGGTGGTGGTGGTGCGAATATATGAAGGTGCTGGCATATCTGCTGAAGTGTAGCATCAATATGATCTAAGCGTTGGAAGCACTGCTGCTCGAATCGTGTGAGGGGCTCAGATATGTCAGCGTCTGAAGCTGCCGTATGAACTTGGCTGCGTGGGGATGGTGGCTCAACTGGAGCCTCCTCCGGTAGTGGTGGGACATCATCAGTGATGTCCTCTGGATCCTCGGCCTCTTGGAGTAGACGGTACTATGGGGGGTCGGTCCCAAGTCTGTGTTGGATCATCCCCATGCGGAGCATGGTCTGGATGCCTTGTGGGAACATCTGGCCGATCAGTGTATATGAGGATGTCTGAGCCACGATATTGAGCAGCCCGAAGTGGCAGGCCAGTCGTGTGATGTACGGCCCCATAGATATAACGCCCCTGTGATGCCTATCGGTCTGATGCTAGATGGCATGAGCGATGAAATAGGCGATGTCGATGGTATGCGCGTTCGCCATGCTCCATAAGAAGTAGGCATCGTGTGTGCTGACGACGCTGGTGCTCTCGCGTCTGCCCGCCAAGGTGTGTGCGAGGAGGGCGTGAAGGTACCTCAAGGATGGGGTGAGGGCAGTCATCTTGGAGCGACTAGGGTTGTATGTGGGCGATGCAGGGACTAGGGCACACCCGTAGTTTACTGGAGAGATGTGGATGTGACGGTGGAGTGTAGAAAGGTCCTCCTCCTCCATGAACTACTCAGTGTAGAGGCTGAGAGCTGTACCAAACTCTGGTACACTAAGATGACGTATGAAGCCTCCCAAACGGAACTGGACCGTCCCAGGATCATCATATCAGTTCATGACGGTCTTAAGATGGAACGTGGGGCAGAACTATAAAGTGAGTTCTAAGTATGTGGGCTCCACTATCTGGAAGAATAGCTCCTATGGATCTGTCATCAGTAGGGCCCGGACCTCGTCTGCTATGTGGACTTCCTCTAGGGTGGCCCAGTCAATGCAACGTCCGGCTCCTAGAGGGTGGGCTCGTAGAATTTAGAATAACTCCTCTTGGGAGTTCTATGGGAATGTGATGAATGAATGTCGGGTTTCAGCAGTAGGTCTCGATGATGAACCACCGAGCCCCTTCCGTTTCTTTAAAGTAGGGGCGATAGCTCTTTTACCGCGTGGCGAAGACATAATTCCTAAAAACAAAGCGCAACATGTTATGCATTAGTCCTACAAATTGAAACTAAATTAAAAAGACAATATGAATAGCAATAAGTTCTTATACTTAACCGAAACGAAACATATTAAGAATGTTGATTCACTAACCTAAGTAATACATTCTTTTTATCCTAAGCATATTAACAAATTATGAAGGCATGGGTATTTATTTATACTAATGAATGCTAATCTAGATAATAAAAAGTGGTAGGCAAAGGATAGTTTAAGTGGCATCATGGATTTATCTATAGTATTCTAGATTGTTCATGCTAAATCAATGAATTTCATGCTCAAAAATAATGCAAAAACTAAATAAAACATGTTATTAAAATGAATATAGATAAAAATGTTAGAAATTAAAGAGAAGAATAAGGAAAAGAAACTGAATAGATGACTAAAGGGGGCGGAGCATGGCCGTGGTATGGACGGCACGGTCGTGGAGGAGCCTTCGAGGTCAGTGGCGGCACTAGAGAGGGTTGTTGTGGGTTTTGGGTGGGAGGATTTAGGGTTTTGAATGGGGAAGAAAGTGAATAGTGGCCTGTTTATATAGGTTTTTAGGTCACACGGGCATGTCACACGCCCGTGTGGCTTGGGTTTTGCCCGTGTGGTTCGAAAATTGGGGATTTTGGTGCGCTTGGTTCAAGGCACATGCCTGTGTACCTAGGACCTGTTGAGGCACACGGTCGTGTCGCACGGCCGTGTCCTACGATATTCGCTTCTCCCGCGACTGTGTAGTAGGTCACACGCCCGTATCTGAATTGACAGGCCCAACCATGGGTTGGGGGCACGGGCGTGTTGCATGCCCGTGTTAGAATTGGCAGTGTTGCCCACGGCCACATTGCACGGTCGTGGCGATTTGTCATAGCCCGTGTTTTAGGAAAATGTTTACCTTGCTTATACACGGCCAAATTGCACAGCCATGTCTCTACTCATAGTGTCCACACGACTTTAGGCACGCCCGTGGGCATGGCCGTGTGGTTCAAAAATCCTGCATTCGAAAGGGTTAGTCAATGTATTAGAAGACTAAGGAAAAGATTTACTAAGTTAGTACTTGGGTTGCCTCCCGAGAAGCGCTTATTTAGAGTCTAAGCTCGACTCTGTCTGTATGTATCATGACGAGAGTTCGTTGAGCTAAAGCTCCTCCCTATTATCTTTGAAATTCTCACCTCTATAATGTTTAAGCCGAGGGCCGTTTACCTTGAAAGTGCTGTGGTTTGGATGAGTTACCTCGACTGTGCCGTATGGAAAGACAGTTTGAACAGTGAATGGACTTGACCATCTTGATTTAAGTTTTCCAAGGAATAGTTTAAGCCTTGAGTTGTAAAGTAAGACAAGATCACCAGTTTTGAACTGCTTAGTTTGCCTTAACCGATTGTCGTGGCATAGCTTTGTGGCTTCTTTATATAATCATGAGTTTTTGTAGGCATTGCAGCGCCATTCATCTAGCTCATTTAGTTGCATTAGACGTTTCTCACTTGTAAGCTTAAAATCAAGATTTAAAAATTTAATAGCCCAAAATGCTTTATGGTGCACTCCGTATCTTTTTAAAACTTTATCAAATTGGGCATTGCAAAAATGAGCACCCCTAACACTGATAATTATCTTAGGTGTTCTGAATCAAGAGAAAAGCTTTTTAAGGAAACGTACTACCATTCTTGCATCATTAGTAGGTAAGGCTTGGTCTTCTACCCATTTTGACATGTAATCTACTGCTACTAGTATGTACTTATTCCCAAACAAAATAGGGAATGGACCCATAAAATTGATAACCCATACATCAAATATTTCATATGAGAGTATATAGTTTGAGGCATTTCATTGTGCTGAGAGATGTTACCTGTTCTCTGGCATTTATCACAAGAGGTCACATACCTATTGGCATCTTTGAAAAGGGTAGGCCAGTAAAAACCTGATTCAAGTAATTTGTGAGCAGTTTTAGCTCCACTGTAGTGTCCTCCTATTGGTCCCGAATGGCAATGCTCTAAAATTTTATATGCTTCTGTCTCTGTAACGCATCTTCAAATGACTTGATCTGCACAAATACGAAAATAGAAAGGATCTTCCCAAAAGTAATTTTTTACATCAGCGAAGAATCGCTTCTTTTGCTGATGGGTCAACCCTTTTAGGATTATGTTAACTGTTAAATAATTTGCAAAATCAGCAAACCAAGGAACGGCAGCCTCTGCTATGGCTAGGAGTTGTTCTTCAGGAAACAAGTCGTTTATTTTATCGAGATCCTCGGGGTGTGGATTTTCCAATCTTGAAAGGTGATCTGTTGCCAAATTTTTAGCTCCTTTCTTGTCTTTTATTTCTAAGTCGAATTCCTATAACAATAGAATCTATCTTATTAATCGAGGTTTTGCATCAGTTTTAGTTAAAAGATAACGAAGAGCAGAATGATCAGTATAAACGATGACTTTTGACAATATTAAATATGATCTGAATTTATCAAATGCAAAAATAACAGCTAGCAATTCTTTTTCTATGGTAGTATAGTTTACTTGCGCGGCTGTCAAAGTTTTGCCAGCATAATAAATCGGTCGAAAGTGCTTGTCTCTTCGTTGTCCCAAAACTGCACCTACTATAAAATCACTTGCATCACACATTAGTTTAAAAGGCAGATTCCAATCAGGTGAAATCATAATCGGAGCATTAACTAACTTTTCCTTGAGAGTGTTAAAAGACTCTAAACATTCTTGGTCAAAATTGAAAAGCACATCTTTTTCTAGTAATTTTGTTAAAGGCTTAGCTATTTTAGAAAAATCTTTAATAAATCTGCGATAAAAACCAGCATGTCCTAAAAAGCTTCTTATGGCCTTAATTGAATTAGAGGGAGGTAACTTTTCAATGGTTTCAATTTTTACTTTATCTACCTCTATCCCTTTACTAGAAATTTTATGTCCTAATACAATAACTTCTTGAACCATAAAGTGACATTTTTTCCAATTGAGCACTAGATTCGTCTCTTCACATCTTATCAGAACACATTTTAAATTATTAAGACAAAGTTGAAAAGAGTTACCGAAAATCGAAAAGTCATCCATAAATACCTCCATGATGTCTTCCACGAATTCGTCAAAGATAGCTAACATGCATCGCTGACAAGTAACAGGAGCATTACATAATCCAAAAGGCATTCTACGATAAGCAAACATACCGTATGGACATGTAAATGTTGTTTTTTCTTGATCTTCTGAAGCTATCGGGATTTGGAAGTAACCAGAGAGGCCATCCAAGAAACAGTAATACATGTGTCCTGATAATCTTTCGAACATCTGATCAATAAAGGGTAGGGGAAAATGGTCTTTTCGAGTTGCATCATTCAACTTTCTATAATCAATACAAACTCTCCATCCAGTGACTATTCTTGTAGGTATTAACTCCTTTTTGTCATTAGACACTACAGTTATGCCTCCCTTTTTAGGAACAACCTACACAGGACTTACCCAAGAACTGTCAGAAATAGGATTAATAATGCCTACATCTAGAAGTTTAATTACCTCAGCTCTTACAACTTCCTTTATGTTGGGATTCAGTCGTCCCTAGGCTTGCACCGATGGCTTGTATTCATCTTCCATTAAATTTTTGTGGGTGCAAAAAGAAGGGATAATTCCTTTAATATTAGAAATCTTCCAAGCTATAGCCTTTTTATGTTCCCTTAATACTTGAAGTAAGTCTTCTTTCTTTTCAGCGCTCAAGTCTGATACGAAGATTACTGGTAATGTAGAATCCTCTCCTAAAAATGCATATTCTAAGTGGTCAGGCAATTGCTTTAGCTCTAATTTAGGAGGTTCATCAATCGAGGGTTTTTGTCTTAGTTGTCATTTAACTTAAGACCTTCACAACTTATGTGCCTTATGACAATCTCATGAGAGTTTAACTCCTTCATTACTTCTTTTACTTCAGTGGTGGCTTTATCTTCCTCCCTACCTTGAACGAGACACAGTTCCAATGTGTCTTCAAGAGTGATTTCCTGGAAATTGTCTTGAACAAAGTAATCAATAGCATCAATAAAATAACAAGAATCATCTTGTTCTCTAGAAAATCGCACAGCATCATAGATTTTAAAGACAACTTCTTTTTCACAAACCTTAAGCACTAATTTACCATCCTCTACATCAATAACAGCTCTAGCAGTAACTAAAAATGGGCGTCCTAAAATTAAAGGTACCTCAATATCTTCATCCATGTCAAGCACAACAAAATCAATAGGGAATATAAATTTATCTACTTTTACTAGCACATCTATGATCCTTCTAGGATATTTAATAGATCTATCAGCTAATTGTATACTCATCCTAGTGGGTTTTGGTTCCCCTAGACCTAGTTGCTTGAACATTTTGTAGGGCATTAGGTTAATACTAGCACCTAGATTAGCTAAGGCTTTTTCAATTATTAAACTACCAATTAAGCAAGGAATAGTAAAACTCTCTGGGTCTTTTAGTTTGGCTGGCAGTTTATTTTGGAGAATAACTGAGCATTCCTCGTTGAGTTCCACTGTGGCTAATTCTTCCACCTTCCTTTTATTTGTGAGAAGTTCCTTTAAAAACTTTGCATACTTCGGCATTTGTGAAATCGCTTCAATAAAAGGTATGTTAATATGTAGCTGTTTAAAAAGTTTAAGAATTTTACCAAATTGAGCATCCGTGCGGTCTTTCTTTAATTTTGCTGGATATGGTATAGGTGGTTGATACTCTTTAATTGCTGGTGGACTATTTTCTTTAGGTTCTGCCTCCTCTACATTGTCCTTTTTAGATTCTTGAACAGATTTCTTTTTAGGTTCAGCTAGTACTTTCCCATCCCTTAGAGTAATTGCTTTTACATGTTCTCTAGGATTTAGCTCAGTGTTACTCGGCAGTCCACTTTGTGGTCTTTCTTAAATTAACTTGGCAAGATGACCAATTTGATTCTCAAGCCCTTGAATGGATGCTTGCTGATTCTTTAGTGCAATTTCAGTGTTTTGGAAACGAGTATCTGATACGGCCATAAATTTGGTAAACATCTCTTCAAGGTTCAGTTTTTTCTCTTGTTATGGTGGTTGTTGTTGAAATCCAGGAGGAGGCTGTTGTCTTTGATTTCCTTGTCCTCCCCATGAGAAATTAGGGTGGTTCCACTAACCTGCATTGTAAGTATTACTATAAAGGTTATTTTGGGGTCTAAAATTATTACCCATATAATTGGCTTGCTCAGGTTCCATGCTGTATCCATAGGAGGAGTAATCTGGATTGAAGATATTTCCCTGAGTTGCGTCACACTGCATCATTGGGTGTGCTTGCGGAGAACCAACAAAATTATCAAACTTTTTATTTAAAAGTTCTACCTGATTAAAAAGCATGGTGACGGCATCAATGTTAAAAACTCCTGCAGCTTTTGTCAACTTTGTCCTCATGACTTGCCACTGATAGTTATTTAGTGACATCTCTTCTATAAACTTATAGGCTGCTTTGGGTGTTTTGTTGTTGATTGTTCCTCCGGTGGCTGCATCAATCATTTGCCTTGTTGAAGGGTTCAAACCATTGTGAAACGTTTGAACTTGTAACCACAAAGGCAACCCATGGTGAGGGCACCTTCTCAAAAGATCTTTGTATCTCTCCCAGGCATCATAAAGTGTTTCTAAATCCATCTGCACAAAAGAAGAGATATCATTCCGTAATTTAGCTGTTTTAGCTGGAGGAAAAAACTTGAGTAGAAATTTTTCAGTCATCTGTTCCCATGTAGTGATTGAGCCTCGTGGTAGAGAATTTAACCATTGCTTAGCTTTATTCCTTAGGGAAAAAGGAAATAATCGGAGGTGAATGGCATCATCAGAAACACCATTGATTTTAAAAGTATCACAAAATTCCAAGAAATTGGCTAAGTGTAAATTAGGATTCTTATCCTGTAAACCATCAAACTGCACAAATTGTTGAATCATCTGAATAGTGTTAGGTTTCAATTCAAAATTATTTGCAGCAATAGTGGGTCTAATAATACTAGATTAAGTACCAGCCAAATTAGGTTTAGCATAATCATACATAGTAGGAGGAGCATCGTTTTGGTTCCCTGGTTCTGCGGCTATTACAGGAGGTGGTAGATTGTCTTGATTTGCTTCCATCTCTTCAGTAGGTTCTTGTTCTTGTTCCTGCTCTTGTTTTGGATAATGTAGGCTTCGTATGATCTCTCTACTATTTCTGCGAACTGTGGCTTCTAAATCCTCGTCAAAAAGTAATGGTCCTCTTGGGTTTCTTCTAGTCATAAACTAGAGATACCTAGAAGGGGAAAAACAAAGAAATTTAAAATAAATAAAAATAGTAATGGCTAAAGTAATAGAAATCAAGTGTTCTTAATATTTTAGTTCCCCGACAATGGTGCCAAAAACTTGATATTCGTGATATGAAGTAATAAAATTTATAATAATGATCAAACCAGAAACTAACTATTATCACTATTTTAAGGCAAGCACACCTATCGAACAGTAGTATAGCTTATTGGCAAGACCGAGATATCGTACCTAAGGGAACCAAAAGTACTAGTACTAACTTTCTTTCTATTATTTAACCTAGAAATAAAAGGGGTTTTTATGAAACTAAACTAATTCTAAAACTAAACTAAGAATGCACAAAAAAGTAAATTGGGGAAAAACTCTTAGGAAAACTAAATGATTTGGACAATACTCAAGGGAGAATCCACCTAGACTTCACTTGTTACCAACTCTTAAACTAGATGAATTATTCACTTGACTTGATCCGTAGAAATCCCTAGTTTATGTTAATATCTCTCTCGAGACTAAAAATAACTAACCCTAGTTTGATTAATTGAAATCTCTTTCTAATTAAAACATCTGGAATCGCGTTAACTCGATCTATGGATTCCCTTATTAGGTTTGACCCTAATCCGACAGATTTTCATCGTCCTATCTCTAGGATTGCGATCAACTCTGCTTAATTGTGTTGGATCTACTCCTATGCAGGGACTTTTCCTCCTCTACATAAGCACATTCGACTTAAATCAATATTCCGGAAATATCAATTTAAGAGTTAAAAACACAATTAAGAACAAATCAAATATTTATCATATAATTCAAGAGAAAATAATAACAAGATCTGTCTTAGGTTTCATCCCCCTCAAGTATTTGGGAGATTTAGTTCATGATTATAAAAGAAAACATCTCAGAAGAGTAAAGATAACAAAACATAAAGAACCCAAAAACCCCTGTAGGAATTTGAAGGAAGATCTTTAGTCTTGAGGAAGAATTTCACTTCTAGGATGAATCAATCAGCTTCCCTTGGAGTAATTCCTTGCTTCTACTCTCTGTGTTGGTAGAAATAAGGCACTCTTTTGTGGGAGAAAAAGTACCCTTTTGAGGGGAGAAAAGTATATCTTTGTAGTTGCCCCCTAGGGTCTTTATATAGAGCTTTGGAGTATCTTTCTTAGCCTCTAAGCATCCTTTTCCGAGTGAAATTGGACTTCCTCAGGATAGGGACACGCCCATGTGCCACACCCGTGTGGATCGAAGCCTAGGCCGTGGTCGGGCCTGTTGATGGTGGCACAGCCGTGTGGTCTGATTGTGCTTGTCGGGGTTGGGCTGTGTTCGAGCTGAAGGTGACACGGCCGTGTGGCACGGCCGTGTGGTGAATCTCTGGGCCGTGTTGTTTATTTAATTGGGCCTAACTTGCTTGTTTTTGGCTCGTTCTTTGCTCTTTTCTCTTCCTTAAGCTCACCTGGGCATAAAACATGAAATAGAAGGTTTAAGAGCACCAATTTCCATAAATTCAATGATAATTCATCCATAAATTAGGCTAAGCATGAGGTAAAAACATGTATAATTTATCGTTTATCATTTTTATAGAGGATTCATTAAAAAATTTTCTAAAATAGCTAAGCCGTTAACGAAATTACTAGAAAAAGACGTACCCTTCAATTTTGATCAGAAATGTTTATGAGGCATTTAACATTCTCAAACAGAAACTCACTAATGCTCCAATTATAATTGCACCTGATTGGAATTTACCTTTTGAGCTAATATGTGATGCAAGTGATTTTGCAGTAGGTGTAATTCTTGGATAGTGAAAGGACAAGCATTTTCAGCCAATCTACTACGCTAGCAAAACTCTAACAACTGCACAAGAGAACTATACTACCACAGAAAAAGAGTTGCTAGCTGTGGTTTTTGCATTTGACAAATTTAGACCATATCTGATATTATCTAAAGTCATCATTTATACTGATCATTCCATTCTTCGTTATCTTTTAACTAAGTCCGATACGAAACCATGATTAATAAGATGGATTCTGTTGTTGCAGGAATTTGATTTGGAAATACAAGATAGAAAGGAGCAGAAAACCTAGCAGCCAATCACCTCTCTAGGCTTGAGAATCCACATCTCAAAAAACTTGATGAGGCTAAAATAAATGACTCATTTCCTGAAGAACAACTCTTAGCCGTATCTGATTTTGAGGTGCCTTGGTTCGCGGACATCGTAAATTACTTAGTTGCTAACATAACCCCAAAAAGTTTGACACATCAGCAAAAGAAACAATTCATTACTAATGTGAAAAACTATTTTTGGGATGATCTCTTTCTTTTTCGTATATGTGCAAATCAAGTCATTCGAAGATGCATTACAAAGACAGAAGCAAACAAGATCTTGGAACACTGTCATTCAAGACCAACAGGAGGACATTACAGTGAAACTAAGACCGCCCAAAAAATACTCGAATCGGGTTTTTATTGGCCCACACTATTTAAAGACGCCAATAGGTACACTATTTCTTGTGACAAATGCCAACGAATAGGTAATATCTTTAAATATGATGAAATGGCTCAGACATATATGCTCTCATATGAAATATTCGATGTATAGGGCATCGATTTTATGAGACCATTCCCTAGTTCGTTTGGAAATAAATACATCTTAGTAGCAGTCGATTACATGTCTAAATGGGTGGAAGCCCAAGCTTTACTTACTAATGATGCTAGAGTAGTGCTAAGATTTCTTAAAAAGCTTTTCTCCAGATTTGGAACACCTAGAGCAATTATTAATGATAGGGGAACCCATTTCTGTAATGCTCAATTTGAAAAGGTTCTAAAGAAATATGGAGTGCACCACAGAACAGCTACCCTTTACCACCCTTAAACTAGTGGACACGTTGAGGTAGCTAATAGAGAACTAAAACGCATCTTAGAGAAAACTGTAGAGTCAAATAGGAAAAACTAGGCAATGAAAGTAGATGATGCTTTATGGGCTTATAGAACTGCATTCAAAACTCCTACAGGAACATCTCCTTATAAACTTGTTTACGGGAAAAGTTGTCATTTACCATTTGAGCTAGAACATAAAGCATTTTGGGCTATCAAATTTCTAAATCTCGATCCTAAACTCATAGGTGAAAAGAGACTCATACAGCTAAACGAGTTGGATGAATGGTGCAGTAATGCATATGAAAACTCACGATTATACAAGGAAGTAACAAAGCGACGCCATGACACTCATTTAAAGCAACTTAAGCAGTTTGAAGTTGGCGATCTTGTCCTACTTTACAACTCGAGGCTTAAATTATTCCCTGGAAAGCTAAAATCAAGATGGTCAGGCCCATTCATAGTCCAAACTGTTTTCCCACACGGAGCAGTTGAGGTAACACATCCAAACCACGGCACTTTCAAGGTAAATGGTCATCTACTCAAACTGTACAATGGTGAAGATTTTAAAAATGATAAAGAGGAGCTTAGGCTCCATGAACCCTCATAAGGGTACGTACAAGGAAAGTCGAGCTTAGACTCTAAACAAGCGCTTCTCAGGAGGCAACCCGAGCACTAACACCATTAACCCTTTTTATTTTTCATTTTTTTAGTGCAAATTTTTCTTACTCACACGGCCTAGACACACGGGCGTGCCCCTGGCCGTATGAAAACAGGGCTGAATTTTTGTTCCAAATACACAAATGCAGACAACCACCGACAAATCAACACTGCCATGTGATATGACCGTGGGCAAGACTGACGAATTGCCACGACCGTGTGATGAGGCCGTGGCCGAACCTATTTAATGAACGCGGGCATGGCACGAACAATATAGGCGTGTGATCAAGCACCCTCAAAATTCAAACCCACAAAACATACGGGCTGACCCCATAAAAACACGAGTGTGGACCACGGTCATGTGACCCAATCCCTATTATTATAAATTTATCCCTTTTATTTCTATTATTATTTCCCTTTACTTTTAGCTTTATTTAGTTCTTATTTTATCCAAATTTCCATTAACAATTTTTTATTGCTTCATTTATGGTTGTTTCTTAATGAGTAACCTTGCCAATATACCCTCTTAAAATATTATTGAGGACTCCACAGTTTCAAAAAGGTCAAGGATTCATCCAAAAAGTAAGAAGTTTCACTTCTGCCCCTCTTCTAGTTTCTAATTATACTATTATCTATCTTCATACATGGAAGACAATGTACAGCTTAAGTGTGGGGGTATTATCGGTCCATTATCAAAAAATCCCTGAATTTTGCTTTATCTCTCAAGTCACTTTCTCATATCACTAGTAGAATAAATTTTGATTGATTTATGATTTTTTTGATATGTTTAGGATTAAGACATAGGTATTTGTGCTTTGATTATTCAAACTTTAAGACATTAGAGAATCAAGCGTGATAAGTTGAAATTTTTGAGAATCTAAAAATTATTCTAGGTTGTTTTTCCAATTTTAAGTGATATCTTGAGATTTGAAATTCGCAGGATTGACATCAAAAGCCATAATTCTGGTGAGATTTTTTAGCCTTTTGAGCATACATCCTTTCGTGCTCAACTTTATTGTTGCTTTGAGTGAGTCAATATTGATCTGTTATTTTAGAACTTACTTCGATTATACATGTCAAGACCACACCATTGATCTGATATACCGAGATGATAAAGGCACCTAGGTTTTTTAACCTACTTACTCCATAAAAGCCTACCTTCATAATTAATCCCTAGTGAACCGCCTTGAGCCTAACAAGTCATTCATTGACTTACCCTCAATATTAACCAACAACCCATTATTCTTAAAATCCTCCTAATTACTTTGATCCCTATTTTTGTCAATATTTAAATTGAATAATTATCTATCTATGTTCTTCCTTTTCAGCTAGTTAAAATTTGTAAAGTATTTGACTTGTTCTTAAAAAAATAGTTGTAACTTAATTGTTTAGCATATTGTTATGTAATTATATACTATAGATCTTAAACGATGTTAGTCATAAGGAAACAACTCAAATGTATAAATATGTTTCAGTGATAGAGATTTTTCTAGTTAGATGATTTTTCAGTTCAATCTTGATTTTAACCTTCTTTTCCAGCTTGTGACCACACCCCTAACCAGAGCCACGTTACAACCCTCTAAAGACCTTTTGATTAATGTATCATGTCAATATATAATGGCAGAGATTTGATTTTCATGAAAGCTTATGGTAATAACGTTTCATGTTAACTAATGAGTGCTTAATTTCTGAACCCTAAACACTTCGAGTGGGTAGAGTGAATCTTTAGTAAGGATATCAAGTCTTGTTGATTTTGAATTCAAGGTAACTACTTAGAAGAGGGGAGAAAACCTATGTTTCTATGATAAAATTCTCAACTTAGATTGTTTGAAACTTTAATGTTCTTTTAGTTGAATTCCCAATGTATGATTACTTATGGATTAATTCGAAACATTATTGATAAGAAGTATAAGTTGATAAGAATGATTCTTAATTGTGAGTTGAGATTTTTCTTGAGGACAAGAAAATGCTTAAGTGTGGGGGTATTTGATAAACCGTAATTTATACATGTTTTTCCCATGCTTAGCATACTTTTGGATGATTTATCATTAGAATTATGGAATTTGATGCTTCTAATCCTTTAATTTCATGTTTTATACTTAGATGAGCATAAGGAAGAGAAAAGAGCAAGGAATGGGCCAAAAACGAGTAAAGTAGGCCCAAATCAATAATCAACATGGCTTGGAGTTCGTCACATGGGTAACCCACATAGCCGTGCCACATTAATAGGCTCGAACATAGCCTGGGCTCGAGTCACACGGCTGTGCCACACAGGCATGTCCATGTCATGACAAGTTTCAATTTCACGCGGAAAAGGCTTCTTAGAGGCTAAGAAAGACATGCCAAACTCTATATAAAGACCCTAGGAGTCTACTACAAAGATATACAGTGTACTCGCTAAGACTCAGAGTAGAAGACAGGGAATTACTCAAAGGGAAGCCGATTGATCCATCTCAGAAGCGAGGATCAACATTAAGACTAAAAATCTCCCCTCAACTCTTCCAGGGGTTTTAGGTTTTCTTTATGTTTTGCTGTTCTTTTTCTTTTGAAATGTTCTCTTTTATAAACATGAACTAAACCCCTAAATACCTGTGGGGGATGAAACCTAAGACAAATCTTGTTATTGTTATCTAAGCTATATGATAAATATTTGACTTGTTCGTAATTGTGTGTTTTAATTCTTGATTTGATATTTCTGGGATATTAGTTCAACTCGAATGTGCTTATTCAGTGGAGCAAAAGTCCCTGTTTAAGAGTAGGTACAACACAATTAAGAGGGGTTGATTGCAATCCTAGTCTTAGGATGACAAAAATCTGCTGGATTAGAGTTAAATCTAATAGGGGGATCCATAGATCGATTTAATGCAACACTAGGGGGTTTTAATTAGAAAGAGATTTCAATTAATCAACCTAGGGTTAGTTGTTCTTAGTCTCGACGGAGATATTAACATAATTTAAGGATCTCTATGGATCAAGTCGAATGAAGAAATCATCTAGTTTAGAGGTAGATAGCAAGTGGAGTCTAGGTGGATTCTTCCTTTGGTATTGCCTTAATCAGTCAGTTTTCCCTAAAAGTCTTTTCCCCAATTCATTCTTTGTCACATTCCTAGTTTAGTTAGATTTTAGTTTAACAACAACTCCCTCTTATTTTTAGGCTAGATAATAGGAAGAAAGTCATTACTAGTACTTTTGGTTCCTTGGATTCGATATTTTGTTCTTGCCACTAACTATACTACTATTCAATAGGTGCACTTGCCTTTTATCGTGATAATAGTTAGTTTCTAGGTACGATCATTATTATTACTTCATCGAAATCACGATCAGAGGCAGCACAGATGGATTGAGCTGCTAAAAGATTATGATTGCACGATCGAATATCACCCGGGTAAAGCAAATGTGGTGGCTGATGCATTAAGCCGTAGGGCTATGTTAGATTTGAGGGCAATGTTTGCTCAGTTGAGTTTGTATGACGACGGTATTTTGTTAGCTAAGTTGCAAGTGAAACCACTGTGGGTTGAGTAGATCAAAGTAAAGCAGCTATTGGATGAAAGTCTGGGTTCTCGATTCAAACAAGTTGAGAATAGAGAAGCAACGGATTTTGGGTTAAATAGTGATGGGTTGCTCTGTATCCATTGTAGAATTTTTGTCCATGGGATGATGAGCTAAAGAAGTTTATACTACGGGAAGTGCATAGTAGTCCCTATGCTATGCATCCCGAAGGTAACAAGATGTATCAGGATTTGTGAGAGCTTTATTGGTGGCCAGGGCTGAAACACAAGGTTACGGAGTTTGTGGGCAAATGCTTAGTATGTCAGCAAGTGAAAGGGGAACATCAGTTACCATCAGGGTTACTTTAACCGGTTAAGATCCCACTCTGGAAGTGAGAGAGGGTTACTATGGATTTTATTAGTGGGTTGCCCTTGATGCCTACTAAGAAAGACGCTATGTGGGTTATTATGGATCGATTAACTAAGTCTGCCCATTTTATACTAGTTCGCACTGACTACTCATTACAAAAGTTGGCAAGGTTGTATGGGGCTGAGATTGTGAGATTACATGGGGTGCCGGTCTTTATTATATCTGATAGAGATCCTCGATTTATGTCTCACTTTTGGAAGAAGCTACATGAGGCACTGGGTACGAGATTGGATTTTAGTACAACATTTCACCCTCAGACTGATGGTTAGTCGGATAGGGTAATTCAAGTTTTAGAGGATATGCTGAGAAGGTGTGTAATTGAGTTTCGGGGCAATTGGGAGGATTACTTGCATTAGCTAAATTTTTATATAATAACAGTTATTAAACAAGTATTGGAATGGCACCATATGAAGCACTATATGGGCGAAGATGTTGTACTCTGACTTGTTGGACTGAGTTGGGTGAATGGCGAGTGTTGGGTCTGGAGTTGGTAGCAGACACTGAAGATAAGGTGAAACTGATTCGGGATCGGTTGAAAGAGGCATCAGATAGGTAAAAGTCCTATGCTGACCTTATAAGGGGAGAGATTGAGTATGCTGTGGGAGAATTGGTATTTCTTAAGGTTTCCCCTCGAAAGAAGGTGTTAAGGTTTGGACGGAAGGGCAAGTTAAGCCCTAGATTCATTGGGTCGTACCGAGTGTTGAAGTGAATTGGACCAGTTGCTTATCAGTTAGAATTACCTTCTGAACTAAGTCAAATACACGATGTGTTTCATGTGTTTATGCTTAGACGTTATCGCTCAGATCCTTCGCACATCGTGCCGATCGAGGAGATCGAGTTTAGACCAGACCTAACTTTCGAGGAGGAACCAATCCAAATAATTGATCAAGATGTTAAGGTGCTAAGAAGGAAATCTATCCTATTGGTCAAGGTACTTTGGCGTAACCACAATGCCGAGGAGGCTACATGGGAACCTGAAGAGGCCATGAGATGGCAATACCCTCATCTGTTTCAATAAGGTAAATTTCGAAGCCAAAATTTCTTTTAGGGGGTTGAGTTGTAACGCCCCAAAAATCTCGAAACTTTTTATTCTTGTGATGAAGCTTTGGTTGCATGGCTAGAACTAGTAGGGTTTAAGTATTATAGGGTTTGTATGAGTCTCGAGTTTAGGGTAGACCATAAGAAAATTTTAATTTTTGTCCTTAGTGGAACCCTGACTTCAAGAGCTGGGGCTCTTAATTAAATGAAGAAGAAATAAGACACAAATGGGCCTGTGGCCTAGTGGCAATATGACGCCACATTGGGAGCTTAGAGGTGACATCATAAGTGGAGGAGGGAGGTCAAAGGTTCGAAGGGCAAGGCAAGTATTGAGGATTTATTTTGCACTTGGGTCATGCAAGTGGTTGTGATGATTTGAAACTCTGGTATGAAAAGGTTGGATAGATGTTGAAGAGAAAATTTAGGCAAGATAAGGGGAGAAATAATAGGAAGTGATTAAGGAGAGAATTGCTGGATGAAGTGGAGCCAAATGGGACTTTAGGGGAAGGGAGAAATCGGTTTGTGTAGGGTGTAAGTGCCGATTTTGGTCATTCTTAGTCATAGCCGAATGCACTTAGGTATTTCAGCATTTGGGAAAATGTTTTCTACCTGAAACCGAAGTTCTCTTGGCAACTTTTGTTTTGGGTACGACTTCTATTCTTTTATTTTTAGTTTAAAGTCGATTTCACTATGAGCAATCCCTTCTTTTCGTTTCTCTTTTCACTAATCTCTAAAAGCCGAATACCCCATCATTTTTTTGCCGAAACTCCCTTTAGTATTGTGTTCCTTTCTTTTTTCTTCATCTCAAGTGCTGATTTTTTACTTGTCTTCCCAGAATGATTATGTTGTTTCTTAGATCCAGATCTATACTTCCACAATCGGTTGTGTTAAAGGCCAATCTACTTTCTTCTTCTTCTCTCAAAAAGCCGAATACTATCCCTACTCTCTTATGACCGAATAGTCCTACCTCTTTTCCAATTTGTTGTTGCTTCTCCTCCATCTCAAATCTATTTGATTCATAGAGCCGAATATCACCTTTAAGCTATCTGGATTGCGGGATCAAAGGTTAAGTTCGGGTAAGTTCTAAGTCAATCCTTCTTTACTGCGTTTTGGTAAAAGCCGGATGGCTTATCTAACTATTTCTTTTCGTCAACCCTGTCTTAACAAGGGTAGGTTTCAGAGATCACATTCGTGGTAAGGATCACTATCAAGTAGTAAGTGTATTCATTTCTAATTTTGGATTAGTAAGTGGCCGAATATAAGTATGGCGTTTTAAGGGTGACTTGTGTGGGATATGAGTCACTTGTTGTTCAACTTTTGATAGTGTATGTATGGATGCAGATCTTGGAATCGGTGGTAGCTAGCGGTTCATAGGGTTGTTGATCAAGGTTTGGAATTGGCGATCTTGGGTACCGATTTTCAAAAAGGTGTGTACATACACTGCACACATGTCAAATCAGCAAAAGCTAAAATCTCGAAAAGCCAGAATGCCAAAAAGCAGAAAGGTTGGCACCAACAACCACACGAGCGTGCGAACACTCGTGTGAAGATACCGATACGACGATCGAGGCCAAGGGAGCGATCCCATGGTCTCGGGCCACTTTTTGGCCAACCGGGCCAGAACAGGCTAAATAGGCCCGACGGGCTCGTGGGCCCAAATCGGCAGAAATTGATAAGTGATATTAAGTGACGAGCTGGTATAGTTGTTTGAATGGTTTGGAATGGATTGGGTCGGATGGGCAGCATATTTATGACTGGGTTTAATGGGCCAAATAGATATGATTGAGCCTGGTGGGCTATATGAGTTTATAAAAGTATGTGGACTTGTTAAGGTTTTATAATGGACTTTTAAGCCTAGTTTCTAATGAATCCTTAAGCGCATAAAAATTAATTAATTAATTAATCAAGCATGTATGTGGACAAGTCGCAAGGTTAGAGTGTGGCAATGGGCATATGCATGTCTAGGATTGGATCTAGGGAGAGCTTGGTACTTAAGCAGTCTTAATGACCCACCTCCTCTTCTCTGGAATCCTACCTAGTGCGTAGTGTCTGTTCACTTTAGCCAACAAGGACTTGTTGTTAGGCTAAAGTTCGTAATTAAAACCTATACTGTAAGAATTATTGAAATACCCCTGTAGGGTAGAATTACTAAAATACCCCTGTAGGTTAGAAATGCCGAACAAAATGACTAAAATGCCCTCATTGTATAAAGGACTAAAATACCTCTAGGTGCTAAATATGTGGAAATGTGTATGTTGCATTCATGTGATGTATGTTGGACTTGGGTGGGTTTGATGATACAGAGGAAAATATGTGAGGATCACATAGTCACTTGACGACCTTGGATCCACTGGTGGCTTTAAGCCCATTATATGTTTAGCAGCCTTGCTGCAACAATTGAGTAGTGCCACAACTGGTGCTACCATTGAAGTGTAGGGATGGGTGGGTTGATGTTTATATCCATACAGGAGTGTAGGGTTGGAAGGGAAAATGGGAGTGCAGGGTTGGATTGGGATGGGAGCATTGCATACATGTTATATTGATGTGATATGGGCTAAGGCCCAAATGAGGCCACTAAGGGCTTAGGCCTGAAGGCCACTGTATACTGTGTTATGGGCTCGGGCCCAACTGAGGCCACTGTGGGCTAAGGCTTAAAGGCCAGCGATATTGATGGGGCTTAGGCTCAATGTGTTAATTACATTGTTGGTATGATTACCGAGGGTCGTACACACTGAATTTTCAACTCACACCCTCTTTTATTTTTTTCTAGGTGACCCTCAGTAGGCAGCTTGATGTAGGAGAGGACTCAGGGGTGGCCACACTGCAAGTTAATTAGAATTTTTAATAGTTTCAAATTACTTTATCTATGATTATTATTTTTCTTATTGGGATGTAATAAGGCCTATCATCTCCGGTACGAATTTACATTGGGATTGCTTTATTATTATGATTACTGTTGAAGTATTGGTTTTTCTTAAAATTGATAACATGTTTCCAAAATCAACATAATTAAATTATTATTTTTCTAAACATGGGCTTTTTCTCCCAAATCAAAGCTTTTAACTAACTCACTTGAATTTTTAAAACAGGCGAAGGTTCACTTGGATTTTATCTTTAAATATTTTTCCAGCAAAGCCAATTTGAAAATAACCATTGATTTGAACCAAAACAAATGATAGCTTTAGTCTTTCAATGTATCGGATTTGTACGAGTTACCCTGCAATGTGACATCACCCAATTCGTCCATAACATCGGGGTCGGGTTTGGGGTGTTACAGTTTGACACCTTAATCACAAATTTAGTTGACACTATAGGCAATTTCATATTATTCACTAATTTCATGCAAATGTAAGAATGCCTAGACCCGAGATCAACCAGTGCAACTATATTAACTTCATAAAGAGAAAATATACCAATGATCACGTCAGGGGATGACACCTCTTCCCGGGCACGAATAGCATAATTTCTTGTAGGCGCTCAGACCTCCAATCTTGTAGCTGGATCTCTAGCTATCCCTCTACTACTAGCTCCCTCTTTCACATTTCTAGTAGGCCTCCCTCTAGCGGGTACCTTGCTCGGTTTAGTGCTCTGAGTAGTTTCTTTAATTACCATTTCTGGACAATCTTTGATGAAGTGGTCCTGAGAGCCACATTTAAAGCAAGGCCCGGTGACCATCCAACACTCACCGGGATGGCTCCTACCGTAGTGTTGACATTCAGGGTTGGCTTGATATTGCCAACGCTGGCTACTGAAGTAGTCTGAGCCTTCGAACTGTATTTTGACTCCCACGAGTTCTTCTCGGATTTCCAGCTAAAACGGTCAAACGGTTTGGCATATTCCTCACTTTCTTTGATGACGGTTGGAAAGACTTACTTATCGATCTTGTCTTCACAGCCCTAGCCTCTGATTCGACCCTCTTCTTTTCCTTGAACAATTCCTCAGCTTTGCATGCTCGATCAACTAGCACAACGAACTCTTTTAATTCAAGTATCCTCACATACAACTTAATATTCTCATTTAGGCCGTTCTCAAACCTTTTGCACATGATTTCTTCAGTGGAAACACATTCTCAAGCGTACTTACTGAGTTGGACAAATTCTCTCTCATACTCGGACACTGTCATTCGACCTTGTTTAAGCTCTAAAAACTCCTTCCGCGTTGTTCGATAAAGCGCTAACTTATATACTTCTTCCAGAATTCCACTTGGAAAAAGTCCCAAGTAACTCTTTCATTAGTTACTACCGAGACTAGTGTTTTCCACCATTGATACGCTAAGTCTCTCAGAAGCGCAGCAGAGTTTATCAAACACCCAAATATTGTTTTCGAGCCAAAATTCTGCCCTCTCGGGATTATCATCAACACTGGCTCTAAATTCTTCGACCCCATACACACAAATCTTGTCAACAGGAGGCTTACTCTGTCTTGTCATTTTCGTACCTTATGGAGCTACTAGGACCGGTTGGGGATAGGAAAAGGTGGGGGAGGTTGGGCATTTGGGTTTGCCCGAATGAACTTCATATACTACTCATTCATTCTGTGGAGAAAAGCTTCCTGAGCCTCTTCTCCCCGGCTAGATTCAACATTCCTACTCTCGGGTGGCGCGGTCCCTTGAGTAGGAGCTAGCGTGTTGCTTTCAGCATCATCAGCTTCTACTGGGTCAGGATCCATTTACTATATGTAAACACAATTTAGGGATTAGAAACCATCATACTATCAATATTCATAATTATGGCATGTATAGCTAGACTTTCACACTTGCTATGTTAGCCCCAAGGTAGACTAAACCATAGCTCTGATACCACTAAATGTAACACTCCTCACCCAAGTCCGATGCTGGGATCGGGTACGAGGCATTACTGGAATTACGAATACACAATCACCCAATTCGGACTCACAAATTCCACTAAGATTTAAAACTCTTTCAAACATATTCAAAACCCTTTTATTATGGGTTAAGAGGCCCAAGAGAATCATTGGGTATAATTCGGAACCCAACTGGAACTTTTCAATCACTTAGAAAAATTCTACTTAAAACAGGGCACACGCCCGTGTGGGACAGAGACACGCCCGTGTACGTAGGCCGTATAGTCACACACGCCTATGTCCCTAGCTCGTACGAAATTAATTTTCATTTTGAACATACAGGGGTTTTCACACGGCTTAGCATACACTCGTGTCTCTGGCCTGTGTCCTTCATGGGGCCTCAACACCTCCGTGTCCTCACCCCGTGTGAAAAACTGAGGCATTCTGTTTATGATGTCATCGTGAAATTTTTGTCATATGGCCCAGCCACACGCCCGTGTCTATTACACGGTTAGGACACACGGTCATGTCGCCAACCTTTTTATCTACTACAAAACATTTAATTCCCATAATTTCAGGTGCAGGGGACACACAGCCTATCAACACGCCCGTGGGCTTGCCCTATGTCACACACAGCCTAGACACACGCCCATGTGTCTACCTGTATGAACAATTATAGGCTATTTTCCAAGCCAATTGCCACCCTGAAACACAAACCAACACAAGCCAGTTTTGCCAATACACAATATAACACGAAAACACATCCAAACAACCACATTTCGGCATCCATACACTTCATTTTACCAACCACACACATAAGCATACACATCCACGGACATTATACACCTAAAAGGTAATTTATAGCATAAGAGATTACAACACTTTAATATAACATAACTTTAACATTATGGCTCATCTCAAATGGCCAAAGTTGTAACACCCCTTACCCGAGACCGTCACCGGAGTCGAGCATGAGGTGTTACTGGACTTATCTTACTAATTCGGGAATAAAAATTTGCTTTTCAAAATCAATTCGCTCACATTCACCCAATATCCCTAAAAAGGGCCCTCGAAGCCCTAAATCATGTAATTGAAACGGTTCGGTACCAAACCGAGAACATTAAAAATTTTTCGATTACTTACGCAAATCAAAACAATTCATTTGCACTATTCATAATAAAATTGTCCACCTGCGTAATAGTCACTAAATTAATTATAATTCAAGTTAAAAAACTCAAAATTTAAATCCGTAAATTTTCCCTAAGACTAGATTCATATATCTTCTTACCATAATTTTTCCAGAATTTTTGGTGTGGCCAATTAGAACAGTTTATTTGTTAAATGTTCCCCTGCTTCACAGTCATGTTGTTCTGAACTCTCCTTACTAAAAATCAATTATCTCTCAGTACAGTTTTCATTTAATGTTTCCACCGTTTCTAATGAAAATAGACTCACTAAGGAATCTATACATATAAATTATGACTCATAAATCTTTTTATAGAATTTTTAGTGAATTTCTAAAATCAGAACAGGGGATTACAAAATCCTTCTGAACCAGTCTCACAAGAATTTAAATATCTCAAAATACAGACTTCCTTTGCTTGCCCCATTTCTTTTTTATGAAAATAAACTCAATAAGCTTTAATTTTATATCTCATTCACCATTTAATTCCATTTCTACATGATAAACGCTAAATTATACATATTTTTACCCCATGTTTAACCTATATTTTGGATGAATTATTATCAATTTAGTGAGAATTGGTGCTCTTAATCTTTCTTTTCCATATCTTATACTCAGGAGAGCATAGGGAAGAGAAAAGAACGGAAAATGGACCAAAAACCAGAGAAAATGGGCCAAAATGTGCAAACACACGGCCCAAGAAGTCACCACACGGCCGTGTGCCACACAAAGATCACAAGGTCCAGCCTCGACAAGCACGGCCAGGCCACACAGCCGTGCCCCAATCGACAGAATCTCATACGGCCTCTTGTTGAAGCATACGAGCGTGGCACACAGGTGTGTTCTTGTCATGAGGAAGAGGAATTTCACTCGGATTTGGATGCTTAGAGGCTAAGAAAGGCTCCTCAAAGCTCTATATAAAGACCCTAGGAGGCAACTCTAAGGCTGTACTCTTTTTCTCCCAATAGGAGCGCCATCTTTCTGCCAACACGAGGACTGAAAGCAAGGAATTACTCCATGGGAAGCCGATTGATTCATCCCAGAAGCCAGAATTCTACATCAAGACAGCGGATCTCCCTAAATTCCTTCAGGATTTTTTGGTTTCTTTATGTTTTGTTATTTATTATCTTCTGAGATGTCTCTTTTCTTAATTATGAACTAATCCCCTCAAATACTTGAGGGGGATGAAACCTAAGACAGATCTTGTTATTATTTATTGAGTTATATGATAATTGCTTGAATTGTTCTTAATTATGTGTTCTTCATTCTTGATTTAATAATCCTAGGTATTACTTCAAGAAATTGATGTGCTTAGAGCAGAGGAGCGAAAGTCCCTGTGATAAGAGTAGATCTACCATAATTAAGCGGAGTTGCATGCAACCCTAGACATAGGGCGACATAAATTTACCGGATTAGGGTCAAACCTAATATGGGGATCCATAGATCGAATTAATACAACCTAGAGAGTTAATTAATAAAGGAACTTTAATTAACAACTTAGGCCTAGTTGCTCTATGCCTCGACAGAGGGTTTAGCATAAGTTAGGGATCTCTACGAATCAAAGCAAGTAATCAATTATATAGTTCAAGAAGTAAATAACAAGTGAAGTCTAGGTGGATTCTCCCTTGAGTATTGCTCATATCAATCAGTTTTCCTGAAAGTTTTTCCTCAATTTACTTTTTGTGCACTTTTAGTTAGTTTTAGAATTAGTTTAAATCAACTCTCTTTATTTTTAGGCTAGATAATAGAAAGGAAGTAAGTACTAGTACTTTTTGTTCCCTTGGGTACGATAACTCGATCTTGCCACTAAACTATACTATTGTTCGACAGGTGTGCTTGCCTTTAAGGTCATGATATTAATTAGTTTTTGTGTGATCAGTTTTATAAATTTTATTACTTAATATCGCGAGTCGTTATCAAGTTTTTGGCGCCATTGCCGGGGACACTGAAATATTAAGAAAACTCGATTTCTATTAATTTAGCCATTACTATATTTATTGATTTTCAGTTTTTATTTATTTTTATTTTTATTTTTCTTTTATTTTTTATTTTATTATTTATCTTTATTTTATTCTATTTTTCTTTGCTTTTTCCTTCTATGTATTTTTAGTTTATGACTAGAAACAACCCAACAGGACCACTGCTTTTTGACAAATATCTAGAAGCGACAGTTTGCAGAAATCACAGAGAAATTAGACGTAGTTTACATTATCCAGAACAAGAACTTGAGCAAGAGCCAGAACCTACAGAAGAGATGGACGCGAATCAAAACGTTCCACCACCTCCAGCACTACCAGCAGAACTAGTAAACCAGGATGCAGCTCCTCGTACTATGTATGATAATGCTAAACCTAGTTTGATTGGTACCCAAACTAGCATTATTCGACCTGCTATTGCTGCCAATAATTTTGAATTGAAACCTAACACTATTCAGATGATTCAGCAGTTTGTGCAGTTTGATGATTTGCAGGACAAAGATCCAAATTCACATTTAGCGAATTTCTTGGAATTTTGTGATACTTTTAAAATAATTGGCGTTTTTGACGATGCCATTCGCTTGAGGCTATTTCCATTCTCTTTGAGAAATAAAGCCAAACAGTGGTTAAATTCCTTACCACGAGGCTCAATTACTACATGGGAACAAATGACCAAAAAACTTTTACTCAAATATTTTCCTCCAGCTAAAACAGCCAAATTACGAAACGATATTTCTTCTTTTGTACAGATGGATTTAGAAACACTTTACAATGCATGGGAGAGATACAAAGATCTTTTGAGAAGGTGTCCTCATCATGGTCTACCTTTGTGGCTACAAGTTCAAACCTTCCACAGCGGTTTAAATCCGTCAACTAGACAAATGATCGATGCAGCCGCAGGAGGGACGATCAATAATAAAACACCTGAAGCAGCTTATGAATTTATTGAAGAGATGTCATTGAATAATTATCAGTGGCAAGTCATGAGGACAAAGCTGAAGAAAGTTGTAGTAGTCTATAATATTGATGCTGTTACTATGCTTATTGACCAAGTAGAACTCTTAAATAAAAAGTTTGATAATTTTGTTGGTTCTACGCAGGCACAGCCAGTGGTGCAGTATGACGCAACTCCAGTAACCACGTTCAATCTAGATTTCGCATCCTATGGACACAGCATGAAAACTGAACAAGCCAACTATATAGGTAACAATTCTAGATCTCAAAATAACCCTTATAGTAATACTTACAATGTAGGTTGGAGAAATCACCCAAACTTTTCATGGGAAGGACAAGGCAATCAAAGACAACAGCCTCCTCCAAGATTTCAGCAGCCACCACCACAACAAGAGAAGAAGCCGAATCTTGAAGAGATGTTTACCAAATTTATGGCCGCATCAGAAACCCGTTTTCAAAGCACTGAAACGGCACTGGAAAATCAACAAGCATCAATTAAAGGGTTTGAAAACCAAATCAGTCAACTTGCAAAATTGATTTCAGAAAGACTGCAAGGAGGATTACCAAGTGACACTAAGCCAAATCCTAGAGAACATGTCGAAGCGATTACTTTAAGAGATGGAAAGTTCCTAGCTGAGCTAGAAAAGAAGCCTATTCCAAAACCTTCAGAAGAAAGGGCAGAGGAACCCAAGGAAAACACTTTACCACCACTCAAGGAATACAAACCACGCATCCCATATCCGACAAAATTGAAGAAAGACCATACAGACGCTCAATTCGGTAATTTCTTTAAACTTTTTAAACAATTACACATTAACTTACCTTTTGTTGAAGTGATTTCACAGATGCCGAAGTATGCGAAGTTCCTTAAAGAACTTCTGACAAATAAAAGAAAGTTGGAAGAATTGGCCACAGTAGAACTCAATCAGGAATGCTCAGCTATTCTTCAAAATAAACTGCCGGCAAAACTAAAAGATCCAGGGAGTTTTACTATTCCTTGTTTGATTGGTAGTTTACTTATTAATAAAGCATTAGCTGATTTAGGTGCTAGCATTAATCTCATGCCTTACAAAATGTTCAAACAACTAGGTCTAGGGGAACCCAAGCCCACTAGGATGAGTATTCAATTAGCTGATAGATCTGTTAAATATCCTAGGGGAATCATTGAAGATGTGCTAGTAAAGGTAGATAAATTTATATTCCCTGTTGACTTTGTTGTACTCGACATGGATGAGGATATTGAAGTACCTTTAATTTTGGGACGTCCATTCTTAGCCACTGCTAGAGCTGTTATTGATGTAGGAGATGGTAAATTAGTGCTTAGAGTTGGTGATGAAGAAGTTGTTTTCAAAATCTATGATGCCATAAGATTTTCTAAAGAACAAGATGGTTCTTGTTATTTCATTGATATTATTGATCATCTTGTTCAAGATAAATTTTAGGAACTTTCTCTCGCAGACACGTTGGAACTGTGTCTTGTTCAAGATGGGGGGAAGATGAAACCACCACTGAAATTGATGAAGTAAGGAAGGAGTTGGATGCTAATGAAATCATCACTAGGCACATACGTTATGAAAATATAAAGATGAGTGATGAATTGAGACAGAAACCTTCCATTACTGAACCCCTTAAATTAGAACTAAAACAACTACCAGATCATTTAGAGTATGCCTTTTTAGGGGAAGAATCAACTTTACCAGTCATTATCGCATCAGATTTAAGCATTGCAAAAAAAGAGAAACTACTCCATGTGTTAAGAGAACACAGACGTGCTATAGCTTGGAAAATTTCAGATATCAAAGGAATAAATCCTTCTTTCTACACCCACAAAATTTTAATGGAGGACGAATTCAAACCATCAGTGCAAGCCCAGAGACGATTGAATCCCAACATGAAGGAAGTTGTAAAGACCGAGGTAATTAAACTTCTAGATGTAGGTATTATTTATCCTATTTCTAACAGTTCTTGGGTAAGCCCTGTGCAGGTTGTTCCTAAGAAAGGTGGATTAACCGTGATGTCTAATGACAAGGAAGAGTTAATACCTACAAGAACAGTCACGGGATGGAGAGTTTGCATTGATTACAGGAAGTTGAATGATGCCACTCGAAAAGATCATTTTCCATTGCCTTTTATTGATCAGATGTTGGAAAGATTGTCAGGTCATATGTATTATTGTTTCCTAGATGGCCTCTCTGGTTACTTCTAAATCCCGATAGCTCCAGAAGATCAGGAGAAAACAACATTCACATGTCCATACGGTATGTTTGCTTATCGCAAATGCCTTTTGGTTTATGTAATGCTCCTGCTACTTTTCAGCGATGCATGCTAGCTATCTTCAATGAATTCGTGAAAGACATCATGGAGGTATTTATGGATGATTTCTCAGTTTTCGGTAATTCTTTCCAACTTTGTCTTACTAATCTAAAACGTGTTTTGATAAGATGTGAAGAGACAAACTTAGTGCTAAACTGGGAAAAATGCCACATTATGGTTCAAGAGGGTATTGTTTTAGGACATAAAATTTCTAGTAAAGGGATAGAAGTAGATAAAGCAAAATTTAAAACTGTTGAAAAATTACCTCCCCCTAACTCAGTTAAGGCCATACGAAGCTTTTTAGGACATGCCGGTTTTTATCACAGATTTATTAAAGATTTTTCTAAAATAGCCAAGCCTTTAACAAAATTACTAGAAAAAGACGTGCCTTTCAATTTTGACCATGAATGCTTAGAATCCTTCAATACTCTTAAGGAAAAATTAATCAATGCACCAATCATGATTTCACCCGATTGGAACTTACCTTTTGAGCTAATGTGCGGTGCAAGTGATTTTGCAGTAGGTGCAGTTTTGGGACAGCGAAGAGACAATCATTTTCAACCGATCTACTATGCTAGCAGAACTCTAACAGCTACCCAAACAAATTATACTACCACAGAAAAAGAGTTGCTAGCTGTTATTTTTGCATTTGATAAATTTAGATCTTATCTGATTTTGTCAAAAGTCATTGTTTATAATGACCATTTTGCTCTTCGTTATCTTTTAGCCAAAACCGATGCAAAACCTGGACTAATAAGATGGATTCTATTGCTACAGGAGTTCGATTTAGAGATAAAGGACAAGAAAGGAGCTGAAAATTTAGCAGTAGATCACCTTTCAAGATTGGAAAACATGCAACCCACATATCTCGATAAGATAAACGACTTGTTCCCTGAAGAACAACTCTTATCCTTAGCAGATACAGCAGTGCCTTGGTTTGCCCATTTTGCAAATTATTTAGCAGCTAACATAACCCCAAAAGGGTTGACACATCAGTAGAAGAAGCGATTCTTCGCTAATGTGAAAAACTACTTTTGGGAGGATCCTTTTCTTTTTCGAATTTGTGCAGACCAGGTTATTCAGAGATGCGTTACTGAAATAGAAGCATACCAGATGCTAAATCACTGCTATTCAGGACCCACAGGAGGACATCACAGTGGAGCTAGAACTGGTTATAAGGTACTTGAATCCGGCTTTTACTGGCCTACACTTTTCAGAGATGCCAACAGGTACGTGACCTCTTGTGATAAATGTCAACGAACAGGTAACATCTCTCAATGTAATGAAATGCCTCAGAACTATATACTTTCTTGTGAAATATTTGATGTATGGGGTATTGATTTCATGGGTCCATTCCCTACTTCATTTGGGAATAAGTACATATTAGTAGCAGTAGATTGCATGTCAAAATGGGTGGAAGCCCAAGCCTTGCCTACTAATGATGCTAGAATGGTAGTACAATTTTTAAAGAAACTTTTCTCTCGATTTGGAACACCTAGGATAATTATTAGTGATAGGGGTACTCATTTTTGCAATGCCCAATTTGAAAAAGTTTTAAAAAGGTATGGAGTGCACCATAGGACAGCTACCCCTTATCACCCACAAACCAGTGGTCAAGTCGAAGTAACAAATAGGGAATTAAAACGCATTCTAAAGAAAACAATAGAAACAAATAGAAAAGATTGGTCAAGAAAAATAGACGATGCATTATGGGTTTATAGAACTGCTTTTAAGACACCCATAGGTACATCTCCCTATAAACTCGTCTATGGAAAAAGTTGTCATATACCATTTGAACTCGAACACAAAGCATTCTGGGGTATAAAATTTTTAAACCTTGATTTCAAGCTTGCAGGTGAGAATTTTACAGAAAACAGGGAGGGGCTTCGGCTCCACAAAATTCCGTCATAAGACATACAGGCAGAGTCGAGCTTAGACTCTAAATAAGCGCTTCTCGGAAGGCAACCCGAGCACTAACTTAGTAACATTCTTTCTTAAAATTTTTTTGGTATAAACTAACACTTCTTCATGCAGAAGTTTAGGACCACACGGCCAGGCACATGGGCGTGCCCCAGGCCATACGAACGCTTAAAACGGAGACACGGTCGTACACCCAGACCGTGTACAAACAGAGCAAAATTTTTCCAAAACACGGGCCACCGATATCACCTCACGGCCATGCGAGATGGCCGTGGCAACTTTTCGACTTCAACACGGACTACTAATAACACCCCACGGCCGTGCGACATGGCCGTGGCAACCTTCCAGTATCAACACGGGCTCACACAATTCCACACGCCCGTGTTCCCAGACCATGGAAGACACTGTCAAATTTCACACGGCCGTGGAACCTATCACACGACCGTGTAAAACACGAACACGATCGCACATGGCCGTGTATACCATCATACGACTGTGTGAGTAACGAAGACCCGATCTCCCACGGCCTTGCGAATCAACTACACGGACATGCTTATCGAAACCAGGAGCACCATAACCACTGATTTTCAAAAGATACGGGCAAAACACGACTCACACAGGCGTGTGACATGCCCGTGTGACCCAAAAACTATAAATAAGGGGCCACTATTCACCTTCCCTTTCACTCAAACCGTAAATTCTCTCATCCAAACTCCTTCCCAGACCACCAATAGCATCGCCACAGCCCTCAAAACACCACCATACCCAAATTCAACCAACCCACGCCCGTGTAAACTCAACCCACGACCGTGCACCCTCAATTTTGTTTCTATTCTCTCAATTTTTCTCATTTATTTGTTATATCTCATTTTCATTATATATATTTTTCATTTTTCTTTATTCTTTATGATAATTCAAGCATGGAATTAGGAAAAATAGGATGAATAATCTAGAATAGTATAGAATATATAGGATTGCATGCCACTTAATTTCATTTTTTCTTGCCATTTAGATTTCATTTTCTTTGACATTTAAACTCATATTTGCATGCCATTTTGTTATAATTTTAGTATATATACATACCCATAGTTCTTCATTTTGTTACAAGTCAATATGATTAGATTCTACTATTTAGGTTAATCCTTATTTTTATTTATTTATTTTTTAGCACATTGTCATTTTAATCTATATTTTACTATCTAGTTTAATTTTAATATTTAGTACTAATGCTTATATTTTATTTTAGATACGATGTCATCATCACGCAGTAGGAAAATCGCTGTCCCCGTCTCTAAAAAACAAAAAGGACCAAGAAGTTCCTCATCCAGGCCCATATCCGAGGAGCGCCACCCGTTCTTCACCTTCTCGCAAGCCTCTCAGGAGGAATGCTATCAACTACTCCGGACCCGCACTATCTCCACGGGCTGCTACATAGACTGGGATACCCTCGCGCAGATACAGTTAGTAGATAATATCCGGGCCTTATTGATGACAGAGCCATGGGAGCAGTTCTTCCAGATCATAAAGCCGACATATTTAGAACTCACCCTCGAGTTCTGCTCCACATTTCACCTACAGACCGTGATGAGTAGATTCGACGATCCAGGCATGGTCCAGTTCCGTCTAGGAGGTCTTGTGTGATAGCTGAGTGTCCCAGAGTTTGGCACGGCTCTCGGTCTTTATACCAAGCAATTCATGGCAGACAAGGACTTCCCCACCCTTTCTCGTTGCATCCACATTTAGCCCGTCGACTACTAGAATGAGATCACCCCAGGATGGCAAACCTATAACCCTAGCATCAGCAAGGTGACCGCCCTCGTGCCATCTCTAAGGTACATTCATGCTCTTCTTGCTCACACTCTTACAGGTAGACGAGAGAGCACCGGCGTCGTCAACACTCACGACGTCTACTTCCTGTGGTGCATGGCCAATGGACACACTATCGACCTCGCATACTTCATAGCGCTTGCCATGCAGCACCAGACAGAGAGGCACCGCAGAGGCATTTTATCGATGGGGCCCTACATCACACGCCTAGCTCATCACTTCGGGCTCCTCAACACTATAGCCCAGACATCCTCCTATACCCTACTCGGCTAGATGTCCTCGTTGGGCATCTAGAGCATGCTGCACATAAGGATGGTAGAGCGACGGCCAGGTGGCGGCCACTTCCACTTCTGCCTTGTACAGGAGAGCGAGGACCCAGAGGACATTGCTGATGATGTCCCACCACCACCACAGGAGAAGGACAAGCCCGCCGAGCCACCACGCCCCATACGACCCACCCAGACGGTAGCCCTACATGTTGACATCCACGAGCGCCTAGATCAATTTAAGCAGCAATACTTCCAGTGCCTCGATTATATCAACGCCACTTTGGCGCAGATATGTCAGCACTTGAGCATCACCCCGCCACCGCGTAATCCATCCGAGGACTAGATCCTCTTATGTTATTTTCTTTCTTATTATTTTTATCTTTACTTAGATTTGAACACTAATATTTATTTGTTTTCTTTTCTACTAACTTTGTTTTTCTTTTTCAGTATTTATATTTTCTTTCATTTCATCTTTTTCATTTTTTGCATATTAGTATTTTTGATATTTTGTTTTGTTTTATTTATTTTTCATAACGGCCAACCCCTAACAAGTAATTTCTATTGATCCAAATTCCCCACTACTAATAAATCCATTCGCAGTTCCAAAGGAGCTCTCCAGCTCCAATCTCTACGAACATGGGAACACCGTGCCACAACAGCTGGCTCTTCCAAGCCCAATCTCTGTCTCACATATTCATCCAAAATTCAGGGAGTTTCATACCCTTCCCTACCTTATTATCTAATGCTTATATTGCTACTAATATTATCTTTGTACATTGAGGGCAATGTACATCTTAAGTGTGGGGGGGAAAACTTACTTTCAAGTCATTACATTCTTTTTGAAATCCCTGAAATTTTTCTAACTGATTGCACTATTCTCAATAGCATCATCTTCAGTCTCCTATTAGGAATTAATTCTGATTGATTTATGATTTTTATTGATATGTGAGAATTAAGAAATAGGTGATTGTACTTTGAATATTCAAACTCTAAAACATTAAGGAATCAAGCATGATAAGTTGAAATTTTTTAGAACTCCAATTTTTGCATAAGTTCTTCTCCCTAATTCTAAGTATTATTTTGAGATTTGAAATGTACAGGATTGACATCAAAAAGCCATAATCCTGGTGAGATTTTTGAGCCTTTTGAGCATACATTCTTTCGCGCTCACTTTTATTATTGCTTTGAGTGAGTCAATACTGATTTGCTATTCTAGAACTTGCTTTGATTATACATGTCCAGACCACATCATCGATTTGATATACCAAGATGATAAAGGCACCTAGGAATTAACCTACTTACTCTACAAAAACCTACCTCCATAAATTAACCCTTAGTAAACCCCATTGAGCCTAACAACCTTTTCTTTAACTTACCCCTAATTATTAACCAATAACCCATTTTTTGTTGAAATCCCATTCAATTATTTTAACCCCTATTTTGTCAAAATTTGAGTTGAAAACTTTATCTAGCTTTATTCTCTTTTCAGATTGTAAAGTTTTGTTCAAAGTATTGTATCATATTTGAATTGTTCTTAAAAAAAACATATGTATTCAGTTGTAATCTATAATAGTTCAAATAGTTTTTGCATATTTCTATTTTAAGGCTACCAAGGCAGAATTGATATTATCTTCAGGATTAGCTTGGGAAATATGTTCTAGTGATAGAGATTTTTCTAGCTAGATAATTTTTCAATTCGATCTCGATTCTAACCCTCTTTTGTAGCCTGTGACAACACCCTAACCAAGCCCCATTACAACCTTTAAAAGACCTTTTGATCAATCTATCATATCAATCTACAGTGGTGGAGACTTGATTTTCGAGCAAGCCTATGGTAATAACTTTTCAGGTTGACTAGAGAGTGCTTAATTCTTAAACCCTAAACACTTCGAGTGGATAGAGTGAATCCTTAGTAAGGATGTCAACTCCTACTAATTAAGATGGAGAGATAACTACTTAGGAGAAAGAAGAAAACTTATGTTTCAATGATAAAATTCTCAACTTAATGTAATTGAGTCTTTAATGTTCTTTTGATTGAATTTTCATTGTATGCTTACCTGTGGATTAATTTGAAACATTATTGATAAAGATTGTAAACTTGAGAGGAATGATTCTTATTTAGGGATTGTGATTTTGCTTGAGGACAAGCAAAGGCTTAAGTGTGGGGGTATTTGATAAACGCTAAATTATACATATTTTTACCCCATGTTTAACCTATATTTTGGATGAATTATTATCAATTTAGTGAGAATTGGTGCTCTTAATCTTTCTTTTTCATATCTTATACTCAGGAGAGCATAGGGAAGAGAAAAGAACGAAAAATGGACCAAAAACCGGAGAAAATGGGCCAAAATGTGCAAACACACGGCCCAAGAAGTCACCACACGGCCGTGGCACACGGCTCTGCCACACAAAGATCACACGGTCCAGCCTCGACAAGTACGGATAGGCCACACGGCCGTGCCCCAATCGACAGAATCTCACACGGCCTCTTGTCGAAGCACACGGGCGTGGCACACGGGCGTGTTCTTGTCGTGAGGAAGAGGAATTTCACTCGGATTTGGATGCTTAGAGGCTAAGAAATGCTCCCTAAAGCTCTATATAAAGACCCTAGGAGGCAACTCTAAGGGTGTACTCTTTTTCTCCCAATAGGAGTGCCATCTTTCTGCATACATGAGGAGTGAAAGCAAGGAATTACTCCAAGGGAAGCCGATTGATTCATCCCAGAAGCCAAAATTCTACATTAAGACAGAGGATCTCCCTAAATTCCATCAGGAGTTTTTGGTTTCTTTATGTTTTGTTATTTATTATCTTCTGAGATGTCTCTTTTCTTAATTATGAATTAAACCCCTCAAATACTTGAGGGGGATGAAACCTAAGACAGATCTTGTTATTATTTATTGAGTTATATGATAATTGCTTGAATTGTTCTTCATTATGTGTTCTTCATTCTTGATTTAATAATCCTAGGTATTACTTCAAGAAATTGATGTGCTTAGAGCAGAGGAGCAAAAGTCCCTGTGATAAGAGTAGATCTACCATAATTAAGCGGAGTTGCATGCAACCCTAGACATAGGGCAACATAAATCTGCCGGATTAGGGTCAAACTTAATATGGGGATCTATAGATCGAATTAATGCAACCTAGGGAGTTAATTAATAAAGGAACTTTAATTAACAACTTAGGCCTAGTTGCTCTATGCCTCGACAGAAGGTTTAGCATAAGTTAGGGATCTCTACAGATCAAAGCAAGTAATCAATTATATAGTTCAAGAAGTAAATAACAAGTGAAGTCTAGGTGGATTCTCCCTTGAGTATTGCTCATATCAATCAGTTTTCCCGAAAGTTTTTCCTCAATTTACTTTTTGTGCACTTTTAGTTAGTTTTAGAATTAGTTTAAATTAACTCTCTTTATTTTTAGGCTAGATAATAGAAAGGAAGTAAGTACTAGTACTTTTGGTTTCCTTGGGTATAATAACTCGGTCTTTCCACTAAACTATACTATTGTTCGACAGGTGCACTTGCCTTTAAGGTCGTGATATTAGTTAGTTTTTGTGTGATCAGTTTATAAATTTTATTACTTAATATCGCGAGTCGTTATCACTACAATTTTTAATGATTTTTCAAATTCATGTCATTGCTGCTATTACAAAACTATTTTCATGGCCAACTTTTCCTCCTTCATCATTTCTTTGCATAAACTATCATTTAGGCATACATAACATCAAAACATATTCTTAATTAGCCATTTCAATAACTTATCATTATCAAGCATTCACATACCATACTTAAATCATATCATAAAGACATACACACCAAATGGCCAGGTCTCTATACATGCCATAACTCAAAACATTTCAAACTACAAAATACTGAGATAGCCTTTGATAGTGTGAGATGAACTCCGACGTCCTTTTGATCCCCGAATTGGCTTGGCTACACTATAAAAGAGAGAAAAGAAAAGAAGTAAGCTACAATGCTTAGTAAGTTCACAAATAAATAAATGACAACATTCACCAAATATAAATATACTCATTACACTGATAAACTACAATATTTACATATTTTTATCCCACATTTAGCACATTTATGGATGAATTATCATTGAATTTGTGGAATTTGATGCTCCTAAACCTTTAATTTCATATTTTATACATAGGTAAGCATAGGAGAGTGAAAAGAACGAGAAACGAGCTAAAAATAGAGAAAATGGGCCAAAGTAAGAAATCAATACGGCTTAGAGTTCCTCACACGGGTGCACCACACGCCTTGCCACATTAGCAGGCTTGAACATAGCCTGGGCTCGATTTACACGGTCGTGCCACACGAGCATGACCCTATCGTGACGAATTTCAATTTCACACGGCAAAAGCTACTTAGGGGTTAAGAAAGGTATCCCAGAGTCTATATAAACACCCTAGGAGCAGACTTAAAGGGGAAGCCCAACACAGAGTGTAGAAGGTAAGGAATTACTCGAAGAAAGCCAATTGATCCATCTCAAAAGTCAGGATCTGCATCAAGACTAAAGATCTCCCTTCAATCCTTTCAAGAGTTTTAGGTTTTCTTTATTTTTTGTTGTTTTCTTTACTTTCAGATGTATTCTTTTATAAACATGAACTAAATCCCTAAATACTTGAGGGGGATGAAACCTTGTTATTGTTATCTAAATTATATGATAAATATTCAATTTTGTTCTTAATTATGTTTTTAATTCTTGAGTTGATATTTTAGGATATTAATTCAAGTCAAATATGCTTATTTAGAGGAGCAAAAGTCCTTGTTTAAGAGTATATCCAACACAAATAAGCGAAGTTGATCGCACTCCTAGATATAGGATGACGAAAATCTACCGGATTAGAGTCAAATCTAATAGGGGGATCTATAGATCGAGTTAATGTAAAACTAGGGGTTTTAATTAGAAAGAGATTTCAATTAATCAACCTAGGGTTAGTTGTTCTTATTCTCGATGGAGATATTAACATAATTTAGGGATCTTTACGGATCAAGTCGAATGAAGAAATCGTCTAGTTCAGAGTTAAGTAACAAGTGAAGTTTAGGTGGATTCTTCCTTGGGTATTGCTTATATCATTCAGTTTTCCCAAAGTAATTCCCCAATTTACTCTTTGTCACATCCTCAGTTTAGAGTTAATTAGTTTAAACAAAATCCCTCCTTATTTCTAGGATAGATAATAGGAAGCAAGTTATTACTAGTACTTTTAGTTCCTTGGATTTGACATTCCAGTCTTGCCACTAACTATTCTACTATTCGATAGGTGTGCTTGCCTTTCATCATGATAATAGTTAGTTTCTAGGTACGATCATTATTATTACTTCATCAAAACCACGATCAAGTTTTTGGCACCGTTGTCGGGGAACTAAGATATTAGGAACACACTATTTCTATTACTTTAGCCATTTTTTACTTTTACTGCAAGTTATTTTCTATTTTTATTTTTAGATTTTATTTACTAAAATTTTCTTTTTGCTCTTCTTTGATATGTATCTCTAGTTTATAACTAGAAGAAACCCGTCAGGACCACTATTGTTTGATAGCGATTTAGAAGCCATAGTTCGTAGAAACCGCAGAGAAATAAGGCGAAGTTTACAGTACCCAGAACAAGAATAAGAAAACAAACCCAAATCTACCAAATAGATGGAAGCAAATCAAAATAATCAGCTACCTCCTGTGGTAGCCGCAGATCTTGTGAATCAAAATCCTATTCCTCACACTATGTATGATTATGCTAAGCGTAATTTAGCTGGTACCGAATCTAGTATTGTTAGGCCTGCTATTGCAACAAATAATTTTGAACTAAAATCTAACACTATTCAAATGATTCAACAGTTTGATGGTTTGTAGGATGAAGATCCTAACGCACATTTAGCTAACTTTTTAGAATTCTGCGACACATTTAAAATCAATGGCGTTTCTGATGATGCCATTCACCTTTGGTTATTTCCCTTTTCTTTGAGAAATAAAGCCAAACAGTGGTTGAACTCTCTACCACGAGGGTCTATCACTACTTGGCAACAATTGATCGAAAAGTTTTTACTTAAACATTTTCTGCCGGCTAAAACTGCAAAGTTGACGAATGATATCTCTTCTTTAGTGCAGATGGATTTAGAGACACTCTACGATGCTTGGGAGAGATGCAAGGATTTATTGAGGAGGTGCCCTCACCATGGGTTACCTTTGTGGCTACAAGTGCAAACTTTCCACAATGGTTTAAATCCCTCAACAAGACAACTGGTTGATGCAACTGCTGGTGGAACCATCAATAACAAAACACCTGAGGAGGCTTATGAGTTTGTAGAAGAGATGTCACTGAATAACTATCAGTGGCAAGTTATGAGGACAAAGCTGCAAAAAGCTGTCGGGGTTTTTAATGTTGATGCAGTCACAATGCTGTCAAATCAGGTAGAACTCTTAAATAAAAAGATAGACGGTTTAGTTGGTTCTATGCAGGTACATCCAGTGATGAGCTATGATTCAAATGGAGGAGGAATGTACAGCACAGATTATTCTTCTCACGATCCTAACACAGAAAATGAACAAGCCAACTATATGGGTAATAATTCTAGATCTCAAAATAACCCTTATAATAACACTTATAATGCAGGTTGGAAAAACCACCCCAATTTCTCGTGGGGTGGTCAAGAAAATCAGAGACCACCACCCCCTCTAAGCTTCCAACAACCACCTTACCGGTAAGAGAAAAAGTCGAACCTTAAGGAGATGCTCACGAAATTTATCTCCGTATCATAAACCTATTTTTAGAATACCGAGACGGCACTTAAAAATCAGCAAGCATCCATTCAAGGACTTGAAACTCAAATAGGTCATCTGGCTAAACTGATGTCTGAAAGACCGCAAGGTGTTTGCCGAGCAACACAGAAACTAACCTAAGGGAGCAACTCCATGCCATCACTGTGCACGACAAAGAGGGGTTAGCTGAATGTAAATATGAAGAGAGGCAAGAAAATTTTGTAAGTAATGGTAAGATTGAGGTAAGTCATGGTACACAAAAATCGGTAAGTAAGGAGTATAAGCCTCGTGTTCCATACCAGAATGCGACAAGGAGAGACCACATAGATGAACAATTCGGTAAATTCCTTAAACTCCTAAAGAAATTACACATTAACTTACCATTTATTGAAGCTCTTTCACAGATGCCAAATGCTATTAAGTTATTAAAAGAGCTCTTAGTAAACAAACAGAAGCTGGATGAGTCTTCTCATGTGGAGCTAAATGCAGTTTGCTTAGCCATTTTGCAGAACAAGCTACCTAACAAATTAAAAGATCTAAGGAGTTTTATGATTCCTTCTTAATTGGTAGCTTAGATGTTAAAAATGTTTGGGCTAATTTAGGGGCTAGTATTAATGTAATGCCTTATAAACTGTTTAAACAACTAGGACTTAGGAAACCCAAACAAACTAGGATGAGCTTCCAATTGGCTGATAAAACAATTAGATTTCCTAGGGGTATAATTGAATATGTGCTTGTTAAAATTGACAAATTTATATTCCCAGTTGATTTCGTTATTTTAGACATCGATAAGGATAGCGAAGTGCCATTAATTTTAGAGCGACCCTTTTTAGCAACTGCTAGGACTATCATTGATGTAGGCACAGGTGAACTCACACTTCGCTAGGCAATGACACAATTACTCTGCAACCTTGTAATTCTAATAGAACTTTTAATAATAAAGATGTTATTATGAGTTCTTGTAACAAGGATAATCCCACTGTTCAACCTCCTTTGTAGGATACTTTTAACGAAAGTACAATTGAGCCACATTCAAGTTCATGCTACAACAAGGGAGCAGTCTAGGAAGAGCGAATGTTACGAATTGACGAACTAGACGAGTGGCGAAACTATAACAAGAAATAAACGAAAAAATGCCACGCCGAACCAAAGCATCACCATGATGACCCTAAGGTAAAGTAGAATCAATTTAAGGTAGGGGACAAGGTATTATTAGAGGAGAAGGATCCTCGAATCTCGAATTCAAAATTTCATACAGGTAATAAACCTCCCTTTACGATAATGAAAATATTTCCCTATGGTACAGTCGAGATAACACAGAAAGAACTTGGCATTTTCAAGATAAATCATACTCGACTTAAACCTTATTTTGATTTTAAAACTGATAGCATGAGAGAGGAGTTTCAACTCCTCAAACCACCGTGACTGTGCAAGCTTGAGACAAATAGAGCTCAGACTCTAAACAAGCGCTTCTCGGGAGGCAACCCAAGAACTAACATAATTAATTTCATTAACTTAAGCTTTTAACATCTAAATCCTAAATTGATTTCTTGAATGCAGGTTTTTAAGAGCCACACGACTAGGCACATGGGTGTGCCTCAGGCCGTGGACACACCATGGGTGGAGACACGGCCGTGCACAATTAGGGAAAAATTTTTTGAAAACACGACTTTCGACGAATAGCCATGATCGTGCAAAATGGCCGTGGGCAAACCTACTAAATCAACACGGGTGTGTGGCATCAAGCCATGGTCAAAGCTGAAAGATTAGCATGGGCATGCGACACGCCCATGCCTTAGGCCCGTGGTCAAACCTGTAAAACTGACACGGGTGTGTGACATAAAACATGGCGTAGGAGAAGCGAACAACGAAGAACACAGCCATGCGACACGGCCATGTGCCCTAACACGCCTAAAGAACATGGGTGTGGGCCACTAATCAGGTGTGCTAAAATTTGAAATCCACGAACCACAAGGGCTAAAAGCGATACACACGGGCATATGCCACACCCATGTACCCTAATTTCTATTTACACCCCTCAATATTCATCATCTTCCCCACTCAAACCCTAACCCCCCTCTCACTGCCGCTTACACCAGCCGCACCTTACGCTGCTGCCGACCCTAGCCTAGACCACCACACTACAAAAACAACCTCCTACCTCCTTAAATCCTCCCTTTTTTCCCTACCGACCACAAAAACACCAAGCCACACCTCTTCTCTAAACTCGCGCCGCCACCACTGCCCGTGTGCCACCACCACGACCTTGCACCACCTCCGGCCACCATCAACTACCATATTGGTTCCCCTTTATCCCCTTTCTTTTAATCATTACTTTTATCTTTATTTATTTTTATTTTTATTTTTATTGTTATCTTATTTATTCTCTTGATTTACTTTTATTACTTATGTGATTCTCATACATTTCTCATGATCTACTGACTTGGATTAATTATCATGCCATTTTGAACTCCTCTTTAACTACCTTATAAGCAATAGATTCTTAGTCACGATACTCTTATGCATATTGTTGTTAAATACTCACCAGAGCAACCATCATCTTCATTATTTTGTTAAGTTCGAAGCTTAGGATAATCTGAACACAGACTTTATTTCTTAAATTAACTTTTGCATTGAGTATCTGTTAGTTCCTAATTAAACAACTTAGTTTTGATTAGCTTTATTCGTTACTTAGTTGCTTAACTTATGAATACTGATAAGTCTATGTCCATTTTTTTCCCATTTCATTTACAATTGTTACTCTTTTTCTTTTTCAGGAACAATGACTCCTCCACGTGGGAAAAAAGACTACCATCCCTACTTCCAAGAAACATAAAGGGCCTGGTTCATCCTATTCTAGTGCCACCATAGAGATTCGACATCCATTCCTCCAAGTCCCACAAGGTGCCCAAGAGGAACTGTTTTAAATACTTAGGGCGAAGCCCCTCGGAGTAGGGAGATGTATTGATTGGGCCGCCCTGGAGCAGGTCCAACTGGCGAACATGGTTCGAGCTTTATTAATGACCGATCTATGGGAGCCCTTCTTTTAGATCGTCAAACCAACATATCTCAAGCTCACTCTAGTGCTCTGTTCCACTTTCCATCTTAGACGGTCATGTCGCAGTTTGACGACCCAGGAACGGTCCAATTCTGCCTCGGTGGTTTAGTTCAACAGCTTAGTATACCTAAGTTCGGTATAGCTCTATGCCTATATACTGAACAATTCATGGAAGAGGAAGACTTATCTGAGCTCCATCTTCACATCCACTACTCTCCATCAAAATGTTGGAGGGCCCTGGTTCCTGCTTCAGCCACCTACGATCCTAGTCCCTCTAAGGCGACGACTCTCTCCCCATCACTAAGGTACCTACATGCCATCCTCGCACATACATTAATGGGGAGATGAGAGAGCACCGGCGTCGTCAATGTTGGAACGCCGGTACCCCCAAGGCACAGCGAAAAAAAAATATTCCGGTGATCCAAACCATAGATCCATGTCGAGGAACGAATCGAGGTGAAAAAGGTTTTGAAATTACCGAAACTTCAATCTGAGTAGACAGTGATGCCTCAGCAATGAGAATACTATTTTGCTATCGAATCCAAGCCTCAATCTTTATGATCTTGACCTCTACGTAGTCCACTCAGTTGACGATGAATGGAAGAAATCCCTAAAACTATTTGAGAGATATTTTCCTTGACGGCTACTAGACCTAGTAGCAAAAATTTGGGTTTGTATATATATTCACTTTTTAGGTTTTTTTTCTTCTCCCTTTCTATATATAACTCCCCTCTTAATTGGTATGTATATAATGAATTCTTAATTCATTAAATTTTAATCCGAACATAATAATCATAATTAAAATAAATAAATATAATAATATTTTAACCGAAAATTATAATTACATTAATTATAATAAAGATTTTGGTAAACTATATTTATTTAAATTTATATACGAACCAAATTCATATATTAATAGAATTATGTTCTCATTATATGTTTAATATGTGTTCTCATTATATACGAACCAAATTTATATATCAATATAATTACATTAATTATAATAATATATTTATTTATATACAACATCCTTGTACATATAATATGTTTAATATTTGATTGCCTAATTAAATTAATTCTATAATTAATTTAATTCATGTGACAACCAAACACAATACCAACTATGTTCTATTATGTTCATTTCAACCATAGGGTGTGACCCTGTAGGTTCTTGTAATGTTAGCAGTAATACTAGAACGATTCTAATGTTACAAACAATGAGTGGCATCTAGCAATGCATCATTACTACCTAAGTTACAAGAAGTCATGATTCGACATAACCTTTTTTTGTTATTAACCTTTTCATGTATTAATCCTTAAGTCCTTTATCTCTGGAATGGACACAAGTCATGGAATAGTCACACTTGTATAGTTCATCCCATATTTCTTGATACCTTGAGTAGACTGTGATACAGAAATAAGTATGACATCTCATATCAACTTATTTAAGCATGGCCATGCATTTCTAGTCTCACTCAATCAAGTGGCCTAAGATATTACTCCCATTATGTAGGAGGGACTTATCCTATATTGATCAACCATATCCCTCTACATATATTGTGGTATATCCAACATCAGCTTTTATAGAACAACCAGTTACGGTGTACGTTTGACTGTATCAAAATATACAACTCACGATGTTAGGATAATGAAGATCTCAAGTCTGAAGATCATATACATATTAGTCACTATGAGTAATCTTTTGACAATTACATAATAATCCAAGAAACATACTCATAGCGGGTCAGTCCAATATGTTGTTCTCTAACACACATATTCATGCATTGATTCTGCCACTCCATATTAATGACAACTCTTTATCATCAATCAACTACATGTTAGTCTTAATGCATTATTGTCGTCCTAACCAATAATAATACTTGACTAAGTATCTTTTAAGAATAATCATATTATTCTCAGGATATTATTATAAAATAGTTTATTTATACACACAGAAAAGACACTGAAATAACAATTGCAACGCCTTATATTAATAAACATGGTAAATCAAGTATGTTATTACAACCATCTCATAATTGATCTTTAGGCATACTTTTAAGTCAACACCCACGACGCCTATTTTTTGTGGAGTATGGCGCATGGGCACGTATTCGACCTTACCTATTTCATCACCCTCGCCATTCAACATCAGATAGAGTAGCATCGTAAGGGGGTAATTTCCATGGGGCCATATGTGACTCGACTAGCTCGCCACTTCAGTCTCTTCAACACCACAGCACAATCATCCTATCTCACTCTTATTGGCCAGATGTCCCCATAGGGTATTCAAAGCATGCTACACATAATGATGATTGAGCGCAGACGTGGGACTGATCCTCTTCAGTACGATCTACCAGGTAGGAGGACCCAGAGGATATTATTGATGATGTCCCTCCATCTCACGAGGAGCCATCGCCCATTTACTGTCCAATTAATGTGGCTGCTTCACACTCTGACATATCTAAGCGCCTTACACGATTCGAGCAACAGTGTTTTCAGTGCCTGGATCACATTGATGCTACTATCTATCAAATTTGTCAGCATCTCCACATCTCACCACCACCCCTACCTCACGAACCATCTAAGGATTAGGACTTTCGACTCCTTTTATCTTTTTCTTTATTTTCCTTTTTATTTCTGTGTTTATCATTACTTTTATTTTTATTTTCCTTTTTAGATTTCTTTAGCTTTATCTTTTTCGTTATTTGAATTTCAATATTCTAAAAACATAGCATAATTTATTTTGAATATTTTATATCGGCTATTTCTTAACGAATAACCATGCTAATTTTTATTCTTTAAAGTCTTCATAATGATATCGCAGTTACATAGAGCCTAAAAAGCTTAATTGTACTCTGCCAAATCCAACTCTAATGGGAAAACTACTCCACGACTGCCATGTCCTGCTCAACCACGACTATAGCCACAAAGTTTTTGACACAGCAATCATGGATAAGCACTATCTACAAAACCGGAATACCCTCCTCCAACCTCACTATTGCCCTAGCCGCAGAATCAAGTTTCCATACTTCCAATTCAAGGATATCATCTAATTTTCAGGGAGTTTCACTTCTCTCCCTATCTTATGATTTTATGCTTATACTTTAAATATATCTACCCTTATACATTGAGGGCAATGTACATCTTAAGTGTGGGGGGGACTCACTTTCACTTTTTTCATTATTCTCAAATCCTTGAAATCTTGTCTTGTCTCTCAAGTCACTTTCTTATATCACTATTAGAATGAATTCTAATTGATTTATGATTTTTATTGATATGTTTAGGATTAAGACATAGGTATTTGTGCTTTGATTATTCAAACTTTAAGACATTAGAGAATCGAGCATGATAAGTTGAAAATTTTGAGGTTATTTCCCCAAATTTAGGTATTATCTTGAAACTTGAAATTTATAGAATCGACATCAAAAGCCATAGTTCTGGTGAGATTTTTGAGCCTTTTTGAGCATACATCCTTTCATGCTCACTTTTATTGTTGCTTTGAGTGAGTCAATACCGATTTGTTATTCTAGAACTTGCTTCGATTATGCATGTCAAGACCACACCATTGATTTGAGATATCGAGATGATAAAGGCACTTAGGTTTAACCTACTTACTCATAAAAAGCCTACCCTCATAATTAACCATTAGTGAACCCCATTGAGCCAAATAAACCATTTATTTATTTACTTTTAATATTAACCCAGAAACCTATTTTTGATTCTTTGAAAATTGCCCTCATTCTAATTTGATCTTTATTTTTGTCGAGATTTCAATTGACAAATTATCTAGCTATGTTCTCCCTTTCAGTTTGTAAGTTCATAAAATATTCGATTTGTTCCTAAAAAAATGTGTATATATATTTCAGTTGTAATTCAATGTTTTGCATAGTTCTATTATGAGTTTATGATTTTTAAACGATGTTATTCAAAAGGTTTTATTCTAGGAATATGTTTCAATGATAAAGATTTTTCTAGATAGATGATTTTTTAGTTCAATCTCGATTCTAACCCTAAACCCTTCGAGTGGATAGAGTGAATCTTTAATGAGGATGTCAACTCTTGTTAATTTTGAATTCAAGGTAATTACTTAGAAGAGGGGAGAATGCCTATGTTTCCGTGATAAGATCCTCAACTTAGATTGTTTGAAACTTTGATGTTCTTTTAGTTGAATTCTCGATGTATGATTACTCATGGATTGATTCGAAACATTATTGATAAGATTTATAAGTTGAAAAGAATGATTTTTAATTATGAGTTGAGGATTTTTCTTAAGGATAAACAAAGGCTTAAGTGTGGGGGTATTTGACAAACTACAATATATACATATTTTTATCCCATATTTAGCACATTTATGGATGAATTATCATTGAATTTGTGGAATTTGATGCTCCTAAACCTTTAATTTCATGTTTTATACTTAGGTGAGCATAGGAGAGTGAAAAGAACGAGAAACGGGCCAAAAACGGAGAAAATGGGCCAAAGTAAGAAATCAACACGGCCTGGAGTTCCTCACACGGGTGCACCACACGGTCGTGCCATATTAGCAGGCTTGAACACAGCCTGGGCTCGATTCACATGGCCGTGCTACATGGGCGTGTCCCTGTCGTGACGAATTTCAATTTCACGCGGAAAAAGCTACTTAGGGGCTAAGAAAGGCATCCCGAAGTCTATATAAACACCCTAGGAGCAGACTTAAAGGGGAAGCCCAACACAGGGTGTAAAAGGCAAGGAATTCCTCGAAGAAAGCCGATTGATCCATCTCAGAAGCCAAGATCTACATCAAGACTGAAGATCTCCCTTCAATCCCTTCAGAAGTTTTAGGTTTTCTTTATGTTTTTTTTTTTTTGTTTTCTTTACTTTGAGATGTATTCTTTTATAAACATGAACTAAATCCCCAAATACCTGAGTGGGATGAAACCTAAGATGAATCTTGTTATTGTTATCTGAATTATATGATAAATATTCGATTTGTTCTTAATTGTGTTTTTAATTCTTGAGTTGATATTTCAGTATATTAATTCAATTTGAATGTGCTTATTTAGAGGAGCAAAAGTCCCTATTTAAGAGTAGATCCAACATAATTAAGCGGAGTTGATCGCACTCCTAGACATGGGATGACAAAAATTTGCCGGATTAGAGTCAAATCTAATAGAGGGATCCATAGATCGAGTTAATGCAAAACTAGCGATTTTAATTAGAAATAGATTTCAATTAATCAACCTAGGGTTAGTTGTTCTTATTCTCGACGGAGATATTAACATAATTTAGGGATCTCTACGGATCAAGTCAAATAAAGAAATCATTAATCATTTAATTCACAGTTAAGTAACAAGTGAAGTCTAGGTGGATTCTTCCTTGGGTATTGCTTATATCATTCAGTTTTCCCAAAGTAATTCCCCAATTTACTCTTTGTCATGTCCTTAGTTTAGAGTTAATTAGTTTAAACAAAATCCCTTCTTATGTCTAGGCTAGATAATAGGAAGAAAGTTATTACTAGTACTTTTAGTTCATTGGATTCGACATTCCGGTCTTGCCACTAACTATACTACTATTCGATAGGTGCGCTTGTCTTTCATCGTGATAATAGTTAGTTTCTAGGTATGATCATTATTATTACTTCATCAAAATCATGATCATACATCATCAACTAACAAAATCTTTATTTCACTTGTCCACTTACTCTTTAACTTTCCTATTTATCATTCATTTACCTGAACTTTCTTGTAACATAGCTTGTATATTAGCCCGATGAACCGTTTGGAATACTAAGGGTACTTAGGTTTTCCTGCCTGATAATAGCCTGCCAATGCTATGCTCTAGGCATGGTCTTACATGGGATGTTCCCTGTCCTGCCAAAGCCATATATCTGATATTGACTTACATGGGATGTTCCCTATCCTGCCAAAGCCATATATCTGATATGGACTTACATGGGATGTTCCTCAACTGTCTCGACCTGCCAATGCCATATGTCTGATATGGACTTACATGGGATGTTCCTCAACTATCTTAACCCAAAATACGATAAATCTCTAAGGTTCACATGGGGCTTTCTGATACTTTTCTCTGTTATCTCATCTTTAATTCAACTTGAAATATTCTCATAAAATAAATGTATATATTGTGACAGTCTTATTTTGGCCCTAATCGAAAAAGTGGTTTCGAAACCACAAAACTGAGTTAGAAAATTTTTTAAATATTATTTTCTGTGTTTATATTATGTGAATTATCATGTGTAAAAATTTGGTGCTTTAATTTTGTCAATAGGATGTCAATTTATTAATTTATGGCTCAATTGCATAAAAGGAAAATTAGTGGGACAATGTGCAAGTGTCGAATTGTAGATGTTCTTTTAATATAAAGGACTTAAGATGCAATTAGACCATGCATAAATTGCATGGACAAAATCGACCATGTGATAGTGGAGAAGAAATGATTATAAAAGGGCTAAAATGGTAAATTAATAAGTAGTGTTCATGCATGTAATAGTAAATCAAGTAATGGTTGCACATTTTTACTTTGGTTTTGCCGAAATCTAAAAGGAAAGAACTAAGGAAGGAATTCTTAAGCATTTGGCACTCTAGAAGCAAAAATTTCAAGGTAAATTCATGTTAAATTGATTATGTTTTAATGTTCTTGAGCTTCTTGTCGATTCTATCTTAAACCCACAAATTTATCTCTTGAATTAGTAGTGATTTCATGTTCGGTAATGGATAATAAATTATTAAATTTAGAAATTATGATAGAAATGGATGAATGGGTGTTTGATGGATATTATGATGTTAAAATATAGGTGATTATAAGTTTGTAAGTTTAAATTGAGAAATTGGTGCTTGAGTGGTTCAATTGTTTAAAATGGACATTCAGCTAAGGTGTTTTAATGTGAGGGTTTTAGCTAAATATTAGAAAACAATGCCTAAGTGTTAATCTATACTTGTATAATTGCTGAATGACTTGTTAGTTAATGAATTGAATATTTGTTTATAATTTAAGGTTATTGAAAGTTTGAATTAGATGATAAATAGCAATCGGCTATTGTGTTTATGTGAATATAGATGCCGAATGTGGACTTAAGCAAGTAATTGAGTAATTTGTTGTTTATTTAGGTGATTGAAAGTACAAAATGGTTTATGGATAAGGGGCATTCGGCAATGGAGGTTAAATTGTAAAACCTCATGCTAGTTAATAGAAGTAAATTTTGATTTCTAAGAATTTACCTACCTATGACTGAATGTGATAAATTGTCAATGAATAATTTAGTTTGTTTGTGTTTTAAAGTGAATTGAAATGAGGTTTTGCCGAATGTGTTTATTGGTGTGTAAAATTAGAAATGTATAGTTAAATTGTTAGTATGTGTTATATGGTTGCCGAATGTGAACTAAGATGAGAAATGGGGATAAGGACAAGTTTGAGCTTGTAAAAAAAATTGATATATGTGACTCAGTGGATATTTGATAATCGGCTAATGTGGCTAATATGCATTTAGATATATATATATTACAATGGCCGAATGTGGTTATGAATAATGATGTGAATGAACTGTGTTAATGAGTTGCCATATGTTTCATATTATGAGAAATTATTGATGTTTGAACCTAAATAAATTAGTTAAGTAATTAAACAAACCGATTTATTTTACCTAGCTCAAGAGCAAAAGAAGCTTAACTCGGAAAGGGGAAAAGCGAAACTAATTGAATAGTCGATCCGTAGTCGTTCGACAACATTCGAGGTAAGTTCTTAAGTGTTTAAACTTGATTCTTTCGTATGATTAAGAGTTAATGAATATAGCAAAGAAAATGCAAATTTTATATGGTCAACGTATCGCATAATTATTGAATTTAAGGTTATAAGCCGAATGTGACTAATAGATCTAATTTGAAATGGATGTGATGATATGATGTGTTCAAAGATCAATTATGAAGAGTGAACTACTCTGTATGTGATATACTCGAAAGATAGAAACCTTTGTGAATAAATACATATTCGGCTATGTATATATATATATAAACATATATACAAGCGCGAAAGGCAGATTAAAAAGGTATGAGATGATATATGTTTTGATTATCGTAATGTGATATTCGGGCCTTGGCCTAGCAAGCTTTACGCTGGTGAATATTATCGGGCTCCGAGCCTAGCAGGCGTAATGCCAGTGAAATGATATCAGACTTAAAAGTCTAGCAGGCTTATTGCCGGTGACGAATTCGGGTTATTACCTAGCAGGCAATTTGCCGGTGAACTATTAAAAAGTGTGGCGATATAAGGCTATGTGCTAATACGATATGTGAATTCGTTCCATAAATTAAATTATTCAGGTATGTACAACCCATTTACGTACGTGAGAAATTGAATGAATCAGATAAATTATGTGAAGTGAATATATGTGAAATAGTTTTATGTTTATGTTCAATTACGAACATTTGGTCCTTGTGAAGCTATGCGTGGAAGTATATATATATATATATGTGATTTCGAATATGGAATATGTGATTTTCGAATATGGAAAGAATATTATAAATGTGGATATGGCTATGTATTCTTGTTCATTTCGGGTGAATTAAAGTTGGCATTGAAATGTTAAAGTGTTCATGTTTACATAAATTCAAAGCTAATGGAATGACAGATTATAATTATACGTATGTAATTTAGTATATTCGGCCATGTGGTAATAAGCTTTGATAATGTTATATGTTATGTTAGATATTTGATTATTAAGTAGAAATTGTTTTTATAATGTGAGTACACATATGAATAAAGTTCATAAGTGAGTTAATTGTTTAAATTACTTAAGACTTACTAAGCTTAATTGCTTACTGTGTATGTTTGTGTTCTCTTCTATTTTATAGATTTATATCAGAAGCTACGAGTTCTGGGATTCAAGTCTAAAGTCGTCCACACTAGCGTTACTGTTTTGGTACTCTTTAAAAAGTCTATATTTTTTAAAGATGGCATGTATAGGCTTAACTCCTTTTTGAAACAATTTTTATTTTGGCTATGTATATATTAAAGCCATGCGAAAATGGCTTGCCTAATTGCTAAGTATGAATGTATAGTTTGACAAAATTATGTGGTTGATAATTTTGTAAATATTTGTTGATGTTAATCTGGGCCTAATTATATGAATTAGCAAATGCGTCATAAGCTTGGAAAAGTCTTATAATCGGCTATAGCTTTAGGTAATTACCAAATAAATAGTATAAATTTTGTAAGTTGCATAATCGGCCTATAGGTAAATTGTTCAATCTGATGTACATCTTTAGCTTATCGATTAAGCTTTACTTTGTTTAGTATAGAAATTCGAAACTTAGTTAGGTGAAAGGCTCTTTTGATACTTATATACATGCCTTCGGGTATGATCCTGAAATGGTGACAATTGTAAGGTTACTTCGTTATTTATGCATGTTCGTTAATGAATGACTAGTTCGATCTGTCTTCTGATCTGTAATGCCTCGTAACCCTAAACTGGTGACGGGTACGGGTTAGAGGTGTTACATATATGCTGGAAATTAACAACATTGATATAAAATATTGAAATATTGCATTTATTTACCGTAAACTTACCTCGTTGCAAAATACGATCAACTTGGCAGCTTAATCTTCTACCTTTTTCTTTCCTCGGTCTATCCCCAAATTTCGTCCTTCTTGATCTATAATTAGAAATTTTAGCTTATTGAATACCCACATTTATCAAAACAGTCCTTAACTCTAACTTTGGCAAAATTATGATTTAGCCTAAAAACTTTTGCATATTTACACTTTTGCCCCAAAGCTTGGAAATTAAAATTTTTCCCTAATTCTTATATTTTAGACATGCTGATTATTTTCCCTTAATGGCAACATTAAATTCTCACTCTAACGTGTACTTATAAACATTAGGTATTTTTATGGATTATGTCGTTTTACTCGTTTTCACTTAAAACCGAGTAGCACAAGTTGTTCAACATAATTTAAAACCTCATATTCCATCATAAAACATCAAAATAAACACATTTCACCTATGGGTATTTTTCCAAATATGAACCCTAGGTTAAATTATTGTTAGAATAAGCTAAATCAAGTTACCAGGACTCCAAAAACGTAAAGAACATTAAAAACGGGCCTTGGAATCACTTACTATGGAGCTTGGAAGCTTGAAAAAACCCTAGCCATGGAGAACCCTTTGAAATTTTGGCCTAATGAAGAAGATGGACACATTTTGCCATCTTTTTCCCTTTTTAATTCATTTTAATTACCAAATGACTAAAATGTCCTTCATTAAAAACTTTGGTTATTTCTACCTATCTATGTCCATTTTTGTCCATGAAAACCTAATGGTATAATTACCATTTAAGGACCTCTACTTCAATTATGCTCTTCAATTAAATCCTTTAACACCTAGAACTCATATTTATTAACTTTTGCAATTAAGTCCTAATAGGCAAATTAAACATGTGTAACACCCTATACCCCTGTCCATCGCCGAAATAGGATATCGAGGTATTACAAAACTAAACGTAACTTACCAAATTTCATAGATACATATCAGGCATAGACTCGATTGTACATTTTATTACTATTAATGATTGACTTAAATTTCTTTTTCCGATCAATCTACCTTTCAAATGCTTCAACTAATGCAACCATATTATGTTCAATCACTATAGGAGTACTATCATAGTTGCAAAGTGACTACCTACCAATAGGTATGATAGAGTCTTTAAGTACAATTGAATTTCTTAGGTAGTAAGCAATCCTATTCGTATTAAAGTAATAATTTGTATAACATTTTATCAAAAACATATACTCAACTTAGAGATTAAACAAGCCATTTTCGCATGGCTAGGATAATTACAACACAAAATATAATTCGGTTTAACAAAAGGAGATTAGCCTATACATGCCATTGTTCTCAAAATAACTATCGAATATACCAAAATAACGACGATAGTGTAGGTGATTAAAGCTTCAATCCCCGAGTCCGTAGCTTCAAAATGAGATCTATAAAACAGAGGAAACAAAGTAAACGGAGTAAGCATTTCAATGCTTAGTAAGTTTTAAGCAATGTCACAGATAAAAATCAAATTATAAAATTTGACATTCGTATTTTCATTGTAATCCCCTTTTAAGTATCACCATTTGGCCAAAAATGCAAATTCTCATAATTCTCATTAAGCATAAAATCTTTCACTTGAAAGTGACCACATATAACGAAGACATGTCACATAATTTCACGTAACTCTTCACATTGACCAATTGCACAATAATCATATAAATAGTCAATTCGCTTACTCACATATACATCACATGATAACCTTAAGATTTATTTCAATCCAAGTGTCCATATAATCTCAGGGTACATAGCTGTTCAACTTAACGAATTTAACGTATTTAGTAACAATTGTTACTGCGAGGTCTTTTAGTTATAACTTTACTCGGATCATCGGCGAGACTTTTAGCTCGGATGAAATCTCCACATATAGCCATCGGGTCTTAACCCGGACATAATCTCCGCACATAGCCAACGGGTCTTAACCCGGATATAATCTCCGCACATAGCCAGCGGTCTTAACCCAGACATAATCTCCGCACATATAACCATCGAGTCTTTAAGCCCGGATTCACAACACTTAGTCTCATGCATATTTGTTCACATGTTACCACTTTCACATAGCAAAATCACATTTATAAATCAATCAACTCATTTGCATATACACATACAACATGCTCCTTGACTTTATGTCATAAATATCATTCAAATCTAATACATGTATACTACTTTTAATAAACTTTCAGCTCATTAAGCAAACACACATAAGCCTATATCCCCAATCTCCTTCTTTGTTTATTTTTCTAATAGCCATTCGGCTACATATCATGTATAAGGTTTCTTTCTCAAATAACCTTATTAGGATACAGACAATAGGACATCATTCATTTATCATACATGTATATCATGTCATTTTCAATTAAATACCAATTTCAATTACTCAAAACTTACCTCGAACCTTTCCGAGCAACTTTGAGTTAGCTATTCGACCACTTTAGCCTTCCCTTTATCTGAACTTGTCCCTCTATGCTCTTGAGCTAAATTAAATAATTTAATTTCATTAATTCTTATTCAAACATCTCAATTGGTCATTTTCACTTATATTCAAATAAGAAACGCATATACTTCTCATAGCAAACATACACATTCGGCCAATCACATATATATCACAAGTCACTACAAGCTGACTTCCTGAGCAACATTCACTAAATTTTCCATAACTGGAGCTAAGAAACTCCAAATCAAGTTCCGTAAATTTTCCCTGAAACTAGACTCATGTACCTTTCTACCCTAAAATTTTCAGAATTTTTGAATTGACCAAGTAATACAGTTTAATCCTCAAAGTTACCCCTAATTCACTGTCGGATAGTTCTGACCCTTCTGTACTAAAGTTCAATTATCTCTTAGTTCAGGTCTCAGAAAATTTTATTGTATATCTCTCTTTAAAATAGACTCATTAAGGATTCTAAGCATATAAATTACATCTTATGGATATCTTTGTACAATTTATAGTGATTTTCTCAAAACAAAACAGGGGATTTCGGAGTCAATCTAACACTGTCTCACACTACTTTAAAAATCTCTTTATCGGCAATTCCATTGCTTATAAGGTTTCTTTTATAAGAAACTAGACTCATTAAGCTTAATTACATAATTTATTCAGCCTCTAATTCAGCACCCACAATTTATGGTGATTTTTCCAAAACACGTTACTGCTGCTGTAACAAGCAGATTTATACAAATTCACATTTCATTTCAAGCTACAACATATAATCAAGGTCACATTTGGCCACTAATTAAACATATCAAATTAGTCACATATACCAATTTCCAAGCTCAACTCTACTTTTCCATCTATTAACCGTATGTGATTTGCTCACATTATTCACCTATAGTAATGATCAACTAATTTATAATCACTCATATACACCTTCCTTTACAAGAACATTAACTAACATGAATTAGCATCCTTTGAGCCATGACCGAATACATACCTTACCTCAAAACTCAAAAATTATACACTTACAATTTAATTCATCAAATTAACACATACTTCCATCGATTCAAAGCTCAATTAACAAAAATATGTTTGATTTACTTCACATGCTATGACCGAATGCATATGGTCTTAAGCTTCACTTCTAAATATCAAAATCAAACCATCCTTTTCCTTATTATAGACACATTCGGCAATCATATGTATGTGTATGCATATACTAATACCGCTCTTTTCCCCAAATTCAATTGATTTTAGCCGAATGCCCCATAAGGTTTTCAAAGCACATTTACAACATACAATTTCAACCTTCAATACTTTATCAATCAAACACACATTCGGCACCCTCATCTAAAATTACTAGCATTACTTATTTTTCAAGTACAAATAGCCTCATTTCTATTCACTAGCACACACACAAGTCACAAAAAAAAAAAAATCATTTTACTACTAATACCTTATCTTTTACACATACACATATACATTTCCTAATAGCAAATTCAAGTACATGGCCGAACCTCAAAGTCAATAGCCAAAACAAAATTTCTATCATGGTTAAGTAAGACTCTATGTAACCAATTCAAAATAACAAATTTTTTTCAACCCTTAAATAAAATCTCCCATTTAGAATAAGAAATTAGGAGTAGAAAGCTAAAACATTCAAACCAATTCAATCTATCCATGAATCCTCATAAAGAAACATCTATCTAGCTCAACAACATCCAAAGTCCATTATTTAACACTAACATAAAAGAAAACACAAATTTCTCTACCCCTTACTCATATGGCCGAATGTCAAGGATGGCATAAATTTAGAAATTCTTTCATGGATAACATTGGAAGTTTAGTATCCATCTCAATTTCACAATTATCATAAAAATTTCCATGAAAACTCACCTCAATTTAAGACTATTTTGGCCGAACACCAAGCCTTCTTCTTCCCTCTTTTTCCTCTTCCAAAATCGGCAATTGAGGAACAAAATGAAGAACTTTGTTCTTTTCACCCAAATTCCTTATTTTATTAATTTTATTATTTCAATTTTATGATAACTAAATAATAATTTCTTTTATTAATAATATATGACTACATAACAATTCACAAAATGCCAAAACCTCATCATTACCATCCACTATCACAAAAGTGGGCAATTTGACATGCAAATCCATTTTTTCTCATGCATGCATTAATAGGTCATCACACATTTGTCTAGCACATTTTCAAAGTTCATAGTTTAGCCCTTTTAGGTGCAATCCATAATTATAACACTAAATTGAAGCACCTAAGATGTCACACATGAATTGGCACATATAATAGGCATCAAAATAATTATTAAATTATTTTTGTGCCTCAATTTTATGGTCCCGAAACCACATTCTGACTAGGGTCATTTTAAGGCTGTCACAACATGCCATTCATGAAATTTTCTATCGATATTCTAACACATGCATCTAATCATTCGATAAATCATAAAAATCAATCAGAATAAATTTTTCTATCTCAAATTCGTGGTTTCAAAACCACCATTCCGGTTAGGCCCTATTTCGGGATGTTACAAAAGTTGCAAAATAACTCTACCAACAAATGGACCCAAAAGAACCTTGTTTTATAACTAAAATCAATGGACCACCTATACATGCCATAATTTTCAAGGTTCAAAATCAAAATACCAAAACAGTCATTGATAGTGTTGATGGAATCCCGTTGATCACCGAACCTCGGATTAGCTTGACGAACTTATAAGGGAAGGGAAAAATGAAAGGGTAAGCTATAAAGATTAGTAAGTCTATATGTAAAAGAAATGAGCATTTAAACTAAATAGACATAGATAATGGAATTAAGATTTCCAATCATACAATTAAGCTTGAGAGTTATCACTTACACATGGGATCTTACCACATGATTCATTACATACATTAAACACTTAGCACACATAATAGTTTTCATATAACCTACACATACACAATCTTAAACATAAGGTTAAATCTTTTTGCATGCATTTACATTGTGTCATATTAATTTCGATAGCCCAATGAACCACATGGAATACTAAAGGATACATGAAAATAAGGCACAAGTGCCACACACATAATGTATTTGAAGCTACCACTAATATGTAGCCAAGGCTACCATTTATCACATAAGGCTCAATAATGAGCTATTATCAGGTCTGCTCATACAAGCTGACAGTGTAGTCGATTCTACTCAGTGCTACTCACACAAGCTGACAGGTATCTGCAACAAATGTAGGATTACCTAGCCACTAGTAGTCGAACTAGACTAGTACCCGGAATCACATAAACAATCGATAACAATTGATGGTTTCCTAGTGACATGTCACTCGTATCCTAATGATTCCTAAGGTTCAATCGGGACTTTTCTTTACTTATCGATTTATCACATTCCATAAACAATAATTCGATATAAAATTTTAGAATTTCAAATTAATTAAACTAGTTTTTGGAAAGATAATTAAACTAGTTAAACATAATGATTAAAAATAATTCATTATTTACATATAGGACTTACCTCGGTACAAATATGCTAATCTTTTTCAATTTAGTCTGACACCCTACTTTCTCCTCGATCAAGGTCATTTTTGCTTCGTTCTTGATTTGGAGCTTGAAAAGATGAAACAAAAGCCTAGCTATGGAGAAAGGGACATTCGGCCATACATGAGGAAGATGGACACCAATTTTGACTTATTTTCCCTTTTTATTTCATTTAATATCCAAATGAACAAAATGCCCTTAATGACCTTCTTTGCAAATTTTTCCTTCCATGGGCATTCTTGTCCATCATACCCAAAGATGTCTAATTGCTAAATAAGGACCTCTAATTTATAATTTCATTTCAATTTCACACTAAAAGCTTCTAGAACACATATTTTTAAACTTTTATGATTTAGTCCTATTACTCAATCGGGCACTTTATCGGTAAAATTCATTTACTAAAATTCTCACTCATGCATTCAATCACACAATAAACCTTAAAACTTAATCAGAATAAATTTTTCTATGTTAGATTCATGGTCTCGAAACTACCATTCTGTTTAGGCCTTAATTCGGGCTGTTAAACACTTAATTTTGACTGAACACCTTTCTAGTACTACCATGGCATATGAGTTATATTTTTATCTAGTAGCATTTTTTCACCAAGATTCAAGCAATTTCTGTTCTTGTTTTTTGTTTTTGTGTCTGCCTTTTATTCATTTGAATATTATGGCAGTATTGGGGTGTTGAGTGTGTTATGTGATGATTGCAGCTGTTTCTTCTTCACTGTAGAGGAGCCTATCGGTGGTGTATAGGGTCTGGGTACTGATGTGAAGGGTCTCTGTCAAAGGCTATTGTGATGGGGACTTCTTGAACGGTTTCATTGTTTCACGATTGATTTGCTACATGAGCGAGGGTTTTTTTGTGATGACGGCAATTTTTGGTGTCAGGCTATATATCAAATCAGCATGGGGCACGATGCTGACGGCTTGTGTTCACTTTTTGCGATGAATCTTGTCATTGCCTATTATTTTTTATTATTAAATCTTCATTGATTGTTTTTTACATACTTCTTTATAGTTTTTGCATGTGGTTAAGCAACCTGATCATGACTTTTAGGGTGAGTTTGGATGGGCTATTGGGTGCGGTGTGGTGCAGTGCATTTAGCCTACTTGTTTTCTCACACTACATTATCGCTACAATATCTAATTTCACCGTCACCGCTATTTTTACACTAACCGTAGCTAAACGCAGCACCCATCCAAACTCACCTTAGTGTTCTTGATTTTACGTTCGTGGGCATTAATGGGTGGAAGGAATTTCTTTAATTTTTTTACAAGAACTGCATGCAAAAATAGGTCCTGGTGTTTTTTATCTATTTTTTTCATTTATTTTGATATTCCTATATTTCTGCCATTTTTCATCTTCTTTCTTGTTGGCAATGTTGGTTGCATGGCTTCATATGATTTCTATATATGTCTTTTTGTATCATTACTACATGGATTGTCATTAATGGCAAGACCTTCTCCTGACTACCCTTTTCTTTTTTTGTTAGTCTGATTTGCCTGGTATAGTAGAGCTTAGTTTTGTTTCTTTTAGTTTTTCGTGTTTTTTGTTTTATGTTAGGTCTTCTTTTACTTCATGTTTGTTCGAGATAGGTTGGGTTCGGTTGTTTTCAAGTTGCGTTTCTCTATTGCAATTATCTCTTCCTTTACCTGTGTTTTGTCTGACTGGTTTCTTGGTATTTTTGCTAGGTTTTCTCCTGCCTTTTCGGATGTGTGGGGTGTCGGGTCGTTTCATGGAACTATTAGGTATGTTTCTGTGCAGTTTGATTTTCGGTATGTGTTTTAGGGTGTAGTGGTGATGTTCGTCGTGCCTGGTTACATTTTCATCATCTTGCCCATGCTCGCCTTTTAGTACTGGGTCTATCTATTCTCTGTTCACTTGTGGTTGGGTATCAATTTTCTTCTCTCTTTGTTTGTTGTTTTTCTTTGTAGATTTCATGGCTTTTGATCGGGAGGTCAACTGCTTGTTTTGGGTCGTGTCTTCTTCTTTGCTTGGTGCCTTTGGGGGTGGACAGTTGATCGTGATCTGATGAAGTAATAAAATTGGTCGTACCTAGAAACTAACTATTATCACGATAAAAGGCAAGTGCACCTATCGAATAGTAGTATAGTTAATAACAAGACCAGAATATCGAATCCGATGAACTAAAAGTACTAGTAATAACTTTCTCCCTATTATCTGCCCTAAAAATAAAGGAGGTTTTGGTTGTAAACTAACTAATCTAACTTAAACTAAAGACACGACAAAGAGTAAATTTGGAAATTACTTTGGGAAGATTGAATGATAAAGGCAATACCTAAGGAAGAATCCACCTAGACTTCACCTGTTATTTAACTCTGAACTAGACAATTTCTTCATTCAACTTGATACGTAGAGATCCCTAAATTATGTTAATATCTCCGTCGGGAATAAGAACAACTAATCCTAGGTTGATTAATTGAAATCTCTTTCTAATTAAAACCACTAGTCTTGCATTAATTCGATTTATGGATCCCCATATTAGATTTGACTCTAATCTGGTAGATTTTTGTCGTCCTATGTCTAGGATTGCGATCAACTCCGCTTAATTATGTTGGATCTACTCTTAAACAGGGACTTTTGCTCATCTGCCTAAGACATTTGACTTAAATTAATATCTCGAAAATATCAATTCAAGAATTAAAAACACAATTAAGAACAAATCGAATATTTATCATATAGTTCAGATAACAATAACAAGATTCATCTTAGGTTTCATCACCCTTAGGTATTTGGGGGTTTAGTTCATGTTCATAAAAGAAAACATCTTAGAAGAAAGAGAACAATAAAACATAAAGAAAACCCAAAACTCCTGAAAAGATTAAAGGGAGATCTTCAATCTTGATATAGATCCTGGCTTCTGAGATGGATCAATCGGCTTCCTTCGAGTAATTCCCTGTCTTCTACTCTTAGTCTTGGCGGGGACACTGTACACCCTTGTAGTTACCTCCTAGGGTCTTTATATAGAGTTTGGAATGTCTTTCTTAGTCTCTAAGTAGCCTTTTCCACATGAAATCGAAACTCGTCACAATAAGGACACGCCCGTGTAAATCGGGCCTAGGCATACTTAAGCTATTAATGTGGCACGGCCGTGTGGGTTACTCGTGTGCTAAACTCCAGGCTGTGTTGATTATTGATTTGGGCCTATTTTGCTCGTTTTTGACCCGTTCCTTGCTCTTTTCTCTTCTTTATGCTCACCTAAGTATAAAACATGAAATTAAAGGATTATGAGCATCAAATTCCATAAATTAAATGATAATTCATCCATATGCTAAATATGGGATAGAAATATGTATAATTTACAGTTTATTAACAGTTTGTTTGTAGTTTCCTTTCATTCTCCTGGATTTGTTTTTCTCTCAAAGGGTGAAGTGTTATGGTTAGGGTTTCTTCATGCTATGAAGTTTCTTTGTTGGAATTGTCGTGGATTGGGGAACCCTGCAACTATTAGGGAGCTAAAGCAACTTCTTGTTGCTATCAAACCTGATATTGTTTTCCTTTGCGAAAAAAGATGAATGCCAATGATTTACGGAGGGTTCAAAATAGGTGCAGGATGTAGAGCGGTTTAGCCATGAGCTCCGAGGGACATAGTGGCGACCTTGCGTTGATGTGGGGGAAAGAAATGGATGTCACCATTCAAAGCTACTCTAAGTACCATATTGATTTCATCATTCGGTTGAAAAATCATAATAACATTCGTGTTATTGGATTTTACAGGCATACAAATCCAAATTTAAGAAGTAGCTCATAGGAAATGTTAGAAAGGGTTGGTGGCTTGGTTAGGGAGGATTGGGTGGTTGGGGGGACTTTAACGCTATCTTGAGTGAAGTTGAAAAAGATGGAGGTCAGAGGAAGGTGAGGGCACAAATGGATGAGTTCAAAGATATTATTGACAATTTAGCTCTTGTGGATATTAAACCCGTTAGAGGGTGGTTTACTTGGGTTAACAATAGAAGCGGGGGAAACCTAATTAAAGAGAGGTTAGCTAGGTTTGTTACTTTGGTGTCCATTTTTGAGAAATTTCCTTTATGACCACTAGCATGGTGCAACAAACACAATCTGACTATGATGTTATCTTATGGGATATGTGGGGTAGTAAGCCCAAAAAGTATCCAAGAGATCAAAGGTTATGCTTCAAATTTGAAGAGTGCTGGGCTACAGACAGAGAAGCAAAAAATGTTATTAATATTGAGTGGAATTGAGAAAATACAACCTATGTTAATAAGCTGGAGAGGATTCGTGGGGTCCTTGGCGTGGCAGCAGAAGAAATATGGAAAAATGAAGAATGATATGCGAAAGTTGAAAAAGAAAATTGATAGGGTCATCGACTCCGAAAGTAGGGATGATAGTGTGATCATACTGAGGGAGACGAGGAGCAGACTTGGCCAACTTTATGCTAGGGAAGAAAAATACTAGGCTCAAAGGTCAAAGTCTCAATGGTTAAGGTATAGGGATAGGAATACGAGATACTTTCATGCTAGAGCGATGGGTCGGTTAAAGAAAAACACTATTGAGAAGCTTAAGAACTAGAATGGGATATGGATGACTGACAGTAAGGATATTTGCAATGTGGCTAAAAGTTATTTTTGGAGGTTTTTTCGATCAAATGGTCAGAATATTGAGAACCATGATTTGGAGTATATTCAGAAATGTGTTACTTCAGATACAAATGAGTGGCTCATAATGGACTATACGAAAAACGAGGTTACCCAGGCTATTAAACAAATGAACCCTCATAAAGCTCTTGGGGTTGATGGTCTCTCGGGAAGTTTTTTCATACATCATTGGGAGATTGTTGGAAATGATACTATTCAATTCTGTTTGTTCCTAATGGCAAAAATGATATCTCTGATCTTAATGAGACAATGATTATTTTAATTCCAAAAGTTCGTGACCCGTGTAAAATTACTAACTATCGACCTATTAGCTTATGTAGGTTCATTTACAAGATTATTTCAAAGGTCTTGCCCAATCGGCTTAAAGTCGCCCTCCCGAGATGCATTAGTCAAAATCAAAATGCATTCGTTCCAAAAAGAATGATACATGATAATATTTTAATCATGCATGAATTTTTACACTACATTCAAAGCTCCAAAAATGGCCCAAATAAAGGGTTAGCTATCAAGATCGACATAAGAAAAGCATATGATTGTGTGGAATGAGATTTTATCGAGAAGCTAATGAAGGAAATGGGGTTTGCTAAGAAGTGGACCGACAAAATAATGAGTTGTGCTCGGTCGGTAAGATATTTAGTTAAATATAATAATATTTTCTCGGACATTATTATACCCGAAAGGGGTCACCGTAAAGGGGACACTCTATCCCCTTATTTGTTTCTGTTATGTATGGAAGCCTTGCCAAGAATGCTGATGGAGGCTCAGAATAAAAATTCTTTAAAAGGAATCAGGGCAAGTATTAAAGGACCTAGGGTTAATCACCTATTCTTTGCCGATGACGCCCTCCTGTTCGTGAAAAATAAGAAAAGTGATATTGAAAGTCTTATTAATATATTGAAGGTTTTTGCTAATGTTTCAGGTCAAGAAATTAATTATGAAAAATCTATGGTTCTTTTTAGTTATAATACTCCCAGGGAACAGAGACACAATTTTGGTGATCTTCTTGGCATGAAGGTGGTTGAGAAGCTGGACAACTATCTCGGCCTTCCGCTTCCTATAGGCAAAAAGAAAAAAAGGGTTTTCCAGGAGATTATTAACAAGCTGTCGTGCAGGTAAAATAGCTGGACCAAGAGGCTCCTTTCCTTTGGCGGTAAAAAAGTCTTCATCAAAGCTGTCCTTCAATCCATTCCAACATATGCGTTATCAATCTTTTTGGCTACTAGAGGTGTGATTGACGACATTCAATCAAAGCTTAGTAGAGCTTGGTGGACGGGCAAAGAGAAGGGCAGATTTTGGGCGATGCTTCCGTGGAAAACTTTGTCACCCGAAAGGTATGGGAGGCATAGGCATAAGGGATATTAGACTATTCAATTTGGCTCTATTGGGGCGGCAAGTCTGGAGGCTCATAAATAACAAAGATACCTTGTGTTTTAAAGTGTTATCATCCAAGTATTTCCCCGAAGGCAATATCATTCACTCAAAGAAGGTTGACAAAGCTTCCTATACATGGACTAGCATTGCGGCTGCAGCGAATATCCTCAAAGATGGATTCGGATGGCAGGTAGGGAATGGAAATAGGATAAACATAAGGGAAGACAATTGGGGGATGGAAGGCTTAAACGAGGGAACTATCAATATGAATTTGATCGACTCGAATGATAGTAGTGTGCAAGACCTAAGGATTAAGGAACAGAGAAGATGGAATAGGGATAAAATCTGCAAGATGTACGGGCAGGATTGGGGGATAAATTTTGCAATTTACCTATTGGAAGGGAAGACCAAGTTGACAGAATAATATGGTTCCCCAACCCGCATGGCTGTTATACTTCGAAGTCTGCTTACTCCTGGTTATTATTAAAGGATATGGGGTACGATCCTCACAGGTCTTTTTGGAAGGCAATCTGGAAACTTGATACTATGCCCAAGGTTAGGATGATTACTTGGCGAGTGGGACACGAGATTGTCCCTAAAAATGTAAAATTGCTTCGATTAGGCACGGTTTTGAGCGGAAGTGTCCAAGATGTGGGGTGGAGGATGAGACCCTGATCCATGTGATAAAGGACTGTCCAACATCCCGGGCTGTTCTTTCCATTGGAGGGTGGAATGATGATACAATTTCTAAGAAATATAGTCGATGCATAGACTGGTTGGAAGATATGATGCGTGTCCTTGATAAAAAAAGCCATGGCCGACCTCATGACAACATTATGGAATTTATGGAACAATAGAACTCTGAGCAAAGAGTTTCGTATATGCAACTTGCTGCTGCTTTCACCTAATAAACCTGTTAAGAAATGGGAGAAACCTCCAAAGAGGTTTGTTAAAATTAATTTTGATGCTACTGTAGGGGATAACAGAATGGGGTATGGGGCAATTGTAAGGGACGATGATGGTTTTGTGTTGGGAGGTGGGAGGGCTTCATTAATGAAAGGTTTTCGGTGCATGAAGCAGAATGCATGGCTTTTGAAAAAAATATACAGCTGGCGTGTCAGCTGAAAATTAAAGGGGATGTAATACTTGAATCGGATCACCTGGGCCTAGTCAACAAATTAAGAAATAGCGGCACGGACCTCACCATTATTGGAGCACGCAACAAATTTAAATCTGCCATTTTAGTTTGGACTGAAACGTTCATGTAATAATGTAGCTGATTTAATTTGTAAAAAAAGGTATAATGAGGCAAAAACTTGTTTCTTTGATATGGATTAACTAGCGGATATTTATAATGTTGTAATTAGTAATGTTATTTAATAAAATGAGTTGAACTTTGTGGTATTTTTTGTTAAAAAAAGTACCTAATATTTAAGCGGAGCATAAGTTCTAATGTAATGTTAAAAATACTAATGAAATGTTTTAAAATGTAATTAAATGTATTTAATTATAGGCAATTAATTAAGTTTAAAGGCATGAAATATAATTCTTTTCAAGAGTTATCACTTTTGTTCTTAGAATTGATAAAATCTGCAAATTATTTTCTTTTACTTGTTTTTATGCCTTTTAATTATTTTTATAAAATATATTTTTTCATCACCATAGGATTCATTTTAATATAGTTAAATTAAATTACTAATTAGACCTATTATTTAAATATATAAAAATAATAATAAAAAGAAGAAATAACCAATAAATGACTAAATAAATAGATAATATAATATAAATAATAGTAAATTTAAGTTAAAAATTTTTTAAAGGAATGATAAATAAATAAATCGGTGAAACAAATGTGAACAACATTGAATTTAAATGTTTAAAAGGTAAAAGTATAATGAACAAAATAAATAAATATAAGATAGTATTAAGTTCAGGTATTTAAAAAATAAATAAAGGATAATAAATAAATAAACATGTAAATAATGAAATTAGTCAAACAAATGACTAAATTGAAATCTAAACAGAATTAGAGGCACAAATTGTAATAAAATACATAAATAATAATAAAAGGTAACTAATAACAATAATAATAGTGAGAAAAGAAGGAATAACAAAAAAAAAAGATAAATGAGTAAAATTATGAACAAATAAATAAGTACAAAGGAAGGTAAAATGTAAAAGATTGAGAGTAAGGGATTAAATCGAAATTTAAACAAAAATTAGAGTAAATATCCTAATAAAATAAACAAATTAAACAAATAAAATAGGTTTAGGGGTTAAAATCAAACGCGTGAAGGATAGGGACTAGTTAGGCAATAATCCCCTTTATCCACATGTGCACCGTTTCACACAGGGCTAAAATGAAACAAATGCAAAAAATACGGGGTAAAATTAAAAAAACAAAAGAAAGAATAAGATCAAATTGAAAATGGGCTAAAAATGAGAAAGCACCCTGAAACAGTCTGTTTTTAGCTAAGTTAGAATAGTATTTCGGGACCACGAATTCGATGTCAAAAAATTTATTTTATTACTATTTTAATAATTATGGTATGATATTATGATTATGTAAAAATTTTGTGAAGAAATTTTATCATTTGGGTGCTTAATTTGATAATAAGGACTTAATAGCGTAAAATGCAAAAGTAACTTGCTATTTGTAAAAAGTGCTTAGTGGCTATTAAATTGAAAAGAGGGAGTCCTTATGATGTTATAATACCATTTTCAAAGTTAATGGACTTATATGGGCATATATTACATGAATTTTTATGTTTTTAACCAAGGTTAATTTTGTAAATTTGAATTATAAGTTAATAAATTAAAATAAAACAAATGAAAGCCATTATTCATGATCTTCTCACCGAAATTTAGAAAAACAGAATAGGGTTCTTGAGCTTTGAATATTCAGCACTCTCTAAGCGTGATTAAGGTATGGTTTTGACTCGGTTTTTGATTATTTTTATGTTTTTAAAACCATTGCTTCGTATTCTAGCTAGCCCATGCCCTAATTTTTGAATTGGTTGATGATTTTGCAAAATTTCATTCATGAATATTCAAAATTTTTGTTGTTTGATGATGAATTATGAGAGTTTGATATTAGATTATTATATTTTATTAAGTGATTTTTGATAAAAATGCTTATTAGGGACTAAATTGTGAAATTTTTAAATTGAGGGGTTGAAATGTGAAAAAAATGGAATTAATGGGCTGCTTGGGACCTAGTAAAGATTCAGCCAAGCATAACTATAATGAAATTATCTGTATTTTGTGTTGTTTTGAAATAGGGACTAAATTGAGAAAATATGAAATTTTAGGGTCTAAAGTGCAAAATGCCCATTTATGTGTTTTTGGGTGAAATTGAATAAATTGTTGAATAAATAAGTTAATTTTGATATTATCTAGATTGAGAAAAATGGAATTCGAATCTAGATCGGGTGAAAAACCAAAGTTACCTACTAATCGACTTAATTCGTCGTTATCGCATACGAGGTAAGTTCGTATGTTAATAAACATTTTGAAATTGTGTTATAAATGCTTATTTATTATGGAATTGAATTCAATGTTGAATGGTTATGAATACGAGCCAAAATCAATAGAATTATGATGTCCAAAAGTCTCGTACGAAACTTAGGAATAGTTTAGGATACAAATGTCATGATAGTAGGATTTCGTGGTGTGATTTCATGTAAGACCATGTCTAGGACATTGGCATCGTTATATGATTTCGTATAAGACCCTGTCTGTAACACCCCTTACCCATATTCGACGCCGGAATAGGGTATGAAGCATTACCAAACAATAACACATACGTCCGGTCGTTTCCCAATTACAAATTTCCATTCAAATTTAAAAACTTTTATTCATAGACCAATTGTCCCTATTACGGGCCTACGAGACCCATAATATACATCGAGAGTACTTAGGGACCAAACTAAGAACTTTTGAAACTTTTGAACTACTTAGAAAATTTTTATAATTTGGAGGGTTACACGCCCGTGGGGGCTAGCCGTGTGATGACACACGCCCGTATGGCTTAGGACACGCCTGTGTCCTCCACCCATGTAACTCTCTGTTTATGACGTCATCGTCCTTCTAGGGTCATACGGCCAAGTTACACACCCGTGTGCTAGACCGTGTGCTCCACACGGCTGAAACACATGGCCATGTCTCTACCCGTGTGGTCAAGAAATTTACTATCTTCCAAGCCATTTTCTACCCTAACATGCCCATACTTGAGCATAACCTTAATGACACGTTCCATGACATGACAAGGCTATCAAAACATCCATCAAATAATTAACGAGTCATAGCATACATTTTATTAGCCATATAAAATGGCATTATACAACAATACTCCAAATATCATAAGTCACTACTCTAGACCAACTTGTGACAACATGTACACATGACTTCGTTTCCTATACATGACATAACCTTGAGTATTAGAAAATCATCAATACCTAAAGTACAAGATCGATAGTGTGATTGGTACTCCAACGGCTTCCAACCTGAGCTAACCTGAATACAATGCAAACACTGAAAATAATGAGGTAAGCATTAAGCTTAGTAAGTACGTATGTAATAATAATAAACAATTTATTATCTTGCTTTTAACAACTCTCATGGCATGGTTTCACAATGATAGTATCATATTGGTAAAATTTTCATTTTTCACCTATTTTCATTTCAAGCAGTTTTCCCGAGTCACAGTCACTAAATTATTTTTATCTAGAGCTACGGAACTCCAAATTTAGATCCGATAATTTTCCCCAGAACTAAACTCATATATCTTCTTACCAAAAAAAATTTAGAATTTTTGGTATATCTAATCGATACAGTTTATTTATTAAATCTCCCCTATTTTACTATCTGACGGTTACAAACCTTCTTCACTAAAAATTAATTATCTCATTATAAAGAATTCAGATAATGTCCTCGTTTGCTTCTTTTGAAAGTAGACTCAATAAGGAATTCAAGCAGATAAATTATATCCCCTAATTATTTTTTTTACAATTTTTAATTATTTTTCAAATTTAGAACAGGGGATTCCAAAACCATTCAGACCCTGTCTCACTAAAATTTAAATATCTCATAATATTTAATTTATTTACTCACAGCGTTTCTTTTATGTGGAAATAGACTCAATGAGATTTAATTTCATGTCTCTCTCAGCATCTAATTCAATTTCTACCATTTTTTGTGATTTTTCAAAATCACATAACTGCTACTATTTTTTTATTGAAAATCTTACTCTTTCATGCTTCCTTTGTTTTAACATTCTTTCATGCACATATATCACCAATCAAATATACCATATTTTCATACATCATGAATATAGACCTATAATCACAAGGTCATCGTAACATTATCCACATAAGTATAACTTTCTCCTTTGCAACCTTACCCCATCTTGGTCACATACCGAACACATCATTCATAATTCCCACATCCCAAACATTGCTTATAACTCTTATGCCCTTAGTCTAACATTTCATTTGTCATCACATTATCACATGAAATTCCCTGTAGGGAGCCTTTCCCGATGAACACTACATAATGATAGCAAATATCCGATGGTTTCAACACATAGCTCCACCTTGTTAAATCGATGCATTATAGTCGTGGTAACAACACATAGTTCTACGACATTTACTCAACGTATCATTGTCGTGGTAACAGCACATAGCTCCACAATATCAAATCAATATAGTATAATCGTGGTAACCGCACATAGCTCCACGCCATTATGTCAATGCATATAAGAGTGGTCTCAGCACACAGCTCCACTCTCTTACACGATTTCACTTGGCCATGATTCATTCATGTCCTTTTCGTCAATACATCTCTTAGTACCGAACGAAAGTACTCAACTTTGCATTCGGTAGTTTCGAACATCGGATTGTCTTTATGCCTCAATTAATAAAATTAAATTCTAAAATTATTTGTCAATTAATCAAACAAAAATTTATGACTTACATATGAACTTACCTTGACACGAAAACGACAATCAGATGAATTTGCAATTTCTTTGATTTCCTCCCGTTTGAGGTCTAAACCTTTTTTTTCTTCATCTAAAATACCACATTTCACTTATTAAATTATTTTACTATTCAATTCAATCCAAAAATTATATTATGGAAAAATTACATTTTTGCCCCTAAACTTTGTCAAAATTACACTTTTTCCCCTAGGCTCATAAAATGATTTTCACTAAATTTTCATGCTCTTTAGGTCTAGCTGAACCATTTTCATAACTATGGCAGTCCCCATTTCTCATTAAATCACATACTTATGACCAATTTATAACTTTTACGATTTAGCCCCTTTTATATGATTTCATCGAAAATCACCTAGTAAAACCTGTTTCTCCCATCATAGACATGCATAATCTACCATTAATCAACCAAATACTCAATTTTTCAACATGGGTAAATTTTTTAACTCAAACCCTAGCTCAAAATAAGGGTGGAAATAGCTAAACCGAGTTACCGAGATCTCAAAAATGTAAAGAACATTAAAACGGGGCTTGGGTGCACTTATTATTGAGCTTGAAAGCTTGAAAACCCTAGCCATGATGTCCATAGTCATGTTTGGCACTTCCATGAAGAAGATGGACACATTTTGGCCTATTTTTCCCTTTTATTTCTTTTAATTACCAAATGACCAAAATGCCCTTCATTAAAAACCTTTAGTATTTTATCCTTCCATGTCCATTTTTGTCCAAACTAAAGTATAATGGTGTAATTTTCTTTTAAGGACTCCCACTTTAAAATCTCATTTCAATTAAGTATCTTAGTTTCTAGAACTCACATTTTTCACATATTGCAATTTAGTCCTAATTATTAAATTGGACACCAAATCGATAAAATTTCTTAACGAAAATGTCACACAATCATTCTATCGCATTATAAATTTTAAAACTTTAAATTTTTAAACTTCAAATTCTTGGTATTCGAAACCACTGTTCCGTGTAGGCCCTAATTCAGGCTGTTACACTGTCTGGGACAATGGCATTGATATGCGATAACATGTAAGACCATATCTGGGATATGGCATTATACGAGCTTTATTTGAGTATCCTTAACAATTCTGAATGATTCAACAGGCATAGTTAAGTTGAGAATGAAGGTACGATTGAGTTAAGCAAGACAGGTACAACAGAACCTATGTGAGAATCCAATTAAAGTGATTGGTTGAGTACATACTGGGCCATGTACATGAAATGAGAAAGATATGTGTTTAGATATGTTATTTTCCAAAATATGCTCATTTGGCTATATGGAGTTATGAATTAAATGTATATGAGAATTGAATTGATTAAACTTGTGAAAGTTAAAGTTAGCTATGTAAGTGATTATATTATTGAGTGTGGTAATTTGATAGGAGAACATGATATAAACTTGAGAAAGGGTTGTGTTTTGGCATGTGAGATAGCATATTATGCTTACGACATTAAATTACAATTATTTGTTATGTTAAGTTTATTAAGATACGAGCTTACTAAGCTTTTTAGCTTACTTTGTGTTACTTTTCTATGTTTTATAGAGTTTCGGATGTTCGCTCGGGTTGGAAGTCAACAAAGATCGCATCACACTATCTGGCGAATAATTTCAGTATTTATATACTTTGTGACTTGGTTATATGGCATGTATAGGATTTATGATTGTTTGATGAGTAATTGTAATTTTGGCAATTGATGCCTATGTGTTTGATGTAATTTGCAGTGAGATGTGGCTTGGAAATTGATGTTAATTTGATGTGTATATGTTGCCTTATGTAACGGTATAATTTGCTATGGTTGGTGATGGTTCAAGTTGTTTTACTTGATTATTTGGTAGGTGATGAATAATTGCTTATAATGCATAATCTTAAACTTGATCAATGAATGGTTAGTAGATGATTTATGAGTCAAGCTTGGTGTGTAATTGTTGATAAAACACATATTTGAAATAGGTTGAATTGATGAATGTGATATGTGTTTTGGTATATGATGGAATAATTTTTAAATGAGAAATGAATCATGTTAACTTCGGTATGTGTTTTGTATAGGAAATGGTTATGTTTTGAGTTGATGAAATGGAGAGAATTGGTATGGCATGTTTGGTGGATAAAATAACAAGTTTTGGCTACCTATTAATTGTATTGAAATAGTACAAAATGATGTGGTTTAGGTATGCAAGAGAAGGGTGAGAAATATGGCTTAAACCAAGCTTAATTTCTTGCCACATGGCCTGAGCACATGGGCGTACGACTCAACCATGTGACTTGTAACACCTCTTACCCATGTTCAACGTCGGAATAGGGTACGAGATGTTACCTTACTTAAACACATACAAACACACATTTCCGAGTCATAGAAGTTTGTTCAAATTTAAAACTTTCAAACTTCCTCTTAAAGTCCCTAATAAACGCCTACGAGGTCCAAAACACGCTTTGGAAACGGTTCAGAACTAGATCAAGTACTTTAGTGAACATTAGAAATTTCTATCGAAAATAGGGCACACGCCCGTGTGGAAAGGCGACATGCCCATGTGATCTCTTAACATGGCCATGTTGAAGGCTCGTATAACTCAGACGGCCTAGGCATATAGGGACACGCCCATGTCCTTTTCCCATATGGATTTATTTTTCACATTAAACCAACAAGGGTTTTCACACGACCTAGCACACGCTTGTGTCCATGGCCCGTGTCCCTCACATGGCCATGACATGCCCGTGTCTCAGCCCGTGTGCAAAAACCTTGGTATTCTATTTCTGATGTCATCAACTCTTACAGGTCAAAAGGCCAAGGCACATGCTCGTGTATTAGGCCGTGTGGTGATTTTAAATTCCACATGCAAGGTGAAGACTTCACACGGCCTGGGCACATGCCCATGTCCTATGGCCGTGTCTTTCACAAGGTTGAGACACACAACGTGTCTCAGCTCCTGTGGTTGCTATTGGGTTTTCTGGCTTGGCCAACTTAAGGTGCAGGGGACACATGGCTTGACCACACGCCCATGGGATAGACCATGTGTCACACATGGCCTAGACACATGCACGTGTGCCTACTCGTGTGGACAATATAAGGCTATTTACCAAGCCTTATTGCTACCCTTACTTGCACCAACCTAAACCACACCAAATAAAACCAATCCACACATCAACACATGACCAAATCAACCATATCTAAGACATCTACACAACAAGGCCACTACACTTCATTCACAAGCAACTCTTATCACATATTTTATCAATTCATCCATGCAACTTACTCACTCATACAATTTTGCACCCTCTTAGAAACATAATCATTTGTAGATATCAAATTTTTAATATTAGCCATCATTCATGGCCTTATACAAAATGACTAGTTTCATATCAAGCCAACACATTTGGCCACATTTAACGATGACACAAAACACAAAAAGACTAAATCCTTATACATGCCATTACTCAAAAGATAAAACTAGTTATACCAAGTGCTTCTATTGATAGTGTGATCGATGCCTCTAACATCTGTTGAACCACGAGCTAATTAGGCAGCACTATAAGAAAATGAAGAAAAAGGGGGTAAGCATAAAGCTTAGTAAGTTGCATGTAAATAATTAACAACAGATTTACCATGCAATAACATCCTCACAACATATCATAATTTGCACATAATTCATAAAGAGCTATAAGCACAACTTACTCATTTTCATCCCTTACTAATCACACAACATAAATTAAGCTCACATTCATGAATTTCATATAGGTACCTATACCACTCACAACATGGTCATAACCACTCTCATTTTAACGTAAACTGTAAACTTCCCGTTAAACCATTTGGAACATTAAAGGATATTCGATGAGCCTCAAACATAAGGTAAGACGCCAATGCTATGTCCCAGACATGGTCTTACACTGGCTTACACATCAAATCGATGCCATGTCCCAGACATGGTCTTGCACTGACTCTTGTACATCAAGGCCGATGCCATGTCCCAAACATGGTCTTACACTAGTTCTCATCTATCGGTACCGATGCCATGTCCTAGACATAGTCTTACACCGACAAATATCAAGGCCAATGCCATGTCCCAAACGTGGTCTTACACTGGCTCACATGTCGAGGCCGATGCCATGTCCCAGACATGGTCTTACACTGGCTCTCGTAACACCCTAATGTCATGGCATGAATATCCGATCTATTCTTGAGGTTCACCCGGATTTTACCACATCAATTTCATCATGCATATTCATAATCCACATTCAAACATTTTATGCTATATGAATTAATCAATGTCAAATAACAATATAGTTGCATTATTTACACACAACTTACCTTGGTATGCAAAATATTAGAGACTAGTTGGATTTAGTCCACTAGCTTGGCTTTTCCCCAGTCTAGGTTCGGATTTCGTGTTTCTTGACTATAATGATAAAATTCACTAATTTAATCATCACATTAACCAATACTTTCCAAAACTCATACTTTGGCAAAATGATCTTGGCAAAATGACTATTTGCCCCTAGACTTTCACAAAATTATGATTTTACCCCTAGGCTCGTAAATCGATTTTCATCAAATTTTCTCACTAACCAAGCCTTGCCAAATTCTTTTTATACTTATGGCAGGTCACAATTTCAATTATTTTACATATTTATAACCCTTTTTACAACCTTTGCAAAAAGGTTTATTTTAGGTGTTTTTTATGAAAATCCTTTCACAAAAGTTGTTTCTTTAACAACCAAGATTCATTTTCTTCCATGAAAATTCAGCAAACAACATGAATACTCTCATGGCAAAACCCTAGACTCTCAACCATTTTGCAAAATAGTCCCCTCATTAGTTAGCTTAAGCTACAAGGGTCCCAAAAATACAAAAATCATCAAGAAAGACCATCAAAACACTAACTTGCAAGAGTGAAGAGTTGCTGAAATTTTGAGATCTCAAAACCCCTATGTTGGCTGAAAATTTCAGTGGGTGGAGAAAGAATATGATAGCTTTTTCTTTTTGTTTTATTTTATTTCCAATTAAGTCACCTAATGCCACCAACCTTTGACTTTTTCAATTTCTTTGTCTCCATGCCACTAATCAAATTTGGGGTCTATTTATCCAATAAGGACTTCTAATATAATGTTCTATGGCTATTTAACACCTTTAGCTTGTAGAACAACACTTTTACACTTTACGCGATTTAGCCCTTTCTCAAAATTAAGCAAGTAATCGCTAAAATTTATTCACCAAAATCTTCATGCATTCATATAATCATGCTATAACACATAAAATAATATTAAAAATAATTTCTCTGACCTTGAATTTGTGGTTCTGAAACTACTGTTCTAACTAGGCCCATAATCGGGCTGTTACATGACCCCTGCTGCTAAAATAAAACAAGTTAGTAAGTTACACAGTCTAGACACACGGGCATGTCTGATGGCCATGTGAGGCACACAGTCTTGGCATATGGGCATGTGTGGCCATTTTGAATAGGTACGCAAGCTGGACACACAGACATGTAACTGGCCGTGTGACCAAGTTAGTATGTATGCCCTATTTCCACACGACCTGTGATACGGACGTGTCCAGTGGCTGTGTGAGGCACACGGCCTGTCCACACGGGTGCGTAACGTTTGGAAATGTCAAAATTTTTCTAGGTTTCGAAAATTTTTGTGTGCGACCGATTTAGTCCCGAACCACTTCTAAGCATGATTTAAGGCCTCGTAAAGCCTCGTAAGGGACAATATGGTTGTGTTTAAATGACATAGGTATTTGAGTGTTTAAATTTTTGAAATGGATGTTATAAGTTGTGTATTGTTCGGTAATGCCTCGTAACCCTAGTTTGGCAATAGATACGAGTTAGGGGTGTTACAGACCCGCCACGCAAATATCCCTCTGAGGGAAAAACACGCGGATCCTAGCTTGAAATGGGGTCCGGTTTCGGGTCTTAAGAAAAATGGTGTCGTTTTGGCAACTGATGCTTAAGTCCAAAACAGCACCGTATTGACCTCTATATAAATAGCACAAATTAGAAAAAAAAAAACACATCCATCCTTATTTTTCAAAAAAATCAGAGAGATCTCTCAGTCTCTCTCTTGCTCTCTTTGGTTTGGCCTTATTCCAATCGCTAGACCATCATGGCGGCCGCCGATTGCTGGCGACAGCGCCGCCGTCCACAGTGGTCAAAGAGAAAAAAATTGGTCGTTTTTCGCCTTTTTGACACTTAATCCTAAAAATGCCATCTGTCATCAGAGATGGTGGCCTCGATTCCCCCACGACGGCGTGAACGCAAAGAAAGGTAAGATTTTGGCCCCTTTTCTATTTTTAGTTTATTTCTTTGAAAATAAAACAAATATAAAGGGACAAAATAATAAGAAGACTACCCTTTTTAATAAAAGTAAATATAAGTAGAGAATAAAAAAACCACATTTGTAAATATAAGCACAAATAACATGGCGGGATATGAAGCATGCATCATGGGTATCCGTGCAGCCATGAATACAAGATCAAAGTACTGGAGGTATATGGGGATTCTGCACTAGTGATCTATCAACTCAAAGGTGAATGGGAGACAAGAGATCCCAAGTTGATCGATTATCAAAGGCTAGTCCTTGAATTAGTTAAAGAGTTTGATGATATCACCTTTTGCTATCTCTTGCGAGAATAAAATTAGATGGCTGATGCCCTAGCAACTTTCGCTTCCATGGTCAAGGTAAACAAACAAGAGGATGTGAAACATAAGGCTCTAGCTCATTGTTACAACATCAAAGAAGAAGAAAAGGATGATCATCCTTGGTACCACGATATACTGCGATATGTGAAGAATTATGAATACCCTAACCAAGCAATTGAGAATGATAAAAGGACGTTGAGAAGACTGGCCAGTGACTATGTCTTGGATGGGGAGATCCTATATAAAAAGAAGAAAACAAGTGCTACTAAGATGTGTGGACACTGTTGAGGCTAAGAAATCTTGGAAGAAGTCCATAAGGGTGTTTGTGAAACACATGCTAATGGTTTCAATGGCCAGGCAAATCATGAGATTAGGGTATTATTGGTCCACCATAGAAGGAAACTGTATTAATTACACCAAGAAATGCCATAACTACCAAATTTATGGAGATAAAATTCATGTACCTCATTCGTCTCTTCATGTTATGACTTCTCATGGCCTTTCTCTATGTGAGGCATGGATGTCATTGGGTCGATCTTGCCAAATGCTTTTAACGGACATTGATTCATCTTTGTGGTCATCGATTACTTCACCAAGTGGGTAGAAGCTGCTTCGTATGCCAATGTCACAAAGTTGGCAGTCAGTAAGTTCTTAAAGAAGGAGATCATATGTCAATATGGAATGCTAGAAAGGATCATATTTGACAATACATTGAATTTGAACAACAGCACATATCGGAAGTCTGTGGTCAGTTCAATATCAAACACCACAACTCGTCACCATATTGTCCAAAAATGAATAGTGCAATTAAGGCAGCCAATAAGAATATTAAGAAGATCATGGGGAAAATGACTGAGACATATAAAGATTGGCATGAGAAGTTACCATTTGCCCTCTATGCCTATCTAACATCTATTAGAACCTCCATCGGGGCAACGCCTTTCTCATTGGTTTATGGAATGGAGGCAGTTTTGCCCATTGAAGTCGAGATTCCTTCCCTCCAAGTTTTATTAGAGTTAAAGTTAGTTGAAGCAAAATGGATCCAATCCTAATATGATTAGCTGAACTTGATTGAAGAGAAGAGGCTGAGAGCTATCCGTCATGGTCAAATGTACCAAAAACGAATGATGCAGGCTTATAACAAAAAGGTTCGCCCTAGAGAATTCCATGAAGGAGACCTAGTGTTGAAAAAGATCCTTCCCATACAAAAGGACTTTAGAGGAAAGTGGATGCTGAACTGGGAGGGACCTTATGTAGTAAAGAAAGCCTTTTTAAGGAGCTCTGATTTTGACCTAGATGGATGACAAAAACCTGCCAAATCCTGTGAATTCGAATTCAATCAAGAAGTACTGTACTTAAAAAAAGATAAAAGAAAAGAAAAGGGAGAGGCCAAGGTGAAAACTCGTAAAAGGGTGCCTTGAGACCAAAAGGATTTTGAGTTGAAAACCCAAGAATGGGCAATTCAAATTTTGATTAAAGGTAGGGTATGTGGTAGTCTTGTCCTCTCCGAATTAATGAGAATGAGGGATGCTACATCTTGGGGCATCAACAAAGTATTCTAGATCTTCTAAACACATATCATGTTCGAAAGGTCCTCGAGAAGTTTTGTGCGGAGATGCTCATGCTACGATATCTGGGGCACCTATTTTCATCTTATTCATTTCATATTCTAGTAAAATTTTCTATTCTGATAAATTTGTTTCGTGCTTCGCTTTCAATAAATTTCAATCTTGTCCATTGTTATGATCTTTTTTCAAGCATTTTTCATTGAAATAATGATTAAAGGACTGATAATATTCAAGTAAAAGGAGTTCTGCATATTACTTTGAAAAGCTTCTAAATAGTACAAGGACTTGAAATGGGACCACTAGTTAGAACTAACCAAATATAAGAGTTGGAAACATTTGGGAAAGAATAGCCCAAATTGAGATTATTTCTTTGGGTTTCCTGTCAATGATACTAGCTGAGCAAGAAGGCAACGTCGTCAATGATAAAACCTTGACGAACAACGAGCAATGACAACCTAAGCATTAAAAAGGGATCATTCTCAAAAAATGAAATTCTGCATTCATGTAAATATCATTCATACACATCTAGTTAGGAGCATTTGATTTATTCTGATCATGACATCCTAATCACTTGGCATAAATAGTCCCATGAAATGGATTCTACAGGTCATGTTGCAGTGGGATAGATTGAAATCATTATGACGAATCTTATCTCCCTGAAGTTGCAGTGGAGCAAATTGAAGTTATAAATCTTATCTTTTTGAAGTTGCAGTAGAGCAGATTAAAGTTATAAACCTTATCTCCCTGAAGTTGTAGTGGAGCAGGTTGAAGTTATAAGTCTGATCTCCCTGAAGTTGCAGTGGAGCAGATTGAAGATAGCGAATCTTATTTCTCTGAAGTTACAGTGGAACAAATTAAGGCTATAAATTACAAATATTATCTTCCTGAAGTTGTAGTGGAGTAGATTGAAACTACAGTTCTTATCTCCCTAAAGTTGCAATTGAGTAGATCGAAGATAGCAAATCTTATCTCCTTAAAGTTGTAGTGGAGCGTATTAAGGTTACAAATCTTATTTCCTTGAAGTTGCAGTGGAGTAGATTGAAATTACAAATCCTATACCCTTAAAGTTGGAATGGGTTGGAATGAAGCTGCTTGAAAAAGAAGAGCACCGAAAAGTCAAGATTCAGTAAGACTAGGCAAAACTGATCCTTCTTAAAAGTCTTTGCTCCATTCCCGTTACACGATAATGAGTAAAGAGGGGCAGCTATCAAAGCCCATTTTTGCCCCGGCCTCAAACAAAAAAAAACAAAATAATAAAAATAAGTCCAAAAAATTACAAGCCTAAAAGAAAAATTATTACAAGCCCAAAATACAAAAACCCTAGCCCAAAATTACAAGCCCAACACCTAAATAGAAAAGTAGAAACCCTAATGCACCGCACTCCCTCCTCGTGCCTCCGCAGCGTGCTCAACGCCTAAGGCCTTTCACCCCTACAGCCAAAACAGCTAGCCTTCGCCCTGTACCTACAGAGAAGATAAAACAGGAGAGCAGATAGTAGAGAAACACTAGAAAACAAAAAACAAAAATAAACAAGATATTGTAATCAGCTATAAAGCCACAAGAACCCAAGTTGTAGCTTTTTACATGGAATTAATAAAAAAAAACTTCACAAAGGTGGTTCTTTTATACTCTGCTTATATTTACTTTTATTAAAAAGGTGTTTTTTATTTTGTGGCTTTATATTTGTTTTATTTTCAAATAAATAAACAAAAAATAGAAAATGGGCCAAAATCTTACCTTTCTTTGCGTTTGTGCTATCATTGGGGGAGTTGAGGCCGCCATCTCCGATGACAGATGGCATTTTTAGGATCGGGAGTAAAAAAGGCCAAAAATGGCCAATTTTTTATCCCCAACCATCATGGACGACAGCACAGTTGCTAGCGACCGGTGGCCGCCACAGTGGTCCAACGACCGGAGCAAGGCCAAACTAGAGAGAGCAAAAGAGAGACCGAGAGAGCTCTCTGATTTTTTTTTGAAACAATGAGGATGGATGTGGTTTTTTCTAATTTTTTCTATTTATATAGAGGTCAATAGGGTGTTGTTTTGGACATAAGCATCAGTTGCCAGAACGACATCGTTTTGATTAAAATCCGAAACTTGACCCGATTTCAAGCCAAGATCCACGTGTTTTTCCCTCAGAGGGATTTTGTGCGGTGGGTCCTTCTGCTTTTTTCGCCCATTTTCAATTTGATCCTATTCATTCTTTTGCTTTTTTTTAATTTTAACCCGTAATTTTTGCATTTATTTCATTTCAGTCCTGTGTGAAATGGTGCGCATGTGGACAGAGGGGATTATTACCTAACTAGTCTCTGTCATTCCTTCGCGCATTTTATTTTAACCCCTAAACCCATTTTATTTGTTTAATTTGTTTATTTTATTAGGATTTTTACTCTAATCTTTGTTTATATTTCGATTTAGTCCCTTACTATAACGCCCCTCACCCGTAACCGTCACCTGACACGAGTACGAGGCATTACCGAACAAACACTCGCACGATCATTCGATTTCAACACATAAATTCTGTGAAAATTTTAAAACTTTTTCATTAATACACATAACATTCACATTATGGACCTACGAGGCCCAAACGATACATTAGGTATGATCCCGGACCAAACCGGAACTTTTTGAACACTTACGAAAATATTCACTCAAAACAGTGTCACACGCCTGTGTGACTCGGGACACGCCCATGGGGGGCAGGCTGTGTGGTCATAAATGCCTGTGTCCTAGCCCGTGTTAAAAACATCGAGCATTCTGTTTCTAATGTCAACAAACATTTAGGGGCACATGGCCAAGTCACACGCCAGTGTGCTAGGCTATGTCCTCCACACGACTGAGACACACAGCCGTGTCTCTGCCTGTGTGACCAACACTTAGGCTATTTTCCTGGCCCTTTTTGTTGCTCTCAATCAATTACACTCAAATACATTTTATCGACACATATCATACCCTTAATTATTACTAACTTAACCATCAAACACACGTAACATACCTAACTACTTCAAAACATATCCACATACATACATAAATAGCATGCATACTCTTAACTATAATGGGTCACGTCTTGTAGCCTTATACAATGAAGTAACAAAAGCTAATACATTTGGCCAATTCACAAAATACATACTACCAATGACTAAACCTCTACACATGCCACTCACCCAAAAATAAAAAAGAATTGTTATTATTCCACCTTGACAAGTCGATAGTGTGGTGCCGCCTTTGACGATCTCCAACCCCGAGTCAACCTGAAAAACTAAGAGAAATGGAAGAGAGGGTGTAAGCTTTAAAGCTTAGTAAGCTGGCATATAATAATAAGTAATTAAATTAACAAAATTTTTCCATTTCTCAAAATGTATTCTTAAGAAATAAAATAATTGTATACATGTTTCCTCTTTTTACTCATGTTCAGCTTAGGCTATTTTTTGAGTCATAGTCACTAAATTAATAATATCCAGGGTTACGGAACACCAAATTTAGATCCGCTAATTTTTCTTGAAACTATACTCACATACCTTCTTACCATAAAATTTCATAATTTTTGGTTTAGCCAATCAATACAGTTTATTCATTAAAGATTCCCTATTTTGTGGTTTGACAGCTCAGACACCTTTTCACTAAAAATCAAATTTCTCATTATATAGAGCTCAGATAACCTTCCTGTTTGTTTCTCTTGAAATTAGACTCATCAGGGATTGTAATAATATAAATTACACATCATAACCATTTTTATAAAATTTTTAGTATTTTCCAAATTTGGAATAAGGGATTTCTAAAACCATTCAGACCCTATCTCACTAAAATTTAAATATCTCATAATAGAAAATTCATTTACTCACACCGTTTCTTTTATGTGAAAATAGACTCAATAAGCTTTAGTTTCATGTATTCAACATTTAATTAAATTTCCACTATTTATGGTGATTTTTCTAAATCACATAACTACTGCTATTTCAGACTATTTTTTCTAATAATTTTACCCTCTCATGATTTCTTCATATTACTATCATAGTTACACATATAACACCAAGTTTGCTCAAAACTAGCCATTCAAATGAATAATCATCGCCAATAATTATGAGTATTCATAATAGCACTTACACTGTACCAACCTTACCACAATTTCAATCACATATCGAGCACATTGCTCACAATACACCATTGTTCAAATGGATGCACCTACACTTACACATTACATTACCACAACAATTTCTTTAGTAATCTTTCCCCTTGTACCCTTCGGATTAACCCTCGATACTCGGTGGTTTTCAGCACATAGCTCCACCAACACATAATTCGGCTCTCGTGTACACATGGTGAAGGTTGCTTTATCACCCATGTGACCTAGCCATTAAATCCCGTAGCTCTCGTGTACACATGGTGAAGGTCGCTTTATCACCCATGTGACCTAGCCATTAAATCCCGTAGCTCTCATGTACACATGGTGAAGTCGCTTTATCACCCATGTGACCTAGCCAATAAATCCCATAGCTCTCGTCTACACATAGTGAATGTCGCTTTATCACTCATGTGACCTAGCTACTTATAGCATAGCTCTCGTGCACACATGGTGAAGGTTGCTTTATCACCCATGTGGCCTAGCTACCACATAAATCTCGTAGCTCTCTTATACACATGGTGTCCTACCCTCGGAATCACACATGTGACTTAGCTACATGTCATCCGTATCATTAGGTTTCTAAAGGTTCAATCGGGATCACCACTTTTCACAATTCTCCAATTCATAAATATCACCCAATCATACTTCATAAAATCCATCAACATATTATTTTACAAATATAGTCAAGGCATTATTTACACACAACTTATAATGTCACATAATCATCATAATCATAGAAAGCACTTTTAAACACAACATCTCAATTCATTTCCATATCACCTATATTACCTTGTATCATAGGCATTATTATTAAATCAATTCACTAACATAATAATATAATAAACATGTAAATCAAAAAAATCAATTTAATACCAAAATTTAGATTTCAAGCATACATTATGATATTTTTGTATTATTATTACTACACCAACTTACCTCGAATGCAAAAAAGGCTAATTTCCCATCTTAGCTCAAAGTTTCGTTCTCCCTCGATCTAAGCCCGAATTTTCTATTTTCTCGATCTAACATATCAAATAACACTCATTTAACACTCAAATTATTCAAATTAGTCCAAAAATCTTACTTTTAAAATTTTACATTTTTGCCCCTAAAGTTTGTCAAAAGTACACTTTTGCCTCTAGGCTCGTAAATAAATTTTTATTTGATTTCTTTGCATTTTAGGACTAACCGAACCATTTCATGAATACGAAATCCCACAATTCCCACTAAAACCGCACTTATGACCAATTTTATAACATTTACGATTTAGTCCTTTCGGACGTTTTCGTCGAAAATCACTTAGTAAAAACCGTTTCTCTAACCTTAAACATGCATAATCTACCATAATCCATCAAAGTGCACAATTATTCAACATGGATTAATTTTTAAACATAAACCCTAGCTCAAAATAATGGTAGAAATAGGTAGATTATGATGCATGGATTTCAAAAATATGAAAAACATTAAAAACGGGGCTCAGAATCACTTACTATTGAGCTTGAAAAGCTTGAAACCCTAGCTATGGCTTCTCCCATGGTGTATTCGGCCATAGCAAGGAGAATATGAACATTTTTTTTTGTTTTTATTTGTGTTTTAATTCATTAAATGGCCAAATGACCAAAATGCCCTTAAAGGCTTTTCTTTCAAATTTGTCTTATTCATGGCCATTTTTGTCCAAAAATTTAACCAATGGTCTAAATACTACATAAGGTCCTTAAATTTAAAACTTCATAAAAATTAGACACTTCTAACATGTGGAACTCAACTTTTGCACTATTTACAATTTAATCCTTTTGACTAAATTGAGTGCCAAAACGTCGAAATTTTCGGATGAAATTTTCACAAAATCTTTCCGTGAAATCTTAGATCATAAAAATATAATAAAAATAATATTTTCTTTGTCAGATTTGTGGCCTCGAAACCACTGTTCCGACTAACCCCAAAATTAGGATGTTACACTTACTCTCAATCTTGTACATTTTATCTTCCGTTGTACTTATTTATTTGTTCATATTTTACTCATTTATCTTTTTTTTTTTTGTGTTATTTCTTCTTTTCTTTTTTTCTCCTTATTATTATTGTTATTATTTACCTATTATTATTATTTATGTATTTTATTACGATTTGTGCTTCTAATTCTGTTTGGATTTCAATTTAATCCTTCGTTTGACTAATTTCATTATTTACATGTTTATTTATTTATTATCCTTTATTTTTTTTAAATACCTAAACTTAGTACTATTTTATATTTATTTATTTATTTTGTTCATTATACTTTACCTTTTAAACATTTAAATCTAATGTTGTTCATATTTGTTTCACCGAATTATTTATTTATTTTCCTTTAATTTTTTTTACTTAAAGTTACTATTATTTATATTATCTTATCTATTTATTTAGTCATTTATTATTTATTTCTTCTTTTTATTATTATTTTTATATATTTAAATTTTTCTATCTATTTTCATTTTATTTGTATATATTTATGGTTCCTTTTTCTTCATTTATTTTGTAATATGAGTTTTAAACTTTGTTTGAGTTTCAGTTTAATATGTATTTCGATTAATTTTTCTTATTTATTATATCATTTTAAATATTACATTAATTTTTACCTAAATTCATGAAAAAATGAAAATTTTGAAAATAAAGGCAATATTCTATATGTGGAGCTTCGAGATGTCTTACCCTAACTTACGGGGTTTCAATTTTCTCGTTGAACCTAAATGGTCGAATATCCTTTAAAATTAAATACACAAGATTTAAATAAAAAACTAAAAGGCAAGCTTATTCTTGAAGGTTCAAAAAGTCGTGTTGTAACATCCTAAAATTGGGGGTTAATAGAATCAGGTTTGGGGATCGAGAGAGAGTGGTCATGCCTTATTTTTTTTAAGGATTATCTATGCATTTTTAGGAAATAAATGAGGTATTGGTTTGTTGGTTAATTGTTAGTGAAACGTTCCTTGAAATCCAAGTTCAAATCCCTTCTCTCTCACCATTTTTATTATTTTGCAAATTTCGCCTTACACCCTAGTATGCGACATGCCTTGTTTTTAAAATAAATATTGCAAAATTATTTCAAGAATGAGGAAAAAGCCTAATGGTTAAAAGAAATATGAGAAAGCATGGAAATTAAATGAGATCACAAGTTCGAACCTTGCAAAATAATTAAATTGTGCAAAATCCCTTGTTTTTTTAATGCGTGTGCCATCCATACCCTTGAACCCTAAGTATAAATATAAATTTTTATTGTATTTTTCAGCCTTTAATTCAAATTTTACCTACCCTAGCCATTCACCCTCTTTCTCTCCTCTTTTCTCTTCAATTTTCTTTCTTTCTCCTATTATTGTCGTCACCTACACCTAATTTTACCATATCTTTCTTCTTTTTATTTTTGCTACAAGATTTGTTAACATATTCTCCACCATATTGCTGTCATTTTTCCTCATTAAAATAAGCCTAAAATCTAAAATCTTGAACTCCAGGATCGATCTCAAACATTGCCAAGAAAGTGCTATTGACGTTTCTCTTGACTAGCTTGGGTAAGGTCTCTTCTCTCTTCAATTTCTTAAATAATCCCGTCCATTCAAAACCTAAATTTCTAGATTTGGAGGAATTTAAATTATTTCAAAGGTATTTTTCTAGAATTTAATGATATCTCAAACCGTTTTAAAATTCAGCCCAATTTTGGCCACTATGGATGGTGGTCTGTGCACCTATGTGCAAGAAAAGGGGGTTGTTTTGTTTCTTGGTTCTTGCCTATATTTTTCCAGAATTAATTTGAGTTCTTGAACCCTTATAATTAAATTTTAAACCAATTTCAATTAGGGAAAAACTTTCTTGATCAATTGGCCATTCAGATCCCACAAATTGTGAAGCGTAAGTGCAATTAAGGGTAACTAGTCTGTTATTTCGACATAGTTGTTGGGTAAAGGTTATGAATTGATTAAATGAAGAATTTAATAATTAATTAGATACTTATTTTCCAGTATATTATTGACTTAGGTTCTGACCCAAATGCCCCAAATCATCCGTAAAGGAAAAGAAAGATTGTACGTACGGTTTGCATCGATACAGTGTAAGGAATCTAACTAGTTTGGATTCATAAAATAGTTATAATTCCAATGATTGGTTTGAACTCATAAGTGAGTTTTTTGGGGCTGGTTTAATGGTAAATTTATTTTATTTATAATGAATTTTGGTTTGGGTTCATTTAAGGAATTATTAAGGAAAACTAGAAGATTTGCTAGTATGTTGCGAAGAAGCGAAAAATAAGGTGTGGGTCTTAAACTCATAAAACTGTTTGAAAATGTTAAATATAATGTTATATTTGACAAATTAGATTACTGATTGGATTGGCCTAATAGCCAAATTATGGATTTTGTGAGTGGCCAAACTAGGTATGTTTCGACCTTAAAAGATTAACATGTTGGCAAAATTGCTAGTTTGATAGTTTGAATATTTGATTGAGTTTGTAGTTGCATATTTGAGTTAAAAGATATGAGAATCTTTGACTAAATGATATAATGTGTTGAGATATTGAGCTTATGTATGATTTAAACACATGAGATATTTGTTATATTGTGGGCTAAAAAGGGTGCTATTTATGCACAATGAAAATCCGTAAAGTATGTGAAATTGAATGATATTGATTGATACCAACACAATGGTAATTTGAAAGATTGGAATAATATTTCCATTTACTGAAAGTATTTGATTATTGAGGACATACTGAGCATGTCAAATGAATGTGAAAAGTATTGAGATATGATTATGTATGAGATTGTGTGACATATTGTATATGCATTGGGTTGGGATTTTGTGGTTGACGGAGGAGTTCCGTGGAGTACTGGCGGCATATTAAGTCCGCATTATTTGTAGTCAGTGTACTGCACCTGGAGTACCGAGGGGATTGGCGATTTTATCGCATGTTATATGTTATTGGCGATTGTATCGCACTATTTGATATCCGTCAAATTTTCTGTGTTATTGATTATTCGGTGATTTTATCACATCGAGCTATGCTCATAATGTTTTGAAGTTTGGCAGACGGATTCTGGGGAACTCGGGGTGTGTAGCGGATGGTATGGGTAGGAACCTTTTTGTACTGCATCATGTGCACGACATATTTGAATGTTATTGATTTATGCTACGCATTGTATTTTGTTGTATTTAATGGTATCGAAATTAATAATTGTTACTCAAATGAGAGATGACCTATGCTCATACACTGTTTGGCATCAATTTGATAATATCCATGTAATGACATGAAATTCCTATGATGGTTTTGTTTTCTTCTATTGATGCTAATATGTTTCATTGTATTTGATGTTTTTGCCTGCTTAAATAATTATTCGACTCACACTGAGCTTTTCATAAGCTCAATCCCCAATAGTGTTTAACTTTCCAGGTAAACCTTAAAATTAAGACAAGACTCGGCATTTGGAGAATCATCGTGAACTTTGGATTATTTTTTTAATTAAGTATTATTAAGTCTTTATTGGTTTTGGCTTGTAATTTTTCATTAATTCTGGTCTGTGGCTTGGTAAATTTTCTTTTAGGGATTTTTACATGCATGGATTACTCAAGCATAATAACCGGATAATGCATGATATCAGGCTTAAGTAAAATTTGATATTGTTCCCTGGTTTCCACTGCATTGCAAAGGAACTATTTTTGAAAAATAAATCGATAAGGCAACTAATTTTCCAAAATGACTTGAAAAATGGTTTTTCCGCTACATTGGTTTAACTTCAAGTTTTTTTTAAAAAAAGAATGACAAGCAAAAGGTTTTTTTAAACAACACTATCAACAATAAAATGAATCCTAAGCATACATGATCTAATGAACGAATGCTTTTATGAAAGTACAACTACAGTTTTCTCTAAAATGAGTTTATTGAAAGTCTTAAAAAGTAATGTAAGTTAGCTTAGCCATTCTGATGGCTAATGTAGCCTTCTCAATCTAGCTATAACGTTTAGGCCGGGTTTGCAAGGTTACACGTGTGCTAACTTACGAGATGTGACATTTTGTTATCTAGAGACGAGTGGGTCTTTAACACACGTTTCGATGTATTCAATCATTTTTTAAGTAAAATTAACATTAATAGAGGGATATTATTTTAAACTCTTTTTAAGTTTTCAAATTTCGACACTAAGATTTTAATTAATCAACTAGGTATCAATTTTGGGCATTACAAGGGTGTTCATCCTTCCTCATGCGTAACCGACTCCCGAACCTTTTTCTCAAAGTTTGTAGACCAAAAATCATTGTTTTAATAAATCAAATCACTTATTAAAATGATTGTTAACAAGGTGACCCTATCACACCTCATAAAAAAAGATTGGTGGCGACTCCATTTTCATTTTTTTAAATAAAAAGTCAACCTTTCAAAAAAATAGTTTCGACACCAAGACTCGGCGATCGAGTTAGGTAAAGACGTCACACTCCCAAAAGATAGAGACATAGATGTGACTGACTAGACTGACAGTACATCAGATTGGACCCAAGAAGAATAGATCCTGAATCTGTTTATGAATTTATTCACTTATGATATTCATAGTGTGGCATCCCTAAACCTTGAGTGGATGATAGACTATGTATGCATGACTCGTACACTTTGATATAAATAAAAACCTGAGTTTGAATAGATAAGGAACCATAAGCTGGTGCGTTAGGTGTACGACTTCTACAGTGTGTAACATCACTTACAATAGTGGAATTCATAGCTCGAGACATCAGTAAATGATATCCTCTCATTGGAACTACATGGTTGATGAAAAGTAAACTTGACCATTGGTTGTTCGTCCTTGTGATGAATGACTTGATTACTATTTGATAGTAATTGACTTTTCATGAAGGAAGATGTAATGGTTACTATGAGATAAAATAGGATCATATTGGGAGAGCGTATATTATCACAAAGAGATTAAGGATATCTTATGAGAGCAACACATTTATGACAGGGTCATTGGACAAGCACTGAGTAGATGTTTTTGTAATGGTATGTCGTTAGGGAGATCTCAGTCATGATACTATAGTGGAATGACTTTATGACTAAATAAGTTTATAATTAATAGGCGAAAAGCCGAAACTTAACTATAAATCATTTGAGCCCTAATTGCGTATATCTAATTGGTCCCTCTACTAGCTCATTGAAACAAGAAATCAATTGTGTGTTTGAATCGAAATGAACAGAATGAATAGAAACAGAGAGATGAAAAGCATTCAAGAATAATTATAGTTTTCTCTAAAATGCAAAAATAAAATAATTTGGAAATGAATGTAGGTTTTTAAAAATGGAAATGGATATGAAAATGAAAATGAGAAATGATACATTTTGAAATGTACATGGATTACTCAAAAATTATCAGAAGAATGAGTTTATGTTATTTAAGTTATTTTAAAGCCCGAAAATGAAAATAAACCATTCAGTCATAGTGAGAATATTGAGTGGTGAAATATTAAACATATTTTCTTATCAATTTTATTAGGGATAAAATCGTTATAATTTTATTGGAAATAAAATTGGATGAGAAAACTATTTAATAAAAATATTCAAGTTTATTTTGGGAAATAGAAAAACAAAATAGGGTTGGATCAAATTACAATGTATAAGTCAAAAAGTCTAAGAAGTACTCGTAATTGGAGCCGATGTGAGAGTGGCCGTCCACCCTACCCCTGCTCTAATTAAATAGGAAACTTTTATCCTAGTTGAAATAAACTTCTAGAATTCAATAAGGGTTCTACTTTCTCTTCCTATAAATTGATGACACTGGTAGAGCTATTAACAAAACTTTGAGAGATTCTTATTGTGCTGAAAAATAGAGAGAATTTGTTTTCAACTATTAAATATAATATTCCAGAATAAAAATTCTACCGATTTTTATTAAAGAAGAGTGAATTTTTGGTTTCACCCCAAAAGGAAAAGAAAACTTTTTCTATTTCTGTGTTTTGATTCAATTAGTTCGAGCTCACACACAAAGCAGTTCTTGATACAAGAATAGCAGAGAAGACTGTTTAATTGAAAGCCAGAAAACATTAAGGATCCGCTTATCCAAAAAACATAAGTACGATTTTGGTCAAAGGTTTATTGCTATAAATATCACAAACTGGGTCGATTTTCAAAATTTTAATTTCTGCTATGCAAAAAATGGTGAGGGGTAGGGTGGACGGCATCCTCTAGTATTCCCACTAGGATTTTCGTCCCTTACATATTTTGTGAGAGGATTTTGAGTCTCTCTCACTTCGAGTCCAATTACGAGTACTTCATCAATTTTTTGACCCAGTACTTTATAATTTGATCCAATCTGATTCTTTTTTTCTATTTCCCAAAATAAACTTCAATATTTTATATTAAATAATTTTCTCATATCAATTTTACGCCCGGTATAATTATAATGATTTTAACCTTGGAAAATTTCTGAGAAAATATATATAATATTTCACAATTTAACTTGTTCACTATGACCGAATGATTTATTTTCATTTTCAGGCTTTGAAATAGCTCAAAAAAATAAACTTATTCTTTTGGACATTCCTAAGTAATCCATGTACATTTGCAAATGAATCATTTCTCATTTTTTATTTCCATTTCCATTTCCATTTTGAGAAACCCACATTCATTTTCAAATGATTCCATTTCTCTATTTTGAAGAAAACCATAATAATTTCTAAATGTTTTCCATTTTTCTATTTCTATTCATTCCATTTATTTTGATTCAAACACACAATTTATTTATGGTTTCAACAAGCTAGTGAAGGGATCGATTAGACATATGTAATTAGAGCTCAAATGATTTATAATTAAGTTCTGGCTTTTTGCCTATTAATTATAAACTCATTTAGTCACGAAGTCATTCCAGTATAGAATCATGTTCGAGATCTCCCTAACGACATACCATTATGAAAGTAACTACCCGTGCTCGTCCAATGACATTGTCATAAGTGTGTTACATTCATAGGATATCTTTAATCTCTTTGAGATAATATTCGTTCTCCTAATATAGTCCTATTTTATCTCATAGTAACCATTACATCTTCCTTCATGAAAAGTCAATTATTATCAAGTAGAAATAAAGTCATCCATCACAAAGTCAAATGACCTATGCCTAAGTTTCTTTTAATCAGCCATGTAATGCTAATGAGAGGATATCATTTGCCCATGTCTTGGGTTATGAATTTCACTATTGTGAATGATGCTACATACTGTAGAAGTTGCACACCCAACACACCAGTTTTTGGTTCTTAATCCATTCAAACTTAGGCTTTTACTTACATCAAAGTGTACGAGTCAAGCATTCATATTGCGTCATCAACTCAGGATTTAGGTATGCCACACTATGAATGTCACAACTAATTAAATCCATAAACATATTTAAGGTCTATTCTACTTGGGTCCTGTCTGATGTACTATCAGTCCAGTCAGTCACATCTATGTCTCTATCTTCTGAGAGTCATCTACTCCGGTACCCAAGACAAAACATCTCCCCAATTGGTCTTGATAGGATACATATTAGCCTTTCAATCGGTTTGCTTATTTTTTATTAAACTAAGGATATATTTAGGTTTGTCTACTAATACAACTTGTCTTTTCGTATTACGATTCGACCACAGGATATTGCTCAACATTAATTTAAACATTAGCCAACCAATGAGTAACATTTGCTTCCATTTTGCTTTGCATGCAAAAACCATTTGAGGAAAATCATATAAAGTATATTAATGTAATTAATGAATTTGTTTTATTAATCAATCTGCTAAAAAAAATTACAAGTGTACTTAAAAGAAAACACTACATTTAGGACACCAGATTCAACAATTTCTTCTTTCGTTTTAAGTGGATGGGATGAAAAAATCGTTTCTTAAACAAAGATGAGTTGGGATATCAAGTTGGTTTTAAGAGATTAAAACATGGAGACATTTATACCATATGAAATTCAAGCATACCAAGTAATTATGATGGAAGTCACTCTTCTCACCTAGAATATTTTAACTTTTCAAAACATTATTGATTTGTGAGAGAGATTATATCGTTGAAAAAAATCACTCACGAAAGATTACAATTACATTAAAATTGTTATGAAGATTTTAACTAATTTATCAATTTCAAATCTTAATTAGAGTTTTAGGATTCAGAAATGTATTTGTATCCTTAACTATTTTTATGTAAAAATGATTTTAACCAATCCATATTTTCAATTCCATCAGACACTAAATCAAGTGTCTCTATTGATTAGAAAAATAAATTAGGAGAGGTTAAAGAAACAATAGATTATGTTAAAGGCGAGGATAATAAAAGGAAAAATTTTAATAAATTTAAAAAATTTAAATGTCAAATATAACAATAAAGGATGGAGCATAGTATCAAGTGTGGTAAGGACACATTGATAAAGGAGTAGATATTAATTATTGGCGTAGAGATAGCCATCAAGAACAATAATAAGTGAAATAACTAAAAAAGGTGAAGAATGAGAACTTACAATATTAGACTATAATAATTAATAGGTCTATTTAATTACTATAGCCCAAATTATTTAAGAGCCCATGCTTCATATATTCTGAGATACTTGAATTTAGTAATTTCTACCTCTTTTGTAATAGCCCGAAATTGGGCCTAGTCGGAATACTAATTTCGAAATCACTTACCCGAGATTTGAGAAAATTATTTTAGTATTATTTTATGTGTTGTAGTATTTTTATAAGTGTGCACGAAAATTTTGATGAATTAATTTACGTGATTGAAGGCTTAATCGTGAAAAATGACTAAATCGCATAAAGGGCAAAAGTTGCGATTTGTTAGCAATTGGTGCTAAATAGCTAGAGAACATTGGGGGTATTTAAAGGGCAATTAGGCCCTTTAAATTGAGTTGGTCGGCCATGTGAAGCCATGGTGAGACAAAAGAAATGAAAAGTCAAAATTTGGTATGTGCTTGTTGAACTATTTTGACTAGTTGTGTATTAAAATAAAACAAAAACAGGTTTCATATTTTCTTCTTCTTGCCGAAAATATTAGCCATTAGAGGGGTTTTAAAGCTCCAAAATTTGCAGCAACTTTTAACACTCAAAAGTAAGTGATTTTTGAAGCATTTCTTGAATATTTTTGCATTTTTTGAACCCTTATAGCATGAGCTACCTTTTGAGGGTGTATTTTGCAAAATGGTTGAAAGTTTAGAATATTTCCATGAATGTATAAATGTTTTTTGCTCGGTTCTATGGAAGAAGATGAATTCTAGTTGTCAAATAAACAACTTTTGTGAAAGGGTGTTTAGGAAAAACACCTAAAATGGACTAGTTTGCATAGTTGATAAGTTGATGTTATTTCTTTAAAATTTTTGGAATTTTGTGTTGCCATAAGAGTGAAAAGAGTTTGTTTAGGCTTGGTGAATAAGGAAATTTGATAAAAAATCAATTTTTGAACCTAGGGGTAAAACGGTTATTTTGCCACGGTCTAGGGGCAAAATGGTCATTTTGTAAAAATTGGGATTTTTGACTTGTTAGATTAAATTGGTGATTAAAGTAGAAAATTTTTACTGTTATAGATCAAGATTTACCAAGTCCGAACCTAGACCGGGGGAAGGCCAAGTAAACCGACTAACTAGAGTAGTTACCTTCATTTTGTATATCGAGGTAAGTTGTAAGTAAATAATGCAACATTTCTAAATTTTATGCATGAAATCATTGTATTGTCGTAAAATTATGGGTTGTGATATGAGCAATGTACGCAAAAAGTTATTCGAGCATGAATTGTGGAAATGATGATTTTTATTCATGGAATGATGAGTACATGCGTAATAGAGCCCAGATGAACATTTGGAATAGAACTGAATATTCATGCCATGACATTGGGTAATGTGTGTGCTAGTTTAAGACATGTTTGGGACATGCATCAGCCACATTACGAGAGCCAGAGTAAGACATGTCTGGGACATGGCGTCAGCTTGTTGCGTGTCAATGTAAGACCTATCTGGGACATGACATCGACACTGATATATGAGAGCCAGTGTAAGACCTGTCTGGGACACGACATCGGCCTCGATACATTGAGAGTCAGTGTAAGACCATGTCTAGGGCATGGCGTCAACTTGATATGTAAGCTAGTGTAAGAACATGTCTGGGACATGGCATCGGCTTGTTACCCTATGTTAGAGGCTTGTTGAATATCCTTTCATATTCTAAATAGTTCAATAGGAAAACTCAAATTTAATACTTTTTGTGAGATATTGTGATGATCATTGCAAGTGGTGCAGGTGCCTAAGTGTAATGTATGAAATGAGAGCTCATTAGCATGTTATGTAATTAGAAATGGATGAAAATGAGTAAGTCAAGTTGTGCTTGTTCTTTATATCGTGTATAGATCATGATGTGTTGAGAGTGCGACTTAACATGATAGTTATGTTGTCTTTTATTTACTTATGACTTACTAAGCTTTATGCTTACCTGTAACGCCCTGATTTTCGGGATTTTTTTGGGTTTTTGTGATTTTTGGTAAATTTTGAAATCTTGGTGTTCTGGATACTGAAATTGTGTTTAAATGTGTTAGTGGGCCTTTAGAAGGCCCAAGCCTAAGTTAAACCCGGCAGAAATATCAATTCTGATTTCTAAGTGAAAAGGGACCTAGTTAAGTGGGCTTTTAAGAAAAACTTCGTAAATTATGATACAAAGAGGGCCTTAGTAAAGTGGCAAGGTGGCACCACTAAGTTCCTAAAAAAGTGGCGTGTGGACTAGGGTTGAGGGCCTGAGTTCAAGTCACAAGGTAAGCGTATTGATACTTTTAATTTTTATGCATGTGTCGGGCATGTGTTAGAACATAAGTAGAAATTGGCTAGGGCCTTGGGGAGGTTGGGTCGATTGCTCAAGTAGTCATTAGGGTTAGGTTTTTTTCTTTTTATGTCTTGTCAAATTAGGGTTAGTCACCAAAGTGACCAAAAATGCAGATTTCTTCTTCCTGTGCCGATTTCTTCTTCTTCTCCTCTTCTCCTTCCTCTTCTCTTCTCCTTCATCTTTTTCGTTTTCGATTCTTCTCTTCTCTTTTCTTCTTTTATTTTCTTTCTTCTTCTTTTCTTCTCTAGCCGAATCATCCCTACCATTCTACTCATCTTTTCTTTTGTTCCCATTCTTTTCTACACCTCTATAACCGATAGCCATAACAGCCGAAATCCCAAAAGTTGTTATTGTGCTGATTTCTCCTAGTCAAATCTTTTTATTTTCTTCATCCCTTTTGACTGATTGTCCCCTTCTCTAAACCCCAACCCTTGTCGGCAACACCGCTCTAAAGCCACCGCACCAAAACACCTTTCTTTTCACAATTCCAAAAGCTGAAAATGCAATAGTTTTTAGGAACAGAGCCGAATCTGTAGATCTCTAAAGATTCAATTTCTGCAAGTGTTTAGGGGCTAGATCTACATCAGATCTGAGTAGAATCAGAAGGGAAACTGTGTTAAGTACTCGACATCTCAGATCTATGCGTTATTTCGTGATTTAGAAATACCAAAGTCCCTAGAGTTAGGGAGGCTGTCGATTGGGGCTTAGGGCTCTAAAGGTTATTAACAAATGATTTCTTTTGGTGATAGTGTGTTCTAGAGACTATTAATCGAAGGTTTGGACAAGTGGAACGACTAGATCTAGATCTAGTCATTGGTTTCAGCAAAGGTAAGGTTTCAAGGGCCTTAGGGACATTGGCCGAATATGGTAAGAGCTTGTATTGGTTTTTCATCGATTCGTAATCTAATCTGTTAAGTGATCAATTGTAGGAGGAATCACATAGGAGATCTTACCAGTAGAATCGCAAAACAGATGTGTATCAAACACCCTTCTCTAGTCCAAATCGGCAAAAGCTGAAAAAGTCAAAATGCTAAAATTCGGGCATTTCGTGGGCTTATGAGCGTGCGAACGCTCATAAGTCGATTGGAATTTGTTGGATTAGTAATCGCAAGTGGTAAGATAGCTGAGTACGCAATTTCATGCACCTCGGTGAATTGGGCTCTGGATGGGCATTCTATACACACTGGGAAGAATTAAATGCCCTGTAGTAAACACCTTGCATGGGAAGAATTAAATGCCCTGTAGTAAACACACGGGCTGAGGCACGGCCATGTGTCTTAACCATGTAGAGGGCACAACCAGGCACAGGACAGGCATATGGGCATGTGCCGTGGCCATGTGATTCTTGACGTCAGAAACAAAATACCTAGGTTTTGCACACGGACTGCGACACGGGCATGTCATGGCCATGTGAGGGACACGGGCTGAGCACACGGGCGTGTGCCATGCTGTGTGAAAACCCCTGTAGGTTAGATTTCAGAAATTAATTCCACACGGATGAGAGAGACGGGTGTGCCCTAGGATTCTTAAGCCGTGTGAACCATACGAGCCATCAGCACGGCCATGTCTAGAGGCCACACTAGCGTGTGCCCTATTTATAGTAGTTTTTGAAGAAATTTTCTTGAGTGCCTGAAATGATCTCGGATCGTTCCTAAACCACGTTTTAGGCCTTATAGGCTAATATGAAGGTCTGTAGGACATTGTTTAAAAAAGTTTTAAAATGTGACGTATTTCCTTGAGTGTAAGTTGAATGGTTGCTTGTGATTTAGTTAGGTAATGCCTTGTACCCTATACAGGCATACGAGGCGTCGGATACGGGTAAGGGGTTTCATTTAGTGGTATCAGAGCATGGTTTAGTTGATTCTAGGACTAACCAAGAGTGTGTACGAGTCTAGCTATACATGCCATTATTGTTTGATGATAGTGTGATGACTCCTGACGATAATAAATTATGTTTTTTTATAGTAACGGATCATGATCTGCCTATGGCTGATGATGTGGAGAGTGACACACCGACTCCCATTGAAGAGACCGCCAGTCGAAACCGCACCCGTGACGATGAGTTAAGGTAGAGGGGCTAGAGAAGCCTACCTTCAAATGATGGATGCTTGGTATACGGAGTACATTTGAGCCAATCCAAACACTCCACCCCCCCCACCTCCTCCAGTTTATCAGTATGCCCATTTGGGTAGGAGAGGCAAAACCCCGGTGACTGACTTAGAAAACCTAAGGTGGAGGAATTTTGGGCAAATAAATATGACGACCCGGAGAGAGTCGAGTTCTGGTTGGAGAACACCATCAGAGTGTTCGAGGAACTATTATTCACGCCTGAAGAGTGCATGAAATGTGTGGTATCCTTACTTCAAGATTTGACCTACTAATGGTAGAACACTCTCGTGTCAGTGGTATCGAGAGAGAGGGTAACTTGGGATTTCTTCCTGGAGGAATTTTACAAGAAGTATATCAGTCAGAGGTTCATTGACCAAAAGAGAAAGGAGTTTCTAGAACTTAAGTAAGGCCGAATGACAGTCACGGAATATGAACGTGAGTTCGTGAGACTCAGCAAATATGCTCGAGAATGTGTGTCTTCCGAAGCCATTATGTGTAAGCAATTTGAAGACGGTTTGACTGAGGACATTAGATTGTTTGTGGGTATTTAGAGATCCGAGAATTCGTGGTGCTCGTTGAAAGAGCGTGCATGGCTGAAGAATTGGCCAAGGAGAAAAGAAAGGCCTATATAGAGTCTCGTGACTCAAAGAAAAGATAGATGGGGAAATTGTATCAATCCTCGTCCAAGAGATCGAAAGAGTTTACTAATCGATCCAATACTTCAGTGGGATTCTCGGGTAAAAACAAGAGTAAGCAACATGTGACGTCCAAGGCTCAGACTACCTCAGTGGCAAGTGTGGGTAGTGCTCGACCGGATAGACCCAGGTGCTTGTAATGCAGTAGACGACACTTTGGTGAGTGCCGAGGAAATGAAAAAGTTTGTTTTCGGTGCAGCTCACTTGACCATTTCATTCGAGACTGCCTTCAGATGGATGAGGGTAATAAAAAGCAAGAGGTGTGAGCGAGTAGCGCTCCTTTGAGAGATAGACTACAGAAGAACCCGGGTAGTAAGGATAGTAGCCAAGATGCCCCTAGAGATGCTGCTATGAGGTCCAAGGGCAGAGTACCTGCGAGGACCTATGCTATTTGTGCTCGTGAAGAGGCTTTGTCTCCTGACGTGATTACGGGTAACTTTTCTATTTATGATATACCTGTTATTGCCTTGATTGACTTGGGGTCTACCCACTCATATATGTATGTGAAACTGGTCTCTAGTATGAATGTGCATGTCAAGTCAACCGAGTTTGTAGTAAAAGTGTCAAACCCACTAGGCAAACATGTGCTAGTTGACCAAGTATGTAGGGACTGCCCATTGACAGTTAGAGGTCATTGCTTTCTGGCCTACTTGATGTTATTGTCATTTGATGTAATACTTGGTAAGGATTGGTTGACCACCCATGACATAGTAGTAAATTATGGAAAGAAATTTATTGAGTTGAAATGTGAAAACGGGGATGTTCTCCGGATTGAATCAGGTGAATTAGATGGTCTACCTACAGTAGTATCTTTTATGACAGCTCAGAGGTATTTGAGGAAAGGATACGAGTCGTATCTTACTTTCGTACTGAATAACTAAGTGTCAGTGGCAAAACTTGATTCAGTGCTAATGGTATGCGAGTACTTGGATGTGTTTCTGGAAGAGTTACTTGGATTACCTCCAGAAAGGGAAGTTAAGTTTGGTATCGAGTTGGTCCCTATTACAACACCTATCTCGATTGCTCTATATAGGATGGCCCCGATGGAACTCAAAGAATTAAATACTCAGTTGCAAGAATTAACAGATAAGGGTTTTACGAGTCCTAGTTATTCTCTGTGGGGAGCACTGGTTTTATTTGTTAAGAAAAAGGATGGTTCAATGAGGTTGTGCATAGACTACTGTTAGCTCAACAAGGTTACAGTGAAGAATAAGTATCCTTTACCGAGGATCGACGACTTATTCGACCAACTAAAAGGAGTGACTGTATTCTCTAAAATTGATCTAAGGTTAGGGTATTACTAGTTGAGAGTCAAGGAACAAGATGTGCTAAAAACTGCCTTTCAAAAGAGGTACGACCACTATGAGTTCCTAGTCCTACCATTTGGCTTGACCAATGCTCTTGCGGTATTCATGGACTTAATGAACTGCATTTTTTTACCCTACTTGGATAAGTTTGTCATCATCTTTATTGATGATATACTCGTCTATTCTCGTGATCAGGGTGAACATGCAGAGCATTTGAGGACTATCCTGCAGACTTTGAGAGATAAACAGTTGTACGCCAAGTTTAGCAAAAGCAAATTTTGGCTACGTGAGGTCGAATTCTTGGGACACATTGTATTGGGAGATGGGATCCGAGTCGACCTAAACAAGATATCAGTTATTGTTGAATGGAAACCGCCGAAGAACGTAACAGAGATTAGGAGTTTCTTAGGCCTAGTGGGCTACTACTAATAATTTGTTAAAGGGCTTTCAATGATTGCTACTCCGATGACGAGGCTACTTCAAAAAGATGTTAAGTTTGAATGGACAGAAAAGTGCCAACAGATTTTTGAAAAGTTAAAAGCTTTGTTGACCGAAGCCCTAGTGTTAGTGCAACCAGAATCGGGAAAAGAATTTGTAGTATATAGTGATGCTTCATTGAATAGATTGGGGTGTGTGCTCATGTAAGAAGGCAAAGTGATAGCCTATGCCTCGAGACAGCTGAAGCCATATGAGAAAAATTACCCAACCCACGATTTAGAATTTGCCGCGGTAGTGTTCACATTGAAATTTTGGAGACACTATTTGTATGGCGAGAGATGCCAAGTTTTTACGGACCACAAAAGTTTAAAGTATCTGATGACGCAAAAAGAGTTGAATCTATGACAACAAAGGTGGCTAGAATTGCTAAAAGACTACGAGTTGATAATTGACTACCACCCCGAAAAGGCGAATGTAGTCGCCGATACGTTGAACCAAAAGTTATTGTTTACCTTGAGGGCTATGGATGCTCAGTTGTTGATGATCGAAGATGGTTCGATATTAGTTGAGTTGAGAGCCAGACTGATGTTTTTGCAAGAGATTGTAGAAGCTAAAAAAAGTAACAAGGAACTACAAGCTAAGATGGCTCGGGGCGAGACGGGAAATGAATTAGACTTCAGAGTTAATATCGATGGATGTTTGATGTACCGAGACAGAATTTGCGTACCTAAGGATGATGAGCTTATTAAGAGGATCTTGCGAGAAGCGCACAGTAGTCACCTATCTATTCACCCAAGCAACGTAAAAATGTATAATGACTTGAAGAAAATGTATTGGTGGTCAGGAATGAAAAGAGACATTTAAGAGTTTTTATCGAAGTGCCTAGTGTGTTAGCAAGTAAAAGTAGAACCCCAAGTACCTTTGGGTTTACTTCAACCTCTATTGGTTCCCGAGTGGAAATGGGACCGAGTTACTATAGACTTCGTGTCGGGATTGCCTTTCTCGCCAAAGAAGAAAGATTTAGTATGGGTTGTCGTGGATAGGTTAACAAGGTTGTCTCACTTTATACCAGTTCGTACGGATTACTCACTTGAAAAACTAGCCGAGTTATATATCTCCGAGATAGTGAGATTGCACGGAGTGCCCTTGTCGATAATTTCAGACAGAGATCCAAGATTTACATCTCGATTTTTGAAAAAGTTACAAGAGGCATTAGGGACAAAGTTGAATTTTAGCACGGCTTTCCATCCGTAGACTGATGGCCAGTCAGTGAGGGTAATTCAGATTCTTGAGGACATGCTAATATGTTGCATTCTCGAGTTCCGAGGCAATTGGGAAAAGTACTTACCGCTTGTTGAGTTCACCTACAACAATAGTTAACAGTTGAGCCTTAAAATGGCACCTTATGAGGCTTTGTATGGGTGCAAGTGCCGAACGCCCTTGTATTAGTCTCAACTTAAAGAGAATCAGATACACGGGGTCGATTTGGTCAAGGAGACCAAAGAAAAAGTTAAGGTGATTTGAGATTGCTTGAAAGCCACCTTAGATAAACAGAAATCCTATGCATATTTGAAACGAAAAGAGATCGAGTTTCAAGTCATGTATAAAGTGTTCTTAAAATTCTCTCAGTGGAAGAAAGTCCTTCTATTCAGTAGGAAAGGCAAGTTAAGTCCACGATTTATTGAACCATATGAGTTGACCGAGAGAATCAGACTAGTAGCATCCATTTAGCATTGCCACTTGAGTTGGAAAAGAATTCACGATGTCTTCCATGTATCGATGTTACGTTGCTACCGCATCGACCCTTCGCACGTGATTTTACCGGCAGAGATAGAGATAAGTCCGAATATGACTTATGGTGAAGAGCCCGTTAAGATTTTGGCTCGGAAGGTCAATGAATTGAGAAAGAAAAGCATAGCACTTGTGAAAGTCTTATGGCATAGACATAGATTCGAGGAAGCCATGTGGGAACCCAAGGAGACTATGAGAGATCAGTACCCAAACCTCTTTAATGGTAAGATTTTCGGGGACGAAAATCCCTAAGGGGAAAGAATTGTAACAGCCCAAAATTGGGCCTAGTTGGAATAGTGATTTCAGAATCACTTACCTGAGATTTGAGAAAATTATCTTAGTATTATTTTATGTGTTGTAGTATTTTTATAAGTGTGCACGAAAATTTTGATGAATTAATTTACGCGATTGAAGGCTTAATTGCGAAAAAAGACTAAATCGCATAAAGGGAAAAAGTTGCGATTTGTTAGCAATTGGTGTTAAATAGCTAGAGAACTAAAATTAGGGGTCTTTAAATGGAAATTAAGCCCTTTAAATTGAGTTGGCCGGCCATGTGAAGCCATGGTGAGACAAAAGAAATGAAAAGTCAAAATTTGGTGTGTGTTAGGTGAACTATTTTGACTAGTTGTGTATTAAAATAAAATTTTTTTCTTCTTATTGCCGAAAATATCAGCCATTAGAGGGGTTCTGAATCTCCAAAATTTGCAGCAACTTTTAACACTCAAAAGTAAGTGATTTTTGAAGCTTTTCTTGAATTTTTTTGCATTTTTAGAACCCTTGTAGCATGAGCTACCTTTTGAGGGGTGTATTTTGCAAAATGGTTGAAAGTTTAGAATGTTGCCATGAATGTATAAATGTTGTTTGCTGGGTTTTTATGGAAGAAGATGAATTCTAGTTGTCAAATAAATAACTTTTGTGAAAGGGTGTTTAGGAAAAACACCTAAAAAGGACTAGTTTGCAAAGTTGATAAGTTGATGTTCTTTGTGTGAAAGATTAGGAATTTTGTGTTGCCATAAGAGTGAAAAGAGTTTTTTTAGGCTTGGTGAATAAGGAAATTCGATAAAAATCAATTTCTGAACCTAGGGGTAAAATGGTCATTTTACCAAGGTCTAGGGGCAAAATGGTTGTTGTGCCAAAATTGTGATTTTTGACTTGTTAGATTAAATTGGTGATTAAAGTAGTGAATTTTTATTGTTATAGATCAAGATTTACCAAATTTAAACCTAGACCGGGGAAGGTCAAGCAAATCGACTAACTCGAGTAGTCACCTCCATTTTGTATATCGAGGTAAGTTGTAAGTAAATAGTGCAACATTTCTAAATTTTATGCATGAAATCATTGTATTGTCATAAAATTATGGGTTGTGATATAAGCAATGTACGCAAATAGTTAATCGATCATGAATGTGGAAATGTTTATTTTTATTCATGAAATGATGAGAACATGCGTAATAGAGCCCAGATGAACATTTGGAATAGAACTGGATATTCATGCCATGACATTGGGTAATGTGTGTGCTAGTGTTAAGACGTGTCTGGGACATGCATTGGCTTTGAGACGAGAGCTAATGTAAGACATGTCTGAGACATGGCGTCAACTTGTTGCGTGTCAGTGTAAGACATATCTGGGACATGGTATCAGCTTGTTGCATGTCAGTGTAAGACCTGTCTGGGACATGGCATCGACACCGATAGATGAGAGCCAGTGTAAGACCTGTATGGGACACGGCATCGGCATCGATACATTGAGAGTCAGTGTAAGACCATGTCTGGGACATGGCGTCGACTTAATATGTGAGCTAGTGTAAGACCATGTCTAGGACATGGCATCGGCTCGATACCCTACATTGGAGGCTTAGTGAACATCCTTTTATATTCTAAATAGTTCAACAAGAAAATTCAGAGTTAATGCTTGTTGTGAGATATTGTGATGATCTTTCCAAGTGGTGCAGGTGCCTAAGTGTAATGTATGAAATGAGAGCTCACTAGCATGTTATGTAATTAGAAATGGATGAAAATGAGTAAGTCAAGTTGTGTTTGTTCTTTGTATCATGTATAGATCATGATGTGTTGAGAGTGCGACTTAACATGATCATTATGTTGTCTTTTATTAACTTATGACTTGCTAAGTGTAGCGACGTAAAAAATTTTAGCTTGGTCGCTAATTGAAGTGTTCGATTGAAAAATTTAGAAATCGAAATTCGATTTTTATTGAAAATGGAAGTCGCCACCGATCCTTTTACTAGGTGTGATCAGACACCTAATAAATTCTCTCTTTAACAGAAAAATTTATTTTTAGGTAAGAAGAAGGTCGGTTTAGGTCTACATTTAAAATCAGAGAGAAATAGGGCTCGGGAGTCGGTTACACACAAGGGAGGTATTAGCACCCTTGTGACGCCCAAAATTGGTATCTAGTTAAATACGCGTTGTCTTGAATTTCAAAAATACGAGCTCAATGTAACATTTAATCATGATCCGATTTAAAGACAAGGATTTTCAAATTTTTGATTCTTTAGAAGAACATCATGGTTTTAACACAAGCCGAAGCGATTCACCCAACATAGCGATGAAATCGACGGCTTAGTCATAAATCGGGGCATTACCTCATGCATTGAAATTAATTGAACAAGAATAAGATATTTCTAAATAAAAAAAATAAAAGTAAAAGAAAAGTAATATTGATGTTGAAACAAGATGTGAACTAATATGCTAAATTTGGAACAGACAAATAATGATAAAGAGTTTAGAATATACGAAGCAAATGAGTTATATAATATTAACAATGTGCATGTGATAATAATAATGATAATGCAAATACGAAATAGTGGTGAACATATACATAAAACATATAATACTAGAGTTAAAAAAATATATACAATATGCATTAAAAACGATTTAAATATATACGTAATAATAAAAATAAAAAGTATATACATAACATAGAAATATGTACATAATATGGCGTTAAAAAATACGTACATAAAAATATATATAAGACAATATAAAAATGTATATGCATGAAATAAGATAAAAATATAAATTAATAGTATTAGAAATATATATAATATATAAAAGATACTACATATACATAATATAGAGTTAGAAATAATATATATAAGAATATATACATAATATATACCAAAAAACGCATACAATATATATATTAGAAAAGATAGTAATAAAATAAAAAAAATAACTACTAATGGTACTACGTAAAAGTACATACATGTATATTAAAATAAATATATAATAAGTTTAAAGGTAGGTACATGATATATATACGTATAATATAGTTATTAAAAATCATATACATATAGTATTAAAAGGATAGATATATGTAATATAGCATGAAAAATATATGTACATGAGATAATGTAAAAAATATATATATAATTAATACTATGAACAGTACATACACAATATATAAAAATATAATATATAAAAGGGATATAAAGTTAAAAAACATATGTATGGTATAGCATTTAAATATATATAATATAGTCTAAAAGGATAATTATATAATATTGCGTAAAATGTAGGCATAATATCTATATGTTAAAAATATATATAACAATAGTATTTAAAAGCATATAATATGGTAATAATATAAAATAATCATAACATGAAATAATAATAATGATAATAATAATAATAAATGAAATATATACAAAATAATATAAGACATAGCATATATGCGATTTACAAATAAGTAAATTCATTCAATAGTGGGGATTAAAATGAGACACATATAAATTAGTAAGGACTAAATGCACAAATATCACAAAACATCCAAAACGCGGAGTTGAAATGGACTAAAAAGAAAACGGTGCAGGGTTCTGTGGCCAAAATTAAAAGAATGGAAAAGGGGTTCAATTGAGTGATGACACGGGCTAAAGGATCGTTCCCGTAAATATCCCCTCAGCTACCTAAACATGCGGGTTATACCGCATTCAAGTCGGGTCATCGGGCGATCCATATGGATCTTCTTATACGGCGCCGTTTCTAATATTAAAACAAATAAAATAAAATAAAAGCCTGAAAAAGAAAACCCTAACAAACTAAACTCTCCCCTTTCCCTCATTTTTTCGGCCGAAAAGAGAAAGAGGTGCTTGCTTGGCCGACTGATGTGAGGCCTTCCGATCGGCCAAAACGCCATTGAAGTCGGCGATTGACCTCATGCGTGGGCAGAAATTACCTCCCTTGAACCCCTATTTTGATTTTAATCTCGGTAAAGATAGGGGTTCGTCGGAGTAGTAGGGGTTCGAAGGCAACCAACAACCTAAGGCCCCTTGATTTTGGCCTCGAAATCTCCTCACAACTTCGATATTGACGAAGAATGAGCGAGTCCAGTGGCCTTTGTAAGGTGAGTCTATGAACCCCTCTTTAAATCTAAACCCAAACTCTAGATACCCGAAAATTTCCCTAAAAACGGGGTAAACAAAACGACACTTTCGGATTTGAACCCCGACCAACCCAAAAGGTGGAAAGTTTTCGTTTTTTATTTAATCTCCATGTACATGCAATAGATTTGAAGCAGAGAAGGGAAAAAATATCCGAGGTATACCTTTTTCTTTTTGGTTTTTTTTTTTTTTGTATTTCTGAAAGCGTAAGTGTTTACAATGGTGGCTTTTTTGTTTTTATAAAGCCGAATACCAAAATTTTACAGCTAATTTCATTATTGTTTGACTCTGTTTTTCTCTGCCTTCTGTTTACTGTCCCCTGGTTTATCCGTTCTCTACTTGCTATTTGCTATATGTTGCTATTTTTGTCTCTGTTTTCTTTTGTTTGCAGGTCTACGAGGGTCAACGATGAGGGAAGGGGCTCCATTTCGGTGTAAGGGTGCCAACGAGACGAGCCTCGGGGCTAGGGACCTCGGGACGAGGCGCAGATGGCTTGCCAGAGGGAGTGTGGAACACATGGGGTGGCTACGGTTTCTAGAAGCTGCTGTTAGGTTTAGGTTTGGGCCTCATTTGGGTTAATGCGGTTTGGGCCAGATTGAGATTAATTTTGGGCTCCGGGTTTGGGTTATTGTTGTAGGTCACAGTTGTTGGTTTGTGGGCTACTGTTGGTTTTGTTTTAGTGGGTTAGGTTTAGGGGTTTAAAATTTGAGTAAGGTTTGTAAAACGGGTATTAAGTTATATGTAAATGGACTTTGACATTTAATATTTTGGACTTTTAATTTTGATTGGTTTTTGATACTTATTTGGTTTAAACTAGCCCGGGCATATTGGGCTTCACACACTAAGCTTTATGCTTACCACTTTTCTTTCCATTTTCCCTTAGTGCCACCTAAGTAATTCGAGGATCCAGGGACGCCGGGGGCATCGTTCACACTATTAACTGGAGCATTCAGTATAGTTAGTTAATTTTTATGGTTGAGTAATGGCATGTATAGGCTAATTGGTCATTTTGGTACAAGTTACTCTAGTTAAGCCAATTGTGTTAGCTATTTATTTTATAAAGTTCATTTTGTAAATGGCCATTGGAATTGGCCAAAATTGTTTAAGCTATTATTAATGAAATGAGGATGAGTTCATAGAATTTGTGGATGGTTGCTTAGATTAATCGTGCATGCACATTATACAAACTGTGGTTGTTGGAAAAATGCACAGTTATGGACATTTAGATGCACAATCAATGTTGAGTCATGATGTGAAGTGTTGGATTGTATTTGATCTTGTTTCAGGGTGGCAAAAAGGCTTGGTAGATAGCCTATTTTTGTCCACATAGGTAGACACACGGGCCTGTGTTTAGGCTGTGTGTGACACACGGCCAATCCCACGGGCATGTGGTTAGGCCGCGTGTCCCCTGCACCTTGCATGGGAAGAATTAAATGCCCTATAGTAAACACACAGGCTGAGAAACTACCGTGTGACTCAACCGTGTAGAGGGCACAGCCACGCACATGGGCGTGTGCCACGGCCGTGTGATTGCTGACATCAAAAATAGAATACCTAGGTTTTTGCACACGGGCTGCGGCACGGATGTGTCATGGCCGTGTGAGGGACACGTGCTGAGCACACAAGCGTGTGCCAGGTCGTGTGAAAACCCCTATAGGTTCGATTTTAGAAATTAAATCCACACGAACGAGGGACACGGGCGTGTGCCTTGTTTATAGTAGTTTTTGAAGAAATTTTCTTGAGTGCCCGAAATGGTCTCGGATCGTTTCTAAACCATGTTTTAGGCCTTGTAGGCCCATATGAAGGTTTGTAGGACATTGTTTGAAAAAGTTTTAAATTATGACGCATTTCATTGAGTATAAGTTGAGTGGTTTCATGTGATTTAGTGAGGTAACGCCTCGTATCCTATCCAGGCATCGGATACAGGTAAAGGGTGTTTCACATTTAGTATTTAAATTTTTTTAGACTTAATTGATACTTAAAATTTGGAAACCGTAAGCCAACTTTTTTTTTGAAGGAAAAAGACTCGAAGGTCAAACATTATCTTATTGCATCATTAATAATATTGTTATGGATCTCCAAAGGATAATCCATTTCAAAATACAAATTAGCCCTATATTTAATGGCTAAATTACAGAGTTCATTAGCTACAATATTGCTTTTGCGTCTAATCCAATTAATTTTGACCGAAACAAGCCAACTTGATACTTCTTTTAGGTACATATTAATACTATTAAAAAACATTGATATTATTGATGACTAATAATATCGTGACACATAGCGTCCTCATATTTTGACATGTGGTCAAAAATAAAAAATAAAAATCTTTAAAATTTATGAAAAAAAATATTTTTTACACATAGGGGATGAATTTAGACAAATAATTGTCAATGTTTATCCGAATCTAGACAGCTAATTTGTTTAAATTTATTTTAGACATACTTTTTTTTAGTATTTTTAAGTTTTGTATAACATATCAGATTTTTATATTATTATTATGAAATTTAAAATATATATAATATCTAAAAACAATTAAAAATTTATAATAAAAAAATAGAAATATAATTATTTTTGAATAAAAAAGAAAGCTGATCATTTATGAAAAAAATATCACGGCTAGAATTTTATAATTCTTCTTCCATTTTATGAAAAGGGTTAATATGCCCTGCAATATACCTATTTGGTATTAATTTTTTTTAATCTAACCGGTATTTAAATTTGAAATAAATTAAGTTTATATTTTTATTGATTCTTAACTAACAGTATTAATTTTTTCATCTCAATCAATAAAATAATACCACATGTATTAAAACAACCAATTAAATTACTACACTTGTATTAAAAATATAATGTAATTTTTTTCCTTTTAATTTATATTAATTAAAAATAAAAATTTTAGTTATTTAATTCTTCTCTCCTGTCTCCACTCCCGATTCTTCTTTTCCAGTTTTCAGCCAAAAATAAAATTTCTTTCTAATAGCCGAAAACCAATATCCCAAAGATCCCAAATCTTAGCCCCCAATTTCGTTTATTCTTACCTCTCTAGTTTTGTTTCTTCTCATACCAGAAAGAATCAACATTACATCTTGTTTTGAGGTTGAGAGGCGGAATAATTGAGCCTTCTCTAATGGCTTTGGCTCTCAAGTCCTACAAATACAAAATGATAGTGTTGTGCTCGTCTGCAGGTAAGAGCTATAGAAAGAAGACGTGTGGCCATTATTAGGGGTTTTCATCGGTTAATCACTAGTATTAATCAAATTTTTAATCTTTTAACTATTAATTGAATTAAATTTTTTTTTAAAAATTAATCAAACTAAAATATTTCAATTAATTCAGCTAGTAAATCGAATTAACTGAAATTTATATGTTTTTGTTTTTTTAGTTAAAACAAGTATAAAACATATTAAAAAAATAAATTGATAATATTTATTTGACCGAGTTATTTAAATCAACTGAATTAAAAATATATATAATTTATATTATTAATTATTAAGTTCTGTTAATTCGATTAATTACCTGATTTCAAACCGAATTAACTGATAATCGAACTTTCAAAAAATCATTAATCGACCTCACTGAATTTGATCAGTTTGGTCGGTTAATTCAATTTTAACTGAAATTTGAACAACCCTAACCATAACAAGTAGTTGAGGTTAAAAAAAGGTCCTCATCTTTCAAAATTTGAGGTTCAAAAATACTGTCTTCACTTTCAAAAATCTCAAATCTCAAACCTTAATTTTCAATTCCTCCAGCATCAATCGACTATTGTTTTTTATTTGATGAACTCTTTTAGAAATGTTTTCAAAATTGTCCCGTAAAATCCCAAATCTCTATTATTGGTTGAATGGGTTTTGTTTAAATAAAAAATTTTAGAAAATGGACAGAAGATTAAAGCTGTGAAAAAGAACAAGAAAGAAAGCTTTGTTTACATGAATGGGTTTTGAGGAACTGTAAAATGAAAAGCAGCAGTGTGAAAGAAAAAAGAAAAATAAATAATTGAAAATAAAATAACAATAATTTTATAATTATAAAAATAGAAAATATAGATGAAAAAAATTAGAAATATAATTAGTTCACTTTTTAAATAAAAAGAAAGCTAATAATTTCTTTTTCATTTTTGTTGGAAAAAGAATATCAGGGCTAGAATTTTATAATTCTTCCTCCAATTTCTGAAAAACCAAACAACCCCAATGCCACGATTATTGGCCAAAAATTCCTCTATGTATGCAACTATCTAACATTTTACAGTAAACCCACACATAATCAACAAGCCAAAAAGCTCAATAGAAAACTAAAAACTCAAATCTTAAATTGTTGATCTAAGATTGAGAAACGAAGCATCTACCTCCCGTTGTTGACATATATTATATATTACAGTAAAATCCGAGTTTTCAATTGCAGAAGTTTTTACAGTTTCCAGATTTTTATTTTCTTTTAATTGTTACATTTAAGTTTAGGTTTTAATTATCTCATGAGAGAGAGAGAGAAGGGGGAGGGGATTTGGTAGAAGAATGAGAAAAAAATATATTTTTCCCAACAACAATGAAAAAGAAATTATTATATTTCTAATATTCTTTTTAAAATTTTAAAACTTAGATTTTATATATTTTAAATTTCAAAATAATGATAAGATAAAAAATCTGAGAGGTTATAAAAAATACTAAAAAGTATGTCTAGAATGAACCTGAACAAATAACTGTCCAGATTCATATGAACTAGGACGATCATTTGTCCAAATTAGTCCCCAAGTATAGTTATTTTTAGAAAATTTTAAATATTTTTTAATTTATTTTGCAACGTATCAAAATGTCATGCACCTACGTGTCACCATACTATTGGTAGAAAGTGTTGCATCATCATTTTTAAATGGTGTTAATCAATTACCTAAAAAAATTATCAAGTTGGCTTACAATTTCTAAGTTTAAGTATCAATTAAGTCCAAATAAAAAATTTAGGTATCAAATAAGCACAAATTGACATTTAGTAAATCAACTTTAAGAATTTTAAATATCAAATATAACAATAAAAGGAGAATAATATCAAGTGTTGTAAGGTATATATTGATTAAGAAGTAGACGTTAATGGTTCACATAGAAGTAGCTGTCAAGAAAAAAACAATAAATGAAATGGTCAATAAAGAGGAAAATGGGAGTTTAGTACACCAATATAAGGGTGTAATGATTCATAGGTTTCTTTCATTAATGTAGCCCAAATTATTTAAGATCCAATACAACTATTGAGGTCATGAGTAAACTTTTTAAGAATAAAAATAAATATAATTACTCGAAAATTAATGGAGAAGATAGAGGTTGATAAGTGCTAAAACATGTTTTAATCTTGTTCATAATGTATTTATGGATGATTACTCAATGTAAAATGGTAAATTTTATGATCCTAATCCTTTAAATTTATATTTCTATACTTAGGTAAGCATTTAGGAGCAAAAGGAGCGAAAAATGAGCAAAACCCAAAAAATCGGAGCAAGGTATAGGGGCTACATAGGTTGGGCACACGGCCATGTGAGCCACAGGGGATGCCTCACGAGTGTGTGTCAAACCGTGTCAATTTCGCAAACTACACTTTGAAAATGCGGAAAAATTCAATTTTTAGGTTTTTCGGGATTTCTAAAACCTATATACACCAAATATAAGAATAGGGGAGGAAACCATCAGGGAATATTGATGAAAAAACTCGAAAAATACCATTGAAGCAGACTCTAAAACAGATTTCCATAAGATTGAAGATCTCCTTTTAAATTCTTTGAAGTTTATTATGAGTTTCTTTATTTCTTGTGGATATACTGTCTTTGAGATGTTTTTATTTCCTATTATGAACTAATTTTATAAATACCTAGGGAGATGAATCCTAGGATGGATTTTGTTATTTGATTTCTATTTTTATACAATAAATACTTGGATTTTATTCTCAATCATGTAGGCTTAATTCTTGGTTTAATATTTCTAGGCTATTAATCCATGTTTGATGTGCTTAAATCAGAGAAGAAATATACCCTATTTAAGAGTAGATCTAGCATAATTGAGTGGAGTTGCATGCAATCTTAGAAATAGGACGACATAAATCTACCATATTAGAGTCAAATCTAATAGGGGAATCCATAGATCGAGTTAATGTGATAATAGGGGTTTTAATTAGAAAGAAATTTCAATTAATCAACCTAGAGTTAGTTGCGTTTAGTCTAAAGAGAGATATTAGCATAATTTAGGGATTTCTATGGATCAAGATACTAAGTGAAGAATTTGAGTAATATCTATTGATAATGGCAGATGAAGTCTAGGTGAATTCTTTCTTGGGTATTGCCTCGTTTCTTGGTTGTTAATAATTTCTTTTCCTCATTTATTCTTTGCCATGTTCTTTAGTTAATTTTAGTTTTAATCTATCACTCCGATTTGTCAGTTAAATAACAAAAAGATGATAATTACTAGTACTTTTAGTCTTCATGGAAACAATATCTGTGCTCACCATAACTATACTATTAATTGATAAGTGCACTTGCCTTTGTCAAATTTTTGGTTGGTTTACGACTGCATTAAGTTTTTTTGCACCGTTGCCGAGAACTAAAATATTAGGAAAACTTTATTTCTATTAATTTAGCCAATTTTTTATTTTAAATTTTATTTTAATATTTTTTTAATTTAATTTTTGCATTCTAATTTTCATTTGTTTGCTTTTGGCAGGTTCTTTTGGTTTATGACTAGAGGAAACTTGTTGGATTTACTACTTTTTGACAGTGAGATTGAAAATACTGCTGACAAAAATTATAGAGAAGTTAAAGAAGTAAGGTAAAGTCAACAGAATATAGTAGACCATCAAGAGGAAAATGATATTATTATGGAGATGGGTGATGATCAAAATAATCATCTACCTCCTACACGTCTTGCCCCTCGGACTTTGTATGATTATGCTAAGCCCACTTTGATTGGGGTTGAATCGAGTATTGTCAGATCAACTGTTAATGCAAACAATTTTGAGATTAAGCTGAACAAAATTCAGATGGTGCAATAATATGTTCAATTTGACAGTTTGCAAGATAAAGATCCGATTGCCCATTTGGCCAACTTTCTAGAGATTTGTGACCCTTTCATAATTAATGGTGCTACTGATGATGCCATACACTTATGGTTGTTTCCATTCTCTTTAAGAAGCAAGACAAAATAATAGTTAAATTCATTTCCATGAGGTTCTATCACGACTTGGCCTCAAATGACCAAGAAGTTTTTGTTAAAATATTTTCCACCGGTAAAAACAACTAAGTTGAGGAACGTCATCTCTTTTTTTTTCTTCAATTTGATATTGAGACACTTTATGATACATGGGAGAGATTTAGAGATTTGTTGATAAGGTTTCCTCACCATGGACCACCTTTGTGGCTCAAAGTTCAAACTTTTTACAATGGTTTGAATCCCTTAACTAGACAGATGATTGATGCAGTAGCTGGTGGAACATTGAATAATAAAACACCTGAGGTAGCTTAAGAATTTATTAAGGAGATGACATTGAATAATTATTAGTGGCAAGTTACAAGAGTAAAACCTATTAAGGCAACCAAAGTTTTTGATATTGATGCAGTTTCTATGTTGGAAAATCAGGTTGAAGCTCTTTGTAAGAAAATTGATGGTTTAAATTTTTCTAAGCAGGTGAATCAGGTGATGCAATGTGATGCAAATGGAGTGGGGATAATTAATTCAGAATATTCACCCTTCAAGTCTAACATGGAGCATGAGTATGTCAACTTTATTGGTAATAATTTTAGATTTTAAAATAACCCTTATAGTGTTAGTTAGAATGCAGGTTGGAGGAACCATCTAAATTTCTCTTGGGGTGGTCAAGGAAATCAAATGTCACAACCCCCTCTTGGTTTTCAGCAACCTTATTAGAAAGAAAAGAAACTAAACCTTGAAAAGATGTTAGCTAAAATTATTTTGGTGTCAAAAATTCGATTTCAAAACACTAAAGCAACTTTGAAAAATCAGCAAGCATCCATTCATGGACTCGAAAATCAAATTGGACAGCTTGCTAAACTGGTTTTTGAAAGACATCAAGGTAACTACCTAGTAACACTAAACCCAACCCAAAAGACCATGTGAAGATAGTTACATTGAGGAATAGGAAAGTATTGTCTGATCCTAAAAAGAAACTGAAATAAGAAACTGATGAGAAAGATGATGGGGTGGCAAAAAATCGAAAAAAGTCAAACACCAATGCTTAAAGAATACAAACCATCAATCCTATATCCAACAAATTTGAAGAAAGACTGTATGAATGAAAATTTTGGTAAATTTTTTGAACATTTTAAACAATTACATATTAACTTACCTTTTGTTGAAGTTCTTTCACAAATGCCCACATACACAAAATATTTAAAGGAGCTATTGACAAATACAAGGAAGTTAGAAGCGTTATCTGCCGTGGAACTCAATGAGGAGTGTTTAGTCATTCTCCAAAATAAACTTCCCACTAAGTTGAAAGATCCAAAAAGTTTTACTTCCATTGTTTGATTAGTAGTTTAAGCATTGAAAAAGCATTAGTTGATTTGGGTGCTAGTATTAATTTATTGCTGATCGTGATTTTGATGCAGTAATAATAATGATCGTACCTAGAAACTAACTATTATCATGATAAAAGGCAAGCGCACCTATCGAGTAGTAGTATAGCTAGTGGCAAGACCGGAATATCGAATCCAAGGAACTAAAATTACTAGTAATGACTTTCTTCCTATTATCTAGCCTAAAAATAAAGAGGGATTTGTTGGAAAACTAAAATTCTAACTAACTAAAGACACGAAAAAGAGTAGATTGGGAAATTACTTTGGGACAACCGAATGATAAAGGCAATACCCAAAGGAAGAATCCACCTAGACTTTACTTGTTATTTAACTCTGAACTAGACGATTTCTTCATTTGACTTGATCCGTAGAGATCCCTAAATTATGTTAATATCTCCGTTGAGAATAAGAACAACTAACCCTAGGTTGATTAATTGAAATCTCTTTCTAATTAAAACCCCTAGTTTTGTATTAACTCGACCTATGGATCCCCATATTAGATTTGACTCTAATCCGACAGATTTTCGTCGTCCTACATCTAGGATTGTGATCAACTCTACTTAATTGTGTTGGATCTACTCTTAAACAGGGAATTTTGCTCCTTTGAATAAGCACATTCGATTTGAATTAATATCCTGAAATATCAACTCAAGAATTAAAAACACAATTAAGAACAAATCAAATATTTATCATATAGTTCAGATAACAATAACAAGATTCCTCTTAGGTTTCATCCCCCTCAGGTATTTGGGGATTTAGTTCATGTTTATAAAAGAATACATCTCAAAGTAAAGAAAATAACAAAACATAAAGAAAACCCAAAACCCCTGAAAGGATTGGAGGGAGATCTTCAGTCTTAATATAGATCTTGGCTTCTGAGATGGATCAATCGGCTTTCTTCGAGTAATTCCTTGTCCTCTACCCTGAGTCTTGGCGGGGACACTGTACCCTCTTGTACTCACTTCTAGGGTCTTTATATAGAGTTTGGAATGTCTTTCTCAGCCTCTAAGTAGCTTTTTTCCGCGTGAAATTGAAATTCATTACGACAAGGACACGCCCGTATGGCAGGCCCATGTGAATCGAGCTCAGGCCATGTTCAGGCCTGTTAATGTGGCACGAGCGTGTGGTTCACTCGTGTGAGGAACTTCAGGCCGTGTTGATCTCTTACTTTGGCTTATCTTCTCTGTTTTTGGCCTGTTTCTCATTCTTTTCGCTCTCCTATGCTCACCTAAGTACAAAACATGAATTTAAAGGATTAAGAGCATCGAATTCCACAAATCTAATGATAATTCATCCAAGAATGTGCTAAATATGTGATAAAAATATGTATAATTTACAGTTTATCAAACACCCCCACACTTAAGCCTTTGCTTGTCCTCAAGCAAAATCTCAACTCACAATTAAAAATCATTCTTCTCAACTTATGAATCTTTATCAATAATGTTTCGAATCAATCCATGAGTAATCATACATTGAGAATTCAACTAAAAGAACATCAAAGTTTCAAACAATCTAAGTTGAGAATTTTATCACAGAAACATAGGTTTTCTCCCCTCTTCTAAGCAATTACCTTGAATTCAAAATCAACAAGAGTTGACATCCTCATTAAGGATTCACTCTATCCACTCGAAGTGTTTAAGGTTCAGAAATTAAGCCCTCATTAGTCAACATGAAAAATTATTACCATAAGCTTGCATGAAAATCAAATCTCCACCACTATAGATTGAGATGATTCATCAATCAAAAGGTCTTTAGAGGGTTGTAATGGGGCTTTGGTTAGGGGTGTGGTCACAAGCTAAAAAAGAAGGTTAAAATCGAGATTGAACTGAAGAATCATCTAATTAGAAAAATCTCTATCACTGAAATAAATTCATACATTGGAGCTTTTTCCTCATGACTAACATCGTTTAAGATCTATAGTACATAATTACAAAATAATATGCTAAACATTTAAGTTACAACTATTTTTTTTAGAACAAATCAAATACTTTACAAACTTAACTAACTAAAACGGAGAACATAGCTAGATAATTATTCAATTCAAATCTCGATAAAAATAGAGATCAAAGTAATTGGGGGGATTTCAACAATAATGAGTTATGGGTTAATCTTGAGGATAAATAAAATAAAATGGTTTGTTAGGCTCAAGGGGGCTTACTAATGGTTAAATATGAATGTAGGCTTTTATGAAGTAAGTGGTTTAAACCTAAGTGCCTTCATCATCTCGATATATCAAATCAATGGTGTGGTCTTGACATGTATAATTGAAGTAAGTTTTAGAATAACATATCAATATTGACTCACTCAAAGCAACAATAAAAGTGAGCATGAAAGGATGTATGCTCAAAAGGCTCAAAAATCTCACTAGAATCATGACTTTTGATGTCAATCTTGTGAATTACAAATCTCACGATTATACCTAAATTTGGGGAAAACAACCTAGAAAAATTTTAAATTCTCAAAAATTTCAACTTATCATGCTTGATTCTCTAACGTCTTAAAGTTTGAATAATCAAAGCAAAAATACCTATGTCTTAATCCTAAACATATCAATAAAAATCATAAATCAATTAGAATTCATTCTAATAGTTAAGGCCAGGATTCAAAGATTTGAAAACAATGCAAAAAGTGAAAGTGAGTAAATTTCAGGGATTTTCTGATAGTGAACTTAAAACTTAATAACGCCCCCACACTTAAGATGTACATTGCCCTCAATGTGCAAAGTTAAATTTACTAAGAATATAAGCATAAATCTTAAGATAGGGACAGAAGTGAAACTCCCTGAATATTGGGTGAATTCCTTGAGTTGGAAGTGTGGAAACTTGTAGGAAAAGGGTGTCGATCCATAATCTCTGTACCAAAAGAATATTATAATTAGTGTCGTGGTAGCTATGATCGTGGTCGAGTAGGACCCAGCAACCGTGGCAAGGTTTTCCCATTAGAGTTGGATTTGAGCTTTTAGGCTCTTTGAAACTGCTATAGCATTAATAAAACTTTAGGGAATGTAGATTAGCACAGTTTACTTGCTAGGAAATGGCCGATATGAAATGTTTAAAATAAATAAGCTAAGTTCTTAGAATACTAAAATTCAAATAACGAAAAAGATAAAGCTTAAGTAAAATAAAAGGAAGAATAAAAAGAAAGAAGAAAATAAAAAAGAAATAAAGAAAAAGATAAGAGGACTCTAAAGTTCTAATCCTCAGATGGTTCGTGAGGTGGGGGCGGTGATGAAATGTGGAGATGGTGGCATATTTGCTGTAGAGTAGCGTCAATGTGATCAAAGCGTTGGAAGCACTGCTGCTTAAATCGTGTAAGGCACTCATATATGTCAGCATATGAAGTAGCCGCATGAATTGGACAGTGAATAGGTGGTAGCTGAGACGGTGGCTCCTCGTGAGATGGAGGGACATCATCAGTAATGTCCTCTGGGTCCTCCTGCTCGGTAGACTGAGCTAGACAATACTAAGGGGGATTGGTCCCACGTTGGCGCTCGATCATCTTCATGTGTAGCATGCTTTGGATACCTTGTGGGAACATTTGGTCGATAAAAGTGAGAGAGGATGATTGTGCTGCTATGTTGAGGAGACCGAAGTGGCAAGCCAGGCGAGTCACATATGGCCCCATGGAAATTACCCCCTACGATGCTGCTCCGTCTGATGTTGAATGGTGAGGGCGATGAAATAGGCAAGGTCGAACACGTGCCCGTGTGCCATACTTCACAAGAAATAGGCGTCGTGGGTGTTGACAACACTGGTGCTCTCTCATCTGCCCGTCAATGTAAGTGCGAGTAGGGCATGAAGGTACCTCAGTGATGGGGCGAGAGCTGTCGCCATGGAGTGACTAGGGTTGTAGGTGGCTGAAGTAGGGACCAGGGCCTACTAACACTTTGATGGAGAGTAGTGGATGTGACGATAGAGTGCAGATAAATCTTCCTCTTCCATAAATCTATCGGTATATAGGCCTAAAGTGACACCAAACTCAGGCACGCTGAGATGATGTACCAAACTACCGAGGTGGAACTAGACCATTCCGGGATCGTCATACTGGGATATGACTATCTGTAAGTGGAAGGTGGAGCAGAGTTCTAAAGTGAGCTCAAGGTATGTAGGCTCAACAATCTCGAAGAACTGGTCCCATGGATCTATAGATAATAAGACCCGAATCACGTCTGCCAACTAGACCTGCTCGAGTACGGCCCAATCAATACATCTACCCACTCCGAGGGGTCTCACTCTGAGTATCTGATATAGTTCCTCTTGGGAACCTTGGGGGAACTGAATGAAGGGATGGTGAATCTCTCTGGTGGCATTGGAAGAGGTAGTGTCGGGACCCTTATATTTTTTTGAAATAGGGACGGTTGCTTTCTTGCCACGTGAGGATGACATTATGTACATGAAAAAGTAAAGGATGCACAATCATTAATAAAGGGAAAGGAAAGGACATTGACTATCATTGTGCATAAATGAACCAACTAGGTACGAATAAAGCTAATCAAACTGAATTTCCTATTTTAGTGAAATGTTAAATAAAAAACTAACAAATACTCAATGCAAGAGTTAATATGGAGAAATAAATTAAGTGTTCACATTATCCTAGGCATGAAACTAACAAAACAATGAAGATGATGACTACTGTTATCAATTTGTACAAAAATATCATTACTAAGAGTCAATTTCCTATGAGATTGCTCAAAATGGCAGTAAAATGGCATGACAAATAATCCAATTCTAGAGAAATGTATAAGAACCACATAAGTACTGAAAAATGAAGAAAATAAATGAATAGATAAGATCAAGTTAAAAATAAAAATAAAGATTAAATAAAGATAAAATTGATGATTAAAAGAGAGGATTGAAAGGGGAACTGATATTGTAGTTGATGGTGGCCGGAAGTGGTGTGAGGGCGGTGCACGGGCGTGTTAGTGGCGCACGGTCGTGGTGGCGGTGGCGTGTGGTTGGGTGGTGGTGGTTCGCTGGTGGTGATGGTGATTGTGATGTGGTAAGGGGAGAAAGAGAGAATGGGAAGAAAGGGAATTTGGTGAGATCATTCTTATTACAAGGACTCGTAATAAAATCTTTATCATTAACAATCTTATTAGAATTTCGAGCTTGCAAAGTAATTGTGTCATCACCTACACGAAGTGTGAGTTCAACTGTGCCTACATCAATTATAATCCTTGCAGTTGCTTAGAAGGGTCACCCTAGAATTAATGGCACATTGCTATCCTCATCTATGTCTAAAATAACAAAGTCCACTTGGAATATGAATTTGTCAATTTTAACCAGAACATCTTCGATTATACCCTTAGGAAATCTAATGGTTTTATCAACCAGTTGAATACTCATCCTAGTTTGTTTGGGTTTCCTAAGACCTAGTTGTTTAAACAGTTTATAAGGCATTACATTTACACTAGATCCTAAATTAACTAAGGCATTTTTAACATCTAAGCTACTGAGTAAACAAGGAATCGTAAAACTCCCTGGATCTTTTAATTTATTAGGTAACTTGTTCTGCAAAATGGCTAAGCAAACTGTATTCAGCTCCGTATATGACAATTTTTCTAATTTTCTTTTGTTTACTAAGAGCTCCCGCATTTGGCATCTGCGAAAGATCTTCAATAAATGGTAAGTTAATGTGTAACTTCTTTAGCAGTTTAAGGAATTTACCGAATTGTTCATCTGTGCGATCTTTCCTCGATGCATTTGGGTATGGGGCACGAGGCTTATACTCTTTGAAAATTGGTTCTTTGCGACTTACCTCACCCTTACCTTTACTTACCATAGTTTCTTGACTTGGCTCTGATTTGGTTTTAACTAATCCTCCTTCATCGATCATGTCAATGGCGTGGAGTTGCTCCTTAAGGTTAGTCTTGGTGTTGCTCGGCAAACCACCTTGTGGTCTTTTAGAGATTAGCTTAGCGAGCTAGCCTATTTGAGTTTCAAGTCCTTGAATGGATGCTTGCTGGTTTTTAAGTGTCATCTCGTGTTCTAAAAATGGGTTTCTGATACGGAGATAAATTTCGTGAGCATCTCCTCAAGGTTCGACTTTTTCTCTTGCTGATAAGATGGTTGCTGAAATCCCAGAGGGGGTGATGGTCTCTAATTTCCTTGATTGCCTTGTCCTCTCCATGAGAAATTAAGGTGGTTCCTCCAACCTGCATTGTAAGTGTTACTATAAGGATTGTTTTGAGGTTGATGATTATTACCCATGTAGTTGGCTTGCTAGTTTTCTGTGCTAGGATTGTATGATGAGTAATCTGTGTTATACACTTCTCCTCCATTTGAATCACACCTCATTACTGGAGGTACCTGTGTAGAACCAACGAAACTATCAATCTTTTTATTAAGAAGTTCTACCTGATTAGAAAGCATAGTGACCGCGTCAATATTAAAAACTCCGGCAGCTTTTTGCGGCTTTGTTCTCATGACTTGCCACTGATAGTTATTTAGTGACATCTCCTCTATAAACTCGTAAGTTGCCTCTGGTGTTTGTTATTGATTGTTCCACTGGCGGCTGCATCAATCATCTGCCTCGTTGAAGGGTTTCGATAAACGATAAATTATACATATTTTTACCTCATGTTTAGCCTATATTTTGGATGAATTATTATCAATTTTGTGAGAATTGGTGCTCTTAATCTTTCTTTTTCATATCTTATACTCAGGAGAGCATAGGGAAGAGAAAAGAATGGAAAATGGACCAAAAATGAGAAAAATGGGACAAAATGTGAAAACGACACAGCCCAAGGAGTCACCATACGGCCGTGGCACACGGCCGTGCCACACAAGGTCCAACACGGCCCAGCCCCGACAAGCACGGCCAGGCTACACGATCGTGCCACCCTCAACAGGCCCACACGGCCTTTTGTCGAAACCACACGGGCGTGGCACACGGGCGTGTCCCTGTCATGAGGAAGTTCAATTTCACTCGGATTTGGATACTTAGAGGCTAAGAAAGGCATCCCAAAGCTCTATATAAAAACCCTAGGAGGCAACTCTAGGGGACACACTCTTTTCTCCCAAAAGGAGCGCCTTCTTTCTACCGACACAAGAAGTGAAAGTAAGGGATTACTCCAGGGGAAGCTGATTGATTCATCCCAGAAGCCAGGAATCCTACATCAAGACAGAGGATCTCTCTAAATTCCTTCAGGGATTTTTGGGTTCTTTATGTTTTGTTATTTTATATCTTCTGAGATGTTTTCTTTCTTAATTATGAACTAAACCTCTCGAATACTTGAGGGGGATGAAACCTAAGAAAGATCTTATTATTATTTATTCTTGAATTATATGATAAATACTTGAATTGTTCTTAATTATGTGTTCTTCATTCTTAATTTAATAATCCTAGGTATTAATTCAAGAAACTAATGTGCTTAGGCAGAATAGTAAAAGTCCCAGTTTTAAGAGTAGATCTACCATAATTAAGCGGAGTTGCATGCAAGCCTAGACATAGGGCGACATAAATCTACCGGATTAGGGTCAAACCTAATAGGGGGATCCATAGATCAAATTAATGCAACCTAGGGGTGTTAATTAATAAAGACACTTTAGTTAACCATCTAGGATTAGTTGTTCTTATCCTCGACAGAGGTATTAACATAGGTTAGGGATCTCTACGGATCAAGTCAAGTGAAGAAATCATCTAGTTCAAGAAGCTAATAACAAGTGAAGTCTAGGTGGATTCTCCCTTGAGTATTGCTTATATCAATCAGTTTTCCCCAAAGAGTCTTTCCCCACTTTACTTTTTGTGCACTTTTAGCTTAGTTTTAGAATTAGTTTCAAACAACCCTCTTTTATTTTTAGGTTAGATAATAGAAAGGAAGTATGTACTAATACTTTTGGTTCCCTTGGGTACGATAACTCGATCTTACCACTAAACTATACTACTGTTCGATAGGTACGCTTGCCTTTAAATCGTGATATTAGTTAGTTCTTGGTGTGATCAGTTTTTATAAATTTTATTACTACATATCACGTGATATCAGGTTCAAACCGTTGTGAAAAGTTTGAACATGTAACCATAGAGGTAACCCATGGTGAGGGCACCTTCTCAATAAATCCTTGTATCTCTCCTAAGCATCGTAGAGTGTTTCTAAATCCATCTACACAAAAGAATAGATATCATTCCTCAACTTTGCCATTTTAATCGGCGAAAAATATTTGAGTAAAAACTTTTCAGTCATTTGTTCCCAAGTAGTGATTGATCCTCTGGGTAAAGAATTTAACCACTGTTTAGCTTTATTCCTCAAGGAAAATGGGAATAACCGAAGATGAATGGCAGCATTAGAAATGCCATTTATTTTGAATGTGTCACAGAATTCCAAAAAATTAACTAAATGTGAGTTAGGATCCTCATCCTACAAACCATCAAACTAAATAAATTGTTGTACCATTTGAATAGTGTTAGGTTTTAGTTCAAAATTATTTGCAACAATAGTAGGTCTAACAATACTAGATTCAGTGCCAGCTAGATTAGGCTTAGTATAATCATACATAGTACGAGGAACAGGGTTTTGATTCACAGGATCTGCGGCTATCTCCAGAGGTGGTAGATTATCCTAATTTGTGTCCATCTCTTCAGTAGATTTAGTTTCGTTCTCTTGTCCTTGTTCTGTATACTGTAGGCTTCGCATCACGTTTCTTCGGTTTCTGCGAACTGTGGCTTCTAAGTCGTCATCAAACAATAGTGTCCTGATGGATTTCTTCTAGTCATAAACTAGAAACACCTGTCAGGGAAAGGAAAAAGAAAAATTTAGTAAGGAAAATAGAAAATAAATTACAAATAAAGTAAAAATAGCTAAAGTAATAGGAATCGAGTGTTCCTAATATCTTAGTGCCCCGGCAATGGCGCAAAAAACTTGATCGTTATTTTGATGAAGTAATAATAATAATCGTACCTAGAAACTAACTATTATCATGATAAAAAGGCAAGTGCACCTATCGAGTAGTAGTATAGCTAGTGGCAAGACCGGAATATCGAATCCAAGGAACTAAAGTTACTAGTAATGACTTTATTCCTATTATCTATCCTAAAATAAGGAGGGATTTGTTAGGAAACTAAAATTCTAACTAACTAAAGATACGACAAAGAGTAGATTGGGAAAATACTTTGGGACAATTGAATGATAAAAGCAATACCCAAAGGAAGAATCCACCTAGACTTTACATGTTATTTAACTCTAAATTAGATGATTTCTTCATTTGGCTTGATCCGTAGAGATCCCTAAATTATGTTAATTTCTCCATCGAGAATAAGAACAACTAACCCTAGGTTGATTAATTGAAATCTCTTTCTAATTAAAACCCCTAGTTTTGCATTAACTCGATCTATGGATCCCCATATTAGATTTGACTCTAATCCGGTTGATTTTCATCGTCCTATGTCTAAAATTGCGGTCAACTCTGTTTAATTATGTTGGATCTACTCTTAAAGAGGGACTTTTTCTCCTCTAAATAGGCACATTCGATTTGAATTAATATCCTGAAATATCAACTTAAGAATTAAAAACACAATTAAGAACAAATCAAATATTTATCATATAGTTCAGATAATAATAACAAGATTGGTCTTAGGTTTCATCCCCCTTAGGTATTTGGGGATTTAGTTCATGTTTATAAAAGAATACATCTCAAAGTAAAGAAAATAACAAAACATAAAGAAAACCCAAAACCCCTGAAAGGATTGAAGGGAGATCTTTAGTCTTGATGTAGATCCTGGCTTCTGATATGGATCAATCGGCTTTCTTCGAGTAATTCCCTGTCCTCTACCCTGAGTCTTGGCGGGGACACTGTACCCTTTTGTAGTCGCCTCCTAGGGTCTTTATATAGAGTTTGGAGTGTCTTTCTCAACCCCTAAGTAGCTTTTACCGCGTGAAATTAAAATTTATTATGATAAAGACAAGTGTGGCACGCCCGTGTGAATCGAGCCCAGGCCGTGTTCAAGCCTATTAATGCTGCACGGGCATGTGGTTCACTCATGTAAGGAACTTTAGGCCGTGTTGATCTCTTACTTTGGCCCATTTTCTCCATTTTTAACCCATTTCTCTTTTTTTTCACTTTCCTATGCTCACTTAAGTACAAAACATGAATTTAAAGGATTAGGAGCATCGAATTCCACAAATCTAATGATAATTCATCCAAGAATGTGCTAAATATGGGACAGAAATATGTATAATTTACAGTTTATCAATTGCTTTATAAAATGTTTAAGCAACATGGTCTTGGGGAGCCTAAACTCACTAGGATGAGTATTCAATTAGTTGACAGATCTGTTAAATATCCTATAGGCATTATTGAAGATATACTCGTGAAAGTAGATAAATTCATATTCCCTGTTGATTTTGTTATACTTGACATGGATGAGGATATTGATGTGCCTTTAATTTTAGGCCAACCATTTTTAGCCACTCCTAGAACTATTATTGATGTGGAAAATGGTAAACTTGTGCTTAGGGTAGCTAATAATGAGAACAATTTTCAAATTTATGATGCCATATGATTTTCTAGAGAAAATTCTTGTTATTTTATCGATTCTAGTGGTCATGCTATTTAAGATTCATTGTAGGAAATTGTTCATAAGAACACGCTGGAATTGTGTCTTGTTCAAAGAGAAGAGGTCGATGGAGATAATGATGTGATAAATAAGATGAAAACTGATCTAGCTACTAATAAATCTGCACTGAGACAGAAATATTTTGAGGCCATTGAGGTAAGTAAAGAACTGGAGTTGAAACCCTCTATTGAAGAACCTCCCAAATTGGAACTAAAGTAATTGCCAAATAATTTGGAGTATGCCTTCCTTGGAAACAATTCTATATTACTAGTTATTATTGCTTCGGATTTAAAACTGAATAAGAAAGATGAGTTACTGCAAGTGTTGAATGAACAAAAAAGAGCTATAGCTTGGAAAATTTCGGATATTAAAGGAATCAGTCATTCTTTTTGCACATATAAGATTTTAATGGAAGATGAGTATAAGCCATGTGTGCAAGCTCAAAGGAGGTTAAATCCCAACATGAAGAAAGTTGTCAAGGTTGAGGTAATTAAACTTTTAGATGCTGGAGTTATTTATCCTATATCTAATAGTACTTGGGTGAGTCCTGTGTAGGTTGTTCCTGAAAAAGGAGGCATGATTGTTGTGGCTAATGAGAAGAATGAGTTGATTCTAACAAGAATAGTCACGAGATGGAGAGTTTGTATTGACTACAAGAAGTTGAATGATACTACAAGGAAAAACCATTTTCCTCTGCCATTTGTGGATCAAATGTTAGAGAGATTATCTAGTTACATATATTATTGCTTTCTAGATGGACTTTTTGGTTACTTTCAAATCCTGATAACTCACGAGGATCAAGAAAAAATGACATTTACATGTCCATGTTACATTTGCTTACCAAAGAATGCCTTTTAGTTATTGTAATACTCCTACTACTTTTCAATGTTACATGTTGTAACGCCCTAATTTTCGGGTTTTTCTTAGATTGGTCCTTATATGATAAAATGTTTAAATTCTAGTATTTGAGTGTGTAATGCATGTTTGGGGTGGGTTAATGGGCCTATGGAAGGCCCATGTGTTGGTTAGAGGCTCGGCAAAATTTTGGATTTTAAGCTTAGAAGATAGGGGGACCATTGAAATAAGAGTCTTAAGAAATTGTATTCGAATTATAACACAAATGAATCAGTGGTAAAGTGGCAAGGGAGACGCCACTAGACTCCTTAAAAAGTGGCGCCTAAATGAGCTTAGAGGTCAGGGGTTCAAGCGCCGGAGGTTGCAGAGGTAGCGTTTATTTTTTTCAGCCTGAGCAGGTAAGAGTTTGAAGCAGAATTGAACTCTGCTTTAAGGAGATTTGAATCGGTCAAGGAGCAAATCGTGGAGGAGGTTGAGGAGTAAAATAAGGAGCTTTCAAATTTTGAAAGAAGTGGCCGAACAAGGGATTCTCCATGGTGTGATTTCGGCAATAGCATAGGTAAGGTGCAATCGGCATTAGAGGTTCTTTTGGTGCCGATTTTCTTAGTTGAGTAGGTTTTCTCTTTTGTCATTTTTTTGTCTATTGAATTAAAGGTCATTCTTTCCCATCTTATCTAAACCAAATTGCCAAATTCCATACTCCAAAAGACCTCCTGCTGAAACTTTTTACTTCTATCTGGCAACACTTTGTATTCTCTTTCTTCTATTCTCATCTTTTCTCATCTTGCTTTCACGAACCAAACCTACCTTGCTACCTCCTCCCTGGCCGAATCAACTAAAGCTTTCTCCTACCTCTTTTCTTCAAAGCCCTAAACCGAATGTTCATTTGATCAAAACCCCCATGGCCGAATACCTTGTATGACCGAAACCATACCTCATTTGTTTACCTATTGACCGAAAACTACTTCTTCTTCTTCTTTATTCTCTAGCAAGCCGAACCCTATTCTTCCACCCCTTCTATTTGTCGGTTTACCCCACCTACTTTATCGGTTGAATCGGCAAGTGCACCACATCATTTCTTCAAAAGCCGAATATCCCTAGAGCCACTCTTGTGGCATTAGAGTTAGATTTGCGGTAGATCTAGAATAGACCAGAGGTAGTGGAAGCGTGGAAGCGATACTCTTCGAGTGGTGGTATCGGTAAGTGATCTAATCATTACGTATCTTCGTTATTGAATATCTTAAAGGGAACCAAACCCTATAGGGCCTTAGAGGGCATGTCGACATTTCTTGTAAGATTCTAATACTATGGTTGGTTTCTTTTGCGCATTGAATAGCAAGGAGAGCTGATCAAGCGAGGGGTTTTGGAGGCTAACGTGATTAGACATCGAGAGTTATTCTCTAATCGACGGTAAGGGGTAAGATTTCAATGTTGGGCCATGTTAGCCGATTTTAGTACTAAGATTTTGGGTTAGTGGTTGAAGATTATTAAGCTAACAATGAGATATTGTTCAATAGGGTTCGTTCGTGGATTTCGCCAACGTTTCAACAGTAACAGGTGTGTAACGTATCTCCATCATAGACTAGGATGGCTAAAGGCCGCATTAACCGAAAACTGTGCTAAGTGACCGATTGAAAGTGACCGAAAAGTTATCTTGGAAGGATCTAAGAGTAGCCGAATACTCTATTATGATCACACTGGGAATCGATGGTGACAAAATTGCAAAAGGTGCAGTTTCGGGCGTTTTGGTAAGTTAGGCTTCAATGGGCCAAAGTGGGCCCAATGGGCTTTTGAGCCATATCGGTAAAATGACTGTTAAAACTTTCTAGAAACTTGAATAATAAAACATGGTAAAGATTGGTAAACTAAACCTAAAAATTAGACGTAATGGACTGGAGACGAAATGGACTTAGTAAGGCCCATTAGGGGTTTTAGGCTAAAAAGGGCAAAACTGGAAATTTGGCTTAAATGGACTTCCGTGGTTATATGAGGGCTGATAAATTAGTGGATTTGTGCAAAATCTCTGAAAATATGAAAAAGGACTAAAATACCCTTAAATATGAAAAATTACCAAAATACCCCTAGGTGTAAAAAGACTATTATACCCCTAGGGTCGATTCTGTATGAAATGTATTATTTTATGTATATGCATGAGTAATCTTTATTATGAATATATCTGATGCATGAGATGCTATATGTTGCATGCTAGTATGATTACATCTGTTGCATGGGGTATGGGTTTATGACGGAGGAAGCGTTCTGGCAGCCTCGCTGCAATCTGGTGACTTTGTCACATTATTATCTGGCAGCCTCGCTGCAATCTGGTGACTTTGTCACATTATTATCTGGCAGCCTCGCTGCAATCTGGTGGCCTCGCCACAATATCTGATCTGGTGACCTCGTCACAATATCTGGCAGCCTCGCTGCAAATTATATCTGGCAGCCTCGCTGCAATTATCTGTGGTGTGTAGCGGTTGGGTGGGTCGAGTAGTCTCCCCACATGGTGTAAGGCTGGTACGGGGGTGTTATGGATGGATCTGGGTTGGGTTTCTGTTTGCATATTATATCTGATCTGTATCTGTTATGGGCCTATGGGCTTAACCTGATTTCTGTAATGGGCCAAGGCCCAACTAATCTGATTCTGAGGCTTGATCTGTTTTGGCCTATGGTTGAGATAATGTTGCACACTGAGTTGTCAAACTCACCCCCCTTTTTTATTTAATCTCTGCAGGTAACACTCAACCATAGTGGGCTTGGAGCTGTGAGAGATTCGGAGTGGCCACAGCATCTGCAGAACTGGTTTCCATTTTGTTTAAAGTATTTTATCATTAAGTTATTTTTGGGTTTTATTGTAATAAGGCCGCTGTTTAAATTTTCTTTATGGGTTTTATTTTCTTTAACGGTTTAAATCGTATTTGGTTGAAACTGCTAGAATAGGCTGTGCGGGTTTTCAAATTCTTAAGAATGTTTTCACAACTCAACAAGTTTTAGAAATTTGGACAACTTAAAAAGAGTAACAAACCGACTTTCTCACAAGCTTACTACTTTACTGAAAATCACACAAAAGGCCGTAGACTTAGTTTTAGGTTCATGTGACACACCAGATCTAGTCATAACATCTAGACCGGGTTTGGGGTGTTACACATGTTAGCCATCTTTGGTGAACTCGTAGAAGACATTATGGTTGTATTTATGGATGACTTCTCAATATTCAGTAATTCTTTCCATCTTTGCCTTAAAAACTTAAAATGAGTTTTAATGAGATGTGAGGAAATGAACCTTATGCGTAATTGAGAAAAGTGTCACTTCATGGTTCAAGAAGGAAATGTTTTGGGCCATAAAATTTCTAATAAAGCCTATCAGAAGTTTCTTAAGACATGTTGGGCTGTATAGGCGATTTATTAAAGATTTTTCTAAAATAGTGAAGCCTTTAACTAATTTTCTAAGATGTGTCATTTAATTTTGTCAGAAATGTTTAGAGGCGTTTCATGTTCTTAAGGAAAAATTAATTAATACCCTGATTATGGTTGCACCTATTTGGAATTTACCATTTGAACTAATGTGTGATGCGAGTGATTTTGCAATAGGTGTAGTTCTTGGACAGCAAAAAGACAAACATTTTCAACCGATTTATTATACTAGCAAGACATTGACAGATGCACAAGAGAATTACACCACTACAGAAAATGAATTCTTAGATGTGATTTTTGCATTTGATAAATTTAGACTTTATTTAATATTATCTAAAGTTTTTGTGTACATTGACCACTTCACTCTTTGTTACCTTCTTACTAAACTGAATGCAAAACCTTGACTTATAAGGTGGATTTTATTGTTGCAGGAATTTGATTTGGAGATTAAAGATAAGAAATGAGCTAAAAATCTTGCAGCAGACCACCTTTCAAGGCTCGAGAATCCCCATATTGAGAAGCTCAATGAGAAGGAGATAAATGGTTTGTTTCCTAAAGAACGACTCTTTGTAGTAACTAATTTTTGAAGGCCCTTGGCTTGTAAATATTACAAATTATTTGGTTGCTAATGCCTGACCAAAAGGTTTGACTTATCATCAAAAGAAGTGATTCTTTGCCGATATGAAAAACTATTTTTGGAAGGATCCTTTTTTTTTTGTGTGTGCAGATCAAGTAATTCGAAGGTGCATTATAGTACCAGAAGTGAATAAAATTTTGGACCATTGTCATTCAGGACCGACAGAAGGACATTACAGTGGAATTAGGACAGCACATAAAGTACTCGAATCAGGTTTTTATTGGTCCACATTATTTAAAGATGCGAACAGGTATGTTTCTTCTTGTGATAGATGCCAAAGGACAGATAATATTTCCAAATGTGATGAAATGCCTCAAACTTACATGCTTTCTTGTGAAATTTTTTATATTTGGGGTATTGATTTTGTGAGACCGTTTCCTAGTTCTTATGGTAATAATTACGTACTGGTAGTAATAGATTATGTGTCGAAATGAGTTGAAGCTCAAGTTTTACCGACTAATAATGCTAGGGTGGTAGTTAAATATCTTGAGAAACTATTCTATCATTTTAGAACACCTCGAGCAATCATTAGTGATAGGGGTGCACATTTCTGTAACGCTTAATTTGATAAGATCATTAAGAAATATGGTGTACTTCATAGAACAACTACCCCTTATCACCCTCAAACTAGTAGGCAAGTCGAAGTGTCAAACCGATAATTGAAACATATTCTAGAAAAGACCGTAGAGATAAATAGGAAGGGTTGGGAATTAAAATTAGATGATGCCTTATGGGATTATAGGACTGCATATAAAACACCTATAGGAATGTCTCGTTATAGACTTGTTTATGTGAAGGCTTGTCACTTACCACTAGAACTCGAACATAAAGCATTTTGGACAATAAAATTCCTAAATTATGACCCTAAGCTTGCAAGTGAAAAAAGAATGTTGCAACTAAATGAGTTAGATGAATGACGTGCAAATGCTTACGAGAGCTTAAGATTGTACAAAGAAGTAACAAAGCGACGCCACAACACTCATTTAAAGCAACCCAAACAATTCACAGTTGGAGATTGAGTGCTTTTATATAATTCAAGGCTGAAATTATTTCCTAGAAAGCTAAATCGATATGGTCAAGCCCATTTGTGGTAAAAACCATTTTTCCATATAGTACAATAGAGGTAACACATCTTGAATACGACACATTCAAGGTAAACAGTCATCAACTCAAATCTAATCCTGGTGGTGATATTAATAACGAGAGAGAAGAGCTCCGACTCAAAAATCTGAATTAATTGCGAGTGTGAAAGGGAAAAGTTGAGCTTAGACTTTAAATAAGTGATTCTCGTGAGGCAACCTGACTGTTTAAATTTTTATTTCCCTTATTTTTGTTGCATGTTTAGATGTACTAAAAAGAAAAGGGGTTACATATCCTAGAGTGGTCCATACAGCCTACAGACATGGGTGTATGGATACTGGAGCTAATTTTTTTAATTTTAATTTTCCCCACATAGATACAGAAAGTTACATGGGCTGGAGACATGGCCGTGTGAGACACATGGCCTGTCACACAAGCGTGTGTGAGACCATGTGAGCCATACGACCTCACAGACAGGAGTGAAAGAAGCGAGGGATGATCGCAAATGGCCCCATGTAACACATGGCCTAGACACACGGGTGTGTCCAAGGCCGTGTGGCTACTAGGCATACTTTTTCCTCTTTTACGAAGCATCACATGGGCTAAGATGACCACATAGCCTGGTGAGATGGCCATGTGTGGCACACAGCCTAGACACACGGGCGTGTTCTAGGCTATGTGAATCTTGGAGATTAATTTTTTTAATTCGAATGGCGCACGGGCTATGAGCTGGCACACGATTAGGAGACATGACTGTGTGGCCTAACAAAGGCCTTTACATAATCACGTCCCCTTTTTTAACCCAAAACCCTAATTTTTTAACCTTTCTTTCCTATTCACATTGTTCTCCCCAAACCAACACCCTAATCAATGTTCAGTCTCCTTTCCCCTTCGATCTGCCTTTACCAAGCTCTAACCCTGTCTGTGAAAACACCCACGACCACAGCCATCGTACCTGTCCTGACCTTCTTTCCCCTACAAAACCTTTTTTGTCCCTGAATTGAAACAACCTACTTCCACCGAGCACACCTTCTTTGTTCATCCACCGCTGCATGTGTACCCCTCCACCTTCTCCCGATCCCCCTTCTCCTCCCTCTTTTACTTCCCCTACTTCAAATCAAGCCACTATAGTAGCCAAGTTTGTTTTTCCCCCATCTCTTTCCCCTTACTTTTCACCCTATTCATCCATTGTTCGTCATGCCTCCACCCCCTCCTCCTTCAAACCTCTCCCGTCCTTTTCCCTTCATCAGAGTATTAACTCCGGTCACCACCGTCGTAGCCCATCACCGCCGCTGTTGACTACCACCCACCATTTTTTCCCTATTCACATTATTATTTTATTTTATTATTTTATTTTATTTAATAATAATTATTATTAGTTTTTCATTATCACTATATTATTATCTTTGTTTTGTTTAATAGTTTTAATGTTTTTATTTAGATAATTTTAATATTCATGTTATTTTCTTATTAGACAGGCTATTAATTTTTTTTGTTTGTTTCGTCATTATTTTAATTTTAGTATTAGGAGTAGATATTTATTGTGGTTGTGTGATATGTTTTTCGTCATTGGTTAGGTTGGTTGCCGATGTGCTCTATTTACCATGATGATTTATTCCATCGTATGCTATTTTGGTTATCTGATATTTTTCATGTATTTCATTCGTATTGATGTTGAGTTGTTTGGATGGTTATTTGTTTTTCCAGGTACGTTATGACGAACACTAGAGGAAAGACTAAGGTCTTTGTTCCCACTATAAAAAAAGTGGAAGACATCAGGGGCAACTTCATCTTCGATCCTTTCTTCAGTCGCGAGACTTCGTGTCTCCAATTATTCTCGGGTCTACATAAGGACCAAAATCAATATCTAAAGGCACGACCATAGAGTTTATGTCGTTGCATAAACTGGGAGGCATTAGAGGCGATACATTTAGCTGACCAGGTTTGGGCCCTCATCGGAACTGCTCCATAGGATCAATTTTTCACCATAGTTGAGATGAGTTCTGTTCTACATTCTTTCTTCAATATGCGATGTCGCAGTAGGATGAGTCGCATATTGTATCGTTTAAACTCGACGATGTGACATGCTATCTGAGCGTCCCAAGCTTCGGAGTCACATTTGGACTCTATTCTGAGGAGTTTATGAGTTTCGAGCAGTTTTCTACATTATACCACCACATCTATCAGTCACCTTCTTTCTGTTACACTGATATTGCTACGACTGCGACGCCATACTACCCAAGTCAGTCAAAGGCAACTTCTCTACCCTCGACACTGTGCTACATCCATGCCATCTTGGTACACACATTCACCAATTGTAAGGAGAGCACCAAGGTTATTAGTACATATGATGCATATTTTCTTTAGAGCATGACAATTTGATGCCTATTTGATCTTGCATACTTCATCACCTTATCTTTTCACCACCGTCTGACTGTAGTAGGAAGGGTCCTATCTGTTTGGGCCCTTATGTGACTCGCCTCATCAGGCATTTTGGCCTCCTTAATACTTTGGAGTAGACATCATCCTTTACACTGGTTGGACAGATGATCCCACAAGGATTATCGATTATGAGTCATAGGAGGATAATTGAGTGACAGCATGGAGTGGGTCATTGTCGATGTATGTTGTCTCATTCCGATCCTCAGAATGAGCATGAGAAGTTTCCAAATGACGATCCTCCTCACCATGCAGACCCACCTTGTTCTCCTCTACTGACTCACCCTATTGTTGCTCCCGCTATTACACTCGAGGACCTCCCCAAGCGGTTTGACTGATTTGAGCAGTCATGCTTTGAGTGGTTTGATAGCATCGACACGACTTTCCATTAGATTCACCATCATCTCTATATCTCTCATCCTACTCATGCGCCTCATGATCCTGACACTTTTCATGATGTCGATCCATGACCTAATTTACTTTTTTGCTTTATTTATTTTTATTTCCAATTGTACTTTTATTTTTATTTTATTTTTTTGTTTTGTTAGTTGTTTTAATTCTATTTGTGAGACTTATTTATTTTATTTTTCTTTTGAAATATGTTGTTGTTTTTATTATTTTGATGGTTATTTTTATTTGAGTTTGTAATCTTTTTATCTTTTTATTTAGTTTTATTTATCTTCTTCTTAGTTTGGTCGGAAACATGCACTAGATTTAGATTTGCCCACAATGCTGGTTTTCACTATTTTGGCGATTTCATCCAAATTCAGGGCAGTTTTTGTTCTTTCCCTCTCGTTTGATATCGTGTTTATTTTGTGCTTATATCTGTTTGTACATTGAGGACAATGTACATATTAAGTGTAGGGTGGTTGTTTGTATTTCTGTGATAAAATCCCTAAATTATTTGTTGTGTTTAAGTAATTTTCTCATATTCTCCATTAGAGTGATTTTTTTTAGGAATTTTTATTGATGTTTTTTTGGATTTAATTGTGAATGTTTGTGCATTGGTTGATTTATACTTTATGACATGAGAGAGTCAAGCGTGATAAGTTGTTTTTCAGAAATAAATATTCTAGGTTATCTCCTTGAATTGTATTATTATCTTGAAATTTTGAAATTGCAAGTTTGACATCAAAACCATAATTTCTTGTAAGCTTTTGAGCCTATAGATCATATATTTAATCGTGCTCTTTTTATTCTTGGTTGAGAGTATATCAGGTTGAGTTGTTATTCTAAAACTTGCTTCGATTATGCATGTTGAGACCACTTTATTGATTTGATATACTGAGATGATAGATACACTTAGGTTTTAACCTATTTAACCTATAAAAAGCTTACCTATTGAATTAACCCCTAGTAAACCCCTTTGATCCAAACTATAAACCGATTTGATATACTAAGATGATAGAATCCAATTGTCATTATCAGTCTATAGACCGGTTTAACCTATTTTTTAACCCATTTTTATTAACCTGTAACCCATATGTATGTTGTAAAATTATCCTTGTTATTGACTCTCTTTTTGTTGAGATTTGATTTGATTAGTTGCCTAACTATATTTCTTTTCTTTTCTTTTTTTGAATTGCTAAATTTTATTTTGTTTCAAAAATCAATCAAAAACAAAGATGAAAAAGAGAAAAAAGGAAAAAAAATCAAAAAGAAGAAAATATATCAATATATATATTATTAAGCTTGAATCATTAGTTGCATATTCTGTTGAAAATCTCGTTTATATTCTTGATCAGTCTTTTGATGTAAATTATGTTAATTTAGTAACTAATTGTTCTAGTTTGGTAACTTATCAACTCGATCTCGATTATAATCAATTTTTCTGATCTTTCCCATACCCTTAACCTAAGCCTCATTACAACCTTTTAAAGACCTCTTGATTGGTGTGTCATTTCATTTTATAGTGGTGGAGGTTTGATTTTCAAGCAAGCTTATGGTAATAGCATTTCTTGTCTGACTATTGAGTGCACAATATTTGAACCTTAAACACTTTGAGTGCTTTGAGTGATCTTTAGTGAGGAGGTCAATTCTTATTGATTTTGAATTTAAGGTAATTATTCAGATGAGGGGAGACACCTATGCTTTTGTGATTTAAAAATTTTGACTTGGATTGCTTGAATCTTTAGTGTCCTTTTGATTGAATTTCCAATGCATAATTGTTTATGAATTATCTTAAAACATTATTGATGAAAATGACAAATTGAGAAAAGTTAGCTTGAATGTGGGTTAAGGATTTTGCTTGAGGACAAACAAATGCTTAAGTGTGGGAATATTTGATAGGTGCTAAAAGTAACATGTTTTAATCTCATTCTTAATGCATTTTTGGATGATTATTCGATGTCAAATGGTGAATTTTATGCTCCTAATACTTTAAATTCATGTTTCTATGCTTAAGAGAGTATTTGGGAGCAAAAGGAGCAAAAGACGAGAAAAAATCAAAAAATTAGAGCAGGGTATAGAGGCTACATGACTTGGACTCTTTTACATGGTCTGGGCACACGACCGTGTAAGCAACACAGGTGTGTGTCAGGCCATATCAATTTTGCAAACTATGCTCCAGAAACACGGAAAAACGTAATTTTAAGGTTTTTTGGGCATTGTAAGACCTATATATACCAAATATAAGAAGAGAGGAGGAAGCCGTCAAGGAATATTGAAGAAAACAATTCAAAAAACACCATTGAAACCAACTCTTAAGCAGATTTCCATCAAGATTGAAGATCTCCTTTTTAATTCTTTGAAGTTTATCATGAGTTTATTTATTTCTTGTCGATATACTGTCTTTGAGATGTTTTTAGTTGCTATTATGAACTAATTTTCTAAATACCTAAGGAGATGAACCCTAGGATGGATTCTGTTATTTGATTTCTATTTTTATGCAATAAATACTTGGATCTTGTTCTCAATTATGTGTTCTTAATTCTTGGTTTAATATTTCTAGGTTATTAATCCATGTTTGATGTGCTTAAATCGAAGAAGGAATAGACCCTATTTAAGAGTAGCTTTAGCATAATTAAGTGGAGTTGCATGCAGTCCTAGAAATAGGAGGACATAAATCTACCGAATTAGAGTCAAATCTAGTAAGGGAATCCGTAAATCGAGTTAATGTGATAATAGGTGTTTTAATTAGAAAGAAACTTCAATTAATCAACCTAGTGTTAGTTGCTCTTAGTCTTGAAATAAGATATTAACATAATTTAGGGATTTCTATGGATCAAGATACTAAGTGAAGAAATTGCGTAATATAGATTGATAATGACAATTAGAGTCTAGGTGAATTCTTTCCTGGGTATTGTCTCGCTTCTTGGTTGTTAATCGTTTCTTTTCCTGATTTGTTCTTTAACGTGTTATTTAGTTAATTAATTTAGTTAATTTTAGTTTTAATCAATCACTCTAATTTGTCGGTCAAATAATAAAAAGACGGTGATTATTAGTACTTTAGTCTTCGTGGAAATGATATTTGTATTTACCGTAACTATACTATTAATTGATAGGTACACTTACTTTTGTCGAATTTTTAATTAATTTATAATTGCATTAGAGATCAACTAACTTAAAGAATAATTAAATAGGACAAGAGTGTATAATTAAAATTTAGATAAATCAAAGGAGTTAATACACTGGTTTGGCTTTGCGAGTGAACATATTGCGAGCAAATGGAAGTGACATTCGTCCAAGGTAATTGAATGCCATCTCTTTTTTTTTTTTTTTTAAATGTTTCCCAAAGGCTAGCATGTTTACTTTCTAGTTTTGTTTTATAGAAATGGAACTTTGTCATGAAAAATGAATTTGTAATGTTTAGATTATAGTAACTTGAGAGATGTTTTAATGTCAATGTAAACAGTGACTTGTGGCAAGGATAATTTCGAAATGTATATTCTTTAATTTTGTATTGTTAGTTGAAAGAGTAAATAATTATAGACATTATTTAAGAATAAATTGTAAATAAATTATGAGTCTATATATATAAATATATATATATATATATTCATATTTTATGTCTCACGTTTCACATCGCTTAAGAAAATAAAAGAAATGATACTTGGGATCTATATAAAGATCTATTTTATAAGTTTTATTTTCACATTAATAGATGACACTAGAAAATAAAATAAAATAAAAAAGTATTGGTGTTACCACTTTTAGTGATATGTGATAGAAAGTACTTCTAATTGAAAGCATTTTTTTGTAAATCACTTAGAAGCGTTTTTCTGAATTTCGCCTGAATTTTATTTAAAAAAAAGACCTATTCCTATAATTTTTTTTAAAAAAAACCTAACTTGATAAATTTAAAAAAATTTCAGCATTTATTGATAATTTAGTCTATTATGTTGTTGGGGAAAACAATATTCTTTTTCTTCCTTTTTCAAATTTAAAATATTTGTAGCTCATTTAACTTCAAGGGATAAAGGATTGGAGTATGGCATTTGATATTTACTAATTCGAATTTAAATATTTAAATTCATTAATTTTATTTATTTATTTTAACATATTCAATTTAATCTTTTAATTATATAATTTTTTAAAAAATTATAATCTATTCATATCAAATGTATATTTATACATCTCAAATATATGAAAACATTTTTTCTTTTATAAAGCAGAGCATATTCATATAGATTTGTATTTGGCACTCAGCTTATAATGATTTTTGAGAACTTTGTCATAAGGTAGCTTTGGTTCTCGTCCTTCATTCCATCTTGCTTAAAACTTATAAACTTATAATTTTGTAGCTGAAAAAAATGTAGGGGAAATATGTTATTGAAAACAAGCGTTCACTGGAAAGTTGAATCATAGATAGATCAACCAGTTACATTAGCTTTTAATCAAAAGAAGAAAATAATCAGACTAGCTATAAAGTTTCTTGGATTTTTTCACGAGGTAGTCCTTTGCATCATTTAACAGCTGGAATCTCTATTTCTTTGTCTCCAATGCTCAAGAAATAAGACCCTTCTTCTATCACCATTGTACCATCTTCATTGGCTGAGCTAAGATGCCCACATGGCCTCAACTCAAGTTCAATCTCAGCTCTTTCCCCTCCATTCAAATTAACACTCTGAAATGCAACCAATTGCTTCACTGGCCTCATATTACTAATGTTTTCCGGCCTCACAAATAGCAACAGGGAATGCTTACCGGCCATCTCGCCGTTGTTTTCAACTCTAACTGTGACTTGGTACTTTATCTTATCACAAACTTCAGTTCCTATCTTTGAAACAGGTATATATCCGGGAGGATTTGAGTTCTCAACCACGTGAGAACTTACCTGATTGTGCAAATAGACCTTGTTTCGTTTTACAGGGAGAAATTCGTAAGTATAATTTGAGTAGCTGAGGCCATAACCGAATTCAAAAACCTTCGGTCCTTGGTAGAATCTGTATGTGCGTCCAGGATATCCGGAAGATGGTTCAGGACGCATTCTCATATCTTTCATCGGTATATTACTGTAACTTTGCGGATACCAACTGGTAACCTCCCTCCTGCATATAAATATGAAGCTTACAACTTATGCATGCCTTTTGTTTATCATGCAAACTATAGTAAAAGATATATGAATGAGAACTCACCAGGGCTGTGATCACCAAATATAATTTCTGCTAATGCACGACCACCGGCTTCACCTGGATAACCTGCCCATAGAATGCTTCCAATGTGGGGATCGTTTTTGGCAAACGATATATCTACAGGACCTCCAGAAAGAAGCACCAAAATAATTGGATTCTTAGCAGCTCTTGCAATGGTTGATATCAAGTTCTGTTGCTTCGGCGGAAGAACCAAGTCTACTCGATCGAATTTTTCCCTTTCTTGGGTTTGATCCAATCCCATTACTAAAACAACACGGTCTGCTCCGGTCGCTACATTCATTGCTTGATCAGTGAATGCAGAAGAACAATTAACTGCACTACAACCTTGGTGAAACCTGGTATCTTTAACATAACTTTGCAACCCTTTCAATGGTGTAATAGTTTTGCAAGGCGGGCCTGCATAATTTCCAAGAAGTGTTTGTTCGGAATCGGCATTGGGGCCTATTACTGCAAGGGAAGTTGTTTCGGTTTTCGAAAGCGGAAGGAGTTTTTTGGCGTTCTTCAGAAGGACAATGCCGTTGCGAGCAGCCTCGAAGGCAAGATTTTGATGCTCTTGGGAACAAATTTGATCCAAACCAATGTTACCGAAAGGCTGCTTAACTGGATTACCATTGAAAAGCCCCAGTCTCATTCTGATAGAGAAAAGGTTGTACAGGGCTCTATCGATTTCAGACAAAGACAATTTTCGTTTTTCAACAGCTGATTTAGTGTATTTCAACAAATATGAACCACAATCAACATCCATTCCTGTAAAATTCATTGATCAAATATTCAGATGATGCTATTAGCATCCATCCACTATAACCATGTTAAGTATAGAGTTCATTTGGCAAAAAAGAAAAAAAAAAAAAAACTGATCAACAATACCAGCTTTAAGTACATCTGCAGCAGCATCTTCTGGTACTTTAACATATCCTTGTTGTTCATAGATGGTGGCGACAACATCACAGTCTGCAGTGATATATCTGATAATATTTTAACCAAGAAAATCATAAAATCATCTTTCTGGTATTGTTATGGCCGAAAGGAAAAGAACTTTGTAATTTTACCCATTGAAGCCCCATTGGCCTCGGGCTGTTTTCGATAATAGATTGTAATCAGCACAGTTGGGGACTCCATTAACACGATTGTAAGCACACATTACCCCACTAGCTTTCCGTTCTTGTATGCAACTCTGGAATGGTGGCTGATATGTATCTGCTAAATCCTGTAAACTGACCTGAAATCCAAAACAATATGGGGCCTCTCCAATTAATCAAAAGCAATCGAAGTTTAAAATTTTTTAAGTTTAGCACCTACATTTGCATTGAAGACATATCGAGTTACTCCTTTCCAATTATCCATATCATAAGCAGTAAAATGCTTACAACAAGCTGAAGCTTGAAGATTTTGACCAAGTTTTCCACCTTCAAAAGAGTCCCCTTGCATCCCTCTCACATATGACACTGCATATTTCCCAGTAACCAAAGGATCCTCACCAGGTGTCTCTTGCCCTCTTGCCCACCTTGGGTCCCTAAATATGTTAATGTTTGGTGCCCAAAATGTCAACCCCATGGCTTGTCCAACGTTATAAATTGCTCTACCTTCGATTCCAACTGCCTGCAAAAGGTTTCATGTCTTTCGAGCTATGCGATTTTAGTTAAAAATATACGACAATGATTAGAAAAGGCTTGCCTGAGCGATGCGGTACCAAAGATGAACATCAAAGGAAGCAGCGGTGAGAATGACTTGTGGAAAACTGGTGGCTGATCGGATTGTTCCATTGAAACGCATGCCTTGGCTGACAGCTAAACCATGTAAGGCTTCGGACCACCATTGATAGTCAGGGATGCCAAGTCTTGGAATGGAGTGAGCTGAGTTAACGAGTTGGGATATCTTTTCATCTAATGTGAGTCTGGACACCAAATCTCGAACTCGTTGGGTGATGGGCAGTGTAGTTTCACAGAAAGGGTAGGATTTGGTTGCGGGGTCAGATGCATCACATGAGAAAGGAGGCTGAGTCGACTCAGATAAGATGAATAGCAATGAAGTAATGTAAAAGAGATAAAGGAGCGAAGGAGTTTGGAGCTTCATGTTGGTGACTGGCACTAGCTGGTCTGAATAGAACAGAAAGGAAAGGAAAGGAGTAAAGAGACAAGGTAAGTGTACTTGAGTGGGATTTTTGCCTTGGTTGTGCCTTAAAAAGGACAAACGTTACATCGAATATCACAAATGACCTTGATTTTTGCTAATTTTTTCAACTAAACCGATCTAAATTATAATTCTTGCATGGAGATAAATACAGGTTATTGTTTCATATTTAATTCTCAAGATTTCTTTAAACTCTTTTATCCCAATTATCTGTTTCATAATTGCAAATGAAAATGTAAAACTAATAACAAATAGACAAAACAGTAATTGTATTTCTACAAATGTTTTAAAATATTGTTCTATGAATGGATTATTCGTTTAACTCGATAAGTAACATTTTTAAAATTTCAACCTAATTTTGTTTTAATTTTATTCATAAAAATAACACAAAATATAAGAATCTTTTTAATGTTAAAAAAACATTAAATACTATTAAAACATTTTTTGTTCCCTATTTTGGTTTTACAATGTTTATTTAGAGAAGGCATATAAATAGTTTTACTATGAAAATATTAAAATTTAATATTATATAACAATATATAAAGATTACAAAAATCTATCCGTAAAAGCATTATGAAAGTCATTGTATAAGAGTCAGATTGTATTTTGTCTCATTTATTCAAAAAAATGGGTAAATCAATCTCCATAAGTAAGATTAACAAGCAAATTAATCATTTTGTTAAAAAAATTTATCCATTTCTATTTTTAAAAATTGTTCCCTAAATGTCAACATGAGATACACGTGGCATATCATGTGTCACTATCTGGTTATTCCATCAACCACGCTGGGTTTTAACAGTACAAATGGAAGAAATTGTTAGTAGAAAGTACCGATTTGCTTTTTGATTTAACATATTATTGAGTGTTTCATGAGTCTTTCCATCATGGAGGCCAATTTCCCTATTTATAAGGCAAGACCCATGGATGTGACGTACTAGGTAGGCCTGCATGCATGGCAACGCATATCCTATTCTAGGGTCAACACATGCCCCCTGAGTATGGGTTCGTCTGCATGATGGAGCGAACCTACCAGGTGCGAACTCGTATAGGCGAACTGTACGGTTTGGCCAACTATGTATTTACTAAGATAAAAAAAAGGTTGGGTCGTCCTTAATCGGATAAAGGGTCGAAAATGGCGAACACCATAACAATTTTTCCTCAACCTAGTTTGTAAAAGAGTAGCAAAGTGACTTTTCTAAAAACCTTTCTAAACGGGCTGAGGGGATTTTAAATGAAACTTACTTTGTACACCTTTTGTTTAAAATTATTGTGTACGTTTTATGAATTTAATTAGGCCTTCGTTCCTAGATAAGTGAATCGTTAGGTTTTGAATTTCTTTAAAGTAAGGTGGGTTAAACCCTAAGTGTTCATCTATTTGAATTTCAAATTTTTTGAGGAGGAGATACCATTGAAAAGCAGAATCTTCGTTCAAAGATAAACTTCTAAAATTTTCGAATTATCATTCTATTTGTTATAGAGCTAGTCAGTCATGATGGTTAAGATAAGAAGAGGAAGTCATAGTGGCCATAGTAATCGTAGTGTGCGTGAGAGTGAGGGTTTGCAGTGCCTCGAAGGTAGGGTTTTCGTGGAAGCGAATGCTTACCCTTACACTACCAAGTACGAGGAAATAAGTCATCATCTAGCCATTCAAGGGATTCAACTACCCAATTTTGCGTACGAATTCTCAATTGTAGAAGGTGTACAAAAATTAAATGATATCGACGGTGGTTTTCTAGTCCCCTTACACGTCTTAGAGGCCAGTTTCCATCGCCCTTTCCATCAATTTTTCTACCATCTTCTCAAGGAGTACGAGATAGCTCCAAGGCAACTATCTGGTTTCTCGTGGTGGGTCACGGTTACCTACTTTATAGATTGTTGCCGTCAAGAGGAAGCACCGCTAATATCTGTTTTCCAACATCTTTATTAGCTCAAAGCTTGCAAATAAGAAGGCTCATTAGGTTTGTTTTACTTTACTCCCCGCAAAGGGTATGAGTCGATCATTTTCAATTGGTCATCTAACTTTCTCTTGAATTGCTGTAAATACAAACGAGTAGGGACTAAGTTTGGGGTTAGCTTTGATTTTCCTATTAAGTGGTCTATACTTAGCAAGCCTGTTTGTATGCCAAAATGACCCATCACATACAAAGTGGGTTGGGCTCAATTTGCTTGGCTTCACCGGGGTCACTAGAATGATGGAAATGTGCAAGTGTACACAATCGCAACAAGTAATAAAATGACAAGTAAATGTTTATTATCGTACCCGTAGGGACTGTGTAAGAAAATTAATTATGAAATGAAATTCAAATACTTTGCTGATTAAAAATATTTTTATTTTGAGGAGGTGGTTAAAACTAAAATTTAACTAAGTAAAAAAATAAAAAAAATAAAAGTTCCAATGCATGATTTTAAAAGATGATTTTAATCAAGATGACATAATTGTGTTAGATTAATTACATTTTTTAACTTAGAATTACTAAACTCATGTTCATGTTGTTACAAATAAATTCACGGTAACTTGGTAATTTGCTAACTACTGCTCATACATACCTATTAAATAAACTAATCTCTTGAACATTTTCTAATGCCAATTCAAACAATTAATCAATCTTCATAAACACATAAAAGATTAAGTGAGGTAATAATGTATTCCTACCTTAAATCAGTTTAATCACAAAAATCTTGCAAGTTATACAAGGCTAATGTACAGTTTAATGCCGTCACTAATTTAACCCTCAACTACCTTAGAAGATTAAACATGCATTGATATAGTATTGTGTCAATTAATTACAATTTCAACACGATTAAATAATTAATTCATTAGTTACCTTACAATTATAATGCAAGAATAACTTAATCATGATTTTACTTAATTAAACAACTTACCAATGCCTATAACAACACAAACACAAATTTAATAACTTAAGTGGACGAAATGCAATCAACCTAACACGAATTAAATTTAAGGCATATTAATTAAATTAAACATATCAACATAAGAAGTATTCATAGACATATTCATAACAACAATAAAAATTAGAGGATAGTGTCGAAACCATTTATTTTGAAAACGGGAATCGACTTTGGATTTTGAAAATGAACAGGAGTCGCCACCGATCCCTTTTTACTGAGGTGTGATAGGATCACCTCGAAAAGTGGGTGTTTTTAATAAATATTTTAATTTATCAAAACAACGATTTTGGTCTACGAAATCAGAAAGATGAGTTCGGGAGTTGGTTACGCTCGGGGAAGGATTAGCACCCCCGATACGCCCAAAATTGGTACCATATTGATTAATTAGTGTCTCAATGATGAAAATTCGGAAACTTGACATAGTTTAAAATATGATCCTTCATTGTTTTAAAGAATATTCAATTGAATTAAAACCAAGATGTTAAAAATCATTCTCGTCTCGAAGCAATACAATGTCACGTCCAATAAGTGAGGATACGACATCTAGAACCTTTGAGAACGAGCATTCTTTTTATTGAAAGTTCGAAAAGAATATTCGGTTATTTGATTTAAACGAAAAATATCAGAACCCAGTAAGTTAGGGCATGACCTCACGTATTTCCAAACACCGAACATTTCCCTTATTTGCAAAAGATCTTATTTCGGGACAACAAGATGTCATATTTAGTAAGTTAGAATACAACGTCTCGAGTCTCCGAGAATAAGTTTTTTATTTCAAAACTCGTATTACAATTAAAAATGATATTCTGTGATTTTGTTTAGATGAGAAAAATTGAAACTCAGTAAGTTAGAGCATGATTTTCTCGGATTTCTAAATACAGAATATTACTTTTATGAAATTATTTTTTTCGCGTTGAGTGAAGGTTAATATGAATTCATGATAGAATGAAATAAAAAAAGATGAGCAAATAGATACAGATTTCGACATTTACAAGCATAACAAAACAAAAATATACAATGAGAGTAATGAAAATAGAATCAGAGAAATAAGATCAACAAGCTATGTAGAGATAAAACAATACATGAAATAACGAAAACGTAATGAAAAATATAGTAGCAGAGGTATGCATAAAGAGAATAATAATAAACCAAACATGATAAAAAAACTAATAGTATGCTAATAAATAAATAAACAATAAATTCAACACTCGAAAATAATGTATACATATAATAATACTAATAATAATAAAGTGTAAAAAGCAAATAGAATGTACCAATAATATTAGAAATAAAGTAGTAAATAAAGAAAATGATAATTATATTAAAAACAATAATGATAATAAATGATAATATACTTATAATAATAATGATAATAATAATATACATATAATAATAATAGAAACGTGATATTTAAAAAAATAGATATAATATAATAATATATAAGAACAATAGTAATAATAACATGTTAATAGAAAATGTGATAAAAATGACAGAGAGTTAGCAATAATATATTAATAGTAAAATACAAAAATATATATAATTATAAAAGAAAATATACATTTAAGAATAATAATAGTAGGTAAGAATAATATATAATAATATGTATATAACAAAAAATGTTAGTAACGATAAAATAAAAAAATGATATGCTAATGTAATAATACTAAATTGGTAATAATAGAATATAATAGTTAGAATAATATTAAAATGGTACTAAATAAAATATGATAATAATAATAATGATAATTAATAATAATAGCAAAAAAGTAAAAGAATGAAATAACCAAAAAAGGGACTAAAATCGAATTTAGAACTGAAATACGGGGCTAAATTAGAAATAAAAATAAAAGGAAGGACCCGTTTGGAGTGCGCGGATGACATGGAGGACTAAAACGGGTAATAAAACCTCCTTCCAAAACGCGCCACATCAGGAAGGACTAAATCAAAATCCAGGCAAACAATCAGGGCCAAATTTAAGAAGGACACAAAATAGAAAGTAGGGTCTGATTAAATGGCGCCACAAAAGCGGGGGACCATTCGCACAAATAACCCAAAGTGCCAAAACACGCGGGTTTCCCCTGGGTATGGGTCAGATCAGGTCGAAGCTGGATAGGGGCCTATATAGCGCCATTTCCAGTGTTTCATAAAAACCCTTTTTTTATTTTAAAAAATCATTTTAACCCTAAACTAAAAGAAAACTGAAAAACAGCCTTGAAACTCTCTCCTCTCTTCTGCTGGGGTTCTCGATCCCCCTTTCTCGGTGCCGTTCATGGGCTCCATCGATGGTCGGTTGTGCCACCACCACGGTCAGTCACCGGCGCGAGGCGAAACGGGCTATTTAGCCCTCGTTTACAGCACTTTTGAAGGCTGAACAGCCGAGGGGGATCTCGAGAGCAAAGGTGCCCCGTTCCTTTTGGGTACAACTCTATCGACGGAGGAATCCTCCGGTGAACTCGACCCGAGGTGCTCCGGTAAGCCTTCCTTCTTTCTTTCTTTTCTTTATTGTTTTATAAATAAGAAATAAGATAGAAAATGAAACAACCAAACAAAACAGAAACTTCAAAACTAAAAAACAAAATCAGAGGAAATACCTTAAAAGGATTCAATAAAATTTTTTTTCTATTGCCTCTATTCGGTTTCAAAAAATGATCTTTTTCTTACAATCGTCCCTCCCTTTATACAGCCGATTAAAAAGAGTTTTTTTAATCTATATTTGCTACTGTTGGCTTGGTTTTCTCTACTTTGCTATCTCTGTTGCTTCCATCTTTATCTCATTGTTTGCAGGTCTGGATGATGGGACGGGGCTGAGCTTATCGGGGCTAGGCCACGCACAGCGCGCTCGAGGCACGTGGGTGGCCGACCTAGGTGCAGCACACATGAAGAGCTAGGGTTAGCTCTTACTGAAAATAGATTTAGGTAGTGGGCTTAGTTGGGCTTGTTTTAGTACTGGGTTTTAATATGTAATGGGCCCCGGGCAAAATTGGGTGTTTATAGATAGGGAACTAGAATCAAATCTGACGTTTCTTCGAAGCTTGACTAGTTTGCTCCGCTCCTCTTTTTCTATTTGTTCTTATTGAACCGTGGCTTCTATGAGCACTTGAATGTTGCTACCAATGGTTATTGAAGGGATCTTTTCCAAGAGGGGAAATCGGAAAGGGAATGGAAGGGAAAAAAGAAGAACAAAGGAAGGGTTTTGAAGAGAGAAAGTGAAAGAGAAGTAAAGAATGAAAGAATGAGAGGTGTGTTTGAAATAAGCAGCCAATGGGGTATTTATAGGTTAATATGGCTGCTAAAAATAGCAAAAATCAACAACTATAGACTTTCCCCATGGCCGGCCAGACATGTGGCAAGTTTGAAGGTTTCAAACTTGCTATTTTAAAGTAGGGGCAAATCTAAGAAGGCATGATGAGTGGAGGGGTTTGAATAAAAATTCAAGGAGTTTTCAAAGGTTGTTTTGCAAGCCAAATAATGAACCAAACAAGCTTATTGGGTCAGCATGTGGGATGATTTTGGGCAGCCCAATGCTCGATTGGATCGGTTTTCTCTGTTCAGCTCAATTGGGCCTCTTTTCATAATTAATTAATAATAATTATTTAACCCAAAATAATTTAGATTAAAATTAAAATTCATTACACTATGAATTAATATTCATAATTTGGACTATCTTAGGCTAAAAAATTAATTCGACTTGATGCTTTAAAATTGCTTCTCAGTTTTGTGCTTTTAGTAGTGTCTGTCGAGCCAATTTTCACCCTTTGTGCGAATCTATCAAAAATAAATAAAAATTAATCAAATTAATTATAAAATTATCTAAAATTCAACATGATAATAATTTAAGTGCAATTTAATTATTTTATAATTATTATATATTTTTCGACAAGAATCACTATGAAATTGCATGAAATTGAGTTAAAAAAGGGCATGAAAAAATATGTATATTTTCGTGTTTTCAGTCACGCTCTGGAGCTTGAAGAGGTGTTGACAACTAGAAATGTCTTTCACTTCTGCCTTATAGATATAAGTCTTAATGGGTGGCGACCAGTGGGTAATTAGAATGGTGTAGAGACTTAGTCAGTTTTGCCCACAGAGTTTGCGTGGCCACATGGCACCACTTTAGGGCTTATCTTTCTAGGAAAGATGGTGGAGTCTAGGAATTATTTTTACACCTTTTGTAAACTAAAACCTCACTCGTGGTCTTCCAAGTCTATAGCAGTTCAAGAAGGTAGCATGAGCACTCCTATGATTACTGTTGGTGCTGACCATAGACTTGTTGGTAATGCAGGCACAACTCGCGTTGTTGAAGAGTCTTCAGGGGAGTCAACAAGTTTGTCAAGACAAATTGACGAATACATGGATATACAGTCTTTCATGCAGAGTGTGTGAAGTGCTCCTTTTGGAGCTTCTACTAGGGAAGGAAGTGGTAGTAGCCAGAACAAACAGAAAACCACTGCTGAGATTGCTAACATTATGTTAAGTAGTAAAGTGAGGGTAGTTTATAGTTGAGGGAACTTCACGAAAAAAGGGGAAGGATTGCACAACATCATACAGAAATGAAATGGCCATTTTTGTAGCGACCATTGTTGCAATCCCTTTCGCAATATCTTTTCCACTAGTGTCCCTACCTCCTCTAAGGCCACCTACCAAAGGTACCTTTGGTGTGATTACATCTATTGAACATGGTCCCTTTGGAGGTTCGCTAAAACTGGTGTCTATTGGTGGCAAAGGCCAAATGTTATTTTCTTGGCATGACTAGCAGAGTGTGCAGAAATTTCCCTATTGCCCTACTAAGGTGAGCAGAAAGTGGAAAGAATCAATGCTCCAAGAAGTTAAAGATTGTGTTTGCTTTTTTCCCGCATCTAGTCATGTGAAGAAACCATCATTGAGAAAGCTTTTATTTTCTCTCCAAGTAGCTCTTGTTGAAACTGAAGTAATTAGTCTAGAGCTTGCAAAATGTATGGCTGGGGAGGAGGTTAAGAAAGTAAGAAATGGAGAGCAACTTTCAGTCCACGCAAGGAAGCCTTAGATAGGGCTCATGAGCTACATAAGAAATGTGAGGAAGATTATGAGAAATTGGTGGAACGTAAAAAAATGCATAGGAATGTCTCACTCTTTCAGAAGGAGCCAATAAGAAGTTAAATGAAGAAATTAGGTTGATACGAGTTGAAAAAGTTGGCCTCCAAGAAACTATTAAGGTAATGGGTGAGAAACATTCAATTGAGATGGTTGACTTAGAAAAGCATCACGAGGAAGCCTTAGCGAAGTATCAAGCAAAAACAATGTAGAATTTTCAAGATTACTTGCCAAAATTAAAGTCCAACAGTCTGCTACATGCCCCAGTTATTGGAGAATACTTTGATGCTCGCAAGGTAAACTTTGATGCTTTGAGTCATCTTACAAATGCTTAACTTGGATTTGATATTCATTTTCCCTCAGGGCCTACTTGGGAGGAGTTCGCTGAGGAGTGGAAGAATTCAAATAGATTTTTCCTCATTGATAATCCTGCTGAAACCAATGCTGGCCCCTCACTAGATGTGAAAGAGACGAGAATGAAAAGGCAGAAGAGGAAGAGGATGTTGTTTATCCTGATGATGCGAGTGTAAGCTCTTGATTTTATTTTTATGTACTTTTTTCATTCCATTTTGAAATGAAAAATTGGCTTTTGTTTATGCCTTAACCACTTGGCAACTAACTGTTGCTTTCCTTTACTGACTTGTCTAATTGAGTTGTAATCATAAATTAGTAAGTAACAATAAAGCCAGTCACACTTGTATATCATTAAACTACTCAATATAACTGTAATCTTCAATCTGTGAACTTTAAAAGATATTAGTGGGTTTAAAACTCAAGAAAATTGTTTGGATGCGGTTGTGATCGTAAATCAGCTAACTAAATGAATTGTTTATGGTCATAAATAAATGAACTATTTGAATGGAGTTGCAATCGTAAATTGGCGACTCTAAGTGAATGATTCATGACTATGAATCAATGAACTTAAGTTGTGATAGTAAATAAACGAGCTTTAATAATATAGTTGTGATCGTAAATCGGTAAACTATTTGAATGTAGTTGTGATCATTGACTACCTCCGGGCGTACTAATGTCCAAAGTGTGAATACTATAATAAAATAAAGAACTACGAGGCAGTATCCGCAAATATACATTTTGATTTGTAATATATTTTTTACAACAAAGTAGGTAAGTACCCATTAAACCCATGAAAGGCGAGTGCTAGATAAATTCTAACCTAAACACTAAATGATATAATTAGTACTTTAAATAAGTTATAGTACAAGCACATAGAAAAGGGTTTCTTAAGGTTTTTATAATAATAAAAATAAAATAACATAAAAGAAATAAAATTCAGGAGATAGAAGAGTGGAGCAAATCAAATCTCGATTATGGATGATTAGCTCGCTTCGGTAATCCCCATCAACTGTTGCTTCAGGTTCCTCTTCAATCAACTAGTAGCTACCCTAGTAGAATCTTCTGATCTTCCACTAAATAATGAGTCAATAAGAACTACTTATCTTCCTACCTCACAGTCTAGACTGGCTTGGGGTGAAGGTGTTCACGAGTGAGCAATACCAATTTTGGGTTAATTCCTACCTTGATGACTTCTCAGGGTTGTTAGGCCTAGGGTTTGTTTCACATTCTTCCTTTCCTAAAAAATTGATCTATTGAGTAACCCTATAAAATACTTAATAGATCATACGTCCACTCGCTAATCACCCATGGAGGGACTAGTTCCTCATGGCTTTCATAGACAATATGAAATTGATATAAAAAGAAAGCATGCTAATTAAATTGGCAAGGTAAAGTAATTGAAAGAGCCTGATTGTATTGAGATGAACTATGAATCCACAAAATTTGAACGCTTCCACAAGTCAGATATATTAAAATCAACAATAACAATGGAAAGAAATCTAAAACCTAAGAATGAAAGAAAACTAAACTGCATTTTACACAAAGAATTTAGGCTAAATGACTGGTGTCTATAACTGTGCAAAAAGAGCCTATTTATGACTTTTAGGTGGTCGTCATCCTCAACCCTAGGTTAGCTAATTTTCTCGAGCTTTAAGTTTGATTGTGCAGACCAAAATGCCCTATTTTGTATTTGATTTTGTCTCAAAGTCGATGTCGCGACACACCAGGACCTATGTTGCGACATAGCAGTCAGTGTAATTCTTTTAGGATATCTTTAGGGGTATTTCACAACACCCTTAACCTGTGTTGCGACATTAAAGGTGTCACGCCTAAAAATTGGGCTTAGGAGTTTTAGGTGTATTTTAGGAATTTTGGTCTAGATGAGTTCAAAATTTTGTAAGTTTGGTAATCAATAATATTTTCGACAATGATTTTCATAAAATTAAGTCAATTTCTGAAAACGAGTTTTAAATGTCTTCAATTTAGTAAATAGGACTAGTTTGTAAAGGTTTCAAAATTAGGAGTCTTTAAGAAGAAAAAAGACTAAATTTTTTAAAATCACCCTAAAATCCTACTATTCCCAGCATATTTCACGAAAATTTCCTCCCCAATAGCCAATATGCCCTTTTTGCTCCCCTCTTGCTTTTCTAAGTGATTTTGAACTTTGATCCCTAAATCGCTTTGATTTCTATCATTGTTGAACCATCAATCTCTATTAAAACCAAGTAAATCACCCAAAACGTGGATTTTTTAGGTTGTGTCAAAATCATCATTTTTTTGCATTTAAGGTAACTAATTATATTCCTATTAGTTTTAAATGTTATTTAGTTCTTTATATCAAATAATTAGCTTGTAAAACGCATGATTTACATAAAAGCCAAAATTATGGTCATTAATTGTGGATTTCAGTTTTGTGGATAAAAACTTGTTTTGAAAATTTTTTTTCAACTTGTTTTAACATAACCAAAAGCTTTCACATGATACTTTGAAGTTTTGTTAAGAAATTCTTGAGTTTTAATGAATTCTCGTTCTAAAGGCTAAAACTTGTCGAAATATTTCAGTACCTTAAAATGTGTGGTTTTATGTAGTTTAAAGGTTGGGAATTAGTCGTAGGTGAACATGTAGATGAACAGAATTCATTTCATACGAAAAGATTAAGTGTAGGTTAAGATATTAGAATATAAAGTTTCTATGTTAAAAGTTTTGGTTAAAAGCTAAGGAAGTTTAGGCTTATGTTGTGACTGTTTAAATGAGTTGATGGCTGATTAGTTGATGGTGTATTTGTATGGTTTGCCTTTTTGAAATGTCAAAGTCAGTAAGACCTTCAACGAGTAGAGATAGAGGCAAGGAAAAGCTTACCTAGGCTTTCAACTTTTGGCAAAAGCATGCTATTTGGTGAGTGTTTTAGATTAATTGCTCGTAAGCAAATCACTGTGTATTTGGGAATTTAGAAGTAGCCTAAACTCTTACTCTAAATATCGAGTGTAAGTGTTCTCACATTTATGATAGAATAGGTTGTATGTATGTTGTGGAAATGCAGATTTTGGATTTATGAATATAAATGTAATGCTAGAATATATGCCATGAACATGGAATGACTGTTGTGTATGTGATTATGAGGGTATGTTAAACATGCCATGTGATAAAGATTATAAAGTGGTATGAATGTGTATGTGCAGTGAAAATGTGTTTTTTTTATAGATATTTTGGCATTATAATTTAATGAGACTGTTGGATATAGTTGGCATGCCATAGGATTACAAGTACTCATTTACATGTGTTATGATATTAGGGTGCTGAGGCCCAGGGATAGAACTTAGAGAGATAAGAGAATGTGAGCCAAGCTCCATTCATTAGGATATGTATGTGCGGTGTGTTGGAGAGTGTTAGCTATACACTTCACTTATGGGATACAATTGACTCAATGAGTGTATGTATGGAGTAGCGGAGATCCATGTATCCGATGTGTGGTAATAAAAACCACTTCATGTTTCATCTTTTCAAGAGCCAATCTATCATAATTTGTACTTGTATGTGATTCTTATGATTAAATGCATGACTTTAGGTCTATATATAAAATTGTATACGAGTCACATGTGTCAAACATTATGCTATATGTTGCCTTGATGTTGCCAGTTGACTTATTTTCACAAGTGGTTACTCTAAGCATTCACTGATCTTGTAAAGCTCACCCACTCCATTCTTTACCATTGTAGATACTAGTTTAGGTGTGAGCAATGTGGTTGTTGAGGGGTTGATCCAAGCTATTCATTAGTCAATATAGTAGGTGTTATTAATTATTCTTAAGCTTAAAAGTTAATGCAATGAGATAGATGTTTATTTTGGTTTTGTTGAGTATATGGTGGATTAATTGTTATGTATTAAAAGCATTTGGATTTGGATAGGGCATTTTAGATTATTGTTTTAGTTGTTTTGATGCTTATTTGATTAAATTAATGAAATATAAAGTTTAAGTATTAAGTTTGAATGTTTTAAGTGCTCATATAAGTTGAATTTTTGTAATTAGAAGCAGAGGTATCAATATATAGGTTTAAAAAAATGATACCTTTGTATTCACAAAAGTGCAGGGGGTCAGAATATGAAATTGGTATTGATACCATGGCTTGCGTATCGATATTCGAGGTGTAATTACCGATACCCTAATATTGGTATCGATATTTTCCGATAAGTTTGGTTTCAAGTGGAAAATGATAAGTTATTATGGTATCAATTTTCCATGTGGTATAGATACCACTAAGAAAATATATCGATACCTTAGATTTAGTATCGATACCTATGTAATCTTTTTAGGAAATTTTTCTATGAGGTCCCAATAGTGATAAATGCTCAAATTAAGTTAGACTGTTGCATGTTTGCTCGACTAAGTTTCAAAAAGGGTCTGCATAACTTGTAATTGGCTTCTAAGTACTATCCTTTAATGCAATTAAAAAGATGCATGTTCACTTAACTAAATGTGGTCTTGACGAATAAAAACTGATTCATTGATGTAACATCCTAGTATTTGGGCTCGATGATCGGGCCGGGTATAGGGTGTTACATTTGGTGGTATTAAAGCCTAGGTTAAATAACTCTCGTACCTAGGCAATTAGTGTGTGGTCGGAGTTTTGAAACTCATGAGTCTAAATCTTTTTTATTTCTTAAATTTTTGTATTACATGAAATTGTTTAAAATGATTAGATTAAATTGCATCTGAGGTAAGAATAGGAACACATTGGCTTAATCTCCGTAAATTGTTTGCAGGATCGAGACTTGGATCATTCCCCTGCTACTCATACCATTTATTTATTTGTTGTGTATGTTAGATAATTAGACTTGCTTTCTAGACGTGTGAATGTGAGAGTAAGCGCTTAGGAGGATGGTACATCTTCTGCACCTCTTGTGTTGCCACGTAGAATGAACATTCTTGATGAGAGTATAGCCCTATGATGGAAGCAATATTAGGAGCATTTCAGCGGATTGCTGGTGCTAAACCTACTCCTACACCTGGCAATCTTACACCTGTGAATTACGGGCTACCACTTGAACGTCTTTAGGCGCTGGATGGTAAAGAGCTTTTTGGGTTAAAGGGACCAATCCGATTGTAGCTGAGTATTGGTTGGAAAGAGTAGAGAGGATCCTTGAGCAGATGTGCTATTTTGATGAGGAAAAGTTAGGTTGCATAGTGTCTTTACTTGGTAAGGCTCATCGTTGGTGGAGTATAGTTAAGAGTGGTACAACAGCTGATTGTTTGACTTGGGAATATTTCCTAGAGGTTTTTAAGTGGAAGCTTATGGGTGAGAAATACATGGAAGCCCGAAAGCGGGAATTTTTGGATCTTGTGCAAGGTAGTTTGACAGTGGCTGACTATGAGGCAGAGTTTGTGCATTTATGTCAGTATGCGCCTGTAATGGTTCTAACTAAAAAGAACCATTGTAAGAGATTTTGTTGTGGGCTCAATCATGAAATTTGAGTTTACTTGGTGGTCCAAAATATGGAGTTGTTTGATGAACTTGTGGAAAAAGCTAAAGTCGTTTATGAGACTTTGGCTTAGCTAGCTCGTTCAGTGGTGGCTGAGATTGGTAAGACGGTTTTTGATGGTGCTTCTGGAAGTTCGGCTAAGAGAAGATGTGATCATTACATTTCTAGTAGAGGCATGAGACATGGTTCTTGACCGAATCAGTCTAGGCTGCAAAGTAATATGGTGAGTAGTGCTAGTGGTCCAATAGGTGGTTCTAGATGGCCACTGTGTTTATATTATGAGTGTAGGCATCCTGGAGAGTGTCGCAAGTTGACTAGGAGCTGCTATAAGTATCGTTCTAAAGAGCATTTTCTAATAGACTATTCGAATAGAGTGGAGGTCTCACAGACACAAAGCTCAACACCTTTTCTTGCACCCGCTAGAGGCAGAGGTCGTGGTAGAGGTAATGGGAGACCAGTTGGGCAGTGGATTGTTGCTCGCACAGTTGCTTCATAGGTTAAGTCTGGAGGTCCAGCTCGAGTTTATGCCGTTAGGAAGCCTGAGGATCAGGATCCAGCTGATGTTAAAGCAAGTACATTCACTTTGCAATCTATTCCATTGTTTGCCTTGGTTGATTCTAGTTCCATACATTCATATATTTTGAGTGAACTAGTTGGTATGTTAGGGATTCTTATTGAGATCATTGATTTGGGTATGACTATAATTAGTTCTTTTGGAGATAGTGTTGTTGTGAATAAAGTTTATCGTAGATGTCCCCTTCTGATACAAGGGCATGCTATCTCTATGGATCTCATGGAATTGTCATTTTATGGGTTTGATGTTATTTTGGGTATGGACTGGTTGATTGAACATAAGGCTAATGTAACACCCCTAACCCCTCTCTATTGACAGATTAGGATCATGGGCATTACTATAAAATCAATCAATTTAAACAATTATAATTAAGATGCAAGCTAATTCATTCAAATCACTTTAAAAATTATCCATACAGTGCTAAATACGACTTTACAGGTCCTTAAAAATGATTTATGAACTAACAAAGGCTAATTTGAAACAATTCTAGAAGTTTAGGGTAAAATCTCAAAATGCCTAGAAACAGGGGAGACACGGCATGTGGAATACCCCAGGCCATGTGACTTTCGAAGTTGGGACACACAACCGTGTCCCAGCCCGTGAAACTCTCTAACTTTGGTCACACGGTCGTGTCACAGGTTGTGTGTCAGCCCGTGTGAAAACTACACTTATGCAATTATTCTACACCCTCAGGCTACACGCCCATGTGTGTTACTTGTGTGTGACACACGGCTATGCAACAGACCGTGTCCCAAGTCATGTACACCTAAATGTACCTTAAAACTCAAGTTTACCAAATTGTGATTGCTTGGGCACTAAGCAACCCTTTCACCAACCATTTAACCTATTCAAAACACGATTAAGCATGCTTAAAACAAGTCAAAACAACCATCCTAGGTGCCAAACCAATGTACCTTTATTGGTACTACATTTTATATATCATCAAACACACAATCAAAGCAATCAACCATTCAAATTTCTATTCATACCATATTTTCCATAATTTAACTAACTTTCAACACCTTAAGTTACCAATTTGAAGCCAAGCACATATCAACATTAGGCTAAGCTATCTTACCAACATTACCACAACTAGAGCTATATATATACATAAGTAGTCACCAATTCACCTTAAACCAAAATAACCTTACATTTACAAACCAACTATCAACCAAAGACTTCCTAGGTACATGCCATTACAAAAATGAAATATCACCACACTTGAGCTCGGGATTGAGGTTGGATGCTGAGTCGACTGTAAGCTGAAATGTACCTAACCTACGCACAAAAAAACAAAACCATATGCTGAGTGTAACCCAGAGATATTTCTATAATCTAAACAATATAAACTTGATATATGTAATTAAAATGTAAAAATGCAACAAGTAAAGATATGTACATGTGTTTCGAATCGATAATATAAATTTACTCATTCCTTATTCACATCTACTAAGATTCCACATGCTCAATCACATATCAATGACATTTCATATAGCATTTGTTTTTCTCAACTCATGCAATGGCATGATTCAACGCTTTAATCAATACTTGATTTCATTTCCCAATTCACATCCCATTTCATCATTTCATATTTCATTTCTCACCTTTGCCACATGAACATAAAACACATAACTTTATTTATTTAATTTCCCCTATTAACACAACTCAGACTCGAACGGATACATGGATCCAACCAACACACCAGTTTAGCACACACTGCCTCATCGAATAAATCTAAAGTAATATTTGCGCCCAACGCTATATAACTTGACACCCAGTATTTCATCAGTTAAACCGAAGTAAATTGGCACCCGATGCCTCATCGACTCGAGGTCGAAGAAATCTCTGAACTTTTCCTATCCTATAACATGCCATCTATATCCGACTTCGCCCGAAACAATTAATAGGGTTCCATTTCACTTACAAATATATCCAATGTCCAATTCTCATATTTTCACATTATCACATTTAAACACATATTCATTTCAATCATCATATAATCAATACATTCATAATATACCAAATCAATCCATTTCAATCAACTATAGATTCAATTCAATCTCAAAGTACAAAAGTACTCACCTCAAATGCTTACCAAATGCAACAATTCAAAATGTAATAATTAATATCATAGTTCGGATTATAAGAACACAAACCTTGAATTCTGAGCCATTCAACGTTGATTTTATCCTTCCCCTCTTTTCTTGAGGATTTCAATATGACATTAGCTACGGAATAAGATAATTAAAATATATTAATATTACACAATTCAGTTTCACATTGAATTTTCAACTTTTACACTATAATTGCTTAAGCTTCAATTTAGTCCCTAAACCAAAAATAATTTTAACCTTCACATTTAACATCAAAATTTTATACTAATTTCACTCTAAGCTAAATTTAGCTCCTTATTTTCAATTATACCCTTAAATTTTAAAATTTTCACAATGTAGTACTATTGCTCAAAATCAAGACTTAACTTCACTATTTAGTCCTTTTTCACTTTTAAGTTAGAAATCTATCAATTTAATCCATAGTATTTAAACTATTCAACTATAGTAACATTTAAAATCTTAAGTAGTACTCAAAATTATAATCTGGGTCAGGCAGCTCAAAGTATCGGGATTCTAAAAATATAAAAAAGTATAATAAAAATAGACTAAATTGACTAACCAATTGAAATTTGAATGTTTAAAGCCCTTAGCTGTTGCTCCCTTCTATTCTTTCTTTCTTTTTTTTTTTTCTAATTTTGCATGCATTTGTTTTCATCCATTCCCACTTTATTTATCTTTTCTTTTATTATATTTTCATTTTAATTATTATTAATAATATTATTATAATACATGTATATTAAAACTATCATAACCTAAGTATATATAATATAAATATCATAACTATATCCTTATGACTGTCCATTAAAAGAAGCAAGGGTAAATTTACTTATTTAGTCCCTATACCTTAATAATTCTTAATTTCACAAAATTTACTTAACCAAAATCTAATTCACTCCTAAACTAACCTCATACATATTTAATAAAACTATTTACGAGTTTGTTTTACTGAAATAGAGTCCCAAATCTCACTTTTTGACACCCCTGAATATTGGGTCGTTACAGCTAAGGTAGATTTTGAGACTCAGTGAATTACCTTGAGAGATAGTACTGATTTGGAAACTGCCAAGGAGTGTTATCGAAGTTTGGAGTTTCTTAGGCTTGGCTAGTTACTATTATAGGTTCGTCAAAGGGTTTTCTCTCATTGCTGCACCCTTAACGAAACTACTCTAGAAAAGTGTGATGCTCAAATGAATAGATGAAAGGCAAAATAGTTTTGAACTGCTTAAGGCAATGTTGAGAAGGCACCATTGTTGGTTCAGCATGAACTTGGAAAGGAATTTGTGGTTTATAGTGACGCTTCATACACAGGACTTGGTTGTGTGTTGATGCAAGAGGGTAAAATTGTGACTTATGTTTCAAGGCAGTTGAAGATGCACAAACAAAATTATCCTACTCATGATTTGGAGTTAGCTGTTGTGGTATTTGCACTTAAGTTTTGGTGCCATTATCTTTATTAGAAGAAGTGTGCGATTTATATTGATCATAAGAGCCTTATGTACCTCCTCACCCGGAAGGAGTTGAGTTTAAGGCAAAGGTGTTGGATAAAGCTTTTAAAGGACTATGAATGTGTGATTGAATATCATCCAGGTAAGACAAATGTTGTTGCTGACACTTTAAGTAGAAAATCGATGACGAAGTTGAGAGTGATGTTTTCATGTTTAAGTTTGGTTAGTGATGGGGCTTTGTTGGCAGAACTTTAAGTGAAGTACACTTTTTCACGGTAGATAAGGGAAAAACAATAGTTAGATGGGGATTTGGTAAAGAGGAATCGTCAAGTTGAGTAAGGAGTAAAGGGAGATTTTGATGTTGATACAGATGGTATCTTGAATTTTTGAGGTAGGTTGTGTGTGCTGCATGATATGGATTTAAGGTAGATGATTCTTATGGAGGCGCATAGTAGTCAATATGCTATGCATCCTGGTAGTGGAAAGATGTATCATGATCTCCATGAAGTCTATTGGTGGTCTAGGTTGAAGTCGACGTTACAAAATTTGTAGCTCGGTGCTTGGTTTGCCAAAAATTGAAAGTTGAACACCAATTTTCCTTTAGGTTTGTTGAAACTATTGCAATTCCTGACTGGAAGTGGGAGAGAACCACTATGGACTTTATTTTTGGGCTACCGTTGACTCTATCAAAAAAATGATTCAGTTTGGGTTGTAATGGATCAGTTTTTGAAGAGTACGCACTTCTTAGCTGTGCATACTAGTTTCTCATTTGAGAAGTTAGCAGAGATATATAGTACTGAGATTGTTCATCTTCATAGGGTTGTAGTTTCCATTATTATCAATAGGGATCCACGGTTGACTTCAAGGTTTTGGAAGAGTTTGCAATAGGCTTTGGGGTCGAATCTTACTTTCAGTATAGCTTATCATCTTGAAATTGATAGTCAGTCGGAGAGGGTAATTCAAGTGTTGGAAGATATGTTGTGAAGTTGTGTAATTGATTTCAATGGTAGTTGGAAGTGATATCTGCCCTTAGTAGAGTTTGCTTACAATAACAGTTTGCAAGCAAGTATTCACATGGCACCATTTGAAGCATTGTATTGTAGGAAGTGTAGAACTCCTTTGTGTTGGATGGAGGTGGATAAAAAGAAGGTTGTTGGATCGGATTTAGTTCGCAAGACTGAAGAAAAGGTAAAGTTGATATGTGATCGGTTGAAAGCAGCAACTCATATGCAAAAATCTTATGTGGATTTGAAACATCGAGACATCGAGTTTCAAGTTAGCGATAAGTTGTTCTTGAAGGTTTCTCCATGGAAGAAAGTTTTGAGATTTAGGAGGAAGGGTAAGTTAAGTCCAAGTTTTATTAGACCACATGAGGTTGTGGAGAGAATTGGACCGATAGAATATTGACTCAAATTGCCACCGAAGCTTGAGCGAATCCATGATGTTTTCCATGTGCTATGCATTGAAAGTATCATTTAGATCTGTCGCATATTGTATCAGTAGAGAACGTCAAAGTTCAGCCAAATCTCACTTTTGAGCAGGAGCCAATAGAGATCTTTGCTTCTGAAGTAAAGGTTTTGCAAAACAATAGAGTACCACTGGTTAAAGTTCTGTGGCGCAACCACAAGATTGAAGAGGCTACTTGGGAAATTGAGGATGCAATTGGGCATCAATATCTTTACTTTTTTAGCTCAGGTAAATTTCAAGGACAAAATTCTTTTTAGTGAGGGAGAGTTGTCATACCCTAAAATTGGGCTTAGAAGTTTTAGGGGTATTTTAGAAATTTTAGCCTAGATGAGTTTGAAATTTTGTAAGTTTGGTAATCGATAACGTTTTCGACAATGGTTTTCATAAAATTAAGTCAATTTCTAAAAATGAGTTTTAAATGTCTTCAATTTAGTAAATAGGAATGATTTGTAAATGTGTCAAAACTAGGAGTCTTTATGAAGCAAAGAGACCGAAATTTTTAAAATCAACCTAAAATCCCCCCATTCTTAGAATTTTTCATGAAAACTTCCTCCCCAATAGCTAGTGAGTCATTTTTGCTCCCTTATTTCTTTTCTAAGTGATTTTGAACTTTGATCCCTAAATCCCTTTGATTCCTATCATTTTTGAACCATCAATCTTTATTGAAACTAAATAAATCACCCAAAAACTACATCACCTTATTCGTCTTCACTAAAACGTGGATTTTTGGGTTGTTTCAAAATCACTATTTTTCTACATTTAAGGTAATTAGTTGTATTCCTATTAGTTTTAAATGTTATTTAGTACTTTAAATCAAATTATTAGCTTGTAAAACACATGATTTAGGTAAAAGCCAAAATTATGGTCATTAATTGTGGATTTTGGTTTTGTGGATAAAAAACTTATTTTTAAAGTGCTTTTCAACTTGTTTTAACATAATAAAAAGCATTCTAATGATGCTTTAAAGTTTTGTTAAGAAATTCATGAGTTTTAATGGATTTTTGTTCTGAATGGCTAAAACTTGTCGAAATATTTCGATACCTTAAAACATGTGGTTTTGAGTAGTTTAAAGGTTGGGAATTAGTCGTAAGTAAACAGAATTCATTTCATGTGAAAAGATTAAGTGTAGGTCGAGGTATTCAAATCTAAAGTTTCAATGTTAAATGTTTCAGTTAAAAGCTAAGGTAGTTTAAGCTTATGTTGTGACAGCAAATCGCTGCATATTTGGGAATTTATAAGTAGCCTAAACCCCTACTCTAAATTTTGACTGTAAGTGTTTTGGCATTTATGACAGAGTGGGCTTGGCGACCGAGTCGGGTATAGGGTGTTACAAAAGGAAATCTTGAGGTTTCTCCATTTTGCTCCCTATGTTGCGACATCGACCATCTCGAGTAATGATGTAGCGGCTAATATCAGTTTAATATTCCTTCTAAATGTCTCCTGCACACTCACAAAGTGCGTTAGCTCAACCTTAGGCCTCATTCGGCCCCTAAGGTCAATAAAAGACTCAATTTGTATGTTTTATTGAATATAATAAAACTAAGAAAACTTAACTAAGACATAACAAAAATGCTTCTCTTCAGGCCCCTAAAATGCAAAAACTAGTTTAATCTGCTACATCAAATTGCGATAGATCAAAATCTTGCACACTTAAATCATTACTTGTCATTGCTTTCCCTCAATCAACATAAACAAAAACAAGAAATAAAATTGATGACCATTGAGGAAATATCATACAAGTATTGACTTCGGGGCATATGACTTAGGCATTTCATGCTTACTAACAACTTTAACGTGATAAGTAATTGACTTACCACTTTTGATCATAAACATATAAGTTTAATATGTTACAAAATATACAAGTATTAAGGGTCTCACCTTAAGGATCCATCAATAAATTATACAAGTATTTTGATTGATCGTGATCTAATGAAGTAATAAAATTGATCATACCTAGAAACTAACTATTATCACGATAAAAGGCAAGCGCACCTATCGAATAGTAGTATAGTTAGTGGCAATACCAGAATATCGAATCCAAGGAGCTAAAAGTACTAGTAACGACTTTTTTCCTATTATCTAGCCCAAAAATAAAGAGTGGGTTTGTGTAAACTAATTAACTCTAATCTAAACTAAGGATACGACAAAAAGTAAATTGGGGAATGGCTTTGGGAAAACTGAATGATGAAGATAATACCTAAGGAAGAATCCACCTAGACTTCACTTGTTATCTAACTCTGTACTAGACGATTTCTTCATTTGACTTGATCCGTAGAGATTCCTAAATTATGTTAATATCTCCGTTGGGAATAAGAACAACTAATCATAGGTTGATTAATTGAAATCTCTTTCTAATTAAAACCCCTAGTCTTGCATTAACTCAATCTATGGATCCTTGCTTCTGAGATGGATCAATCGGCTTTACTTCGAGTAATTCCCTGTCTTCTACTTTAAGTCTTGGCGGGGGCCCTGTAGTTGTCTCCTAGGGTCTTTATATAGAGTTTGGAATGTCATTCTTAGCCCCTAAGTAGCCTTTTCCGTGTGAAATTAAACTTTATCACAATAGGGAAACGCTCATGTGGCACGCCCGTGTGAGTCGAGTTTTCACCATGTTCAAGCCTGTTAATGTGGCACGGCCGTGTGGGTTGCCCGTGTGCTGAACTCCAGGCCGCGTTGTTTCCTTGCTTTGGCCCATTTTCTCTATTTTCGGCCCGTTTCTTATTCTTTTCACTCTCTTATGCTCTCCTAATTATAAAACATGAAATTAAAGGATTAGGAGCATTAATTTCCACAAATTCAATGATAATTCATCCATAAATATGCTAAATGTGGGACAGAAATATGTGTAATTTACAGTTTATCAAATAGCCCCACACTTAAGCCTTTGCTTATCTTCAAGCAAATCTCAACTCACAATTAAAAATCATTCTTCTTAACTTATAATCCTTGTCAATAATGTTTCAAACTAATCCACAAGTAATCATACATTGAGAATTCAACCAAAAGAAAATTAAAGTCTCAAACAATCTAAGTTGAAAATTTTATCACAGAAACATAGGTTTCCTCCCCTCTTCTAGGTAATTACCTTGAACTCAAAATTAACACGATTTGACATCCTCACTAAAGATTCACTCTATCCACTCGAAGTTTAGGGTTTAGAAATTAAGCACTCATTAGTCAACATGAAAAGTTATTACCATAAGCTTGCAGGAAAATCAAATCTCACCACTATGTATTAACATGATACATAGATCAAAAGGTCTTTCAAGGGTTGTAACGTGGCCTTTGTTAGGGGTGTGGTCACAAGCTGAAAAAGAGGGTTAGAATTGAGATTGAACTGAAAAATCATCTAACTAGAAAAATCTCTATCACTGAAACATATTCCTAGAATAAAGCCTTTTTCTTTTGGATAACATCATTTAAGAACAGATGCTCAAAAATTACATGGAAATATGCAAAACATTGAATTATAACTAAAATATACATATGTTTTTTTAAGAACAAATCGAATATTTATAAACTTACAAGTTGAAAAAGAGAACATAGCTAGATAATTATTCAACTCAAATCTCAACAAAAATAGGGATCAAAATAATTGAAGGGATTTTAACAAAAAAAAGGGGTTATAGGTTAGTATTGAGGGTAAGTCAATGAATGGTTTGTTAAGCTCAATGGGGTTCACTATGGGTTAATTATGAAGGTAGGCTTTTATGGAATAAAAGGGTTAAAACCTGGGTGCCTTTATCATTTTGGTATATCAAATCAATGATGTGGTCTTGACATGTATAATCAAAGCAAGTTCTAGAATAACAGATCAATATTGACTCACTCAAAGTAACAATCAAAGTGAGCACGAAAGGATGTATGCTCAAAAGGCTCAAAAATCTCACCAGAATTATGGCTTTTAATATCAATCCTACGAATTTCAATTCTCAAGATAACACTTAAAATTGGGGAAAACAACCGAGAAAAATTTAAATTCTCAAAAATTTCAACTTATCATGCTTGATTCTCTAATGTCTTAAAGTTTGAATAATCGAAGCATAAGTACCTATCTCTTAATCCTCAACATATCAATAAAAATCATAAATTAATCAGAATTCATTCTAATTGTTAAGACCAATATTCAGGGATTTGAGAACAATGCAAAAAGTTAGTGGCAAAAATTTTTAAGGGTTTGAGGATAATGCAAAAAATGAAAGTGGATCCCTCCACACTTAAGATGTACATTGCCCTCAATGTATAAAGATAAAGTTAGTGAAAATAGAAGCATAAAATCATAGTATAGGGGGAGAAGTGAAACTCCCTGAAAATTGGATGGTATCCTTGAGTTGGAAGTGTGGAACTTGTAGGAAGGGGTGTCGATCCACAATCTCTGTGCCAAAAGTGTATAATTATGGTGGCTATGGTCGTGGTCGAGTAGGACCCAGCAGTCGTGGCAGGGTTTTCCCATTAGATTTGGATTTAAGCTGTAAAGCTCTTTAAAACTGCGATAGCATTAATAAAATTTTAGGGAATTTAGATTAGCTCAATGTACTCGTTAGGAAATAGCCGATATGAAATGTTTAAAATATAATAAACTAAGTTTTTAGAATGCTGAAATTCAAATAATGAAAATGATAAAGTTTAAATAAAATAAAAGAAAGAATAAAAATAAAAAGGAAAATAAAGAAAAAGATAAGAGGACTTGAGAGTCCTAATCCTCAGATGGTTCGTGAGGTGGGGGCAGTGGTGTAGGATGGAGATTTTGACAAATCTGATATAAAGTAGCATCAATGTGATCAAGGCACTGAAAACATTGTTGCTCAAATCATGTGAAGCGCTCAGACATGTCAAAATCTGAAGCTGCCGCATGAACTGGACGGTGAATGGGCGATGCTCCTCATGGGCTGGAAGGACATCATCAGGAATGTCCTTTGGGTCCTTCTGCTCGGTGGACTGGGATAAGCGGTATTGAAAAGGATCGGTCCCGTGTCGATACTCGATCATCCTCATATGAAGCATGCTTTGGATGCCCTATGGGGACATCTAGCCGATGAGAGTATAGGAGGATGTATGGGCCACTGTGTTGAAGAGGTCAAAGTGGTGGGCCAGGCGAGTCATGTATGACCCCATCGAGATCACACCCCTACGATGCCACTCCGTCTGGTGTTAAATGGCATGGGCGATGAAGTAAGCGAGATCGAACATGTGCCCGTGCACCATGCTCTACAAGAAGTATGTGTCGTGGGTGTTAACGATGCTGGTGCTCTCTCGTCTACCCGTTAGTGTTTGTACGAGTAGAGCATGAAGGTATCTTAGCGAAGGGGCGAGAGTTGTTGCCTTAGAGCGACTAAGGTCATAGGTGGTCGGAACAGGGACTAGGGCCTGCCAACACTTGGCTAGAGAAAAATGGATGTAGCGGTGAAGCTCAGAGAGGCCTTCCTCCTCTATGAATTGCTCAGTATATAGGCCTAGTGCTGTATCAAACTCAGGTACACTAAGTTGTCGGACTAGGCTTCCAAGGTGGAACTGAACCGTTCCGGGATCTTCATATCTAGTCATGACCGTTTGGAGGTGAAAAGTAGAGCAGAGCTCTAAAGGAAGCTCGAGGTATGTTGGCTCGATGATCTAAAAGAATTGGTCCCACGGGCTTGTTGTTAACAAGGCCCGAACTGTGTCTGCCAATTGGACTCGCTCTAATGCGGCCCAATCAATACACCTCCCCACTCCAAGGGGTCTTGCTCTCAGTATTTGAAATAGTTCCTCTTGGGAACTTTGTGAGAACTGAAGGAAGGGATGTCTAATTTTAGTGGTGGCTCTAGAAGAGAAACCACCGAGCCCTTTCCATTTTTTGGAGGCGGGGACAATGACTTTCTTTCCTTTGGATGACGACATTGTTCCTGGAAGCAAATAAGAGTAATGGTTTAATGAAAATAGAGAGAATGAACATATGCTATGAATACTCATAAGTTGCTAAACTAACTAACAAAATAAGCTAATCAAAACTACTACGGATTCAATGCCAAAGGTAAAACAAATAAATTCGGTGTTTGGGTTTATCCTAAGCATGGAACTTAACAAAATAATGAAGACAATGGTTGTTAAAATGAGTTTTTATCTTCAATGTGTACTAAAATCAATTGCATGAGATAGCTAAAGATGGTAGCAAGAGAATGATTCAAAATGGCATTATTCTAAATCAATAGATCATGGGTATTGCATGGATATCAAATAAGCATTGAAAATAAATAAAACATGAATGAATGAATAAAATAATAAAAATAAAAATAGAAATAATTAAAAATAAGAACAAAGATTAAGAGAAAACGGAGAAAGGGGAACCAAAAAGGGAGTTGATAGGGTGGAGCACGGTCGGGTTGGTGGTACTACACGGGCGTGGCGGTGTTGGTTAGGTCGGCGGTGGAGCAAAGAGTGGCTGGTATGAGCGGCAGTGGGAGAGGGATTAGGCTTTTGAGTGGAGAAGATGATGAATAGTGTGGGGTTTATATAGAAATTGGGGCACATGGGCGTGTGACACGCCCGTGTGAATCATTTTTAGCCCGTGTGGTTCAAATTTTAAGGATTTTAGCGCGTTTGAGTCGTGGCACACGCCCGTGTTCTTTGGGCGTGTTAGGGCACATGGTAGTGTTGCACGGCCGTGTCTTGTGATGTTTGCTTCTTCCATGCCCGTGTATGAGGTCACACGCCCGTGTATGAATTGGCAGGTTCGACCACGGGGTTAGGGCACGGGTACGCTCTGGGGACACAGGTGTGTCACACGTCCACGTCGATTTGTCAGGATTGGCCAAGGCTACATCGCACGGCCGTGTCTTTGCCCATGGTGTCCCCACGGCCTTAGGCATGCCCATGGACGTTACCGTGTGGCTTGAAAAACCTACATTCATGAAGTTAGTTGATGAATTAAAGTTTGAGAGCTTAAATAAAAGAAATTTACTATGTTAGTGCTCGGGTTGCTTTCGAGAAGCGCTTGTTTATAGTCTAAGCTTGACTTCTTTAAAGCTTGCACAGTCACGGTGGTTTGAGGAGTTTGAACTCATTTCTCCTATTATCCGTCTCAATATCAAAATAAGGTTTGAGTCGAGTATAATTTACCTTGAAAGTACCTAATGTCTTATGTGATATCTTGACTGTACCATAGGGAAAAATTTTCATTATCGTGAAGAAAGGTGTGTCACCTGTATGAACTTTTGAATTTGAGATTCGAGGATGTTCCTCCTCTAAGAGTACCTTATCCCCTACATTAAATTGATTCGTTTTTACCTTAGGGTTGTTATGGTGATGCTTTGGTTCAATGTGGCATATTTTTGGTTTCTCTTGGCAGTAGTTCAGCCACTCGTCTAGTTCTTCAATCTGTAGCATTTATTTTTCATGTGTGGTTCCTTTGTTATCGTATGGAATTGAATGTGGCTCTATTGCACTTCTATGAGGAGTACCCTACAGAGAAGGTTGGATAGTGAGATCATTTGTAGGACAATGACTCGCAATAGCATCTTTATCATTAATAGTCTTATTAGAATTACGAGCTTGCAAAGTAATGTATCATCACCTATACGAAGTGTGAGTTCACCTGTCCCTACATTGATTATAGTTCTTGCAGTTGCTAAGAAGGGTTGCCCTAGAATTAATGGCACATTGCTATCTTCATCTATGTCTAAAACAACGAAGTCTACTGGGAATATAAATTTTTCAATTTTGACTAGCACATCTTCGATTATACCCCTAAGAAATCTAATGGTTTTATCAGCCAATTGAATGCTCATCCTAGTTTATTTAGGTTTCCCAAGACCTAGTTGTTTAAACAATTTATATGGCATTACATTAATACGGGCTCCTAAATCAGCTAAAGCATTTTTAATATCTAAGCTGCCAAGTAAACAAGGAATTGTAAAACTCCCTAGATCTTTTAGTTTGTTGGGTAGCTTATTCTGCAAAATGGCTGAGCACACTGCATTCAGCTCTACATGTGACGACTCATCCAGCTTTCGTTTGTTTGTCAGAAGCTCTCTTAAAAACTTAACAGCATTTGGCATCTATGAAAGAGCTTCAATAAATGATAAGTTAATATGTAATTTCTTTAATAGTTTAAGGAATTTACCGAATTGCTCATCTATGCGGTCTTTTCTCATCGCATTAGGATATGGGACATGAGGCTTATGCTCGTTGACAATTGGTTCTTTGTGACTTACCTCATCCTTACCTCTACTTATCACAGTCTCCTTACTTGGCTCTGATTTGGTTTTAGCTAATCCTCCTTCATCAATCGTCTCGATAGCGTGGAGTTGCTCCTTAGGGTTAGTCTCGGTGTTGCTTGGTAAACCACCTTGTGGTCTTTCAGATATTAGCTTAGCGAGTTGGCCTATTTGAGTTTCGAGTTCTTGAATGGATGCTTGTTGGTTTTTAAGTGCCGTCTCGGTGTTCTGGAAACGAGTTCCTGACACGGAGATAAATTTTGTGAGCATTTCCTCAAAGTTTGGCATTTTCTCTAGCTGGTAAGGTCGTTGCTAGAATCCCGGAGGAGGTGGTGATCTCTGATTTCCTTGGTTACCTTGTCCTCCCTACGAGAAATTGGGGTGGTTCCTCCAACCTACATTGTAAGCATTACTATAAGGGTTATTTTGAGATCTAGAATTATTACCCATATTGTTGGCTTGCTCGTTTTCCATGCCATATCCATAGGTCAGATACTCAGAATTGCTTGAGTCACACTGTATCACTGGATGTACCTACGTAGAACCAACGAAACTATCAATCTTTTTATTCAAGAGTTCTACCTGATTTGATAGCATTGTGACCGCATCAACATTAAAAACTCTGACAGCTTTTTGTGGCTTTGCTCTTATGACTTGCCACTGATAGTTATTCAGTGACATCTCTTCTATAAACTTGTAAGCTACTTCTGGTGTTTTGTTATTGATTGTTCCACCGGCAGCTGCATCAATCATCTATTTTGTTAAGGGGTTCAAACCATTATGAAAAGTTTGAACTTGAAACCAAAGATGTAACCCGTGGTGAGGGCACCTTCTCAATAAGTCCTTGTATCTCTCCCAAGCATCGTAAAGTGTTTCTAAATCCATCTGCACGAAAGAAGAGATATCATTCCTTAGTTTAGCCGTTTTAGCAGGTGAAAAATATTTGAGTAAAAATTTTTTGGTTATTTGTTCCCATGTAGTGATAGACCCTCGTGGTAGAGAATTTAACCACTGTTTAGCTTTATTCCTCAAGGAAAATGGGAATAATTGAAGACGAATGGCATCATTAGAAATGCCATTTATCTTAAATGTGTCGTAGAAGTCCAAAAAGTTGGCTAAATGAGCATTAGGATCTTCATCCTACAAACCATCAAACTGAACAAACTTTTGTATCATTTGAATAGTGTTAGGCTTCAGTTCAAAATTATTCGCAGCAATAGTAGGCCTAACAATACCAGATTTAGTACCAGTCAAATTAGGTTTGGTATAATCATAAATAGTACAAGGAACAGGATTTTGGTCAACAGGATTTGCGACTACTACAGGACGTAACTGATTATCTTGATTTGCCTCCATCTCTTCAGTAGATTTGGGTTCTTCTTCTTGTCCTTGTTCTGGGTACTGTAGGGTTCTTCTTATATCTCTGCGATTTCTACGAACTGTGGCTTCTAAGTCATCGTCAAAAAGTAAAGGTCCTGATGGGTTTCTTCTAGTCATAAACTAGAGATACCTGCCAGTGAAAAACAAAAAAGAAGAAAGAAAAAATTAGTAAATAAAACCTAATATAAAAACTGAAAATAAATAAAAGTAGTAATGGCTAAAGTAATAGAAATAGAGTGTTCCTAATATTTTAGATCCTTGGCAACGGCACCAAAAACTTAATCGTGATCTGATGAAGTAACAAAATTGATTGTACCTAGAAACTAACTATTATCACGATAAAAGGCAAGCGCACCTATCGAATAGTAGTATAGTTAATGGCAAGACTGGAATATCGAATTCAAGGAACTAAAAGTACTAGTAATGACTTTCTTCCTATTATCTAGCCTAAAAATAAATAGTAGGTTTGTGTAAACTAATTAACTTTAATCTAAACTCAGGATTCGACAAAAAGTAAATTAGGGAATGGCTTTGGGAAAACCGAATGATAAAGACAATACCTAAGGAAGAATCCACCTAGACTTCACTTGTTATCTAACTTTAAACTAGATGATTTCTTCATTCAACTTGATTCGTAGAGATCCCTAAATTATGTTAATATCTCCGTCGAGAATAAGAACAACTAATCCTAGGTTGATTAATTGAAATCTCTTTCTAATTAAAACCCCTAGTCTTGCATTAACTCGATCTATGGATCCCCATATTAGATTTGACTCTAATCCGGCAGATTTTTGTTGTCCTATGTCTAGGATTACGATCAACTCCGCTTAATTGTGTTAGATCTACTCTTAAATAGGGACTTTTGCTCCTCTGCCTAAGCACATTCGACTTAAATTAATATCGCGGAAATATCAATTCAAGAATTAAAAACACAATTAAAAACAAATCCAATATTTATCATATAGTTCAGATAACAATAACAAGATTCATCTTAGGTTTCATCTCCCTCAGGTATTTAGGGGTTTAGTTCATAATTATAAATAAGAACATATTAGAAGAAAGAGAACAACAAAACATAAAGAAAACCTAAAACCCCTAAAAGAATTAAAGGGAGATCTTCAGTCTTGATGTTGATCATTGCTTCTGAGATGGATCAATCGGCTTTCCTTCGAGTAATTCCCTGTCTTCTACTTTGAGTCTTGGTGGGGACACTGTACACCCCTGTAGTTTCCTCCTAGGGTCTTTATATAGAGTTTGGAATGTCTTTCTTAGGCCCTAAGTAGGCTTTTCTGAATGAAATTAAACTTCATCACGACAGGGAAACACCCATGTGGCACGCCCCTATGAGTTGAGTTTTGGCCGTGTTCAAGCTTGTTAATGTGGCATGACCGTGTGGGTTGCCCGTGTGCTGAACTCCAGGTCGTGTTGTTTCCTTACTTGGGCCCATTTTCTTTGTTTTCAGCCCGTTTCTTATTCTTTTCACTCTCCTATGCTCTCCTAAGTATAAAACATGAAATTAAAGGATTAGGAGCATCAAATTCCACAAATTCAATGATAATTCATCCATAAATGTGCTAAATATGGGATAGAAATATGTATAATTTACAGTTTATCATTGATTATCTGAGTAGAATACAAATAGGCGTTTATGCGATTGTTTAATGTGATATCTATTCATGCATAAGGGTATTTAGGTCACATAGGACTTTTTGGCTTGTAATGTTTTGAGGCTTAGGACAGGTTTTGAATTCAAAAACAATAAGCATCAAAAGGGTTACAAACACAAAAATAGTTTGGCATTTTATATCAATCCCTATTCTTCCCCCCTTAGTTACCCTTACTCACTCACCGCCTTATTTCTCCTTCTCTCACCTTCCTTTTCTCTCTATATTTAGGAAGTCATAGCATGACATAGTAACTACGACTAGCATTACAAGTTTTTTTGCACTAATGAATGAGATTTTCTTTCTTTTTTTGACTTCGTAACTTTTCTATTTTTTAATACATCTCACTCATGAATGTTTTTTCACTGGTTTAGGACTTTTTCTACTCATACTAATTCTCTTTTTGGATTTTCCTTTTTGTTTTGCACATTAAGCTAACTTATAGCTCCTATATCACACTAATCTTTACTATTTCACTCTACTTTTACAAACTCCACTGTGATGTATCTACTTAACCCTGAATACATGGCCAGATGTCTATAGTCATGTAGTGTAGGACCAAAGAAAAAGGGCAAATACAAATTAACATTTTCAGGCTTAAGGTTTGTAATGAGGTTCATCAAGAAGTGTCACAGGCTCAAAATTGGTACTAAAGGTGAAATACAAATAGCTCAACTTTTTGGCTTTGGATATGTTGCACACAATTCCTTAGGTCATCCCTAAATATCTTAGTATACACGAATTTAATCAACCAAATAAACTTAATTTCAACCATTTATCATTCATACTAGGATGCTCGTTTCTTGTATTTTCTATATCACTTGGTACAGTTGATTGCTTAATGCCTATTTACAATGTAACATATAGAATTTTAATAGTCTAATAATTAGAAATTTAAAATCACCTATCATCATGCCCAATTTATTTGTAATGTAACACCCTAAACCTGGCCTAGACGTTATGGCTGAATATGGCAGTGTTCTTGCTGGTAAAATCCCATTTGAAGGTTAAAGCCTCTTTATTAATTCTTAAATTATCCTAGTCATTTGTTAACCACTTGAAATCGTCACTACTTTTAAAAAATTATTCGTTACAGAAGCTTAAAAATTGTGTTGTAGAAATGTGATGTTTTGAAAACAGTTAATATTTTAGAAAGCCACGTTCTACTTCTAGCAGGTATAAATTATGATAAATAAAAAAACCCAAATTAAAACTAGAAATTAAAAGAGAGGCCTTATTACATAATAAACCCAAAAAGAAATTTAAAAGTAAGTAAAAGCCTAATAAAATAAAACAGAAGCAATAGTATGGCCACCCTCAAGTCCCTCACAGCACTAGTCCACCTAACGCTGGAGATTAGCTACACAATTAAAAGCGATGTGAGTTTACGAAAACTCAGTGTGTAATCCCTTAATATAAAAATCGTCAGTCAGATAAACAGAATACAGAAGCAATCTAGGCCTGAGCCCATACAGTATCAGTTGGGCCTTAGCCCACAAGAATAATAGAAACAGAATAAGAGTGCAGTATGTATAATGTTTGATGCATGTTATCCCATCCAACCCTGCACTTGCCTCCGTCCAACCCTACACTTATTGTGGGGCATAAATCACCCACCCATCCATACACTTACAGTGTTAGCACCGGTTGCGGCACTAACTGGAACTGCAGCAAAGCTGTTAGAAAAATAAGTGCTTAAAGCCATCAATAGTGGCACAAAGCCTTCAAAAAACGACACAAAGCTTTTAGTAACAGCACAAAGCCTTCGGTAACAGCACAAAGCCTTCAAATGATCCCCAAAGCTCCCCAAAATCAAATACTAGAGATCCCTCAATTCCCCATATGACACCAACTCTCTCCAACCTCTCCCTTCCTTGATTTTCTCCTTTTATCTCTCTTCAAATTTCTCTCCACAAATTACTCAAATCCCACGATCCACTCCTTGATTTTCTCCAATCCTTTCTCCATGACTACATTAACTCCCACCTAGCAAAGTTTCAGACAATTTCTGCTACTCACATAACAGAAGCACAAAATAAATATTCTTTTGCGCATAAAGTGATTCGAACTCCAGTCTCTTAAACTCACTGACATGCCACTTACCTCTTTACTAGCAGGCTCTTTGTATCATATTTGACTACAAATATTTAAAAGGTCTACGTCCAAGCACCAAGGGTTTTATGCACTAAAAATGAAATTTTTGTTAAAGCCCAGGTTTGAACCTAGGACTTCTCCAGCGTTCCTAAACACTCCTAAACCACTCAAACAGACCATTATTGATGTCACTACCTTGCACACTAAACACCTATGTGCCGTCTCCCAACTGTTCCCTTGCTCAAGGTCCAATACTTCTAGGCCCAAAATTTGGGGTGTTACATGTAAACACAAGTAACCTATGTACATGCTCCTAACCACTCACTTGTATTTCTACAAGCTCAAGCACACCAAAGGCAAGAAAAAAAATGTATAAATAAATCAAAGAAAAATGTAGAAATAACTAAATGAGATAAATCAAAGAAAAATGTAGAAATAAATGAACTAGTTTACTCTGTTAACCCTCTACACTTTAGTTGACACATTGTCCTCAACGTGTAGCCCATAAAAATTTAAGGAAAGAAATTACCCAATTGATCGTGGTTGGTCCAACTGCTAATGCTGGGTGCTTCTTTCTTTAATCATCTAAAGCTCGAATTGTTTGTGTCTCCTTCGTGTTGGGTTCCTATATAGAAAACCTAAACAAAACATAACTACAAATCTGCTATTAATTCTACTCCTACTTTGTCTAAATCAAAATTATCCAAAAATTAATACAAGTCTTTTGGAAACAACAATAAAATTATTTCATCCTCCTCCTCATCATCCCACTGTGGTGTCTGCCTCATTTTCATTCGAGCTTTTCCTTTTCCTTTGCCATGTGTTTGGTGAGAGCTCCCACTTGTTGAAGGTGTATGTTGAGTTGGGATTCATATGACAGACCCTTTTGGTGTAGAAAATTGCGGTTGAAATGCCGCTTCATATTCATCTTCCGTTTCAGGGTACTCTTGAGTAGCACCTTCCTCGTCAAGATTAGCCCCATCATCTTGATGAGTCGGAGTCAGCCTAAACATGTCTAGGGGATAATTTAGAGTGCGTAACTCATTCATTTTTGCAAATTCTTGGAGTACCAGGCTTGTTTCCTGCATCCATCTTGTCATCCCGTCGAGTTTCACTTCTATGTTTTTGCAGGCTCCCTTCCTATTCTTCGATTGATCTTCTTGTTTGAGCGATGCTGACACATCTATTTTCTCTTTCCTCATTCAATTCCATTCTGTGATTTGCTTTGTTGAAGCTCAACGTACTGGGTATATAGTGTGTCTCTAATGATGATTCTTGCTGGCGTCATAAACTATTCATTTTCACTCATTGGCACTTCTGCCTGCGACATAGTGCTGTTACTAAATAGAGGAAGAAGAGTCCAACTTTCTAGCTCTATATACACCTTTTCATTTCCCAAAAGATTTAGCGCCCTACATAGATCTATTTATGTTCAACTTCTAGGAAAGTACTTTCATTACTCCTTCAAGGACTTTATGAAGAAAACAAAAAAAAAAACTTTAAAAGTTATAATGAGAGGTTGGTGTGTTTTAGGGTTTAAGATAAAAAAGGGGTTTTAAGGTTTATGGAAGAGGTTAGTAGTTTAAAAGGGTTTAGAATTTGAGGTTGATGTGTTCGTAGGTTTATAACAAAGTTTTTTAGTATTAAGAACTATGTAAATTATGGGTTAAAATAGTGGGTTCTGTGAATGGGTCAGGTTGACCCTACAAAAATTTGTAATGATGTTACGACCCAGGGGTTCTCTGTCGCGACATCCCTAGCAGACTACTCATGTCCCAACATCGGGGCTCGATGTCGGAACACACTCTATAGTTTCAAAATTCTCAAGAAATTATCTTCTACGCCATGACACAGGTTAGTGATGTTGGAACATCAAGTTGATTTTTGATGTTCTTTGTTACTGCTTGCGATTTTGTGATACGGACTTGTCTGTTGCGACATTGACCTTGTTTCCCAAATTTTCATTCTTCAAAGTGCTCCAAGCACTTGTTAGAGCTTTCTATGAGCTACTATACAGTTAGTACAGTTAGTAATAATCAAACAATGGGAAAATTTTAAGTCTTGTCCGACAACACAGTGAATATGCAACGGGGTGATCCTTGTTATTTGTTTCCATCCATATTAGTCCAACACACATCATGCCATTCTATCATCTGTGGTTGTTTCTTTCTCTGAATTTACCTTTTTGACCTACTATAATGATCGACAACTCTTTTCATATGTCATAACTATTAATGATTTGCACAACCACATACCTACACAACTACTTTAATTGGTGTTCAATATTTGTGCTTTGGAAAAAGGTTGAGGATTGTGGTTCATAATTGTTATCTTCGGTGTTTCTGTCCTTCTCATTGATCATGTATGGCCTTTTAGGAATACTTTTTAAGGTGATTTGTAGAGGGATAGGGAAGAAATATTAAGTTGTGCTACTGAAGTTTTGCTTCTATGGGCTTTTAATTTCATCCATTGGCCCGTAGATAATTCTCTTTGATTGTTCTCGTAAGACTTCAACGCTCTGTAACGACTGAAGTGTAACATCCCGAAATAAGGCCTAAACAGAATGGTGGTTGCCAAACCACGAATCTGAGATAGAAAAATTTATTCTGATTAATTTTTATAATTTACCGAGGGATTAGATGCATGTGTTAGAGTATCGATAGAAAATTTTATGAATTACATGTTTAATTTGCCTACAAGGGCTTAACTGCAAAAGTTGATAAATATGAGTTCTAGATGCTAAAGGATTAAATTGAAGAGCATAATTGAAGTAGAGGTCCTTCAATGATAATTAGACCATTAGGTTTTCATGGACAAAAATGGACATGTATAGATAAAAATAACTAAAGTTTTAATGAAGGGCATTTTAGTCATTTGGTAATTAAAAGATTAAAAAGGGAAAAAGATGGCAAAATGTTGTCCATCTTCTCTATAAGGCCGAAAATAAAAGGGTTCTCCATAGCTAGGGTTTTGTCAAGCTTCCAAGCTCTGTAGTAAGTGATTCTAAGCCCCGTTTTTAATGTTATTTACGTTTTTGAAGTCTCGGTAACTTGATTTAGCTTAGTCTAGCAATATTTTTACCTAGGGTTCATATTTGGAAAAATACCCATAGGTGAAATGTGTTTATTTTGGTGTTTTATGGTAGAATATGAAGCTTGAAATTATGTTAAACAACTTGTGCTAAGCGATTTTAAGCGAAAACGAGTAAAACGACATAATCGGTAAAAATACCTAATGTTCATAAGTACTTGTTAGAGTGAGAATTTGATGGCCATAGTAGGAAAAAATAATCTGCATGTCCTAAAACATAAGAATTAGGGATAAACTTTAATTTCCGAGCTTTAGGGCAAAAGTGTAAATATAGAAAAGTTTAGGGGCAAATTTGTAATTTTTCCAAAATTAGGGTTAAGGACTGTTTTGATAAATGTGAGTATTAAATAAGCTAAATTTGCTATTATAGATCAAGAAGAACGAAGGGTTAGACTGAGGAAAGATAAAGATTGAGGACTAGATCAAAATATTTGATCATATTTTGTATCGGGGAAACTTTGTGGTAAATAAATGCAATGTTTTGTTATTTATATTTAATATTGTTATTTTCCAGCATCTACATGTTTATTTTACGAATTTACTCATTGATGACTCAAGTAAGAATTGATGGAGAAATGATACTTAAAAGTCCCGGTTGAACCTTAGGAATGTGTAGGATACAAATGTCATGACATTAGGGTTTAAGGATACCAAGTAAGACCATGCCAAGGCATGGCATTGGTAAGTTTTACAAGGCAAGGAAATCATGTAAGACTATGTCAAGACATGGCATTGATAAGCTACTATAAGGCAAAGATCCCATGTATGACCATGCCAAGGCATGGCAATGGCGAGTTCATAAGGCAAGGATACCACGTAAGACCATGTCAAGACATGGCAATGGTAAGTTTAAAAAGGAAAGGTACCCATGTATCCTTAGTATTCCAAGTGGTTCAACGGGAAATTTAAAGAGTATACTCAAGGAAAGTTAAGATAAGTCCATGTTCGAAAAGTTCAGGTAAGTAAATTCAAGACTTATGCATATTAAGTTTGAAGGTTAAAGTTATATTGATAATTCATTTAGAATGTTGTTATTTATTTACATGCAAACTTACTAAGCTTTATGCTTACTCCCTTGCTTTTCTCTTTTTTTATTGTATCACCAAGCCAACTCAGGGATCGTAAGGACGTCAGAGATCGTTTCACACTATCAAAGGGCTATCTTGGTATTTTGTGATTCGAAACGTTTTATGGCATGTATAGGGACGTGTCCATTTTGTGTGTAGGTCCTTATGATATGACTAAAGAATGACATGTGAATACTTGATAATGATTAGCTATTGAAATGGCTAATTAAGAACATGTTTTGCTGTTATGTATGCCTAAATGAGGTTTAATGCAAAGAAATTATGAAAGAGTAAAAGTTGGTCATGAAACAGTTTTAGGACAGTAGTAGTGACATGACTTTAAAAAATCACTAAAAATCGTATAAATGGAATTAAATGGTGAATGAGATATAGAATTAAATATTATCAAGTCTATTTTCATAGGAAAGAAACAAAGTAAGCAAAGGAAGTCTGTATTCTGAGATATTTAAACTCTTTCAAGACTAGTTCAGGGTGACTTTGTGATCCCCTGTTCCGATTTTAGAATTTCACTAAAAATTGTAAAAAAATAATTATGAGTCATAATTTATATGTATAGATTCCTTATTGAGTCTATTTTCATTATAAACAAACATAAATGCTATCCAAACTCTATATAATGAGATAACCAATTTTTACTGAAGAGAGCTCAAGTCCACTGGACTACAAAACAAGGGAGATTTTAACTAATAAACTGTACTAATTGGCCACACCAAAAATTCTAAAAAAATTATGGTAAGAATATATATGAGTGTAGTTTCAGGAAAATTTATAAATTTAAATTTTGAGTTTTGTAACTCGATTTATAATTAATTTAGTGACTATTATGCAGGTGGACAGTTTTATTATGAATAGTAAAATAAATTGTTTTGATTTGTATAAGTACTCAGAAAATTTTTAATGTTCTCGGTTTGGTCCTAAACCATTTCAATTGCATGTTTTAGGGCCTCGAGGGTCCTTTTTAGGGATATGTTAGATGAATGTGAGCAAATTAATTTTAAAAGTAAATTTTTATGCCCCGAACTAGTAAGATAAGTCTGGTAACGCCTCGTGCTCGACTCCAGCGACGATCTCAGTTCAGGGGTGTTACATGAAGCTCGATGCTTATACACACAGATTGTTTAATTTGAGGGTGCCTGATTTAGAACTAAGGATGTGAAAAGGATGGTTAATTCAGGTTTATCCTTCCAGACTGTTGGTTTCGCTTTATTTTGTTCTGTGAATTTTTGAATCGATAAATATTCTTCTCTTAACTCAGTCCTAACTATCATTATCTCTGTTGGTGGGTCTATATTATACTGTTCTTGTAGTTCAACGACGTCAGCATTACCTGAGATTTCTGAGACGATGAGTTCTATGTCTATTTGATTCTTCGATTCACTATCCATTTCCTCCACTTGCTCCATATCTTCTTTTTCTGAAGTTCCCTGTTATTCATTTGAATATTCTTCTATCTACCGAAGTGGATAATAGTCTGGAAGTTTTCCTTTTCTCCAAGTGTCTATGATGACATTTTCCTCTCTACTCAATTTTGGACTTAGCACCACTTGGTACCTTTCTAATGGCATAAGATCATGGTCATTATCAACTTGGGGAAGAACTAGGGTTTCTCTTATAAGTTGACCTAATTCAAGCATTAGTAATCGTTGATTCTTTTGGATCTCCCAATCTTCATAGACTCCTTCATAAATATCTTCGTCATAATTGACGTCTTCATCAGACCACATATAATAAAAGTCATACATGATTTTGTGTTGACTAATTATTTGTTAAACAATGTCTAGGATTTCTACAAAAAAACAAGTGTTAGAAGTGTTAATTAATAAAATAAATTGAATGACGTAACAATAACCTCCAAATTTCCTAATTATTCTTTAAAAATGCAAAAATTAAAATTGAACAGTGACGTTGCCTCTCCGACAACGGTGCTAACAACTTGACCGCCTCTGGACATACTAACTTCTAAAGTGTGAATACTATAATAAAATAGAGAACTATGAGGTGGTATCCGAAAGTATCTGAGTTGAGTTGTAATATAGTTTTTACAACGAAGTAGGTAATTACTCTGAGGATCGTACCCAAGGGAGGCGAGTGCTAGATAAATTCTAACCTAAACACTAAATGATCTAGTTAGTACTTTAACTAAATTATAGTACGAACACATAAAAAAGGGTTTGTTAAGGTTTTTATAAAAATAAAATAACATCAAAGAAATAAAATTCAGAAGATAGATGAGTAGAGTAAATCAAATCTCAATTATAGGTGATTGGCTCACTTCAGTAATCCCCATCAAATGTTCCTTCGAGTTACTCGTCAATCAACTAATAGCCACCTTAGCAGGATCTTTTGATCTTCCACTAACACAATGAGTCAGCAAGAACTACTTGTCTTCTAACCTCACAGTCCAGACTAGCTTGGGGTGAGGTGTTCACTAATGGAAAATACCAATTTTGGGTTAATTCCCACCTTGATGACTTCCCGGGGTTGTCAAGCCCAGGGTTTGTTTCACGTTCTTCCTTTCCTAGATAGCTAATCCATTGAGTAACCCTAGAAAATAATTAATATATCATACCTCCACTTGTTAATCCCCTATGGAAGGATTAGTTCCACATGGCTTTCATAGACAATATGAAATTTATGCAAAGAGAAAGTATGCTAATTAAATCGACAAGATAAAGTAAATAAAAGAGCCTGATTGTATTGAGATTAGTTGCGAATACATAAAGTTTAAATGGTTCCACAATTCAGATATCTTGAAATCAATAATAACAACAGAACGAAATCTAAAATGTAAGAACGAAAGAAAACTAAATTAAATTTTACACAGAGAATTTAGGCTAAAGGAATGGTGTCTATAACATGTGCCAAAAGAGCCTATTAATAGCTTTTAGGTGGTTGTCGTCCTCAACCGTAGGTTAGCTAATGTTCCTAAGCTTTAAGTTTGATTGTGTAGACCAAAACGTCCCTATTTTGTATTTGGTTTTCATCCTAGAGTCAATGTTGCGACACACTAAGACCTGTGTTACGACATAGCTGTTAGTGTACTTCGTTTGGGTTATCTTCAAGGGTATGTCGCGACACCCTTCAACTATGTCGCGACATTGCAGGCAATCTTGAGGTTTCTTCCATTCTGCTCCCTATGTTACGACATCGATCATCCTGTGTTGCGACATACAACCAATATCAGTTTAATATGCCTTCTAAAGGTTTTCTGCACACTCAAAAAGTTTGTTAGCTCACCCTTAGGCCTCATTCAGCCCCCAAGGTTAATAAAAGATTCAATTTGCATATTTTATTAAATATAAGAAAACTAAGGAAAATTAACTAAAACATAATGAAAATGCTAGTATTCAAGCTCTCTATATGTGAAAACTAGTTTAATTTGCTACACCGATTTATAACATATCAATCATAAATTGACAAACTCTAATTTAATTGTGCATGATCGTAAATCAATGAACTTAAGCTATTATCGTAAACCAACAAGCTTTAATAATACGAATTGTGATTCTAAATGTAACACCCAAAAATCGGCCTAGAAGTTAGGCCCGAATCCGGCGCGTCACATTGAAGTGTTTTTTCAAAAACCAAGTTTTCATTGAAAACCCTTCTTATTATTTAAAAGGTTAAGTCTCGGTTTGCATTCGTTACTTCAAAAACATGTTTCATTGAAAAGTAATTTACTTTTAAAACCTTAATTACTGTCATAAGTGAAAACCAAGTAAGTTAGCGGAAGCTTTATAAAATTTCGTAGTTTGCAGAAACGTGTTGATTTGAAAACAGTTAACGCTTTTGAGAAAATCAAGTTTTACTTAGAGTAGATAATAAACGTAATAAACAAAACCTAACTTTAAAATCCAGAAATTATAACAGGTTTTATTACAAACCAAACTCAAAATAAAGTACTTGAGAATAAATAGTCCTAAATAGAAATCATAAGCAGTGTGCAGTCTTCTCCGAGTCTCTCGCAGCTCCAATCCGTCTAAGGCTGGGACTTACTTGAAAGGTTAATAAACAGGGTGAGTTTACGAAAACTCAGTGTGTAATCCCTTTATTAGAGTAATAGTTAGTAAACAAAAACAGAAATAGAATAAATCTGGGCTAGAGCCCTTTAACAGAATCAGGTGGGCCTAAGCCCTATTCAATAACGGTGGCCTTTGGGCCTTAGCCCATAGTGGCCTCAGTTGGGCCTAAGCCCATATCACAAAACCAATATGCTTATGCAATGTGCAATTACCCATAACCAACCCTATATGCCCCTTCCAACCCTACACTCCTGTGGGGAGATACTCGACCCACCCATCCTTATTACAACCCAGTGTGTAACCAGTGCGGCCCTACTTAACGGTGCAGCATAGCTACTTATATACGGTGTAGTACTAGTTACGACACTACTTAATGGTGCAGCAAAGTTACTCGTAGCTTAAAAAGCCTTTAGTAGCAGCATTATAATTAGCACAAAGCCATAAGTAACTGTAATAGGATTGGCACATAGCCATCAATTAGGGTAATATAACTGGCACAAAGCCTATGATATCGGCACAAAGCCTTCGGTATTAGCACAAAGCCCATAATTATGGCAGAAAGCCCATATTAATGGCACACAGCCCTCGGTAACATTGTCGGTGTAGTATAGCTGCTCGGTGGCTAAAAAGCCTGCGGTGGCTAAAAAGCCTTTGTTGGATCCATAGTTGTCAAGCGATCGTGCAACCCTCATATACACTTCCTCCAATCATAACCCAACCCATATGCAACATATAATCTCATGAATGCATCATAATACACATATGACATACAAATCGTACATATATCACACAGGGGCATTTTAGTCATTTTACCCTTAGGCATATTAGACATCATTTCATCGTGGGCCCAGGTACACATTCTGGCCTATTAACAAATTCATAATTATCCGGAGCATTTAAAGTTACTACTATGGAAGTTACAAATTTACTAGGCCTAAAGGCCCGTTACATAGCCCAAGGTGGGCCCATACATTAATCTGTATATCACATAGCAGGCTTACGAAAGACAGTCACATTCATAGCTTAAAACAATTTCAAAACAATTACCTACCCTCGAGGGCTTAAGCGTAATTCTACCCTACGGGGGTAAATCGGTAATTCTACCCTACAGGGGTATTTCGTTAATTCTACCCTATAGGGGTATTTCGATAATTCTACCCTACAGGGGTATTTCGATAATTTTGTAAGCCAGGGGCATTTGGGTGATTTTACAATCAAAGGGTATTTCGGTAATTTTGCAATCTAGGGGTATTTTAGTAATTTTGCAATCTAGGGGTATTTCAGTAATTTTGCAATCCAGGGTAAAATGGTAATTTTACATATTAGGGGTAAAATAGTACTTTTACAAATTGGGGGTATTTCTATAATTTTACAATTCGAGGGTATTTTGGTAATTTCGCAAATTAGGGGTATTTTGTTAATTTTGCAAATTAGGAGTATTTTGGTAATTTCACAAATCGGAGGTATTTTGGTAATTTCACAAATTAGGAGTATTTTGGTAATTTCACAACTCGAGGGTATTTTAGAAATTTTGCAAATTAGGAGTATTTTTGTAATTTCACAAATCGGGGGTATTTTGGTAATTTTGCAAATCAGGAGTATTTTTGTAATTTCACAAATGAGGAGTATTTTTGTAATTTCTTAACACTATGGGTTTAATTACGCACCTTGGCCCGTCAACAAGTCCTCGTTGGCTAAAGTGAACAGATACTATGCACCTGGTATGATGCTAGAGAAGAGGAGGTGAGTCATTAAGACCGCTTAAGTACCAAGCTCTCCCTAGATCCAATCCTAGACATGCATATACCCATTGCCACACTTCAACCTTATGACTTGTCCACAGTCACACTTAATTGATTAATTAAGTTTTATGTCTGCTTAAACAATTATTAGATACTAGCCCAAAAGTCCACTACAAAACCCTAACGAGTCCACATACATTCATATAGCCTATCAGGCCCAATGACATTTATATGGCCAATCAGGCCCATTCATATTTATACGGCCCCTCAAGCCTAAATCTATTCCAAGCCATACGACCCACTTAATCAGCTCGTCATTTATTACCAATCTACCAATTTTTACTTATTTGGGCCCATGGGCCCATCGGGCCCATTTGGCCCATTCTAGCCTATCAAACAAGGGTTAGAAGTACACACCTGATAGGAATTTGAAGTTTATCCGCACTCTAAACACTGCTATGCCCAGAAGCCTACAGTAATCGCACCATTGACTCCCAAGGAGTGTGCTGATCAACTTCGGTCACCACCACTGTGACCCAACGGAATATAGATCAATGAATGATCCAATGCCTAACCCAACGATCATGCCATAAAGCAAAAGGGATAAGCCAAGAAAGGTATGCCTACTCTCCTCATGGTTTGCTCTATTTAAAGCCATCTCCTCACCTATTCCCATGATAGCTTCCCGATGTGGGATTCTCCATCAATCCCCCAAAACTAAAGCATTAGCAAAATAATCAACCTTTGCATGCCAAGGGATTCGAACCAAAGTCCTCTCGATAGCCATGCCATGCCACCATCACTCGGACACAAGCTCCTTTGTGTCATAAGTCCAACACATTTAACTTCAAAGCCTGCCTACTTGCTTTATGATTTATTTAAAAGGGAAACCAAAATAAATTGTAAGAGCCAAGACTTGAACCTTGGACCCCATTGCTTCCTTTATGGCTTCACTTCCTTGTCCCATAAGTGGCACCACTTTGCCACTACACCACACTCCTTTTTGTGTCATGCTTTCACCAAAAATATTATTAAAGCCTACCCACTAACGTCAAGGCTCCCATAAGAGAAAAACATAAATTTTTGCTAAGGCCCAGGTTTGAACCCAGGACTTCTCCAACACACCCAAACTTCTTAGCCATCATACCAACACGCCATCTAGCGAATATGGGCCCGGGGCCCATTACGCAACCTAAATGGGGCCCACGTGCTCGTATGGGCCGCTAAGCCAGATTTGCCCATAGCCATGTGTACGACACATCAGGTCCACTAATTCTCGTAAGTCTAAAGACAATGACTCGTGTGGGCCCATAAGCTCATTGGGCCCACACGGCCTATTCTTCTAGGCCTAATTTCGGGGCGTTACAGTAAATCAACAAATAATTTGAATGGAGTTGTGATCATAAATATGGGAACTCTAATTGAATTGTTCATGATCGTAAATCAATGAACTAAAGTTGTGATTGTAAATCAGTGAGCTTTAATAATATCAAATTTGACCATAAATTAGCAAATTGTTTGAATGGAGTTGCGATCGTAAATTTGGGAACTCTAAGTGAATCATTCATGATCATAAATAAATGAACTTAAGATATAATCGTAAATCAGTGAACTTTAATAATATCGATTGTGATCGTAAATTAACAAATTGTTTGAATGTAGTTGCGTTCATAAATCGAATAAATCTAATTGAATTTGTAACACCCCAAACCCAACTCAGACGTTATGGCCAAAATCTGGTGGCGTCACATTGAAGGGTGAAACGTAAAATTTGATGTTGTTGGAAAACCTTGAAATCATTTGATCATTCTGCAGTTAAGCAGTATCTTCAAAACAGGTTTCTCTTTTCAAAACAAGCATCGTTTAATGAGTTCTTAGTTTTTAAAACAATTTCCAATGAAAGGTCTTATTACAACAAAACCCAAATAAAAGGAAACGTAGTTAAAGTAAAGTAATTTAAAGTACTAAATTCAACTGTCCATAGTGCGGCCACCTCCGAGTCCTATGATATGTCGAACCATCTTTCACTAAGGATTACCTGAAAGATTAAAAAGAGGGATGAGTTTGCGAAAACTCAGTGTGTACTACCCCCAATAAACAAATAATATGAAACACATCAATCTGGGCCTAAGCCCATTACAGTAACAGTGGCAATTGGGCCTGAGCCCGTAACAGCCGCAATTGGGCCTCAGCCCATACCAATATTAGAATTAGAATATGCAATGCAAAAATATCCCAACCAACCCTGCACTACATCTCCCGTCCAACCCTACACTCCTATGGGGATTAAATCGACCCACAAATCCCTATACTCCCAATGTAGCACCGGTTGCGTCACTAACCAATATCACAGCAGAGCTGCCAATCACATAATCGGCTTTAAGCCATCGGTGGGTCCACAGTCGTCTCGTGCGACCCGTGCGACCCTAACAAATCAATTACTTCCTCCAATTAAAGATCCCATCCCCATGCAACATAATATCATGTATGAATGCAAACATAATATGAAATGGCATACAAAATCTATCACATATCACATAAGGGTATTTTAGTCATATTGCCCTTCAGGGGCATAATGGTCATTTCTCAATTCAAGGTCTATGTATACTTATTGACCCATCTGTAGGTCCACAGCCATTACGTGGCCCGGTGGGGCCTACATGCTCGTATGGCTCGCTAAGCCAAATTTAACCATAGCTATGTGTACGACACAGCCAGCCCATTAATTCCCGCAAGTCCAATGACAAATACCCTTGTGGGGCCCACAAGCCTGTTGGGCACAAATGGCCCATTTTGGCCCAAAACGGCCTAAGCCCATGAGATCGCTCATGGTGGCCTCTACCATCATATCAAATCTTCCACACATGCGTTCGCACGCCCATGTGGACACTGTTGTCGTACTTCCGTCTTTTCAGCTTTTCTACTTTTCGCCATTCTACGATTTGAGCAGTGTGAGTACACACCTTGTTTACGAAACGTGCTGCGAATCCCTAGCACCGAACCTACAATATATAAGACTAGCAGTTGTCACCTGATCAATACAGTTATCCTCCTTTTTCCAAAACAAAAGCCGAAGCCACACTAATACTTACCTTAATCGATCGAGCTTCGTTAAGTCCTCTCTAACTGTTAGCAAAGATTAAAACCCCTTGACGAAATCTACATTACAAAAACCTTATTAATCAAGACTATATAATTATGTGGTTTACATCCACATTCGATAACCTTTAGCACCATAGAAAAGTATTCAGCCTCAACTATAAACAAAGTAACAAAACTTACTATGATAAAAAACTGAGAGTAAGCTTTCAACTGCCTCAAAACACTTGCCCCTCTTTCACTCCTTGAGAACACCTAGGTACCAACCAACAACGCACTTTGAGAAATAGTGAAGATTCAACCAAAGAGAAAAACTGAAATAGAAGCATAGTGACATTATTAACCAAGAAAACCATTTATAGAGAGTCAGGAAAACTTACACACAGCTTCGGCTATAAGGGGTAGTAAATGAAAGTGCAACCCGAACAATCAAATCAAATCTTAGATCCTTAACTCGAATTCCTCTTGGCTAAGCAGTTAAAGGTTTAAAATTAAAAGAAATAAAGATGAGAGGAGGGAGAATAGATTCGACAAAGATTGAGTAGGGAGAAATTGGCACAAGCAAAGAAGAAATTGAAAGAGAAAGAAAGGGTAATCGGCCATGTAAGAAAAAGGGGAAGAAGATGAAATGGCAAGAGAGAGAGCAATCTATATTTGGCCTAAGCTAGAAGGAGGGAGATAAGAGAGAAATCGGCACAAAGATGCACAAAAATGACTCAAAAAGATGCGTAAATGGTAAAACAAATTCTGTTAGAATGTGGAGTCCAACTGAGATAAAAAAGTCTTGAAACTAATGGACAAAGGAGAGACAAAAAGAAAAAAGAAAAACTAGAGGACTCCTCAAGTCTTCTAGCAAAAATCAGCTACTACCAAAAACACCACTCTAAAACTGAAAATGAACTTAAGGTGTGATTGTAAATCAACAAACTGTTTGAATGGAGTTGCGATCGTAAATCAACGAACTCTAAGTGAATCATTCATGATCATAAATCAATGAACTTAAGCTGTGATCGTAAATTAGCAAGCTTTAATAATACCAATTGTGATCATAAATCAACGATCTATATAACATATTCCCTACTTGGCAACATTAAACAAAATTTCCAAGAACCATAAATTTATTGAAAAGGAGGATGGATTGTTCATACATAGTATTTTTTCAAGTGACGAGTGTTCCATGTGCGAGGTAGAACAGGACCATCCATGTCTGCTATCCTATAGGTTCCAAAGCCTATATTCTCCATAATTTTGTAAGGTCCTTTCCAACTGGGAGCCATTTTTCCTTACTGTGATACCGGTAAACTGGCATCAATGTTTCTTAAGACTAGGTCGCCTATCTAGAATTGCTTGTTCTTTACCTTAGTGTTATAATATTGAGAAACCTGTTGAGCTCACGCAGCATTTCTAACCTCTGCTGCCTCTTTGACTTCATCGGTAAGATCTAAATTGAACCTTGTGACCTCTTGGTTGGCTTCCTCATTAAATGAGATGTCCAATGTAATCATAAGCCTATTTCAACAAGGATTACTGCTTTAGCACCATATACCAATGAAAATATCATTTCTCCCGTTATTGTATAAGGAGATGTTCTTAAGGCCCATATAATTCTTGGGAGTTCTTCCAACCAGGCACCTTTAGCATCATCAACCTTTTTCTTTAAAGTTACTAGGATTTTCATATTCATTGCTTCAACTTGACCATTTGTTTGAGGGAGTTTTCATAGAACTTTAAGTGAGTGATATCTGTAGGTCTGTGTAAAAGTTCTTGAATTCTCCTTAGAATTGAGTTCCATTGTCTATTATGATTAGACACGGGATGCCAAACCTACAAAGAATATATTTCTAGACAAAGACTCTATTTGCCTCTCTATTATTGTAGCTAAGGCTTCAGCCTCAATCCACTTAGTAAAGTAATCAACAACTACAGCTATTAATTTTTTTTGAGCTATGGCCATTGGAAATTTGACCCAAGATATCAATCCCCATGTTGTAAATGGCCAAGGACTAAACATCATTTGTAGAGGTTTGGCCAGTGATCGATGTATTGGTGCATGCTTTTGGAAAGCATTACAAGTGCGAGCGAAGTCATGAGCACCCTTTTGCATGGTTGGCTAATAATATCCCTGCCGAAGAACCTTTTGGGCTAGTAGTCTTCCTCCTAAATGATCGCCACATAAACCCTTATGTATCTCCCTCATGACATACTCAACTTCACCAGGGGTTAGACACCTCAAAAGTGATTGGGAATAACCCTTTCCATATAATACACCTTTTGACATAGTATATCTAAAGCGAATAGATTAACTAACTTTGACTAATTGAAAGCCAAACAACCTTTTGATACAAAAATATATTAAATGCAAATAGTAGTATGATACCTCATTGTTTTACGTTGTATCTTGGCTAACTCTCTCTTGCTCAACTATTGACTTTCACCCTATAAGGCTTGTATAATGGGTGTCATCCATGTTTGTTCCTGATTTAAGTCAAGCACATCTTGGCTGCCGCAGCTTGGAGTGGCCATATGCTTTAACAAAATCTTCCCTCTTTGCTCAATAATGATAGAGAAAGCTAACTTGGATAAAGTATCAACCTTGGTATTCTTTATTCTAGACAATTGTTGGACTCTTACCTTGTTAAATTGAGGAAGTAGTTCGCTTACCATGGCATGGTATCTCTTTGAACTACACTCTTTTACCTTGTACTCTCCTATAATTTGCTTCACCAACAACTGCGAGTTGGTGAATATTATTGATTGTGATATGATGAAGTAATAAAATTAATCGTACCTAGAAACTAACTATTATCATGATAAAAGGCAACTGCACCTATCGAATAGTAGTATAGTTAGTGGCAAGACCGGAATATTGAATCCAAGGAACTAAAAGTACTAGTAATGACTTTCTTCCTATTATCTAGCCTAAAAGTAAAGAGGGGGTTTGTGTAAACTAATTAATTCTAATCTAAAGTACAGACACGGCAAAAAGTAAATTGGGGAATTGCTTTGGTAAAATTGAATGATAAAGACAATACCTAAGGAAGAATCCATCTAGACTTCACTTGTTATCCAACTCTGAACTAGACGATTTCTTCATTCGACTTGATCCATAGAGATCCCTAAATTAGGTTAATATCTACGTCAAGAATAAGAACAACTAATCCTAGGTTGATTAATTAAAATCTCTTTCTAATTAAAACCCCTAGCCTTGGATTAACTCGATCTATGGATCCCCATATTAGATTTGACTCTAATCCGAGCGATTTTCGTCGTCCTATGTCTAGGATTGCGATCAACTCCACTTAATTGTGTTGGATCTACTCTTAAACAGGGACTTTTGCTCCTCTGCCTAAGCACATTTGACTTAAATTAATATCCCAAAAATATCAATTCAAGAATTAAAAACACAATTTTACTTCAATTTTAGTATTTTCAGAACATAGTTTATTTTACTTCAATTTTTTCATATTAGTTCTTCCCTAACAAACACATTTTGTTAATCCAAATTCCCCAAAACTAATGAATGCTTTCGTAGTTCCAAAGGAGCTCTACAACTCACAACCAAAATCTATTGGGAACATTAGCCACCTAATACCGACAAACATACCCTCTCAGCATAGCAACTGTGGACAAACAACCGCTACCACCACCGAAGTATTCACCTCCACCCTTCCTTTGTCCCAGACACTCTATAGCCACCTCCACCTCAAAGAATTCTTCCAATTCAGTGAGTTTCACTTCTCTCCCTATCTTATGATTTTATGCTTCTACTGCTACTAATGTATCTTTGTACATTGAGGGCAATGTGCATCTTAAGTGTGGGGAGGGGGAACTTACTTTCAATCATCGCATTCTTTTCGAACCCCTGAAAAATTTTTACAATTAACATTTTGCATTGTTCTCAAAATTTTGAATTCTCACTTTCACTCTCTGCATTAGTCACAATCTCCTATTAGGAATTAATTCTGATTAATTTATGATCTTTATTGATATGTTGAGAATTAAGACATAGGTACTTATGCTTTGATTATTCAAACTTTAAGACATTAGGGAATCAAGCATAATAAGTTGAAATTTTTGAGCATTTAAATTTTTTCTAGGTTATTTTCCCTAATTTTAAGTGTTATCTTGAGATTTGAAATTCGCAGGATTGACATCAAAAGCCATAATTCTGGTGAGATGTTTGAGCCTTTTGAGCATACATCTTTCGTGCTCACTTTTATTGTTGCTTTGAGTGAGTCAATACTGACTTGTTATTCTAGAACTTGCTCCAATTATACATATCGAGACCATATCATTGATTTGATACACCGAAATGATAAAGGCACCTAGGTTTAACCCACTTACTCTATAAAAGCTTACCTCCATAAATTAACCCCTAGTGAACCCCATTGAGCCTAACAAACCATTCTTTGACCTAGCTCTAATATTAACCTATAACCCATTTTTTGTTGAATTCCATTCAATTATTTTGATCCCTGTTTTTGTCGAGATTTGAGTTGAAATTATTATCTAGCTTTGTTCTCTTGTTCAGTTTATAAAGTTTGTAAACATTCAAAGTATTGTATTTGATTTGTTCTTAAAAAAAAAGGTGTTGATACAGTTAATTCAGTTATAATTCATATTTTAGTTATAGTTTAATATTTTTTGTATATTTTTATTATAAGCTATCGAATCCCGAACGATGTCATCATAAGGCTTAGCTCGAGGAATATGTTTGAGTGATAGAGATTTTTCTAGCTAGATGATTTTTCAGTTTAACCTCGATTCTAACCCTCTCTGTTCAGCTTGTGACAACACCCCTAACCAAAGCCCTATTACAACCATTGAAAGACCTTTTGATCGATGTGTCATATCAATTTATAGTGGTGGAGATTTGATTTTCCTGCAAGCCTATGGTAATAACTTTTCAGGTTGACTAAGAACTGCTTAATTTTTGAACCCTAAACACTTTGAGTGGATAGAGTGAATCTTTAGTGAGGATGTCAACTCTTGTTGATTTCGATTGAAAGGTAATTACTTAGGAGAAGGGAGAAAACCTATGTTTTTGTGATAAAATTCTCAACTTAGAGTGTTTGAAACTTTAATGTTCTTCTGGTTGAATTTTCATTGTATGATTACTTGTGGATTAGTTTGAAACATTATTGATAATGATTATAAGTTGAGAAGAATGATTCTTAATTGTGAGTTGAGATTTTGCTTGAGGACAAGCAAAGGCTTAAGTGTGGGGGTATTTGATAAGTGATAAATTATACATATTTTTACCCCATGCTTAGCCCAATTTCTGGATGAATTACCCCTTGATTTGTGTAAATTGATGCTCTTAAACCTTTAATTTCATGTTTTATACTCAGGTGAGCTTAAGGAAGAGAAACGAGTAAGGAACGGGCCAAAAACGGGTAAATTAGGCCCAGTTCAATAATCAACAAGGGCCTAGAGATTCGCCATACGGCCGTGCCACTTTAACAGTATGACAGCCCTAATTTGGCCCTAATCAGAAAAGTGGTTTCAGAACCACTAAACCGAGTCAAAAAGTTTTTTTTAAATATTAATTTTCTATGTTTTATTATGTGAATGGTCATATGTGAAAATTTGGTGTTTTAATTTTGTTGTTTGAATGTTAATTTATTTATTAAGGACTTGATTTCATAAAAGAAAAATTTGATGGCTATAGTGTAAGTGCCAAATTGTGATTGAAAGTTAATGTGGAGGGTTTAAGAAGCAAATAGGCTAAGAGAATTATGCATAGACATAACCGGCCATGGCTTAGTGGAGGAGAAATAATGCTAAAAAGGGCTAGTTTAGTAAATTAATTAATAAAGGCCATGCATGTAATAGTAAATCAAGAAATAGTTGCTCATTTTAACTCATGCTTGGCCGAAACTAAAAGAAAATAGCTAAGGATCGAGTTTTGAGCATTCAGCACTATAGGAGCTCAAATTCAAGCTCAAGAGCCTAAAGGAGGAGAATTGAATAAGGGAAAAGCAAAGGATATTGAGTAGCCAATTGAAGCAGTTTCATCCGACATAAAAAAAGTAATTTGGCAATTAGAAACTCTATTTACTTCATTTTCAAATGATGCATACAAATTATCAAAGAAATAACCTTGCACGTATATATATATGTGATAGTAGGATATGTGGTGGTTTACATGTTTAATTAAGTAAATTGGTATGTTAGTAATGTACGGACATGGGCATTATGTGTACGAAATGGCATAGGCACTATGTGCGCGAAATGGCATAGGCACTATGTGTGCAAAATAGCATAGGCACTATGTGTGCGAATCCTTTAACCGAGCACTATGTGTGCGAAATCGGTTGTTTAGGCATTAAATATGCGAAATGAAGAAGGATACAAAGTTATTGAATGATATAGGTGATGGTATATGTAAAAGATGTTATATAATGTTTGAAGAGGAAAGCAATTGCATTTCGGTTATATGAAACTATGGTTGAATAGTATAATTTAAGGTTGAATCAATTAATTCAAGTGTTATATATAGAAATGAAGTTAAAGTATCATTATACGTGTTGATAGAGAAATGTTCAAGTAGTACGGTGGTGATATTTGATTCTTATATGGATATTGATATTGAGTCTCTAAATATTGAAATGAAACAAAAAGGGGTTATGTGATACTTTGAGATGTTAGCTATAAAGATAGTCCCTACTAGTTTCTAATTTGATACATCAAGCTGATTGATTTTTATTTTATTGCCTATGACTTACTAAGTTGAGAGCTCATTTAGTGTGTTTGTTTTCCTTTCTGATTAGATTTTTGATCCGTTGCAAGCTCGGGATCGTTTTGGAAGATATCACATCTATCAGCTCTATTTTGGTACCTTTATAAGGTTTAAAACTTAGTGTGATGGCATGTATAAGCTATACTAATTTTTGTTCTTTGCTTTGCTAAATATACTTGTACCAAAAGCCATGCGAATATGGCTTAAACCTTAAGTTGAAAAGTAGTTATGTTCAAATATGTTATATACCTTTTGATTTAGTAAAATGATATGAAGTATGAATGATTTGCCTATTAACTAAATGTTGTTACTTAAATCGATTTATAAGTTGAGATTTGTGGGAAACATTTGTTTCTTTTATAAACGAAAATATGTTAAGTGTGCTTCGATTTCATATGCATTCGGCTACCCTTATAATTTTACCAAATGAATAGTAATATTCATGAATGGTGCATAATTAGGCTAAAGGCACATTGTTAGCTTATAGAATTGGATCTATTTATAATCGAATTACTTCATGAATTTTGATTGTTGTATTGATTGATGGAAGATGAACTAGTTCGGTAATTTATAGTAACCCTCCAGCGACGGTTTCGAGTTTAAGGTGTTACATTTTAATTGGTATCAGAGCTATGGTTTAGTCGATTCTAGGACTAACGTAGCGCATGTGAGTCTAGCTATACATGCCATAATATGATAATATGATAGTGTGATGACTTCTGACAGTTAAAATTTTGTTTTCGTATAGTAAATGGAACCAAACCCCGGGCAAGCTATAGCGGACGACGTTGAGAGTATAGCACCTACTCCCGCTCAAGGGACAACGCCGGTTGATTCTCGTCCATCCGCGAGTAATCAAGAAGATGGGGTTAGGCAAGCTCTCTTTTCTACGATGAATGAGTGGTTTGCCTAGTATACTCGTACAAACCCGGCTGCTCAACAACCCCCTAACTCAAATAATCCTTCCCCAGTACCTGTAATACCTGCAACCACCGATCCTTTGAGATTGAGTAAACCACCTTTTGACAAGATCAGGAAATACGGGGCTGAAGAATTCAGAGCCACAGTTACTGACGATGCTGAGAGAGTTAAATTTTGGCTGGATAATACCATCTATGTTTTTGATGAACTGTCTTGTACACCCGACGAATGTCTAAAGTGTGTTGTATCTTTGTTACGAGATGCGGCTTATTACTGGTGGAGTACTCTGATTGTGATTATTCCGAAGGAACGGGTTACGTGGGACTTCTTTTAGATAGAGTTTCACAAGAAATATATTAGTCAACGATTTATCGATCAAAAGTGCAAAGAATTTCTTGAACTTAAACAAGGTCGTCTGACTGTATCTGAATATGAACGTGAATTTGTGAGACTCAGTCATTATGCTCAGGAATGTGTTGCTAATGAAGATGCCATGTGCAAAAAATTCGAAGAAGGGTTGAATGAAGACATAAAACTACTTGTGGGTATTCTTGAAATAAGAGAATTTGTAGTACTCGTCGAACGGGCTTGCAAGGCGGAAGAACTCAGAAAGGAGAAAAGAAAAGCTGAATCCGAAGCCAAAGATTTTCGTAAGAGATCCATGGGAAAAGCTTCTTTTTCGGCTTCAAAGAAGTTCAAAGATGATAGTAACAAGTCGAAGACAAATGCCGGGATTTCTATTCAAGAGCGACCTTCAGAGGACTCTCAAGCTACTTTGGTTGCTAGTGTGGGCAATAATCGGCAGATGAAACTGGAATGTCAACAGTGTAGTAGACGACATGTGGGTGAATGTTGGGGTAAGTTTAGTAACAGAGTTTGTTATAGATGCAGTTCGCGAGATCATTTTGTCTGAAATTGCACGGAACCTATTGAGAAAGATAATGTACGTGGTGTGAAGTCAAGTGGCGCTGCAGTTAGGGGTAGGTCACCGAGAAATGCGAGAGGTAGGAGTGGTACTCAGCGAGGGACTTTTGATACAGCTGTTCGATCAGAGGCTCGTGCGCCTGCAAGAGCTTACGCTATTCATGCCAGAGAGGAGGCTTCATTTCCTGATGTTATTACTGGTACTTTCACTTTTTTCGATTATGATGTTATTGCTTTGATTGACCCCGGGTCAACTCATTCCTATGTGTAAGCAACTTTGGCATCCAGAAAGACTCTACCTGTTGAGTCTACTAAAATTGTAATTCGAGTGTCAAACCCGTTGGGCCAGTGTGTGTTAGTAGATAAAGTATGCAAGAATTGTCCTCTAATGATTTGAGATTTTTACTTTCAGGCCGATTTGATGCTATTGTAGTTTGACGAGTTTGATATCATTCTCGGTATAGATTGGTTATCTGTGCATGACGCTGTAGTGAATTGCAAAAGAAAAGTAATTGACTTGTGATGTTCAAGTGGTGAAATAATTCGAGTTGAGTCTGCTGATTTGAATGGGTTACCAGCATTGATATCTTCGATGTTGGCTCAGAAATATATGAAAAAGGGGTGTGAAGCTTATCTTGCATATGTACTAGATAGTAAAGTATCAGAAAAGAAGTTAGAGACAGTGCCAGTAGTATCTGAGTATACGGATGTGTTTCCCGAAGAATTGCCTGGTTTGCCACCTGTTCGAGAAGTAGAGTTTGGTATAGAGTTAGTCCCCTGAATGACCCCGATTTCGATAGCTCCGTATCGTATGGCACCAACCGAGTTGAAAGAGTTGAAATCTCAGCTGCAAGAGTTGACAGATAGAGGTTTCGCTTGACCGAGTTTCTCTCCCTGGGGTGCACCAGTGCTGTTTGTGAAAAAGAAAGACGAAACCATGAGAATGTGCATCGATTATCGTCAACTTAATAAAGTCACGATAAAGAATAAATACCCGTTACTGCAAATTGATGATTTATTTGACCAGCTAAAGGGGGCTTCAGTATTTTTGAAGATAGACTTGAGATCGGGCTATTATCAGTTGCGAGTAGAGACTCTGATGTGCCTAAAACTGCTTTCAGAACGAGGAACGAACACTACGAGTTCTTGGTGATGCCGTTTGGGCTCACTAATGCCCCTACGGTTTTTATGGATTTAATGAACCAGATTTTCTGACCGTATTTAGATCAGTTTGTAGTCGTGTTTATAGATGACATTTCAATCTATTCATGCGATGAAACTGAGCATGCCAAACACTTGAGATTTGTGTTACAGATTTTGCGAAACAAACAGCTTTACGCGAAGTTCAGTAAATGTGAGTTCTGGTTACGTGAAGTTAGCTTTTTGAGTCATGTTGTATTCACCTCGAGTATTCGGGTTGATCCGAGTAAAATTTTAGCTATACTTGATTGGAAGCCTCCGAGGAATGTTTCAGAAGTTCGAAGCTTTTTGGGACTTACAGGATATTATAGACGATTCGTGAAAGGCTTCTCAATGATAGCAACACTGTTAACAAAGTTGCTTCAGAAAGATATCAAATTTGAGTGGTCAAAAAAATGTCAGAAAAGTTTTGATCAGTTAAAAAGTCTTTTGACCGAAGCTCCAGTATTAGTTTAGCCGGAATCCGGTAAGGAATTTGTATCTATAGCGATGACTCTTTTAATGGTTTGGGCTGTGTTTTGATGCAAGAAGGTAGAGTTGTTGCTTATGCCTCAAGACAGTTAAAACCTCATGAGAAAAACTATCCGACGCATGATCTCGAGTTAGCTGCCATCATTTTTTCTTTGAAAATTTGGGGTCATTACTTGTTCGGAGAGAAATGCCATGTTTATTCTGATCATAAAAGCCTCAAATACTTGATGACTTAGAAAGACTTGAATTTGAGACAACGACGGTGGTTAGAACTATTGAAAGATTATGAGCTTGCCATTGATTATCATCCGGGGAAGGCTAATGTGGTTATGGATGCTCTAAGTCAAAAATCACTGTTTGCCCTCCGAGCAATGAATGTTCATCTGTCTATGTTCGCTAATGATGTGTTGGTAGTGGAACTAAAATCAAAACCAGTGTTAATACGACAAATCAGTGAAGCTTAGAAAACCGATGATGATTTGGTTGCTAAACTAGCTTAGTGTGAATCGAATGAGGATTCAGAGTTTCGGATTGATGACAATGATTATTTGAGATTCAGAAATCAATGGTGTGTTTCGAGAAATTCAGAAATTATTTTGATGATTTTGAACGAAGCTCACAGCAGTCGAATGTCAGTTCATACAATGATCTGAAACGTCAATATTGGTGGCACGGTATGAAACGAGACATTTCTGATTTTGTTTAGAAATGTTTGATATGCCAACAAGTGAAAGCAGAACATCAAGTGCCTTCGGGACTGCTTCAGCCGATTATGATACCTGAGTAGAAATGAGATTGTGTCACGATGGATTTCGTATCTGGTCTACCGTTGACACCGAACAAGAAAGATTCAATCTGGGTAATTGTTGATAGATTGACAAAGTCGGCTCATTTTATTCCCGTTCGTACGGATTATTCACTTGATAATTTAGCCAAATTGTATGTTTTTCATATTGTAAAATTACACGGGGTACCTACTTTTATTGTGTCGGATAGAGATCCGAGATTCACCTCGCGATTTTGGAAGAAATTGCAAGATGCATTGGGTACCAAGTTACATTTTAGCACCGCTTTTCATCCCCAGACAAATGGTCAATCTGAGTGAGTTATTCAAATACTTGAGGATATGTTGAGATGTTGCATCCTTGAGTTTAGTGGCTCGTGGGAACGATACTTGCCATTGGTTGAATTCGCATATAATAATAATTTTCAAGTGAGTATCAAGATGGCACCCTACGAGGCTTTGTACGGTCGTAAATGTCGTACACCGTTGTTTTGGACTGAGCTCAGTGAAAATAAGATTTACGGAGTCGATTTAATCAAAGAGGCCGAACAGAAAGTAAAAGTGATTCGTGAAAGTCTGAAAGCAGCTTCAGATCGTCAGAAATCGTATGCAGACTTGAAACGTAAAGAAATATAGTATCAGGTTGGGGATAAAGTGTTTTTGAAAGTTTCACCATGGAAAAAGGTACTCAGATTCGGCCGTGTAGGCAAATTGAGCCCGAGATTTATAGTACCGTACAAAATTTTAGAACGAATTGGGCCGGTTGCATACAAATTAAATTTGCCACCCGAACTTGAAAAGATTCACAATGTTTTTCATGTTTCGATGCTTAGACGTTATAGATCCGATCCTTTACATGTCATTTGTCCGTCAGAGATTGAAATTCAATCCGATTTAAATTACGAGGAAGAACCAGTTCGTATTTTGGCTTGCAAAGTAAAAGAACTACGGAATAAGAAAATCTCGTTAGTGAAAGTATTGTGGCTCAAACACGGGGTTGAAGAAGTGACTTGGGAGTTAGAGGACTCAATGAAAGAACGTTATCCTAATCTATTCATCGGTAAGATTTTCGGGGACGAAAATCCCTAAGGGAGGGAGAGTTGTGACAGCCCTAATTTGGCCCTAATCGGAAAAGTGGTTTCGGAACCACTAAACTGAGTTAGAAATTTTTTTAAAATATTAATTTTCTATGTTTTATTGTGTGAATGGTCATATGTGAAAATTTGGTGTTTAAATTTTGTTGTTTGAATGTTAATTTATTTATTAAGGACTTGATTTCATAAAAGAAAAATTTGATGGCTATAGTGTAAGTGTCGAATTGTGATTGAAAGTTAATGTGGAGGGTTTAAGAAGCAAATAGGCCAAGAGAATTATGCATGGACATAACCGGCCATGGCTTAGTAGAGGAGAAATAATGCTAAAAAGGGCTAGTTTAGTAAATTAATTAATAAAGGCCATGCATGTAATAGTAAATCAAGAAATAGTTGCTCATTTTCACTCATGCTTGGCCGAAACTAAAAGAAAATAGCTAAGGATGGAGTTTTGAGCATTCGGCACTATATGAGCTCATATTCAAGCTCAAGAGCCTAAAAGAGGAGAATCGAATAAAGGAAAAGCAAAGGATATTGAGTAGCCGATCGAAGCTGTTTCATCCGACATAAAGTAAGTCATTTGGCAATTAGAAACTCTATTTACTTCATTGCAAATGATGCATACAAATTATGAAAGAAATTGCCTTGTACGTATATATATATGTGATAGTAGGATATGTGGTGGTTTACATGTTTAATTAAGTAAATTTGTATGTTAGTAATGTACGGACATGGGCACTATGTGTGCAAAATGGCATAGGTACTATGTGTTCGAAATAGCATAGGCACTATGTGTGCGAATCCTTTAACCAAGCACTATGTGTGCGAAATCGGTTGTTTAGGCATTAAATATGCAAAATGAAGAAGGATACAAAGTTATTGAATGATATAGATGATGGTATATGTAAAATATGTTATATAATGTTTGAAGAGGAAAGCAATTGAATTTCGGTTATATGAAACTATGGTTGAATAGTATAATTTACGGTTGAATCAATTAGTTCAAGTGTTATATATAGAAATGAAGTTAAAGTATCATTATACGTGTTGCTAGAGAAATGTTCAAGTAGTACGGTGGTGATATTTGATTCTTATATGGATATTAATATTGAGTTTCTAAATGTTGAAGTGAAACAAAAAGGGGTTATGTGATACTTTGAGATGTTAGCTATAAAGATAGTCCCTACTAGTTTCTAATTTGATACATCAAGCTGATTGATTTTTATTTTATTGCTTATGACTTACTAAGTTGAGAGCTCATTCAATGTGTTTGTTTTTCTTTCCGATTAGATTTTTGATCTGTTGCAAGCTCGGGACCGTTTTGGAAGATATCACATCTATCAGCTACATTTTGGTACCTTTATAAGGTTTAAAACTTAGTGTTATGCCATGTATAAGCTATACTAATTTTTGTGCTTTGATTTGATAAATATACTTGTACCAAAAGCCATGCGAATATGGCTTAAACCTTAAGTTGAAAAGTAGTTATGTTCAAATATGTTATATACCTTTTGATTTAGTGAAATGATATGAAGTATGAATGATCTACCTATTAACTAAATGTTGTTACTTAAATCGATTTATAAGTTGAGGTTTATGGGAAATATTTGTTTCTTTTATAAACGAAAATATGTTAAGTGTGCTTCTATTCCATATGCATTCAGCTACCCTTATAATTTTACCAAATGAATAGTAATATTCATGAATGGTGCATAATTAGGCTAAAGGCACATTGTTAGCTTATAGAATTGGATCTATTTATAATCGGATTACTTCATGAATTTTGATTGTTGTATTGATTGATGGAAGACGAACTGGTTCGGTAATTTATAGTAACCATCCGGTGACAGTTTCGGGTTTAAGGTGTTACAAATCAGCCTGAGCACGGCTTGGGCCTCGATCCACATGAGCATGGCACACGGGCTTGTCCCTGTCATGAGGAAGTTCAATTTCACTTGGAAAAAGGCTAATTAGGGGCTAAGAAAGGCATTCTGAAACTCTATATAAAGACCCTAGGAGGCAACTACAAAGGGGTGCTTGATTCCCTACCAAGGGTGCTATTTTCCCGCAAAAACGGGGAGTTAAAAGAGGGAATTACTCGAAGGGAAGCTGATTGATCCATCTCAGAAGCCAGGATCTACATCATGACAGAGGATCTCCCTTCAATCCTTCCAGGAGTTTTGGGTTTTCTTATGTTTTGTTATTTTATTTCTTCTGAGATGTTTCTTTTGTAAACATGAACTAAATCCCTAAATACCTAAGGGGATGAAACCTAAGACAGATCTTGTTATTATTTTTTGAGCTGTGTGATAAATATTTGATTTATTCTTAATTTTGTTTTTATCTCTTAAATTGGTATGTACGAGATATTGATTTAAGTCGAATGTGCCTATGTAGAGGAGCAAAAGTCCTTGCATAGGAGTAGATCCAACACAATTAAGCAGAGTTGATCGTAATCCTAGACATAGGACAACGAAAATCTGCCGGATTAGAGTCAAATCTAATATGGGGAGCCATAGATCGAGTTAATGCGAGACTAGGGGTTTTAACTAGAAAGAGATTTCAGTTAATCAACCTAGGATTAGTTGTTCTTATCCTTGATGGAGGTATTAACATAATTTAGGGATCTCTACGGATCAAATCAAATGAAGAAATCATCTGGTTCAGAGTTAGATAACAAGTGAAGTCTAGGTGGATTCTTCCTTAGGTATTGTCTTAATCAATCAGTCTTTCCCAAAAGCAATCTCCCACTTTACTCTTCGTCATTTCTTTAGTTATTTTAGTTTAGTTTACAACCAAACCCTCTTTATTTTTAGTCTAGATAATAGAAAGAAAGTCATTACTAGTACTCATAGTTCCTTGGATTCGATATTCCGGTCTTGCCACTAACTATACTACTATTCGATAGGTGCACTTGCCTTTTATCGTGATATTAGTTAGTTTACAGGTACGATCAGATTTTATTACTTCATCACAAATCAGGATCAAGTTTTTTGAGCTGTTGCCGGGGAACTAAGATATTAGGAACACTCGATTTCTATTACTTTAGCCATTACTATTTTTATTTATTTTCAACCTTTATTTTTATTTGTTTTATTTATTTATTTTAATTTTCTTTGCCTTTTCCCTTCCAGGTATCTCTAGTTAGTTTTTTTTATTATTTATTTTCAACCTTTACTCCAGTCTTGCCACTAACTACACTACTATTCGATAGGTGCACTTGCCTTTTATTATGATATTAGTTAGTTTACAGGTACGATCAGATTTTATTACTTCATCACAATCACAAGATCAAAATTGAATATTTATCATATAGTTTAGATAATAATAACAAGTTTCGTCTAGGTTTCATCCCCTTAAGGTATTTGGGGTTTTAGTTCATGTTTATGAAAAGAAACATCTTAGAATAAAGAAAATAACAAAACATAAGAAAACCCAAAACTCCTGAAAGGATTAAAGGGAGATCCTCTGTCTTAATGTAGATCCTGGCTTCTAAGATGGATTGATCGGCTTTCCTTTGAGTAATTCCCTGCCTTTTACTCTCCGTCTTAGCGGGGACTCAGTACACCCTTGTAGTCGCCTCTCAAGGTCTTTATATAGAGTTTGGAATGCCTTTCTTAACCCCTAAGTAGCCTTTTCCGCGTGAAATTGAACTTTATCACGACAGGACACGCCTGTGTGGCACACCCATGTGAGTCGAGTTTAGGCCATGTTCAAGCCTGTTAATATGGCATGGCTGTGTGGGTTGCCCGTGTGCTAAACTCCAGGCCGTGTTGTTTCCTTACTTTGGCCCATTTTCTCTATTTTCGGCCCGTTTCTTGTTCTTTTCACTCTCTTATGCTCCTCTAAGTATAAAACATGAAATTAAAGTATTAGGAGCATCAAATTCCACAAATTCAATGATAATTCATCCATAAATGTACTAAATGTGGGATAGAAATATGTATAATTTACAGTTTATCAAATACCCCAACACTTAAGCCTTTGCTTGTCCTCAAGCAAAATCTCAACTCACAATTAAAAATCATTCTTCTCAACTTATAATCCTTATTAATAATGTTTCAAACTAATCCACAAGTAATCATACATTGAGAATTCAACCGAATGAAAATTAAAGTCTCAAACAATCTAAGTTGAGAAATTTATCACAGAAACATAGGTTTCCTCCCCTCTTCTAGGTAATTACCTTGAACTTGAAATCAACAAGAGTTTACATTCTCACTAAAGATTCACTCTATCCACTCGAAGTGTTTAGGGTTCAGAAGTTAAGCACTCATTAGTCAACATGAAAAGTTTTTACCATAAGCTTGTAAGAAAATCATATCTCCACCACTATGTATTGACATGATACATCGATCAAAAGGTCCTTCAAGGGTTGTAACGTGGCCTTGGTTAGGGGTGTGGTCACAAGCTAAAAAAGAGGGTTAGAATTGAGATCAAAGTAAAAAAATCATCTAACTAGAAAAATCTCTATCATTGAAACATATTCCTAGAATAAAGCCTTTTTCTTTTAGATAACATCGTTTAAGAACAGAAGCTTAGAAATTACATGGAAATATGCGAAATATTGAATTACAACTAAAATATATACATTTTTTTAAGAACATAATTAAATATTTATAAACTTACAACCTGAAAAGGAGAACATAGCTAGATAATTATTCAACTCAAATCTCGATAAAAAATAGGGATCAAAATAATCGAAAGGATTTCAACAAAAAATGGGTTATAGGTTAATATTGAGGGTAAGTCAATGAATGGTTTGTTAGGCTCAATGGGGTTCACTAGGGGTTAATTATGAAGGTAGGCTTTTATGCAATAAGTGGGTTAAAACCTAGGTGCCTTTCTCATTTCGGTAAATCAAACCAATGATGTGGTCTCGACATGTATAATCAAAGTAAGTTCTAGAACAACAGATCAATATTAACTCACTCAAAGCAACAATAAAAGTGAGCATGAAAGGATAAAAAATCTTACTAGAATTATGGCTTTTGATGTCAATCCTGTGAATTTCAAATTTCAAGATAACACTTAAAATTGGGGAAAACAACCTAGAAGAATTTAAATTCTAAAAAATTTCAACTTATCATGCTTGATTCTCTAATGTCTTAAAGTTTGAATAATCAAAGCATAAGTACCTATGTCTTAATCCTCAACATATCAATAAAAATCATAAATTAATCAGAATTCATTCTAATTGTTAAGGCTAAGATTCAGGGATTTGAGAACAATGCAAAAAGTTAGTGGCAAATTTTTTTAGGGTTTCGAGGATAATACAAAAAATGAAAGTAAATCCCCCCACACTTAAGATGTACATTGCCCCCAATGTACAAAATTAAATCAGTGAAAATAGAAGCATAAAATCATAGTATAGGGGGAGAAGTGAAACTCCCTGAATATTGGATGAATTCCTTGAGTTGGAAGTGTGGAGATTTGTAGGGAAGGGTGTTGATCCATAATTTCTATGCCAAAAGAATATGATGATCAGTGTCATGGTGGCTAGAGTTGTGGTCGTGTAGGAACCGGTAGTCATGGAAGGGTTTTCTCATTAGAGATGGAGTTGAGCTATAAAGCTCTTTTGAAACTGTGATAGCATTAATAAATTTTTAGAGAATTTACATTAGCACAATGTACTCGTTAGGAAATAGCCAATATGAAATGGTAAAAATATTTTAAGCTAAGTTCTTAAAGTACTGAAATTCAAATAATGAAAATGATAAAGTTTAAATAAAATAAAAAGGAAAATAAAGAAAATGATAAGAGGACTCGAAAGCCCTAATCCTCAGATGGTTCGTGAGGTGGGGTGGCAGTGTGAAATGGAGATGCTGACAAATCTAATATAAAGTAGCATCAATGTGATCAAGACACTAGAAACACTGTTGCTCGAAACGTGTGAAGTGCTCAGACATGTTAAGATCTAAAGCTGCCGCATGAACTGGACGGAGAATGGGTAGTCACTCCTCATGGGATGGAGGGACATCATCAGGAATATCCTCTGGGTCCTCCTACTCGGTGGACTGAGATTAGCGGTATTGAAGAGGATCGATCCCGCGTCGGCGCTTGATCATCCTCATATGAAGCATGCTTTGGATGCCCAGTGGGGACATCTGGCCGATGAAAGTATAAGAGGATGTCTGAGCCGTTGTGTTGAGGAGGCCGAAGTGGCGGGCCAGGCGAGTCACGTATGGGCCCATCGAGATTACACCCCTACAGTGCCGCTCCATCTGGTACTGAATAGCATGGGTGATGAAGTAAGCGAGATCGAGCACGTGCCCGTGTGACATGCTCTAGAGGAAGTAGGCGTTGTGGGTGTTGACGACACCAGTGCTCTCTCGTCTACCCGTTGGTGTATGTGCGAGTAGGGCATGAAAGTACCTCAGCGAAGGGGCGAGAGCTGTCACCTTAGAGCGACTAGGGTCATAGGTGGCTGGAATAGGAACTAGAGCTTGCCAACACTTGGCTGGAGAAAAGTGGATGTGGCAGTAAAGTTCAGAGAGGTTTTTCTCTTCTAAAAACTACTCAGTATATAGGCACAGTGCTGTACCGAACTCAAGTACACTAATCTATCGAACAAGGCCCCCGAGGTGGAATTGGATTGTCCCTGGATCATTGTATTAGGACATGACCGTCTATAGGTGAAAAGTGGAGTAGAGCTCTAAAGTAAGCTCGAGGTATGTAGGCTCGATGATCTGAAAGAATTGGTCCCATGGGTCTGTTGTTAACAAGGCCCGAACTGCGTCTACCAATTAGACTCGCTCTAATGCAGCCCAATCAATACACCTCCCCACTCCGAGGGGTCTTGCTCTAAGAAGTTGAAATAGTTCCTCTTGAGAGTTTTGCAGGAATTGGAGGTAAGGGTGTCTAATTTCAGTAGTGGCTTTGGAAGAGGAACCAACGGACCCCTTTCGCTTTTTAGAGGTGGGGACAGCGGCTTTCTTTCCTCTTGATGATGATATTGTTCCTAAAAGGAAAATAGAAAAATGAGAATAAAAAGATAGAAATATATTATGAATACTCATAAGTTCCTAAACTAAATGGCAAATTAAACTAATTAAAAACTACTAAGTACTTCATGCAAAGGGTAATTTCACTAACCTAAATTCAATGTTTGAGTTATCCTAAGCATAGAACGAGACAATGGAAATAGTAGTAGCTATGGTTAACATTATATATCAAGAATCAATTGCTTAAGATAGATAAAGATAGCAACCAAAGAATGGTTCAAAATGACATAATGAGTATTCTAGATTAATCATACAAAATGTATGAGAATCACATAAATAATAGGGTAAATAATTGAATAAATGAAATCATGAAAATATAAGTAGTTAAAAGACATTAAAATTAAAGGAAAAGGGAGAAAGGGAAATCGATAGGGTAGGATTTGAGGCAGCGCACGGTCATGGTAGTGCTACACGAGCATGGTGGCTTGGGCTAGGTCGGCAGTGGCGCTAGGAAGGGCTGAAATGGGCTATGGTGGGAGAGGAGTTAGGGTTTTGAGTGAGGGAGATGATGAATAGTGGGGGGTTTATATAGAAATTAGGGCACACGAGCATGTCACATGCCCCTGTGAATCGTTTTTAGCCTGTGTAGTTTAAATTTTAAGGGTTTTGGCGGGCCTGAGTCGTGGCACAGGCCCGTGTTCTTTGGGCGTGTTAGGGAATACGACCGTGTCACACGGCCGTGTCATTCGATGGTCGCTTCTCCCACACCCGTGTATGTGGTCACATGCCCGTGTATGAATTGGCAGGTTTGACCATAGGGTTACGACACGGGTGTGTCGCATGTCCGTGTTAAATTAACAGGATCGACCACGGCCTTGGGGCACGGGCATGTCCTACGCCCGTGTTAAATTGTCAGGATCGACCACAACCTCATCGTATGGCCGTGGCTAATTGTCGCAGGCCGTGTGTTGGGAAAATTTTTGCCCTGGTTGCACACGGCCTTAGGCACGACCGTGGGCCTGGCTGTGTGGTTTTGAAAAACTTGCATTTAAAATATTAGTTCATGATTGGATGTTAAAAACTTAAACCAGAGGAATTAACTATGTTAGCACTCGGGTTGCCTCCTGAGAAGCGCTTGTGTATAGTCTAAGCTCAACTTTTCTCAAGCTTGTTCAGTCACAGTGGTTTGAGGAGTTCAAACTCCTCTTCCCTGCTAGCAGTCTTAATATCAAAATAAGGCTTAAGTCGAGTATAATTTACCTTGAAAGTGCCAAATCTCTTATGTGTTACCTCGACTGTACCATAAGGGAATATTTTCATTATCGTGAAGGGAGAGGTGTCACCTGTATGAAATTTTGAATTCAAGATTCGAGGATCTTCCTCCTTTAGGAATACCTTATCCCTTACCTTAAATTGATTCGTTTTTACCTTAGGGTCGTCATGGTGATACTTTGGTTCGGCATGGCATATTTTGGTTTCTCTTGGCAGTAGTTCAACCACTCGTCTAGTTCTTCAATCTGTAGCATTTATTTTTCATGTATTGTTCCCTTGGATGGACTTGTCTGTGGTTCGGTCGCCCTTATGTGAAGAGTATCCTGCAAAGAAGGTTGGACGGTGAGATCATTCTTATGACAAGAACTCATAATAATACCTTTATCATTAACAGTCTTATTAGAATTACGAGCTTACAAAGTAATTGTATCATCACCTATACGAAGTGTGAGTTCACTTGTCCCTACATCGATTATAGTTCTTGCAGTCGCTAATAAGGGTCGCCCTAGAATTAATGGCACATTGCTATCTTCATCTATGTCTAAAACAACAAAATCTACTGAGAATATAAATTTATCAATTTTGACTAGCACGTCTTCGATTATACCCCTAGGAAATCTAATGGTTTTATCAGCCAATTGAATGTTCATCCTAGTTTGTTTAGGTTTCCCAAGACCTAGTTGTTTAAACAATTTATATGGCATTACATTAATACTGGCCCCTAAATCAACTAAGGCATTTTTAACATCTAAGTTACCAAGTAAACAAGGAATTGTAAAACTCCCTAGATCTTTTAGTTTATTAGGTAGCTTATTCTGCAAAATGGCTGAGCAAACTAAATTCAGCTCCACATGAGATGACTCATCCAGCTTTCTTTTGTTCGTTAGAAGCTCCTTTAAAAACTTAATAGCATTTGACATCTATGAAAGAGCTTCAATAAACGATAAGCTAATATATAATTTCTTTAAGAGTTTAAGGAATTTAGTGAATTGTTCATCTGTGCGATCTTTGCTTGTCGCATTAGGATATGGGACATGAGGCTTATATTCTTTGACAACTGGTTCTTTGTAACTTGCCTCATCCTTACCTCTACTTACCACAGTCTCCATACTTGGCTCTGATTTGGTTTTAGCTAACCCTCCTTTATCAATCGTGTCGATGGTGTGGAGTTGCTCCTTAGGGTTAGTTTCGATGTTGCTTGGTACACCACCTTGTGGTCTTTTAGAGATTAAGTTAGCGAGCTGGCCTATTTGAGTTTCGAGTCCTTGAATAGATGCTTGCTGGTTCTTAAGTGCTATCTTGGTGTTCTGGAAATAGTTTTTTGACACGGAGATAAATTTCGTGAGCATCTCCTCAAGGCTCGGCTTTTTCTCTTGCTGGTAAGGTGGTTGCTGAAATCCCGAAAGAGGTGGTGGTCTCTGATTTCCTTGAATACCTTGTCATGAGAAATTTAGGTGGTTCCTCCAACCTGCATTGTAAGTGTTATAATAAAGGTTATTTTGAGATATAGAATTATTACCCATATAGTTGGCTTGCTCGTTTTCCACGCCATATCCATAGGTAGGGTACTCAGAATTGCTCAAGTTTCCTTGAATTGAGTCACAGTGCATCACTGGATGTACCTGCGTAGAACCAACGAAATTATCAATATTTTTATTAAGGAATTCTACCTGATTTGAAAGCATGGTGACCGCATCAATATTAAAAACTTTGGCAGCTTTTTGTGGCTTCGTTTTCATGACTTACTGCTGATAGTTATTCAGTGACATCTCCTCCATAAACTCAGAATCTGCTTCTAGTATTTTGTTATTAATTGTTCCATCGGCGGCTGTATCAATCATCTGTCTTGTTGAGGGGTTCAAACCATTGTGAAAAGTTTGAACTTATAACTATAGAGGTAGCCCATGGTGAGGGCACCTTCTCAATAAGTCATTGTATCTCTCCCAAGCATCGTAAAGTGTTTCTAAATCCATCTGCACAAAAGAAGAGATAGCATTCCTTAATTTTGCCGTTTTAGCTAGCAAAAAATATTTAAGTAAAAATTTTTCAGTCATTTGTTCCCATGTAGTGATAGACCCTCATGGTAAAGAATTTAACCAGTGTTTAGCTTTGTTCCTCAAGGAAAATGGGAATAACTGAAGATGAATGGCATCGTCAGAAACACCATTTCTTTTAAATGTGTTGCAGAATTCCAAAAAGTTGGCCAAATGAGCATTAGGATCTTCATCCTGCAAACCATCAAACTGAACAAAATGTTGTATCATTTGAATAGTGTTAGTCTTCAGTTCAAAATTATTTACAGCAATAGTAGGCCTAACAATATTAGATTCAGTGCCAGCCAAATTAGGTTTAGCATAGTCATACATAGTACGAGGAACAGGATTTTGCTCGATAGGATTTGTGGCTACTACAGGAGGTAGTTGATTATCTTGATTTGCCTCTATCTCTTCAGTAGATTCGGGTTCTTCTTCCTGTCCCTGTTCTGGGTACCGTAGGCCTCTTCTTATATCTCTACGATTTCTACGAACTGTGGCTTCTAAGTCGTCATCAAAAAGCAAAGGTCCTGACGCATTTCTTCGAAATAAAACCTAATATAAAAACTGAAAATAAATAAAAGTAGTAATGGCTAAAGTAATAGAAATAGAGTGTTCCTAATATTTTAGTTCCCAGGCAACGGCACCAAAAACTTGATCGTGATCTGATGAAGTAATAAAATTGATCATACCTAGAAACTAACTATTATCACGATAGAAGGCAAGCGCACCTATCGAATAGTAGTATAGTTAGTGGCAAGACCAGAATATCGAATCCAAGGGACTAAAAGTACTAGTAATGAATTTCTTCCTATTATCTAGCCTAAAAGTAAAAAGGGGTTTGAGTAAACTAATTAACTCTAATCTAAACTAAAGACACGAGAAAAAGTAAATTAGGGAAGTGCTTTGGGAAAACTGAATGATAAAGACAATACCTAAGGAAGAATCCACCTAGACTTTACTTGTTATCTAACTCTGAACTAGACGATTTCTTCATTTGACTTGATCCGTAGAGATCCCTAAATTATGTTAATATCTCTGTCGAGAATAAGAACAACTAATCCTAGGTTAATTAATTGAAATCTCTTTCTAGTTAAAACCCCTAGTCTTACATTAGCTCGATCTATGGATCCCCATATTAGATTTGACTCTAATCCGGCAAATTTTCGTCCTCCTATGTCTAGGATTGTGATCAACTACTTAATTGTGTTGGATCTACTCTTAAACAGGGATTTTTGCTCCTCTGTCTAAGCATATTCGACTTAAATTAATATATTAGAAATATCAATTCAAGAATTAAAAACACAATTAAGAACAAATCAAATATTTCTCATATAGTTCAGACAACAATAACAAGTTTCATCTTAGGTTTTGTCTTAGGTTTCATCCCCCTTAGGTATTTGGGGTTTTAGTTCATGTTTATAAAAAGAAACATCTCAGAATAAGGAAAATAACAAAACATAAGAAAACCCAAAACTCCTGAAAGGATTGAAGGGAGATCCTCTGTCTTGATGTAGATCTTAGCTTCTGAGATGGATCGATCGGCTTTCCTTCGAGTAATTCCCTACCTTTTACTCTCTGTCTTAGTGGCGATACTGTACACCCTTGTAGTTTCCTCCTAAGGTCTTTATATAGAGTTTGGAATGTCTTTCTTAGCCCCTAAGTAGCCTTTTCCACGTGAAATTAAACTTCATCATGACAGGGACATGCCCGTGTGGCACGCCCATGTGAGTCGAGTTTAGGCTATGCTCAAGCCTGTTAATGTGGCACGGCCGTATGGGTTGCCTGTGTGCTGAACTCCAGTCCGTGTTGTTTCCTTGCTTTGGCCTATTTTCTCCATTTTTGGCCTGTTTCTTGTTCTTTTCACTCTCTTATGCTCTCTTAAGTATAAAACATGAAATTAAAGGATTAGGAGCATCAAATTCCACAAATTCAATGATAATTCATCCATAAATGAACTAAATGTGGGATAGAAATATGTATAATTTATAGTTGATCAATTATCAACTTCTTTGCTCCTAATTGATAGGCTAGCTGTAGCCTAGAAATTAGTGCTTTGTACTCTATCACGTTGTTGGATGCTTGTAAGTTGAAGGAAACTCCATGTTGCCACTCATTCTCATTAGGATCTGTAAGGAGGATACTTGCTCGTAATCCCTTCTTTGTTGATCTACATATAATGTCCAACGTTTTGGCTTCATAATTGGGCTATTATGTTCTTATGGTGAGCTAACAACTACATTTTGTATAATCAGCAATAAAAAAATTTTAGAACCAAATGCATATTTGTGGTAAAATATCATAAGGACAAGTGCATATTCTTAGATAAAATTTCAATGAAAAATGTAATATTTCAATATATTGTGTATGCAAGCAATATTATCTCAAATTAATATGTTACCTATAGGTGCTGGCGATCTATCAAAAGAACACTCTACCATAAAGTTAGCTAGAATTTGAGCGTTGATTGCCTTTCGTGGGGAGCATTCTATTCCAAATACTACTAACTTGATTCTCCACTTTGTCATCCTCTCCGAAGTATCGACTTTAGGTAGGATGTTCTTAATTGGTTGGTTCGTCATGATCTTCACAATATGAGTTTAAAATTATGGTTGTAATTTGTGGGCTACCAATAATAAAGCAAAAATGAGCTTTTCTATCTTTGAATACATCTTTTCTCTATTCCATAATACCTGACTAACATAATAGATAGGGAACTGGTGAACTCCCTTTGTTTTGATCAGGACCACTCCAACTTTTTCTTCAAATGTTGCCAGATAAAAAGAAAGAGTTTTCATTAGTTGTGGTGACATCAAAAGTGGTGAAGAAGTTAAATATAGTTTGAGTTGCTCAAAGGTAGCCTACCACTCCCCTGTCCAACTAAAGGAGGACCTTTGTGCTTTAAAGAAAGGTCAACACTTATCTGCCATTCTAGACACGAATCTATTCAAGGCTACAACCCTTTTCTGTTAATCGTTGAATGTCTTTGGTTGTCTTTGTCAGAGGCATGTCTAAAATAGCTCTAATCTTCTTATGGTTCACCATTCTAGACACGAATCTATTCAGGGCTACAACCCTCTCTGAAGCCATGAAACTTAGAAATTTGCTGCTTGTCACCCTAAAAGCACACTTTTCTAAATTCAACCTCATATTGTAGGCTCATAAAATAGAAAAAGCTTCAGATAGATATTCAATATGTCTATTTAAAGTACTACTCTTCAACAACATATTGTCTATATAAACCTCAAAGTTGTGACCAATTTGTTCCTTATAAATCTTATTTACTAGTCATTGATATGTTGCCCTTGCATTTTTCAAACCAAAAAGGCATAACTCGATAATAGAATAACCCCTCCTCTAGAATGAAGGCAGACGTATATTGGTCCTCTAGTGCCATAGAAATCTGGTTGTACCTCGAAAATGCATCCATTAAGCTCATAAACTTATGACTTGCTGAAGCATCCACTAGCCTGCCAATGGAGGGAAAAGGAAAACTATCCTTTGGACATTCCTTATTGAGACTATAAAATCAATACATATCCTCCACTTTTCGTTAGCCTTCTTTACCATGACCACATTCAGTACCCACTTAGGTTGCGCCACTTCTTGAATAAACCTTACCGAAAGCAATTTTCCTACTTCCTATCTAATAGCTTCTACAATTTGAAGAGTGAACCTTATTCACTTTTGCTTAATTGGCTTCTACAATCTACTACTGACCATGCTAATTTATTTGAATTTTCCTTCAAACACAATACTAGGTCCCTCTTCTCCTCTTCTACCAATGTTGACAAAATCTTCACAAATTTCTTTGAGTCATCATAAAATAACTGCAAAGTTTCCATTACCTTCACTGCCTCTGGCTTGCAAACCCTTTCTTCACTCCTCACATCCAAATTGTACAGTCCAAAATCTGACTGGTTGGCACCCCTTTGCTACAAACTCTGGCCTCACACCTCCTGCTCACGAGTTTGCTTGACCGATAACATATTACATTGCCTAGTTGAACACTGATCAGAATTCATTATAGGGTATCTAAAAATGGCTTTGTAGGTTATGGGATGGTCTACCATGAAAAATTAAACATATCACGTAGTAGTATGCTCACCATCCTTAAGAGTAATAGGTAAAGTAATACACCTCTTGACTTCGATTGGATGGTTCGCAGAGGGCTTGCCTTTTTCAAAGTATGCTCCTTTAATCCCATCTTCTGCTACGCTTCCCAAGTTAAAACTTCAACAACACTTCGACTGTCAACTAGAATCCTTTTAACCTCAAACCCGACAATAGTTGTTTTTACTACCATAGGGTCGTTCCCCTCCTCATCACAAACTAAATCTTTATCTACCTTACTAAAATCTACTCACAATTTCTCTTGTTGATGTGGCTTATTAGGGGAATCAATAGACATTACACTACTAAGGTGCATTTTTCTCTCTGTGTTACATGCCACCAATTCTTCATCTGTACTGATTATAACATGAATCATACCCCCAACCTTCTGCTTTCCTTAAAAATACCTTGTGAACCCTGCCTTTAAGGCTTGGCTTCCTGTGCTACAAAATCATTTAGTTCACAATTTCGGACAACCTCTTTAAGAACATCCTTCAAAGAAAAACAATCCTCTGTCTTATGTCCCCTATCATTATGAAAACTACATTTGTCCTTAAATTAGACCTCAACTAGTTGGGCCACATAGGTGGTGGATTCGCCAAAATTCCCAAGCTTCTTACCTTATTAAGGATATAGGTACGCGATGTAACACCCCTTACCTAGTCTAGTCGCTGAACCCAAGTAATAGGATGCTATAAACAAATACAAAAAGTTTCATGTAAATTATAAATCAAATTCTCAACCAAATCAAAAAAATTCAAAGTCATACCAAGAATATCATTTATAACAACCATCCTAAGTGTCTAACTAATATGCCTTCAATGGAACCTACAAACAACAATCCAAACATACATTAATTTAACCATTCAAACCATCTTACAATTGGCTCCAAACAAACTTTATAACTTATGCACTAATTCTACCAAATCATTTCAAGCAAGGCATAGTCAAAGGCATCATCTTTCCATATTCATTCCATGTTAAATCACCTAATTACCATATAACCAAATAATATACATATCAATCACTTAGTGAATTATCATTATCATGATCATTACCAATACATACAAATATATATACATATGTTTCTCATAATGCCAGCAAGATTCAAAATGAACATCATATATCCATAAGACTTCTTAGGTACACGCCATGACCAAAATGAAAACATCAACAATACTTGAGTCTGGGATTGCCACTGGATGCCGAGTTGATGATCTAGTTCAAAGTTAGGTAACAAGTGAAGTCTAGGTGGATTCTTCCTTAGGTATTGCCTTCATCAATCAGTTTTTCCCAAAAGCAATCTCTCAATTTACTCTTTGTCGTTTCTTTAGTTTAGTTTAGAGTTAATTAGTTTACACAAACCACCTCTTTATTTTTAGGCTAGATAATAGGGAGAAAGTTATTACTAGTACTTTTAGTTCCTTGGATTCAATATTCCGATCATGCCACTAGCTATACTACTATTTGATAGGTGCGCTTGCCTTTTTATCGTGATAATAGTTAGTTTCCAGGTACGATCGATTTTATTACTTCATCTCATCATAATCAAGTTTTTGACGCTGTTGCTGGGGAACAGAAATATTAGGAACACTCGATTCCTATTACTTTAGCCATTTTTATTTTTATTGTAATTTATTTCCTATTTTTATTTTAGGTTTTATTTACTAAAATTTTCTTTTTCTTGTTCCCTTCTAGGTGCCTCTAGTTTATGACTAGAAGAAACCTTAGAGGACTATTATTGTTTGACGACGATTTAGAAGCTATAATCCGTCGAACTCGCAGAAATATAAGAAAAAGCTTACAATATCTAGAACAAAGTCAAGAAGAAGAACCTGAACCTGCTGAAGAGATGGAGGCAAATCATGATAATCAGCTACCTCCTGTAGTAGTCGCAAATCCTGTTGAGCAAAATCCTACTCCGCGTACTATGTATGATTATGCTAAACCTAATTTGGCTGGTACTGAATCTAGTATTGTTAGGCCTACTATTGCTACAAATAATTTTAAATTGAAACCTAACATTATTCAGATGATACAATAGTTTGTTCAGTTTGATGGTTTGCAGGATGAGGATCATCGCTCATTTAGCCAATTTCTTGGAATTCTGTGACACGTTTAAAATAAATGGCGTTTCTGATGATGCCATTCGTCTTCGATTATTCCCATTCTCCTTGAGAAATAAAGCTAAACAGTGGCTAAATTCTTTACCACGAGGGTCTATCACTACATGGGAACAAATGACAGAAAAAGTTTTGCTCAAATATTTTCCGCTGGCTAAAATGGCTAAATTAAGGAATGAAATCTCTTCTTTTGTGTAGATGGATTTAAAAACACTTTACGATACTTGGGAGAGATACAAGGACTTATTGAGAAGGTGCCCTCACTATGGCTTACCTCTATGGTTACAAGTTCAAACCTTTCACAACGGTTTGAATCCTTCGACGAGAGAAATGATCAATGCAGCCGTTGGTGGAACAATCAACAATAAAACACCAGAAGCAGCTTACGAGTTTATAGAAGAGATGTCACTGAATAACTATCAATGGCAAGTTATGGGAACAAAGCCATAGAAAGCTACCGGAGTTTTCAATGTTGATGTAGTCACCATGCTTTCTTATCAGGCAGAACTATTTAATAAAGAGATTGATAATTTTGTTGGTTCTACGTAGATACAACTAGCGATGCAATGTGACTCAATCCAAGGAAACATGAGCAATTTTGATTACTCCTCCTATGGACATGGCATGGAAATTGAGCAAGCCAACTATATGGGTAATAATTCTAGATCCCAAAATAACCCTTATAGTAACACTTACAATGCAGGTTGGAGGAACCACCCAAATTTCTCATGGGAACACAATGAAATCAAAGGCAACCACCCCCTCCGAGATTTCAGCAACCGCTTTTTCCGTAAGAAAAAAAGCTGAACCTTGAAGAGATGCTCACAAAATTTATCGCCGTGTCAGAAACCCGTTTGTAGAATACAGAGACGACACTTAAGAACTAGCAAGCATCCATTCAATGACTCGAAACTCAAATAGGCCAGTTCGCTAAGCTAATTTCTAAAAGACCATAATGTGGGTTACCAAGCAACACCGAGACTAACCCTAAGGAGTAACTTAATCCCGTGGATACAATAGTTGTGGAAGGGTTAACCAAAATCAACCTAGAGCCATGTAAGGAGACTGTGGTAAGTAAAGGTAATGATAAGGTAAGTTCCAAAGAAGCAATTGTCAGAGAGTATAAACGTCGTATCCCATACCCAAATGCGCTAAGGAAAGACCGCATAGATGAACAATTTGGTAAATTCCTTAAACTTTTAAAGAAATTACATATTAACTTACCGTTTATTGAAGCTCTTTTGTAGATGCCAAACGCCGTTAAAATTTTAAGAGAGCTACTGACGAATAAACAAAAGCTAGATGAGACATCTCATGTGGAACTGAATGTAGTGTGCTCAGCTATTTTACAGAATAAGCTTCCCAACAAACTAAAAGATCCAGGGAGTTTTACAATTCCTTGTTTACTTGGTAGTTTAGACGTCAAAAATGCTTTAGCTAATTTAGGGGCTAGTATTAATGTAATGCCTTATAAATTGTTTAAACAACTAGGTCTTGGGAAACCTAAACAAACTAAGATGAGCATCCAATTGGCTGATAAAAACCATTAGATTTCCAAAGGGCATAATTGAAGATGTGCTTGTAAAAATTGATAAATTTATATTCCCAATCGACTTTGTTGCTCTAGACATTGATGAGGATAGAAATGTACCCTTAATTCTAAGGCGACCCTTTTTAGCAACTGCTAGAACCATAATTGATGTAGGAACAGGCGAGCTTACACTTCGTGTAGGTGATGAAAAAGTTACTTTACAAGCTCGTAACTCTAACAAGTCTATTGATAATAAAGATAATATTACGAAGCTTGATAATAAGAATGATCTCACCATCCAACCATCTTTGTAGGATACACTTCACATAAGGGCGATCCAACCACAAACTAGTCCATCCAAGGGAAACGTACATGAAAAATGAATGCTCCAGATTGAGGAACTAGATGAGGGGCTGAACTCTCAACAAGAAAAGCCCAAAAATGCCACACCAACCCAGAGCCTCACCAAGACGACCCTAAGGAAAAAATGAATCAATTTAAGGTAGGGGATAAGGTATTCTTAAAGGAGGAAGATCCTCAAATTTCGAATGCAAAACTTCTTACAAGTGACACACCTCCCTTCACGATAATGAAAATCTTTCACTATGGTACAGTCGAGATAACACACAAGACACTCGACACTTTCAAGGTAAGACATACTCGACTCAAACCTTATGTTGATAATAAAATTGAAAGCAAGATAGAAGAGTTTCAACTCTTCAAACCACAGTGACCATGAAAGCTTGAGGAAAGTCGAGCTTAGACTATAAACAAACACTTCTCGGGAGGCAACCTGAGCATTGACATAGTAAATTCTTTTATTTAAACTCTTTAATTCATCAACTAACCCTCCGAATGCAGGTTTTCCAAGCCACACGGCCATGCCCACGGGCGTGCCTAAGGCCGTGGGGACACCATGGGCAAAGGCACAGTTGTGCGAGATAGCCGTGTAAAAATAGGACAAGAATTTTCCCAACACGGGCTGCGGTGAGTAGCCACGGCCGTGAGAGGTGGCCGTGGCCAATCCTGAAAAATCAACACAGACGTACGACACGCCCGTGTCCCAAGACCATGGCCAATCTGCTTAATTCAACACAGGCATGCGACACGCCTGTGTCTCAAGACCGTGGTCGAACCTACCATTTCATACATGGGCGTGTGACCCCCTACACGGCCGTGGGAGAGGAGAACATCGAAGCACACGACCGTGTGCCCTAACATGCCCTAGGAACATGGGCATGTATCACGAATCAGGCGTGCCAAAATCCTGAAATTTCAAACCACATGGGCTAACCCCGAGTCACACAGGCGTGTGACATGCCCATGTGTCCCAATTCCTATATAAAACCCCCACTATTCATCTTCTTCTCCACTAAAACCCTAAAAATCCCTCTACCCAAAACCCATACCAGCCCTCTCTAGCGTTGCTGCCGACCACAGCCACGCCACCATGCCCGTGCAAGCACCACCACGATCGTGCTCCGCCCCCTACAACTGCTTATTCGGTTCCCTTTTCTCTTTTCTTTGTTATTAACTCTCATTTTTTCTATTTTATTTAGTTTCTAATTATTTCTAGTACTTTATTCATTCATTCATATTTTCTTTATTCTCAAATGCTTAAAATTGATATCCATGCAATATCCATGATCTATTGATGTAGAATAATGCCACTTTGAATCATTCTCTTGCTACCACTTTTAACTATCTCATGCAATAGGCTTTAGGCATACATTGATTATAAAAACCCACTAGAACAACCATTGTCTTCATTATTTCTGCTTAGGATGAATCTAATATGGTATCTAGGTTAGTGAAATTACGTTTTGCATGAAGCACTTAGTAATTCTTAATTAAGCTTAATTTGTTAATTAGTGCGTTATGAGTTTCCATAATATAGTTCTCTCTTTTTCTAATCTATTTCAGGTAAAATGTCGTCATCACGAGGAAAGAAAGCTGCCGTACCTGCTTCCAAAAAGTGAAAGGGTCCCAGTGGTTCCTCTTCTAGACCCACCACTAAAGTTTGCCATCCTTTCCTCCAGTTCCCGCAAAGTTCCCAAGAGGAACTATTTCAGATATTAAGGGCGAGGCCACTCGGAGTAGGGAGATGCATCGATTGGGCCGTACTAGAATGGGTCCAACTAGTAGACGCGGTACGAGCCTTATTGACGATGGACTTGTGGGACCAATTCTTCCAAATCGTGGAGACCACTTACCTCGAGCTCACCCTAGAGTTCTACTCTACGTTCCATCTCCAGACAGTCATGACCTAACACGACGATCCAGGGATGATTCAATTCCGTCTTAGAGGCCTTGTTTGTCAACTCAGTGTACCGAAGTTCGGTACAGCACTAGGCCTATACACCTAGTAGTTTTTGGAGGAGGAAGACCTCTTAGAGCTTCATTGCCACATCCACTTTTCACCGTCTAAGTGTTGGTAGGCCCTGGTTCCTGTTTCGGCCACTTATGATCTCATCCGCTCTAAAGCGACAGCTCTCACCCCCTCCTTGAGGTACCTTCATGCCATACTAGCACATACATTGATGGGCAGGCAAGAGAGCACCGACTCATCAACACTCACGACGCCTATTTCTTATGGAGCATGGCACACACACACGTGCTTGATCTTGTATACTTCATCGCCCATGCCATCCAGCACCAGACAGAGCGACACCGGAGGGGAGTGATCTCGATGGGCCCGTACGTGACTCGCCTGGCGTGCTACTATGGCCTATTCAACACAACGACCCAGACATCCTCCTACACCTTGATTGGCCGGATGTCCCCACAGGGCATCCAGAGGATACTTCACATGAGGATGATTCAGCGCTGACACGGGACCGATCCTTCATAATATCGTCTATTCCAGGGTACCGAGCTAGAGGACCTAACGGACATTCCTAATGATGTCCCACCACAGGAGGAGGCACCGACTGAGCCACCATCTACTCGCTGCCCAGTTCATGCGGCAGCTTCAGGCTACGTCACTTCTAAGCAGTTTGTCCAATTCTAGCAACAATGTTTTCAGTGATTTGATCATATTGTTGCTACTTTAGCTCAGATTTGTCAGCATCTTCACCTCTCACCACCGTCCCCCCTCACGAGCCATCTGAAGATTAGGACTCACAAGACCTCTTATCTTCTCGTTCATTTTTATTTTTATTTTTCCTTTTTCTTTTATCTTATCTTTTTCATTATTTTAATTTTAATATTTTCAGAACTTAGTTTATTTTATTTCAATTATTTCATATTGGCTATTTCCTAACGAGTACATTTTGCTAATCCAAATTCCCTAAAACTAATAAATGCTATCACAGTTTCAAAAGAGCTTTGCAGCTCATATTTGTATCTAATGGGAAAACCCTGCCACGATTGCTGGTTCATACACGACCACGACCATAGCCACCACGACCCCGATCATCATATCCTTTTGACATGGAAATTGTGGATAAACACCTTTCCCTACAAATCTTCACACCCAACTCAAGAAATTTATCCAATATTTAGGGAGTTTCACTTCTCTCCCTATCTTATGATTTTATGCTTCTATTGCTACTAATGTATCTTTATACATTGAGGGCAATGTACATCTTAAGTGTGGAGGGGAAATCATTTGTTGCATTGTTCTCAAATTTTGAATTCTCACTTTCACTCTCTACATTATTCTCAATCCCCTATTAAGATGAATTCTAATTGATTTATGATTTTTATTGATATGTTGAGAATTAAGACATAGGTACTTATGCTTTGATTATTCAAACTTTAAGACATTAGGGAATCAAGCATGATAAGTTGAAATTTTTGAGAATTTACAATTTTTCTAGGTTGTTTTCCCCAATTTTGAGTATTATCTTAAAATTTGAAATTTGCAGGACTAACATCAAAAGCCATAATTCTGGTGAGACTTTTGAGCCTTTTTAGCATACATCCTTTCATGCTCACTTTTATTGTTGCTCTAAGTGAGTCAATACTGATTTTTTATTCTAGAACTTGCTTTGATTATACATGTCGAGACCACATCATTGATTTGACATACCAAAATGATAAAGGCAACTAGGTTTAACCCACTTATTCCATAAAAGCCTACCTTCATAAATTAACCCCTAGTGAACCCCATTGAGCCTAACAACCCATTCCTTGATATACCCTCAATACTAACCTATAACCCATTTTTGTTGAATTCCCTTCAATTATTTTGGCCCCTATTTTTGTCGAGATTTGAGTTGAATAATTTTCTATCTTTGTTCTCCTTTTCAAGTTCATAAATATTCAATTTATTTGTTATTTGATTTGTTCTTAAAAAAATAAATAAATAAATAAATAAATATATAAATAAATAAAAAAGTGTATATATAGTTAATTCAGTTGTAATTCATATTTCAATTGTAATTAAATATTTTTGCATATTTCTATTATAAGCTTCTGAATCCAGAATGATGTCATCAAAAAGGCTTTATTTCTAGGAATATGTTTCAGTGATAGAGATTTTTCTAGTTAGATGATTTTTCAATTCAATCTTGATTCTAACCATCTTGTTCAGCTTGTGACCACACCCTTAACCAAAGCCCCATTACAACTATTTAAAGACCTTTTGATCGATGTGTCATATCAATACATAGTGGTGGAGATTTGACTTTCCTGCAAGCTTATGGTAATAGCTTTTCAGATTGACTAATGAGTACTTAAATTTTTGAACCTAAACACTTTGAGTGGATGGAGTGAATCTCTAGTGAGGATGTCAACTCTTGTTGATTTTGAATTAAAAGGTAACTACTGAGGAGAAGGGAGAAACCCTATGTTTCTGTGATAAAATTCTCAACTTAGAGTGTTTGAGACTTTAATTTTCTTCTGGTTGAATTTTCATGGCATGATTACTTGTGGATTAGTTTGAAACATTATTGATAAGGATTATAAGTTGAGAAGAATGATTTTTAATTGTGAGTTGATATTTTGCTTGAGGACAAGCAAAGGCTTAAGTGTGGGGGTATTTGATAAACTGTAAATTATACATATATTTTATCCCACATTTAGCACATTTATGGATGAATTATCATTGAATTTGTAGAATTTTATGCTCCTAATCCTTTAATTTCATGTTTTATATTTAGGAGAGCATAGGAGAGTGACAAGAACAAGAAACGGGCCGAAAACGGAGAAAATGGGCCAAGGTGTGAAAACAACACGGCCTAGAGGTTCACCACACGGGCGTGTCACACGATCGTGCCATATTAACAGGCTCAAGCACGGCCCAAGGTCGACTCACACGAGCGTGGCACACGGGCGTGTCCCTATCATGAAGAAGTTCAATTTCACTCGAGAAAGGCTACTTAGGGGATAAGAAAGACATTCTAAACTCTATATAAAGACCCTAGGATGCAACTCCAAGGGTGTACAATAGAGGAGAGTGCTAAGCACATTATTCCCGCCAAGACTGGAAGTTAAAGGTAGGGAATCACTCGAAGGAAAACTGATTGATCCATATCAGAAGCCAGGATCTACATCAAGACAAAAGATCTCCCTTCTATCCTTTTAGGAGTTTTTTGTTTTCTTATGTTTTGTTATTTTCTTTATTCTGAGATGTTTCTTTTTATAAACATGAATTAAACCCCAAATATCCAAGGGGGATGAAACCTAAGATGAATTTTGTTATTGTTATTTGAATTATATGACAAATATTTGATTTGTTCTTAATTGTGTTTTTAACTCTTGAATTGATATTTTCGGGATATTGATTTAAGTCGAATGTACTTATACAGAGGAGCAAAAGTCCCTATATAGGAGTAGATCAAATACAATTAAGCGGAGTTGATCCCAATCCAAGACATAGGACGACGAAAATCAGCTGGATTAGAGTCAAATCTAATATGGGGAGCCATAGATCGAGTTAATGCAAGACTAGGGTTTTAATTAGAAAGAGATTTCAATTAATCATCCTAGGATTAGTTATTCTTATCCTCGACGGAGGTATTAACATAATTTAGGGATCTATATGGATCAAGTCAAATGAAGAAATCGTCTAGTTCAGAGTTAGGTAACAAATGAAGTCTAGGTAGATTCTTCCTTAGATATTGCCCTCATCAATTAGTTTTTCCCAAAAGCAATCTCCCAATTTACTCTTTGCCGTTTCTTTAATTTAGTTTAGGGTTAATTAGTTTACACAAACCACCTCTTTATTTTTAGGCTAGATAATAGGAAGGAAGTTATTACTAGTACTTTTAGTTCCTTAGATTCGATATTTCGATCTTGCCACTAGCTATACTACTATTCGATAGGTGCGTTTGCCATTTTATCGTGATAATAGTTAGTTTCCAGGTACGATCGATTTTATTACTTCATCTCATCACGATCACTGTCGTAACGAGTTTCAATTTCACACGAAAAAACCTACTTAGGGGCTAAGAAAGATACTCCAAACTCTATATAAAGACCCTAAGAGGCGACTATAAGGGTGTATAGTGTCCCCGCCAAGACTCAGAGTAGAGGACAGGGAATTACTCGAAGAAAGCCGATTGATCCATCTCAGAAGTAAGAATCTATATCGAGACAGAGGATCTCCCTTCAATCCTTTTAGGGGTTTTGGGTTTTCTTTATGTTTTGCTATTTTCTTTACTCTGAGATGTATTCTTTTATAAGCATGAACTAAATCCCCAAATACATGAGGGGATGAAACCTAGGACGAAACTTGTTATTGTTATCTAAACTATATGATAAATATTTGATTTGTTCTTAATTGTGTTTTTTAATTCTTGAGTTGATATTTCAAGACATTAATTCAAGTCGAATGTGCTTATTTAGAGGAGCAAAAGTCCCTCTTTAATAGTAGATCCAACACAATTAAGTGGAGTTGATCGCAATCCTAGACATAGGATGACGAAAATCTACCGGATTAGAGTCAAATCTGGATCCATAGATCAAGTTAATGCAAAACTAGGGGTTTTAATTAGAAAGAGATTTTAATTAATCAACCTAGGGTTAGTTGCTCTTATTCTCGATGGAGATACTAACATAATTTAGGGATATCTACGGATCAAGTTGAATGAAGAAATCGTCTAGTTCAGGGTTAAATAACAAGTGAAGTCTAGGTGGATTCTTCCTTAGGTATTGTCCTTGTAAATTAAGTTTCCCTAAAGTAATTTTCGAATCTACTATTTGTCGTGTCTTTAGTTAGCTAAAATTTTAGTTTACCAATAAAACCCTCTTTATTTTTAGGCTAGATAATAGGATGAAAGTCATTACTAGTACTTTTAGTTCCTTGGATTCGATATTCTAGTCTTGCCACTAACTATACTACTACTCGATAGGTTTGCTTGCCTTTTATCATGATAAAATTTAGTTTCCAGGTGCGGTCATTATTACTTCATCGAAATCACAAACAAGTTTTTGGCGCCGTTGCTGGGGAACTAAGATATTAGGAACACTCGATTCCTATTACTTTAGCTATTTTTATTTATTTGCAATTTATTTTCTATTTTTCTTACTAAATTTTTCTTTTTCCTTTCCCTGACAGGTGTCTCTAGTTTATGACTAGAAGAACCCGTGAGGACCACTATTGTTTGATAATGACTTAGAAGCCACAGTTCACAGAAACTAAAAAAACATAAGGCGAAGCCTATAGTACACAAAATAAGGACAAGAGAATGAAACCGAATCTACTGAAGAGATGGATGCAAATCAGGATAATCTACCACCTCCAGCGATAGCCGCAGATCCTGTGAATCAAAACCCTATTCCTTGTACTATGTATGATTATGCTAAGCCTAATCTAGCTGGTACTGAATCTACTATTGTTAGGCCTGCTATTGCTGCAAATAATTTTGAACTGAAACCTAACACTATTCAAATGATACTACAGTTTGTTTAGTTTGATGGTTTGCAGGATGAGGATCGTAACTCACATTTAGCTAAGTTTTTTTTGGAATTCTACGACACATTCAAAATAAATGGCATTTCTGATGATGCTATTCGTATTCGGTTATTCCCTTTTTCCTTGAGGAATAAAGCTAAACAGTGGTTAAATTCTCTACCCAGAGGATCAATCACTACTTAGGAACAAATGACCGAAAAGTTTTTACTTAAATATTTTTCGCTGGTTAAAATAACAAAGTTGAGGAATGATATCTCTTCTTTTGTGCAGATGGATTTAGAAACACTCTACGATGCTTGGGAGAGATACAAGGATTTATTGAGAAGGTGCCCTGACCCTGGGTTACCTCTATGGTTACAGGTTCAAACTTTTCACAACGGTTTGAACCCCTTAACAAGACAGATGATTGATGCAGCCGCTGGTGGAACAATCAATAACAAAACACCAGAGGCAGCTTATGAGTTTATAGAGGAAATGTCACTAAATAACTATCAGTGGCAAGTCATGAGAACAAAGTCGCAAATGCTACCGGAGTTTTTAATGTTGACGCAATCACCATGCTTTCTAATCAGGTAGAACTTCTTAATAAAAGGATTGATAGTTTCGTTGGTTCTACGCAGGTACATCCAGCAATGCAGTGCGACTCAACGCTAGGAAACATGAGTAATCCAAAGTACTCCTCTTATGTACATGGCATGGAAACCGAGCAAGTAAACTATATAGGTAATAGTCCCCGACCTCAAAACAATCTTTTTAGTAACACTTACAATGCAGGTTAGAGGAACCACCCTAATTTCTCATGGGGAGGACAAGGCAATCAAGGAAATCAGAGACCACTACCCCCTCCAGGATTTCAACAACCACCTTAACAGCTAGAGAAAAGTCGAATCTTGAGGAGATGCTCACAAAATTTATCTCAATATCAGAAACTCGTTTCCAAAACACTGAGACGGCACTTAAAAATCAACAAGCATCCATTCAAGGACTCGAAACTCAAATAGGCTAGCTCACTAAGCTAACCTCTGAAAGACCACAAGGTGGTTTGCCGAGCAACACCAAGACTAACCCTAAGGAGCATCTCCATGCCATTGACATGATCGATGAAGGAGGGTTAGTTAAAGCCAAATCAGAGCCAAGTCAAGAAACTGTGGTAAGTAAAGGTAAGGGTGAGGTAAGTTACAAAGAACCAATTGTCAAAGAATATAAGCCTCGTGTCCCATACCCAAATGCAACAAGGAAAGACCGAACAGATGAACAATTCGATAAATTCCTTAAAATTTTAAAGAAATTACACATTAACTTACCGTTTATTGAAGCTCTTTTGCAGATGCCAAATGCAATTAGGTTCTTAAAGGAGCTCTTAGCAAACAAACGGAAATTAGATGAATTGTCACATGTGGAGCTGGATGCAGTTTGCGCAGCCATTTTACAAAATAAGCTACCTAACAAACTAAAAGATCCAAGGAGTTTCACAATCCCTTGTTTGACTGGTAGCTTAGATCTTAAAATTGCTTTGGCTGGTTTAGGTGCTAGTATAAATGTAATGCCTTATAAACTATTTAAACAACTAGGTCTTGGGAAACCCAAACAAAATAGGATGAGCATTCAACTAGCTGATAAAACCATTAGATTTCCTAGGGGTATAATTGAAGATGTTCTAGTTAAAATTGACAAATTCATATTCCCAGTGGACTTTGTTGTTTTAGACATAGATAAGGATAGTAATGTGCCATTAATTCTAGGGCGACCCTTCTTAGCAACTACAAGGACTACAATTGATGTTGGCACAGGTGAACTTACACTTCGTGTTGGTGATGACACAATTACTTTGCAAGCTCATAATTCTAATAAGACTGTTAATGTTAAAGATTTTATTACAAGTCCTTGTAATAAGAATGATCTCACTGTCCAACCTTCTCTACAAAGTACTCCTCATGAAAGTGCAACTAAGCCACCTTGAATCTCGAATTCAAAATTTCATACAGGTAACACACCTCCCTTTATGGTAATGAAAATTTTCCCTTATGGTACAGTCGAGATAAAACATAAGACATTTGGAACTTTCAAGGTAAATTAAACTTGACTTAAACCTTATTTTGATATTAAAACTGATAACAAGAGAGAGGAGTTTGAACTCCTCAAACCACCATGACTGTGCAAGCTTGAGAGTAGTCGAGCTTAGACTATAAACAAGCGCTTCTCGAGAGGCAATCCGAGTAGTAACATAGTTAATTTCTTTAACTTAACATCTAAATCTTAAACTGACTTCATGAATGCAGATTTTCCAAAGCCACACGGCTAGGCACATGGGTGTGCCTAAAGCCATGGACATACCACGAGTGGAGACACGACTGTACGACACGGCCGTGTGAAAATAGGGAAAAACTTTTCCAGGACACGGCTTTCAACAAATAGCCACGACCGTGCGATAAGGCCGTGGCCAAACCTACTAAATCAACACGGGTGTGTGACATGCCCGTGTCCTTCGGCCATGGTCCAAACTAAGAAATCAGCACGGGCGTGCAACACGCCCGTGCCTGACGCCCGTGGTCAAACCTGACAAAACAACATGGGTGTGTGACCTCATACACAGGTATGGGAGAAGCGAACAATACAGACACAGCCGTGCGATATGGCTTTGTGCCCTAAAACATCCAAAGAACACGGGCGTGGTTCACTACTCAAACGTGCCAAAAATTCAAAATACAAGAACCACACAGGCTGAATGCGATACACACGGGTGTGTACCACGTCCGTGCTCCCATATAAACCCCCCTAAACGTCACTATCCATCTTCCCCTTCCTCAAGCCACAACCCTAGCCGCCGCTCCCTCAGCCCCACTGCCAAATTCCGGCCACCATGTCAAAAAGCCAACCCCCTAACTCCTTCATCCTTCCCCTTTCTCCCCTATTCACCCCAAATAAAACCACCTTCTCGCCATCTCTATGACTGTGTGCCATATCCACGACCGTGCACCACCACCTACCCATCGGTTTCCTTTTCTCCTTTTTCTTTTAACTATCATTTTTATTGTTATTTTATTTCTATTTTTATCTATTTCTTTATTTATATAATTATTCTCTATTTGATTCATTTACTTGTTTGATTCTCATATGTTTCTCATGATATATTGACTTGGATTAATCTCATGCCATTTTGCATTCCCCTTTGACTGCCATTTTTAGCTATCCCATAAGAAGTTTAGTCATGATATTATTGTGCAAACTGTTGTCCAATACCTATCATAGAAGCCATCATCTTCATTGTTTTGGTAGTTTTAGGATATTTAGAACATTGACTTGAACACGCTACTAACTTATGGAATTGAGTTCCTTAGTTGATTAACTTATGATAGTCTTTGTTTGTTATTATGCATTCGTTAATTCTCTACTTTTCCAGGTACATAATGTCCTCCTCACGAGGCAAGAAAGCCGTCATCCCCGCTTCCAAGAAGCGAAAGGGACCCAGCGATACATCTTCCAGTGCCACCACGAAAATTCGACACCCATTTCTTCAGTTCCGCCAAGGTTCCCAAGAGGAACTATTACAGATACTTAGGGCGAGGCCCCCCAGAGTGGGAAGATGTATCGATTGGGCCACCTTAGAACAGGTCCAACTTGTGGACGCAATTCAGCCATTACTGACGATGGACCAGTGGGATCAATTTTTTGAGATTGTCGAGCCAACAAGCTCTGTTCTATTTTCCACCTACAAACGGTCATGTCCCAGCATGATGATCTCGGAATAGTCCAGTTCCAACTAAATGGTTTGGTACGCCAATTAAGCGTACCTGAGTTCGATGTAGCTCTAGGCTTATATATCGATAGATTCATGGAAGAGGAAGACCTCTCCAAGCTTCACCGCCATATCCACTACTCTCCTTCCAAGTGTTTGCGGGCCCTCGTCCCTATTTCAGCCACCTACGAACCTAGTCACTCCAAAGCGACAGCTTTCACCCCATCACTAAGATACCTTCATGCCCTACTCGCACATACATTGACTGGCAGACAAGAGAGCACTAGCGTTGTCAACACCCACAACGCCTATTTCTTGTGGAGTATGGCACAAGGGCACGTGTTCGACGTTGCCTATTTCATCGCCCTTGCCATTCAACATCGGACAGAGAGCCATCGTAAGGAGGTAATTTCGATGGGCCCATATGTGACTCGCCTGGCTCGCCACTTTGGTCTCCTCAACACTGCAGCACAATCATCCTCTCTCACTCTTATTAGCCAGATGTCCAAAGCATGCTACACATGAGGATGATCGAGTGCCAACATGGGACCGATCCTCCTCAGTACCATCTAGCTCAATCTACCGAGCAGGAGGACCCACAGGACATTACTGATGATGTCCCTCCATCTCACGAGGAGCCACCATTTCAGCCACCACCCATTCACTGTCCAGTTCATGCGGCTGCTTCATATGCTGACATATCTGAGCACCTTACACGATTCGAGCAGCAATACTTCCAACGCTTTGATCACATTGACGCTACTCTACAGCAGATATGCTAGCATCTCCACATTTCATCACCGCCCCCACCTCACGAACCATCTAAGGACTAGGACTTTCGAGTCCTCCTATCTTTTTCTTTATTTTCCATTTTATTTTTATTTTAATTTATGTGCTTATTTTTATTTTTAGGTTTCTTTAAATTTATCTTTTTCTTTATTTCAATTTCAATTTCTTTTATTGTAAGAACTTAGCTTAATTTATTTTAAACATTTCATATGGGCTATTTCCTAACGAGTAAACTATGCTAATCTACACTCCCTAAAGTTTTATTAATGTTATCGCAGTTTCAAAGAGCCTAAAAGGTCAAATCCAACTCTATTGGGAAAACCCTGCCACAACTGCTAGGTCTTACTTGACCACAATCATAGCCACCATGACACTAATTATAATATTCTTTTGGCACAGAGATTGTGGATCAACACCCTTTCCTACAAGTTTCCACACTTCCAACTCAAGGAATTCATCTAATATTCAGGGAGTTTCACTTCTCTCCCTATCTTAGGATTTATGCTTATATTGCTAGTAAATTTAACTTTGTACATTGAGGGCAATCTACATCTTAAGTGTGAGGGGGTTATTAAGTTTTAAGTTCACTATAAAAAAATCCCTAAAATTTACTCACTTCTACTTTTTGCATTGTTCTCAAATCCCTAAATCTTAGCCTTAACTATTAGAATGAATTTTGATTGATTTATGAATTTTATTGATATGTTTAGGATTAAGACATAGGTATTTGTGCTTTGATTATTCAAACTTTAAGACATTAGAGAATCAACCATGACAAGTTGAAAATTTTGAGAATCTAAATTTTTCTAGGTTGTTTTCCCAAAGTTAGGTATTATCTTGAGATTTGAAATTTGCAAGATTAACATCAAAAGCCATAATTCTGGTGAGATTTTTGAGCCTTTTGAGTATACTTCCTTTCATGCTCACTTTTATTATTGCTTTGAGTGAGTCAATATTGATTTGTTATTCTAGAACTTGCTTCAGTTATACATGTCAAGACCACATCATTTATTTGATATACCGAGATGATAAAGGCACCTAGGTTTTAACCCACTTACTCCATAAAAGCCTACCTCCATAAATTAACCCTTAGTAAACCCCCTTGAGCCTAATAAACCATTCATTGATTTGCCCTCAATATTAACCCATTAACCATTATTGTTGAAATCCCCATAATTATTTTGATCCCTATTTTTGTCTAGATTTGAATTGAATAATTATCTAACTATGATTTCCTTTTCAATTAGTTAAGTTTGTAAAATATTTGATATGTTTTTAAAAAAAAAACAAAAAAAAGTGTATATTTATTTTAGTTATAATTCGATGTTTCACATATTTCTATGTAATTATGAACTTCTGATCCTAAACAATGTTATCCAAAAGAAAAAGGTTTTATTCTAGGAATATGTCTCAGTGATAGAGATTTTTCTAGTTAGATGATTTTTCAGTTCAATCTCGATTCTAACCCTCTTTTTCAGGTTGTGACCACACCCCTAATCGAAGCCCCATTATAACCATCTAAAGACCTTTTGATCGATGTATCATATCAATCTATAGTGGTGGAGACGTGATTTCCATGCAAGCCTATGGTAATAATTTTTCATATTGACTAATGAGTGCTTCATTCTTGAACCCTAAACACTTTGAACGATTAGAGTAAATCCTTAGTGAGGATGTCAAATCTTGTTAAATTTTGAATTTAAAGGTAATTACTTAGAAGAGGGGAGAAAACCTGTGTTTTTGTGATAAGATTCTCAACTTAGACTTTTTGAAACTTTAATGTTCTTTTAGTTGAATTCCCACTATATGATTACTCATGGATTGATTCGAAACATTATTGATAAAGATTATAAGTTGAGAAGAATGATTTTAATTATGGGTTGAGGATTTTGCTTGAGGACAAGCAAATGCTTAAGTGTAGGGGTATTTGATAAACCGTAATTTATACATATTTTGACCCCCATGCTTAGCATATTTTTGGATGAATTATTCATTGATTTGTGGAATTTGATGCTCCTAAACCTTTAATTTCATGTTTTATACTTAGGTGAGCATAGGAGAGTGAAAAGAATGAGACGCATGCTAAAAATGGAGAAAATGGGCCAAAGTAAGAGATTAACACGGCCTGGAGTTCCTCACACAGGTGAACCACATGCCTGTGCCACATTAACAAGCTTAAACACAGCCTGGGCTCGATTCACATGGGTGTGCCACACGGGCTTGCCACACGGGCGTGCCCCTATCGTAACGAGTTTCAATTTCATGTGAAAAAACCTACTTAGGGGCTAAGAAAGGCACTCCAAACTCTATATAAAGGCCCTAGGAAGTGACTATAAGGGTGTAAAGTGTCCCTGCCAAGACTCAGAGTAGAGGACAGGGAATTACTCAAAGAAAGTCGATTGATCCATCTCAGAAGCAAGGATCTATATCGAGACTAAGGATCTCTCTTCAATCCTTTTAGGGGTTTTGGGTTTTCTTTATGTTTTGTTATTTTCTTTACTCTGAGATGTATTCTTTTATAAACATGAACTAAATCCCCAAATATTTGAGGGAGATGAAACCTAAGATGAATCTTGTTATTGTTATCTAAACTATATGATAAATATTTGATTTGTTCTTAATTCTATTTTTTAATTCTTGAGTTGATATTTTAGGATATTAATTCAAGTCAAATGTACTTATTCAGAGGAGCAAAAGTCCTTGTTTAAGAGTAGATCCAACACAATTAAGCGGAGTTGATCACAATCCTAGACATAGGACGACGAAAATCTGTCGAATTAAAGTCAAATCTAATAGGGGGATCCATAAATCGAGTTAATGCAAAATTAGGGGTTTTAATTAGAAAGAGATTTTAATTAATCAACCTAGGGTTAGTTGTTCTTATTCTCGACAGAGATATTAACATAATTTAAGGATATCTACGGATCAAGTCAAATGAAGAAATCGTCTAGTTTAGGGTTAAATAACAAGTGAAGTCTAGGTGGATTCTTCCTTAGGTATTGCCGTTGTCAATTAAGTTTCCCTAAAGTAATTTCCCAATTTACTCTTTGTCATGTCTTTAGTTAGCTAGAATTTTAGTTTACCAACAAAACCCTCTTTACTTTTAAGCTAGATAATAGGAAGAAAGTCATTACTAGTACTTTTAGTTCATTGGATTTGATATTCTGGTCTTTCCACTAACTATACTACTATTCAATAGGTGCGCTTGCCTTTTATCGTGATAATAGTTAGTTTCCAGGTACGATCATTATTACTTCATCGAAATTATGATCAATTAGCTATGTCCATTTAGTTTAAAAGCTCATTACTTTTACATTTAGACTTACTAAGCTTTATAGCTTGCCCTTTTGTTTTTCTTTTCCCCTATAGGTTTGTCAATTTAAACCCAGGTTCGGAGATCAATAGGATCCCATCAACACTATCAACAAGTATTTTGGTATTTTGTTTAAACACTTAAGATTATGGAATGTATAGATGGTCTAATCTTTTGTTATGTGTAATAGTTTTGGGGTTAAATATTGTCACTAAAGTTATGGTATTTGGCCATTTGTTATGGGGAACATATAAATATTTTCTAATTGAAGTACTGTAATCTCTTTTAATACAAGTTACATAGTAGGTGTATGATGTGTATGGGTGAGTATGTTTGTGTATGGTTAGTAAAAAGTGGTGTGTTGATGTCGAAATGTGGTTGTTTGGATGTGTTTTTGTGTCATATTATGTATTGGAAAAAATTGGATTGTGTTTGGTTGTGTTTTAGGGTGGCAATTGGCTTGGAAAATAGCCTATAATTATCCACACGAGTAGGCACACGGGCATGTTTCTAAGCCGTGTGTGACACACGACCAGCCCAAGGGCATGTTGATAGGTCGTGTGTCTTTTGCACCTAAAATTATGGAAATGAAATGTTTTGTAGTAAACACACGGGTTGGAGACATGGCCTCGCCACGGGAGTATGGGTTGGCCATGTGACGAATATTTCGCGATGATGTCATAAATAGAATACCCTAGTTTTTCACAGGGGATGAGGACACGGGCGTATTGAGGCTGTGTGAAAACCCCTATAGGTTCAAAATGAAAATAAATTCTGCACGGGTTAGGGACATGGGCGTGTCCGACCACACGGCCTGCCCAAATGGGTGTGTCCCTATCCCACACGGGCGTGTGCCCTGTTTTAAGTAGAATTTTTTGAAGTGATTGAAAAGTTCCTATTTGGTTCTGAATCGAACTCAATGAGTCTCTTATGCCTCGTAGGCCCATAATAAGGATGTTTTGAATAAGATTGAAAAAGTTTTAAATCTTTGTGGAAATTGTGAGTCGGGATTGAGTGATTGTGTGTTTGTAAGTTTGGTAATCCCTCGTACCCAGTTTCAACATCGGACTTGGGTGAGGGGTGTTACATTTAGTGGTATCAGAGCTATGGTTTAGTCGGTCTTCAAACTACCATAGCAAGTGTGAGAGTCTAGCTATGCATGCCTTAATTGTGAATATTGATAGTGTGATGGTTCTTAATTTTTTTAAATTGTGTTTTCATATAGTAAGTGGATCTCAACTCGGTAGTAGCTGACAACGTAAAAAGCAATGTGCTGGCTCCCGCTCAAGGGACTGCGCCACCCGAAAGTGGATATGTAGGAACTAGTCAGGAAGAAGAGGCTTGGGAAGCCTTTCTCCACAGAATGAATGAATGGTATACTGAGTTCATTAGAGTGAATCCGGATGCCCAACCTCCCCCACCTTTTCCTATTCCTCAACCGATCCCAGTAACCCCACAAAGTACGAAAATTACAAGATAGAGTAAGCCCCCTGTTGACAAGATACGTAAGTATGGGGCCGAAGAATTTAGAGCCAGTGTTGATGATGACCCCGAGAGGGTAGAATTTTGGTTAGAGAACAGCATTCGAGTATTTGATGAACTCTCCTGCACACCTGAGGATTGTCTAAAGTGGGCCATATCCCTTCTGAAAGACTCAGCGTATTAGTGGTGGAAAACACTAGTCTCAGTAGTGTCTACCAAAAGAGTTACTTGGTACTTCTTCCAAGTAGAGTTTTGGAAGAAGTATATAAGCCAACGCGTCATGGACCAAAAGCAAAAGGAACTTTTAGAACTAAAGTAGGCCGAATGACAGTGTCTGAGTATGAGTGAGAATTTGTCCGACTTAGCAAGTACACTCAGGAATGTGTTTCCACTGAAGAAATCATGTGCAAAAGGTTTGAGGACGGCCTAAATGAAAACATTAAGTTATATGTGGGGATTTTAGAATTAAAAGAATTTGTTGTGTTTGTTGATCGGGCATGCAAAGCTGAGGAATTGTTCAAGGAAAAGAGGAGAGCCGAATAGGAAGCTAGGGATATGAAGAGAAGATCGATGAGTAAGTCTTTCCAACCGTCATCAAAGAAAGTGAGGAATGTGCCAAACCATTCGACCATTTCAGCTAGAAATCTGAGCAAAACTCGTGGGAGGCAAAACATGAGTTCGAAGGCTTAGACTACTTCAGTAGCTAGTGTTGGCAATGTCAAGCCAAGTAACCCTAAATGTCAACATTGTGGTAGGAGACATCCCAGTGAGTGTTGGATGGTCACTGAGGCATGCTTTAAATATGGCTCCCAAGACCACTTCATCTAAGACTATCCAGAAATGGTAGTGAAAGAAACTACTTAGAGCATGAAACCGAGCAATGTACCCGTCAGAGGGCGACCTACCAGAACTATGAAAGAGGGAGCTAGTAGCAGAGGCATAGCTTGAGATTCAGCTACAAGATCGAAGGCTAGAGTGCCTGTAAGAACCTATGCCATTCGTACCTAGGAGGAGGCATCATCCCCTAACGTGATCACTGGTATATTCTCTCTTTATGATGTTAATATAGTTGCACTAATTGATCCTGAGTCCACACATTCTTACGTTTGCATGAAATTAGTGAATGATATGAAATTGCCTATAGAGTCAACCAAATTTGTGATTAAGGTGTCAAACCCCCTAGACAAGAGTGTGTTAATTAACAAAATTTGTAAGAATTGTCCCTTAGTGATCTGATGTCACTGTTTTCTAGCCTATCTGATGCTATTGTCATTTGATGAGTTTGATGCTATTTTGGGCATAGATTGGCTATCAATGCATGATGCTAAAGTGAATTGTAGATAGAAGGTTATCGAAATAAAGTGTGAAAAATGGTGAAAGTCTTCGGGTTGTAACAGATGTGTTCAGTAGGTTGCCTACTTTGATTTCATCTATGACTGCTCAGAAGCATTTGAGAAAGGGGTACGAAGCATATTTGGCTTATGTATTGAATACGAAAGAGTCTGAACTGAAAGTGGAATCGGTGCTAGTGGTTTGTGAGTTCCCAGATGTATTTCCTGAGAAATTATCGGGTATACCTCCTGCTGAGAGATAGAGTTTGCCATCGACTTGTTACTAGGGACTGCCCAAATATTGATAGCCCCATATAAAATGGCTCTAACAGAGCTAAGGGGATTGATAATGCAGTTGCAGGAGTTGACGAATAAAGGATTTGCGAGACCTAGTTTTTCACCCTGAGGTGCCCCTATGTTATTCATAAAGAAAAAGGATGGATCGATGCGACTTTGTATCGACTATAGGTAACTCAACAAAGTGACAATAAAGAACAAGTATCCCTTGCCAAGGATAGACGAATTATTTGATCAGCTGAAGGTAGCTACAGTGTTCTCCAAAATAGACTTGAGATCTAAATACTACCAGTTAAGGGTGAAAGAGTCTAATGTGCCAAAAACTGCTTTCAGGATAAGGTACGGACACTATGAGTTACTCGTAATGCCTTTCGGCTTGACAACACCTCAGTGGTGTTCATGGACTTAATGAATCAAATTTTTAGACCGTACTTGGATAAGTCTGTAGTGGTCTTCATTGATGACACCTTGATCTATTCTCGTGATGATAACGAGCATGCCGAGTATCTGAGAATGATTTTACAAATCTTGCAAGACACTTGTATGCAAAATTTAGTAAAAGTGAGTTTTGGCTCTGTGAAGTTGGGTTTTTTGGGTCACATCATCTCGAGAGATGGCATTCGAGTTGATCCAAGTAAGATCTCGACAATAGTTGATTGGAAGCCGTCGAAAATTGTATCGAAATTTAAAAATTATCTAGGATTGGCTGGTTACTACCTGTGCTTTGTAAAAGGATTTTTGATGATTGCTTCCCCGATGGCTAAGTTGCTGCAAAAAAGATGTTAAGTTCGAGTGGACAGAGAAGTGTTAACAAAGTTTTGAAAAATTGAAGACAGTGTTAACCAAGGCACCAGTACTAGTGCAACCTGAATCTGGTAAAGAATTTTTTATTTATAGTGATACGTCTCTAAATGGTCTTGGATGTGTATTGATGCAATAAGATAAAGTGGCAGCGTATGCCTCAAGATAGTTGAAGCCACACGAGAGGAACTACCTGACACATGATTTGGAGTTATCTGCCATTGTCTTCGCCTTGAAGATTTGGCACCATTATCTTTATGGTGAGAAATGTCGCATCTTCACCGACCATAAAAGCTTGAAGTACTCGATGTCACCAAAGGATTTGAGCTTGCGATAGTGAAGGTGGCTTGAGCTGTTGAAAGACTATGAGTTAGTGATTAACTACCACCTGGGAAAGGCGAACGTGGTCGCTGATGCCTTGAGTTGAAAATCATTGTTTGCCTTAAGAGCATTAAATACGAGTTTGACCCTATTTGGTGATGGTTCGATTTTGGCCAAGTTGCGAGCTACGCCATCGTTTATTCAACAAATTTATGAAGCTCAAAAGGGTGATACTGAGTTGCAAGCAAAAAGAGTTCAGAGCAAAATGAATAATGAGATAGATTTTCGAATTGGTGAGAATGATTGTTTAATGTTTCGAGATAGAATATGTGCACCGAAAGATGCCAAGTTGATTTGGAAAATTCTACACGAAGCTCGTAATGGTTGTCTATCTATTCATCCGGGCAGTACAAAGATGTATAGTGATTTGAAGAAATCATATTGGTGGCCTGGAATGAAAAGAGACATCTCCGAGTTCATATCAAAGTGCTTGGTTTGTCAACAAGTGAAAGCTAAACATCAAGTACCTTCCAGTCTATTACAGCTAATAACGATTCCCAAATGGAAATAGGATTGTATCACTATGGATTTTGTGACGGGTTTGCCATTGACCCCAAAAAAGAAAGATGCTGTTTGGGTCATTGTTGATTGGTTAACAAAATTAGCTTATTTCATCCCGATACGTACAGATTTTTCACTCGATAAACTAGCTAAATTGTATATTGCCGAGATTGTAAGATTGCATTGAGTACCGATTTCTATTATATCAGATAGAGACCCGAGATTTACTTTGAGGTTTCGAAGAAAGTTACGAGAAGCCTTAGGTACCAAGTTGAATTTTAGTACCGCCTTTCACCCTCAGACAGACGGTCAGTCCAAGCAAGTGATACAGATCCTCAAAGATATGCTCCGTTGTTGTGTTCTCGAGTTCAAAGGTAGTTGGGAAAAGTATCTACCTTTGGTGGAATTTGCTTACAATAATAGTTTTCAATCAAGTATCAAAATGGCAACATATAAGGCATTGTATGGCGGTAAATGTAGGACTCCTTTGTATCGGACAGAGCTTAGTGAAAAGTGGATCCATGGGATTGATTTGATTAGAGAAATTGAAGAAAAGGTAAAGATTATCTATGATTATTTGAGAGCTGATTCGGATCGATAGAAGTCTTATGCGGATTTGAAGAGGAAAGAGATTAAGTTTCAAGTGGGTGATAAAGTGTTCTTAAAAGTATCTCCTTGGAAGAAGATTCTGAGATTTGGCCAAAAAGGCAAAAGTTTCATCAGCCCAGATGAGGTTGTAGAAAGAGTTGGACCAGTGGCTTATCGATTGGCTTTACCGATGGAGTTATAAAAGTTTCATGATGTGTTCCATGTATCGATGCTACGACGATACCGTTCTGTTTCGTCACATGTGATCTCACCAACCGAAGTGGAAATTCAATCGGATATGACATATAGAGAGGAACCAATCAAAATTTTAGCATGGGAAGTGAAACAGTTAAGAAAATAAGTGTGGCTTTGGTGAAAGTGCTATGACAAATGCATAGTATAGAAGAAGCTACATGGGAATCGGAGGAGACTATGAGGAAACAGTACCCACATCTTTTCACTAGTAAGATTTTCGGGGACGAAAATCCCTTAGGGGGAGAGTTGTAATAGCCCAAATTAGGGCCTAAACGGAATGGTGGTTTCGAGTCCACAAATCCAACATAGAAAAATTTATTCCGATTAAGTTTTAAGGTTTATTCTATGATTGAATGCATAAGTGAAAATTTTAGTAAATGAATTTTACCGATAAAGTGCCTGATTGAGTAATAGGACTAAATTGCAAAAGTTTCAAAATATGTGTTCTAGAAGCTTTTAGTGTAAAATTGAAAAGAAATTATAAATTAGAGGTCCTTATTTAGCAATTAGACCATTTTTGGGCATTATGGACAAAAATGCCCATGGAAGGAAAATTTTGCAAAGAAGGCCATAAGGGCATTTTGGTCATTTGGTTATTAAATGAAATAAAAAGGGAAAATAAGTCAAAATTGGTGTCCATCTTCCTCATGTATGGCCGAATGTCCCTTTCTCCATAGCTAGGGTTTTGTTTCATCTTTTCAAGCTCCAAGTAAGTGATTCCTAGCCTTGTTTTTCATATTCTTCGTATTTTTTAGATCCTCGTACCTTGGCCTAGCTTTCTATACCACTATTTTCAGCTAGGGTTTAGGTTTAAAAATTTACCCATGTGTGACATAAAAACATTTTGATGTCTAGTGGTAGAAAATGAAAGCTTGAAGTGTAGTAAACAACTTTTGCTAGGTGATTTTTTAAGGAAATGCATTTAGGGACTAAAATGCAAAAGTTGTAAAACATGTGCATAAATTGTGAAACATTGAAAATTGTGGGCTGCTATAGAAGAGAAATATGTTCGACTAGGCTTGGGAATGTAGAAAAACTGATACATTTCATTTTACGAGCCTAGAGACAAAATTGTAAAAATTGACAAAGTTAGGGGTAAAATGGTAAACTTTACCATAGGATAATTTTGTGTCCAATCGAGTAATGTATGTATTGAATGAGTTAAATTTGGTGTTATAGATCAAGAATGACGTGAAAATGACCTTGATCGAGGAAAGGGCAAGCTGTCGGACTAAATCGAAAAGATTAGCATATTTGTACCAAGGTAAGTCCTATTTGTAAATAATGAGTTATTTTTAATCATTATGTTTAATTAGTTTAATTAATTTAAAATTTTGAAATTTTATATCGAAATGTTGTTTATAGAATGTGATAAACTGGTAAGTAAAGAAAAGTCCCGGTTGAACCTTAGGAATCATTAGGATATGAGTGACATGTCACTAGGAATCCATTGAACGTTATTGACTGCTTATGTGATTCTGGGTGCTGGTCTAGTTCGACTACTAGTGGCTAGGTAATCCTGCATTTGTTGTGGATACATGTCAACTTGTGTGAGCAGACCCGATAATAGCTCATTATTGAGCCTTATGTGATAAGTGGTAGCTTCGGCTACATTATGTGTGTGGCACTTGTGCCTTAATTTCTATGTATCCTTTAGTATTCCATGTGGTTCATCGGGCTATCCGAATTAATATGATACAATATGAATGCATGCGAAATGATTTAACCGTGTGTTCAAGACTGTATATGTGCAAGTTATATGAAAATTATTGTGTGTGCTAAGTGCTTAATGTATGTAATGAATCATATGGTAAGATCACATGAGTAAGTGATAATTCCCAAACTTAATTGTATGATTGGAAAACTTATTTTCCATTAGCTATGTCCATTTAGTTTAAAAGCTCATTATTTTTGAATATAGACTTACTAAGCTTTATAGCTTACACTTTTGTTTGTCCCTTCCCCTACAGGTTCGTCAAGCTAAACCAAGGTTCGGAGATCAATAGGATTCCATCAACACTACCAACAAGCATTTTGGTATTTTGTTTAAACATTTAAGATTATGGCACTTATAGATGGTCTAATGTTTTGTTATATGTCATAGTTCTTGGGATCAAATGTTGTCACTAAAGTTGTGGTATTTGGCCATTTGCTATGGGCCACATATGATTAAATATTTTCTAATTGAAGTGTTGTAATCTCTTTCAATCCAAGTTGCATAGTAGCTGTATGATGTGTATGGGTGAGTATGTTTGTGTATGGTTAGTAAGATGTGTTGTGTGGATGCCAAAATGTGGTTGTTTGGATGTTTTTTGTGTCATATTATGTATTGGTAAAAATTGGATTGTGTTGGGTTGTGTTTCAGGGTGGCAATTAGCATTGAAAATAACCTATAATTGTCCACATGGGTAGGCACACGGGCATGTGTCTAAGCCGTGTGTCCCCTGCACCTTAAATTATGGAAATTAAATGTTTTGTAGTAAACACATGGGTTGGAGACACAGGCGTGTGTCTCGACCGTGTGATAGACACGGCCTAGCCACGGGCGTGTGGCTTGGCCGTGTGACGAAGATTTTGCGATGAGGTCATAAACAGAATACCCCAATTTTTCACACGGGGTGAGGACACGGGCATGTTGAGGCCGTGTAAAGCACACGGGCCAAAGACATAGGTGTGTGCTTGGCTGTGTGGAAACCTCTATAGGTTCGAAATGAAAATAAATTCTGCACGGTTTAGGGACATGGGTGTGTGCCCTGTCTTAAGTAGAATTTTTCTAAGTGATTGAAAAGTTCTGGTTTGGTTCTGGATCGTACTTAATGAGTCTCTTGGGCTTCATAAGCCCATAAGAAGAGTGTTTTGAATAAGATTGAAAAAGTTTTAAATATTTGTGGAAATTGTGAGTCGGGATTGAGTGATCGTGTGTTCGTAAGTCCGGTAATGCCTCGTACCCGGTTCTGGCATTAGACTTGGGTAAGGGTTGTTACAGTGCCAATTCATGCATTCATTTTTTTTTAACATATAATACATTTTACTAATGTTAAAATATGACAATTCTAATTCCCATAGTATTTGATATCTCTATTCTTAAGATGGTACATTCCATCTTAATTTCCAAATCCATGATTTCAATGAACATTTCTATCAATGTTCCAACTCATTTCACAATTGAATATTGCATTTCATATACATCTCTTATCCTCTTTCCATTTCAATAACAACAATTACATCTCATTCCATATATAAGTTCATCACTAATTCATTCATCCATACTCATGATAACATTAATCATCTTTATATGCATTCAATTACACATTTATATAAACATATAAATTCTTCACGTAATTTTTATTTGGTCCACCATGACCTTACTCAATTCAAATCAATCCAAAAATAGATCATCATATTACACTATCTCACATTATGTTATTGTTTCTTACCATGCAACAACGGTTTAATATGCAACAATTTACAAATAGTTTGGGTTATAGAAACACAAACTGTAAACTTCAAGCTATTTTTCAATGACTTTGTCTATTTTTTTCTTTTTCTTTTTTTAAATTTGGGTTGTTACAATGTACTTCACCTGTAACACCCTAAACCCCTATCCGTCGCCAGAATAGGGTTATAAGGTATTACTCAACAAAACACAGTTGTTAGACATTCACCGATACATAAGTCATGATCTCAACTATACTTAATAAGTTAGTATTTAAGAAATTTACTCACAAATTCATCATCATATAAATACGACATTCAAAATCATACTCTTTTCAAAATTTGTACAGACAAACATAAGATTCGGCATTCTACTGGTTCAAGCTTCAAGATGTCAACTAATAACTATTTTATTATCATGTTCATTATAATATATGCATATTAGCCATTTACTAATAAAGCAAATCGATGAAACAATTCATATTTATAAACATTGACTGCACATGGACATTTTATGAATTTGCAATTAAGAAACGTCGTCAAGCCATTTTCACACGGCCTTCAAGTACACACCAAAATCAAACTTGTTCCAAAAGCAGGTTTATCTATACATGCCATATACCCCTCACATGATAACTTGATAGTGTGATGTTATCTCCGGCCCTTCCAACTCAAGCTATTGTACAGACCTATAAGAAATGGGGAAAGGGAACGGGGAGTAATCTTTAAAGCTTAGTAAGTTCATAAGAAAATAATAAGCAACTCGTTAACAAGTTTTATCAATGTTTGCAACAAAATCACAAATTCACTGCAAGCTGTCTTCCTGAGCAACAGTCACTAAATTATTTATAACTGGAGCTACGAAACTCCAAATCAAGTGCCGTAAATTTTCCCTAAAAAAAGATTCTTATATCTTCTATCATAAAATTTTTCAGAATTTTTGGTTTGACCAATCAATACCAGATTTTTCTTAAAGTTTCCCCTATTTCACTATTTGACTATTCTAAACACTCTTCACTACGAATCAGATTTCCCATTGTACAGAATTCAAAATATATTCTCGTTTATTTCATTTGAGACTAGATTTATGAGGAGTCTAAGCATATAAATTTTATCTTGTAACCATTTTTTTACAATTTATAATGATTTTCTAAAGACAGTGCAGGGGATCTCGAAGTCATTTTGACTCTATCCCACGCCACATCAGATATCTCATTATCAGCAATTCTTTTGCTTACACGATTTCTTTTATAAGAAACTAGACTCATTAAGCTTTAATTACATAATTTATTCAGCCTCTAACTCAACTCTCACAATTTATGGTGATTTTCCACAATCATGCTACTGCTGCTGACTCAAGCAGATTTATTACAATTTTACTCTTTCACACATTCGTTGCATTCATATCATTTAAACATGTATATCATATCGTTCAAGATTGAACTCATATAACATAGGCATTTAAAATGCTTCACTGTCAACTTAATTCAATCGAAATGAAGAAAATACAATGTCATATCCACATTTAATTTCCCATGATCGTAATCACATATAAAAAGAAATCATATACTTTCATAAATCATTCCACAAGGACCAAGTGGTTATATATGAATATAAACATAGAATCACTTCACATATACTTCGCATCCATCATCTAATTCCCTTAGTTCTTATGAACATAAATAAGTTATACATACCTAGATAACTTAATTAATCAAACGAATCCACATGCCGTATTAGCACAAAGTCTCATAATCACAACATCTAAATGCCTCGAAGTAATTCTTTAATTCGACTATATAGAGTTAATTCAGAGCACTACAATCCCGTATAATTTCAACGATCATAATCACATATATAACATATACTTTCATGTACTAAATTCAAAATGGCCGAATATAAATATACACAACCACATTTCATATACTTCTCGTTTCACTTCATAATTCGATTCACATTATCCTCATATGCATAAATGATTTATGCGTACCTGGACAATTTAATCTATCGAATGAATCCTGACGTCGTATAGCACAAATCTCATATTCATAGACTTTTATTATTTCACCGGTACTTAGCTTGCTAGACTTGAAGTCTGAACTCATTCACCCGCATTTCGCCTGCTAGGTTCCACCCGAACTCATCACCGGCACGAAGCTTGCTGAACTTATAAGTCCAAAACTCATCAACAGCTCGAAGCCTGCTGGACTTTTAAGTCCGAAACTCATCATCGGCTCAAAGCCTGCTGGACTTTTAAGTCCGAAACTCATCACCGACTTTGTAGCTTGCTAGATCTAAGACCCGAATAATATCGTACGATAGTTAATTTCACAAGTTTGTCACGTATCATATTCGTTTACTTTTAATACTCATATGAAACAACCACATTAATAAGGAGTTGCACTCATTCAAACATACTTGTACATAACATAGTTTATCTCAATTGATAAAAAAAAAAAAAACCATTCGGCGACACAACATTTCATTAACCATCCGGCCTCACCACATACATATAAGTCACACACCTTTCACATTAACCAATTGGCCTCATCACATGCATATAAGTTCATACACTTCACCTTTGCCTATTCGACCACACCACATACATATAAGTTCACACACCTTTCACAGTAACCAATTGGCCTCATCACATGCATATAAGTTCATACACTTCACCTTTGCCTATTCAGTCACACCACATGCATATAAGTTCACACACTCCTTTCACATTAACCAATTGGCCTCATCACATGCATATATATTCATACACTTCACATTTGCCCATTCGACCACACCACATACATATAAGTATATACACTTCACATTTGGTCATAAATACTTATGCAATTATCTTTGATAGTCTATAATACAAAACATGCTTATTTACTTAATAACTTACCTCAAAAGTTGCCGAACGACTATTTACGGTTATTCGTTTACTTTCGCTTTCCCCCTATCCGAGATTGATGCCCTTTGTTCTTGAGCTAAAGTAAGAAATTCACTTGTTTAATCACTTATCCAATTAAAGATCTAGTTATAACCACTACGCAATTAAAACATTTATACCATATAACATTATCACAAATTTATTTTCAAACACTAAGGTCATCAAATCCTCTTTTAATCAAACATGTGCACATAACTAAAATGGCCGAGTGTACCTAACCATTGGATTTATCTTTAACTACTTAATATGTTCACCATTCATCTTAACAATTTGCCAACCTTTATAATCACTTATAATTTATGCACATCTCATTCGAAAAACATCTAATAAAATTTTCATCATATACTTTGACTTTGGCCGAATACTCTCTTTGGCATCTAAATTACAATCGGCAATTACAAGCACACAAGCACATTAGTATCTTACCCTTTTTCATCTATACCACATATATATACATTTTATTACAACCAACATTTTGCTTAATTTTATTACTTATGTTCAAGTTCGGCTAGCTCACATGTCAAATACTAAAATTTAACATTAGTTTTGCATTTATCAAATAGTCGATTGCCATAAAACATTTAAGCCACGCTTATACAATTTTTTTTATCAAGCTCAACTCATCTATTTTAATTCCTCAATCATTTCCAAGCTATTACTTAAACATCAATCCCATAATCGAACACTCTCTCATTTCAATTTATCCATTCAATTACAACATTCTTAGACCAAATACCACTTTCGACTACCATTTAATCAACTTAACCATTTCAAACAATGACAACACTCTAAGACCACATTCGGCAACCACACACACACACAAGCACTTTAGCCAATTTTCCTCTTAGCATCAAACCCACATATGTGCACATTTAACTAACTCAAAATTCACTTATCCATCATTTCAAAAAAAAAAATGAAACAACAACCATTTCTATCAATCCATTACATAACCGAATGCTCAAAACACAATCAACTTCAAAATTAAAACATGGGCTAGCTAAGCAATGCACTAATCATTCCAATTTCAGAAAAATATAAGAAACTAACATGAAATTCATACCTTATTGCAAGCTTAATGCCTTAAGCTTCAAAACTTTTTATTCCTTCTCAAGTCACGGCAAAAGAAGAGGAAAATGAACTCACTTTTGTTTTTTTTTCCTCCCACTATCTCATAATATTATTATTAAATTTTTATTTTATGCTTGTTATAATTATAATATTCCAACTAATGCATAAAATATGAAACAATGACTTCATGAAATAGTTGGCCGGCCACTATCAATTAAATTGGGATATTTGACATGCAAATCCCTTATTTTAAATCATGCAATAATTTGGCCATTTTAAAATTAAACTAACACATTTTCAATGTTTCTTACATAAGCCCCTTTGATTAAATTCACATTCAAATGACAAAATCAAAGCATCAAAATTTTACACATGCATTTTCACATATAATAGGCATGAAATTTAACATTTAATTATTTTTGCGACTCGATTTTGTGGTCTCGAAACCACTTTCCGACTAGGGTAAAATTAGGGCTATCACATCACCACCACTGAATAACATGAAATACTCTAGCTTTTAGACAGTAACAAAACTTAAATTAAATCATTTATCAAGTCCAACCAAATAATATGAAATTGTCCAATTTTAGACAACAACTAATCTTTGATTATAGCATGTATGAAAGCCAATAATATAGCATGAAATTTACAATCTTGGAAAATGAATTTGAACTAAAACATGCATGAATTTTAGTCCAACCGAATGACATGGAATTCTCCAACTTAGGATAACAATTAACTTTGATTAAAATAAGTGTTTAATTCAACCAGGTAACAAAAAATTTACCAGCTTTGGACATACAATTAAGCTCAATTAAAGCATGAAATTGTTCATCTAAACCTGTAACAATAAACTAGATTCAAACGACATAAAATACATAGCAGCTATTTGGACATTATTCATTATGAAAAATAGAACGTCGATAATGACAATGTATTGCAAAGAAATGAAAAAGAAAAATAAAGAACACACATATTTTTACGTAGAAATGCTTTTGGGAAAAAACCATGGGTGGAGGAAAAGATAATTCACTATGTCGAAGTCAAATGATTATAAGAGGAGTAGACTATGTCTAAATATAGGTGTGGAAAACCATTACAAGAATAGTAGACTATGCCTAAATATAGGTGTGTAAAACCATATTCTAATAAAAATAAAATAGAAGTAATGTAGTAAGGTTAAAACACCTTATTCAAATCAAAATTAAACAGATGTTCTCTTGCACACTTGTGTTTTATTTTATCATCAATTCGGGTCACATCTCTAACAATCTCCACCTTGACACGAATTCTTCAACAAACAAGCTCTTCATCGCAAACTCTCAACAAAACAGTTCTCTACCTCTTCCGTAAAACCCCTTAAGGGTTTAATTTCAACAATGAACACGAATCAAGTCTAAGCAATGCTCAAACTTGGTTATTGGAAGTGACTTAGGCATTATATCTCTAGGATTTTCACGAGTACTAATTTTGCTCACAATAATATCACACGAGCAATAATATCACGAACAAAATGATACCCAACATCAATGTGCTTTGTGCTCTCATGAAACATTTGATCTTTTGTGAGGAAGATGGCACTTTGATTGTCACAAAATACTGTACTGATTTGAATGTCTTCATTAAGTTCACTAAAGAGTCCCTTCAACCAAATGGCTTCTTTACAAGCCTCAGTAGTCTTCATGTACTTAGCATCAGTGGTAGATAAAGCAATGTAGTTTACAAAGTGGCTTTCAAACTAATTGCACAACCTTCAACTGTAAAGACATAATATGTGAGAGATCTTCTTCTATCAACGTCTCGATAACAACCCGATTTTGGGTCTAATCGAAACAATGATTTTGGGACCACAAATTTGACACAAAAAAATTTATTCTTAATATATTTCTATGGTCTAAAGTTTTACGGAATGATTTCACAAAAATTTTGTTAAAAAATTTTAACGTTTGGGCACTCAATTTAGTAAAAAGGACTAAATTGTAAAAAGTGCAAAATATGAATTGATCTCGTGATTGTGATGAAGTAATAAAATTGATCGTACCTAGAAACTAACTATTATCACGACAAAAGGCAAGCGCACCTATCAAATAGTAGTATAGTTAGTGGCAAGACCAGAATATCGAATCCAAAGAACTAAAAATACTAGTAATGACTTTCTTCCCATTATCTAGCCTAAAAATAAAGAAGAGGTTTGTGTAAACTAATTAACTCTAAACTAAACTAAGGATGTGACAAAAAGTAAATTAGGAAATTACTTTGGGAAAACTGAATGATAAAGATAATACTTAAGGAAGAATCCACCTAGACTTCACTTGCTATCAACTCTGAACAAGACGATTTCTTCATTCAACTTGATCCGTAAGGATACCTAAATTATGTTAATATCTCCGTTGAGAATAAGAACAACTAATCCTAGGTTGATTAATTGAAATCTCCTTCTAATTAAAACCCCTAGTCTTGTATTAACTCGATCTATGGATCCCTATATTAGATTTGACTCTAATCTGGCAAATTTTCATCGTCCTATGTCTAGTATTATGATCAACTCCGCTTAATTGTGTTGGATCTACTCTTAAACAAGGACTTTTGCTCCTCTTCCTAAGCACATTCGACTTAAATTAATATCCTGGAAATATCAATTCAAGAATTAAAAGCATAATTAAGAACAAATTGAATATTTATCATATAGTTCAGATAACAATAACAAGATTCATCTTAGGTTTCATCCCCCTCAGGTATTTGAGGGTTTGGTTCATGTTTATAAAAAGAAACATCTCAGAATAAAGAAAATAACAAAACATAAGAAAACCCAAAACTCCTGAAAGGATTGAAGGGAGATCCTCTAACTTGATGTAGATCCTAGCTTCTGAGATGGATTAGTCGGCTTTCCTTCGAGTAATTCCCTGCCTTTAGCTCTCTGTCTTGGCAGGAAGACCGTTCACCCTTGTAGTTGCCTCCTAGGGTCTTTATATAGAGTTTGGAATGTCTTTCTTAGCCCCTAAGTAGCCTTTTCTACATGAAATTGAATTTCATCATGACAGGGACACGCCCGTGTGCCATGCCTGTATGAGTCGATGTTGGGCCATGCTCAAGCCTGTTAATATGGCACGGCCGTGTGACACACCCGTGTGGTGAACTCTAGGTCGTGTTGTTTCCTTGCTTTGGACCATTTTCTCCATTTTCGGCCCGTTTCTTGTTTTTCTCACTCTCCTATGCTCTCCTAAGTATAAAACATGAAATTAAAGGGTTAGGAGCATCAAATTCCACAAATTCAATGATAATTCATCCATAAATATGCTAAATGTGGGATAGAAATATGTATAATTTACAGTTTATCAAATACCCCCACACTTAAGCCTTTGCTTGTCCTCATGCAAAATCTCAATTTACAATTAAAAATCATTGTTCTCAACTTATAGTCCTTATCAATAATGTTTCAAACTAATCTACAAGTAATCACACATTGAAAATTCGACCATAAGAAAATTAAAGTCTTAAACAATCTAAGTTGGGAATTTTATCACAGAAACATATGTTTCCTCTCTTCTTCAAGGTAATTACCTTGAACTCAAAATCAAAAAGAGTCGACATCCTCACTAAAGATTCACTCTATCCACTCGAAGTGTTTAGGGTTCAGAAATTAAGCACTCATTAGTCAACATGAAAAGTTATTACCATAAGCTTGCAGGAAAATCAAATCTCCACCACTATGTATTGACATGATACATCGATTAAAAAGTCTTTCAAGGCTTGTAATGTGGCCTTGATTAGGGTTGTGGTCACAAGCTAAAAAAGAGGGTTAGAATCGAGATTGAGCTGAAAAATCATCTAACTAGAAAAATCTCTATCATGGAAACATATTCCTAGAATAAAGCCTTTTTCTTTTGGATGACATCGTTTAAGAATAGAAGCTCAAAAATTACATGGAAATATGCAAAACATTGAATTACAATTGAAATATACATATGTTTTTTTTAGAACAAGTCAGATATTTATAAATTTTACAAGCTAAAAAGTAGAAAATAGCTAGATAATTATTCAACTCAAATCTCGACAAAAATAGGGATCAAAATAATTGAAGGGAATTCAACAAAAAATGGGTTATAGGATAATATTGAAGGTAAGTCAATGAATGGTTTGTTAGGCACAATGGGGTTCACTAGGGGTTAATTTTGAAGGAAAGCTTTTATGGAATAAGTGGGTTAAAACCTAAGTGCCTTTATCATTTCGGTATATCAAATCAATAATGTGGTCTCGACAAATATAATCGAAGCAAGTTCTAGAATAACAGATCAATATTGACTCACTCAAAGCAACAATAAAAGTGAGCACGAAAGGCTGTATGCTCAAAAGTCTCAAAAATCTCACCAGAATTATGGCTTTTGATGTCAATCCTGCAAATTTCAAATCTCAACATAACACTTAAAATTGGGGAAAACAACCTAGAAAAATTTAAATTCTCAAAAATTTCAACTTATCAAGCTTGATTCTCTAATGTCTTAAAGTTTAAATAATTAAAGCATAACTACCTATGTCTTAATTCTCAACATATCAATAAAAATCATAAATCAATCAGAATTCATTGTATTTGTTAACGCCAAGATTCAAGGATTTGAGAACAATACAGAAAGTTAATGGCAAAAATTTTCAGGGGTTCGAGGATAATGCAAAGAATGAATGTGAATTCCCCCCCACACTTAAGATGTACATTGCCCTTAATGTACAAAGATAAAGTTAGTGAAAATAGAAGCATAAAATCGTAAGAGAGGGAGAGAAGTGAAACTCCCTGAATATTGGATGAATTCCTTGAGTTGGAGGTGTGAAGATTTGTAGGGAAGGGTGTTGATCCATAATTTCTATGCCACAAGAATATGATGATCGGTGTCGTGGTGGCTAGAGTTTTGGTCGTGTAGGAACCGGTAGTTGTGGTAGGGTTTTCCCATTAGAGATGGATTTGAGCTGTAAAGCTCTTTTGAAATTGTAGTAGCATTAATAAATTTTTAGGGAATTTAGATTAGCACAATGTACTCATTAGGAAATAGCCAATATGAAATGTTTGAACTGAAATAAACTAAGTTCTTAAAATACTGAAATTCAAATAATGAAAACGATAAGGTTTAAATGAAATAAAAGGAAAAAAGAAAATAAAAAGGAAAATAAAGAAGAAGATAAGAGGACTCCTGAGTCCTAATCTTCAGATGGTTCGTGAGGTGAGGGCGGCGGTGTGAGATGGAGATGCTGACAAATCTGATATAAAGTAGCATCAATGTGATCAAGCCACTGAAAACACTATTACTAGAATTGTGTGAATTGCTCAGAAGTGACAGAATCTGAAGGTGCCGCATGAACTAGACGGTGAGTGGGCGGTGGGTCCTTGTGGGATGGAGGGACATCGTTAGGAATGTCTTCTAGGTCCTCTTGCTCGGTGGACTGAGATAAGCTATATTGAGGAGGGTCGGTCCCATGTCGGCGCTCGATCATCTTCATATGAAGCATGCTTTAGATGCCCTGCGGGGACATCTGGCCGATGAGAGTATAGGAGGATGTTTGGGGTGCTGTGTTGAGGAGGCTAAAGTAGTGGGCCAGGTGGGTCATGTATGGGCCTATTGAGATCACACCCCTTCGATGCCGCTCGGTTTGGTACTGAATGGCATAGACGATGAAGTAAGCGAGGTCGAGCACGTGCGCGTGCGACATGCTCCACAAGAAGTAGGTGTCGTGGGTGTTGACAACGGTGCTCTCTCATCTACCCGTCAGTGTATGTGTGAATAGAGCATGTAGGTATCTCAACGATGGGGCAAAAGTTGTCACTTGGAGCGACTGGGTTCGTATGTGGCCGGAATAAGGACCAGGGCCTGCCAACACTTAGAAGGTGAGAAGTGGATATGGCGGTGAAGCTCTGAGAGGTTTCCCTTATCCAAAAACTGTTTAGTGTATAACCCTAGTGTTGTACCAAACTCTAGTACACTAAGCTGTCGAACAATGCCTCCGAGGTGAAACTGGACCGTCCCTAGATCGTCATATCTGAACATGACTGTTTGGAGGTGGAAAGTGGAGTAGAGCTCTAAGGTAAGCTCGAGGTAAGTGGGCTCGACGATCTGGAAGAATTGGTCTCATAGGTCCGTCGTTAACAGGGCCTAAACTGCGTCTGCTAATTGGACTTGCTCTAATGCGGCCCAATCGATACACCTCCCCACTCCGAGGGGTCTTGCTCTAAGAATTTGAAATAGTTCCTCTTGGGAACTTTTTGGAAACTGGAGGAAGGGGTGTCTAATTTTGGTTGTGGCTTTAGAAGAGGAACCACTGGACCCCTTTCGCTTTTTAGAGGCGAGGACAACAACTTTCGTTCCTCTTGACGATGACATAGCTCCTGAAATAAAAACAAAACGAAAAATAATAAAAATGGGAATGTATTGTTATTATTCATGGGTTAATAACTAAGTGATGACTAATGGTAATCAAGACTAGATTGTTCAATCAGGGATTAATACCTATTTCAATGCAAAAATTAATTCTAAGAAAGAAATTTGTTATTCGACTCATTCTAAGCATGGAATTGAACAAGCTAATGAAGACAATAGTTGTTAAAATGAGTTTTTATCATCTATGTGTGCTAAAATCAATGGCATGAGATAGCTTAAGATGGCAATAAAAGAATGATTCAAAATGGCATTATTCTAAGTCAATAGATCATGGGTATTGCATGGATATCAAATAAGCATCAAAACTAAAATTAAAAGAATAAAACATGTATGAATGAATGAATGAAACAATAAAAATAGAACTAATTAAAAATAAAAGTAAAGATTAAGAGAAAAGGGAGAAAGAGGAATCAAATGGCTAGTTGTAGGGGCGGAGCACGGTCGTGGTGGTGGTACACGGTCGAGGTGGCTTGGGCCAAGTCGACGGCGGTGCTAGGAGGACTAGAGTGGGCTTTGGTGGAGAGGATTTAGGGTTTTGAGTGAAGGAGATGATGAATAGTGAGGGTTTATATAGAAATTGGGGCACACGGGCATGTTGCATGCCTATGTGAATCATTTTTAGCCCGTGTGGTTCGAATTTCAAGGGTTTTGGCGTGCCTGAGTCGTGACACACACCCGTGTTCTTTGGGCGTGTTAGGGCACACAGCCGTGTCGCACGGCCGTGTCCTTTGATGTTCGCTTCTCCCATGCTTGTGTATGGGGTCTCATGCCCGTGTATGAATTGGCATGTTTGACCACGGGGTTAGGGCACGGGGGTGTTGTATACCCGTGTTAAATTAACAGGATCAACCACGAGCGTGTCGCATGCCCGTGTCGATTTGTCGAGATTGGCCACGGCCACCTTGCACAGCTGTGGCTAATTGTCACAGCCTGTGTGTTGGGAAAATTTTTGTCTTGTTTGTGCACGACCGTATTGCACGGCCGTGTCTTTGCCCATGGTGTCCCCACAGCCTTAGGCACGCCCGTGGGCATGGCCGTGTGGCTTGAAAAACCTGTATTCAGGAGGTTAGTTGATGAATTAGAGTTTGAGAACTTAGATAAAAGAACTTTACTACGTTAGTGCTCGGGTTGCCTCCCGAGAAGTGCTTCTTTATAGTCTAAGCTCGACTTTTTCCAAGCTTGCATGGTCACGGTGGTTTGAGGAGTTCGAACTCCTCTCTCTTGCTATCAGTCTCACTATCAAAATAAGGTTTGAGTCGAGTATAATTTACCTTGAAAGTGCCAAATGTCTTATGTGTTATCTCGACTGTACCATAAGGAAAATTTTTCATTATTGTGAAGGGAAGGGTGTCACCTGTATGAACTTTTGAATTTGAAATTTGAGGATCTTCCTCCTCTAAGTATACCTTATCCCCTACCTTAAATAGATTCGTTTTTACCTTAAGGTCATCATGGTAATAATATCTTTGTCATTGAGTATCCTGCAAAGAAGGTTGGACGGTGAGATCATTCTTATTACCAAGACTCGTAATAATATCTTTGTCATTGACAGTCTTATTAGAGTTACGAGCCTGCAAAGTAATTTTGTCATCACTTACACTAAGTGTGAGCTCGCCTGTGCCTACATCAATTATGGTTCTAGCAGTTGCTAAAAAGGGTTGCCCTAGAATTATGGGTACATTGCTATCCTCATCCATTCTAGAACAATAAAGTCGACTGGGAATATAAATTTATCAATTTTGACAAGCACAACTTCGATTATACCCCTAGGAAATCTAATGGTTTTATCAGCTAATTGAATGCTCATCCTAGTTTGTTTAGGTTTCCCAAGACCTAGTTGTTTAAACAATTTATATGGCATTATATTAATACTGGATCCTAAATTAGCCAACGCATTTTTAAAATCCAAGCTACCAAGTAAACAAGGAATTGTAAAACTCCCTAGATCTTTTAGTTTGTTGGGTAGCTTATTCTGCAAAATGGCTGAGCACACTGCATTCAGTTCCACATGAGATGACTCATCTAGCTTTCGTTTGTTTGTCAGAAGCTCTCTTAAAAACTTAACAGTGTTTGGCATCTGTGAAAGAGCTTCAATAAATGGTAAGTTAATATGTAATTTCTTTAAGAGTTTAAGGAATTTACTGAATTGCTCATCTGTGTGGCCTTTCCTTATTGCATTAGGATATGGGACACGAGGCTTATATTCTTTGACAACTGGTTCTTTGTGACTTACCTTATCCTTACCTCTACTTACCATAGTCTCCTTACTTGGCTTTGCTGTGGTTTTAGCTAACCCTTCGTCGTCAATGTGTCGATGGCGTGGAGTTGCTCCTTAGGGTTAGTCTCGGTGTTGCTTGGTAAACCACCTTGTGGTCTTTCAGAAATTAGCTTAGGGAGCTAGCCTATTTCAGTTTGGAGTCCTTGAATGGATGCTTGCTGGTTCTTAAATGCCATCTTGGTGTTTTGGAAACAGATTTCTGACACGGAGATTAATTTTTTGAGCATCTCTTTAAGGTTAGGCTTTTTCTCTTGCTTATAAGGTGGTTGCTGAAATCCCAGAGGAGGTGGTGGTCTCTGATTTCCTTGGTTACCTTGTCCTCCCCACGAGAAATTGGGGTGATTCCTCCAACCTGCATTGTAAGTGTTACTATAAGAGTTATTTTGAGATCTAGGATTATTACCCATATAGTTGGCTTGCTCATTTTCCATGCCATAACCATAGGTGGGGTACTCAGAATTGCTCATGTTTCCTTGGATTGAGTCACATTGCATCACTGGGTGTACCTGCGTAGAACCAACTAAGTCGTCAATCTTTTTATTTAAGAGTTCTACCTGATTAGAAAGCATGGTGACCACATCAATATTAAAACCCCGACAGCATTTTGTGGCTTCTGGAAACTCGTAAGCTACTTCTGGTGTTTTGTTATTGATTGTTCCACCGGCGGCTGCACCGATCATTTGTCTCGTTGAGAGGTTCAAACCATTGTGAAAAGTTTGAACTTGTAACCATAGGGGTAACCCATGGTGAGGGCACCTTCTTAATAAGTCCTTCTGTCTCTCCCAAGCATCGTAAAGTGTTTCTAAATCCATCTGCACAAAAGAGGAGATATCATTCCTTAATTTTGTCGTTTTAGCCGGTAGAAAATATTTGAGTAAAAATTTTTTGGTCATTTGTTCCAATGTAGTGATAAACCCTCGTGGTAAAGAATTTAACCACTGTTTAGCTTTATTCCTCAATGAAAATGGGAATAATTGAAGACGAATGGCATCATCAGAAACGCCATTTATTTTAAATGTGTCGTAGAATTCCAAAAAGTTGGCTAAATGAGCGTTAAGATCTTCATTCTACAAACCATCAAACTGAACAAACTATTGTATCATTTGAATAGTGTTAGGATTTTGCATAATCATACTAAATTTAGTACCAGCCAAATTTGGTTTAGCATAATCATACATAGTACGAGGAATAGGATTTTGCTCAATAGGATTTGCGGCTACTACATGAGATAGCTAATTATCTTGATTTGCCTCCATCTCTACAGTAGATTCGGGTTCATCTTCTTGTCCTTGTTCTAGATATCATAGGCTTCTTTTTATCTCTCTACGGTTTCTGCAAACTGTGGCTTCTAAGTCATCGTCAAACAATAATGGTCCTCCTGGGTTTCTTCTAGTCATAAACTAGAGACACCTGGAATAGAGGAATAAAAAGAGAATTTTAGTAAATAAAAACTTGAAATAAATTGCAATAAAAGTAAAAATGGCTAAAGTAATAAAAATCAAGTGTTCTTAATATTTTAGTTCCCTGGCAACGGTGCCAAAAACTTGATCTCGTGATTGTGATGAAGTAATAAAATTGATCGTACCTAGAAACTAACTATTATCATGACAAAAGACAAGCGCACCTATCGAATAGTAGTATAGTTAGTGGCAAGAACGAAATATTGAATCCAAGGAACTAAAAGTACTAGTAATGACTTTCTTCCTATTATCTAGCCTAAAAATAAAAAGGAGGTTTGTGTAAACTAATTAACTCTAAACTAAACTAAGGATGCGACAAAGAGTAAATTGGGAAATTGCTTTGGGAAAACCGAATGATAAAGACAATACATAAGAAAGAATCCACCTAGACTTCACTTGTTATCTAACTCTGAACTAGACGATTTCTTCATTCAACTTGATCTATAGAGATCCCTAAATTATGTTAATATCTCCGTTGAGAATAAGAACAACTAATCCTAGGTTAATTAATTGAAATCTCTTTCTAATTAAAACCCCTAATCTTGTAGTAACTTGATTTATAGATCTCTATTTTAGATTTGACTCTAATCCGGCAGATTTTCGTCGTCCTATGTCTAGGATTGCGATCAACTCTGCTTAATTGTGTTGGATCTACTCTTAAACAGGGACTTTTGCTCCTTTGCCTAAGCATATTTGACTTAAATTAATATCCTGGAAATATCAATTCAAGAATTAAAAACACAATTAAGAACAAATTGAATATTTATCAAATAGTTCAAAAAATAATAACAAGATTCATCTTAGGTTTTATCCCCCTCAGGTATTTGAGGGTTTGGTTCATGTTTATAAAAAGAAACATCTCAGAATAAAGAAAATAACAAAACATAAGAAAACCCAAAACTCCTGAAAGGATTGAAGGGAGATCCTCTAACTTGATGTAGATCCTAGCTTCTGAGATGGATTAGTCGGCTTTCCTTCGAGTAATTCCCTGCCTTTAGCTCTCTGTCTTGGCAGGAAGACCGTTCACCCTTGTAGTTGCCTCCTAGGGTCTTTATATAGAGTTTGGAATGTCTTTCTTAGCCCCTAAGTAGCCTTTTTCGCGTGAAATTGAACTTCATCACCATAGGGACACACCCGTGTGCCACGCCCGTGTTAGTCGATGTTGGGCCGTGCTCAAGCCTGTTAATATGGCACGGCCATGTGACACGCCCGTGTGGTGAACTCCAGGCCGTGTTGTTTCCTTACTTTGGCCTATTTTCTCCGTTTTCAGCCCGTTTCTTGTTCTTTTCACTCTCCTATGCTCTCTTAAGGATAAAACATGAAATTAAAGGGTTAGGAGCATCAAATTCCACAACTTCAATGATAATTCATCCATAAATGTGGTAAATGTGGGATAGAAATATGTATAATTTACAGTTTCTCATGAATTTATAGGTTAAGGGTGCATAATTGTTATGAAATTTTACATTGAAGGTCACTAAATGGTAATTAGACCATTGGTTGAGTTGGTGGACAAAAATGGACATGGTTAGATATGTTTCTAAAGTTTTTCATTAAGGGCATTTTAGTAATTTGGTGATTTAAATGAATTAAAAAGCAAAATTAAAAGCCAATTTTTTCCATCTTCAACCTCATGGCTGAATTTCACAAGGATAAACCATGGCTAGGGTTTGTCAAGCTTCCAAGCTCGATTGTAAGTTCGTTTTAGCCCCGTTTTTAATAACTTTTATGTTTTTTAAGATCCTCGTAACCTAATCTAGCTTTTCCAATGACTACTTTGAAGTATTATCAAAGTTTAAAATTTTACCCATTAGATATTTATGTATTTTTATGTTTAATTGTAGAATATGCATGTTTGGTGTTAGATAAACGACTTTTGCTAAGTGATTTTCTGTAAAAATGTCAAAAAGGACTTATTAGTAAAAGTTGTAAAATATGTGTAGAAAAAGTGAATAAATGAAACATGTGAGTTGCTATGAGCATGAATAAGGTTTGGCTAGACTTGGGTAACGAAGAAATTGAAAGAAATTCATTTTTATGAGCCTAGAGACTAAATTGTAAAAATGTGAAACTTTAGGGGTAAAAATATAATTTTTGCCATAATATGATTTTGGGTTGTTTTGAATAGTCTAATAATTAAATAAGTTAAATGTGATGTCATAGATCGAGAAAAACGAGGTTTAGAATTAGAACGGGGGAAAAATGAGTATTAGACGGTTAGCTTCTTTTCGCCATTTTTATGCCAAGGTAAGTTCATATGTTAATAAATGGTATTGAATTGTGTTAATTGTGTATTATCATCATATATATATGATTGAATTGTGGAATCCAAATTAAATGATTGAAACGAGTAAAATCACAGGATCGAACACAATTGTTTCATAGCAGAAGATGAATTGACGGAAAAGATCGTGGTTGGACCGTGGCAATATGTGAATTCGTGTAAGACCATATCTGGGATAAGACTTCGGTGTGATATGTGACTTTCGTGTAAGACCATGTCTGGGATATGGCATCGATGTAATATGTGATTTTCGTGTAAGAGCATATATGGGATATGGCATCGGTGTGATTAAATGTAAGACTATATCTGGGATATGGCATTGTACTATGCATATGTGATTCGGGTGCTAGTCCTGTACGTCCTACCAATGGCTAGGTACTCTGGCATGTGTTGTGGATGCCCGACAGCTTGTGCGAGTAGCACTAAGTAGCTACGTCCCAACGGTCAATTTGTGTGAACAAACCCGTGGATAGCTCGAGAGTGAGCCTATATGTGTTTTGAGATATGTGGTAACTTTGGCTACATATGTGGCACTTATGTGCAATATTTCAAGTACCCTTAGTGATTTCTAATGATTTAACGAGCAAAGTCACAATGATAATGTGAGTATGATTGAATTAAATAAAATAGGTATGTACCAAACCTATGTGAGAATCGAATAAAGGTGAAACGAGAAAGATTTGTGTATAAGTATGCTTCATGCCATAATGTGTTTATTTTGTTATATTGAAATATGAATTGAATGATATATGAGACATGAGTATGACACAATGTGTGCGAAGTACTGTCACTCGATGATATTATATATGATTTGTATTGGCTAAAGGAAATGGGACAGATATTGGATTGAACGAAGTTATATATATATTCAATTATGTATGTACAAAAGTGAAAAAATTGATAACAAAATATATTTGAGGAGTGTGAATATAGAAATGAATAAATTCGTGAAAATTTTGGTTGATTATGTGCTTAGATCTATAATATAAAGGTGAAACTAAATGAGTTTACATTATAGTAGTGAAAGTGCTTAATAAGCGTTTATTCATTAAGTAGTGTTTATTTTCATACAAGCTTACTAAGCTTTATAGCTTACTTGTGTTATCTCTCCTATGCTTATAGGATTTCAAAGACTTGCTCAGGTTGAAAGTGGTTGGAGACCTCATCACACTATCCAGTTATCATATTGGTACTTAAATCTTGTGAATTTGGTTATATGGCATGTATAGGCTAGTTGGTTTATGTAGTGTATAAGTCTTTTTGGCTATTTAATGCCTAAATGTGTTTAATATGAATAGCTAAGTGTTTTGGCTCATAAATGATGTCAATGTTGGCATAATTAGCTATTTAAGTTTGCTTATATTGAGGTTTTAGTAATTGTAGTGGAAAATATATATATTGCCTTGTGATTTGGAGATGCTTTTGGTAGGTAAATGCTTATGTTCTGATAGGTGAAATATGATAAACAATGAGTAATGTGATTGCCATATTGAAATAGCCTATAATGTGATTATTTATGGATGTTTTGTTGCTTGAGTATGCAGTGCTTTGTATCTTTGAAATGGTGTAAGTGTATGTGTGAATACGGGTGGCAAAATGGCTTGGCAAATAGCATTGTTTTTGTTCACATGGCTAGACACACGGCCATATGTCTAGGCCGTGCGTGACACACGGTTAGCCCCATGGGCGTGTCGATAGGCTATGTGACCCCTGCACCTGAATTTTTGAGAAACAGAATGCCTAGTATGGAGCACACAGGCAAAGACACGATCGTGTGTCTCAATCGTGTGGACGATACGGCCTTGAACTCGGGCATGTGTCCAAGGTGTGTGAAGTCTGCATCTATTTTATGAAAAATTAAGAAATTTAAATTGACCACACAGCCTAAGCACACGGGCGTGTGACTTGGCCGTGTGACCTTCAAATGTTGATGATGTCATAAATAGAGAGTTACACATGGTAAGGACACGGGCGTGTGTGACCACACAGCCTGTCCACACATGCGTGTCCCATAACCACACGGGAGTGTGACCCCTATATAGTGGAAAATTTTCTAAGTTTCGTAAATTTTTCTAAAGTTCTCGATTTAGTCCCAAACCGCTTCCAATGTATGTTTTAGGCCTCGTAGGCTCATTTTAAGGACTTTATGACTAAATGCAAATGTTTTTAATTCAGATGCAAATTTATGGCCCGAAATCGTATGCGTGTTCGTGTGATAAGTTCAGTAATGCCTCGTACCCTATTTTGGCGTTGAATATGGGTAAGGGGTGTTATAGTCTCCAACAAAATCAGCATCAATATACCCAATGACTCCATCTCTAGTTTTTCCAAACTATAAGCAAACATCAGTAGTAACTCATAAGTATCTTACAACCCAATGAACTACTTTCCAGTGTTCTTTATGGGATTCACCATGCATCTGCTAACTGTACTAACTACATATGATAAATATGGATGTGAACAAACCATAGCATACTTGAGAGATCCCACTACACTAGAATATGGAACATGTGACATGTACTTAATCTCATCATCTGATTATGGAGACAAAGCTGATGAAAGTCTGAAATAGTTTGCTAAAGGAGTCCTAACATGTAACAACCCTAACCCGTATCTGTCGTCGGACTAGGGTTAAGAGGCATTATCGACCCATTCATATCAATATACAAACATTTCATATACATTGGCAATATATCATCTTATTACATTCATTCATAAACACAATGTCCCTTATGAAGGTCTACAAGACCTTAAAATATGCTTAGAAGTAGTTTGGGACTAAACCGATCATATATTAAAATTTCTGAAACTTAGAAAAAATTTTCTAACTTTTAAATGTCACACGCCCGTGTGGACAACCCATGTGCCTCACAAGGCCACCAGACACGCCCGTGTGCCTAAGCTGTGTAACTCACTGACTTGTTTTAATTAAGCATCAGGGGTCACACGGTAGAGTCACACGCCTGTGTGCTCAGCTGTTTGGCACAAAAATAGGCTTGTTCTAAGTCACTTTTCCCACCTAAGTCTTATGCATCCTAAAGTATCCAAATGGTACTAAATTTACATCCAATAAAAAATCAAAATATGACCATTTCATGCATAAATCAAACCATATTAATCCCAATCATTTCTAGATACATTTGCCTAACCAAATCGTACCAAATTAACATGTCAAACTCATGCCATTTACTTGGTTCTACAACACATATTTTACCATCAATTTAACTTCCAAAACCAACATTAAACATACCAATTCACCATTTCTATTCAATACCAAAATATACCATTTCTCAACCATTAAACACCATTATCATTTCACTGAATATCAATCCATTTACCGAACTAAGCATCCGTACCAAAATGATCAATTTCATAAGGCAAAACATGTTCATCAATTAGCATATATATGAACACATACCATAAGTTAATACACTTCCAATAACCATATCAATCTCAAGCCAAATCACTTGGCTATATTCACAACTCAAAAAATACCAAATTGACACTAGCCTATACATGTCATATACCATATTACAAGCTTCAAAAGTACTGAATAAACGATCGATAGTGTCACAATGATTCTTGACGATCCCTGTGTCCGAGCTAGCTTCGATAATCTATAAAACATGAAAAGAACACACAAAGTAAGCTTTCAAAAGCTTAGTAAGCCATGTACAAATAAAATCACCATATGAACAATAACATATCAATTCAAATATGAATAGCATAGCTAGTACATACATAATTGCCAACCTTTCTCAATTAATTCACATAGCCACATCTAATTTCATCACTTACCTTTCATTTCAATACTCATATAAACTTCATACGTACATGTGTCATTTAACCCATTTACACATTCTTTCTCATCTTGACTTTGCCTGTTGAACCATTCGGAATCACTAAGGATACTCAGAAGTCTCGTATATCACAAATAATGCCAATGTCCCAGACATGGTTTTACATGTTATCACATATCGGTGCAAATAGCCTAACTTTGGTCTTACACAAAATCATATATCGATACCAATGTCCCAAACATGGCCTTACACAAAATCACAATATGATGCCAATGTCCCAAACATGGTTTTACACGTAATCACATCTCGAAAATCCTATTGTCATGACATTTGTATCCTATACTATTCCTAATGTTCGTATGGGGCTTTCGGACGTCATAACTCTATTGATTCTTGCTTGTATTGGATCATTCGACATTTAATGCAATTCAATGACAATTAAACATATATAATTCAATTTAAAGACATTTATTTGCACATGAACTTACCTTAGAAATGAAAATGGTGAAATGATTCGATTACTCAATAACCTTCGATTTCCCCCGATCTAAATCTGATTTCTTTCTTGATCTATATGAATCCAAATTTAGCTCATTTAATCACCTATTCATTCAATTTCATCCAAAAATACCTATTTGGGCATTTTTATACTTTTACCCCTAAAGTTTCACATTTATTCAATTTAGTCCTCATTTCATAAAAACACAAATTACAACAATTACAATTAAGCCCATGTATGCTGAATTACTATAATGCCCTTAACAACCCATATCTTTCATTTATTTCACATTTAACCCTTCAATTTACAAAATTCACAATTTAATCCCTAATATGCATTTTTACTCAAAATCACTTTATAAAACATTTAAATCTATCAACAAATTTTCATTTTCCATCATAAAACATTCAAAAACTCAAATATTCATCAAAGGAAACTTTCACAACATTTAAATATTTCAAAATCTAAGGTACGGGCTAGCTAGATTAAGCTGCAATAAGCTCCAAAATGTAAAAATAAATAAAAACCGAGACAAAACCATACCTAATCAAGCTTAAATGCCTCGACCAAATTTAAAGAAGATAAAATGACTTCTTTTTGCCCTCGGTTCAATTTGAAGAAGATGGTAATGGAGTATAATTTTTGTTTGTTTTATTAAACTATAACATAATATCCATTTTACCAAAATGCCATTTGTTTAAACATTATAAATTCCACTAATCCATGTCCATTACCATCCATATATGCTATTGAAGGGCTAATTACCATGCAAGTCTCATGCAATTAATTCTTAATTAGTAGAACTCATATTTTACGCGTTACGCGATTTAGTCCTTTTATCAAATTAAACACTTAATCGATAAAATTAAATCGCGAAATTTTCGCGCATGCATTCTAATATTCTGTAAACACATAAAATAATATTAAAATATTTTCCAACCTCAGATTTGTGGTTCTAAAGCAACTGTTCTAATTTAGCTAAAATCGGGTTGTTACATAATAGGCTTAGCACTCTGTATATTGAGCTTGCAAAGAACTTTCTCAATGTACCCCTCTGACTTAGGTACAATTTACTTGCTTTTCTATCTCTGAGAATCTCCATACCAAGTATCTTCTTTGCTGGTCCCAAATATTTCATCTCCAATTCTTCACTAAGCTAGACTTTGACCTTTCTTATCTCTCTTTTATCTTTCATTAGTATCAACATGTCATCAACATAGAAGAGTAGATACACAAAAGAACTATCACTGTTTTTCTTAAAGTAAACACAACTATTAAAGCTACTTCTTTTGAAACCATGAGAATTCATAAAGGAATGAAACCTCTTGTACCACTGTCTTGGTGACTATTTCAAACCGTAAAGGGACTTTTTCAGCAAGCAAACATAGTCCTCTTTTTTTGAGACTGTAAAACCCTCTGGTTATTGCATGTAAATATCCTCCTCAAGTTCTCCATGCAAAATTTTAGTTTTTACATCTAATTGCTAAAGCTCCAAATCATGCATGGCCATAATACCAAGCAAAGCTCGAATCAAACTATGCTTCACAACTGGGGAGAACCTATCTGTGAAGTTCACACCTGGAATTTGACTGTAACCCTTTGTAACAAGCCTTGCTTTATATCCAGGTTCTTCAACTCTTAGAGTCCCTTCTTTCTTTTTGAACACTTATTTACAACAAACAACCTTTTTGCGTTTAGGAAGTTTTATAAGATCCCATGTTCTATTTTTTGTGGAGTGATTCCATCTCCTATTGTATGACAAACATCCATTTTTTTAAGTCTTCACAGCTAATCACCTTAGAATAAGTAGATGGCTCTTGGTTTGCATCTATATCTTTAGCCACATTTAAAGCATAAGCAACTAGATGAGCCTCGGCATACCTCTTTGGAGGTTTAATCTCTCTTCTAGTTCTATTTTTGGCGATAAAGTATTGTGTTGAAGAAGCAACTCTATTCCAAATTTTTGTATTGGCTTGAGGAGTCGACTTTGTTGTGGATTCTAGATTAATCTAATGCCCTACCTACTTTTGCTGTTCTTTATTGGAAGAGTCTTCAAGAGATAAGTTAGGTAGCATAGCAGTTTCATTAAAAATAATATCTTTGCTAATCATAACTTTTCTATTTTCAGGATACCATAACTTATACCCTTTTACACTAGCTTTATAACCAAGGAAAACATATTTAATGGATCTCGGTTCCAATTTTCCATTATCAACATGACCATACACAAAACACCTAAAGATCTTTAAATTAGAATAATCACCAAGATTACCAGACCATACCTCTTGTGGTGTCTTTTTTTCAATGGCAACAAATAGAGATCGATTGATCAAAAAACATACAATAGAAGCTGCTTCGGCCCAAAACGACTTTGGTAAGTTGGTATTCGACAACATACATCTATTCTTCTCTATGATCGTTCTATTCATTCGTTCTGAAACACTGTTTTGTTGTGAAGTATTACAAACTGTCAAGTGTCTCACGATCCCATCTAAGTTGCACAGTTCATTAAACTCATCAGAACAAAACTTTAAGTTGTTTTTTGTATAGGGGTGTTTTATTTGTTTTCCTGTCTATTTTTCAATCATAGTTTTCCAAGACTTAAATGCGGAAAATAGATCACTTTTTTACTTCAGGAAAAACACTCAAACTTTTCTAGAAAAATCATTAATAAATGTTAGCATACAATTAACTTCACCTCTAGAAGGCACTCTAGATGGCCCCTATAGATTAGAATGAATATACTCCAATGTTCCCTTTGTGTTATGGATTCCTCTAGTGAATCAAACTCTCTTTTGCTTCCCAAAAACACAGTGGCCACCAGAACATCTATACTGATACACACAGTGCATCATCGGATACACGAAAGAAAATATACTGACGCACATAGTGCATGATCGGATAAACTGAAGAAAATATACTAGCACATACAGTGAATCATCGGATAAACCAAAGCATCTATACTGACACTCACAGTCCATCATCAGATAAACTGAAGAAAATGTACTAGTACACACAATGCATCATCGGATATACCAAAGGATCACTTGTATATTTAATATGTAATAAATTTTCAATTCCATTATAGGTTCAATTTGCATTCTATCCATCACAATTCTTTATCAATTCACCATTCCAATACAGTAGGCAACATATTTCAACTCAATTTAACACCGAGTACAACATATCAATTGAGTTGTATTACTTTCTATTTTATTCAATTTAGTTTGATCTTTAATATTCAATATCCATAATCACACTTCAATTTATATGATAATTATAAACTCGTCTTGATCCATAATCATGCAAACAACATATATTCGTAAACAGGTAAATTGATCTTAAATCATATAAATACACTGAATACCAATGTTACCAATTCACCAATAATGATTCCTCAATCTCTAGCTACAATGATAGGTCTTTAAATTAATAGAAGAAACATTTTTATTATTTTTTGAACAACCTCAAGCTAAATACTCTAGGGATCCGTACTGGTAATGTGCTTGATATGCGTGATATGAAGTAATAAAATTTATAATAATGATCAAACTAGAAACTAACTATTATCACGATTTTAAGGCAAGCGCATCTATCAAGCAGTAGTATAGCTTAGTGGCAAGACCGAGATATCGTACCCAAGGGAACCAAAAGTACTAGTACTAACTTTCTTTCTATTATTTAACCTAGAAATCAACTCCGCTTAATTGTGTTGGATCTACTCCTATGCAAGGACATTTGCTCCCCTACATAAGCACATTAGACTTAAATCAATATCCCGTAAATATCAACTTAAGAGTTAAAAACACAATTAAGAAGAAATCAAATATTTATCATATAACTCAAAAGAAAATAATAACAAGATCTGCGGTAGGTTTCATCCCCCTCAAGTATTTGGGGGATTTAGTTCATAATTATAAAAGAAAACATCTCAGAAGAATAAAAATAACAAAACATAAAGAACCCAAAAACCCATGTAGGAATTTGAATGGAGATCTTCAGTCTTGAAGAAGAATTCGGCTTTTGGGATGAATCAATCGGCTTCTCTTGGAGTAATTCCTTGCTTCTACTCTCTGTGTTGCCAGAAATAAGGCACTCTTTTGTGGGAGAAAAAGTACCTTTTTGAGGGGAGAAAAGTCTCCCCTTGTAGTTGCTCCCTAGGGTATTTATATAGAGATTTGGAGTGCCTTTCTTAGCCCCTAAGTAGCCTTTTTTCGAGTTAAATTATACTTCCTCACAACAGGGACACGCCCATGTGCCACGTTCGTATGGATCGAGGCCCAAGCCGTGGTTGGGTCTGTTATGGTGGCACGACCGTGTGGTCTGGCCATGCTTGTCGGGGTTGGGCCGTGTGTGGGCTTAAGGTGGCACGACTGTTGATATCTCGTGATATTAAGTAATAAAATTTATAAAAACTGATCACACCAAAACCAACTAATATCATGACGTTGAGGCAAGCGCACCTATCGAACAGTAGTATAGTTTAGTGGCAAGATCGAGTTATCGTGCCCAAGGGAACCAAAAGTACTAGTACTTACTTCTTTTCTATTATTTAGCCTAAAAATAAAAGAGGATTATTTAAACTAATTTTAAAACTAACTAAGAAAGTGTAAAGAGTAAATTGGGAAAACTTTTAGGGAAAAGCTAATTTATATGGACAATACTCGAGGAAGAATCCACCTAGACTTCACTTGTTATGATTTCCTTGAACTATATGATTTCTTTACTTGACTTGATCAGTAGAGATCCCTAACTTATGCTAAACCCTCCGTCGAGGCGTAGAGCAACTAGGCCTAAGTTGTTAATTAAAGTTCCCTTATTAATTAACTCCCTAGGTTGCATTAATTCGATCTATGGCTCCCCATATTAGGTTTAACCCTAATCCGGTAGATTTATGTCGCCCTATGTCTAGGGTTGCATGCAACTCTGCTTAATTATGGTAGATCTACTCTTATCATAGGGACTTTTGCTCCTCTACTCTAAGCACATCTAATTCTTGAAATAATACCTAGGATTATTAAATCAAGAATGAAGAACGCATAATTAAGAACAATTCAAGTATTTATCAAATAAATCAAGAATAAATAACAATATCTGTCTTAGGTTTCATCCCCCTCAAGTATTTGAGGGGTTTAGTTCATAATAAAGAAGGAAAACATCTCAGAAGATATAAAATAACAAAACATAAAAGAAACCAAAAACCCTGAAGGAATTTAGGGAGATCCTCTATGTTGCTACAGAATTCCGGCTTCTGAGATGAATTAATCGGCTTTCTCCCTTGGAGTAATCCCTTGCTTCTACCTTTAGTGTGGCAGAAAAATGAGAGGAAAAAAAATCTAAAAAACATCTCAATGCTTCTGCCTCATGAGGTCTTTATATAGAGAGCTTGTGGGGAGCCTTTCTTACCCTCTAAGCATCCCAATTCGAGTGAAATTCCCCTTCCTCACGACTAGAACACGTCCGTGTGACTTCGACAGAGGCCATGTACTTTTATCAGTGGAGGCACGGCCGTGTGACCTGGCCGTGCTTGTCAGGGGCTTGACTGTGTGATCTTCATGTGGCACGGCCGTGTGGCACGGCCGTGTGGCATTTCTTTGCCCGTGTTGTTCGCACATTTTGGCCTATTTTTTATCATTTTTGGCCCGTTTTCCGTTCTTTCTTCTTCCCTATGCTTTCCTGAGTATAAGATATGAAAAGGAAGGATTAAGAGCACCAATTCTCACAAAATTGATAAGAATCCATCCAAAATATAGGCTAAACATGAGGTAAAAATATGTATAATTTAGCATTTATCAAATAACCCCACACTTAAACCTTTGCTTGTCCTCAAGCAAAATCTCAATCCCTAAAAAGAATCATTCTTCTCAACCTATAATCTTTATCAATAATGTTTCAAACTAATCCACAAGTAATCATACAATGAAAAATTCAATCAGAAGAACATTAAAGATTCAATTACTCTAAGTTGAGAATTTTATCATTGAAAGCATAAGTCTCTTCCTTCCTTCTAAGTATTTATCTCTCTATCTTAATTAACAGGAGTTGACATCCCCACTAAAGGTTCACTCTATTCACTCAAAGTGTTTAGGGTTCAAAATTTTAAGCACTCTCTAGTCAACCTGAAAAGTTATTACCATAAGCTTGCACGAAAATCAAATCTCCACCACTATAGTTTGATATGATATATTGATCAAGAGGTCTTTTCATGGTTGTAACGGGGCTTGGTTAGGGGTATTGTCACAGGCTGAAAAAAAGTGTTAGAATCAAGATTGAACTGAAAAAAATTATCTAGCTAGAAAAATCTCTATCACTGGAACATATTTTCAAAGCTTAATAACATCATTTTGGTAGCCTTAAGAGAGAAATATGCAAAAACTTAATTTGAACTATTAAATATTACAACTGAATTTGACTGTATGCACACATGTTTTTTTTTTTTAAGAACAATTCAAGTAATACAATGAATTAAGTAAAGATTTACATACTGGGAAAAGAGAATAAAGCTTAGATAATAAATTCAACTCAAATCTCGATAAAAATAGGGATCAAAAGTAATTGAATGGAAAATTCAATAAAAATGGGTTATTGGTTAATAATTAGAGCGTGAGTCAAAGAAAAGGTTATTAGGCTCAATGGGGTTCACTAGGGTTTAGATTATGGAGGTAGGCTTTTGTGGAGTAAGTGGGTTAAATCCTAGGTGCCTTTATCATCTCGGTATATCAAATCAATGATGTGGTCTTGACATGTATAATCAAAGCAGGTTCTAGAATAACAATTCAGTGTTGACTCACTCAAAGCAATAATAAAAGTGAGCACGAAAGAATGTATGCTCAAAAGGCTCAAAATCTCACCAGAATTATGGCTTTTGATGTCAATCCTGCGAATTTCAAATCTCAAGATAGTACTTAAAATTAGGGAAGATAACTTATGCAACTTAAAAATTTCAACTTATCATGCTTGATTCCTTAATGTTTTTAAGTTTGAATATTTAAAGTACAATCACCTATTTCTTTAATCCTCAACATATCAATAAAAATTATAAATCAATCAGAATTAATTCCTAATAGTAGACTAAAGATCATGCTATTGAGGACAGCGCAATTAGTTAGAACAATTTCAGAGATTTCAAACAGAATGAAATAAAATTTAAAGTACGTTCCCCCCCACACTTAAGATGTACATTGCCCTCAATGTACAAGGATAATATTAGCAATAAAAGCATAATATCATAAAAGAGGGAGAGATATGAAACTCCCTGAAATGTGGATGGCTTTGTGAGACAGATATGGGAAGAGTTGGCATATGTGGCACGGTGTTTCCATTTCCATAGAGATTTGAGCTACAAGGCTCCTTTGAAACTGTGAATGGATTTATTAGTCGTGGGAGGTTAAGATGAAGAGGGATTACTTCATTAGGAGATGGCCAAAGAAAATAAAATAAACAGAATAAATAAAAAAAATTCAAATAAAGAAAAAATGAAAAATAAACCTAAAAAGGAAAATAAAGTTAGAAGAAAATGTGAAAATAAGGATCAGTGTTTAAGAGTTAGAATAAAGTAATAATAAAAGATAAAAGAAAAAATAAAAGTAAAACAAAATAAAGATAAAAATAAAGATAAAAAGAGGATCTAGTCCTCTGATGGATCTCGTGGTGGTGAGAAAATGCCTAGGCGCTGTCATATGTGCGCTAAAGTGGTGTCGATGTAATCGAGGCGCTACTCAAATAGGTCTAGGCGCTCGTGTATGTTAGCGTGTGGGACTGCTGTCTGGGTAGGTCGTCTGAGGTGTAATGGCTCGGCAGGTGCATCCTCCTCAGGTGGTGGTGGTGGGACATCATCAATAATGTCCTCTGGGTCCTCGCCTTCCTGGACAAGGCAGAAGTGAAAGTGGTCGCCACCTGGCCGTCGCTCTACCATCCTCATGGAAAGCATGCTCTGGATGCCCTGGGAGGACATCTGGCCAAGTAGGGTGTACGAGGATGTCTGGGCTGTGGTGTTAAGTAGGCCAAAGTAGCGGCCTAGCCGTGTGATGTATGGGCCCATGGATACGACTCCCTTGCGGTGCCTCTCAGTCTGGTGTTGCATGGCCAACGCTATGAAGTAGGCAAGGTCGATGGGGTGGCCATTGGCCATGCACCAGAGGAAATAGACGTCGTGAGTGTTGACGACGCCTGTACTTTCCCGTCTACCTGTCAAGGTGTGAGCAAGGAGGGTGTGAATATACCTGAGAGAAGGAGGGAGGGCGGATGCCTTGCTGACGCTGGGGTTATAAGTCTGACGTCCTGGGGCTATCTCATTCCAGCATTCGATGGGCCGAATGTGGATGTGTCAAGTGAGGGTAGGGAAGTTTTCTTCTGCCATGAACTACTCGGTATAGAGACCGAGAGCCGTGCCGAACTCTGGGACACTCAGCTGTCGCACAAGACCTCCTAATCGGAATTGGACAGTGCTGAGATTGTCAAATCTGTTCATGATGGTCTGGAGGTGGAATGTGGAGCAGAACTCGAGAGTGAGTTCTAGATAGGTGGGCTCCACAATCCTAAAGAACTGGTCCCATGGGTCGGGAGCTAGCAGGGCTCAGACATCGTCCACCAGGTTTACTTGCGCGAGGGCCTCCCAGTCAATGCATCGGCCCATCGAGATAGTGCGTGCCCGGAGTAACTGGTAGCGTTCCTCCTGGGAGTCCTACAGAAATGTGAGGAACGGGTGGCTTGTCTCAGAGGTGGGTCTTGCTGAGGAACTTCCCGGCCCCTTTCGTTTCTTGGAGGCAGGGACAGCAGCTTTTTTGGCGCACGATGATGACATGGTATCTGAAAAAAAACAAAAGTATTAGTCCTAAAAATTGAGATTAAAAATAATTTAAAATGTAACTTGATATTCTTCTTAAAATAACAAATGAGGAGTAACCTGAATAGTAAAATCTAATCATATAAAAAACATATAACAAAAACTAAGAACTATGGGTATATATAGTGATTTTATGAAAAAAAAAATGGCATGCAAATATGTGTCCAAGTGGCAAAATACAATGAAATCTAAATGGCAAGCAAAAATAAAATTAAGTGGCATGTAATCCTAATTGATTCTATATTAGTCTAGATTATTCATCCTATATTTCCTAGTTCCATGCTTGTAACACCCCAAACCCGGCCCAAACGTTATGGCCAAATCTGACGTGTCACATTGAAAACATTAAAAACACAAGTTCTGATCTTAAACCTCTTCCTTTCTTAAAGAATTTAATGATAACTTTTAAAAGACTAAAGTGAATGGAAGCTGTGCACCAAGTAGGTATCCGAAACAGAGGAGGTGAGCCATGAAGGCTGCTTAAATACCAAGCTCTTGATTGAATCCAATCCTCGACATGCCCACAACCATTGCCACACTTTAGGTTATCGGAAATTTTGAAAATGTCTCGAGATGGTGTTTGTTCAAAGTGATGCCTTAGTTAAAATGTTATATTTTATCTTTGTAAGATTTGAAAAGTGGGAGTTGTTTAAAAACGTAACCTAGATCTAGCCCATTTTAAGATATAAATAATAACGCAGAATTCAAAGTTCAAAACCAACCAAATCCAGAAAGAAATTAGTTAAAATGGCCTTATTACAACCCCAAAAATAAATAATAAAATTTATTTAAAACTTTTAAAAGAAAGTCCAACTGCACATCATGGCCACTCTGAATTCCCACCGGCTCCAAGTCTCCACATCAAGGCTCACCTGCAAGGTTGAAGAAAGGGGGTGAGTTGAAAACTCAGTGTGCAACAAGCCCTTTCAGAGCCCAAATCCACACTTGCACAAACTTTAATTTTTCATCATATACTGGGCCGTAGCCTTTCGGTTAACTGTTATTGGGCCGAAGCCTTTCAATTTCATATTTCTAGGCCAAAGCCTTTCTGTACACGGTATGGCCCTTAGGCCCATTTCAATATCACATATGACAAAACATGTATGTATGCAAAACCCGTTTGGGGAGACTACTCGACCCACCATCCTCTACTCTCCACCCGTGCCAACCAAACTCTCCATGTGGGGAATAACTCAACCCACCCAGCCAAACTCTCCACTGGCAGCATAGCTGCTTAATCATATAACTGGAGGCCAAGCCTCTTTTAATAACTGGGGCAAAAGCCCTTTCGGTAAACTGGGGCAAAAGCCCTTTCGGTAAACTGGGGCAAAAGCCCTTTAACACTTCCTCCATCGAATAATCCCAACCCATGTATGTAATGAGTAAAAACATGGCATATCGTGCATGTGTCATAGCATATCATGTGCATATCATGTCATAGCATGTAAAATAACAATATCACAATCATCATATTCAGAATGAAACCCTAAGGGTAAAATAGACATTTTCATATAGGGGCAAAATAGTCATTTCCCATGCTTAGGGGTAATTTCATAATTTTACTAACTATTATGGTTTTCCCACGTTTATTCATCAATTCCAAGTGTTTAAACAACCGTTTTTAGCCTATTATAGTGCATTCAAGTTATTGGGCCCAAAACCCCTAATGGGCCCTTCGTAGCCGATTTAGTCATTTAGGCCCTTTTTAGCCCAAGTTACGTAACGGTAATAAAAATTTAACATGCATTTCAATCAGATTCCATTTTTACCCATCTTTACCCAATTGGGCCCACAAGCCCATTGAGCCCTATTTTAGCCCATCGAGGCCCAACGTACCAAACTATACGAAATTGTACTCTTACCTGTTCCTTCCCTTCCGTTTACTGTGTTCATCGCAATTGAACTCATCCACACATCATCTCGTATTTACAGGTTACATCAACAACATAATCCGATGTTTCGGCTTTTATACAATATGAACCTAGGCTATTACGGGGTATGTTACACACCTGTTAAAAGACGATCAATTCTTCCAAGTCCTCCACGCACTCGTCCTATGTTCATTTAATTGATGTATTAAAACCAAATCTAAAAGAATAATTACTATAGTCTTATTAATACTATTCGGCCTCTATGCCTAAAACCGTAGATAGCTTACCTTCGCAATGTCGATTATTGATCCAAACTTATCCAACACCGCTTCACCAACCTATTGCTCCTTCAAGGTTTGTTTGCTTCGCTACAAGAGACCATAAAACGAATGAAGAAGGCTTAATATAGCCTAGACCACAAATCGGCAATCTCCCTAAACCTTAGGAGATTTCGGCTTTTCTTACATCCATAACACGGAATAGATTAATGATACGAGAACTTACCACAATCACCTTTTCATACCACGCTCAACCTGAAGTAGACCGAGCTCTCAAAGGCTATCAGAAATCACACCACAAGCTCCTAAGATTCGGCCACCAAGTCCCCAATAGGTGTTTTGCTTCGGCTTTTGAATCCAAGAAATAAGAGATGGTTATGGCTAGAAAGGAGTGTTGGTAGAAGAGTTTAAGGGCTTTTAGGAAAGAATAGAAATCGGCCAAAAGAAAAGAATAGGAATTTACCTTTACATAGAAATCGACTGCCCCCTTTGAATCCTTCGGGATTTAGCTTGTGTACTATTCGGCTAACAAGAGAAAGGAGAGGATGATAGGTTCTATTTTTTTACAAGAAATTAATGGGAGAAAGAGATGAGAAAAGAAAGTTTGTGGAGGAACAAAATAAAAGAAAAAGAGAGTGTTTTGGCTTATGGTCAATTGGCACAAGTGAGAAAAAGGAGAAAAATATGCTAAACTAAACCTAGTAGCCGAATTAGCACTACAACACCCCCTTGGCCAGCCACATTTCTTCCCATTTCAAAAACTCCTAAAATCCCTCCTAGATATGCTCCCCCTTATCTCTCTATTATCCATGCACTTGACCAATTCAAACTCTTGTGAACAGAGTTCCACTCAACCTCAAATTCTTGCCTACTCAAGACACAAAAATAACCATCACAAATACCTGCATAGAGAGTCGAACCTTGGCCTTCTCCCTTCCACTTACACGCCACATTTTTAGGAGACTAGTGGCGCCACTTAGCCACTCTACCAAGGCTCCTTTTGTGATACATTTTACCCATATATTTTGATAAGACCTCCTAACCAGAGCCCCTAATTCTTTAAGTCCAAAATTTCAAAAATTCCTCCGGGTTTTGGCCAACTCATGGGTCTTCCATAGGCCCATTTACACACTCTAAACATGAATTTCACAACCAAATACCAACATTTAAAATTCCACCAAACATCTCACAAAATTACTAAGCCCCAAAAATTAGGATGTTACAATGCTTGTATCAACAATTTAGACAAAAGTAAAATGAAATAAAAATTAAATAAATGAAATAAAACAAAAATAAATGAGAAAAATGAGAAAATAGAACCAATTATGATTTTGCACGGTCGTGGGGCTATTACACGGGTGTAGGAAGGATGAAATTGTGTATGGTGGTGTTTGGAGGGCTGTGGTGGTGTTTGTGGTGGCTTAGGGGGAAGTTTGGGTGAGAAATGTTAGGGTTTGAGTGAAAAGGGAAAGTGAAAAATGCCTCCTATTTATATATTTTGGGTTACACGGGTATGTCACACGCCCGTGTGAGTCGTGTTTAGCCAGTGTTTTTCGAAAATCGATCTTTATAGCGTGCCTTGTTTCGATGAGCACGCCCGTGTGGCTGGTTCACACAGCCGTGGGAGATCAGGTCTTCGTTACTCACACGGTCATATGATGGTATACACGGTCGTGTGCGATCGTGTTCGTGTATCACACGGTCGTGTGATATGAGCCACGGGCGTGTGAAATTTACAGAGCCTTCCACGAGCTAAGGACACAGGCGTGGGGATTTCTGCAAGCCCGTGTTGATACTGCAAGGTTGCCACGGCCATGTCACACGGCCGTGGGGCGGTGTTGATAGCTAGTGTGGAATTCGTAAGGTCGCCACGGCCATATCGCACGGCCGTGGGAATTTATCGATGGCCCGTGTTTTGGGAAAATTTTACTCTATTTGTATACGGTCTGGGTGCACTACCGTGCCCCTATTTTTAAGTGTGCACACGGCCTAAGGCACGCCCGTGTGCCTAGCCGTGTGGTCCTAAATTTCTGCATTCAAAGAGTTAGTTTATGCATGAAAAAATACTAAAAATTTTAAAGAAAAGAAAGTCACTAAGTTAGTGCTCGGGTTGCCTCCTGAGAAGCGCTTATTTAGAGTCTAAGCTCGACTCTACCTGGATGTGTCAAGAAAGGGTGTGGTGGAGCCGAAGCTCCTCCCTGTTTTCCACAAAACTCTCACCTCTATAATGTTTAAGCCTATGGCCGTTTACCTTGAACGTACCGTGGTTAGGGTGAGTTACCTCAATGGTGCCGTATGGAAAGACATTTAGAACAGTGAATGGACCTGACCACCTTGACTTGAGTTTTCCAGGGAATAGTTTCAGCCTTGAGTTGTAAAGTAAGACGAGATCACCTGTTTTGAACTGTTTGGGTTGTTTCAGCCTTTTGTCATGACGTCGCTTCATGGCTTCCTTAAAGAGTCGCGAGTTCTCGTAAGCATTGAAGCGCCATTCATCAAGCTCATTCAACTGCATTAATCTCTTCTCTCCTGCACTTTTAAAATCAAGGTTTAAAATTTTATAGCACAGAATGCTTTATGTTCAAGTTCAAATGGTAGATGGCAGTTTTTTTCATAAACAAGTTTATAGGTAGATTTTCCTATGGGTGTTTTAAAAGCAGTTCTATAAGCCCATAATGCATCGTCTACCTTTCTTGACCAATCTTTCCTATTTGTTTCTATTGTTTTCTCTAAGATGCGTTTTAGTTCCTTATTTGTTACTTCGACTTGGCCACTGGTTTGTGGGTGATAAGGGGTGGCTGTTTTATGGTGTACTCCATACCTTTTAAAGATTTTTTCAAATTGGGTATTGCAAAAATGTGTACCCCTATCACTAATGATTATCCTAGGTATTCCAAATCGAGAGAAAAGTTTTTTCAAAAAGCGTACTACCACTCTAGCATCATTCGTAGGTAAGGCTTGGGCTTCTACCCATTTTGACATGTAATCTACTGCTACTAATATGTATTTATTCCCAAATGAATTAGGGAATGGACCCATGAAATCGATACCCCATACATCAAATATTTCACATGAAAGTATATAGTTCTGAGGCATTTCATTATGCTGAGAGATATTACCTGTTCGTTGGCATTTATCACAAGAGGTCACATACCTGTTGGCATCTCTGAAAAGTGTAGGCCAGTAAAAGCCTAATTCGAGTACCTTATGAGCAGTTCTAGTTCCACTGTGATGTCCTCCTGTGGGTCCTGAGTGGCAGTGATTCAAAATTTGATATGCTTCTGTGTCATCAATGCATCTTCGTATAACCTGATCTGCACAAATTCAGAAAAGGAAAGGATCTTCCCAAAAGTAGTTTTTCATATCAGCGAAGAATCGCTTCTTTTGCTGATGGTTTAGCCCTTTTGGGGTTATGTTAGCTGCTAAATAATTTGCAAAATTAGCAAACCAAGGAAGTGTCATATCTGCTAAGGCTAGGACTTGTTCCTCAGGGAACAAATCGTTCATCTTGTCGAGATATTTGGGCTGTGCGTTCTCTAGCCTTAAGAGGTGATCTGCTGCCAAGTTTTCGGCTCTTTTCTTGTCCTTTACTTCCAAGTCGAATTCCTGTAACAATAGAATCCATCTTATCAATCGAGGTTTTGCATCAGTTTTAGTTAAGAGGTAGCGAAGAGCTGAATGATCAGTATAAACAATGACTTTTGACAAAATCAAATAAGATCTAAATTATTCAAATGCAAAAATAACAGCTACCAATTCTTTCTCTGTGGTCGTGTAATTTGCTTGAGCAGTTGTCAAGGTCCTGCTAGCATAATAGATCGGCTGGAAATGTTTGTCCCTTCGCTGTACCAAAACTGCACCTACTGCAAAATCACTTGCATCGCACATTAGTTTAAAAGGTAGATTCCAATCAGATGAAATCATAATTGTGGTGTTAACTAACTTTTCCTTAAGGTTGTTGAAAGATTCCAGACATTATTTGTCAAAGTTGAAGGGTACGTCTTTTTAGAAAAGGCTTAGCTATTTTAGAAAAGACTTAGCTAAAGGTTTAGCTATTTTGGAAAAGTCTTTAATGAATCTTCGATAAAAACCGGCATGTCCTAAAAAGCTTCTTATAGCCTTAAATGAATTAGGAGGAGGTAGTTTTTCAATAGTTTCAATTTTCGCTTTATCTACCTCTATCCCTTTACTAGAAATTTTATGTCCTAAAATAATACCCTCTTGAACCATAAAGTGGCATTTTTCCCAGTTTAGCACTAAATTTGTCTCTTTACATCTGATCAAAACACGTTCTAGATTATTAAGACAAAGTTGGAAGGAATTACTAAAAACTGAGAAATCATCCATAAATACCTCCATGATGTCTTCCACGAATTCATTGAAGATAGCTAGCATGCATCGCTGAAAAGTAGCAGGAGCGTTACATAAACCAAAAGACATTCTGCGATAAGCAAACGTTCCATATGTGTATGTGAATGTTGTTTTCTCCTGATCTTCTAGAGCTATCGGGATCTGGAAGTAACCAGAGAGGCCATCTAGGAAACAATAATACATATGACCTGATAATCTTTCCAACATCTGATCTATAAAAGGCAATGGGAAATGATCTTTCTGAGTGGCGTCATTCAGCTTCCTGTAATCAATGCAAACTCTCCATTCTGTGACTATTCTTGTAGGTATTAACTATTCCTTGTCATTAGACACCACAGTCAATCCACCTTTCTTAGGAACAACTTGCACAGGGCTTACCCAAGAACTGTCAGAAATAGGATAGATAATACCTGCATCTAGAAGTTTAATTACCTCGGCTTTTACAACTTCTTTCATGTTGGGATTCAATCGTCTCTGGGCTTGCGCTGATGGTTTGAATTCGTCCTCCATTAAAATTTTGTAGGTGTAGAAGGAAGGATTAATTCCCTTAATATCTGAAATTTTCCAAGCTATAGCATGCCTGTGTTCTCTTAACACATAGAGTAGTTCTTCTTTCTCTGCAAGGCTTAAATCGGATACGATAATGACTGGTAAAGTTGATTCTTCCCCTGAAAAGGCATATTCTAAATGATCTGGCAATTGTTTTAGTTCTAATTTAGGGGGTTCAGTAATGGAAGGTTTCTGTCTCAATTCATCACTCATCTTTAAATTTTCATAACTTATGTGCCTAGTAATGATTTCATTAGAATCCAACTCTTTCCTTACTTCGTTAATTTCGGGGGTGGTTTCATCTTTCCCTTCACCTTGAACAAGACACAGTTCCAACGTGTCTGTGAGAGAAAGTTCCTGGAGATTATCTTGAACAAAATAGTCAATAATATCAACAAAATAACACGACTCATCTTGTTCTTTAGAGAATCTCATGGCATCATAAATTTTAAAGACAACTTCTTCCTCGCCAACTCTAAGTACTAATTTGCCATCCCCTACATCAATAACAGCTCTAGCAGTGGCTAAAAATGGTCGTCCCAAAATTAAAGGTACTTCAATATCCTCATCCATGTCAAGTACAACAAAATCAACAGGGAATATAAATTTATCTACCTTCACTAGCACATCTTCAATGATTCCCCTAGGATATTTAACAGATCTATCGGCTAATTGAATACTCATCCTAGTGGGCTTAGGTTCCCCGATACCTAGTTGTTTGAACATTTTGTAAGGCATGAGATTAATGCTAGCACCTAAATCAGCTAAAGCTTTATTAATAAGTAAACTACCAATCAGACAAGGGATAGTAAAACTCCCTGGATCTTTCAGTTTTGCTGGCAGTTTATTTTGGAGAATAGCTGAGCATTCCTCGTTGAGTTCTACTGTGGCCAATTCTTGTAACTTCCTTTTATTTGTTAGAAGTTCTTTAAGGAACTTCGCATACTTCGGCATCTGTGAAATTGCTTCAACAAAAGGTAAGTTAATGTGTAATTGTTTAAAAAGTTCAAGGAACTTACCGAATTGAGCGCCTGTATGGTTTTTCTTTAATTTTGCCGGATATGGGATACGCGGTTTGTATTCCTTGAGTGGCGGTGGAGTGTTATCCTTGGGTTCCGCTGCCTTTTCTTCTGAAAGTTCTGGGATAGTCTTCTTTTTTGGTTTGGCTAGGACCTTTCCATCTCTAAAAGTAATCGCTTTGACATGTTCTCTGGGATTTGGCTCAGTGTTACTTGGTAATCCTCCTTGTGGTCTTTCTGAAATTAATTTTGCAAGTTGACCAATTTGGTTTTCAAGCCCTTGAATTGATGCTTGCTAATTTTTCAGTGCCGTGTCAGTGCTTTGAAAATGGGTTTCTAATGCGGCCATAAATTTGGTAAACATCTCTTTAAGATTCGGCTTCTTCTCATGTTGCGGTGGTGGTTGCTGAAATCCTGGAGGAGGTTGTTGTCTTTGATTTCCTTGTCCTCCCCATGAAAAATTTGGGTGATTTCTCCAACTTGCATTATAAGTATTACTATAAGGGTTATTTTAAGATCTAGAATTGTTACCCATATAGTTGGCTTGTTCAGTTTCCATGCTGTGTCCATAAGATGCGAAATCTCGATTGCTCATATTTCCTTGAGTCGCGTCGCATTGCATCACTGGTTGTGCCTGCATAGAACTAACAAAATTATCAAACTTCTTATTTAAAAGTTCTACTTAGTTAGTAAGCATGGCTACAGCATCAATATTATAAACTTCTGCGGCTTTTGTTGGCTTTGTCCTCATGACTTGCCACTGATAATTATTCAATGACATCTCTTCAATAAATTCATAAGCTGCTTCAGGTGTTTTATTATTGGTCATCCCTCCTGCGGCTGCATCGATCATTTGTCTAGTTGACGGGTTTAAACCGTTGTGGAAGGTTTGAACTTGTAGCCACAAAGGTAGACCATGATGAGGGCACCTTCTCAAAAGATCTTTGTATCTCTCCCATGCATCGTATAGTGTTTCTAAATCCATCTGCACAAAAGAAGAAATATCGTTTTGTAATTTGGCTGTTTTAGCTGGACGAAAATATTTGAGTAAAAATTTTTCGGTCATCTACTCCCATGTGGTAATTGAGCCTCGTGGTAAAGAATTTAACCACTATTTGGCTTTATTTCTCAAAGAGAATTGAAATAGCCTCAATCGAATGGCATCATCAAAAACGCCTTTTATTTTGAAGGTATGACAAAGTTCCAAAAAATTGGCTATGTGTGAGTTTAGATCTTTGTCCTGTAAACCATCAAACTGCACTAATTGCTGTATCATCTGAATAGTGTTAGGCTTTAACTCAAAATTATTAGCAGCAATAGTAGGTCTAAGAATGCTAGTTTAGGTACCAGCCAAACTAGGTTTAGCATAATCATACATAGTGCGAGGAGCTTCTTCTTGATTTGCTGGTGGCGCGACTATTGCGGGAGGTGGTGGAACATTTTGATTTGCGTCCATCTCTTCTGTAGGTTCTAGCTCTTGATCAGGTTCTTGTTCTGGATAATGTAAACCGCGTCTAATTTCTCTGCGATTTCTGCGACCTGTTGCTTCTAGATCGTCGTCAAAAAGTAGTGGTCCTGTTGGGTTGTTTCTAGTCATAAACTAAAAAGACCTAAAAAGAAAAAGCAAAGAAAACTCAAAAATAATTTAAAAGAAAAATAAAAATAAAAATAAAAGAAAAAAGAAAAAAGAAATAAATAAATATATATAGTTATGGCTAAAGTAATAGAAATCGAGCTTTCGTAATATTTTAGTTCCCCGGCAATGGCGCCAAAAACTTGATATCTCGTGATATTAAGTAATAAAATTTATAAAAACTGATCACACCAAAACCAACTAATATCACGACGTTAAGGCAAGCGCACCTATCGAACAGTAGTATAGTTTAGTGGCAAGACCGAGTTATCGTACCCAAGGGAACCAAAAGTACTAGTACTTACTTCTTTTCTATTATCTAGCCTAAAAATAAAAGAGGATTATTTAAACTAATTTTAAAACTAACTAAGAAAGTGTAAAGAGTAAATTGGGAAAAATTTTAGGGAAAATCTAATTTATATGGACAATACTCAAGGGAGAATCCACCTAGACTTCACTTGTTATTATTTCCTTGAACTATATGATTTCTTTACTTGACTTGATCCATAGAGATCCCTAACTTATGCTAAACCCTCTGTCGAGGCGTAGAGCAACTAGGCTTAAGTTGTTAATTAAAGTTCCCTTCTTAATTAACTCCCTAGGTTGCATTAATTCGATCTATGGCTCCCCATATTAGGTTTGACCCTAATCCGGCAGATTTATGTTGCCCTATGTCTAGGGTTGCATGCAACTCTGCTTAATTATGGTAGATCTACTCTTATCATAGGGACTTTTGCTCCTCTACTTTAAGCACATCTAATTCTTGAAATAATACCTTGGATTATTAAATCAAGAATGAAGAACGCATAATTAAGAACAATTCAAGTATTTATCAAATAAATCAAGAATAAATAACAAGATCTATCTTAGGTCTCATTCCCCTCAAGTATTTGAGGGGTTTAGTTCATCATAAAGAAGGAAAACATCTCAGAAGATATAAAATAACAAAACATAAAAGAAACCAAAAACCCCTGAAGGAATTTAGGGAGATCCTCTATGTTGCTGCAGAATTCTGGCTTCTGAGATGAATTAATCGGCTTTCTCCCTTGGTGTAATCCCTTGCTTCTACCCTCAGTGTGGCAGAAAAACGAGAGGAAAAAAATCTAAAAAACATCTCTATGCTTCTACCTCATGAGGTCTTTATATAGAGAGCTTGTGGGGAGCTTTTCTTAGCCTCTAAGCATCCCAATTCGAGTGAAATTCCCCTTCCTCACGACTAGAACATGCCCGTGTACCACGTCCGTGTGACTTCGACAGAGGCCGTGTGCTTTTATCGGTGGAGGCACGACCGTGTGACCTGGCCGTGCTTGTCAGGGGCTTGACCGTGTGATCTTCATATGGCACGACCATGTGGCATGGCCGTGTGGCATTTCTTTGCCCGTGTTGTTCGCACATTTTGGCCCATTTTTCATCGTTTTTGGCTCGTTTTCCGTTCTTTCTTCTTCCCTATGCTCTCCTGAGTATAAGATATGAAAAGGAAGGATTAAGAGCACCAATTCTCACAAAATTGATAAGAATCCATCCAAAATATAGGCTAAACATGAGGTAAAAATATGTATAATTTAGTGTTTATTAGCCGTGTGGCACGGTAGTATGGTGAATCTCCGGGCCGTGTTGATTATTGAATTGGGCCTAATTTGCCCATTTTTGGCCCGTTTCTTGCTGTTTTCTCTTTCTTAAGCTTACCTGGGCATAAAACATGAAATAGAAGGATTAAGAGCACCAATTTCCACACATTTAATGCTAATTCATCCAGAAATTAGGCTAAGCATGAGGTAAAAACATGTATAATTTACCGTTTATCAAATACCCCCACACTTAAGCCTTTGCTTGTCCTCAAGTAAAATCTCAACTTACAATTAAGAATCATTCTTCTCAACTCACAATTTTTATCAATAACGTTTCAAACTAATTCACAAGTAATCATACAATGAAAATTCAATCAGAAGAACATTAAGGATTCAATCACTCTAAGTTGAGAATTTTATCACAAAAACATAGGTTTTCTCCCTTCTCTTAAGTAATTATCTCTCAATCAAAATAAAAAAGAATTGACATCCTCACTAAAGATTCACTCTATCCACTCAAAGTGTTTAGGGTTCAAGAATCAAGTACTCTCTAGTCAACCTAAAAAGTTATTACCATAGGCTTGTAAGAAAATCAAATCTCCACTATTATAGATTGATATGACACATTGATCAAAAGGTCTTTCAATGGTCGTAATGGGGCTTTGGTTAGGGGTGTTGTCATAAGCTAAAAAAAGAGGGTTAGAATCGAGATTGAATTGAAAAATCATCTAGCTAGAAAAATCTCTATCACTGGAACATATTCTTCGAGCTAAGCCTTATGATGACATCGTTCTGAGTTTGATAGCTTATAATAGAAATATGCAAAAATATTAAACTATAACTAAGATATGAATTACAACTGAATTAATTGTATATACATACATTTTTCTCAAGAACAAATCAAATATTACAATAATTTGAATAATTACAACTTTACAACCTGGGAAAGAGAATAAAGCTAGATAATAATTCAACTTAAATCTCGACAAAAATAGGGATCAAAATAATTGAATGAAATTCAACAAAAACGGGTTAGAGGTTGATATTAGAGGTAAGTCAAAGAATGGGTTGTTAGGCTCAATGGGGTTCACTAGGGGTTAATTTATGAAGGTAGGCTTTTATGGAGTAAGTGGGTTAAATCCTATAAGCCTTTATCATCTCAATATATCAAATCAATGATGTGGTCTCAACATGTATAATCAAAGAAAGTTCTAGAATAACAAATCAGTATTGACTCACTCAAAGCAGCAATAAAAGTGAGCACGATCGAATGTATGCTCAAAAGGCTCAAAAATCTCACCAGAATTATGGCTTTTGATGTCAATCCTGCGAATTTCATATCTCAAGATAACACTTAAAATTAGGGAAAACAACCTAGAAAAATTTAAATTCTCAAAAATTTAAACTTATCATGCTTGATTCCCTAGTGTTTTAAAGTTTGAATAATCAAGGTATAAGCACCTATGTCTTAATTCTCAACATATCAATAAAAATCATAAATCAATCGGAATTAATTCCTAATAGGAGATTGAAGATAATGCAAAGAGTGAAAGTGAGAATTCGAAATTTTGAGAACAATGCAAAATGTTAGTTTTAAATATTTTCAGGGGTTTCAAAGAAAATACAATAACTGAAAGTAAGTCCCCCCCACACTTAAGATGTACATTTCCCTTAATGTACAAAGATACATTAGTAGCAATAAAAGCATGAGATCATAAGATAGGGAAAGGCATGAAAGTCCCTGGATTGGATGAATTTGTAAGGTGGTGGTGCCTATAGAGTGGCTGGGACAAAGGAAGGTGCAAAGGTGGATATTCTGATGCTAGTAGCATTTGTTTCTCCACAACTTTCATGTTGTGAGTGTAGGCTTTGGCAGTGTCAACTGGGTGAGGTTGAAGCAAGGTTCCCATTAGATTTTTTATTTGAGTTGTAGAGCTCCTTTGAACCTGCAAAAGCATTTATTAGTTTTAGGGAATTTGGATTAACAGAATATGTTTGTTAGGGGATAGCCGATATGAAATAATAAAAAGAAAGGAATAAAATAAAGTAAGTTCTAAAAAATACTAAAATTCAAATAATGAAAAAGATAAGATGAAATAAAATAAAATAAAAAGGAAAAGGAAAATAAAAAAGAAGAAAAGAGGATTAGTAAGTCCTAATCCTCAGATGGTTTGCGAGGTTGAGGCGGTGAGGAGATATGAAGGTGCTGGCATATCTGCTGAAGTGTAACATCGATATGATCTAAGCGTTAGAAGCATTGCTGCTCGAATCGTGTAAGGCACTCAGATATGTCAGCGTGTGAAGCTGCCGCATGAACTGGGTGGCGAGGGGCTGGTGGATCAGCTAGGGCCTCCTCCAGTGGTGGTGGGACATCATCAGTAATGTCCTCAGGATCCTCCTACTCGGCGTCTCGAAGTTGGTGATATTGTGGAGGATCAGTCCCACATCAGCATTGGATCATCCTCATATGTAGCATGGATTGGATGCCCTAAGGGGACATCTGGCCAATCAAAGTGTAGGAGGATGTCTGAGCCACAATGTTGAGTAGGCTGACGTAGCGGGCCAACTGTGTGATGTACGGCCCCATAGATATCACGCCCTTGTGATGCCTCTCGGTCTGGTGCTGGATAGCATGAGTGATGAAGTAGGCAAGGTCGATGACGTGTGCGTTCGCCATGGTCCATAAGAAGTAGGCATCGTGTGTGTTTACGACGCTTGTGCTCTCCCGTCTACCCATCAAGGTATGTGTGAGGAGGGCATGTATGTACCTCAGAGATGGGGCGAGATTGGTCGCTTTGGAGCAACTAGGGTCATATGTGGGCTGCTCAGGGACGATGGCACGCCAACAGTTCACTGGAGAGACGTGGATATAGCGGTGGAGCGTAGAAAGGTCCTCTTCCTCCATGAACTACTCGGTGTAGAGGCCGACAACTGTACCGAACTCTGGTACACTAAAATAATCCTAAACAGAACTGGACTGTCCTTGGATCATTGTATCAGTTCATAACGGTCTGTAGATGGAACGTGGAGCAAAACTCGAGAGTGAGTTCAAAATATGTGGGCTCCAAGATTTGGAAGAACTGTTCCCAGGGATCTATCATCAGCAGGGCTCGGACCTCGTCTACTAGATAGACCTGCTCTAAGGCGGTCCAATCGATGCATCGTCCAGCTCTTAGAGGGCGGGCTCGTAGAATTTGAAATAACTCCTCTTGGGAGTTCTACGGGAACTGGATAAACGGATGGCGGGCTTCGGCTATAGGTCTCGATGAGGAACCACTGGGCCCTTCCTCTTCTTTGACGTAGGGGCAGCAGCTCTCTTACCACGTGATGATGACATGGTTCCTAAAAAATAAGACGAGAAGCATTAGTCCTAAAAATTAAAAAGACAATATGAATAGTAATAAGTTCTTATACTTAACCGAAACAAAACATATGAAGAATAGTATTTGATTCACTAACCTAAATAATACATTCTATTTGTTCTAAGCATGTTAGCAAATTATGGAAGCATGGGTAGTAATTTAAACTAAATGAATACTAATCTAGATAAGAAAAAGTGGCAAGCAAAGGAGAGTCTAAGTGGCATCATGAAGTTCTCAATATTATTCTAGATTGTTCATGCTAAATCAATTAATTCCATGCTCGAAATAATGCAAAAACTAAATAAAACATGTTATTAACATAAAAATAGATGGAAACATGAGAAAAATAAGAAAAATAGAACCATATAGGTGACTAAAGGGGCGGAGCACGGTCATAGAACGGGCGGCACAGTCGTGGAGGAGCTTTAGGGGCCGACGGCGGTGCTATGGAGAGTTGTTGGGGGTTTTGGTGGGAGGTTTTAGGGTTTTATTTGAGGGAGAAGATCAATAGTAGCTTATTTATATAAGTTTTTAGGTCACACAGGCATGTCACACGCCTGTGTGGCTCAGGTTTTGCCCGTGTGGTTCGAAAATTGAGGATTTGGTGCACCTGGTTCGAGGCACACGCCTGTGTACCTAGGGCGTGTTAAGGCACACGGCCGTGTCGTATGGCCGTGTCCTTCGATGTTCGCTTCTCCCACGGCCGTGTAGTAGGTTACAAGCCTGTGGCTGAATTGATAGTGTCGACCACGGTCTTAGGGCATGGGTGTGTCGCACGCCCGTGTTGAAATTGGTAGTGTTGGCCACGGCCACATCACACGGCCGTGGCAATTTGTCGAAGCCCGTGTCTTTGGAAAAATTTTGCCCTGCTTTTACACGGCCAAATTACACGGTTGTGTCTCTATTCATAGTGTCCACACGGCCTTAGGCACGCCCGTGGGCATGGCTGTGTGGCTCGAAAAACCTACATTCAAAGGGTTAGTCAATGTATTAGAAAGCTAAAATAAAAGGATTTACTAAGTTAGTGCTTCGGTTGCCTCCCGAGAAGCGCTTGTTTAGAGTCTAAGCTCGACTCTGCTTGTATGTATCGTGACGGGAGTTCGTGGAGCTAAAGCTCCTCCCTATTATTCTTGAAATTCTCACCTCTATAATGTTTAAGCCGATGGTCGTTTACCTTGAAAGTGCTGCAATTTGGATGAGTTACCTCGACTGTCCCGTATGAAAAGACAGTTCGAGCAGTGAATGGACCTGACCATCTTGATTTAAGTTTTCCAGGGAATAGTTTAAGCCTTGAGTTGTAAAGTAAAACAAGATCACCAGTTTTGAACTGCTTAGGTTGTCTCAATCGATTGTCATGGCGTCGCTTTGTGGCTTCCTTATATAATCGTGAGTTTTCATAGGCATTGCAACACCATTCATCCAGCTCATTTAGTTGCATTAGACGTTTCTCACCTGTAAGCTTAAAATCAAGATTTAAAAATTTAATAGCCCAAAATGCTTTATGTTCGAGTTCAAATGGCAGATGACAACTTTTCCCGTAAACAAGTCTATAAGAAGATGTTCTTACGGGAGTTTTGAATGCAGTTCTATAAGCCCATAAGGTGTCATCTACTTTCCTTGACCAATCTCTCCTATTTGATTCTACCGTTTTTTTCTAGAATGCGTTTTAATTCTCTATTTGTCACTTCAACTTGACCACTGGTTTGTAGGTGATAGGGGGTAGCTGTTCTATGGTATACTCCATATCTTTTTAAAACTTTATCAAATTGAGCATTGCAAAAATGAGTACCCCTATCACTGATAATTATCCTAGGTGTTCCGAATCGAAAGAAAAGCTTTTTAAGGAAACGTACTACCATTCTAGCATCATTAGTAGGTAAAGCTTGGGCTACCACCCATTTTGACATGTAATCTACTACTACTAGTATGTATTTATTCCCAAACGAAGTGGGGAAAGGACCCATGAAATCAATACCCCATACATCAAATATTTCACATGAGAGTATATAGTTTTGAGGCATTTCATTATGCTGAGAGATATTACTTGTTCTCTGGCATTTATCACAAGAGGTCACATACCTATTGGCATCTTTGAAAAGGGTAGGCCAGTAAAAACCTGATTCAAGTACTTTGTGAGCAGTTCTAGCTCCACAGTGGTGTCCTCCTGTTGGTCCCGAATGGCAGTGCTCTAAAATTTTATATGCGTCTGTCTCAGTAACGCATCTTTGAATGACTTGATCTGTACAAATACGAAAAAAGAAAGGATCTTCCCAAAAGTAATTTTTCACATCAGCGAAGAATCGTTTCTTTTGCTGATGGGTCAACCCTTTTGGGATTATGTTAGCTGCTAAATAATTTGCAACATCAGCAAACCAAGGAACGACAGCCTCTACTATGGCTAGGAGTTGTTCTTCAAGAAACAAGTCATTTATTTTATCGAAGTCCCCGGGGTGTGGATTTTCTAATCTTGAAAGGTGATCTGCTGCCAAATTTTCAGCTCCTTTCTTGTCTTTTATTTCTAAGTTGAATTCCTTTAACAGTAGAATCCATCTTATTAATCGAGGTTTTGCATCAGTTTTAGTTAAAAGATAACGAAGAGCAGAATGATCAGTATAAACGATAACTTTCGACAATATTAAATATGATCTAAATTTATCAAATGCAAAAAAATAACGGCTAGCAATTCTTTTTCTGTGGTGGTATAATTTGCTTGTGCAGCTGTCAAAGTTGTACTAGCATAATAAATAGATTGAAAGTGCTTGTCTCTTCGTTGTCCCAAGACTGCACCTATTGCAAAATCACTCGCATCACACATTAGTTCAAAAGGTAGATTCCAATCAGGTGAAATTATAATCAAGGCATTAACTAACTTTTCCTTGAGAGTGTTAAAAGATTCTAAACATTCTTGGTCAAAATTGAAAAGCACATCCTTTTCTAGTAATTTTGTTGAAGGCTTAGCTATCTTAGAAAAATCTTTTATAAATCTGTGATAAAAACCAACATGTCCTAAAAAACTTCCTATAGCTTTAACCGAATTAGGGGGTAATTTTTCAATGGTTTTAATTTTTGCTTTATCTACCTCTATTCCTTTACTAGAAATTTTATGTCCTAATACAATATGTTCTTGAACCATAAAATGACATTTTTCCCAATTTAGCATTAGATTGGTCTCTTCACACCTTTTCAGAACATGTTTGAAGTTATTAAGACAGAATTGAAAGGAATTACCAAAAACCGAAAAATCATCCATAAATACCTCCATGATGTCTTCCACGAGTTCGTCAAAGATAGCTAACATGCATCGCTAAAAAGTAGCAGGGGCATTACATAATCCACAAGGCATTCTATGATAAGCAAGCGTACCGTATGGACATGTGAATGTTGTCTTTTCCTGATCTTCTGGAACAATCGGGATTTGGAAGTAACTAGAGAGGCCATCCAAGAAGCAGTAATACATGTGTCCTGATAATCTTTCCAACATTTGGTCAATAAAGGGTAAGGGAAAATGGTCTTTTCGAGTTGCATCATTCAGCTTTCTATAATCAATACAAACTCTCCATCTAGTGACTATTCTTGTAGGTATTGACTCCTTTTTATCATTAGACACTACAGTCATGCCTCCCTTTTTAGGGACAACCTGCCCAGGACTTACCCAAGAATTGTCAGAAATAGGATAAATAATGCCTGTATCTAGAAGTTTAATTACCTCAGCTTTTACGACTTCCTTCATGTTGGGATTCAATCGTCTCTAAGCTTGCACGGACGACTTGTATTCATCTTCCATCAGAATTTTGTGGGTGCAAAAAGAAGGGATAATTCCTTTAATATCAAAAATCTTCCAAGCTAAAGCCTTCTTATGTACCTTTAATACTTGAAGTAATTCCTCTTTCTTTTCAGCGGTCAAGTCTGATGCGATGATTACTGGTAATATAGAATCATCTCCTAAAAATGCATACTCTAAGTGGTTAGGCAATTGTTTTAGCTCTAATTTAGGAGGTTCATCAATCGAGGGTTTTTGTCTTAGTTCGTTTTTTAACTTAAGACCTTCATAGCTTATGTGCATTGTGACAATCTCATGAAAGTTCAACTCCTTCATTACTTCTTGTACTTTAGTGGTGGCTTCATCTTCCTCCCTACCTTGAACGAGACACAGTTCCAATGTGTCTTCAAGAATGATTTCCTGGGAATTGTCTTGAACAAAGTAATCAATAGCATTAATAAAATAACAGGAATCATCTTGTTCTCTAGATGATCGCATAGCATCATAGATTTTAAAGACAACTGCTTCTTCACCAACCCTAAGCACTAATTTACCATCCCCTACGTTGATAATAGCTCTAGCAGTAGCTAAGAATGGGCATCCCAAAATTAAAGGTACCTCAATATCTTCATCCATGTCAAGCACAACAAAATCAACAGGGAATATAAATTTATCTACTTTTACTAGCACATCTTCAATGATTCCCCTAGGATATTTAACAGATCTATCAACTAATTGTATACTCATCCTAGTGGGTTTTGGTCCCCCTAGACCTAATTGCTTGAACATTTTGTAGGGCATTAGGTTAATACTAGCACCTAGATCAGCTAACGCTTTTTCAACGATTAAACTACCAATTAAGCAAGGAATAGTAAAACTCCCTGGATCTTTCAGTTTGGCTGGCAGTTTATTTTGGAGAATAACTGAGCATTCCTCGCTAAGTTCCACTGTGGCTAGTTCTTCCAACTTCCTTTTATTTGTGAGAAGTTCCTTCAAAAACTTTGCGTATTTTGGCATCTACGAAATTGCTTCAACAAACGGTAAGTTAATATGTAGCTGCTTAAAAAGTTGAAGAAATTTACTGAATTGAGCATCCGTGCGGTCTTTCTTCGACTTTGCCGGATATGGTATAGGTGGTTGATACTCTTTAATTACTGGTGGAGCACTTTCTTTAGGTTCTACCTCCTTTACCTTGTCTTTTGTAGATTCCTAAACAGGCTTCTTTTTCGGTTCAGCGAGTACTTTCCCATCTCGTAGACTAATTGCTTTGACATGTTCTCTAGGGTTTGGCTCAGTATTACTCGGCAAACTACCTTGTGGTCTATCAGATATCATATTTGCGAGTTGACCAATTTGATTTTCAAGCCCCTGAATAGATGCTTGCTGGTTCTTTAATGCCATTTTGGTGTTTTGGAAATAGGTTTCTAATGCAGCCATGAATTTGGTGAGCATCTCTTCAAGGTTCGACTTTTTCTCTTGTTGTGGAGGTGGCTGTTGAAATCTGGGAGGAGGCTATTGTCTTTGATTTCCTTGTCCTCCCCATGAAAAATTGGGGTAGTTCTACCAACCTGCATTGTAAGTATTACTATAAGGGTTATTTTGAGGTCTAGAATTGTTACCCATATAGTTGGCTTGCTTGGTTTCTATGCTTTGTCCATAGGAGGAGTAATCTAGATTGAACATATTTCCTTGAGTTGCGTCACACTGCATCATTGGGTGTGCCTGCGTAGAACCAACAAAATTATCAAACTTTTTATTTAAAAGTTCTACCTGATTAGTAAGCATGGTGACAGCATCAATGTTAAAAACTCCTGCAGCTTTTGTCGGCTTTGTCCTCATGACTTGCCACTGATAGTTATTCAGTGACATCTCTTCTATAAACTCATAGGCTGCTTCGGGTGTTTTGTTGTGGATTGTTCCTTCGGCAGTTGCATCAATCATCTGTCTTGTTGAAGGATTCAAATCGTTGTGAAAGGTTTGAACTTGTAACCACAAAGGCAACCCATGGTGAGGGCACCTTCTCAAAAGATCTTTGTATCCCTCTCAGGCATCATAAAGTGTCTCTAAATCCATCTGCACAAAAGAAGAGATATCATTCCGCAATTTAGGTGTTTTAGCTGGAGGAAAATAATTAAGTAAAAAATTTTCGGTCATCTGTTCCCATGTAGTGATTGAGCCTCGTGGTAGAGAATTTTGCCATTGCTTAGCTTTATTCCTTAGGGAAAAAGGAAATAATCGGAGGCGAATGGCATCATCAGAGACACCATTGATTTTAAAAATATCACAGAATTCCAAGAAATTGGCTAAGTGTGGATTAGGATCCTCATCCTGAAAACCATCAAACTGCACAAATTGCTGAATCATCTGAATAGTGTTAGGTTTCAATTCAAAATTATTTATAGCAATAGCAGGTCTAATAATACTAGATTGAGTACCAGCCAAATTAGGTTTAGCATAATCATACATAGTACGAGGAGCATTATTTTGGTTCACCAGTTCTGCGACTATTGCGGGAGGTCGTAGATTATCTTGATTTGCTTCCATCTCTTCAGTAGGTTCAGGTTCTTGTTCCTGCTCTAGATATTGTAGGCTTCATCTGATCTCTCTACGATTTCTACGAACTGTGACTTCTAAATCTTCGTCAAAAAGCAATGGTCCTACTGGGTTTCTTCTAGTCATAAACTAGAGATACCTAGAACGGGGAAAAAGCAAAGAAAATTAAAATAAATAAATAAAAAAATAAAAAAAATTTAAAATAAATAAAAATAGTAATGGCTAAAGTAATAGAAATAGAGTGTTCTTAATATTTTAGTTCTCCAGCAACGGTACCACAAACTTGATATTCGTGATATGAAGTAATAAAATTTATAATAATGATCAAAGCAGAAACTAACTATTATCACGATTTTAAGGCAAGCACACCTATCGAACAGTAGTATAGCTTATTGGCAAGACCGAGATATCGTACCCAAGGGAACCAAAAGTAGTAGTACTAACTTTCTTTCTATTATTTAACCTAGAAATAAAAGTGGTTTTTATGAAACTAAACTAATTCCAAAACTAAACTAAGAATGCACAAAAATGTAAATTGGGGAAAAAATCTTAGGAAAACTGAATGATTTGGACAAAACTCAAGGGAGAATCCACCTAGACTTCACTTGTTATCAACTCTTGAACTAGATGATTTATTCACTTGACTTCATCCATAGAAATCCCTATTTTATGTTAATATCTCTCTCGAGACTAAAAACAACTAACCCTAGGTTGATTAATTGAAATCTCTTTCTAATTAAAACCCCTGGAATCGCATTAACTCGATCTATGGATTCCCTTATTAGGTTTGACCCTCATCCGGTAGATTTTCGTAGTCCTATCTCTAGGATTATGATCAACTCCACTTAATTATGTTGGATCTACTCCTATGCAAGGACTTTTTCTCCTCTACATAAGCACATTAGACTTAAATCAATATCCCGAAAATATCAACTTAAGAGCTAAAAACATAATTAAGAACAAATCAAATATTTATCATATAATTCTAGAGAAAATAATAACAAGATCTGTCGTAGGTTTCATCCCCCTCAAGTATTTGGGGGATTTAGTTCATAATTATAAAAGAAAATATCTCAGAAGAATAAAAATAACAAAACATAAAGAACCCAAAAACCCTTATAGGAATTTGAAGGGAGATCTTCAGTCTTGAGGAAGAATTCGACTTCTAGGATGAATCAATCAGCTTCCCTTGGAGTAATTCCTTGCTTCTACTCTCTATGTTGGCAGAAATGGGGCACTCTTTTGTGGGAGAAAAAGTACCTTTTTGAAGGGAGAAAAGTCTCCCCTTGTAGTTGCTCCCTAGGGTCTTTATATAAAGCTTTGGAGTGTCTTTCTTAGCCCCTAAGTAGCCTTTTCCGAGTGAAATTGTACTTTCTCACGATAGGGACACGCCCGTGTGCCACGCTCATGTGGATTGAGGCCCAGGCTGTGGTCGAGTCTGTTGATGGTGGCACGGTCGTGTGGTATAGCGGTGCTTGTCAGGGTTGGGCCGGGTGTGGGCTCAAGGTGGCATAGTCGTGTGGCACGACTGTGTGGTGAATCCCAGGGCCGTGTTGATTATTGAATTGGGCCTAATTTGCCCGTTTTTGTCCCGTTTCTTGCTCTTTTCTCTTCCTTAAGCTTACCTGGGCATAAAACATGAAATAGAAGGATTAAGAGCACCAATTTCCACACATTTAATGCTAATTCATCCAGAAATTAGGCTAAGCATGAGGTAAAAACATGTATAATTTACCATTTATCAGTGCTCCTATTATCTTCTAGCATTCACTTCTTACAAAATTATTATTCTACTAATTTCTAATCTACAACATAGCTCAACTAATCACAAATTTTCAAATATAAAAAATATACTTAATTATTACATCCAAATCTTGACTTCGACTCAATTCGATAATGACATGTACCTCTAGACTCAAATTTGAGCTCAATTTAGTCAGAGATTTGACTAAACCTCTCACTTTGATACTACTAAATGTAAAAACCCCTTACCTAGTCTGGTCCCTGAACCCGAGTAATTGGATGCTACAAACAAATACAAATAAATTTCATACAAGTTATAAATCAAAATCTCAACAAAATAAAAAACATCACGGTCATACCAATAATATCATTTATAACAACCATATTAGGTGTCTACGTAATATGCCTTCAATGGCACCTCAAAAAAACAATCCAAACATACATTCACTTAATCATTCAAACCATCTTACAATTGACCCCAAATCAACTTTATAACTTATGCATTAATTCTACCAAATCTTTTCAACCAAGGCATAGTCATAAGCATCATCTTTTCATATTCATTCCATGGTATATCACCTAATTACCTTATAAGCAAATAATATACATACCAATTAGTTAGTGAATTATCATTATCATGGTCATTACCATTACACATATATCTCATATATTTCTCACAATGCTAGGAAGATTCAAAATGAACATCATATATCCGTAAGACTTCTTAGGTACATGCCAAGACCAAAATGAAAACATCACCAAAACTTGAGTCCAGGATTGCCACTAGATGTTGAGTTGATGATCTAGCCTAAAAGTACCTAGCCTGCGCACAAAAAACAAAAATGTAAGCTCGGTATAACTTAGTGGCATTTTTATAATCTGAAACGCAATATAATACATTTAAAATGCCCAAGTTAAAAACTAGAAGATACTATGCAATTAACATGTCAATTGTGCCAATTCATGCATTCATTTTAAAAAAAAAAATTCAGTACATTTTACTAATGTTAATATATGGCAATTCTAATTCCCGTATTATTGATATCTCCATTCATATGATGGGACATTCCATCTCAATTTCCAAATCCATGATTTCAATGAAAATTTCTATCAATTTTCTAACTCATTTCACAATTGAACATTGTATTTCATATTCATTTGATAGCATTAGAAAGAACATAGGTTTTCCCCCTTACTTATTGGTTAAATTGTTCCTATTTAGTTATCCTTCGCATACATTTTAGCATTTTCAATTGCATTTTATCACTCAGTGAATTCTAGCCTAATTTATCATTAATTTTGCTATTTTATTGCATTAATGTCACTGCATGAGTCAATTCCAGATTGTGCCTAGAATTGTCACTCCACCTGACATTTGTCTGGATAAGAACAAAAATTACATGAACTATCCAGTTTGGTATAACCAACCTGTACACACAATGATATAATAATTTTGAGGAAATGACACATGTACTATGGAGGAGGACATAAAAGGTGGACATGAGAAGAAAAAAGGGGTTTTTCTTAGAGCTTTTTTCTCCATTATTGTGTTCATCATCTTATCTTGAAGCTTGCAGCAATGGCAGCTTAAGCCTCTAACGATTGAGCCAACGTGAAAACCAGATGTAGATTAGCTCCTGACGAGGAGACCTAAGTGCGAGATAAGAGGGAATAGAGAGATTTGGTCGAGTTGTCTAGGGATAATATTCTCCATTCGATTCTTTCTTATTTCTTTCTAAATGTTGGTGATTACTCTCTGATTTCTGATTGTATAGAAGTATTGACGAATTCTTGGTGAAATGTTATCTTATTTCGTCTTGCTTTTATTATTTAATCTTGGGGTTAAAATGTGTTTTAACTTGAAAGTGTTATTGCAATCACTGGCACTAGAAAGTGTAGTGACAGTTTGAGCCAACAAGCATTACAACGGAAGATGAGTTAGGATTAGATGAATTTAGTCCACTTGTTCTTAATAATGCCCTATTGCCATCATCGAGAAGTGAGGTTAATAAACATATTTATTGCCATCTTCAGGAAGTGAGGTTAATATACATGTTTAAGTCTAAGATTAAATAAGGGAGTAACACTGAGTAAGATATACATTGAATTTTATTGCATCGACAATCACCTATACTCTTATACCTTGTTTGTCCTTAGTATTCTGCTGAAGATTCATGTTGGGGATCTCATTTTATCATTATCATATTTTATTTTATTGTTTTCAATTTATTGCACCAACAACTATCCTCACAAGTTATCTCGTTTATATTTAGTTATTACACTAACATTAATAGACAAAAGACTACCATCCCTATGGGGTTAATATCCGACAAACTCACATCTATCTGCTAAACCTACATCGATAGTTTACACTTGCACATTATTACTGTGACATTAAATAGCCGACCAAGTTTTTGGCGTCGTTGCCGGGGATGGCATTTGTTTGATGTTTATTTTTATTTTTATGTGTTTTTATTTCTTTCCAATTTTGATCCAAAAATTAAAAGGGCAATTCGGAATAAACTGTGAGAACAAAGAAATATGGCTCTACCAAGGAACAATGTAGCCATACCACCGATGTAATAGCAAAATGTTAATTACGTATTGTTGCCGTAAGATGTTCGCATACAATATAGAACTATACGAGATTTTGTAGTACCTGTCTTGATAATTTACAACCAGAAGTTGTTAGGCCAACAATCCAAGCTGGGAATTTTGAGCTTAAGCTACTAATGTTTAAAATGTTGAATTCTAATGGACAATATGCTACACTGCCACATGAAGATGCAAGAGAACATCTTAAATCCTTTTTTATTGATCTGTGCTTCCTTTAGTCAACAAAGAGTTCGTGATGATGTCTTGAAGATGCAATTATTTCCTTATTCCTTACAGGGAAGAGACCGCACTTGGTTTTTTGGATTACCTACCGAATCAATTACTTCTTGTGATGCACTAGCAAAATAGTTTGTTTTGCTATTTAACCCACTGACAATGAATACCCGCCTTCAAAATGATATTACTTCTTATCATTAGCTAGATAATGAAAATCTTCATACCACATGGGAATGTTATAAATCCTTAGTTTGATGTTGTCCCATGCATGACATTCAACCAGAAATGCAAATTAAGATTTTTTATAATGGGATGAATTCACATACAAAATCTTGTCGACGCATTAGCCTATGGACATTTGCTGGATTGTACTTATAATGATGTTGTGATAATTCTTGAGAGAATTGTTCAGAATGATTATGAATACCCTATCTCTAGAGTTGCAAAAGCAAAAACTAGTTTAGGATTAAAAATATGCAAATGACAAGTGGAGTTGCACCTTGATAAACGCTCAATTATACATATTTTTACCTCATGTTTAGCCTATATTTTGGATGAATTATTATCAATTTAGTGAGAATTGGTGCTCTTAATCTTTATTTTTCATATCTTATACTCAGAAGAGCGTAAGGAAGAGAAAAGAACAGAAAATGGACCGAAAATAGGAGAAAATGGGCCAAAATGTGAAAACGCACGGCCTAAGAAGTCACCACACGGCCGTGCCACACAAAGATCACATAGTCCAGCCCCGACAAGTATGGCCAAGCCACACGGTCGTGCCCCAATCGACAGAATCTCACACGGCCTCTTGTCGAAGTACACGGGTGTGGCACACGGGCGTGTTCTAGTCGTGAGGAAGAGGAATTTCACTCGGATTTGGATGCTTAGAGGCTAAGAAAGGCTCCCTAAAGCTCTATATAAAGACCTTCGGAGGCAACTTTAAAGATATACTATTTTCTCTCAAGAAAGAGCACCATATCTCTGCCAAGACAAAGATTGAAAGCAAGGGATTACTCCAAGGGAAGCTGATTGATTCATCCTAGAAGCCAGAATTCTATATCAAGACAGTGGATCTCCCTAAATTCCTTCAGGGGTTTTTGGGTTCTTTATGTTTTGTTATTTTAATTCTTCTGAGATGTTTTCTTTCTTTATTATGAACTAAACCCCTCAAATACTTGAAGGGAATGAAACCTAAGACGAATCTTGTTATTATTTATTCTCGAGTTATATGATAAATACTTGAGTTGTTCTTAATTATGTGTGCTTAATTCTTGTGTTAATAAGCCTAGGTATTAATTCAAGAAACGGATGTGCTTAAAGCAGAGGAGCAAAGGTCCCTATGATAAGAGTAGATCTACCATAATTAAGCGGAGTTGCATGCAACCCTAGACATAGGGCGACATAAATCTGCCGGATTAGGGTCAAACCTAATATGGGGAACCATAGATCGAATTAATGCAACCTAGGGTGTTAATTAATAAAGAAACTTTAGTTAACAACCTAGGCCTAGTTTCTCTTCGCCTCGACAGAGGGTTTAGCATAAATTAGGGATCTATACGGATCAAGTCAAGTGAATAAATCGTCTAGCTCAAGAACCAATAACAAGTAAAGTCTAGGTGGATTCTCCCTTAAGTATTGTTTATATCAATCAGCTTTTCTCTAAAGTTTTCCCCAATTTACTTTTTGTGCACTCTTAGTTATTTTTAGAATTAGTTTCAAACAAACCTCTTTTATTTTTAGGCTAGATAATAGAAAGGAAGTAAGTATTAGTACTTTTAGTTCCCTTGGATACGATAACTCGGTCTTACCACTAAACTATACTACTGTTCGATAGGTGCGCTTGCCTTTAATGTCGTGATATTAGTTAGTTTTGGTGTGATCAATTTTATAAATTTTATTACTTTATATCGCGAGCCGTATCAAGTTTTTGGCACCGTTACCGGGGAACTGAAATATTAAGAAAACTCGATTTCTATTACTTTAGCTATTATTATTTATTTATTTCGTTATTTATTTTCAGGTTTTATTTATTTATTTTTATTTTCTCTTAAATTTTTTTGAATTTTCTTTGCTTTTTCTTTTTAGGTATTTTTAGTTTATGACTAGAAACAACCCAACAGAACCACTGCTTTTTGACGAAGATCTAGAAGCGACAGTTCGTAGAAATCACAGAGAAATTAGACGTAGTTTACATTATCCAGAACAAGAACCTGAGCAAGAGCCAGAACCTACAGAAGAGATGGACGCAAATCAAAACGTTCCACCACCTCTAGCACTACCAGGAGAACCAGTAAACCAGGATGAAGCTCCTTGTACTATGTATGATTATGCTAAACCTAGTTTGATTGGTACCCAAACTAGCATTATTCGACCTGCTATTGCTGCTAATAACTTTGAATTAAAGCCTAACACTATTCAGATGATACAGCAATTCGTGCAGTTTGATGGTTTGCAGGACGAAGATCCAAATTCACATTTAGCAAATTTCTTAGAATTTTGTAATACTTTTAAAATAAATGGCGTTTCTGACGATGCCATTCGCTTGAGGTTATTTCCATTTTTTTTGAGAAATAAAGCCAAACAGTGGTTAAATTCCTTACCATGAGGCTCAATCACTACATGGGAACAAATGACCGAAAAATTTTTACTCAAATATTTTCCTCTAGCTAAGACAACCAAATTACGAAACAATATTTCTTCTTTTATGCAGATGGATTTAGAAACACTTTACGATGCATGGGAGAGATACAAAGATCTTTTGAGAAGGTGTCCTCACCATGGGCTACCTTTGTGGCTACAAGTTCAAACCTTTCACAACGGTTTGAACCCATCAACGAGATAGATGATCGATGCAGCCGCAGGAGGAGCAATCAATAACAAAACACAAGAAGTAGCTTATGAATTTATTAAAGAGATGTCGCTGAATAACTATCAGTGGCAGTTATGAGGACAAAGCTGACAAAAGCTGTAGGAGTTTATAATATTGATGCTGTAGCTATGCTTACCAATCAGGTAGAACTTTTAACTAAGAAGTTTGATCATTTTGTTGGTTCTACGCAGGCACAACCAGTGATGCAGTGTGATACAACTCCAGTAAACATGTTCACTCCAGACTACTCATCTTCCGACAATGGCACAGAAATCGAGCAGGCCAATTATATGGGTAAAAATTTTAGATCTCAAAATAATCCATATAGTAACACATATAATGCAGGTTGGTGAAACCATCCCAATTTTTCTTGGGGAGGACAAGGGAATCAAAGACAATTAGGGATTTCAGCAGCCACCACCGCAACAGGAGAAAAAGCCCAATCTTAAAGAGATGTTTACCAAATTCATGGCCATGTTAGAAACCTGATTCCAGAACACTGAAACAACATTAAAGAACTAGCAAGCATCAATCAAAGGCCTTGAGAATCAAATCGGTCAACTCGCCAAGTTAATATCGAAAAGACCGTAAGGTGGACTTCCAAGTAACACTGAGACCAATCCTAAAGAGCAACTTCATGCCATAAATACAACAGATGAGGAGGCATTAACCAAAGACGACCCAAAGTTAGGCGAGGAACCTAAGGTGAGTAAAGGTAAGGTAGAGGCAAGCAACAACAAGCCAGGCATCAACGAACACAAGCCTTGTATACCATACCCAAGAGCGCTACAGAAAGACTGCACAGATGAACAATTCGGTAAGTTTCTTAAACTCTTAAAAAAATTACACATTAACTTACCATTTGTTGAAGCAATTTTGCAGATGCCAGACACGGTTAAGTTCTTAAAAGAACTCTTAACAAACAAGCAGAAGCTAGAGGAGAAATCTCATGTGGAATTAAATGCAGTCTGCTCAGCTATTCTACAAAATAGACTACTGACCAAACTAAAAGATCCAGCGAGTTTCACTATCCCTTGTTTACTTGGTAGCCTAGAGAAAAAAAAATGCTTTAGCTGATTTAGGGGCAAGTATAAATGTCATGCCTTATAACCTATTTAAACAACTAGGTCTTCGAACCCCTAAGAAAACCAAGATGAGCATTCAACTAGCTGATAAAACTATTAGGGCACCTAAGGGAATAATTGAAGATGTACTTGTCAAAATCGATAAATTTATATTCCCAGTTGACTTTGTTGTTTTAGACATTGACGAGGCTAGCAATGTACCCTTAATTTTAGGGCAACCCTTTTTAGCAACTGCTAGAACTAAAATTGATTTAGAAATAGGTGAACTCAAATTACGAGTAGGTGATGATACAATCACCATACGAGCTCACAACTCAATTAAAACTACAGACGAGAATAAAGATTTGAGACCCTGTAAAAACACTGAACTCACCACATAAACTTCTGTGTAGAACACCCTCCACATAAAGACAACGCAAACACTGGCAAATTCACCTACAGGAGATGAACTAGAAAAGCGAATGCTCTAGGTCGAGGAACTAGATGAGTGGCTGAACTTTCACGAAAAACCCAAAATATGCCACACCAAAATGGAGCATCACCAAGATGACCCTCAGGGACAAACAGATCAACTCAAGGTGGGAGATAAGGTAATTTTAGGGGAGGACGATCCACGAAGCTCAAATTCAAAAGAACATACGAGTGCTATACCATACTTCACGGTAATGAAAGTCTTTCCATACGGCACAATTGAGGTAACTCACCCAACCCAGGGTACTTTTAAGGTAAACGGCCATAGGCTTAAACCCTATAAAGGTGAGAATTCTATAGACTACAGGGAGGAGCTTCAGCTCCACGAAATCCCTCCATGATATATCCAAGCAGAGTCAAGCTTAGACTCTAAATAAGCCCTTCTCGGGAGGTAACCCAAGCATTAACTTAGTAATTTTTCATCTATTTCAATTTTAGTATTTTTCATGCATCACACTAACACTTTTTAATGCTGAGATTTAGGACCACACGGCCAATCCCACGAGCGTGCCCCAGGCTGTGCGAACGCTTAAAATAGAGACACGGTCATGCACCTAGACCGTGTACAAATATAGCAGAATTTTCCCAAAAACACGGGATATCAACAAACCCTCACGGCCGTACGAGATGGCTGTGGCAACCTTACAAATTCCACACGGGCCACCGGTAAAACCCCACGGCCGTGCGACATGGCCGTGGCAACCCTGCAGCATCAACACAGGTTTGCACAAATCCCCACACCCGTGTCCTCAGCCCGTCGAAGACACTGTCAAATTTTACACGCCCGTGGAACATATTACACGACCGTGGGAAACACGAACACGATCTCCCACGGCCGTGGAAACCATCACACGACCGTGTAAGTAACGAAGACCCAATCTCCCACGGCCGTGCGAATTAATCACACGGGCGTGCTCGTAGCAACCAGGTGCACCATAACCACCGATTTTCGAAAGACGGGCGTGTGATAAGCCCGTGTGACCCAAAAACTATAAATAATGGGCCACTATTCACCTTCCCTTTCACTCAAACCCTAAATTCTCTCATCCAAACTCCTCATCAAACCACCACTAGTGCCGCCACAGCCCTCAAAATACCACCATACCCAAACTCAACAACCCACGCCCGTGTAAACTCAACCCATGATCGTGCACCCTCAATTTTGGTTCTATTCTCTCAATTTTTCTCATTTATTTGTTTATATCTCATTTTCATTATATATTTTTAATTTTACTTTATTCTTTATGATAATTCAAGCATTGAATTAGGAAAAATAGGATGAATAATCTAGAATAGTATAGAATATATTAGGATTGCATGCCACTTAATTTCAAATTTTGCTTGCCACTTAGAACTCAATTTCATTTGCCATTTAAACTCATATTTGCATGCCATTTTGTCATAAAATTAGTATATATACACACCCATAGTTTTTAATTTTGTTACAAGTCAATATGATTAGATTCTACTATTTAGGTTCATCCTCATTTTTATTTTTCAGAACATTATCATTTTAATCTATATTTTACTTATTATCTATCTAGTTTAATTTCAATAATTTGGATTAATGCTTATATTTTATTTTACATACGATGTCATCATCACGTAGTAGGAAAACCACCGTCCCCGTCTCTAAAAAATGAAAGGGACCAGGAAGTTCCTCATCCAGGCCCATATCCGAGGAGCGCCACCCGTTCATCACCTTCTCACAAGCCTCCCAAGAGGAACGCTATCAACTACTCCAGCCGCTGCATAGACTGGGACGCCCTCGCGCAGATACAGTTAGTAGATGACGTCCGGGCCTTACTGATGACAGAGCCATGAGAGCAGTTCTTCCAGATCATAGAGCCAACATATTTAGCACTCACCCTCGAGTTCTGCTCCACATTTCACCTACAAACTGTGATGAATAGATTCGACGATTTAGGCACGACCCAGTTCCATTTGGGAGGACTCATACAACACCTCAGAGTGCCAGAGTTCGGCACAGCACTTGGGCTCTACACAGAGCAATTTATGATGGATGAGGACTTCCCCACCCTTTCTCGTAGCATCCACATTCGGCCCGTCGACTGCTGGAATGAGATTGCCCCAGGACGTCAAACCTATAACCCCAGCGCCAGCAAGGCGACCGCCCTCGTGCCTTCTCTGAGGTACATTTATGCTCTTCTTGCTCACACTTTGACAGGTATACGAGAGAGCACCGGCGTCGTCAACACTCACGACATCTACTTCCTGTAAGGCATGGCAAATGGGCGCGTCATTGACTTAGCATACTTCATCGCACTTGCCATGCAACATCAGACAGAGAGGCACCGCAGAGGCGTCTTATCGATGGGGCCCTGCATCACACACCTAGCTCCTCACTTCGGGCTCCTCAACACTATAGCCTAGACATCCTCCTCTACCCTGATCGGCCAGATGTCCTCGCAGGGCATCCAGAGCTTGCTGCACACGAAAATGGTAGAGCGACGGCCAGGAGGCGGCCACTTCTACTTTTGCCTCGCACAGGAGGGTGAGGACCTAGAGGATATTGCTGATGATGTCCCACCACCACTAGAGGAGGATGAGCTCACCGAGCCACCACGCCCCAGACGACCCACCCAGACAGCGGCCCCACATGCTGACATACACGAGTGCCTAGATCGATTTGAGCAGTAATACTTTTGGCGCCTCGATTATATCGATGCCACTTTAGTGCAGATATCCCAGCACTTGAGCATCACCCTGCCACTGCGTAATCCATCCGAGAACTAGATCCTCTTATGTTTATTTTCTTTTTCTTACTATTTTTATCGGCACTTAGACTTACACACTAATCTTTATTTTTACCTTTTATACTAACTTTGTTTTTCTTTTTCAATTTATTTTTATTTTCTTTCATTTCATTTTTTTCATTTTTGTTGAATATTAGTAATTTTCGTATTTTATTTTGTTTTATTTCTTTTTCCTAATGGCCTCACCCTAGTAAGTAAATTCCATTGCCCCAAATTCCCCACGACTAATAAATTCCTTCACAGTTTCAAAGGAGCTTTCCAGCTCAAATCTCGACAAAAAGGGGAACACTGTGCCACAACTGGCTGCTCTTCCAAGTCCAATATCTGTCTTTCAAATTCATCTGAAATTCAGGGAGTTTCATACCCTTCCCTACCTTATGATCTAATGCTTATATTGCTACTAATATTATCTTTGTACATTGAGGGTAATATACATCTTAAGTGTGGGGGGAAACTTACTTTCAGACATTACATTTTTTAAATCCTTAAACTTTTTCTAACTGGTTGCATTGTTCTCAATAGCATCTTCTTCAGTCTCCTATTAGGAATTAATTCTGATTGATTTATGACTTTTATTGATATGTGAGAATTAAGACATAGGTGATTGTACTTTGATTATTCAAACTTTAAACATTAGGGAATCAAGCATGATAAGTTGAAATTTTTGAGAACCCCAATTTTTTTCATAAGTTCTTTTCTTTATTTCTAAGTGTTATCTTGAGATTTGAAATTCACAGGATTGACATCAAAAAGCTATAATTCTGGTGAGATTTTTGAGCCTTTTGAGTATACATTCTTTCGTGCTCACTTTTATTATTGCTTTGAGTGAGTCAACACTGATTTGCTATTCTAGAACTTTCTTTGATTATACATGACGAGACCACATCATTGATTTAATATACCGAAATGATAAAGGCACCTAGGATTTAACCCACTTACTCCATAAAAAGCCTACCTCCATAAATTAACCCCTAGTAAACCCCATTGAACCTACCAAACTTTTCTTTGACTTACCCCTAATATTAACCAATGACCCATTTTTTTAATTCCATTCAATTATTTTGATCCCTATTTTTGTCGGGATTTGAGTTGAAATTTTTATCTAGCTTTATTCTCTTTTCCAGATTGTAAATATTGTACTTGAATTGTTCTTTAAAAAAAACTTGTACATACAGTGAAATTCAATTGTAACTTGTAATGGTTGAATAAGTTTTTGCATATTTCTATTTTAAGGCTACCAAGGTAGAAATGATATTATCATAAGAATTAGCTCAAGAAATATGTTTTAGTGATAGAGATTTTTCTAGCTAGGTAATTTTTCAGTTCAATCTCGATTCTAACCCTCTTTTGCAGCCTGGGACAACACCCTAACCAAGCCCCATTATAACCCTTGAAAGACCTTTTGATTGATGTATCATATCAATCTACAGTGGTAGAGACTTGATTTTCTAGCAAGCCTATGGTAATAACTTTTCAGGTTGACTAGAGAGTACTTAATTTTTGAACCCTAAACACTTCAAGTGGATAGAGTGAATCCTTAGTGAGGATGTCAACTTCTGTTAATTAAGATGGAGAGATAACTACTTTGAAGAAAGAAGAAAACTTATGTTTCAATGATAAAATTCTCAACTTAAAATAATTGAGTCTTTAATGTTCTTTTGATTGAATTTTCATTGTATGCTTACCTGTGGATTAATTTGAAACATTATTGACAAAGATTGTGAGTTGAGAAGAATGATTCTTATTTAGGGATTGAGATTTTGCTTGAGGACAAGCAAAGGCTTAAGTGTGGGTGTATTTGATAAACGCTAAATTATACATATTTTTACCTCAAGTTTAGCCTATATTTTGGATGAATTATTATCAATTTAGTGAGAATTGGTGCTCTTAATCTTTCTTTTTCATATCTTATACTCGGAAGAGCGTAGGGAAGAGAAAAGAACAGAAAATGGACCGAAAACTGGAGAAAATGGGCCAAAATGTGAAAACACACGGCCCAAAAAGTCACCACACGGTCGTGGCACACGGTCGTGCCACACAAAGATCACACGGTCTAGCCCCGACAAGTACGGCCAGGCCACACGGTCGTGCCCCAATCGACAGAATCTCACACGACCTCTTGTCGAAGTACACGGGCGTGGCACACGGGCGTGTTCTAGTCGTGAGGAAGAGGAATTTCACTCAGATTTGGATGCTTATAGGCTAAGAAAGGCTCCCCAAAGCTCTATATAAAGACCCTAGGAGGCAACTCTAAAGATATTTTCTCTCAAGAAAGAGCGCCATATCTCTGCCAACACAAAGAGTAAAAGCAAGGGATTACTCCAAGGGAAGCTGATTGATTCATCCCAGAAGCCAGAATTCTACATCAAGACAGAGGATCTCCCTAAATTCCTTCAGGGGTTTTCGGGTTCTTTATGTTTTGTTATTTTAATTCTTCTGAGATGTTTTCTTTCTTTATTATGAACTAAACCCCTCAAATACTTGAGGGGGATGAAACCTAAGACGAATCTTGTTATTATTTATTCTCGAGTTATATGATAAATACTTGAGTTGTTCTTAATTATGTGTGCTTAATTCTTGTGTTAATAAGCCTAGGTATTAATTCAAGAAACGGATGTGCTTAAAGCAGAGGAGCAAAAGTCTTTATGATAAGAGTAGATCTACTATAATTAAGCAGAGTTGCATGCAACCCTAGACATAGGGCGACATAAATCTACCGGATTAGGGTCAAACCTAATATGGGAACCATAGATCGAATTAATGTAACCTAAGGTATTAATTAATAAAGAAACTTTAGCTAACAACCTAGGCCTAGTTGCTCTTTGCCTCGACAGAGGGTTTAGCATAAATTAGGGATCCCTACAGATCAAGTCAAGTGAATAAATCGTCTAGCTTAAGAACCAATAACAAGTGAAGTCTAGGTGGATTCTCCCTTAAGTATTGTTTATATCAATCAGCTTTTCCCTAAAGTTTTCCCTAATTTACTTTTTGTGCACTCTTAGTTATTTTTAAAATTAGTTTCAAACAAACCTCTTTTATTTTTAGGCTAGATAATAGAAAGGAAATAAGTATTAGTACTTTTAGTTCCCTTGGGTACGATAACTCAGTCTTGCCACTAAACTATACTACTGCTCGATAGGTGCGCTGACCTTTAATGTCGTGATATTAGTTAGTTTTGGTGTGATCAGTTTTATAAATTTTATTACTTAATATCGCGAAGCGTTATCACACCTATACAAGTCGCTTTGCAAGTTGACGTTCCTACTTTTTCTTGTGAGATTTGTTGTGACAACCATAGCCATGAAGATTGTCCACAACATGCAAAGAATGGTTGTTATATTAGTAACATCTGCAATAATTCTTATGGTAATTCTTACAACAACTCTACACACAACCAACCGTTTTGGAGAACTTAGAATGCTAGACAAAATGCTGTGACATTCAGATATAGGAACACATCTCCTCGGGGAAATTATAATCCCAGGTAAGGGAATTACAATCAACAGTAATAGAACTACTATCAACACGCTCAGATGCATCAACAACAAGGCCAGACACATCTACACCAAAATTTGATGCAGCCACAACAGTCTTCAATGCCAAATCAACATGTTCAAGAACATCACCGTTAACCATACACTCAAGCTTCTACTCTGACTTATTAGCAACTCTTGAGGCATTAATCCGAGAGCATATTGCTCGCATGGAAGCTATCATACAAGGGAATCCATCTTTCATTCGAGCATTGGAAGCACAATTAGGACAACTTGCTTCAAATCTGAATACTCGACCACCAGACTTATTACCTACTGACACGAAAAATCCTAGTCTAAGGGGGAAAGAACATTGTAAGGCTATCACTCTTAGGAGCGCTAAATAAACTAGCGAACCAATTATCGACTCTACTGTATCACCTCAAGATACGAATGGAGTGATCACTGGTGAAAAGGTTGAATATGAAGAATTTGTCGATGCATCAGACAAAGAAGTTCTACAAATTGTCACTCATATGCCTCCTGTCTGACCTTTGAAACTGTCGATGCAATCAAAGGTGTCGGCGCAAGCAGATATATCTTTACCTTTACCTTTCCCATAAAGAATGAGCATGACAAGCAGTATCAGTAGTTCTTAGACACACTGAAGCAACTGCATATCAACATTCCTTTAGTAGATGCTCTGGAACAAATTCTGAGTTATGGAAAATTTATGAAAGACCTCTTGTCCAAGAAGAAAAAGCTCACTGATAGTGAAACTATTGCACTCACAGAAGGTTGTAGTGCTGCTTTGACAAACAAGTTGCCCCCTAAATTAAAATATTGTGGGAGCTTTACCATCGTATGTTCAATTGGCAATCATTATTTGGGCAAAGCTATATACGACTTGTAATCGCCTAATTTAAACCCTAGTTGAAATAATGGTTTCGGGACCACAAATTCGAGTCAAAAAATATTTAATATTATTTTCTGTGTTTACAACATGATATTTGATATGTGTGAAAGTTTTGTATGAAAATTTTATTGTTTGTGTGCTCGAATTGATAAAAATAACCTAATTGCAGAAAATGTAAAAGTTGCCTTCTACTTGTTAAATGTTGAATTTATTATGATGTTTTACATTGAGGTCCTTATGTTGATATTAGACCATTGAAATGATGAATGGACATTGTTGGACATATGATAGGGATTTTAAATGAAATTAAAGAGGTTATATTAGTAAATTGATAAATAAAGTTGATTAAATAAAACAAAGTTTAAAAATTATCATTTCTTCATATTTCTTGGCCGATTATTAGGTGAAAAAAATCCAATGTTCTAGGTTTTCATTCGGCTAGAATAATTCAAGCAATTAAGATATGGTTTTTGATTCGTTTTTGATAATTTTTATGTTTTTGTGATAGTTGCTATGTGTTCTATCCAGCCCATGCCTAAATTTCAAAATTTGTTGATGATTTTGTAATGTACCATTGATGAATATGTCAGATTTGTATTGAGAAATTGTGAAATATGAAAGCTTAATGATAGATAAATATGTTTTGTATTGGGATTTTTGATGAAATTGACTATTGTGGATTAAATTGTGAAAATGAAAAATTGAAGGGTTAAACTGTGAAATAAATGAAAGATATGGGCTTATATGAACTATAAGAATATTCGGCCAAGCATGGGAAATATGAAATTTTGTATATTTTGTGCATTTTTGTGATAAGGACTAAAATGTCATAAATGTAAAATTATAGGAGCCAATGTGTAAAAAAGGCCTAATTATGTAGTTGTAGATTGAAATGAATGAATGTGTTATTAAATAAGTCAAATTTGAACTTATATAGCTCAAGAACGAAAGAAAACGGAATTAGATTGGGGAAAGTAGAAAGTGTTCAAGTAGTCGATTCAAACTGTTCATTTCCGTACGAGGTAAGACCACATGCAAATAAATGTGATCTATATGAATTATATATGTGTTTATTTGACATAGAAATGTTATGAATGCTAGAAGTTCAGAAATGTGAAAGCATCGACCGAGTTGAGATATCCAAAAGCCCCGTACAAACCATAGGAATAGTATAGGATACATATGTCATGACATAGGATTTCCAATATGTGATATCGTTAAGACCACGTCTGAGACGTTGGCATTGATTAAAGATTACGTGTAAGACCACGTCTGAGACTTTGGCATCGATTAAAGATTACGTGTAAGACCATGTCTAGGACATTGGCATCGTATATGATTTCGTGTAAGACCCTGTCTGGGATAGTGGCATCGATATTTGATAACATGAAAGACTATATCTGGGATATGACATTGTATGAGCTATACGAGCTATCCGAGTATGATTGTCGATTCCGAACGGTTCAACAGGCATTATCAAGAAATGTATGAGTATATGATTGAATATTTGATTCAGGTATGTATGAAATGTATATGAAATTTAAAGATGAAAGGTGAGTGTCAATATGATTATTGGCATATGAAGTACATGAACATGAAATGTGGTTATATCCAAGTGAATTTTGAACAAGTGAAATAATGGTAATTTATGAAAATACACATGTTATCTATATGATACTTCCATGAATGAATTGGTCTTACCTTGTTTATTATGTTATGTTTATTTGTATATGGCTTACTAAGCTTTGAAAGCTTACTTTGTGTGTTTTCACTTGTTTTATAGACTATCGAAGCTCCTGTGAGCTCGGGGATCGTCGAGGATCATCATCACACTATCAATCAATATTTTGGTACCTTTTGAAGTTGTATATGTTAATGTATGACATGTATAGGCTAGATATGTTATAATATGTTTTGATATGTGAAAATCTTGCCATGTGATATAGCTTGAATATGGTTTAGACTATGAACTTGTTTTGGTTAATGCTATGTGATACAACATGATGTTTATAATGTGTTCATATATGGCCTATTGAAATGGTCATTTTGGTAATTTTGTTGTTGATTTGGTAGTTAAAATCGTGAGTAAAGGGCATGTTTTGAAATGGTTTATAATGAGGTATGAGATTTGTAGTTTTGGTATGAATATGGTACATGGAATTGGTATTTTAGAGTTGGAATTTTGTATGGAAATGAATGGTGATGTTGTGGCATAGTAGTGTATATTTTGGGGGTTGAATTTGGTTGAAAATGTCATGTGAATGATGCTTGGAGTTGGACTTGTAGGGATGACCCTTAAGGGTAGCAATTTGGCCTTGCAAATGGCCTATTTTTACCCACACGGGCAGGGACACGGGTGTGTTTCACTACCATGTTGTTTGAAAGGCAATTCGAATTGAGTCTGGGCGCTCTACACGGCCTCATACATGGGCGTGTGGTAGACCATATAGCAAAGAAAGTATACCCTACAGGTTTTGACACAGTTTAGCACACGGCCTGATGTACAGGCGTATGGGCCATTTTAAAAGGGCACACAGGTTGACACACGGGCGTGTGGCTAGGCGTGTGATCCAAGTTAATTTACCCTACAGGTTTTCACACGGTGTCCTTGGCTATGTGACCTAAGTCAGTATGTCTACCTTTTTTCGTCACGGCCTAGTGAGGCACACGGCCTGTTCACACGGGTGTGTGACCTCTGTTATTTTGAAAAATTGTTAAGTTTTGGAAAAAAAATTGTATGTTATCAGTTTAGTCTCGACCCCTTTCTAAAGCATGTTTAAGGTCTCATAGACCTTCTAAAGGGACTATATGTGTATGAATTGCTATGAAATGCTGATGTATGATTTATGTTTGTGAAATGATCATAAAATGTTCTGAAATGTTCGGTAATACCTCTTAACCCTAGTCCACCGACGGATATGGGTTAGGGGTGCTACATTTGGTTGGTATCAGAGCTATGGTTTAGTCGATTCTAGGACTAACATAGCGTGTGAGAGTCTAGCTATACATGCTATATATATATGAATTGCGATAGTGTGATGAACCTTGATAAATGAAATGTGTTTTTGTTTAGTAATGGATCCCAAACGAGTCGTAGCTGACAATGTTGAGAGCAATAAGCCCACACCCACTCAAGGGGCAGATTCTCAGCCGATTTCTAGTAACCATGAGGGAGAGGTAAAGCAAACCTTCTTCCAAATGATAATGAGTGATCACAGAATTTGTTCGAACGAATCCAGCTACTCAACAACCTCCACCCCACCTGTTCCCCAATAAGTCCCAGTTGTGCCACAAGTAATAGATCTGATTCGATTGAGTAAGCCATCAGTTAATAAAATCAAAAAATATGGGGCCTAAGAATTCAGGGCCACTGTGGATGATGATGCTAAGAGAGCTGAGTTCCGGCTCAATAATACGATCCAAGTGTTTGATAAAATGTCATATACACCTAATGAGTGTGTTAAATGTGTCATTTCATTATTAAGAGATACAGAGTACCAATGGTGGAAAACTTTAGCATTTATGGTTTCGAGAGAATGAGTCACTTGGGATTTCTTCTAAACTGAGTTTTGAAAGAAATATATTAGTCAACGATTTATAGATCAGAAACGTAAAGAGTTTCTTGAGCTAAAATAGGGCTGTATGTCTGTTATGGAATACAAGCGAGAATTTCTAAGACTGAGCCGGTATGCACAGGAATGTGTCTCGACTGCAGCAATAATGTGTAAAAGATATGAAGATGGTTTGAATGAAGATATTCGTCTGTAAGTTGGGATTCTGGAAATCAAAGAATTTGTTGTGCTAGTTGACCTGTAATGCCCTAGAATTTAGAATGTTTATTTTTGCGTGTTGTGTCACAAATAAATGTCCGCTTCAGTGGTTAAGTGATTTAGGAGTGTTTGGGAGTGTTTGAGAAGGCTTGGGTTCAAGCCTTGGCTTTTGCAAAATCAATACATTCTATTTTAAATAAGCAATGATTCTAGCTTGTAGGCTTTAAAATAAATTGTGGGGAATTAGGTCACAAGTGGAGCTTGTGGCATAGTGGCACAGCTGAAAGGTCTGAGGTTCAAGGCTTGGGGTGTGCAATAAGGTGGATTTTTTTTGTTAATCTATGTCGCTAGAGTTTGTGGTGCAGTCAAACTCTGATGGATGAGAGGTTAGAGGGGATTTGAGAAGCGGATTATGGAGGAAATTGATGCAGGGATTATGGAGAGATTTTAGGAGAGAAAATGGGAGTTTGAATGGGAAAGGGTTGGTGCCGAAATTGCTTAGGGGATAGGTAGTGTTCGATTTTAGTCATTAGGAGTGGCTGAAGCCGAAATCTTTAGTGACCATTCAGGTTTTTGGTTAATTTTCTTGTGTTGCATTTTTGGCTCTTTTACTCTCAGCTTTCTTTTGGATGCCTTGTTTTATTCTTTTCGCTCTAAAGAATTCCGTTCATATTCAATCTTTTCTTAAGAACTTCTTTAGGTTGAATTGTGCCTTCTCTCTATCATTTTCTTCTTTGTGCCAAATACTATCTCCTTCTAAACTGTTTGCTCTCCTTCTCACTACTTTTTCTGTGTTGGTGAATACGTCTTTCTTTCCTTTTTCCCAATATTCTAACAGTTTTTCTCAATACCCAAACCTCTCTTTCGTTTTTCATCTCTTCTTCTTTTCGTGTGCTTTACTTGGCCGAATTCACCACCTTTTTCATCCCAAATTCTTTATTCTTTGTCCCTTCTTTTAGGAGCTAACTAAACACCATCTTGACCTTTCTCTATCTGTTCCCTCACTTGATTTCATTCACTTTCCTTTACTTATTGTTGTTGGCTGAATGTCTCTATGTCTTACTATTGGTGCCATCAGTTTGATGTTGCAAAGGTAAGGTAATCTTATGCTTCTCTTTTGTTCTCCAAAACTATGTTCATTTGGTCTTTTGGGATGTGGGAAGCTGAATGTATTTCTCTTGACTCTAACTGTGAATCTTTTCTTCTTCGAGGTAGGTTCTAGGGTCTTTCAGTGAAGTGGAGTAACCTCAGTGATTTGGAAGCAATCACGACCTTTTTCTTCTGTTGCTCAGTAGGTAAGGTATTGCCCTCAATCTTTTGGTATAGGCCCACTGTGCCTTTGGGTTTTTCAATAGGGTATGTGTGGATTTAAGCCTCGTTTATGTATAACTATTTTTCATGGGTCAGTTGCACTACAGATTTTGATAAGAACATGAAATCAATTGTGTTTAGTGGTCTTAGGTGGATTAAGGTCATTTGTTCTGACAAGGTAATGAGGGAGTATTTTGGGCTAAGTGTTGGAAAGTGATTAACCTCTATATGACATTTGGCTAACATAGTGTTTTGATGGATTATAGGTTTAGTTCGAGTGGGTTAATCGCACGTTTCGCAAACAGCTGTGTTTTTCATACTATGATAACTATAACGACAAATGCTGAAACACCAAAAAGTCGACAGATGGGGCTCTAGCCATATAGGCGTATAAATGCCCATGAGATCAACTGAGCCCTCGAAACGTGGGCGTACGATAGGAAACGCCAATGGGCTTGGGCCGAAATGGGCCATATGGGCCCAACAGGCCCGTACGCCCTACACAAGAAACTCTCATCATTAAGTGGGTGACATTGGTCTTGCTATGTCACACACATGGCCTAGGTCAATTTTGGGCTAGGTGGGCCACACGGTCATATGGGCCCACTTGGGCCTGCTTAATGGGCTTAGGCCCAATTCCATTGTTTGCATTATGTTAGTCGCATGAGTTGCTCGGGACGACCATGGGCTTGTTGATGGGCCTAAGAGTATGCATAGGCCTAAACTAGTATATATGACTGAAATACCCCTAAGGGGTAAAATGACCAAAATACCCCCGTAGGTAAGCTGCCTGTTTAAATCTATACGATGTACAATTGACTGTGTATGCCATTAAGTTTATATATATGTACTACTTACATGCATGATAATATGTGATAGCATGCCACTGATATATGGTACATAAGATGGGGTTGGGTTTATGTGATTGGAGGAAGTGTTCTGTTCTGGCAGCTTTGCTGCATATCTCTGACAGCTTATAGCCTACCATTCTGGTAGCTTTGCTACAAATTTTGTTTAGTGCTGCATTGGTACTATTATTTGGTATGTAGGGATGAGTGGGTCGATAGTATATCCCCACATGATGTGTGGGGATGGACAGAGATGGAGTGTAGAGGCTGGATGGGTAGGATTTTTGCATGCTTGACTATTCTGTCACTGTACTGATTTGGGCTAAGGCCCACACTGTTTCTATTCTGAAATGAGCTTAGGCCTAATCTGATTCTGTTACTAAAATGGGCTCTATCCTAGACTGTTTCTGTATGTCTTTATTTCAAATGGGATTACACACTGAGTTTTCGTAAACTCACCCAACTGTTTAACTATACAGGTAATCCCCGGGCGTAGATGGTTCAGTGCTGCGAGGGACTTGGAGAGAGCCACACGTATAAAATTGCTTTGGATTTGATTTACTACATTTTTTTTGGGGTTGTAATAAGGCCTTTTCTTAACTCTTAACTTTGAATCTGGGTTTTTTATAATTGCATTTTAAAAACTGGTAAAAATAGGGCGCGATTTTCACAAAAGATATATGTTTTCAAAACATCACGACATCATTTCAAATATGTTATAGAGCAAGGCTTCCACAAAGAACAAGTTTTCTAAAACCACGATCTTAACTTATTAGAGGGTTTTTCTAGGCTTAATGGGTTTTAATTAAGAAGGTTTTCACAACAAGTTTAAAAAGGACTATGTTTTGAAATTTCACTTCAATATGATATTGCCAGACTCAGCCATAACGTCTAGGCCAAATTTGGGGTGTTACATTTAGTGGTATCAGAGCCAAGTTACAAAACTCAGCTGTGGAATAGGTTTTTAATTTTTGAGTTTTTATAAGACGTTTTCAAAAGAGTTGAAAGTAATAATTCTACTGAAAGTGTGGTATACCGAGTCTCCGACATTGAATTTGCAAGTTCCTAACACTGTTATCTATTTAAAAAAATTGAGATACTGAGATTACTGTAGATAGGAAACTATACTAATACACTCTAGATAGAGTAGACTGAAAATCGTAGAAAGCCAAAAACTGTAGTGTGACTTCGATCTGTGAAAACAAACTTTAAATTACTGTTTCTATAAGACATGTGCTAATTATTATTGAAACTGTAAACTGATTCATAAAATTCTTAAAATAGATAATTCGTAAAATGATATGAACACCCGAGGTGGAAGGGGAACAAGGGGTCGCAGTAGAGGCCGTGCAAGTGCTAGAGCTGGGTCATCAACATCAGGACATATGCCAGATATTGAGGCGAGGGAGGCACCGGCTTCCCCTGTTATTGAGGCAGGATCGTATGATCGAGCAGCTGGGGATGACGCGAGCCGGTTTCATTTAGAGGCCTAGGAAAAGGGCTAGAGTTGATTGCCAGTCAGAGTTGGGCCCCTGTTGCTCCTGCTAAGGTGCAACCTTGTGCTGAGTGTGGGAGGAGGCATCTTGGGGAATGCTGGAAAAGGATTAGAGCTTGCTTAAGATGCGAATCAATGGAGCACCGTATCAGGGAGTGTCCACAGAATTTAGTTCAGACACAAGCTATTGGAGTGTGTAATGTGCAGCTGTCGAGGGGTAGTCAACAGCCATCGAGAAGCCGTGGTCAGCCAGCAGTGGAAACAATATGGGCCATGGTTGAGAAGCACCTGGCTAGGGTGCTGGTTTTGCAGAGGCGAGGCAGCCAGCTTTGGTGTATGCGATATGATGTCGAGAGGATAGTGATGCCCCAAATGCGATTACTGGTACGTTTCTGATCCATGATACTCCTTATACTGCCTTAATTAATGTGGGGTCCACATATTCGTATGTTGCACGCACTATGTCTGTAACTTTGGGTGTCTTGTTTGAGAAAATTGTTAGTGAGATAACAGTTATAAGTCTTTTGGGCCAGTCAGTAAGGGTGGATAAGTTATTTACAGATGTACCTTTAGAAGTGCAAGGGGTTGCATTTCCAACTGACTTAATGGAATTTCCCTTCAATGAGTTTGATTTAATCTTGGGAATGGATTGGCTAATGAAGCACCGGGCAAACTTGGACTGTGCTGTCAAGCGTGTGGTTCTGAAAACTGCTATAGATGAGGAGGTAGTCGTACCTGGAGAGCATAGGGATTATCTATCAAATGTAATTTCTGCACTAAGGGTCAAGGAATTAGTTCATAAAGGGTACGATGCGTATCTAGCCTACGTTGGTATCACTGATTCTGAGGGTTTGTCTGTTGGGGATATTTGAACAGTGAAAGATTTTCCTCATGTTTTTCCTAATGAGCCTCCTGGGTTACCTCTGGACCGTGAGGTTGAATTTGGCATTGACCTTCTACCTGGTACCGCCTCAGTATCCATTGCCCCGTATCAGATGACACCGAAGGAGCTTGTTGAACTCAAAGCTCAGATTTAGGAATTACTGGACCGAGGGTTCATTCGACCAAGTGTGTCTCCGTAGGGAGCACCGGTATTGTTTGTGAAAAAGAAGGATGGATCTATGCGTATGTGCACAGACTATCGGCAATTGAACAAATTAACATTTAAGAATAAGTACCCTTTGCCAAGGATTCATGATCTATTCGATCAACTACAAGGACCTTCAGTCTTTTTCAAGATAGATCTCTATTCTGAGTACCACCAATTGAAAGTGAAAAGAGGCAGATGTGTACAAGACAACGTTTAGGACTCGTTATGGGCACTATAAGTTCCTTATAATGCTGTTTGGACTAACAAATGCACCAGCGGCTTTTATGGACTTAATGAACCGTGTGTTCCAACCTTATTTGGACCAGTTCGTGGTGGTGTTTATAGATGACATCTTGGTATACTCCAGAACTGAGGAATAGCATGATTCATATCTTTGAATTATTCTGCAAGTGCTAAGGGAGAAACAATTGTATGCCAAATTCAGCAAGTGTAAATTTTGTCTGCAGGAAGTGACGTTTGTGGGTCATGTTGTTTCTGCTAAAGGGATTAGGGTTGATCCACAAAAAATCGAGGCAGTTCTAGATTGGAAACCACCTAAAATTGTGCTTGAGATACGAAGTTTTCTAAGTCTGGCAGGGTATTACAAATGTTTTGTAGAGGGGTTTTCTTTGATTGCTGCACCTCTAACTAAGTTGTTATGTAAGGGGGTGCCTTTTGTTTGGACTGAAAAGCACAGGAAAGTTCTGAGAAACTGAAGAAAGTTTTGACTGAAGCTTCTGTCTTGATACAACTAGAGTCTGGGAAGGAATTCAATGTTTATAGTGATGCATTACACGTTGGGTTCAGATGCGTGTTGATATAGGTAGGTAAGGTGGTTGTGTATGCATCTCACCAACTTAAAACTCATGAGACGAATTACCCCACACATGATTTGGAGTTGGCCATTGTGGTATTCGCACTGAATATTTGAAGGCATTACTTATACGGTGAGAAGTGTATTATTTACACGGATCACAAGAGCTTCAAGTATCTCCTCACTTAGAAGGAGCTGAATCTTAGGCAGCGAAGGTCAGTAGAGCTACTTAAAGACTATGACTGCTCAATCGAATACCATCCTGGCAAGGCTAACATGGTAGCTGATGCACTGAGCCATAGGGCTATGTTAGATTTAAGGGCAATGTTTGTACGCCTAAGTTTGTTTGATGATAGTGGGTTGTTGGCTGAGCTCCAAGTTAAACCAAAGTGGACCAAACAAATTAGGGTTAAACAGTTGACGGATGAGATGATGATCCCTCGTTTTCGACAGATTGAGAATGGGGTAACTTTTGATTTTAGGTTAAATAGCGAAAGGGTATTGTGTTTTCGTAGGAGAGTTTGTGCACCAAAGGATTCTAATCTGAGGTAGTCTTTCCTGCAAGAAGTGCATAATAGTCCTTATGCTATGCATCCTGGTAGAAACAAGATGTACTGAGATCTTTGTGAATTATATTGGTGGCCTAAACTTAAACGCGAAGTTACTGAGTTCGTAAGTGATTGTTTGACATGCCAGCAAGTCAAGGTGGAGCAACAACTGCTCTTTGGATTACTATAGCTAGTAAAGATTCCCCTCTGGAAGTGGGAAAGGGTAACCATGGACTTTCTTAGTGGGCTACCCCTAACGCCTACTAAGAAAGATTTATTATGGGTTATTGTAGATCAATTGACTGAGTCTGCTCATTTTATACTGGTCCATACGAATTATTTATTGCAGAAACTGGCAAAGTTCTATCTGGCTGAGATTGTGAGACTGCATAGGGTACTGGTTTCCATAATTTCTGACAGATACCCACGTTTTACATCTCGATTCTGGAAGAAGTTACATGAGGCACTAGGTACAAGGTTGGATTTCAGTACCGCGTTCCACCCTCTGAAAAATGGACAGTCAGAGAGGGTAATTTAGATTTTGGAAAAATGCTAAGAGGTTGTCTAATTGATTTCCGAGGCAGCTAGGGGGACTACTTGCCGTTGGCAGAGTTCGCATATAACAATAGTTATCAGTCCAGCATTCAAATGACACTGTATGAAGCATTGTATGGTCATAGGTATCGTACACCTACGTGTTGCACTGAGTTGGGCGAGCGGTGAGTTCTGGGCCAGAGTTAGTTTCTGATACCGAAGATAAAGTAAAATTGATCTGAGACCGGTTGAAAGAAGCGTCTGATCGGCAAAAGTCTTATGCGAACCTTAAGCGCCGTGAGATTGAATATGCTGTGGAGGACTATGTTTTTCTCATGGTCTCTCCATGGAAAAAGATATTAAGGTTTGGACAGAAGGGTAAGCTAAGCCCTAGGTTCATTAGGCCCTACCGGGTACTGAAGTGCATGGGACCAGTTGCCTACCAACTTGATTTGCCTACAGAGTTGGACAGGATTCATAATGTGTTCCACGTTTCTAAGCTAAGGCGATACCGTTTTGACCCTTCGCATATTGTGCCAGTTGAGGAGATTGAAATTAGACCTGATCTCACCTTCGAAGCGGAGACAGTGTAGATATTGGATAGTGATGTTAAGACTTTACGTAGGAATTTTGTCCCACTGGTGAAAGTGTTATGGCGTAATCATCGTTTAGAGGAAGCAACGTGGGAACCACAAGAGGTGATGCGATAGCAATACCCCCACCTTTTCTGATCAGGTAAATTTTGAGTCTAAAATTTCTTTTAGGGGGTAGAGTTGTAATGCCCTGGAATTTAGAATCTTTATTTTTACGTGTTGTGTCACAAATAAATATCTGCTTCAGTGGTTAGGTAATGTAAGAACGTTTGGGAGTGTTTGAGAATTCCTGGATTTAAGCCCTGGCTTTTGCAAAATCTATAATTTCTCTTTTAAAAAAGCAATGATGCAAACTTGTAGGCTTTAAAATAAATTCTGGGGAAAGTCACAAGAGGAGCTTGTGGCTTAGTGGCACAGCTGAAAGGTCTGAGGTTCAAGGCTTAGGGTGTACAATAAGGGTGATTTATTTTTGTTAATCGGTGCGGCTAGAGTTTGTGGTGCAGTCGAACTCTGATGGATAAGAGGTTGGAGGGATTTGGGGAGTGGATTATGGAGGAAATTGAGGAGAGGATTATGGAGAGATTTTAGGAGAGAAAAGAGGAGTTTGAATGGGAGAGGGTTGGTGCCGAAATTGCTTAGGGGATAGGGAGTGTTCAATTTTGGTCATTGGGAGTGGTTGAAGCCGAAATCTCTAGTGACCATTCGGGTTTTTTGTTAATTTTCTTGTGTTGCATTTTTGGCTCTTTTTCTCTCAGCTTTCTTTTGGGTGCCTTGTTTTATTCTTTTCACTCTTAAGCATTCTGTTCGTATTCAATCTTTTCTGGAGACCTTCTTTAGGCTGAATTATGACTTCTCTCTATCATTTTCTTCTTTGTGCCGAATATTGTCTCCTTCTAAACCGTTTTCTCTCCTACTCACTAGTTTCTTTATGTTGGCGAAAACGTCTTTCTTTCCTTTTTCCCAATATTCTGTCGATTCTTCTCAATAGCCAAACCTCTCTTTTGTTTTTCATCTCTTCTTCTTTTCGAGTGCTTTATTTGGTCGAATTCACCACCTTCTTCATCCCAAATTCTTTATTCTTTGTCTCTTCTTTTAGGAGCTAGTCGAACACTATCTTGACCCTTCTCTATCTTTTCCTTCATTTGATGTCGTTCAGTTTCCTTTACTTATTATTGTTGGCTGAATGTCTCTATGCCATACTAGTGGTGCCGTGGGTTTGATCTTGCAAGGGTAAGGTAATCTTATGCTTCTCCTTTGTTCTCCAAAATATTGTTCATTCGGTCCTTTGGGTTGTGGGAAGCCGAATGTATTTCTCTTGACTCTGACTGTGAATCTTCTCTTCTTCGGGGTAGGTTCTAGGGTCTTTCAGTGAAGTGGTGTAACTTCAGTGATTTGGAAGCAATCACGACCTTTTTCTTCTGTTGCTCAGTAGGTAATGTATTACCCTCAATCTTTTGGTATAGGCCGAGTGTGCCTTTGGGTTTTTCAATAGGGTATGTGTGGATTTAAGCCTCGTTTATGAATAACTGTTTTTAATGGGGTCTGTTGCACTACAGATTTTGATAAGAACGTGAAATCAATTGTGTTCACTGGTCTTAGGTGGATTAAGGCCGTTTGTTCTGATAAGGTAAGGAGGGAGTATTTTGGGCTAAATGTTGGAAAGTGATTAACCTCTATACGACGTTTGGCTAACAAAGCGTTTTTTCACACTATGATAACTATAACGGCAAATGTCGAAAAGCCAATAGATGGGGTTTTGGCCATATGGGTGTACGAACGCCCATGAGATCAGCCAAGCCCTCAAAACGTGGGCGTACGATAGGAAAGGCCACCATGAGCGACTTCATGGGCTTGGGCCGAAATGACCCGTACGGGCCTAATACGCCTGTGGGCCCTACACGAGAAACTCTCATTGTTAAGTGAGTGAAACTGGCCTAACTATGGCACACACATGGCCTAGGTCAATTTTGGGCTATGTGGGCTACACAGTTTTGTGGGCCCACTTGGGCTTGCTTAATGGGCTTAGGCCCAATTCCACTATTTGCATTATTTCAGTTGCACGAGTCGCTCAGGACGACTGTGGGCCTGTGGATAGGCCTAAGAGTATGCATAGGCCCAAACTAGTATATATGACTGAAATACCCCAAAGGGGTAAAATGACAAAAATACCTCTATAGGTAAACTGTCTGTTTGACTCTATTCGATGTACGGTTCACTGTGTATGCCATGATGTTTATATAGATGTACTGTTTACATGCATGATAATATGTGACAGCATGCCACTGATGTATGTTGCATAACATGGGGTTGGGTTTATGTGATTGGAGGAAGTGTTTTGTTCTGGCAACTTTGCGGTATATTTCTGACGTCTTATAGCCTACTATCCTGGTAGCGCTACTGCAAATTCTATTTAGTGTCGCATCGGTACTATTATTTGGTGTGTAGGGATGGGTGGGTCGATGTTATATCCCCACATGATATGTAGGGTTGGACGGATATGTAGTATAGAGGCTGGATGGGTAGGATTTTTGCATGCTTGACTATTCTGTCACTGTACTGATTTGGGCTAAGGCTCACACTATTTCTGTTCTGAAACAGGCTTAGGCCTAATCTGATTCTATTACTGAAATGGGGTCTGGCCCATACTGTTTCTGTATGTCTTTGTTTTAAATGGGATTACACACTGAGTTTTCATAAACTCACCCAATTGTTTAACTGTACAGGTAATCCTCAGGCATAGATAGTTCGGTGCTGCGAGGGACTTGGAGATGGCCACACTTATAAAATTGCTTTGGATTTGATTTACTACATTTATTTTTTTAGGGTTGTAATAAGGCCTTTAAAAACTGATAGAACCAGGGCACGGTTTTCACAAAAGATATATGTTTTCAAAACATCACGACATCATTTCAAACATGTTATAGAGCAATGCTTCTGCAAAGAACAACTTTTCTAAAACCACGATCTTTACTTATTAGAGGGTTTTTACTTGGCTTAATGGGTTTTAATTAAGAAGGTTTTCACAACAAGTTTAAAAAAGACTACGTTTTGAAATTTCACTTTAATATGACATTGCCAAACTCAGCCATAACGTCTGGGCCGGGTTTGATGTGTTACATGACCGAGCATGTAAAGCTGAAGAACTTGGGAAAGAGAAAAGAAAAGTTGATTCGAAAGCTAGAGATGCAAGAAAAAGATCAGTGAGTAAGTCATTTCAATCAGCATCAAAAGAGTTCCAAGATGATTATAGTCGTTCAAAGGCTAATGTGGGACATCTGAGTAGAGAGATTTTGCAAGGTCATGTACGAGCTTTAAGACTCTAGCTACTTCGATTGCTAGTGTTGGAAATGTCAGATCCGATCGATCTCAGTGTAGACATTGTGGTAAAACACATCCCAACTATTGTAGACTAAATGGTCGAGCTTGCTTCAAATGTGGATCATTAGAGGTAGACCATTTAGAAACTCGGAAAATATAAGGTAAAAGACATCCCAACTATTGTAGACATCTCTGTGACTGTTCTGAGTCAGTTGAGCAAAAGATTGTGCCGAATCCAAGGCCGAGTGGCACTACAGCTAGAGGTAGACCATTTAGAAACACGGGAAATATGAGGTAGACCATTTAGTGGCACTACAACTAAAGATACAGCTGTGTGATCTGAGGCGAGAGCAACTGCCAGAGCCTATGCTATTCGCACTTGCAAAGAAGCTTTATCTCCAGATGTCATTACTGGTACTTTTACTCTTTACGATACTTCTATGATTGCATTTATAGATCCTGGATCGACACATTCATATATATGCATGAACTTAGTATCTAGTAAGACTTTGCCTGTAGAGTCTGCTGAATTAGTAATTAGAGTATCAAACCCTTACACAAGTGATTTCTGGTTGACAAAGTGTGCAAGAATTGTCCGTTGATGTTTCAAAATATCTGTTTTCTGGCTGATCTGATGTTATTACCCTTTGATGAGTTTGATATAATTCTGGGTATGAATTGGCTAACATTACATGATGCTGTTGTGAACTGTAAATGAAAGACAATTAATTTGAGATGCCAGAATGATGAGATATTTGAATTGACTCCAGTGATTTGAATGGATTACTAGTTGTGATATCTTCGATGAAAGCTCTGAATTATGTGAAAAAGGGTTGTGAAGCTTGTTATGCTTACGTTATTGACACAAAAGTGATGGAAAAGAAAATTAAATCAGTACTTGTTGTATGTGAGTATCCAAATGTGTTTCCCAAAGAATTACTAGATTACCACCGATACGAGAGGTTGAGTTTGGTGTTGAGTTAGTGACGGGAACAGCCCCTATGTTGATAACTCTGTAAATTAAAAGAATTGAAGTCTTAGTTGCAAGAGTTGATCGATAGAGGGTTTGCACGACCGAGTTTCTAACCTTAGGGTGCTCCCTATTGTTTGTGAAAAAGAAAGATGGCACGATGAGAATGTGCATTGACTATGGCAGTTAAACAAAAGTGACTATTAAGAATAAATATCCTCTGCCAAAAATTGATGATTTGTGTGATCAGTTGAAAGGAGATACTGTGTTTTCAAAGATAGACTTGAGATTGGGATATTATCAGTTGCGAGTAAAAGATTCAAACATACCTAAAACTGCTTTCGAAATGAGGTACGGGCATTATGACTTTTTAGTTATACCTTTCGAACTAACAAATGCTCCTACTATTTTTATGGACTTAATGAACAGAATTTTCAGACCGTATTTAGATCGATTTGTTGTTGTATTCATTGACGATATATTGATTTATCCGTGTGATGAAACTGAACATATTGAACACTTGAGACTTGTGCTACAGACTCTACATGATAAGCAATTATTTGCAAAGTTCAGTAACTATGAATTTTGGTTATGCAAAGTTAGTTTTCTAGGCCATATTGTATCAGCATTGGGAATATGAGTTGATCCGAGCAAGATTTCTGTAATTTTAGATTGGAAGCCTTCGAGAAATGTGTCAGAAGTCTGTAGTTTTCTGGGACTTGCTGGTTATTACATACGGTTTGTGAAAGGCTTTCCTATGATTACAACTCTATTGACGAAATTGCTTCAGAAAGATGTAAAGTTCGAATGGTATGAGAAGTGTTAGAAAAGTTTTGATCAGTTAAAAGCCCTATTGAATGAAGCTCCAGTGTTAGCACAACCAAAATCAGGTAAAGAGTTCGTAATATATAGTGATGCTTCGTTGAATGGTCTGGGCATGAAAAGAATTATCTGACGCATGATTTAGAATTGGCAGTTATTGTGTTTGCATTAAAGATTTGGGGCCATTATCTATTCAGTGAAAAATGTCATGTATATTAAGATCACAAGAGTTTGAAATATCTAATAACTCAGAAAGATTTAAATTTCTGACAGAGAAGATGGTTAGAGCTGTTAAAAGATTATGAGCTTGTAATTGATTATCATCCGAAAAAAGCAAATGTCATTGCTGATTCTTTGAGCCGGAAATCATTATTTGCTCTACATGCGATGAATGCTCAAATTACTCTATCTAATAATAGTTAAGTTTTAGCTGAGTTGAAACTTAGACTATTGTTTCTGTAGCAGATTTGTGATGCATAGAAAGTTGATAATGAGATAATAACAAAACTGTAACATGCCTTACCCGGGTTTATTGCCTTACCCAAGCATGAGGCATTACCGGACAATATCACCATCATTCATGCACAATCGAACCACAAATTTTCAATCCAATTTAAAACTTATTCATAAAATACCATACAACCCTTCAAGTGATCCTACGAGGCCCAAAACATAGTTTGGGAATGGTCTGAGACCAAACCGAGAACTTAGAAAAATTTTGGAAAATTTGACCTAATACAGGGCACATGCCCGTGTGAGACAGGGGCATGCCCGTGTGGGTAGGCCGTGTGGTCACACACGCCCGTGTCCCCTACCCATGTTGAATTATTGGAAAATTATTTTTCATTTCGAACCTATAGGGGTTTTCACATGGCTGAGCACACGCCCGTGTCCTTTACCCGTCAAGGTTGATTCCTCGATCATCTCGATTTGTGAGCTTGAAAATCAAAAAAACCCTAGCTATGGCTTCCCACCATATTCGATCAAGGAGAAAGGATTATGGACACATTTTGGCCTTATTTTTCCCTTTTTATTTCTTTTATTAACTAATGACCAAAATGCCCTTAATTAAAAACTTTTGATATTCCACCCTTCCTTGGCCATTTTTGTCCAAACTAAGTTAAAATGGTCTAATTACCATATAAGGACCTCTAATTTAGAAACCTGATTCAATCAAATACCTTTATGGATTAAAACCCATATTTTTCACTTATTGCAATTTAGTCCAACATACCAAATTGGACATGTAACCAATAAAATTCACACAACAAAATTTCACATATTTATCCAAACACCCAATAAACATCAAAACTCACTCGAAATAATATTTTAAACCTTGGATTCATGGTTTCAAAACCACCCTTCTGTTTAGCCCCTAGCTCGAGCTATTACAAAAACAAGCTCAGTGTGATTCAAATTCTGATTCAGAATTTAGGGTTGATAATAATGATTGTTTGAGATTGTGAGACTGAATCTATGTTCCAAGAACTTCAGAATTGATTCAGAGAATTTTGAATGAACCTCATAGCAGTTGTTTATCTGTTCATCCGAGAACTACGAAAATGTATAACGATTTGAAATAGTTTTACTGGTGACCGGATATGAAAAGAGATATCTCAAATTTCATTTCGAAATGTTTGATCTGTCAGCAAGTTAAAGCTAAGCATCAGGTGCCATCAGGTTTGTTACAGCCTATTATGATTCCCGAGTGGAAATGGATAAAGTGACGATTGATTTTGTTTCGGGGTTGCCCCTATCTTCGAGAAAGAAAGATATAATCTGGGTTGTAGTTGACAGATTGACAAAATTAGCTCATTTTATTCTAAAATGATCAGATTACTCGCTTGATCTGAGTTATAAATTTTAGAGATTGTAAGATTGCACGAGGTGCCACTATCTTTTGTGTCGGTCAGAGATCTGAGGTTCACTTCACGGTTTTGGAAAAATTGTAAGAGGCTTAAGGTACAAAATTGCATTTCGATACTGCTTTTTATTCATAGACAGATGGTCAATCTGAGCGGATTATTCAGATACTCGAGGACATGTTCAGATGTTACATTGTTGAGTTTGACGGTACGTGGGAACAGTATTTGCCATTGATTGAATTTGCGTATAATAATAGTTTTCAATCAAGCATTAAAATGGCACTGTACGAAGCCTTATATGGTCACAAATATCGAACGCCTTTATACTGGATTGAGCTTAAAGAGAATAAGATTCACGGAGTTGACTTAATCAAAGAGATGAGCAGAAAGTGAAAATAATCCATCATAGACTAAAAGTAGCATCAGATGGTCAGAAATCATACGCAGACTTGAAATGAGAAGATATCAAGTTTGAGACCGGTGATAAAGTGTTTTTAAAAGTGTCTCCATGGAAGAAAATATTGCGATTCAGTAGAAAAAGCAAATTGCGTCCGAGGTTTATTGGGCCATATGAAATTATAGAGCGTATCGGGCTTGTTGCATATAGATTATTATTGCCACCTGAGCTAGAGAAGATTTACAATGTATTTTATGCATCGATGCTTTGACGAGACAGATTCGACCAATCACATGTGATATCTCCTTCTGAGATAGAGATTCAGTCTGATTGACTTATAAAGAGGAACCGATCTGTATTTTACCTCGCGAGGTTAAAGAATTATGGTATAAGAAAATTACATTAGTGAAAGTGCTATGGCATCGACAAGAAGTTGAAGAAGCTATGTGGGAGCCCGAGGACGCTATGAGAGAGCAATATCCGAACCTATTCGTTGGTAAGATTATCAGGGACGAAAATCCCCAAGGGGGAGAGTTGTAACAGCCCGGTTTAGACCCTAGTCAAAATAATGGTTTCGAGACCACAAATCTGAGTCAAAAAATATTTTAATATTATTTTTTGTGTTTACAGCATGATATTTGATATGTGTGAAAGTTTCATATGAAAATTTTATCGTTTGTGTGCTCGAATTGATAAAAATGACCTAATTACAAAAAATGTAAAAGTGGCCTTCTATTTGTTAAAGTGATGAATTGCTATGATGTCTTAAATGTGAGGTCCTTATGCTCACTATAGCGGAAAATAATTTACAGAGAAAGTTTTTATTAGTAAAGGAAATTTTTAAGAGAACTTTACAAAAGAAAAAAGAAAGAAAAGTATTTTAAAACTCGATGCCTTCTTATGCTTGCAACAATGCCTATATATATTTAAAATGGTTGAACTCAATTTAATTTCTTTTTCAATCCTGCACAGTGTTTCTGATAAGGATGAATTGAATGTTGAATCCTTAATAGTTTGTTGATAAGGATCCTGTCTCATCAATCTTGTGGCTACTTCCACGTATCCTTCTTTTGTCTTGTCATATTTAATGGTTGTTTCCATCTTTTGTCACATCATGATTGCTTTCATGTTGCTGTGTTGTTTTATGGATTTGCTTCCACTTTGCACTCTTCTGGATGCTTGTATCTTTAGGATGCCTCTAGTCTTGAATATTTATCTTCCAAGTTGGTTACTTGGTTATCTTTTTTCCACGTGTTCTTGTCTTTATCCGTCTTTAATGTTGACAAGATTCATTTCTTCTATCTCGTCCAGATGTAATGAATCTGGTGAAAGTGTTGGTGAATTCCATCTTTCCTATGTGTCTTTGATTTCCATTGTTATAGGAAAATCATCAATTTCCATGTCAGCTATCTTTTTTAATAACTACATTGATTCTTCATTTTTTTCTTCCTAGGAAGTTCCAGTGTCGTAAGCTAGTATTCTTCTTCCATCAATCCAGAAAACATAAGTATTTTGTTGAAGTAAATACTGGGCCTTAGACATTAAATCAATTCCGATTTAGACTTCATAATAAGAGAAATTATTATAACACATGTCAATGATTTTTGACAAGTGTTCTTTATTTTCGTTAAATACTGAGAGGTTTTTTCCTCCAAACATTGTTTGTATAATCCAGATTTGATATGTTTGATAAAATTTTTCTTTTTTAGCTATACCAATGAGACTACTTATTTCAATATGAAAATAATAAAAGAAATCATAATTTTTTATCATTTCTGATAATCTGGATTTTACTATAGCAAGAAAATCTTTTAATAAATGAAAATGAAGATTTTGAACTATTATTTCTTTAACAAATCCCCATTCAATACTGGTTATATCAAATAGTTCGTGATCAAGCCTGAATTTTATAGTAGGAAATTGTTCTCCTATTTCATTTGTAAAAAATATAGGCTTGTAGAAAATATTCAGAAAAAACATTTTGAAATTGAGCTTGCTGGTTGCAAATTGCTCTATTTATTTTTGTAAAAATTTCAACAAGTAAAATTTTTCTTGATTTGTTAAATAAACATATTCTAAACATTTTATTTATAATAGGACTGTTTATCCCATTATCAATAAAATATTGAAATATATCAAGAAGATTGTTTATTTCCCTAATAGCCATATATTTTATTTCTAATTCTTCCCATTCTCTATATAAAATGGTTTTTAGTAATAAATCATGAACTTTATTTTCTTTAGTTGTTTTTTCAACTAAAAATTGAGAAAATTTTGTAAGAGCTCGTCTAAAATTTGCTCTTTGTTCTAAAATATAGGTTTTCCATATTTCGTTATAACATTCATATCAGGAAAGCATAATATTTTAGGAATTAAAAATTTTACTTTATTTATGTAAATTGGTATATTCCTAGCCTTATAATATATTAGAGTTTTATTACCATTTATTCCATTAACCTTTATTGGTCTTTTTATAGGTTCCCAATTTTCTATAGGAATAGCATTCATTTTACAACTACTTGTTGTAGCTCCTGTATCTAATAAAGCATGTAAAGAATAAGAATTTTTATCTTGAATTGTAATTTCTATATATGTACAAATAGAATTTGTAATTACTTCTATAGAAGTTTGTATATCTTCTATTCTAGTATTTCTAGAATTTCTATTTGGTTCAGTAGGAAAAATAGGAATATGAACTATTTTCATTCCTATTGGTGTGGAAGATGTACTTATATTATCCTCTTCTTCTTCTATTTGAGAATTTGAGGGTAAAACTAAATTATTTTCTGTATTTACTAGCAGATTATTTTTAAAGTATAACTTATCTCATGATGACATATATTCTATAGTACTTACTGGTTTTGAAGTACTTGCATTATTTATATTTCCTATTATCTATTCTTTTGGAATAGATAGGTCTTTCAAATGTAGTAATTTTGGTTGTATTTCTGTAGTGATTTTATTAGGTTCAAAAAGTTTAATTATTTTATTATTGACTTCTTTTATTTCTACTTCTATTATATTAGTATATTCATTAATAGCAGTCCAACTTATTGCTAGATCTTCTGCTAAATCTTTAATATCAGAATTTGTTGTCTGAATTCTAAGGCATAGACACTCTTCTATTAGAGGATCTGTAATAGATATAAAGTAGTTTGGTTTTACCTTAAATCCAATTACTCCAGTATGTAAATTTGATTGAATTCCTTCAATAAGTGCTTTTATTGGATTTTCAAATCTTTTATCTAATAAAACTGCAATTATAGGTACATCATGTCCTTTTCTAAATAAAGCTCTTATTGTAATCATGATCATATCTAAGTGTATATATCTAACTTGATGATATTTCTTTCTAATCCTCTTAATTTTATCTTTTGTAAATAATGGGATTTCTGTTAATCCTCATTTAGTATCTTTAGCTACTGTGTTACCGCTAATTTTTTCTATATGTTGTTGAGACAAAATTTTAAACTTAGATATTTTATATATTTCTTCTTTAGAAATATGATTTTTATTAATATTTTCTATCATTTCTTCTGAGAAGTCTTTTTCTTCTCCAATTAAATTTCCTAATTTTATATCATGTTGTTCAATTTTAGGAATTTCTTCTAATTGTTTATTAGAACTACTTCCTAACATGAAAATATATTCTTCATTATCAGTATCAGACTCTGTTTCAGATATTAATTCATATAATATTTCGTTAGGATTTATTTCCTCACTAAAACATATTTCTAAATCTTGTTCTTCAAGACTTTTAATCATTTTTCTTGTATTTTTTCCTTTGTTAGGACAATTTGTAGCTATGTGACATTCTTCATCACATATAAAACATTTGCAAATTTGTTTTTTAGATTTATTAGAAGCTTTTCTTCTAACAATTTTTTTCTTTTTATTATAATTATTATTACCAGTATATTTTTTATTTCCTGGTTTCCATCTAACCATCTTATATTTTTTATTTTTATGTTTGTTATAAGTATTAGGCCGTATGGGTTTACAACCAAATTCCCATTCACCTTCTAATAATTTTGTACAATACTTTTAATTTACATTTCATCAAAAATAACAGACGGTTTTAGGTACCAAAAATAAATAATATGGAAGAAATAGATTGTTTATATAAAGATAAAACTTGTAATCATGCTATGCATATTGACCCTAAAAATGAGAATAATATTTCGGCTCTTAGTAAAGGTATTAATGGTATTGTAGATATAACTTATGTATATTTTAATAAGTTATATAATAAAGTTTGTAATATAGAACAAAAAGTTGATAATATAAGTAAGGTAACTGAGTTAGACTTAAACAACGAGTCTAAAGAACTATTATCAGATATTAATAATAAATTAGAAAATGTTCTTACTAATAAAAGTGAAGAACAAGAAATAGATTTAGGTCTTTTATATTATAGTAATAGTAATATAATATTAGCTTTATCTGGGAAGAAGAAACTTCTTCGGACGAGCCAACTACTAATAATAATAATAAAGAAAAACAAAAAAGAGAATATTTAAAACAACAAAAATATGACTTCCAGTGTTATAAATAACTTATGGAACATTGGAAAGAAAAATTTTCTAACACAAAAGATTAACATGAAAGAATAGAATATTTAAAATTAATAGAAGAACTTTATGAAAAACATAAGGACTTGTTTACAATATTTAAATACTATTATATGTTAAATAATGATATTACAAATAGTAGTAGTTGTTCTAATAATTCTACTAAATCAGATGAAAATAACTCTATAATTTTAGAAGAAATTAATGATACTAGTCATAATTCTGATGAAGAAAACACTTCAACAGAAAAAGAAATAGAAATTCCAAACCCAATGGATACTGACAAAACAGATCCTTATGGTTAAGAAATTCCAAAACCTAAGGAAATTGATAAAAAAGATCCTTATGGTAAAAGGAAAATAGAATGAGATCTTCAAAAAGAAGATTATTTTAGATCTTTTAATAAAGATTACGAACCAGTTGAAAACACAACTAGAATTTTTAGTAATCAAACTGAAACAATAGCTACTAATGATATAAAACCTAAAAATCTAGGAGAGTCATCTAGTCAACCTATACTATATAGGATTGATGATTTAAATAAAAGAAATGTTGCTCAAGGTGGAATATATTTAGATTTGACAAAAATTCCTTTATCTGACTATGAAAAAACCATAGATGATTGGGCACAGTCAATGACAATTGTTGTTAACAATAACAATAATGTTTGGTCAAAAGAAAAATTTCTTAATTTTTTTTGTAGGAACATTTCAAGAAGATGTTTTACAATGTCTCAGAAGATAGGAAGAATCTGAAAAAGGTAAACAACAAAAGGAACAACTTATTAATCAAATAGGTACTCCTAAAGATTTATTAAAAGGTTTAACCTTATGCTAAAAACAGAATTTTGTGGTTCCACTGATAAAAAAAATCAGGATAGTCAATCTAGTTATATGTTGTCAAAAATAAAGTTATGTGATATTAGATATTTAGAAGAATTTTCTAAAAAAATTATCTGTAAATTAAAAAAGGTTATATTAGTAAATTGATAAATAAATGTTGATTGAATAATACAAAGCTTAAAAATTATCATTTCTTCATCTTTCTTAGCCGATTATTAAGTGAAGAAAAGCCAACATTCTAGGTTTTCATTCGGCTAGACTAATCAAGCAATTAAGGTATGGTTTTTGATCCGTTTTCGATAATTTTTATGTTTTTGTGATCATTGCTTTGTGTTCTATCAAGCCCATGCCTAAATTTCAAGATTTTTTGATGATTTTGTAATATACGATTGATGAATATGTGAGATTTGTATTGAGAAATTGTGAAATATGAAAGCTTAATGACAGATAAATATGTTTTGTATTGGGATTTTTTATGAAATTAACTATTGTGGATTACATTGTGAAAATGAGAAATTGAAGGGTTAAAATGTGAAATAAATGAAAGATATGGGCTTATATGAACTATAAGAATATTCGGCCAAGCATGGGAAATATGAAATTTTGTATATTTTGTGTATTTTTGTGATAGGGACTAAAATGTCATAAATGTAAAATTATAGGAGCCAATGTGTAAAAAAGGCCTAATTATGTGTTGTAGATTGAAATGAATGAATGTGTTATTAAATAAGTCAAATTTGAATTTATATAGCTTAAGAACGAAAGAAAACGGAATTAGATCGGGGAAAGTATAAAAGTGGTCGAGTAGTCGATTCAAATTGTTCATTTTCGTACGAGGTAAGACCACATGCAAATAAATGTGATCTATATGAATTATACATGTGTTTATTTGACATAGAAATGCTATGAATGCTAGAAGTTCGGAAATGTGAAAGTATCGACCGAGTTGGGATATCCGAAAGCCCCGTACGAACCATAGGAATAGCATAGGATACATATGTCATGACATAGGATTTCCAATATGTGATATCGTTAAGACCACGTCTGAGACGTTGGCATCGATTAGAGATTACGTGTAAGACCATGTCTGGGACATTAGCATCGTATATGATTTTGTGTAAGACCCTATCTGGGATAGTGACATCGATATTTGATAACATGTAAGACCATATCTGGGATATGACATTGTATGAGCTATACGAGCTATCCGAGTATGCTTGTCGATTCCGAACGGTTCAACGGCATTTTCAAGAAATGTACGAGTATGTGATTGAATATCTGATTCAGGTATGTATGAAATGTATATGAAATTTGAAGATGAAAGGTGTGTGTCAATATGATTATTGGCATATGAAGTACATGAACATGAAATGTGGTTATATGCAAGTAAATTTTGAACAAGTGAACTAATGGTAATTTATGAAAATACACATGTTATCTATATGATACTTCCATAGATGAATTGGTTTTACCTTGTTTATTGTGTTATGTTTATTTGTATATGGCTTACTAAGCTTTGAAAGCTTACTTTGTGTGTTTTCACTTGTTTTATAGACTATCGAAGCTCCCATGAGCTCAGGGATCGTCGAGGATCATCATCACACTATTAATCAATATTTTGGTACCTTTTGAAGTTGTATATGTTAATGTATGGCATGTATAGGCTAGAAATGTTATAATATGAGATGTGAAAATCTTACCATGTGATATGGAATGAATATGGTTTAGGCTATGAATATGATGTTTATAATGTGTTCATATATGGCCTACTAAAATGGTCATTTTGGTAAGTTTTGTTGTTGATTTGGTAGTTAAAATGATGATTAAAGGGCATGTTTTGAAATGGTTTATAATGGGGCATGAGATATGTAGTTTTGGTATGAATATGGTACATAGAATTGGTATTTTAGAGTTGGAGTTGTGTATAGAAATGAATGATGATGTTGTAGCATAAATAGTGTATGTTTTGGGGGTTGAATTTGGCTGAAAATGTTGTGTGAATGATGCTTAGAGTTGGACTTGTATGGATCACACTTAAGGGTGGCAATTTGGCCTTGCAAATAGCCTATTTTTGCCCACACAGGTAGGGACATGGGTGTGTGTCACTGTCGTGTTGTTCGAAGGCCAATTCAAATTGAACTTGGGCACTCCACACAGCCTCACACACGGGCGTGTAGCTGGCATGTGGCGTAAGACAGTATACCCTACAGGTTTTGACACGGCCTAGCACACGGCCTGATGCACCAGCGTGTGGGCCATTTCGAAAGGACACATGGCTTGACACACGGGCGTGTGGTTGGCCGTGTCACCCAAGTTAATTTACCTTACAGTTTTTCAAATGGTCTAGCACACAGGCATGTCCTTGTCCGTGTGACCTAAGTCAGTATGTATTCCCTGTTTCACCACGACCTAGACACACGGGCATGTCTAATGCTGTGTGAGACACACGGCCTGTTTGCATAGGTGTGTGACCTCTTTTACTTTGAAAATTTGTTTAGTTTTGGAAAAAAAATTTGTATGTTATCGATTTAGTCCCGACCCCTTTCTAAAGTATATTTAAGGTCTCGTAGACCTTCTAAATGGGCTATATGTCCATGACTTGCTATGAAATGTTGATGTATGATTTATGTTTGTGAAATGATTGTAAAATGTTCCGAAATGTTCAGTAATACCTCTTAACCCTAGTCCGGCTACGGATACGGGTTAGGGGTGTTACACGACTTTGGAACTAGCATTAACCTAATGTCACTCTCTACTTTCAGAAAGTTGGGAACTAGTCATATGAAATCTACTGTAGTGACATTACAACTAGACGATCGATCCTTGGCTTAACTTGATGGGAAAATAAAACACGTCTTAGCTCAAGTGGATAAATTTTTTTTTCCGGTTGATTTTACCATGCTTGACTGTGAGGCAGACAATGAGGTTCCCATAATCTGGGGACGACCATCTTTAGCCACCGGCAGAACTCTGATTGATGTTTATAAAGGTGAACTAACCATGCGACTCAATAATGAGCAAGTTACCTTCAGTGTTTTTGAATCTGTTCAATGCAAGGACAAAGAAGAATGTCATACTACCAATGTGCGATCTAATTGAGGAAGAATTCAATGACCAAAGCACAACACTTTTTGAAAAGTTTGCGGTGACATATGATGTCAAATGCTTACAAAATTGTGACAGCATGGTTGAAGCTAATAATCTTGAACTCAAGCAAGGATGACAGATTAAATCCTTAAGCCTTGCCAACAGAACAACCCCAATTTTCAATCCATCTATTGAAGAAGCTCCTACTCTTGATTGAAACCACTACCTTCTTATCTTAAATATGTCTTTCTAGGTGATTATAATACTCGCCCAGTTATTGTCTCCGCAACACTGGTTGTAACTCAATAAGAGAATTGGTTCATATTATCAAGCAACATAAACGAGCTATTGCTTAGAGCATTGCTGATATTCAAGGTATTAGTCTTTCTTTTTGCATGCACAAAATCAAGTTGGAAGGTGAAGGCAAGCAAATGATTGAACAACCAAGAAGATTAAATGAGAAGATGAAGGAAGTTGTTAAGAAGGAAATCATAAAATGGATTGATGCTAGAATTATTTACTCAATTTCTGATAGCAATTGGGTAAGTCCAATGCAATGCCTGCCTAAAAAGAGTGGCATCATTGTGGTTTGCAACGATAAAGATGAATTAATTCCTATACGTATTCCTACAGGATGGCGAGTTTGTAAGAATTATCACAAATTGAATGTGGCCACAAAGAAGGATCACTTCCACCTTCTGTTCATCAACCAAATGTTGGATCAGCTTGTTGGAAAGGCCTATTATTACTTTTTAGATGGCTATTCTGGATACAATCAAATTGCTATTGCACCAGAAGATTAGGAGAAAAAAACTGCACCTGCCCCTTTGGTACTTTTGCTTTTCAATGTATGCCTTTCAGTCTTTACAATGCACCAGTGACATTTCAAAGGTGCATGATGGAAAAATTCTCATATATGATCGAAGACTCTTTAGAGGTTTTTATGGATGATTTCTCAGTCTATGGGAATGATTTTGATCATTGTGCTAACAATTTGGATAAAGTACTGAAGCAATGTGAGGACACATATCTTGTTCTGAATTGGGAAAAATGTCATTTCATGCCAACTAAAGCCATTGTGTAAAGGCGCCGCATTTCTAGTCAAGGCATTCAAGTAGACAAAGCTAAGGTGGAAATCATTGAGAAATTACCTCTACAAACAAACGTGAAAGGTATTTTAATTTTTTGGGACATACGAGTTTTACCGACTATTTATTAGAGATTTTTTAAAAATTGCAAAGCCCTTGTGCTCATTGCTGGAACAGAATAAAAAATTCTTCTTTGACGATGTATTTTTGGATGCCTTTATTCAGTTAAAGAAGAAGCTAGTGACCCATTGATGTTGCACCAGATTGGTCTCAACCTTTTGAAGTTATGTGCAATGCAAGTGAATTTTTTGTAACGCCCCCACTCCTGAGACCGTCGCCGGAGTCGAGCTTGAAGTGTTACTACACATAATTTTCCATTTTAAACAACTTTACATTATCTATTTTGATTTTTGGAATAAGCAGTTTATCTGCGTCATGGTAGATTGAAAAATCATATCTCGAGTTGAAAAACTCGAAATCAAGATCTGTAAATTTTCCCTGAATCTAGACTCATGTATCTATTTGATAATTTTTTCTAGAATTTTTGGCTAGGCCGATTAGTACAGTTTATTAGTTAAAGTTGCCCCTGTTTCAGAACTCAACTGCACTACCCTCTACTTATTACAAACCACTTTTCTCCCTGTACAAAATTCATATGACTATGCAGTTTATTTCTCTTAAAACTAGACTCAATACGAATTCTGAACATATAAAGTAATCCTCCTAATTATTTTTGTACAATTTATGGTGAATTTCCAAAGTTGGAACAGGGGATCCAGAAATCGCTCTGGCCCTGTTTTACTAAAACTCAGGTATCTCATAAAATAAAAAACCTTTACCTATTTTGTTTATTCCATATGAAAATAGGCACAATAAGCTTTAATTTCATATATTATTCACCATCAAAACATATTTCTATTATTTTTAGTGATTTTTCAAACTCACGTCACTGCTGTTACAATGTTCTATTTTTAAGCTACTTTCACATTTTTCCTTAATTTCCATGTAACAGTTGTCACTCAAGCATACATACTATCATACTTGTATATCATTAGCCATTTCATTAGCTATTCACTATCAATTATTTACATCCCATTCATTGAACATGTCATAAGACATCCATATCAAAAGAAGCCAAGTCCCTATACATGCCATACACGAAAAGAAATGTCTAACTATACCGATAGGATTCCTCGATAGTGTGATCGGATCTCCGACGTTTCCTTTGATCCCCGAGTGGCTTGGCAAGAACTATAAGAAGAAAGAAATAAAGAGGGTAAGCACTAGGCTTAGTAAGTTTACAAGCAAATAAATTACAACATTCATCATATGGGATAATTATGCAAACTATCAATTAGCATTACAAGCTTTCTTTACATCTCATTTTCTGCCATCTTCTTCTTCACTTACCTTCTTTCTTACCTGACCTTTCATTATTCATGATTACAATCTACCTTTCCTTTACTGATAATTCACTGTACATTTACTTGAATAATGGCCCGTTGAACCACTCGGAATACTAAGGATACTAGGGTCGTTCCTGTCTAACAATATCCTGCCAATGCCATGTCTTTGACATGGACTTACATGAATTATTCCTGTCTCCAATGCCATATATCTAATATGGACTTACATGGCTCAATCCTGTCTCCAAAGCCGTATATCTAGTACGGACTTACATGGCTCATTTCTGTCCTGTCCTGTCCTGTCGACCCCTAATGTCATGACATTTCGTATCCTAACATTCCTAAGGTTCAATCGGGACTTTCTATTGCTTTTCTCTGTCATATCACCTTATATTCAACTTGATTATTTTCATAAAATGAATATATAAATGCTGGAAAATGACAATAGTAATGTAAAATAACAGAATATTGCATTTATTTACCGTAAACTTACCTCAATACGAAATGTGACTAAACTTTACAATTTAGTCCTTTACTTTTTCTTTTCCCCAATCTACTCCCGAATTTCGTTCTTCTTGATCTATAATAGCAAATTTAACTTATTTAATATCAACATTTATCAAAACAGCCCTTTACTCAAACTTTGGCAAAATTACATTTTAGCCCTTAAACTTTTGCATATTTACACTTTTGCCCCAAGACTCGGAAATCAAAACTTATCACAAAATTCTTGTATTTTAAGACATGCTGATCATTTATTTACCAACATCATCTTCAAATTCCTACTATAACATACACTTATGTACAATAGGTATTTTTTACCAATTAAGCCCTTTTACTCGTTTTTACCTAAAACCGAGTAGCTCAAGTTGTCTAGCATAATTTAAAACCTCATATTCTATCATAAAACATCAAAATACACAAATTTCACCTATGGATATTTTTCCAAATATGAACCCTAACTTAAAATATTGCTAACATAAGCTTTATCGAGCTACCGGGACTACGAGAACGTAAAGAACATTAAAAACAGGGCTTGGAATCATTTACTATGGAGCTTGGAAGCTTGAAACAAACCCTAGCTATGGAGAACCCTTGAAATTTCATGGTAATGAAGAAGATGATCAATTTTGTGTTATTTTTCCCTTTTTATTTCATGTTAATATCCAAATGACCAAAATGCCCCTCCTTACTAAACTTTCAAAAATTCCATCCATGTCCAAATTTTGTCCATGAACTTAAAATTGGCCAAATTACTATTTAAGACCTCTTAATTAATATTTCAAAACAGTTTCATACTAGAAACTTCTAGAATGCAAGTTTTGCAAATTTAGTCCCTAATTTTAAATTAAGCACTTTACGCATAGAATTTCTTCAAGAAATTTTCACACCATCATAAAATTATAATATAGACCTCAAAATAATTATAAAATAATTATTTCTATCTCGGATTTGTGGTTACAAAACCACTATTCCGATTAGGCTCTATTTTGGGATGTTACATTTCTCCCCCTTTAGGGATTTTCGTCCCCGAAAATCTTACCTGTGAAGAGGTTTGGGTACTGTTTTCGCATGGCCTCTTCGGGTTCCCATGTAGCCTCATCCACCCCATGTCTATTTCACAAGACTTTTACAAGAGCAATACTTTTATTCCTTAATTGTTTTATCTCACGAGCTAGAATTTTTACCGGTTCTTCATCATAAGTCATATCTGGCTGAATCTCAACTTCTGTCGGAGAAATCACATGTGACGGATCTGATCGATAACGTCGTAACATTGACACATGGAACACGTCATGGATCTTTTCTAACTCAGTCGGCAAAGCTAATCGATATGCTAATGGTCCAATCTCTCAATCACTTCAAACGGTCTAATAAAACGAGGACTTAACTTGCCTTTCCTGCCAAATCTGAGAACTTTCTTCCACAGGGATACTTTCAAGAATACCTTGTCGCCAACCTGATATTCGATCTCTTTTCTTTTTAAATCTGCATATGACTTCTGCCTTTCTGAAGCTGCTTTCAAACAATCTCTAATAACTTTCACTTTTTCTTCTGTTTCTTTAACTAGACCAACCCCGTAAATTTGATTTTCTTTAAGCTCTGTCCAATATAAAGGTGTACGGCATTTACGTCCATACAAAGCTTCGCAAGGTGCCATCTTCAAACTCGACTGGTAACTATTATTATAAGCAAACTCTACCAATGGTAAATATTTTTCCCAACTGCCTTGAAATTCCAATATACAACATCTAAGCATATCTTCAAGTACCTGGATAACTCTCTCTGACTGACCGTCGGTTTGGGGATGAAAAGCCGTACTAAAACTCAACTTGGTGCCCAAAGCTTCTTGTAGCTTCTTCCAAAATCGTGAAGTAAATCTCGGATCTCTGTCTGAAATGATCGATAATGGCACTCCATGTAGTCTAACTATCTCTGAAATGTATAACTCGGCCAACTTGTCAAGTGAATAATCCATACGGACTGGGATAAAATGAGCCGACTTAGTTAGCTTATCAATCACAACCCATACTGCATCTTTCTTTTTCGGTGTTAACGGCAATCCGGTCACAAAATCCATAGTAACTCTGTCCCATTTCCACTCCGGAACTAGCACAGGCTGCAATAATCCTGAGGGTACCTGGTGTTCGGCCTTTACCTGTTGACAAATCAAGCATCTGGAAACAAACTCTAAAATATCTCTTTTCATTCCTACCCACCAGTACAATTTCTTCAAATCATTATACATCTTTGTACTACCCGGATGAATAGACAAAGAATTACTATGTGCTTCCTGTAAGATCTTCCGAATAAGCTCATCATTCTTTGGTACACATATTTTGTCTCTAAACATCAAACAACCATCAGAACCAATCCGAAAATTTGATTCTATGCCTGACTCACATTGAACTCTTTTAGCTTGTAAATCACTATCATCTTTTTGAGCTTCACAAATTTCTTCAAGAAATACCGGTTTAGTTCTCAAGTCAGCTAGAATAGAACCATCATCCGACATGGCCAAATTGGTATTCAAAGCTCGCAATGTAAATAAAAGTTTTCTGCTTAAAGCATCAGCAACTACATTTGCCTTACCTGGGTGACAATCAATCACTAGATCATAATCTTTAATCAAATCTAGCCATCTTCTTTGCCTCGGGTTCAAATCTTTTTGAGTCATCAAGTATTTCAAACTTTTAGGATTGGTGAATATCCAGCACCGTTCACCATACAAATAATGTCTCCAAATCTTCAATGCAAATACAATAGCAGCTAACTCCAAATCATGCGTCGGATAATTTTTCTCATGTGGTTTCAATTATCTAGAGGCATAAGCAATCACCTTTCCTTCCTGCATGAGTATGCAACCGAGCCCATTCAAAGACGCATCACTGTAAATCACAAATTCTTTACTCAGTTCTGGCTATACTAAGATGGGAGCTTCAGTCAACAATGCCTTTAACTTGTCAAAACTCGGTTGGCACTTCTCAATCCATTCGAACTTGACATCCTTCCGCAACAATCTCGTCAACGGGGTAGCTATCATAGAGAATCCCTCCACAAATCATCTATAATAACCAGCTAAACCAAGAAAGCTTCTGACCTCTGAAACGTTTCTAGGAGGCTTCCAATCGACAATGGCTGAAATTTTACTTGGATCAACTCTAATACCTTCACCTGAAACAATATGTCCAAGGAATCCAACTTCTCGGAGCCAAAACTCACTTTTACTAAACTTAGCATACAACTGATTATCTCTCAGAATCTATAAAACTATTATCAAATGCTCTTTATGTTCATCTCATCAGGAGAATAAATCAAAATATCATCAATGAACACAACTACAAACTTGTCCAAATACGGTCTAAATATTCGGTTCATTAAGTCCATAAAAATGGCAGGAGCATTAGTTAAGCCAAACGGCATCACAAGAAACTCATAATGACTGTACCTTGTTCGGAATGCAGTCTTCGGAACATCTGATTCCTTAACTCACATCTGATAGTATCCGGATCTCAAATCTATCTTGGAAAATACGGTGGCTCCCTTTAATTGATCAAACAAATCATCAATTCTGGGTAGTGGATATTTGTTCTTCATAGTTACCTTGTTAAGTTGCCAATAATCTATGCACAATCTTATTGAACCATCTTTCTTTTTCACAAATAACAATGGTGCACCCCATGGCGAACTACTGGGTCTTACAAAAACTTTATCAGTTAATTCTTGCAGCTGAGCTTTCAATTCTTTCAATTCTGACGGGGCCATTCTATAAGGAGTAACAGAAATAGGTGTGGTACCTAGAATTAGCTCAATACCAAACTCAACTTCTCTAACAGGAGGCAAACCTGGTAATTCTTTCGGAAATACATCTAGATACTCGCACACTACAGGCACTGATTCAACTTGCAATTCTGAATCTTTAGTATTCAATACAAAAGCAAGATAAGCCTCATACCCCTTTCTAAAATATTTCTGAGCTGTCATAACAGAAATCATAGCAAATGAACCATCTGACTCGTCTGAATTAACTCGAAGAATCTCACCATTTTCACATTTTAACTCAATGAATTTCCTTCCACAATTCACTATCACATCATGTGCCGTCAACCAATCCATACCCAGAATAACATCAAACTTATCAAACGGCAATAACATGAGATCGGCCGGAAAACAGTGACCTCTAATCATTAAAGGGCAATTTCTACATACTTTATCTATTAATACACACTTGCCTAGTGGATTCGATACTTTTATCACAAATTCTGTGGATTCTATAGGCATACTCATTTTAGACATCAGTTTCACACAAACATAGGAATGGGTCGAACCCGGATCAATTAAAGCAACGACATTAATGTCATGTAAAGAAAATGTACCCGTAATCACATCAGAGGAGGATGCCTCTTCGCGAGCACGAATAGTATAAGTCCTTGCAGGGGCTCTAGCATCTGGTCTCACCGTCGAATCTCTAGAGGTGCCTCTGTTACTTGCTCCTACTCCCAGTTGTCTCGGTGATCTGCCTCTGGTAGGAGCACTTTCGGATCTAGCACTCTGTGTTACTTCTCGGTTAGCCACCTCCAGACACTCTCACACAAAATGATCTAGAGAACCACACTTATAACAAACATTTTCGCCTGCTCGACAAGGACCATAATGAAGTCTACCACATCGTGGACATCTCGATCTACCCGATCTAACATTACCCACACTTGCAGTCGAAGTGGTCTGAGCTTTCGGATCTTTAAATTTGCTACCTCTATTCTGACTAGATTGCCCTTCCGAAAAGCTAGATCTGGTAGAAAACTCTTTGGGCCTCTTGGATGTGGCCTGAAATGATCTGCTCATCTGTCTTTTCTTCGTATCTCGCGTCTCTGTTTTAGTTTTATCTTTTCTTTTTAACAACTCATCCGCTTTACAGGCTCTGTCAACTAAAATGACAAACTCTTTTATTTCCAGAACACCCACTGATAGTCGGATATCATCATTTAACCCATCCTCAAACCTTTTACACATAATAGCCTCTGTGGACACACATTCTCGAGCATATTTACTGAATCTAACAAATTCACGCTCATAATCAGCCACTGTCATATTACCTTGTTTTAGCTCTAAGAACTCTTTCCTCTTCTGATTACTTTTTACGGAATTCCTCCTGAAAGAAATCCCAAGTGACCCTCTCTTTCGGTACAACTGATACTAGTATCTTCCACTAGTGATAGGCCGAATCTCTGAGAAGTGATACTACATATTTCATACATTCCTCAGGTGTACAAGATAATTCATTGAAGACTCTGATGGTATTTTCTAACCAAAATTCTGCTCTTTTTGCATCATCGTCTTTTGTTGCTCAGAACTCTTCTGCCCCATATTTCCTGATTTTATCAACTGGTGGCTTTTCTCTTATTACTGTACCTGTGACTGGGGGAGCTTGAGCTACATGGGTAGCCTGAGAATCCTGAGGGGTGGAGGTCTAACTACCAGATTTGTACGAACGAACTCAGCAAACCAATCATTCAAAGCTCGGAATAGAGCTTCTCGAGTCACTCCTCCCTGATCAACTATTACTGGCCTATTCTCAGATGGCACTACCTCTTCCACAGAAGCAGGCGCATTACTTTCCATATCATCATCACCAACTCGTTCGGGATCCATTACTATAAAACAAAATATTTAAAAATCGTCAGGAGTCGTCACACTATCAAAATATAAGTATGGCATGTATAGCTAGACTCTGACTCGTGCTAACTATTCCGAGAACCGACTAAACCTGCTCTGATACCAATAAATGTAATGCTCCCACGCCCGAAACCATCGCCGAAGTCGAGCTTGAAGTGCTACTACACATAATTTACCATTTTAAACAACTTTACATTATCTATTTTGATTTTTGAAATAAGCAGTTTAGCTGCGTCATGGTAGATTGAAAAATCATATCTCGAGTTGAAAAACTCGAAATCAAGATCTGTAAATTTTCCCTGAATCTAGACTTATGTATCTATTTGATAATTTTTTCTAGAATTTTTGGCTAGGCCGATTAGTACAGTTTATTAGTTAAAGTTGCCCCTGTTTCAGAACTCAACTGCACTGCCCTCTACTTATTACGAACCACTTTTCTCCCTGTACAAAATTCATATGACTATGCCGTTTGTTTCTCTTAAAACTAGACTCAATAAGAATTCTGAAAATATAAAGCAATCCTCCTAATTATTTTTGTACAATTTATGGTGAATTTCCAAAGTTGGAACAGGGGATCCAGAAATTGCTCTAGCCCTGTTTTGTTAAAACTCAGATATCTCATAAAATAAAATACCTTTACTTGTTTTGTTTGTTTCATATGAAAATAGGCACAATAAGCTTTAATTTCATATATTATTCACCATCAAACCATGTTTCTATTATTTTTAATGATTTTTCAAACTCCCATCACTGCTGTTACAATGTTCTGTTTTTAAGCTACGTTCATATTTTTCCTTAATTTCCATGTGACAGTTATCACTCAAGCATACATACTATCATACCTGTATATCATTAGCCATTTCATTAGCAATTCACTATCAAGTATTTACATCCCATTCATTGAACATGTCATAAGACATCCATATCAAAAGAAGCCAAGTTCCTATACATGCCATACACGAAAAGAAACGTCTAACTATACTGATAGGATTCCTCGATAGAAACGTCTAACTATACCGATAGGATTCCTCGATAGTGTGATCGGATCTCCGACGTTTCCTTTGATCCCCGAGTGGCTTGGCAAGAACTATAAGAAGAAAGAAATAAAGAGGGTAAGCACTAGGCTTAGTAAGTTTACAAGCAAATAAATTACAACATTCATCATATGGGATAAGTATGCAAACTATCAATTAGCATTATAAGCTTTCTTTACATCTCATTTTCTGCCTTCTTCTTCTTCTTCTTCTTCACTTACCTTCTTTCTTACCTGACCTTTCATTATTCATGATTACAATCTACCTTTCCTTTGCTGATAATTCACTGTACATTTACTTGAATAATGGCCCGTTGAACCACTCGGAATACTAAGGATACTAGGGTCGTTCCTGTCTAACAATATCCTGCCAATGCCATGTCTTTGACATGGACTTACATGAATTATTCCTGTCTCCAATGCCATATATCTAATATGGACTTACATGGCTCAATCCTGTCTCCAAAGTCGTATATCTAGTACGGACTTACATGGCTCATTTTTGTCCTGTCCTGTCCTATCGACCCCTAATGTCATGACATTTCGTATCCTAACATTCCTAAGGTTCAATTGGGACTTTCTACTGCTTTTCTCTGTCATATCACCTTATATTCAACTTGATTATTTTCATAAAATGAATATATAAATGCTGGAAAATGACAATAGTAATGTAAAATAACAGAATATTGCATTTATTTACCGTAAACTTACCTCGATACGAAATGTGACTAAACTTTACAATTTAGTCCTTTACTTTTTCTTTTCCCCGATCTACTCCCGAATTCCATTCTTCTTGATCTATAATAGCAAATTTAACTTATTTAATATCAACATTTATCAAAACAGCCCTTTACTCAAACTTTGGCAAAATTACATTTTTACCCCAAAACTTTTGCATATTTACACTTTTACCCCAAGACTCGGAAATCAAAACTTATCACAAAATTCTTGTATTTTAAGACATGCTGATCATTTATTTACCAACATCATCTTCAAATTCCTACTATAACATACACTTATGTACAATAGGTATTTTTTACCAATTAAGCCATTTTTACTCGTTTTTACCTAAAACCGAGTAGCTCAAGTTGTCTAGCATAATTTAAAACCTCATATTCTATCATAAAACATCAAAATACACAAATTTCACCTATGAGTATTTTTCCAAATATGAACCCTAACTTAAAATATTGCTAACATAAGCTTTATCGAGCTACCGGGACTACGAAAACGTAAAGAACATTAAAACGGGGCTTGGAATCACTTACTATAGAGCTTGGAAGCTTGAAACAAACCCTAGATATGGAGAACCCTTGAAATTTCGTGGTAATGAAGAAGATGATCAATTTTGGTGTTATTTTTCCCTTTTTATTTCATGTTAATATCCAAATGACCAAAATGCCCCTCCTTACTAAACTTTCAAAAATTCCATCCATGTCCAAATTTTGTCCATGAACTTAAAATTGGCCAAATTACTATTTAAGACCTCCTAATTAATATTTCAAAACAGTTTCATACTAGAAACTTCTAGAATGCAAGTTTTGCAAATTTAGTCCCTAATTTTAAATTAAGCGCTTTATGCATAGAATTTCTTCAAGAAATTTTCACACCATCATGCAATCATAATATAGACCTCAAAATAATTACAAAAGAATTATTTCTATCTCAGATTTGTGGTTACGAAACCACTATTCCGATTAGGCCCTATTTTGGGATGTTACATTTGTTGTTGGTGCGGTTCTAGGACAACAAAAAGGAAAACTATTTCATGCAATCTATTATGCTAGCAAAACTATTACAGAGGCTCAACTCAATTATACCACCACAGAGAAAGAATTGCTGCCTGTAGTCTTTGCCTTCGATAAGTTTTGTTCCTATCTTGTCGATGTAAAGGTTACGGTATTCACTGATCACTCATTATTGAGATATCTCTTTTTAAAGAAGGATGCCAAACTAAGACTGGTATGCTGGATAACACTGTTGCAAGAATTTGATATTGAGATAAAACATCGTAAGGGTTCAAAGAATCAAGTTGTAGACCATCTATCTCAATTGGAAGTTGGTAACGAAGACGGAAACATACTTCAAATTGTCGACACATTCCCAGATGAGAAGTTATTCGTTGTAGATGCAACCCTTTGGTATGCGAATTTGTTAATTATCTAGTGCATGGAAAACTCCCATTAGGTGTCACAGGTCATAAAAAAGAAAGATTTATTCATGACATAATGAAGTATCATTGGAACATGCCGTATTTATTCAAGGTATGCAATGACAACATCATTCGATGTTGTGTTCTGAAAGAGAAGATGCTTTCAATCCTGAAGCATTGTTGTGATGCTCCTCATGGAGGTCATTTCGGTGGTATGAGAACTGCTACTAAAGTTCTCCAATTAGGATTCTACTAGCCAACATTATTCAAAGACGCCCACAATTTTATAAATCAATGCGATAAGTGTCAATGCACCAGTTCTATATCTCGATGCAATGAAATGTTGTAGCAGCGAATTATAGAGATTGAATTGTTTGATGTTTGGGGTATGGATTTTATAGGACCATTTTTGAGCTCATTAGGAAATCTTTATATATTAGTAGTTGTTGACTACGTCTCAAAGTGGGTTGAAGCTATTGTAGTTCCAAAGGATGATGCAAAGATAGTGATAAATTTTTTTCACAAGCATATACTCACCCACTTTGGCACACCAAAGGCATTTATTAGTGATCAGGGTGCACACTTTCATTGCAACCAAGTGGCGACTACACTGAAGAGATATGGAGTTAACCATAGAATGGTTGTTGCTTATCATATGCAAACCAATGGACAAGTCAAAGTTTCGAATCGTCAAATCAAGAACATTCTTGAGAAGGTTGTAAACCCTTTAAGGAAAGATTGGTCTTTCTGATTGGATGATGCTTTATGGGCATTATAGCCAGCATACAAAACTCCATTACGGATATCACCGTATCAATTGGTTTTAGGGAAAGCATGTCACTTGCCAGTCGAATTGGAATACAAAGCAATGTGGGAAATCAAGCAAGTGAACATGGACTATGAATTAGCTGGAAAGAAAAGAATGATGGATATCACTGAACTAGAGGAGATTAGGAGAAATGCTTATGAAAATGCTGCAATTTACAATGAAAAGACCAAATGATGGCATGACAAGATTATTTTACAGTGACAACTTATCGCGGGTCAATAGGTTTTATTATTCAATTCTTAACTTAAATTACACCCAGGTAAATTGCGTTCATGTTGGTCTAGGCCTTTTGAATTTGTCTTCGTATTTCCTCATGGTGTAGTCACAATTTGAGATTTACGTGATAAACACCAGTTCAAAGTAAATGGACGGAGGCTGAAACACTATTTTGGCAACAATGATCAAAATCAGGCAGAGACCATTAAATTGGTCAAAAAGTTTTAACTTTTAATTAGTACTCTGCGATTTTAGTTTATTTAATTTTATTTATGTTTTGTTAAAGTTTGTTTTCCTTCTTTTTTGCAGAATAATTAGGTACCATTGTCGAAGAACTAAAATCCTACTGTTAACGTATTTTATAAGTTTATACTACCATTTATAGCTTATTAGAATTTAGGGAAACTTAGATTTCACCGTTGGATCAAAACTCACTCAGCCGTTTGATCCATCTGAGCGGGTATAACTTTTATTGGACACAACTATTCTTGCCAACCCTATATCTCTCCACAAAACAACATACCTCTCCATCTTCCTCTTTCACCAACTATAAATTCTCTCCCACTGTACCGACTGTAATACACTCAAGCAACCATTTTTATGTTTTTTCTCTTCTCAAAATCATATCTTTTCAGCTTTAAATTGTTCTCCCTCAATAAAAGATTGCCAAAACAAGAGGCTCAGTCAAGAAAGCCACCAAATATGTTGGAAAACATTCGCCCTATACTACCACAGTCCGTGAATCGAAATCCCCCAGGCCAGTGCAAAAAAAGTATTAGTAATATTTTTGATTAAAAAGGCAAAAGAATGATTTCACGACAACATACTAAAGTGAAACTTCCATCCTGAGCAAGACATCTCCCATTCACCATAACAAGACTTAGGTAAATAAGCCTCCAAAGCCATCTCAAAGTTAAAGTGGGAAACTTTTTGCACCCATCCAGGCAACTACTCTCCTTTTCTGGTACGTGAGTTTTATGCCAATCTCTACGATCATGAGTTAGAGCTTATTTTCACTCGAAAATGTTTAAAACCATGGGACGCTGCAACAATTAACGTGTTAAGGTCGATGTCGACAAACACTCTAAGTTCATGGATGACATCACAGATGAAAAATGAGACCTGCTGGTGAAAGACTTGTGTGTCGAGGAAGTAGTGTGGACGGGTTCCCATCAAAAGAACTCTACAATACATCATCACTTCTTGACGCTACATGGCAAAATTTGGTTTCATTTTGTAAACTGCAGGCTAAAGCCCTCCACTCACAGCACCATAATTACCGACCGTACAATAGGTTCATAGTCGACTAAGGCGACCTGTGCTGTAACACCCCAAACTTGGACTAGAAGACTAGACTGAATTCGGAATGCTACGTTGATCACCAAAGTGATCGTGAGAAAATCTCTACAAATAAACGAGTAGTTCAAAATTCCCTTTACGAAAATGTTTATCTCCAACCAAATCATGACGTTTAATTATTTAAAAATACCGTTTGCAAGCGTAACAAAACATAATGTATGAACAAAGCTTAAAACAGTTGTTGTACCACAGTATAATAAAGCTTTACATTTCAAAATTTAATGATTAACAATTAAAAACTGAAATTAAAACTTATAGCTTCCACTAAGACTGTCTGAGACCTCCGTGTACTAAGTCCAGCGTCTAGAATCCCGAACTGTACTTGAAAAGGGGAAACAGAAGAGGGGGTGAGCTACCCAAGTTCAGTGTGAGATCAGTAACCATCTAACTACCAATTTAAAGCAGAACACCAGGACGTAGTTCCGAAGCAGAACATACTTACAGGATTAGACAGTAACCTTGAGACAGAAGTCTCAATTGGATAATTTGAATCTAACTCAGCCACACAGTCTATTCAATCAATCAATTACAATCAGAGTTCAATGATTGCACAAAGCCACAGGTGCTTTGCAGTCATAAGAGACAATCAGTCACAGATTCAGTAATTCTTATTCAGTCATAAGTATCAATTCAATCAGTTAGATACAGTCAGAGTTTACAGAATTCGCATAGGCACAAGTGCCTCTCAGTCGAACAGTACAATCACATTCAGTCACAGAATCAACCAGATGAATATGAGTGCAAATGAGTTATAAAATAAGAACCCATCCATCTAGCCAACACACCTCTCCGTCCAACCCTACACTTCCTGTGGGGATTTAATCAATCGACCCATCGCTACACTTACAAGTCGTACTGAATGCAGCAGAGACAGAAATTTGTAACTGAGCTACCAGATCATATAGTCATACGTAGCATAGCTAATCTATATGCGGTACTGTGCAATGTGATAATCCGCTATATCGATATTAGTAAAGTCCACGACCCTCTGGGTATTGAGATTTCCCATGACCCTCTAGGAATTAGGGCTACAGTATGCAAATAAACTGCCCGTCTCGAATATTATGCAGCAACGCTAATGTATATGTTGTACTGTGCAATGTGGTAAACTGTCGAACAAACATGCAATATGAACTGCTAGATCAGATAGTAGTACGTAGTGTAGCTAACGTACATGCGGTACAATGTAATGTGGTAAACCGCTATACTGTCCATATGATGTCATCCCAGGTTGCCTGACAATGATAATCATCAGCACTGTCCACGACCCTCAGCGAATTGGGAAAACAGTATACAGTTAAACTGCCAGATCAGATCAGTCTTCCTTCTCATCAAAATCCCACCCAAAAACTTTATATACAGATGTGTGTATGCAAATGTATATATGCAAATGTACCAATTTAGAATGCAAATTCAGATAGTCATTTAGAAGCAGTCCTATACAACCAGTCAATCAGTTACAAAAACGTACACCCTTATACACTCAGATTTGGAACCTAACATTTCAAACAACCGATCACAAGTAACACATAAACTGCAGTTAAAGTAGAGTCATATCTAACCTTAGTAAGCTTAGCCGAGGATTAGAACACATAGAATCGTAGTTGCACTTAAATTGCCCTAAAATAAAAATTTGGCGAGTTAGGGCCACACGCCCGTGTGCTCCGGTCGTGTGGAGCATTCCGGGCCGTGTGGAGGTCCAAACGCCCGTGTAGAGGGTAGTACATGACCGTGTGACAGAGGCACATGCCTGTGTGGTGCAGGGACATGGCCGTATGAATAGGCCGTGTAACTTACTGTCCAATTTCACTAAAATAGGGTGCAAGGCAGACACAGCCGTGTGAAGGTGTCACACTCCCGTGTGGCCATCAGACATGGCCCTGTATCCTAATACACATGCCCATGTGGAATCTCTAGGCCCCAAATTAGTCACACAGCCATGTGTCCCGAAATACATGCCCGTGTAAAAGCCCTAGTTTCCCCAAATTAGTCACACGGCTATGTGGCCAGGCCGTGTGACCCCAAAACTCAAAATCCCTAATTCCCAAATCCACACGCTCATGTGCCCAAAGGACACGGCCATGTGAAAATCAGAAAAATCCCCAAAATCTTCCATTTTAGCCACCGAAATTGCCCTCAACCTTAACCACATCAAAAGTACTTCAGACTATGTGGTTTTCCCCTCTGTTTCGATAAGTAAACCCACCATCATTGGATTAGCACAGGCTTTCTAAAAGCCAAATCCATAATTTAAAACAAACGGAATTAAAAGTAGTTAAGGTCAGAATCCCACACCTGTTTGACGATGATGAAGAAGACAAAGGCGCGCGGATCCCAACAATCCACAAGCCGAGATCGTTTTAAGAAGAAAAGAAAAGCATAAAGAGAACCCAAAAACCAAGAAAATATCCAAACAGGAAAAAAATAAAATAAAACAAAAAACAATTATAGTAATAAATAAAAACTAATATGTATGAAACCCATAATTATAAATAATCTTAGTTATTAACTAAAAAGAAACAAAAACAGAAAATAAAAAGGTTCTCCCAAAATCGCGCACCCCAAGACTCGAACCTAGAACCTAAGGTAACACTCATTCTTCCACCAGACCAACAAGCCCATTCTGTCACTAAAATGCACAACTAATAACTTATGTGCAGCCTCCTCACTGTCCCTATGCTCTAAGACCCAATATTTCTAAGCACAAAATTTGGGGCGTTACACGTGTAACCTTAGAAAACATTTCAATTAAATGGGCTCAAACACCCATATGTCCTGCCCGTGTAGGCCCACACGTCGTGTGGCCCACATGGCCTAATTTAGCCTTGGCCGTGTGGATCACACGGCCTAGCCCAGATTCTCACACACCCGTATGGACCCACACACTCGTGTGGCCCACACGGCCCAATTCAGTCTAGCCCATGTGTTGCACACAACCTAGCTGGCCATCACACGATCGTTTCTTACGCACACGGCCTAGCCTCATCGACCACACGTCTATGTCCTAGCACACAACCTACCAGCCTGTCTGGCGTCGAAAATATAATTTTTCAACTTTTTGTCGAACTCCATTTTCTGTGTTTTGGGTACACATCTGTATCATTTTTTATGTGTAAGCACTTCTAAGCCTTCAAAACCTAACAATCGACTAATGTAACACTCAATTAAACACTTATTTTGTCATTCAATCAAAAGCCCATCGAAATCTACAATCGATAATCTAACGAAACCCTTACTGTCAACAATAGAAATCGCAACACTTAATTCTCTGCAGTAGCGCTGATCAATTGTTGTCTTTCACCTAATAAAAAAAACCACCATAGCCTCCTTTAAGAAACTATACATGAAACCAAAAAGGAAACAGAAGAACCGATACTTACCTAACAACAAAATCACACGCTTACACAAATGAAAACGGATGGAAAAAGAAAACAAAAGGAGAATAGTTGAGGGAGAATGAATTTTCAGCAGCAATGGTGGGAGAATAAAGGAGGAAAACAACAGAGAGAGAAAAAAATTTGAGATGGGAAGAAACTGAATATTTTGATAACCATCCAATCCCCTAATCACTCCACTAATTCCCACTACATCCAACTACTCAACTTTTTAGTCCAACACAAACTCTTCTGGATTAGCAAGAAAAAATATTGTTCTTGTACAAACTCAAACATAAGACCTCCACCACACCAACACTCCACCTATCCACCAGACCAGCAGGCCTATTTTGATATAAAATTAGCAACAATTAAACTTAAACCCTTTAAGTAAGGTTAAGGCTTTATTTATAAAAATACCAAAATTTTCCCAAGTCATGGCTTGAACTTGGGACCTATTACACACACCCAGAACAAAACAAAATAAAAATTTTGGGGCGTTACAGATGATGTGTAATCCTGTGTTTAATTTTTTATAAGCATATAATTAAATTGAATATATATATGTACCTCAACACCATTCATAACAGGCATATCCTGGTCCATTAGAATGAGATTGGAAGAAGTTTCAAAATGGAAAAGATCCATTGCTTTTTTCTTTTTCCATTTTCAATCGCATGAACTTTTACTCCAAATTTCTTGAGATGCATTCCATGGAGTTTTTGTTAGTCTTCACCTACTTTCATGCTTAATGATGAACTCGATCCATGTAACAGCCCGATTTTGGTTCTAGTCAGAATAGTAGTTTCGGGACCATAAATCTGACGTCGTGAAATTTATTTTTAATATATTTTTATGGTTTACAGTTTTATAGAATGATTTCGAGAAAATTTCGTTTGAAAATTTTAACGTTTGGGCACTCAATTTAGTCAAAAGCACTAAATTATATAAAGTGCAAAATGTGAGTTCTATAGGTTAGAGGTGTCTAATTGTTATGAAATTTTAAATTGGAGGTCCTTAAATGCTAATTAGACCATTGGTTGAGTTGGTAGACAAAAATGGACATGGTTAGGTATGTTTCTAAAGTTTTTCATTAAGGGTATTTTGGTTATTTGGTAATTAAATGAATTAAAAAGTTAAATTAAAAGCCAATTTTTGTCTATCTACTTCCCCATGGCTGAAATTCTTAAGGGGAAATCGTGGCTAGGGTTTTCAAGCTTCCAAGCTTGCTTGTAAGTCTGTTTTAGCCCTGTTTTTAATGATTTTTATGTTTTTGAGATCCTCGTAACCTAACCTAGCTTCTCCAAGGATTAATTTGAAGTATTAGCAAAGTTTAAAATTTAACTCATGTTAGACATGCATGTATTTTGATGTCTAATGGTAGAAAATGCATGTTAGTTGTAAAATAAACGACTTTTGCTAAGTGATTTTTGGTAAAAATGTCAAAAAGGACATATTTGTAAAAAGGCTGTAAAATGGGTACTAAAGTGTGATTAAATAAAAAATGTGGGTTGCTATAAGCTTGTATAAGGTTTGGCTAGGCATGGGTATCGAATAAATTGAGTACATTTCATTTTACGAGCCTAGGGACTAAATTGTAAAAATGTGAAACTTTAGGGGCAAAAATGTAATTTTTTCCATAATGTGATTTTGGGTTGTTTTAAATAGTATAATGATTAAATTAGTTAAATGTGATGTTATAGATCGAGAAAAAAGGAGATTCGAAATTAGAACGGGAGAAAAACGAGTATTTGACAGTTAGGTCTTTTTCGCTACTTTTATGCCGGGGTAAGTTTTTATGTAAATAATGCATCGTTATATTATGTTTTAATGTTTTATTTTTGTATAAATTGTGTGATCGACTTTTTCGATATATTTGGTAAAATTTCGATAAGTGAGAAATCCCGGTTGAACCTTAGGAATAAATTAGGATACGAGTGATATGCCACTAGGAACCTATGTGTGATTATGTGATTGTGTGATTCCGGGTGTTAGTCTTGTACATCCAACTAGTGGCTAGGTGCTCCGGCATGTGTTGCGGATACCTGTTAGCTTGTGTGAGCAGCACTGGGTAGTTACGTCCGACCGTCAGCTTGTATGAGCAAACCCCCAACTAGCTCGAGAACGAGCATATATGTGAAATGAGATATGAGGTAGCTTAGCTACATATGTGGCACTTATGTGCATGATTTTCTGAGTACCCATTACTATTCCGAGTGTTCAATGGGAATGCCAAAGATGTGAAAATATGTGGCTTTGTTACGAATTGATACAGGTATGTACGTAAACCTCATAAGAAATGAGCTCAATATGTGTCCAACCTTGATAAGATGATGATTGGGTAAGTTATGATTATGAGGTTAATAATATTTATGCAAGTTTTTATTATATTAAATGAATTGTTAAGTGTGTAAAATGATGATTAAGAGATAAGACTTGTGATTATTGGTCCATGCTTATGATGTATGAAATACATGATAAATTCAATTGGCGATTATGTAATTGGCTTTCGGGCCAAATTGAATTATGATGTAACATGTTTTATTCACACAAACTGTGATTTATCAAATATGAGAAAAAGGAAAGATTGACATAATTGACTATCGAAACGATTGTGGGAAAAATATGTGCCTTAAACAAATGAAGGATGTTAAAATATATGTTAGAAAAGTGAATACTCATAATTAATGTGCATGTTTATTATGAGGTTGAAAATGATTGGATAATGGTGGTAACCTATTATAATGAAGAGACTATGGTGATTAAGCTAATGTCAAGACATGTTAAATTATGCTTGCAAATTGATAGAGCAGATAATGTGACCGAATAAGTAATAATGGTGAGCCTTATAGCAATTTATTTCATAAGTAATGAACTTGATAAGTGATGAACTCTTAGTAAGGTTGTGTTCAAGCAAGCTATAACTATGAGATTTTAAATGACATTTATGTTATAATTGCATGATTAAGTTGTGTTTTAAGATACTTATTATTTGCATATGAACTTACTAAGCTATATAGCTTACTCCCCTTCCTTTCCCATGTTTTATAGTGCCATAAAGTTAGCTCGGGTTGGAGATCGTCGGAGATTCTATCACACTATCAAGCTAATAATTTGGTATTAATATTTTCAAGCATTTTAAGTCTATGGCATGTATAGGGACTAGATTACTTTGGTATATGTGTCATTATTGATTAGCCAAGTGTTTCGGCTTGTAATGGTCAAATGATTCATTTGTATTTGACCATGAGATATGGTTTATATTGGCTAATTGTGTTGTAAACCTATTTTGTGTGCAAGCATGAGTTAATGCCTTGATGTTGTGCGAATGCCATGTTCAAGCCATGTTTGTGGATGTTTGATTGCAAATTAATGCCATGTTAAATGCTATTGAGATGTATAAGTATGTGTGTGAAGTTGAGGGTGGGAAATGGCTTCGAAAATAGCCTTAAAGTTGTCCACACGGGTAGACACACGGGTATGTGTCTAGGCCATGTGTGACACGTGGTCCGCCTTATGGGCATGTGAACAGGCAGTGTGTCCCCTGCACCTTAATTTTGAGAAATAGAATGCCCAGTATGGAGCACACGGGCAGAGACATGATCGTGTGTCTCAACCATGTGGACGGCATGACCTTGAACAAGGGTGTGTTCCTAGGGCGTATGAAGTTGAAAACACAAAAATTTATATACCTTTTCATACCCATTTTTACTTCAAATCATGCAGTTTCAGTAAAATTCTTGTCAAAAAATAATTAATTTTATTAAAATAATTAAATTGTATTAAAAATATTAACATATTAAATTTTAGTCAATTTTATAATTATTTTTGATGAATTTTGATTATTTTCGACAGATTCGTGCAAAGGGCAAAAGTTGGCCTGGCAGACACTACTAGAAGAACAAAATCGAGAAGCAAATTTGAGCCTCAAGGCAAATTAATTTCCAGCCTAAGACGGTCCAAAAATATGTTTATTAATTCATAAAATAATTAATTTTAATTTATACTCAATTAATTTGGGTTAATAAATTATTATTAATTAAACTATGAAAGAAAGGGGTCCAGTTGAACCGAACAGGCCACAAATTGGACAGCCCAAAAATTGATCAAGTGCTGACCCAATTCAGCTCATCACCTAAATAATTAAGCTGCAAAGAAGCCCTTGAAGACTTGTCAAAGGTGCATTCAGGCCCCTCCACTAATTGTGGCTTTATGGATTTGCCCCAAGCCTAAAATAGCAAAGTTGAAACTCTCAACTTTGCCATGTGTGTGGCCGGCCAAGGGAGGTCTCTTTGGCTGATTCTTTTTGCTATTTTTAGCTGCTACATTTAGCTATAAAAGGCCCCCTTTCCTGATCATTCAAAGTATCCCTCATTCACCTCTCATTCTCTCACAACTCTCCTCTCCTCTATCACTTTTTCTCTCCATTTTCACTCAGTTCCCCCTTGTTCTTGTGCCGATTTATTCTCTTGGAAAAGAGGTTTTTCTTCAGCCATTTTGGAGCAGCAATTAGGTGTTCATAGCCACCTTGGTCGCTGAGGGCAACGGAGAACGAAGAACGGAGCAACCAATCAAGCCACGGAGAAACACTGGATTTGATTCTTGTTCCCTATCTTTTTAATTTTTCATTGTCATTTTGATGAACATGTTTATGAATATTTATGCTATTGAAATTATTAATCTAATTAATTTAGCTTCAATTTAATTCGTGTTGGGCTGATTGTATTTTGTCTGCTTAAATTATTAAAATTGTGTTTATATTGTTATAGGCCTCGATAAAATGCTTGATTAAGTAAAGTCATGCCTAAATTATTCTTGCACTATAAATGTGAGATTGCTAAAGAAGTAATTATTTAATCATATTGAAATTATAATTAATTGACACAATACTTAATCAGTGCATGTTTAATCATCTAAGGTAGCTGATGGTTAAATTAGCATTATATCTGCCGATATTAGTGCGTTGCATAACTTTTAAGATTATTGTAATTAAACTGTTTCAAGGTAGGAACACTTTGTTACCTCACTTAATCTTTTATATGCTTATGAAGATTGACTAATTGTCTAAATTGACATTGAAAAATGTTCAAGAGATTAGTTAATTTAATAAGTATGTATGAGCAGTAGTTAGCAATTTATCAAGTTGCCGTGAATTTGTTCATAACAACATAAGCATGAGTTTAATAATTATAAGTTAAGAAGTGTAATTAATCCAACATAATGATGTCATCTTGATTAAATCTTTTTGAAATGTGCATTAGAACTCTTTTTTTTTTATTTAACTTAGTTTTTAACCCCTTAGTTTGTAATCATCTTTTTAAAAACCAAAATATTTTTCATCACCAAAGTGTTTCACAATTAATTTCATAAATAATCCTTTTTACAGTCCCTGTGGGTACGATAACTAGACATTTACTTGTCACTTTATTACTTGTTGCGATTGTGTACACTTGCACATTTTTGTCGTTCCAGAAGTCTGCACCTATTTTGCAAGAATTTAATTCGTCACACAGCCTAGCACACGGGCGTATGGCTTGGCCATGTGGTTTCATTTAGCTGATAACGTCATAAACAGAGAGTTACATGAGGTATGGACACGGGCGTGTGTAACCACATGGCCTACACACACGGGCATGTCCTATATCCACACGGGCGTGTGACCCCTCAAAGGCTCATTTTAGGGACGATGTGAATGAAAGTGAAAAGTTTTAAATTTAGATGGAAATTTATGGCCAGTTTTGTACAATTTCTTATGTTTAGCTCTGGTAATGCCTCGTATCCTGTTCTGGCGTAAAACATGGGTAAGGGGTGTTACAATCCACCATTTTCCAACCTCGGTTTTCAAGCTTTGATATCACCTTTCTTTCAAAACACATTCAACATATTAGCTATAACAAGTACAAAAAGTACAAGCAATAAACAAGTAACTAATAGGTAAAGAGAATATATATATTGATTTGATTATCTCAATGCTATCTTGTTTGCTTCAATGCTTATGGATTCTTCAATAGAAATAGTTGAATCCTTGAAAAGTGGTACCTTTTCTTTTTGTATTTAAAGGTACATGATATTTATTAAGGGTCTAGAATTTATTTTTAGATATCTTGTTTGTCAATTGACTTTAAACTAAGAGTATTTTGTTTCAAATAGTAGAAAAGAGAAAGATTATAAGTACTCTAGTAGCTTGAACTTTCTTTCCTTTCAAAACCTTTTTTTTCAAATGTGTAAATTTGATAATCTTGTCTTTTTTGTTGTTTTGACAAGGATATTGTAAATGTCATCTTTGCTAAATTTGCAATTAAGAAGAGAAGATATTTGACATAAAACACAATTTAAATATATTAAATTGAACCATTTTTAATAGTTTTTTTTAACAGATTAAAATCAAGAGAAAAGAATTTTATGGGAAAAGAGTAGCATAGAAAAATTGAGGTTAAAGAAATATAAGAAAGAGATAGTAGAGAATATTACTTTCGAATATTTTATTGTTAATTCTCATTCAACACTTGTTTTACATATATAGAGGGTGATGTACCTAACATACCCTGAAAATAAAAAATTGAAAAAAACTAACAGTAACAAAAATAAGAAATTGAAAACAACCACGAAAAATAACAACAGTAATGAAACAACATTGCTAATGGATGTTTTGGGGTATTTTAAATTTGGCCTGTAACTGTACTTTCTCTATCGAAGCAATCCTTGTCCTCAAGAATTGAAGTGTGGATATTTCAGTTGAAGGTCATGTAATATCTCCCAAGAAACACCCTCTAGAAATGAATTAATGTAGAAATGAATTAGTTCATTCAACAAGAACTTCTGTCATAGCCTGATTCCCTCTTTTTATCATCCTCCTATCCATTATTCAAGTAGATTCTTTAACAATAGCACCATCGTCAGATATGAGAGGTAAATGTGGTTGTGTAATCTTGCTACCAATGTAACACCCTTGATTCCCTCGAGATGTGAACAATGTCAATTTGAGTTGACAAGTGTTACAAATTTTTGGAGTAGATAAAATATAATTATTAATATTAATAAGGAAAGTAATTGGTTGTTATAAGAAATTAAAAAGACTATTAAATTTAGGAAAATTAATTTCAGGAATGGACTAAGTTGTAAAAGAGTGAGAAGTGTAGAGCCTTAATGAAAAAAATTAGAAATATGAAAAGACTAGATTTTATGGATAAGAAAAAAGAGGAAGGACTAGAAGGGAAATTTGACCATGAGAGTACATTAGGATGTGGATGAGCATGTAATGCAATGTGGAACACTTTTGTGGCATGATGATGATTAGATATTTACTAATTAAATAATAATAAAAGATGAGTAGATATTTTTAGTGCATAGAAAGATATAGGAAGAAGAATAAGAAGAAGAAGGAGAAAAATCATCATCATCTTCAAGCTTCCCCTCCAGGTCTCTCTCTCTCTCACTCTCCACTTCTTCAAGTTTTATTTTTCTCTCACTTTAGTCCTCCTCCATTTTTAACCTATACCAAGTTTTGAACTCAGATTTCCAATATATATATTAGTAAACTACAATAGAAACTTCATGGCATGATTAATTTCTAGTGAAGTTAGTAAAAATATTTTGAAGAGAAAAGAGAAGTTAGGGATTGAAAAAGGTTAAGGTAAGGAAGATGATGTTTTTCTTAAGAAATTTCATATATATATATATATATAGATATATATATATATCTAATTTGATATGCATGAAAGTGATATGTGAATATGGTATTGATGTGTAAATGTTGTGTATGTTGATTTGTAATGAATAGAAAGAGAAGAGAAATGAAAAACAAATTAGGCATTAAAGCAAAGGAGTAGCCAAGGATTAAAGAAGGAAGAAAGGGATTATTCAAGCATTTTGTTGTAAGTATACCAATAATTTTACTTATTTAATCAAACCCTAGGTAGAAAATTTGAAAAATTGGTTTAGTCTTTTACTTAGGATTTATTTACATGTGAAAATGATAATTTGATTTTATGGAATTATTTGAAAAGCGTTCAAATTGTTAGGGAATTTCCAGATGTGTTTCCCGGGGGGTTACTAGGGTTGCCTCTAGATTGCGAAGTAGAATTTGGAATCAAACTATTGCCAAAAATTACTCCACTGTCTATTGCTCCCTACCGCATGGCACCTAAAGAGCTAAAAATCCAACTTCATGAGCTTCTGAATCGTGGGTTTATTAGACCCAGTGTTTCTCCATTGGGAGCTAGGGTCCTGTTTGCTAAAAAGAAAGATGGATCCCTAAGGCTTTTCATTGATTATCGACAATTAAATAAATTGACCGTCAAAAACAAATATCCTCTGCCTAGGATCAATGATCTGTTCAACCAACTATGAGGTGCGACGGTGTTTTCCAAAATTGATTTATCGTCTGGGTACTACCAACTTAAGGTAAAAGAGCCGGATGTGCCTAAAATCGCATTTAGAACCCGATATGGCCACTATGAATTCCTTGTAATGCCTTTTGGTTTTACCAATGCTTCTGTTGCCTTCATGGACCTAATAAACTGATTGTTCCAAACCTTCATTGATCAGTTCACCGTTGTGTTCATAAACGACATCTTAGTATATTCCAAGACCGAACCTAAACATGATGAACACATTAAGAAGGTTCTGCAAATCCTCTAAGAAAAGAAGTTGTATGCCAAACTAAGTAAGTGCGAATTCTAACTTAAGAAGATTATGTTTCTATGTCATGTGGTATCCGCAGACGGTCTTCGAGTAGATCCCAAAAAGATAGTGGCCATCGTAGAATGGAAACTGTAACGCCCTAAATTTGGGCCTAGAGTATTGGGCATTGAGCATGGAAATAGTTAGGAGACTGCACATAAGTATTTGTCTATCCAATAAAGTGTCACAAATGAATGCTAGCTTCAGTGGTTAAGTGCCAAGAAAAGTGTGGGAAGTCTTAGGCTTTAGCAAAATTTTTAATTTAAGTGAATAAAAATCCTTGGTCCTAGATAGTAGGTACTTAAATTGTTGTGGTTAAAATATGATACAAAGATTTGTTGGTCTAGTGGTAAGGGGTGTGTGGAGTGTACATGGCGTCTGAGGTTCAAGGCTTGGCATTGCAAAAAGAATAATTTATTTTGTTTCATGGCTGTGGGAGTACTTGAGGCTGACTGAAACTTTGCTGAGTTGTGGAAAGTTTGAATTTGTCTTTGAGGAGAGAATTTAGGAGGGAAAAGGGGGATTTGGATAGGGGTTGGTTAAGTGTGTTATGAAGAGATATTAGGAGAAATTAAGGGAATTGGAATGAGGGAAAGAGTTGGTGCCGAATGGGGAATTAAGGGCACCCTTCATTTGGCTATAGGGGCTTTTCTTTCGATTTGGGATTGGCATTTTTAGGGTTGGTGCAATTGCCGAATTCTCCTACTCCACTCTCTACTTTTCTCTATCTCAGGTTTATGCCACTGTTCTTATGTTATTTGACTTGACTTTGTGCCAAATATTTACTGGGGTCTTTGAGTACCTCTCGGTTTTGTCTTTCTTTCAATTTGCAGTTAGTGACTCCCTTTTCTAGTCTCTTATCTCTTTCCCAATATTTTTCCCCTTCTTATTGTTGCTTCCTAGGCTGAATACAGTTCTTTTTCTTCTCTCAATTCATTTGAAATTCTTTTTCTTTCTTTCTTTTTCCCCAACCGTTTCTTCTCTTGGCCAAACAGTGTAGAGTGTTTTCATGTTGCACTTTCGTCTCTCTTTTCTCTTCCAAGGTGTTCCTTTATCACTTCTATCTATCTTGTATTCTGGCCGATTGGTTTTATTTTTTCAGTTTTGCAAGGGTTTCTTATCAAGCGGTAAGTGCTCATGTTTTCACTCTTTTTGCTCTCTGTCATTAGAGCTTTTCTCCTAACATCTTCTTCTTTCTGCAAGTTTCGGATAGGGTGCACTTGATCCACTCTGCTTCTATAAATCTCTACTTTTGGCTTTTGGTGGTAGTAGGCCGATTGTTCTCTTCTCTACTCTTGGTTATATTTTCGGAGTCTTTAAGGCTAGTAATCGGGTGTTAGCAACGATAGGAGTGTGTGAAGTCTCATTGAATCAATCAAGGTAAGGTTGATGACAATTTTTGGGTTAAGTGTGTAAAAGAGGGCGATTAACCCGATTGACAAGTGATTAATGGATTGCCTCGATTGAATGTAGGGTTTGGACGCACGTGGATCTTAGCACATTTCGTAAACATGTGTGTACTCACACTAATTAACCATAGAACAACAAAAGCTGAAAAGCTGAAAAGTTTGGTGATTGATGCGACACGGGCATGCGATCGCACGTGTGGTAAACTGAGCCCACGAAACATGGGCGTATGATTGTAGAGGCCACCATGAGTGATCTCATGGGCTTGGGCTCTCTTGGGTCAAGTTGGGCCAAAATGGGCCGTGTGGGCCCAATGGGCTCGTAGGCCCCACACGGGTAAATCTCACGGATATGTTGGAATATTGGACCCGGCTGTGTCACACACATGGGCCGCATAATGGGGCTTAGGCCCATTCACACTTTTATGTATGTTGAGGTTAGACGAGTCGCCGGAGACGGCTATGGTCCTTCTGATGGGTCGATAAGTGTGCCTAAACCCATTCTGATGAAAATGACCATTATGCCCTAAAGGTAAAATGATTGATTTGCCTGTGACATGTATGTCTGTAATCGAGCTTGACATGTTGCATTCACTTATGATATTATGACATGACATTCTGTATGGGGACGGGTTATTATAGATGGAGGAAGTGTTCTGTAACTATGGCTTTTTAGCCATCCTGCTTATGGCTTATATCCATCCTGTTTATGGCTTTTAGCCATCCTATTTACTAGCAGCTTTGCTGCGATACCGATTGGTGTCGTAATTGGTGCTAATCTTGGTGTGTCTGGCTGGGTGGGTCGATTTTATCCCCACATGGTGTGACTGACAGGACGAACTGGTGTGTCTGGCTGGATAGGGTGGGATTTCTGTTTGCATTTCTGCTCTGTCACTAATACTGTATTGGGCTTAGGCCCAAATATATTTTGTTTCTGATTCTGCTACTATAATGGGCTAAGGCCCACCTAATACTATTTCTATAATGGACTCAGGCCCAAACTGTTACTGCATTTTGTATGTCTAACTGGTTTTATATTAGGGACTACACACTGAGTTTTTGTAAACTCACCCTTTTTGTTTAACTATACAGGTAATCCCCAGTTATAGGTGGGTCGATGCTGCTAGGGACTCGACGGTGGCCACACAGCCGCATTTGCTTCCGTTTTCAGCTTTTGATTTATAAGTAGATTATTATGGGTATTTTTATTGTAATAAGGCCTCTTTTGGATTTTATTTATCATTTGACTTTATTACTCTGTTTTTATAAACTGCTAGAGGTAGGAAAAAGACGGGTTTTTCAAAAGGTAACTGTTTTTCACAAACACCATGTTTACGCAACTATTTTGAAAACTACTATAAATGAGATTTTAAATTGATAACGTTTAAAAGAAAGTATTTTTCACAATAACGCAAGATTTTTAATTCTTCTTTTAGATCACACAAAGAGGCTAAATAAAGATTTGGCTTTTCAAACTATATAGCGTTTTAAAATTAAATAACTTTTCAATGACGTACGTTTTAGAAATGAACAACTCGTTTTGAAATCACTGTTTGACTAAATAATTTTGAGATTTCCAACGTCATCGAGGTTTTTCATTTCACACTCCAATGTGACACCGCCAGATTCGGCCATAATGTCTAGGCTGGGTTTCGGGTGTTATAGAAACAACCCAAAAATGTTTCCAAATTTTGAAGTTTTCTTGGTTTTACCGAGTACTATCGTAGATTTGTTAAAGGATTCTCAGTGATTGTTACACCTCTAACCAAGTTGTTGAGAAAGGATGTTCCATTTAAGTGGATGGATGAGCAATAATCTAGCTTTAAAAAGCTAAAAGTGGTGTTAACTCAAGCTCCTGTATTAATTCAGCTCAAACCGGGGAAAGCATATGTAGTGTACAATGATGCATCTTGTACTAGCCTTGGATGTGTGTTGATGCAAGGTGATAAAGTAGTTGTTTATGTGTCGAGGCAATTGAAACAGCATGAGTGCAACTACCCGAGTCTTTTTCACTGAAAATTTGGAGGCACTACTTGTATAGTGAGAAGTGCTACATTTATATTGATCATATGATTCTCAAATACCTTCTCACCTAAAAAGAATCAGACTTAAGGCAACAAAGGTGGTTCGAACTATTAAAGGATTATGATTGTGTAATTGAATACCACCCTGGGAAATCCAACATTGTAGTAGAAGTTCTAAGTAGAAAACATATGATAGATTTAAGAGAAATGTTTGCTTGGTTAAGTCTAGTGGAAGGTGGAAGCTTGCTAGCCGAGATACAAGTGAAACCCACCTTAGCGAATGAGATCAAGGCTAAACAACCCTTAAATGTGTCCTTGTTACCATGGATTAAAAAGGTGGAGGATAGAAAGACAAACGATTATAAGTTTAGTGACGATGGAGATTTGTGCTTTCAAGGGAGATTTTGCTTGTCAAAATCAGGATTTAAAATAGACCATACTTCAAGAAGTGCATGTTAGCCCTTATGTCATGCATCCTAGAGGAAATAAGATATATCTGGATATAAAGAAATTGTACTAGTGGCCTGGACTAAAACGAGACATGACAAAATTAGTGGCCAAATACCTCACTTGTCAACAAGTAAAAGCTGAATATCAGTTCCCATCTAGGTTGTTACAACTTATTAAAATACTGCAATGGAAGTGAGAGTGTATAACGATAGACTTTGTTAGTGGGTTACCCTTAACTCCTATTAAGAAAGATTCAATTTGGGTAATAGTTGACCGATTAACTAAGTTAGCACATTCCTTACCTATCCGCACGGATTATTCATTACAAAAGATGGCTAAGTTATATATTTCAAATATTGTAAGGTTATATGGGATACTCGTATCAGTAATCTCAAATCGAGATCCTTTTTTTACATCTCAATTTTAAAAACAGTTACATAAGGCACTGGGTACTCGTTTGGATTTTAGTATTGCCTTCCATTCACAAACTAACGGACAATCCAAATGAGTTATTCAAATATTGGAAGATATTCTAAGAGGTTACACCATCGAGTTCCGAGGTAGTTAGGAGAAACATTTGCCTCTGGTAGAATTTGCCTACAACAATAGCTTCCAATTAAGTACACAAATGGCACCTTGTGAATCTTTGTATGGTTGAAAGTGCCGATCACCACTGTTTTTGACCAAACTAGTAGAAAGGAAACTTTTGGGTCCTAAAGTGGTATAGGAGTTTGAGGGAAAAATCAAATTGATTTATGATAGACTAAAAGCGGCCTCAAATAGGTAGAAATCGTATGTAGACTTAAAAAGAAAAGACATTGAGTACAATGTCGGAGATCAAAACTTCTTGAAAGTGTCCTCATGGCCAAAGGTGCTAAGGTTGGGAATTAAGGGCAAGTTAAGTCTTAGGTTCATAGGACCTTATAGAATCTTTAAGAGAGTCGATCTAGTTACATATTAGCTTAATTTACCTCTAGAACTAGATCATATACTTGATGTATTCCATGTCTCCTTATTGAGATGATACAAATCATATCCTTCCCATATCATACCAATTTAACAGATCAAGGTGAGACAAGATTTATCCTTTGAGAAGGAACTCGTACAAATTCTAAATCGTGATGTAAAGGTTCTAAGAAGGAAATGAATCCTACTTGTTAAGGTCCTATGGCAGAACCATGGCACTGAGAAGGTCACGTGGGAACTGAAAGACGCGTTTCGTCAACAATATCCTTATTTGTTTGAACCACGCCCCAAAATATAGGGGTTAATTGAAACAATTAACCAAAAAATGACTTAAGCTTGATGGTTAAGTAGTTAGTACACCCCCTAAAGGTCCTAGGTTCAAGTCACTCCTCTTCCATTTCTTCTCTTTATTTTTCAGCAAAACTAGAATGAAAATCACACTAAAATAAATATTGTTTGAAGTAAAAACTTAATAAGAACTAAGACTTGGACTAATTGTAACACACTTGCTTCTCCCTCATTGCATACCAAGTTTGAGCTGCCCAAAACCCCCTCTATTTCCCTTTTTTAATTTTGGCAGCAAGGGTTGTTTACCACGCAACCTTCAAAGTTTAAAAACCCTAGTTGTTTAGCCATTTTCCTAATTACAATTGAACTATAGCTTTCTTTTCCAAATTAAATTGAATTTTTGCTGTCTTTTTCCCTATTTTTTCCTTCTTTTCTTTCCCATCTTCTTCTTTGCAAAATATTTTCTCTCTATTGCTGAAACCATTTTTGCATCCCGAATCCGACATCAATTTCCGTTTGACTTCTTTTCCTACTGATTTTCTATTTCATCGTTGTTAACACTTGTTTCCTTTCATCTAAGACTGATAAGTATACCTCGTTTCAAATATCAGAACTCGTAATTTCTATAGTAGTAATGAATGATGTAAATCTTTATTCGATCAAATAATCATTTTTGGATTCTTACCCAAATCTTGAGTAAATATTCTCAACCTTGAAATCCATTATTAACTCCTATATAAATGTTGTTTGAAGTACCCGTTTTAGGTGCATTGACCCAAATTTGAGCACGAGGAACGTCTACCGAGATCTCGATGATAGGTGTGTGTTCTTTTATAGGCAAATCAGGGCAAACCGTGTCTAGAAATCGGTCCACACGGTCTATCACATGGGCATATGGACCACACGTATGGATCACACGACCCCTTACACGACCATGTTCCCCTGAAACCTTAAGCTAGCTCGTGAACCAGACGGTCACAGCCCTCCCACACGACTGTGTCCCTCTTGTAGGGTACTTTTGAAAAATTGTCTCAGCCTAGCCACACGGCCATATAACCCTTCCATATGGCCTATAGCATCCCAAATGGTCATGTGCCCATTGTGTAACAATTTTGCCCAAAAACTTATGTTATGTGTAGTTTAGTCCTTAGATATTCTCAGAACTATTTTTAGTATTTTATTTTATTCAATTGAGTCCCTGATAATTTGAATAATCTTAGAATCCATTATTTGATTTACGAAATTAACTTTATATACATGAATTAAGAATGTATAAGACTCACGTGCGCTTGTGCGCAAAAAAAAACAATTTTATAAAGTAATTGAGTGTTGTTTTAACTGCAAGCAGACAATATCTGTTGTAATTATTTATAGTTTCGATGGAACATGAAGTATTCCAAGGTGTCGAACCCAAAGGATTTCCAAATGGGTAAATGTGTTTATCAAGTTAATTACAAGTTAAGCAATTACTTTTCCAATTGAGTCAGAGATTATTAGTGCAAGTTGGAATGGCAAAAATATGCAAGTGTACACAATCATATCAAGTAATAAAGTGACAAGTAAATGTCAAGTTATCATACCTACAGAGACTGTGGAAGAAAAACATTTATTAAATGCAACTTTAAACAATTTGGTGAAGGGAAAATATGTTGATTTGAAGAAGTGATTCAAAAACTAAAAATTAACTAAGTTATTAAACTAAGAAAAATAAAAAGTAAAAATTCAATGCACGATTTCAAAAAGATGAGTTTAATTAATATGACATAATGTGTTAGATCAATTACATTCCTTAACTTAGAATTACTAAACACATGTTCATGTTGTTACGAATAATTTCACGACAATTTGGTATTTTGTTAACTAATTCCTATACATACTTTCTAAATCAATTAATCTCTTGAACATATTCCAATGTCAATTCAAACAATTAATCAATTTTCATAAGCAAATATAAGATTAAGTGAAATAACAACACATTCCTATATTGAAACAATTTAATCACAATAATCTTGCAAGTTATGTAAGGCTAATGTATTATTTAATACCATTGCTAATTTAACCTTCAACTGCCTTAGAAGATCAAACATACACCAATTAAATACCGTGTCAATTAATTATAATTTTAACCCGATTAATAATTAATTCATTCATTACCTTACAATTTGTAATGCAAGTATAACATAAGTATGGTTTTATTTAATTGAACAATTTACCAAGGTTTAATAACAACACAAACATGATCTTAGTAATTTAAGTGAACAGAATGCAATCAATCTAACACGAATTAAATTTAAGCCATTTTATTTAAATGAAGAATAAAAACACGAAAAATATTCATTTTCATAATCACAACATAAACAAGAAAAATTAAAATAAGGGAACTAGGAAACAAATCCCAATGTTTCTCCGAAGCCAGACTAGTGTGCTCATCTTCTTTGTAACAGCCTAAAATCGAGCCTAGTCGGAATAGTAATTTTGAAATCACTTCCTGAGGTTTAAGAAAATTATTTTGGTAATAAATTATGTGTATTTTGGTAATAAATTATGTGTTTTAGTGATTTTAGAAGTATGCATGAAAATTTTGGCGATTTAATTTACGCGATTGAAGGCTTAAACGCGAAAAAAGACTAAATCACATAAAGGATAAAAGTTGCAATTACTAGAAAATTGAGTTAAATAGTTAGAGAAATGAAATGTGGAGGCTTTAAAGTGCAATTAAGCCCTTTAATGATAGCATGGCCGGCCAAGTAGATGAAGAAATAGAAAAGTCAAATTTTCTTTATGTATTAGGTGAGATTTTTAAGTAAAATAGTAACCTAATAGTCTAGTTTCCAATCTTGTGTCATTTTGGTCTTCTTCTTACACCGAAATACTCAGCAAATTAGAAGTTTGAAGCTTCAAAATTTTTAGCCATCTTTAGCTTCCAAAGGTAAGTGATTTTAGGGTGCTTTTTCAGAAAATTTTGTACTTTTGAGACCCATATAGCATAAGCTTTCTATTAGGGGGTGTATTGAGCATTTTGGTTTGAAGTTTAAAAATTTTCCATGAGTGTATAAATAATGTTTGCTAAAATTTTTGGGAAGAAAATGAGCTATTGCTGTTAAATAAACAACTTGTGAAAGAGTTTGCATGAGAATACATAGAATGGGACTTAGTTGTTGAAGTTGCAAAATAAAGAGGCAAGTGTTGGAAACAATGAGAAATTGGGGTAGTAATATGAATAAAAAGAACTGTCTAGGCATGAGAGTTGAGAAAATTCGATAAAAATCGATTTCCGGGCCTAGGGGTAAAATGGTCAATTTGCCATGATCTAGGGGCAAAATGGTCATTTTACCAAATTGTGAATTTTAGCTTATTTGTATTAATTTAGTGGCTAAATTGGCAAATTTGTTATTTTCATAAATCAAGAATTGCCGAATCTGATCCTAGACCCGGGAAAAGCCAAGCAAATTGACTGAACCGATTAGCCACTTTCGTTTTTGTATACTGAGGTAAGTTGTAGGTAAATAATACAATATTTATAATTTTCATGCTTGAAATCACTCATTTGTTGTAAATTCTTGAGATGTGGTGTGAGCCATGAATGTACTAGATAATCGAGCTTGAAATGTGGAAATAATTATTTGTATTTATATAGTATTAAGAACATGCGTAATTGAGCCCGATTCAGTAATTAAAATAGATTGGATATTCACATCGAGACTTGGGTAATATGTGAGCTAGTGTAAGACATGTCTGGGACATGCATCAGCCACACTACAGAGCCAGTGTAAAACATGTCTGGGACATGCATCGGCCTCGAGATTTTTGAACTAGTGTAAGACACATCTAGGACGTGCATCAACTTTGGGACGAGAGCTAGTGTAAGACATATCTAGGACATGCATCAGCCTCAAGATATGCAAGCTAGTGTAAGACCTATCCAGGACATGGCGACAGCTTGTTGTGTGTTAGTGTAAGACCTGTCTGGGACATGGCATCGACACTGATAGATAAGAGCTAGTGTAAGACCATGTTTGGGACATGGCATCAGCTCAATACCTTACATTGAGCGCTTAATGAATATCCTTTCTTATTTTGAGTAATTCAACGGGAAAATTCGGATTAAATGTATCACCCCAAACCCGGCCTAGACATTATGGCCAAATTTGGCGGTGTTACATTGCAGTGCTTTTTATGAAAACTTGACCTTGTCGATAAAAGCCCGTTTGAAAGTTAAAGCCTCTTGTTTAAATCTTTTGGGGCATTTGTTAACCATTTAAAACTTTCTTACTTAAAAAAACTTTGTTTGGTGCAGAAGCATTTCAATAGTGTTGCGGAAACGTGTTGTTCTGAAAACAGTTATCATTTTGGAAAAACCGCGACCTATGTCTAACATATATGAAATTATGATAAATAAAATCCCAAATTGAAAGCTAGAAAATTAGAGAGGCCTTATTACATCAAAAACCCAAATTTAAGTTATTGAAAAATAAATAGTTGATGTAATGCAGATGCAGTTGTGTGGCCACCCTCGAGTCCCTCACAGCACCGATCCACCTAACGCTTGGGATTACGTACACAATTAAAAAAGGGGTGAGTTTACAAAAACGCAGTGTATAATCTCCTAATATGAAAACAGTCAGTCAAACAAATAAAATACAAAAGCAGTCTGGGCCTGAGCCCATTATAGTAGACAATATCAGATGGCCTTAGCCCATTATAGTAGCAGAATTAGAAGCAGAATATATGTGGGCCTAAGCCCAAAATAGAAATAGACTCAGAATGCAGTATGTATGATGCATGATGCATGTTATCCCATCCAACCCTGCACTTGCCTCCGTCCAACCCTGCACTTACTGTGGGTATAAAATCAACCCGCCCAACCAACACACCAATAGTTAGCACCAGTTGTCGCACTAACTAGAATCGCAGCAAGGCTGCCAGATAACAAAATCGCAACATAGCTGCCAGTAAAATAAGTGGCTTAAAGCCATCAATAGCGGTACAGAGCCTTCAGTAATGGCACAGAGCCATTGGTAAAATGAACGGCACTAATCCATCGATAATATGAACAGCATAAAGCCATCGGTCAAATGGACAGCACTAAGCCATTGATAGTATGAAGGACACAAAGCCATCGGTCAAATGGATAGCACTAAGCCATCGATAGTATGAAAGGCACAAAGCCATCGATCGGTCCATAGTCGTCTCGTGCGACCTGTGCGACCTTAACAGATCAGTACAAATATACAGCTTTAAGCCTTTGGTGGGTCCACAGTCATCTCGTGCAACACGTGCGACCCTAACAGATCAGTACTTCCTCCATAACAATAACCCAACCCATGCAGCATGTCGTGCATGTATGCAAAACACATAAATATCACATAACATACTCAATCAATCAAACATCATATAAGGCATAACAGTCATTCTACCCTACAGGGGTATTACGGTCATTTTACCTTACAGGATTAATTCAGTCATTTTACCCTCCAGGGGTAATTCGATCATTTTATCCTCCAAGGGTAATTCGGTCATTTTACCCTCAGGGGTAATTCGGTCATTTTACCCTCCAGGGGTAATTTGGTCATTTTACCCTCCAGGGGTAATTCGGTCATTTTACCCTCTAGGGGTAATTCGGTCATTTTACACTCCGGGGGTAATTCGATCATTTTCAACAGAATAGGTCTAAACTCACCTACCGACCCATCAGAAGGTCTACAATCGCCTCGACTGACTTATGTAACCCCGACATGCAAATCAGTGCATGTGGGCCCAATACCCATTATCTGGCCCAAGCTGGCCCACACGCTCGTGTGGCCCAGTTGACCCAAAATTAACCATGGTCATGCAACTATGCAGTCTGGTCCATTATTTACCACATAATGTAAGCCCATGAGAACGCTCAGGGCGGCCTCTATAGTCTTATGCCCACGTTCGTGGGCTCGATTTCACCACACGAGCGTTCGCACGTTCATGTGACCTCAAAGCCCAACCTTTCGGCTTTTCAGCTTTTCAGCTTTTCAACTTTTTGACTTTTGCTGATTTACAGATAAATCAGTGTGAAATACACACTCCTTGGGCTTTTCAGCTGATTACTAGGTACAGGGTAAAGCTACACACCTGTTAACAAAATCGCATGGAAAAATCTTTGCACACCAACCCTACATTCCATTAAAATACTTCATTAATCACTTCTCAAAAGATTAATATCCCGACTTAACTCATTCCATAATCAACGATACTCACCTTGATTTAACGAAGACAGATCCCCTATTAAACTACTACTCAAACCACAACTGATTTCCCCTATTGCGATTTCCTAAATTCTTAACGCAATTAAAACCACCACAGTACACATATGAAGATTGAAGCGAGGGTATAACTACTTACTAGAAAAGGTACTACTGAAACCAAAAGAAGAACAGTCGGCATACAGTCTTACTTCAAGACACCCACTCCTAAGATGGAAGATTCGGTCACCCCAAGAGCGAGTAGAGAAAAACTCGAATAAGAGGGATTTAGGAAAAGAGTGTTAAAAAAATAACCTACTTGAACAAGTTGAAAGAATCTTACTGAAATCGACGACAAAAGAGAGTTGTGCAGAAGAATCCAACCAATTGCCATAGAATAGATAAGGTTTACAGTATTCAACTTGGTACAAAAGAAAGGGATAATGATGGAATCAGTTAAAAAAGAATAAGTGTACTCGGCCAAGCGAAACAGAGAGGGGTATACTTGCAAGGCCTATGATCTATTTGGCTAGGATTGGAAGAGAATGAAAAGTAGAAAAGAAAAATGGAGACAAAGGTAGATAGAAGATTCAGCTTAGAAGAGAGACCCAAAAGAGAAGAACTAAAGAGAGAAAGAAGCTATGTTCGGTTTAAGAAAAAGAGGAATAGGAAAAAGTGAACAAAGAAGGACAAATAGGCAGAGGTTGAGAGACATAAGTGGTAATGCAAACTAGCCTTCCCAATGGTCAATACAGCAAAAACTTCAATAACCAAAATGGCATAAATGGAGGATTACTTCGACAAAACGATAAGAAAGGTAAATTTCTCCAAAACAAAAGTGACCCAACCGATCGTAAAGAAAGAAAACACCCTAGCCAAATTCCTACACTCCCCATTACCCATTCGGCAACCTCTCCCTAATCACTTCAAACTCTTCCTTTCTCTCCACAACCCACTCCTAAAAATCCTCCCTTATCATCTCCTTGAATCTCACCCCTTATCATTCCATAAATCACTCCAATTAACCAATTCAAGAACCACCACAATTCTGTAGTATTCCAATCAAACTCTACTACCCACACAACAAAGGCAGCAAAAATAACATCTTTAATGCGCAACCAAGGACTTAAACCTTAGACCTTACAATTACACACCACGCCACCTTGCCATTAGACCACAAGCTCCCTTTGTGCCATACTTTAATCACAACAATTTAAAAGCATTCTACTTAGATCCCAGGGATTTTATTCACCAAAAATAAATTTTTTGCCAAAGCCCAGGTTTGAAAGTAGGACTTCTCCAACACTACCAAACATTCCTAAAGCACTTAACCAGTAATGCAAACATGCCTTTTATGTCATATCCTTGCACAATTAAATACTTATGTGCCGACTTCCAAACGCTCCCCAAGCTCAAGGCCCATTTCTTCTAGGCCCAAAATTTGGGACGTTACATTAAATGTTTGATTGTGAGATATTGTGATAATCTCTGTAAGTGATGCAGATACTTAGTGTAATGCATGGAATGTGAGCTCACTAGCATGTTATGTGATTAGTAAAGGAAGGAATTGAGTAAGTTATGTTGTAGTTATTCTTGATGTATGCATCATTTGAAATGAAATGAGAGTCAACTTGTTATGGTAAATTGTTATTATTTATTTACTTACTACTTACTAAGCTTTACATTTACTCCTCTCCTTTCCATTTTCTTTTAGAGCCGCCTAATTAATTCAAGGATCCAAGAGCATTTGAGGCAGTGTACACACTATCAACCAAAATACTCAGTATGGTCGTATTTTATGTTCTGAGTAATGGCATGTATAGGTTAAATGGTTATTTTCTTGTAAGGTATATTAGTGAGCCAATTGGGTTGGCCATTTATGACATTAAGTTCATTTTGTAAATGGCCATTGGAATTGGCTAAAATGGTTCTAATTATTATTAATAAAATGGGGATGAGTCCATGCAAAAGTTGATGAAACTCATCAATGTATTGGATGCCAATTTATGGTTATTGGCTAAGCATAGTAGAATTAGTATATTTGGACTTGTATTGGTTTTGTTTCAGGGTGGAAAAAAGGCTTGGTAAATAGCCCATTTTTGCCCACACGGGTAGGCACATGGGCGTGTGCCTAGGCTGTGTGCGACACATGGCCAGTCCACTGGCGTGTGTATGGCCGTGTGATTACTGACGTTAGAAACAGAATACCCAAGTTCTCTCACACGGCCTGAGACACGAACGTGTCCTAGCCATGTGACAGACACGGGATGAGTCCATGGGCGTGTGCCACAGTCGTGTGTTTGCTGACGTTAGAAATAGAATGTCAAGGTTGTTACACACGGACTACGACACGGGCGTGTCATGGACGTGTGAGGGGACACGGGCTAGGCACATGGGCGTGTGCTCAACCGTGGGAAAACCCCTGTAGGTTGAATGTTGGAAATTAATTCCACACAGGCGAGGGGCACAGGCGTGTCCCTAATGTGCTTAGGCCGTATGGGGTACACAGGCCATCAGCACGGCCATGTTTAGAGACCACATAGGCGTGTTGCCCTTCCACACGGGTGTGTGTCCTATTTATGCTAGTTTTTGAAGAAATTTTCCCAAGTGCACGAAATAGCTCCAGATCATCTCCGATCCATGATTTAGGCCTTGTAGGCCCATAAGAAGGTTTGTAGATTGATGTTTGAAAATTTTTAAAATTGAGACGTATTTTTGAAGGTTCGAGATTGACTAATTGCATGTGTTTTAGAGAATATAAAACATATTCCTTGTATGCTTTATTAGACATAGGAGCTACAACTAATAGTTGCAGAAAGAATGTCATTCTTGTAGAAAAATGGGAATCTATAAAACATTCAATAAAAGCAATAGGAATAGATGGTAATGAAACCATAATCCAATATAAAGCTAAAAATATACCAATCTACATAAATAGTGTAAGATTTTTTATACCAAAAATATTATGTTTTCCTGAAATGCATGGAAATATATTATTAGGAAATAATTTTACATACTAGCATTTACCATTTTCTATTAATAAAAATTTAATTATGTTATCTGTAGAAAAATCTTCTGTAGAAATACCATTAGTAGAAAATCATAAATTTGTGTGTGATAAAAATTTTACACCACCAAGAAAAGAACAGATTAAACAACTTGAAACAAGTCATTGGTTGTTTAAAATTTTAGAAAATAATTTTAGTGACCAACCACTAAAATTATAGCAAAATAGCCCTAGATATTGTGAAATTAAACTGGAAAATCCCAATAAAATTATTACAGTCAAACCAATGATCTATACTAAACAAGATATAAATGAATTTGATATACAAATTAGAGAATTATTAGAAAAAAGGATTAATAGAAAAAACTAATAGTCCACATTCTAGTCCAGCTTTTATGGTTAGAAATCATGCTGAAATGAAAAAAGAAAAGGCTAGAATGGTTATTAACTATAAAAGATTAAATCAAAATATCATTTTTGATGGATATTTTATTCCAAGAAAGGATGTTCTAATTAATCAAGCTAAACAAGCAAAATATTTTAGTAAATTTGACTGTAAATTGGGATTTTGCCAAATCATGCTAACTTCCCCTTACTTAAGATGAACAATGTCCCCATTGTTAAAAAACAATAGAGAAAATGAAAATATAAAAGTGAATAGATATTATACACCAGGTAGGACCTAAGGAAAAGGAGGTGAGTCAAGTTTGACTGCTTAAATATCAAGCTTTTCCAAAAACAACCCAATCCTAGACATTTACATATCTATTGCTACACTTCTTATTTTCCAATTCGTTCAATTTTATTGATGATTTCCACCTTTTATTTTATTATGCGATAAATAAAATCCTAAAAGAACCTAATCCTGAAAGCTTTAATATCCTAAAATAAAATAAAGTAAAAATCCCCCCTTTTATTTATTTACAGATCCCTCAGAATCTGACTTATCTTTTGCTCCATCATCCTTGTTTTTGCTTGAATCGCCTCATTCCCTCTTCAACATTGGAGTCCATGGTTCAAATATAAAATCTAGAAACTCAGACAAAAAAATAAACGGGTCATGAAATATTTTCGTAAAAGCGCTTCTCATTGAGTCATTCTGTATTTTTTAGTATCTTCAGTAAGCTTATTGGTTCCATTGGATATGTTGCATTATGCCCATCAATTTTGACAGCTCATCATGAAGATCTGGGTGAGGCGAATGAATTCTATATGTCGAGGTAGCCATGTCAGGTTCGAACATTGGTTCAGTTGGTTCTGCCTCATCAGGAATTTCAGTTGGTTGCATTGGTTTGATCTTTGTAGGATCTTCCTCTTCTTTTTTGGGATCCTCGTTTGATTCAACTCATTTTTGTAGAACAAAATCTCCTGCTACTCGAAAGAGGTCCCAATCTATGATTGTGCCTTGGCTATAACCCGTCTTCTTTACATTTACAAGAATTTTAGCTTTCAAGCACAAAATTATTATTGTAAAAGGAAAGTATGTTGGACCTGAACATCTAGTAGCACAACTTTGAATTTCTCTCAAGATTATTTTTCCCACATCAATGTTCTTTGTTGTCATAATTGAGTATAATAAGACCATTCGTTCTACTGAAATTGTAGTCCCATGTGAAATATGCATACGACTGAATCAAACAAAATAAAACCATACATTCGTTAATGGTGTAAAATATTATCTGCGACAAGTGTGAGTCACATGCTTTGACATAGTCCATTTAGAACCTGAAACTGTAAGTTCCTCGAGAATTTCTTGTAATTTCTCAGCCTCATTAATAGTGTTTGAGTTTATTGGTATCTTAATTCCTCAAAAAAAGACTTCTGTTAATTCACTTGAGGTCAAATTTGCATAAAATTCATGGACTAACACTTCCTAATTTAAAACTTTAGGAACTTGTCAAATGCTCACCATGAAATTAGTATAGTTGTTTTCTTTCAATGTAAAACCTTTTTCTGGGCGCATTTGTTGATTTGTGAAGATACTGTCATATCTTGCTTTGGCTTCTTCATAGTGGAATTTGTTTTGTGATTCTTCAACTTGGACAGAGGCACAAGTTCTTTTGCAAGGCATGATTTAACCTGAACATCACATAAGATGGAAAAAAGTAATATTTTCCCAAAAAATTAATTAGCATAAAATATTAACAATTAAATAAATTGAAAAGTCAAACAATTAAATCAAATTAAAATTTAGGAGAAAATTTTCTTACCACCTTTGTATAAAAGTTAATGTAACACCCCAAATTTTGGGCCTAGAAGTTTTGAGGTTTAGTGGTTAGGGTCAGTGAGGAGGATGCACATATGTGATTAGTTGTGCATTTTAGTGTCAGAATGGGCCTGCTGTTCTGGTGGTTGAGTATGGGAACCTCATGGTTGTGGGTTTGAGTCCTAGTGTGAACATTTTGGAGATATATTTTTAGTACTTCTTATTTATGTCATTTATTTATTATTTGTTTTAATTTTATTATGACTTATTTTATAATGTAAATTATTTTATTATTTTATTTGTTATATTATATTTTTTATTATTTACTTTTGATTATTACTTCTATTTTATGTTTATTTTTATTTTCTTTCTTTTTGGACGTGTATTTTCTTTTATCTTTTTCTTTTTGGTTTCTTTTGCTTTTTGGATTGGGGTTATTGTGATTACTTTGGAAGCAACTTGCCTACGAATTTTGGACTGTCGCTCTTCCGTTGCCTTTTTCAATTGCAAAAATAGGTGTGGGAATTCAAACTCTATTTATACTACTTTGATTATTCTGCTTGTAATTGCTTCGAGTTTTAGTTGTATGCGCAAACCCGTTGATTATGGCTTCTAAACTCAGTAAGTGGGGGGATTACCGCCCCCTATTATAGTATTTTTGATATTGTTAAGATTGGGGGCAATTCTGGTGGCTTAAACGATAGTTTCGGGGCTATTTTGAGGTGGTTTTATGACCTCCCCGGTGGCCACACAGCCGTGTGTCGACTCATAGGACCACGTGAAATTGGGCGATAGGGTTTTTAGGCTGAATTGGGTGCCACACGACTAAGCCACATGGCCATGTGGCCGACTTGGGATTTTTATTGATTCTCACACGGTCGTGTCCCTTGGGTACACGGGCGTGCGGGTTTGGGAATTACGGATTTAGTGATTTGGTGTCACATTGTCATGTGACTAATTTGGGAATTTAAGGATTCCACACGAGCGTGTGTTTTAGGACACACGGCTGTGTCTACTAAGTACACGGGCATGTGAGACCCCCACACGCCCGTGTCTACCCTACACACGATTTTAGTGAAATTGGATAGTGAGTTACACGGCCTGATACTACGACCGTGTCTCCGCTTCACACGGGCATGTACCTTTGCCACACGGTTGGGTGCCACCCTCCACATGGGCGTTTGGACCCTCACACGGCCTAGATTGTTCCACACGACTGGAGTACATGGACGTGTGGCCCTATTTCACTAGTTTTGTTTTAGGTCGACTTTGAGCCTAATTGTGACTCTGTGTGTTCCAACCCTTAGCTAGGCGTTAGTGAGGTTGACTAGACCTCTGTAACTGTACCTATGTGATCTCTGTGTGCATGAATTGTGATTGGTTGTGATTGATCGTGTGATGCGTGCAAATTATGACTGTGCGAGTAGTTCTGAATCTGATAGACTAGATGTGAGTGTCTGCCTTTGAATAACTATCTAAAATCTTGTAATATGTTTTGTTTGTCTGTTTGCACTCTGACATATGCATAAAACATTTTTGGGTGGGGTTCTAAAGAGAAGGGACGTAACGCCCCAAAAATATTTGTATATGTTTCCGTAATTATGTAACATAAATATCTATCTGCTTCAGTGGTTATATGTTCTAGGAGTGTCTAAAAGTCTTGGGTTCAAGCCATGACTTGGGCTAATTTTAGCATTTTTATAAATAAAGCCTTACTCTTGTTCAGTAGGCTTAAAATTAATTGTTGGTTAATAATTAACAGAGTGGGCTTACTGGTCTGGTGGTTAAGTGGCGTGTTATTATGCTAGAGCTCTTGTGTTCGAATCCTTGCGCGAGCAAGGGATTTATTTTGCTACTTGTGCTATGTGGGTGTTATTATTTGATTGAAATTCTGTAGTGGATTGAGTAGAGAGTCTGATGGAGAGATTTTAGGAGTAAAATTAGGGATGTAGAGTGATTATCAGAATCACTTCAGTTTTGTTTGGATTCTGTTCTCAAAAAAAAATTTGTTTTCACTCTTTTCTCAAAACCTCTACCGATTTTTCTCCATCTTCTTCCCTTTTCCCAGCTGAATTCTCCCTTCCTTTTCACTTTTTTTTTTTTTTTGCTTTCTGTTTTGGGTTGTATTTGTACTCCTATCTCTATCATTAGCGGTTTATTGAGCAATCTTGGTAAGTGTTTTCTTGTGGGTTGTAAGTTTACGATGCTAAGTTTTAATTGAGGTTATTTTGATGTTTGGCAGCATTATATCATTAGGATCGAGACCTGTTTTGTAACACCCCAAACCCGGCCCAGAAGTTAGGCCCGAATCTGGCGTGTCACATTGAAGTGTTTTTCGAAAACATTGTATCCATTGAAAATGCTTCTTAAAAATTGTTGTAATTTAAACCTTGCATAAAATCTCAAATTTTGTATCCATATTTTTAAAACGTGGTTTATTAAAAGACGTTCTCTTGTAAAATGTTATTACCTTTAAAACCTTAATTGTTATAGAAGTCTAATTTAAAACAATAGCGAAAATGTGGTATTTTGAAAAATAGTTGTTGTTTTGGAAAAATCGTGTCCGACTTCTAGCAATTATAAAATAATAAATAAAATCCCAAATGTAAAAACTAGAAAGTTTAAAAGGCCTTATTACAACCCAAACCAGAATATAAGTACTTAAAAGTAAATTAAGACAAAGCATAAGCAATGTGTGGCCTTCTCTGAGTCCCTCACAGCACCTATCCTCTTAAAGCTAGGGATTATCTGCACAGTTATTAAACAGGGTGAGTTTTTTGAAAACTCAGTATGTAATCCCCTACTATATAAAACGAAAATGCAGTCATACAAAAAAATTAAAAATCTGGGCCCTAGCCCTACTACAGTTCCAGTATCAATTGGGCCTTAGCCCACTATAACAGACAGTACCAGATGGGCCTTAGCCCATTACAGAATCAGAAACATTATTAGAATTAGAATCAAAATCAGAATTAGAATCAGGTAGGCCTAAGCCTAAAACAGAATCAGTAACAGTATAATACAGATATGCAGAACAGACTGGGCCGAAGCCCTATACAGAATAGATCAGTCTGGGCCTTAGCCCTATACAGAACAGTGTGGGCCAAGCCCATAGCAGAATCAGAACAATATGCAAATGCAATCCCAACCCAGTCCAGCTATCACACCACCAGTACCAACCCAACACACCATGTGGGGAATAACTCGACCCACCCAGCCCTACACACCAATGACGCAGCCATGCTGCTAATTTAAATGCGGCTTTAAGCCTTTAGTAGCAGTATCATAATTGGCACAAAGCCATCAGTAACTATAATAGGATTGGCACATAGCCATCAATTAGGGTAATATAACCGGCACACAGCCATGGGTAAATGTGATCGACACACAGTCATCAGTAAATAAGATAGGCACATAGCCTTAGGCAAATATAATCGGCACAAAGCCATGATCCTGATAACACAGAGCCATATGTTGGTTGGCACAAAGCCATACTTAGAATAACTAGCATTAAGCCCTTAGTCGGTCCACAGTCGTCTCATGTAACCCGTGCGACCTTATCAGATTATTACTAGATCCACAGTCGTCTCGTGATACTCGTGCGATCCTATCAAAATATAACTTCCTCCATATCAATGTCCCAACCCAATATGTCGTGTATGCTATGCTCAATCATCACACATGTATGCATAATGGCCATGTTCAGTATCAGTCATTTAAACAAATATTAAAACATATCAATCACACAACCACGGTCACGCCAGTCAAATCACTGTCATACAAACACAGTCAAATCCGTCAAACATACAGTCCAAGTCAGTCGCTTGCCCACAAGGGCAAAACAGTCATTTAACACCCTAGGGGCAAAATGGTAATTTTACCCCGTAGGGGTATCTCGATAATTCTATCCTACAGGGATATTTCGATAATTCTACCCTACAGGGATATTTCGGTAATTCTACCCTAAAGGGGTATTTCGATAATTCTACCCTACAGGGGTATTTCGATAATTTTGCAACCCAGGGGTAATTCGATAATTTCATAAACCAGGGGTATTTCGGTAATTTCACAAACCAGGGGTATTTTGGTAATTTTGTAAATAAGGGGTATTTCAGTCATTTTGAAATTTGGGGTATTCTTGTAATTTGTAAACTGGGGTATTTCTGTAATTTTGTAAATTGAGGGTAAAATGGTAATTCTAACAAATCAGGGGTAAAATGATAACTTTACTAATCAGGGGTAAAACGGTAACTTTACAAATCAAGGGTAAAATGACAACTTTACAAATCAGGGGTAAAATGGTAACTTTACATATCAGGGCTAAAACGGTAACTTTACAAATCAGGGGTAAAACAGAAACTTTACAAATTAGGGGTAAAGCAGTAATTTTGTAAATTAGGGGTAAAAGAGTACTTTTACAAATCGGGGGTATTTCTGTAATTTTACAAATCGAGGGTACTTCTTGCAATTATACAAATCAAAGGTAATTCGGTAATTTTGCAAATCGGGGGTATTATAGTAATTTTACAAATCGAGGGTATTATAGTAATTTTCAAATCGAGGGTATTACAGTAATTCTACCCTACAGGGGTATTTCGATAATTTTATCAATCCTTCAGAAAGTCTACAGTCACCTCAAGCGACTCAAGTATTCTAAACAGAGATAACATTGCGAATGGGCCTAAGGCCCGTTCTCGGCCCAGGTGGGCCTACACGCTTGTGTGGCCCTTTAGCCCAAAACTAGCCACAGATATGAAATTCACCTAGTCTAGTCCAATATTTACTACACAATCATACAATTTGTCCGATTGGGCCCACAGGCCCATTGGGCCCACATGGCCCATTTTGGCATTCCGACATTTTCCGTTCTACAGCTAAAGTAGGGTGAAGTACACACCTGATAGGTATCTGAAGTTAATCCACGCTCTGAACGCTGGTATACCCAGAAGCCAATAATAATCGCACCCTTGACTCCCCAGAAGGTGTTTCGATCAACTACGGTCACCACCACCGTGACCCAACGATAGACAGATCAACTAATAATCCAACGCCTAACCCAAACAAACACTCCACAACGTGAAAGGGATAAGCCAAGAAAGGTATGCCTACTCTCCTCATGGTTTGCTCTATTTAAAGCCAGCTCCTCACCTATTCTCATGTTAGCATCCCGATGTGGGATTCTCTATCAATCCCCAAAACTAAAGCATTAGCAAAATAATCAACCTTTGTGTGCCAAGAGATTCAAACCAAAGTCCTCTCGATAGCCATGCCATGCCACCACCGCTCGGACACAAGCTCATTTGTGTCATAAGTCCAACACATTTAACTTTAAAGCCCACCTACTCACTTCCAGATTTATTTAAAAGGGAAACCAAAATAAATTGCAAGAGTCAAGACTTGAACCTTGGACCCCCTTGCTTCCTTTATGGCGTCACTTTCTTGTCCCCTAAGTGGTGCCACTTTGCCACTACACCACACTTCTTTTTGTGTCATGCTTTCACCAAAAATATTCTTAAAGCCTACCCACTAACGTCAAGGCTTCCATAAGAGAAAAACATAAATTTTTGCTAAGGCCTAGGTTTAAACCCAGGACTTCTCCAACACTCCCAAACCTTTTAGCCATTACACCAACACGCCATTCAGTGAAATAGGCCCGAGGCCCATTACGCAACCCAAGTGGGGCCCACGTGCTCGCATGGCCCGCTAAGCCAGATTTGCCCATAGCCACGTGTACAACACAGCCGGTCCACTAATTCCCATAAGTCTAAAGACAATGACCCATGTGGGCCCACAAGCCCATTGGGCCCACACGGCCCATTCTTCTAGGCCCAATTTCGGGGCGTTACATGTTTCGTACTGCTATGTAAGTTAATGGATTTTGAAGCATTAGGGGTAAGTTTCTATAGCTCTGTAGTTGAGTAATCCGTTTCAAAATAGGTTTTAGTTAGATTATTAAGTGATTAATCGAGTGTTATCTGACCAATATTTAGGTTCTGGAGTGCTCGAAGTGTAGTTGGCTTCAAAGAAACCAGGTGTGTACTCGAAACGCAGAAAATGAGTCTTGATAAAAAGCCAAAATAGCTTTCTATCTATGCCACACGAGTATGTGGTAGCCCGTGTAGTAAGCCGTGTGGCTAAACATGGCCGTGTGATCGACGGGCCAGGCCATGTACACTTGACATGGGTACATGACACGGCCGTGTTATGGCCAAGTGAGGTTGTGTGCGCCACAGGGGCCCGACCAATTGGGTTGTGTGGTTCTATACGCCCGTGTAGGCCCACACAGGTAATCCACACGAGCATATAGAAATCTGGGCCAGACCGTGTAATCTATACGGCCAAGGCCAATTTGGGCCGTATAGACCACACGGGCATGTAGGCCCACATGGGCAGACAACATGGGCGTGTGAGTCTATTTTCACTGATTTGTTGCTAAGGTTGCACAGGTCGCCCGCGACAACTGTGAACCTACTATAGGGTTGGTAAACTTACCTAGACCCCTAATGGAATGAAATGGCTGAATGATTTTTATATGAATATATGGTATATATATGTATGATTGTATATTGAACAAGTTGTTAATATTATACTGATTATATGTATGATACCATTATATAGCATGACATGACTATATGATACATTACATAGGGATGGGTTGATATTGATTGGAGGAAGTGTACTGAAAGGCTTCGAGCCTAATTTACCGGCAGCTCACCTGCAACCTACTGTTTAGTGCCGCATTCGGTACCACTTAGAGTGCAGGGATAGGTGGTTTGATTATATCCCCACATAGAATGTCGGGTTGGACGGAGATGGTGTATAGAGGCTGGGTGGGTAGGATTTTGTGACTTCATGTCTATAACTACTACTGATACTATAATGGGCTAAGGCCCTACTGCATGATTGTTACTGTACTGAGATGAGCTAAGGCCCAAATTGATATTGTTACTGATACTGAAAAAGGGCTTCGGACCAGACTGTGATTATCTGTTTATTGTCTGTTTGTTTGTATGGGGAATTACACACTGAGTTACGTAAACTCACCCCTTCTGTTTAATCTGTATAGATAATCCCAGACATAGGCGGATCGGTACGGTGAAAGACTCAATGGTTGCCACATGACTTCTTTAAACCTATTAATTATTTATTATTTAAGATTTTAATTTTTATTATGGGAAGTATTTTTTTGTAATCATGGCCTCTATGGATTTTTGGGTTAAATTTGGATTTTATACTATTTAAGGATTTATACCTACTAGTTGTAGTTAAAACTTGAGTTTCAAAAGAGATAAATGTTTTCATAAAAATACCACGAACACGCAAATTGTTTTAAAAGCTTTCGCAACAGATAATGCTTTAAAAATTATCGACACGATTTTAAAAGTAACAGAGGAAAAGTTTTAAACGGGAAATGGTTTAGCGGCGATATGATTTCAAAAGCATTACCATGTGATATCGCCAGATTCGGCCATAACATCTAAGTCGAGTTTCGGGTGTTACATTTAGTGGTATCAGAGTCAAGTTGCAAAACTTGGTTGTGGATTTGGGTTTTTAAAACTTGGTTTTTAAAGAACTGATTTTTTATGATTGAAACTGAGAATATTTTTACTAAAGTGTGGTACACCGAGTCTCCGGCGCTGATCCTGTAAGTTCTCTGTAACTGTTATATGTTTATGGTTCTGAAACTACTATAGGTAGTACACTGTACTGAAAACACTTTAGGTAGTGTAAACTGAAAACTGTAATGAAACAGAAAACTGTAGTGAGACTGCGATTTACAAAAACGAACTCTGAATTACTGATACTGTCTTTCATAAAATATCTGTTAATAGACACTGGAACTGTAGCTGATTCATAAAACTATTAATATAGATAAAATGCAATTAGATAATGAGCACAAGAGGTACTCACGGATGGGGTACAATAGGTCGTGGTAGAGGTCGTGGTAGAGGCCGTAAAGGGGCTCGGGCTGAGTCATCTTCAGTGGGCGGTATGCCAAATCTAGACACTAGCGAGATGTCATTGCGCCTGTTACAGAGACTAGGTCTAGGTCTAGATCTCATGATTGTGCGGCTGGGGACGACGTACTGTCCCAAGCCATGTTACAGATTTTGGAGAAGGTCACTGGGCCCAGTACTGGAGCTGGGGTTGAGGGTTAGTTATGGAATGACTCCGATCCAATAAGGCTGAGTTATTCAAGGGTGTTTGTAACACCCCTTTACCCATGTTCGATGCCGGAGCAGGGTACGAGGTGATACCTTGCTAAAACACATACAAACATACATTTTTGAGTCGATAAATTTCGTTCTAAATTTAAAAATTTTCAAACTTTACCTTTAAGTCCCTAATATGGGCTTACGAGGCCCAAAACACACTTTATACCCGATTCGGGACTATTCCGAGTACTTAGAAAACTTTCAAGAAAAGCTACTAAAAACAGGATACACGCCCGTGTGGGCTTAGAACATGGCCGTGTTGAAGGCCCGTGTAGCTCACATAGCCTAGGTATATAGGGACATGCCCGTGCCCTCACATGTGTGGATTTCTTTTCTAACATCGAACCTATAGGGGTTTTCACACGGCCTGACACACGCCAGTGTCCCTGGCCCGTGTCCCTCACACAACCATAACACACCCATGTCTTAGCCGTCTGTGAAAACCTTGACATTCTGTTTCTGACGTCATCAACTCTTAAAGGTCACACGGCCAAGGCACACGCCCGTGTGCAAGGTCGTGTCTTTCACACGATTGAGATACACGACTGTGTCTCAACCCTTGTGGTTACTACTTGGCATTCACTTTTGCCAACTTAAGCTGTAGGGGACACAAGGCTAGACCATATGCCCATGGGGCGGACCGTGTGTCACACACGGCCTAGACAGACGCCCGTGTGTCTACCCATGTGGACAATATAAGGCTATCTGCCAAGCCTTTTGCCTCCCTGAAATAAGATCAAGTGTATACTTGTAACAGCCCTATTCTGACCCTAGTCGGGAAGTGGTTTCGGGACCACAAAACCCAGTAAAAAATTTTGTAAAATATTAATTTCAGTGTTTTTGTTATGTGAATTACCTATTGTGAAAGTTGGGTGGTCTAATTTAGTTAATTGGATGCTAAATTATTTTGTTGGGATTTGATTGTATAAAGGAAAATTTTAGAAGTCTTTTTCTTAAAGTGGCCAATTGATAACATGGATAAAATAGGGGGCTTGCATGTCAATTAGACCCCCTTTTTTTTTTTAGTGGACGGCAATGATGAGGGGAAATTTGTATCTTTGTGCATTTTATATTAGTGAAGTAATAATAATTGGTTTTATAATATGAAATGAATATAAATATTATAATAAAGGTGATAAAAACAATGTTTTCATTTTTTTGGTTCATCTTCTCACCTAGCCGAACTTGTGAGAAAAAGGGGGGAGAAATTCCTAAGGCATTCGGCACTTGTTTTCTTCTATTAGGTAAGTTCTCTTGATAATATTTGATGAAACTTGATTATTGAGGTTGTTATTCAGTGATCTAGCTAATCTATGGTTCAACTCTTGTTTATATTTGTTAATTTGTTTCGGCCATGGTTGTTTTGGTAAAAAAAATTCTTGTAATTCTCTTGGTATTTTATCGATTTGAGACTTCTTTTAGGTCCTTTACCTAGCCAAGATATAATTTTGATTTCTTTTGTATTATGGAAGGATTCGGTTGTGAGTAGGAAATTATAGACTTTGAGTTGATGATAGAAATGAATTTAAAAATGGTTAATGGACTTTGTGATGTCAAAATGTATGTGAATTAGAGTTTGTAAGTTTAGTTGTGGAAATGGTGCTTGGTGTGGCTTAAGTCTTCAAGGGAGCATTCGGCCTTGGTCCCTGGGTTATTGAATTGTGGTTTAGTTGAGAAAGGGCAATCGGCTAGTGTGATAAATTGGGTAGCTTTTGCTTAATGCTAGAAAAGAAATGCTAAAATATTAATATGTATTAACATAATTGCCGAATGTGGACATGAACAACTACTTCAGTAATGCATGTGTTTTGAATTTGTAATAAGGAATTTGATATGAGCATTTGTGTTCCGATTAATGTGTTGCCTTTAGAAGTCCCTAAAAGGGTATACGACTATAGCCTAGAAGGTCATAAAATGGAGTTTTTATGTTAGAAATAATCTTAGCCAAAATGATAGTATGGGTGCCGAATGTGTTTTAATTAAAGAATGAGTCTATTGGATGTTTATTTCCATGGCCGAATGAGGCTTTTAATGTGTGTGAATTGAGTATTGATATATGCATATTATATGACTAAATGAGCTTAAAGACAATGCATGACTTAGTATGATTATTGATGAAAGTTGATCTCGTTATGGTGATCTCTAGGGTTTGTGGTATTCGGTCAATGTGACTAAATAATGAAACTTTATGTTAAATGTATTAAATAAGGTTGAGGTAGTTGCCGAATGTGCTTATAATGAAGTAAGGTTAATAATAGAGCAATGAGTGGCTAGTAGAATCTAGTTAGTCTTCTTCATATATTCGGCCATGAGTTTGTATAATTGGTTTGTAATAGATTAAATTTGTTTAATCAAGCTCAAGAGCTTAAGGAGTCTAATTCGGATAAGAGAAAAAGCTACCTAACCAAATAGCCGATCTGTAATCGTTCGACAACTTCCGAGGTAAGTTCTTAAGTATTTGAGTTTGATTCCTTTGTAAGTTGTAAGTATTTAAATGGAATGAATATGAATTATGTATATATGTTAAGGTCAATGACTTTTCTAAATGATGGCATATATGATGTTATGTTATAATATGTGAATAAGAACCTTAAAGAGTAAATTTGTACAAATCTGCTTGGTACAGCAGCAGTAACGTGTTTTGGAAAAATCACCATAAATTGTTGGAGTTGAATTAGAGGCTGAATAAATTATGTAATTAAAGCTTAATGAGTCTAGTTTTTTATAAAAGAAACCTTGTAAGTAAAGGAATTGCCGATAAAGATATATTTAAAGTAGTGTGAGACAGTGTCAGAATGACTCCGAAATCCCCTGTTCTATTTTTAGAAAATCATTATAAATTGTAAAAAAATTGTTATAAGACAAAATTTATATGCTTAGACTCCTTAATGAGTCTAGTTTCAGATGAAATAAACAAGAACATATTTTGAATTCTGTACAATGGGGAATTTTATTCGTAGTGAAGAGTGGTCAGTATAGTCAAACAGTGAAATAGGGGAAATTTTAAGAAAAATCTGGTATTGATTGGCTAAACTAAAAATTCTGAAAATTTTATGAATAAAAGATATATGAATATATTTTCAGGGAAAATTAACGGTGCTTCATTTGGAGTTTCGTAGCTCTAGTTATGAATAATTTAATGACTGTTGCTTAGGAAAACAGCTTGTAGTGAGTTTGTGATTAAGTAGTAAACATTGATAAAACTGTTTGAGTTGCTTATAAACTATTGATTAAATATTGTAATCAAAGTACCGAATTCGTATTAAAGTGAGGCTATAAGCCGTAAATGACTAGTATACCTAGTCAATGTTGTTATGATGAAATTGATGTACAAGATATGTATGTGTGGTGAGGCCGAAATGGCTAATATCAAATGTGTGTAAGTTATCTGAATGGCCTTTATGAAATGTGTGCTATCTTTATTATATAGTGAGGCCGAATGGTTATTTAGAAGTGTAATATGTCTGAGTGGTTATTTAAATAAAAGCAAAATATGTGATGTATTAGCAAGTGATGATAAAAATATCATCTTATATATGTGCTTGCATATGTGGTAAAGCCAAATGGCTAATGTGAAATATGTATGAGATGTGTATATATTGTGGCCGAATGACTAAATTGTTTGATAAGGATGAGACTAAAATATGTATTAAGACCGAATGAATAAGTGTATGTATATGTGATAAGGTCGTATGGCAAATGTGATTAATGCGCATGAGTATGTGTGATAAGGCCGAAGGGCCAATGTGAGATAAGCGTAAGTGTGTATATGTGATAAGGCCGAATGGCCAATTTGAGATATGTGTAAGATGTGTATCGTTATATGCATAAAAAGTGTGAACGAAAAACTTATGAGATATGGGGCACGGCCGAATGACTTTTATAAAGATGAAAGTAAATCAGGTGAATTATGAGATAGTCTGAATGGAAGCATTATTTTGTTAATATGTTGTGATATGTAAATACTACTAGTGTATATCATAAAGTGTGATAAACCTTCTGAATGGGCCATGGTACGAAATCATTCGGGACATTGACTTAGTAAGCTTCAAAACTGGTGATTCTAGTCGGGTTTTATACCTAGCTGGCCAAGTGCATTCGATTACAAGATCCCACAATAAGATGTCAAATGAAGCTCGTAGTATACATTAAATGACTCAGGTATGTGATACTTATCTTTTGATGTAAGAATGACTCGGATTGGATTTGATTATGTTCAATTGTGAAACTATGTATTTGAAGGTATAAGATTTATGCATATGTGTCTTCAGTCATCGAAACTTAATGATGATGGAATAGCTTAAGTTGGCCAGGTATGTATTCTACTCTCATAATTAAATCTGCTCTGGATTGAGTCACAAGTATGAAATAAAATATATAAATCAATGGAAATGAGTACTAAGACTACTATGCGCTCAGCCATGCTCGATTGATGTGAAAAGTCATACAAAGTTACTGATTTACCTTGTTGTTTGAGTTTAAAGTTAAGTGACTTATATATATATATATATATATATTGTGCATTGTGTGCTTATGTATATTTTTAGTCATTTATGAAAATATCACGAAAGTGGATATAGCCCCGGGAAATTTGATTTGTGGTTGAGTACCTTTATAATTGGCCACTGTGGTAATTATTTATTGAAGTGGTTATGTGATATCAATTTCTATGTAAATGAGACGATGAGTAAAGTATGTGTAGTGGTGATTAGATTCATTCAGCAAACGATTTTTCATTTACCAATTTGAATAGGAAATTATGTTTTTAAATTCAGTAAAGTTAATTGTATTACTTAAAGACTTACTAAGCTTATGAAAGCTTACTTCGTTGTTTCGTGTCTTTGTTTTATAGATTGTGGATTCTGACTACCAGCTCGGGGACTTTCAGCTCTTCGTCACACTATCTACTATTGTGGTAACCCAGAAATTTGGATTTAGCTTATGGCATTTATAGGATAGACTATAGTAAAATGATATTTTGACTATTGTATATAAGCCATGCGAAAATGGCATCTTTTGAATGTTTACTTATAGAAGTTTAAATTTTATCCCTGGCTGTGTTTAGTACTTATCTAAATGAATGTTCTTTATTTTAAGAAAAAGTTGAAATTTTTACTGTTCTGATATGAGTTTCAAGTCCGGTAATGCCCCTTTACCTATTCCGGCGACGATTACGGGATAGGGGTGTTACAATACTAATACATAGCATGGCATAAATACTCAACCAAATAATCATAATTAGACATCCACACATCAATCCAACCATACATTAATGCTACTACCCCTAGTGCACTTGCTCATCCATGCTATTTTGCACATTTATGGAAAGCAACATCATTTGCATATATCAATAATGAATATTAGCCATTGTCCATGGCCTTATACAAAATGAGTCAATTTTACGACAAACCAACACCTTTGGCTTCAAAACAATATGACACTTAACAAAAGACTAAGCCCCTATACATGCCTTTACTCAAAATATTAAAACTAACTATACCAAGTGCTTTAGTTGATAGTGTGATCGATACCTTCGACGTTCTTTGATCCACGAGCTAATTAGGTGGCACTATAAGGAAATGGAAAGGAAAAGGAGTAAGCACAAAGCTTAGTAAGTTGCAGGTAAATAAATAACAACAATTTACCATGCATCCACATAATCACAATATATCATAAATTGCACATGAACCACAAATGGTTATAAACACGACTTACTCATTTTCATCCCTTACTAATCATACAATATAAGTTGAGCTCACATCTTATACATTTCATGTAGGTACCCGTACCACTCACAATATTGTCATAATATTTCTCATTCTTGGCACAACTTTAAATTTCCCGTTGAACCATTTAGAATACGAAAATATATTTAATAAGCCTCAAACATAGGGTATTATGCCAAAGCCATGTCCCAGATATGGTCTTACACTGGTTCCCATATATAGAGGCCGATGCCATGTCCCATACATGGTCTTACACTGGCTCTCCTCTATCCGTGCTGATGCCATATCCCAGACATGGTCTTACACTAGCACATATCAAAGCCAATGCCATGTCCCAGACATGGTCTTACACTGGCTCACACATATCGGTGTTGATGCCATGTCCTAGACATGGTCTTACATTGACACATAACGAGGCTGATGTCATGTCCCAGACATGGTCTTACACTAGCTCTCATATGACCCTACTGTCATAGCATGAATATTGATAAACACTAAATTATACATATTTTTACCTCATATTTGCCTATATTTTGGATGAATTATTAATGATTTAGTGAGAATTGGTGCTCTTAACCTTTCTTTTTCATATCTTATACTCAGAAGAGCATGGGGAAGAGAAAAGAACCAAAAATGGACCAAAAAAGAGGAAAATGGGCCAAAAATAGCTTAACGCACGGCCCAAGGATTTACCGCACGGCCGTGGCACACGGCCGTGTAACATAAAGATCACACGGTCCATTCCCGACAAGCACGGCCAGGCCACACGGCCGTGCCCCATAAACAGAATATCTCACTACCTCTGTCAAAGTCACACGGGCGTGTTCTAGTCGTGAGAAAGGGGAATTTCACTCAAATTGGGATGCTTAGAGGCTAAGAAAGGCTCCCCACAAGCTCTCTAATAAAGACCTCATGAGGCAGAGGCAAATATACGTTTTGAGAGATATTTTTCTTCTTGTTTTTCTGCCACACTGAGGGTAGAAGCAAGGGATTACTCCAAAGGAGAAGCCGATTAATTCATCTCAGAAGCCGAAATTCTGCAGCAACATAGAGGATCTCCCTAAATTCCTGCAGGGTTTTTTGGTTTCTTTTATGTTTTGTTGTTCTATATCTTCTGAGATGTTTTCCTTCTTTATTATGAACTAAACCTCTCAAATACTTGAGGGGGATGAAACCTAAGACAGATCTTGTTATTTATTCTTGATTTATTTAATAAATACTTGAATTGTTCTTAATTATGCATTCTTCATTCTTGATTTAATAATCCTAGGTATTATTTCAAGAATTAGATGTGCTTAGAGCAAAGGGGCAAAAGTCCCTGTGATAAGAGTAGATCTACCATAATTAAGCGGAGTTGCATGCAACCCTAGACATAGGGCGACATAAATCTGCCAGATTAGGGTCAAACCTAATATGGGGAGCCATAGATCAAATTAATGCAACCTAGGGAGTTAATTAATAAGGGAACTTTAATTAACAACTTAGGCCTAGTTGCTTTTCACCTCGACGGAGGGTTTAGCATAAATTAGGGATCTCTACGGATCAAGTCAAGCAAGGAAATCATATAGTTCAAGAAAATAATAACAAGTGAAGTCTAGGTGGATTCTCCCTTGAGTATTGTCCATATTAATTAGCTTTTCCCTAAAAAGTTTTCCCAATTTACTTTTTACGCTTTCTTAGTTAAATTTAGAATTAGTTTAAACAAACCTCTTTTATTTTTAGGCTAGATAATAGAAAAGAAGTAAGTACTAGTACTTTTGGTTCCCTTGGGTATGATAACTCGGTCTTGCCACTAAACTATACTATTGTTCGACAGGTGCGCTTGCCTCAACGTCGTGATATTAGTTAGTTTTGGTGAAATAAAGTCTTTATAAACTTTATTACTTCATATCACGTGATACTAAATATCTAATCTATTCCTACGGTTCAACCGGGAGTTTATCACATTAAACCTCATCATGCATTACTCATAATCACATTTAATCAATTTTATGCCAAATCAATAATCTCATACATAATGTTGAAAAGTTGCATTATTTACGTACAACTTACCTCAGTATACAAAATGTAGACAGCTAGTCCGTTTTAATCCGCTAGTTTAGCTTTCCCCCGATCTAGGTCTGAATTTCATATTTCTTGATCTAAAATGATAAAATTCACTAATTCAATCATATTAATTAAGACATTCTAAAATTCACATTTTGGCAAAATAACCATTTTTGCCCCTAACTTTCACAAAATTTTAATTTTACCCCTAAGCTCGTAAAACGATTTTTATCAAATTTTCTCATAAACCAAGCCTGGATGAATTCTTTTCACTCTTATGGAAGCCCACAATTCCAATTATTTCCTACATTTTCTACACAATTTACAACCTTTACAAAAAGGTCCATTTTAGGTGTTTTCCATGAACACCACTTCACAAAAGTTTTTTATTTAACAACCAAGATTCATTTTCTTCCATAAAATTTCAGAAAAAAACATAAACACTCTCATGGTAAAACCTTATACTTTCAACCATTTTGCAAAATAGTCCCCTCAATAGCTAGTTCATGCTACAAGGGTTCCAAAAATGTAAAAATCATCAAGAAAGACCATCAAATTGACTTACCTACAAGAGAGCTTAATGGCTGAAAGTTTCAAGCTTCAAAAACCCCTTAGTTTGCTGATATTTTTAGTGGAGAATAAGGTGAAAAGAGATGAAACCTTTTTGTTTTATTTTATTATAAATCTAGTCAAAATAAACCACCAAATTTTCACCTAATTTTGACTTTTCTAATTCACTTGTCCCCCATGGCCGGCCACCTCTTTAATAAAGGTTTATTTGCTCTTTAAAGACCCCCAGTTATGGTTCTCTAGCTATTTAGCACTTTTTTCAAGTAAAATAAAACTTTTGTGCTTTATGCGATTTAGTCCTTTTTCACAATTAAGCTCACAATCGCTAAAATTCATTCACTAAAATTTTCATGCACTCATATAATCACGCTATAACATATAAAATAATATTAGAAATAATTTCTCTAACCTCTGGTTTGTGGTCTCGAAACCACTATTCTGACTAGGCCCAAAATTAGGCTATTACAGTGTCACTAGGGTCACCCGTAACGTGGCTGAGTATTGGATGAAGGCCACAAAGAGAATCATGGACGATCTAGATTTTACCCTTGAGCAAAAACTAAAATGAGCTAGCTTCGTGATAAAGCATACCAGTGGTGGCTGATAGTTAAGGAGGGTACCCAGCCCGATCGATTGACTTGGGAGTATTTCAAGACAGCATTCCAGAGTAAGTATGTGGGAGCTAGCTAAATTGATGCTAGAAGACGTGATTTCTTGAATCTGACTCAGGGGGTAGATCAGTGGCTGAGTATGAGGCCGAATTTCTGCGACTGAGCCGCTATGTGCGAGGTATGGTGGCGACTGAGTATGAGCGATGTGTTCGCTTCGAGGATGGCCTTAGGGATAATCTAAGGGTTCTGATAGCTTTGCAAAGGGAGTGAGATTTTGCTACACTGGTGGATAAAGCGAAGATCGTAGAGGAGGTGAAGCGCGCTGAGTGTCAAAATCATGACTGCGAGAGAGGTAGGAATAAGAGGGATTCGGAGCCTTCGAGTTTCGTTCGGAGCCTTCGAGTTCCGTACAGAGGCCTAAGAAAAAGGCCAAAGCTGATGGATCGATTAAAGTTGAGGCTCTTGTTGCTATGATTGGACAGCAGCCATGTACTGGTTATGGTAGACGCCATCAGGGCAAATGTTGGAAAAAGACTGGGGCATGTTTGAGGTGTGGTTCTTTGGAGCACCGTATTAGGGATTGTCCGCGGAGGGCCGATCAGATGCAAGCTCTAGATACGAATGCTGCTTAGCCACCGAGAGCAGTTTAATAGCCACGAGAGGCCACGGTTGGGTCAGAAGTGGTAATGGTTTGGGTCGTGGACAGAGAGCACCGGGCAGAGGTGTGGGTCAGACTACAGTGAGATAGTCGACTATAGTTTATGCTGTACATGGCCGAGAGGATGGAGATGCTCTGGACGTTATCATAGGTACGTTCTTTATTTACGATATACCATATACTACACTGATAGATATAGGATCCACTCACTCCTATATCGACTGTACTGTGTCTCATTGTAACACCCCAAACCCGGCCTAGACGTTATGGTTGAATTTGGTGCCGTCACATGAGAGTGCTTTTAGAAATGCCTTAGCAAGTTAAATATCATTCCGGTTATAATCTTTACTTAAGTCGAAAATCGCGAATCAACTTATTTGCTTAAACCAATTTCTTTTACGCGAAAGCTCTTAGTTAATTTTTAGAAAACAATACCTTTATGGCGTTTGCAGTTCAAAAATCCATAAATAATAATTTAGAAACCCCAATTAGAAATCAAAAATAGTCCAAGTCCAAAATTCTATAAATAACTTCAAATTAATTAAAAACCGTAATGCAATAAAACCGTAAAAGTCAAAATGTATCTAGCTGTGGTCACTATCGAGCCCTCCACTATACCGATCCATCTACTACTGGGGATTACCTGCTAGACAAAATAAATGAAGGGGTCAGTTTTCACAAACTCAGTGTGTACATCCCCATAATATAGCATGCATACAGACATAATAGAAAATAGTCATAATTTGGGCCTAGGCCCTTAACTGATACAGTGTAAGCCTTAGCCCAGTCAGAATAGGATTAGATATAATCGGACCTTAGCCCATATAGATACATATGTATATCATATCAGAATAGTACATGCCCACCAACCCTGCACACCATCTTCGTCCAACCCTATACACCATGGGGGGATAAAATTGACCCACCCAGCCCTACACACCAAGTATAGGGATAAAATCAACAGATCCAGCCCTACACACCATAAGATACTGTGAAACAGCACATATAAGATATATGCAGTATAGCTGCCAGATAACAAGCAAATAACCTTTCAGACTTCCTTCACTTCAACAACAATCCCAACCTAATGCAATGTAAATAAAACTACGGCATGCTTATATGTAGAGTAACATATCATACAGACATATCAGAACAGAATCAGTACACATACTATTACATACATTTCGTTAACAAATCACAGAATAGGGATCTAAGTAACGCTTACCGACCCTACATCACGTCACAATCGACTTGGATGACCCGTGCAACCTTTCAAAACAATTTAAAAAAATGGGACTACACACCTATGTGGTCCGCCCGTGTGGATCACATGGCCTGGCCCAAAATCCCACACGCCTGTGTGTTTCACCCGTGTAGACCCACATGCCCGTGTGGTCCACACGGCCCAATTGGCCTATCTCGTGCCTCGCACACGCCTAGCCAGCCTCATATGGCCGTGTCTATGGCACACGTGTTGAGCGCATATGGCCTAGTTCGTCAATCACACGATCGTGTCTCACCACACGACCTCTATACGGGCAATCTACACACCCGTGTGGTATCAACAGCTTCGTTTTCAACTTCTGCCGAAACGTGATTTCTGTGCAATTGGAGTACACACTTGTTTTCTATTCGTTGTAAACACGCTTCTGAGCCTCTTGAAACCTAAAATCGATATCACAACTTCCAAAATTCAATCATAAAACCCAATTCATACTAAAATCATAAAACTGACAGTATTCCAAACAATCGATTAACACTTATGAAACAACCCCGAACGATTCAGCTATGATTCTGAACGAGGAGAACCCTTAACCTCTTGATTTGCTATTGCCAAAACAATCAATGAGTCTCTAAACGATGATTGGAACACAAGATTATCAAAAAGAACATTTACTTCCACTTACCGAAGATGCAACGACAATTGTTGATTGCAAAATTTGGATAGAATAAAACAGAAAGCAAGAGAAAACTGACAGCAATGGTGTGAATGGTAGTAGAAAGCGGCAACAATTTGAGAGGAAAAAGAAAAGGGAAAACACAAAAAAGGAAAGGGATGGCCGAATTTCCCAAGAAAGGAAGTAATACTAAACCAAAATTGTTAAACCCCCTATCTACATCCCTTAATTCTCTCCATTAACCCTTCAATTTAGATTTTTAGTCCAATACAAACTCTTATACGGCACATGCACCAAAAATAAATCCCTCGTTCGCATAGGGATTCGGGCACAAGACCTCTTTCATAACCCTTCTCCATTCAACCATCAGACCAGCAGGCCCATTCTGTTATGCTTTTACAAGTAAATACTTAAAAGCCAATTGTCCAAGAATCAAGCTTAATTCAAATAAAAGCCAAAATTTAACCCAAGTCTTGGCTTTGAACTTGGGACCTCCCCAAACACACCCAGAGCACATAACCACTTAAGCAGACAAATATTATGTCAAATTAATATAGAAACACATTCAGAAAATTTCTATGCCACAAATGCACAAAAGTCGAAAATAAGAAAATTTGGGGCGTTACACTGATAACTTGGGTATCATAGTTGAGAGCATTGTTAGTGAAGTGGTTGTACTAAGTCCATTAGGGCAATCAGTTCAAGTTAGTAAACTGTTTAGAGATGTTCCTTTGGAGGTTCAAGGGGAAATCTTTGTGTCGAATCTGATAGAGCTTCTTTTTGGAGAGTTTGATATGATACTGGGGATGGACTGGTTGGTCAAGCACCAAGCCGGTTTGGACTATGCTACTAAAAGGGTTGTACTGAGAATTGTAGAGGACAGTGAGGTAGTCTTAATTAGAAAACGTCGAAACTACTTAACTAATGTGATCTCTACATTGAGGGCAGAAAAGTTAGTTCACAAGGGGTGCGAGGCATTCTTGGCCTTCATAAGTAATATGGATGCTAGGGAATCTTTTGTTAAGGATATCAGAACGGTAAAAGAGTTTCTGGATGTGTTTCCTAAGGAACTACCTAGATTACCTTCGAATTGTGAAATGGAGTTTGGGATTGAGCTCCTTCCTAGTATAGCTCCAGTGTCCATCGCTCCCTATAGAATGGAACCGAAAGAGCTTGTGAAGCTTAAGGCTCAGATTCAGGAGCTATTGGATCGTGGGTTCATCCGCCCTAGTGTGTCTCCGTGGGGAGCACCAGTTTTTTTATGAAAAAGAAGGATGGACCTATGCGTATGTGTATTGATTACTGGCAACTAAACAAGTTGACCATAAAGTATAAGTACCCCTACCAAGGATAGCGATCTGTTTGATTAATTTTGAGGAGCTTCAGTTTTCTCTAAGATTGACCTCCGATCAGGGTATCACCAATTGAGGGTTAAAGAGGCTGACGTGCATAAGACGGTATTTAGGACTCGTTGTGGTCACTATAAGTTCTTAGTAATGCCATTTGGACTGACTAATACACCGGTAGCTTTTATGGATCTGATGAACCGAGTGTTCCAGCCTCATCTAGATCGGTTCGTAGTGGTATTTATTGACGACATACTAGTGTATTCAAGGACTAAGGATGAACATGATGAACACCTTAGAGTGGTTCTCCAGATTCTACGAGGGAAACAATTGTATGCCAAGTTTAGTAAATGTGAGTTCTGGTTATGAAAAGTAACATTTCTGGGTCATGTGGTTTCTGCTGAGAGGATTAGGGTCGATCCTCAAAAGATTGAGGCGGTGTTGGATTGGAAACAGCCTAAAACTGTATCTAAGATTTGCAGTTTTCTGGGACTGGCAGGGTATTATCGACGATTTGTTGAGGGCTTTTTACTGATTGCAGCACCCTTAACTAAGCTGCTACGTAAGGGTGTGTTGTTTAACTTGACTGATGCGCAGCAAGAAAGCTTTGAGAAGCTCAAAATTGTACTGACTGAGGCCCCTGTTTTGGTACAGTCGAGTCTGGAAAAAGTTTACTGTTTACGGTGATGTATCACATGTCGGTTTAGGTTGCGTGTTGATGCAGGATGGTAAGGTGGTAGCCTATGCATCTCGTCAACTTAAGACTCATGAGGCGAATTATCTGATACATGACTTGGAATTGGCCGTTATGGTATTCACACTGAAAATCTAGAGGCATTATTTATATGGTGAGAAGTGTATCATCTACACTAATCACAAGAGCCTCAAGTACCTCCTCACTCAGAAGGAGCTGAATCTTAGGCAGCGTAGATGGATTGAGCTGTTTAAGGATTACGACTGTATTATTGAGTACCACCCTGGTAAGGCCAATGTGGTGGCCGACGCACTGAGCCGTAGGGCTGTAATTGATCTGAGGGTGATGTTTGCTCGCCTTAGTTTATTTGATGATGGTAGTCTGTTGGCTGAACTCCAGGTTAAACTAATGTGGATTGAGCAGATTAAGGATAAACAGTTAAAGGATGAGTCATTGGGTCTTCGATTTCGACAGATTAAAAGTTGTAACACTTCAAATTTTAGACTGAATAGTGAAGGGGTACTCTATTTCTATGGGAGAATCTGTGTACCGAATGATGCTGAATTAAGGCAGTCTATACTGTGAGAGGTGCATAGTAGCCCTTATGCTATGCATCCTAGCGGAAATAAGATGTACCGAGACCTTCATGAGTTATACTGGTGGCGAGGTCTTAAGTGAGAGGTTACCGAATTTGTGGCTATGTGTCTGACATGCCAGCAGGTTAAGGTTGAGCACCAGTTACCTTCAAGTTTGTTTGCAGCCGGTTAAGATTCCACTTTGGAAATGGGAGCGCGTAACTATGGACTTTGTTAGTGGGTTGCCTCTAACACCCACTAAGAAGGATTCAGTATGGGTCATAGTGGATAGATTGACCAAGTCCGCCCACTTCATACCGGTTCGTATTAACTTTTCTCTGCAGAAGCTGGCTAAATTATATGTTTCTAAGACAGTGAGACTGCATGGGGTATTGATTTCGATCATCTCCAATAGGGATCCTCGCTTCACATTGCGATTCTAGAAAAAACTATATGAAGCTTTAGGTACAAGGTTGGACTTCAGTACTGCATTCCATACTCAAACCGATGGTCTATCTGAGAGGGTGATTCAAGTATTGGAGGATATGTTAAGGAGCTATGTGATTGACTTTCGAGGTAGTTGGAAGGAGATAGAGATTAGGCCAGATCTGACTTTCGAGGAGGAACTGGTTCAGATATTGGATCGTGACATTAAGGTTCTGCAGAGGAAATCTATTCCATTGGTAAAGGTGTTGTGGCGTAATCATAGCATTGAGGAGGCTACGTGGGAGCCTGAGGGTAAGATGCGTCAGCAGTATCCTCATTTGTTCTGATCAGGTAAAATTTCGAGGTTGAAATTTTCTTTTAGGGGGTAGAGTTATAACGCCCTAAAAATATTTTTATATGTTTCCGTAATTATGTGTAGCACCCCTTACCTAGGTTCGATGCGGAACCGAGTACGAGGCATTACCGAATGATATTACAACCAAACATACAAAGTCAAACCATAAAATTTCGTTCCAAATTAAATTTTTTTCATAATATATCATATAATCCTTAAAATGGGCCTACGGGACCCAAAACATAATTTGGGACTGGTCTGGGACCAAACTGATAACTTAGAAAAATTTGGAATATTTAGGTAAAAAATAGGGCACACGCCCGTGTAGGATAGGGACACGCCCATTTGGGCAGGCCATGTGGTCACACACTCCCATGTCCCCTATACGTGTCGAATTATTGGAGAATTATTTTTCATTTCGAACCTACAAGGGTTTTCACACGGCCGAGCACACGCTCGTGTCCTTGGCCCGTGTCCTTCACATGGCCTCGACATGCCCTTATGGTCTCCCCGTGTGAAAAACTGGGACATTCTAATTATAAAATCAGCATGCAATTTTGGTCACACGGCCACAAGACACGCCCGTGTGACTAGGCTGTGTGACATCCTTATTCTCCAAAATTTTCATACAAGGTTCACATGCCCTACACACATAACCGTGGGGCTAGCCGTGTGGCCCTAAGTTAGGCTATTTTCTAAGCCATTCTTTGTCCCAAAACATATATAAAGTATGCCAATTTTATTACCACATTCCATGCACATTTTTAGGTATCTAAATGACCTCATTTAACCATCAATCATCCATTTCAACTTAACCACACACAAACACACCAAGCATTTCATGAATTACCTCATAAGGATATATAAATAACCAATATCATCATTAGCCAAATCACATGGCCTTAATTACAAAATGACTTATCCATTGACAATTGCCACAATATAGCCAAACCAACATGACACTTACAACACCACTAAGTCCCTATACATGCCATAGTCCAAAAGATTACATTTACAATACCAAAAGAACATTGTAGATAGTGTGAGTGATCCTCCGATGCTTCTCGATCTTCGAGCTGGCTTGACTACTCTATAAAACAAGGAAAAAGAGAAAGGAGTAAGCTTTTAAAAAGCTTAGTAAGCCTATATGTAAACAATAATAATCACAACAACAAACTTAGCACCTAAGAGCATAATGTAATGTCCCGAATTAGGGCCTAATTGGAATAGTGGTTTTGTGACCACAAATCTGAGATGGAAATAATTATTTTATAATTATTTTGATGTTCGTGATATGATTGCTTGATGGTGCGAAAATTTCGTGAAGAAATTCTATGCATAAAGTGCTTAATTTGAAATTAGGGACTAAAGTGAATAAGTTGCAAAACTTGTATTCTAGAAGCATTTAGTATGAAATTGCTTTGGAATATTAATTAGGAGGTCTTAAATAGAATTTGACCAATTTCTAAAATTTTGGACAAAAATGGACTTGTACATGAAAATTTTCAAAGAAAGACATTAAGGGTATTTTGGTCATTTGGTTATTAACATGAATTAAAAGGGAAAAAGATGACAAAATTGTTATCATCTTCTTCAACCTTGGCCGAATATCACCTCTCTCCATAGCTAGGGTTTCTTCAACTTTCAAGCTTCATAGTAAGTGATTCCAAGCCCCGTTTTTAATGATTTTTATATTTTTGTGATCCCGGTAGCTCAATAAAGTTTATGCTAGCAATAATTTAAGCTAGGGTTCATATTTGGAAAAATACTCATAGGTGAAAAGTGTTTATTTTGATGTTTTATGATAGAATATGAGGTTTCAGATTATGTTACACAACTTGTGCTACTCAGTTTTGAGTAAAAACGAGTAAAACGGCTTAATCGGTAAAAATACCTATTGTTCATAAGTGCATGTTATTGTTGGAATTTGGAGTTGTTGTTAGTAAATAAATGATCAGCATGTCTTAAAACCTAAGAATTTGGGATAAAGTTTAATTTTCGAGCCTTGGGGAAAAATGTAAATATGCAAAAGTTTAGGGGCAAATTCGTAATTTTGACAAAGTTAGGGTCAAGGACTGTTTTGATAAATGTGAGTATTAAATGAGCTAAATGTGTTATTTTAGATCAAGAGAAACGAGATTCAAGTCGTGATCGAGGAAAAAACAAAGTTTAAAGGAATAGGCTCGATTATTGATATTTTGGTACCGAGGTAAGTTCATGTGTAAATAAGGTAACATAAATGTTATTTTAAGTGATTTAGTGTTATTTATATGATATGATGCTTATTATCATGAAATATTGTGCCTTGTGAAATATTAATTGTTGATATGCAAAGTATGTGATTAGCTTGATAAGCATAAAATGCTAGAAAGTATGGGTCCCGGTGTTCCAAGGAGGATGACCAAAAATGTGTGTTTGATAAAAATCCCGTTTGAACCTTGGGAATAGATTAGGATACAAGTGACATGTCACTAGGATGGTTGAGTTCTGAACTCGTTGAGTTGAGTCCGAGTTTGTGAGATGTAACTAGGCATCTGAGCTCGTTAGTTGAGTCTGATTTCACTTATGGATGCGAACGCCCGAGCTCGTTGAGTTGAGTCCGAGTTCGTTTATGGGCGGGTTACATGGTAGCTTGGTTACGGATATAACACTTATGAGTATATGATTTGTGTATCCGAGTTATATTCCTATGTGTTCAACGGGTAGATTGATAAATGAATAATGAGAGCGCCTAAACGAACGAGGTATGTTGAAACGTATTGTGAAAGAGAAATTGGACAGGTATGACCTTAAACTTTGGGTTGAGAACTTGGTAGAACGATAATATGGTAAGATAGCTAATGTTCTTGTGCCATGAATGTTTTAGTGATGCTATTGCAATCGATGTTATGCTGAATTTCAAAATTATGTTATTTGTTATTTACATATGAATTTACTAAGCATTTATGCTTACTCCCTCCTTTCCATTCATTGTAGTTTTGACAAGCCAGCTTGGAAGTTGGGAAGGGTTGAAGGAACGATCACACTATCCAAGGAAGAATTTGGTACAATGGCTTGTGCATTTTGACGTATGGCATGTATAGCAATCTAATCATTTTGTGTAAATAATCTTATGATATGGTGATGGTTTGGTAAGGAAATGCTTGGAAATGATTAGCCATTGGAATGGCCAATCTTGATTAATTTGGTGTCATGTATGTTTATGTAACGCCCCCACGCCCGAAACCGTCACCGGAGTCGAGCTTGAGGTGTTACTAAACAAAATTTACCATTTTAAACAACTTTACAAAATTTATTTTCATTTTCGGAAGAAACTATTTTCTGCGTCATGGTCGCTCAAAAAATCATATCTCGAGTTACGAAACTCGAAATCAAGATCCGTAATTTTTCCCTGAATCTAGACTCATATATCTATTCACTAATTTTTTTCTAGAATTTTTGGTTGGGCCGATTTGTACAGTTTATTAGTTAAAGTTACCCCTATTTCAGGACCTGACTGCACTGACCTCTGTTTAATACGAACTACTTTTCTCTCTGTAAAAAAATTCATATGATTATGCTGTTTCCTTATCTTGAAACTAGACTAACTCAGGATTCCATACATGTAAAGTACACCTCTTAAATATTTTTTTACAATTTATAGTGAATTTTCAAAGTTAGAACAGGGGAACCAGAAATCGTTCTAGCCCTGTCTCACTAAAATTCAAATATCTTATAACGTATAACTCCTTTACCTATTTCGCTTCTTCCATTTGAAAGTAGACACAATAAGCTTCAATTTCATAACTAATCCATCACCAAAATCGATTTCTATGATTTTTAGCAAATTTTCAAACTCACGTCAGTGTTGCTGCAACGTTCTGTTTTATGGCTAATTTCATTTTCATAAAAGCTTCCATGTACTATTTAACCTATTATCCTTCCATGACATCAAACATAATTTATATTAGCCATTTCAATGACTCATCATTGTCAAGCATTTCCTCAACCAAAACACCACCATATCACAAGATTATTTACACAAAGTAGGAATAGTGCTATACATGCCATACTGAGTTTTACAAGCCAGTTACCAAAAAGTCCTTTGGATAGTGTGATCGAGCCTTCGACCTATCCCGATTCTCGAGCCGGCTTGTCCAAAACTACAATGAATGAAAAGGAGGGAGTAAGCATAAATGCTTAGTAAGTTCACATGCAAATAACAAGTAACATAACAAAGTCAGTATGCCAAACAACATTAGCATAGTATCACCAAAACATATGTCACAATTCTAATCATCATACTTCATCTTACCACATTTTTGTTGATGTGTCGAGTTTCAACCCGAGGGTTAAGTACATACCTGTCTAATATGGCCATTTCTCAGCATTACCGAATTGTCACTTACATCTTGAGTGCCTTTCCATTTCACTTGGATTTTTACCCGTTGAACACATTGGAATACAACTCGGATACACGGATCATTTGCACATAAGTGCCACATATGTAATCAATCAATCATGTAACCCGCCCATAAGCGAACTCGGACTCAACTCAACGAGCTCGGGCGTTCGCATCCATAAGTGAACTCGGACTCAACTCAACGAGCTCGGATGCCTAGTTACATCTCACGAACTCGGACTCAACTCAACGAGTTCGGACATTCGCACCCATAAGTGAACTCGGACTCAACTCAACGAGTTCGGATGCCCAACCATCCTAGTGACATGTCACTTGTATCCTAATCTATTCCTAAGGTTCAAACGGGATTTTCCTCAAATTTCACCTTTTTGGCCATCTTCCTCGGAATGTCGGTACAAATAATCGCTAGCATTTCATGCATATCAAGCTAATTACATACTTTGCATACCAATAAATAATAATTCACAAGGCATAATATTCCATGATAGTAAGTACCAATCATATAAATAACATTAAATTACTTAAAATAACAATTATGTTACATTATTTACATATGAACTTACCTTAGTACCCAAAATACAATGATTTTGCAATTTAGTCCGCAATCTTTTCTTTTCCTCGATTGAGGTCGATTCCAGGTCTTTCTTGATCTAAAATAACACATTTAGCTTGTTTAATACTCACATTTTCAAATTAGTCCTTAATTCAAATTTTGGCAAAATTACAATTTTGCCCCTAAACTTTTGCATATTTACACTTTTGCCCCAAAGCTCGGAAATAAAATTTCATTTCAAATTCTTATGTTTTAGGACATGCTGATCATTTATTTGCTATTAGCAAGCTCAAATTCCCACTATAACTCATACTTATGCACAATATGTACTTTTACCGATTAAGCCGTTTTGTTCGTTTTTACGTAAAACCGAGTAGCACAAGTTGTTTAACATAATTTAAAACCTCATATTCTATCATAAAACATCAAAATACATAAATTTCACCTATGGGTATTTTTCCAAATATGAACCCTAACTTAAAATATTGCTAACATAAGCTTTATCGAGCTACCGGGATCTCAAAAACGTAAAAATCATTAAAAACGGGGCTTAGAATCACTTACTATGAAGCTTGAAAGTTGAAGAAACCCTAGCTATGGAGAGAGCAAAATTCGGCAGCAACTAAATGAAGGAGATGATGAATTTTGTGTTATTTTTCCCTTTTAATTCATGTTAATAACCAAATGACTAAAATGCCCCTCCTTACTAAACTTTCAAAAATTCCTTCCATGTCCTAATTTTGTTCATGAACTTAAAATTTGTCTAATTACCATTTAAGACCTCCTAATTAATATTTCAAAGCAATTTCATACTAAAAACTTCTAGAATACAAGTTTTGCAACTTATTCGATTTAATCCCGAACTTCAAATTAAGCACTTTACGCTTGGAATTTCTTCACGAAATTTTCACACCATCATAAAATCATATCATAAACATCAAAATAATTATAAAATAATTATTTCTACCTCAGATTTGTGGTCACGAAACCACTATTCCGATTAGGCCCTAATTCGGGATATTACAGTTTAATGTGTTACTTAGTCCATAAAATGCCATAGGAAGATGATCTTTGTTATAAAACAGAATTTTTCAGCAGCAATGACGTGAGTTTGAAAAATCACTAAAAATAGTAGACATAATATTAGGTGGTGAATAAAAGATGAGATTGAATCTTATTGTATCTATTTTCATATGGAAGAAACGAAACAGGTAAAAGAGTTGTATTTTATGAGATATTTTGGTTTTAGTGGAATAGGGTCAGAGCAATTTCTGAATCCCCTATTCTGATTTTAGAAATTCACTACAAATTTTACAAAAACAATTAGGAGTCAAACTATATATGTGTAGATTCCTTATTGAGTTTAGTTTTAGGAGAAACAAATAGCATAGTCATTTGAGTTTTGTACAGAGATAAAAGTGATCCATAGTGAACATAGGTCAGAGTAGTCGAACACTGAAACAGGGGAAACTTTAACTAATAAACTGTACTAATTGGCCGAACCAAAAATTCTAGAAAAAAATTAGTAGATAGATATATGAGTCTAGCTTCAAGGAAAATTTACAGATCTAAATTCTGAGTTTTTTAACTTGAGATATGATTTTTTTTAGCGACCATGACGCAAAAGGACAGCTTATTCCGAAAGTTAAAATAAATGGTTTAAAGTTGTTTAAATGATAAATTAATTTTAGTAACACCTCAAGCTCGACTCTGGCGACGGTCTCGGGTAAGAGGGCGTTGCACATAACATATCAAGAATATTGGACATGAGTCTTGCAGTTGCACTTACTCAATTTGACCTTACCACAATCCACATACATAGCATAGACATTGCTCACATAAACATACATTTAAATTCCTGCACTTATCATCACATAGTCACATAAAAAAAAAAGTCACTTAGTAAGCCTTCTTGATAAACTCTTCGAAATAGTAACCTATACTTGGTGGATTTCGCACATAGCTCCACCCTCTTTAATACATGTCTGAATTCATGGTTTATGCACATAGCACCACACTCTCGGGCCAACACAAATTTTCGTGGTATACGCACTTAGCACCACATTTGTGTCACTGTATATATTCATGGCATACGCACTTAGCACCACGTTTGTATCAATGTATATATATTCGTGGAATACATAATTAGTGCCACATTTGTATCAATGTACACGTTCGTGGTATACTCGCTTAGCACAATGTTTTTCCATTCTGAAGATTCATCCGAGATTTCCTAGCTTAATTCCAATTCATCAACCACGATTCACAATTTTTATCAAGTAATCATACGATATTAAATCTCATTTCACATGTTACAATAAAATATCACAACATAAATAAAAACAATACATTATTTACATATAAACTTACCTCGATAACAAAATGTGATAATTTGTAATTTAGTCCGAAACCTTGCCCTTGCCTCGATCAAGGTCGATTCCTCGATCTTCTCGGTCTATAATGACACATTTAGCTCATTTAATATTCACATTATTCAAAACAGCCCAAAATCTTCCTATAACAAATTTTTCAATTTGACCCCTAACTTTCTTAATTTTACACTTTAGTCCCTAGGCTCGGTTTATGATTCTCATTCAATTTTCATGCATTTCAAGCCTAGCCAAACCACTTTTCCTCTTACAAAAGCCCCTAATTTCTATCATTTCACAATTTATGCACATAATATTTCACCTTTTACAATTAGGTCCTTTTTACAATTTTCACCAAAAATCACCTAGTAAAAGTTGTTCACCACACTTTAAACTTTCATATTCTACCACTATCCATCTAAATACATGCATGTCATTCATGGGTAAAATTTTTAAACATCCACCCTAGCTTGAAATAGTGGTAAAAATAGCCAGAGCAAGTTATGAGGATTTCAAAAATACGAAGAACATTAAAAACAGGGCTAGGAGGTACTTACAATCAAGATTGAAAGTTGGAAGAAACCCTATCTATGGTGTCTCTTCTTATTCGGCCAAGGGAGGAAGAAAGATGGACAATTTTGGCTTATTTTCCCTTTTTATTTCTTTTATTAACTAATGACCAAAATACTGTTCATTAAAAACTTTTGATATTCCTTCCTTCCTTGGGAATTTTTGTCCAAACTAAGTTAAAAATGCCTAATTACCATATAAGGACCTCTGATTTAAAATTCCAATTCAATCAAGTACCTTTATGGATTAAAACCCATATTTTTCACCTATTGCAATTTAGTCCAACCTATCAAATTGGACATGCAAATAATAAAATTCATGCACCAAAATTTCACATAATTATTCAAACACCTAATAAACATCAAAACTCAATCAAAAAAAATTATTTTAGACTCCGGATTCATGGTTTCGAAACCATTATTCCGTTTAGCCCCTAATTCGGGCTGTTACATTATGTGACACAAATATCTATCTACTTCAGTGGTTATGTGTTCTGGGAGTGTCTGAGAAGTCTTGGGTTCAAGCCATGACTTTGGTAAATTTTGGTATTTTTATGAATAAAGATTTACTCTTGTTCAGTAAGCTTAAGATTAATTGTTGGTTAATAATTAACTGTAACACCCCAAACCCGGCCCAAACGTTATGGCCAAATCTGACGTGTCACATTGAAAACATTAAAAACACAAGTTCTGATCTTAAACCTTTCTTAAAGAATTTGATGATAACTTTTAAAAGACTAAAGTGAATGGAAGCTGTGCACCAGGTAGGTATCCGAAACAGAGGAGGTGAGCCATGAAGGCTGCTTAAATACCAGGCTCTTGATTGGATCCAATCCTCGACATGCCCACAACCATTGCCACACTTTAGGTTATCGGAAATTTTGAAAATGTCTCGAGATGGTGTTTGTTCAAAGTGATGCCTTAGTTAAAATGTTATATTTTATCTTTGTAAGATTTGAAAAGTGAGAGTTGTTTAAAAACGTAACCTAGATCTAGCCCATTTTAAGATATAATTAATAACGCAGAATTCAAAGTTCAAAACCAACCAAATCCAGAAAGAAATTAGTTAAAATGGCCTTATTACAACCCCAAAAATAAATAATAAAATTTATTTAAAACTTTTAAAAGAAAGTCCAACTGCACATCATGGCCACTCTGAATTCCCACCGGCTCCAAGTCTCCACATCAAGGCTCACCTGCAAGGTTGAAGAAAGGGGGGTGAGTTGAAAACTCAGTGTGCAACAAGCCCTTTCAGAGCCCAAATCCACACTTGCACAAATTTTAACTTTTCATCATATACTGGGCCGTAGCCTTTCGGTTAACTGTTACTGGGCCGAAGCCTTTCAATTTCATATTTCTAGGCCAAAGCCTTTCTGTACACGGTATGGCCCTTAGGCCCATTTCAATATCACATATGACAAAACATGCATGTATGCAAAACCCGTTTGGGGAGACTACTCGACCCACCATCCTCTACTCTCCACCCGTACCAACCAACTCTCCATGTGGGGAATAACTCAACCCACCCAGCCAAACTCTCCACTGGCAGCATAGCTGCTTAATCATATAACTGGAGGCCAAGCCTCTTTTAATAACTGGGGCAAAAGCCCTTTCGGTAAACTGGGGCAAAAGCCCTTTCGGTAAACTGGGGCAAAAGCCCTTTAACACTTCCTCCATCGAATAATCCCAACCCATGTATGTAATGAGTAAAAACATGGCATATCGTGCATGTGTCATAGCATATCATGTGCATATCATGTCATAGCATGTAAAATAACAATATCACAATCATCATATTCAGAATGAAACCCTAAGGGTAAAATAGACATTTTCATATAGGGGCAAAATAGTCATTTCCCATGCTTAGGGGTAATTTCGTAATTTTACTAACTATTATGGTTTTCCCACGTTTATTCATCAATTCCAAGTGTTTAAACAACCGTTTTTAGCCTATTATAGTGCATTCAAGTTATTGGGCCCAAAACCCCTAATGGGCCCTTCGTAGCCGATTTAGTCATTTAGGCCCTTTTTAGCCCAAGTTACGTAACGGCAATAAAAATTTAACATGCATTTCAATCAGATTCCATTTTTACCCATCTTTACCCAAATGGGCCCACAAGCCCATTGGGCCCTATTTTAGCCCATCGAGGCCCAACGTACCGAACTGTACGAAATTGTACTCTTACCTGTTCCTTCCCTTCCGTTTACTGTGTTCATTGCAATTGAACTCATCCACACATCATCTCGTATTTACAGGTTACATCAACAACATAATCCGATGTTTCAGCTTTTATACAATATGAACCTAGGCTATTACGGGGTATGTTACACACCTGCTTTAAAGACGATCGATTCCTCAAAGTATACCACGCGCTTGTCCTACATTTGTATATTAGACATATCAGGTTTGAAACCAAAACGAGCAATAATCTAGACCCATCAATACCATTCGGCCACTATCCCTAACGCCATAGATTTCTTACCTCCGCAAGATTCGACGATTGAACTAGGATTATTCAATACCGATTCTCCAATCTATTGTTCCTTCAAGGTTTGTTTGCTTCGCTACAAGAGACCATAAAACGAAAGAAGAAGGCTTAATATAGCCTAGACTACAAATCGACAATCTCCCTAAACCTTAGGGAGTTCGGCTTTTCTTATCATCCATAACATCAAAATATAACTAAGGTTTCGAACTCTTACCGAGGGTTCACTTACACCAATGGTTCAATCCTGTATTAACTCAGATTCGACACAACTCCAAGCTCCCAAACACCAGTAGAAGTCGCCCCACAAAGATCCTAAGATTCGGCCACCAAGTCTCCAATAGGTGTTGTGCTTCGGCTTTTGGATCACAAAAACAAGAGATGGTTACGGCTAGAAAGGTGTGTTGGTAGAAAAGTTTAAGGGCTTTAGAAAGAATAGAAATCGGTCAAAAGAAGAAAGGATAGAATTTACCTTTACATAGAAATCGATTGCCCCTCTTGGATCCCTTCGGGATTTGGCTTATGCGCTATTCGGCTAACAAAAAGGAATAGGGAGAGAAATATGGTTCGGCTTTGGCAAATGAGGAGAAGAAAATGGGTAGATGAAGTGGTGATTTCGGCTGAGGAAGAAAAGAAGAAGAGAAAGGATTTTTTTGAGTGCTTTAACCAAAAGAAAACGGCATACTCTAACCCCTACTGCCGAAAATGCCAAAAACCAAGGTCTTTGGCCGAATTTGCACTCATAGAGCCCCTTTTTCGGCCAACTCTTGCTCCCATACGGGATTCCTACAATCTCTCCCCTTATCCCTCCTAAAAATGCTCCCCTTATCACTCCACAAATCCCTCTCATGACTAAATCAAACACCACCCATCAGAGTTCCACTTGACCACAAACTCCTGCCTACCCAAACATTAAAAATAAAACACCATACATGCTCATCTTAGGACTTGAACCCAGGCCTTCCTTCATGTTCCACACGCCACACTTTTAGCTCCCTTGTGGCGTTACTTTGCCACTCCATCAGGGGTTCTCTTGTGATATATTTCACCCACAACTTTTAATAAGACCACCTATCACCAACCCCTAGCTCCTTAAGTCCAAAATTCAAAAATTCCACAGGGTTTTGGCCAACTCATGGGCCTTCCATAGGCCCATTTACACCCTCTAAATATGAATTCCACGACCACATCTCAATATTTTTATAAAAAAATTTACAAAACATCACACAAAATTACTAAGCCCCAAAAATTAGGATGTTACAACTCTACCCTCCTTAAAGAAATTTCGGCCTCGAAATTTACCTTAAAACAGTTGAGGATACTGTTGACGCATCGCCTCCTCGGGCTCCCAAGTAGCCTCCTCTCTGCCATGGTTCCTCCAAAGTACCTTTACCAATGGGACTGATTTCCTTCTCAACACTTTAACGTCATGATCAAGTATTTGTACTGGTTCTTCTTCGAAGGTTAAATCTGCTTGTACCTCAATGTCTGCAACTGGCACGATATGAGTAGGATCAGAACGATATCGCCTTAGCATTGAAACATGAAAGACATCGTGAATATGATCCAACTCCGGAGGTAATTCTAGCTGATAAGCAACCGGTCCTATTCGCTTCACAATTCGATAAGGCCCAATGAATCGCGGACTCAACTTGCCCTTTCTACCAAATCTCAATATCTTCTTCCAAGGCGAAACTTTAAGAAAGACCATGTCTCCTACTGTATACTCAATATCCTTACGCTTTAGATCTGCATAGGACTTCTGTTGATCTGCTGCCTCCTTCAAACGGTCCCTGATTACTCTAACTTTGTCTTCAGTATCAGCCACTAATTCAGGTCCAAATACTCGTCTCTCCCCTAACTCAGTCCAACAAGTAGGCAAACGACATCTTCTCCCATACAGTGCCTCATATGGGGCCATCTGGATACTCGTTTGATAACTGTTATTATAAGCAAATTCCGCCAACGGCAAGTAATCCTCCCAGCTGCCCCTAAAGTCGATCACACAACCCCTCAACATGTCTTCTAAAATCTGGATAACTCTTTCTGACTGCCCATCTGACTGAGGGTGAAATGCTGTGCTAAAATCCAATCGCGTCCCCAACGCCTCATGCAATTTCCTCCAAAACTGAGATGTAAATCTTGGGTCTCGGTCAGAAATTATTGACACTGGCACTCCATGCAACCGTACTATCTCTGCTACATATAGCTTGGCTAACTTCTGAAGTGAATAATCTGTTCGAACAGGTATGAAATGGGCAGATTTCGTCAGCCTATCCACAATCACCCAAATCGAATCTTTCTTGGAAGACGTCAAAGGCAACCCACTTACGAAATCCATGGTTACCCTTTCCCACTTCCAAAGTGGTATTTTCACTGGCTGCAACAATCCCGAAGGCAGTTGATGCTCGGCCTTTACTTGTTGACACGTTAAACACTTTCCCACAAACTCGGTCACTTCTCTCTTCAGTCCAGGCCACCAATATAACTCTCGCAAGTCTCGATACAACTTATTTCCTCCTGGATGCATGGCACAAGGTCCACTATGAGCCTCTTTCAGAATCATCAGCCTTAGTTCAGAGTCCTTTGGCATACAAATTCTTCCTCGAAAACAAAGAATCCCATCACTGTTTAACCCAAAGTTCGAATTCTCCTCTTTCTCGGCTTGCTGAAACCGAGAATCCAAAGACTCATCCAACAGCTGCTGCCTCTTAATCTGTTCTACCCAAGTTGGTTTCACTTGTAACTCTGCCAACAGGCTCCCATCATCGTATAAGCTTAAACGAGCAAACATTGCTTTCAATTCTGCTATAGTCCTACGACTCAACGCATCGGCCACCACATTTGCCTTGCCTGGATGGTACTCAATCGAACAATCATAGTCTTTCAACAACTCTATCCACCTTCGCTGTCTAAGATTCAACTCCTTTTGAGTCAACAAATACCTAAGACTCTTATGATCTGTATAGATGATACACTTCTCCCCATATAAGTAATGCCTCCATATTTTAAGCGCGAAGATCACCACCGCCAGCTCCAAATCATGCGTAGGATAGTTCATCTCGTGAGGCTTAAGCTGCCTTGAAGCATATGCAACCACCTTTCCCTCCTGCATCAACACACACCCCAAACCTACATGTGATGCATCGCTGTACATAGTGAAATCTTTACCAGACTCTGGCTGAATCAACACTGGTGCCTCGGTCAAAACTTTCTTTAACTTTTCAAAAGCTTCTTGCTGCTTCTCAGCCCAAATAAACGGTACTCCTTTCCTTATGAGTTTGGTCAATGGTGCAGCCAGTACAGAGAACCCTTCCACAAACCTTCTATAATAACCTGCCAACCCCAGAAAACTTCGAATTTCTGACACTGACCTTGGTGGCTTCCATTCCAGAATCGCCTCAATTTTCCGAGGATCTACCTTAATCCCCTCGGCAGAAACAACATGCCCTAAAAAGGTCACCTCACTCAACCAAAATTCGCACTTACTGAACTTAGCATAGAGTTGCTTCTCTCTTAATACTTGTAGAACGATACGAAGATGCTCATCATGCTTTTCTTCTGTTTCCGAATACACTAAAATATCGTCGATGAACACAACTACGAACTGATCCAAGTATGGCTGGAATACACGATTCATCAGATCCATGAATGCTGCAGGTGCGTTAGTCAGTCCAAAGGGCATAACTAGGAACTCGTAATGACCATATCGAGTTCTGAATGCCGTCTTATGAATATCCCCCTCTTTGACTCTCAGCTGATGATATTCGGACCGAAGGTCGATTTTTGAAAATACCGATGCTCCTCTCAACTGATCGAACAAATCGTCGATTCTTGGCAAAGGGTACTTGTTCTTAATCGTCAGTTTGTTCAGCTGCCGATAATAGATACACATTCGCATGGTTCCATCCTTCTTCTTTACAAACAAAACTGGTGCGCCCCATGGAGAAACACTTGGTCTTATAAATCCTCTGTCCAATAGTTCTTGTATCTGAGCTTTCAGTTCTACCAACTCCTTTGGTGCCATCCTATACGGTGCAATAGACACCGGAGCTATTCCAGGTAACAGGTCAATTCCAAACTCAACCTCGCGGTTTGGAGGTAATCCAGGAAGCTCCTCAGGAAAGAAATCTTGAAACTCTTTGATAGTCCTGACTGACTCTGCGGTCATCTTTTCAAGCTCAGCTTGGCTCACAAAGGCCAAATATGCCTCACCACCTTTTCGAATCAACTTCTCAGCTTTTAAGGCTGACACCACATTAGACAAATAATTTCTTCGCTCCCCTATAACTAATACCTCCTCATCCTCGTCAGTTCTTAATACCATCCTCTTAGCAGCACAATCCAATGTCGCCCTATGCTGAGTTAACCAATCCATTCCTAAGATAAGATCAAATTCTCCAAATGGCAATTCCATTAAGTCTCCCACGAATACTTTATCTTGAGTCTCTAGAGGCACTTCCCTAAAAAGTTTATCTACCATAACCGAGTGACCCAAAGGACTTATCACTGATACCCCACTCACAGTCTTCTCAGAACGCACACCCAATGCCCCAGATACGTTACAGGCAACATACGAGTGAGTGGAACCAACATCTATCAAAGCAGTATAAGGCGTGCTATGAATGAAAAACGTACCGGTTATAACATCAGGAGCATCACCCTCCTCTCGACGTCGTGCAGCATAAACCAACGCCGGCTGACGAGCTTCAGCATGCCCAGCACCCCTGCCAGGTGCCCCACATCCTCGTCCATTACCATTACCACCTCTACCTTGCCCACGGCCTCTCTGTGGTGGTGGTCCTCCTCGCACTGGTTGCACAACCCTCGGCTCAGCCACTTGGTCCTGAGCTGTTCTCCTAGGACATTCTCTAAACTTGTGTTCCTTGGACCCACATCGGAAACAACCCCCAGTTCTTTTCCAACACTCACCCAAGTGTGCTCTACCACAATCCCTACAAACTTGAGGTCTGACGGTATTCACTGGCATGGCCCGAACCGGCTCCTCTACTCTGGTTCGTTTAACATTTCTGTATGCAGCACCCGAGGGTCCAGAATCCCTCCTAAATCTAAGTCGATCCTTCTGACAATTCTGTTGCTCAACCCGTTTAACCTCCTCGGCTATCTTGGCCTTTTCTACCAACGCAGCAAAGTCACGCTCCCTTTGTGGAGCTATCAGCACCCTAAGCTCATCTCGAAGGCCATCCTCAAACCGAACGCTACGCTCGTATTCAGTCGCCACTATCCCACTAGCATATCGGCTCAATCTCAAGAATTCTGCCTCATATTCGGCAACAGTCCTATTACCCTGGGTTAGATTTAGGAATTCTTTTCGACGAGCATCCACATAACTAGCTCCCACATACCTGCCCTTAAAAGCAGCCTTAAATAGATCCCAAGTTACCCGCTCAGCCGGGGTACTCTCTCTCACTGTGATCCACCATTGGTAAGCCTTGTCTCGCAGCAACAATACAGCCCCTTTCAACTTTTGCTCCACAGAGCAATCCAAGTCGTCCATAATCCGTTCTGTTGCCTCAAGCCAATATTCAGCCACATTCGGAGCTACTCCAGATACGCCCCTAAAAACCTCCGCTCCATTGGCCCGCAGTCGCTCAAAGATAGATCCTCTATTCACTGTCCCAGTACTAGCTCCAGCAACCCTTTCTAAGACCCTCAGCATTGCTTGGGACAAGGCATCGTCCCCTACAGCTCGATCATGCGACCCAGTCTCAGATGCTGGTGGCACAGATGCCTCTTCAGCTGGCCTATGCCCTGAAGATGAAGATTCGGTCCGCGCTCTACCGCGACCACGTCCGCGGCCTCGTCCACGAGTTCCTCTAGTACTCATATCGACTTATCTGATTACGAATTTTATGACATTAGTTAATATTTCAGTTGTTTATTACGAGATATCTTATGGAAGTATAGTAGTTTAGAAGTTGTTCCGCAACATTTTATCTAACTACAGTCTCGATCCTATAATGTTTTTTTAGCTCTACCCTTTCTAAGGTAACATAATAAGGTCTTTGATTCTATCTATAGCATCATGTTAAGACCAACAATAATATCATATCATTCTCAAATATCATTTAAATATCAAATGATAAATAAAGTATACTTACAGACTTGGGGCCGGGAATTCAGTGTGCCACCTCTTCCTTTGAATCATTTAAAACATATATTTATCCACAAAAATGTGTTGAAAGATTTTATTTAAATTTGATTTAAAAAGAAAAATCATTATTTAAAATTTTTGGAAAAACCCGTTAAAAAGCCCGTTAAAAAGACCATTAAAATACCGTTAAAAACCCACAGCCGTGTTGTTGCAATCGGGCTCTGATACCACTAAATGTAACACCCTAAAACCGGCCCAAACGTTATGGCCAAATCTGACGTGTCACATTGAAAACATTAAAAACACAAGTTCTGATCTTAAACCTTTCTTAAAGAATTTGATGATAACTTTTAAAAGACTAAAGTGAATGGAAGCTGTGCACTAGGTAGGTATCCGAAACAGAGGAGGTGAGCCATGAAGGCTGCTTAAATACCAAGCTCTTGATTGGATCCAATCCTCGACATGCCCATAACCATTGCCACATTTTAGGTTATCGGAAATTTTGAAAATGTCTCGAGATGGTGTTTGTTCAAAGTGATGCCTTAGTTAAAATGTTATATTTTATCTTTGTAAGATTTGAAAAGTGAGAGTTGTTTAAAAACGTAACCTAGATCTAGCCCATTTTAAGATATAATTAATAACGCAGAATTCAAAGTTCAAAACCAACCAAATCCAGAAAGAAATTAGTTAAAATGGCCTTATTACAACCCCAAAAATAAATAATAAAATTTATTTAAAACTTTTAAAAGAAAGTCCAACTGCACATCATGGCCACTCTGAATTCCCACCGGCTCCAAGTCTCCACATCAAGGCTCACCTGCAAGGTTGAAGAAAGGGGGGTGAGTTGAAAACTCAGTGTGCAACAAGCCCTTTCAGAGCCCAAATCCACACTTGCACAAATTTTAACTTTTCATCATATACTGGGCCGTAGCCTTTCGGTTAACTGTTACTGGGCCGAAGCCTTTCAATTTCATATTTCTAGGCCAAAGCCTTTCTATACACGGTATGGCCCTTAGGCCCATTTCAATATCACATATGACAAAACATGCATGTATGCAAAACCCGTTTGGGGAGACTACTCGACCCACCATCCTCTACTCTCCACCCGTACCAACCAACTCTCCATGTGGGGAATAACTCAACCCACCCAGCCAAACTCTCCACTGGCAGCATAGCTGCTTAATCATATAACTGGAGGCCAAGCCTCTTTTAATAACTGGGGCAAAAGCCCTTTCGGTAAACTGGGGCAAAAGCCCTTTCGGTAAACTGGGGCAAAAGCCCTTTAACACTTCCTCCATCGAATAATCCCAACCCATGTATGTAATGAGTAAAAACATGGCATATCGTGCATGTGTCATAGCATATCATGTGCATATCATGTCATAGCATGTAAAATAACAATATCACAATCATCATATTCAGAATGAAACCCTAAGGGTAAAATAGACATTTTCATATAGGGGCAAAATAGTCATTTCCCATGCTTAGGGGTAATTTCGTAATTTTACTAACTATTATGGTTTTCCCACGTTTATTCATCAATTCCAAGTGTTTAAACAACCGTTTTTAGCCTATTATAGTGCATTCAAGTTATTGGGCCCAAAACCCCTAATGGGCCCTTCGTAGCCGATTTAGTCATTTAGGCCCTTTTTAGCCCAAGTTACGTAACGGTAATAAAAATTTAACATGCATTTCAATCAGATTCCATTTTTACCCATCTTTACCCAAATGGGCCCACAAGCCCATTGGGCCCTATTTTAGCCCATCGAGGCCCAACGTACCGAACTGTACGAAATTGTACTCTTACCTGTTCCTTCCCTTCCGTTTACTGTGTTCATTGCAATTGAACTCATCCACACATCATCTCGTATTTACAGGTTACATCAACAACATAATCCGATGTTTCGGCTTTTATACAATATGAACCTAGGCTATTACGGGGTATGTTACACACCTGCTTTAAAGACGATCGATTCCTCAAAGTATACCATGCGCTTGTCCTACATTTGTATATTAGACATATCAGGTTTGAAACCAAAACGAGCAATAATCTAGACCCATCAATACCATTCGGCCACTATCCCTAACGCCATAGATTTCTTACCTCCGCAAGATTCGACGATTGAACTAGGATTATTCAATACCGATTCTCCAATCTATTGTTCCTTCAAGGTTTGTTTGCTTCGCTACAAGAGACCATAAAACGAAAGAAGAAGGCTTAATATAGCCTAGACTACAAATCGACAATCTCCCTAAACCTTAGGGAGTTCGGCTTTTCTTATCATCCATAACATCAAAATATAACTAAGGTTTCGAACTCTTACCGAGGGTTCACTTACACCAATGGTTCAATCCTGTATTAACTCAGATTCGACACAACTCCAAGCTCTCAAACACCAGTAGAAGTCGCCCCACAAAGATCCTAAGATTCGGCCACCAAGTCTCCAATAGGTGTTGTGCTTCGGCTTTTGGATCACAAAAATAAGAGATGGTTACGGCTAGAAAGGTGTGTTGGTAGAAAAGTTTAAGGGCTTTAGAAAGAATAGAAATCGGTCAAAAGAAGAAAGGATAGAATTTACCTTTACATAGAAATCGATTGCCCCTCTTGGATCCTTTCGGGATTTGGCTTATGCGCTATTCGGCTAACAAAAAGGAATGGGGAGAGAAATATGGTTCGGCTTTGGCAAATGAGGAGAAGAAAATGGGTAGATGAAGTGGTGATTTCGGCTGAGGAAGAAAAGAAGAAGAGAAAGGATTTTTTTGAGTGCTTTAACCAAAAGAAAACGGCATACTCTAACCCCTACTGCCGAAAATGCCAAAAACCAAGGTCTTTGGCCGAATTTGCACTCATAGAGCCCCTTTTTCGGCCAACTCTTGCTCCCATACGGGATTCCTACAATCTCTCCCCTTATCCCTCCTAAAAATGCTCCCCTTATCACTCCACAAATCCCTCTCATGACTAAATCAAACACCACCCATCAGAGTTCCACTTGACCACAAACTCCTGCCTACCCAAACATTAAAAATAAAACACCATACATGCTCATCTTAGGACTTGAACCCAGGCCTTCCTCCATGTTCCACACGCCACACTTTTAGCTCCCTTGTGGCGTTACTTTGCCACTCCACCAGGGGTTCTCTTGTGATACATTTCACCCACAACTTTTAATAAGACCACCTATCACCAACCCCTAGCTACTTAAGTCCAAAATTCAAAAATTCCACAGGGTTTTGGCCAACTCATGGGCCTTCCATAGGCCCATTTACACCCTCTAAATATGAATTCCACGACCACATCTCAATATTTTTAAAAAAAAATTTACAAAACATCACACAAAATTACTAAGCCCCAAAAATTAGGATGTTACATTAACAGAGTGGACCTGCTGGTCTAGTGGTTAAGTGGAGTATTATTATACTGGAGGTCTTGTATTCGAATCCCTGCGCAAGCAAGGGATTTATTTTGCTGCTTATGTTGTGTGGGTGTTGTGGTTTGACCATAATTCTATAGTGGATTGAGTGGGGAGTCTGGTGGAGAGATTTTAAGAGTAAAATTAGGGATGTAGAGTGGTTATCGAAACCACTTCAATTTTGTTTGGATTTTATTCTAAAAAAAAAATTTGTTTTCACTCTTTTCTCAAAACCTCTATCGATTTTTCTCCATCTTCTTCTCTTTTCCAGCTAAATTCTCCCCTCCTTTTCACTTTTCTTTTTTTTTTTTTTTTGCTTTTTGTTTTAGGCAACATTTGTACTCCCATCTCTATCATTGGCGGTTTATTGAGTAATCTGGTAAGTGTTTTCTTGTGGATTGTAAGTTTATGATGCTAAGTTTTGATTGAGGTTATTTTGATGTTTGGCAGCATCATATCATTAGGATCAAGACCTATTTCATACTGCTTCATAAGTTAATAGATTTTGAAGCGTTGGGGGTAAGTTTCTATAGCTCTATAGTTGATTAATCCATTTTGAATTCGGTTTTAATTCGATTATTAAGTGATTAATCGAGTGTTGTCTAACCAATATTTATGTTCTGGAGTGCTCAGAGTGTGGTTGGCTTCAAACAAAACTAGGTGTGTACCCGAAACGTAGAAAACACGTCTCAGCGAAAAGCTGAAAAAGCTTTCTGTAACAGCCCGATTTTGGGCCAACTCGAAATAGTGGTTTCAAGACCACAAATCCAACCAGGGAAAATTTTATTTTTATTATATTTTTTGGTCTACAATTCTACAAAATTCTTCTGTGAAAATTTCGTACGAAAATTTTGACGTTTGGGCACTCAATTTAGTCAAAAGGACTAAATTGTAAAAAGTGCAAAAGTTGAGTTCTATATGTTAGAGGTGTTCAATTGCTATGACCTTTTAAATTGGAGGTCCTTAAATGGTAATTAGACCATTGGTTAATTTTTTGGACAAAAATGGACATGAAATAGGTGAAATAGAATATTTTTAAGTTAGGGGCATTTTGGTCATTTAGTAATTAAAATGAATTAAAAACAAAATTAAAAGCCAATTTTTGCTCATCTTCTACCCCAAGGCTGAAACTTGTATGAAGAAGACATATCTAGGGTTTTTCAAGCTTCCAAGCTTGATTGTAAGTCCGTTCTAGCCCTGTTTTTAATAATTTTTACGTTTTTGAAATCCTCGTTACAAGATCTATCTATTTCTACCACTGATTTGAGATATGATTAAAGTCTATGGTTTTGACCCATGATAAATATGTGTGTATTGTTTTGTTTAAGGGTAGAAAATGCGTGTTTATGGTTAGAGAAATGACTTTTACTAAGTGATTTTCGGTGAAAATGCATAAAATGACTAGTTTGTAACAAGTTGTAAAATGTGTGTAGGTGTGTGAATAAATGCAAATTGTAGACTGCTATGGTTATGAAAATGGTTTGGTTAGGCCTAAAATGCAAAGAAATTGAATAAAAATTATTTTACAAGCCTAAGGGCAAAAGTGTAAATATGACAAAGTTTAGGGGTAAAAATGTATTTTTTGCCAAAATGTGATTTTGAAATGATTTGGATAGCATTCTGATTGAACAAGTCAAATGTGATATTATAGATCAATAAAATCAAGGTTTGAGCCTAGAACGGGGGAAAGACAAAGTATGTGACAGTTAGGCTCATTTCACCGATTTTGGTACCGCGATAAGTTTGTATGTAAATAATGAATCGTTTTATTTACATTTTTAATATTTTGATATATTTTATGATGTATGGCTGAATATTGAATGATTATTTGATGCATTCGACAAAGTGGCAATAAGTGAGAAATTTCCCGGTTGAACCTTAAGAATATAAATAGATACAATTGACATGCCACTAAGGATCTAAGTGAAATAAGTCCATGGCACCTAAGTGAAATAAGTCCATGGCATTGTACGAAGTGAAATAAATCCATGGCATTTAAGTGAAATAAGTCTATGGTATTATGTTAAGTGAAACAAGTCCATGGCACCTAAGTGAAAGAAGTCCATGGCATTGTGCTAAGTGAAATAAATCCATGGCACCTAAGTATAATAAGTCCATGGTATTGTGCTAAGTGAAATAAGTCCATGGTATCTAAGTGAAATAAGTCTATGGCATTATGTTAAATGTGATTATCTTGAGAACGAGCCTATGTGAAACTTTGTGAAATGAAGTAGCTCTGGCTACAAGTGTGGCACTATGTGAGATATCTCGAGGTATCCATTAATATTCCACTGTGTTCAACGAGAAATGACTAAGTGTAAACGAATATGAATGAGTGATGAATAAGTGTAGGTATGTATGTGTAAACTTATGAGCAATATGCTCAACATGTGATCGAACTTTGGTAAGGTTGATATGGGTAAGTGTTACTATGAAAGTTAATACAAAGAAATTTATGAAAGAGTAAAATTAGTAATGATATAGTTTTGGATAACAGCAATTGTATGACTTTGAAAAATCACCAAAAATGGTGGAAATTGAATTATAAGTTGAATAAGATGTGAAATTAAAGATTATTAAGTCTACTTTCATATAAAAGAAATGGTGTAAGTAAAAAGATTTTAGATTATGAGATATTTGAATTTTAGTGAGACAGGGTCAAAATGATTTTGGAATACCCTATTCTGAATCGGGAAAATCATTAAAAATTGTAAAAAAATAACTATGGGATATAATTTATATTCTTAAATTCCTCAATGAGTCTAATTTCAATGGAAATAAACAAGAACATCATCCGAATTCTGTTCAATGAGATAATTAATTTTTAGTGAAGAGGGGTCGGAATGGTCAAATAGTGAAATAGGGGAGACTTGAAAGAATAAATTGTACTTATTGGATAAGGCAAAAATCTGAAAATTTTATGGTAAGAAGATATATGAGTCTAGTTTCAAGGAAAATTAGTCGATCTAAATTTGGAGATTTGTGGTTCCAGATATAATAAATTTAGTGACTATGACTTGAGTGAATAGCTTGAGATGAATATGAGTAAAAAGTGGAACTGTGTGCAATTATGATTATATTATTTTAAGGACGTATTGTATAGAGTTATAAAAGCATGTTAATGAATTGCTTATTATTTGCATACTTACTAAGCTATAACGCTTACTCCATTCCTTTCATTTTTCCTATAGTGTCACAGATGCTAACTCGAGTTGGAGGTCCCCGGAGACTCAATCACACTATCAAGCTATTGGTCGAAATAAAAAGGTTTTCAAGTATTTATAAGTCTATGGCATGTATAGGGACTTGGTTAATTATTTATATGTTATTATGAGTTGGCCTAAAATATTGGCCTATGTTGTTTGTAGGTCTTTGTTGTATAAGGCCAGTTAATGTGGCTATTATTGATTACGTTAAAAGTTAAAATAATACAATTCATGAATGAGCATGCTTGCATATGTGTGTGGATGGATTAGTGCATGATGTTGATGTGATAAATGTGGCATAAGAGTGGTTGTGTAAGTTGTATGTGGTTATTAGCAAAGTGAGTGAGATATTGTGCACGAGGAAGATGTTACTGGAATGATGAACTTATGTCTTGAATGTGACCAATTGAGTGTATAATAATGCCATGTTATGTGTGAAAGGAAATTGGTATAAGTGTGTAAGTGTGTCAGGGTGGCAAAGGGCATGGTAAATAGCCTTTATTGTCCATACGGGTAGACACACAGACGTGTGTCTAAGCCGTGTGTGACACACGACCTGCTCACAAGGGCATGTTCCAATCCACACGGGCATGTGCCCTGTTTTTCATAAAAAAATTTTAGTGTTCTCAAAAGTTCTCGGTTTAGTCTCGGACAGTTCTCGAAGTATGTTTTGGGTTTCGTAGACCCATTTAAAGGGCTTCAAGGTAAAATATGTATAGTTTTAATTTAAATGAAATTTTATGACTCGATTTAGAACGTGTGCATGTGTTTGTGTTCCGGTAATGCCTCGTACCCTATTTTGGTGCTGAACACGGGTAAGGGGTGTTACACTCTCTGTCGACGCCACACGGGCGTGTAGTAGCCCTTGTGGTAGGCCATGTTGCTGAACATGGTCGTGTGGTCGATGGGCCAAGCCCTGCGCGTATGACACAGCCATGTGATGGCCAAGCAAGGCCGTGTGTGACACACTGGCACAACCAATTGGGCCATGTAGGCCACACGGGTAATCCACACGAGTGTGTGGGAATCTGGACAGGTCGTGTGATCCACACGGCCAAAGCCAATTTGGGCAGTGTGGACCATACAAGCGTGTGGGCCCATATGGGCAAGGTCAATTTAAGCCGTGTAGACCACATAGGCATGTGGGCCCACACGGGCAGACAACATGGGCGTGTGAGCCTATTTTCACTGATTTGTCACTAAGGTTACATGGGTCGCCTGAGACGACTATGAACCTACTGTAGGGTCGTTAAGCTTATCTAACCACTAATTGAATGAAATGGCTGAATGATTGTTATATACATATATGATATGTATATATATGTATGATTGTATATTGAGCATGCTGTTAATACTGTACTGATTATATGTATGATACCATGATATAGCATGACATGACTATATGATGCATTGTATGGGGATGGGTTGATATTGATTGGAGGAAGTGTACTGAAAGGCTTCGAGCATAATTTACTGGCAGCTCAGTTGCAAACTACTATCTAGTGCCGCATTCAGTTCCACTTAGAGTGTAAGGATGAGTGGGTTGATTATATCCCTACATGGAGTGTAGGGTTGGATGGAGATGGTGTGTAGAGGCTGGTTGGGTAGGATTTTGTGACTGCATGTCTATTACTACTATTGATACTGTGATAGACTAAGGCGCTACTGCATGACTGTTACTGTACTGAGATGGGCTAAGGCCCAAACTGATACTGTTATTGATACTGAAAAAGGGCCTAGGCCCAAACTGTGATTATCTATTTACTGTCTATTTGTTTGTATGGGGAATTACACACTGAGTTTATGTAAACTTACCCTTTCTGTTTAATTTGTACAGGTAATCCCCAGACATAGGCGGATCGGTACGACAGAGGACTTAGTGGTGGCCACACGACTTCTTTAAACCTATTTATTATTTATTATTTATGATTTTAAATTTTATTGTGGGAAGTATTTTGCTGTAATCATGGCTTCTATGGATTTTTGGGTTAAATTTAGATTTTATACTGTTTAAGGATTTATACTTGCTAGTGGTAGGTAAAACTTGAGTTTTCAAAAGAGATAAATGTTTTCACAAAAATACCACGAACACACAAATTGTTTTAAAAGCTTTCGCAATGAATAATGCTTTAAAATGATCGACACGATTTTAGAAGTAACAAAAGAAAAGTTATAAACAGGAAATGGTTTAGCGGCGATATGATTTCAAAAGCACTACCATGTGATATTGCCAGATTCAGCCATAACATCTAGGCCGGGTTTGGGGTGTTACAAGGGAGACTGAATCTGAATTGAACTGGCAGTCTAATTGCTTATTGTTAGCCCCAATACCTAGAAAGTCGTGGGTAGTCCCAATACCTTGAGGGTCGTGGACTATTAATTTACCAGTATAGCGGTTTATCGCATCGCACTGTACCACATGTACGATAGCTATGCTACATACCATTATCTGATCTGGTAGTTCAACTACATGGCTGTATCGCGGTTTACCGCAGGGCATTATACAGCTTATACACTAGCTTTGTTGTGTAATATATAGATTGGCAGTTTAATTGCTTACTGTTAGCCCCAATACCTAAAGGGTCAAGGTCAGTCCTAATACCCTAAGGGTCGTGGACAATATTGATAGTCATCGTTGCCGAGCAACCCGGGATGACATCATATGGAATGTAGGGTTGGATGGGCCTATTATGGTCCTATATAGTGTGATTGGTTGGATGAGCTAGATAGCTCTTATGAGGAGTGATCGAGGGACAGAAAAGTGTGTTGGCTAGACGGGTGGGTTTTACAACTTGATTTCATTCATATGCATCTATCTATTCTAATTGACTGTGTGAACTTTGTAAACTCTGGGTGTACCTGTCTAACTGAACAATTATTGAGAATTACTGTTTCTATGATTGAATGGTACTTGATATTGAGACAATGTGACTAATTGAGAATGATTGTTACTGTCACTGAATGGTACTTGCGACTATGTGTTAAAGTGTAGTTTAATGTACTCTAAGTACTGATATCTACCGGTACGTCCATCTCGAATGTACCAACTAGTACTATACAACTCTGTAAGTGTGTTCCGTTTTCAAACTACTGTCTGGCATACTATTTTCTAACCCTGTAGTTAATTGGATTTGATCTCACACTATGCTAAATTCTGACACTGGACTCAGTACACGAAGGTCTCAGATAGTCTCGACGGAAGTAAACTATTAATTGTATTTGCAGTTTTATTTATTGTGCAGTATTTGGAACTTTAAGGCTTTGAAAACTGTGGTACAATTTCTGCTTTAAACTTTCATTCATACATTCTTTCTGGATATTTATCAAACTTAACTGTAACTTTACTAGATGGGTTTAAAACAATCGAATGTTTTAGTTTGTTGAGAAATAAATATTTTTTGGTTTCAGAAAAGGAATTAAGGTTGACTCGTTTTGTAAAATTTTCTCACCATTACTTCGGTGATCAATATAGCATCCTGAATTGGGTCTAAACTTCTAGGCCAGGTTTAGGGTATTACAGTTAAGAACCTGATAAAATAAAAAGAGTGTAGAGCTAATAGTGTCGGTTTAAGGATGGTTGGAGAGAGATTATTTGGTGACTTGATGGTTATGGCTAATTGTGATGGTGGTGTGGTACAAAGGTAGAAAGGGTCCTGCAGGTGGTGTGTGTGAAGCAAAGGTACACACAAACTAGTGGCAAGAAGCAACAGTGGCACGAGGGCTAGACTGCTGGACACAGAAGTGTTGCGTGTACGAGTTGCAAGGTGCACGAACAGGGCAGAGCTGTGCAACCTAGTGTGCAAGGGAGCGATAGTGCTTACGATGGTGGCTGTTGGGCGTGCGGCTACTGGTAGTTGTAGACAGTTGCCGATGATGGTAGTTGGGGGCTATAGCTAGAGGTGTGCATGGGTCGAGCCGTGCTTAACTAAAAATTCAGGCATGTGTGTTATGCTCGGCCCTACCTGGCCCGAAAAATGGTCCAAAATTTTGCCCAAGCCCGACTAGTATAAAAATGTTAAAACTCGGGCCCGACCCAGCCCGCCCATATTAATCTTTATATTATTTTTATATAATTTAAAAAATATATAATACATAAAAAATACTAAAAACATCAAAATAAATATTTCCCAACAAATTGAAATTAAATTTTAAAAAATATATATACTTAAATAACATTAAGATAGGTGCAACTTAACAAGAAAATGTCTCTAAACTAATAACAAAATTAACAAATGTCTTTAAAATAATAACAAAATTAACAATAAAATAAGTTTTATATTATATCCAAACAATAACAACAAAATAGTAGCAACTTTAGTGGATTCGGGCTGGGCTCGGGCCAAAAATGCCTTACCCGAGGCCCGGCCTATTTTTTAAACAGGTCTTATTTTTTTATTTCGGGCCTATATTTTTGCCCAAACCTTCCCACATTTTGGCGGGCATTTTAGCCGAGCCGAATGGCCCAGCCCATGATTAGGTCTAACTGTGGCACTAGGTAGTTTGGTAGGTAGATGGTATTAAAGGTGATAGAAGAAAAAGATGTATGGGAAGGTGATATTTAAAGTGTGTGGAGGTGTTCAACCTATATCTTAGAATAATAATAAAATACTATAACTCCTATCCTTATTTAAAGACAATAGAAATTAATATATAATATAAAGTATAGTAATATTTTACTTGGTATTGGAAAAATTTATTAAATGAAATGATGATAAAATATTAAACAATTCTAATTCTATACAAAGTTGATAACAATTAATATATATTATAATAAATATAATTATACATTAGTTATTATCATCTTATTTATTAAAAAATAAAAAAAACCTTTATTTTAGCTGTTTTAAAATATTTATAGAAAAAGACAACTAATTTTAATATTTACAAAAACGGTAGTTAATTTTTGCAAATAATTCAATTAAGTACCTAGACTTAAAGATAATTTGAAAATTGAGCTGCAAACTAAAACTTGGATTAAAATTGATCTTTTTATTTGAAAAATTAAAAATTTATTTTGTCACTTAGGAAATACTTTGTTGGAAGATTATGTTAAAATAAATTCCTAGGAAAGATTGGAGTGGTCACAAGCGATCCCGCTTAAGTTCCAATCTCTTAGACATAATTTATTTTAACATACTAATCAAGAATATATAGTCGAAGTCATTTATTTAGAAGAAAAAAAATTTTAAGTATCCGATAAAATGAACGAGGTTTTATCCCACTCAATTTTATCTCCCTAGAATGTGACAAGAGCTGAGTGTTAACTTTGAAATTACCTCCCTTACTGTAAAGTTCAACAACCCCATATAGGAAGACTTGATGAATAGTGAATGGACCGGAGCAATGTGATTTTAACTTACCTAGAAAGAACCTTAATCTAGAATTGAACAATAAGACTTGCTGACTTGCTTCAAATTCTCGAACTTGAATGTGCTTGTCATGCCATCTTTTTCATCTTTCCTTGAATAATTTGGCATTTTCATATGAGAACATTCAGAATTCTTCTAACTCGTTAAGATGAAGCATTTTTTTTCTCTTTAGAAAGTTTGAGATCCAAATTGAGTTGTTGAAGAACCCAGTAAGCTTTATGTTTTAACTCCAAGGGCAAATGACAGGCTTTCCCAAAAACCAACCGATAGGGAGACATCCCTAAAGGAGTTTTGTATGTTGTGTTATAGGCTTATAAAGTGTCATCCAGTGTTTTGGACCAGTCTTGTCGGTTTGGACAAACTACCTTCTCAAGTATACCTTTTATCTCCTTATTTGCCAGTTCAACTTGCCCATTTATCCGCGAATGGTAAGCTATGAGAAACTTGTGCCTCACTTCATGTTTATCGTGCAACCATTTCAACCATTTGTTCACAAAATGGGACCTCTCATCACTGATGATAGCCCTAGGAGTTCTAAACATTATAAACACATGTTTCTGCAAAAACTTCATTACAACTTTGGCATCATTCGTTGGATATGCCTTAGCCTTCACCCACTTAGATACGTAGTCTACTGCTAACAATATATACTTGTGACCAAGAGAATAAGGGAAAGGACCAAGAAATTCAATACCCCAACCATTAGAAGTAAAGCGACGAACAAATAATTTTTCTAAAACAACACTGTCAATAATAAAATGAATCTTAAATTCAGATAACCTAATAAATGAATGTTTTTAAAACTAACTCCAAGTACAACTACGTTTTTTCTCTAAAATGGTTTTATTTAAGGTCTTCAAAGGTAACGTAAGTTGGATAAATGATCCTATTTACTGAAAGTATTTGATAATATGAGGGCGTGTTATCATGCCAAAAAAATGTGAAAGTATTGAATTCATGACTATGTATGAGATTGTATGACATCTTACATGTGCATTACGGTGGAATTGTTATTGCGGTTGACAGAGGAGTTTTGTGGAGATTCGTTGGCATATTAAGTCCACATTTATTCGTAGTCAGTGCACGGCACCGGAGATTTGAGGAGATTTGGCGATTTTATCGCATTTATTCGTTAAATGACATATTTTCTGCAATTATGTTTATTCGGTGGTTTTACCACATTGAACTTTGCTCGTATTTGTTGGAGTTTGGCAGACAGGTTTTAGGGAACCCATGGTGTATGGCAGATGGTAGGGTAGAAACTTTTGTATTGCATCATTTGCATCACCCCATACTCATACACTGTTTGACATCAATTTGATAATGGCTATGTAAGGATATGTAACTCCAATAATGGGTATGTGTTCTTCTGTTAATGCTAATATGTTTCACTATAATTGATAATTATGTCTATTTAAATAACTGTTCGACTCACACTGAGCTTTCATAAGCTCACTCCCCCATAGTGTTTAACTTTTCAGGTAAACCTCGAAACTAGAACTGGACCTGACATACGGAGAATCACCTTGGACCTTAGGCTATTTTTAATAAGTATTATTAATAAGTCTATTGGTTTTGATTTGTAATTTTTTATTATTTTTGTATGTAGCTTGGTAACTTTTCATTTGGAAATTTTTGCATGCATGGATTACTCAAGCGTAATAACCGAAAAACAGATGGTATTTGGCTTAAGTAAAATTTGACATAGTTTCCTAATTTCTGCTGCATTGCAAAGAAACTATTTTTGAAAAGAAAAAATCGATAAGGCAACTAGATTTCCAAAATGACATGACTAATGATTTTTCCGCTGCATTAGTTAACATCAAGTCACTTTACAAGTAAAGCGACGAACAAACAATTTTTCTAAACCAGCACTGTCAACAATAAAATGAACCTTACATGCAGATAACCTAATAAATATTTTTTTTTAAATTGACTCAAAGTACAAGTATAGTTTTTCTCTAAAATGAGTCTATTTAAGGTCTTCAAAAGTAATTCAAGTTAGTTTAGTCATTTCTGTAACTAATGTAGCCTTCTCAATCTAGTCGTAACATCTAGGTCAAGTTAGGGAGGTTACAAAATATGTAATTATTTTTAAAAAATATCAATTGATTCTTTTGATATATTTTTATTTATATATAATATTTATATGTCAAATATTTATTTTCTCCACCTATATTGTGTGTACAGATATTTCTAATATTATAAAATCAAATAATTATTTCAAAGATGTAAAATATTTCAAATATCATTGTTTTTTCATCTACATTGTAGGTATGATATTTCAAATATTTTTATATGTGAAATATTTCAATTAATTATTTTAAATATCATTATGTGGAATATTTCAAATACACATACAAAAATATATAATACTAAAATTTACTACACTCATGATATGGATTGAAAAATGAATATTACACATATAAAAATTATATTTACTAAAAATAATGATATTTGCAATAATTATTGACTGAATAAATGAAAGAGTTATTAATTAAAAAGATGAATTAAAAATTAAAAAAACTTAAAAATAATATATTTATTAATTATAAACATTAATTAAAAATAAAAATAAAAAAACTTGAAACAACATGCAATAAAAAATACATATTAAAATGTTTGTAAGAGGAATCAAACCTGAAACTCAAGGATGAAATCACAATTATCTAACCATCTAACCAAAAAAGTTAATGTGATAAAAATATTAATGAAAAATAAAAATAAAAGACTTAAAATAACATGAAATAAAAAATACAAATGTAAGTAAGAGAGAAATCGAACCCAAAACTCATAAATATAAAAAAACCTAAAATCATAAATATTAAAAAAAAGCATATATTCATTGATTAATCTACTTAGAATGATTTTTTTATTTAAAAAAAACATTTTACTTAGATAATTTCCATTATTTTACTTAAAAACTAATTTCTACTCGTCTTTTTAATAGACCATTTCTTTCAAAATAAAAACTAAAAGAAAAAAATCTTACTTGAAGGAAGTTTATATATATATATATATATTATACTATAAGGTTCCTTCAAATATTTTATATATATTATAAGGAAAACTTACGCATACATGAGTGGTTGTGGTATTTTTCTATATAACTTTTTAAAATAATATTTTGTGGTAAACTTTTGTTCTCAAATAACTTAAATCAATCATTTCAATTGGTTGAATTAATTCAAAAAACTAATCCTTAAAATATTATATCTTATTTTCTAAAAAATACAAAAAAAAATAACTGTAATAAACGTGATGAAAGTAGGGTTGGTTTATCAATAGAAAACATTATCTTCCATTTAACTCAATCCTCATATTCGTCATGATGCAGCCATCGTGCTTCTTAAATCATTGACAATGGAGATTAGCTTCAGCAGCAATTTTGCACCTATTTTTTATTATTAAAAATTCTGGCAATAAATTCTTAGTTTTGTGTCTTAAAAATTTTAGTTTTTATTTAAATTTATTCTACTTATCTTGTTGGGTAGACCCAGAATTAATTACTCAATTTAATTTTATAATAATTAATTTAAAATTTAAAATTAATTTATTAGAGATTTCTATAAAATAAATATGAAAAACAAAAAATGATTGATGGTGATTATTGACTAACAACCACTGAGGTGACATCTCGGGATGAACTGTTTTTATTTAACTTATAATACTGGACTACCCATATTATTGTATCATGTATTTAAGTCAACCACAGAACCTCGTGATATGAATATAAAATTGTTAATTAAACAATGATTTTTTTTTAGTCTAAATTTGAATCATTTTCTGGGTTTTCATAAATCAATTTTTATTCAAAGTTGAAATTTAATATATTTGGATTAAATGTTTACATTCTATAATATATTTGATAAAGGTTTGTATTTAGTTTACGAGTAATATATAAATTTATATATTGTAGTAAACTATATTAACAGACATTATTTGTAAATTAATTAATAATTTTTAAAAATCATTACAAGCAAATATAATTATTTATTTGTAACAAGTTGATTGATGATGTATAAATTTAGGATAAATTACAACAATTGTCTCTATGCTTTCATTAAAATTACATTTTAATCACCTAATTTTTAAAAGTTATATAATTGGCATTAAGGTTATTGAAATGTTATATTTTGGTCACTCATCCGTTAATAAGATAAAATGGCACATTAATTTAAATGATTAATAACCAATTTAGCTCCTGAACTATAACTACAATATCAAATCGATACATTTAAATTTTTTCTTAATAATAATTCTAAAAAATTTAAAGGGTAAACTACTTAAATAGTCACCCAAGTTTTAATGCATTCCTATTTTGGTCACCATTTTTTTTTTTGTTAATTTAGTCACTTTTGTTAGATTTATTGTCATTTTTATTCACTCCACAATTAAAATGCCTTGTTCACTAAACAAAATGTTGACGTGATAGTTTTTGGACTGGTATAATAATAAATTTAGACCTTAACACTTTACACATTTTGTCAAGTTAGTCCTAATTCTAAAAAAATTCAACAAATTTAGCCCTCAATGTTTTCACATTTTTTCAATTTACTTCAAATTCAAAAAAAAATTATAATTTTAAAAACTTGAAAATTCATATAATTTATTATAACAAGACATAAAAATATAAAATATTAAAAATATATAAATATGCATAAAGGCTTAATTTTTAGTTAGTCCTAATTCTAAAAAATTCATAAATTTAATCCTTAATATTTACACATTTTATCAAATTAGTCCAAATACAAAAAATTCGAAAAAAAAAATCAATCAAAACTTGAAATCAACATAAGTAAAATTTTCTTATTTATAATTCAAAATCATGAAAAAACCCATAAAATGCACCTACATTTGATACATGCAACCGCACAGCATTGTGATTAAAAAATTGCAAAAAAAAAGTTCAAAATTTTCTTTCTTGTTACAAGATTTTCTGGCCAACCAAAAAAGAGAGAGAAACTTTGCAAAACAATTCTCATCCCTTCATCTCCTTCTCTGTTCATCTTCAACCTTTCCATTGTTCTCATACTTCCGTCCAAACCTCACAATCTCAAATAATATACCAAATCCATATCTAACTTTACCAAACCCAAGCTTCATCATCACTTCGTCATCGAGCACTCACCATTAAACCCACACTCAAAGTCGATTTCTTTTTTCGTTACAGACACACCTAAACTCAATTTTGTAGTTTCTTTTAATGGGGAAAATTTATCAGTGAAACTCTGCTTAGCCTTAAGCATTTTAATCCCTTAAAACCCCGCACTTTGCCATCGAAATGGAGCCAAAGATATTTCTATAATTAAAGGTTTTCTGATTTGAATCCCTCAACCAACTGTTTTATCATGGTGTTGATTGGATTTGGTAGTGATTGATTCAAAAAATTAATTCAAAGGAAAAAAAAGTTTGTTGAGCTCGTGTGGTTAAAAGAAGAAAAAGAAAAAAATTAATTCAAAATATTCAAGAGAAATTGAGGGTTAAAATTTTGTTGAATGCCTAAAAAAGTTTGTTAAAATTCAAGAATATTTATTTTGAATCCCTCAACCGAATTCATATTTAAGCTTTTATGTAATTATATATATTTTATATTTCATGTCTTTTTATAATAAACTTTATATATTTTCAAGTTTTTAAAATTATAATTTTTGAATTTAGACTAAATTGAAAAAAATGTGTAAATATTGAGGGTTAAAATTTTTTTAAAAAAATTAGGAACAAATTGACAAAATACGTAAAGTGTTAATGGCTAAATTTGTTATTACACCAATCAAAACACTACCACTTCAACATTTCATTTAGTGATCAAGGCATTTTAATGGTGGAGTGACTAAAAATGACAATTAATCTAACGGGATGACTAAATTAATAAAAAAAATTATGTGACCAAAATAGGAATGCATTAAAACTTGGGTGACTATCTAAGTAATTTATCCTTTAAATTTTTTAGAATTATTATTAAGAAAATTTTTAAAATTATCAAATTGATACTTTAATTATAGTTCAAGGGCTAAATTGATTATTAACCTTTTAAATTAACATGTCATGTTATCTCTTAATGAAAATTAATAGATAAGTAACTAAAATATAAAATTTAGACAACTTTACTAATAATTATATAAGTTTTGAAAATTAGGTTACTAAAATATAATTTTAATCGAAATTTAGGATCATAGTTTACCCATAAATTTATACACTAAAGTGCATCAAAATTAAATCTATCTTAATTGTATACTTGATGCAGGGGAAATTGGTAGTTGCTTATATTTTTGCCAAAAATGAATATGCGTTTAAAAACACGCGCTATTACCAAGCGTGAGTCAAAAGCTCTCACAGTGATTCGATGAATCCATTGACCATTCATGCTCTCCTCCAGAGCTGCCGCCGCAAATTACTTGTTAAGCTGTAAACTCAACCATGGTCAACGAAAATTAACCTGGGTCAAGTCTCAGAACTAGAAAACCAAAAACATATGCTTTAACTTTTAAGCCATTAATATTCTGCCACGTTGGCAATTTCCATTTGATCCCTTTTTGAGGATATTCCTTTTTTACATTTCGAAGGTAATCATCTACTTGACGTCTTAACCGTTTGATTTTAGGAAGATTACGTTAAGCCATAAAATTGGATAAACTATATAAATCAGCATTAAATTATTATCCGTATTTTATTTTATTCACTAAATTTTTAAAATTTTCTATGCTAGTTACTAAACTATTGTTCGCTTTTTATTTTATTCATTAAATTTTTAATTTTGTCTATTTTAGTCACTAAATTATTCAAAATCAAAATTTTTTATTCACAAAATATTAACAGTCATTTGAAAGTTGACGGAATTATTGATGTAGGATTTTTTTATCAGTTTAATAACAAATTTAACTCTCTAAAGTTTATACGTTTTATCAATTTGATTCTAAAACAAAATATTAAACAAATTTAGCCATCAATAGTTATAAAATTTGATCCTAAATATAAAATGACAAACTGTTTAATGTAAGACTCATCTATTTAGTTATTTGAATTTCTAGTTTTTTAGGTGTCAATGCTTTAGTTTGATTTAATGTAGGATTTTTTTTAGAGGTTAGTATTTTTATTTTATTTTTGTTTGATTTTTTTTTTAAATACCAGCTTGGGTTTGTTTTGAAATTATAAGGTATGAAAAGGATTATAATTTAAGATTTTTTTAAGTCCATAAATATGAGAATTCCATGGGATTTTGTAATTCTAAATTCCATTGACTTGGGATTTATATTATATATAATATATATTTGGAATCTCAATTGTTAGCTTGATTGTGCAAGTCAAATTCTAATGGAGGAATTTGGGATTAAAATGCAACTGTGGAAGTATGCATCGCATTTCAATCAAATAGTGTGTGACGTCACAACGAGGAGAAGCTCTTCGTCCCAACAAGTAGCCGACGTCATGATGAAAAGAAAGCCCTTGTCCTAATGACACAATCCTTCTTAGTCCCGACGAGCAGCCAACATCACGATGAGAAGAAAGCCTTTGTCCCGATGACGCAATCCTTCTTTGTCCCGATGACACAATCTTTCTTTGTCCTGACGACCAAACGCCACGTCACGGCGTGGCAATTTGCTCCTCAAGTTTCTCGGTTTTCTTCTTTCAGTTAATCTCTGTTTTTAGTTTTCCACTTAAACTCTAATTAACTAAGGGATATTCTAGTTATATATGCTATGAATTTCAACCTATAAATAGGCCTTAATTACTCTAGGTTTTACATAATAGAAATATTTAGATTGAGAGAATTATGTTATTTGTTTTGAAGGGTTTTTTTTTCTTTTGGGGTTTCAAGTTTTTGTTTTGATCCTCTCTTATTGTACTATTATATTATTATAGTGAAATCTCCTTTTGCGTGTGGTTTTTTATCCTCTTGTGAGGAGTTTTTCCACGTTAAATTTGCATGTTGATATTTTCAATCTAATAGTTACTTTTCTTATTCGTTTCATACACTGGTTAATTCCCAACAAACTGGTATCAAAGCTAGTTGGATTTTCACATTTAACTCATTCAAAGATGGCAGCATCAAGGTTTACTATTGATAAGTTTGATGGCATCGCAAATTTCAGTCTGTGGCAAGTTTGTATGTCAGCAATACTGATTCAGAGTGATCTTGAGAGGATCATTACAGAGAAGAAGCCCACAAACATGGATTAGCTAGAATGGGATAGGCTAGAAAAGAAGTTTCTATCCACAATTCAATTATGTCTAACAAATAATGTGTTACAGGTGCTTTGAAGGAGAAAACAACGTATACATTATAGAAGAAACTAGAAGCCTTGTATATGACGAAATCCTTGACCAATAAGTGAGTGCTAAAATGTCTCTACATGTTCAGAATGGTCGAAGGTGAGTTTATTATAGATTATATTAGTGAGTTTGTTACCTTTCTAAATGATCTAAAAAATCTCGAAGCAGATATTAACGATGAGGATCAAGCTATACTACTATTTTTTTTACCCTCTTCTTATAAAACTTTTAGGGAAACTCTAATTTATGGGAGAGATCATCTCTCATTTGAGGACGTGAAGAGGAATCTACTGAGTAAGGATAAACTCGACAATAATTTAGGCCCAAACAAAAGGTTAAATAGGCAAGCCTCAGTTCTAGTTGCAAGGGGCAGACAACAATCCAAAAAGTGATATCAAAATAGGTCAAGGATGAGATCTAAATCTAGAAACCAAGTCAAAGAATGTGGCTATTATAAGAAAAAGGTCCATATTAAGTTGGCTACAAACTCCAAAATAAAATTAAAAAGGGATGTCAAAAACGATGAGAAAGAAAAGCAAAAAGCCAAAGTTGCTAATGATAGTATAGTCAAAGATAGATGTGATGATTTCTTGTTAGTGTCGACAAGTGAAAGTTTGATACTTTCGAATGGATCCTAGATTTAGGGTGCTCTTATCACATGTGTCCCAATAAGGACTAGTTCTCCGTATATAGTTTAGTTAAAGGTAGGTTGTATTGATGGGGAATAATTCTCCATGTATGATAATCAGAATAGGAACAATACATATTAGGATACACAACAGAATTATTTGGACATTGCCAGATGTCAGGTATGTACCCCAACTCAAAGAAAAATCTTATCTCATTGGGAATTTCGGACTTGAATGGTTGCAAGATTGTTATCGAGTTAAACGAATTAGAGGTTTCTTGTGGAGCTCTTGTTGTGGTGAAAGGACAGAAAAAGAGCAGCTTATACATTCTGCAAGGGTCAACAGTCACTGGTGTAGCTACAATTATTGAAGAAGAGTTGAAATCGTCACCATGTCACAACGAGAACAAATCCAAGGTCATAATGACCCAACGTGATTCTTTCCCTACAGATTCTAGTTCAACCAAACTCTAGCACATGCGACTTAGTCATATAAGCGAAAAATGTATGACAACATTGTGTAAAGAGGTCTTTTTGAAGACACTGGAATTGGTAAGTTAGGTTTCTATGAACACTGCACTTATAGGAAGTAAACGTAAGTAAGTTTCGATTTAGCAGTGCACAAAACAAAAAGGACTCTTGACTACGTCCATTCAAATTTATGGGGTTCGACTCTTGACATATCAAAAGGAGGTAATAAATATTCTCAAACTTTTATTGATGATTATTCCAGAAAAGTTTAGGTTTGTTTTCTGAAACAAAAATGAAGTTTTCGGAATCTTCAAGTAGTGGAAAACATTATTAAAAACAAATCGGAAAGTTTGTAAAGCAATTGAGGACAAAAAATAGACTTGAGTTTTGTTCATCCAAGTTTAAGGACGACAACAAACGAGAAGGTATAGAGAGACATCGCATAGTTGTAGGTACTCCACAACAGAATGGATTTGTAAAAAGAATGAACAGAACCTTGTTGGAAAAGGCTCGATGCATGCTTTCATATACAGGTCTAAGAAAGGAGTTTTGGGCTGAAGCCATAAATTTGGCAACCTATTTTGTAAACCAATCTCAACATCAAACATTGAATGGTAAAGTTCTAGTAAAGATATGGTCAGGTAATCCCCCCAATTATTCTCATATTAGAATTTTCTGTTGTTTTGCTTATGCTAAAGTTAGTCAACGAAGGCTTGATCCAAGAGCCGTAAAGTGTATTTATTTGGGTTACTTTGCCAGTACGAAAGGTTTTAAACTGTGGTGTCTGGAAACTAACAAAACTATTGTTAGCAAAGATGTTAAGCTCGATGAACTGGTCATGATTTATTTAGAAAAAGGGTCATTTATTTTGAAATACATAAAAATTCAGAGTGTCTCAAGCAAGATGGAGTCGAAAGAAGAAATAGAGGGTGACATTGAGACGACACGAAAAGCCACGTTGCAATATCATGATGAAAAGGGTTTTTGTCTTAGCAAGGAAACACACAACATCGAGACAACGCAACTAAATTTCAATTCTTGCAAAGCTGAATCTATTTTGGATTAGTTTAAGACTTTATCCAACTATCAACTACCCTCACCATCTCAATTAATTAACAATAAGTTGGTTTCTAACGAGAAAAGACAAGAAATCTGACCACCACAAAAGTACATTGAAGGAAACCTAGTGGCATATTCTCTAAGTGTCAGAGAGAGCATTGAATTAATAAACCCTTTGTGTTATTTGGAGGCAATTTAGGCTATTTTAGTAAATGAATCATTCCTATAGAAGAAAAGATAGAATTACTTCAAAAGAACAAGACTTGGTGGCTTGTAAAACCACCCATCAATAAGAAAATAGTTGGTTGCAAATGAGTGTTTAAGAAGAAAGAAGGTTTGGGTTCAAACAAAACTAGGTACAAGGCAAGATTTGTTGCAAAGGGCTACAGTCAAGTGGAGGGAGTTGACTTTTATGATGTTTTCTATCTCATTGTGAAATATACGTCTATTCAGACACTTTTGACTCTTGTTGCATCAAACAATCTTAAGTTAGAGTAGTTAGATGTGAAGACTGCTTTCCTTTATGATGACCTTGAGGAGGACATAAACATGCAACAACCAGAAGGCCTCAGAACTGAAGGTAAGGAAGATTATGTTTGCCTTCTTTGAAAATTATTGTACGGTTTGAAGTAGTCCCTTCGACATGTTACACAAAGTTTGACTTCTTCATGTTAAGTATTAGTTTTTCACGAAGTAAGTATGACAGTTGTATATATTTACAATGTCTTGATGATGGTTCATTCATGTATTTGTTGTTTATGTTGATGATATGTTGATTGTAGCTAAGGATCCATTAGAAATTAAAAGACTTAAAACAATTCTTAACTCTAAGTTTGAATTGAAATATTTTGGTGTAGAAAAGAAAAATTTCAGGAAGAAAATTTCAAGGGATAGACGTTTCAAAAATTTGTTTTTATCGCAACAAAGGTACATCAAGAATATCCTTGAGTAATTTGAGATGCAAGACTCAAAATCGATAAATACTCCCTTAGTTGCATATTTTAAATTGTTAATTTCAAATTCTCCCCAAAATGAAGAATAAGAAAGGTACATGTCAAAACTACCTTACTTAAGAGTAGTTGGAAGTTTGATGTATGCAATGGTATGTACTCGTCTCGATATTCCACATGTTATTAGTGTTGTTAGTAGATATATGGCCAAACCGAGTAAGTTACACTGGCATGTAGTTAAGTGGATATTCCAATATTCACGATGTGCTTCTAAAATGTGCTTAGAGTTTGGAAAAAGCCAAAAAAGCTTAGTCAGATATGTTGATTTAGATTATGTGGGAGACTTAGATCAAAAGATGTCTTTCACAGGTTATCTATTTTCTTTTGGAGATTGTGCCATCAGTTGGAAAGCTACAGTAGCCTTATCTACTACTAAAGCAGAATACATGACAATTACTAAAGCTGTAAAAGAAACAATTTGATTAAAAGGCCTGTTTAGCGAACTAGTTAATGAGAAAAGGGGCAACTGTCATATATTGTGATAGTGAAAGTTCCATACATCTCACCAAAGATTAGATGCATTATGAAAGGACAAAGCTGTAACTCCCTTAACTCGTCTCCATCACCATATTAGGGTTATAGAGTATCATATTACAATTCGAAACATTTAAGTTCAAATAGAACAATTATTCAATTTAAATTCTACATTCAATTAAACATTTCATTTATAGCATAAAATACACTTGCGAGCATTAAACTGAGCCTACAGGGCCCTTAAAATAGTTTGGGAACATTCGAGGATCATTTTTGAAACAAAACAGTAAATTTTTGAAAAAGTGAAAAATTTTGAAAACAAGTTTCACACGGTCGTGTAGCTAGGCCGTGTGGCTTGAATACATGGCCGTGTGGCTAACTGTCTTCAATTCAAAGTATGGGACACACGATAGTGTCCCAACTTGTGCATCCGCCCGTGTGGGTTTTCAAAATAGGGTCACACAGCTGTGTCGCAAGCCGTGTGCCAAACTGTGTGTGCATTTGAAGTTTGGTCACACGACCATGTCGCTAGGCCGTGTAACTCTCTAAGATTGTATGGTTCATCTTGCACCTAAAAATTTAAATGACACATGACCGTGTGGTGTGGCCGTGTGTGGCACATGGCCATGTGCTTCACAAATTACCCCTAATGCAAGCCAAATCAAACCTAATTGCTTGGGCACCAAACCAAAACAATTTAAGATACTTTTACATGATTAAAACATATTCAATGGCATCAATACATGCCAAAAATAAATCAACCTAGGTGCCTAACTAATGTGCCCTCATTGACACCATAATTTATAAGCCAAAATAAACCAAATCAAACACTTATCAAACACCAAACTCATTTGTATTTAAATTAATCATGAGCAAAATAATCACATAGCCAATTTTCCAATCAACCATACCATTTATGTTTACTTTCAAGAATCCATAATTCCAATTCAAACTATACCTTAAATGTACATACTTAGAACTACCCAAACATTCCATTTCATTCCATACACATTTAAACAACTTATATATATACATCATCATAAACATTAAGCAAAAGACCTAGAGTATTTACAACTAATTCACTAGATGAAGGTACCAAACATATATACATTACCACAAAATGTTACCAAATTAAGTACCAAACACAAACAACATGGACAAGCCAACCAAAATTCCTAATACATGCAATTCATAACCAACTTCGAAAATAGCTCAAAACATCTACTAAATGAGAGATAATAGTGTATATGCTCTGACTTGAACTTCCAATCTACTAGGCTTCATGTAATCTATAAGAAAAACACGATACATGAACATGATATGCTTAGTAAGTTTGAATACATATAAACAAAACACACTTAGTAAATTTGCTTTACTTAAAACATACATGATCATAAATCTTACGTATGTACTCATAAGTTCTTATTCACATATCGAACCTTAGAACATTGATATAATAGCCATTCCATTGATATCTTTTTCAACTGTTTCATTGTTCTGAGGATACCATGGTATCTTTTAACCAAGGTCTTATACAATCCCGAAGAATGCCATAGTATCTTTCAACTATGGTCTTGATTATTTTTCGGTATAGTGTCAGAGTATCTTTCAACTAAGGTCTTACCCGTTTTAGTTTAATACCCTGGTATCTTTCAACTATGGTCTTTTCTTGTTCGATTATAATGCCATGATATCTTTCAATCATGGTTTTTTCCTTTTCTCAAACAATAAATCCAATCACCAATTTATAGATATACATATAAAAATATCAATTTACTTCTAGGAATCAAATGAATTACTTTACTTGAAATATGAACTTACCTAGGTAGAACAAACTCCAACACGAGACCAACAATTACTCTGCCACTTTGGCCTTTTCACGACTAATATCTGATTGGTTCGTGTCTTAATCTAACTAATAATTCTCATTCAATTAAATCATTCAAATAGCTTACACAATAAATTTAAGCCTATAACCCTTAACAATACAAATTAACCAAATTACCCTTGACATTTTGACCTTTATGAAATTTAGTACTAAAATAAAAAACTCACAAATTGACCACATTTAGGCAAAAATCCAAACTAACTGAATTTCATAGAACTTTATTACAACCCACGTGTAACACCCCTAACCCGTATCCTTCGCCAGAATAGGGTTAAGAGGTATTACCGATCAAATCACATCATTTAGCATATACATCTCATACATTAAGCATTCATATTCGAATATGATTTAAACACAATCACATTGTCCCTTATAAGAGCCTACGAGGCCTTAAACATGCTTTTGAAGTGGTTCAGCACTAAACCGATAACATACGAAAACTTTCATACATAGAAAATTTTCATGGATATAGGGGTCACACGCCCATGTGACATGGCCGTGTGTCTCACACAGCCACTAGACATACCTGTGTCATAGACCGTGTAAAACAAGGCATACATACTAACTTGCACCACACGGCAAACCACATGCCAGTGTCTCTAGGCCGTGTAACTCACTGACTTAATTTTTAGTTAAGCTTCAAGGGACACACAGCCATGTACATGATCGTGTGTCACACACGGCTGAGACACACACCCGTGTGGACAAAAATTAGGATATTTGTAAAGCCTGTTACAACTCGATTTTGGGTCTAATCGAAATAGTAGTTTCGAGACCACAAATTTGAAGCTAAGAAATTTATTTTTAATATATTTTTATGGTTTACAGTTTTATGAAATGATTTCATGAGAATTTCGTTCGAAAATTTTGACATTTGGGCCATCAATTTAGTCAAAAAGACTAAATTGTAAAAAGTGTAAAATGTGAGTTCTATAGGTTAGAGGTGTCTATTTGTTATGAAATTTTAAATTGGAGGTCCTTAAATGGTAATTAGACCATTGGTTAACTTTGTGGACAAAAATGGATATGGCTAGATATGTTTCTAAAGTTTTTTATTAAGGGTATTTTGGTCATTTGGTAATTAAATGAATTAAAAAGTCAAATTAAAAGCCAATTTTTGTCCATATTCTTCCCCATGGCTGAAATTCTCAAGGGGGAAACCATGTCTAGGGTTTTCAAGCTTCCAAGCTCGATTGTAAGTTCGTTTTACCCTGTTTTTAATGATTTTTACGTTTTTTAGATCCTCGTAACCTGATCTAGCTTTTCCAAGGATTAATTTGAAGTGTTATCAAAGTTTAAAATTTTACCCATGCTAGACATGTACGTATTTTGATATCTAATGGTAGAAAATGAATGTTAATTGTGCGATAAACGACTTTTGCTAAGTGATTTTCGGTGAAAATGTCAAAAAGGATATATTTGTAAAAGTTGTAAAATATGTGTAGAAAATGTGAAAAAATGAAAAAATAAGCTGCTATAAGCATGTATAAGGTTTGGCTAGGCTTGGGTATCAAAGAAATTGAGTACATTTCATTTTACGAGCCTAAGGACTAAATTGTAAAAATGTGAAACTTTAGGGGCAAAATGTAATTTTTGCCATAATATGATTTTGGATTGTTTTGGATAGTCTAATGATTAAATAAGTTAAATATGATTTTATAGATCAAGAAAAATGAGATTCGAAATTAGAACAGGGGGAAAGAGGAGTATTAGACGGTTAGCTCCTTTTCGCCATTTTTATGCCAAGGTAAGTTCGTATGTTAATAAACGTTATTGAATTGTGTTAACTATGCATTATTTTATATATATATATATATATATATATATATGATTGAATTTTGGAATTCAAATTAAATGGTCAAAACGAGTAAAAAAAAAAAGGATCGAACACAATTGTTTCACAGCGAAAGATGAATTGACGGAAAAGACCATGGTTGGACCAATATGTGATTTCGTATAAGACCATAGCAAGGCTATGGCATCTATATGTGATTCCGTGTAAGACCATATCTGGGATATGACATCAGTATGCGATATGTGATTCCGTGTAAGACCATATCTGGGACATGGCATCGGTATGCGATATGTGATTCCATGTAAGACCATATCTGGGATATGGCATCGGTATGTGATATGTGATTACGTGTAAGACCATGTCTAGGACATAGCATCGGTAAGAGATTTTGTATAAGACCATAGCTGGGCTATGTCATTGGTACATGATTACATGTAAGACCATATCTGAGATATGGCATTGTATTATGCACACGTGATTTCCTAAGTATCTTTAGTGATTTCGAATGATTCAACAGTAAAGTCAAGACAAAAATGTAAGTACGATTGAATTGAGTAAAATAGGTATGTACAAAACCTATGTGGGAATTGAATAAAGGTAAATTGGTGAGCTTATAGTGTATCATGTATATGTTACAAGAAAGATTTGTGTATAAGTATGTTTCATACCATAATATGTTTATTTGGCTATATTGAAATATGGATTGAATGATATATGAGACTTGAATTATAGTTGTTTTAATTATAAGTATGGCACAATGTGTGCGAAGTACTATTGTTGGTGATCATTTACATGATTTATCTTGGCTAACTTAAATGTGATGGATATTCAATTGAACAAAGTTATATTGATTTTCGATTAAGTGTGTATATATGTGAACAAATTGATACAAAGGTGTTTGATATATAAGAACATAGAAATGAATAGACTTGTGAATCTTTTGGTTAATTATGTGATGGGATTATAGTTTAAGGGTGAAATTAAATGAGTTTACATCATAGTAATGAAAATGCTTAATAGGTGTTTGTTCGATAAGTTGTGTTTATTTTCATATGAACTTACTAAGCTTTATACCTTACCTTGTGTTATTTTCCCCATGTTCATAGGCTTTCGAACATTTTCTCGGGTTGGAAGTTGTTGGGGACCTCATCACACTATTTAGCTATCGTATCGATACTTAAAGTTTGAGAATTTGGTCAAATGGCATGTATAAGCTAGTTGAATACGAAGTATATATTATGCATTGTGATTTGAGTGTGTTTGACAAGTGAATATGGTAAATATTGAGTATAGTGGAGGTTATATTGAAATGGCCTATAATGTGATAATGTGTGGATGTTTTGGTTACTTAAGTATATTGTGGCTTGTGACTTTGAAATTGTGTAAGTGTACGTGTGAGCAAGGGTGGCAAAGGGCTTGGAAAATAGCCTTTATTTTGTCCACAGGGGCGTGAGTCTAGGCCGTGTGTGACACACAATCAGCCCTACGAGCATGTGTTTAGGCCGTGTGTCCCTTACACCTGAATTTTTGAGAAACAAAATGCCCAGTATAGAGCGTACCGGTAGAGACACGGGTGTGTGTCTCAGCCGTGTGGACGGCACGGCCTTAAACACGGGCGTATGTCCAGGGCATGTGAAGTCTGCATCTATTTTATGAAAAATTAAGAAAATTAAATTGACCACACGACCTAAGCACACGGGCATGTGGCTTAGCTGTGTGACCTTCAAATGTTGATAACGTCATAAACAGAGAGTTACATGGGGTAGGGGCATGGGCGTGTGTGACCACACGGCCTGCCCACACGGGCATGTCCCAAGCCACACGGGCGTGTAACCCTTATTTTCTTAGAAAAATTTTCTAAGTGTTGTAAGAATTTCTAAAGTTTTCAATTTAGTCTCGAACCAACTCCAATGCAAATGTATGATCCGAAATCGTATGGTTATTCATGTGATAAGTCTAGTAATGTCTCGTACCCGTTCCAGCATTGAACTCGGGTAAGGGGTGTTACAAAGCCATTTTGCTACCCTACTTTATACACCTGCACAAGCTTAAATTCAAGCTATAAAACTGACCAATTCACATACCAAAAACACATACTTTACTAACCATTTTTCACATATTATGACTTAACCTATAATCAACTAATTCAACATTCAACTTCAATCCACAACAAGGCATATCTCAAACCATTATACACTACATACCAAATTAACCACATGAGCACATAACTCATTATCACCACATTACCAATTTACCATTTTAACAATAATACCACAACAATTACCATGTCAAAATATGCCATTTTAAATCACCATTTGTAATCAAGACAATTATGTAACCATTAAAAACCAAACCTCATAAGTCATATACTTATATAATTATATACTACAACATATACTACCTTTAAGCCAAATCACATGGCTAATTACATATCAAACACATAGACATCAATTACTAGAATTACTTATACACTTCATATCATCAAGTAGCCTATACATGCCATATAACCAAAAACATAGAAAAGAAAACAAGGTAAGCTATAAAGCTTAGTAAGCTTGTATGGTACTAATCTCATCTTATCAAATAAACACTTATTAAGAATTTACATACTATAATGTAAACTCATTTGATTTCACCTTTATACCATAAATCCAGTCACATAATTAACCAAAAGTTTCACAAGTTTATTCATTTCTATGCTCGTATGGATCAAATACATTCTTATCAATTTGTTCACATTTATATATGCATAATCGAATATCTACATAACTTCATTCAATCCAATATCTATCACATTTTCTTTAGCCAAGGTGAATCATGTGAAATATCATCAAATAACGGTATTTCACACATAATATGGTATATATATAATTAAAACAGCTATAACTCATATATCATATATCATTCAATTCATACCTCAATATAGCGAAATAAACATATTTTGACATGAAATATACCTATACACAAATCTTTCTCATTTCATATTCATTATACACTATGAACTCACCAAGTTACCTTCATTCGATTCTCACATAGGTTCTGTACGTACTTGTTTTACTTAATTCAATCATGCTTTCATTCTCGTCTTGACTTCTCCCGTTGAACTATTCGAAATTATTAAAGGATACTCGGAAATCACGTATGCATAGTACAATGCCATATCCCAGATATGGTCTTACATGTAATCACATATCGATGCCATAGCCCAGCTATGGTCTCACATGAAGTCTCATTTCAATGCCAAATCCCAAATATAGTCTTACACGAAATCTCGTACTGACGCCATGTCCCAGACATGGTCTTACACATAGTCTCATCTCAGTAACCCTAATGTCATGACATTTGTATCCTATACTATTCCTAAGGTTCGTACGGAACTTTTGATCATCGTAACTTTGTCGATTTTAGCTCATACTCATAACCATTCAGCATTTTAATTCAAATCAACAGTAATAAAGCATTTATAACACAATTAGACAACATTTATTAACATACGAACTTACTGTATTTGCTGTAACGACTAATTAGGTCTACTAATCTGATACTTTGCTTTTCACTGTCCTAGATCCAAATATCGTTTTTCTCAATCTAAACGAGCATTTGAAGCTTGGTTGAACCAAAAGCTTCTCCCATGGCTACCATTCTTTCTAATTTTCAGTGGAGAAATGGTGAAAAGATGATGATTTTAATTTGTTTTTATTAAACATTAACTTTATTAACTAATTACCAAAATATCCTTTAAAAACATTAGTAATTACACCAAATCCATTCCACTATCATCCAATAACTCAATACTGGGCTAATTTCTACATTAGGACCTTTTCGTTTAAGTTCTATAGCTATTTAACACTTTTAGCTTATAAAACGTAACTTTTACGCTTTACACGATTTAGTCATTTTTATCAAATTAAGTACTCAAATGATAAAATTTCTTCACAAAATTTTTACACAATCATAATATCACTCTGTAGACATTAAAATAATAATAAACTAAATTTTTCAACATCAGATTTGTGGTCCCGAAACCACTGTTCTGATTTGACTAAAAACGGACTGTTACACCATGTCTAATACAATTTCACAATAAGTACCATGCAACTTTACTAATTTCATAATTTCATCCTTAAACGTCAAAATCATCAAAAACTATTTTACAAAATACTTATATTTATTTACTAAGCTCATGAATCTATCAACTAAGTTCACATCCACACCTATCTCATTCATAGTAGATCCTTAGACTTTTAGCAATTTCCTAAAATAGTCCTCAGGCTAGCTAAATTGACTTCCCGAGATTTCAAAAACATTAAAATTACAAGAAACAAGTTAAAAATCACTTACCAATTGAAGCTTAAAGGTTGAAATGTTAAAACCCTAACTTTCTCTCAACATTCGGCCATAGGAAACTAAAATGAAGAAGATGATAAAAATTATCATCATTTGTTTTATATTTTAACTTATATAGTTTTTTTTAATTATTAAGACATTTTTAATTAAGCTATGATTAACCATTCTTTAACTTAATTAAATCTTATTAGCATGAATGATGACATAAAAATCCACTATCATAATTACAATTGACCCTTGTTTTATATAATACTTCATGTAATAAAACTTTACCTCATTTGCAAATTAGTCTCAAAGCATTAATTAATTAACTAAGCATCAAATAATTAACTAAGCATCAAAATTATTGAACTAAATTTTATTATGACACTCTATTAAATTCTTAAATATTAAATAAATAGTATTTACTGACTCGCTAGTCAAAATCATGGTCCCAAAACCACAGTTTCCAACACTACTGCAAACGAGCCATTACAGAAGCATATAGATATTATCACTTTGTTCAAAAGGTGATCATTCAAGGGGATGTTCAAATTCATAAAATTGACATAGAACATAATCCGACTGACATGTTGATAAAAACTCTTCTAGTTTCAAAGTTCGAGCACTGCTTGGAGTTTTTGGTATTTGATCAAACATTGTGTGATGTCGAAGTGAGGAAAAGCTCTTCATCCAGACGAGTAACCAAATTCACGATGATAAGAAAACCCTAATCCCAACGATGCAATCCTTCTTCATCTCGAAGACCAAATGCCATGTCACGATATGGTGACGTGTTCCTCAAGGTTCTTAGTTTTCTTCTCTTAGTTAAACTCCATTTTTAGTTTCCCATTTAAATTTTGATTAACCTAGGGATATTCTATTCGTATATGCTAGGAGTTTTAGCTTATAAATAGGGCTTAGCTACTCTAAGCTTTACATAACATAAATATTTAGATTGAAAGAATTATGCTCTTTGTTTTGAAGGCTTTTTTTTTCTTTTTGGGTTTTGGGTTTTTATTTTGATTCTGTCATTCTTTTGTACTCTTCTATTATTATAGTGAAATCTCCTTTTACTCGTGATTTTTTATCCTCTTTTGAGGAGTTTTTCCATATTAAATTTGTGTGTTGATCTTTTTAATCTCTTAGTTACTTTTCTTGTTCATTGCATAGATGGATTAATTCCTAACAGTAACCATAATTGAACTTTAATAGTTTAAACTATGTTTTTTTTATTATTAATGTGATTATAGTGGATACATTAGATTTTCTTTGAAAGCCTAAAGAATTATTTCTAGTTCAAGCATATTATAATTTGTGTGGAGAAAAAGAATACTTGAAATCAAACAAAATCTAATCCTAAATATAAAATGAAAAAATTTGTAAACATTGTGAGCTAAACTTGTTGAATATTTTATATTTAAGATCAAATTAATAGAATATGTAAACATTAGAAAGCTAAATTTGTTATTAGGCTAATAAAAAAAATTGTCACGTCAGCACTTCCATCAAATTTCAAATGGTTGTTAACGTTCAACGACCACAAAATTTGATTTTAAATAGTTTAGTGACCAAAATAGAAAAAGTTAAAAGTTCAATGACCAAAATAGAACGCCAGCAATACTTTAGTAACCATTTTTGTACTTTACCCTATAAATTTTCAACGGTAAACCATATTAGTGGTAACTCAACTATGGTTGAATTTTTTTGTCACCTAAATATAAAAAATTTAAAATAATAGCCTAACTAATTAGATGTATTTTTTTTTGTCCTTTTCCATTAAATGTCATTAAGTCTATGACAGATTGATGACATGGCAATTTTAAAATAGGTATAGTAATATATTTAGCCCTCAACGATTACATATTTTATCAATTTTGTCATGATTATAAAGAAATTAACCCTTACCATTTACAATTACCTCCATTTGGTCCTAATTTTGATAAAATTATAAAATTTTTTTGTTAAAAATTTAAAGAGTCATACAAAATACATAAAAATATATTATAAAAGTTTACAAGCCTGCAAAATGATCCCAATTTTACATCAAAGGCTAAAATGTATAGTAACCATTTATAACAATTCTCTTTTCAGCATCACCATGTTCTCAAAGCTCAAACTTTTCATCTCTAAAAAGGCGCTTAACAATCTATTCATCATCTTCTTTAAGAATATAGTACCCGTTTCTCTCCACGGGCCTATACATGTAAACGCTCATGAAAAGGAGTGCCAGTGGCACAATCTCCTTCACTTTATTGGTAACCCATTAATACTTGTAAGTTGTATATAACCAAGACCAAATTGAGATGATTTGTAAATGTCAAGGGTTAATTTCTTTATAATTATGGTCAAATTGATAGAATATGTAATTGTTGAAGGTTAAATATGTTATTATACCAATTTCAAAATTGATACGCCATCAATATGTCATAGACTTAATGACACTTAAAGAAAACCTAATTACTTGGGTGACTATTTTGAAGTTTTTTTATAATTAGGTGTCTAAAAAAGAATTGATTATAGTTTGGTGACCACTAGTATAGTTTACCCAAAATTTAATTGTACGCTTGTCATTTTTTTCAACGCCACATTCAAACATGAATTTTTTAGTGAAAATAATATAATTTTTCTATACAATTTTATTTTTCTTTTACCTAAAAGAGAACTATCATGTATTAAAATAAAGCTTGATAGAAATATAAGTAATTTGCATTAGTAGATAAAGAGTTTTGATGTAGGCAAGAAGCTCTTGGAAAATACAAAAGTGATCAAAAAATTTACCAAATAAGAACTAGGGAGATTATGATAATTGCTTCCCATATGAGCAAGTGCGTCCACACTTTTATTTCATTTCTTGAAAACATGTTTGACTGGTTTCCATTCAAACTAGCTTAGGAGACTCTTTCAATCATTGGTTAAAACAAAGAGACATTTATTACAAACATTACAGTGATAAAAAGCCAGTAACAAAAATAGAATCATGTTCTATTTCCAAATTTTTAATGTTAATAAAGGCAAAAAGTTTAAGACCATTTTTAGGGGCCCATAATCTTGTTTCCACAATATGGGCATAAGGGATATGCCTAAAAGAACCAATTAACCAATTGCTTTTGGTGTCTTGAATTAGAGCCCATGCACCCTTGTTCCTAGGTTTCCAATAAAGAAACTATCTAAGTTCAATTTATTCCATTTAAAGGGAGGGTGTTTCTAAGAGACTCCAATAATGGTGGGAATGGGAATTCTTTTAGTAACCAAGGAAACTGCAAAGAATTCTATTTCTTTCACAACTTTAGAATAAAGAAAATCTTTAAATGGTTTGTTTTTAAGACAAATGAGTTTTTACCTAGCCAATTTTCACAAAGTTGGAAGCTAAAAACAATGAGCCAAGGGATTATATGAAGCCAATACCAAGATTTTGAGGTCAAATTCATTTTTAGCTAGTCTTTCCAATTAAACAAAAATAACGAGTGCGGAGAGGTTAGTATTGAGCTTGCTCCACCAATTTCAACTAATAGGGTAGATGCAAAATAAATGCTTAATTGTTTGAGCGTATTTTAGGCACAAGGGATAGAGAGCTTAGATGTTAATGCCTCGCTTGTAAAGGAAATACCTTGTAAGTAAAATTCTATGAAAATATTCTCAGATAAATAATTTAAGTTTATGGTAGAGTTTTAGCTTCCAAATCCAAAGGTAGTCTTCACATAAGTTAGGTTTTTGGGGTTTAGAGTAGCTAATTGTAGCCTTTTAGGCATTGTTAAAGGAGAATTTCCAATTACGAGAGTGATTCCAGCATACTGAGTCTTTGTCTTCACCATGTAAGACGGCTGAAACATTAAGGAAGGCTTTGAGAAACATCGATAGAATTTTGAATGAGGTATAACAGTGGCCTAAATTACTCCGAAGTTGTTAGCCTTGTTTGAAGTTAAAATATTCTTATCTTGAAAGAGGTGACATGTCTTGTTAAAGGCTTGATGCTTACTAGTTGTCCAAACAGAAGTTAATTAAATTTCCATCATGAGTGATCTAGCAAAGACCACCTTCAAGATATGGTTTTTTGTTTAATTTATCTCCTGGTTGGCGAGATAGAAGTTTTAGGTTCAAGAATAGGGGTTTTATCAATGTATTTTACACTAAAGACTCATGCTTAAAGACTTTTGGTTTTATTAAGGAGACGCTAATCGACTTGGTAACAAGAGCTTGGTTTCAGAATTTTGTCTTCATGAGGCCCATTACTCTATTTTTTTCTTTGGTTCCGATGCTTCTTCTTATTTTACAAGATGGATTTTTTTTGTTAAAGATTTTGACCCTGTCCAAATGAAATTGCTATTTGTTCGATCAAGTTCTAAAGTGATCAAGATTGGTAAAAGCCTACTATGCATGTACTAAGTAGGAATAATCACTAATGTAGATTAGATGAAGTTTAGGTGTCCAACTTAAGAAAGAGTGTTATTTTCTATTAGCTTAGCTTGGATCTAACTTTTTCAACAATGAAATTAAAATCTCGACAACTAACCCTCCCATTGTGGGTAGGGAATCCCAAATATTTACCAAGCTTATTAGTCGTTTTGAAACATAGAAGGTTCATGGCTTTATTTCTTACTTAAGGTTTTGTATTATAAGAGAACAAAATCCTTGGTTTTTCTAAGCTTATTTTTTGACTAGGATTGATTTTATTACCATGATTAAGCTAGTATCAGTCATGATTCTAAATGTTCTAGTATCAAACCTAGGATTTGAAAGCTTGAAGAATGCTACTTAGGAGATAGATTTGACTGATAGTGGTAAAAGAATAAGTGGTACATATCTAATTAGTTGTGGGAATTGGTAGAGGGATTTGACAACTCGGTTCAAATCTGTTCTTAGGTGAGGTTGAATGAAAATAGAGTTTCTCAAACTTAGGGTGCATCTTGAGACCTCCTCCAAAGGGAGAGGATGGGTGGGTTGGCTTGTAGGGTGGTCAAGAAACCTTAGTTATGAGGAGGTTATAATAGAGTCGAGGATGTTGCCTCTTTATGCCTTTTGTGTTTATGTATATAAGCATTCATTAGATTGAATGCTTGCATTAAATCTTGAAAAGGAGGGGTTTCTTTGGTGGCAACAATTCTAAGTTCATGTCATGTTAGAGATCAAGAGGTGTGATAGTTGGTGTAGGGAGTAAGGAGGTTGCAATGTATTTATGAGGTTTAAAGAAATCAAGGCATAATTAAATAAATGGGTAATCCTTGTCAATATTTGGTAATTTGGAGGTGGGAGAATCAATGTGTAAACCATTTTCTAATTTCGTTATTGAAATATAATCTTTCCCAAAAGATGCTGCAATTCAAATTTTGAGTTTTCCCTTACTGGAGGTATCCTTGTTGTTCGAGTTATTAATGTTCTCCTTTAAGGCTTTGGGTTTTTAGGACATGTGATAACACCGGGACTTTTGGTACAATCATTTTTAAATGGGCTAGTATAGTTGCTAGTAATTTGTGTGAAAATGGGATATTTTCCATTTCAATGACTGGTAATGATAGAAGAATAGTGCCTTGATCAAATTTCTTGTTTGGTGAAGTTTTTTTTTTTGCTAAAGTACAACAAATGTTTTTTGTCAAACATCAAACTTTATAAAATGAAATGAGGGATCTTTTTGTTTTTGCCAAAGTCAAAATTTTTAAAGCTTCAGATTGAGTAAATTGACTTTGGGCTTATTAAACCTTCTCTTGACATGTATCCAAAAGGCATTTTTATAAAAATATCATTAGGATTTTCTTGATAAATGACCAAAGGACTTTCCGTGGAGAATGAGGGTTTAGCAAGTGATGTTTGGCTCAATAATATTAGGGCAAGTGATTAACAACTCATTTCTAGTGGTGTCGAAAATAGTGGTTTTAGGACTACAATTTTGATAAACGAGATAGTAAATATTATTTATTTAATATTTACGAGTATTTATTAGAGTTATATTAAAGTTTGGTTAAGAAATTTCAATGTTTAAATAGTTTATTAAGTAAAAAGGACTAAATTGTAAAAGTTAAAAAAGTTGGTTGCTATTAGATAAATGTGTTAAATAGCTATAGAATGTAAATTACTGGACTTAATGAGTAAATAAACCATAATAATTAGATAGTGGACAATTATGGACAAGGCTTGTTGAAATTTAAGTTAATTTAATAAGGACAAAATGGTACATAGGTAATTAATATGAAAAAAAAAAAAAAACAAATAGGAAATGAGCTATCATCTTCTTCCTTCATATTTCCCATAGTCAAATCCACCATTAGAGAATTTAGAAAGCTTTGATCAACTCTTGTTCATGCATGTAAGTGGTTTTTTTTAATTTCGTTTTTAATGATTTTTATGTTTTTTAGATCAATTTAGCTTAATCTAGCTAGCCTGGGGGTTAATTTGTGAAACTATTAAAAGTTTCTCACGACAGGGACATGCCCGTGTGCCACGCCCGTGTGGATCAACTACCAGGCCGTGCTCGAGCCTGTTAAAGTGGCACAACCGTGTGGCATGGCCGTGTGGCGAACCTCCATGTTGTGTTGATTACTGAATTGGGCCTAATTTGCCCGTTTTTGGCCCGTTTCTTGCTCTTTTCTCCTCCTTATGTTCTCCTAAGTATAAAACATGAAATAAAAGGATTAGGCGCACCAATTTCCACAAATTCAATGATAATTCATCCAGAATTTAGGCTAAGTATGAGGTAAAAATATGTATAATTTATGGTTTATCACCGACCGTGAGCAGGCCCATTTCACAGCTCATGTGAGCATTACAGATTCAGTTATAGTTACAGATACAAGCACACTTTGTGTGAGCATGGTTCCTGTGTATCTGACATTGTTTCATTTGGTTCAACGAGTAAATAAATCTTAATCGAATAATTGTAATTACAGGATATGTTATGTAACCTTAATGAACGAAATGTAAAGTGTTGTATAAATGCTTGAAATATATGAATGTTACATATTGGAGGTGTGATGAATGTAATGTATATGTATATGTTTCAAATATATGTTTCTGGAAATGGATAGATTTTATGTTTCATTATTAAACTCACTAACTTGTGAGATTGGTGTTGTAATTATATAAATTGAGCATGCTAATGGAGTTATGCATGAATTATATAAACTGAGCCTATTTGGTAAGTTTACGTTTAAGATTTATACGAGCTTTCTAAGAATTAGTTGCTTATGTTAGTTGTTTTTCTTTTCTTGTAGATCATCGAAAAGCTTGAACGGTTGGAAACTAGTCAGAGCACGTACACACTATCCATCCATCATTTTGGTAGATGTTTTGGTTATTTTGGTGATGGTTATAAATATTATATATTAGGAGCTTTTATGCTATTTTGCAAATATGATGTGGTTTGAACTCACTTCTAACTTACCTGTATATATATGACTTTGGTTTTTGGCCACTTTGTTTATGTCTCTTGAAAGTAAATAGGATATGGTGGAATGGAATGTGAATGTTATGGTTAAATTGTTATGTTTGATATATGTTTAAGGTATGAACTTGTGGCATTGAAATTGAATTAATTTGGTGTATGATTTGTAACAGCCCGATTTATACCCTAGTCAGAACAGTGGTTTCGAAACCACACATCCGAGGTCAGAAAAATATTTTAATATTATTTTCTATGTTTACAGCATGATATATGATACGTGTGAAAATTTCGTGTAAAAATTTTATCGTTTGTGTGCTCGATTAGAGAAAAAGGACCTAATCTCAAAAAATGCAAAAGATGTGTTCTATTTGATTAAGTGCCTAATTGTTGTGTCTTATTAAATAAAAGGTCCTTGTGATGTTATTAGACCATTAATGGTGTAATTTAACATAAATGGCCATTAATGAATGTTTTAAAATGGTTTTAATTAAGGTTAAAATGGTAAATTGGTTAATAAGGTTAATATTAATAAAATAAAACAAAAACAAGCCTTATTATCATCTTCCACCATCTATTGTTAAAGAAGAAGAAGCCATTTTTGGTGTTTTAAGGTTCGGCTAGCATATAGCTTGATTAAGGTATGTTTTAAGATCGATTTTTGATAATTTTTATGTTTTTGTGATCGTTGCTTCGTGTTTTAGCTAGCCTATGCCTAAATTTCTAATTTTGTGGATGAATTCATGAGATGCCATTATTGAATATATGAGCTTTTTGATGATTGATGATGAAAAATGGAAGATAAATGTTTGATATACATGTTTTGTAAAGAGATTTTTAGTGAAAATGCTTATTAAGGATTAAATTGTGAAAATTGTAAATTGAGGGGTCAAAATATGAAATACATGAAATATATGGGTTGTTAAAGACTCAAATGATATTCGGCCAAGCTTGTGATTAATGAGATTATATGAATTTTGTGTATTTTTGTAATAAGGACTAAAATGTCAAAAATATGAAACTATAGGGGTCAATGTGTGAAAAGGCCAAATTATGTGTTTATGGATTGAATTGAATGAATGTGAGTTTGAATAAGTGAAATTTGAATTTATATAGATCAAGAATGAAAGAAATCAGAATTAGATCAGGGGAAGTCGAAAGTGGTCGATTAGTCGCTTCTATCCATTCGTTTCCGTACAAGGTAAGTTCATATGCAAATAAATGTATTTGAATCGAATTATTAATGCTTATATGATATTGAAATGTATTGAATGGCTATGGAAGATAAATATGTGAAATTGAGAAAGTATCGATAGTGTTACAACGTCCGAAAGCCCCGTACGAACCATAGGAATAGAATAGGATACATATGTCATGACATAGGATTTTCAAGATGTGATATCGTATAAGACCACATTTGCGATGTTGGCATCGATTAGAGATTACGTGTAAGACCATGTCTGGGACATGAACATCGTATATAATTTTGTGTAAGACCCTGTCTGGGATAGTGGCATCGATATTTGATAACATGTAAGACCATATCTAGGATATAACATGTAAGACCATATATGGGATATGGCATTGTATGAGCTTTACGAGCTATCCGAGTATCCTTGTCGATTTCAAACGGTTCAACGGGCATTATTGTGAAGGGAACAAGAATGTGAATGAGTATCCGATTCAGGTACGAAAGAAATGCATACGAAATGTAAGTATAAAAGGGTGAGAATGAATGTGAATATTGGTAGGTAAGTTAAATGAGAATGAGATGTGCTTATATGCAAAAGAACTATTTGAGTAATATGAACTTGTATTTGTGTTTTGCCATGGTTCTCATGAATGAATTGGTCTATATTTGTTTATGTGATAAGTTTATTTATATATGGCTTACTAAGCTTTTGAAAGTTTACTTTGTGTGTGTTTTCATTATTTTTTTTAGATTATTAAAGCTACCAGAAGCTCGGGGAACATTGAAGATCGTCATCACACTATCAAACAATATTTTGGTACCTGTTGAACTTGTATATGTTAATGTATGGCATGTATAGGCTAGAGATGTTATTATATGTTTTGAGATTGAAAATCTTGCCATGTGATATGGCTTGATTTTGGTATAAGTTAAGTGATGGAAGAATGGTCATTTTGGTAAGCTTGTTATAAAGTTGAATTGGTATGTTCATAGTTGTGAATTTGGTAAGGTTTTGATATGATTTTGAGTTAAGTAAAAGTGTTGTTGAGACATATAGATTAGTATGATTTTGGTTCATGAAATGGATGCCTTTTGATTTGTAAATGAATATGATATTGATTGATGATATTATGGTTTGAATGGTGCAAGTTTTGGAGTTGAAATTGGCTGAAAATGTTGTATAATTGATGCTTGAATTTGGACTTGTAGGGATGACCCTAATGGGTGGCAAATTGGCTATTCAAATGGCTTATTTTTGCCTACACCGGCAGGGATACAGGCGTGTGTCTCTGTTGTGTTGTTCGAAAGCCAATTCAAATTGAGCATTGGTGCTCCAAAAGGCCTCACACACGGGCGTGTGGTAGGCCGTGTGGCGTAAGACAGTATACCCTATAGGTTTTGACACGACCTGATGCATGGGCGTATGGGCCATTTCTAGAGGGCACATAGGCTGACACACGGGCGTGTGATTGGCCGTGTGACCCAAGTCCAGGTTTTCACACGGTTTGTCACACGGATGTGTCCTTGGTCGTGTGACGTAAGTAAGTAGGTATGCCTTGTTTTCCCACGACCTAGACACACAGGCGTGTCTAATGCCGTGTGAGGCACAAGGCCTGTTCACACGGGCGTGTGACCTCTGTTACTTTGAAAATTTTGAAGATTTTCGAAAAAATTTATATGAGTTCGGTTTAGTCCCAAACCTTCTCTAAAGCATGTTTAAGGTAATGTAGACCTTCTAAAGGGACTCTATGTGTATGATTTGCTATGGAATGATAATGTATGAATGATGTTTTGTAAAATGTTTATAAAGTGTTCCGAAATGTCCGGTAATATCTCTTAACCCTAGTCCGGCGACGAATACAGGTTAGGGGTGTTGCATGATTTGTGGTGCCAAATGATGGCATATTGGTTAGGAACTTAGGTCGAATGATTTGGTATGTTTTAAGCTTGATCATGTTTATTGCTAATTTGGTTTTGGCTTAGTACTTAAGGGATTGGTGTTGTTTTGCCTTGTTTTGGAAGCAATTTTAAGAGCACACGGCCTGGGACATGGGCTTTTACATGACTGTGTGCCACACATGGTCACACCACACGACGTGTGTGATTTTGATTTTAGATACAAGTTTGTCCACATGATCACAAAGAGTTACATGGCCTAGCGACACGGTCGTGTGACCTCATTTTTAATAGTCACACGGTCTGGGATATGGCCTACGACACGATCATGTAATCCTATTTCAATTTGTATACTGGTGGACACACGGGCTGTGACACGGTCGTGTGACCCATACTTCAATTTGTACACGGTTTGGCCACACAACCATGTTTCTGAGCCACACGGTCTGGGCTCTATCACCTGGCCTAGCCACACGGTCGTGTGACCCCTGTTTCTAAAATTTTCAAGTTTTTCCATATTTTTCTTATTTTATTCAAATTGGTATCTGATTGTTCTCAGTTTAAGGTATGTAAGTATAAATACGCTATGAATGATATGTAGTTTGAATGTTTGATATTTAAATTAAAATTTGAAAAGTTTTATATTGTCATATTTTCGTTATGTGTCGTATTACTCTAAAACCCTAATTCGACGACGAAGACAGGTTAATGGTGTTACAAAGTGGGTTATTGCTATTAGTCGTTCCCACTTCTCGGTAATTTTTCTACTTATGTCTTATAATTCAACAAGCAATAAAAAAAGTATCTATCCTTTCATAAGTAATAGATTACTGTGTGCTTTCAACTATAACAAACCTTTTCAATGGTTAAGTTTTTGGAAAAATCAATTAAGAAACAGTGAGAGTTGCATATGCAAAATTAAAATTTTTTAAAAACTGAGCCTTGTGATATTTATAGTAATAAATCTTAAACTAAATTATTACATTTTCTTTGAGTGCGGTAGCCTAATTCATTTCCTAACTTAAATGATCTTCTTCGCTATCCTCGAACTCCAGCTTGCTTTGAGTGTGAGCTTAAACTACATGAGTCGAATGCATAGAATGAAAACTTTGATTAAGTTTCATTATGAAATTTAATTTCTATTTATGGGAAACTTGAAACTTTTGAGCTTTGTAAAAAATAGAATTTATTCAGTAAATAAATTGCCCCTATTTTTTGATAGAGAAATGATGTTCAATTTTTGCGTCAATAAGGTCATTCCATAGTTCTTATTTAAAGGAAAAGCTATAAAAGTTACTTTAAAAAGAGTTAATTAAATAATAATATTTTATTAAAAAATTACATTATTTCCTTACATGGAATGCTAATGGGAAGCAACACAATCTATTGAGCACTAGGGTTTGACACCCCTCTCGTTTCTTGTTAGGCTTATCTCGTGCATTATGTACAATTATATGTGTTTTCTATACTTTTAACCAACACATTTAGTTTAACCAATGCATAAATATTTTTTTCTATTATCCAAAATATTAATTAATTAACCTAATTTTCCATTAAAATCATAACACTTTACCGTATTCGAATCTATAAGGAAATATATTTAATTACCCCCTTCAATAAAATTACGATGACTAATTAGTTTAATTGTCATTTTGAATTTTAATTATTTAATTGCAATCAATTGAAAAATAATACAAATAAATTAATTTAATTTCTAAATAATCTTTTGTACTTATCGAGAAATGCATTTACTGTGGATAGTGATAGATGCATTTTTCCCTCTTAATTGTTCTTTTCATTCATTCTACATTATCGGTCCTACATGCAATTTGTTTTGAGTTATATCAAGCTAGGGGAAAGGTCTATTGGACATATATAATTAGAGCTGAAATAATTCATACTTTTTAGGATATTATTATGTGATATTATCTTTTAGCAATTTTATTCCTAATGGGATGTTATAGGATACAATTATGAGATATTATCTCTTAGCAATTCCTAATGAGATATTGTCTTTTAGCAATTTAATTCCTACGTAACTACTATTGTATAGATATATATACCCTTAAGGTATATCGATAAAATTCAAGAGATTACCCTATTCTTGTCATGACATCTGAGCAAGGTTTTTGACACAATTTTTTTTTCTTTCACCATTCTAAATGGCTGGTGGTGAGTCTTCTCCTCCTCCACCACCACCAATGGGGGTGACACTTCCTTGGTTTAACTTTGAGCAATGACAATCTCTTCGAGCGGTGTTCAATAATAAACAATCAACTTCCACTCAGTTGCATAGTAAGTTTAAGAATAATTGGATTATTGATACAGGGTGTTAAAATCATGTTATGGGTGATCTTATGTGTTTGATGAATGTGAGAGATGTTTTAGAATGTTCCATAGGACTCCCTGATGGCCAAACAGTGGTGGTTACCTAAGAAGGAATGGTTAAATTGACAAACAAAATTCACTTAAAATATGTTCTTTACATTCCTAAATTAAATTGCAATTTAATTTTGGCTCCCCAGTTGAATGATGATATGAAATATTTTGTCCAATTTTCTACTAACAAGTGTACTATTCAGGACCTTCATTCAAGGGAGTTGATTGGAGTAGGTGAGAGAAGGGATGGACTTTATTACTTGTGGCAGGTTTCGACGGTCAAAGCGTTTTCGGTTAAAGCTTCATCCTCTTTGCAAATTTGGCATAAAAGATTAGGTTACCCTTTTAAGAAAGTAGTAAAATTACTTTCTTATTTTAGTAACTCTAAAGATCATCTGAATAAAGCATGTGAAATTTTTCATCATGCTAAGTAGGCTAGAAATAGCTTTTAGTGAACAAAAAGCCACTCATATTTTTGAGTTAGTTCATTGTGATTTATAGGGGTTCTATGTCACCCTTGCATCTTATAAAAAGGAGGTTTTCAAAATTTTCATGTCATTCATTGCTATGGTTGATTGTTAATTTTCTCAACAAATAAAGTGTGTTATAAGTGATAATGAGATGAAATTTAATTGAATCCAAGATTATTTTCTTGCAAATGACATTATTTTCCAAACATCTTGTGTTGTTACTCCTCAACAAAATGGGAGAGTGGAGAGGAAACACCAACATATTTTAAATGTAGCTTGTGCTTTGTGTTTCTAGGGAAATCTGCCTATATCTTTTAGGGGGATTGTGTATTGGCTACTTCTCATCTCATTAATCGAACTCCTTTACCTCTTCTTCACAATAAAACAACCTATGAAATGTTGTTTGGTAGCCCTCGTTTGTTTCATGATCTTTGTGTGTTTGGTTGCTTATGTTTTCTCATAATCAATGTTCTAAGGGTGATAAGTTTGCTAGTCGAAAGTGTGTTTTTGTTGGTACCCTTTTAGTAAAAAGGGTTGGTATTTATATGATCTGGATCTAATAAGTTCTTTGTGTCCCACAATGTGAAATTTTTTTAAGATATTTTTTTGTATTTGGATGGGACTGCTACAACCATTTAGCCTGACAATGTTGCTCTGCTATATAGGAGTGCAGACATAATTTTTGATACATATTTTGGTGAATAGAGGTGTTCGAACCTGCGATAGTTCCTCTGCTTGCTACTCTACAACTTGTGGGTTCACCACCTGAAGTTCTTTAACATTTGTGGTATCTTCTTCTTCCTCTAATGACATAGTGGTACAGAGGGCTTTCAATAATGATACGTCTGAATTGAGACGAGGACATAGGGAGAAATTTCCCTTTGTGCAACTTCAGGATTTTGTCACTTATATTGTCATAAAGAAAAATTCATCTCCCACTTCACCTGCTTCAGAGCCTTCCTCAGGTACTTCATTTCATATAGTACATTATTTTAATTGTGACAAATTTACTGTGAAACACCAAAATTTTATTATAGTTATTACTACAGGAGTAAAGCTACAGTCTTTTAAAGAGGCTGTGAAGGATGCAAAATGATGTGATGCTGTACAAAAGGAGATTTGTGCTCTTGAGGATAATGACACTTGGTCTATGGAAACACTTTCTCTTGGAAAAAAAGTACTGGGTAGTAATTGGGAGTAAAAGATTAAATATAACTTCGATGGATGTATTAAGATACTTAAAGCTCATCTTGTTATTTTTGGTAATCACCAGGTAGAAGGACTTGACTATAATGAAACTTTCGCACCTGTGGCGAAAATGGTGACTATTTGGGCTTTCTTAGCTATTGTAGCTTCAAAATTTTTGGAATTACATTAGATGGATGTCCATAATTCCTTTTTGCATGGTGATCTTCTAACACCCTCAACCCGTATTCGTCGTTGGAATAGGGTTACAAGGCATTACCAAAGTTTATAGAACATTTTTCGATAAATCAAGTCAAATAATATTCATATTCCAAAATTTTTTGTAATGTCCCTTACATGGGCCCTCGAGGCCCAAACATGCATTAGGATCGATTCGTGACTAAATTAGGATCTTAGGGAATTTTTTGCAAAACCCCAAAATTTTTCTTATATTCAAGAGTCACACACCCGTGTGGTCAGGCCGTATGGGTTCACACGCCCGCGTCCCTTACCCATGTAACTCTCTGACTTGTAACTCATTAACAAACTGATCTCACATGAACAAAGTACACATTCGTGTCACTAGGCCATGTGGTTAATTTAAACTTCAAATTTAGGTGCAGGATTCACACGGCCGTAACACACGTCTGTGCTTCCAGGCCGTGTACCTCAAAAGATTGAGGCACATGCCCTTTTTGAGCCCATGTGCTCGATACAGGGCATTCTGTTTCTCAAAATCTAGGATGTAGGGGACACACGGCCTTGACACACACCCATGTACCAGACTGTATGTCCCACACAGCCTAGATACACGCTCGTGTGTCTACCCGTGTGGACAAAATAAGGCTATTTCCAAGCCCTATTACTCACCCATTTTCATCCTTCACCTGCACCAAACATTTCCAATAGCAACCAACCAATTCAAACATGATTTTTAACCAATTCATTATTCACTATGTCATAGTTTCATATGCACACTTAGTGCACATCTTACCTCTTTAAACTTGCATGTTTAACCTCAACATTTCAACCGTAGTCAAGAATGCATATAAACTCTAATTTGCTTTATAACATACCAAAAATTAAGTTAACACTAGCCATACCAATAGCTAGGTTTACATTCATCCATTTCACATGCTCATTAGTACAAGTAGCCTATACATGCCATTATACCAAAATGAGATCTATATCTATACCAAAATGAGCTAAAGGATAGTGTGATGTTGCTCCGACCGTCTCCAACCACTATGAGCTTTCGAACACTATAAAACAGGGAAAATAAAACAGAGTAAGCACTTAGTTCTTAATAAGTCCATGTAACAAGAATTTAACTTACCACTTGTTTCCATTAAATTAAATTAAACATACAAGTATCCAAGTAATGGAATGTTATCCTATCACACACAATCTTATCACTTTGAGTTAGTCAAATAATTTCATGCAATACCAACTCATAGATGAGCTCATCATTTCATGATTTCTATATGCTTGTCACTTATACCTTTTATGACAAAGTCATTCATGTTTTATTAACCATTTCCAAGTTTATCCCGTTGAATTTATCAGAATTTCGATGGATACTTGGTAGTACACTTGATAAACCGTAATTTATACATGTTTTTACCTCATGCTTAGCATAATTTTGGATGAATTATCCCTTGAATTGTGGAAGTTGATGCTCCTAATCCTTTAATTTCATGTTTTATACTTAGGAGAGCATAGGAGAGTGAAAAGAACAAGAAACGGGCCAAAAACGGAGAAAATGGGCCAGAGTGAGAAATCAACACGGCCTAAAGTTCCTCACACGGGTGTACCACATGCCCATGCCACATTAGCAAACTTGAAAATGACTTGGGCTCGATTCACACGAGTGTGCCACATGAGCGTGTCCCTGTCGTGATGAATTTCAATTTCACGCAGAAAAAGCTACTTAGAGGCTAAGAAAGGTATTCTGGAGTCTATATAAACACCCTAGGAGAGGACTTAAAGGGAGGAGCCGGACACACAGAATAAAAGGCAAGGAATTACTTGAAGAAAGCCGATTGATCCATCTCAGAAGCAAGGATTTAGATCAAGACTGAAGATCTCCCTTCAATTCTTTCAGGAGTTTTGGGTTTTCTTTATGTTTTGTTGTTTTCTTTATTTTGAGATGCCTTCCCATTTTATTATGAACTAAACCCCCAAATACCTAAGGGGATGAAACCTAAGATGAATCTTGTTATTATTAGTTGAATTATATGATAAATATTCGATTTGTTCTAAATTGTGTTTTTAATTCTTAAGTTGATATTTCAATATATTAATTCAAGTCGAATGTGCTTATTCAGAGGAGCAAAGTTCCTGTCTAAGAGTAGATCCAACACAATTAAGCGGAGTTGATTGCAATCCTAGACATAGGACGACGAAAATCTGTCGGGATTAGAGTCAAATCTAATAGAGGGATCCATAAATCGAGTTAATGCAAAACTAGGGTTTTAATTAGAAGGAGATTTCAATTAATCAACCTAGGGTTAGTTGTTCTTATTCTCGACGGAGATATTAACATAATTTAGGGATCTCTACGGATTAAGTCGAATGAAGAAATCATGTAATTCAGAGTTAAATAACAAGTGCAGTCTAGGCGGATTCTTCCTTGGGTATTGCCTTTATCATTCAGTTTTCCCAAAGTAATTCCCCAATTTACTCTTTGTCGCGTCCTTAATCTAGTTTAGAATTAATTAATTTAAACAAAACCCTTTTTTTTTTATTTCTAGGCTAGATAATAGAAAGAAAGTTATTACTAGTACTTTTAGTTCCTTTGGGTTTGACATTCCGGTCTTACCAATAACTATACTACTATTCGATAGGTGCACTTGCCTTTCATCGTGATAATAGTTAGTTTCTAGGTACAATCATTATTATTACTTCATCAAAATCACGATCAACACTTTTTGGCGCCGTTGCTGGGGAACTAAAATATTAGGAACACTCAATTTCTATTACTTTAGCTATCTTTATTTTTATTGCAGTTTATTTTCTATTTTTATTTTTAGGTTTTATTTGCTAAAATTTTCTTTTTGTTCTTCTCTGACAGGTGTCTCTAGTTTATGACTAGAAGAAACCCTCAGGACCACTATTGTTTAATAACGATTTAGAAGCTACAATTCGCAGAAACCGAAGAGACATAAGGCGAAGCCTACAGTACATAGAACAAGGACAAGAGAACGAACCTGAACCTACTAAAGAGATGTAAGCAAATCAAAATAATCAGCTACCTCCTGTGGTAGCTGCAAATCCTGTGAATCAAAATCTTATTCCTCACACTATGTATGATTATGCTAAGCCTAATTTAGCTGGTACTGAATCTAGTATTGTTAGGCCTGCTATTGCTGCAAATAATTTTGAACTGAAACCTAACATTATTCAAATGATTCAACAGTTTGTTCAGTTTGATGGTTTGCAGGATGAAGATCCTAATGCACATTTAGCTAACTATTTAGAATTCTGCGACACATTTAAAACCAATGGCGTTTCTGATGACGCCATTCGCCTTCAGTTATTTCCCTTCTCTTTGAAAAATAAGGCAAAACAGTGGTTAAATTCTCTACCCAGAATATCAATCACTACTTGGGAACAAATGACTAAAAAGTTCTTACTTAAATATTTTCTACCGGCTAAAATGACAAAGTTGAGGAATGATATATCTCTTCTTTTGTGCAGATGGATTTAGAGACACTCTACGACGCTTGGGAGAGATACAATGATTTATTGAGAAGGTGCCCTCACCATGGTTACCTTTGTGGCTACAAGTGCAAACTTTCCACAACGGTTTAAATCCCTCAACAAGACAGATGATTGATGTAGCTACTGGTGGAACCATCAATAACAAAACACCTGAGGAGGCTTATGAGTTTATAGAAGAGATGTCATTGAATAATTATCAATGGCAAGTCATGAGGATGAAGCCACAAAAAGCTACCGGGATTTTGACATCATACACGGGCGTGGGAGAAGCGAACAACGCAGGACACGGCCGTGCGACACGGCTATGCGACCCAACACGCCCAAAGAACACTGGTGTGGGCCAACTATCAGGTGCGCCAAAATTCAAAGCCTCGAATCATACAAGCTAAAAACGAGACACACGGGCGTGTGGCACGCCCGTGTGCCCCAATTCCTATATAAACCCCTCACTATTCATCATCTTCCCCACTCAAACCCTAACTCACCTCTAGCCACCGCTCAGCCTCTTTCACCGCCACCGCCTCCAGCTCCAGTCACCACCTTCATAACCCTCTCCTCCTACTCCTCTCTTTCCTCCCCTTTCACTCAAAACACCAAAACCCCTCTCCTCCCATTCCCCTTTCCCAACTAAAACCACCACCCACCGCATACCACACCCGTGCACCCTTCCCACGCTCGTGCACCGTCGCACCTCCGGTATTTCTCTGACCACACCGTGAACCGTCGCACCTTCGGCTACCATCGGTTTCCCCATCTCGTCCCTTTCTTTGATTATTACTTCTATTTTTACATTATTTCATTTTCTTGTATTTATTTTTATTAATTTCTTATTTCTCATTTACTTCTCATGTTTATCAGAATCTATGACACATTTCTTACATTTATCTTGTACCTATAGTACTAATTATGCCACAAGATGTGCATGAATAACCTTACTGCTATTACATTATTTTTGGTTGAATTGTAGTTAGTTTTAGGTTGATTAATTCTTGGATTAGCTGCAACCATTGCTATATTTATACATTCTTTTCTAAGTTGACTCACATAAGCTTTCTAATGTCTTTACTAAATACCAATAGATTTTACACTACATCCCTTCCCTAGTTCATTTGATTTAATTTTTAGTGAATGCCTATTTGTTAAATTTCTCCTTTAACTTTGCAGGAACATAATGTCAACTTCACGTGGCAAGAAAACCATTATCCCTACTTCGAAGAAGCGTAAGGGACCCGGTGCTACCTCGTCTAGCGCCACCACTGAGACCTGACACCCATACCTTCAGTTCCCGCAAGGTTCACAAGAGGAACTATTCCAGATTCTCAAGGCACGACCTCTTGAAGTGGGGTGGTGTATCGATTAGGCCTCCTTAGAGCAGGTCTAACTCGCGGATGCAATTCAGAGCCTATTGACAACTGACCGATGGGATCAATTTTTTGAGAATGTCGACCCAACATATCTCGAGCTCATCTTAGAGCTTTGTTCTACCTTCCACCTACAGACGATCATGTCCCAGCATGATGATTCCGGAACGGTCCAGTTCTACCTCGGTGGTTTAGTACTTCAACTAAGCATGCCTGAGTTCAGTGTAGCTTTGGGCTTATATACCGACAGATTCATGGAAGAGGAAGACCTCTTCGAGCTTCATCGTTACATCCACTACTCCCCTTCTAAGTGTTGGCAAGACCTGGTCCCTACTTCAGCCACCTACGATCCCAGTCGCTCTAAGGCGACGGCTCTCTCCCGATCACTAAGGTACCTACACGCCATCATCGCACACTCCTTGATGGGTCGACGAGAGTGCACCAGCGTCATCAACACCCACAATGCCTATTTTCTGTGGAGTATGGCGCACGGGCACGTGTTTGACCTTGCCTATTTCATCACCCTCGCCATTCAACATCAGACAGAGCGACATCGGAAGGGGGTAATTTCTATGGGTCCAGATGTGACGCGCCTCGTGAGACACTTCACTCTTCTCAACACTGCCACAATATCATCCTCTCTCACTCTTATAGGCCAGATGTCCCCACAGGGCATCCAAAGTATGCTACACATGAGGATGATCGAGCACTGGCGTGGGACCGATCTTCCTCAGTACAATCTAGCTTGATCTACCGGGCAGGAGGACCTAGAGGGCATTACTGATGATGTCCCTCCATCTCACGACGAGCCACCGTCTCAACCACTGCCCATTCACCGTCCAGTTCATGCGGTTGCTTCACACTCTGACATATCTGAGGGCCTTACACGATTCGAGCAATAGTGTTTTCAGCGCCTTGATCACATTGATGCTACTCTCTATCAGATTTGTCAACATCTCCACATGTCACCACCGCCCCCACCTCATGAACCATCTGAAGATTAGGACTTTCGAGTCCTCTTATCTTTTTCTTTATTTTCCTTTTTATTTTGTTCTTTCTTTTTGTTTTTCCTTTTATTTTTCTTAAGCTTTATCTTTTTATTTATTTAAACTTCAGTATTCTAAAAATTTAGCATAATTTTTTGAATATTTTATATCAACTATTTCTTAACGAGTAACCATGCTGATTTATATTCCCTAAAGTCTTATTGATGATATCACAGCTACACAGAGCCTAAAAGCTCAATAAGTACTTTGCCAAATCAAATTCTAATGGGAAAACTACTCCATGACTGCCATGTCCTGCTCAACCACAGCTATAGCCACAAAGTTTTTGACACAGTAATTGTGGATAGGCAATCTCTACAAACTCGAAATACCCTCCTCCAACCTCACTTTTGCCCTAACCTCAGGATCAAGTTTCCATACTTCCAACTCAAGAATGCCATTCTATTTTTAGGAAGTTTCACTTCTCTCCCTATCTTATGATTTTATGCTTATATTTTAAATATATCTACCCTTGCACATTGAAGGCAATGTACATCTTAAGTGTGGGGGGAACTCACTTTTACTTTTTGCATTATTCTCAAATCCCTGAAATTTTGTCTTATCCCTCAAGTCACTTTCTTATATCACTATTAGAATGAATTCTGATTGATTTATGATTTTTATTGATACGTTTAGGATTAAGACATAGGCATTTGTGCTTTGATTATTGAAACTTTAAAACATTAGAGAATCAAGCATGACAAGTTGAAACTTTTGATAATTTAAATTTTTTCTAGGTTGATTCCCCAAATTTAGGTATTATCTTGAAATTTGAAATTCACAAAATTGACATCAAAAGCCATAATTCTGGTGAGATTGTTTAGCCTTTTGAGCATACATCCTTTCATGCTCACTTTTATTGTTGCTTTGAGTGAGTCAATATTGATCTGTTGTTCTAGAACTTGCTCTAATTATGCATGTCAAGACCACACCATTAATTTGATATGTCCAGATGATAAAGGCACTTAGGTTTAACCCACTTATTCCATAAAAACCTAACCTCATAATTAACCATTAGTGAACCCTTTTGAACCTAACAAACCATTTATTGATTTACCCTTAATAGTAACCCATAAAACTGTTTTTGATTCTTTGAGAATTTCCCTCACTCTAATTTGATCCCTATTTTTGTTGAGATTTGAATTGACTAATTATCTAGCTATGTTCTCCTTTTCAGTTTGTAAGTTCATAAAATATTTGATTTGTTCTAAAAAACCAGTTGTAATTTAAATGTTTAGCATATTATTATGTAATTATTTACTATGGATCTTAAACGATGTTATTCATGAGGTAAAAGCTCAAATTTAGGAATATATTTTAGTGATAGAGATTTTTCTAGTTAGATGATTTTTCAGTTCAATCTCGATTCTAACCCTCTTTTTTAAGCTTATGACCACACCCTTAACCAAAGCCCCGTTACAACCTTCTAAAGACCTTTTGATCGATGTACCATCTCAATTTACAATGGTGGAGATTTGATTTTCATGCAAGCTTATGGTAATAACTTTTCATGTTGACTAATGAGTGCTTAATTTCTGAACCCTAAACATTTCGAGTGAATACAGTGAATCTTTAGTGAGGATGTCAACTCTTGTTGATTTTGAATTCGAGGTAATTACTTAGAAAAGGGGAGAATACCTATGTTTTCTGTGATAAAATTCTCAACTTAGATTGTTTGAGACTTTGATGTTCTTTTAGTTAAATTTTCGATGTATGATTACTCATGGATTAATTCGAAACATTATTGATAAGATTTATAAGTCGAGAAGAATGATTTTTAATTACGTGTTGAGGATTTTTCTTAAGGACAAGCAAAGGCTTAAGTATGGGGGTATTTGATAAACCGTAATTTATATATGTTTTTACCCCGTGCTTAGCATAATTTTGGATGAATTATCCCTTGAATTGTGGAAGATGATGCTCCTAATCCTTTAATTTCATGTTTTATACTTAGGAGAGCATAGGAGAGTGAAAAGAATGAGAAACGAGCCAAAAATAGAGAAAATGGGCCAGAGTGAGAAACCAACACGGCCTGAAGTTCCTCACACGGGTGAACCACACACCCGTGCCACATTAGCATACTTGAACATGACCTGGGCTCGATTCACACGGGCGTGCCACACGAGCGTGTCCCTGTCATGACAAATTTCAATTTCACGTGAAAAAAGCTACTTAGAGGCTAAGAAAGGTATTTCGGAGTCTATATAAACACCTTAGGAGAGGACTTAAAGGGAGGAGCCAGACACACAGAACAGAAGGCAAGGAATTACTCGAAGAAAGCTGATTGATCCATCTCAGAAGCAAGGAGTTACATCAAGACTGAAGATCTCCCTTCAATTCTTTCAGGAGTTTTGGGTTTTCTTTATGTTTTGTTGTTTTCTTTATTTTGAGATGTTTTCCCTTTTTATTATGAACTAAACCCCCAAATACCTAAGGGGGATGAAACCTAAGATGAATCTTGTTATTATTAGCTGAATTATATGATAAATATTCGATTTGTTCTTAATTGTGTTTTTAATTCTTAAGTTGATATTTCAATATAGTAATTCAAGTTGAATGTGCTTATTCAGAGGAGTAAAAGTCCTTGTCCTAAGAGTAAATCCAACACAATTAAGCGAAGTTGATCGCAATCCTAGACATAGGACGATGAAAATTTGCCGGATTAAAGTCAAATGTAATAAGGGGATCCATAGATCGAGTAAATGCAAAACTAGGGGTTTTAATTAGAAAGAGATTTCAATTAATCAACCTAGGGTTAGTTGTTCTTATTCTCGACGGAAATATTAACATAATTTAGGGATCTCTATGAATCAAGTCGAATGAAGAAATCGTCTAATTCAAAGTTAAATAACAAGTGCAGTCTAGGTGGATTGATCCTTGGGTATTGCCTTTATCATTTAGTTTTCCCAAAGTAATTCCCCAATTTACTCTTGTCGCATCCTTAATCTAGTTTAGAATTAATTAATTTAAAGAAAACCCTTTTTTTTTTTATTTCTGGGCTAGATAATAGAAAGAAAGTTATTACTAGTACTTTTAGTTCCTTTGGGTTTGACATTCCGGTCTTGCCACTAACTATACTACTATTCGATGGTGCGTTTGCCTTTCATCGTGATAATAGTTAGTTTCTAGGTACGATCATTATTATTACTTCATCAAAATCATGATCAACACTTATAGTGTATGAATCCATAATCCATCAATTCATATTTACCCTTGTCAGAGAGCACACTCCCGAGTCTCATTTCATACAGTGGGATTACCAGTCCAAGTTAAATCCTCTGTAACATAAGCTCAAAGGTTTTGTCAGGATTACCAGTCTAGGCTAAATCCTTTCAATGGAAAATACTCTATAGAGCTTAGTCTGGATTACCCGTCCAGGCTAAATCCTTCCATAACATATACATCGGAAGGGCTTACATCAGGATTACTCATCCGAGCTAAATCCTATTTACAACACATGCAATATCTTTTTACATTGATCCATCGAATTTCCTTTATTCAATCGAGACTTGTCCCTTTTTCTCAAGTAATATCAAATATTTTATCATATTCATACATTGAACATTCAATTAGCATTCACATCATATAACATGCATTTAAAGTATTTCAAGATTCAGTAGTAAGTTACATGAACTTACCTCGATGTTTGTTCGTTGATAAAGTCTACTATTTTGAGACTTTTTCTTTTCCCCGATCTAATCTCGTATTTGAGTCATCTAGATCTATATAAATGAATTTAATCATGAATTCCGTTTAATTCATATCCCATTACATTTAATTCACACCTTAGGAAAATTTACTATTTTGCCCCTAAACTTTTTATAAATTCTAATTTCTTCCTTTGGCTCAGAAAATGAAATTCATGCAATTCAATCATCTTTCCAAGCCTAGCCGAATTCTATATGTATCAAAAACAGTCCAAAAATTCACAAAAATAAAAAAAATTTTGAATTTCACAAGTTTACAATTTAGTCCCTATTTCACAATTTTATCAAAAATCACTTTGTAAAAGTTGTTTATCTACTAACAACCTTTCATTTTCTACCATAAATTTTCAATTTCCAGCATATTCATCCATGACATAACTTTTATATTTTGATAAATTTTCAATTTAATCCCAAAGTAGAGAGAACAAGTTATCCCAATCTAAAAAATAAAAAATTTACTAAAAACGGGACATGAAAACTTACCCAATTAAGCTTGATTAGTTTTCTCTCTCTCTCTCCTAGGGTTTCCATCAAATTTGGGGAAGAAGATGATAATAAAATATGATATTTCCAACTCAATCCCTTATCATCCTTTAATTTTTCTTAATTCCAATTTAATCCTTTTCTTTTTCTCAAATTCCGTGGATGATTCATGCAAGATATTTTCCCATCTTTTGATTAATGGTCTAATTACCATATAAGGACCTCTAATTTTAAATTTCATAGCTATTTGATCATTCTAACTTCTAAAACTCAATTTTTACATTTTATGTAGTTAGGTCCTTTCCTTAATTAATCACTAAATCGGTAAAATTTTCCTATCAGTATTTTCATGCAATCTTCCTATCATAATACAAACCATGTCAAAATTTTAAAATAAATTTTCTTTCTAACTCAGATTTGTGGTTACAAAACCACTGTTCTGATTTCACTGAAATTTGGGCCATTACTCTCCCCCTTAAGAATTTTCATCCTCGAAAATCTTACCAGTAAAGAGATTTGGGTATTGTCTCCTCATTGCCTCCTCCTGTTCCCATGTAGCCTCTTCTATCCCATGTCTTTGCCATAGAACTTTCCCTAGATCGATCTTTTTGTTTCTGACCTCCTTTGTTTCTCATGCTAAAATCTTAATTAGTTCTTCACTGTAAGTCATGTCATGCTGTACCTAGATCTCTGTCAGAGAAATAACATGTGAAGGATCTGATCGATATCGACGTAATATAGACACTTGGAAAACATTATCAATTTTATCAAGTTCTGGTTGTAATGCTAATCGATAAGCCATAGGTCCAATTCTTTCAATAATCTCATATGGTCCGATAAACTGTGGACTCAACTTTCCTTTACGGCCAAACCGGAGAACTTTCTTCCATGGTAAAACTTTCAAGAATACTTTGTCGCCGACCTGAAATTCAATCTCTTTTCGTTTAAGATCAGCATAGGACTTTTCACGATCTGAGGCCGTTTTCAAATTGTCATGAATCACCGTTACCTTTTCTTCAGTCTCTCGGACTAAATCAACTCCATGTATCTTCTTTTCTCTGAGCTCAGTCCAATATAATAGAGTTCTACATTTTTGACCATACAAAGCCTAATATGTGCCATTTTGATACTGGATTGATAACTATTATTGTTATTATAGGCAAATTCAATCAAAGGCAAGTACTTTTCCCAATTGACTTCGAACTCTAGCACACAACATCAGAGTATATCCTCTAATACCTGAATTACACGCTTGAACTGGCCATTAGTTTGAGGATGGAATACAGTACTAAAATACAACTGAGTTCCTAGAGCTTCTTGTAATTTGTCCCAGAAACGAGACATAAATTGGGGATCTCTGTCTAAGATAATCGAAATTGGTTATAACACCCCAAACCCGGCCCAGACGTTACAGCTGAATCTGGCATGTCACATCAAAGTGTCATAAAAGAAACAAAATTGTCGATAATAGTTCATTTAATGTTCAAATCTTTTTGTGTTTGTGTTTAGCAAATCTAGTTTTTATTGCTTAAGAAAAATTCAGTAAATTACATTATTATGAGTTGAAAACATATTAGCGAAATGATTACCATATTTGTTATCGTTAATTTCTTAGACTGATCAAAACTACAAAAGCTTTTTTAATTGAAAATCATAAAGTTTAAAATGTGTGTTTCTCTTCAAAAATAGTTATTATTTTGAAAACTCGTTTATATTACTCTAGCAGTTTAAAGTAAGAAATCAAAGCCCAATTAAAAGTTAAATCCTTAAATGGCCTTATTACATAATCAAAAACCCAATATGTAATTTAAGTGCATAAAATCAAAAGCAAAATAGCAGCGATCGTATGGCCACCTCCGAGTCCCTCTGCGGGCAAATCGTCTAAGGTTGGGGATTACCTGTACAGTTAAAAGAAAGGGTGAGTTTACGAAAACTCAATGTGTAATCCACTATCAGTCAAATAGAACAGTGCATGCAGATACAGTCTAGGCTAGAGCCCTATTCAGTAATAGGACAATTTGGGCTTTAGCCCTTTACAGTAATAGTGTGGGCCCAAGCCCAATACTGAGTCAATACAATACAATAATGCAACCCATCCCAATCCAACCAACACACCACCCGTACCAACCAACACACCATGTGAAGATAAAATCGACCTACCCAGCCAACACACCAATATCGTAGTGAAGCTGCTAGTGGCAATAACACAGTAGAGCTGCTAGTGACAGTAAACATGGCAAAGCCACTAGAATCAGAAAATGTGGAAAAGCCACCAATAACAGAAAATACATGGCAGAGCCACTATACAGTACTTCCTCCATATCAGAATCCCAACCCCATACAGTATGTCGTGACATAAATATTACATGTATGCAGTATGTTATACTCAGGATCAATCATATAAATATCATACACACAATAACTAACCTACCATTAGGGGTTTAATGGTCATTTCATCAATTAGGGGTAAAATAGTAATTTTATCCTTTAGGGGTATTTTGATCATTTAACTAATTTTAGGGTCTTGGTATAAATAACGACCATTTAGAAGGTCTACATTCATCTCGAACGACTCAAGCGACCTAAGCGATCATAATAGTGTAAATAGGCCTAGGGCCCATTACTCGGTCCAAGTGAGCCAACAAGCTTGTGTGGCCCATTAGCCCAAATTCATTCATGACTATATCATTTACAAAGCCTAGTCCAATAATTGTCACTTACCGTGGATTTTATTCGTGCGGGGCCTACGAGTCCATTGGGCCCACACGGTCTATTTCGACCCAACGTGGCCCAAAAAGACCCAAGTGCATGAGAGCGCTCGTGGTGGCCTCTACAACCTATCGTCCCTATTTTGTGGGCTCGATTCACCACACAAGCATTCGCACGCTCGTGAGGCCTTAAATGCTGAAGTTTTGGCTTTTCAGCTTTTCGACAGTAATAGATTTCGGTGTATGATTACACACCTGGTTGGGAAATCACAACAACCGCTTACGAGTCTAAAGCCTACATTCCAATAGGGCACACTTGTTAGTTTCCCAATCAAAAGGGTTTACCAATACCACACCCGAAAAGACATTTATCACTCACCTTGTTGAATACAGTATCGTCTATTTCCCTTAGATCACTCACTAAAATCAATCATATTTCTTGTTGTTTATCTGCGTTATAACATAATCAGTAACCAATACAGTATACACATGAAGGTGGAAGCAAAGATTACTTACCAAAACAGAAGAGGGCAATCGGCCTTCAATCCATTTATAAGCCCTATATGGCCGAATATAAGCCAACACCCCCACAGCCCTAACAACCGATGATAGCAAAGGAACATATTAGGAAATCGCTATTCAGAAAAACAAATGGAAGGGAAAAAGAAAAGAAAATGAAAGATTGAATTCAAGCCATACTACTAACCCACCGAAAAGAAAGAAGGAGTCACCACTCACTACTAAAATGGATTTGATCAGCAAATAAAAGGAGAAAGTCGGCCAAGGCACTCCCAAAATACAAAAGTGCAGTATTCGGTCTAACAGCAACACAAATGCTTGCAAAAGAGTAACGAAGAAACAACCTTCGGTTGGAAGCAGAAAGGGAGAAAAGTAAGTGAAGAGAAGAGAACAAAGAAGATTTGGTTAAGAGAAGAAAATTGAAAGAATGGTGGGAAAAATAAGAAAAAGAGGAAGGTATAATTGGCAATGTCAAGAGAATAGAGGAGAAGAGAAAAAACAGCGCTAGATGGAAAAAGAAAAAGAGACTAAAAGATGAAAAAGGCTTTTCGACAAATCAAGAAAAGAAAACTTGATTTATCGGGAATTGATCAAAAATGCAACTCTGAGTTGTCAGAAAGTAGTTACTATTCGGCCAGGGAGAAAAATCACAACAATGAAATGACACAAGAGAAACCGAACATGTAATACCCTCTCAAGCCAATTCTGCCGAAATTCTGAGTGCTAACTTACCCAATTCTGCACTACACTTCCCACACACATCCAATTCCTTGAAATCCTCCACAAATCTCTCCCCTTTATCCCTCCTTGATATCCTCCACAAATTACTCCAAGACAAGTTCAAACTCTCACCCAACAGAGTTGGAGTCTACTTTAAACACTTGCCGTCCAATGGAGCAAAATAATTATTCCTTGCCTGCCATAGGATTCGAACCCAAGCTTTCTCAGTTGCCAAGTCATGCCTCTTGCCACCAAGCCACAAGGCTTTTTGTGACAAAAATTATGCGTAAACAAATATAAGACCTACATACTAGCATCCAGATTCATTTAAGAGCAAAATTTAACACTTTTGCAAAAGCAAAGGCTTGAACCCGAGCTTCTTTAACACCCCCAAACACACCCAAAACACCTAGCTAACACACCAAATATATAATCTGTATCAGACAACGCAAAATTCAGGACCTTAAATTTTTGGGGTGTTACATTGGTACTCCATGTAACCTAACAATCTCATATACATACAATTTAGCCAATTTATCTAACGAAAAGTCCATACGTATCGGGATAAAGTGTGCCTGTAACAGCCCGATTTGGACCCTAGTCAGAATAGTAGTTTCGGGACCACATATTCGAGTCTAAAAAATATTTTAATATTATTTTCTGTGTCTGTGTTATATGAATTAGCATCTATGAAACTTCTGTGATTTAATTTGTCTGTCTCTATGCATAATTGTGAAAACGGATTAAATTGCATATGTGATAAAATTAGCATGTTACATGTGCATATGTGTAATTGAGATGACTTTTGATTTAATGGCCTTATGTGGCAATTAAACCATTGAAGGTTTAAATGGTCATAAATGACCTTAAAACATGTGTTTCATTATGGTTTAAATGAATGTTAAATTAGTAAATGTTGTTTAATTATATGATATAATAAAATAACATGAAATATGGTCTTATAATGCTTCTCTTCCATCGAAAATCAAAGAAAAAGAGAAGAAAATAAGCTTCTTAGGTGTTGGCTAGCTTAATCCTTGATTAAGGTATGAGTTTTCGTCTGTTTTTGATGATTTCTATGTTTCTGTTATCGTTACTTCAAAATTTTTCATGCCCATGTATCAATTTCTGTTTTTGATGAAGTCTATAAATAGTACCATTGTTGATATTTGAAGCTTAGTGGTGAAATTGAATGAATTATGATGGTTAGGTATTGAATAAACATGTTTTGCCATGAGATTTTGATGAATTTAAGCTATATGGGTTAATTAGTGAAAATGAGATTTTGGGAGGACTAAATTGAGAAATAAATGTGATTTACAGGCTCAAATGAAAGCCAAGGAAATTTGGCTAAAATAGTATAAAAGAAATTTGTGAATTTTGATGTTTTGTGAATTAGGGATCAACGTGTCTAAATGTGAAATGTGAGGGCCAAAATGCAAAATGCCCTAAATTTTGTATTCATAGATTGAATTGAATGAAATAAATGATTAATGGTTGAATTTGAATTGATTTAGATCAAGAACAAAGGAAAACGGACTTAGATCGAGGGAAGTCCAAAATCGTTGAATAGTCGACTTGAATCCGTTTTAATCCGTACGAGGTAAGTCAAAATACAAATATGTGTTATATTAATGTATGTTATAAATTCTTGTTTTATAAACTGTATTGGATGGCCATGAGAGCCTGAAGTATTACTCTGAGTCATTTTTAAATATACAATGGTAAAAGGATATCATGTAAGACCTCGTCCAGGACGTAGGCATTGATTAGAGAATTGCATGTAAGATCGTGTCTGGGACACTAGCATCATAAATCTTTCATGTAAGACCCTATTTGGGACAGTGCTATCAATGTTAAATAACATGTAAGACCACGTCGGGGACGTTGGCATTGTATAATGCCTATATGATCTTTGTGACATTCATGAATGATACGAGGAGAAATTCTAAGAAATGAATGAATGCATACTCTATATGTCTGACTCAAGTATGTCTGTTCTGTATTGAATTTACGAGCATGAAAGGTATGCTATTGTGAACTATGAGTATGTAACGAATGAGTATATCTAGTTCATGAGTTATCTATATGTGATTGCTATTATATTGTGTTTAAGGATTTCATATGTTTGTATTCAACTTACTAACCTCATTGAAGCTTACTCTGTATTTTCTTTCAACTGTTTTTTTAGATATCGTAGCTACTGAGGGCTCAAGGATAGTCAAGGATCGTCACCACACTATCAAGCTTGATTTTGGTACCTTTTGAATGTACAAAGTTTGGATATGGCATGTATAGGCTAGGATGAGTAAGATGTGTTTTTGAGTTTATGTATATATGTCATGTGATGTGGTTAAGCTATGGTTATGTGCTTTGTTTTGGTATTGGGAATGGTGCAAAAGTTGGTATGAAATTGATGAATGAATGCCCTTAATAAAGTGACTATTTTGATAATAAATCTAAGTGGTGAAAGGTAAGTTTAGTTGGTGTTGATTGAGTATAAATGATAAGTTCTAGTTATGGATGCTATTCATGGAATGTTTGCCCATTGGTATGAGATTGTATATGAATATTTTAATCATATAAATGAATGCTATAAGCCTTGAATTAGTTGGATTTTGTTTAGGTAAATTGGTGTTTTTGGTATGTTGTGAAATTGACCCAAATGGGTGGAAAGTATGACTTATTTCAAGTCTGCTTTGTGCCACATGGTTAGGGCACGCGGGCATGCCTTATGGCCGTGTTGATTTTCCAGTATTGGGCATAAAACCCACACAGCCAAGACACACGGGCGTGTCTCGTGGCCGTGGCAAAAAGTCAGTGTGCTTACTCTATTTTGGCACGGTTTGGGTGCTTGGGCGTGCCTAAATCCCGTGTGAGGCACACGGCCTCTTCAAATTGGAAAATTTTTCATGTGTTCTGAAATTCATGATTGTGCTTGGTTTAGTCCCGACCCTATCTCAATGCATGTCCGAGGTCTAGTAGACTTCCAAAAAGGGACTTTACATCTTGTTGAATTTTGTTATTATCCGTGAACATTCTATTCTGATCTATTCTGAATATCCAGTAGCACCCTTTCCTATTTCGATGACGGTTACGGGATAGGGGTGTTATAGTGCTGACTTTGTTAATCAGTCGACGATTACCCAAATAGCATCTTTTTTCTTCGGAGACAACGGTAATCTCAATACAAAGTCCATCGTAATTCTTTCCCACTTCCATTTTGATATCGTAATTGGCTGTAGTATCCCCGAAGGTACTTGATGTTCAGCCTTGACTTGCTGACATACCAAACATCCCGATACATACTCAGAGATGTTACGTTTCATTCCTGGCCACCAGTACATCTTTTTCATATCATTATACATTTTATTTCTCCCCGGATGTACAGACATCATACTATTGTGAGCCTCGTTCAATACCTTTTGTACAAGCTCCAAATTCTTCGGTATACATACCCTGTCTTTGAATAAAAAACAACCATCGAACCTGATCTAAAATCCAAAATTAATACCCGACTCACAATGTGCCTGTTTAGCTTGTAACTCATCATCATTTTTTTGACCTTCACAGATCTCTTGCAGAAATGTTGGTTTAGCTCTCAATTCAGCTATAACTGAACCATCATCAACTAGTGACAACTGGGTATTCATAGCTCGTAAAGAAAATGGAGATTTCTGGCTCAAAGCATCTGTAACTACATTAGCCTTACTCGAATGATAGTCAATAACCAGATCATAATCTTGAATTAACTCAAGCCACCTGCACTGTCTCAAGTTCAGGTCTTTTTGTGTCATCAAATACTTCAAACTCTTATGATCAGTATAAATATGACATTTCTCACCATACAAGTAATGCTGTCATATTTCAGTACAAACATGATAGCTGCCAATTCAAGATCATGTACCGGGTAATTCTTTTCATGTGGTGTAAGTTGTCTTGAAGCATAGGCTATTACTTTACCTTCTTGCATCAAAACATAACCTAAACCATTCAATGAAGCATCACTATAAATAACAAATTCCTTACCCAAATCAGGTTGTACTAGAACAGGTGCTTTCGTCAACAAATCTTTCAATCTATCAAAGCTCTGCTGGTATTCATCCGTCCACTCGAACTTTACATCTTTTTGCAATAGACTAGTCATTGAAGAAGCTATCATCTAGAACCCCTGTAAAAATCTCTGATAATATCCGGCTAATCCTAGAAAACTTCTGACTTTGGATACATTTTTTGGTGGATTCCAATTAACAATGGCTAAAATTTTACTCGGGTCAAACCTGATACCCTCAACAGATACAATATGTCCGAGAAAACCAACTTCCCAAAGCCAAAACTCACATTTACTAAATTTATCATACAGTTGCTTTTCTTGCAAAGTTTGCAACACAATTCTTAAATGATTTACATACTCAGTTTCATCTTGGGAATAAACTAGAATATCATCAATGAATACTATCACAAACCTGTCTAAGTACGATCTAAAAATTATGTTCATCAGATCCATAAACACTGCAGGTGCATTTGTTAGCCCAAATGGCATCACAAGAAACTCATAATGTCTATATCTAGTTCTGAAAGTTGTTTTAGGCACATCCGGCTCCTTTACCTGTAACTGATAGTAACCCGATCAGAGATTAATCTTTGAAAACACTGTGGCACCTTTCAATTGATCAAACAAATCATCAATCCGAGGCAGCGGGTACTTATTCTTTACTATAACTTTATTAAGTTTCTGGTAGTCAATACACAATCTCAAAGATCTATTTTTTTCTTTACAAATAAAACCGGCACACCCCAAGGTGAATGACAAGGTCAAGCAAAACCCCTGTCAGTGAGTTCTTGCAACTGTGCTTTTAACTCTTTCAACTCAGTAGGAGCCATTCTGTAAGGTGATATTGGGATCTATATAGTTCTTAGAACAAGATCTATAGAGAATGCTACCTCTCTTTCCGATGGTAATCCAGGTAATTCTTCTGGAAACACATCAAGAAACTCACATACAACTAGCACTGCCTGAATCTTTGACTCGGATACCTTAGTATCCAACACATATGCAAGATAAGCATCACATCTTTTTCTAATATACCTCTGTGCTAACATAGCTAAAATCACATTAGATAATCCCTCTATCTGATCATATTCAACACAGAGTAACTCACCATTTTGACATTTTAACACAATATATTTCTGTTTACAATTTACCATTGCATCATGTTGAGTTAGGCAATCCATACCCAAGATCACATCAAATTCATCAAAAGGCAGTAACATCAAATCAGTAGGAAAACAATAATCTTTTACCATCAATGGATAGTTTTTACAAATTTTATCTATCATAACACACTTAACCACAAATTTAGTGAATTCAACAGATAAATTTTTAACAAACACTAGCTTTGTGCATATATATGATTGTATGGAACTAGGATCAATCAATGTAGTAATATCGGTATCAAGTAAAGAAAAAATACCAATAATGATGTCGGGTGCAAAACATCCTCTTTAGCACGAATGGCATACGTCCTAGCAGGTGCCCGTGCTTCAAATCCAACTGTAGAATCCTTTGTAGCTCCTCAGCTACTACTGACATTCCCAAGATATCAAGGTGGCTTACCCCTAGAGGTAGGATTACTCTATTTTGGAGTCTGATCAGTATGTTTTTCACCCCTTTTTGGACAATTGTAGAGAAAATGGTCAAGATAACCACATCTATAACAAGTTCCACTTCTTAGTTGGCATTTCCCAAAATGAGATTTATTATGATATTTGCATCTAGGTTTGAGGTTACCAATACTTCCCACACTAGTTATAGATGGAGTGAGAGATCTCATATTAGAGCGTTGAGAGCCTCGTTCCTTCCCGGAATACCCTGTGGCTGAAGTAAAACGATCATGGTACTTCTTTGATTTCTTTGAAGAAAGGATGATTGCATTTCCCCATAGGTCTCTTGCTAAAAATATGGGCTTTTCTTTCAGCTTGTTTCTTCTCTTTGCTCAATTCCTCTGCCTTGTATGCTCAATCAGCCAGCACTACAAATTCTCGTAGTTCAAGAATTCTGATCAACAACTTGATGTCTTCGTTTAATCCCTCATCAAATCGTTTACATATTTCAGCTTCAGTCTGAACCCATTCTTTAGCATATTTACTTAACTGGACAAATTCCCTTTCGTACTCAGACATAGTTATATTGCCCTATTTAAGCTCAAAAAATTATTTCCTTTTCTGATCAAGGAATCTCTGACTGATATATTTATTTCGAAACTTTATCTGGAAAAATTCCCAAGTAACTTCTTCTTTCGGTACCATAGAAATTTTGGTATTCCACCAATGATAAGTTGTATCCTTTAACAGAGACACTGCATATTTTAAACATTCATCTGGTGTGCATGATAATTCATCCAAAACTCAGACAATATTTTCTAACCAGAACTCAGCCTTTTCTGGATCATCTTCGACTGCAGTTCGAAATTCTTCAGTCCCATATTTACGGATTTTATCAACTAGAGCTTTACCTGTTCTAATAATTTTAGTACCTTGTGGTGTTTTAGGAACCAGTTGTAGAGGAATAGAAATGGGAGCTTGTTGTATAACAGGATTATTTCTTAAATACTAATTGAACCATTCATTCATCATTTGAAAGAAGGCTGCTTTTGCCTCCTCACTTTGGCCCTCTAACTTGGGCATTCTACTACTAGTTGCTTCTCTTTATATCAAAGCCAGAGCATGGCTCTCAGCTTCTTCGAAATTAACTCGGTTGGAGGACATTTACTATAAGAAAAACACATTTAAAATGGTCAGGAGATATCACACTATCACAATTTATATAATGGCATGCACAGCTAATCCCATACTTGCTACGTTAGTTCGAGAATCGACTAAATTGTAGCTCTGGTACCAACAAATGTAACACCCCCACCCCGTATCCATCATCGGAATAGGGTTACAAGGCATTACTGAAGTTTACAGAACATTTTTTGATAAATTGAGTCAAGTACTATTCATATTCCAAAATTTGTTATAATGTCCCTTATATGGGCCCTCGAGGCCCAAAACATGCATTAGGATCAATTCGAGACTAAATTAGGATCTCAGGAAATTTTTTGCAAAACCTCAAAACTTTTCTCATATTCAAGAGTCACACGCCCATGTGGTATGGAACATGCCCGTGTGGTCAGGCTGTGAGGGTTCACACGCTCGTGTCCCTTACCCGTGTAACACTCTGACTAGTAACGCATGAACAAATTGATCTCACATGGCCAAAGCACACGCCTGTGTCACTAGGCCATGTGGTTAATTTAAATTGCAAATTTACGTGCAGGATTCACACAGTCATACCACACGTCCGTGCTTCTAGGCCATGTACCTCACACGACTGAGGCATACGCCTGTGTTGAGCCCGTGTGCTCGATACAGGGCATTCTATTTCTCAAATTCTAAGATGTAGGGGACACACGGCCTTGACATACGCCCATGTACTAGACTGTGTGTTACACACGGCCTAGACACACGTGCTGTGTGGACAAAATAATGATATTTCCAAGCCCTATATCTCACCCATTTTCATCATTCACCTACACCAAACATTTCCAATAGCAACCAACCAATTCAAACATGATTGTTAACCAATTTAATCCCTAAAATAGAGAGAACAAGTTATCCCGATCTCAAAAATATAAAATTTACTAAAAACGGGACATGAAAACTTACTCAATTAAGCTTGATTAGTTTTCCCCCTCTCTCCTAGGGTTTCCATCAAATTTGGGGAAGAAGATGATAATAAAATATGATATTTCCAATTCAATCCCTTATCATCCTTTAATTTTTTTTAAGTCCAATTTAGTCATTTTCTTTTTCTCAAATTCCATGGATGATTCATGCAAGATATTTTTCCCATCTTTTGATTAATGGCCTAATTACCATATAAGGACCTCTAGTTTTAAATTTCATAACTATTTGATCATTCTAGCTTCTAGAACTCAATTTTTACATTTTATGCAGTTAGGTCCTTTCCTTAATTAATCACTAAACCGTTAAAATTTTCCTATCAGTATTTTCATGCAATCTTCCTATCATGATACCAACCATGTCAAAATTTTAAAATAAATTTTCTTTCTAACTTGGATTTGTATGAAACCACTATTTCGATTTCACTGAAATTTAGACCGTTACAGATCTTGATGAAGAGGTTTACATGAAGCTTCATCCAGGTTTTGCTCCTGATAAGCCTAGAATGGCTTGTTGTTTGTGCAAGTCTTTGTATGGGTTGAAACAAGCTCCTCCGTGTTGGTTTGCAAAGTTACTGCACTGAAATTTTGCGAAGCTTGTTACTGCACTGAAAGGTTATGGATTTCTTTAATCATATTCTGATTATTATCTCTTTACATACACTAAGGGATTTGTACGCATTAATGTGCTATTTTATGTTGATGACTTGCTTATTTCTAAGAACGATTCCGCTATTTTGAAAACTTTTAAGGGACATCTTAGTTCTTCCTTCCATATGAAGGATCTTGGTGTTTTGAAATATTTTTTGGGGATAGAGGTAGCTTGTAGCTCTTTGGGTTGTTTCTTTACTGAGGGAAATATGCATTTAATATTATTTCGGAGGCGAGGCTTTTGGGAGCAAAGCCCGCAAGATTGCTAATAGAGAAAAATCTTAAATTAGCGCATGCTATAGGGACAATTTTGTCTAATCTTGAGCCGTACAAATGATTAATGAGTTGTTTGATTTATTTGGCAGTGACCAAACCTGATTTGGCATACTCAGTTCATGTCTTATCCCAGTTTATGAATGAGCCCAGGCAAGAGCATTAGGATGTGGCTCTGCATGTTGTCAGTACTTAAAAGGCTCTCCTGGCCATGGGATTCTTTTGAGATCTGATAGTGATTTATCCTTGAAACAGTGGTGTGATTTGGATTGGACTATTTATCCGTTTGCCCAGTGCTCGCTTACTGGCTGCATTGTCTTTTTGGTACAATCTCTTATTTCCTAGAAAACTAAAAAATACCATACTGTTTCTCGTTCTTCTACTAAGGCTGAGTATAGGTCTATGGCTTTCGTCACTTGTGAGCTCAAGTGGTTGAAGGCTTTGCTATTGAGCTTAGGGGTTCATCATCCTAATGCAATTCCTTTATTTTGTGATAGTCAATCTGCGCTACATATTGCACAGAATCTCGTATTTCATAAGTGTACTAAACATGTTGAAGTGGATTGTCACTTTGTTAGGGATGTATTCCATGATGGGTTGATTGTACCTTCTTATGTTCCGGCCTTTGTTCAGTTGGCTGACATTTTTACAAATGCACTTTGTAAATCATAATTTGAATATCTTCTCAGCAAGTTGGGCATTTATGTTATGCATGCTCCAACTTGAGAGGGTGTTAGGATATTATTATAGTATATTATCTATTAGCAATTTGATTCCTACATAACTACAACTTCATAGATGTATATACCTTTGAAGTCTATCAATAAAATTCAAAAGATTACCCTATTCTTGTCAACAATTAAGTTCCGACTCTTCATTTATGAATTACAATATCATTTAATCATGGAATCACTCCACTGAAGTACCATGATTGAACTCTCCCTTATTAATACAATTACGAAAGCAACTTAATAAGTGTTTATTTAATGACTTTGTCATAGGTGTGTTATCATCATAGGATATCCTTAATCTCTTCGAGTTAAATTTGTTCATCCAATATGATCTTTTTTTTATCTCATGGTAACCATTACATCTCATTCATTAAAAAGTCAATTACTAACAAATAGTAATTAAATAATTTATCCTAGAGAAATGACTCATGACCATGTTAATTTTCCATCTATCATATAATGTCAATGGGAAGATATCATTTACCCTTTATTGGGCCATGATTGTAAATAAAGTTATAGTAAGAAGTCGTATGCCCAATGTACTAGCTTTCAAATCTTTAGTTATTTGAACTCAAGCTTTCAATACATTTAAGTATACGAGTCACGTACACATAGTCTATTACTTACTTAGGATTGAGGTAAGTCACACTATGAGCGTCACAAGTGAATTAATCCATAAAAGGATCTAGATTAATTCAACTTAGGTCAAGTCTGATATATTGTCAATCCAGACAATCACATCTATATTTCTATCTTCTAGGAGTCATTTGCTTCGATACTCAAGATAAAATATTTCCCCATTTGGACTTTGATAGATGACATAATAGTCCTTTAAAAGATTTGCTCAATTTCGATTCATTAGACTATGGACCTTTTGATTACCTACTAATACAAGTAGTCTTCTCGTATTATGATCGATCCATATAATGCAACTTAATATTTGTTAAACATTAAGTAATTAGTTAGTCAATATTTACTTACATTTTATTTTACATGCAAAAACTATTAAAAACATTATACAAAAGATATTAATATGAATAATGAAATTTTATTTAAATCAATTTATTTGAAAAATTACAAATATTAATAACAAATAAACTATATTTAAGACAGTATATACTATCATAGTAAAATTAATTTGAATGCACAACTGCACCTCCCTCGTTCCTCATCCAAAGTTGGTTGACTCAAATTTAGTTTTCTTGCCGAGTAAATTATCGAGTAAATTTCAATACAGTAACCATTTGAAAATTGTGAATTGAAATAAATTAAACACAAAATTTTTAAGTGCGTTTCAATTTACAATTTTTTAAATTATTGTTGATAACTGAAATCAAATTCACTCGCCAGGAAAACTAGAAAATTAATATACCTATTCATCAATACGTATTTTTTATTATTATTATTATTATTATTATTATTATTATTATTATGATCAAATGTGAACATGGTGGACATAAGTGGCTTTGAATTTGACTTTTGAATAAATGATAATTAATGATGAAGTTCTCTCCACTCCCTCCCCATATTTCAAATTGCTTAGTTCTATATCATTCTCGTCCCTAGTCAAATTAAATTTTCTTTTAAAAAATATTTTGAGGATTAAGTATGATTTTTATTGATTTTAAAATAATTATATTTAAGATTTGAGAAATCTTAAAATTATATATGAATTTTAATAATTTTGATTTTGTGTAATTTTATATGTGATCTTTTTATTTGATTCAATTTTCATGAACAACTAACATTATTATCGATGTAAAACCATTTTACATTTACATATTATATACACAAATAATTACATTTATCTAATATACAAATAAATTGATGTATTCATATATTTAAATGTAAACCATGGAATTAAAATCAAAATTTTATGTGTATAATTGCACAAAACTAAAGTTCATGTATCAAATTACATATTGGATCAAAGGTGAATGTTGCATTATCACATCTTAATGAAGTCCATGTAACATCCCAAAAATTAGGGATTACAATTCTTAGAATTATTAAGCATTAAAGCATAGCATTATTGGTTAGAAGCCTAGTAGGAAGTCTTGAGAACTTAGGTTCAAATTTTATAAATTTGCTTTTATCTCTTTGTATTTTTTTGCACATGTAGAACCTAGGTAATATGGTTTATGTATTTACTTGTGTGTGTTTTAAGCATGAATGGGGGTATTGGCCTAATGGTTTAAACTCTCTTGATTTTTCCCTCATTCCAAAGTTCTATCTACATTAGCCTATCTTATTTTTGATGATTTTTTGCCCATTAGCCCTCAAACTCTCTTAGTCTTTTCCTAATTATATTAAAACTCCCTATATGTTATTTTATCAAATTGAAACCCTAACTCTCTTTATTTATACCCCAGTTTTCTCTCAAAATTCTCTGTTTCAAAACTTTTTTAAGCCCTTAAGTTTTATTGAAAAATATTCTTTTGAAGTTTTTGAAAATTCAAATCAAGTTTGTTGAAACCTATGTCATTAGATCGTTTAATTTCTATCAAGATCGATAAGTAACTTGTCCTCTGTCGACTAGGACCTTTCAATTTTGGAAGATATCGCATTTTGATAAACCTTTCAATTTGATTACAAATCATTAACGTTTTTGCCAAAAATCTCCACAAATATTGAAAATTCGTTCTTAATTCATGTATTTTGTCAATTGAAAGACCCTTGTAGGAGTTTAGATCGAACTTGAACATGGGGTAGTCGCCTGAGGTCATAGTAAAGTTAGGTGTGTGTTCCTTTACGAAAAATCGAGTCAAAATTCAAAACTGTCCCGTCGCACACGACTTACCACACGGGCATCTGGCCTACTCGTGTGGTTTACATAGCCTGAAGCTTGCAAACGGTCGAACACATGGTCGTGTGGATCCTTTGCACATGACCTGAAACCTTGCATATGGCCTGGATATGTGACCGTGTGAATCCTGCACCCTTCACCCTTTTGCACGCACGGCGTGGGGCTCACACATGGGTTGGTCACATGGCCATGCAGCCCCTGAAACTTAAAAATTACAGTTTTGCCTTGCCATTAAATATTTTGTGCAATTTAGTTTCTGATTATGTTTTTATTGGCGACTAGAGAACTAGATTATACAATTAGGTCCTAGACTAGGATTAGAATGACTGAATATATGCATTAATGAGTTTATGATCTTAATTTCTTTTGATTGATTGCTTGATTCATGAACGATTTTATATTTAACAACGTTATAAATAATGAATGAATGTCTCATATGCCTAAATGATTAAACTATTGACTGTTGGATATAATCGTGAATGTCATTATTATGCAATGAAATAGAATGTTTAAAGTATTACTGATTGAGAGAATGAATGCATTAAAGAATGATTGCATTACATATGCATGGGGGTGTTATGAAAGGAGGAAGAATGGCAACTCATATTGATTGTATAAACGAATGATTGACTGTGTACCCATAGAACGGCAGATTCCAACTGCAATTTCACTGTGTCGCACGATCCCTCTAACAACTATTATCTGTGAGAGGCCGTGACTCCATAGTTAAATGAATGTTCGCTCTGTATTCATAGCCACAACAAATTCCAATTGCGACGGTCTTACTATGTACCTACAGTTACAACAAATCCTAACTACGATATTTTTACACTATGCTATCACGATCCCTTTAATAACTTTCTACTGGAAGCAGCTATGTTTTTGTAGTTACCAATAGCTTGTATTTGCAATTACCGAATCTAAACTAATATAGTGGTAAAAGTCCACGAGCAGAGTAAAAAAGTAGAGGAGGTTCTAGGGAACTCTCTATTTGGAGAAATTATGGTTAGGAGTAGGATTAACGAAAGTTATTGAAACGTTAAACGAATGTTGCATGACATACTATGCAAACTAATTGAAAAGTACATGTTTAAATGATCGAACTAATAAAAGTGCATATATCTAATGAGAATGATATTATGACTCTATAGTTGATTTGTTTAATTGAACTCAACTGAATGTTAATGCTCTATTTATCTAAGTGTCAAAAACTAAATTATTGTATTGATCGGATTATTATGTGAATTTGATTATTGTGATTGACATGTACATTTGAATATTGGTTTGGTTTATTATAAAGGGACTCCTATTGAGCTTCTATAGCTTACTCCCTTTAATTTCCATCTTTTTAGATAACCTAATGAATTAGGACGTGGACTCGACATGCGGAGGGTCTCGACTTTTTCTTCCAAATGATTTATTAATATTATTTATTATTAGGATTATCATTTTATTTTATTGAAAATATGGTATAGGACAGTTATTTTGAATTACATCAATTAGGATGCATGTTATTAATAGGTATATATAGATAAAAAGGTTTATACTTATTATTTCTCATTAATAATGACTTTAGAATGTTGTTTATTTATTAAGTTTTTTAACCATGTTGATTTATTATACAAAGATTATTGATTTATTTTTTGTTGCTAAATTAATGTTAGTTTTACTTGATTAATATGAGATATTCACTATGATAAACCAAGTTTAGAATTGAGGATGGATTTGAAAAAAAGATAGGATCACTTCAGTTATTAATGTGATCTTTTCGGCTCGAGTCTACTATCTAGGTCTGGTTAGGGTGGTTATATTTAGTGGTATCAGAGCCTAGGTTTTTTAAAACTTGGATCATAAAAATAAAGAAAAGATGCATGCATATAAGGTTATTTTGGGGAAAAACTAACTTTTTGTAAGGAAAACAAGCTTGAGACCCTTGTGTCATTCTGTAGTAGTTTTTTTAACCATTTACAAGATATTAATGAATTAAAATTTTTAAACGTTTATAAATAAACTCCAAATTTTGATTATTTATGGTGTATGAATGAACTAAAATTCTTGATTTTTTATAATATGTGAAAATTATAGATACACTTTAACTAATGTTTGAAATTTTGAATGAAATTATATATAAAACTAAGATTATTTAGACTTTCACGTCTAGAATGAATACCTAAGGTAGACGTGGTAGGAGTAGGCCTCGTAGGGTTGCACCTATTGAGCCGTTCACTGTTCAGAGCGAGGATCCAATCTATGAGAACGAGTATGTTGAAAACTCTATTACAAACAATGGTTGAAGTATGGAAAATGGCCAAGAAGACAACGATAATGCTATAACACAGGCATTGCTAAGAGTTCTGGAAAGAGTTGATGCAGCCCAAATTGGATTAGAGAACTGTGGAACTATAGCAGAGAGACTAAAGGGGACAGTGTCCTTATTAAGGAAGGATGCCTATCATTGGGGAGAAACTATTAAAAGAGGTATTCAGGCTAAGTGTATCACATAGGAATATTTTTTGGAAACTTTCCAAAGAAAGTTTGTGGGCATGAGATATGTGGAGGCTCGCAGACTTAAATTTATTGAGCTAAAATAGGATGATAAGTTAGTAGCTAAATATAAGGTTGAGCTTCTGAGACTTAGTCGTTATACCCAGGATATGATAACCACTATAAAGTCCCAAATTTTTAAACTGTTGTTGTTAGTTGTCAACAATTAAGTCTTTGCTTCAATAATTAGGTGTTCTATTGTGTGATTGAGGTCAGAGGTTCAAATCGAGCTTTTAGAAAATTTTATTATTCTTTTGGTTCAACCCTTAACCCTAAGCGTTTAACTTAGGTTTAATTCAATGTTAATCTATGTCAAGAATGAGCCTGTTGGTTTAATGGTTAAGCTTCTGTATATCCCTTCGTCTTGTGTTCGAGTCTCTACGAAATCAATAAGGAAATATTTTATGCGACTTGGTAAAAAATTTAGTTATATTTTCTCTAAACTCAATAGTTATTTAAAAAAAAACAAAATGTTTCTTCTTCTTTTTTTTTGTGTTTACTTATGTAACTTGTTAGTAGGTCGCATCAGGAGTTCTACGTTGCTCATTGTGTCGATTGGAAGGTCATTATATAAGTTCTGTCATTATTCTTTTTATTAGAAGCCTAGTAGGAAGTCTTAAGAACTTAGGTTCAAATCTTATAAATTAGGTTCAAATCTTATAAATTTGATTTTATCTCTTTGTATTTTTTTGCACATGTAGAACCTAAATAATATGGTTTATGTATTTATTTGTGTGTTTTGAGCATGAATGTGGGCACTAGCCTAATGGTTAAGGCCTTCCTAATTTTTCCCTCACTTCCAAAGTTCTATCCATGTTAGCCTATCTTATTTTTGATGATTTTAGACAAATGGGCTATTTGCCCATTAGCCCTCAAACTCTCTAAGTCCTTTCCTAATTCTACTAAAATTCCCTATTTAATTTTTTATCACCTTGAAACCCTAAATCTCTTTATTTATACCCTATTTTCTCTCAAAATTCTCTGTTTCAAAACACTTTTAAACCTTTAAGTTTTGCTGAAAAATATTCTTTAAAGTTTTTGAAAATTCAAATCAATTCCTCATCAATTGTTCTTCTCCAAATTGTTAAACTTGTCTGATTAGATCGCTGAATTTTTATCAAGATCGGTAAGTATCTCGTCTTCTATCAATTAGGACCTTTCAATTTTAGAAGATATTACGTTTTGATAAACTTTTCAATCCTATTAAAAATCTTTAATGTTTTTGTCAAAAATCTCTACAAATATTGAAATTCCATTCTTGATTCTTGTATTTTGTCAATTGAAAGACCTTTGTAGGTGGTTGGATCAAACTTGAAGGTAAGGTAGTCGCTTGAGGTCACGGAAAAGTCAGGTGTGTGTTCTTTTACAAAAAATTGAGTCAAATTTTGAAACTTCCCAGTTGCACATGGCCTACCACACGAGTTTGTGGCTTGTCCGTATGGATCACATGGCCTCGCACATGACCATGTCTCCCTATTTTCCCCTGTATCTGCATTTTACACACAGTTTAAACACACAGCCATGTGGCTCCTACACCTTCATCCCTTCACATTATACATGACCTGAAGCCTCGCTCACGACTGAATGCATGATCGTGTGGATCCATCACACACGTCCTAGAGCCTTGCACACGGCCTAGACACATGGCCATGTGGCTCTTGCACCTTCACCCCTTCGCATCGCATAGGCCTAGGGCTACACACGGATTGGTCACACGGCCGTGTGGCCCTTGAAACTTAAAAATTAAAGTTTTGCCTTGTCTTTAATTATTTTATGCAATTCAGTCCTTGATTAGGTTTTTAATGGCAACTAGAGAACTAGATTATGTAATTAGGTCCTAGGCTAGGATTAGAATGATTGAATATATGCATGAATGAAATTATGATCTTAATTTCTTTTGATTGATTGCTTGATTCATGAACGATTTTATCTTTATCAATGTTATAAAAGCCGAATGAATGTCTCGTATGCTTAAATGATTAAACTATTGATTATTGGATATAATCGTGAATGTCGTTATTATGCAACGAAATAGAATGTTGAAAGTATTATTGATTGAGTGAATGAATGCATTAAAGAATGATTACATTGCATATGCATGGGGGGATGATATGAAAGAAGGAAGAATGACAGTTCATATTGACTATATAAACAAATGATTGATTGTGTACCCATAGAACAACAAATTCCAACCGCAATCTCACTATGCCGCCTAATCCATCTAATAGCTATTATTTGCGAGCAGTTGTGACTCTACAGTTAAATGAATGTTCGCTGTGTATTCACAGCCACAATAAATTTTAATTATGATGGTCTTACTATGTACCCACAATTATAATAGATCCTAACTGTGACGTTTTTACACTATGCTCTCACGCTTCCTCCAATAGCTTTCTACTAGGAGCGGCTATGTTTCAACAGTTACTAGTAGCTTTTATCGGCAATTACTGAATCAAACGAATGTAGTGGTAAAAGTCCATGAGCGAAGTAAAAAGGTAGAGGGGGTTCTGGGGAACTCTCTATTTGGAGAGCTAGTGGTCGGGATAGGATTAATTAATATTAAATGAAATGTTAAACAAATGTTGTATGACATACTGTACATAATTATTGAAAAATACCTATTGAAATGACTAAATTGATAAATTTGCATATATCTAATGAGAATGATATTATGACTCTATAGTTGATTTGCTCAATTGAACTCAACTGAATGTTAATGTCACGTTTGTCTAAGTGACAAAAACTAAATTATCATATTGATCGAATTATTATGTGAATTCGATTGTTATGATTGACGTGTACATTTGAATATTAGTTTAGTTTATTGTAAAGGGACTTACATTGAGCTTCCATAGCTTACTCCCCATAATTTTTATCTTTTCAAATAACCCAACGGATTAGAGTTCGAACTCAATATGCGGAAGGTCTCAACTTGTTTTCGCAAATGATTTATTACTATTATTTATTATTATGATTATCACTTTATTTTATTAGAAGCCGTGGTGTGGGACAATTATTTTGAATTGCATCAATTAGGATACATGTTATTAATAGGTATATATATAGATAGAAATGTTTATACTTATTATTTTTCATTGATAATGATTTTAGAATGTTGTTTATTTATTAAGTGTTTTAACCAGGTTGATTTATTATAAAAAGATTATTGATTTATTTTCCGCTGCTAAATTAATGTTAGTTTTACCTAATTAATATGAGATATTCACTATGATAAACCAAATTTAGAATTGAGGATGGATTTGAAAAAAAAAAAAGACAGGATCACTTCGGTGATTAATGTGATCTCTTCGGCTTAGGTCTACCGTCTAGACTGGGTTAGGGTGGTTACAATTCATGTTTAGTGGCCAAGTTGGGAAATGTTTCCAAGTTTTGGAACAAATGTTAACCGTAACAAAAAGTTCAGGGACTAAGATGAGAATTGTTGCCGAGTTAAGGGACTAAATGTTGCTTTATCCTATTTTTTATGGGGAGAGATCTACTTACACAAGAGTTACACAAGAGTAAAACTAAAGTAGTTTTTTACTCTTCCGTATAGTTTTTGTACGATCAATATTTTAAAGATCCAACCGTTAAATTTATTAGTATAATTGTACTTTCATGAATATAAATTTTTGAATCAATTCGATATGTTTATTATATTGAAATAAAAAAAAGTGTTTATATTAATATTTATTGAGTGGTTGAAAGTTCTTTGCTAAAATAAATAATTAGAAAATTTTAATATATATCAAATTTGACATACATAATCTATACAAATGGAGTATGAAATATGATGGTTTGATCGTTAAAATATTAATTATACAACAATATATGAAAGGGTGTAAATTACTCTAGCTTTACAACCTTTCGTATATTTTTATAAGATTAATATTTTAACGATTCAACCATTAAATTTGTTGATAGAATTGTATTGTTATGCATGTAAATCAAACCAATCTGATATCTCCATCATAGTGATCTAAAAATTTGTATATATATATTAATATTTATTGAAGGGATGAAATTTTTTTATTAAAAGAATAGTTAAAAATTTTTAATGTGAGTTAAATTTATTATAAATGATTTATATAAATAAAATATGAAATATGTCAATTGTTAAAATATTAATCATATATATATATGAAAGAATATAAAACTAAAATTATTTAAATTTTACAGTAATTTCATACTTGGAAAGAAATCTATCCACACAAAAATAAAATAAAATTAATTTTATATTTTTTCGTATATTTTTATAATTACAATATTAAAGGGAGGAGAACACATCACATGATATACCCAGATTCATGTAGATACGAAACACAAACTTTAACCCCACTTTCAAACAAATCTTCAATTTTTTAAATAAAATTATATCAATAAAACTTTTTAAAATTAATACTTATCATTTATGACTTTAATTCATACTATTAATTAATTATGCAAAACTATAAATTAATTTATCAAAACTCAAAGTGGGCAAGTTGATGATGCATTAATTAATTAGGTCAGAACTAGTTAACAACTTTCCTTTCCTTCAACCATAAATGTTGTCTTATAAGTTAAGATTCATCCAACTTGATTTTGTTTATTACATTTTTCTTTATATTTTCAATGTTATTATTAAGTTCGATTAATTGATATTTTCAAGTATTGATTTTTTAAATATATATAATATATATTTTTGTTTAAATTTAATTTGAATGAGTTGATTTTATGAATTAATTAATTGAGAAGAAGATAAATAAACAAAAAAAAAAAGTATATTAGTATAGGTGTCTAAGTAATTTAATTTGAAATTTTTAAAACTTCTCTAATTATTTTCATTCACCTATGGAGTTTTTTAATATTGCTTTTTTAGTTTATTAGTTTTTCTATTAAAACCAATTTTTAATTAATAAAAAAATAATAAGATACGCTTGTAAAATGGCAAAGAATAGGATGAATGAGAAACATAAGGAACTTTGAACCACTAACAAAAAAGGTAGGATAAAATAAATAGACAGCAAACAACTTTTTGGGGTTGGGGATAGAGGGACTTGAACCCTCACGATTTTTAAAGTCGACAGATTTTCCTCTTACTATAAATTTCATTGCTGTCGTATTGGTATTGACATGTAGAACAGGACTCTATCTTTATTCTCGTTCGATTAATCAGTTTTTCAAAAAATTTATTAGACTATGGAGTGAAAGATTTGATTAATGACTATTGTATTTGATTCTTTCTTCAACTTGGAATCGATTCACAACAATTCTTTTTATATTTTTTAAATTCTCAATTTTATCATTTCAATTGAGACTTGATTCTTATATAAACTTTTTACTAGTGTGCCGTAATTTAATTTATCTTTAAAAAAACAGTGAATTTATGTTAATGAAAAAAGGTTACACAATTGGTAATTAAATTTTCACAAATTTTTATTTTGAGCTCTGAAAAAATAAAAAAATTTATTTTAGGCACCACGGTCCAAAACTATTTTTATTTTAGGCACTATCATTAAAAAGTATTATCATTTTGGTCACTTATTGTTAATTCTATGTTATTGTACATTCATTTTAGTTACTTAGCTTTAATAAAATTTTATTTTGGTCACTTTTTTCTTTTTTTAAAATTAATTTTATTTAAAAAAATAAACTTGAGGTTTCATAGAGAGTTGAGTTATTCAACTACATAAATGAAACTTAAGTTTTTACTTATAACTCAATTCATTTCAAAAAAAAATTCCTCTAAAAACCCAAATAATTCACTTGTTACCGAAGAAAACTAAAATTAATTTTAAAATAGGAGGAAAAGAAAATGAAAAAGGTAAAAGTGTTTTCCCTATACAAAACCAAGTTTTCCCTATAAAACTCAAGTGTAAAACCCCAAGTTTTTGTCTTTTACTAGGAAAAAGTTTAAAACTAATTTTAGAAAATGAAAAATAAAAGAATAAAATGAATTTTCCTTTAGAAACCCAAGTTTTTCCTTAATTAAAAAACTAAAATTAATTTTAAAAATAAAAGAAATTAAAAATTTTCATGATTTTTCATGTAAAAACCTATTTTTTTTCCTATACACCCAATTTTTCATTTGTACTAAATAAAACTAAAATTAATTCTAAAAAATTTTAAAATGATAATATAAGAAGTGATCAAAATGAAAACTTATTAAAATTGGGTGATCGAAAAGAAAACTTAAAGTTGAGTGATTAAAATGAATGTACAATAACATTGAATTAAGAACTGGGTGAACAACTTTTAAAGGCAAGCTTAAAATGAAAATGATTTTTAGCGGCAGTTTCTGAAATAAAAATTTTATTTTGACATAATGACTTATTTGGCCATTCAACTTACAAAAAAAATCATTTTAGCCATCCATTTAATTTTTCTCCTTTTTTAGCTATTAAACTTTTTTTTATCAAATCACCCCAAAATTGATGGAAAAGTTAATGCTTTTTAACTTTGCTGATGTGGCATATATGTGGATTGCCACATGGATACACATCAATATTTAATAAATTTTAAAAATTTTAAAAATTAAAAATTATTTTTAAAAATTAAAAAATCATTAAAATTATTTGAAATACTTTTTAAAATTTTTAAAATTTTTAAAATTTAATTAAATGTTGACATGTCATCCATATGGCAATTCACATGTATGTTGGCGTCAACAAAGTTAACAAGTATTAATTTTTCCATTCATTTTTGTGTAATTTGACAAAAAAAAGCAACTTCAATGGATAAAAGAGAAGAAAAATTAATTTGAGGGCTAAAATGATTTTTTGTAAAGTTGGAGAGCAAAAAAATTATTATGTCTTTTATTTTCTTGTGCCAAAAATAAAAAATTTTGAAAATTAAGTTACTAACTATGTTATTTACCCTATTTTAAAATATCATTTTATTTAAAAAAATAGGGAGAAAAAAAGCAATAACTCAAAGTTTAAACACATGTAGGGTGAGTAAAACTCGATTCGATTCGAAAAATTAAAAAAAAATTACATTTCGAGTTAATCGAATTATTCGAGTAAAATCTAATAAGTAATTTGAGTTTCGAGTTCGAATCGAGTTGAATTTTACAATTCGAATAACAGATTGATGTAAATAACTTTTTGGTCACTGTAAAGTTTGAAAATGAGTAAATTGATTTCTTTTAACAAAAATTACAAAAAAAAATCAAAATAATTTTCAAAAATTAAAAATAAATTTTAAAATTCAAAATATTTATAAAAAATTCAATTTTTTAAAAAATTATAAAAATTCAAAAAAATCTAAAAAAATATAAAAAAGTTAAAAATTTAACAATTTTTTAAAATAATAATTTTGGAGACTTAAATAAATTAATTAATAATTCAAGTTTATCATACTGAAGAATTATTATTATTTTGTTTTGAAAAGATTTTCAAATTTATATGCTTTCAAATTTATGTATTTTAATATGAATTAGTTATAATATAACAAAATTTAAATTTAACTCAAATAATTTCATTTTATTCGACTTGAATTTCATTTTATTTAACTTAATTCAAAAAATTTTAAATCAAATAAAAATGATAAATTATATCTTTATCAATTCAATTAATTCGAAATCTTTTTATTCTATTCGTGATGTCAAACATAGTGGAATTAAATCCGCGGGAAATATTACAGAGTGACCACCAACACCTGTAAAGAGCAGGACACGTGTGTAGGAAGGAAGAATGTCCCCACGCGTTTTAAAAGATTATTGGTTAAAGCAATCAAAAGTGAGGTTAAAAGTCTTAACCCTGATTAAGAGGGTTAATGAAGGAGCCCAACCACTATATAAACAGAAGGAGCTGAAAAGATATCTTCAAGTGAGGCCGAGAGTCATTCACACCAAATTACTTGAGAGAAAATGAAAGCAGCTCTTTCATCTTTTTATTCTGTTTTCAAGATTTAAACTTTTGATTAATTCTGGGTTTTTCTTTGTGAACATTCTCTCTCCCCCCCCCCCTCTCTCCATCCCGCTTCTCTGAATCCCTTTCTGTTAATCATCTGTCTTTGAAAAAATAAAATCTGATATTTGGGTTTGTTTTTCAGAACTTAGACAAGGATTTCTTCAAAAGCCAGGTGTTTTCAGAATCGAGATCCAGTTTTTTTTAGTCTTCCAATATTTTTCACTTTCCAAGCAAAATTTAGATTTTATTTTTGTTTCTGTAGATAAAATCAACTGAAAGGGTGATTTTTGGTCCCTTAAAGTTTGATTTTTTAGACTTGGATTCGAGGGGTTATATATTTTAAAGACCCTCCTTGATTAATCCTTTTTTTTCTTTTTCTGATTTTCAAACCTGTGCTTAAGTTTTGTCAAGAAACAGGTTGCTTTATTTGATTTTGTTTCTTCTTCTTTATTTTTTCTTTTGGTTGTAAGAGATGACAGCTACAATGGATTTTAATAGTAGCGGAGCATTTCAATCAGATTCCTATGGAGGAGAATTGATGGAAGCACTTGAACCTTTTATGAAAAGTGCTTCTTCTTCTTCCCCTTCCCCTTCCCCTTCCCCTTCTTACAATTCTTTATCTTCTTCACAAACACAAGCCACTTTTTACTCAGCATTTTCAGGTCTGCAAGAGCCTCAACCTGGTTCAACTATTGGTCTAAACAACTTAGACCAAGCTCAATCCAACCCAGTCCAGGCTCAGTTCCATTTCCAAGCCTACCATCCTAGCTACCTTTACCAAAATCCCCAACCCAGCTTCAGCAGTAACCATATGGTCAGGTTTCTTAGCCCCAAACCAGTCTCAATGAAACAGATGGGTTCACCACCCAAACCCACCAAGCTTTACAGAGGTGTTAGGCAACGTCACTGGGGAAAATGGGTCGCTGAGATTCGGCTACCGAAGAACCGGACTCGCCTTTGGTTAGGCACTTTTGAAACAGCCGAGCAAGCAGCCTTGGCTTATGACAAAGCCGCCTATAAACTTAGAGGTGACTTAGCGAGACTCAACTTCCCTAACCTTCGCCACCAAGGTTCCCACATTGGTGAATACAAGCCTTTGCATTCCTCCGTTGATGCCAAGCTTCAAGCAATTTGTGAAAGCTTGGAACAAGACCAAAAGCAAGGGAACAAGAAAAAAACATCAAAGGAAATGAAGAAGGACAAGGTTCAAGTGGCAACGCCTGAACCTGAGGAAAAGACAGTGAAGTTGGAGAACTCCTCTTCATCTTCGTCTCCGGTCGCGTCGGAGAACGAGGTATCAGCAGAATCTTCACCTTTATCAGATCTTACATTCTCGAATTTCAACGAACATTCATGGCCTGAATTTGGTTTTTCTTCGGAAAACTTTATGTTGTCGAAATACCCTTCATATGAGATTGATTGGGATTCTATTTTAAAATCCTAAAAAAAAAAAAAAAGGGGTATGTTTCATTTCTTGTAACAGTTAAGCTCACTGCAATCGAGTTTTTGGTAGTTGCAGTGGCAGGTCAGGGTCCTTAGCCTATTGTATTTATAATAAGGAATTGGAAATGTTTCCCATGGTGGTCAGCTCCTTTTTTTGTACTGCTGAACCAAGGAAGAAATCTGTTAGTGTCAATGTAATTGAATTTATCATCTTTTTTATTTACTACTTTGAATGACAATGTTTCTGAAAAATATAATTGAACTTGTGTGGAAGATTGTTGTAGCTGTACGTTGGATTGAAATGGACACAATAACCACCGCATGATCTATATTACCCTTCAATACAATGTTTCCTTTCATGCCTAATATTTGTCTTATCTTCATTCTAAATTAAACTTCTTACTTCACAATCAAAACTTGAAAACACTCTTTAATCGGAAAAACTCCTAACGATAAAAACTCTATTATTCCATTATGGTTTGAAATATATCTAATTACTTTTATAAGTTTTTATTAAAAAATTAAAAACTCTAATTAGTTATACTTTTTTAATTATTATTAAATTAAATTATAAATTGCATATATTAAATATTTTTCAATTAAAATATGTAGGTTAATTTCAAAATATATTGTCTTAAATGATAATTACATTTTCTTTTGTCTTCTCTTTTAATTTTGATTTTTAATCTTTTTTTTATACAAATGCATGTAAATATTTTAAACTAAATTTAATTTAATTATATATTAACTTTGAGATTCGTATTTCTTTAATTTCATATTTATATCCATTTCTTTTCCATTAATTTCTTTAAATAATAGTAATTAATTTTAATTAAAATTTTAATTACTTCATATCAAGGTTAATATATAAATGAATTGAGCATAAGTTTAAAATACATGCTTTTACTTAGAACTTAAAAATTGTCCATGTGCAGGATGGCGTCAAGTTTGTGGCTCAATTCAAAAAGAATTTCAAACCTAAGCCTAAAATCAACCTACCTTAGCTCAACTCCACAGTTCTATTCATTATTTATATATTATAAAATATTAAAATTATTTTATATTAATGTTAATATATTTTTATAATTAAATTTAAATAAAAATCATTTTTAATTTTTTATTCGAATCTGAGTTGAGCTAATTTGATGTGTGAAATTCTTTATTTAAGTCAATCTTTAACTAGGACAGACTTAGAGTTAATTTAGCATTACTTCTGAAAAGTATTTTTAAAAGGTACCATAGAAAAATACTTTTGAGAAATAATTTTAAAAAATTTTATTTAAGATTAAGTGTTTAATATTACTGTTAAAAAGTACTTTTGAGAAATAAAATATCTATTTTAGACATGGCATTATAAAATAATATGCATTTGAATAATGTTCAAATTAGTTAATATTATATATTATGATATTTTAGCAAGAATATAAAAAATAATTTATTATAACTTGTTAATATTTTAATATATGAAATATAAATTTTAAATATTTTAAGTAATTAATATTAATTATTTATAAAATTTAATTAGAATATATAAATTATATTTTAAGTATTTAAATATAACCATTAAATCTTTGTAATTAGATATTAATACATTTGTATTATTTTAAAAATGATTTTTTTAATTAATGATTTTAACACAATTGTATTATTTTATTTTGAAATGTAATTTGAATATATAACCCATATTAGATATTAACATAACATAGAAAACATAAACCTAACAAATTAAAATATTATATGTATTTGGATTAAAGTTTCAAAAAGGGGTAATATTTATATACCAAATATAAATTTTACAAATTTTACATTAGCATTTGCAATTTAAAGTGAATTCACTAAACTAGAAGCTATATCATATCTTGTTAACTCTATTTCAAAACCACTTGAATTGTTTGATTCAACATCATCATCACCATGTGATAAACAATTATGATAAACCACAAGATAACATTTTTCTACATGTCATAATATGATAAACAATTAATTCAAGAGTTGTTTATTTTTCTAAAATTATCAATTAAAGAACTTATACTTTATTATTTAAAAAAGAAATAAATGAAATATTTTATCATTTGGTGGGTGCAGAAATTTGTATTTTGGGTCTCGAATTGCATCAAGAAATATGCTAGTGTCATGCGTCGGTCCTTCTCATCCAGTCATAACAAAGATGAAACACATATTAAAATACTGCCATAACATTCTGAGTCGTGACACATTTTCTTCCAATGTAGAGAATTTGTTCATTTGGTGGAAGAATAGCGTCAATATGAGTTTTGAAATCTTTCTTGACATTGGAAAACTTTTGCACTGGTGTCCAAGATGTACAAAAAAATACCCAACTTTTCACGAGAAGATATGTGTCTTGAAATTTGCAAATTGTATCGTCTCTAAAATTCTCAACAAACTTGTGAATACAATTTTTGACATCCTAAAATTAATCATACAACATGATTCATGACCGTTAATGATCTCTTGGATCCATGCCTCACCTGACCATTTTGAACCCATGCATTGTTGCTTCAATATATAATTCTCATAATATAATTGCACAGAAGAAGATGCAATAACAAATAACCTGTTAAAACATTCCATGCATTGTAAAATCTCTTTCTTCGCCCTTTCATCATCACCGTTCAAATTGTTAACCATACTCATCACTTGTGAACAAATTTTATATCCAAAATCAAACATAAACAATTATTGATAAAACTAGATTACACATAAATAAGTAGAACATAAATTCACTATCCAAAAACCAAACATAAACAACAAATGTTCAGTCACATAGTAGATATCTCTAGACCCAAGAAGACTAAAAAATTTTCAACTCTCCTCTCTTTCTATCTTAAGCCACAAAGCTCTAATCTTAGGATTAATTTATAAAAATATAATTCGCTTGTCCTTATTGAGTAATAATTTCAGTGAGAAAAAGTGTAGCAGACTAGCTTCTGGAACTTCCTCCGACATGCTATCAAACACTTTAATTGCTTGTGGAATGCTATATGGATCCATAGCATGAGTCAAACTACATGTGGCTTGACTCATATTGTCAGCTGCATTGCATAATTTTTCAATTTGACCAGACAATCTTACAGCCCCTCCAATTTGCTTTGAGGATTTCTTCCTTCTAGTTTTAAAATGTGAAGTAGATATATTAGATTTTTTTCTTTTTTGACCATTTCTATCAATGTGAACATCATTTCTCACATTTTCTTCCTCATTATTTTCAGGTATGTCATTGTCAACATCCTAAAAAAATTCACTACGAAGTGTACTAAAAGAATGTGCCCATGCTCTATCACTGGTTGCAACTACCCCAATGAACAGATGTCTAACTTCCCTTCGAATTCAAGATCAATGCCTGATGTTCTAAATTTTTGAGCTTTAGGCACAACCTACATATAAATTGGCAGTTTAATAAGAAATTATCAATGACATCATAAATAAGAAAAAAAAATGTTAGGAAAATTATTAACGTACCTTTAGCCTACTCTCCCACCAATCATCTGATGAGTCAACGATTCTTTTTGTAGAATTCCACTCTAGACCAATATCTCTGCCTTTAAGTTTCTTCCAAGCCTTCCATTATTTTTTCAAGGTATCCCACATATTTTTATGTTGTCTTTATGAATAAGCCTTGCCTGTTTCTTTCTTGAAGTTGGCCATTTTTTTCATCCATCCATCTTTTGTGAAATGAGTACCAGGTCTATTTCCTTTCAATATCTCTTTAACAAACATCATAGAACATTTTTGTTAATATCTTATCCCACATTGCTTTGACCTTTTCACCACTAACTTCAACCGCTGAAGTACTTATTTATTGTATATATGAACATATTCGTTTTAGCTAGTAAAGGAAACAAGAAAATTATAGATGGTGACCAAAGTGGTTTACCTCTCCAGGAGAAAGTAGAAAAGGAAAAATAAAATAAAAAAAGCATACCTTGAAGGAACAAAGATAAAAAGGTGTATCTTTGAAGAAGAAAGGCAAGTCCTTTTCTAATTTTCACTGGTTACCATGAACATGAACATAATGATTATTACATAATATCGCACAATTAAGGAAAAGAAAGATATTCTCACCAAAAAATTATACACAGAATTTGTATAAAAATTTATCTTCTGCCAACACTTTGGACACAACAGATAAAAAATTTATGTGTAGTTTTTATATAAAAATTTACATAATGTCAATATAGACTGCAGGGAGAGAATGGCAGAGCAGGAATTGGTGAGTTCAAAATTAAATGCTTTCACAGAACAAACATCAAATTACTTAAATAAAAAGCGCAAATATAGGAAGCTAAATAGGGTATCAAGGGAATGAAATGGAATCTTCAACATGGTGTTTTTGAATAAAGCAGACATAATAAATAAAGTTGTACTATAACACCCTAAACTCGGCCTAGACATTATGGTCGTATCTAGCGATGTCACATATAGGGTGGTTGAAGACTTAAACCATTATGTTAAAACCATTTCTATTTAATTACTATCCTTAATCTCTTATTTTAATTAATTCCAAAATTCGTTTTACCCATTAATCGATTGTTTAAAAACTTAACTCATTGCAGAAGCTTTAAAAACAGTTTAAGTAATCGTGAGATTAGAAAATAAAACTTTAGCTTTTTGAAAATCGAGTTTTCCTACGTCTAACAATTATAATTCCATAAAAATAAATAGAAACAAAATTAAAAAAGTCCAAAAAGTCCCCAAATTACATCCAAATAAACCAATGATAATAAAACCATAAATCGTAAATTATAAATCGTAAAAGTCCAAAAACCGTGGTCATTGTCGAGTCCTCCGCCATTCCAATCCATCTAAGTCTGAGGATTACCTGTACATATTAAGCAGAAGGGATGAGTTTACGTAAACTCAGTTTGTAATCCCTACAGAAAACAAACAAACAGTATGCAGTCATACACAGTCTGGGCCTAAAGCCTTTTTAGAATTAGTATCAGTCATGCATAAGGGCCTTAGCCCATCACAGTATCAGTATCAGATATACAGTGTATAGAAATCAAAGTCCTACCGATCAAGCCTCTACATACCATCTCCGTCTATCCCTACACTCTATGTGGGGTTTAAAACGCCTACCCATCCCTACACGCCAAATTGTATCGAATGTGGCACATAATCAGTAAGTTCCACTGTGCTGCCAGATATTAGGCTTAAGAGCCTTTCAGTACACTTCCTCCAAATAACAACATTCCAATCCCAATGTAATGCAACATACAATAAAAGCCATGCTTTTATGCAACTATCAGTAACATATACATATATATAAATCAATAAACAGGCATATATTTGTCATGCTCAATACAACTATCATTTATTCAGTTCATACAATTAAGGGTCTAAGTAGTGCTTACCGACCCTACAGTAGGTTCACAGTCGACCTGGGCGACCAGTGCAACTTTAGAAATCAATTCAGTGAAAATAGGCTCATACGCCTATGTGGCCTGCCCGTGTGGCCCACACGGCTCAAATTGGCCTTATCCACACGGCCTAGCCCAGAATCCCACATGCTAGTGTGGCCTACCCGTGTGGGCCGACACGGCCCAATAAAGTCTAGCCTGTGTCTTATACACGGCTTGCCTGGCCATTACACGGACGTGTCTTGCGTGCACGGCCTAGCCTCGTCAATCACACGCCCATGTCAGGGCACACGACCTACCACATGGGCGACCACACCCTCGTGTGGTGTTGACAGTGGAGTTTTTGGCTTTCATCGAAACCCTATTTTTATATTTTTGGGTACACACTTGTATCGTTTTCAACGCGCAAGCACTCCTAAGCCTCTAGAACCTAAAAATCAACCAATATAACACCCCATTAAACTCTTAAATCGATATTCAACATCTAGTCAAAAGGCATACTTCTAACACTTTAACGAAACCCTTATCTTTAAGTAGAACGAGCAAACATCACACTTAATTTGTCACTTGGGAGTGATTTATCGTTTCTTGATTAACTCCTAACACCAAAAAGGAAACCCCTCTTAGAAAAAAACAAAGAAATGTTTAGAATAGAAAAATCCAAACTTAACAATAACGTGCCAAAAAGTCGAATAACGATTCACAGAAACTTAAAAGTAAATAGGAGGTCAAAACAAGGAAAATAACAGTAAGGGAATGGAAGGGGCGACGGCAAAAGAGACTGAAAGAACCAGAAAAAGAAAAGGAAAGTGAAAATAAATGTGGAAAGGGAGAGTAACAGAGAAAAATGTCAGATGGGAAAATTTTGGAAAAAGAATCAAAACTGATTTGATACTCTCAACTGCCGACTAGACCACAACTCAAACACTCTAGCATTTCAATTCCAATCAGACTCTACTACGCCACACGCCCAGAGTAAAAATATTGCCTATCCAGGGATTTGAACACAGGACCCCCATCACACCAACACTCCAGTTGTTGACCAGACTAGTAGGCCCATTTTGTTCATTATTACAAACTTTTAATTAAAAGCTTGCTAACCAAAGATGGAGCTTTATTCATAAAAATACCAAAATTTTCCCAAGTCATGGCTTGAACTTGGGACCTCCCACACACACCTAGAACACTTAACCATGGAAGCAGATAGATATTTTGTGCCATACATACACAAAATCAAAAATTAAAATTTTAGGGCGTTACAACTCTACCCCCTAAAAGAAAATTTCGTCCTTGAAATTTACCTAATCAAAATAGATGAGGATACTCCTGACGCATCACATCCTTAAGCTTCCACGTGGCCTCCTTAGTGCTATGATTACACCATAGAACCTTTATCAGTGGTATAGACTTCCTTCGTAGAACCTTAACGTCACGATCTAAAATCTGAACTGGCTCCTCCTCAAAGGTCAAGTCTAGCCTAGTTTCAATTTCCTTAATAGGGACAATGTGAGTAGGATCAGAGCGGTAGCACCTCAACATAGAGACATGGAACATGTCATGTATATGATCCAAATCTGGAGGTAGCTCCAACTGATAAGCAACTGGTCACACTCGCTTCAGAATACGGTAAGGTCCAATACACCTAGGGCTCAGCTTGCCCTTACGAAAAAACCTCAAAACCTTCTTTCATGGCAAGACCTTGAGAAACACGAAGTCCCCCATAGAATACTCAATCTCAGGCCTCTTTAGATCTGTATAAGATTTCTTCTTGTCAAAAACGGCTTTCAGATGATCCCGAATCAATCTAACCTTATCCTCTATCTCAAAAACCAACTCAGGACCCAGAACATGTATCTCACCCAACTTAGTCCAACATAAAGGAGTGCAACACTTACGACCATACAGAACCTCGTAAGGTGCCAACTGGATGCTAGACAGGAAACTATTATTATAGGCAAACTCTGCTAGCGGCAAATAATCCTCCCAACTGTCCTAGAAATCAATAACACAGCTCTTTAACATATCCTCTAGTATCTGAATCACCGTCTCAGATGAACCATCGGTTTGAGGATGGAACGCAATACTGAAGTCCAACCTTGAACCAGAGCCTCATGTAACTTTCTCTAAAATCGAGACGTGAAGCGAGGATCCCTATTTGAGATGATCGAAACTGGTACTCCATGCAGTCTCACTATCTTTGAAATATAAAGCTTCGTCAGCTTCTGCCATGAACCAGTATAAAGTGAGCGGACTTGGTCAATCGGATCCACGATGACCCATAGTGAATCCTTCTTAGTGGATGTTAGGGGCAACCCACTAACGAAGTCCATGGTCACTCACTCTCATTTTCATAAAGGAATCTTAACCTGCTGCAGCAAACCCGAAGGTAACTGATGCTCAGCCTTAACTTACTATCAAGTCAGTTATCTAGCCACAAAATTAGTAACATCTCGTTTCAGTCTTGGCCACCAATATAACTCACGGAGGTCTTGGTATATCTTATTTCTGCCAGAATGCATAGCATAAGGGCTACTATGCGCCTCTCTCAGTATAGACTATCTCAAATCAGTATCATTTGGAACACAGATTCTCCCACAGAAATAGAGTACCCCATTTCTATTCAATCTAAAATACGTAATGCTACTACTCTCAATCTGTCGGAACTGAAGACCTAAAGACTCGTCTTCTAATTACTTACCCTTAATCTGCTCAATCTAAATTAGTTTAACCTGAAGCTCGGCTAATAGACTACCATCATCAAATAAGTTAAGGCGAGCAAACATTACCCTCAGATCGGTCACAGCTTTGCGGCTCAGTGCATCGGCCACCATATTGGCCTTGCCAGGGTGGAACTCAATGGTGCAGTCGTAGTCCCTAAGCAACTCAATCCATCTACGCTACCTAAGATTTAACTCATTCTAAGTAAGGAGATACTTGAGGCTCTTGTGTTAAGTGTATATGATACACTTCTCACCATACAAATAATGCCTCCAAATTTTTAGTGCAAATACGACGGCGACCAACTCCAAGTCATGCGTTAGATAATTTGACTCATGTGTCTTAAGCTGACGAGACGCATATGCTACCACCTTACCATCTTGCATCAACATACATCCCAAACCGACATGTGACGATCACTATAAACTGTGAACTCCTTTTCAGGTTCTGGCTATACCAAAATAGGAGCATCAGTCAGTATAGTCTTGAGCTTCTTGAAACTCTCTTATTGCACTTCAGTCTAATCAAACGGTACACCCTTACATAGTAGCTTAGTTAAGGGTGCTGCAATCAATGAGAAACCCTCCACAAATCGCTAATAATAACCTGCCAGTCCTAGAAAACTTCAGATCTTAGGCACATTCCTTGGCTGCTTCTACTCCAACATAGCATCGATCTTTCGAGATTAACTCGAATCCCCTTAGCAGAAACCACATGACCTAGGAATGTCACCTCACGTAACCAGAACTCGTACTTGCTAAACTTAGCATAGAGCTACTTTTCCCTCACAGTTTGAAGAACAACTTTAAGGTGCTCGTCATACTTATCCTCAGTCCTCGAGTAAACCAGTATGTCATCAATGAACACCACCATAAACCGGTCCAAATAAGGCTGAAATACTCGATTTATCAAATCCATGAAAGCTGCTTGTGCATTAGTCAGTCCAAATGGCATCACTAGGAACTCGTAATGACCATAACGAGTCCTAAACACCGTCTTATGTACGTTAGCTTCCTTAACCCTTAACTAATGATACCCAGATCGAAGGTCAATCTTAGAGAATACCGAAGCTCCTCAAAATTGGTCAAACAAGTCATCTATCCTTAGTAGTGGATACTTATTCTTAATGGTCAACTTATTCAGTTGTCGATAGTCGATACATATTCGCATGGATCCATCCTTCTTCTTTACAAATAGTACCGGTGCTCCCCACTGAGACACACTAGGGTGGATGAATCCACGATCTAACAACTCTTGAATCTGAGCTTTGAGCTCTGTAAGCTCTGTTAGTGCCATTCGATAAGGAGCAATAGACACTGGAGCTATACCTGAAAGAAGCTAATTCAATAAGGAGCGATAGACACCAAAGTTGTACCTGAAAGAAGCTCAATCCCAAACTCCAATTCATGATTCAGAGGTAAACTCGGTAGCTCTTCAAGAAAGACGTCTAGAAAATTATTTACCATTCTGATGTCGTTAATAGTAGAGTCCCCAGGATCAGAAACACTTACGTAGGCCAAGAATGCCTCATATCCCTTATGAACCAACTTCTTCACCACCAGTGCAAATATCACATTAGATAAATAATTTTGACGTTCTCTTATCATGACTACCTCATTATCCTCCTCAGTTCTCAATACGACCCTTTTAGTCGTACAATCCAATCTGACACGGTGCTTAACCAACCAATCTATTCCCAATATTAGGTCGAACTCCCCAAACAGAAGCTCCATTAACTTAACCAAGAAGATTGCCCCTTGAACCTCTAAAGGGACGTCTCCAAATAATTTATTAGCCCGAATGGATTACCCCAACGGACTCAGTACAGTAACCTCACTCGTAGTGCTCTCAACCAAAACTCCCAAATTTCCAGACACAGTACAGGCTTGAAATGACAGAAATGTGCAAGTGTACACATTCACAACAAGTAATAAAGTGACAAGTAAATGTCGAGTTATCGTACCCACAGGGACTGTGAAAAGAATTATTTATGAATGCTATTTAAAACACTTTGGTAGGAAAAATATTTTGTTTTAAAGAGGGTAATTAAAAACTAAGATTTTAAAACTAAGTAAAATAAATAAGTAGGAAATAAAAATTCTAATGCATGATTTCAAAATACGATTTTAATCAAGATGAAATAATTGTGTTAAATCAATTACAATTCTCTAACTTAGAATTGTTAAACTCATGTTTATGCTGTTATGAATAAATTCGCGGCAACTCGGTAATTTGCTAACTTATAAACATATTTCCTTATCGAAACGACTTCCTCTTCTGAACATATCCCTATGTCAAGATGATTAAACAAATCTTAATAGACAAATAAAGACTATGTGAGGTAACAAAGTATCCCTACCTTGAAACAACTTAATCACAATAATCTTTGCAAGTTATGCAAGGCATATGCATCACCAAATACAATGCTAATTTAACCTTCAGCTACCTTAAAAGAAAAAACATGTACTGATTAAGTATTGTGTCCATTAATTACAATTTCAATCCATTTATATAGTTAATTCATTAGTTATCTAACAATTCTAATGCAAGAATAACTTAGTCATGTTTTTACTTAATCAAGCATCTTACCAAGGCCTATAACAACATAAACACAATTTTAACAATTTAAGTAGACGAAATGAAATCAACCAAACACGAATTAAATTCAAGCTAAATTGATTAAATTAACCATTCCAACAATATGAATATTCATAAACATGTTCATCATAGCAACAACAAAAATTAAAGAGATAGGGAACAAGAAACAAATTCAGCGTTTCTCTATGACTTGAATGGTTGTCCCGTTCTTCGTTCTTCGTTGTCCTCGTCAACCAAGGCTACTATGAACAATCAATTGTTGCTCCAAAATGGCTTAAGAAAACCCCTTTCCTAGGGGGAGAAATCGGCACAAAAGCAAGGGATTTTGGAATGAAAAGAAGAGAGTAAATTGAGAGAAGAGAGGAAGATGTGAATAAATGAGGGATGTGTTGAATGATCAGCCAAGGGGGTTGTTATAGCTAAATGTGGCAGCTAAAATTTGCTAAAGATAGCAGCCAAAGAGCCACCCCTTGGCTGGTCACCTATGTGGCAAAATTGATGGTTTCAACTTTGCTAAATATTGCTTAGGGCAAATCCATAAAGCCACATATTGTGGAGGGGATTGAATGCAACTTTGAAAGTTCTTCAAGGGCCTCTTTGCAAGTTTATTTAATCAACTAAAAAGCTGATTTGTTCAGAATATGGACGGTTCTGGGCAGCCCAATTCGTGGCTAGTTCGGTTTACTCTGTTGGTTCAACCGGTTCGGTTCAGCTGGACCACTTTTTCTATAATTAATTAATTAATAATAATTTATTTAGCCCAAATTAAAATGGGTATAAATTAAAATTAATTATATTATGAATTAATACACATAATTGGACCGTCTTAGGTTGGAAATTAATTTTCCTCGATACTTCAAATTGCTTCTCGGTTTTGTGCTTCTAGTTGTGTCTGCCGATCCATTTTTCACCTTTTGTGCAATTCTGTTGAAAATAACCAAAATTAATAAAAATTAACTATAAAATTAATTAAAATTCATCATGTTTCTAATTTAAGTAAAATTTAATTATTTTATAATAATTACTTATTTTTTACAAGAATTTAACTGAATTTGTATGAATTTAAGTTAAAAAAGGGGATGAAAAAGTGTGCATATACTAGAGCCGACTACCTCGCCTCAATCTGTCCAACACCTCTGCTCGTTGCTCTCTACCCACGGCCCATACCATTACCACCCCTAGCTTGACCACGGCCTCTCAGTGACCGCTGTGCTACCCTCTTTGACTGTGCAATACCAGTACCCTGAGCGTGTATTTGACCAGCCCTCAGCGGACACTCCCTAATACGATGATCCAAACACCCACATCTCAGGCATGCCCCAATCCTCCTCCAACACTCGCTCTAATGGTGTCTACCACAATTCCCACAAGGCAACATCCCAACAAGAGCAACAAGGGGCCTAGCTCTAACCGGTCCACAGCTCTGACCATTTTCTTAGGCCTCTGTATAGAACTCGACGACTCCGAATCCCTCTTGTTCCTACTTCTCTCCCTATCACAGTTTTGGCGCTCAGCACGCTTAACATTCTCGGTGATCTTTATCTTCTCGATCAGGGCAAAAAATCTCGCTCCCTCTGCGGAGCTATCAAAACTCTCAAATTATCTTTGAGGCCGTCCTCAAGCGGACACACCTCTCATACTCCGATGCCACCATACCTCATGCATAGCGGCTCAGTCTCAGAAACTCAGCCTCATACTCGGCCACTGATCGATCTCTCTAAGTAAGATTCAGGAACTTATTCCTACAAGCGTCCACATAACTGGCTCCTACATATTTCCCCTGGAATACGGTCTTAAAGAACTCCCAGGTCAGACGTTTGTGCTGACTGCCTTCCTTAATAGTAAGCCACCATTGATAAGCCTCATCCCGCAGCAGTGAGACTACATCCTTTAATTTCTGCTCGGGGGTGCAATCTAGATCATCCATGATCCTCTTCGTGGCCTCAATCCAGTACTCGTCCACGTTAGGGACTACTCCAGTGACACCTCTGAAGAGCTCAGCTCCATTGGACCGGAGTCGTTCCGTAACCGACCCTTGGTCCCAAGATCCACTATTGGGCAAGCAACCCTCTCCAAAATCCTAAGCATAGCCTGGGGCAGCGCGTCGTCCCCAGCCATACGATCTTAAGACCCAGTCTTAGTAGCAAATGATACTGGCGTCTCACTCATGTCTAAATTTGGCAGGTTGCCCGATGATGAGGACTCAGCTCGAGCCCTTCTATAGCCTTTACCTTGGCCTCTAATACCCTTTACGCTGATACTTCGTATGCTCATATCTAATCAGATTTATCTGTATTAAAAATTTTATAGATCAGTTACAGTTCAATATTAATTAGCAGAAGTTTTATGTAATAGTTTTAGTAATTCACAGTTGTTCTCGTATGTCACGGTCTCTAGCAGTTTTACTACAGTTCCAGTATACACTAACTAGAGTATTTCCACAGTATACTACCTATAGTAGTTTTAGAATATTCTATCTATAGCATTTCTAGTCTAAACATATATCAGTTTCAAAATACTTACAAGATCGGCGCTGGAGACTCGGTGTACCACATACTTAGTCTAAGATTTAAAATCATTTGAAATTCTGTTCTTTAAAAATCAAAATTTTAAAACCCATAATCCACAGTCAATTTTTACAACCTGGCTCTGATACCACTAAATGTAACACCCTAAACCCGGCCTAGACGTTATGGCCGTAACTAGCGATGTCACATGATAGGGTGGTTGAAAACTTAAATCATTATGTTAAAACCATTTCCATTTAATTACTATCCTTCATCTCTTATTTTAATTAATTCCAAAATTCATTTACCAATTAATCGATTGTTTAAAAACTTAACTCATTGTGAAAGCTTTAAAAATAGTTTAAGCAATCGTGAGATTAGAAAAGAAAACTTTAGCTTTTTGAAAATCGAGTTTTCCTATGTCTAACAGTTATAAATCCATAAAAATAAATAGAAATCAAATTAAATAAAAGTGCAAAAGGTCCCCGACTTACATTCAAATGAACCAATGATAATAAAACCATAAATCGTAAATTATAAATCGTAAAAGTCCAAAAACCGTGGTCATAGTCGAGTCCTCTGCAACTTCGATCCATCTAAGTCTGGGGATTACCTGTACATATTAAGCAGAAGGGGTAAGTTTACATAAACTCAGTGTGTAATCCCTACAGAAAATAAACAAACAGCATGCAGTCATACACTGTCTGGGCCTAAGCCCTTTTTAGTATTAGTATTAGTCATGCATAAAGGCCTTAGCCTATCATAGTATTAGTATCAGATATACAGTGTACAAAAATCAAAATCCTACCCATCCAGCCTCTGCACACCATCTTCGTCCATTCCTACACTCCATATGGGGTTTAAAATGCCTACCCATCCCTACACGCCAAATAGTACCGAACGCAGCACATAACAGTCAAGAGTTACTCTCATATTACTTATTAACGTATCATTACCGTCACTTCAAAGGAGATTATTGTGATGTCATGATTATGATCTCCATTTTCATATTCATGTAATTTTTGATAAATTAATGATTTGTTGGTAAGTGGTGAATTATTGATTCATGGGTCCATGAATTGCTAAACAAATCACAAACAATATTTATTTTTACCAATTATTTAATCAGTTACGCCATACAATTTAATGGTTGAAATTTGTCAGTGAATCTCTTTCAATTGAATTGGAATTATTAAATGATTAAAATTGAAGAGTGTCCACTGTATTGATTTTGGCTGTAAATTGTATTTACAGGGTCCAGTTCCAGGTTGCAGCTCAAACTAATCATACGTATGAACCAATTTAATGGGTCGTAATGAACAAAAGTTTTATTATTTCTAACAAAATTCTATTTTGATAGTATAGAATTATCTCATAAGGACTACCTTAGGTTGCATTATATGTTATGAGGGCTGCCTTCGGTTTCATTATGCCATCGACAAATCATGTTTTTAGGTATGATTTATGCTATGGAGTCGATGGAGTTCAATTTTTGTTTTCTCATACGCATTGCTATATAGGTGACTGAACCATCCTGTACTACTCGTATTAGACTCGAAACCTTTGAATACATACTAAGTTTACGCTTGCCTCATTCATCTTTAAATGAGATGCCATCGCTTGCTTGTTTTTACATGCATCTATCTTTCTTCTTTCTTGTTCAGGCTAAATCTCTTGTTTTTACATGCCATGGCTGCAAATTGAAGTGTTTAAATGCTGTAAATTGAAGTGTTAAAGTGCTGCAAATTGAAGTGTTCGCTGTAAATTGAAGTGTTTAAATGTTGTAAATTGAAGTGTTTAAGTGTTGCAAATTAAAGTATTTAGTTGTTAGAAATTGAGATGTTTTATTACTGTAATTAATGTGTATAAATGTTGTTAATTGAGATGTTAAAGTGCTGCAAATTGAAGTGTTTAAATGCTGTAAATTGAAGTGTTAAAGTGCTACAAATTCAAGTGTTTAAATGTTGTAAATTGAAGTGATAAAGTGCTGCAAATTGAAGTGTTTAGTTGCTAGAAATTGAGATGTTTAATCGATGTAATTTGAGGTGTATAAATGTTGTTAATTGAGATGTTAAAGTGCTACAAATTGAACTGTTTAAATGCTGTAAATTGAAAATTTTAAATACTGCAAATTGAATTGTTTACTTGCTGAAATTGGGGTGTTACGTTCAAATGCTGAAATTTATTAAGCTAAAAAGCTGGAAACTTAACCTGCTGATTTCAACCAGGTATTTTCCCTTTTTCTTCTTTTTGCCTGCAGGTTTCAGTGATTGAATGAATTAAAGTTTTATCATATTTGAGTTTGTGGGTGGATTTTGATGATGGCTGTACATGCAGGAATATAACAAGAGAACTTATTCATCTATGGCCTCATCATCTTTTTCTTATTAATCAACTTCCTCGCCTTCTTATGGTTTCCAGTACCCCAACATGATGGTAAGTGAACCATCTCACCCTCTTTCTTCTCTCTATACAGTATACCATCAAATTCCCCCTTTTTTTAATTTTCATTCAAAAATAAAAAAAAATTGTAGTTTCTGATAATTTTCAGTTAACCCTAGATATATTAAGTCTTTGCTACTTTCCATTTTCACCTCCCCATTTCTTTATGCATTAATAACTATATTAATGAAATCAAGTACTACAATTATATATTATTAAAGATTAGGGTTAGAGAATACGATCAAAGGGCAAACATCAAATATGGTGATTCCCAGCCAAGCAGTGGCTTCTTAGACACCCAACATTTTGAAACAACCAAACATGACCAAAATTTCTAAACCTACATGTTGAGGTTGCTACACACAAGTCCCTTCTTTTTTTTAGTTTATGTGCCATGTGATGATTGTGTTTTAAAATTTAACTTGTTTTAGTTCCTTACATTCTTATAGGATTCACATTCAAGGAGCAAGAAACATTGCAACAACTCATTGGGATGGAGCAATTAGAATTCAGAATCAAGTGACACACAAGAGCTAGATTTGGAGCTTAGACTGTCACTGTAATCAGTAATTTTTTTTGCCACTTTAAATGCATGCTCATGGAACTACATGTTATGCTTTCCTACAATTGTAAGTTCAAATAAGGTGTTGATCTTACAATTCATACATACAACTTGAGCAAGTTGATATGAACTAGTTTGAATTTAAAAAAAAAAATTCAAAGGAATCTTATGTAATCAAAGGCAATTTGACTTGCTGCATAAGATATAATGAAAAACATTGATCTTCTTGTTCATGAATTTCCATTTTAATACGTCTTCAAATCAAATTATACATTTCTAAATTGGTGGAATCCAACTTCTGCTGCATTCTCTAACCAAAGAATGGAGTGATGTATGTACTGATAAGAAAATTTTTAAAGGATTTGCAAGCAGGTAAAGGGATGAGAATTGATTTGTGGCATTTTTATAATATTTTATTTTTTTTTATTTTTTGACCTTTAGCGGCGTTTTTGGGAAAAGCGCCGTTAAAGGTCATGACTTTTAGCGGCGTTTGTGGTAAAAGCGCCACTAAAGGTCATGACTTTTAGAGGCGTTTGTGGTAAAAGCACTGCTAAAGGTCATGACTTTTAGCGGCGTTTTTTTCATATAAACGCCGTAAATTTTAGTGGCGTTGTCTATAACGGCGTTTTTTGCGGCGTTTGAGAAAATGCTGCAAATAGTTTTAGCGGTGCTTAAAGGCCTAAAAAATACCGCTAAAAGTCTGTTTTGCTGTAGTGGGAAGAGATTAACACAAAACAACAAAAAAATCAAGACAAAATAGCATTTTAGGTATGAATAAAAGAAATAAAAAGAAAGTAAGTAAATGAAAGGAAAGAACAAAAATAAAGAAAGAAAAACAAAAAGAATAGCATGTGAAAACACAATAGGAAAATGTGGGGAATTTGGGAAAGATTAAAAGAAATAAAATAAAATAAAACTAACATAAATCCTAACCAAAATACACTTTGAAAACAAACTAACCAACCCACTGACACCATTGTCCATAAAATCCCATATAATACAGTATACTACCATAACCCAACTTCCTAGAATTTGATTTTTAATCCAGCTCCACCCCATGCGCAGTTGATAGCAAATTAAAAAAAAAAAATACCCTTTTATGCACACCAAAATTTGAACTTAAGACCTCCAACACATAAACAAGATGCCTAACCACTAAAACATATACTAATTAATGAAAAAATTCAACAAATCTGAAACTTAAATTTTGGGGACATTACAGCTTAACTTGAAAAAGGGAGAAAATGATAAAGTGAAATGGGGAGTTGAAATGAGAAGATGAGATTAGGGGAGTAGAAAGAAAGAAAGGGAGAGAGCAACAAATAACTTGGAGGAAATGGAAGAAGAAAGAAAATGAAAAAGAAGGGAAAACCATAGAAGGGAAAGTACTGTGTCTTTGATGGGGTGAAAATGTAATTAAGCTTTGCAAAAGTGCTTTTGGGAGACAAAAGCTAAAAATTTTAACTTCTCCATTTGGTGAAAAGTGCTTTTTAAAAGAAAAAAAAATTCCCTTCAAAAGCTAATTGTTTAGTATTCCTTTTGCTTCAAAAGTGATTCTAAAAAGTATTACTAAACACAACCTTATTAAGTTGAACAAGCCACCTAGACTATGTACTTAAAGTCAAATATAATTTAAATAAAATTTACTTTTATAATACTTCAATATAAATTTAAAGTAATTAAATTTTATTATTCATAATTAAAATGAAAAAAATAGAATATATAAATCATTCTAAGGGTATAATTATTATTTAATATCTACCTAGTAAATAGACGTCAAAGGGTTTTTTCAAACCTAAGGAGGCAAGTGAGAACTTTTCAAACTATAGGGGTAACTAAATTTGACACCAAACTTTCGAGGTAACTGATGTGAACATTAATTTAGGTTTGATAAAACTCCACTTACCCCTAAGGTTTAATAATAAATACATTAGCCCCAAGAATTATTTATTAAAATAAATAATAAAATGATAACTTTATCATTTATTAATTAATTATTATTCTATTTATTTTTGTTATATTCAATCTTAATATTCAATAGTTTTTAATTAAAAAAATAAAAATCTAACTAGTTATAAAAATAACTTAATTATTATTGAATTAAATTATAAATTGCATTATATTCTAATATAATTACATGTTAAACATAATATATTTGTAATGTAATACCCCTTATCTGACTCGATTGCCAGGTTTGAGTTAAAGATGTCACATCTATTGGCATACATTCGAGTCATAAACACATCCATATTAAGATACACAATCAATTCTGAGTCTCAATCGAGCTTATGAAAGCTCTTTTGTTGACATGAGCGTAAAGTAGGACTAAATTGAAAAGTTTCCAAATGTGATAGGACGGTATTGCGATATCCATGACTTGGTATCACGATGTTGAAGATAATATCTAAACTTCAAAATATATTAGGTGGGTATCAAGATATCTAGAGCTTGGTGTCACAATTCATTTTCTTATGCATTTAACCATTCCATATCATCATTTTTCCATACCAATTCATGCTTAAATATGTAATTATAAGTACCATACACACAACACAACATATTACCAAACTTACATATACCAATTGACATTAACCTTCACAAGATTAAGCATTAATCAATGTAACACCCCTCACCCACATCTGACGCCATATTAAGGTTTAAGGCGTTATCGAACTCACGCTCACACGAACATTCAATTACAACACTTAATCCCCACATAAAATTTAAAACTTTTTCATTTTTATTCAAGACATTTTTATTATGGGCCTATGAGGCACAAAAGATATGTTTGGTATGATCCGGGACCAAATTAGAGCTTTTTAAACATTTACAAAAATTTGACTCCAAAACAGGGCACACGCCCATGTGGGACAGGGACACGCCCGTGTGGGCAGGCCGTGTGGTTAGACAGGCCCATGTCCCTAGCCCGTGCAAAATTATTTTTCATTTTGAACCTACAGGGGTTTTCACATGGCCGAGCACACGCACGTGTTCTTCACATGGCCTCGACACGCTCGTGTTCTCACCCCGTGTGAAAAATTAGGGTATTTTGTTTATGACGTCATCGCGAAGTTTTCGTCACACGGCCAAGCCACACGCCCGTGGGCTAGGCCGTGTCATGCACACGGTCGAGACACACGACCGTGTCTCCACCCCGTGTTTTTACTACAAAGCATTTAATTTCATAATTTCAGGTGTAGGGGACACATGGCCTATCAACATGCCCATGGGGCTGGCCGTGTGTCACACACGGCCTAGACACACACCTGTGTGTCTATCTGTATGGACAATTATAGGCTATTTTCCAAGCCTATTGCCATCCTGAAACACAAACTAATACCAACCAATTTTTGCCAATTCACCTCATAACATAAAATTCCATCCAAACATACAATTTGAGCCATCCACATACTAACTTTATCCATCATCATCAAGCATGCACTTCCACACACATTTCACATTTGCTATGCAAGCTTGCACATTAGTAGATTACAACATTTTGACAAAATATGACTTAACCATACATGGCTCATTTCTCATGGCCAAAATGCCAATACACTACTACCAACGAATGGACCCAAAAGAACTATGACATATAACCAAAAATAATAGACCTCCTATACATGCCATAATTCTCAAAGTTCATAATCAAATACCAAATGATGGTTGATAGTGTTGATGGATTTCCATTGATCACTGAACCTCGAATAAGCTTGACGAACATATAAGGCAAGGGAAAAGAGAAGGGGTAAGCTATAAAGCTTAGTAAGTCTATATGCAAAATTAACGAGCATTTGAAGACAATAAAACATAGCTAATGGAAAATAAGCTTTCCTATCATATAATTAAGTTTGGGAATTATCACTTACTCATGTGATCTTACCATATGATTCAATACATACATTAAGCACTTAGCACACATAATATTTTTCATATAACTTGCACATATACAATCTTAAACACACGGTCAAATCTTTTCACATGCAATCACACTTTATCAAATCCATTTATATAACCCGTTTAACCACATGGAATACTAAAGGATACACGGAATAAGGCACAAGTGCCACACATAATGCAACCAAAGCTACTCATAATTTGTAGTCAAAACTACTACATAACACACACCACATAAGGCTCAATGATGAGCTATTCACGGGTCTACTCATACAAGCTGACAGTGTAGTCGAAACTACTCAGTGCTGCTCACACAAGCTGGTAGGTATCCGCAACAAATGCAAGATTACCTAGCCAGTGGTAGTTGAACTAGACCAGCACCCGGAATCACATAAACAATCGAGAACAGTCAATGGTTTCCTAGTGACATGTCACTCATATCCTAACGATTCTTAAGGCTCAACCGGGATTTTCTTTACTTGTCGGTTTTATCACATTATGTATTCAATGTTTTGATATAAAATTTCAAAATTTCAAAATAATTAAAATGATTAAATATAATGATTAAAATAATTCATTATTTACATATAAGACTTACCTCGGTGCAAAATGCAAATCTTTTCGATTTAGTCTGATACCTTGCCTTTTCCACGGTCAAGGCCGATTTCACATCGTTCTTGATCTATAACATTAAATTTAGCTCATTCAATACATACAATACTCAATTTAACACAAAATCATCCTATAGGAATTTTTACCATTTTACCCCTAACTTTGTCAATTTTTACACTTTAGTCCCTAGACTCGTAAACTAAAATGTATCCATTTTTTCTACATTCCCGAGCCTAGCCAACCATATTTCTCTCTTATAACAGCCCACAATTCTCAAAATTTCACAACTTATGCACATATTTTATAACTTTTTCATTTTAGTCCCTAAATGCATTTCCATAAAAATCACTTAGTAAAAGTTGTTTACTACACATCAAACTTCCATTTTCTACCAATAAACATCAAAATGCTTTAATATCACACATGGGTAAATTTTTAAACGTGAACCCTAGCTTAAAATAGTGGTATAGAAAGCTAGGTCAAGGTACGAGAACCTCAAGAATACGTAGAACATGAAAAACAGGGCTGGGAGTCACTGACTTGGAGCTTGAAAAGTTGAAAGAAACCCTAGCTATAGTGCTTGTAAAATTCGGCCAAGGAAGAAGAAAAGATGGACACTTTTTGGCCTTAATTTCCCTTTTTTTATTTCTTTTAATATCTAAATGACCAAAATGCCCTTAATGGCCTTCTTTGCAAAATTTTCCTTCCATAAGTATTTTTGTCCATCTTACCATAAAATGGTCTAATTGCTAAATAAGGACCTCTAGTTTAGGATTCCATTTCAATTTCACACTAAAAGCTTCTAGAACACATATTTTGAAATTTCTACAATTTAGTGCTATCACTCAATCGGGCACTTTATCCATAAAAAATTATTTACTAAATTTTCACTTATGCATTCAATCACACAATAAACCTTAAAGCTTTATCGGAATAAATTTTTCTCTCTCAGATTCGTGGTCCCGAAACCACCATTCCGTTTAGGCCTTAATTCGGGCAGTTACAACTCTTCCCCCTTAAGAGATTTTCGTCCTCGAAAATCTTACCAAAAAAGAGATATGGGTATTATTTCCTCATGGTGTCCCCCGACTCCCACATAGCCTCTTCTACTCCATGCTTTTGCCAAAACACTTTTAATAAGGCTACACTTTTTTTTCCTTAGCTGTTTCACTTTTCGAGCTAATATCTTGTTTGGCTCTTTACTGTATGACATATCTGGCTAAATTTCCACTTCGATCGATGAGATCACATATGACGGATCAGAACGATAGCACCGTAGCATTGATACATGAAATACATCATGGATCTTTTCTAACTTTGTCGGTAAGGCCAATCGATTGATTTGATTCTTTCTACAATTTCATACGGTCCAGTGAAACACGGACTCAATTTGCCTTTCCAGGCAAACCTTAAAATCTTTTTCCATGGTGACACTTTTAAGAACACTTTATCACCCACTTTAAACTCAATCTCTTTTCTTTTCAAATCCGCATAAGACTTCTATCGATCTGAAGTAGCTTTCAAACAATCACGGATTATCTTCACTTTTTCTTTAGTCTCTTTAATCAAATCGGCCCCATGAATCTACTTTTCATTAAGTTTGGTCCAATACAAAGGAGTCCGACATTTACGGCCATACAATGCCTCATAAGGTGCCATTTTGATGCTCGATTGAAAGCTATTGTTGTAAGCAAATTTGACCAATGGTAGATACTTTTCCCAACTACCTTCGAATTCAAGAACACAACATCGAAGCATATCTGCGAGGATCTGGATCACTCGCTCGGATTGACCGTCAGTTTATGAGTGAAAGGCGGTACTAAAATTCAACTTGCTACCCAATGCTTCTTGCAACTCTTTCCAAAACCTTGAGGTAAATCTCAGATCTCTGTCCAAAATGATAGAAGTCGGCTAGCTTATCTAGAGAGAAATCCGTATGTACTAAAATAAAATGAGTCAATTTTGTCAACCGGTCAATAACAACCCAAACCGCATCTTTCTTTTTCGGAGTTAGAGGCAAACCCATAACAAAGTCCATAGTGATTCAGTCCCATTTCCATTCAAGAACCAATATTGGCTGAAGCAACCCGGAAGGCACTTGATTTTCAACTTGCACTTGTTGACAAACTAAGCATTTTGACACATACTCGGTGACATCTATTTCATACTGGGCCACCAATACAACCTTTTTAAATCATTGTACATTTTTGCACTGCCAGGATGGATAGATAAACAACCATTATGGGCTTCATGTAGAATGCTCCGGATCAACTTAGCATTTTTTGATACACATATCCTGTCTTAAAACATCAAACAATCGTCTGAACCAAGCCAAAAATCTGACTCACTATCTCTTTGACACTGAGCCATTTTTACTCGTAACTCACTATCATCCTTTTGAGCTTCACAAATTTGTTGATAAACAATGGCCTAGCTCTCAGTTCAACCAAAATCAAGCCATCATCAGATAGGGTCAACCTCATGTTCATAACTCTCAAGGGAAACAGTGATTTTCTACTCAAAGCATCGGCAACCACATTCACTTTCCCTGGATGGTAGTCGATCACTAACTCGTTGTCTTTCAACAACTCGAGCCATCTTCGTTGCTGCAAGTTCAAATCTTTTTGTGACATTAAATACTTCAAGCTTTTATGGTCGGTAAAGATACGACACTTCTCACCATACAAATAGTCTTGCAAAATCTTCTAAGTGAAGACAATGGCTGCTAACTCCAAATCGTGTGTCGAGTAGTTCCTCTAGTGCAGTTTCAATTGTCTTGAGGCATACACTACCACTTTATCTTCTTGCATCAATACACATCCAAGACCATTTAGAGACGCATCACTGTAAATCACAAATTCTGTTCCGAACGCAATTTGCACTAGCACTGGCGCCTCTGTCAATACTGCCTTTAACTTCTTAAAACTTCGTTGCCACTTCTCTATCCACTCAAACTTAACATCTTTTTGCAGCAACTTGGTCATCGGAGAAGCAATCATCGAAATCCTTTTACAAAGCGCCGATAATAACTAACCAAACCCAAAAAACTTCTAACTTCCGATACATTTTTTTAGCAGCCTCCAATCCATTATTGCCGAGATCTTACTCGGATCCACTCGAATGCCATCTCTAGAAACAATGTGGCCCAAAAATCCAACTTCATTGAGCCAAAATTCATTTTTACTAAATTTTGCATACAACTATTTATCTCGCAAAATTTGTAAAACTGTCCTTAAATGCTCAGCATGCTCATTTCCATCAGGAGAATAAATCAAGATGTCATTAATGAAGACAACTACAAACTTATCCAAGTACGGTCTAAAAATTTGGTTCATTAAATCCATAAACACAGTTGGGACGTTAGTAAGATCGAAAGGCATTACGAGAAACTCATAGTGTCCATACCTTGTTCTAAAAGCAGTTTTTGGCACATTGGACTCTTTCACCCTTAGCTGGTAGTATACGGACCTCAAGTCAATCTTTGAAAACACCATTGCTCCTTTTAATTGATCAAATAAGTCATCAATTCTTAGCAAGGGATACTTGTTCTTTATCGTTACCTTGTTGAGCTTCCTATAATCGATACAAAGTCTCATCGATCCATCATTTTTCTTCACAAACAATACAAGAGCACCCTACGGAGAAAAACTAGGCCTTGCAAATCCTTTGTCTGTCAATTCTTGTAGCTGCACTTTCAATTCCTTTAGCTCAGTTGGAGCCATTCTATACGGAGCTATCGATATTGGGGCAATTCCCAGCAACAACTCGATGGCAAACTCTATCTCTTTGACAGGAGGTATCCCTGGCAATTCCTTAGGAAACACATCCGGGAACTCGCAAACCACTGGCATTGACTCCACTTCCAACTCAGACTTTTTCGTATTTAATACACAAGTCAAATACGCCTCACAACCTTTTCTCAAACACTTCTGAGCAGTCATTGACGAAATCAAAGCAAGCAACTCACTAGACTCATTTGTTTCAACCCGGAGGATTTTACTATTTTCACACTTCAGCTCAATAATCTTCTGTCTACAATTCGATTTAGCGTCATGCATCGACAGCCAATCCATGCCCAAAATGGCGTCAAACTCATCAAATGGAAATAACATTAGATCGGCTAGAAAATAGTGACCCTGAATCACTAAGGGACAATTCTTGCAAATCTTATTAATTAGCACACATTTGCCTAGGGGGCTTGACACCTTAATCACAAACTCAGTTGACTCTATAAGCAGTTTCATATCATTCACTAATTTCATGCAAACGTAAGAATGTGTGGACTCGGGATCAATTAGTGCAACAATATTAACATCATCAAGGGAGAATGTACCATTGATCACATCAGGGGATGACGCCTCCTCCCGAGCACGAATAGCATAGGTTCTTGTAAGCACTCTGGCCTCCGATCTAGTAGCTAAATATCTAGCTATGCCTTTGCTACTAGCTTCCTCTTTCACATTCCTGGTAGGCCTCCCTCTAGCAGGTCATTGTTTGGTTTAATCCTCTGAGTAGTTTCTTTCGCTACCATTTTCGGACAGTCTTTGATGAAGTGGTCTTATGAGCCATATTTAAAACAAGCCTCGGTGAGCATCTAACATTCACCAGGATGTCTCCTACCATAGTGTTGACATTCAAGGTTACTTGGCTTGACATTGCCAATACTAGCTACAGAAGTAGCCTGAGCTTTGGAATCCGTACTTTGTCTCCCACGAGTTCTACCCGAATTCCTAGCTGACACGGTCGAATGGTTTGACACATTTCTTACTTTCTTCGATGACGGTTGGAAAGACTTACTCATCGATCTCTTCTTCATATCTTTAGCATCCGATTCAGCCTTTCTCTTTTCCTTACACAGTTCCTCTACTTTGGATGCCTGGTCAACTAACACAACAAATTCCTTTAGTTCTAGAATCCCCACATACAACTTGATGTTTTCATTTAGGCCATCCTCAAACCTTTTACACATAATTTCTTCTATAGAAACACATTCCCGAGCGTACTAACTAAGTCGAAAGAATTCTCACTCATACTCGGACATAGTCATGCGGCCTTGTTTCAGCTCTAAAAACTCCTTTCACTTTTGATTAATGAAGTACTGACTTATATAGTTCTTCCGAAACTCCACTTGGAAGAAATTCCAAGTACCTCTTTCAATCGGCATTACCAAGACTAGCGTTTTCCACCAATGATACTCTGAGTCTCTCAGAAGTGATACGACACACTTTAAACACTCCTCAAGTGTGTAAGAGAGTTCATCAAACACTCGGATAGTGTTCTCCAACCAAAATTCTGCCCTCTCAGGGTCAACATCAACACTGGCTCTAAATTCGTTGGCCCCAAACTTACGAATCTTGTCAAAAGGGGGCTTACTCAGTCTTGTCATTTTTGTACCTTGTGGGGCTACCGGGATCAGTTAAGGAATGTGAAAAGGTGGAGGAGGTTGGGCATTCGGGTTCGCCCAAATGAACTCTGTATACCACTCACTTATTCTATGGAGAAAGGCCTCCCGAGCCTCTTCTCCTCAGTTAGATTCAACATTTCTACTCTCGGGTGGTGCAGCCCCTTGAGCGAGAGCCAGCACGTTACTTTTAGCATCGTCAGCTAATGCCGGGTCGGGATTCGTTTACTATATGAAAACACAATTTAAGGATTAGAAACCATCACACTATCAATATTTACAATTATGGCATGTATAGCTAGACTCTCACACTTGCTATGTTGTCCAAAGACTGACTCAACCATAGCTTTGATACCACTAAATGTAACACCCTTTACCCACATCCGACGTTAGATTAGGGTTTAAGGCGTTACCGAACTCACACTCACACGAACATTCATTAACGACACTTAATTCCCATACAAAATTTAAAACTTTTTCATTCTTATTCAAAACATTTTTATTATGGGCCTACAGGCCCAAAAGATACGTTGGGCATGATCCGGGACCAAACCGAAGTTTTTTGAACACTTATAAAAATTTGACTCCAAAAGAGGGCACACGCCCGTGTGGGACAGGGACACGCCCGTGTGGGCAGGCCGTGTGGTCACACACGCCCATGTCCTTAGCCCTTGTGGAATTATTTTTCATTTCGAACCTACAGGGGTTTTCACATGGCCCGTGTCCTTGGCCAGTGCTCTTCACACGGCCTCAACACACCTGTGTTCTCACCCGGTGTGAAAAACTTGGGTATTCTGTGTATGATGTCATCGCAAAGTTTTCATTACACGGCCAAGCCACATGCCCGTGGGCTAGGCCATCTCAAGCACACGGTCAAGACACACGGCCGTGTCTCCACCCCGTGTTTTTGCTACAAAGCATTTAATTTCATAATTTCAGGTGTAGAGGACACACGACCTATCAACATGCCCATAGGGCTGACCGTGTGTCACACACAACCGAGACACACGCCCGTGTGTCGTGTGGACAATTATAGGCTATTTTCCAAGCCAATTGCCACCCTGAAACACAAACCAATACCAACCAATTTTTTCCAATTCACCTCATAACATAAAATTCCATCCAAACATACAATTTAAGCCATCCACACACTAACTTTATCCATCATCATCAAGCATGCACATCCACACACATTTCACATTTGCTATGCAAGGTTGCACATTAATAGATTACAACATTTTAACAAAATATGACTTAATCATTCATGGCTCATTTTTCATGGCCAAAATGCCAAAATACTACTACCAATGAATGGACCCAAAAGAACTATGACATATAACCAAAAATAATAGACCTCTTACGCATGCCATAATTTTCAAAGTTCATAATCAAATACCAAATGATGGTTGGTAGTGTTGATGGATTTCCGTTAATCACCGAACCTCGGATGAGCTTGACGAACCTATAAGGGAAGGGAAAAGAGAAGGGGTAAGCTATAAAGCTTGGTAAATCTATACGCAAAATTAACGAGCATTTGAACACAATAAAACATAGCTAATGGAAAATAAGTTTTCCTATCATATAATTAAGTTTGCGAATTATCACTTACTCATGTGATCTTACCACATGATTCAATACATACATTAAGCACTTAGCACACATAATATTTTTCAAATAACCTGCACATATACAATCTTAAACACACGGTCAAATCTTTTCACATGCAATCACACTTTATCAAATCAATTCATATAGCCCATTGAACCACATGAAATACTAAAGGATACACGGAATAAGGCACAAGTGCCACACATAATGTAGCCGAAGCTACCCATAATTTGTAGATGAAGCTACTACATATCACATATTACATAAGGCTCTATAATGAGCTATTCAAGGGGCTGCTCACACAAGCTGACAATGTAGTCGAAATTACTCAGTGCTGCCCACACAAGATGACAGGTATCCGCAACAAATACAGGATTACCTAGCCACTGGTAGTCGAACTAGACCAGCACCCGAAATCACATAACCAATCGATAACAGTCAATGGTTTCCTAGTGACATGTCACTTGTATCCTAATGATTCTTAAGGCTCAACCAGGACTTTTCTTTACTTGTCGATTTTATCACATTATGTATTCAATGTTTCGATATAAAATTTTAGAATTTCAAAGTAATTAAAATAATTAAAGATAATGATTAAAATAACTCATTATTTACATATAAGACTTACCTCGGTGCAAAATGCAAATCTTTTCGATTTAGTCTAATACCTTGCCTTTTCCACGGTCAAGGTCGATTTTGCATCGTTCTTGATCTATAAAATTAAATTTAACTCATTCAATAGATACATTACTCAATTTAACATAAAATCTTCCTATAGGAATTTTTACCATTTTACCCTTAACTTTGTCAATTTTTACACTGTAGTCCCTAGGCTCGTAAACTAAAATGTATCTATTTTGTCTACATTCCCCAGCCTAGCAGACCATATTTCTCTCTTATAGCGGCCCACAATTCTCAACATTTCACAACTTTTGCATTTTAGTCCCTAAATGTATTTCCATGAAAAATCACTTAGCAAAAGTTGTTTACTACAGATCAAACTTCCATTTTCTACCAATAAACATCAAAATGCTTTCAAATCATACATGGGTAAATTTTTAAACATGAACCCTAGCTTAAAATAGAGAAAGCTAGGTCAAGGTACGAGGACCTCAAGAATACATAGAACATGAAAAACGGGGTTGAGAGTCACTTACTTGGAGCTTGAAAAGTTGAAAGAAACCTTAGCTATGGTGCTTGTAAAATTCAGCCAAGGAAGAAGAAAAGATGGACACTTTTTGGCCTTAATTTCCCTTTTTTATTTCTTTTAATATCCGAATGACCAAAATGCCCTTAATGGCCTTCTTTGCAAAATTTTCCTTCCATGGGTATTTTTGTCCATCTTACCATAAAATGGTCTAATTGCTAAATAAGGACCTCTAGTTTAGGATTCCATTTCAATTTCACACTAAAAGCTTCTAGAACACATATTTTGAAATTTTTGCAATTTAGTCCTATCACTCAATTGGGCACTTTATCCCATAAAAATTTATTTACTAAATTTTCACTTATGCATTTAATCACACAATAGACCTTAAAACTTTATTAGAATAAATTTTTCTATGTCGGATTCATGGTCACGAAACCACCATTTTGTGTAGGCCCTAATTTGAGCTGTTACAACCAAAGTTCAAACTAAAATTATCATTTTAAATTAACATAACAACACCTATGTGCATGCCACATAACCGAGTCTAAAAATGATCAAAAGTCTACTTAGTCTATGATAGGATAGTGTAAGCTTCAGAGTGATTCGGTCGACACATTTTGCAAGTTAATAATCTACAAGGAAAAGGGAAACAATTGGTAAGCATATTGAATTCTTAGTAAGTCCATATGAAATTTACTTAACTTACCTTCATAATTTAATAAATTGAACAATTAAAACACATTGGAATTAAGCAAGGAATCCATTTGGCCTGCTATACTTTCATATGTAATTCAACAAATACATCAAATAGGTTAGTTCTGTCACATCCCAAAAATAGGGTTAGAAGAATTGGGTTTGTGGTTGATTAATTGATTGGATTTAAGCCTAAATATACATGATTGTTAAAGTGTGTTAATGTATGTTTTAGTGTAACTAAGCATGATTTGTATGATCTATGTATGATATACGATATGTTAGAATAGGAAAAATTGGCATGAAAACACGAAATAGTATGTATAGGTGTTAATGTGTCATATGTAGGTTGGGCATGTTTTGTTATCTTTGCAATTGAGTATTAATTTTTATGCTATGCAATTGAAGTCCCTATATGCTATGAAATGACTTGAAAATTTGCATGATTAAATCTTATTTGGATAATTCCAGAATTTTTCTCTCAATTTTACAAAAATGTTTTATTAAAATATTTTACTAAAATTATGATTTAGTAATTAAACTTTTCTTTAAAAATTAAATGAGTCTTACTTATAAGTTCTAGTATTTTCTTTCGATTATTGCTTTTATTACATTATTTTATACTGTATACATGATTTAATTATTGAATTACAAATTTTACTTATGTCACATGTTAAATAAGAAATGAATATTAGGCTTGATGGTTTCCATGTATCTAAGTCATTTTATTAGAGTTTACTAAAAGTGAAATGAATTAAAATATTAATATTGAGACTTGACTGTGAGTATTAATTGTTACATATAGACTAAGATGGAATGTACTAAAAGCTATAAGTTAAATAAGTTAATAAAAAATTGAGTAAATGAGTAAGCTAATAAAAAAATATGTAAGTTGAGCCTGAAATAACTATATACTATTAAGAAATAAGATTAAGTAAGAAGTAGGTTTTAGGTTTAATGGTTAAGTGTTAACTTCCCTCCTTAGAAAGCATAGGTTCAAACCCTACTCCACCCATTTTTTTCCTTTTAATTTTCAGCAACCACACTAAAATAAATATTGTTGGGGGTAAAAACTAAATGAGAATTAGACTTAGGCCTAATGGTTAGCATGCTAGAACCCTTTGTAGAGGTCTTAACTTGGAGGCCCTCCTTCCTTTTTAATTTTGAGATTCCGGCATAACACAAAATATAAACTGTTAGGGATAAAATTTAACAAGAAACGAGTAGTAGCTTAATGGTTAAGTTGTTGGTACCCTTTTAGACCCACATTTGAGCCCCTCCTTCCCTTTTTATTTCATAATTTCACAAAAAATGTCTTAAAAACATATCGATATGATTAAGCGTCAAAAGTAAACAAGAAATACTGGGCAATATCCCAATGGTTAAAACATTAGTTTCCCCTTGAGAACCCAAGTTTGAGCCGCTCCCTCCTCCCCTTTCATTTTAATTTCAAAATTTGGCAAAATATTGGGAAAATTGCAAATGCAACCCCTAGGGTTCACAAACCCTAGGAATTTAACCAATTATTTTCTAATTAGAATTTATATCTTGCCCTTCCTCAAAATTCTAATAGACTTAGAATTCCACCATATTTTTCTCTTCTTTTCCTAATTAGATTTTCATCTTGCCCCTTTTCAAATACTAACAGAATTTGCTCTCCATCTTTCTATTTATTCTCTTTTTTATTTTGTTTCCCTTTTCTTTACACTATATTTTCATCCTAATTTTTAATAATTATTTTGTTTTCCTGAATCAAATAATCCTCCATTAAATCATTCTTTCTATTGATTTTGTAATTATCATCAATAACATCCCTATTCTTGCCAAGAATTGGTAAGTACATCTCGTTTTTAAAGTTTAATCTCAAATTTTCGTAATATTTCTATTCGATGATAATCTTTCAATTCAATTACACAATCTTTTGCAGTTTTTGAAAAGAATTTCAATAACCTTGACAAATATTGAAATCAACCATTAATTCATGTGTCAATGTTTTTTGAAGGACTTGATTTAGGTGAATCGGATCAGATTAAATCGTAAGGAACATTGATTGTCAACATGGTGAAAGGTATGTTTTCTCTCACAAGCGAATCGTGGCAAACCATGCTTAAAATTAGGGCCACACAATCTACCACACGGGCCTGTAGACCACACGGCCCCTCATACAGCCTTATGCCTCAGAAGCCCTAGGCTAGTTTGAATCTCACATGGCCTTGTTTCCCCTATATCTTAATTTTACAATTTCCACATGGTTTTGTGCCCTTTATTTTATAGTTTAGTCCCTGAATAGTCCCCGATTTGTTTTAGAGTTATATTACTTTCAATTAAACCCCTGATAATAAGAGTATTGGAATGCATGATCTGGATGATCGAACTGTTATTGTATATGCATGATATTATAATAATATATGCCTATTGCGTATGTATTACTAATTGTATGTCCAACATGCCTTCTGTTATTTTTAAAACAAACACATAATAAGCATGTCTTTTTTTACTGAATTGATCTGTTATAAGAATATTATTTGTTACTATATTGAACTGTTATAAGAATATTGATTTCTACCATATTATTCTGTTAAAAGCATATTAAATGCTACCATCTTGATCTATTTTGAACATGCTTGATTGCATTGAATGTGGTGGGATGATATGTATAAAATATTGGCAGTTTATTTGCAAATTTTGCTATGTACCAACAACCATAGGCAGATTCCATCTGCGGTGTTTTTGTTGTACATCCACAACCTATTGACAACTTTTATCTGCAACCATGTTATGCATCCATAGCTTGGGGCAAATTTTATCTACACTATTTTGCTGTGTACCAATAACCATGGACAGATTCCATCTGTGATATTCTTGCTGTGTACCCACAACCATTGGCAGTTTATTTGCAAACAACTAGTGATTAAAATCACAACCCAGTGTGTAGGTGGATGGAGTTCAAGGGAACTTCCATTGTGGTGTGCAGTTGTTGGGTGGGATATTTTGTGTTACCAAAACTGTATTGCATTCAATTATCCTCCAATCGGTTCATTTCCTGATCTATATGCTAATACATTTCAAATTATCAATTCCAAATACCTTATTTCATGCTATTATAATCATAAGTCAGTTCAATTTCACTTTTCGAATGTTTCCTAAAGTTTTGCAATTTATTCAATTTAGATCCTAAAATCGAAATTACCATAACTTTCTAATTTGAGCTTCAGTTTCAAAGCATATCACAATTTCATCTTTTTATAACCCTCTCTTATAAAATTACAAAAATATTATACCAATTTTGAAATTCATGCACTTTAGTTATTGTGTTAAAAAACTAGCAATTAAATTTTATAAACTAGTCAATTTTCACTTCTAAGCTTAAACTCTAACAATTTAGTACTAAAAGCTTCAAGAAATCAACAATGGAAACTTTTGAAAACTTTAACATTTTTACAAATTGTTACATGAGCTTGCTAAATCAAGCTCCCAAGACCTCAAAAACATAAAAATTACAAGAAATAGACTTAAAGTCACTTAAGGACTAAAGCTTGAAACTCCAAACTCTTATTTTATCTTCAAGGTTCAGTTATGGGGAGAAAAAGATGATGACAGATGTCATCTTTTCCTTTATTTTTATCTTTTATACTTTGTTTAACATTAATCTTAATTAATTAAACTAAATCTTAATTAAAGTAATCATAATCTTAATTAATGTGAATTAATGAAAACATACATCATCCTCCACTAACTATCATAACTAAAAGGTCTACTTGCTTAATAAGTCCTTTAGCAAATTAAAAATCAATAGCGATTAACTTTTACCACTTATACAATTTAATCATTGTCCCTTAATTAACTATCCAATTGAAAAAATTAAGGGACCAAATTTCAACTAACCTTTATATTAACCTCATAAATATTAAATAATACTATTTATGAACTTGATATCAGAAATGTTGTTCCAAAATCACTATTTTCGTCACCACTGAAAAACGGTGTCACATCCAAAACATCTGGTCAGTGGAAATTGGATTAGTGAACCAAGAGTGGTCACGTCCTGTTTCTGAATAAATGTTGTTGCAGTTTTTTCATTGCTTACCTATCTTCTATTGTGTCATTGTCTAGACTATGTTTTTCCTATTAAAATCTTCAAGTAAGTATAATTTGTTAATTTCATTTTAAGAAGGTTGTTTCGATATCTTTAGAAAGTCTGTCAGTTTTATTATGGTTGTGATTCTGCTAGGGGTGGATCGTGAGGTGTATACTTTTCTAGCGAGTTGATTATTTTAGTAATTTCTTTTCTCTTCAAGTGTAAGTTTTCATAACGTCAATTTAGGGGAAAGTTTGCAGTGATTTAGATTGCGAAGGTCAAATGCCTTCTATTAATGGCCAAACGTTTAAGGAAGTTTGGGTCGAACCGTTATAAATTGTTTTTAATTGATTTTTTATGGATGTTGTATGTACAAAATTTGGTGTGTTGTTGTTCTACCGACATCCCAGAAGTAATCAAGTGTGTGACACAAACTTAAAAACTCATAAAAACTATGCAAAATCGATTCTTACAGTTGACGTCACACGGCTGTGTAAGCCACATGGGCCCAATAGGTTAGGGCATGTGGGCCCACCTTGGGGAAACTTGTTTGGGCTATGATTTTGGATGTAGGTTTGAGAATAACAATCTTTTTTCATCTGAAAAATGGTTACGAAGTAACCGATTAAGACTGTCTAGTATGTTAGTGTTGTAAGTATAATTTCTAAAAATGTGCTAAGTTTTGTAAAATGACATATTTGATCTATAAATCCGTACTCGTTGTTGGCACGTTTTTGTCCTACTATGTTCGTATATGAGCACGAGACATCTTAATATGTTATTTGACTATATCTGGACCTGTTATATGATTATGCATGTGACATTATGGTGAAACTATTTTGGTATGTTTAATATTTGACACATCTATTTTATAAAGCATGGAATCCCATGCGTACTGATATTTGGTATGGTAAGGAGGAAGTTCTAACAGTTTAATAATATGCATTATCTGGTGGTTTAACCATATATTTGTTCTGGCAGCTTAACTGCAAATATGGAGACATGACCACATATATCTATTTTGGCAGTTTATCTCCATTATTTCTAGTGGCTTTGTCCATAATTATCTGTTGGTGTGCTTTGCATAAATGAGTTATAGAGAGCTCTAATTTGTATGTAGCAGAGTTGGGTAAGAAGTTTTTTTTTTTGAAAATCTGCATTATGCTTTCTGGAAATACTACATTGATATAACCATGCATGCTCAATTTTGCTTATCTAAATTTGATAAAATTATCTATGATATTCTAACCTATTTATTGTATTATCTATACTGATGCTTGAGTTAAGTTACACACTGAGCTTCATAGCTCACTCATTACTCCATATTCTCAGGTAATTCATAGACTTAAGGATGAGCGGTGTTCAGTAGCTTGGATTGTCTTTTGCATATGTCGTTAACATACAATTTATTTGTGCTTTACGCTTTTGGACTTTATTTTGGCATATTCGACAATTAGCCTAAGCAAACTATATGTTTTTCTAGAATATAAATTTCACGCTTGTTTTAAAAAATAAACAACATGATGGATTTTCCACTGTAAAACAAATTATTAATTAAGTTTTCAGAAAGGTAACCAAGATAATGATAGAACTTTTTTGTTTTGTAGAGAAAGATAAATATTTTGAATAGTACCCGTTAGACTATAGTTATGTTTTCTAATAAATAATTAGAAAGAAAATTTTGCAAAAAAAATTATAAGCATGGTTTAGAAAGAGAATAATTTGGTTTTTGAGTATATAGTGTAACCCTCAAGATTCGACTGTAACGTCTAGGTCAAGTTTGGGGTGTTACAAACAAACTACAACATGTAACACATCTTGCTTGACCTGATAGTCAGGTTTGAATCATAGGATGCTACAATCATTGCCGGAGCAACTATGGGCAATCATACACTTTTTTGACCATTTAAACATATAGTTAAACATTAAACACATTCACAACATGTCAAACAATCATTTCTGACTCTCACACGAGCTTACGAAAGCTCTTTTGCTAACTCAGGTATGAATCAAGACCAAAACATAAAGTTTTTAAAAGTCTCGGGTCAACGTCGTGACTTTAAACTTTCCTTGTCGTGGAGTTGTCTACTCAGTAAGTCATGTCGTAGTGACATGTATTCCTACATCGCAACACAACTCATTGTCAGACAAGGTCAGGATGTCAAAAAGCCCTTGTCATGACGTTGCCCTTGTTTTTGCCAAAATACACATTTGGTACCTAATAAATTGACCTCAAACCACACTTACTATTTCATTCAATCATTTCCCAACTCTCCTTATGAAAAAATATGATAAAAATATACCAAAACCAACTTATAACATTGAAACAAAATAATTAACCTAACTAATCCAAAACAAGCCAACCCATTTAGCATATAAATATGTGCACATCATTGTTCATAAATAAATTGCATTCACATAGAATAAATCAACACAAGAACAAAATCTTAAGCTACACACTTATATACCATATTCAACCATCAATATTACCATTTCTTAACCATTCATCAACTTAGTCATTTCCATTTATTCACTATCAACCTTAGACACTTTAACCATGCAAAGATTGTAATTTTCATTCATCAAAGCATCCATCATGACCAAAACATGTACATATAAATACACACCATGGTAAGCAAACAAAATTCAACCATTATCATTTTTATCATACACTATTTAAAAAAAGATCATTAGTATCCAAAGGACCTTATAAATATATATAAATATACATGCCACAAAGTCTTGATTCAAAGGACATAATTCTACCGTCTTTGATAGTGTGAGCTTCTTCGCTGATCTAGCTCAGAAAGTTCTGTAAGGTAACAATCTACAAGGAAAAACAACCAGAGTAAGTATTAAAAATGCTTATTAAGTTTAAATGAAATCACCAAACATACCTTGATCATTTAGGGCATAATTAAAATAATCAATTTGGTATATAACATAGCTACCCTTTGATACATGATGGTATAACTAAACATGAAACCACACTACCTTTTAAATGTGTTATTCACATTCCCAAATCATAAGAAAAATCAAGGCTTTAATAGAATCAATTAGCTATTCACATATAAAGCATCAACAATTACCATTTCATTTCCAATTTATAATTAAATTTCCATTTCCAATCAATTGAATACCGCCCGATGGAACTATAGTAAAATGGACTTGGATACATGGGAATAAGATGCTCACATAAGCTGATCGTATATCAGGGTTACATACACAAGTTGATATTATAATAAATTTTCTCACACACGCTGACATAATATCGAGGTTGCCATCTGGGCAAAACCTACAATATGTATAACTTGAGAATCTACAAAAACATCTAGACCTCGTAATAACATGTTACATCCTTGATCAAACATGCGTATAACCCTAATGACATGCCATGTGTATCCTAACCTTTTAATAAGTTTAGACAACGTCATTTCTGTATATATGTCATTACCAATCCTTGTACATAGTTACATATTTCATTTGCGAGTCCTGTAGTAATTTAACATTCATATTTACACCTAGTATTTCATAATAAGCATTATACACACGACTTTTCAATTCATTCCAATTTAAAACCGTATGTGCCAAAATCACTAACTTCTACTTAACTCTAACATATAAATAAGTTCAAACATAATTCATACATAAAATAAAATAAGATAGTAAGTTCCATATGAACTTGCATGTTCAAAATAACTTACCTATTCAAAATATGTAAGTGACTACTTTAGAGGCTAATTTGTAATTTTAACTTTTCCTCAATCAACTCCACTTTGATCCATACCTTAATCTAAACAATCATTTTATATCATCAATTGATACCAAATATCCCTTACTATCCTATGATATGCATAAGCCTATATGAATTCAATTTCTCGATATCCCTAAAATTTTACATTTTATTCAATTTAATCTCTATACTCGGGGTAGTTAAAACTTTCAGTTCCTACCTTCAAATTAAAATCGGATTTCATATATTCTCGTTGGGGACCCTATACTTTCTATTTCTAATATAATTTTATAAAAATTTTTACATTTATTCAATTTGGTCCCTAATGTAACAAAGTTAACAAACAAACTAAATTAACTTTATAATCTAGTCTCTTTTATATTCTTCAAGAAATCAATAATGAAAATTTTCTAAATCTTTAACAGTTTCACAATTTAGTACATAGGTTAGCTAAATTAAGCTCCCATGACCCCAAATCTATAAAAATTACTAGAAAGAGGGTTGAATTGACTTAAAAATTATGGCCATGTAACATCACATTTTCAATGAAATCGGAACAGTGGTTTTGGGACCACAAATCTGAGTCATAAAGAACATTTATTTTAATATTATTGCATGATCTGCGTTATGATAGGAATGTCATATGAAAATTTTGATAAGAAAATTTTACCGATTTCGTGTTTAATTATGGAAAGGACCAAATTGTATAAAATGAAAAAGTTAAATTCTAATAACTAGAAGGACCAAATAGCTATGGAATTCAAAACTTGAGGTCCTTATATGGTAATTAGACCATTAAAGAAAAGTTACTAGATATTTTTGGTGATTCATCCATGGAAAAATTAGAGAATGATAAGGACTAAATTGGAAATGAGAATAATTAAAAGATGGTAAATTAAATAAAGGTTTAATATCATCATTTTATATCATCTTCTTCCCCAAATTTCATGGAAACCCTAGGAAAGAGAAAAAAATTTTCTTGGTTTAATTGGGTAAGTATTATTGTCCCGTTTTTAGTAATTTTTATATTTTTGAGATCGAAATAGCTTAATTTATCTATTTTGGGGATTAATTTGAAAAGATATCAAAGTATAGAAATTATATCATGGATGAATATGCTAAAATTTTGAATTTTATGGTAGAAAATAAAAGGTTGTTGATAGATAAACAACTTTTACAAAGTGAATTTTGATGAAATTATGATTTAGGGATCAAATTCTAAAGATGTAAAAGTTATGGAAAAATTTTGAATTTTTGTGAAATACATGTTCTGTAAAAGTTATATGAAAATTTCAGTTAGGCTTAGAATAAGGATTAAATTGCTTGCATTTAATTTTCTGAGCATAGGGACAAAATTATCATTTAGGAAAAGTATAGGGGCAAAATGGTAAATTTACCTAGGATGTAAATTGAATCCAATTGAATATGAAATGTGATAAATTGATGTTAAATTTATTTATTTAGATCCGGAAAGATCAAATAGAGAGTTAGATCGAGGAAAAAAAAGTGTCGGATTAGTAGACTTTTATTTACGAACAAGTGACGAGGTAAGTCCGTGTAACCTAATCATGTATATTTATATGCTTGAATTAAATGTTGTATATGTAAGAATTGTATAAATGATTAATGTATGAAAATAATCACAAGCCCGAAATTGCTAGATAAATGATAAGTTCCGTTTGAAGAATGAAATTTGATGGATACATGATTTTCCCATATCAATTATAATCCTGCATTTGTTGTGGATATTATAGCTCGGACGAGCATCCTGTTATATATTTCTTGCAAGCATCTTGATCGGTAGTGATTATGCATGTGTTGCGCACTATCGCAGCTCGTTCTGATCGTCCTGTTACATGATTTGGTCAGTTGTGATCCTGCATATGTTGCGGGCACAAACGCAACTCTTTGTAAGCATCCTGTTATGCGATAAGTTGTGATCTCACATGTTTTGCAGACACAAACGCAGTTCTATATGAGCGTCCTGTTAGTGCTTGCCTGAACTCCTTGATATATGGCTATCTGGAGCTCTTGTTACATGGCTCTTTATGAGCATTCCCGATAGGCTCTTCATGAGCTTCTCAACTAAAAGGTTCTTTGTGATCTTCCTGTTTATGGCTCTTATGAGCATTCCTATTTAGCTCGGATAAGCATCCTGTTACATGGCTCATTTGAGCATCCTGATATGTGGCTCGAGAATGTGCTCCCTGATTATGTGCCCTAATGGGTACCCCAGAACATGAATTAACAGATTACTAATTCGTATACCTCACGTATACCACCTGAACATCCATCGATATTTATATAATTCAACGGAATAAATTCCTGACATGAGAAATTATTAGATTAAAAGAATTATATCTCAAATGCTTCTGAAGTACCTGAAAGTTTGTAATATGATGAGCTTATCCATGTTAATTGATGTACATGAGAAATATGTGACTAACTTGCTTATTTGAGTGTTTGTGATTAGGCAAATTTTGCCAAAATGTTGGAAAGTATGTTATTGTTATGCTTGTCCAAATGAATATAATTTGGTAAGTTTAATTCTTGTTATACAAACTTACTAAGCATTGAATGCTTACTAGGTTTTCTTTCCTCTGTTTTATAGTGCTCAAAAGCTCGTAAAGGTTGGAAATCAGTCGAAACATCATTACACTATCCACAGCTCGTTTTGGTATAAATAGTAAACTTATTTTGGTATAATGGCATGTATAGGTTAACTTGGCCAATTGTTGGTTTGTAAATGGATGTTTGTAATCTAGCCATTGGGATGGCTAGTGATGGTTTGATTTGGTGAAATTATAAAGTTATATCATGGTAATTTCATATGCATTTAATATGGATTAATTAAGTTATGTTAAATATGTATGTTTGCAAAAGGTAAGATTGTAAACATAAATGCATGTGATGATATATCATGCTAGATAATAGAGTTAGCTTGATTATAATGCTTGAATTGTTTCTAATGCTTATAATGGGCCTTGAGGGTCCAATCAAGGGTCGAAATGAATAGTTTCAGATATGAATAATAAATGACATGAATTATCTGTAATTGCTCTGTAAACTTCGATAATGTTTCATAACCCTGTTTCAGCGATGGATACGGGTTAAAAGTGTTATAGGCCAAATGTATGAAGTTTCCTTAGATTTTCTTCTTCAAGTTTTAGCAAAAGATGAAGATGAAAGATGACTTTGACATATTTCTCCATTAGCTTAATATATATAGTTGGATTATGGTTTAATTAAGCTTGTTTAATTTGGTTAAATTATGGTTTGCTTTCATTAACCTATTTATTAGTTTAACTTAATGAAATGACATCATCATCTGCTAACTCTAACTTTAAAATGATTTATTTATCATTTTGGACCTTTGGCTAATTGTACTTTAAGTCCTCAATTCTTTGGCCAATTAAAATTTTATAGCGATTGGACTTTATGATTTAGTCCTTAAGCCTTAATTAACTATTAATTTGGCAAAAATTACTGAACTAAACTTTAATATATTTTTATATCATACTCGTAAATATTAATATTTAATAATTACTGACTCGATTTCCAGCAATGAGGTTTTAAAATTGCCTTTTCTGATACCACTGAAAATCGGGCCATTACAATATTTCTCAATTAATATATGTATGTTTTTTTTGAAGTTATAAGTACAGTCACAATTGCAATTACAAAAAAATACATATGACTAATTATAATCAAAATTAACCATTATAAACTCAATCAAATTGATAACAAGAATATATCCAACCCAATCTAAAATAAATCTATACGATGCCCAAATTTTATGGTACATAAACCAAAATAACTATGCATTAAGAAGCCACGCATATTTTACACAACATAAGCCACAAACCTAAGCCATGAAAGATCTTAAAGTTCCTAAAGCCTTAACCTTGTTCTTAAGTTAAGGCACCATTTGCGGTAAATTTATTTTTGCAAAGCATTTATCAATGATTATTACTTTTTTTTTCTAGTTTTCTCTTTTATTTATTTTAATATTTTATGCAAATACATATAAAATATTTAAATTTTAATTTAAGTATACATTAACTTTGGGATGAATTTATTTTTACTTTTTGATCAATTTTTTTCATTATAAATTTAATTAGTTTTCATAAAAGAAAAATGATCTCAAGATCAATATATAACTAAAGTAAATATAAATTTTAAATACTTAATTTTGAATTGAAGTTAAATATATATATTTAATAAAAGAAGCCCATATATTTAATTTTATAGAACTTGTTATACTTAACGTCGATAATGGTAATAAGAATGATCGTAAAGCAATAAAAATGAATGATAAGAACACACTAATTTTACATGAAAAATCCTTATCGAGAAAAACTACAGGCAGAACAGAAGAAATTCACTATTTTTGAAAAACCAATAAAACAAGAGGAGTTTATGTAACACCCCTTACCCAGCCCGGTCATTGGACCCAAGTAAAAAGATGCTACAATAGAATTTCAACAATCGATAAATGCTTTACTAAACAAAAACTCAATTATTTATAATTTAAATCATATAATCAAACATATTAAAAATTTAAACTCTATAAGTACCTAATTGTAAAAATCCAAGCATTTAATAGGATAGATTTACAAAATTTTAAAATTTTAAAGTTAATAATGAAAATCAGTAGTTGGTACCGATACTAAATCAATACATTTCTGAAAATCGATACCAAAATTGAATATTATTTTCTTTGCAAAACAAGGGTATCGATAGTTATTTTAGGGTATCGATATTTTATGAAAAAGTATCGATACTCAAATAAAAATTGATACCATTTTGACCTTCTGTATGTTCTAAAGCTGTTCATATGATCAAGTATCAATAACGGATGCCAAAATATCGATACCTAAGTTTAAAAATGTTAAAATCTCATATTTAAAACTTCATTTCATTCCATTATCACCTATCACACAAGAGACAATAATTTCACCTATTCAAATACTTAAATGCCTAACTAATCTGCCCTTATTAACACTACAATTCAATATCCAAATTAAATTCACATTTCATACTGGCTTAGTTTCATTCAAAGTTCTCAAATACTTATAATATCTAATGCCAAAATGACCATTACCATTCAAACCATTCACAAACATTATATCATATTTCAATTACTTCCTTGAGACTTATGCCAAGTAGCCAAAATCAAGTTCACAATTAACCTATTTATATAAAAGAAAAAAGCACATATAAAATCAAATAAAAACAAATTTACATTAAGCTAAACTATAGCATATGAGGCAAGTATCTAAACATATAGAAAGACACCTATTACATGCTATATAACTCAAAAGTAAACACCTAAAAACTACCAAAAGATATCTTGTAACCTCCCAAACTTAGCATAGACGTTATGACTAGATTGAGAAGGCTACCTTATCCACCAAAATGGCTAAACTAACTTACGTTACTTTTGAAGACTTTAAATAAACTCACTTTAGGGAAAGTTGTAGTACTTTGAGTTAGTTTAAAACATTCATTTATTAAGTCAACTATACTTAAGATTCATTTTATTGTTGATAGTATTGTTTTAGAAAAACAATTTGTTTGTCGCTCTTTTTTGTAAAAACTCGATGTTAAACTAATGCAACGGAAAAATCATTTTTCAAGTCATTTTGGAGACCTAGTTGCCTTATCAGTTTTTTTTCAAAAACGGTTCTTTTGCAATGTAGTGGAAATTAGAGAACAATGTCAAATTTTACTTAAGCCCAATATCATGCATTATTCGGTTATTATGCTAGATTAATCCATGCATGCGAAAACCCCAAATGAAAAGTTACCAAGCCACAGACCATAAGTAATTAAAAATTACAAACCAACCAATAGAGACTAATTAATACTTATTAAAAATAGTATGAGGTCCAAGGTGATTCTCCATATGCCAGGTCCGGTCCTAATTTTGAGGTTTAACTAAAAAGTTATACACTATGGGGGGGTAAGCTTATGAAAGCTTAGTGTGAGTCGAATAGTTATTTAAATAGACATAAATATCAAATATAGTGAAACATATTAACATTAATAGAAGAACATAGAACCATCATTGGAATTTCATATCATTACATAGTCATTACCAAATTGATGTCAAACGTTGTATAAGCATGGGTCATCATTCTTTCGAGTAACAATCATTAATTTCGATACCATTGAATACCACACAATACAATACATAGAATATATCAGTAATATTCGAATATGTCGTGAGCATGATGCAATGCAAAAAGGTTCCTACCTATATCATCCGCTACACACACAAGCTCCCTAGAACCCGTCTGCGAAACTCTAACACATATGAGCAAAGCTCGATGGAGTAAAACCACCGAATAATTAATGATGCAGAAAATGTGCCTGATATCAAATAGTGAGATACAATACCAATAACATACAATATGTGATAAAATTGCCAATCCCCTTGGTACTCCAGGTGCAGTGTACTAACTACATATAAATGCAGACTTAATATGCCATCGGTACTCAAAGGAACTCCTCCTTCAACCACAAGATATCTCATCCCAATGCAAATGCAATATGTCACACAAACTCATACATAATCATATCTCAATACTTTTCACATATACTTGACATGTTCAACATGCCCTCAATAATCATATACTTTCAGTAAATGGAAACATTGTTCAAACTTTCAAATTTCCATTAAGATGATATCATTCAACATTACACAATTTCACATACTTTTACGATTTTCCAATGTGCCTGTATAGCAACCTTTCCAATATAAAATAGCAAACTATTGTAAACGGGAAAATATATAGGATTTTTCCTATATAATTCATCATCTTTTTACTTAATTTTATTGCTCAAACTTAGTAATTGTTTATTAAATTAATGAAATATGTGGAAAAATGAAATTAGGACATGGAAATTATTAAAATGTAATTTTATGTTTTATTATATAGTTTTTTTGCATAAAATGGCTTATTTTATATTAATTTGAGCATATTCTATTTTTAAGTTATAAAATGGGCCATGCATGATTTAATTTAATAATAAAATATAAAGTTATATTTTAATAAATTATTTCTATATGTTTCATTAATAAAATTGGGCTTAATTAATTAAGTAAAATTAATTAATTAAAGTGGCTAATTTGCATTGTTTGGTCCCCTGATTTTTCTATTATTTTCAGACAGGGGGAGAGCTTTAATTCAATTACAAAGCCGTCCCAATTGGACTAAATTAGCCCCTAATTTCGGCTACACATTTTACCTGAAGATTAATGGAGGTTAATAAATCAACATTTGGGTTAATTGCATGAAGTCCCTGAAGATTTAAAGGAATCAGAGATTTACCTGAAGATTCACTAGAGACTGAGTCTTGCTCCTGCGTGATGTGGCACATGAATCAAGCTAAAAATCAGCCACCTTACCTACATATATGGCTGGCCACACTTGGAAGGATTTGAAGTGGATGAACACTTCCATTTTTAGTAAACTCACACCCCAGCCACACCTATAAATAAGACCCTTCACCTCACTTCTCAAATCATCCCTCATTCATCTATTCTCTTCTCTTCTCTCATTTTATCTCAACTCTCTCTTCTCCCCACGCCGTCCACCATCCTTCCTTAAGGTGTTTTAGCTATTTAGCCTATCAAGAAACCTTGGTTGGCCACCTTAGAAAGCCATCAGAAAAGGAGCAAGCAAGAGTCGAAAGAGTTCTTACCATTCAGAGTCTTGGGTAATAGCCGTCTGAATAGGGTGTAATCTTTCTTTTCTTAAAGTTGATTTAAATGTTTGCTATGAGTTCTTTGTTCTTGTTTTCAACAATGAAAGCTTAATTTTATTTAAGGTAGGATGATTATTTTAATTAAATAATATTTATTCAATTCATGCTTAAAATGTTTGTGCCTCAATTGATCATGTTTTCAACTAAAATCAAGTCTGTATTTCATTCATACGTGATTGAAATGCACCTGAATTAGCTGAGCAATCCTAACCAGACGATGGCTAATAGACGCATAATTGAAATGTGCATGCTCAATTTAGATCCTTAAACCGATTAAATTGCAGGTTGCATAACATCCCTAGTACGGCTCTGTTATCTGCATAGTTTTTAGATTTGTGTGATTAAATTGTTTCATACCTAATATGTCCCTATTACTTCACATGAATACTAAGAAATCCTAAAATGGTTTTCAAACTCATGAAAGGTCGAGTTGCCATGGAATGTTTTTCCGAATGTTATTAAGCATGTTGAAAATAAATTAAGTTTAATTAGAGTAATTGTCCTAGTTTATTTATGTTAGAATTGTTGCATATCGTGTTAAGTTTGCTAAAATCTATTTCATTCATATAGTTGCATACTTAGGATAATTTGCATCAGGGATCATTGCATCTAGTTATTTTAATTCTTTTAAATCATCGCTACCAATCAATTTGAATTTTTATTCACCGAATTGCGAACATAATTTTATAATTAATTGACTTTGCGCTAATACAATCCCTGTGGAGACAATAACTCTTTATACTTACTTATTACTTGAGCGACTATGTACACTTGCACAAACCAAGCATCACAAGTTTTTGGCGCCGTTGTCGGGGATTGTTAATTATCGCCAGCGTTATTTTTTGTGAAATTATTTATTTTCAATTTGGTTTATTTCTAACATTACTAACTTATTCTTTTTAATTTTGTGAATTTCTTTCAGGAGTTTATGAGCGTTGATCGGATTATCAATTTACTCCCTGTAGACCCTGAAATCGAGCAGACCTTTAGACTAAGAAGATGTGAACGAACAGCCTAAAGACAAAACAAGATGGACCTTGGAAATCAAAATCAAGACCAACGTAATGAAGTCGATCATCTATGAAATCCCATTCTCATCGCTGATGATAGGGACCGATGCATCAGACAATATGTTGTGCCACTCTTCAATGAGTTGAATTCGGGAATTAGAAGGCCAGATATTGAGGCAACCCAGTTCGAATTAAAACTAGTGATGTTTCAAATGCTACAAATGGTGGGCCAGTTTAGTGGTATGCCCATGAAAAATCCACATCTCCACCTTCGATTGTTTATGGAGGTGAGTGATTCATTCAAGATAGCCGGTGTGACTAATGACGCATTGAGGCTGAAGTTGTTCCCATACTCGTTGCGAGATCAAGCACGGGCATGGCTCAATTCTTTGCCACTAAGTTCCATATCTACATGGCAAGAATTAGCAGAGAGATTTTTGGTTAAGTATTTCCCGCCTAGCAAGAATGCTAAGCTAAGGAACGAGATCACAACTTTCCAACAAGTATATGACGAGTCTTTGTATGAGGCTTGGGAGCGATTCAAAGAGTTACTTCGCAAGTGCCCTCATCATGGGATTCCGTATTGTTATCTAGTTGGAAACATTTTATAATGGTCTCAATGCGCATACGAGATTGATGGTAGATGCTTCTGCGAATGGTGCAATTTTGTCTAAGTCTTATAATGAGGCTTATGAGATCATCGAGAGGATCGCAAGCAACAACTATTAATGGCCAATAAATCGTACAGCTTCAGGAAGACGTGTAGCCAGAGTTCATGAAGTTGATGCCCTCACTTCATTATCAGCTCAGGAATCGTCTATCTCCTTGATGTTGAAACAATTTACCACTAACAACTCTAATAATTTTGCAGCTCAGCCACCAAGTCCGTTTTATCTAGTTTCCTATGTATATTGTGGGAAGGGTCATTCTTTTGAGAATTGTCCATCAAATCCCGAGTCAGTATACTATATGGGGAACCAGTAGCAAAATAGGAGTGGACAAGGACCCCAGTCCAACTTCTACAATCCTTCATGGCATAACCATCCTAACTTTTCTTAGAGCAACCAAGGAAATGGACCGAAGCACTTTATGCAGCAGAAACCCTACCAATCCAAGGGTATATTCAGCAAGATCCAAGGCCAGCCCAAGTTGACCCATCAAACAGTTTGGAGAACTTATTAAAGGCATACATGGCGAAGAATGATGCTTTGATCCAGAGCAGCAACATTGAAGAATTTGGAGAACCAAATGGGTCAGTTAGCTATAGAGCTTTGCAATAGACCAGAAGGAACTTTGCCGAGCGATACTGAGAATCCAAGAAACTTAGGGAAAGAGCATATCAAGGTAGTGGCATTACGAAGTGGTAAAGTCTGACAAGGTAAATCCTAACTTACTAAATTCAGATACTTTAACATCTCATTTGGATGCAGATTTATCTACTCAGAAGAGTTGTCCGATCCAACCTAAAGTTCCATCACCTCCATATCCAAAAAAATTACAGTAACATAAGCAGAAATAGGAGGTGTAGTTCAAGAAGTTTCTCGATGTTCTGAAGCAGCTACACATCAACATCCTATTGGTGGAGGCTTTACAACAAATGCCGAACTATGTGAAGTTTATGAAGGATATACTATCTAAAAAGAAATGGCTGAGTGAGTATGAGACTGTTGCTTTAACAAAGGAGTGCAGTGCGTTCCTGCAGAACAAGTTGCCACTGAAGTTGAAGGACCTAGGAAGCTTTACGATACCCTGCAACATAGGTGAATCTTATAGTGGTAAAGCTTTGTGTGACTTAGGAGCAAGTATCAACTTGATGCCTAAATCCATTTTCAAGATGTTAGGAGCAGGTGATGTACGATCTACAACTGTGACGCTTCAGCTAGCAGATCGATCTATAGCCTACCCCGAAGAAAAGATTGAGGATGTTTTGGTAAGAGTTGATAAATTTATTTTTCCCGCTGATTTCATTATCTTAAATTTTGAAGCAGATAAGGAAGTGCCGATCATCCTTGGAAGACCATTCCTAGCCACGGGAAGAACTTTAATTGATGTACAGAAAAGCAAACTTACTATGTGAGTTCAAGACGATCAGGTAACTTTTAACATTCTAAAAGCGATGAAATTTCTCGATCCAACAGAAGAGTGTTCAGTTATGGAAGAAATAGAGACCTTGGTGTCTATAGAAAGAAATTGTAAAGAAGATCCATTGGAGAAAGCCTTAGAGTTTGACCTTTTGGAGGATGAAGAAAGTGAAGAAAACATGGTTTTGATGGAAGCCAATTCGAGGAAGTTTATTTAGACCATATAGTTTGAACCGTTGGAGTCAGAAGTCAGAGAATTTATTCAACCTAAGTTATAAATCGATGAACCACCTAAACTCGAGCTAAAGGTACTCCCTTCCCATTTGAAATACGTTTATTTAGATGACTATTCTACTTTGCCTGTGATTATTTCAACAGACTTAACGGAAGATCAAGAGGAGCGACTAATTGCTATTCTAAGGAAATTCAAAAAAGCAATTGGTTGGACTATAGCTTACATTCGATGTATAAGCCCTTCTTTCTGCATGCACAAATCATTTTAGAGGAGGGTGAAAGAGCTCAAATTGATGGGCAAAGGAGACTTAATCCAATTATGAAGGAAGTGGTGAGAAAGGAGGTAATCAAATGGTTAAATGCAGGAATTATCTATCCTATTTTAGATAGTTCGTGGGTACGTCCGGTGCAGATTGTGCTGAAGAAAGGGGGATCACGATTATTGAAAATGAGCGTGACGAGTTGATTCCAACGAGAATTGTTACTGGGTGGAGGATTTGTATTGATTATAGAAAACTGAATAAAACTACTCGGATGGACCATTTTCCATTACCTTTTATGGATCAGATGTTAGATTGGCTGGCAAGTAACAAATTTTACTGTTTCTTGGATGGATATTTGGGATACAATCAAATAGTTGTAACTCCGAAGGACCAACATAAGACAACATTTACTTGTCCGTACGGTACGTTTGATTTTAGGCGAATGCCTTTTGGTTTATGTAATGCACCTGCAACGTTTCAACGATGCATGATGGTAATATTCACTGATATGGTTGAAAATTTTGTTAAAGTTTTCATGATGACTTTTCTATTTTTAGTAACACTTACGATATTTGCTTGAGTAATTTAGCTAAGGTACTAAAGAGGTGCGAAGAGACAAATCTTGTCCTTAACTGGGAGAAGTGCCATTTTATGGTTAAGGAAGGGATTGTCTTGGGACATAAAATCTCAAAGAAAGGAATTGAAGTTGATAGAGTGAAGGTGGATGTAATTGAAATATTACCTGCTCCAATCAATGTGAAAGGAGTCAGAAGCTTCTTAGGCCATGCCGGGTTTTATCGAAGGTTTATCAAGGATTTTTCGAAAATTTCTAAGCCACTATGTTTATTATTAGAGAAAGATATAGTGTTTGATTTCAACAAAGCATGTTTAGAAGCTTTTAAAGATCTGAAGAAACAATTAGTCTCAGCCCCAATAATTGTTACACCCGATTGGAGCTCACATTTTGAGCTAATGTGCGATGCGAGTGACTATGCTGTGGGAGCTGTGATGGGTCAAAGAAGAAACAAAGTCTTCCACCCTATCTATTATGCAAGCAGAACTTTGACGGGAGCCCAACTCAACTATACGGTAATCGAAAACGAACTATTTACTGTAGTCTTTGCTTTTGACAAATTCCGCCCATAACTTATAGGTACCAAAGTTACGGTATTTACTGACCGTGCGGCCATTAAGCACTTACTCACCAAGAAAGATGCAAAACCAAGGCTAATTTGTTTGATACTTTTGCTCCAAGAATTTGACCTTGAGATCCAAGACAGAAAAAGAGTCGAGAATCAAGTAGCTGACATTTGTCAAGGTTAGAGCAAGATAAGGTAACTCAATCACATGTACCAATCAACGAGAACTTCCCAAATGAACATCTATTTGAGGTAAGTCAAATTCATGAAACTCCTTGGTTTGCTAATTTTGCCAATTATCTTGCATGTGGAATAATTCCTCAAGAAATGACATACCAACAAAGGAAGAAATTCCTTCATGATAGTCGGTATTATTTTTAGGAGGATCCGTTTTTGTTCAAACTATGTGCAGATAACATAATCCGAAAGTGTGTAGTTGAAAGTGAGATTGTTGAGATCTTATATCATTGCCATTCATCTCCAAGTGGGGGACACTTTGGTGGCTCACGTACCGCAGCCAAGATTTTGCAAGCAGGTTTCTTTTGGCCTACATTATTTAAAGACGCTTACACTTATGTGAAGAACTGCGATAATTGCCGAAGAACCAGAAATATATCAAGGAGGAATGAGATGCCATTAACAAATATTTTGGAAATTGAATTATTCGACGTATAGGGCATTGACTTCCTAGGCTCATTTCCTTCTTCGTATGGAAACAAGTACATTTTGGTTGCTGTGGATTATGTATCCAAATGGGTTGAAGCTGAAGCATACCCTACAAATGATGCTAAAATAGTCATGTGATTCCTGCACAAACATGTGTTTACACGAATTGGGACACCAAGAGCTATTATTAGTGATGAAGGTTCTCATTTTGTGAACAAGTGGCTTAAGTGGTTGCTTGACAAGTATGATGTTAAGCACAAGATTGCTATTGCTTGTCACCCCCAATCCAATGCGCAAGTTGAAAGAGTGAACCGTGAAATCAAAGGCATCCTTGAAAAGGTAGTACGCCCTAGTAGAAAAGATTGGTCTCGAAGGCTCGATGATGCATTGTGGGCCTATCATACAGCGTTCAAGACACTGTTAGAGATGACTCCCTATCAGTTAGTCTTTGGGAAGGCATGTCATTTGCCGTTAGAGTTGGGAAATAGAGCTCACTGGGCTTTGAAGAAGTTAAATTTTGATCTTTAGCAAGTCGGTAAGAGAAGGATGTTACAATTGGATGAGTTGGAAGAGTTGAGGTTGTTCTCCTATGAGAATGCCAAAATGTGTAAAGAAAGATCAAAAAGATGGCATGATAGTCACATACCGCCTCGCGAGTTTAAGGAAGGTTAGAAGGTGTTGTTGTTTAATTCAAGGCTGAAGTTATTTTCTGGGAAGCTGAAATCCCAATGGAGAGGACCCTACACCATCTATCGAGTTTATCCTTATGGAGCTATTGAATTATATGACAATCACGAAAGTACGTTTAAAGTTAATGGTCAACGTCTTAAACACTATTGGGATGGTGAAGTTGAGTGAGTTGAATCCTCATTCAAATTAAAAGACCCTTGATTTTTCACAAATTTATTTTGTAAATAAATAAATAATTAAAATTTATTTTCTTAATTTAGGACATTTAATTAATTCTATCTAAGGAGATTGGAATTTAAGCGGGACCGCTGTGACTTGGGAATTAATTTAATGTAATTTGTTAAGAAGAAATTTTAATTAAATTTCAAATTCTTAAGTACTAGTTTTATTTTAATTTTAAATTCTGTTTTTTTTTTTTCATATTAATAAAGGAGGCCAAAAATTGGCCTAAGTACTAATCAATTTTTCTTTTAAGTGAGTCTCTACATACAGGCCAAATTTGAGGCCCAAGTTAGCAAAAAGAAGGGAAAAATCTATGCCCTTGCTGCTACTTCCATTCCTTACCCCAAGTAACCTTAATGTGGCTAAAATTGTGCTACATGTTGCCCTAATTTTTCCTATATAAACCCCTCTTCATTCTACTTCTTTTCACACCCATCAAACAAGTTGCTTAGCCTAAAAAAAAATCCCAAAATTCTCTTCTTGTGTCGCTAGCTTCAAATCCCTAAAGAAATCCCTAGTTTTCTTTTTCTTTTCTCCTAGCCAAAATACCCTAATGTCACCGAAAAAGGTTTGTAAAAGCATTGGCATTGCCGCCGCAAGCCCACGTCGCTACCGCACGTCGTCGTCGCTACCACAATTCCGTCACTGTCGCAAGGGTTTGCCGTAGCAAATCCTATCACCTTGCCGATCCTTTTTTTCCCTATTTTGCCAAAACTTTGCTAAATTTTCTAGAAAAAGGACCATGTCTCGCAAAAGAACTAGATCGTCAAAGACTACTCTAGAAAATCCAATCGTGATGGACGAAGAGGTGAAAGAGAGGTTTGATTCAATTTTCAAGCATCAACCCATGATGCCGGAAAAAGGTTTCAACTTAAAGGTTGTTCCTGTGCCGATTAGAAAAATAATTAATGCCCTCAAGTAGGAACGATTCTGTGATGCTCAATCACTTCCTGATGATGAAATAGTTCGAGAATTTTATGCAAATTTGACTATACAAGATGCTACTGAGGTTATCGTTCGAATAAAAAAGGTACCTCTTACTTCTAAATCCATCAATGATTTGTTCAATTTACCTGATGTTGAAGAAGATGAGTGCTACCCTATGATGAATAACATCAATTGGGATTTACTTTAACAAGTACTTGATGTTGTGACAAATCTGAGATCCCAATAGATTATAAGAAAGTATGGGAGCCATTCTTGTCGAAGGGAATACCTAAAACTAGTAGCAAAGGTACGGTTTTCCTTTATTCGCTATAGTTTTATGCCTATCTCACATAGTTCCACTATCTCGATGGAACGAATGTTGTTGTTATATGCTATCTTCACAGAAAAATCCATTAATATTAGGAAAATTATTCTCAAAGAGATTTATGATTGTGCTAAAAAGAAGAAAGGAAGTGCTTATTTCCCATCATTAATCACTTCACTTTGCTTACAGGCCCGTGTGAAAGCAAAAAATCTGAAGGGGCAATATGTTCAAGGGTGCATTACAATTCATAACCATGAGAGACTAGTAGGAAGGGTACAGGAGCTGAACCAAGGTGAGCAAACAAAGCCATTTGAGCCAGAAACCGAAGAGTCGCCAAATGCAGCTGAAATTGAAGCTAACTCAGTTGCAGACTCTGAAGAAGAAGAATCTGAAATAGAACCAACAGGTCCTAACCCAGCTGAAGGAACTACAAACCCTGAACCTAGGGTTGAACCAGAAAAAGAACCAGTTAAGCCGAGTGTTGAACCCGAATTTGTAACTCCAATACCAACTCATGCAAGTACTTCAAAGAAATCGGAGTTGTCAATTATGATGGATATGTGCAAGTTCATGCACAAACAACAGCAAACTTACTGGAAATATGCAAAAATTAGAGATGATTCAATTCGAAACACCTTTAAGAATATCTCTAATACTTTTGTGCCTGAGTTCCCAGATGGTATCTTCGAGACATGGACGGAAGAAAGTGACGACGCAAGTGGGGACGAAGCTTAAAAAGACAAAGGGAATGAGTCAGAAAATAAAAATGGGGGATTCTTGTCTTTTTATTTTATTCTAGGAACTTATTTCTTCAGTATTTAGGATTTAATTTTTGCAAAATAAAACCTAGCAAGCATGAATAAATACTTCTTTAGAGAGAAAAAAACTAAGTAATGTGGTAATGGGAATGAACATGTCTAGGATTGGGTTATGAGGAAAGACTTGGTATTTAAGCAGTCTTAATGACTCACCTCTCTTTCTTTTTCAACCCTACCTGGTGTTCAGTTTTCATTTATTACTTTGTTCTTGCAATGAGGATATTGCTTCTTTTTAAAAGGGGTAAGGCAAATAGGTTGCACGAGTTTTTTTTGTTGTTTTAATCATTTTTTTTCTTTTTTTCATAAGTTTGTTTTAATAAATGAATGTTTCAAGGATTTTTTTTTGTTTTAATAAGATAGTTCGTACGCAAGCATGAATGATGATTTTATCTAAGTGATTGTATGTTATCGTGAAGAATGGAATAATTGTATGAACTTAGCTGTAGGTAATGTTTGCCATGAAAACTTAGTTTCTTCTGAGATTAGACATACATGAGGGTTTATATCTTTAGAATTGACTAAGTGACTTTCTAGAGGTGAAATCCTAGTAGATATAAAAATCTAAAATAATATAGGTACCATTTCTTTGGAACGTTTGAGCCTTTCAAAGCCAACCTTGCGACATTAGACCTTTGAAACCAAAATTTTGAGCTTAATGGCCTGTTTATTACAATGAACCTACATTACAAGCTATGTTCCCATCTTTTGAAAGTTATCCCAATTTTGTACACCCATCTTAACTTAAGTGGTCTTGGTAGTCAATGTTTAAATGTTTAGAAGATGTATGTGCACATGTGTAAAAAAAAAAAACACAAAAAAACAAAAAAAAAACACAAAAGAGTGAAGAAAAGTTTGCTCAGTTTCAAAAAAGAAAAATATATGCGCATAGGTTCAAAATAAGTTTGGGGGTGTTCCAAAGATTCACTTGAAGAAGAAGGTTGAATTTCAAGTCCAAGACAAAGTTAAAGGTTAAGATTTTGAAACCAAAATTTCCCATCTCTTAAAATCCCTACCTTCAACCGAGCCCCATTGCAGCCTTATGAAAGACCAATTGATTTGATGATTATGTCACCTACATTAGTGGGGAGGAAGTACTAAGTTCAACATATGAAGAGCATAAATAAGCCTTATGATTGTTTTGCTTGATTGATGAGAAATTATGTTGAATGAAGAATATTATTTTCGGCAATGGCATGCATGCATATCATGATTCATGTTGGCATATCTTGAAACCTAGTATGAAACTCTCAAATGTGTGCATATGAGGTAATTATTAATGAAAAAGATCTATGAGCATGAATTTATTGAAGCATGATTATGGGACGAGGATTGATGCTACTCACATTCTTAGTTAAATTTTTTGATAGCTCGCGATATTAGTAATAAAATTTATAAAAACTGATCACACCAAAAACTAACTAATATCACGATTTTAAAGGCAAGCGCACCTGTTGAACAGTAGTATAGTTTAGCGACAAGACTGAGTTATAGTACCCAAGGGAACCAAAAGTACTAATACTTACTTCCTTTCTATTATCTAGCCTAAAAATAAAAGATGGTTGTTTGAAACTAATTCTAAAACTAACTAAAAGTGCACAAAAAGTAAATTGGGGAAAACTTTCAGGAAAAACTGATTGATATGAGCAATACTTAAGGGAGAATCCACCTAGACTTCACTTGTTATTAACTTCTTGAACTAGACGATTTATTCACTTGACTTGATCCGTAGAGATCCCTAACCTATGTTAATACCTCCGTCGAGGATAAAAACAACTAATCCTAGGTGGTTAATTAAAGTTTCTTTATTAATTAACACCCCTAGGTTGCATTAATTCGATCTATGGATTCCCCTATTAGGTTTGACCCTAATCCGGCAGATTTATGTCGTCCTATGTCTAGGGTTGCATGCAACTCCACTTAATTATGGTAGATCTACTCTTAAAACAGGGACTTTTGCTCCTCTGCCTAAGCACATCAAGTTCTTGAAGTAATACCTAGGATTATTAAATCAAGAATGAAGAACACATAATTAAGAACAATTCAAGTATTTATCATATAATTCAAGAATAAATAATAACAAGATCTGTGTTAGGTTTCATCCCCCTCAAGTATTTGAGGGGTTTAGTTCATAATTAATAAAGAAAAAATCTCAGAAGAAATAAGATAACAAAACATAAAGAACCCAAAAACCCCTGAAGGAATTTAGGGAGATCTTCTATCTTGATGTAGAATTCTGGCTTCTGGGATGAATCAATCGGCTTCCCTTCGAGTAATCCCTTGCTTTCACTCCTTGTGTTGGCAGAAATACGGCGCTCCTTTTGGGAGAAAAGAGTATATTTTTAGAGTTGCCTCCTAGGGTCTTTATATAGAGTTTAGAATGGCTTTCTTAGCCCCTAAGTATCTAAATCCGAGTGAAATTGCACTTCCTCGCGATAGGGACACGCCCATGTGCCACGCCCGTGTGGTTTCGATAAGGGCCATGTGCGGGCCTGTTGGTATGGCACGGCCGTGTGGCCTGGCCGTGCTTATCGGGGCTGGGCCGTGTGGACTTCATTTGGCATGGGGTAAAAATATGTATAATTTATCGTTTATCATTTGCCTTAGCAAAACCTAGTGTTAGGCATAAACATTACTTGGGACGAGTAATAATTTAAGTTTGGGGGTGTGTAAACGGGAAAATATATAGGATTTTTCCTATACAATTCATCATCTTTTTACTTAATTTTATTGCTAAAACTTAGTAATTGTTTATTAAATTAATGAAATATGTGGAAAAATGAAATTAGGACATGGAAATTATTAAAATGTAATTTTATGTTTTATTATATAATTTTTATGCATAAAATGGCTTATTTTATATTAATTTGAGCATATTCTATTTTTAGGTTATAAAATTGGCCATGCATGATTTAATTTAATAATAAAATATAAAGTTATATTTAATAAATTATTTCTATATGTTTCATTAATAAAATTGGGCTTAATTAATTAAGTAAAATTAATTAATTAAAGTGGTTAATTTGCATTGTTTGGTCCCTGATTTTTCTGTTATTTTCAGACAGGTGGGAGAGCTTTAATTCAATTACAAAGCTATCCTAATTGGACTAAATTAGCCCCTTATTTCAGCTACACATTTTACCTGAAGATTAATGGAGGTTAATAAATCAACATTTGGGTTAATTACATGAAGTCCCTGAAGATTTAAATGAATCAGAGATTTACCTGAAGATTCACTAGAGACTGAGCCTTGCTCCTGCGTGATGTGGCACATGAATCAAGCTAAAAATCAGCCACCTTACCTACATTTATGGCCGGCCACACTTGGAAGGATTTGAAGTGGATGAACACTTCCATTTTTAGTAAACTCACACCCCAACCACACCTATAAATAAGACCCTTCACTTCACTTCTCAAATCATCCCTCATTCATCTATTCTCTTCTCTTCTCTCGTTTTCTCTCAACTCCCTCTTCTCCCCACGCCGTCCACTATCCTTCCTTAAGGGGTTTTAGCTATTTAGCCTATCAAGAAACCTTGGTTGGCCACCTTAGAGAGCCATCAGCAAAGGAGCAAGCAAGAGTCGAAGGAGTTCTCACCATTCAGAGTCTTGGGTGACAGCCGTCTAAATAGGGTGTAATCTTTCTTTTTTTAAAGTTGATTTAAATGTTTTCTATGAGTTTTTTGTTCTTGTTTTCAACAATGAAAGCTTAATTTTATTTAAGGTAGGATGATTATTTTAATTAAATAATATTTATTCAATTCATGCTTAAAATGTTTGTGCCTCAATCGATCATGTTTTCAATTAAAATCAAGTCTGTATTTCGTTCATACGTGATTGAAATGCACCTGAATTAGCTGGGCAATCCTAACCAGATGATGGCTAATGGACGCATAATTGAAATGTGCATGCTCAATTTAGATCCTTAAACAGATTAAATTGCAGGTTGCATAACATCCCTAGTACGGCTCTATTATCTGCATAGTTTTTAGATTTGTGTGATTAAATTATTTCATACCTAATCTGCCCCTGTTGCTTCACATGAATACTAAGAAATCCTAAAATGGTTTTCAAACTCATGAAAGGTCGAGTTGCCATGGAATGTTTTTCCGAATGTTATTAAGCATGTTGAAAATAAATTAAGTTTAATTAGAGTAATTGTCCTAGTTTATTTATGTTAGAATTGTTGCATATCGTGTTAAATTTGCTAAAATCTATTTCATTCATATAGTTGCATACTTAGGATAATTTGCATTAGGGATCACTGCATCTAGTTATTTTAATTCTTTTAAATCATCACTACTAATCAATTTGAGTTTTTATTCACCGAATTGTGAACATAATTTTATAATTAATTGACTTTGTGCTAATACAATCCCTGTGGAGACGATAACTCTTTATACTTACTTATCACTTGAGTGACTGTGTACACTTGCACAAACCAAGTGTTACAACTATCCATGCAATTATATCAAGCATAAACTCATATATCAGAAAATCATGCTATATATACAATCAATATCATACCAAATAACACAATTATACATAACAATACCATTCACACAATCACACTATCAAACTAGAAACTTTGCTAACATATCAATCTTTTAGGGCTCGAAACGTACTTGGTTCGGCCACTTACAAAATTAATTATTTGGTTATTAAGCCAATCCAATAAGCAAGCTAATTCATCAAATATATATGAAAATTATCATTTCTAATTAATTTTTTGAGTTTAGGGCCCACACAATTTTTTCACTTTCTCATAGCACACTAGCGAATTTTCTAATTTTCCTTAATAAACTTTAAAACGAACCTAAGTCAAAAATCAGTATAAATTCCATCAACCATCTCTTAACCAAACCTTAACACCCACTTATGGGTTCCAACAATTTGTCAAAATTACTCCTATTTTATGAATCGAAACTAGTTAGATTTCTTACACTATTTTGTTGCGAATTGTGGGCGCGAGCGTCTTTCGGTTTTATGGTTGATTTGGGGTGTTCCAGTCAGCACCTAACACCATTACATACTAGAAAATCAGTAGCTAATATTGATTAAAATTCCTCATTTAATCAATCCATAACCTTTTCCCAACAACTTTGTCAAAACAACAAACTATTTTACAATTAATTGCACTTATATTTCCCGAATTGTGAGATCTGGATGGCTAATTGATCAAGAAAGTCTTTCCCTAATTAACATGTGATTAAAGGATGATTATAAGAGTTCAAGAAATCAAATTAATTTTGAGAAAAGATGGGAAAAAACCAAGAAACAAGATAGCCCCCTTTCTTGTACAGAGGCGCACACACCACCAACCACGGTGGCCAAATTCGGGGCTAATTTAAAAACAATTTAAAGATCCATTAAAAATCTAGAAAAATACCTTTAAAATATTTAAAATTCCCTTAAATTATAGATCTAAAAATTTAGTTTTTTAATTGACAAGATTAATAAAGAAATTGAAGAAAGAAGAGATCTTACACAAGCTAGTTTAGAGAAACAACAATGGCACTTTCGTAACAATGTTCGGGATCTATATTGGAGTTCAAGATTTTAGATTTGAGGCTGATTTTAATGAGAAAAAATACCAGCAAGATGGTTGAGAAGATGTTAACAAATCTTGAAACAAAAAAAAAAAAAAGAGATGGTAAAACTAAGTGTAGGCGACGACAACAATGGAGGAAGAAAGAAAAAAAAACTTGAAGATCAAAGAGGAGATGAGAGGGGGAGGAACGACTAGGGTGAGTAAAAATAGAATAATGGCTGATTATTTTGTGTAAAATTAACATTTATACCTAAGGTTACAAGGGTATAGATGGCACACACATTAAAAACAAGGAATTTTGTAAAAAAAAAATTTATTTTGCATGGGAAATGATTTGAACTTGGGACCTCAATTTAATTTCATGTTTTTGCATTTTTCAACTAACCACTAAGCTATTTTCTTATTTTTGAAATAATTTTTCAATCTTTATTTTAAAAACAAGGCGTGTCACATAATAGGTTTGAGGCAAAATTAGCAAAACAATAAAAATGGCAAGAGATAAGGGATTTGAACTTAGGTTTCAAGGAACGTTTCACTAACACTTATCCAACAAACCAATACCTCATTTATTCCTAAAAGTGCATAGATAATCTCAAAAATTAGAGAATGACCACTCTCTCTTGATTCCCAAACCCGATTCTACTAACCCCCGATTTTTGGGATGTTACATATCTGGATATTGTGCTTCTTTGAGCTGATTTGATCGTCCAATTTCCATAAAATGTAATCTAAAAAGAAACAAAAGAATAACATGAGTAAGCTTTTCTAGAGCTTAGTAAGTTCCACGGTTAAAGCTATTAACTTACTGTAGAAATATATATAATTCACACATTAACACTTTATAAACTATGATCCTGACAATCACAACCACTCAACAAGTGAGTCTTTATAGCAATACACTTAATCAAAAACCTATTTAATAATACTAGACCATTCAATATCAACTCAAGTTAATTTACCAGGAAATCATATAATCATTTAAAAATTTCCCCGATGAATGATATAACGGATTCAGATACCCAATTAACCATCCAAAACACACCAGAACGCTCGAGTAAGCTTAACCAACCGAGAACACACTTGAGCTCTAAGTGCCTAGCTCGTAGGCTAACATCTCTCGAAAACACACCTGGGCACCAAGTGTCATGCCCAAAGGATTTACATCCGCCCCCGGTAACACGCCAGAATCAGTATAAATATAACTTGATAGTTTGCAACAAATGTCAAACTTTGGTATATTTAGTGAACAGTAACAAATCAATAATATTTATCTCATCACAATCAAATGTGTATCGTGCACATTAAAAACCTATTGGCATACCAATCAGATCCTATCCTATGTTCATCGGTTCAATAAAATATTGAATAAAAATGTTCAAGTCAATTATTTTTCTCGGCTCACATCAACTTATTTTAATTCAACTATATCAAAATATTCAACATCTCAATTCATAGTTAATATAACTTTCAATTTAATACGAAACTAAACCGTATGAACTTACCAGTGTTAAATTGTGGCGACAACGAAAGTTCAGGGACTACCCGACAACTTTCCCTTTTCCTCGATTACTTACTTATTCTTTATCTATAAAATAGTTTATTTGAATTTATTAACCTTAATTTCATATAATATCCATTTTAGTACAAATTATTTCCTCATTACTGATTTTCACATTTACCCCAAACTTTTACACTTTATTCAAATAGGTCCCTAAACCAAAACAAAATTAGTTTCACAATTAAACCCTATACACCCATTATGTCAAATGCTAAACTACTCCAAATTAGTCACAAAATCCTTGAAATTTTATAAATAAATCATGCTAATTTTACCTACTTATAATTAAATCCTTAAATTTGCGATCTATTTAAAATTACTTTGCAAACTAAAAAAAATTAACACCAAGCTTCAAACCAAACTAAATACAACTAAAAAGTTTCAAAAATTTCAATGGCATATTTTCTATGTTTTGATAATTTCACAAATTAACCCCTAAACTAACTAGATTCCATTACAACTAACTCAAAACTTAAAATTCATAATAAATAAACAAAGAAAACACTTACATGCACCATGAAATAACAAAACCAAAGCTCCAAGGTTTAAAAATAGGGATTTCAGTTGTAAAAAGAGATAATGAAGAAGATGAAAACCTTTTTCACTTTTTTTTACTATAAAATAACTTTTGATTTAATTATAATATAAAATTAAAACATAAAATCAATTAAAATAGCTTATAATCGGCCATTAACTAGAGAAATGGCTTAATTTCCATTTGAAACCATCCTATCTTATTTATCACATAAACTGAAGTTAGAACAGAGTCAAATCCACCCTCGGGAAGCTTAGTCGAGAGTTGGAACACATAGAATCGCGATTACACTTGAATTGCCCTAAAATCAGAATTTGGCGAGTTAAGGCCACACGCCCGTGTGTTCCAACTGTGTGGAACAATTCAGGCCGTGTGGGGGTTCAAACGCCCATATGCAAGGTAGCACACAGCCATGTGACAGAGGCACACGCCGTGTAATGTAGGGACATGGCCGTGTGAACAGGCCATGTAACTCACTATCCAATTTCACTAAAATAGGGTGTAGGGCTGACACGACCGTGTGAAGGTATCACACGCCCGTGTGGCCACCAGACATAGTCGTTTGTTCTGAAACACACTCGTGTGGGATCCTTAAATCCCTAAATCAGCCACACGACCGTGTGGCCTGGCCGTGTGACTCCAAATCCCTGAATCCCTAATTCCCAAATCAACAGGCCCGTGTGCCCAAGGGACACGGTCGTGTGAATTTTGACAAAATCCCCAAATCGACCTCACGGTCTTGTGGCCAGGCCGTGTGGCACCAAAAATTGACCAGAAACCCTAGTTCTCAAATTCACACGGCCGTGTGCCTTGGCACACACCCGTGTGGCCGTCGGGGGCTCACAAAACCACCACCCCAAAATAGCCCTGAAACCTCTGTTTAAACCACTGGAACCTCCCCCAACCTTAACCACATCACAAGTACATCAAAAACTAGAATTTTACTCTCTTTTACAACGTCTTAAGACACATAAACGAAGGGGTTAGTGCATAGTCACGAAAAGCCAAATAAAAAGGGATTCGTAAAACAAAATAACAATTAATAAGAAAGGAGTAGACAAGATTCAAATCCCACACCTATTTTGACGTTGGAGAGATTGACAGTCCCAAAATCTGCAGGCAAACTGCTTAATAGAAGAAAAATCAGATGGAACCAAAAAGAAAAAGAAAAAGAGAAGAGAGGGAGAGGGAACGTGAAATTGACAGAGAGTAATCTCAAAAATAGAATTAAAAAATAATATCCAGTAACAAAAAATGAAAAAAATAATTTAAATAGCTCTAAAAACAAAAATAACGCTCACATAAAGACTCGAACACATGACCTCCATCACACCCACACTCCACTTATCCACCAGATTAGCAGGCCCATTCTTGTCACTAATTTGCACAATTAAATTCATATATGTAATCTCCCTACTTTCATTATACTCAAAGCCCAAAACTTCTAGGCCCAAAATTTAGGGCGTTACATGGCAGCAACAAGGTTTGAAATTGAAAAGTTCGATGGTGAGACAAATTTCAATCTGTGGCAAGTTCAAATGATGGCAATTCCAGTTCAAATCGGCTTAAAAAACGTTGTTACCTGGAAAAAGCCTGAGAATCTAAATCAAACAGAATAGGAAGAGCTTGATGAAAAGGCCTTGTTTGCAATCCAATTGTGCCTCGCGAATACGGTATTGCAAGAGGTATTGATGGAGAAAACCTTATCCGCCTTGTGGAAAAGGTTAGAAATTCTTTGTGCGACTAAGTCTCTAGCTAACTGTATAGTGTTGAAACAACATCTATTTACATTTCATATGAACAAAGGTGAGCTTCTAAAAGATCACATCAGTCAATTCATTATTTTTTTAAATGATTTAAAGAACGTTGAGGTTCATAGTGACGATGAAGATCACGCTATGCTATTATTGTGCTCTTTACCTCCTTCATACAAGTCTTTCAAGGAGACCCTGATTTATGGAAAAGACAAACTTTCATTTGAAGATGTAAAGGGGCATTTGTTGAGTAGAGACAAACTCGGCAATGAGTTTGGTTTGGATAGCAAGGCAAATAGGCAAGCTTCATTTTTGTAGCATTAAAGAAACGAGACAGAAGGTTTCACTATTGTAAAAAGTTAGGTCACGTCAAAGCAGATTGTTATAAACTGTGAAATAAAAGAGCTGCTGAGAGTAACGAGGAAGATGTAGCCGGTGCTAATTTGGCCGATGAAAACAATGATGATTCTTGTTAGTGTCAACGAGTGATATCTCCAATCTCACGTTCGAATGGGTCCTAGATTCGGGGTGTTATTTCCACAGTGTCCCAATAAAGAATGGTTCTCTACATACAGTTTGGTTGAAGGTGGAGTTGTGCACATGGGAAATGATTCATCTAGTAAGGTAATTGGTATTGGTATTGTTAAAATTAGGATACATGATGGGAGGATTAGGAAACTCTCAGATGTCAGGTATATACCTGATTTATGAAAGAATCTCATCTCCTTGAGTATTTTAGACTTGAAAGGATATAAAATCAACATCGAGTCGAGCGATATTAAAGTATATAGTAGAGCCCTCGTTTTGTTAAAAGGTAAAAGAACCGGCAGTCTTTATATTTTCTATAGTGATTGGTGAAATCAGACGTCCCTCATTCATTACGGAGTCGAAGTCAACTCATTTGGAGTGGAGGCAACTTGGTCATAGGAGGGAAAAATGTATAACCGTTTTGTTGAAGAAAAGTTGTCTTTTGGATGCAGGTTTTGAAAAGTTAGGGCATTGTGTTCGCAAAAATCAAAATTGAGTTAGTTTTGATTTGGCAGTGTACAATTCGAAAGCTAGAAGTCTTCCAGTTTCTGATCACAGATTCGACTCAGTTGATTCCCTGCATAGTTCAAGATAGTCTCGTGGCAGGCTTTGGCAAAAATGGCGTTATGGAAATATGAGTCAAGGTGGAGATTTGTTAAGTATGACTCCTATTTCAGTCAAATTTGAGAAATAATCTTTTAGTTAAACTCTGTTTATTTGTTTCAATCAAACATTGATTAGTTTAGATTATTTTATTATTATTTGACCTATGAATTTAGCCTATAAATAGGCTCTTTTACAACCTTAGAAAATACACCCAGTATATTAGAACTCATAACACATTTAGAGAATTTTGTGTTTACGTTTTGAGCATTCTTTGTTTTCGAGTTTTCAGGGTTTAGTTTTTATCTCCATCTTTTGTACTATTCGTTCTTTTGTCATTATAGTAAAATTATCTTTGCCCATGGTTTTTTATCCTCTTTGGAGGGGTTTTTCCACATTAAATTTGTGTGTTTAATTTCTCAATTTATTCCACTATTTTTTTACTTGTTCCTTAATCAGGTCGATCCCAACAGCAATATTTTTAGAAAATATAATGCATATTTTTCAAAACTTCCTACCCAAGTCCATTACACAAAAAAAAAGAGTTCCTCAAAACTCGTCCATCCAAAAGCACAGCAACAGCTAATTGTGGACAATGCCACGAGTTGCAGTTAAAACTATGAGATTAAATATATGTGGTCAAGCCACTATATTATAGTAAAGCTACTAGAACAAATATGTGTGATCGTGCCATTGTAAATGCAATCTAACTACTAGAATAGAAATATGGTTAAGCCACCAGATAGTGCAGATTATTAAACTACCAGAACTTCCTCCTTACCATATTATCCCAATCCCAGGTAATGTGACACGGTATACAAATACAGAATTTGAATGAAAAGCATGTAAGACATGTATTTGTACAATAAAAAAATCGGTAGGCATGGAGTTCCATGCTTTGCAGAATAGATGAGTCACTAATTCAACAAAAGCCAACCAGTTTTGCCATAATGTCACATGCATGGTCTTATAGCATATTAAGAGATACACAAATTAACATAATCAAACATCATATGCTCATATACAAACATAGCAAAATAGAACATGCTATCATAATTATCAATATATAGATCATGTATATTTATTTCACATACCTTTTTCTACATTACTTGCAATATCATATTATCATATATCATGTTTTCAAGTCCCATTTATATAGTACGGACCTTATAGAGAGGCTAAATACACAACATAAATAAATACGACCCTAGGGGAAATTTCTATAAAATAGGCCCACACTACCCAACTGGCCTAGCCCGTATGACCTATATTGTAACACCCAAATTTTTGTAATTTCGACATTTGTGAATTTGTAGCATAGAAATTTTCTGAATGTATTTCTGCATTGATTTGACACAAATAATTTTTTGCTTCAATGGTTATGTGCTCTAGGTGTGTTAGGGGAGGTCCCAAGTTTAAGTCACAACTTGGGTAAATTTTAGGTTTTTATTAAAGTAAGCCTAACTCTTGGTAATTAGGCTTTTAAGTAAGAGTTGGTTAAGATATGATAGAATGGGTCTGCTGGTCTGGTGGTTGAGGGAGTGTTAATGTTACTTGAGGGCTGAGGTTCGAATCCTTGCATGTGCAATAAGGGGGCTAATTTTTTCTGCAAAATTCAGCTATGAGGTTGTGTTTTATTAAAAGTTTGAGTTGGGAGTTGAGTGGAGAGAATTAAGGGATGAATTTAGGGATTAGAGAATGATTAATTAGTTTTTATTTTTATTATTTTCCTCAATTTTGATTTTTTCCCTTTCTTCTAAACTTCTGACGTAAGTTTTGCTATTAGCTTCCCTATGTCGTTTTCATCTTTTTCGATCAGCAAATCATTTTTGTTCTTTTTCATTCTTACTTCAATTTCTTTTTTGTTCTAGTGTCTTTACTTTGTTCATGCAATTAGCATTCCATCGATAAGTACTCATTTTTACTTTTGAAGTTCTTTGTAGTTGGGTTATTAAGAGGATGTTTTCTGTTTATCTAAACAGCGAGGGATCATCGTTAAGCGAGAAAGGTAAGGGTTTCGATAATTTTTTAGAGAACGTCTTTTCGTAACAAATCGATTAAAGTGACTAAAATTGGACTTCCTATTATTAATTATAGGTCTTAAGGTGCTTGGGATTGCATTAACGTCTAAAACAAACCTGGTGTGTACCCCAATTGCACAAACAAGGGGTTTCAGAAAAAGTCAAAAAACTTACTGTCAACGCTATACGGGTGTGTGGACTGCCCGTGTGGAGGCCGTGTGGCGAAACATAGCCACGTGACCAACGAGCTAAGCTGTGCTCATGTGACACTGGCGCGACGGACATAGCCGTGTAAGGCTGGCGAGGCCGTGTACGAGACATGGGCTCAGCCAATTAGGTTGTGTGGGCCACACGAGCGTGTGGGTCAACAGGGTGAAACACACGGGCGTGTGGGATTTTAGGCCAAGCCGTGTGATCCATACGGGCAATGCCAATTTGTGCCGTATGGGCCACAAGGGAGTGTGGGCCCATATTGGCAGGCCACATGGGCATGTGAGTCCATTTTTCTGATATGTTCTGTAAGGTTGCACGGGTCGCCCTAGTCAACTGTAACCTATTGTAGGGTCAGTAAGGATATTTTAAACCCTTTTTTTTGTGATCTGATAACATGATGTATGATTTAAGCATGTGTACTATACTGTTCTGGATCTCGATATATGTGTTAACATGTTATACATAGCATGTGTTTCGATACTGTACTGGATATTAATATATGTCTGTTATTATACATATTAGCATGCCATGATATTATGATGCATTGCATTGGGGTGGGATTGTTGATGAAGTGAAGAAAGATTCTGAAAGGCTTCTAGCCTGTACCTGGCAGCTATGCTGCAAATATCTGTTATGTGTTGTTTTACGGTACCTTATAGTGTGTAGGGTTGGATGGGTTGATTTTATCACCATACTTGGTGTGTAGGGCTAGGTGGGTTAATTTTATTCCCACATGGTATGTAGGGTTGGACGAAGATGGTGTGCAGGGTTGGTGGGCATGATTTACTGTTATCTGATCTGTTCTGATTCTATATCTGATTGGGCTTAAGGGCCCTATTATATGTTTGATTCTGTTCTGAGTAGGCTAAGGCCTATATCGATTCTATAAAAGGCTCAGGCCCGATCTGTGACTGTTATCTGTTATTTGTCTGTTTGCATGCTATACTGTACGAATGTACACACTGAGTTTGCAAAAACTCACCCCTTTATTTGTTTACCTGTTAGGAAATCCCAGTAGTAGATAGATCGGTATAGCAGAGGGCTCGATGGTGACCACTGTTAGATACATTCCGGGTTTTCATGGTTTTACTATCTAAATATTGCATTTCTGTTTTACTTATTATTTTGAGGTGGATTATGTAATTATTTTTAGACTTTGGTATTGTTTTTTTTTATTTTGGAACTTTAAATTATTATTTTTATTGGTTTATTAACTGGACACCACAAAAGCACTATTTTTCTAAAAATTAACTAAGAGCTTCCGCGTAAAAGAAATAGGTTTAAGCAAATCAATTAAGTCACAATTTTTCTAACTTAAGTAAAGATAATAATCTGAACGAGCTTTTATATTCAAATGGTTTTTCAAAACACTTTTATGTGACATCTCTAGATTCGACGATAACATCTAGGCTGGGTTTGGGGTGTTACATTTTGTAGTATCAGAGCCAGGTTGTAAAACTCAGCTGTGGTTTTTGAGTTTTAAATTTGATTATGAGAAACGACTTGGACATGACTTAAAATGTTTTTGATACTGAATAAGTGGTACACCGAGTCTCCAGCGTCAATCCTGTAAGTTTTCTGAAATCCTGATATGTACTGTTTGAAAGCATGCTTAGTATATACTGAATACTATCTGATTTGTTTGAGAAACACTAATAGTATGTTATGAGACTACCTAGGTAGGACTCTACTGAAACACTTTAGATACTGTAGACCGAAAACTTTAGAGAGACTATTCTTTTTCTCGCGAAAATAGACTCTGAAAACTCTGATACTGTTTTTCAAAAAATATTTGTTAATAATTATCAGAACTGTAAACTGATTTGCATAAAACCGTTAATACAGATTAATTTGATATCTACGATGAGCGCTAAAGGTACTCATGGACGGGGTACTAGAGGCCAAGGTAGGGGCCGTAGAGGGGCTCGAGCTGAGTCCTTCACTTGTGATACTATATCGGTAATGGATACTAGTGAGACACCGGCATCGCCTATGACTGATACTGGGTCAGGATCTTATGACCGTACAGCTGAGGACGATGCATTGTCCCAAGCCATGCTACGAATCTTGGAGAGGGCTATTAGGCCCAATACTGGATCTGGAGGCCGTGGGTTGGTTATGGAACGACTCTGGTCCAATGAGGTTGAGGTAGTTAGGGGCATCGTTGGAGTTGCCCCTAACGTGGCTGAGTACTGGATGGAGGCCATGGAGCGTATTATGGATGACCTGGATTTCACTGCTAAGCAGAAATTTAAGAGGGCCATATCACGTCTTTACAATGAGGCATATCAGTGGTGGCTCATGGTTAAAGAAGGCACTCAGTCTGAGCGTTTGACATGGGATCTGTTTAAGACGGCCTTTCAAAGTAAATATATGGGGGCCAATTATATTGATGCTAGGAGGCGTAAGTTCCTTAATCTCACTTAGGGAGACTGTACAGTGGCCGAGTATGAGGTCAAATTTCTGAAACTGATCCATTATGCGCGAGGCATGGTGGCGACTAAGTATGAGTGTCAAAGAGGTAAAGCACACTGAGCATCGAAGAGGTAAAGTGCATTAAGCGCCAGAACCGTGATAGAGGGAAGGCTAAGAGGAATTCTGATAATTTGAACCCTGGGATAAGGCCTAAGAAAAAGGCCAAGACTGATGGGCCCATGAGAGTTGGGCCTACTGTTGCACCTACTGGGGTGGTGATGTGTCAGCACTGTAATAGATGCCATCCGGGTGAATGCTGAAGAGCTACTAGGCTTGTCTTAGATGCGGGTCGACTAAGCATCATGTGAAAGATTGTCCATTGAGGGGTAATCAGATGCAAGCTCCAGTTAATGAGACTCCACATCCGCCGAGGGTAGTTCAACAACCACCTAGGGGCTGAGGTAAGGTTAAGGGTGGTAATGGTATAGGCCGAAGGTAGAGAGCACCGGGCAGAGGTGTTGACCGACTGAGGCGAGACAACCTACACTGGTTTATGTTGTACGTCACCGTGAGGATGGAGATGCTCCGGATGTCATCACGAGTACATTCCTAATCTTTAATGTATCTTACTATGCATTGATAGACATAGTCTCTACACACTTTTACGTAGCTAGCACTGTGTCTGAGACTCTGGGGATCCCGTATGAAAGCACTTCTAGTGAGATATCAGTGGTGAGTCCATTGGGGTAGTCTATTAGAGTCAGTAAACTGTTTAGATGTTTTATTGGAAGACCAAGGGACTGTATTTCTGGCTGATTTGATGGAGCTCCCGTTTAGGGAGTTTGACTTAATTCTGGGTATGGATTGGTTGGTGAAACATCGAGTGAGTCTGGATTGTGCTGAAAAAAGAGTTGTTCTGAGAACTGAGGAGGATAATGAGATAGTCGTAATTGGGGAACGATGGAATTATCTGACTAATGTGATATTTACATTGGTAGCTGAGAAGTTAATAAGGAAAGAATATGAGACATTCTTAGTCTACATCAGTGTTTTGAATTTTATAGACTCTTCGGTTAAGGACATCCGCACTATGAGGGACTTTCCAGATGATTTTCCAAAAGAATTACTACGATTGACTACGAGTCGCTAGATGGAGTTTGGGATCGAGCTGATTCTTGGTATAGCTCCGGTGTCTATTGCCCCTTACCGAATGGCACCAAAGGAGCCTACTGAATTAAGGCTCAGATACTAGAGTTGTTGGATCATGGATTTATTCGTCCCAGTGTGTCTCCATGGGGAGCACCTGTTCTGTTTGTTAAGAAGAAAGATGGGACGATGAGAATGTGCATCAACTACCACCAGCTGAATAAGTTGACGATCAAGAACAAGTATCCACTTTCGAGGATTGATGATCTATTTGACCAGTTCAGAGGGGCTTCAGTGTTCTCTAAGATCGATCTACGATCGGGTTACCATCAGTTGAGAGTAAAAGAGGCCAACATGCATAAGACGACATTTAGGACTCGTTATGGTCATTACGAGTTCCTAGTTATGCCATTTCGGTTGACTAATGCACCAGCGGCATTCATGGACTTGATGAACAGTGTGTTCCAGCCTTATCTTGATCGATTTGTAGTAGTGTTCATCGATGATATTCTCGTGTATTCGAGGTCTAAGGATAAACATGATGAGTATCTCAGAGTTGTTCTGTAGACTCTAGGAGAGAAACAACTGTATGCGATGTTCTCTAAGTGTGAATTTTGGCTTTGAGATGTTACCTTCTTGGTGCATGTGGTATCTGCTGAGGGGATTCGTGTGGATCATCGTAAGATTAAGGCTGTGTTAGATTAGAAACAGCCGAAGACTGTGTCAGGAATCCGTAGCTTTTTGGGGCTGTCAGGGTATTATCGTCATTTTGTGAAAGAGTTCTCCTTGATCACAGCTCTATTGACTAAACTATTACGTAAGAGAGTTCTTTTTGTTTGGACTGATGTACAGTAAGAAAGCTTCGAGAAACTCAAGACCATTTTAACACAGGCTCCAGTTACAGCCTGAGCCTGGAAAGGACTTCGTGGTTTACAGTGATATGTCACATGTGGGTCTGGGTTGTGTTCTGATGTAAGACGGTAAGGTAGTGGCTTATGCATCTCAACAGCTCAAGACTTATGAGGTTAATTATTCGATGCACGATTTGGAGTTAGCTGCAGTGGTCTTTGCTCTAAAGATTTGGAGGCATTATCTATACGGTGAGAAGTGTACTATCTACACTGATCAAAAGAGCCTTAAGTATCTTCTCACTCAGAAGGAGTTAAATCTTAGGCAGCATCGATGGGTTGAGTTGCTTAAGGATAATGACTACAGCATCGAGTACCATCCTGATAAGGCCAATGTGGTGGACGATACATTAAGCCATAGGGTTGTAACCGATCGGAGAGCGTTGTTCGCTCGACTAAGTCTATATGACGATGGGAATTTGTTAGCATAACTTCAAGTGAAACCGACATGGATTAATCAGATCAGGGGTAAACAGAATAGGGATAAGACTCTTGAGTGGCGGTTCCGTCAGGTTGAGACTGGGACTACTTTAGATTTTGGGTTGAATGTTGATGGGGTTTTGTGCTTCCTAGGCCGGATTTGTGTACCTCATAATAAGGACTTAAGATAGTCAATTTTGAGGGAAGCGCATAGTAGCCCTTATGCTATGCATCCTAGTGGGAATAACATGTATAGAGATCTTCGAGAGTTATACTGGTGGCCAGGGTTGAAACGTGAGGTGAGCGACTTCGTTGCTCACTACTTGACTTGTTAGCAGGTTAAGGCTGAGCATCAGTTGCCTTCGGGTTTGCTACAGCCAGTGAAGATACCAATGTGGAAATGGGAGCGAATAACGATGGACTTCGTTAGTGGGTTGCCTCTAACACCCGCTAAGAAGGATTCTGTATGGGTCATCGTGGATCGATTAACCAAGTCAGCTCACTTCATTCCTGTTAGGACAGATTTCTCCATACAGAAACTGGCTAAGCTTTACATCTCAGAGATAGTGAGGCTACATGGGATTCCTGTATTGATCATCTCTAATAGAGATCCTTGTTTTACATCTCAATTCTGGCAGAAGGTTCATAAGGCTTTGGGTTCGAGCCTTTACTTAGTACTGCTTTTCATCCTCAGACAGACGATCAATCGGAGAGGGTGATTCAGGTATTGGATGACATGTTGAGGAGCTATGTGATTGATTTTTGAGGCAGTTGGGAGGAGTTCTTGCCTTTAGTAGAGTTTGCTTACGACAACAGCTATTAGTCTAGTATACAGATGGCACCTTACGAGGCACTATATGGTCGTAAGTCTCGCACTTCCTTATGCTAGACTGAGTTGGATGAGCGACGTGCTCTGGGTCCAGAGTTGGTATCAGAGATTGAGGACAAAGTTCGTTTGATTCGAGAACGTCTGAAAGCGGCTTCTGATAGGCAAAAGTCCTATACAGATTTCAATAGGAAGGACATTGAGTATTCTGTGGGGAACTTGGTTTTCCTTAAGGTCTTGCCATGGAAGAAGGTTTTGAGGTTCGGTCACAAGGGCAAGCTGAGTCCTCAGTTTATTGGGCCGTATCGGATTCTGAGGCGAGTGGAGCCAATTGCATACCAGTTGGAGCTACCTCTAGAGTTAAATCGTATACATGATGTGTTCCTTGTCTCGATGTTGAGACGTTACCGCTCTGATCCTATGCATATTGTGCTTGTGGAGGAGATTCAGATTAGACTAGATTTAACGTTCGAGGAGAAGTCGGTTCAGATTTTGTATCGTGACATTAAGGTTCTACGAAGGAAATCTATTCCTTTAGTGAAGGTGTTGTGGCGGAATCATAGCACTGAGGAGACTACTTGGGAGTCAGAAGATTCGATACAACAACAGTATCCTCACCTCTTCTGATCAGGTAAAATTTCGAGGAGGAAATTTTCTTTAATGGGGTAGAGTTGTAACACCCCAAATTTTTGTAATTTTGGCTTTTGTGAATTTGTAGCATGGAAATTTTCTGAATGTATTTCTATATTGATTTGACACAAATAATTGTCTGCTTCAATGGTTATGTGCTCTAGGTGTGTTGGGGGAGGTCCCAAGTTCAAGTCACAACTTGGGTAAATTTTGGATTTTCATTGAAGTAAGCCTAACTCTTGATAATTAGGCTTTTAAGTAAAAGTTGGTTAGGATATGACAAAATGGGTCTGCTAGTTTGGTGGTTGAGGGAGTGTTAGTTTTACTTGAGGGCTGAGGTTCAAATCCTTGCATGTGCAATAAGGGGGTTAATTTTTGCTGCAAAATTTGGCTAGGAGGTTGTGTTTTATTAAAAGTCTGAGTTGGGAGTTGAGTGGAGAGAATTAAAGAATGAATTTAAGGATTAGGGGGTGATCAATTAGTTTTTATTTTTATTCTTTTTCTCAATTTCAGTTTTTTTCCCCTTCTTCTAAACTTCTGACGTGAGTTTTACTATCAGTTTCCCTCTGTCATTTTCATCTTTTTCGATCAGCAAATCTTTTTTGTTCTCTTTCATTCTTGCTTCAATTTCTTTTTCGTTTTGGTGCCTTCACTTTGTTCAGTCAATTAACATTCCATCGGTAAGTACTTGTTTCTACTTTTGAAGTTCTTCGTAGTTGGGTTATTAAGAGGATGTTTTCTATTTAGGGGACAACCAAGAGTCTGTAGACTGCTAATCGGTGCTCTAAACAGCGAGAGATCATTGTTAAGCGAGAAAGGTAAGGATTTCGGTAAGTTTTGAGAGAACGTGTTTTCATAACAAATCAACTAAAGTGATTGAAATTGGACTTTCTATTACTGATTATATGTCTTAAGGTGCTCGGGATTGCGTTAACGTCTAAAACGAACCTTGTGTGTACTCTGATTGTACAGAAAATGGGTTTCGGTGAAAGCTAAAAAGCTTGTTGTCGATTCCACACGTATATGTAGAGTGCCCATGTGGAGGCCATGTGACGAGACACGGCCATGTGATCGATGATCCAAGCTGTGCGCATACGACACGGACTCGATAGACACGGCCGTGTGAGGCTAGCGAGGCCTTATGCGAGACACGGGCTATGCCAACTAGGCTGTGTGGGCTACACATATATTTTTTATGTGTTGTTTTACGGTACCTTATGGTGTGTAGGGCTGGATGGGTTGATTTTATCCCCATACTTGATGTGTAGGGCTAGATGGGTTGATTTTATCCCCACATAGTGTGTAGGGTTGGATGGAGATGGTGTGCAGGGTTGGTGGGCATGGTTTACTATTATCTGATCTGTTCTGATTCTGTATCTGATTAGGCTTAAGGGCTCTATTATATGCCTGATTCTGTGAAATTCAATCATTTACCCAAACAGAAACAACAGCCTTACCAACAGATTCTAGATCGCTAGAGGATTAGTTGCCTTATGAACTTCACCTAGAAAACCCAAACAATTAATAATGACGTTCATAACCTGAGAAAACAACACTTGTGTGCAAGGAAAACTAAACCTAAACAACGAAACTACATTACTTATGCCAAGATTAATCATGAACAAATCCTTCCAAATATCCCACTTTCAATTGAAACAAGATCAACAGTGCAATAATAGTCGCAATTATGAATGAAACAAAAAAAGAAGATAAAAAAAGGAAAATAGGGGAAAAAAGAAGAACGAATTAACAGGAAAAAGAAACAATTGAATGTCAAAGAAAGAGAGAGAGGAGAACGTGAAAAGAGATTTGGGGAGAATTTTCTTAAACAAAATAAAAATAAAATAAAATAAATAAAGTTTCAAATTTTCTGTTAACTTATCAATTGACATGAGGTTAAATTTGACTCCAAACACTAACCACATGGGCGACACACTAAGGAAGAAGTAAAAACATTTCCATTTGCACACGTAAGGATTTAAACTTAAACCTTTGGGTAAACTGAAGCCTTACCACTAAACCAGCAGGCTCATTCTATCATTAGTTGAGTGAAAATAATATTTAAATTTAATATCCAAAGTCAGGGGTTGGAATAAAAATAAAAAAAATTCAAGGGAATGATTTTGAACACAGGACCTTAGGCATATAAACAGAATACTTAACCACTAAACCAAATTAACCACTTAATGCAATTTCACAACATTTAACTAAAAACAAGACGTGACCACTTTCATGGTTCACTAATTCAATTTCTACTAACCTGGCTTTTAGGATGTGATAAAACAACCCTATTATAATCAATGTCTAATAGAAGAAGTATAGTCTTATACAGATTCCATTTATACAACCCTTGATCCTTTTCCCCCATAGATCCCCCTATTTTGCCTCTATTTTGCCTCTCTATTTTATTTTTTTAACAAGTGACAGGATACGAGTTAGACAACTCTAACATAACTTCACCATGTAATCAAATTTCATTATTTTGGAAAGGCTTAAGAGTTTAAAAAGCCCTCAAACTTTTTCAAAACAAAGCAATTAAGCCCTTTTTTTTTTTTTTGCACTTAATTAGATACTTGAATTTTCAAAATGCTTCAAAAATGCCCTCAAACTTTTCAAAAAAAAGAAATTAAAGCCCTTTTTTTTGCACTCAATTGGGTACTTAAACTGCCAAAGTACTTCAAAAAGGCCCTTTGACAGTTAACTTTAATAGTTGACCGTTAAAGTTAACCGTCTCTGAATTTTTTAGTTAAAGCCACCATGTGTCACAACCACTGTGTGACATTTGGAAAAAGATGATAAAAATAAAAATAAATAAAATTATAAAAAATATTAAATTTTAATAAAAATATAAAAATTAAAAAAATCGTAAAAAATATAAAAAATTGTAAAAAGTTATAAAAATCGTAAAATAAAATAAAAAATATAGAAATATAGAAAAAAATATAAAACTTTATAAAGTCGTAAGAAAATTATAAAAAATGTAAAGAAACATAAAATTCGTAAAAAAAATTAAAACAATTATTGTTCCAAAAGAAACATTTTATAATTTTTCTATAACTTTAATTGATTTTTATTTTTTATCAAATTTTCGCCACATATTAGGCTATGTTACGACACGTGATGGTATTAATTAGAAAAAAATTAGGTGTCGTTAATTTTAACGGTCAACAGTTAAAGTTAATAGTTAAAAGGATTTTTTTATGAATTTTATAATTCATTTTATGATTTTTATAAATTTTACAAATTCTTATAATTTTTTATGATTTTTTATAATTTTTTATATTTTTTTCTAATTTTTAATAAATTTTATATTTTATTAAAATTTAATCATTTGTATAACTTTTGTTTATTTTTATTTTTTATAAAAGTTTTGCCACATGTCACACCGTGATTGTAACATTAGGTGACTTTAACTAGAAAAAATTAGAGGTAGTTAACTTTAACGGCTAATTGCTAAAGTTAACGGTCAAAGGGCCCTTTTGATGCATTTTGACAGTTGAAGTACCCAATTGAGTGCACAAAAAAAAAAGTAGAGGTTTAATTACTTTTTTTGAAAGAGTTTAAGGGTCTTTTTTACGCATTTTGAAAGTTCAAGTACCCAATTGAGTGAAAAAAAAAAGAGTAGGGGCTTAGTTGCTTTTTTTAAAAAAAATTTGAAGACTTTTTATACCCTTAAGCCTTTTATAAATTCAAAAAATCCATTATTTTGTAATTAAAAAAAAAGAAATGAATAAACTAAACACAAAATACATAGATAAATAATAGCAAAGATGTAATTATCATTTTATTTGAAAATTGTTTAGTAAATAGATTCAAGTGGGGTTATGGGATTTTCAATTCTAAGGAGGTAAGTGTATTTTACTGTAAAGTGTTTTTTACCCTAATAAAAAATTTAAAATTTTACATTAAATAGTATTTATACCTTTTATCTCTTATGTTTTCCAACATAGAAAAAAGAAAAGAAAATAAAATGTTTCAACTGTAAAAATTTCTGCTTGTACAACATAGATTAGTTACAGAAAACTATAATTACAACAATAGTAATTTATTTATTTTTCATGTATTTAGACGTCATAAAGTAATTGGATGGAAGTGTAATTATTTGAGTGGTAATTATACTATCTTGTAATTACAAGAAATTATAATTCTTTAAACTTGTTTAGCTTACAGAGTGTAATTATATTGTAATTCCCTATGTCTTATTTGGTGGTACAGATTATAATCAGACAATCTTGTAATTTAATTTTTTTTAAATATTAGTTATTATAAAATTATCAATAATACTTGAGAAAAAAATTAAGCAAGTAACAAAAATTAAAACTAAATCATTGCATAGAATATTGTAGTCCAAGAAAGTAGTCAACAATACATTTACTAATAAAAATAATAAGAAAAATAAACAACATTTACAATTTTATCTAATTGCTCTAGCAATTCATATTTGTTGGGCCATTCCTTCTAAGCATTTAACATATACTCATTTCATCATTTTTTAGTCTCTGTCTAATTTCTTTATAATTTGAATTTGTATAAGAATTAATATTATCATGATCTTCTTCTTTCATGTACTCTTTAAATTATGAATTATCTCAATTCCACCTATGAATGAAGTGGTGAAATATGCAACATACTAACGTGATCAAACCTTTTTTTAGACTATATTAAGATGGTGTTGTTAATACGAGAAATATTTTTTTCTTGATATTACAAATGTGTTTTCAACTACATTTAAAAATCTGTTTTTGATGCTTACAACCAGCTCAATTCTCTCAAATGATATTTTATCCTCACGATATAGTGTAAGAAAACTTTTTATATTTACATAACCAACACTTACTAAATAATATATTCCTATAAAAATAACAGGTAACAATTTGAATAATTTATAAGAAAATAAAATAAATAATGACAAGGTGATGATAATAATTTTGGATTACATATGCAATTTTTAACTTATTTTGGATGTTTCCTAAACAACACTTCCTCTCACTCTAGAATTTAAAGAGTAAATCAACTTTGTAATTCTTTTATTGTAATAAGTTTTATAAACTTAATTTCCAATTAACTTATATTAGACTATTGAATAGCAAACCAATTTTATAATCCTTTCGATTACTATTATTCCATGCAAATTAAGTGAAAAATAATATTCAATAGTTTTTTATAACACTATGCTAGGATGTTTAAATACATGTTCATGTAAAACTAATATAAAAATTAGAATATAGCCTTCATAAATTGAATTTGCTATCAGTAAAAGTAAATGCACGACATATTTGGATTTGATGTGTCCAAATAATAAAGTATTTTTATTCAGCAATAATATAAAATTATATTTTAAAAATAATCTATATCCTAAAAATTAAAAAATTTTATTATTATATAGAAATAATTTTTATAAATTTATATCAAAATTAATTTTTTTAAACTTAAATCATATACATGTGTTTTATAAGCCATAAAATAATTGGTTATTCCTTGCAATCACCCGCGTAATGACCGTAATTATTAATCTCCCCTTAAAGAATTGAAAAGTATAATTTGAATTCTCCAATTGCACTCAATTTAATTGGACTTACCATTTATGATAGTTACTCAAATATGTCATATATGTATAATTATAAATAATTAAACTCAAATTTAATTAGTAGGTGACTTTCTAAATATCATTATAATTACAAAGAATTTTAATTATTTCGACACAATTGGTTACGTAATTAAAAAAAAAAGGAATAAACAATTTTTAGATGCACTTAATTCTCCAAATTCTTTACCATCATAACAAATTAGAACAAATAATCGAGGTAAATTAATTATACTCAATAAATTTTAATTATTGATTATTCAAATATTTCATATATAACTAAAAATAAATACATCTAAATCCAATAAATTGATAACACTTGTATTAGATCAAATCTGCTGGACTTAAGGACAAACTCCTATTTTTAAAGCAATAATCTTAATCTAAAACATAGAATTATTTTAAAACGTTTTCTACTATATTATCTAATTTGTTGAAACTCGAAAGGTGTTTCCAATTCAGTCGAGAAATTGAATCTGACTCAGGTCACGAGCTTGCACAATCTTCGAACCAGTTCCTATGTTATACAATAATTAATGGTAGTAAGACAAAATCTTAGTCTTACACATATTCTTTTACAATGTATTTCGCAACTTATAGTGAATCTTGCAGGGGAATTTGTACCTCGGAGTAATGTTAAATATTGTATTTTTCTGTTTCTTTGTTCAATGAATCTGCCTGGATGATGGCTGAGGTCACATATTCTATGGCAACCCAAATTTTAAAATTTTTAGTAGAATAAATTTCATAACAGCTAATAAATATATAAATAATATAATAATTAATATCTTTTTTTTTCATTTTGTACTAAATTGATTATTTGTTTATGTTAAATTATAGAATAAATATTTAAAGAGTAAAATATACTCGAAGCAATATTTTTATAACCAGATCGATGGTCAAACCAATTAGATTATTGGTTGTACAATTCAATTAAAAAAATCACTAAAAGAAATAATAATAATAAAGCAGTTCAGTTGGGTTTTAGCCTGGTTCAAGTAATCCATATGATTTGTCGGTCAATCGGTTTGATGCCTCTCTCTTGACCGATACTCAGCTAGTCCAATCCGGTTCAAACAATCATAACTTTAAGTCTCTGTACACTTTGTATATTTAGAATTTAGTCCTCTTACTTTTATTTTCAAGAATTTAATCCCTCTATTTTTTAGATTTAAAAATCTACTTTCAAATTATATATTACTACATAAAATTTTGATTGAAAGGTTAACGATATTAACTATTTGAACTAATTAATAACATTATAAAAATATAGAGAACAAATTATGTTAGAAATTAAAGTATAATGATTAAATCTCAAATTTAAACATATTACAGGATCCAAAATTGAAAGTAAACCATGTTTATAAAATGTGTAAAATGTGAAAAAAGTAAAAAGAAAATAATGGGTGTGTTGCATGTGTCATCCTTTGATATGTAAGTATATAGATATGATACTACTTGTTTAATTATTATTTAATATTTTTATTATTTTCAAATTTAAAATTTTAAAGCATTTTTGTTACATTTATATTATTAACATAAAAAATTATTAAAACAGGATACATATTTATCTCACCATTTCGCTTTCTAATTCCTTTATGAATTATCAAATTATACTATGCTAGAAATAGCACAAATATCTCCAACAAAGTTATGCTTCAACTTGGGTCGAATATCGAGATTTTATTTTAAGATCTGATTTTTCTTTATGTGTCTTCATATCAACTGTTCTCTTTCCCTTTATTTGTTTATTCCATCATAGTGTGAAAAGCGTAAGAAGAAATTTTGTAATTGGAATTATAAATCCCATGTGATGTGAACTCATTTAATTTTGGTTCAAACATTTTCGTTTTCTTGATTTCAGAATTATTTAAATATATGAAATTTAGTTTTTTTTTTTTTTTTACCTCTAATTGTGTGTCAATTGCTAATTTAACATTTTTAATAGTTTGGAAAAAAGGTTACATCATGTATTATAATTTGAAAAATATTAATCTAATAATTCGTGATAACCTATTGATGTAAGATAAATAATGGAAAATTTCAAATATATAGAATCCTGAATGAAATATTTTATTTACTGAAAATATATTAAGAAAATACATAGAAATGTTAATGGAAGAAAAGTTATAACAATGATAAAAATGTGAAATTAGTAAAACAGATCATGTGTATAAATATATTGTGTTACTTTAAAATATTGGATAACAGGCATGAATAGTTGTTTTTCTGATTCATTAATAAGTTATTAATTTTAAAGGGGAATATTAAATATGAAAAATATTTTTTTGTTATTGATTTTATAGTTTTTATAGTTGTTTTTTATTCTTTAATGCTCAAGTAAAATTAACGTAAAAGAGTTGATTCAGATTTGTAAGGTTTAAGAATGATTGTAATAAAAATTAAATGTTGGGAACTGTAAATTTTGAATAGGTTTGGGAATAAAAAATAATTGTGTATTTATAAAGTTAAGTGAATGTATTTATTTAAAACTGATGCTTGATAAATATTTAATAATAATAGTAAAATCCTTATGATAATATAAGAAAATGTAAAAGGTTGTCTACCAATTATGTGGATAAGTTTGGCGCTTGGCTGTGCATGAGATGTGTGGCTTGAGCACTAGCTAAATACTTGATGTTTAGGAATAGGTCAATTAAATTATTCGTTTCAGTGGTTGCTTTCATTTCACTTAGTAAAAAGTTGCTGTTAAGTTGTTAGTGTTGTTATATTTTTGGTGTAAAATCCCGATCGTTAAGTTCGAGTTATAAGGTATTGCATTAATTATCAGAATAATTTCAATCAATAATATTTAATTCAACGTCATTATATAAAAATACAAAAAATCATGGGTATTAAACAATTCATAATCATTTATGGGTCTAATAGAAGCATATGAAAGCTCTTTTATTAACTTGAGATTAAAATGGATCAAAATGTAAAGATTACAAAATTTTGAGTTGATGTCGCAACTTCAGGGTCTCCTCGTCGTGATGTGACTCTCTGACTTAGGTTTATCGTGAACTCGAGGCTATGTCGTCACAACGTGAACCTTAAGTTTTTTCTCGTTACAACGTTGGGGGGTACGTCGTCGTGACGTGATAAGTTGTTACCTTAAAAATCAACCTGTTACATGTCTAAAAGACCTAAAATCACATATACATATTCCTATCCAACCAAATCAACAATATACCAATTGAAGTAAACCCAAAATGTGCCAAATAATATTTCACAATAACATCAACTGCTAAATTATAGCTTCAATCATTTACAATACTAAAACCAAGCAAAAATCTTATCAATTGCATAACCATTAACCTTAGGACTCCAATTCAACCATTCACCTATATTCAAAACACAATCCCTAAATATTGCATTTTCTTATATAAACATAAGCTCTAAACATTTCATATGATCACAATATGTACAAACTTAACCACTTGAAACATTTAGCTAAGTGCCCCTAGGTACATGTGATCACCTCTAGATGTACCAAAAGTTTAGAGTGTGAATACTATAATAAAATATAAAAAGACAAAGTGGTATCCACAAGTATATGGGTCGGTTTGCAATATAGTGTTACAACAAAGTAGGTGAGTACTGAGGATCGTACCCAAGGGAGGCGAAGGCTAGATATAGTTTAACCTACACACTAAAAGATCTAATTAATACTTTAATCAAGTTGTAGTACGGAAACATAAATAAGAGCTTTTTGGGATTTTTATAGAACTTAATAATAAAAACAAAATAACATAAAAGAAAACTAGATTTCAAGAGATAGAAAACGTAGAAGGAATCAAATTTGATGATAGGTGATTAGCTTGCTTCAACAATCCCAATCAACTCTCATTTCGGGTTCCTCGTCAATCAACTAGTCGCTACCTTAGCAAGATCTTCTGATCTTCCACTAACATAACGAGTCAGCAAGGACTACTTATCTTTCGACCTCACAGTCTAGATTGGCTTGGGGTGATGGTGTTCACAGATGGGCAATACTAATTTTGGGTTAACTCCCACCTTGATGACTTCTCGGGGTTGTCAAGTCTAGGGTTTTTTTCACGCTCTTCCTTTCCCAAACAACTGATCTATTAAGTAACCCTACTATGGAATGTTTGATGATAAAATGTAATATGATAGTTATATTTGATTATAAATGTTGTAAGTTATTTGAGGAAATTTGTTGAAATTCTATACTTGGATTAGATTGAACGCGGGATAGAGTACAGTCAAGATATGGTGTGAAATGGGGGATTTGAGTAGAGACAGTTGTGGAGTGATATATATAAGTTTCCTAAGTAAACCAAGGTTCAACATTTGTTGTGAACACTCGTGTTATACTCTCTATTTTTGGTGTATTTTAGTTGGACTAGCTCTTATGAGCATTGTTGTGTTTCTGTTGGACTAGCTCTTATGAGCATTTGTGTGTTTCAGATGGATTACCTCTTATGATCATTTGGTTTGTTTGGTGGGATTGTCAATATACTCTTATCCGTAAGTCGCTCATCGAGTTGAAAGTCTCGGTAAGTTATATTGTTTAGATATTTTGAAGAATTTGTCATATATTTGAATAATTGAACTTTTACGAATTACCAGTTGAGATTGTGAATGGAAGGGAATATTCATGATGTATCATTATTTGATTTGTTGTACTTACTTCGGTAAGATTTATCGTTTTAATACGTCAAACTTACTAAGCTTCTTTGAGTTTACTTGTGTTATTTATTATTATAGATACTTGGGAGGTTGGACGATCGGGTTGGCACTCAAGTCACACTATCCATGAATTTCGATAGTTTTTGGAACGTTCATTTCGAATTATATGGCATGTAATAGGCTTATATGTCATTACTAATGTTTTGTGATATGTAAAATGTTAAGTATGATCTTATGTGTAAATTGCTAACTTATATGATACATATGAAAGAAGTAAGATATTCCAATGCAAATATGAATTATATGTGTTAATGCAATGTTGTGTTTGAGGTGCCTATGATAGGTACATTAGTTAGGTGTTAAATTTGATGAATTGATAAATTGTGATTGGTATTTTATTTTGATGTACAATTGTAGATACTTGTGGTATCAATAAGGATATATTGGTTAGGCACTTAGGATGATGATTTGACATGTTTTTTATTTGTTTAATGTCACTTTGAATAAGTCTATTTGGCTTGTACATGAATTACTTAGTTCAAGTAAGCTTGAAATGGTAAACTTATTGTTTAAGGTTCATTTTAGGTCCACATGGCCTGAGACATGGGCGTGTGACTCAGCCATGTGAGGCACACAGCCTGGCGACTCGGTCGTGTGTCATCTATTGAGTGCTTAAGGTGCAAGTTAGTTAGTTCCACGACCTAGAACACAGCCTAACACACGGGCGTGTGGGGCAATTTCGAATGTTATACGGCTTGGCACATGGGCATGTGACATGGTCATGTGGCCCTACTCAAAGTTACATGGGTGAGGCAACGAGCTGTGACACAACCGTGTGTCCCTATTTTGAAGGTTATACGATCTGAGAGACGAGCATATGTCTCAACCGTGTGAGACACACGACTGTGTGACCTCTATATACAAATTTTTGCAACTTTTTCTTAAACTTTCCAAATAATTTCAATTTAGTCCCAAATTGTTTCTAAAATATTTATTGGGTCTCGAGAGCTCAATATAGGAACGGTGTATGTATGTGTGAATGGTTTATGTTATGTTTATGATATTGAAGGAAATTAAGTTCAAATGTTTCGTTTGATCTATAATGCTCCATAACTCAAATCCAACGATAGATACGGATTAGAAATGTTACATTGGCAATTTATTCGTATACTGTTCTGGTGGTTTATCCATACAATCTGATTGGTAGTATTGCTACAAATATTTTCTACTACTGGTGGTTTAACCACAATAAGCTAAGAATCTTTCTTGTATGGTGTGTATGGTTGGATATGGTACGCAACACATTGATGGATAAGAAAACTGCATTGAAATTCATATACATTTGCATAAATTCTGTAATTTCGTATACTTTGACAATACGATAATTAGTAATATTGATATTGATATATATATATATATATATGTTATTTCCATGAACAAAAATGATTTTATGGTCTTGGGTATATTATTTATTTTTTATTGATCTCACACAGTACTTCGTAATTTATCCTATTAGTTTAACATATTTTAGATAATCCGTAAGGATAGGGTTTAGATTCAACATTCAAAAGTTACACCTCAATTTTTGCTAAATAAGTATTAAATTTTATAATTTTATTTTATTGGGGTTTGTAATAATTTATTTTATAAATTATGGTATGGGTATTGTTACGGGAATATTTTGATATTTGGACGCATTGTAAGTAAAATTAGATAAATTAAATAATTGAATAACCAATTAGACTATGGACTTTCTAATGTAAAGTTGGTTTTTGAAACGACAAATTAATAGTCAAATATGTTTCCAAAATTAAAAAGAGATTTTGCTTAAATGGATCACAATTAAATTCAACATAAATTAATGATTTTATAATTTTGATTACTAACCAAGAGAACACTTACCCTTATCTCCGATTTACAGATCTGACCCAACAACAATTCTACATATCAGATTTGATCAGACGTGTCTAGATCTATAACTTAAACAAAGAATCATAAACATATTAGGATTGGTATTGTTGGATCAGGGAAGGAAAAAAATAAGATCTAATAACATAAAATACTTACTCTTCACCGAAAATCAGATCAAGAACGAACAATTAGTGGAGATCTAGACAGTCAAAGGAGATTCGACTATAGGAGAATAAAAATTGAAAAAAGAAGTAGAGATCCGGCTATAATGAAAGAAATCGAAAGAAAAAGAGAAGAGAAACATTGGTGGTGACGCGACGACGACGCGACAGTAGCAAAAAAAGAGGTGATGGCAAGCGGCAGCAAGGAAGGTGGCGAAAGAAAGGAGGGAGGCAACGGTGTTAAGGGGTGCGGCGGTAGCGAAAAAGGAAGGAAAAGGGGTGGCGACGACGCTGGTGCAAAGGAGAATAGGTGCGGCAGTGGCGGTGGTGCAAGGGAGGGGAGTGGTGGCACAAACAATAGAAGAAAGATGAGAGAAGAAAGATTAGAGGAGGATAAGGGGAGAGAGGTGGCAGAAGGAAGAAGAGAAGAAAAAGTTGAGAGGAAAATACAAGAGAGAGAAAAAAATGTATTAAGGTTGAAAGGAGGCAATGTGAAAGCAAAAGGAGAAAAAGATGTTTAAATATTAAGTTTTTAAACCCTAGGGGCGGCAATAACAATGTGGGGGTAGGAACTCAAACTTGAGTTTTAAAAGGATAATTTCACTAACATTTAATTATTAAATTAATAACTCATTTTATTTCTAAAATACACACTACAAACAAATGTAAATTGGGTGTGACACAAACATGTATTCTGGTAAAAGTTTGTTAATTTCAAAGAAAGTTAAATTTTTCGATGTCTTTTAAATTTATTTTAGAGAATTTAGAAATATGACTAGCGAATTAGATAATTACTGTAACTTCTATTGGATTGGACAGTTAAAATTTAATTTCATATGGATATTTAAAGCCTTGACCCCTTGATAAATGAAATTTTCTTTTAGAAAAAAAAAAAAAGAATGTTGGATATTTCTCTTGAACTTCAAAAGGGCTTCCAAGTTAATTGGGTAAAAACTTTATTTTAAAAAATCTTAACCTAATAGGAATAAAATTCATAATCATATTTTAAGCCAAATATTATAGCTTAAAAGAGATGAAAAAGAAAACATAAAATTACCAAAGAAAAATGAAGGAGGCAATTTTTTTTCTTATTTTATGGTAAAATCTAATATATACTAGAGTAGCATATTGATACAAACACGAAAAAAAAAAAAAGTTTTGGCATAACCAAACGTGCGACAATTATCATATTGTGATTGGATATGCAATTGAATTATTACATATAAAAAAATAAATTTTCAGTATTAATATGGTAACAAATTATAATAAATAATAGAGTAATTAGCAATCACTTTTCCAATAATTAAGAAAAATCAATTTTTACCGCTTCAAATATTTAACATCTCACTATAATCGAAATCCTTTCATTATATCACTCAGCTAGACTTCAAAATATAAATGATTTTATATTTTATACAAGTAATTTTTTTTAGGTAATCAAAATTATTTTCCTCATTAATTAAAATTAATTCAAATATATATGACATATATATTAGATTTATGAAAGAATCATATATTAGAATCTAGACGACACTACAATTTTAAAATTATGTTTTACTTAATATAATTATTCAACACAATTATGTTTTAGGACTACAATCAACTGCTATATATATTTTTAATAAATTAAAACATTTCATAAAAGGAAATTTTCACTTAAATTGTTGCTATGCATCACAAATTATTGCTTTTGATAGATTTTATGAAACATCACCTTACTAAAGATACTACACACATTCTCCTTTTATTATAACTTACCTGAGATAAAAAAGAATCTTTTTATGCAATTACCGGAAGTTACTTTTTAATTTAGACAGATTTTATTTTAATATATTAAAATTTGGTATGTACATTTTAAACAAATATAATTTTGGGATAAATCAGAATTAAGCATAGAACAAGAATAAATAGAAAAAATTAGATACAAATATTTATTTGAAAATTTTTCTTTAAAGATAAAAAACAATCCCGGCAAAAAAAAAAAACTTCACTAAAACAGTAAATAACCGAAAGAGGAGTACAAGATGGAAAAAAAAACTCAAACCCAAAATACAAAGTTCTCCAGAAATTCTCACAAAACTCTCTCTTAATTGTGTTGTTGAATCAATCTCTTTACGGTTGCTAAAAGCCCTATTCATAGGCTCAAATTCATGTGAATACATAACTAAAATATTCCTAAAATAATAAAAATTAGACTAAGGAAAGATAACAGAGTTTAACTAGGAGAAAAGACACATTTTAGTAGGGAACATGTCGCCACGTTGTGATGTCGTTTATCGACACGTCGGGATGTCACATGTCGCTTCATCAAAACGTCGTGTGTCACACCGTCAAGACTTCGACTCTTCCTCATCACAACATCAATTTTGTTTTATTGAAAATGTGAGTCACACTCCACAAATAAAAATAATTCAATTTTACACTACAAAATCATACTGTGCACAACTCCTTCAACCAAGATATACCTGAAAATCAATACCAAAACACATTATCGTTCTTCAATTCTCTCCTCAATTTCTTAGCACAAAGTCAACATTGAGACTTTACGCTTTTGATCTTAATTTAATTTCTTAGATAAGTTATGTAATAACATTCTAAAATGATTCCTTCTTTTCTTAGTCGTACAGTAGTAATATTTTTATTTATTCATCCTTTAGCCATACATTATACATTCATCTTTTATCTGCAAGTAAAATATCAACCTCAATCCTCTTTGGTTTTTTCTCTGAAAAATTTGATTTTATTTGTGGACTTCATCCGTCTGAATTTAAATACTTTGTAAAAATTTTTTTAAAAAAAAAATACATATACATTTATTCAATTGTATTATCACTTCTAAATCTATAGTTTAAATTTTAAACTAAAATTAAACACTTGTTATGAATATCTTATTAAGTGGATGTACATCATGATCAAGATAAAGTTTTGGTATACGTTAAATTCTAATAATTATTAGAATTAGATCTCTACTTCTTTTATACTTCTTATGCCTATAAATAGAGACTCTAATGAAGCATAGTAACCACCCCTTTTGATCAATAAAATACATTCTTTGTTGCTTTCATATTTTATTTGTTGTTTATTCTCCCATCTCTCTTTATTTTATAACACGTTATCAGCATGATCTTACTCAAAGTGATAGTTCCTTTTATTGACGATCAAATTTATCCTCCATGATTTTCAATTTCTTTGACGGCAAGATGCAAAGTTTTTACAGGAAGTTTCTTTTATTTAATGTTTCATATCTGATTATTATTTTTCATTCTTCATTCATTATATGTTATCATTGTTTTGATTAACTTATTTTACTTTTTGTTCTTGAGGATGATGAAAGATTTGATACCGTTCTCTATATGAAATCAAGAATATTTTTAAACTATCTCATACCTTCAAGTGATGACGATGATTTTAAAGATCTTCAGGTATATTTTACTATGTTTTATGCAACACTCCTAACCCAAATTCATCGCCGGACTAGAGCTATGAGCATTACCGGACAATTCAAAACTTTTATAAACATTTCACATTCAACCACATCATAACATAACCATACATCATCAAAGAGTCCCTTTATGAAGGTCTACGAGACCTTAATCATGCATTAGAAGAAGGTCGGGATTAAACCTGAACACTTAGAAAGTTTTAAGAGACTTATGAAATTTTTCCTTTTAAAACAGGGCGCATGCCTGTGTGGCTAGGTCGTGTACTCCACACGGCCGTGCTCTCAATTCACTATAGCCTGTGTGCAACACTGACTAGGGTCACACGACCACCAGACACGCCCGTGTGTCCAACCCGTGTGTAATCCTGAGTTGGCCACATGGTCACTAGACACGGTCGTGCGTCCAGTCCGTGTGCCATACTGTCAAAAATAGCTACAAAACAGGGGACACATGGCCGAGACACACGCCCGTGTGCTCAGACCGTGTAACACAAAATTGGCCATTCGAAAAGCCAACTTTGCCACCCTTTTTGGGTCATCCCTACAAGTCAAAACCAATACATTTTATAACCTCGATCTTAGCCAATTCACAACCAAAATATACACAATTCATGTCATAAAATGCTAATCCAATATCATGCTTAAAGACCATACCAATTCATGCCTCAAATCCCTTCCAAAACTACATGATACATAACTCATCAAAAATTACATTCATCTTATGAATAAACTTACCATTTACACACCTAATCACTTATCAAAATAATCATTTATCAATAGCCCATAAAAGCATTATGCACTTACCAACATTTACTTTACTTAACACATACCAAAATCAAGCATAAACATGTCCATTAGTTAGCTATATCACATGGCATAACCTATTTACAACTCAAAATCATAATTCAAAAACTTCTAGCCTATACATGCCATAACTTAACATTTACAATTCCAAAATGTACCAAAACAAGGTTTGATAGTGTGGTGATGATCCTTAATTGTCCCCAAACTTCCGGTAGCTTTGATATCTATAAAACAAAGCAAACACACACAAAGTAAGCTACAAAGAGCTTAGTAAGCCATATACAAATAAATCAATCATAATGAACAATTATAAACCATTTTAAATATATGATTCATGGCATGACATATTCACAAGTCATATTTCTCTTATAAGTCACTTGATCAAATTCACTTACTCAAATTCACATATCATATTCATGTAGCTCATATATCAAATGATCCCATACATACATACCTCTAATTTCCCAAATTTCATATACATTTACACATACCAAAATTCAGATGCACATTCGAATACTCATTTATTTTCTCGAAATGCCCGTTGAACTGTACGGAATCAAATAAGATACGTGGATGGATCGAAAAGTACGTACAATGCCAACGCCCCAGACGTGGTCTTACATGTAATCAAATATCGATGCCTCTATCCTAGATAGGGTCTTACACAAAATCAAATATGATGCAAATGTCCCAAACATGGTCTTACACGTAAGTCATATATCAATGCCAACATCCCAGACGTGGTCCTACATGAAATCACATATCGGATCCTATGTCATGACGTATGTATCCTAGCTACTTCTAAGGTTCAGACGGGGTTTTTCAGACTTTATCACATACATCGAAAGTTGTCTCAGATTTAACATTTTTAGCTCTCATGGCCATTCAACACAATTCAATCATCATAATAGCAATTATAATTTAATTTAACACATTTATTTGTATATCGACTTACCTCGTTCAGGTTTGGACAGACGAAAACGATTACTCGATCACTTTTGACTTCCATCGATTTAATTTCGTTTTCTTTTGTTCTTGATCTAAATAAATTCAAATTTAGCTCTTTTATTCACCCAATCATTAAATTCAATCCAAAAACACATAATTAGGGCATTTTACAATTTAGCCCTGACATTTGCACATTTTGACATTTTAGTCCCTATTTCATAAAATCATAAAATACACAAAATTTCATTATAATTATACCTAGCCGAATTTCTATGGTATTCAAATAAGCCCATATATCATATTTAGTTCACAATTTAGTCCTCCAAAATCTCATTTTCACAATTTAGTCTAAATAACTCAAATTCATCAAAAATTCAAAGACAAAATATGTTAACCCAACACATAACTTTTATTATTCATCCATTAACACTTCAAAGCTCATAAAATCAACGACGGCATAAATTAAAATCATCACCAAATTCTTAAATTGAAGCATGGGCTTAAGAGAACACAAAGCAACAATCTCAAAAACACAAAAATCATTAAAAACCAAAGCTAAAGCATACCTTGATTGAGCTTAAATGTGGTCGAACCCTAGCTCAAACTTTTTCTTCTTTTTCTTTTCTATTTTCGGCAATATGAACACTTAATGGCCATTTTCATACTTTGGTTTTAATTAATAAACATTAATAATTCATTTACAAATTTAACCTTAATAATAAAACATATAAATCATGTTACTAAAGGTCATTAATGTCCACTCATAAAGTCAATGGCATAATCACATTATAAGGACCTCATATAAATAAAGACATAGCAATTTAATGCTTTAAAAAGTAGAAAGTAAACTTTGCATTTTCTGCGATTAGGTCCTTTTATCAAAATTAAACACACAAACAGACAAATTAATTTACAGAAATTTCACACATATAAATTCACATGTTGTAAACACAGAAAATAATATTTAATTATTTTTTAGAAGCGGATATGTGGTCCCGAAACCACTATTCCGACTAGGGTCTAAACCGGGTTGTTACATTTTATTTATTGTTTATTATAATTGGAGACTAATCATGACAACATGCATAGATAGATTTTGATTTGAAATCTCACACATGTTTGTGATGGTGATTATGAAATAAAGAATCTATTGGGATGTTTATAAGTCCGTCCTACTAGATTTGTTGCATTCCCCGAATTGAATGTAAACATAAAGAAAATAAAAGATATACTCATGGACCACTAAAAGTGGGAACATAGTAATAAATAAAAGAACAATTATAGTTCTCAAGATAACTTTTCAAAGGGTAAAGATAACTTATGTTATCAATGTGATATGAAAGATTATTGGCCACATATGTGGCGTATGCCCAAATATTTTGTTTCTATTAATATTCTTTGAGGAGTGTATGAAAATGTAGTAATGAATTCTATCATTATAAATAGAAAATATTTATCTTATTTGGAACTAAAACAAACAAATATTATTCTAATATTTGATAATACAAAATTAGTTGAAAGCTCCAGAAGAGCTAATATATCACTATCTAAAAAGCACAAAATTTGTGATGGTTAATGCATTACTTTTGAAAGTTATTTGTAATGGATCTCATATTGAGATTGTGAATGAAGAAAATATTATATTTCATATGAATAAAAAAAAGGAAATTGAGTTATTAATTTATAATCTTTATGATATCCTTTTGTCATCATCCCTATTAAAGGGTCGAAAGCAAAATATTTGAGTGTGAAAGATCTACTCATGAGTAATAGAATATGATAATTCTATCTAAAGCTTATTATGGTTGGATGCACCTAAAGTTACAAGTATTTTTTTAAAAACTGTGAGTATAACTCTACATTATTCAGAATAAGTTCTCAATTAAAATTACGTGGTAAAATATTACTGATGAGAACTTGCAAGAGAGAAAACTTATGTATGAAAAGTCATTGGTTATGTACCTATTGTACACATGGAAAATAAGATCCACTCTTAAAGTTAACTATTAATAGATTTTTAGGCATTTGAGATTTTGGCATATTCCTTGAAACGAATACTGCATATAATTATTTGGAAATTATATTTATTGAGTTGGTGACATTATAGACTTCACATTGATTTAGACATTTCAGTAGTAAATGTCATAATAGTACTTATATGTAGAGACAAATTAAAAGGAATGATAATAAAATTATCAATTTGTTACAATTTAGTACAATTGAAACACATGTTAAAGTAAATCAGAAATTTACTAATACAAATACGTTTACTACTTGGCGTGACCAGTTAGACTAGAAATTTACTAATACAAATGCGTTTACTACTTGGCGTGACCAGTTAGACTATCCTAGATCGTATATGATGAGAAAATTAATTGAGAATTCATATGGACATCCATTAAAGAACCAAAAGATTCTTTAATTTACAGAATTCTCATTTGTTGCTTATTCTCAATAAAAATTGGTTCTTAGAAACTCACTAGCTAAAGTTGATATTTAATGTCTTGCATTTCTGAAATGAATATGGGCCAATTCATCCACCATATGGATGGTCTTGATATTATATGGTTTTGGTAGATGCATCTACAAAATAATCACATGCGTTATCAACTCGCAACCTGTCGTTTACGAGATTGCTTATTTAAATAATTAATTTCAGATTATGCAATTAAAACAATTCGTCTTGCTAATGTTGGTGAGTTTACATTCCAAGTTTTAAATGATTATTGCATGTCAATTAGGATAAAAGTTGAACATCGTGTAATTCATGTTCACACACAAAATGATTTAGCTGAATTGTTTATCAAATGCCTTCAACTAATAGCTAAACATTACTTATGATAACTAAATTTTCTATTTCAACATGAGATTATGTTGATTTACATGTTGTAAGCATCAAACCAATAAGTTATAAATACTCCCCATTACAATTGATTTTTAATCAAGAGTTAAATATTTATCATCTTTGAATTTTTGTACGTGCGTATATGTTCCAATTGCTCCATCACAACGCACAAAGATGAGTGAATCATCAAAGAAAGTTGGGAATATATATTATTAGATGTTTTGAATGTATTTGAGATTCAATTATGACATGATTTGTGATTAAAATTTTGATTTGATAGTTTTCCCAACATTAGGTGGAGAGAAATAATAACTTGAAATGAGTTAGGGGAAGAGTAATTTGAACCAGAAGTTCAATAATGATAACTCATCACAAGTTAACTATCAGATGTACTTACAAAATTAATGAGAATAACCAAGTTAATATTTTAATTTGAACCAAAGCTCCAGTAGGACAATTAGTTAGAATAAATAATGGATTGATTGGTTCCAAAGATGAAAATTCTTCTAGATAGTCATATAGTGGAGGCGGGTGCTCCAAAAGAGACCCAAGACATAACTAATAAGTAAAACTTCAAAAGAAATTCAGGTACCTAAAACTGAATTTTAAAATAATGAAAATAAGATATCTCGATAAGTTATGTCAATTCGAGAAAATGTGGAACCAAATAATAAAAGTGGTTGACAATAATTTTGCATGCAATATTATTATTGAAATAATGAAATAAAAGGAGGATCTTGAATAAATCTATTGAGAAATATAGATATGGAATAAATTCACCAAAATAGAAAGACGCAACTCAAGTACAATTAAATTCGTGGAGTTTTTGGACTAGTAGTCCAAATATCAAAAGGTATAAAGCCAATGAGGGTGCAAATGAAGTACTTTTGCAAAAGCTGAATAAAAATATAAAGTTTTTACCTAAATATTGGTATTAATTATGAAAATATATAATGTTCTTTTTGTGGTGGATGCAATAACCTTTAGATATATTATTAAATTGACAATTCATAAAATATTTAACATGCGTTTAATGGTTGTTGTTACAACTTTTATAAATCATTATATAGTAAAGTTTATATTAAAATCCTTGAAGGATTTAGAATACTAGAAGCATATTGAAATTCTCAGGAAATTATTCATTTATATGAACTGAAATAATTTGAACATATGTGGTAAATTTGAATAGTTGAAAGAGGATTATAAAATGATCTAAAATACCTATTAGTGTTTTTATATAAGAATCATGATTAAAGTTTGCTACGATTAATGTTGAATTTCCTGAAGAGATCAAAATATATTTCCCCAGATTTTCCTCACTCATGACTTTTAAAAGAATGGTAATATAAATGCTTAGCAAATACATTCAAATAGTCATTTGAAAAGCTAGTATTTAAGAGTGAATACGTAGAATATGAGAAAGTATGTGATGTTGTAACACCCCAAACTCAGCCTAGATGTTATGGTCGAATCTAGCAATGTCACATGGAATGGGGTTTGAAATCAAGATTGACAATTTAAAACCGTTCCAGTAAATTAGCTTATATTGCATTTGGAAAACGTAAACTAGTTGATTTGCCTTAAAACATGTCTTTTAAGCAGAAGCTTTTGAAACCAATTATTTTACAAAACTGAAAATCTTAGTTTTTAGTAAAATCGTGTTTTGTTGAGTTGCAGTTTTTTAAAAAAAATCCATAAAAACAGTATAAAATCCCAAATTTAAACCAAACGGTCCAAAGTCCTAACATTACAATAACAAATACCTAAAAATAATATAAAAAAACAAAAGTTGTAATAAAGTAGTTTAATAGTGGTGGTCACTATCGAACCCTCTACTTCATCGATCCGCCTAAGCCTGAGGATTTCCTGTACAGATTAAATGGAAAAATGGGTGAGTTTTCGCAAACTTAATGTGTAATCCCCATAGAAAACATACATACAGATACACATCAGGAAATAATCAATTGCAGTCTGGGGACTGAGCCTATTACAAATTCAGTTTGGGCCTTGGCCTATTCGGATACAATCTCAAGTAGAATTTAGGGCAGTGGCACATCTTATATACAATATGCAATAGCAGAAAATCAGAATCCTACCTACCAACCTCTACACACCATCTCTGTCCATCCCTACACACCATGTGGGGATTAAATCAACCAACCCATCCCTACACACCATGCTATACTGAAATGTGGCACATAATCAGAAATTTGCAGCAGAGCTGCCAGATAACAGGCTTAATAGCCTTTCAAACACTTCTTCTAAATAACAATAACCCACCCTGATGAAATGCAACTTACAAAAGATGTCATGCTATTATGCAATTACAGTACATACATTCAGATATCATAATTCATGCTCGGTACAAAAATCAGACAAACAAATCACTCATATAAGGGTCTAAGTAGGGCTTACCGACCCTTCAGTAGGTCCACAGTCGACTTGGGCGACCCGTGCAACCTTAGACAACTTTTCGAAGAAATGGGCTCACACGCCCATGTGGCCTGCCTGTATGGACCCACACGCCCGTGTGGCCCACTTGGCCTAAATTGGCCTTGGCTGTGTGATCCATTTTTAATGTAACTCATGCTAGCTATATATTCATATATGTTTTCACTATTTACTTATATGTTCATTCAAAGTTGTCTACTTGAGTCATTGTTACTAAATTATTTATATCTTGAGTTACAGAATTCCAAACTAAGATCCGCTTGACGTTTTTGAAACTAGACTCAAATACATTTCTACCATAAAATTTTCATAATTTATAGTTTATCAAATAAGTACAGTAAAATCTTCAAATTCATCTCTATTCTGCTATTTGACAACTTTAACCTTTCCTTAATAAAAATTATATATCTCTTAGTACAGAATTTGGATGATGTTTCTATTTATTTCTCTTGAAAATATACTCATTAAGGATTTAAAAACATAAATTTAAGCTCCTAATTATTTTTTTAAAACTTTTTATGATTTTCCAAAGTCAGAACAGGGGAACCCGAAATCATTCCGACCTTGTCTCACAAAATTCATTATATCTCTTAATTTACAATTCTATTGCTTACATTGTTTCTTCCATGAAAAACTAGACTCAATCAAATTTAATTTCATATTTTATTCAACCTCTAACTCAATTTTCACTATTTTTGATGGTTTTTCAAAGTTAGACTACTGCTGCGATCTGAAACTATTTTAGTGCAATATGTTGATTCCAAGTTTATAACACCCTTATTTCCTTTCTCTACTATATTTTCCATCATTTTCTCTTATTTCTCTTATTTCTCAACAGCAAGAACTTTTGGCTTTTTTCTGAATCCTGTTTTCTATGTTTAGGGTACACCCCTATATCGTTTTCACTGTTTACGCAGTCCCGAGATCAACAAAAACCCTCTAACTTCGCACAATTCCACCACTACTCAACACGAGGAAGATAGCATCCAAAACAATTTGCTGCTGTAAAAATAAACATTCCAAATTAATGAAGAGTTCAACAAAATTAAGAACGAATTCAAAGCCAAAACTACTCGCCCAAACAACTCAAGAAAATGCATACCTTATACGCTTACCAAACGATCACCACTTCGAGTCAAATCGATGAACGTTAATTCTAGCCTCACGATCGACTCCTAAACAGTCAACAAAACACCCTTTAATCCCTTATCTAGAGTAACATTCAAGTTTAATAAAATAGAAACTTATCTTACAACACAATTGCACACTTGCAGAAAGGGGAAAAGATGAAGAAAGACAACAAAAACAGAAGGGGAATTCAAATGAATTTTGGCAGCAAGGATTTTACTTAGACAAAAGAGGAAAACCAAAAATTAAGAGTGGGGGAGAAGAGATAAAACACCAGAGAGCAGAGGAGGGAAAAGGGGGATTTCGGTAGAAGGGGAAGAATAACATTAGAAAGGTGTAAAAGAGTTCAAATTTTGAAAAAAAAAACTAAAAAAAAAAGATAATGCCTCAAAATCTAGTAACTTATCTCTTTAATTCTCTCCCTAACTTCCCACAACAACTCCACTACTCGAAATTTCAATTTGACTAGGACTCCACCACGCCACACGGCCGAGCAACAAAAATAATTCCCTTGCTCGCGTAGGAACTTGAACTCCAGACCTCCCACACGCCAACACACACCTTAGCCACTAGACCAACAGGCCCATTCTAATATATTTTTACCAACTTTTAACTATAAGCCTATTGACCAGAGATAGGGCTTTATTCATAAAAATACCAAAATCTGCCCAAGTCAAGGCTTGAACTTGGGACCTTATGCATACACCCAGAACACTTAACCACTGAAGCAGACAAATATTTTGTGTCATATTTTTACAAAAACAAAAATATACATTTTTGGAACGTTACAACTCTACCCCCTAAAAGAAAATTTCTTCCTCAAAATTTACCTGATCAGAACATATGAGGATATTACTGACGCATCGCATCTTCAGGCTCCCACGTGGCCTCCTAAGTGCTATGATTACGCCACAGAATCTTTACTAAGGGAATAGACTTTTTTCGAAGGACCTTTAGATCATGCTCCAGAATCTGAACTGACTCCTCCTCGAAGGTCAACTCTGGCCTAACCTTAATCTCCTCAACAGAAACAACATGCATGGTGGAACGACGAAAATGTACAAGTGTACACAATCGCAACAAGTAATACAGTGACAAGTGAATGTCGAGTTATCATACTCACAGGGACTGTAAAAGAATTATTTATGAATGTAATTAAAACAATTTGGTGAGGTAAAAATAATTTGGTTTTGGAAGATGAATTAAAACTAATTAAGAACTAAGTAAAATAATAAAAGAAAATAAAATTCTAATGCACGATTTCAATTAAGATTTAATCAAGATGATATAATTGTGTTTGGGTAATTACATTTCTTTGACTTAGAATTATTAAACTTATGCTATATTGTTACGAATAAATTCACGGCAACCTGGAAATTTGCTAACTTATGAACATATTTACTAATTAAAAATCCATTCATCTCTTGGAACATATCCCTATGCCAATTCGACCGATTAAACAGATTTATAAAGGTAAACATGCTATTGCACATTCATACTTATTGAATTAAATAATCTCTCGCATATCCTTATGTCGATTCAACCGATTAATTTAACTTAATAAGCATATAAAAGACTATGTGAGGTAAGAAGACTCCATTATCTTGAAACAGTTTAATCACAATAATCTTGCAAGTTATGCAAGGCATATGTATCGCCAAATACAATGCTAATTTAATCTTCAGCTACCTTAGAAGAATTAAACATGCACTGATTAAGTACTGTGCCCATTAACTGCAATTTCAATCCGTTTAAACAATTAATTCTTTAGTTATCTAAACAATTATATTGCTAGATAACCTAAGCATGATTTTACTTAATCAAGCATTTTATTGAGGCCTATAACAGCATAAACATAAATTTAATAAATTAAGAGGACGAAATGCAATCAACCCAACACGAATTAAATTCAAGCTAAATTGATTAAAATAACCATTTCAAGAACATGAATATTCATAGATATGTTCATCATAAAAACAATAGAAATTAAAAAGATAGGGAATAAGAAGCAAATCTGGTGTTTCTCCGTGACTTGACTGATTGCTCCGTTCTTCGTCTCCGTTGCCCTCGCCGATCAAGGCTTCTATGAACACTTGCTTGCTACTTAAAATGGCTGAGAAAATACCTCTTTTCCAAGAAGAGAAATCGGCACAAGAACTAGAGGAAAATAGAATGGAAAGTGGAGAGAAAAGAGAGTGGAGAGGAGAAGAATGAATGAGAGAATGAGAGTGAATGAGGGATGTTGAGGGATGATAAGAATGGGCAGCATAGGGTGCCTTTTATAGCTGAGGAGGGCTGCTAAAAATAGCAAACTCCAGCAGCCAAGAGACCCCCCCACATGGCTCGCCATCCACATGGCAAAGTTGAAGCTTTCAAATTTGCTAAAGTTAGTCTGGGGCAAATCCGTAAAGCCTTAAATTAAGGTGGGGTTTGAACGCAATTTGGAGGTCTTTCAAGGACTTGTTTGCAAGGTTATTTAATCAGCTAAAATGCTGATTTGGGTCAGCCTTTGGATGGTTCTGGGCTGCCCAATTGGTGGCTGGTTCGATTCGATAAATTGGGTTCAATTGGTGCGGTTCAACTGGGCCCTTTTTCCATAATTAATTAAAATTAATCTATTTAGCCCAAATTAAATTGGGAATAAATTAAAATTAATTATATTATGAATAAATAAACATATTTGGACCGTCTTAAGCTAGAAATTATTTCGCCTTGTTACTTCAAATTGCTTCTCGATTTTGTTCTTCTAACGGTGTTTGCCGAGTCAATTTTCGCCTTTTGTGTGAATCTGTCAAAAATAATCAAAATTCACTAAAAATAATTATCAAATTCACTAAAAATCAACATGTTCAAACTTTTAGAACATTTAATTTATTTTATAAAAATTAAGTATTTTATGACAAGAATTTTACCGAAACTGCCTAATTTTGAGTAAAAATAGGTATGAAAAATTATATAAATTTTTGTGTTTCCACACCCCCAAACTTAAATTATTGCTCGTCCCAAGTAATGCACAAATTTTGAAAAGAATTCTCTCGGAAACACTTGAAAAACTCCTTTCAGAACAACATTTTTCCCAAAAATTATGGATTTAATATACTTATGCTCAAAAACAAGAAATATGCTAGTTATGCAACTTAAGTATATATAATGTTCAAATTAAATTCAACAACTATTACAAAGCTAAATTAGACTAAATGCTTCTTTAACAAAGACATTTTAACCCTTACCAATTGAAATTTTATTCCCTTATTCAAGACCAAGCTACAATCATTAAGCCTAACTTATGCCTTCATATATTGATCTTAATTATTTCTCTCCACTAAAGTAGGTTGCATTGGAACCCTGAATCAATAGGTCTTTATTAAGGTTGTAACGTAGCTAGGCTTGGGGTAGGTAAAGATAGATAAATTTTGGCTTAAAACCCTAGACTCAGCGTCAATTGAACCTTCGAAATACACCAACTTATTTTAACATTCACATGCTCTTTTGCACATCTCTTTCAAATACATGTGCTCTCTCTTTTTTTTTTTTTTAAATCGAGCACTCACTTTATGTACTCCAATTTTTGAGCACTTGATTCTTCCTTTCAACTCCCCCAAACTTATTTTCGAAAAATTACTTTGCACAATACTGAGTCTAGTGGTTGGGACAATTTAAAGGTAATTAAGAGAAAAGTGATGGCTAAATATTGCAAAAGGTCACAAATGAAATTAGGCCACACAGTCTCAAAATTGGGTTTCAAGGGATAAATTTCATCATGGTTGGCTTGAAAGGCTCAAATGGTCCAAACAAAGTTACCTAAATCATTTTCAACATTCCATGTTTCCCAAGATTTCGCCTCAAGAAACTACTAAGTCAATTCTAAAGACTTGAACTTTCATGCAAGCCTAATTTTTCGTAAGGGACTAAATATTTTATGGTACGAATTTGACTACTTTATCAAAAATACATTCATATCATTATTAAGCTAACATAATAATTTATTGAAATAATAGAACTTTATTAATACTGAAGTTTAGCATACTTCAACAAAATTTCAAATTATTGAACAAAATATATCCTAATCATAATTAAAGGAAAATTTTATTCTGAGTAGGAATAATTTCAAATTTTCGGTCCCCCTACTTAAAGTGAACAATGTCCTCATTGTTTAAAGTGAATAGATGCTAAACACCAGGTAGGATTTTTAGAAAAGAGGAGGTGAGTCAAGTTGACTGCTTAAGTACCAAGCTCTTTCTAAATCCAATCCTAGACATGTATATACCTATTGCCACACTTTTTACTTTACGACTTGTTCGAATTTTCTTCATGATTCCTATCTCTTGTTTATTATGCAGAAATAAAAATTCCTAATTAACCTAATCCTAAAGTAACCTAAAAACAAAAATTAAATAAAGTTAAGATCCTCCCCTTTTTATTTATTTGCTGATCCTTTCGAAATTGACTCATCTTTTGCTCCATCATTATTGCCTTGTCATAAATCGCTTTGCTCCTTCTTCGATAACAAACTCCATGGCTCAAATATAAAATCTAGAAACTCAGGCACAAAGATAAATGGGTCATTGTAAATTTTCCTAAGGGCACTCCTCATTGAGTCATCCCTTAATTTTGATTATCTCCAGTAGGCTTGTTGCTGCCATTACATGTGTCGCATTAAGTCCATTAGCTTTGACAGTTTATCTCGACCATCTGAACTAGTGGTGGAGCTCCAAACATCGAAGTTTCGAAATCAAGTTCAACTTCTTGCTCCATTGGTTCTGCTTCATCAGGGATTTCAGCTTTTTGTACTGGCTCGTTCTTTGGAGGATCATCATCTTCTTCTTTAGGATCCTCATCTTGTTGTTGTAGAATAGAATCTCCAGCTATTCGATAGAGGTCCCAATCGGTGATTATGCCTTGACTGTACCCTGTCTTCTTTACATTTGTAAGAATTTCGGCTTTTAAGCACAAAATAGTTATTGTAAAGGGAAAATAAGCTGGGCCAGAACGTCTAGTAGTACAATTCCATATTTCTCTCAGGATGATTTTGCCAACATGAATGGTCTTTCCAGTTAGAATTGAGTATAATAGGACCATTAGCTCTAATGAGATTGTAGGATAAAATAGAACCATACCTTCACGAGTGGTGTCAAATATTCTCTTCGACAAGTGTGGATTCCTTGTTTTGACACAGACCACTTAGACCCTGGAACTGTAAGTTCCTCGAGAATCTCTTGCAATTTCTCAGGCTCGATGTTGCTTATCAAATAAGAATATTCGTTGTTTTCGAAATCAGGTAATTCAAAGAATTCATTAATAGCATTTGAGTTTATAGGTACCTTGATTCCTCGAACTGGGACTTCAGTTAACTCGCTTGAGGTTAAGTTGGCATAAAACTCACGAACTAGTTCTTCGTCCACATTAGGTCTCTTTTCACAAAACAATTCCCAATTGAGGACTTCAATAACTTGACGAATACGTGTCATAAAGTCTCTATAGTTGCTTTATTTCAATGTGAAGCCTTTTTCAGGATGCATCTGTTGATTTTTGAAAATGTTTTCGTACCTCAATTTGGCTTTTTCACAGTAGGACTTGTTTTGTGTTTCGTTAATTTGGGCGGAGGCACGAGTTCTCTTGCGAGGCATAATTGACCTGAACATGAGATGGAAAAAATTTATTCTCCCAAAAATTTAATTCATAAAATTTATTAATAATTCAAAGAATTAAAAAAATTAAACAATTTAATAAAATTAAAAATTAAAGGGAAATTAAATCTTACCAACTTTTAAAAATATAAGAACTCTAAAGAAGAATAATTACGAAGGAAAATATGATAATTTAAAAAGGAGGTTTGGAGAATTTTGATTTTAAGGCTTGGTATATGGGTGTGCCACACAAGTGCTAGAGAACAAGCAGCAGCACGGGCGGTTAGCAGCAGGTCAAATGTGGGCGCGCAGAGCAGGTAGCATGCGGAACTTGTCAGGCAAGCCTGAAGTGCGCGCGGGAGCTAGACGCTGAATTCGTGCGGGCGAGTGAGGCGTGTTTACTGGTGAGGCATGTTTGGCCGACTGCTATAGCTAGTGAGCTAGCTATGAGGGTTTGGCACTTAAGGGTTTTGGTGTTTGAGGTTTTTGGGTGACGCATGAATAGGAAAAATAAGATGGTATTTATAGCATGAATAATATGACTTAAAATAGAACTCTTAATCTAATTTAATGATTAAAAATAAGAGTTTAATTCTAATCCTACTCAAGATTAACAACAATTAATAATTAAATATAAGCATACAAAATTATCAATTGCTATTAAATTATTAAGATAAACATAAAATAAAATTAATCCTAATTCTAAGCTAAGTTGATGAAAATTAATATATAAATTATATATATTAAGATTTATCATATTATTAATATATAATATATATAGCAAAATTATTTGTTTCTAGATGCCTTAAAAATATTTACAAAGAGAGGCACCTAGTTTTTATTATTTACAAAAAGAACAATCAAATTTTAAAAATATTTCAATTAAGTCTCTAGACTTAATGAAAATTTTAAAATTGAGCTGCTAATTAAATCTTGGATCAAAATTGACCCTTTTATTTGAAAAACCAAAAAACAAAAATTTATTTCGTTATTTAGGGAATAATTTCTAGAAAAATTATGTAAAAATCAATTCCTAGGAAAGATTGGAGGGGTCACAAGCGGTCCCGCTTAAGTTCCAGTCTCCTAGATAAGAATTTATTTAAACATAATAAACCCGAAAATATACTCTAAATAATTTATTAAAAATAAAAGAGAATTTTAAACATTTGATAACCTGAACAAGGCATGATCCAGTTCAAGTTTATCCCCGTGGTAATGTTTCAGACGCTGAGCATTAACTTGAAAATTAACTCCCTTACCTTGGAGTTCAACAACTTTATATGGATAGACGCGATGAATCGTAAATGGGCCGGACTAACGTGATTTGAGTTTACTTGGAAAGAACTTCAATTTGGAATTAAATAACAAAACTTGTTGACCTGCTTCAAATTCTTGAACTCGAATGTGCTTGTCATGCCATTTCTTAAGTCTTTCCTTGAGTAATTTGGCATTTTTGTATGAGAACATCCGGAATTCCTCTAGCTCATTGAGTTGGAGCATCCGTTTCTCTTTAGCAAGCTTGAGATCCAAATTGAGTCGTCGCAGAACCCAGTAAGCTTTGTGCTCTAACTCTAAAGGTAGATGACAGGCTTTTCCGAAAACCAACCTATAGGGTGACATCCCTAAATGTGTTTTGTATGCTGTTCTGTAAGCCCATAAAGCATCATCTAGTCTTTTGGACCAATCTCGTCGGTTCGGGCAAACTACCTTCTCAAGTATGCCCTTGATTTCCTTATTCGTTAGCTTAGCTTGCCCATTCGTTTGGGGATGGTAAGCTGTAGCAACCTTGTGTTTCACTCCATGCTTGTCTAACAACCATTTTAACCACTTGTTCACAAGATGGGACCCTTCATCGCTGATAATGGCTCGTGGGGTTCTAAACCTTGTGAACACGTGTTTTTGCAAGAACTTCATCACAACCCTAGCATTGTTTGTCGGATAAGCTTCAGCCTCGACCCACTTTGACACATAGTCTACTGCTACTAGTATGTACTTGTGGCCAAAAGAAAGAGGAAAAGGACCAAGAAAATCAATGCCCCATACATCGAACAATTCTACCTCAATGATGTTTGTTCGAGGCATCTTACTTCTGTTGGTGGCATTTCCAACTCTTTGACATCGGTCACAATTCTTCACATACGCATATGCATCCTTAAACAGTGTTGGCCAAAAGAATCCAGCTTGCAATACTTTGGCTGCAGTACGAGTACCTCCAAAGTGTCCCCCACTTGCAGCTGAGTGACAATGGTATAAAATCTTCAGTATTTCTTCTTCTGCCACACATCTCCTGATCATTTGATCTGCACACTTTTTAAACAAATATGGTTCTTCCCAGAAATAGTACTTAACATCGTGAAGAAACTTTTTTCGTTGTTGATACGTCTTATCGATCGGCATCAAACCACAAGCTAAATAGTTAGCAATATTAGCAAACCAAGGGGTGTTATGGACATGATTTACCTTCAGTAAATGTTCATTTAGAAATGTCTCCTGAATCAGTACACGTAGAGAATTTCCTTCTTGCGGCTCTAATCTGGACAAGTGATCTGCTACTTGGTTTTCTACCCCTTTTCGATCTTGAATTTCCAGATCGAACTCTTGGAGTAGAAGTACCCATCGGATTAGTCTCGGCTTAGTGTCTTTCTTGGCAAGTAAATATTTAATTGCTGAGTGGTCTGTATAAACAGTCACTTTGGTACCTACAAGATAAGATCGAAACTTGTCGAAAGCAAATACAATAGCAAGTAACTCTTTTTCTATTACCGTATAATTTAGTTGCTCTCCTGTTAGAGTCCGACTTGCGTAGTAGATAGGATGAAGAACTTTGTTCCTTCGCTAGCCCATGACAGCTTCAATTGCGAAGTCACTTGCGTCACACATCAATTCGAATGGCAGATCCCAGTCTGGTGTGACAATTATGGGCGCCGTAACTAACCGATTCTTCAAGTCTTTGAATGCTCTTAAACATTCCTCATCAAACTTGAATGTTGTATCCTTCTCCAATAATTTACACAAAGGTTTTGAAATTTTAGAGAAGTCTTTGATAAATCGTCGAAAAAAATCGGCATGGCCTAAAAAGCTCCTAACACCCTTTACAGTTGTTAGAGTGGAAGTTTCTCGATAACATCTACCTTTGCTTTGTCTACCTCGATCCCATTTCTCAATATCCGATGCCCTAGAACAATTCCTTATTGTACCATGAAATGACATTTTTCCCAGTTATGTACTAGGTTTGTTTCTTCGCATCGTCTTAGGACCTTAGCCAGATTGGCTAAGCAGTCATCATAAGTGTCTCCAAATACTGAAAAATCGTCCATAAATACTTCCAAATACTTTTCAACCATGTCAGTGAAAATAGACATTATACATCTTTAGAACGTAGCAGGTGCATTAAATAAACCAAATGGCATGCGTCTAAATTTGAACGTACCATACGAGCAGGTGAATGTTGTCTTGTGCTGATCTTCCAGTGCTACTGTAATTTGATTATACCCTGAGTATCCATGAAGAAAACAGTAATAGTCTCGCCCTGCAAGTCTATCCAACATTTGGTCTAAGAACGGCAAAGGAAAATGATTCTTTCTAGTTGCCTTGTTCAGCTTCCGATAATCGATGCAGATTCTTCATCTCGTAACTGTTCTAGTCGGTATCAGTTTGCTATTGTCATTCTCAACGACCGTAATACCTCTCTTCTTTGGCATGCACTGGACTGGACTCACCCATAAACTGTCTGAGATGGGGTAAATGATACCCACATCTAACCACTTGATAATTTCTTTCTTTACTACGTCCTTCATAATAGGGTTCAGTCTTCGTTGTCCATTGATCGTCCCTTTTTCACCATCTTCTAGGATAATATTGTGTATGCATACAGATGGACTAATACCATGAATATCGACTATGATCCGTCTGATAGCCATCTTGAATTGTTTTAAAACTATTATAAGTTTTTCTTCTTGTTTAGAAGATAATTTTGCTAAAACTATCACAGGCAGAGTAGAAGCGTTACCTAAATAAACATATTTTAAGTGTGAAGGTAATACCTTGAGTTCTAATTTAGGTGGCTCCTCGATTGACGCTTTTGGCTGTGAGTAATCTTTCTTCTCCAATTCCAAATATTCAAATCGAGATTGCAGATTAAATCCTTTTTGATTAGCTTCTAACAAAACTAAGTCTTCATCCTCTTCTTCATCATTCGGAGGGTTTGATGTCAAAATTCGTTCCAACGGATCCTCAACATAGTTGAGTTCCTTCTTCACTATTAACTCTTCTAAATCGAATACTACAGAACAATCATCTATTGTATCAAGAAATCGCATTGGCTTGAAAACGTTAAATGTTACCTGATCATCCTGAACACGCATTGTAAACTCGCCCTTCTGCACATCAATCAGGGTCCTTCCGATTACTAAGAATGGTCTTCCTAGGATAATTAACACCTCTTTGTCTGCTTCAAAGTATAAGATTACAAAGTCAGCAGGAAAGATAAATTTATTTACATGTACCAATACATCATTTATTTTTCCGTCTGGATGTGCTAAGGATCGATCTGCTAGTTGAAGTGTAACCGTAGTAGGTGTAACTTCACCTATCCCCAATTTCTTAAATATTGACATAGGCATCAAGTTGATACTTTCCCCTAAGTCACATAATGCCTTACCATAATATGTTGCTCTAAAATTGCACAGTATGGTAAAACATCCTGGATCCTTCAACTTTGAGGGTAATTTGTCTTGAAGATATGCACTGCATGCCTTCGTCAGAGCTACCGTCTCAAATTCTCCAAGTCTTCATTTCTTGGATAGGATATCCTTCATGAATTTGATGTAATTCGGCATTTGCTCAAGTGCTTCCACCAATGGGATGGTGATATGAAATTGCTTAAGTACATCCAAGAATTTCTTGAATTGGATCTCCTGTTTCTACTTCTGAAGTCTTTGAGGGTAGGGTGGTGGTGGTTTCTTTACTGGAACTGGTACTGGTTGATTCGTCTTTTGTGGTAATTCTGTCTCTAACGAAGTTGTTAGTTAATCAGAATTAGCTGGTTTAGAAGTTACCTCGTCAGGTTTTGCAGTTTCTGGTTCTGGTGAAATTGGAATTTCAACACTCGGTTGAACTTCCTCTGGGTCTTGAGCTTCAGCATGCTCCTTTTCCACTTCAATGATGTTGGGCACTATTGTCTTTCCACTCCTCAATGTTAGCGCTTTACAATGTTCCTTTCTCGAATTTCTCGGGTTCTCCATATCACTAGGTAGAGCACCTTGTGAACGGTTCCTAAGTTCAGTCACAAGCTGGCCCACTTGATTCTCTAAATTCCTTAGAGTGGCATCGTTTTCTGCCATGTATGCCTTCAATGAATTCTCTAAGTTATTGGATGATTCAGCTTGAGCTGGCTTCTAAACTTGCTGGGGGAAACTAGGTGGCTGGGTCGGCCTATGTTGGGCAAAGGTGTTACTGGTTCCAGCACATTGGTTACTCTAGGAAAAATTCGAATGATTTCACCATGATGGGTTGTAGAAGTTAGATTGCAGTCCCTGCCTCTCTCGGTTCTGGTTCTGATTACCTATGTAGTACATGGATTTTGGGTTTGATGGACATTCTTCAAACACATGTCCTTCCCTACAATAGACACAGGCTATATTCTCAAAGTGATTAGGTGGCTGGGCTACAAGACTATTATACCCATTAGTGGTAAGATTCTTTAACATCGAAGATATTGATTATACCTGAGATGTGAGTGAAGTGAGAGCATCTACTTCATGTATTCCAGCGACTCGTCTTCCTGACGCTGCTCGATTGGTTGGCCATTGATAGTTGTTGCTGGAAATCCTCTCGATAATCTCGTAAGCCTCATTGTAAAACTTAGATAAGATAGCACCGTTAGTAGAAGGGTCCACTACCATCCTCGTGTGAGCGTTGAGACCATTGTAAAATGTCTCAAGTTGGATGCAATGCGGGATTCCGTGATGAGGGCACTTCCGTAATAACTCTTTGAATCCTTCCCATGCCTCATACAAGGACTCATCATCCATTTGTTGGAAGGCAGTAATCTCGTTTCTCAGCTTAGCAATCTTGCTAGGCAGGAACTACTTCACAAGAAATCTCTCTGCTAACTCTTGCCATGTAGAAATTGAGTTCGGTGACAATGAATTTAACCAGGGTCGTGCTCTGTCCCTTAGCGAATATGGGAATAACTTCAATTGTAATGTATCTTCGGGTACTCCGGCTAATTTGAAAGAATCGTTCACCTCCATAAATAGTCTTAAATGAAGATGAGGATCTTCAGTAGGCATTACACTAAATTGGCCCATAGTCTGAAGCTTCTGGAACATAACTGTCTTCAGCTTGAATTGTTGTGCCTCGATTTCGGGTCTCCTAATACCTGGATTAAGGTTATTAAATACTGGCACAGCATATTGTCTTAGGGCTCTATCCCTATCATCAGCAATAAGGATAGGATTTTGAGCAGGGTTTGCTCCATATCCTTTATTCATGCTCTCAAAATTCATTCCTTCAGTCCTTCTCTGATTCGCTTATCTTCTTCGCTGTCGAAAGGTTCGTTATATCTCAGGGTCTACAGGGAGTAAGTTAATAATCTGGTCAATACTCATAAACACCTGAAATAATCACAAAAAAAATAATTAAGTAAAAAAATGGAAAATTGAACCAAAATGTAAAAATAACAAATTCACAAATAATGGCTTTTAAAAAAAAAAGATCCCCGGCAACGGCGCCAAAAACTTGGAACGACAGAAATGTGCAAGTGTACACAATCGCAACAAGTAATACAGTGACAAGTAAATGTCGAGTTATTGTACCCACAGGGACTGTAAAAGAATTATTTATCAATGTAATTAAAACACTTTTGTGAGGTAAAAATAATTTGGTTTTGGAAGATGAATTAAAACTAATTAAGAACTAAGTAAAATAATAAAAGAAAATAAAATTCTAATGTACGATTTCAATTAAGATTTAATCAAGATGATATAATTGTGTTGGGGTAATTACATTTCTTTGACTTACAATTATTAAACTTATGCTATACTGTTACGAATAAATTCACGGCAACCTGGTAATTTGCTAACTTATGAACATATTTACTAATTAAAAATCCATTCATCTCTTGGAACATATCCCTATGCCAATTCGACCGATTAAATAGATTTATAAAGGTAAACATGCTATTACACATACATACTTATTGAATTAAATAATCTCTCGCATATCCCTATGTCGATTGAACCGATTAATTTAACTTAATAAGCATATAAAAGACAATGTGAGGTAACAAAACTCTATTATCTTGAAGCAGTTTAGTCACAATAATCTTGCAAGTTATGCAAGGCATATGTATCGCCAAATACAATGCTAATTTAATCTTCAGCTACCTTAGAAGAATTAAACATGCATTGATTAAGTACTGTGCCCATTAACTGCAATTCCAATCCGTTTAAACAATTAATTCTTTAGTTATATAAACAATTATAATGCCAGATAACCTAAGCATGATTTTACTTAGTCAAGCATTTTACTGAGGCCTATAACAGCATAAACATAAATTTAATAAATTAAGAGGACGAAATGCAATCAACCCAACACGAATTAAATTCAAGCTAAATTGATTAAAATAACCATTTCAAGAACATGAATATTCATAGATATGTTCATAATAAAAACAATAGAAATTAAAAAGATAGGGAACAATAAGCAAATCCGGTGTTTCTCCGTGGCTTGACTGATTGCTCCGTTCTTCATCTCCGTTGCCCTCGCCGATCAAGGCTTCTATGAACACTTGCTTACTGCTCAAAATGGCTGAGAAAATACCTCTTTTCCACGAGGAGAAACCGGCACAAGAACTAGAGGAAAATAGAATGGAAAATGGAGAGAAAAGAGAGTGAAGAGGAGAAGAATGAATGAGAGAATGAGAGTGAATGAGGGATGTTGAGGGATGATAAGAATGGGCAGCATAGGGTGCCTTTTATAGCTGAGGAGGGCTGCTAAAAATAGCAAACTCCAGCAGCCAAGAGACCCTAACATAGCCGACATGGCAAAGTTGAAGCTTTCAAATTTGCTAAAATTAGTCTGGGGCAAATCCGTAAAGCCTTAAATTAAGGTGGGGTTTGAACGCAATTTGGAGGTCTTTCAAGGACTTGTTTGCAAGCTTATTTAATCAGCTAAAATGCTGATTTGGGTTAGCTTTTGGACGAATTTGGGCTGCCCAATTGGCGGCTGGTTCGATTCGATAAATTGGGTTCAACTGGTGCAGTTCAACTAGGCCCTTTTTCTATAATTAATTAAAATTAATCTATTTAGCCCAAATTAAATTGGGATTAAATTAAAATTAATTATATTATGAATAAATACACATATTTGGACAGTCTTAAGCTGGAAATTATTTCACCTTATTACTTCAAATTGCTTCTCGGTTTTGTTCTTCTAACTATGTCGCCAAGTCAATTTTCGCCTTTTGTGCGAATCTGTAAAAAATAATCAAAATTCAATAAAAATAATTATCAAATTGATTAAAAATCAACACGTTCAAACTTGTAGCACATTTAATTTATTTTATAAAAATCAATTATTTCATGACAAGAATTTTACCGAAACTGCCTGATTTTAAGTAAAAATAGGTATGAAAAATTATATAAATTTTTGTGTTTCCACATGGTATCAGAGCGGTAGAGCCTCAACATCAAGACGTGAAATACACCATAAATGCGATCTAACTCTAGAGGTAACTCCAACTGATAAGCAACAAGTCCCACACGTTTCAGGATACGGTAAGGTCCAATAAACTGAAGGCTCAACTTGCCTTTACGACCAAACCTCAGAACCTTTTTCTATGGCGAGACCTTGAAAAAAACTAAGTTCCCCATAGAAAACTCGATATCCTTCCTCTTCAGATCTGCATAGGACTTCTACTTGCTAGAAGCCGCTTTTAGACGATTCCGAATTAGTCCAACCTTATCTTCAGTCTCAGACACCAATTCCGGACCCAGCACACGTCTGTCACCAAACTCAATCCAACATAAAGGAGTGCGACACTTACGATCATATAGGACCTCGTAAGATGCTATTTGGATGCTAGATTGATAGCTGTTATTGTAGGCAAACTCCGCTAACGGCAAGTACTCCTTCCAACTACCTCGAAGATTAATAACACAGCTCCTCAACATGTTCTCTAGTATTTGAATCACCCTCTCCGACTAACTATTTGTCTGAGGATGGAAAGCAGTACTATAGTCTAATCTTGAACCCAGAGCCTCATGAAGCTTCTTCTAGAACTAAGATGTGAACCAAGAATCCCTATAAGAAATGATCGAGACAGTTACCTCATGCAGTCTCACTATTTCTGATATGTAGAGCTTAGCTAATTTCTGAAGAGAAAAGTCTGTCCTTACCGGGATAAAGTGAGCAGACTTGGTTAATCGATCCATGATGACCCAGACAGAATCCTTCTTAGTGGGTGTTAGAGACAACCCAGTAACAAAGTCCACCGTTACTGGCTCCCATTTCCATAATGGTATCTTAACCGACTGTAACAAACTCGAAGGTAACTGATGCTCAGCCTTAACCTGCTGACAAGTCAAACAGCGTGCAACGAAATCAGTAACCTCACGTTTCAACCTTAGCCACTAGTACAATTCTCGAAGATCTCAGTACATCTTGTTCCCGTCGGGATGCATAGCATAGAGACTACCATGCGCCTCTCTCAGAATCGACTGTTTTAAATCCTAATTATTCGGTACACAAATCCGACAGTGAAAACAGAGTACCCCATCACTTTTTATCCCAAAATCAGTACCCCACCATTCTCAACCTGATGAAAACGCAACTTAAGAGACTTATCCATCAGCTGTTTACCTCAAATCTATTCAATCATGTCGGTTTGACCTAAAGTTCTGCCAACAGACTTCCATCGTCGAATAGGCTAAGTCGAGTGAACATCGCTCTCAGGTCGGTCATAGCCCTACGGCACAACGCATCGACCACCACATTAGCCTTACCGGGATGGTACTCAATGGTACAATCACAATCCTTAAGCAGCTCCACCCATCTATGCTACCTAAGATTTAACTCCTTCTGAGTGAAAAGATACTTGAGGCGTTTGTAATCGGTGTAGATAATACACTTCTCATCGTATAGATAGTGCCTTCAGATTTTCAAAGCGAATACAACGACAGCCAATTCCAAATCATGCGTCAGGTAGTTCGCTTCATGGGTTTTGAGTTGACAAGATGCATATGCTACCACCTTACCATCTTGCATCAATACACACCCCAAACTGACATATGAAGCATTAGTATAAACCACAAAGTCCTTACCGGGCTCAGGTTATATTAGAACAGGAGCTTGAGACAAAACAGTCTTGAGCTTCTCGAAGCTCTTTTGCTGCGTACCAGTCCAATCAAACGGTACACCCTTATGTAGCAGCTTAGTTAAAAGTGCTGCAATTAGTGAGAAACCCTTCATAAACCTCTTATAATAACTTATCAGTCCTAGAAAATTACAGATATCAGACACATTCCATGGTTGCTTTTCCTTAAAGTAGAGCTGCCTTTTCCTTAAAGTCTGAAGAACAACTCTAAGGTGTTCGTCATGCTCGTCCTTAGTCCTCGAATAAACCAGTATGTCATCAATGAACACCACCACAATCTTATCCAAATAAGGTTGGAATACTTGGTTCATCAGATCCATGAAGGCTGCCGGTGCATTAGTTAGTCCAAAAGGCATCACTAAGAACTTGTAGTGACCATAACGAGTCCTAAACACTGTCTTATGAATGTCAGCCTCCTCAACCCTCAACTAATGATACCCAGATCAGAAGTCAATCCTAGAGAACACCGAAGCTCCTCGAAACTAGTCAAACAGATCATCTATCCTCAGTAGGGGTGCTTGTTCTTAATAGTCAACTTGTTCAATTACCGATGTTGATGCACATCCGCATAGATCCATCCTTTTTCTTTACAAACAGTACTAATGCTCCCCATGGAAACACACTAGCGTGGATGAACCCACGATCCAATAACTCCTGAATCTGAGCTTTAAGCTCTGTAAGCTCCTTCTGTGGGGGCCATCAGAACTCTCAAATTATCTCTGAGGCCATCCTAAAAGCGGACACATCGCTCATACTCAGATGCCACCATACTTGGCCACTAATCGATTCCCCTATGTGAGATTCAAAAACCACCTCCTACGAGCATCCACATAACTAGCTCTGACATATTTCTCCTAAAAGGTGGTTTTAAAGAACTCCCAGGTCGGATGGGCTAAGTGCCCTCCCTAACGGTCAACCACTACTGATAAGCCTCTTTCCGCAGTAGCGAGACTGCACCTTTTAATTTCTGCTTAGGGGTGTAATCTAAATCATCTATGATCTTCTCCGTGGCCTTAATCCAGTACTCGGCCACATTAAGGGCAACCCCAGTGACACCCTTGAAGAGCTCAGCTACATTGGACCGAGGTCGTTCTGTAACCGACCCTCGACCCCCAGATCCAGTATTGGGCCCAACGACCCTCTCTAAAATCCTTAGCATAGCTTGGAACAATGGATTGTCCCCAGCCATACGATCATGAGACTCAGTCTCAGTAGCAAGCGACACTGGTGTCTCACTCGTATCCAAATTTGGCAGGCTGCCCGATGACGAGGACTCAGCTCGAGCCCCTCTACGGCCTCTACCTCGACCTCTAGTATCCCGTCTATAGATACCTCGTGTGCTCATATTTAATTGTATTTATCTGGTATTATAAGTTTTAACAATCAGTTACAGTTCTGGTGTTTATTAACAAATATTTTATGTAAAACAGTACCAGAAGTTCAGAGTTTGTTTTCATTTGTCGCAGTCTCTAGTAGTTTACTATAGTTTTAGTTTAACTACAGTTTCTAGTATATACTAACTAGAGTATTTTCACAGTTTACTACCTACAGTAGTTTCAAGTATACTATTAATAGTATTTTTAGATAAGACTTATTAGAGTTTCAGAACACTTACAAGATTAGCACCAGAGACTTGGTGTACCATAGACTTAGTCAAATCATTTAAAATCATTTGTAACTCAATTCTTCGAAAGCCCACTTTTAAAATCTAAAATCTACAGTCGATTTTTGCAACCTGGCTCTGATACCACTAATTGTAACACTCCAAACCCGACCTAAATGTTATGGCCAAATCTGGCAATGTCACATGGAATGGGGTTTGAAATCGAGATTGACAAGTTAACACCGTTCTATTTAATTAGCTTTTATTTCATGCGAAAAAAAGTGAACTAGCTAATTTGCCTTAAAACATGTCTTTTAAGCAAAATGCTTTTGAAACTAATTATTTAACGAAACTGAAAATCTTAGTTTTTAGTAAAATCGTGTTTTGTTGAGTTATAATTTTAAAAAAAAATCCATAAAAACAGTATAAGACCCCAAATTTAAACCAAATGGTCCAAAGTCCAAACATTACAATAATAAATACCTAAAAATAATATGAAAAAACAAAAGCTGTAATAAAGCAGTTCAGTAGTGGTGACCGTCGAGCCCTCTGCTGCACCAATCCGTCTAAGTTTAGGGATTACCTGTACAGATTAAACAGAAAAAGGGGTGATTTTTCACAAATTCAGTGTGTAATCCCCATAGAAAACATACATACAGATACACATCAGGAAATAATCAATTGTAGTTTGGGGCCTAAGCCCATTACAAATTCAGTTTGGGCCTTGGCCCATTTGGATACAGTCTCAGATAGAATTTAGGGATTTGGCCCATCTCAGATACAATATGCAATAGCAGAAAATTAGAATCCTACCCACCAACCTCTACACACCATCTCCATCCATCCCTACACACCATGTGGGGATTAAATCAACCCACCCATCCCTACACACCATGTTGTACCGAAATGCGGTACATAATCAAAAATTTGCAGCAGAGCTACCAGATAACAGGCTTAATAGCCTTTCAAACACTTCCTCTAAATAACAATAACCCACCCCGATGTAATGCAACGTACAAAAGATGCTATTTTGCAATTACAGTACATACATTCAGATATCATAATTCATGCTCGGTATAGAAATCAGATAGGCAAATCACTCATATAATGGTCTAAGTAGGGCTTACCGAACCTTCAATAGGTCCACAGTCGACTTGGGCGACTCATACAACCTTAGAAAACTTTTTAGAGAAATGGGCTCGCACGCCCATGTGGCCTACCCGTGTGGCCCACTCAGTCCAAATTGGCCTTGGCCGTGTAATTCATTTTTAATGTAACCCATGCTAGCTATATATTCATATATGTTTTCACTATTTAGTTATATGTTCATTCAAAGCTATCTACTTGAGTTATTGTTACTAAATTATTTATATATTGAGCTATAGAATTCCAAAATAAGATCCGCTTGATGTTTTTGAAACTAGACTCAAATACATTTCTACTATAAAATTTTCATTATTTATAGTTTATCAAATAAGTACAGTAAAATCTTCAAATTTATCCATATTCTACTGTTTGACAGCTTCAACCTTTCCTTACTAAAAATTATTTATCTCTTAGTACGAAATTTGGATGATGTTTCTGTTTACTTCTCTTGAAAATGGACTCATTAAAGATTTAAAAACATAAATTTAAGCCCTTAATAATTTTTTTAAAATTTTTTATGATTTTCCAAAGTCAGAACAGGAGAACCCAAAATCATTCTAACCTTGTCTCACAAAATTCATTATATCTCTTAATTTACAATTCCATTGCTTACATTGTTTCTTCCATGAAAAACTAAGCTCAATAAAATTTAATTTCATATTTTATTCAACCTCTAACTCAATTTCCACTATTTTTGATGATTTTTCAAAGTTAGACTACTGCTGCCGTCCGAAACTACTTTAGTGCAATGCGTTGATTTCCAAGTTTATAACACCCTTATTTCCTTTATCTACAATATTTTCTGTTATTTTCTCTTATTTCTCTTATTTCTCGACAACAAGCAATTTTGGCTTTTCATTGAATCCCGTTTTCTGTGTTTCAGTTACACACCTGTATTATTTTCCTACTTACACAATCCCAAGATCACCAAAAACCCTCTAACTTCGCACAATTCCACCACTACTCAACACAAGGAAGATAGCAACTGAAATAATTCGCTGTTGTAAAAATAACCATTCCTCATTAATGAAGAGTTCAACAAAGTTAAGAATGAATTCAAAGCCAAAACTACTCGCCCAAACAACACAAGAAGACGCATACCTTATATGCTTACCAAATGATCACCACTTCGAGTCAAATCGACGAACGTTAATTCCAGCCTCACGATCGACTCCTAAACAGTCAACAAAAAACCCTTTAATCCCTTATCCAGAGTAACATTTGAGTTTAATAAAACGAAAACTTACTGTACAATTCAATTGCATGCTTGCACAAAGGGGAAAAGATGAAGAAAGACAACGAAAACGGAAGGGGAATTCAAAGGAAATTTGGCAACAAGGATTTTATTTAGAAAAAAGAGGAAAATCAAAAATTGAAAGTGGGGGAGAAGAGAGAAAACGTCAAAGAGCAGAGGAGGGAAAAGGAGGATTTCGACAGAAGGGGAAGAATAACATTAGAAAGGTGGAAAAGAGTTCGAGATTTGAAAAAAAAAACTAAACAAAAAGATAATACCTAAAAATCTGGTAACTCATCTCCTTTAATTCTCTCCCTAACCTTCCACAACAACTCCACTACTCAAAATTTCAATTTGACTAGGACTCCACCACGCCACACGGCCAAGCAACAAAAATAATTCCCTTGCTCACGCAAGGACTTAAACTCCAGACCTCTCACACGTCAACACATACCTTAGCCACTAGACCAGCAAGCCCTTAGCCACTAGACCAACAAGCCCATTTTGATATATTTTTACCAACTTTTAGCTATAAGCCTATTAACTAGAGATAAGGCTTTATTCATAAAAATATCAAAATCTGCCAAGTCAAGGCTTGAACTTGGGACCTCATATACACACCTAGAACACTTAACCACTGAAGCAGACAGATATTTTGTGTCATATTTTTACAAAAATAAAAATATACATTTTTGGGGAGCTACATATGTTTTCATGAGGGGGAGTAAATATGCGTTGTACTCTTTTTCCTTTAACTGAGGTTTTGTCCCATTGGATTTTCCTAGTAAGGTTTTTTAATGAGGCAACATATTATGCATATTATAGATTGTGTATTCTTTTTCCCTCGTTAGGTTTTTATCCCATTGGGTTTTTCCAAATATGATTTTAATTGGGCATATTATCTACCAATGGACATCCAATGGGGAGTGTTATGAATATCTTTTTAAGTGGAAGTCCATCATGATCAAGATAAAGTTTTGATATACTTTAAATTCTAATAGTTATTAGAATTAGATCTCTACTTCTTTTATACTTCTTATGTCTATAAATAGAGACTCTAATGAAGCATTGTAACCACCCATTTTGATAAATAAAGTACGTTCTTTGTTACTTTCATATTTTATTTATTCTTTATTCTCCCCATCTCTTTTTTTAACAACACTAATTATTATATGATTTATATGCTATGTACAACAAAATAAGACATCAAATGTTTTCCACAATAAAATTCACAATATTCTTTTTATAATTTTTATTAATTAGTATAACCAAAACAATATTAATTTAAATATGTTGATTTTATAGGCATACAACTATTTTCACATATTCGGTTTTCTTCACCTTAAATTGTTTCTATCTTATTTACAATAAAATTGAAGCTTAACATTTTATTGGCTTTTTTTAAATAACCCAAATTAATTAATGAATTAATTACAAAAATAATCTAAAAAAATTAAATACGAAAATGACTTGAAATCTATAATGCTCATCGGAGTCGTCGATGTGTCCCGAGCATCGCCCCCCAATAATGACCCAATGATCAGTTTCTTTAAAAAAATAGGTACACCAATATGTATTTTTCAAAATACCTGTGAAAAATGCGAGTATTCACTATAGAAAATATATACCTTTTTTAATGGGTGCTGCTGGTTTGTCAGGCGGCACCAGTGGGAAATTAAAAAAAAATGTGAAATATAAAAAATCTGAAAAGAAACAGTTGAAATAGAAAAAAATTAAAAAAATAAATGAGAAAGCTCGTGACTGATGTTTGCTTCATATGTGGTTATTGTCTTCTTGGCTTGTCAGTGCCACAATCAATGGATTGAAAAACTCAAGAAAAAAAAAACTAAACACAATAAAAAACTGAATAAAAAGAAATTTTAAGAAATAAAAAAAGAAATATGAAAAAGAAAAGTTTAAATGACTTTTTATTAAAAAAAGATAACAATATAAAACTTAGAAAATTGAAAAGTGTGTGGTGCTAATACAATTACATTTATGGACACCTTGGAATGAGAAAATAAAAATAGAGAAATATGGTAAAACAATTTATTTTTTTAAGTATGTAACTTGAAAATTCTGAACACCATTCAAATTTCATATATTTTTTTTTTACTTTACAAATTCTCTCACGTTGAAAAATGGAAAATTAAATAATATATTTTTAATAGTAGCCGGATTTTTTTCCCAAAAAAAACAACATAAGTTTCGGAAAGCTATAAGAAGAAAGACATAAAACGGCCTAAACGAACGAGCCCAACCTAGCAAAAGAAAGAGGACGCTTTAGAAACTTCAGTGTTTCAACTGAGAAAATAAACAAGCCCACCTCTTGAAAAGCAACAAAACACGGGGAATCTAATATTTAAAAAACTTTTCATCATTTCCAATATCTTCACAGCCCTTCCTCTGCTAAGACCCTTCTTCTCCCAAAAACAACATAGACCCCAGATTTCTTCAGAAAATCATACCTCTCCTATCCCTCTCAATCACTCCTTTTGCAAACTCAAGAACACCATTTCATGATCTTCATTGTTCTCCTGTCTTCAAGCTTTCAACAACCAGTAAGTGTGCAACTGCCTTTACCGTTCGAGGGCAGTATTTGAAAATACAAGTATGAAACTACTTACCTAAAAGATTTTTGTCTCTAATTAAAGCTCTAATTTTTTTTTATTTATCCTCCTTTCATTTGACAGTTTCTTTATGACAGAAAGTGCATCTTCTTCAACCTTCGTGTCCATTAAACCCAGATCCAATCTTTCCTAGATACTTTGAATGCATGCAAGCGCTTCCGCCGCAAAAACTGAAGGTACATTTGCATTTATAACTATTTTTGAACTTAGAACTTGTCCCTCTGAGTTTCGACTCACAATCCCAGAGCATGATTTTTCATTTTGTTTTCTATAGGCCAAATCAAAGTTGATTTCACAGACGGGGATTTCGGCGGTTGTCATCTATCTGACTCCATCCGTCGAACAGGTAAGGGAACTTGTAACCCATCAATCTCGTGAAAATGATTCCTTATAGAGTCTACTATAGAAATTCCAGATATTCATTGACCCTCATGAATCCATTTATTTCTTTCTGTCCAAATAGCCCAAAGAGCACATGCAAACAACTTGCAATGTTTGTTGGTCTTATGTTTAAAAAACCAGGTGAGCCACTCTAGTAACTCCATATCTAACACTGTTTCATGCCAAATCCAGCCTAAATGATATCATATATCTTTTGTCACAGGGCAGTCCTGTAAGGTATGGGTACTAGTTTCAATTCCACCTGCACATCGCGGACATAGACTAGAATTAGTCATTCTTCTATAGTATAGCATACTTAGGGTAGGTAGATAGTTTTTTGAAATTTGCCAAATTGTAATTTTCTACTTAGAGGGCAATTTTAAGTCCCACAGTTTTTTGTAGAAGTTCCCAATTTGTTCCTGTTTGTGTACATAGTTAGCTTTTGAATCTTGTTGTAATAGAGCTTTGTATGCACTGTGAATTGTAAATTCTCCAGACGCCTCCCATCTCCACACTTAATAGTCATTATGTCAAAACTTGGACAATGGATTTTCAGGATCCGTCTAGCATCATTGTCATTAAAGGTATCCCTAATAAAATCCACTTTCCATTCCCTATTAACATCGTCAATTAGATCTACTACCAAGATATTATTCTAACAACGTACACTATTTTGAATTTTGTAATTTGTAGCTCTTGGAACCCATGCTGAGTCCTAAACTGAAAATTTTGTCTTAGTACTTACTTTCCAACCCCACCCTATTTAGCAAGTAACAAAAGATTAAATTTATACAAACTATGAAACCCCAAACCACTATTTTCTTTAAGCTCACAAATCTAACTCTAAGCACACCAATGAATCCCTCAATTTCCATGACTCTTTTACCACAAAAAAGATGCGTAAATGCTTTCCATCTCGAAACATAACGATTTAGGCAATAAAAAACAAGCTATAGAATATGTAGGAATAACTTGTAGAACGAATTTTATGAAAATTTCTTTACCACTTTGCGATAGGAACTTAGTACTCCAATTGGCAATTCTTTGCTTCATGCGATCTTTTAAAATTTGAAACACCAATTTTTCCCCTACCCTACCATATCAGGGAGACCTATATATTTTTCTGAATTAGAAGAACTTTTAACATTCAGCATTCGTGTAAGAGAATTCCTTAGCTGTTCAGTTGTATTTATACTGTAAAAAATTGTAGATTTCTCATAGTTTACACACTAACTCGAAGCCTCTTCATATTCATGCAAAATATTCTTTAAAGTTTGAACCCCCTGATTTGAAGCCTTCCCAAACAATATACTATCATCCGTAAATAGTAAGTGGGAAATCTTTGGGGCCTGTCGACTTACTCTAGCTCCTTTTACCATCCCATCCCTTTCAGCTAAATGCATTAAAGTCAATAACCCCTCGCGTATATAAAAAACAAAGATAAGGGCTTAAAGGACCCCCTTGCCTTAGTTCCCTTGTGGGCTTAAACTTTTCACCTTCATACCCGTTTATCACTATCGAATAGGAGACGATTCAATACAGTGTATAATAAAGTCAACCTATGAATTAGCAAAACCCATCTTCAATAGCATTTAACGTAAAATAAGACCATTCAACACCATCGTATGATTTAATCATGTCCAATTTCAACACCAAAAACCCTCTCCTCCCACTCTTTTTTGCTTGAATGTATTCAGAACTTCACATGCAAGTAATGCACTATCAGTGATCAACTGGCCTAGGATAGAGGCATTTTAAGCTTCATATATACAACAATCTAAAACTTTTTTAAGCGATTGGCTACCATTTTAGAAATTGTCTTGTACAGAACTGAGCATAGACTTATAGGTCTAAAATTTTATAAGTTCGTGGGTTTAGCAATTTTCGAAATAAAAACAATATCAGTAGCATTACAAGATTCAAGGGACATACCTTTATTCAGAATGCTTAGACAGAAATCGCTCACATCCGGTCCAATAATATACCAAAAATGCTGATAAAAAATTGCTGGAAAACCGTCTCTACATGTTGCTTTCGTTGGTCCCATACTTTTCATAGTAGTAAAAACCCCATCCTTCGTATAGGCTCCTGTTAACATCTGAGTCATCTCATCTGTAATTTTCTACTCCACTCCTGAAAGAATATATGCCATATTGCCATCTCCTTTTGAAAAGAACAAAGCATTAAAATAGTTACGAGTAATTAAAGCCATCTCCTTTTCTTCATGCTTGATCATGCCTCTCTCATTCTCCAAACCTTTGATACGGTTAACACGTTTCCTTTGCGACACAAACCTAAGAAAAAATTCGTGTTCTTGTCACCTATTTTCAACCAATTTGCTCGGGCCCTCTATTCCTAGTAAATTTTTTTGTTTCTCTATCTCTCAATTCAACTGTATTTTAATACCAATAAATTCTTCAAGCATTTCATCATCTCGTTCAGCTTCCCTGAGTAAAGCCAATCTATCATTCAGATTTTTCACTTTCACACCCTGTTTGTTTTTTTATATCCCTCTCCTATTTCTATAATGCTTATTTTAAAACATCCAATTTAGTTAAAACATCACCTGATTCAGAGTCCCACACCCTACAAATAATCGCTTCACACGACTCCTCGAAGGCCCACCATGCTTCAAATCTAAACTTTCTCCACGTTCCTTCATTTCCTCCTTGATTTGTTGTAAATAAAAATGGGCAATGATCTGAAAAGGAGTGAGATAGATGATCAATAGAATAATCAGGGAATAAATTTAGCCAATCAACATTCATCACCCCTCTATCTAACTGTTCCCTAATATTTGTTTCGTAAGCTACCTCTTTCCCAAGTGTATCATGGACCTGAAAACCCACCATCCAATAGTTGGCAATTCTTGAGCACCTTTCAAAAATTCTCTATGCATCTTTCTTCCTTTGTAATTCCTCCCACCTTTTCATAAGCATACAAAATCTCATCAAAATCCCCATAACTAGCCAAGGTACTTCACAATTTTCCTCAAGACTCCGAAGTAGATTCCAACTATCTTCTTTATGCCTTACAACTAGGGCTCCATAATAACCCGTAAATCTCCATTTTAGGATTCCACTTTCTTCTTGGATATCTGCATCAATATAAGATTTAGAGAAACTCCGAATACTAACCAACATATTTCCATTCCATGCAATACTAGGACCTCCTCTCGAACCTTCCGCTTGAACATCAATCCTATTTGTGAATCCACATCTCATTCGCACTTTCTCCATTCTCTTCCTATCGAGCTAAGTCTCCATTAAGAAGACAATTTTAGGATTAATAGACTTCAACATAAATCGCCGATATCTAATTTTGATGAACATTATTTCACTCAACTATAGTTCCAAATGAATCAATAAAAGTAGAAACACTAGGAACCATATCTATAGTTTTGGGTAATTTCTTCCCATCAGCAAGCGTTATTAGATCATTAATATTCGCGATATGAAGTAATAAAATTTATAAATAAATGATCGCACCAAAAACTAACTATTATCACGAATTGAGGCAAGCGCACCTATCGAACAGTAGTATAGTTTAGTGGCAAGACCGAGATATCGTACCCAAGGGAACCAAAAGTACTAGTACCAACTTTCTTTCTATTATTTAACCTAGAAATAAAAAGGGTGGTTTTATGAAACTAATTCTAAAACTAAACTATGAGTGCACAAAAAGTAAATTGGGGAAAAATCTTTTAGGAAAACTAATTGATTTAGGTAATACTCAAGGGAGATTCCACCTAGACTTCACTTGTTATCAACTCTTGAACTAGACGATTTATTCACTTGATTTGATTCGTAGAAATCCCTAACTTATGTTAATATTTCTCTCGAGACTAAAAACAACTAACTCTAGGTTGATTAATTGAAATCTCTTTCTAATTAAAATCCCTATTGTTGCATTAACTTGATCTATGGATTCCCTTATTAGGTTTGACCCTAATCCGGTAGATTTTCGTCGTCCTATCTCTAGGATTGCGATCAACTCCGCTTAATTGTGTTCGATCTACTCCTATGTATGGACTTTTGCTCCTCTACATAAGCACATGCGACTTAAATCAATATCCCAGAAATATCAATCTAAGAAATTAAAAACACAATTAAGAACAAATCAAATATTTATCATATAATTCAAGAGAAAACAATAACAAGATCTGTCTTAGGTTTCATCCCCCTCAAGTATTTGGGGGATTTAGTTCATGATTAATAAAGAAAACATCTCAAAAGAAATAAGATAACAAAACATAAAGAACCTAAAAACCCTGAAGAAATTTGAAGGAAGATCTTTAGTCTTGAGGGAGAACACAGCTTCTGAGATGGATCAATCGGCTTCCCTTGAAATAATTCCCTACTTTTACTCTCTGTGTTGACAGGAGATAAACGCCTTCTTGAGGGAAGAAAAGCACTCTTTTGAGGAGAGAAAAGTCCCCCTCTTTAGGGGAAATAAGTACACCCTTGAAGTTGCCTCATAGGGTTTTTATATAGAGCTTTGGAATGCCTTTTTTAGCCTCTAAGCATCCTTTTTCAAGTGAAATTGCACTTCCTCACGACAGGGACACGCCCGTGTGCCACGCCCGTGTGGATCGAGGCCTAGGCCGTGGTCGGGCCTGTTGATGGTGGCACGGCCGTGTGGTCTGGCCGTGCTTGTCGGGGTTGGGCTGTGTTTGAGCTCAGGGTGGCACGACCATGTGGTGAATCTTTGGACCGCGTTGTTTATTGAATAGGGCCTAATTTGCCTGTTTTTGGCTCGTTCCTTGCTCTTTTCTCTTCCTTAAGCTCACCTAGGCATAAAACATGAAATAGAAGGATTAAGAGCACCAATTTCCACAAATTCAATGACAATTCATCCAGAAATTAGGCTAAGCATGAGGTAAAAACATGTATAATTTATCGTTTATCAATCATCTTCTACTTCATGGGCCATATTGACTCGCCCCTTTTAACTAGAAGAACCAATTTGATTTGAGAAATCCATAATAGGAAAACCTTCCAAATTAAACCCCAGAATCGGATTAATGTGATTTCCAAATCCACTCCTCCATTCATCCCTCTAATTACTCCATGATTCATGCCATATTTGATTTTCTTCCTTAGATGCATCATCCCCTTCTTCTTGAAGCCAAACACTACTTGCAGTAATGGCCCTTCGTGTCACTGCTTTCAAAGTGATGCTCCATCCAAACTCCATGATTTTGCTTTTAAGATTCAATCTAATAGGGCAGAACTTATCACTGTGACCTAAACATCCACATAAGAAGCAAAATAGTGTAAGTTTTTCATACAAAAATTTGCATAAGTGAATGTCGATGAAGAAGCATAATTTTCTTCTTTCTTTTCAATGGTTTTAGAACATCAATCTCTACTCGAATTCTTAGAAAACTAATTAACCCTCTATTTAGCTGCTTTGAATCAAATTCCAAAAATCTCCCCACAAAATTGCCTAGTTGTTTTGCAATTGCTTCTGAGAAGAAACTTGGAGGTAAATCATGAATTTGAACCCAAAAAGCACACCAACTTTGGATCTTCACCATTTTGCAATCATGAATAATCAAAAGATGATTATTAAACGTCCAAGAACTTCCACTAACCACCCGATCCACATCTAATTCATGGAAAAACTTGAACAAATATCGTCTTCCCCCAAGATCCTTAATTTGAACCCCCCTCAAATGAGGCCACAAATTTGCCATTGTGGATTTCAACACAGTAAAATGAACCACACTCGATGTTAGGAAATAACCCACCAAACAATATTCATAAGCCGACTTCTGCAGATTCAAATCAATCGATAGTTGAACCTCCTCCTCCTCTTCCTCCCCGTCATCTATGTTGAGACTTTCTAGATCCTTTTCCATGGTGAGAAACACTTATAAAGAACTAACAGAAAAGATTGTTTTGAAAACGGCGTTAGAAAGAAACTTTTTTGTTTTTTCTTAAAACGAGAAAAAACATAAAGACCAAGACGTGCTATAGAAAGCAGACCATTCATGTTACAGCGAGCAGACTATTTAGAAATGAGCAGCATAATTTAAAATCATTGTTTTATCATAAATCCCTCAAAGATTTTCAATTGGCCCTTTCCATTAACGAAAACTATCAGTTGATGGTTTGGCCATTAACCTCACTAACATGGATGACAAAAGCCACCAAAAATTTTAACATGGCACTATGAATAAATTTTATTAAAATTTTTATGAATAAATTTATTTTATGAAAAAAATTATTAAAATTTATTTATATTGACTTATAATAATATTTTTCTTTTAATTATTTATTTTATGAATAAAATAATTCTTTAAAAATAAATTATTTATGAAATACAAAATTTTTATTTACACCATTTAATTGAGAATATATATTATTTTATTTCTTTACTTTTATTTTTATAATTAAATTAATGAAAATAAATTTATTATAACTAAGATAAAATATTACCTATTTTTATTATTTATTTATAAATAGATAAAAATTAAAATAAGAAAGAAAAACAATTTAAGTACTTTCATGAGATTGTAATTTGAAGAAGAGAAATTGTAAAAAAAAAAAAAAAAAAAAACAATGAGGAGAAATTTACCATTAACATATAAATTATAAATTAACTATGTGCTGTTATATGGTAGTTGTTCACCTTATTTTTAACCATGTGGTAAGGGTTTCCACTTAATTTTGTAAAATTTTTTTTAGGCCCAAATGTTAATTTGGTATCTAAGTATAAATAGCATCTAACTATTAATTAGGTATTCTACTAGAGCAAGCCTAGTGACTAATCTTCCCCCATTCTATAAGCCTATTAAGGGGTAGATATTGACCACAAATTTTAAAGTTGTTTCATACTCAGGGGGAGGATCAAACCCTCGACCATTAACTGAGTAAGAGAGACATTTGCCATCTCACCCAACTCTCATGATTTTTTTTTTCTAAATTTTGGTGATAAAAATTATACCAAATTGAAAAATACCTTGCTGAAATTTGGCTCGACCATGCTTTCAACATGTATATTTCATATAAAGCTTAATACATTATTTGATACTAGGACACTTTTTTCTAATATGGTACCTGCACCCAATTTGATACCTATATTTGACAAAAGTTATATACTTTGGTACCCAAAGGTAACAATGTTAACTTTTAGTGTTTAATTCGAGTTTTAATATTGATTTGATGGAAGTACGCAATTAGCTAATAATATTAGCAATTAACTTTCATTAAATCAACCTTATAACCCGAATTAAATTATATTTATTGGAGTGTATTTTACAAATTAAACGTAAAATTAAACAAATTCACAATTAACACTAAATTTATTTTATTAACAAAATCTTGAAAACTTCAAACTTAATAATATTAACAATTAACTTTCATCAAATCAACTCTGAAACTTGAATTAAGCACTAAAAGATTAACACCGTTACTTTTAAATACCAAAATATATTACTTTTATCAAATACACATATCAGATTGAACAAAAAAATAATACAAGTACTATATTAAAAAATGTCAAACTTAGATACCTAATAATATATTAATCCTTTATATAAATATTTTGACCCCTATCAACAATTCTAACTTGCCAATGTCAGCCGTGGATACCTTAATTACAATAAAATATATATTATAAATTAATTTTCTATTTTTATAAAGAGTCGCATTTGGTTATATTATGATAAAATTTCCACTAGCGCAGTAAAAAAACCATGTCTCATTTCGTTTTCATAATATTTTTTATTTTACATTTTATAGTACCCCAGGTTGCGTCTTTCGTTCAATTTTGCTTTTGATAGTAAACATTTCGTTCAAATTTGCTTTTGATAGTAAACATTTCTAACATAAGTCCATCAAACTCTTAGTTCGATAAGCATTAATATTATTATCCATGCAGGAAAATATAAAGTTAAAAGGCGTTAAAGCATATTATCCTTTAAAAAATTAAAAAAAATATAAATAATTCTAAATATTATATAAAAAAATTAAATATGATAACAACTTCTAATGAAATTAATCTTTAAAAAAAAACATTTTACAGACAAAGTAACAAATAGATTTATTATTTATACATTAGAACTCATATTTCTGGTTCCACTCAAGTTCATGATACTTTGATAATTAAATTAGAATGGTCTAAAATATGATAAAATTTCCATTTGGAATTTGACCCATAGGTTGAAGAAGGCTTAGTCGTAACTCAAGATAGAAGAAGAAAGTAAATTAAAACATTCCAAACATGGTTTTATCATGTTAAAAACCATATAACTCATTATACAGAACTGATACTTATGTATTAGTAAGAGTCCAGTAACCACAAATTTATTTCCCCACATTACGTTTTCATTATAAAACAGTGACTAAACAAGAAGTCAGAAGATGCATGGAGGAGATCATATTACAACTTGGAAGATGGTTTCTTGGAACTCCGCCTACCTATGAATTCTTGCATCTTCTTAAACTGCTCCGGTGTCATTCCAGCGTAGTATTTATGACCCCTCTCCTGTAAAAAGAACATGAATTTAAATTGGGAAAATCAGCATAAAAAATCATTAACCAATCAAACAAGCTCAAGTTGCAAGGACAGAATGCTAAAGAGATGAGTAAACAGAAGCAATTGTAGAACATGGATTCTTTGGAGGAATCATGTATTATCATCCATATAAGGAAGAAATGAGGGGATTGATAGAAAGGGACTATGGAATCATCTGTTATCTCTACAGAGGAAACTTTTTTATCAAACCCCTAGCATTACACTTGGTGATTTTCATTGAGATATTAAGGATTGCCCTTACTGAGGAGGAGGCTACTGACTGGGAATGGTTCCTACTAATAGAGAAGATTGCTACACAAATCAACAATTGGATTACGAAGTTCCTATCTTATGCAGGGAAAACTTTAACTCGTTCAGGTAGCGATGTTAAATATCCAGAACAACTGGTACAGTTAATTTTTCCTTCTTCCTGGAAGTGTCTAGGGACATAATTAATCAACTATCCTCTCGGTTCTACTGAATTAGACAGGGTAAATGAGCCAAGGAGCAAGGTTACGAGGGAAGCCAATTTGCATAACTAGCTCTGAAAGACGATTTGAGTTAAACAACTTATGTTTGGTTTGTATTGTCCCCAGTCGGTTCTCTTTTGGATTGCTTGGATTAATAATGCTCATGTGCTCAATGCAAATCAAAACAGCAGCAGAACAGCAGACACATATTGCAAGTATAGCTCTTCAGCTTAATAGGCAGCAAGGTTAATCTCGAATTTCTCTGATGTCAAATTCTCAGGGTCCTCTATGCAACCTGAATGGAGTCAAACTAATTTGGTTTCCTCTCCATACCCCAAAGCCTGCAATGATTTATAGGATGGCTACACTTATTAGGCCGTCAACCAAGGATCATTCACTATCCTGGAGGATAACACCATACTGTGCGTGTGTTCTCTATCAGCCAGAGCAAGAATTTAAAAACTACTTGTTCTTCAAATTGTGCTCTCTAAGAAAGTCTCAAAGGATATTCTATGTCAATGCCAACTCAAAAAAAGCTATACCAGGCCGGGCGGAAGAACAGAGATGCGCGGTAAGATACTTCAGCAGTGAATCCTCGATCAGAATTGTATTGAGTATTGCTAGGACCTTCATCTACCAGATTTGAAGGGAGATAAACAACAGATTATATGGAACTTTTCAGCAGATTACCAAACATACCATTAACCGTGCGAAGACGACCGTTAGCAGGGCTAAGATACCATGTAAAGACACATGGAATACAATCTTTTTCACTTTCTTTTATTCTTGTATTGCATAGCTTTGATTACTTTCTTTTCATTATGTAGCAGCAATTTCCAAGTTCTTTTAGATAAATAAAACCATGCTTATCCAAGAAAAGATATACATAAGCGTAATGAATACCTTTTCCATGGCGAGACCCTGACGGAGATCCAATTTGTACCCATCATTGATCACAGACTTGTACCTGAGAACCAAGTCTTGACTATTCTTCATAATTGCTCCTGCAAGTTGTCGAGCTTTATTCAACACTTCATTTTGGTCAACAACATAATTGACAAACCCCAATTTCTCAGCTTCCTCTGCTGACAAAGGCATGGCTGCCAACGACACTTCGCGAGCCTTGTTTGGTCCTATAAAGCGTGCAAGCTTCTGGGATAAACCCCATGAAGGAAATATCCCAAATCTACAATCAATTTTTCAAAACAACACTAAATCAACACATGATACAATCAAAGCCTTCGACTTGTTTATCTTCGGCAATTGTTACCTGGCGTGAGTATCAACGAAAGCGGCTCCCTTAGCAGCGACCAGCATATCACAAGCGAGGGCGATCTCGAAGCCGGCAGTAATAGCAAGGCCGTTGATAGCTCCAATGATGGGTTTGGGGCATTGCTCCATCTGAACAACCGGATCCGTCTCCGGGTCCTTAACGTCACCCTTGAAAACATCTTGTGCAGCCGTCAAATCCACGCCTGAACAGAAAGCCCGTCCAGCTCCAGACAAGATGATGACCCGCACCGAGTTGTCCTTCGCAAGAGCCTTGAAAGCCTTGGCCAAGTCCACCATCATGGGCCGGGTCAAGGAGTTGAGAGATTTGGGTCGATTGATGGTAACAGTAGTGATCCCATCAGGTTCACGGGTCACAACGATCAGCTTCTCAGAAGAGGAACCCTCCATTTTTACAGGAAAAGGAAAGAAAGGGAAAGATTCAAAAGAGAAGATGAATAAATTTTATTGCAATTCTGGAAATGGTTATATAAAATAAATATTTCAACATGGATCTGGTTTTGGTAATTGGGTTTCGTCATCATCATTGATTGCGTGTAGATAATGCCTTGAATTGCGTGTCAGATTACGGCAACAGGGAGATGGCGCTGGGAAAGCAGATAAGAACATAAGAAAACAAAAAAAATCGCACTCCCTACTGTGTACATAGAGTTGGAAATTGTACAAAATCATAATATTTTATTTCATTTATGGGTAAACTACAAACTCATCAAGACATAACTGACGAAAATGCCACTCAATCGTAGATCTATTCGTGTGCCAACTCACTTGTCTACTTAAAATATAAAAGAATTTAGATAAAAAAATAGGACTCCAAAAATATTTATTTAGGTTAAGTCAGATAAAAAAATTTAAATATATTAAATATATAAGTATAATAATAAACATATTTTAAATCCATTGCCCCCAAACTCAAACATGCATGTCAAAGTTCAAGTAATAGGTTAGCCAAAAAATGTAAAAAGTAACAGCCCAAAATGCATTTTTCTTTCTATTCTAATAAAACAAACCCTAAAATGCTTACAGTCTCAAATTTCCTTTCTGCCGTTCTTTCACTCCCGCAAACAACTCAGTCCCGATTCTTGTTTCTTTTGTCGTTCTCCACTCCCATAGACGAACCCAGTCCAGATTCTTCATCTTCTTGCATCAGATGTCAAACAAAAAGAGTAGGATGATAATATTTTAGCTGAAGTTTGTAGGATAAACTCAGATGATTCTTCATTGTCCAAACTGACTAGCTGAGGTAAATTCTATCTCTCTAAATATATGTTTATGAGACAAGACAAGAGCTACTTGCTTCTTTGTTGTATTTTCATGATATTTACTTATGTTTCTTTATTGAATATCAAATGTAGGTGAGTCTCAAGTGTTCTGCAAATCAGAACCAAGAACAAAACATTACATCAATTTTGTTAATGCTACTTGTGTTTTTCAAGATCTCCCAATTTTATTTTAATTATGTTGAGAAACTTCTATTTTCGTGATTTTAGTGTATTCATTTTTTATTTTATTTTATTTCCATAAAAAAATTGTTAAAAAAATAATATAGGTGATTCAAATATTTAGATTTTTATTTGGTCAAACTTGGGTTGAAAAATAGACTTAATTTTTAAGTTGGTCTAATGAAAATTACAGTGCGTTTGATTCACGGTAATAAATTAGAGTTGTAATTGAATAGATTTATAATGAAATAGAGTTGTAATAATTAATTCAACTATTTGGTTGAATGGAATGGAATAGAACTGTAATAGTATTCTTGTATTTGGTTGAAGGGAATTATGTTGTAATAGTATAAGGAATAAAATTAAAATGATCAGAATACCCTTAATAAAATTTGTTTAAGGTAGATGATTGTTGTTATTGTTATTAAATTTTAATAAAATTATTATTGAAAATAATTTAATAAAAATAATAAATAGTTTAACCATATTTTAACATAATTATTATTAAATATAATTTAATAAAAAATATAATTTAATAACATTTTTAATATAATTATTATATGGATTAAAAAATTAAAATATATAATACTATAAAAATATATATAATTTACTTTACTATTTTTAAATTGCAATACATATTTAATATGCTAAAATATCATTACTGAAACAAATAATTTAATTATTTCACAATAAAAAACAATTAAATATTTGAAGTAATAAATAACTCATTGCTAAAAAAGTATTAAATAACTTGAGAATTATATTTCACATCCAATCATAATATTCATATATTAATAAAAAGTTACATAATTTCATTAGTTTATATGTCATAATCCATATGTTTTAAAATTTTACAACATCAAAAAGTTATAACATTATAATGACATTCTATCATGTCATTATACCATCTAAATATTACAAACACAAAAAACTACCAAAATTAACACAAAATAAATTATTTATTATTTATAAAATAAAACTGGAAAAAAAGGAAAAGTTTGAATTCAGTTGTAGGAGAAAGTGGTGCCACTTTATATTTTTACGAATTGTTCACATTAAGTAATCTCTATATTTTGACCAATTTTGTGTGAATCCAACTGAAATGGTAGGTGGATCATTTGAAGTAAGAACCAACCAAAGTATTGATCAAAGATGTACATTAAACCAAATGATCTATAAATAAGTTGAACTCACTATAAAACCGGTAAAACTGAATTTTTTAATTTTTATAAATTTTCTAATGATTTAATGATTTATTCAGTTTAGACCACCAATTTGGTTTTGAAATCATAAATTTTGATTGAAATAAAAAAATTTGTAAACAGTGAAGTTAATCAGACGGCTCCCCAAAGCTCAAGCATAATGTAATAACAAATGGAAATCATCCTCCCCACATTATATGGACTATGAAAGCACACAATCTTTGGAACATGATGGAAGCCAAATAGCATAATAACCCAATAGGCAAGTGGGAGGGGGGTTTCTCAATTAACTATCATAACATTTGTATAATTTTCACAATAGCATGTTAAAAAGGAGTGGTTAGATTCTTGACAATAACAACCAGAGCCACGACTGAATCTTTATTCCACATGAGAAAGTCCTCCACCAGTTTCAGCCCGAGTCTTGTACGAATTTTTTTCATTAATAAAACTCAAAATAATAATTCTTACTACACGGACATGGAAAGGTGTGTGTATATATATATATATATATATATATATGTATATATGAACCTATGTCAGATATTGATGGAGTAAGGTTTATAACATCTAGACAGACATATCTACTAGTTAGCAGAATAATTCAAATACTTATGTCGACATCAACCCTAATACATAAAGCGATTTAGCAAGAGCAAAAAACTTACTTGTGATCAGAAGGATTGGGTGTAATTTCATAAACAATCGTTGCAACAACATCTCTTTTTAACTGTTAATCAAATTCAGGAAATATATCATTACGGGGAAAGGTGGGAGGAATCATCTTCGGTGGTAAATCAGAGCAGGAATTGAAATACCTGTGTGGCTTCACCTTTAAAACCAATGTAGTGAATTTGAGTTGTATCACCACTAAAACTCTCGGCAAAATGCAATGTAATATTTGCCACACTTTGAAACTTTGAGTACCTAAATGAGCAAGTTAATATGGCATCAGAAACTAGAAAACAGAGAGAATGAAAGAGCTCTCTGCTATTTCAATTAAGTCTTTTATGAGCATTCACTAAACATTGCAAGTGCCAAGTAGAACCAGCCCTCATGTACAAGTAAGCATGAACTAATTGTTCGGTGGGGACAAGTAGGACTACCTACCTTGTCTTGTTTTCCAACACTCCTTGCAGATTTTCAACCAATTCCCACTCCTTCAAGGAAAATGTAACGATTTAGGTAAACTTTCTTGAATTTAACAGTATATTCCTTGACATGAGGAGATAAGCAGTACTTGAACAGGTTGCACGCTTTGAGCATCAGAGAAATCAATACCTTCTCGATTTATAAATCTAATCAAAGACAAATTGAAAAAAGAAAATATTAAACTTTCATAAATACAACTGGAAGAGATCCATAGAGATTGAGGAGATGGGGCAGCAACATCTCTTTCAAACCACCACAAGATTATGTTGTTTAGAAGTATCAGGTGTTGAACTTAGAGATATCTTCAATGGGAAAGCAGCTAAAAAAGCATTCAAACAAATTTGAAATACCAACATTCATTGCTAAGAGCTAGCAGAAGTTAACCAGAACACTTGATAAGTCATATGAACTTACACCCTTAGCTTGAAAGTACTTGTTCCATCGGCACCACCAACAACTGATATATTCTTGATCTTAACATCTGATGTAAACCTATCATAAGAAATCAAGTTATATGAGAATCAGACGAGTAAAAGAACAATTATCAAAATTCATTCAACAATTTTGGAGATGCATCAATGTAACTATTACTTGAATCTCAATATACATTTCAAATATGCACTGAGTTAGCAAGCAAGGAACGATGGAAAGGTTAGACATGAGGATAAAACTCAAACATTAATTAGCAATGAAAATTAAAGATTTTTCATCTCTAAGGTTCAGACAGCATGGCTCCTTCACTTAACCTCAAACATCAAAGGTTTAATATGGGCACTTATAGCATTAAAATCGAAGATGTAGATGGTAGTTAGTAAATCCATGGAAGTTGTGCCTAGAGCTAAGGAATGCTAAAACCACCAGAGCCTCGCCAAGGACTCTTGCGCAAAGAATAACCAAAGTTTACTAATTTGATTGAAGACACTCCATATTATTTTCAGAAGACCAAGAAATCTCAAATGATATAAAAGAGCCATAAAAATAACAAAAAACTGTATTCTATATAGAAGCAAGCTCACGGAAGTAACCCAGTTTAACCATTCATGAAAATATCCAAAACAAGACAAGAAAAAGGATGGAATTTCAATAAATTCATAAAATTAAGCAAATACTAAACGCCATCAAGATAATAGAACTCAAAATAAAAGCTTACAATTTTATGAAAACTAATCTTCAAACCGAGAATTGGATCCAAACCAGTCTCCCACATATCCGTCCCATCAGCCTTCCTTCCTTTAGCACTCAATAGATCAGATCCCACCCCCTTTACACGCTTCGTATCTGACCCAGTGTTCAGCATCTCGATTCTAAAATCCCCATCGTTGCAACTTTTAAATGCATCAAAGGGCTTCCTCGCTGGATGATACTCGATCTTTTTCTTAAAAATGTCAAAGTTGATAGAAGCAGAATCCAATGACCCGTTTCCAAGATCTGAACGCTCCTCTATTTCAGCTTTGATTCTCAATTTAGAGTTGCTAATCATCGTTGCTTCCATGTTAATAAAAAGATTGTTAGCCTATAAATTCCGTCCCCGTTTTCAGTTCCAACGAAGAGAATTTTTCAGTGGAAAAAGAATGCAAAAAGAAAAAATGATAATAAAGCAGAGAGCTTTTTCGGCTTCTGCAAAAGAGGAAGAGAAAGAGAGAGACGAACCTCACTTTTAAACCCTACAGAAAAGACCCCAAAATTAGATGGTGCTTTTAGAGTTTAGAGAATGAAGAATAACAAGAACGCTGGAAGAAATGGGAAAAGAACGAAAAAAAAAGAAAGGCCTCAGACATGAGGAAAGGAGAAGGGTAAAGTTGAAATTGAGAGACTCTGAATGGCTATTCTGGGGTAAGGGTGCCGAATGCTATTCAACCTTTTAGTGGGAATAGAGGCTGGATTGAATGAGGTTGTAATAGGCATTACAGCCAACCAAACATTGGTAACATTGGTTTTATGTGGGCCTGCACAATAGGTTTGTAATAGGCATGTAATGGCATAGCTATTACCTTCAAATAAACATGCTGTTAGTATAAATACTAAGCATAAACTTGGCCTAAATTTGGCCGGCTTGGCCCACAAATAGATTTACTTAGTCGTTTACATATGATTAACATGCCATGTGTTCACAAAAATCAGTTTTTTTCCTTAATATTAAAATCTTTATTTTTTTCCGTATTTTTTCTCTTATCCCTTCTTTTCTTTTTCATGTTTTTTTCCTTCTCAACAAACCCTTGCTTTCACCAATTTCACTACCATCAATGGCTTTCCCTGAACACCAAACTCATCGGTGGATCTCCCAAGGTTGTCCATTGATTCCAATAAGCCTAGCCCCAACCTTTTTTCTCCTAGAAACATAAGCCTAAATCCATTGAAGATGAGATAGCTAAACAAGCAAAGCAAGTCCAAGGTGTGAAATCAATGGTGGGGATCAAATAGGACGGAGTCGGAGCCGTAGGGATGTATCAGCAAACAGGTGGTATTAGTAGATAGTTCAAGAATGAACTCGTCAAGGAAAATCATGCTTTAAAATGGCAGTTCATCACCATCGGCGATGAAAAGCACCTCTGAAACAACTACCACCATGACAACTACGACAGTTGCAGTTATTGTTGCGGCAATGACAACATCGCCTTATCCTCCATCGTTTTAACGTAAGCATCAAGGATTCGGTCGTGGTTGCATTTGCAATCGCGTTGCGTCTATCGCAGTTGCGAACATAACGGATGCTATTGCAGTCATTGCAGGTATCGTGATCGTGAATTTTTTTAAAATTCGCATAACTTATTGTAAAACATAGTAATGATAATTATAATTATAAAAAGCCACTTTTAATGATTTTTAGGGTGTTTTCAAACACTTATGAACTTTTATTAATATGATATGAGAACACAACTTTTATAATCATTAATTATTCTTATATTTATTTAAAAATTTTCTAAGAATGTTATATTAACTAATAACAAAGTAAAAAAAAAGGAAATATTAAACATTTATCATATTTTATGAGTTTGAAAGTTTTTATAGATAAAATAATTGAAAATTCATACCTGAGAGATGTCTTCAATATTTCTTGACAGCTTTGAAAATGGTGAAGATATAAACATTCTATGCTGCAAAAGGAAAAAACGAATAGATAAAGGTATAGATTCTCATTAATTATTCCTATTTCCTACCACTTATTCCCACTCTCATTCTACTTTCATATATAGTTTAACATGTTTCGATTCTTAATTATCTTTTCATAAAATATACTCCATTCATTTATCTAAAGATATATTTTAAATGTTTTAATATCATCAAAATTAAGAACATTAACAAAAGTTTTCTTTAAAAAAACATACCTTATAAATAATGGTAGTGGTATGATTTAGTTTTCACCAATTAGTGGAATGACGAGAAAGATCAAATTCTTCACATTCACTTTGAGAGCGTTCTTGACTTGATTCTCTTGGCCTTTGTCCAAAAATATATACAAAAAAAGTAATATTTTCACATTGGTTTTCATATAATTGATATGGAGGATATATTTGAGAAGGAGGATACATGAAAGGTAGAGGTGGGTGATACATTGGTGGTAGAGGATGCATTTGAGGCTGGTATGGCATACCATAATTAGGAAATAGTGGATAATAACCATATGGTTGTGGATAACCATGTGAGGGTTGAAAATATGAAGGTTGTTCTAATGGATAAAAACCTTGAGCGCTAGTAGATGAATCATTATACCCAAGGTTTCTAGAACTCGATCTCCTACTAGATGAAGAGCCTATAGAAGTATGCTTTTTGCCTTTTCCTTTTGATAGAGCTCTAAGTTCACTTCTATCTCTCCTAGGTTCAGGAAACATATTTCCATCAAACTCTAATTTATTATGGAAATGTCCACTAGTCGTACCAACCCCATATTCTCCTCCATACTGACTAGAAGACCTAATTTCACTTTATAACCACTATATCCATCATCTTCATCAATTGGACTTAAACCACCACCATCAGGTCCATCGCCACTCTGACTTGGTGTTGAACTAGAACTTGAATGAGACAAATTTTGTTGTTGAGATTGATTAACATCCATTTCATCATCAGAGGTATCCACAGGCAACACACCGGCATTTTCACCATCTAATAATAGATTCTCTTTCTCATGAAGCCATTCTGATAGTGGATCAACATCTTCAAAGATATGATCAAGGCTGATAGGATTAAAACTAGTGTTTATATCATCATTGCTCATTCTTTTTTGATGCCTTATCTAAAGCCTCATATATTAATAGGTAAACACTAGTTTCTCAAGTTTTTTATACTTTAACCTATTTCTTATCTTGGTGTGAATATAACTAAATGTGCTCCAATTTCATTCGCAGTTTGATGCTGAAGTTGGTTGACTAAGTACTTTAATTGCTAATTTTTGTAATTCGGGAACACATGTGCCGTATATTATCCACCACTCAGCTGCATAATATTATTTAAATTTCAAAATAACTTTAAATGTACAATATAATTAAATAATATAAATTAAATTAAATAATTTAATTAATTGTTTACCTAAATTCATTTGCTTCCAAGCTCTTTGTGCTTGTGGAGTACTGAATGTCTCATGTTTATCTTTAAATAGTAACAACTACATAAATAAAAGATAGAGTAAAAATAAAAAAAAAATTCCATTTCAAATTATGTAACTAAGTTACAAATAATAGTACTTGAATCTAACTTGATTAACCATTCTGACTTGAGTATCAAGAGAAGGTTTTAATCTTTCAGTTACTAATCGTGTACCTTCTAATGTTTCTATTAGTACATTCTCAGAATACTCCACCCTAAATTGAAATTGAGGATTGAAAAAATAACCTAAGTATAATTTATAAGAATATCATCAAATAATAATAATCTAAAGCTTAAAATAATAAAATATAAAAATATTTCTTAATTATATGAAACATTTTATCTTACCAGCTGAATGCAAGTCAGAATGCATAAAATTTCATCTATTGTCAATAATCTTTTATTACTCGGTGAAATATCGACAATCTTATTGAATTGCTTGTTTAGCTTTATCAACAACCTCATAAATAAAGCTCATTGTTGGTTTCTCATTGCTATCCACAAGTCTCAATACTTTTACTAGGGGCTCATAAATTTTTATGAGGTCATTGGCTTTTTTCTAAAAATCTTTTTCCAAAACAATTTTTTTTGGCTTCATAAGCAGGCCTTGACTTTTGCTGTCCCCATTTTGATTCTTTAAATTCCTATATATTCATAAGAAAAATTTTAAAATAATATAATTTAAATTATTTGGAACTAATAAAATCATTAAAGGTTGCTATATTTAAGTAATTATATTAACTAATTATAAAATACTAACCTTTGAATTAAACATTTCTCTCAGACCTTGCTTTTATCTTGTTATCTCTTCAAGTTGAATGAAATGAGTTGCAAATCGAGTAAGAGCGGGTCGAAATATTTGTTTCCTTTGTGTATACTTCTTCATCAAATCAACAGTCCAAATGTGATTGTATATAAAGCAAGTCACTTTCTTTGCCTCATCTAACACTTTTGCTACATTGGGCTTTTTCCCAATATCTTCAAGGCATAAATTTAAACAGTGAGCTGCGCATGAGGTCCAATATAGATGTTTTCTTTTCAACATTAATTTTTTTCCAGCAGCTTTCATTGCTGCCTCATCATCAGTCACTATTTGGACAATGTAATTTTCTCCAATTTCTTCTACAACTGAATTTAACAAACTGTAGTAGAATTCAGCATCTCTACTACGAACACTTGAGACATCTACCAATTTCCAAAAAATGGTTCCTTTACTGCAATAAACAAGGAAATTAATGATATGTATTTGATTCAAACAGTTGGTCCAACCATCACACATTAGAGTTGCACCCAGTTCTTTCCAATGAGTCTTTAGTCCATTTACCCAATCACGAACTCGTTGATACTCTGACTCCAAATAGACATCTGAAACCTCATAAGGTGTTGGGAGCTTTACACCTTGTCCAATTTTTGTTGACACTTGAATTAAGTGATACAACTATGGAGAGCTTGCTAATTGAAAAGGAAGTCTTTCATATATTAAAAATTTAAATACCGCTTCACCTATCTTCCTTCGAGAACTCTTTAAAAAAGAGTCATTAACCTTTGGTTGCTTTGAACTTTTGCTTCTAACCAATTCAGGCATAGCTCCCCTTAAGGTAAACTCAGACTCACTTGGGATGGATTTACTTGTTCTTTCTCTATGATATTCTTTAGCTGATCCATGAGAAGATCGCCCTTCTTCATAAATATTATTCCAACCACCAGTACTTCGTCTAGATTCTTCCCTTCTATGCCACTCTTGTTATGATTGGATACTTTCTCGAGTTGCTTGCCTTACAGTAGAAACCTCATCAATGAATTCCTCGTGTTCATCCTCCTCTTCTCTTAATTGAGATAAGAATTCATCTTTTCTCCTCTTTTTGTCTTTTTTTTTGTGTTACTTTCTTTCAGTATAGTCATCATACTTTCCTTAATGACACCTGTTAATAAAATAAAAATAATTCACACTTTATATTATTATCAATTATATATAATCTTTATTGTTAAATTTACAATAACATTTAAAAATAATAATAAAGTATCACATACCAGTAACATTAGGGCATGGTGCAACACTGCCGGTTTTATGAGCAATGTGCTCTTTAAATCGTCTTATTCCTCCTTTCACAACTTTACCACAAAGTTTACATACGATATTTCCTTTCGCATTTGGCACTAGAGTTCCAAAGTGCCAACCTATATCATTACTTGGTGCACCCTCCAATCTTTTAGTCGAGAACTCTTCATGTCGTGGCATGCTTTATTTTTATTTATATATAAGAAACATAAAATTATATTTAGAAATATAAGTAACTCATTACTTATATTATCAACAATATAATACAAAAAAAGTAAACATCATTAACGTGGAAATTTAAATTTTGTTGCATAATCCATACATAATTTATTTATTTTAAAAACAACAATACACCATAACCCATTATTACTTGGTTCTAAAGTTTTTGGTATAAATAGTTTGTTTTGTTCCATCTTAATAAAATTTAAATTCAAATTGGATCAAATTTAAAAATTCAAGTTTTTCATATTATGCAAACTAAAATCAATAGAGATTTATCTAATGTTGAATAGAAGTCATCTTTCAGATTTGATAAAGAAAAACACAATGAATTAATTTGTCTTGATTTTTTACCTTTTATAATACAAGTCATAAGTGATGGAGGCTATACTTTTTTCATTAATTTTGTGTGTAACCTTAAGCAAACCCCAAGCAATAGAGGTTATAATCTTTCATTAATTTTGTGTGTAACCCTAAACAAACCCTGAGTAATGAAAGTTATGAAATTTTAAAATAATAATAAATAATAAATAATAAATAATTATCATTATAAATTATAATTACAATATTAATTAAAAACAACATATAAAGTAAAATTATAAATCTGATAAGATTGAAGCTTTCATATTAAAAAATATAATAATATGATTATCGTCAAAGTAATTTTCATTTTCAGTAAAATCTCTCCAAACAATTCCAACTTATTAATCTATAATTTTGTAGTGATTATTTTTTTTGAAATAAAAATCCGAATGCACCTATTCAGTTCAGCCGCCAACCCCAACCGCGTAATTACGAGTGTTTTCCTTTATTTTCCAATTCAAATAAAATCTTGGGAAATTTGAGTTAAAGCTTGGTTTAAATTCATCACATACATATGTGCATGCACTGTAATTAAACATAGAAAGGCGGCACCAAACGCATAAATTGACATGCATGGAAGCAAGGAACAACCATTAATAATGTATTATTATTATTATTATTATTACCATTTTCTTTTCTTCATTTCTCTTTTATTGTTCCAGCTGTTTACAACATTGATTCACTTAATGTCCCAACTGCCAACGGAAACACATTGTACGAAGCTTCTAAAAGAGGATATTTAATAAACAGCCTCGATTTTGCCTAAGAATAAATGAAAATAAAAATGAAAAAAATAAAGGAAAAAGGAAATGAAACGACAAAAACACCTTTGTTCTTAAATCCCTAAACACACAACACTTAGAAAGAAGAAAAACTGAATAGACTTTATCATCCTCTCCTCTGAAAACTCATATCCTCTACTTTGCATATCAAATTCTTGAAATATGTTGGTTGTGCCTTCTCCCTTCATCCTTAAAGTCTAAACTCTACAAAACATATTTGCACTGCAAATTCAAGACATGCAAGCAAGAATCAAGACAAAATTTCAGGTACTTACTTGAAAATTATCAATCTCTAAATGCGCAAGTGATCAGGGTTTGCTTTTTAGGTTTAATGGTAGCTCTGCTGTGTTGGGATTTTGTTTGCCATTTGGTCTTTAGAGTTTAGCGTCTAAACCGAAATATGAGAAATAGATTTTCGTATTTTCTATTGCTTTTAAGTTTTGATTGCTTTTTTCTGTTTATTTGGATTTTTTTACTTTTTTTTATTAAAAACTCTCTGATTTTGCAGGTACGGGAATATATTCCCTTTTGTTTTATTGTGTTTCTGTTGATTTTTGTTTAAAGGAGATAGATTTTTTTATTTACTGTAACGAAAATAACAGGAATAGTGGCCCGTTATTGCCGCAATTAGTTGTTACCCGTTAAATTGCGGTGGCGATCCACCACTATCGGTGTGACTTCGCTTCACACCGGTATTTTCAATAGTAGCGGTTTCAGACGGCGCTGCTGTTATTCTGATATCGGACCATTATTTAAATCCCTGGTAAGGATACGCTACTTAAAACACAATGTAAGTTTAATAAGCCTATATGTATTCAATGCGTGAATGTTGCTTATTTTAGGTGAAAGGAAAATTTCTTTTATTTGTTTAAATTTTATTTTCATATGTAATTATGAGATTTGTTTTTTTATTTGTGTAGAAATTTCCTCTCGCAAGGACAAATGATTTTAGTTTGGCTATCAATTGTTGTTATCTGGTTTTTGTTTGGTCAAAAGTTGCATGACCATGGTAATATTTACAAACTCTACAATTAAGTTTAGATATTTGATTAGTTTAATCCATTTAAGTTCTAGCAACTTTATTGATGGTGTTTTAAAACAAATCTTTTAATGGTTTACTAGGGAGGGAAAGAACATTGAAAAAGAAAAGAAAGGGAAAAAGGAAATACATAAATAAAAAAGAAAAAATAAATATTTTAATATTAACAAAAGGGAAGATAATTCTTTTAAACATGTGGCACATTTAATATGTTACGTCAGACGCACGTTACCAAATAAAGATAGTAAACAGTTGAGTAGTTGAATCTGTTCTTTAATTCTTTTTTAAATTTTTATGAATTTTTTTTGTATGGGAAGAAAATATAACTGTTAATTTTGTTTATTTATGTTTTATTTCCTTGTTTAGAATTAGTAAATGAAATGATGCGATTTGGGTTATGTTAAGGGTAAGTAGAAACATTACGTTTTAGGAGTCTTAGTAACTTAAGTTAAACAGTGCTTTTTGGGGAGGGAACCATAGTTGTCAATAACGGCTTCGTGGCAACCAACCTTTTCTGTCCGTTGTTCAATCCCTATCTATAGGAAAGGGTGTAAAGAGATAATTATGAATGAAAATTGCTAAAATTATTCTCTCTCTCTTCATGCTACTTTCTTGTTCAATTTCTTTGACACACATCAAAGGCATCATAGCTTGACGATTTTCAATAGTCGGGGATGAGGTAACTATGTGTATGTAGAAGGAAATGAATCAGCTTCAGCTGAAAGTTAGTCATATCCAGATGGAATTGGCGCAGTGGGATCCTAAACTTGATGGTCAACTCAAGGGGTTTAAGAAAGAAGTTAAGGGCAAAATCAAGTCAGAGTAACAAACTCTATTTGAGTAGTATCTAGGTTAGCCATAACTGGGTATATCCAGTGTTCCTTCTTATGACAAAGGGAAATGGGGTGTTAAGAGGACCTCATCTTGGTTTTTCTCCTAAAAAGAAATTATTGATGTTACCAATGGTAAATTTAATGAATTTTAGTACTCCTTTGAGGTTCAGTGGTGGTAAAACAACTATGAAACCTTACAAGCTAGAATGTTTGAGGTTCAATAGGACAGACTTTAGGGGATGGTGATCAAAACTCGAGTAGTACTTTGAGGCTGAAGGGGTCTTAAAAAATATCAATGTGAGAATGATTATGCTGCATCTAGAGGGCAAAGCCCTAGATTGGCATTATTTCTTTTCACAACACCAGAGAGGGTTACACTATTTTTTGAAAGTTTATGCTCGAGGTCTCAAAGAATGATTTGGTTGCACATCCTTCCTAAACACCATGTTAAAGTTGGTCTCTTTGAGACAATAATGAACAGAAGACCAATATCATGACCACTTTGTAAGCATTCTTAACTAACTTTGTCTTCTTAAATATTATGCCCTAAGTATATTTACTAGTAATTTAAAAGCTGAGTAGGTCAATATCTACATTTTTTTTTCAAACCTAAGACCCTAGTTGAAGGGTTCCTTCTTGTTAGACAAGTAGAGGGTATTTTAACCAACCACCCTAAGAAACCTCCTCTAGTAGGAATTGGAGGACTGCCAAAAATACCAACACTTTTCTGTACTTCTCGTACAAATGCACTGTCTAGCCCCAATGTGTCTTCTAGTGGAAATCTTGCTCCTAACAGTGGCCAAAGGGGGGCTGCTAAGGCCCTCACTCTGTCAAACATGGAAGACAAGAGAAGGAAATGGTTATGTTTTTTATGTGTAACAAAATACACTCTTAGACATAGATGTATGAAGGCTTAGTTGTATCAGTTGTTACTAGATCCTCAAGATGATGAAAGCAAGAAGGTCACAAGTCCTTAACCTGATGAATTTCTAGATTGCTAGGATCATTTAAAAAGTGTTAAGCTAGAAGGGGAAAATCCTACAACTTTAAATTTGTCATTACATGTATTACATGGCTCACAAACGAACAACACTATGCGAGTTGTTGCTACCATTGGCACCACTTCAATCATCATTTTAATCGACTCAGATAGCACCCACAACTTTGTGGATGCCAAACTGGGAAAAACACCTAACTTGTCTGTAGAACATAGTTGCAAGTTGAAAGTCATTGTTTCTAATGAAGGAGTTCTACTCACTCAAGGTCATTGCAAGGTAGTTTCATGGGCTTTGCAAGGCAACCAGTTTGTCACTAATTTCCTACTCCTACCCTTGAAAGGTTGCGATCTTATGCTAGGAATTCAATGGCTCTTGTCTCTAGGAGATATTGTATGGAATTTTTCTGCCCTTCCCATGAGTTTACATATTAGGGACAACAATGCACACTGTAGGGTATTTTACCAGGGCCTATACAAATTATGATAGAACTTTAATTGAGCAAATTGTTTCTTTTCAATAACCAAGGTCCCTGTACTTTGTTGTTGACTTCTTGTGCTCAATTTTCCTTATCTGCTACTATTAGTACCTAGAATGAGGACCTTCACAAGTTGCTTACTGATTTTGATGATGCTTTTCAAGTTTCTACTGGACTCCCACCTCCCAGAATGTAGGATCATTAGATTCCTTTGAAAGATGAAACTATAGTGGTTAAAATACAACCTTACAGGTATTTAACACTCCAAAAGAATGAGATGGAGAGAATGATAAGGGAGATGCTCCAAGTTGGCATTATTAGAAACAGTAGCAACTTGTTTGCCTCACCAATTGTGATGGTGAAAAAGAAATATGGGAGCTAGAGATTTTGTGTGGATTATAGGCAATTGAACCAGCTTACAATCAAGGATAAATTTCCTATTCTAGTGATTGAGAAGTTGCTCGATGAACTTGGGCAAGTTATATTTTTTCAAAACTAGATTTGAAGTCTGGCACCACCAGATCAAAATGAAAGATCAAGACATTCACAAAATTGCTTCAGAACTCATGAAGGCCATTACGAGTTTTTGGTAATGCCCTTTGGCCTTACCAATATACCCTCTAGCTTTCAGTCCTTAATGAATACAGTTTTCAAACCTTACCTCAGGAAGTCGGTGTTAGTTTTCTTTGATGATATATTAGTTTATTCTAAGAAGTGATCTACTCACCTCACACATTTAAAGGAGGTCCTTCAACTACTTCGAGAGTGTTGTTTCTATGCAAAGAAGCGTAAGTGTACATTTGACACCACTGAGATAGAATATTTGGGCCATATTATTTCAAAGGGTCAGTTTCTATAGATGTCTCTAAAGTGAATAATGTTTTGTGCTGGCCTACACCAACTGTAGTCAGAGAATTAAGGGGATTCTTAGGATTATCTAGTTATTATAGGAGGTTTACTGGATAGTATGGAGCCAGAACAAAACCTTTGTTAGTCTTCTTAAAAAAAGAAGCCAAATGGGAATGGACTATGTATACTTGAAATTATATAGGATTTTTTTAAAATATTTTTACCACCTTTTAACTAATAATTATATTAATCTTGAGTAATTGTTAATAAATTAAGTGGATTTTGCTTAAATGTTAATATGAGACATGAATTTATGAAGTATGCAAAATTATGTTTTATTACATGGTTTTTTGTGCATAAATTATATTATTTTCATGTTAATTTTTAATATGTTAATTTTTCTTATGCAGTAGGTCTATGGAAGATGAGATTATCATAATGTTGCATGGACATGGACATATTCACCTTACGGATGATAATACCATGCAAAATTAGGTCATAAATATGCTAATTTGACCTAGTTAAAATATGTTACAAAATGGACATGTCTGATTAATTTTTGGATCATGAAACCGTCCAGCAAGGGGAAGTTAAGCCCAATTTCGGCACAAGCATATGGCAGCCCATAAATTAGCTTTGGGATATTTCATTGGAGGTCCTTGCAGTTGCAATTTAATCAGAAATCGGCACACAAACTATGCCTTTGAAACTGTCCACTTTATGCTAATTTTAGCATTATTATATGTTTGAAAAAATCAACCAAACCACCTCTCTTTCCACAATTTGTGGCCGGTCATGCAATGGAGAAGATTGAGGGAATTTAAACTCTATTTTTAGTAAATTTCACCTTAACTTTCTCTTATAAATACCACATTGCTCATCCCTCATTCTTCATCTCTTCATTCATAACACATCTCTCAGTCTACATTCTTTTCTCTCATTCCATTTCCGTTTCATTTTTCCCCATGCTTAACCACTCCATTTTCCCTTCAATTCTTTAGCCAACAAAAGCCTTGACAAGATCATCTCTTGGCCAACCACCTTGAGAAACCCTTAGCAAAGTAGCAATGGGCGGATTGGAGAAACACCTCAGTCAAAATGATTTGAAAGGTTGCTAAATTGAATTAGAGTTTACTCTTTCCTCCTTGTTGTTTCATTTAAACATGTTTGCTAAGTATTTATTGATCTTGCAATCAATAATGATAACTTAATTCTATTAAATGCTCAATTTAGATCATTAAACTCGACTAATTAGAGGTTCATAATATCTTTAGTTAGCTCTATTATCTTACATAGTTTTTAGGTTTATGTGATTAAACTGTTCCAAACTTAATTGTCCTTGTTACCTCTCATAAATACTAAGAAACCATTAGTTTAATATGATCAGTAAAATGCATGTTTCACTAAGTAAAAGATTCAAAAGGACTTAATTTGGTTTCTAAACTCATGAAAGATCGAGTTGCCATGGAATTTTTTTGAACACTGTTAAGCATGATGAAAATGAATTAAGTTGATTAATATAATTATCCTAACCTATACATATTACTGATTATTACTTGAATAGTTGTGTACACTTGCACAAAAATTCCATTACAAGTTTTTGGCGCTGTTGCCCGGGACTATCACCTTAATCATTCTTTGTGAAATTATTTTTGCAGTTTGGTTTTTATTTAATTTCTAACACTACTTGTAACACCCTTTACCCGTGTTCGACACTGGGACGGGGTACGAGGCATACCGTACTTAACTTACTCGAACGTGTAAAATCGAACCATAAAATTTCATTTCCATTTAAAAACCTTTCATACATTCTCTTAAAATCCTTATCATGGGCCTACAGGACCCAAAACATACTTTGAAAATGGTTCGGAACTAAACCAGAAACTTTCGGCCACTTAGAAAATTTTTGCTCAAAACAAGGCCACAAGCCCGTGTGAGGTAGGACACTCCCATGTAGGCAGGTCAGGTGGTCACACACGCCCATGTCCCTAGCCCGTGTCGAATTTATTTTACATGCCCGTGTCCCTGGCTCGTGTCCTTCACACGGCCTCGACACGCCCATGCCTTCGCCCGCGTGTGAAAACTTGGACATTTTGTTTATGATGTCAGCATGCAATTTAGGTCACACGGCCAAGCCACACACTCGTGTGCTAGGCTGTGCCCTCCACACGATTGAGACACACGGCCGTTTCTTTACCCGTGTGTTTACTACTGGGCAATCTATTTTGCATAATTTAGGTACAGGGGACACATGGCCTAATTACACGCCCATGGGTTGATCGTGTGTCATACACTGCCTAGACACACGCCTGTGTGCCTACCTGTGTGGACAAATATAGGCTATTTTCCAAGCCCTTTGCCACCCTCAAACTTAATCAAACACAAGACCAACTTTAATAACACATAATATGACATTTATATACATCTAAATATAAAAAATTAAGGCATTTACTTGCCACGAAACATCACATTAACCATGCATTCTTATCATTCATTTTCCTATATAAACAATATTAGCCCATTTCCAAAGCCAATTACAATTTGACTTAAGTAACATCAATAGCCAACACTATTGGCTACCCAATATGACATATATCAAAATAAATAAGATCTTATACATGCCATACACAAAATAACTAAACTTTACTATACGAAAATGAAATGCTTGATAGTGTGACTTTAAGCTCCGACTTTTAACGATCCCCGAGCTAGCTTGGTAAAACTATAAGGAAAAAGGAAAAGAAAGGGAGTAAGCATAATTGCTTAGTAAGTTGCATGAAATAAATAGCAACATAAATCATGAAATAATCATCCAAATAGGATATCATGAATATCACATAATTTCTTTACACATTTTCATGGCTTACTCATGCTTTTCTCACCATCATACTCATATCATTACGTTTTCATTTTCTCATGACTTATTCATGTGCACCTGTATCACTCATCACAAAACTTTAGCCTTTCTCGTTAAATTCATCAATTTAAATACTTTTCTCGTTAAATTCCTTAGAATACTGAAGGATACTCGAAATGTCATTTTTATGGTAAGATGCCAAAGCCAAATCCTGGATATGGTCTTACATGGGATCTCAAGTAGATGCCGAAGCCATATCCCATATATGGTCTTATACGGGGTCTCATATCGATGTCGAACCCATATCTCAGATATGGTCTTACACGAGATCGTAAACTGATGCCGATGCCATGTCCCAAACACGATCTTACACGGGATCACTCTTAGATGCCAACGCCATGTCCCAGACATGGTCTTACAGGGGATCTAAGTCTCATTTCGGTGCCGACGCCATGTCCCATACATGGTCTTATACGGGACCACATGTCGATGCCAATGCCATGTCCCAGACATGGTCTTACATGGGATCTCAGTTCAATGTCGATGCCATGTCCCAGACATGGTCTTATATGGGACCTTTTAAAATCTCATGTCATGACTATGGTATCTTTCGTATTCTTAAAATTTAACTGGTATTTCTCTATGATAACTTCATCATTTCTTTATAAAAATCATATCAAAAACTTTCATAGAAATAACATGAATTTCATAGAATATCATCACAATAATTTTCACAATGCATAACGCTAATTTATTTACATACAACTTACCTCGAATCCAAAATACGGGTAGGTGTATGGTTTAGTCCACCACATTGTTCTTTCCCCGATTTCGATCCAGGCTTCGTGTTTCTTGATCTGAAATGAAAAATTTCACTTATTTAGTATTCACATTGGCTAATTATCCGATAATTTATACTTTGGCAAAATTTATAATTTTACCCTTAAACTTTTGCATATTTATAAAATAGTCCCTAGGCTCGTAAAACGAAATGCACTTATTTTCTTGGTTACCTAAGCCTAGCTGAACCATTCATGTGCTCATAACAGCCCCTATTTTTCATAAATTTTCACTTTTACTACACATTTTACTACCTTTACAATTTGGTCCCTATTAGGGATTTTTATGAAAAGTCATCTAGTAAAAGATGTCTACTACACTTTAAACTTTCATATTCTACCACTTGCCATGCATGAGTATATTTTTAAACATAAACCCTAGCTTAAATTAGTGGTAGAGATGGCTAAATTAAGCTACGAAGATTTCAAAAATGCGAAGAGAATTGAAAACAGGGCTAAATTGCACTTACTAGTGAGCTTGAAAATGAAATAAACCCTAGCTATGGAGTCCCTTGAAATTCCGGCACAAGCATAGAGAAGATGAGCACATTTTTTACTTATTTTTCCCATTTTATTTCATTAATTATCCAAATGACCAAAATGCCCTTATGCATTTTCTTTAGAAAATTTTCCTTCCTTGGGCATTTTTGTCCATCATGCTAATAAATGGTTTAATTGCTAAATAAGAACTTCTAATAATTTTTCTAATGCCAATTCACCCTTAAAACTTCTAAAAATTCATATTTTGCAACTTTTGTAATTTAGTCCTAAAGGACAAATTAATCACTTTCTCATAAATATTCCTTTATGAAAATTTCTCACTATCTCATAAATATGTAATTCTACCTCGGATTTGTGGTTTCAAAACTACTATTCTGACTAGAACCTAATTTGGGCTGTTACACTACTAATTTATTCTTTATTCTTTATTTATGATTTATTTATCAGGTGTTTATGAGCATAGATCGAATCATCAATCTATTACCTGTAGACCTTGAAGTTGAGCAGATATTTAGATAGAGAATACACGAGAGATTAGCTCAAAGACAAACTAAGATGGACCTTGAAAATCAAAATGATGGACAAGCTAATGGAGTCAATCATGTGCACTGATTATCGCGTGATAAGAAGTAATAAAATTTATAATAATGATCGAACCAAAAACTAACTATTATCACGACTTTAAGGCAAGCGCACTTATCGAACAGTAGTATAGCTTAGTGGCAAGACCGAGTTATCGTACCCAAGGGAACCAAAAGTACTAATACTAACTTCCTTGCTATTATCTAGCTTTAAAATGAAAGGGGTTTTTATGGAACTAATTCTAAAACTAAACTAAGAATGTACAAAAAGTAAATTGGGGAAAAACTCTTTGGGAAAGACTGATTGATTTGGGCAATACTCAAGGGAGAATCCACCTAGACTTCACTTGTTATCAATTCTTGAGCTAGACAATTTATTCTCTTGACTTGATCCGTAGAGATCCCTAACTTATGTTAATACCTTTGTCGAGGATAAGAACAACTAATCCTAGGTTGATTAACTGAAATCTCTTTCTAGTTAAAGCCCCTAGTCTTGCATTAACTCGATCTATGGACCCCCATATTAGGTTTGACCCTAATCTGGTAGATTTATGTAGCCCTATGTCTAGGGTTGCATGCAACTCCACTTAATTATTCTAGATCTACTCTTAAACAGGGACTTTTGCTCCTCTGCATAAGCACATCAGTTTCTTGAATTAATATCTAGGATTATTAAAACAAGAATTAAGAACACATAATTAAAAACAATTCAAGTATTTATCGTATAACTCAAGATAAAATAATAACAAGATCTGTCTTAGGTTTCATCTGCTTCAAGTATTTGGGGGATTTAGTTCATAATTAATAAAGAAAAAATCTCAAAGGAAATAAGATAACAAAACATAAAGAACCCAAAAACCCCTGAAGGAATTTAGGGAGATCCTCTGTCTTGATGTAGAATTCAGCTTCTGGGATGAATCAATCAGCTTCCCTTGGAGTTATCATTGTTTCCACTCTCTGTGTTGGTAGAAATAATGCACTCTCTTGAGGGGAGAAAAGTGTACCCTTAGAGTTGCCTCCTAGGGTCTTTATATAGAGCTTTGGAATGCTTTTCTTAGCCTCTAAGTATCCAAATCTGAGTGAAATTGCACTTCCTCACGACAGGGACACGCCCGTGTGTCACGCCCTTGTGCCACGACAAGAGGCCGTGTGTGAGACTATTGATGGTGGCACGGTCGTGTTGGACCTCATGTGGCACGGCGTGTAGTGAATCCTTGGGCCGTGTCGTTTTTACACTTTGGCTTATTTTCTTCGTTTTCGGCCCGTTTTTCGTTCTTTTCTCTTCCCTGTGCTCTCTTGAGTATAAAACATGAAATAGAAGGGTTAAGAGCACCAATTCTCACAAATTTAATGATAATTCATCCAGAAATTAGGCTAAACATGAGGTAAAAATATGTATAATTTATCGTTTATCAAATACCCCCACACTTAAGCCTTTACTTATCCTCAAGCAAAATCTCAATCCATAATCGAGAATCATTCTTCTCAACTTACAATTTTTATTAATAGTATTTCAAACTAATTAACAAGCAGTCATACAATGAAAATTCAGTCAGAAGAACATTAAAGATTCAAATACTTTAAGTTGAGAATTTTATCATCGAAACATAAGTTTTCTTCCTTTTTATAAGTAGTTATCTCTTAATCAAAATCAACGAGAATTGACATCCTCACTAAGGATTCAGTCTATTCACTCAAAGTGTTTAGGGTTCAAAAATTTAGCACTCTCGAGTCAACCTGAAGAGTTATTACCATAGGCTTGCAAGAAAATCAAATCTCCACCACTATAGATTGATATGACACATCGATCAAAAGGTCTTTCAAGGGTTGTAATGTGGCTTTGGTTAAGGGTGTTGTCACAAGCTGAAAAAGAAAGGGTTAGAATCGAGATTGAACTGAAAAATTATCTAGCTAGAAAAATCTCTATCATTGGAACATATTCCTGGGGCTAAACTTTATGATGACATCATTTCTAGCCTTGTTAGCCTTAAAATAGAAATATGCAAAAAGAAATTTAAACTATTACAACTGGATTAACTGTATATTTACATTTTTTTTACATTTTTTTTTAAGAACAATTCAAGTTAAATACAATAATTTGAATATTTACAATCTTTAAAAACTGGAAAAGAGAACAAAGCTAGATAATAATTCAACTCCAATCTCGACAAAAATAGGGATCAAAATAATTGAATAGAATTCAACAAAAAGGGGTTATGGGCTAATATTAGAGGTAAGTCAAAGAATAGGTTGTTAGGCTCAATGGGGTTTACTAAGGGTTAATTTATGGAGGTAGGCTTTTTATGGAGTAAGTGGGTTAAATCCTAAGTGCTTTTATCATCTCGGTATATCAAATCAATGATGTGGTCTTGACATGTATAATCAAAGCAAGTTCTAGAATAGCAAATCAGTATTGACTCACTCAAAGCAATAATAAAAGTAAGCAGAAAGAATGTATGCTCAAAAAGGCTCAAAATCTCACCAGAATTATGGCTTTTGATGTCAATCCTGCGAATTTCAAATCTCAAGACAACACTTAAAATTAAAGAAAATAACTTATGAAAAAATTTATATACTCAAAAATTTCAACTTATCATGCTTGATTCCCTAGTGTTTTGAAGTTTGAATAATCAAAGTACAAGCGCCTATGTCTTTATTCTCAACATATCAATAAAAATCATGAATCAATCAGAATTAATTCCTAATAGGAGACTGAAGATAATGCAGATTTGAGAATAATGCAAAAAGTTAGAAAAATTTTCAGGGATTTCAAGGAGAATGTAATGACTGAGAGTAAGTTTCCCTCCCCACACTTACGATGTACATTGTCCTCAATGTACAAAAACAACATTAGTAGCAATAGAAGCACAAGATCATAGGATAGGGAAAGGCATGAAACTCCCTGAATTTTGGATGAATTTATGAGACGGATATTAGAATTGGAAGAGCCGGCAGTTGTGGCAGGGTGTTCCCATTTCCATATTGATATGGGCTGTATAGCTCCTTTGAAACTGCGAAAGTATTTCTCAGTCGTGGGAAATTTGGATTAAGAGAGATTACTTGTTAGGAGATAGCCGATATGAAATAATTGAAATAAAATAAACTAAATCTGAAAATACTAATATTCAAAGAATGAAAAAGATAAAATGAAAGAAAATAAAAGTAAAAGTAAAAAGGAAAATAAAGTTAGAAGAAAAGGTAAAAATAGAGATCAGAGTTAAAATAAAAATTAAGATAAAAATAAAGTTAAGAGGAATAGAAGTCTCTAATCCTTAGATGGGTCACGCTGGTGGTGGTGAAGTGATGTGGAGGCGCTGGCATATCTACTGTAGTGTCGTATCGATGTGATTGAAGCGCTGGAAGCATTGCTGCTCGAATCGGGATAGGTGCTCAGATATGTCAGCGTATGAAGCTGCCGCATGAGCTGGGCGGTGAAGGGGTGGTGGCTCAGTAGGTGCATCCTCCTCTAGTAGTGGTGGTGGGACATCATCAGTGATGTCCTCAGAATCCTCGGCCCCTTGGATAAGTCTGTATTAGAGGGGGTCGGCTCCTGGTCTTCGCCAGATCATCCTCATGTGTAGCATGGCCTGGATGCTCTGAAGGGACATCTGGCCTATCAGTGTATATGAGGATGTCTGGGCCGCGGTGTTGAGGAGCCCAAAGTGGCGGGCAGCTTGTGATGTACGGGCTCATGGATATCTCCCCCTTGCGATGCCTTTCTGTCTGGTGTTAGATGGCATGGGTGATGAAGAAAGCTAGGTCAATGGTGTGAGTGTTCGCCATACTCCAGAGGAAGGATGCATCGTGTGTATTGACAACGCTAGTGCTTTCGTGTCTTCCCATCAGAGTGTGTGCAATGAGGGCGTGAAGGTACCTCAAAGATGGGACGAGGGCGATAGCCTTGGTGCGACTAGGGTCATAGGTAGGATGCCCTTGGGCGATTTCGTGCCAACAATCGATTGGTTTGAGATGGATGCGACGGGGGAGTTTAGAAAAGTCTTTGTCGGCTATGAACTCGTCTGTGTAGAGTCCTAGCGCGATGCCAAACTCGGGGACACTCAACTGGCGTACCAATCCACCGAGGCAGAATTGAATAGTGCCCGAATCATCATGGTTCGTCATCACCACATGTAGATGAAATGTAGATCAAAATTCTAGTGTTAGTTCCATATAGGTGAGCTCGATGATGTCAAAAAATTATCCCCATGGGTCTATGGATAGTAAGGCTCGAATAGCATCAGCGAGTCGGACTCATTTTAGAGCGTCGTAGTCAATGCAACGTCCGGCATCTAGAGGGCGAGCTCGTAGGATTTGGAACAACTCTTCTTAGGAGCTCTATGGAAAATGGATGAATGGGTAGCGGTTTTCAACGACGGGCCGTGATAAAGATGAACCACCAGGCCCCTTGCGTTTCTTTGGAGCAGGAGCGGCAGTTCTCTTATAGCGTGACGATGACATAGTACCTAAAAATAAAATAACAAACATTAGTCCTAAAAATCGAAATTAAATTGAATAAAAAACTATAATAAATATCTATATTAAAATGACAATTTGCCTAAAACATTTTTGAGATAAAATGAGGACTAACCTAAATAATATAAATTATCCATCTAATACCTGGGTATGTATTTATACTATATGCATGTGAATGGAGATAGGAAAAAGTGGCAATAAAATGTGAATCAAAGTGGCATGAAATCACAAAGTTCTCTATAACATTCTAGATTATTCATGTTTATTCAATCAATTCCATGCTTAAAATAATGCTAATCCTAAATATAATATGATATTATAAGAAAAATAGAATAAATTAGTAAAAATTAGAAAGAAAAATGAGAAAATAGAACCAAATGGGAGAGGTATGAGGCAGAGCACGATCGTGGGTGAGGCGGCACAGTCGTAGGAGTACTGTAGACACCGGCGGCGACGCTAAAGAGGGTTGAGGTAGGGTTTGGGTGGGAGGATTTTAGGGTTTTTGATGGGAAAGATGATGAATAGTGGCCCTTATATATAGATTTTAGGTCACACGGGCGAGGCACACGCCCGTGTGGCTCGGGTTTTGCCCTGTTGTTTGAAATTTAGGGATTTTGGCTGGCCTGGTTCTAATTACACGCCTGTGTGGTGAGGGCGTGTTGTGGCATACGGCCGTGTTGCACGACCGTATCCTAAGGTGTTCGCTTCACACACGGTCGTGTGAGCAGTCACATGCCCGTGTTAAATTTGACAGTGTCGACCATAGTCTTGGGGCACGGGTGTGTCATACGCCCGTGTTGGGGTCACACGGCCGTATCGTACGGCCTTGTCCTTCTAGTCTCAGCCCGTGTCTCAATCAACAATGTTGGCCACGGTTTGGTGACACGAGCATGAGAAGTTGTCGAAGTCCATGTGAAAGTTGATATGTTGGCCACGGACACATCACACGGCTGTGGCGATTTGTCGTAGCCCGTGTTTTGGGAAAAATTTTACCCTGCTTGTACACGGCCAGAATGCACGACCGTCTCTCTGCTCATAGTGTTCACACGGCTTTGGACACGCTCGTGGGCATGGCCATGTGGTTCTAAAATTCTGCATTTAAAAGGGTTAGTTGATGTATATATAAGAAACTAAAATCAAAATAAAAGAAAAGTTGGTAGGTTAGTGCTCAGGTTGCCTTCCGAGAAGCGCTTATTTAGAGTCTAAGCTTGACTCTACCTGGATGTATCACAGAGGGAGTTCGCAGAGCTGAAGCTCCTCCCTATTATCCTTAAAATTCTCACCTCTACAATGTTTTAGCCGATGGCCATTTACCTTGAAAGTACCATGGTTTGGGTGAGTTACCTCAACTGTGCCGTATGGAAAGACAGTTTGAACAGTGAATGGACCTGACCATCTTGACTTGAGTTTTCCAGGAAATAGTTTCAGCCTTGAGTTATAGAGTAAGACAAGATCACCCGTTTTGAACTGCTTAGGTTGTCTCTGTTGTTTGTCATGGTGTCGCTTCGTGGCTTCCTTATATAGTCGTGAGCTCTCGTAGGTGTTGCAACGCCACTCATCTAGCTCATTTAACTACATTAGTCTTTTCTCACCTGCAAGCTTAAAATCAAGATTTAAAAGTTTTATAGCCCAAAATGCTTTATGTTCAAGTTCAAATGGTAGATGACAGCTTTTTCCGTAGACTAGTTTATAAAGAGATATACCTATGGGTGTTTTAAATGCAGTTCCATAAGCCCATAAAGCATCGTCTACCTTTCTTGACCAGTCTTTTCTATTTGTTTCTATCGTTTTCTTTAAGATGCGTTTTAATTCCCTATTTGTTACTTCGACTTGACCACTGGTTTGTGGATGATAAGGAGTAGCTATTCTATGGTGTACTCCATACCTCTTTAAAACTTTTTCAAATTGAGCATTGCAAAAATGGGTACCCCTATCGCTCATGATTATCCTAGGTGTTCCAAATCGAGAGAAAAGTTTCTTCAGAAAGTGTACTACCATTCTAGCATCATTAGTAGGTAAGGCTTAGGCTTCCACCCATTTTGACATATAATCTACTGCTACTAGGATGTACTTATTCCTAAATAAAGTAGTGAATGGACCCATGAAATCAATACCCCACACATCAAATATTTCACATGAAAGTATATAGTTCTGAGGCATTTCATTATGTTGAGAGATATTACCTGTTCTCTGGCATTTATCACAAGAGGTCACATACCTGTTGGCATCTCTGAAAAGTGTAGGCCAGTAAAAACCTGATTCGAGTACCTTATGAGCAGTTCTAGCTCCACTGTGGTGTCCTCCTGTGGGTCTTGAATGGCAGTGATCTAAAATTTGGCATACTTCTGTCTTAACAACGCATTTTCTAATAACTTGATATGCACATATACGAAAAAGAAAAGGATCTTCCCAAAAGTAGTTTTTCACATCAGCGAAGAATCGCTTCTTTTGCTGATTGGTCAACCCTTTTGGGCTTATGTTAGCGGATAAATAATTTGCAACATCGGCAAACCAAGGAATTGCTTCGTCTGTTATGGCTAGGAGTTGTTCTTCAGGAAACAAGTTGTTTATTTTATCGAGGTACATGGGGTGTGGATTTTCTAATCTCGAAAGGTGATCTGCTGCCAAATTTTCAGCTCCTTTCTTATCCTTTATTTCTAAGTCAAATTCCTGTAACAATAGAAACCATCTTATTAATCGGGGTTTTGCATCAGTTTTAGTCAAAAGGTAACGAAGAGTAAAGTGGTCAGTATAAACGATGACTTTTGACAATATTAAATAAGATCTGAATTTGTCAAATGCAAAAATAACGGCTAGCAATTCTTTTTCTGTGGTAGTATAATTTGCTTGCGCGGCTGTCAAAGTTCTGCTAGCGTAATAAATCGGTTGAAAGTGCTTGTCTTTTCGTGTAATGGCCTAAATTCAAGGTTATCGGAACAGTGGTTTCGTAACCACAAATCCGATTTAAAGAGAAATTTATTTTAATATTTTTGCATAAATATTGATATGATAGGAAAATTTGTATGAAAATATCGAAAAAAATTTACCGATTTAGTGGTTAGTTAAAAAAAAGAAATTATTGAAGAAATTAGGTAAAGACAAGTTATCGAGACCTCGATCTCGTAAAATCGAGTCAAAAATATTTTTATAAATATTTGTGAAATGTTAGTAATATTGTATTAAAATTTCGTTAGAAAATTTTAACGTTTGGGCAGTCAATTAAATGAAAAGGACTAAATTAGAAAAGGAGTAAAAGTTGTTTGGATGATTAAATAGCTTAAGTGTTTAATTAGAAAGGATTTAAAAAGCAAATAGACCCAAAATTTATTTGGGCTGGACGGCAAGGGCATAAAATTAGCAGAAAAATGGATGAATTAAGGGTAAAATTGGAATATTGTATTATTAACTAAATAAAACTAGGACTAATATGGAAATATCTAGATTTCTTGAGATTTCTCTTCATTCTAATCAGCCAAAACGCCATAGGAGGGTTCTCTAAGCTGGTTTTTCATAATTTTTGCACCAAACCCTGAAGACTCAAACACGAAGCTAGATCGAGGAAAGGAAAAAGTTTGGGATTAGTAGATTTTTTATACACAAACAAGTATCGAGGTAAGTTCATGTAACTTGAATTATATTCTTAAATACTTGAAATGCATGTTATTAATGTGAATATGAATTGAATGTTCATTATATGAAAATTGATGAAACATTGGTATATTTGATAAAAAGGGGAAGAAATCCTGGTTGAATGAAAGGAAAATTCGATGGATCTCTGAAAAGGAATTGACGGTAAAAAAGATCTAGCCCGGACGGGTGATCCTATCCTGATATAGCCCTCCCGAAGAATATGTGGAAAATGGATTTAGCCTGGACGGGTAATCCAAATTAGGGTCTGAATTTAGCCTGGACTGGTAATTCAGATCTAAGCTCATTAGAGTAATTGTCGTTGCAGGGGATTTAGCCTGGACTGGTAATCCCGACAATACTCTATGAGTTTATATTACAGGGGATTTAGCCTGGACTGGTAATCCCACTGTAAAGATGAGGTTCGCAGGAGTGTGCTCTCTGAAATGGAAATGTGCGCACATGAATATGAATTGACGGACCCGGATTTGTACACTAAAGTGTACCCCTGAAAATCCATCGAAATTCTGAGAAATTCAACGGGATAAAATGGGAAAATAATAATGGAATGGAAATCATGGTATTGATGAGCTCATCAATCTCAGTATATATTATTGATACATTGAAATTATTGTACTAACTTGAATGTTGAGTTTGTGCATGTTATGGTAACAATGCATTAAATGGATGTATGTATGTTTATTGTATTGCGTTAAAAATATTAGGTAAGTATAATTCTTGTTACATGAGCTTACTAAGTATAATGTGCTTACCCTATTTTCTTTTTCCCTGTTTTGTAGTATTAAGAGCTCGGAGGTCAGATTCGGTCGGAGATACATCATACTATCAACCTCAATATTTTGGTATATCTAGAAACTTTATTTTGGAAATCAATGGCATGTATAAGTTAATAAAGTAAATGTTGTTGCGAAATGAATGTAAAGTTAGCCATTGGCATGGCTAACAAACCTTAGTTTGGTATATGATGAGATTATCTTATGAATGTGAATGAATCTATTTTAAAAATATGTTGAATTGGATTGATTGATTTGGATTGGTCTCGGTTTAAGTTTTACAGGGAAGGTTACATGTTTATAAAGGGGATATATTGAGTTTTAAAAAAAAAATATTGTTCGATAAACTTCGGTAATGCCTCGTACCCTATTTCGGCGACGAATACGGGTAGGGGGTGTTACATTTGTTGGTATTAGAGCTACGGTTTAGCCAGTTCTCGGACCGACGTAGCGAATACGGTATTAGCTATACATGCCATTTAAATTATTGTTGATAGTGTGATATCTCCTGACCATTTAAATGTGTTTTTCTTATAGTAAATGTCTGCCGACCGTGCTCTATCCGAGGAAGCCAGGAGTCATGCTCCGGCCCCGGAAAGGGAACAAAGAGAAGTTGACGCTACTAGTAATTGAAGGTCCGAGACAAGGGACCAAAGTGAAGAGGCTAAAATGGTCTTCTATCAAATGATGAATGATTGGTTTACTCAGTATATAAGAACTAACCCTGTAGTGCAGCAAACTCAAGCTCCTTCTCCTCCTCCACCGGTTCCCGAAACTACACAGGGTACAGGTACTGAACCTACCAGAAAAGGGAAAGCTCCAGTTGATAAAATTAGAAAGTATGGGGCTGAAGAATTCCGAGCTGCAGTTGATGATAATTCTAAAAGGGCTGAGTTTTGGTTAGAGAATACTACCCGGGTTTTAGAAGAATTATCATGCACACCAGAAGAATGTCTGAAATGTGCCGTCTCACTATTAAAAGACACGGCTTATCATTGGTGGAAGACTAAAGCTTCAGTGGTTCCGAAAGAAGATATTTCCTGGGAGTTCTTTCAGAATGAATTTAAAAAGAAATATATCAGCAAGAGATTTCTTGATCAGAAAAGAAAAGAATTTCTTGAGCTAAAACAGGGCAACAGATCGGTATCTGAGTATGAAAGAGAATTTGTTTGGCTGAGTAAATATGCTCGGGAATAGGTACAATCAGAAGCTGAAATGTGTAAACGATTTGAAGAGGGGCTAAATGAAGACATTAAATTGTTGATTGAAATTTTTGAAATCCGTGAGTTTGCTACACTGACAGAGCGAGCTTATAAAGCAGAAGAGCTGAGTAAAGAGAAGAAACAAGCCGAAAGGGAAGCTCAGATTGCTAGTAAGAGACCGGTGAGCAAATCACAGTTTTCTGCTTCAAAGAAATTGAAAAAGTATCAAGATCGTTTCACTTCAGTCACTGGATATTCAAGTAGAGAACGAGGCTCTCAACGTTCTAATCCAAGACCATCTACTCCATTAGTGACCAGTGTGGGCAGTGTCGGTACTCCTAAGCCGAGATGCCAGTATTGTAATAAAGCTCATTTTGGAGAATGTCGGCTAAAAAGTGGGGCTTGTTATCGATGTGGTTCATTTGATCATTTTCTCATAGATTGTCCAGAAAGGGGTGAAAAAGAAGTTGAACAGATACCGAAGCCGAGTAATCCAGTTTCGAGAGGCAGACCACCACGGCCATCCGGAAATGTCAGTGGTAGTCGAGGAGCCACGAAAGATACTACAAGCAAACCTGAGGCACGAGCACCAGCTAGAACATATGCCATCCATGCCAAAGAAGATGCCTCAGCAGCCGATGTTATTACTGGTACATTTTCTTTACTTGATACTAATATTACTGCATTAATTGATCCTGGTTCTACGTATTCATATATATGTATAAAGCTTGCATGTGTTAAAAATTTATCTGTTGAACCAACTGAATTTGTGGTTAAAGTCTCGAACCCCCTAGGCCAGTCTGTGTTGGTGGATAAAATTTGTAAAGATTGTCCACTAATGGTAAGAGGTTATTGTTTCTCGGCTGATTTGATGTTACTTCCTTTTGATGAGTTCGATGTGATATTGGGCATGGATTGGTTAACCCAGCACGATGCAGTAGTAAATTGTAGACAGAAATATATTTTGTTAAAATGTCAGAACGGTGAATTGCTTCGGGTTAAATCTGATCAGACAGAGGGGTTATCTGATGTCATTTCAGTTATTACTGCTCAAAGGTATATCAAAAAGGGGTATGATGCTTTTCTTGCTTATGTATTAGACACTAAGGTATCTGAGTCGAAGATTCAGGCAGTGCCAGTGGTATGTGAATTTTCTGATGTGTTTTCAGAGGAATTACCAGGGTTGCCACCAGAAAGAGAAGTGGAATTCTCTATAGATTTGGTTCCAGGAACTACTCCAATTTCTATAGCTCTGTACCGGATGGCTCCTACAGAATTAAAAGAGTTAAAGATACAATTACAGGAACTTGTTGATAAGGGTTTTGTTCGACCGAGTCATTCACCTTGGGGTGCCCCAGTTTTGTTTGTGAAAAAGAAAGACGGGTCTTTGAGATTGTGTATCGATTACCGACAGCTTAATAAGGTAACCATAAAGAATAAGTACCCATTACCCCGGATTGATGATTTATTTGATCAGCTGAAAGGTGCTACAGTGTTTTTAAAGATTGATCTCCGATCGGGTTATTATCAGTTACGGGTAAAGGAATCAGATGTGCCGAAGACAGCCTTTAGAACCAGGTACGGGCATTATGAGTTTTTCGTTATGCCGTTTGGGCTAACTAATGCACCTGCAGTATTTATGGATCTGATGAACCGGATATTCAAACCGTATTTAGACAGATTTGTGGTAGTATTCATTGATGATATTTTAGTCTATTCTCGAGATGAAAATGAACATGCAGAACATTTGAGAATAGTGTTACAAATTTTACGTGAAAAACAGTTTTATGCTAAATTCAGTAAATGTGAATTCTGGCTTCGAGAAGTGGGTTTTCTTGGGTATATTGTATCTGCTGAAGGCATTAGGGTAGACCCGAATAAAATCTCAGCTATTGTAAATTGGAATCCACCGAAAAATGTATCAGAAGTTAGAAGTTTCATGGGCTTAGCTGGGTATTATCAGAGATTTGTACAGGGGTTCTCTATGATAGCTTCTCCAATGACTCGTCTACTGTAGAAAGATGTAAAGTTTGAGTGGACCGATGAATGCCAGCAGAGTTTCGACCGATTGAAAGATTTGTTAACGAAAGCACCTGTACTAGTGCAGCCTGAACTGGGTAAGGAATTTGTTATTTATAGTGATGGCTTATTAAATGGTTTAGGTTGTGTTTTGATGCAAGAAGGTAAAGTTATAGCCTATGCTTCAAGACAACTTAAACCCCATGAAAGAAATTACCCAGTACATGATCTTGAATTAGCTGCTATTGTATTTGCGTTGAAGATATGGCGGCATTACTTGTATGGTGAGAAATGTTCTGTTTATACTGATCATAAAAGCTTGAAATATTTGATGACACAGAAAGATTTGAATTTAAGACAGCGCAGATGGCTTGAACTGATAAAAGATTATGATTTGACTATTGATTACCATCCGGGTAAGGCTAATGTTGTAGCTGATGCTTTGAGTCGAAAATCTTTATTTGCTTTGCGAGCTATGAATACCCGGTTATCATTATCTGGAGATGGTTCAATTATAGCTGAAATGAAAGCTAGACCAGTGTTTCTACAGCAGATCTGTGAGGCTCAGAAAAATGATGAAAAGTTACAAGCTAAACGGGCATAATGTGAGTCGAGTACTGATTCTGAATTTCAGGTTGTGATCGATGGTTGTTTGTTATTCAGAGACAGGGTATGTGTACCTCAGAATTCAGAGCTCATACAGAAAATTCTACACGAGGCTCACAGCAGTACTATGTCTGTACATCCAAGGAGTAATAAAATGTATAATGATTTGAAAAAGTTGTACTGGTGGCCAGGTATGAAACGTGATATCTCAGAGTTTGTATCAAGGTGTTTGGTATGTCAGCAAGTTAAAGCTGAACATCAGGTACCTTTGGGGTTACTTCAGCCAATCACTATACCAGAATGGAAATGGGAAAGAATTACAATGGATTTTGTATCTGGATTACCGTTGTCTCCGAGAAAGAAAGATGCTATTTGGGTGATCGTTGACCGATTGACGAAGTCAGCACACTTTATTCCAGTATGTATGGATTATTCTTTAGATAAATTGGCTGAATTGTATATATCTGAGATTGTCAGGCTACATGGAGTACCTGTCTCTATTATATCAGATAGGGATCCCCGATTTACATCTCATTTCTGGAACAAATTGCAAGAAGCTTTAGGTACTCAATTATATTTCAGCACTGCATTTCATCCTCAAACAGATGGCCGATCTGAACGTGTAATTCAGGTATTGGAAGATATGCTCTGATGTTGTATATTAGAATTTGAAGGTAATTGGGAGAGGTATCTGCCTTTGATTGAATTTGCTTACAATAACAGTTATCAGTCCAGCATTAAAATGGCTCCGTATGAAGCTTTGTGTGGTAGAAAATGTAGAACACCGTTATATTGGGCAGAGCTTAGTGAAAAGAAGATACATGGGGTTGATTTGATTCGAGAAACAGAAGAAAAAGTGAAGGTGATTTGGGATAGTCTAAAAATAGCTTCCGATCATCAAAAGTCATATGCTGATCTTAAACGAAAGGAGATTGAATTTCAGGTTGGTGACAAGGTATTCCTAAAAGTGTCTCCTTGGAAGAAAGTTCTCCGGTTCGGTCGAAAGGGTAAATTGAGTCCAAGATTTATCGGGCCATATGAAATCCTAGAAAGAATTGGACCGGTCGCTTATCGATTGGCATTACCACCGGAACTTGATAGAATCCATAACGTTTTTCATGTGTCTATGCTACGACGGTATCGGTCGGATCCTTCACATGTTATTTCTCCGACAGAAGTGGAGATTCAGCCAGATATGAGTTACAGTGAAGAACCAATTAAGATTTTGGCACGAGAGACAAATGAGCTCAGAAATAAAAAGATAAATTTGGTAAAAGTATTATGGCAAAAGCACGGGATTGAGGAAGCGACATGGGAACTGGAGGAGGCAATGAGGAAACAATACCCGAACCTCTTTACTGGTAAGATTTTCGAGGACGAAAATCCTTAAAGGGGGGAGAGTTGAAATGGCCTAAATTCAAGGTTATCGGAACAGTGGTTTCGTAACCACAAATCCGATTTAAAGAGAAATTTATTTTAATATTTTTGCATAAATATTGATATGATAGGAAAATTTGTATGAAAATATCAAAAAAAATTTACCGATTTAGTGGTTAGTTAAGAAAAAGAAATTATTGAAGAAATTAGGTAAAGACAAGTTATCGAGACCTCGATCTCATAAAATCGAGTCAAAAATATTTTTATAAATATTTGTGAAATGTTAGTAATATTGTATTAAAATTTCGTTAGAAAATTTTAACGTTTGGGCAATCAATTAAATGAAAAGGGCTAAATTAGAAAAGGAGTAAAAGTTGTTTGGATGATTAAATAGCTTAAGTGTTTAATTAGAAAGGATTTAAAAAGCAAATAGACCCAAAATTTATTTGGGCTGGACGGCAAGGGCATAAAATTAGCAGAAAAATGGATGAATTAAGGGTAAAATTGGAATATTGTATTATTAACTAAATAAAACTAGGACTAATATGGAAATATCTAGATTTCTTGAGATTTCTCTTCATTCTAATCAGCCAAAATGCCATAGGAGGGTTCTCTAAGCTGGTTTTTCATAATTTTTGCACCAAACCCTGAAGACTCAAACACGAAGCTAGATCGAGGAAAGGAAAAAGTTTGGGATTAGTAGATTTTTTATACACAAACAAGTATCGAGGTAATTTCGTGTAACTTGAATTATATTCTTAAATACTTGAAATGCATGTTATTGATGTGAATATGAATTGAATGTTCATTATATGAAAATTGATGAAACATTGGTATATTTGATAAAAAGGGGAAGAAATCCCGGTTGAATGAAAGGAAAATTCGATGGATCTCTGAAAAGGAATTGACGGTAAAAAAGATCTAGCCTGGACGGGTGATCCTATCCTGATATAGCCCTCCCGAAGAATATGTGGAAAATGGATTTAGCCTGGACGGGTAATCCAAATTAGGGTCTGAATTTAGCCTGGACTGGTAATTCAGATCCAAGCCCATTAGAGTAATTGTCGTTGCAGGGGATTTAGCCTGGACTGGTAATCCCGACAATACTCTATGAGTTTATATTACAGGGGATTTAGCCTGGACTGGTAATCCCACTGTAAAGATGAGGTTCGCGGGAGTGTGCTCTCTGAAATGGAAATTTGCCACATGAATATGAATTGACGGACCCGCATTTGTACACTAAAGTGTACCCCTGAAAATCCATCGAAATTCTGAGAAATTCAACTGGATAAATATGGGAAAATAATAATGGAATGGAAATCACGGTATTGATGAGCTCATCAATCTCAGTATATCTTATTGATACATTGAAATTATTGTACTAACTTGAATGTTGAGTTTGTGCATGTTATAGTAACAATGCATTAAATGGATGTATGTATGTTTATTGTATTGCGTTGAAAATATTAGGTAAGTATAATTCTTGTTACATGAGCTTACTAAGCACAATGTGCTTACCCTATTTTCTTTTTCCCTGTTTTGTAGTATTAAGAGCTCGGAGGTCAGATTTGGTCGGAGATACATCATACTATCAACCTCAATATTTTGGTATATCTAGAAACTTTATTTTGGAAATCAATGGCATGTATAAGTTAATAAAGTAAATGTTGTTGCGAAATGAATGTAAAGTGAGCCATTGGCATGGCTAACAAACCTTAGTTTGGTATATGATGAGATTATCTTATGAATATGGATGAATCTATTTTAAAAATATGTTGAATTGGATTGATTGGTTTGGATTGGTCTCGGTTTAAGTTTTACAGGGAAGGTTACATGTTTATAAAGGGGATATATTGAGTTTTAAAAAAAAAACTATTGTTCGATAAACTTCGGTAATGCCTCGTACCCTATTTCGGCGACGAATACGGGTAGGGGGTGTTACATTTCGTTGACCTAAAACTGCACCTACTGCAAAATCACTCACATCACACATTAGTTCAAAAGGCAGATTCCAATCAGATGAAATCATAATCAGGACATTGACTAATTTTTCTTTGAGAGTGTTAAACGATTCTAAACATTCTTGGTCAAAGTTGAAAAGCACGTCTTTTTCTAGTAATTTCGTTAAAGGCTTAGCTATTTTAGAAAAATCCTTAATAAATCTGCGATAAAAACAGACATGTCTTAAAAAGCTTCTTATAGCCTTAACTGAATTAGGGGGAGGTAATTTTTCAATGGCTTCAATTTTTGCTTTATCTACCTCTATCCCTTTACTAGAAATTTTATGTCCTAATACAGTACCTTCTTGAACCATAAAATGACATTTTTCCCAATTTAGCACTAAATTTGTCTCTTCACATCTTATCAGAACACGTTTTAAATTATTAAGACAAAGTTGAAAAGAATTACTGAAGACTGAAAAATTATTCATAAATAGCTCCATGATGTCTTCCACGAATTCATTAAAGATAGCTAGCACACATCGCTGAAAAGTATCAGGAGAATTACATAATCCAAAAGGTATTCTACGATAAGTAAACGTACCGTATGGACATGCGAATGTCGTTTTCTCCTGGTCTTCTGGAGCTATCGGGATTTGGAAATAACCAGAGAGGCCATCTAGGAAACAGTAATACATGTGTCCTGATAATCTTTCCAACATCTGATCAATAAAAGGTAAGGGAAAATGATCTTTTCGAGTTGCGTCATTCAGCTTTCTATAATCAATGCAAGCTCTCCATCCAGTGACTGTTCTTGTAGGTATTGACTCCTTTTTATCATTAGACACCACGGTTATGCCTCCCTTTTTAGGAACAATCTACACAGGGCTTACCCAAGAACTGTCAAAAATAGGATAAATAATACCTGCATCTAGAAGTTTAATTACCTCGGCTTTTACGACTTCCTTCATGTTGGGATTTAATCGTCTCTAAGCTTGCATCGATGGTTTATATTCATCTTCTATTAAAATTTTGTGGGTGCAAAAAGAAGGATTAATTCCCTTAATATCTAAAATTTTCTAGGCTATAGCCTGTTTGTGCTCTCTTAACACTTGAAGTAATTCATTTTTTTCTTCATTGCTTAAATCTGATGAGATAATCACAGGTAATATCGAATCATCTCCTAAAAATGCATACTCTAAATGATCTGGCAGTTATTTTAGTTCTAATTTAGGGGGTTCATCAATTGAAGGTTTCTGTCTCAATTCATCATTCATCTTTATATTTTCATAACTTATGTGTCTTGCGACAAATTCATTAGAATCTAACTCCTTTATTACTACTTTAACTTCAGTGGTGGCTTTATCTTCCCCCACACCTTGAACTAAACACAATTCCAACGTGTCTGTAAGAGAAATTTCCTGAAAATTATCTTGAGCAAAAAAATCAATAGCATCAACAAAATAACAGGAATCATCTTGTTCTCTAGAAAATTTCATAGCATCATAAATTTTAAAAACGACTTCTTCCTCACCAACTCTAAGTACTAATTTACCATCCCCTACATCGATAACAGCTCTAGCAGTAGCTAAGAATGGGCGTCCCAAAATTAAAGGTACCTCAATATCCTCATCCATGTCAAGCACAACAAAATCAACAGGGAATATAAATTTATCTACCTTTACTAGCACATCTTCGATGATTCCCCTAGGATATTTAACAGATCGACCAGCTAATTGAATACTCATCCTAGTGGGTTTTGGTTCCCCAAGACCTAGTTGCTTGAACATTTTATAGGGCATTAGATTAATGCTAGCACCTAAATCAGCTAATGCTTTATCAATAATTAAACTACCAATTAAACAAGGAATAGTAAAACTCCTTGGATCTTTCAGTTTTGCCGGCAATTTATTTTGGAGAATAGCTGAGCATTCCTCGTTGAGTTCCACTGTGGCTAATTCTTCCAATTTCCTTTTATTTGTTAGAAGTTCTTTAAGAAACTTTGCGTATTTCGGCATCTGCGAAATTGCTTTAACAAAAGCTAAGTTAACATGTAATTGTTTAAAAATTTCAAGAAATTTACCGAATTGAGCATCTGTGCGGTCTTTTTTTAACTTTTCGGATATGGAATAGGTGGTTTGTATTCCTTAAGTGTTGGTGGAGTGTTTTCCTTGGGCTTCTCTTTCTCTACCTTGTCTTCTGGAGATTCTGAAACAGGCTTCTTTTTTGGTTCAGCCAGTACTTTCCCATCTTTTAGAGTAATTACCTTCACATGTTCTCTGGGATTTGACTTAGTGTTACTTGGTAGTCCACCTTGTGGTCTTTCTGATATCAACTTTGCAAGTTGACCAATTTGACTCTCACGCCCCTGAATTGATGCTTGCTGGTTCTTTAGTGCCGTCTCAGTGTTTTGGAAACGAGTTTCTGACATGGCCATAAATTTAGTGAACATCTCTTCAAGGTTTGGCTTTTTCTCTTGTTGTGGTGGCGGCTGCTAAAATCCCGAAAGAGGCAGTTGTCTTTGATTTCCTTGTCCTCCCCATGAAAAATTGGGGTGATTTCTCCAACTTGCATTATAAGTATTACTATAAGGGTTATTTTGAGGTCTAGAATTGTTACCCATATAATTGGCTTGCTTAGTTTCTATGCTCTGTCCATAAGAAGAGCAATCTGGGTTGAACATATTTCCTGGAGTTGCGTTGCACTGCATCACTGGTTGTGCCTGTATAGAACCAAAAAATTATCAAACTTTTTATTTAAGAGTTCTACCTGATTAATGAGCATGGTGACAGCATCAATATTATAAACTCCTGCAGCTTTCTGTAGCTTTGTCCTCATGACTTGCCACTGATAGTTATTCAGTGACATCTCTTCAATAAACTCATAAGCTGCTTCGGGTGTTTTGTTGTTGATTGTTCCTTCGGCAGCTGCATCAATCATCTGTCTTGTTGATGGGTTCAAACAGTTGTGGAAGGTTTGAACTTGTAACCACGAAGGTAACCCATGGTGCGGGCACCGTCTCAAAGATCTTTGTATCTCTCCCAGCCATCGTAAAGTGTCTCTAAATCCATCTGCACAAAAGAAGAGATATCGTTTCGTAATTTAGTTGTTTTAGCTGGAGGAAAATATTTAAGCAAAAACTTTTCTGTCATCTGTTCCCATGTAGTGATTGAGCCTCGTCGTAGAGAATTCAACCATTGTTTAGCTTTATTCCTTAAGGAAAAAGGAAATAATTTGAGGCCAATGGCATCATCAGAAACACCATTTATTTTAAAAGTGTCACAAAGTTTCGAAAAGTTGGCTAAATGTGAATTTGGATCTTCATTTTGTAAACCATCAAACTGCACAAATTACTGAATCATCTGAATAGTGTTAGGCTTTAATTCAAAATTATTAGCAGAAATAGCAGGTCTAAAAATACTAGATTGAGTACCAGCCAAATTAGGTTTAGCATAATCATACATAGTACGAGGAGCACCATTCTGATTTACTAGTTCTGTGGCTATCGTGGGAGGTGGTTGATTATTGTGATTTACTTCCATCTCTTCAGTAGGTTCAGGTTCCTGTTCTGGATAATTTAGGCTTCATCTGATCTCTCTACGATTTCTGTGAACAGTCACTTCCAAGTCTTTATTGAAAAGTAATGGTCCTGCTGGGTTGTTTCTAGTCATAAACTAGAAATACCTAGAAGGGAAAAAGCAAAGAAAATTAAAATAAAATAACAAATAAAAACAAATAAAAATAAAAGTTGAAAATAAATAAATATAGTAGTGGCTAAAGTAATAGAAATCGAGTTTTCTTAATATTTTAGGTCCCCGGCAACAGCACCTAAAAACTTGATTATCTCGTGATAAGAAGTCATAAAATTTATAATAATGATCGAACCAAAAACTAACTATTATCACGACTTTAAGGCAAGCGCACCAATCGAACAGTAGTATAGCTTAGTGGCAAGACCGAGTTATCGTACCCAAGAGAACCAAAAGTACTAATACTAACTTCCTTTTTGTTATCTAGCCTAAAAATAAAAGCGGTTTTTATGGAACTAATTCTAAAACTAAACTAAGAATGCACAAAAAGTAAATTGGGGAAAAACTCTTTGGGAAAGACTGATTGATTTGGGCAATACTCAAGGGAGAATCCACTAGACTTCACTTGTTATCAATTCTTGAGCTAGACGATTTATTCACTTGACTTGATCCATAGAGATCCCTAACTTATGTTAATACCTCCATCGAGGATAAGAACAACTAATCCTAGGTTGATTAACTGAAATCTCTTTCTAGTTAAAACCCCTAGTCTTGCATTAACTCAATCTATGGATCTCCATATTAGGTTTGACTCTAATCCAGCAGATTTATGTCGTCCTATGTCTAGGGTTGCATGCAACTCTGTTTAATTATGCTAGCTCTACTCTTAAACAGGGACTTTTGCTCCTCTGCATAAGTACATCAGTTTCTTGAATTAATACCTAGGATTATTAAAACAAGAATTAAGAACACATAATTAAGAACAATTCAAGTATTTATCATATAACTCAAGATAACATAATAACAAGATCTGTCTTAGGTTTCATCCCCCTCAAGCATTTGGGGGATTTAGTTCATAATTAATAAAGAAAACATCTTAGAGGAAATAAGATAACAAAACATAAAGAACCCAAAAACCCCTGAAGGAATTTAGGGAGATCCTCTGTCTTGATGTAGAATTCGGCTTCTGGGATGAATCAATCGGCTTCCCTTGGAGTAATCCTTGCTTCCACTCTCTGTGTTAGCAGAAATAATGCACTCTCTTGAGGGTAGAAAAGTGTACCCTTAGAGTTGCCTCCTAGGGTCTTTATATAGAGCTTTGGGATGCCTTTCTTAGCCTCCAAGTATCCAAATCCGAGTGAAATTGCACTTCCTCACGACAGGGACACGCCCGTGTGCCACACCCGTGTACCACGACAAGAGGCGTGTGTGAGACTATTGATGGTGGCACGGCCGTGTTGGACCTCATATGGTAGGGCCGTGTGCCACGGCCGTGTGGTGAATCCTTGGGCCGTGTCGTTTTTACACTTTGGCCCATTTTCTTCGTTTTTGGCCCCTTTTTTGTTCTTTTCTCTTCCCTATGCTCTCTTGAGTAAGAAACATGAAATAGAAAGGTTAAGAGCACCAATTCTTACAAATTTAATGATAATTCATCCAGAAATTAGGCTAAACATGAGGTAAAAATATGTATAATTTATCGTTTATTATGCACAACCCAATCCTTGCTATTGATGATAAGGATTGTGCCATAAGACAATACGTTGTGCTATTCTTCAATGAATTAAATCTGGGAATTAGGAGGTCGAATATTAAGGCTCCCTAATTTGAATTGAAACCAGTGATGTTTCAAATGCTCAAAATGGTGGGCCAATTCAATGGTATGCCCATAAAATATCCACATCTTCACATTCAAATATTCATTGAGGTGAGTGATTCGTTTAAGATAGTTGGTGTGACTGAAGATGCGTTAAGGTTGAAGCTGTTTCCATACTCGTTGTGGGATTGAGAACGAGCATGGTTGAATTCGTTGTCACCAAGTTTAATTTCTACATGGTAAGAATTAGCAAAAAGGTTTTCCGTAAAATATTTTCCATCGAGCAAGAATTCAAAGTTGCGAAATGAGATAACCACTTTCCAACAATTGGATGACGAGTCCTTGTACAAGGCATGGGATTCATTGCATCCAGTTGGAGACATTTTATAACTGTCTCAATGCGCACACAAGCTTAATGGTTGATGCTTTTACGAATGGTGTGATTTTGTCTAAATCTTATAACGAGGCTTACCAGATCATCGAGAGGATCACTAGCAACAATTACCATGGCCGACAAATCGAGCAGCTTCAGGAGGATGAGTAACTGGAATTAATGAAGCCGATGCTCTCACTTCACTCTCTGTTCAAGTATCTTTTATATCCTCTATGCTAAAACAATTTACCACTAATAGTTCTAATAATTTTGCAGCTCAATTACCAAGTCAGTATGATATAGTTTCTTGTGTATACTATGGGGATTGTCATTCTTTCGAGAATTGCCTTTAAACACTGAATCTGTGTATTATGTAAGGAATTAGTATCATAATAAAAGTAGACAAGAACCACAATCTAACTTCTACAATCATTTGTGTCATAATCACTCGCACTTTTCTTGGAGTAACCGAACACTCATATGTAGCATAGACCCAATCAATCTCACGGGTTTAGTCAACAAGCCTCTAAATCACCTCAAGCTGAATCATCAAACAGTTTGGAGGACTTGTTGAAGGTGTACATGGAAAAAAATGACGTTTTGATCCAAAGTCAAGCAACAACACTGAAAAATCTAGAGACCTAGATGGGTCAGTTAGCTACAGAACTTTGTAGTAGACCGCAATGAGCTTTGCCAAGCGACACAGAAATCTAAGAACTTTTGGTAAGGAACATTCCAAGGTGTAACATCCCAAATTTTGGGGTTTAGAAGTTTTGGGTTTTGAGAGTAGGAACAATGAGAAGATTTCACTTACGTGTATAGTGGCACATTTTAGTGACAGAATAGGCCTACTGGTCTGGTGGTTGGGTGTATGTTAATTCGCCCCTGGGTTCTGGGTTCGGGTCCTCGTGTGTGCATTTTGTAGAATTATTTTATTTTGTCAATAGAAATTTTGTTTTAAGTTAATAATTATTTAGTTTTAGAATATTTTTATATGGATTTTATTTTATTTTCTACTGCAAAAATTTCTTTTTACATTTTCTTCCTCTCCTCTCGTCGTTTCTTTTTGTTTTTGGGTTCTTTTACTTTTTATTTCTGAACAGTGTTGGCTCGTAAATTTGGGAAGTTCATCCCCTACCGTCATCTCCGGTTGTGAAACAAGTGTGGGATTCAAACCTTTTCTACATTATCTTTGCTAATCTTTTGTTTGTGCACTTTTGTTTTGGTATACCTTAGTTGTGCGCTAAGCCGTTGGTTTTGGGTTTCTAGCCGATAGAAGTGAGGGTAATACTCCAGGTTTTGATATACTTTGATGTGGCAAAGGTTAGGGACTATTTTAGTGGCTTATGACAGTTTCGGGGCTATTTTAGGGTGGTTTCGTGACCTCTTCGGCGGCTACACGGGTGTGTGTCAAGTCACACGACCGTGTGATATTGGGAATTAGGGTTTTCCCAGCCAAATTGGGTGCCACACGACCGTGTGGCTGATTTAGGTATTTTGTCGACTTTCACACGGCCGTGTCCCCTGGTTGCACAGGCATGTGAGGTTGGGAATTAGGGATTTGGAAATTTGGTGTCACACAGCCTGGCCACACGGCTGTGTGGTAGATTTGGAAATTTAGGGATCCTACATGGGCATGTGTTTCGGGACACACGGCCGTGTCTAGTGGGCACAGGACGTGTGATACCCTCACATGGCTGTGTCTGCCTTACACTCTTTTTTGGCAATTGGATAGTGAGTTACACAACCTGATCACATGGCTGTGTCTCTACTTTACACGACCGTGTGCCTTTCTCCACACGGGCGTTTTGACCCCCTCACGGCCTGTGTTGCTCCACACGACTGGAGCGCACGACGTGTGGCCTTAACTCGCCAAATGTTGGTTTTAGGTCAAATTTTAGTGTAATTGTGACTCTGTGCATTTCAACGCTCGGCTAAGCTTTAGTGAGGGTAATTACAACTCTGTTCTGGGCTTGATTTATGTGTTACTAGTGATTGGTTGTATGGCATGTTTGATACTAAAACTGAGTAAATGAGTGTACACATTTCTCATTCTTATTGATTGAATGCGAGTGTTTGTCTCTGCATAACTGTCTAAACCGAAATTCTGATTTTGGTACGTTGGTCTGCATACATACATTTGCATAAAGCATTTTGGGTGGGATTTTAGAAGAGTAGGGAGATTGAATCTAAACTGAACTGGCAATTAACTGCCTAATGTTGCCACAATACTTAGAGGGTCGTGGGAAGTCCCAATACCCTGAGGGTTGTGGACTATTATTTTACCGGTATAGTGGTTTACCACATTGCACTGTACCGCATGTACGTCAGCTTTGCTGCGTATCATCACTATCTGATTTGGCAGTTCATACTACATGTCTGTACCGCGGTTTACCACATGGCACTGTACAGCTTATACGCCGCTTTGCTACGTAGTATGTGATTTGGCAGTTTATCTACTTACTGTTAGCCCCAATACCCAGAGGGTCATGGGCAGTCCCAAAACCCTGAGAGTCATGGACATTTCTGATAGCCATCATTGCCGAGCAACCGGGGATGACATCATAAGGTGTGCAGGGTTGGATGGGCTTTTTGAGGTCCTATATGGTGTGATTGGTTGGATGAACTTAATAACTCTTATGTGGTGTGATCAGGGGACGGAGAGTATGTTGGCTGGATGGGTTGGTTTTATAATTCAACTGCATTCATACACATTTGTAGGCTGTTCTACGTGTTAAACTGTCTACTTGTACTGTTCGACTGAAAAACACTTAAGACTATATGAATTTTATAGACTCTGATTACAACTATTTGACTGAGTAGTTATTGTGACCGTGTGACTGATTGAGAATTATTGTTTTTGTGACTAAATGGTACTTGCAACTATGTGCCTAAGTGTGTTCTTATTATGCTCTAAATATTTTTATCTGCTGGTACGTCTGTTAAGAATGAATCAACTTGTTCTGTATAGCTCTGGGAGTATGTTCCTCTTCTGAACTACTTTTCGGCTTTCTGCTTCTGATTCTGTAGATAGTCGGTTTGATCTCACACTGAGCTCATGTAGCTCACCCCCCTTTTTTGTTTTCCCTTTTAGGTATATTCTGGAGTTTTGGATGCTGGACTCAATGCGCGGAGGTTTCGGACAGTCACGACTATAAAAGATTATTTTGGTTCTACTTTCTAATTTATATTTTGATTATATTATTTTGAACTTTAAAGTTTTATAACATGGCGGTACAATTTTTGTTTTAACTTTTTACTCGTTTATTTGATTTTGATTATTTATTAAACTTATCTATAATTTTTATTAATTGATATTTAAGTAATTAAATTTTCAGTTTGACGTGATAACTTGTTTTGCAAAAATTTACCTATGATCACTTCGGTGGTCAATGTAGCATCTCGGATTTGGTCTAAACTTCTAGGCCGGGTTTGGGGTGTTACACTAGGTGGTTGCATTACGAAGTGGTAAGATTTTAGAGCGTAAGAAGGTTGTGGTTGAAAATGAGCCTATTGAAAAGAAGGTACGTCAACCAACAGTTGAAGTCCCTACACTAGAAAAGCTGAATGTTGAAAAAGCTGATGAGGGAAATCCTAAACTAATGAATTCTGAAAAGCTAACACCTTCTTTTGTAGATTTGCCTCCTTAGAAAAGTTGTCCATTTCAACCTAAAGTTCCATATCCTCAAAGACTTCAACAACATAAGTAGAAACAAGAGGTACAATTCAAGAAGTTCTTGGATGTTCTAAAGTAACTTCACATTAACATCCCGCTGATGAAGGCTTTAGAGCAAATGCTTAATTATGTGAAGTTTATGAAGGATATTCCGTCCAACAAGAAAAGGTTTAGTGAGTTTGAAACTATTACTTTGATGAAGGAGTGCTGTGCGTTCTTATGGAACAAGCTAACTCCAAAATTGAAAGACCGTGGAAGCTTTACGATACCCTGTAACATCGAAGAATCTTACTGCAGTAAAGCTTTGTGTGACCTTGGAGTAGGCATCAACTTGATGTCCAAATATATTGTCAAACTGTTGGGAATAAGTGAAGTAAAATCCATTATTGTGACACTTCAACAAGCAAATCGTTCGTTAGCATATCCCGAGGAAAAGGCGAGGATGTTTTGATAAGAGTTGATAAGTTTATTTTTCCTGCTAACTTTATTGTGTTAGACTTTGAAGCAAATAAGGAAGTTCAGATTATCCTAGGGAGACCTTTCCTAGCTACGGGAAGAACGTTGATAGATGTAAAAAAAGGAGAACTCACAATAAGAGTTCAAGATGACCATGTAACATTTAACATTCTAAAGGCCATGAAATCTCCCGATCCGACAGAGGAATGTTTAATAATGGAGGAAATAGAAACCTTAGTTTCTATGGAATGGGAGAGCAATCTTAAAGATGACCCGTTGGAGAACACTTTAGGGTCTAAACCATTGGAAGATGAAAAAGGTAATGAAAACATGGCTTTGATGGAATCCAATCCGAGGAGTTATGTTCAACCACTGCGGTTCGAACCGCTAGAGTTAGAAGTTTGGGAATTTATACAACCCAAGTTGTCATTCGAGGAACTGCCTAAGCTTGAACTAAAGGTACTTTCGTCCCATTTAAAATATGTTTATTTAGGTAACTGTTCTACTTTGTCTGTGATTGTTTCAGCAGAGCTGACAGAATATCAAGAGAAGCAACTGATTGCTATTTTAAAGAAATTTAAAAACGCAATTGACTGGACCATAGCTAGAGGTGATCATGGGTAAGGCCGGACATTAACAAAATTTCAAACTTGTTTTCTAGGCTTGTGCCTGAGCCAGCACGAAACATGGGCCTAAAAATTTTCTGAAGCCTGACTCGAAATATATTAGTTAAGCTCAAGCCCAGTCGGACTCAACCCATATTAATTTTTTTAGATTATTTTATTAAATAAATTATTTTTATAATATAATATATAAAATATATTTAAAAACATAAAAAAAATATTAAAACAACAAACAAATTAAAAACTATATTAAAATAATTTTTAAAATAATACACAAATTGAAAATACAATAAAAAGTGGTTATATTAAGATAGTAACAACTAACAAGTAACAAGTTACAACTAAATAGTAACAAAACTAATAATAAAATAAAAATTCTACAATATCAAAATAATATTAAAAACGACAACTAAATAATATTAAAAACGACAATGAAACGACATAATAAATAGCTATGAAACAACAATAAAACAACACCAATAACAGCACCAAAACAGCACCAAAAACTTGCAAAATGTAATCAACCAACCAAAATATCTATACATTAACCAATCAACATATTTAATTTTATAACAAGCTATAAATCGTAAGCTAAATTAAATTGTCCACAATTAGGAAGGTAACCTAAAAAGCAATTGAGGAAACACCGTCCTCATTGTCATCATCGTAATCATCATTCTTACAACCAATTTCTAACATGAAATAAAATAAATAATAGATAATCAACCTGATAAAATGTTATAAAATTATAACAATAAAACGAGAATAATCATTACCGTTTGAAAATCCCTTAGCTCGCATCCAATCATCAAAGCAAACAATGGCTTGAACTATTTTTGAATTAAGTGAACTCTTTAAGTGAACTCTTAAAAGGTGTGATAACTTTCTTACCCACACTAAAAGTTGACTCGAAAGCTACAGTCGATATTGGAATTGCCATAAGATCACGAGCCAATAATGAAAGCTCATTATATTTAACTGAACTTTTGCTTCAATAATCCAAAACATCTATTTGACTATTCAACTCAAGCTCCGATTCTTCCAAGTAAATGTCCAATTGTGGCTTTTCACTCTTAGTGCTAGATTCATTTAAGTACCATTTATAATCATCACTCTCATCATAATCTCCCCCAAAATCAGCACTATTAACATTGTGTTGATGCAAACTAGAATCAACAGAATTATTATCCAAAATATAAGAACTCCTGGCCAAAGAGGAAAACGTGGATTTTGATTTCTTAATACTCATCAAACAAGATTCTAAGATTTCTAATAATGGTTTGCACAAAATCTAAAGCATGAATACCATAAATTGTAGTAAAGCAATACTGCACATAATTGAACTTGTAACAAGGATCCAAAATTGCAGCACATGACAAGATCAACAAATACTCATTCCAATATTTATTAAATTTCTCTTGCATTTGCTTAACCGTTGGAGTTAAAAAAGAATGGGGACCTTTAACTGTATCAAGCAAGACCTTGTGAACCTTCCAAACCCCTCTAAAATAAATATTAGCCATTGGATAATTAGAACTAGAAAAAACACAAGTAACATCATAAAATACTTTAAAAAATTTGCAAATAATAGCAACATTTCTCCACTCCTCATTAGAAAGTGCAAATATTTGATAATCTTTATCCCATTGGCCCCAATAATCTAGCACATCTTTATAGTAAATAGAAGATTCAAGCATCAAATAAGTAGAATTCCATCTCTCACACACATCTTGACGCAACTTTTTAGTCACATTTGAATGAAAACTTTTTTCTGATAATTCTTTTACATTGCAACATCATTAAGAAATAACAAGCTAACACAGTAAAATCTATTTATTTTATCATTTTTATTTTAACATATATACATAAAAATAAATTCAAATTATACTATATATGGAATAAAATAAAACAAATATGAAATAAAAAGTATTTTGAGTTTTAAATTAATTTGATGTGAGATTTATTTTATTCCATATATAATATAATTTAAATTGATTTTATGCCATATATGGAATAAAAATCAATTATACAATTTATGTAATAAAATAAAACGTAAATAATAAAATGCGGTTAATAAACAAGTTGTATAATATAGAGAAAAGTCTTATATTATATAGCATAATTAAAACCAGGTTAAGGGAAGGAAAAGAAAATTTTGAACCTTAAAGCTACTTTGGCCCATTTAATCGAATCTCGACAGTGTGAACTTATTGGAAGAGCAGTTGACTGCACCTAAATTTTGCTGGAGTATTTTTTTTAAAGAAAAGGCTCATAAAGGGTAAAAATGTATTAATCAAATAATATCATTCAATACCAATAAGGGGATGAAATCTAGATAATCTAACCCAAAATCTAAATCATCATTCTCACCAATCAATCAATGTGCCAAGCAATAGGTGACACAATTGGTTGATCGATGAGTAAAACTAAAGCAAATACAATTTAAAGACTCATTCAAATCCAATGCTTCCTCAACAATATGATCATAGAAGGACAAGTCCAACGTCTGACTCTTAAATTTATTACTAATAAAAGCACAATTCGACTCTAAGAGAATATTAAGATAACCCAACTCTCGGCCTCCGTAATAGCACAAATTATGGCAAGAGCCTTGACGAATGGGAAACCAAAGGCTCTTCGATCTTGCGAGCAAGTCCTGAATGCACCATATCTTTATGGTCTCAAAAAATTGCACGATAAATATCACTCTTAGAATCCTTGTTTCATGTGGCATTAACATTGACTTTTATGCACTCTATATTTGGTGGGTTCGATTGAACAATAACTAGCCATCTAGGAAGAATAAGGGCAAACATATAAAGTATGGATTTGAAAGTCTTTGGGAATAATTTTGGCCTGAATCGCCACATAATTAGAAGCTAAACAATGACCTTGGACCACATCCAAATTTCTTGCCTCTCATAATTGCTAAAAGAGCACAATCAAGCTCGTGAATGCCTCTTTGTCCAACTTTTGCATGGAAAACTCCAATCAGTCAATCACCTTGCAAAAAGGAAAAGAAAGAATATTAATATTGGTACCACACATATTCAAAACATCTCTCAAGGGGGACACTTCTTAAGGGCATTGAAAAATCCTTTTTGGGAGTACAAAATCTTAAGAAACGAGGATCAAAGGATATGGAGAGTGGAACACATTTCTCCATTGTAGAAAGGATACCATGACCCCACTCTCCAACCAAAGAGCTTAATCTTAGGTAGAGTATGAAGTTTCCAAAGCTCCTTCAAATAAACCCTATGGGGTCTAAACCTAATAAGTTCCAAAGTAGACAACTATAATCCGATTTAGACGAATATATCCCATTAGGGGCATAATCACAAACAAAAACATCCTTTCTCGTATCCCCACCAAAGGAAGGTAGATGATACGATTTGCAACCTCCTCATGCCAAAGGGCTTGCACCAAAGTCTCAATCAAATGGCCATTGTTCAGAATCAAATTTGAAATCATTACATCATGAAGGAGAGTATCATGGTAATCAAGGTCCCTTATGTTAATATATTTATCGCCCCATTTATCAAACTAGATTCGTATAGAACGACCATCTCCAATACGCTAGAAAAAAGTATGCAAACAAATAATCCAAGATAGTTATAAATCCTATCACACCCCACTCCATTGAGGATCCGAACATAAAGAAAAGCCTGAATGCCAATTGAATGAAAAAGAGAATTTGGAGGCTTTAATGAGATATTTAGAAAACTTGAATAGTTGGTTGGAGGATGATTAAGTGTCTAACCTGGTTTAGTTAGATTAGAATTGGTTGGTTCCCTAGTAGGAAACATAATAATTAGGATTGAGTGACGATAATGGTCTGTGAAGACCTAGGCGATAGGATATATATAAGTGAGTTTGGGAACAAAATTTCTCTCAATTGTGCTTCCTAAATCTTTCTTTCTAAGCATCATCTTCTTTAGTAACCCTAAAGAAGAAAAAGGATGTAGTTAAAGGAAGTTTTGCATGTTTTAGTCATCGTGCAAATTCGAGGCCAGAAGTGGAAAGATTGGGAATTGGTAAGTTCCCTTATTCCTCTAAACTTGTGGATTGAAGAAAAGAGTAGAGTAATAATCCCTTAAGCTTCTATATAAATATAAATTTTGGGTCTTAAAGTTTGAGTGTGTTTTAGTTAATCGATAAAGAGTTGTTATGATTAGTGGTCAAGGCAAATGATGCTTTGACATTTAGACCAACTAAGCTATAAAGAATAAGGAAACAACGTAAGTTTCTACCTCCATTTTTTGGCATGGTGGGTGTTTAGCATAAGTGTACGTTAAATTCTAGAATGAGACAGATGATGATACATTTTTTTTTTTTTTGCATGTGAATGGTTGTTTGCTAAAGGTTAAGTAAGTTATGGTTATCCACTAGTATTATGATATGAACACCCTGTAATGTCTATTTGTTTATGGCGAGAGATGAAAGGGGATTATTAAAGGGTTTAAGTGGAGTTAGGAAGGGGAATTAGGTGATTCTATTAGATACCTCCATACGGTGTGTTATGTGCACCCATGATGAATGAAGCTCCGGGCTTTGCAGAGGGGAGATTACAGTGTATGAGCATCATGGTTAGGATGAAAACTGGAGGAATGGATGGATTGTAACAACCCAAACCCGGCTTAAATATTATGGTTGAATCTGGCGATGTCACATGCAATGGGATTCGAAAATAAGCTTGTCAAGTTAAAACCGTTCCAGCTAATTAGCCTTTATCTTAATTTAGGGAAAATGCATATTCACGGTTATCTCTCGTAAACATATCCTTTAAGCGGAAGCTTTGAAAAATATTTTAGGAAAACCGTTTGTGTTATGAAAAACCTTTGTTTTTAGTAAAATCAAGTTTTATCGCATTTAGCGGTACTAAAATCGTAAAGCAATTAAAAACCCAAAATTTAAACCAAATACTCCAAAGTCCCAAAATTACATAACAGATACCAAAAAATAATAGAGAGAAAATAATATAAATTCAAAAACTGAAATAAAGCTATTCAGAATAGTAGTGGTCACCTTCAAGTCCTCCATTGCACCGATCCATCTAAGACTGGGGATTACCTGAACAGATTAACAGAAAAAGGGTGAGTTTACGTAAACTCAGTGTGTAATCCCCATAGAAAACATGTATACAAATACACATCAAAATGCAGTCAAATACAGACTAGGGCTAGAGCCCATTACAAATTCTGTAACACCCCTATCATGTAACCGTCGCCAGAATAGGTAAGGGGCATTACCTGACTTGTATCTCAAACCAGAATAGTAAAACTTTAAACTTATCAAACATCATCACAATTCAACTTGAATCCTTCAAAGCATACTTTAAACAATCATATAAAACGTCATTCAATCATCAGGGACTAAATTGATAACATATAAAAGATATGAGAAATCTTAAGAAAATTTTCGGAATAAGTTTACATGGCCGTGTGCCCAAGCCGTGAGCTTCACACCCCAAATGGTCATGTACCTACAAGTATCATTTGCATAATGTTTTCAAGCATAGATAGGCAGCCAATTCAACCAATCAACACAAAATTATACTATCTTTCATGCATTCATTTCATACCTTGTATCTATAATTCATAACTTATTTTCATTCATTTCAACATAGCATATGCTTATTAATTCAAATATGTGCCTGTCATATGTTTCAATAAGTTCATACTAAAATGGCCATTTCATGTAGCCTCACATATGCATCTAAATACAAGTTGTAATGCAATTACAACTACCAATTATACCATATATTCATAATCATATATCATCTATACCAAAATGCCAATTATCAAAATTATCACAAGATGAACAAATCATGTACTACTTCTATATCAAGTCAACCATTTTCACTCAAGCCATATCACATAGCTTGATCAAAACACAAAAGATCATATCTCATTCATATACACAAATGACCATATAAGTTAACTTATTAACTAGCCTATACATGCCATATTACCCCATTTCAAAGAGTTCAGAATTACCAATTATCTCCTGGATAGTATGATGAAATCTTTGATGACTTCCAACCCGAGCGAGCAATTAAATCACTGTAAAATACAAAGAATAAACAGAGTAAGCTAATAAGCTTAGTAAGCTCGTATAATTATTAGCACTATAAAAAGATTTAACAATTAGCTTGTCATTTTAAGTAATATGATTGCTTTTGAACTAGCCTCATCTAATTCAATATTTATTTCCTTATCAATCATGTAATTCATGTGTGTTTTATCATATCTACTCACATGTCATATGAATTTATCAATGTCACTTACTTGTTAAGTGTACCACGTATACCTATACTGATTCGTATCATCATTTCTATTCTCGTAACATCATCTTTACAGTCGAACCCTTGAGACCAACATCGAAAACTCGGTATCTTGCATACTAAGTGCCATATATATAACTAAACCATTTACATCACATATCACCTATATAACATCAATATCATAGAATTCACATAGCATTGTTGTCAATTTATTTCATTACGTATGACCTATAACACATTCATATAACCGATAGTAGAATTATACTCGTATAAACATTAACTCATCAGTAACAACAGTAATTCATTTTCAAATATACCTTCTATATAAATCATGTCACTTTTCATAACTATATTTCATTTAAACCATGTATCAATTCATCTATATAAATCATTGATCTCATGTAACGTTTCAATACTCGTATCATTACATTTATCTTTTATGTATACTAAATTACATATCATCTTTCATTTCAATACTTCATATATAAATATACCATATAACCTTTCATCTATAAAGATCATACATTTTATGTAACAAATAATCATATAACTATGTAATAATTTATCCAAACATATCATGTATATCATATAACATATAAATTATGTATCGTATACCTTGTAAGCATGTCATGTAACATGTAATTCATGTATTCTATACCATTTCATATAAACATATACTTATATCATATAATCAATATGAATCATGTACATATATCATGTATTCATGTATTCTAGATTCCTCTTATAACATGTAATTCACATATTACATATTGGTAAATTGCCTGTTGGATAGGATACACGGATAATCACACATATCGTACAATGCCAACGTTCCAGACGTGGTCTTACATGCAATCACATATCGATGCCATATCGACATAAAGTCTGGTAGGCATAAAGCTTATAATAATTCATCAGCATAAAGCCTGTTAGGCACAAGCCTGTATCACACACCGGTACAAGGCCTGCTAGGCTCAAAGCCTGATTTAATACACCGGCATAAAGCCTGCTAGGCATAAAGCTTGCTAGCTACAAAGCCTGATTTAATACACCGACATAAAGCCTGCTAGACACAAAGCTTGATTTAATACACTGGCATAAACCCTGCTAGGCACAAAGCCTGATTATCACTGTTATAAAGTCATCTTATACATAATTCATATATTGAAAATTCTAGCTATTCCATAAAGTTCATACAGACTTTCAAATGCTGTTACTCAATCGAATTAAATTCAAATATATTATTTCCATGCATAATCATATTCAACTATCTCAATTATAACTCTATAAAATTCAAAACAGCATATTAAACTAATTTAAATTCAAAATTAACGATATTTAATATTACAATTTCTCAACTCATATATTTTCAATTCAATTAAAACATATATATTCAAATGCTCAGTTTGCATATGCCATATTTATTATCCAGCCGAATTCCTGTACATATATAACATCTATAACATTTTTTTTATTCAAGTACCAATTCATCCCATATCTCATTTACTCATATAGTTCTTATATTATATAATATATTTAATCAGATAACTCTTGTAACATGAAATTTCTATAATACAAACCCATTTCATTTACAAGCACATTTCATATAGCATATATTTTGTAATCATATAATCATGTATCAGGAAACTTGTATTCAAATACTTGTAATATATAAATTTTGTATCAATTAATCATATAATTCGGTGGCAGCAACATATTCATAAAGCCGATAATTCTAGTAAATTATTCATTACGCATACATATATACATATATATATATATATATATATATTCAATTTAAATAATTACACATATCTAACAGTTCGATTTTTTTTAGCTATACGACTTACCTCGTGTATCCATCGACTATTCGTCTACTTTCCGATTTTCCTCAATCTAATTCCGGTAATGGTTTTTCTTGATATATATGAATCCAAATTAATAAATTTATTCACCAACACATTCAACTTAATCCATATACAAGTATTTTGGCCTATTTATAAAATAGCCCCCATATTTTCATACTCTGACATTTTAGCCCTTTAAACACAATGTAGTAAATTCACCCAATTAAACCAAAATCTCTAATAGCCGAATATTCAAGCATTGAAAACAAGCCCAATTCTTTTATTTATTCACATTTCTAATCACCAAATTTCTATCTTTTTCAATTTAATCCTTTTTCGACATTTTTGTCAAAAATTACTTTATAAAACTTGTATTTCTACTAACAACCACCAATAATCTATCATAAAACATCAAAATATCTATGTATTCAACAATGGCACATTTCAAAAACACAATCAATTTTAGAAATTGAAGTATGGGTCATCTATACCGAGCTGCAACAAGCTCAAAAACATAAAAATCATTAAAAACGGATCAAAAACCATACCTTAATTGAGATTGAAAACTTGGCCGAATGTAAAACCAAAGGAAATAGCTTTTCTTTCTTTTTCAATCGGTGAAAGATGAAGAAAAATGAAGCCATATTATGGTTTTGTTTAATTAATAATAATATATAAACCATTTTACAAAACTAACCTTTAATAAACCATATAAAATCATTTATAATATGGACATAAATGTCCACTATCATTTAAAATGGCCTATTTACCAGGCCACTAAATTCAAAAGTCAAAGCCAAATAAGTCACTTTAATAATAGAACTCATATTTATCGCCGTACGCAATTTAGTCCTTTTTATTGAATTAACCATTTAATCAGTAAAATTTCTTTATGCAACTTTTACACGGTAATACTATCCTGCTGAAAAATTATTAAGAATAATAAAATAATTATTTTGACTCGGTTAAGTGGTCTCGAAACCACTCGTTCCGATCAGACCGAAAAATGGACTGTTACAGATTCAGTTTGGGCCTTAGCCCATTCAGATACAGTCTCAGATATAAATTAGGGCCTCGGCCCATCTCAGATACTGTATGCAGTAATAGAAATCAGAAATCAAAATCCTACCCATCAGCCTCTACACACCATCTTCGACCATCCCTACACACCATGTGGGGTTTAAAACACCCACCCATCCCAACACACCAGGCTATACTGGAATGCGGCACATAATAAGTAATTTATAGCTGAGCCACTAGATAACAGGCTTAAGAGCCTTTCAGAACACTTCCTCCTAATAAACCGTAAATTATACATATTTTTACCTCATGCTTAGCCTATTTTTAGATGAATTATTCCTTGATTTGTGGAATTTGATGCTCCCAATCCTTTAATTTCATGTTTTATACTTAGGAGAGCATAGAGGAGTGAAAAGAACAAGAAACAAGTCGAAAACGGAGAAAATGGACTAAAGCAAGGAATCAACACGGCCTGGAGTTCACCACACGGGCGTGTCACACGGTCGTGCCACATTAACAGGTTCGAGCACGGCCTAGACTCGATTTACACGGCCGTGCCATATTAACAGGCGTGACCATGACCCAACATTGACTCACATGGACGTGGCATACGGGCGTATCCCTGTCGTGATGAAGTTCAATTTCACGAGGTAAAGGCTACTTAGGGGCTATGAAAGACATTCCAAACTCTAGATAAAGACCCTAGGAGGCAACTACAAGGGTGTGCATTATTCCCGCCAACACGGAGAGCTAAAGGCAGGGAATTACTCGAAGGAAAGCCGATTGATCCATCTCAGAAGCCAGGGTCTACATCAAGACAGAGGATCTCCCTTCATTCCTTTCAGGAGTTTTGGGTTTTCTTATGTTTTGTTATTTTCTTTACTCTGAGATGTTTCTTTTTATAAACATGAACTAAAACCCCAAATATCTAAGGGGGATGAAACCTAAGATGAATCTTATTATTATTATCTAAACTATATGATAAATATTTGACTTGTTCTTAATTGTGTTTTTAATTCTTGAATTGATATTTTTGGGATATTAATTTAAGTCGAATGTGCTTAGGTAGAGGAGCAAAAGTTCCTGTTTAAGAGTAGATCTAACACAATTAAGCGGAGTTGATCGTAATCCTAGACATAGGACGACGAAAATCTACAAGATTAGAGTCAAATCTAATATGGGGATCCATAGATCGAGTTAATACAAGAGTAGGGGTTTTAATTAGAAAGAGATTTTAATTAATCAACCTAGGATTAGTTGTTCTTATTCTCAACGGAGATATTAACATGATTTAGGGATCTCTACAGATCAAGTCAAATGAAGAAATTGTTTAGTTCAGAGTTAGATAACAAGTGAAGTCTAAGTGAATTCTTCCTTAGGTATTGTCCTTATCATTCAGTTTCCCCAAAGTAATTTTCCCAATTTACTCTTTGCCGTTTCTTTAGTTTAATTTAAATAGTTTACAACCAAACCCCCCTTTCATTTTTAGGCTAAATAATAGGAAGAAAGTCATTACTAGTACTTTTAGTTCCTTGGATTAGATATTCCGGTCTTGCCACTAGCTATACTACTATTCGATAGGTACACTTGCCTTTTATCGTGATAATAGTTAGTTTTTTTGGTACGATCAATTTATTACTTCATCACAATCACGAGATCAAGTTTTTGGCGCCGTTGCCTGAGAACTGAAATATTAGGAACATTCGATTTCTATTACTTTAGCCATTACTACTTTTAATTATTTTCAGTTTTTTTATATTAGGTTTTATTTACTAAAATTTTATTTTTCTCTTCCAGGTATCTCGAGTTTATGACTAGAAGAAACCCAGGAGGACCATTATTGTTTGACGACGATTTAAAAGCCACAGTTTGTAGAACTCGCAGAGAAATAAGAAAAAGCTTGCGATACCCAGAACAAGGACAAGAAGAAGAACCTAAACCTACTGAAGAGATGGAGGCAAATCAAGATAATCAGCTACCTCTTGTAGTAGCCGCAAATCCTGTCGAGCAAAATCCTGTTCCTCGTACTATGTTTGATTATGCTAAACCTAATTTGGCTGGTACTAAATCTAGTATTGTTAGGCCTACTATTGCTGTAAATAATTTTGAACTAAAACCTAACACTATTCAGATGATACAACAGTTTGTTCAATTTTATGGTTTGCAGGATGAAGATCCTAATGCTCATTTAGCCAACTTTTTGGAATTATGCGACACATTTAAAATAAATGGTGTTTTTGATGATGCCATTTGTCTTCGGCTATTTTCATTTTCCTTGAGGAATAAAGCTAAACAGTGGTTAAATTCTTTACCACGAGGGTCTATCACTACATGGGAACAAATGACCAAAAAATTCTTACTCAAATATTTTTCGCCGGCCAAAACAACTAAATTAAGGAATGATATCTCTTCTTTTGTGCAGATGGATTTAGAAACACTTTATGATGCTTGAGAGAGATACAAGGATTTATTGAGAAGGTGTCCTCACCATGGGTTACCCCTATGGTTACAAGTTCAAACATTTCACAATGGTTTGAACCCATCTACGAGACAGATGATTGATGTAGCCACCAGTGGAACAATCAATAACAAAACACTAGAAGCAGCTTACGAGTTTATAGAGGAGTTGTCACTGAACAACTATCAGTGGCAAATCATGAGAAGAAAGCCACAAAAAGCTGCAGGGGTTTTTAATGTTGATGTGGTTACCATGCTGTCTAATCAGGTAGAACTCTTAAATAAAAAGATTGACGGTTTAGTTGGTTCTATGCAGGTACACCCAGTGATGCAGTGTGACATGAGCAATTCTGAGTACCCCACCTATGCATATGCATAGAAAACAAGCAAGCCCACTATATGGGTAATAATCCTAGATCTCAAAATAACCCTTATAGTAACACTTACAATGCAGGTTGGAGGAATCACCCCAATTTTTCATGCAGAGGACAAGGAAACCAGAGACCACCACCTCCTCCGGGATTTTAGCAACCACCTTACCAGCAAGAGAAAAAGCCGAACCTTGAGGAGATGCTTACGAAATTTATCTTCGTGTCAGAAACCCGTTTCCAGAACACCGAAACGGCACTTAAAAACCAAAAAACATCCATCCAAGGACTTGAGACTCAAACAGGCCAGCTTGCTAAGCTAATCTCTGAAAGACCACAAGGTGGTTTACCAAGCAACACCAAGACTAACCCTAAGGAGCAACTCCACGCCATCGACACAATTGATGAAGAAGGGTTAGCTAAAACCAAATAAGAGCCAAGTAAGGAGACTGTGGTAAGTAGTAGCAAGGATGAGGTAAATCATAAAGAACCGGTTGTTAAAGAATATAAGCCTCGTGTCTCATATCCTAATGCGCTAAGGAAAGACCACACATATGAACAATTCGGTAAATTCCTTAAACTCTTAAAGAAATTACATATTAACTTACCATTTATTGAAGCTCTATCGCAAATGCCGAATGCTGTTAAGTTTTTAAGAGAGCTCTTGACGAACAAACGAAAGCTAGATGAGACATCTCATGTGGAACTGAATGCAGTTTTCTCAGCTATTTTGCAGAATAAGCTACCCAACAAACTAAAAGATCCAGGGAGTTTTACAATTCCTTGTTTACTTGGTAGTTTAGATGTTAAAAATGCTTTAGCTGATCTAAGAGTGAGTATTAACGTAATACCTTATAAATTGTTTAAACAACTAGGTCTTAGGAAACCTAAACAAACTAAGATGAGCATCCAATTGGCTGATAAAACCATTAGATTTCCTAGGGGCATAATCGAAGATGTGCTTGTCAAAATTGATAAATTTATATTCCTAGTCAACTTTGTTGTTCTAGACATAGATGAGGATAGCAATGTACCCCTAATTCTAGGGCGACCCTTTTTAGCAACTGCTAGAACCATAATTGATGTAAAAACAGGCGAGCTCACACTTCGTGTAGGTGATGACAAAATCACTTTGCAGACTCATAACTCTAATAAGACTGTTGACGATAAAGAAATTATTACGAGTCATGATAATAAAAATGATCTCACCGCCTAACCTTCTTTGCAGGATACTCTTCACATAAGTACGATCAAACAACAGACGAGTCCATCCAAGGGGACCACCTATGAAAAACAAATGCTACAGATTGAAGAATTGGACGGGTGGCTGAACTTTCAACTAGAGAAACACAAAGTATGCCACATCAAACCAGAGCATCATCATGATGACCCTAAGGTAAAAATGAATCAATTTAAGGTAGGGGATAAGGTATACTTAGAGGAGGAAGATCCTTAAATTTCGAATTCAAAAGTTGATACAGGTGACACCCCTCCTTTTACGATAATGAAAATTTTCCCTTATGGTACAGTCGAGATAACACATAAGACATTTGGCACTTTTAAGGTAAATTATACTCGACTCAAACCTTATTTTGATAGTAAGACTAATAGCAAGAGAGAGGAGTCTGAACTCCTCAAACCACCATGATCATGCAAGCTTGAAAGAAGTCGAGCTTAGACTATAAACAAGAGCTTCTCGGGAGGTAACCAGAGCACTGACATAGTAAAGTTCTTTAATTTAAGCTCTCTAACTCATCAACTAACCTCCTAAGTGCAAGTTTTTCAAGCCACACGGCTATGCCCACTGGCATCCCTAAAGCTATGTGGACACCATGGGAAAAGACACGGCCGTCGCCAAAAATTTTCCAGCACACGGGCTGTGACAATCAGCCACGATCGTGTAAGGTGGCCACAGCCAATCCTGACAAATTGACACGGGCTGTAATAATGAGCCACGGTCGTGCGAGGTGGCCGTGGCCAATCCTGATAAATCAACACGGGCGTGTGACACGCCCGTGCCCCAAGGCCGTGGTCGATCTTGTTAATTTAACATGGGCATGTAACACGCCCATGCCTTAACCCTGTGGTCGAACCTGCCAATTCATACACGGACATCTGACCCCATACACGGGTGTGGGAGAAGCGAATATCGAAGGACATGACCATGCGATACAGCCATGTGCCCCAACACGCCCAAGGAACACGGGCGTGTGTCATGACTTAGGCGCGCCAAAACCCTTGAAATTCGAACCACACAAGCTAAAAATGATTCAAATGGGCATGTGACACGCCCGTGTGCCCCAATTTCTATAAAAACTACTCACTATTCATCATCTTCTTCACTCAAAACCCTAAACCCTCTCCACCCACAGCCCATACTAGCCCTTTCTAGCGCTGCCGCCGACCTAGGCCACGCCATCACGCTCGTGCAAGCACTACCATGACCATATTCTGCTCTTAATCTCACATTTTCGGTTCTCCTTTCTCCCTTTTCTCTTAATTTTTAATGCTTTTATCTGTTCATGATTTCATTCTTTTATTTGTTTACACTATTATTGTTATGATGCTCATACATTTTGCATGATTCATCTAGGAAACTTACTATGCCATCCTTTGACTGCCACTTCTAACTATCTTGAGCAATTTGATTTCTAGTATAAACTGATACCTAGGTCTCCATTATTTGATGCTATGCTTAGGAATAAATTTATCTTTGAATTTATCTCTTGCATAAAAGAATTTAGTAATTTTGGTTAGTCTAATTTGTCAATTAGTTTAGGAATTTATGAGTCCTCATGACTTATTCTTTTTATTCTCATTTGTTCATTCTATTTTTCAAGAATCATGTCATCTTTCTGAGGAAAGAAAACCACTATCCTCGCCTCTAAAAATTGAAAGGGGCCCGGTGGTTCCTCTTCTAGAGCCACAATCGAAATCAGACACCCCTTCCTCCAATTTCCACAAAGTTCCCAAGAGGAACTATTTCAAGTTCTAAGGGCAAGACCCCTCGGAGTAGGAAGGTGCATCAATTGGGCCGCATTAGAACAGGCTCAATTAGCAGATGCAATATGAGCCTTATTGACGACGGACCCGTGGGACCAATTCTTCCAAATCATCGAGCCCACTAACCTCGAGCTCACCCTAGAGCTCTGGTCCACATTCTATCTCCAAATGGTCATGTCGACATATGACGATCCAGGGACAGTCTAGTTCCGCCTCGGAGGCCTTGTTCAATAACTCAGTGTATCAAAGTTAGATATAGCACTAGGGCTATACGCTGAGCAGTTCATGGAAGAAGAAAACCTCTCCGAGCTGCACCGCTACATCCATTTCTCTCCAGCAAAGTGTTGGTAGGCCTTAGTCCCTATTTTGGCGACATACGACCCCAGTCGCTCCAAGGCGACAGCTCTCGCCCCTTCATTGAGGTACTTTCATGCATTACTCATGCATATATTAACAGGTAGATACGAGAGCACCAGCGTCATCAACACCCACGACGCCTACTTCTTGTGGAGCATGGCACACGCACACATGCTCAACCTCGCCTACTTCATTGCCCATGCCATTCAACACCAAACCGAGTGGCATCGAAAGGGTGTGATCTCGATAGGCCTGTACATGACCTGCCTGGCCCGCTACTTCGGCCTCCTCAACACAGAGGCCCAGACATCCTCCTACACTCTCATCGACCATATGTCCCAGCAGGGCATCCAAAGTATGCTTCACATGAGGATGATCGAGCGCCGACTTGGGACTGAACCTCCTCAATACCGCCTAACCCAGTCTACCGAGTAGGAGGACCTAGAGGACATTCCTGATGATGTCCCCCATAACACGAGGAGCCACCGCCTACTCGCCACCCAGTTCATGCGGCAGCTTCAGATTATGTCACTTTTAAGCAATTCGCACAATTCTAGCAACAATGTTTTCAGCGCCTTGATCACATTGATGCTAATCTATCTCAGATTTGTCAGCATCTTCATTTCGCACCACCGTCCCCACCTCACGAACCATTTGAAGATTAGGGCTCACAAGTCCTCTTATCTTCTTCTTTATTTTTATTTTTATTTTACCTTTTCCTTTTATTTTATTTAAATCTTATCATTTTCATTATTTGAATTTTAGTATTTTAAGAACTTAGTTTATTTTATTTAATATTAGCTATTTTCTAACGAGTACATTTCGCTAATCTAAATTCCCTAAAATTTATAAATGCTATCGCAGTTTCAAAAGAGCTTTACAGCTCAAATCTAATGGGAAAACCCTGCCACGACTGCTAGGTCCTACTTGAATATGACCATAGCCACCATGACACCAATCATCATATCTTTGTGGTACAGAAATTGTGGATCAACACCCTTCCCTACAAATCTTCACACATCTAACTCAAGGAATTCAATATTCAGGAAGTTTCACTTCTCTCCCTATCTTATGATTTTATGCTTCTATTGTTACTAACTTTATCTTTGTACATTGAGGGCAATGGACATCTTAAGTGTGGGGGGGAATTCACTTTCATTCTTTGTATTGCTCTCAAATCCTGAATTCTCGCTTTCACTCTCTGCATTATTAGCAATTCCCTATTAAAATGAATTCTGATTGATTTATGATTTTTATTGATATGTTGAGAATTAAGACATAGGTACTTATGCTTTGATTATTCAAACTTTAAGACATTAGAGAATCAAGCATGATAAGTTGAAATTTTTGAGAATTTAAATTTTTCTAGGTTGCTTTCCCCAATTTTAAGTGTTATCTTGAAATTTGAAATTTGTAGGATTGACATCAAAAGCCATAATTCTAGTGAGATTTTTGAGCCTTTTGAGCATACATCCTTTTGTGCTCACGTTTATTGTTGCTTTAAGTGAGTCAATATTGATCTGTTATTCTAGAACTTGCTTCGATTATACATGTCGAGACCACATCATTGATTTGATATACCAAAATGATAAAGGCACTTAGGTTTTAACCCACTTACTTCATAAAAGCCTACCTTCATAAATTAACCCCTAGTGAACCCCATTGAGCCTAACAAACCATTCATTAACTTACCTTCAATATTAACCTATAACCCATTTTTTTGTTGAATTCCCTTCAATTATTTTGATCCCTATTTTTGTCGAGATTTGAGTTGAATAATTATCTAACTTTGTTCTCCTTTTCAGCTTGTAAAGTTTATAAATTTTCAATTTGTTCTTAAAAAAACATATGTATATTTCAATTTTAATTCAATGTTTTGCATATTTCCATGTAATTTTTGAGCTTCTGTTCTTAGACGATGTTATCCAAAAGAGAAAGGCTTTACTCTAGAAATATGTTTCAATGATAAAGATTTCTCTAGTTAGATAATTTTTCAATTCAATCTCGATTCTAACCATCTTTTTCAACTTGTGACCACACCCCTAACCAAGGCCACGTTACAACCCTTGAAAGACCTTTTGATCGATGTATCATGTCAATACATAGTGGTGGAGATTTGATTTTCCTGCGAGCTTATGGTAATAAATTTTCATGTTGACTAATGAGTGCTTAATTTCTGAACCCTAAACACTTCGAGTGGACAGAGTGAATCTTTAGTAAGGATATCAACTCTTGTTGATTTTAAGTTTGAGGTAATTACCTAAATGAAGGGAGGAAACCTATGTTTCTGTGATAAAATTCTCAACTTAGGCTGTTTGAGACTTTGATTTTCTTTTGGTTGAATTTTCAATGTATGATTACTTGTGGATTAGTTTGAAACATTATTGATAAGGATTATAAGTTGAGAGGAATGATTTTTAATTGTGAATTGAGAATTTGCTTGAGGACAAGCAAAGGCTTAAGTGTGGGGGTATTTGATAAACTGTAAATTATACATATTTTTACCTTATGCTTAGCCTATTTTTGGATGAATTATTCCTTGATTTGTGGAATTTGATGCTCCTAATCCTTAATTTCATGTTTTATACTTAGGAGAGCATCAGGGAGTGAAAATAACAAGAAACGGGCCGAAAACAGAGAAAATGGGCCAAAGTAAGGAATCAACACGGTCTGGAGTTCACCATACGGGCGTGTCACACGGTCGTGCCACATTAACAGGTTCGAGCACGGCCTAGACTCGATTCACACGGCCGTGCCACATTAACAGGCTTGAGCACAGCCCAACATCAACTCACACGGGCGTGGCACACGGGCATGTGCCTGTCATAATGAAGTTCAATTTCATGAGGAAAAGGTTACTTAGGGGCTATGAAAGACATTCCAAACTCTATATAAAGACCCTAGGAGGAAACTACAAGGGTGTGCATTATTCCCGCTAAGGGTACAGTCTTCCTTCCAAGATGGAGAGCTAAAGGCAGGGAATTACTCGAAGGAAAGCTGATTGATCCATTTCAGAAGCCAGGGTCTACATTAAGATAGAGGATCTCCCTTCATTCCTTTCAGGAGTTTTGGGTTTTCTTATGTTTTGTTATTTTCTTTACTCTGAGATGTTTCTTTTTATAAACATGAACTAAAACCCCAAATATCTAAAGGGGATGAAACCTAAGACGAATCTTGTTATTGTTATCTGAACTATATGATAAATATTTGACTTGTTCTTAATTGTGTTTTAATTCTTAAATTAATATTTTTGAGATATTAATTTAAGTTGAATGTGCTTAGACAGAGAAGCAAAAGTCCCTGTTTAAGAGTAGATCCAACACAATTAAGCGGAGTTGATCGCAATCCTAGACATAGGATGATGAAAATCTATCGGATTAGAGTCAAATCTACTATGGGGATCTATAGATCAAGTTAATGCAAGACTAAGGGTTTTAATTAGAAAGAGATTTCAATTAATCAACCTAGGATTAGTTGTTCTTATTCTCAATGGAGATATTAACATAATTTAGGGATCTCTACGGATCAAGTCGAATGAAGAAATCGTCTAGTTTAGAGTTAGATAACAAGTGAAGTCTAGGTGGATTCTTCCTTAGGTATTGTCCTTATCATTCAGCTTTCCCAAAGTAATTTTCCCAATTTACTCTTTGTCGTTTCTTTAGTTTAATTTAGATAGTTTACAACCAAACCCCCATTTTATTTTTAGGCTAGATAATAGGAAGAAAGTCATTACTAGTACTTTTAGTTCCCTGGATTTGATATTCTGGTCTTGCCACTAGCTATACTACTATTTGATAGGTGCACTTGCCTTTTATCGTGATAATAGTTAGTTTTTTAGGTATGATCAATTTATTACTTCATCACAATCACGAGATCACCTCCAAATATCATCAACCCACCCAAATGCAATACAACATACAATAGATGTCATGCTATTATGCATTTAATAGTCCATACATTCAGATCAGCATACATGCTCAGTTTAGATATCATACAGACAGTTCACATATTTAGAGGTCTAAGTAATGCTTACCGACCCTATAGTAGGTTCACAGTCAACTTGGGCGACTCGTGCAACCTTAGCAATCAATTCAGTAAAAATGGGCTCCCACGCCCATGTGGCCTGCCTATGTGGGCCCACACACTCGTGTAGCGCACACGACCCAAAATGGCCATATGACCTGGCCCAGATTCTCACATACCCTTGTAGACTACCTATGTGGACCCACACGCCTGTGTGGCCAATATGGCCCAATTTAGTCTAGCCCGTATGCACACACGACCTATCCGGCCATCATGCGATCGTGTCATGTACTCACGGCCTAGCCTCGTTGATCACCCGCCCTGTCCCCTCACACGACCTACCACACGGGCAACCACACGCTCGGGTGGCATTGACAGAATGTTTTTTCAGCTTTCGCTGAATCCTATTTTATTTTTCAGGTACACACTTGGTTTGATTGAAGCCGAAACAATCCCCGAACACTCCAAAACCTATAATTGAACAATAAGCACTTGAATAATCATTTTTTAATGTGAACTCAAATCAAACCTAAAGCGAGGTTTTTATCCAAAAAGCGACCATGCTTACCTTCGATCTAATACTAGCGAATTTGTAATTCCACGGTAACGGTTGGAATCCTACAGCCGCTTAATAGCCTCCGTTAATGCCCAAAGGTATTGAAATAATAAGTCGTGGTCACAAGAGGAAAAGATAGGAAAAATGAAATGAAAACGGCAGAAAGAGGGGAGGGGAGAAAATGATAGAAAATAAAAAAGAAAAGAAAGATGGCGAGAAAAACTGGCAGAGTTTTTCTACAGGAGAGAAAAGAATAACTGGGTAACTTCCAAATCCCCTATTTTGCTCCCACTAAACCACTAACACCACAACCACTTTAGTGTTTTGTCTAATTCGAAACTCTTTTAGTCTACTGAACAAAAACCAACCCCCTTGCTCATGCAGAGATTCGAACCTAGACTTCCATCACACCAACACTCCACTTAACCACCAGTCTAGCAGGCCCATTCTGTTAAGTATTTACCAACAATTAAACTTAAGCCCTTTAAGTAAGGTTAAGGCTTTATTCAAAAAAATACAAAAAATTTTCCCAAGACAAGGCTTGAACTTGGAACCTCCCATACACACCCAGAACACTTAACCACTAAAACAGACTGATATTTGTGTCATAACTAAGCAAAGCAAAAATAAGAATTTTAGGGCGTTACATAGATTGCAATAGGTAGATTAAATAAAATATCGTGGCTAGGCCATAGGACTAATTGGAGGCTATACTCCAGAAATAAGTAAGACCATAGTTAAAAGATGTTATGGCATCTGATAAAGATGAATAAGACCATAACTAAAAGATGCTATGGCGTCATAATACATATGAGTAAGACTATAGCTGAAATACACTATGACATTATATGAATACACGCTAGAATGGTAAAATGGATTAAGACCACAACTAAAAGATGCTAAAGCATCCTTTTGTAGTCCGTCGAGACGGTAAACACGGGGTTATATTATGTACGACCATAGCTGAAAGACGCTATGGCTTCATAAATAGTTCACTAGGGCATTAAACACGTTATAGTCTATCGAGACAATAAACACGGAGATCTTGAGATATAGGCCCATAGTTAGACTATGGTAATCAATGGAGTCCGCCAAGACATTAAACATGAGGTATACTATGTAAGTCCATAGCTCGACTATGGTAGCATAGAGAGCCCGTTGGGACCGTTATCTTGGAGTAAAAGAGTGAAGAACCGTAGCTTGGTTTTGACATCAAGAAGACTTAGCCAATATGGTGAAAATGAGACTTCACGTTAAATGGAACAGAATCAAGGTTTATCGAATAATAGGAGGTATCAAATGAATGAGTGAAACTTTAGGGTTCAGGAGTAATTCTTAAGTCATTGGTACTGACAAGGAAGGAACCCGCCATGATCTATTTGGGGTTGGCAGTCTTCTAGGGAGAAGGGAGGATAAGTTGTTGAATCCCAATAAGCTAAGGCTAGTTAGTTAAAGGCCGACATGGGAATCTCCCATCCAAAGTGGCGAAAAGGGGAAATAAAGTAACTTGGATAAGGTGTGTTCAGGTTTATATTCCTCGTAAACCTTTACCTCAAAGAGAATTTGTGTATGTTGCAAATTAAAAAGGAGTTAGTCGGTGGTGGGCTTCAAGAAAAAAAGAAAAAGACAAAGACACATTGATACAATCTGCTAATGGCCAAGGGTGACTAAGTAGTGGAAAAAAATATCATTATAGTGTTTATTTCTTCAATTTTGATTTCACTGTATGGCCATCACTGAGTTCCATCAAATTTATGAAAAATCTCCTTGATTGCAAGAATAAACTTTTAATTGGAAATCACGCAGAAGGTTGAGCCAAAATTTGCCAACCTGAAGGAGAAGGGAGGGATAGTCGTAACATGCATATAAAGGAGTGCACTTAGAAGTTACACCTCGGGGTTTAGTTAAGTCACAAAATTATCAAGTCTTAAAGTCAAAGTTTTCTATGAAGTTGTAAAGTAACAATTTATTTTTTTTAAAGATGTTTATGCTAGTATAAACTATTGTGTATTTTTAATTAGTTGAGAACATGATTCAAAGGTGTTTACCATATATTTAGGTTTCTGTATCATTTGGAACCTAGACTTGGAGATTAGGTCGGGTACAAGTGTTACAAATCCTTTCCAAATAAAAGAAGGTTTGTTAGAATTATGATTGAGAAGGATATTGCCTGATGGGAAATATTTCACCAAAAAAACCTTAAAACAAAAGGGTATCTTATGGTACATGAGTCTCTGAAGTTGTCTGCCAATAAGAATGATGTTAAAAACTTAAAGCTCAATTGGCTCAATTTTAAAAAGTGATGATTGACATATGAGATTTGTTAAGTAATGTGAATGAAAAACTTACTAGTGAAGTTTTTAGCTTCAAGGAAGAAAACTTAAAGTTCACTTAATTGATGCATGAAAAGGATATTCTGGTAAACAAGAATAAAAAAAAGCTTGAAGCAGCTAAGGAGATTCTCAAGAAACTTGGTACAATGAGTGCAAAAGTTGATGAAGTTTTGGTTACTCTCAAGAGAAAGCCTTGGAATACAAGTTTGGTTTTATTTGTAAAATTAATGTTTAATCAATTTATTGAAGTGGCTGTGTATGTGCCAATGGAAATGCTTGCTTCCACTGCCATTGCACTAGGCACATAACTTGCCTTATTTGTTGGTATGTTTGAATAAAATTTTTTGATAAGTTACCTGCATCTTTTTAAGGATCTTGGTGTGTCGTGTTTATTGTTAGAGAAGAGATTAAATCAATAAGTATTATTTTTAAGGATTCTTATATGATCTACTTACCTTATATATTGAGATATGTAATCGATAAAGATATGAGCTAATTTTATTATCTTAGGACAATTGATCTGATGAGATTTGGGTAGATCAAGATAGATTAAATGTTACTTTGTGAAGATGGATTCATGCTTTAAATATGGAAGGCTTGATCAACCTTGATAGATTTTTTAAGCAAGTTTTTTTAAATGGTTGTCAAAGTGTTAACAAAAGTGGCCACTTTAGTTAGCATTTCATTTTTGGAGTTAGAAAATTTTTCAACCAAATTAATTGGAAAATTACTTAAATGATCTTGTGGACATTTGCTGGCCCAAATTCGAAGATCCATCTTATGGAGAAATAAATCTTTGAAGATTAGGTCAGATCGAATCAAGCAATCATATCCCATGAAATATGGAGATTGGACTAGGACTGGTTGGAAGACTTATCTTGAAGATCATTGATTTGTTCTAGACTTGATGAGCATATTTGTAAAGCCTTTTTACAAAGCTATTTTAGTGGGATCTTTATTGGAGTTTATATTTATCTTAGCAAGTGATAAATTCTTATATATTAGAGGCTTGTTTAAGTTAGAACTAGGTATAGAGTAGTTATTAGCTTATAGAGGAACTTTTTTTATGAGCGCACTTGAGATTACAAAACCTTTTGTTGTTGGTTTTACAAACTAAGTTCAAATGGGAGAATATAGTCGTGAGAGGTCTAGTCTTTAACATACAAGAGGAGGATTCTTCATTGGATGTGTTAGAACTAACTTCACTGGTTTTATTTGTTTCTAAGATAGTGGATCCATCTAATTAAGATAGGCTTCACAGATGTAGGGAAACCAAATTGCATAATCAATTTGAATTCCCCTATTTTATTGTGGTTTTTGTAGTTGTTGGGATCTAATGCCTTTAGTGTAGTATTTTCGTCTAAGTGTACTTGTACTTTTCAAAAAATTGGGTTAATAAAATTGTCTATTAATTACATTAATACCCTTTATATATTTCTTTATGTTTTTGTGCACAAAACAAAATGGAAACAAATATTGACTCACTAGTTATCTAAAATTGAACTAATACTAAGTGGTATTACATGGTTGGATCATAATACAAAAAGACAAATTGTATTAGTAGACGAATCTAAACATGTCCGTAGTTTAATTAGAAATGAGTAAACCGATTGAAAGACTAATATGTTGTCTATCAAGTCCAATTAGAGAGATGATTTGTCTTGAGCATCAAAGCAAATGACTCCTAAAAGATAGAGACATGGATGTGTCTAATTGGACTGATAGTACACTTGACATAACCCAAGTAGAATAGATCCTAGATCCATTTATAGATTTTTTCACTTATGATGTATATAGTGTGGCATACCTTAATCTTGAGTGGATGATGAACTACGTATGTGTGACTTGTATTCTTTGATATAAGTAAAACCTTGAGTTCAAATAGATAAGGAACTAAAAGCTAGTACGTTCGGTATACGACTTTTGTAATATGTAGCATCATTCACAATAGTGGAATTCATAGCCCAACTAATGGGTAAATGATATGATATATTAAAAGAAAATGTGGTAATGAGTCGTTTATCTTTTTTATAAATGACTTAATTACTATTTGATAGTAATTGACTTTTCATGATAGAAGATGTAATGGTTACTATGAGATAAAATAGGATAATATTGGGAGAACGAATTTATCCCAAAGAGATTAAGGATATCTTATGAGGGTGACACACTTATGACACGGTTATTGGACAAACACTGATTAAGTAACTTATGTAATGGTATGTAACCAGGGAGGGCTTAGTCACGATACTATAGTAGAATGACTTTGTGACTAAATAAATTTATATAGACGAAAAGCTAAAACTTACCTATAAATTATTTGAGCCCTAATTACATACGTTTAATTCGTCCTTTCGTTAGCTCGTTGAAACCATAAATGAATTGCATGTAGAACCAAATGAACAAAAATGAATGAAAATGAAGAAGTTAGATAAATGGGTCGCATTTACTAATGAATGTGTTTTCCCGCTAAGTATAAAAATGACTTGAGAATTAATTCAAGGTTTTCGAATTATTATTTAATTATAATTAAATAATTGAAGTTCAAAAATAGAATTAAATTAATTAGTCGTGATGAATATGTTGAATATGGAGATTAAATATATTCCCTCATAGATTCTTTTATAGTAAAGTTGGCATGGCTTTAATGAAGTTAGAATTGAGAAATTAATTTATTTAATTTGAAAAATTAAATTAAATTAATTAAATAATAATATTTATTTTGGGAAATAGAAAACAAATATTGAGTTGAATTAATTTAAAAAGTGTTGGATCAAAACTCCAGGAAGCATATATAATTGAACCTAATATATAAGAGTGTTGGAAAAATTCCGATTTGAAAACAGTTTTCCTGCACAGCGAAAAGTTAAAAATTTGAAAACCCACCCTATTTGTGATATTTATAACAATAAACCTTTTCAAATAAGTGGAACCTTTATTTTTTTGGCTTTCAACCAAACAATCTTCCCCACTATTCTTGTACCACAAACTACTTCAGGTGTGGGCTCAAACCAATTGAATCAAAATACAAAATTAGAAAAAGTTTTCTTTTTCTTTTGGGGTGAAGGCAAAAATTCTCTCTTCTGTAATAAAAACTGGTAGAATTGTTATTCTAGAAAAATATATTTAATAGTTGAGAATGTTGAGAATAAATTCTCTCTATTTTTTTACAGAGTAACAATCCTCAAAGTTGTGTTAATAATTTTACCAGTGCCATCTATTAATAGGGAGAGAAGATAGAACCCTTATTAAATTGTAGAGGTTTATTTCAAATAGAAAAACATCTTCCTTGTTTAACTAGGAGAGGGAGATGGGCTAATAGGGTGTGCTTCCTACCATATGTATTATAATTGGAATTCGAGCCTCTCATTGTTTTGGCCCAATTATATGTGCCTTCTGGACTTTTAACCCACTTTATAATTTAATCAAACCCAATACATATTTTTCTACTTTTCCAAAATAAACATTAATTTTCCAATTGAATAATTTTCTCATCTCAATTTTACCCTTGGTAAAATTTTCTAAAAAATATATTCAGTATTTCACAACTCAACTTGTTCATTATGATCGAATAGTTTATTTTCATTTTTGGGTTTTAAAGTTGCTCAAAAACATAACTCATTCTCCTGATCATTTCTGAGTAATCCATATATATTTTCAAATGAACCATTTCCCATTTTCATTTCCATCTTGAAAAAACCACATTCATTTCCAAATGATTCCATTTCTGCATTTTGGAGAAAACCATAATCATTTTTTAATGTTTTCCATTTCTTAATTTCTATTCATTTTGTTCCTTTTCGATTCAACACACAATTCATTTATAGTTTCAATGAGCTAGCAAGGGGACTGGTTAGACATATGTAATTAGGGATCAAATGATTTATAATTAAGTTTTAACTTTTTTCCTATTAATTATAAATCCATTCAGTCACGAAATCATTCCACTATAATATCGTGACTGAGCTCTCCCTAATGACATACCATTATGAAAGCATCTACTCAGTGCTCGTCTAATGACTTTGTCATAAGTATGCTACCCTCATAGGATATCCTTGATCACTTTGGGATAATGTCCGCTCTCCCAATATGATCCTATTTCATCTCATGATAACCCTTACATCTTCCTTCATGAAAAATCAATTACTATCTATGGACAATATCGTTGTGGTAAAGGTTGGAATGCCAAAGGAATCATTACTACAAGGCATAGAGGGGGATGTCATAAGCATCTATACCGTAAAATTGATTTTTGACAAAATGAAAAAGATATATATGGTAGAATCATAACCATAGAATACGACCCTAATCGAAATACATACATTTGTCTCATACATTATGGGGATGGTGAGAAGAGATATATTTTACATCCCAGAGAGGCTATAATTGGGGATACCATTGTTTCTGGTACATAAGTTCCTATAAAAATAGGAAATGCCCTACCATTGCGTGTGGTTTGAACTATTGATTTACGTAATTGGAAGGAACCAATTAGGTTTACAACGAAACCTAAAAATCAATCACTGATCCAATTTGAGTAGCTCTATAGGATAGACCTCAACAGAAAATTAAAGAGTAATGGCAGTAAGTGATTGAGTTCAATAATTCCTTATATAAAATTATTGACTCTAGAGATATAGTAATATGGAGAAGACAAAATTGTTTCAAGCACCGACAGAACCAAAAGTGCCCCTTGTTTCAAAGAGAGGAGTTGATGGTCAGAGGCGAATCGAAAGCTAAGTAGTGGTAATTTAAAGATTCTCCGAGGGAAAAATAGAGATGTCTCCTATGTTACTCATAATATGTGGAAGTATCGATGTAATTTTATAGATTCATTCGGTCTTAATGCTACATGAAGAACATAAGCTAGATGACAAAACGAGAAGACCTAGGATGTAAAAGATTATAACATGAGTGGTTTGACAGATTTGGATTCCTATATATCCACTCATGTGGTACCTCATTGTATAATATATATATAAGAATTTTTTGAATCCATCTGTATAGATATCATCATCTACATCCAGAAAGTCGTATGCTTTGGAAAAAGCTTGTACAGTTTGAAAAAGGGTTTTGATTGATCGATAAAAAAAAGAATCTACTTCAATCAATATGCCCTTAGGCATGGCCATACATAACATAGAAATCACACTTAGAAGGGGTGGACAATTCACTAGAGCAGTGTGTGCTGTTGTAAAACTGATTACAAAGTAGGGGAAATCAGCCACATTAAAATTACCTTTTAAGGAGGTTCGTTCGATATCCAAAAACTACTCAACAACAGTCAGACAGGTAGGGAATGTTAGGGTGAACCAAAAAAGTTTGGGTAGAGTTGGATATAAATGTTGGCTAGGTAAGCATCTTGTAGTAAAAGGAGTAGTTATGAACCCTGTAGACCATCCCCATGGGGGTGGTGAAGAGAGGGCTCTAGTTGGTAGAACAAAACCCACAACCCTTTGGAGTTATCCTGCACTTGGAAGAAGAAGTAGAAAAAGGAATAAATATAGTAATAATATTATTCTTCATCGATGGATTAAATAGGAGAGATTATTTCTTTCTTCATCTTTGCATAAACAAAAAATATATATTTAAGTAAAAAAAATGACGCGTCCACTAAAAAGAATCCTTTTGTAGGAAATCATTTATTAAAAAAATTAAAATGTTCAATACAAAAGCAAAAAAAGAAAAAATAATAACTTGGTCCAGAGCATCTACCATTATACCTATAATTATCAGCCATACTATCGCTATCCATAATGGAAAAGAACATTTGCCCATTTATATAACGAACCGTATGGTAGGACATAAATTGGGAGAATTCATACCTACTATAAATTTTTGTAGACACGCACAAAATGATAATAAATCTCGTCGTTAATATTATTATAATAATTATAATAAAAAATAGAGATTAATTAATGAATTTATTAGTGAGAGGTAAACTTTATGATAAAGATAAAGAAACACAAGAGGAAGCCATATTCAACTTCAGACGAAGTATACACTTTAGGTCAACATATATTTATATTTTCTCACAAAGCAAGAAAAATAATTATCAGATTTGTGGACGTAAGTCATTCATCACAAAGACGAACGAACCGTCACCACATTTACTTTTCATCAACCATGTCTCAAGCTATGAATTCCACTATTATGAACGACACTACATATTGCAGAAGTCGTACACCCAACGCACCAATTTTTGGTTTCTTATATATTCGAACTCAGGCTTTTACTTACATTAAACTGTATGAGTCACGTATACATAGTCCTTCATTTACTTAAGATTTAGATATGGTACACTATGAACGTAAGAAGTGAATAAATCCATAAACAGAATTAGGATCTATTCATCTTGGGCTTTGTCTGATGTATTGTTAGTCTAGCAGTCACATTTATGTCTCCATCTTCTAAGAGTCATCTGCTCCGATGCCCAAGACAAGGCATCTCTCCAATTAGACTTGATAGACGACATATTAGTCTTTCAATTGGTTTGCTCATTTTTTATTAGACTAAGGACATGTTTAGGTTCGTCTACTAATAAATGTTGTCTTTTCGTATTACGGTCCGACCACGTAATACCACTTAGTATTAGTTTAAACATTAGACAACCCATAAGCAACATTTTCTTCCATTTTACTTTGTGTTCAAAGACCATGTGAGGACTGTATACAAAGTATTAATGTAATTCATGAATAATTTTATTAACTAGTTTGTTCGAAAAATTACGAGTGTACTTAGACAAAAATACTACACTTAGGGCACCAGGTTCAACAAAGAGGCCTAATTCCCCTCATATTATATGTAAGGGGTAGCAATCCTAGTAATATTATCTAAGGTGTGCAACCGTTCTCTCTCCTAGTTAGACTATGGGAGTGTTTTCTATTAAATAAATATTACTTGTTTTATTCTTATTCAACCATAATTCTCTTATCTCTCCCTATAAATAAATGATGGTAGTAGAGGTATTTATACACTTGATTCATATATTTTATGTTGTAGAAAAATAGAGAGAATTTATTCCTAAGTGTAAATTCTATTTTCAGAATAACAATCTTTTCGATTTATAATGAGAGAAATTAGTTTCCTACTAAAAGTAATAATTCAATTTCTTATTCTACGTTGGCTCGTGTTGCTCAAGCCTACACTCGGTGCAATTTCGGTGCAAGGACAATAGAGAAGATTATTCAGTTGAAAGTCATAAATAATTTAAATCCATGTCACTCAAAGCACAAGGATTTCCAAGGAAAAGTTTATTGCTATAAATATCACGAATCGTTCCACTTTTTAAATTTTTTAAACTTTTGCTGTAATTGAAAATTGTTTTTTAAACTAGATTTTTTGAACAATGGTTTGATTAGAAGTGCCCATTTCCACTACCACTTTTGCTCATATTTTGTTTTTTACAATTATCAACTGGTTCAATTCTGCAACTGCTATAGGATATAGACCTTCTATTTTCGTTAAATTAACTACGGACATCTCATAACACAGTGGACAAATTTGTCAAGAGTAATAAATTATTTGGTAGACATGATTAGTTCAAAAGAAGGATAGTGCCTATTTGTCATTATTGATTAGTGTTTGGACATACACGATTCAATTGCTACAAGATGTTAAGATATATATATATATATATATATATATAATAGATATGGACCAATTAGAGTGAGCGTAAGAGTTTCCACAACTCCTTGCCATGTAACAAATATGTGCAAAGGTAGAAGGAGAAGAAATGTTATCTTATTTCTTATACTACAATGAAGGATTCAACAAAGATGTTATGGTATTTTAACCATGGTAAAGGTACACTAAATATTAAAGGTCTTTCTAACCTTAAAAATGTGTTACTGGTATAGGGACTAAAAGAAAACTTGATAACTATATGTCGATTATGTGATCAAGGGCTTCATGTGATGTTTTTCATGATGAAATAGCTATTATCATGAAAGGAGCAAGAACCTTTAACAACTACTACAAATTGTGAATGATTATATATGTAGCAAAGCTCTGGTCCAAGATTTGGAGATTTGGCACTATAAGCTTGAACATGTGAATTAATAGAAAGAAATTGTGAGCACCAAAATATACAAAAAAAAAAAAAACACTTAAATGAGGACATCACACCTAAATGCTAAAGAACTAACAAAAGTTAAGGAAAAACTTCTTAAGGGGAAAAATAGAAAAATAGGTTAAACCTCTGCAAACATGCTTTTTATATAATCCTCCAGTTATCCACACTAGAAACCTTATGATGATTTCCATCAAGAGACTTACAAGAAGCCTTGACAGAATACCCAGAATCCTAAAATATAGAGAAACTATTAGTCATGGATCCAATAAGGTATATTATTTTAATTTTAAAGCAATACATATTAATTGAATGTAATGTATAAAGAACTAAATAAAATCCATGTAACTATGTTTTATTTTACAACACTATGAATTTTAGGGTGCGTTTGTTTGCAATGATTTGATTTTTCGCAAAACATTTTCCTGGTTTTATGGTGTTTGGTTGCTTGAAAATAAATTACATGGGTAAAAGATTTTCCAAAAAAATTATATGAGTTTTTTAGGGAAAATGTCTTACAGATTTTTAATCGGTAAGACATTTTCTAGAAAATCTTCCTCCACTCTCACCATTCGTTCTTCATATGTTCTGTAAGATTTTCCAAAACACGATAAGACTTTCTCCTTCTTCCTCCATTCCGTAAAAGTTTTTCTGTTGAAGAATCTTCTTTTTCTTCCTTTTTTATGCTTTTTTAAGTTGTAATTATGATTGTAGATCGGCTCATCCAGGACCTGTTTAAGTACTTTTTTATTCATTTCTTCTTCATTCGTTCTATAAGATTGGCTGTCAATAACACTTAAAGCTATCGTCTTTCAAAGTACTCTTTTATTCATTTCTTTTTCTTCTCTACTTTTGATCTGTTTAAGTTTTCTTTAATATGATTTTTTTTTTTGGAATTTTTGCTTAATTTTGTATCACAGATCTAATCTAGTTCATAGAAAAATTATTTGTGTGCTAAAATTTGACCTTTTTTTAGCTAGTTTGTCAAATGAACTCTAATGCTCTATTTATTTCTGGGTTTTGTATTATTAAGCATTTTTTATGCTTTATTAAAATCTATTTGTCTCATGCTTAATATTGTTATTATTATCATCATTGATTATTGCCTTTGGATCCTAACTTAATATCGTGTTTAAGTTAATCAAGTTGATGCTAGTTGTTCAAGTTGCATAAGGTACATTGTAGTTAAATTAGCATGTTGTATTGAGGTTTGAAATTAATGTATGTGCTATTAAGAATAAAAAAAATGTTAAGTTGATTGTTGATGACAGTTGTTAAGAATGCTCAATTTTAAGTATGAAATTGCTGGATTGAATATACTTAAATTTCTTGAGGAGATGGACTGCTACTGGTTAAAATAATGGGGAATTATGGGAGGTTAAATGCCTAAATTTGGTCTCTATTCAAATGCTGGACTTTCAGCATTTAATTTCCCTGTTTAAAGATGTTTTAAATTTGCTAAAAATGCAACAATTGCTTATGTTATTTACTTAATTAAATAAATGGTAGCAAGTGCTTTACATTTTCTTCCTTGGTGGTTTTGTTGGATCTTTATACTGGTATGAGTGATCGAATTTTGATGAAATTTCTGGCTGTCGAGGGAGTTGTTGATTTAATAAACTGCCTTATGGTAGTTTATTTTTGTTTAAAGCTATTAGGTGTTGCTTAATATCTTAGAAAAGATATGTATTGATATTGTGTTTCAATGGTCTCTTGAAGACATATTCAACGATAATCTTTATAAGGATCAGGTGGGTTTGCTTTATTCTCCATCATAATCATCATCATCACCCTTGAATCTTTGGTTTTCTTTTTTTGTTGGACCTTATTTATGGGTTTTCTTTGCAGCTTTTGGAATATCCACTTTTATGGAAGTTGAAAATGATTGCTCTTATACTTAAAAATAGCTGTAGCAGTGAGCTGGAATAAACTTTCTTTTGTGTGTGTGTTGCAGCCCTAGCCCATTTCTGCATTCTATATTCTGTACGTCTTGCTTTTAGTCGATCATTGGCAGCTAGCTAAAAGTGGCATATAGTTACGTAGGTAGTGAATCGAGTATAAGACTTGTGAAATTTTTGCTAACAAGGGAATTAGAAACTAATAGCAGCCAAAACACAATAACTTGCTATTTTCTTACTATCAAACTCTTTTGAAATATCGTCAATCATTTTACTCTTTTAGCAGCCTATTATTGCCAAAGCCAATATCTGCTCGTAAAAGCAAAGTAGCACTTGATTATCGCTCTTTTCCCCAGCTTGCATCATGTTCCCCATTTATATATACCAAATTTTGACTGCAATTCATGAGCCCTCCATTACTAGTTCTTCTTTGAGGGGTTTATACAGATATAAGAAAAGGACAATAAGAAAAAAAAAATGAAGTCTATTGATATAATAGCTTCTCTTGTCATCGTTAATTTGAACTATATATATATGTATGTAATTTGTGTAATATATTGTTCCACTTTTGACCCATTTTTCATTGTAGGGTGGTAATGGTTGAACCAGTTCTGTTTCTTTGATATGTTTTAGACAATTTAACATTTTACTCTCCAATCATTGTGTTATGTTAAATTAAAATTTAATAATAAATAATGAATATTCATAACCATGCTTTTTGATTTTTGGTCTTGAAAAAGAACAGTAATGATTAGACCAGGTTATGTATATAAAAGATTAGCTCTGTTTCATTACGCGATATCTCAGTTTCCCTTGATCTATGTCGTTGAAAGACTTGGGTTTATCTTTGGAGTACACAAACGATACTTTTTTTTTTTACATTTGTGATTAATTCAGTCTTTGGTCAATGGTGATGGTTATTTGTGATTAAAAACTGATCAATGCTAAAGCCAATAATTATTTACATTTGGGTAAGGAAATGTTGTTGGTTTGTCCACTCTCTCTCGAGATTTTTCAGTCTTTGGTCTTGTTTTGAGAAGTGGAAATAAAGCAAAGGAGAAAAAAATCATAGGCCACTTTGTTGAATGAAAACCACAAAAAAAAAAAAAGAATTAAAAGCTGTTGCAGGTTTTCTAGTGGAAAATGTTAATGAAAACTGAAGCTTGTTTAGTTCAATCAGAGAGCTGAATAAAGATTGAACATAATAAATTTGTTGAATGGTTGAGCTTGGCTTCTAAAGGTTGAAAAATCAGTTAAAAAAGCTGAAATAAGTAGCTCATATATGCCTCATGTGTGTTAGTGCATTCTTTAACCTTAATTATGTAGTTTAATCTAATCAGTACCTTTAGGCCTTCCATTTGTTATGAATTTAGTCCTTGAGTTAGGGATTTTGAAAAGCCATGGAAAATGATATAAGAGTTTTGTTATTGCACTAGTCTCCAAAATGGTTGTTTGAATCAAAGGATTAAACTATTGCAACTTTTTCTTCTCTCTCAATTACATGGATTGAAAAAAGATTGCATCTTTAGTTAAATTTAGTCATATATGTGATCTTATGAAAAGCTTGCATCGTTTTTGTAGTGACCAAATATTTGTGTGGCATTATTTTGTGTAGATGGATTGTAATCAAGATCAAAATGCAATTGTCGAAGTCGTGGCTTCAGTTTTAGCTTTTGGGGCTCTTTGGATTAAAAAATTAAAAACTAGGAAGGAAATTGCATCTCACCCTCGTGTGAATCGAGATTATGAAAGAGAAAATTATATTAATAGTATTTTATATAGTGGTGACCAGCATTGTATTGATGTGATAAGGTTGAGACCAATTACCTTTTTTAATTATGCTTTAAGCTCGATAGATATTGAATTTATTATGTTTTAAGCTTGTTGGATATTGAAATGATTGACAATGACAATTATTAATGTAGAATGAGTAAGGGCAACAAAGAAGAGACCTCCAAGCAATTCAGGTGGACAAAACTGATGGAACATCTTTTTTTTTTGAAATTCTAACAGAAGATGCCCAGAAAGGAAATAAGCCTTCTAACACTTTCAAAGCAGTTTCTATTAATCAAGTTGCTGAAGTTATTTCTAAAAGATTTCAAGTCAATTGCGATGCGAAGCATGTGGAAAATCATTTGAGGACTATAAAAAACCAGTGGCAGATTATATGCACAATTCGGGGTGAAAGTGGTTTTGGATTGGATGATAACATGAAAATGATCACATGTGATAGAGCGACATATGATGCAGCAGTGATGGTAATATATGTATATATATGTTTAGTATATTTCAATTGTTTTTTACTTGTAATTCTAAGTGTGTATAATATCCAACAAGCACACAAGAAGTATGAACAATTTTTGAATAAAAGCATTGATCATTATGATGAAATGGCTTTGGTTGTTGGCAAAGATATGGCAACATGAAGTTTTGCCAAAACATTTGCTGACATAGATCTGGATGATGGTAACCAAGATTCAGTGCATATAGACTACGACAATGAAGAGACTGAAGAGGTAGGAACAAAAATATCTTCATTTGGCACATCCAAATGTAAAAGAAAAAATGCTCAAGAAAGTGTCGTTGATCAAAAAATTAAATTTGTGGGTGAACAACTTGGCAAAATTGCTAATGCTTTGGAACAATTTACTGCGGATAAGACACCACATCTTTACGAAGAGTAACGTCGATGGAGGAAGAATGATTTGATGATGACTTCCTGTGTTCTGTGTTTGATTATCTAGTGAGTCATGAATCCGAGGCCAAAGCTTTTTTGGTTAAAAGCAAGAAGCATAGAAAAATTTGGCTTCAAAAATTTTGTCAAGGTTGAATATATTGATACTTTTAATGTGGTGTAATATTAGTTATGCAGTTGGACAATGTTGTTGTTATTATGTGGATAATATTATTAATTTCTAGTATTAATTGTGGTTTGGAAGCTAATTTATAATTATTCAATCCTTTTTTTTATGTTTTATAACACAATTACAAATAATTTATTTGACTTTGGTTATTTTCAATTTATGACAGTTAATATTCTAGCTTAATAATTGAATATTATTATATATTTAATTTGATCATTGCAATATATGTAAAAACAATTTAAAATATAAATTTATTAATTAATATATGTAAAAACAGCTTTTCCAGAAAATATTTTTAGGAAATCTGCCAAACAACAGAAAATATTTTACACATATTCATCCAAACACCAGAAAAGTAAATCACTTCCAGAAAAGTAAATCATTTTCCAGAAATCATTTTCCGGAAAACATTTTACTGGCAAACAAACGGAGCCTTAATAAAACAAAAAAATATTTTATACAAATAGATAGAATATTTATTTATATAAAAAGTTTACAAATATTTTTTTTAAGGGTTTACAAGTACAAATACAATACAATCATAAATACATATTTGGATAATTGTAAATTAGAATCAAACAAACGGAAAGTACAAATGAACTAAGAAAGAGAATAATTTAGACTAAAATCGATCCACCGAACTACAACTTATACATGGTGAAACTAAAGACCCACACATACACAATTTCTCATAGTGAAAATTGAATCTGGATACTCATAAACCCAAAACCGTAACATTTGCAAATAATATCAAAGCTTCATTGGGTACAAATAATTATAGTTCTAATAAAATTGAAATTTTACTTATTGTTTTTCTTCGTAAAATTAAAATTTACAATTTAATTAATCTTTTTATACAATTAAATTGAAAATATTTTTTATAAAAAATTAAAAATTAAAAAAAAGTAATTTTACAACCGAATTGTTATGATTGATGCCCAACTTAGTTAAATTCTTAATAATAGAAATTGGGAAAATTAAACCAAAATATAAAGGAAGCCTAGACTAAAGTTTAAACTAAGTATAAAAAAAAAAAAAAAAAAAACAAACTAAGTTTAAACTAACTGCAATATAAATGAATTTTCAACTTTTAAAATACTAATTGCAATAGAAATAAGGAAGCAGATTGCCAATGAAGTTACCATATGGAATCCAAGCAGTATTAAATTATGAAAAGTAATTTTTAATTGGAATTTAGTTGCTTTTAGTAAGGTGTAAAAAATGAGATTAGTTAAATAATTAGTATTATTAATTATGAAAATTAATTAAATTTTATCTAAATTTAACATACATGTTTTGTTTCGTTATTCAAATTTAAGCAGGAGCGCTGAAAATATTTTAATATAATTAAATTGAGTGGTGAAAGTTATTGGGAAAAAAAAACTTTCAAATTTGAATAACAATTTACCGACAATAAATAAAGGGAGTTGAAAGCATTTAAATAGGTGGGTTTTCAGTGGTCATCCATGAATTCAAGATGGGGATTTAATGACAGTAGACAGACTTCACTTAGAACACTCTTTTTCCTTCTTTCTCAATGCCTTTAATAGCTTCTTGAAGGGGACATTTATTTGCTTTTCAATGTTTGAGATGGAGAGATGGGGAGGGCTTCATCCCCTGTGAAGAAAATACCCTTAATTTGGGAAACAAGGACCTTAAATATTAGCTACAGTTTTGAATACTGGTACTGAAGTGAGTTGGTATTTATGTCTATCTGATGTCTAGTATCTATTTAGGGTCCTCGCCAGTTTATATTTGTTTGGTGAAATTCGGGGACTTCAGTTAAAGTTTACCCCCTGTCAGCTGAGTTCAATGAGTTCTTGTACTATCTGTGATTTTTAATTATACTCATCATTATCATTTGTTATTATTGAGTTACTTGTCAACTATACGATAAGTTGTAACTAAAGGAAGAACCAAAAGAATAAGAGTCAGAGATGGACACATAAATTTGTTATGAAGATCGAAATTCTTTTCTATATTTTTGGTGTCTTGTTTAAAGAGTAATTCACTATGAAACAATAATACAAATTATGATTTAAGTTCAACCCTTTCACTAAGTTGCAACCTCACATCCATACATCAACTAATATCATTATTCCCATAAAGATATTCCTAGGGATGGTGATGGAGCAGGGTAGGGGTAGGGGCGGAGCCAGAAAATTTTTTGAGTGGTGACAGAATAAAGTTGTATATTTTTATGATAACAAAAGTGAAATTTCAAAAATTTAATAGTCTATATCTTTATAATTTTTAAAGGATTAAATCAATTTTTTCTCATTCTTAGGGGGACCAGAGTGTAATTTTAGCATATACTAATTTAAATTTTTTTAAATTATAAAAGAACTAAAGGTGAAAATTCCCATTTTACGGGGGTCGGGGCCCTTGCCACCCCCCTTGGCTCCGCCCCTAGGTGGGGTGGATATTACTAAATCCACCACCGCTCCACAATTGGCACGTTCTGCTCCACCATCCACCCCGCTCCAATATGAATGTATAATCTTAAAAATCACTACCACATTCTGCATTTCGAAGTTAACTTCACCCGAGAGAAGGATATAGGATAGTTTGTTCCTATGTGGTGTTTCCACACTCCTCTTTCATCCGTCAAGAGATTAATCATGTCATCGATATTTTCTCTTAGGAAATACATCAGGTCAGTTCACTGTACAAAATCACATAGATATAATGGAACATTGTAATACCTCGCAATCTTGGGAGGTGAGATAGAAATTTCCTTCTCTCGAACTGGTATTCACATCCATTGTACATCCATTGGTCTATTTGCATCCGCCTTCTATAAAGCGGCGTAAAATTTGTGCACAATTAGAATGTACACCAGATTAGTCAGGGTTGTACAAAACTTTTCCCATCAATGAAATAGTGGTTTCAAAACCACGAATCTGACAAATGAAGCACCGTTTAAAATTTTATTTAATTATTATGAGTATTTATTAGTGCCATATTAAAATTTGGTTAAGAAGTTTTAATGTCTAGTTAGTTAATTAATTAAAAAGGACTCAATCCTAAAGGGCTTTGGAAAGGTAAACTAATAGATCTAGATGGTAATTATACCATACATATAGTTAGTGGATGTTTACGGATTGGTTTTATTGTAGTTTTGATGATTTTTAAAGGTTATTTTAGTAATTAGGTAAATTAGAAAAAAAAAAAACTAAACAAAGCTGATAAAAAAAAATTCATCATCTTCTTCCCTTTTCTTTTGTCCAAAATGGAAACACCATTGAAGGGAGTGGGAAACTTTTGGCCTTAGTCAAATTCACATGCATGGTATGGTATTTTGTCACTTTTTTGGTAACTTTTATATTTTTGAGCTCATATTAGCTTAGTTTAGCTAGCCCAGGGGTCAATTTGTTAAACTGTTAAAAGTTTAAGGACTTGCCATGAATGAATTTGATGTGTTTGTGAATGTAATTGATGAATTATTAAAGTTGGTAGCTAGATAAAAGTAGTTTGTAAAGTGACTTTAGTTTATTTTCAAGTTTACGAATTAAGTTGTTTAATTTGTAAAATATCATGTAATTCTTGTAATAAAATGATAAACGGGGACTGCTTAGGGACCCTAAAGAATTTAGCCTAGGAATTTGTGGGCTAATTTGTAATAATTGCGGGAATTTCAGTTTTAGGGATTATGTAACAATCAGATTTTGACCCTAATCGGAACAGTGGTTTCGGAACCACGAATTTGAGTCTGAAAAATATTTTAATATTATTTTTTGTGTTTAATTAATGTGAATTTGCATGTGTGAAAACTTCGTACTTGAATTTTGTCATTTGGATATATGATTTGATGAAAGGATTTAATTGCAAAAAAAATGAAAATTTGATGGTTTATTTAATAAGGACCGAATTGACTATGTTTTAATAAATATGAAGTATTTATATATATTATACCTTAATACTTGGAGTGGACGGTAGAAACCATGGTTTAAATAGTTTATGTATGTGATTTTTTTTAGGTTATATTGGTAAATTATTTATTAGTTAACTTATAATAAAACAAAATAAAATAACAAAGCCATGCATTGTTCATCTTTTAAGACCGAAAATAAAATCAAGAAGAAAAGAGAAAAAGAGTTAGGCATTTGGCCCTTTATCAAGCAAAATTTAGGTATGTTTTCATTTTAGTTTTTGTTAAATTTTACATTTCTAAGGTTGTTGTTAAGTTATATATCTAGCCATGATTTACATTTGTTAATTGTTGAGGATGTTGTATTTGGCCATGGTTGTAAATTTGAGAAACTTTGTATTTGATGTGAAAATTTAAAATGTGTGTTAGATTAGTAAGTTTGGTGTAAGAAAGTATTATGAAATTGAATTAGTAGAAGGACTAGATTATGAAATTTAGTAAACGGGAGGATTTGTATTGATTTAGGAAGTATTCAGCCTAAGGGTACAAGGAAAAATTTAATTGTTGATGTTTTATGAATTTTGGATCAATTTACTAAAGTGAAAAATGTAAGGGGCGATTATGTAAATTGCATATTTATGTGATTTTTGAGTGATAATAATATGGTTAATTGATTAAATAAATTCAACTTATTTTTTTAATTTAGCTCAAAAACAAAAGAGATCGGAATTGGATCAGGGGAAGGCAAAACTATCCGAGTAGTCGATTTATTTCGTGCTAATATCCGAGGTAAGTTCTTAAGCTATCAAATGAAATTAATTATACTTAGAGATGAAATGGAAGTAGTAAAATTAAAATGTTTGATTTTATATAAATTAATGCCGAATGGAAATGAATTATTTGATGTGTTCTAGCAATGGTATTTAGGTGTACCAAATGTGACTTTGGATTGTTAAGTCGTAATAGCTATGGTATTATTGTGATTGCCGATTGTGATATGAAGATATGAATTGATCTAATTATGATATATTGAAATTGCCTAGTGTGAGTTTGATTGAGAAGTGATAAATCAAAGATATTGTTAGTAATACGGTTAATGATTTGTGGTACAATCTAAGTATTTGAGTTTTTCAGGCTAAAAGCCTAGCAGGCATCTTGCCGGTGTTATGAATCAGGCTATAAGCCTAGCAGGCATCTTGCCGGTGTTACGAATCAGTCTATAAGCCTAGTAGGCCTACTGCTGGTGTGAGATTTCAGGCTATAAGCCTAGCAGGCATTGTGCCGTTGTATTAAAATCAGGTTGATACCTAGCAGGCTATATGCCGGTGTGTTATTTCGAGACTCTAGATTGATGTGCTATTAAGAAAGTTAATCGAGAGGAAAAGCTAAGCACAAGCTAAATTATTGTTAATCTGTAATAAGGTATGCACGTATTTTGTTATGATATTTAAAGTATGTGTTACATATTTAGATGATGGTTGTGTATTCGAATGTGGTTGAACAAATTTGTGATTCAAGAAGATATATTATGAATAGATGATTATATATGACTATATGGCATAGTGTTCGGCTATTTACGGTATAAGCAAATATATATATACACATATATGTGATGTTAAATTGATTTGGTATATTTGGTTAAAATTGAGCCTATATTGATTTGGTATAGACGGTTAAATGTGAGATTATATAAAAAACTTCATATTTGGCCAAGTTAGCTTGTTTTTTTTTTTTTAAATTACATTTTAAATGGTACATTTCGGCTTATATGCAATAAATTGATTATTCAGTTGAAATGTTTAATTGCTTAAGTCTTACTAAGCTTATGAAAGCTTACTTTGGGTGTTATGTTTTCTTTGTTTTATAGACTTTTGAATCAAGCTAAGAGCTCGGGGATCGTTAGCATCTCGTCACACTATCTACTATTTTGGTATTTTATGTTTTGAACTTAACTTTGGTATGGTATTTTGTCACATTTTTGGTAACTTTTATATTTTTGAGCTCATATTAGCTTAGTTTAGCTAGCCCGGGGGTCAATTTGTTAAACTATTAAAAGTTTAAGGACTTGCCATGAATGAATTTGATGTGTTTGTGAATGTAATTGATGAATTATTAAAGTTGGTAGCTAGATAAAAGTAGTTTGTAAAGTGATTTTAGTTTATTTTCAAGTTTACGAATTAAGTTGTTTAATTTGTAAAATATCATGTAATTCTTGTAATAAAATGATAAACAGGGACTGCTTAGGGACCCTAAAGAATTTAGCCTAGGAATTTGTGGGCTAATCTGTAATAATTGTGGGAATTTCAGTTTTAGGGATTAAATTGAATAAAAGGTGAAAGTCTAGGGTAAATATGTAAAATGTCATTAAATGGATAATTGCATAAAAGTAAGTGTTACAAGATGTTTAATATGGTTAATTGAATTAAATTATTATATATAGATCAAGAAATCGACCAATCTGTTGATAAACGAGGGTAAGGAAAAGTTGTCGAGTGATCGTTATCGCGTACTCTTAACTACCATACTCGGTAAGTTCATACTACTATTCTTATATTTTTAATGATTTTTACTTATTACATATTTTATTCTAATTAGATTTAATGTTTCTATTATCTATCAAATGATTATGGAATAGTTGGTAAATGAATATAGTAAGAACGTGATGTATTTTATTTAGTAGGCATTGAGTTAGTGTATATTTTTAGTAGGCTTTGAGCTGGTGATTATTTAGAAGGCTTTAAGTCGGTGTGTATTTAGTAGGCTTTGAGCCGATGATTATTTAGCAGGCACATGTATTGGTGATATAGATTGTAACGGTTGCTTGAGATCCTGCATATGTTGTAGATACTCTGAATCTTATGTGAGCAGCATCGTGTATCAGTTAAAGTGCTAAAGTTAACTTGAATAAGTGTTATTATTTTGATTATCTAAAATGAGATGTTATTATAACAATGATTTGGTTTATGATCATTTATCATGTTGTATCATAATGATATAAAAGGTCTACAGGTTTCGAATAGTTGAAACGTTGGTATATTGGCAAGACTTGTTCATTTCATGGTTGAATGTATTATAATTAAGTAAAACGATATGTGATGTTGTTTTATGAACTTACTAAACTATATGTAAGCTTAATTTGTTTTGGTTTTATTTTCTTATAGGTTGTCGAAGTTTTTTTGTTGATTGGAAGTTCTGGAGATCACACTATCCGACATTTTATTAGGTAGTTATTTGCTAATTTTGGCCTAGATTATAAATGGCATGTATATAAGATGATGTTATGTTAAAGTTGTTAGAGTCTTGGTATTTTGGTTGTAAATATCTTTGGGTTTAAAGTTGGTATATGTTTTGATAAAACCTTTTTGGTAATGAATGTTTATAGTCATATTTGTAATTGCACCCTAGTTGGTATATGGTGTCAAGCTTGTTTTTAATGTTGTTCGTTCATGATACCTAAACGGATGAAATGATAGATTTGAGAACTTGTATGCAAACTAATTTGATATGAAATGTATTTGTTTTGGTTTGGTAATTGATTTGTTGTGTCAATGAAGGCACATTGGTTTGGCACTTAGGTTGTATGTTTTGCTATATTTTGAACTTGTTTTACTGCATTTGATGGTATAAAAATGTTTGGTTTTAGGTTTAGTTTGTTACCTAAGTGATATGTGAAAGCTACCTTATTTTTTAAGTCATTTTTAAGTCTTGTTATCTTCCATTGCAGGGTGGCCTACACAAGCACAACGAGTTACATGACCTGGAGACACAGCCGTGTGATCTTGAAGAACACGGGCACAGTTCGTTACACAATTTGAGCACACAAGCATGTGGGGGTAGGCACACTGCCATGTTTAAGGCCACATGGGCTGGCTTTTTCAACATGTCCGTTTGACCTCTATTTTCACTTTACACTTAAAAATTCACAGATGCTTTAATTTAATCCAGATTTGATCCCAGTTTATTTTCAATATTCTGCAAGCTAGGTTTAAGTCTCAAATTGTTTGAAAAGCATGGAAATGATTGGTGATGTGAGGTATTTTAATTATGTTGAATTTACATTATGAATTATGTTAAAGTTTTATAGCGTAATATTTTATGGCTTAGGACAGTGATCGAACCGATATAGGGTGTTACATTTAGTGGTATCAGAGCTATGATTTAGTCAATTCTAGGACTAAACATAGCGTGTATTAAGCCTAGAAATACATGCCATTTTATAACCTATGAATGTGTGATGACTATGATCAGTTTGACTTGTTTTCTAATAGATTAAAGATGCCAACTGATTCTAATTGAACAATATCCGACGACGCACAAAGTAATTTTCCAGCCACCTATTAAGGGGTTGCTCGTAACGTACTTGAGTTTCAAGAGCTTAGAGAAGAGGCTCCTAATGCTTTCTTTCACATGATGCAAGACATGTTTAATGCTTATATGTGAGCTAATCCTGCGGCTCAACAACCTCTACCCCCTCGTCCTCCAAGCCCTGTATGACCCAATACTCATAGAAATACTGTTGATAAGATCCAAAAGTGTATGGCTGAAGAATTCCATGTAATGTGAATGATAATCCGATTAAAGTTGAATTTTGGTTAGACCACACATAGACGGTTTTAGATGAAATGTTGTACCCTCTTGAGGATTGCTTGAAATGTGCAGCATCCCTGTTAAAAGAAGAAGCTTTCCACTAGTGGACAACTTTATTTGCGGTTGTACCAAAGGAATGAGGGAACTGCGAATTCTTCAAAACTGAGTTACAGAAGAAATATATTGGTAAAAGATATCTTCATATAAAGAAAAAGGAATTCGTTGAGTTGAAACAAGGTAACCGATTAGTGGCAGAGTATAAGCATGAGTTTGTTTCTAGATCGACACATTTAAATATATGCACTACATTAGTAACTAAAAAGAATTTACCAGTTCAATCCATTAATTATGTTGTTAAATTAACGAATCCACTAGGATAGAGTGTCGTAGTTGATTTGATATGCAAACGGTGTCCACTTAAAATTTAGGGTTATGATTTTCTTGCTAATTTAATGTTACTACCATTTAATGAATTGTCTTGGGAATGGATTGGTTGATTATTCATGATGCTATTGTGAACTACTGATAAAAATAGATTGAGTTAATATGTCAGAATGGTGAACTGATTTCAGTTAAATCCACGAAGTCTGATTGCATTTCAAATATAACTTCAGCGATTTTAGCACAAAATTGATTCGAAAAGGTTGTGATGCATTTTTCGGTTTTATTTTGGATTCCAAAGTAGCAAAAAAGAAAGTTTATCATGTGCCAAAAATATGCAAGTTTGCAGACATTTTTCCTAAGGAGTTTTCGAGTTTACCACAAGAACAAAAGGTTGAATTTGTTATGAGTTAATGCCATGGACAACTCCGATTTCAATTACTCTATACAGAATGGCCCCGACTAAACTAAAAGAAGTAAAAGCTCAATTGTAAGAACTAATTGACAAAGATTTTATTCAACCGAGTATATCACTGTGGGGTGTACCTGTTTTGTTTGTAAAGAAGAAAGATGGATTGATGAGGTTTTGTATAGACTATTGACAATTGAAAAAAGTCACGATAAAGAATAAATATTCTTTGTCCTGTATTGATGATTTATTTGATCAAATGAAAGGTGCCATAGTATTTTTGAAGATTGATCTCAGATCCAGTTACTATAAGTTGAGAGTGAAAGATGTTAATGTATCGAAAACAACATTCAAAACTCATTACGAACAATATGAGTTTTTAGTTATGCTTTTTGGATTGAAAAATGCCTCGACAACATTTATAGATTTGATGAATCATGTTTTTCAACCACATCTTGATAACTTCGTAGTTGTTTTTATTGATGACATCTTGATTTATTCTAAAAATGAATTAGAGCATGCTCAGCATTTGAACATTGTGTTACAAACCTTATGTGAAAAGTAATTATATGCTAAGTTTAGTATTTGTGAATTTAGGCTAAAAGAAGTCAGATTTCTTGGTCATGTAATCTCAGCTGAAGGAATACGAGTTGATCCAAGCAAGATTTATGTTATTCTGAACTAAAAACCTCCAGGAAACATTTCTGAGGTATGTAGTTTCTTGGGGTTAGCTAGCTATTATCGATGGTTTGTTAAGAACTTTTCAATAATTGCGTTACCTTTGTTGAAGTTATTACAGAAAGATGTCAGTTTTCTGTGGTTTACAAAGTGTCAGCAAAGTTTTGATTAGTTGAAAAATATGTTAACAGAGGCACCAGTGTTGACATAGCCTGTATTAAGAAAATAATTTCTTGTCTACAGCGATGTTTCTCTGAGCGGTTTGGGATGTGTTTTAATGTAGGAAGGAAAGGTTAGTGCATATGCATCTTGACAACTTAATATTGACAAAAAGAACTACCCGGCTCATTATCTTGAATTGGGTGTTATTGTTTTTGCATTGAAGATTTAGTGTCACTATCTTTACAGCGAGAAATGTCATGTTTTTATTGACCAGAAAAGTCTAAAGTATGTATCAGAATTGAATCTAAGACAACAAAGATTATGATTTAGTGATAGATTTCCGTCCGAGAAAAGTGAACGTCATTGCTGATGCTTTGATTCGTAAATATCTTTTTGCTCTCAGAGCAATGAACGCTCAAATTCAATTGGAGTATGACGGTTCTATTTTAGCTGAAGTGAAGTCTAAACCTTTGTTTTTTATAGAATATTCGAGATTTACAATCTAATGATCAGAAATTGTTAATTAAGCAAAAAATGGTTGAAAGTGGTGAAACATATGAATCTAATATCAATGCGAATGACAGTTTATATTTTCGTAACCGATTGTGCGTACCTAATGATTTGCAGCTCAAGCAGAGCATTTTAAACGAAGCTCATAATAATGTTTATTCGTTACACCCGGGAAGCATGAAAATGTATTGTGATTTGAAAAAAATATACTAGTGGCCGGGAATGAAACATGAAATTTCTGAGTTTGCATCTAATTGCCTTGTGTGCCAACAGGTGAAAGTTAAACATCAGGTTCCATCCGGGTTGTTCCAGCCTATAATGATTCTCGAGTGAAAATGGGAGTGTGTAACTATGGACTTTGTATCAAGGTTACCGTTGACACTAAGAAAAAAAGATGTCATATGGTATTAGTCGATCAGTTAACAAAGTCCGTACATTTTAAACCCGTATGGATAGATTATTCACTTGATAAATTAGTAGAGTTGTATATATCTGAGATAATTAGATTGCACGGGGTTCCATGGTCAATAATTTTCGATAAAGATTCGAGATTTACTTCCAGGTCTTAGAGTAAATTACATGAAGTTTTGGGTACTAAATTGAAATTTAATACAGCTTTTCATCTAGAAACGGATGGTCAACCAGAATGGGTAATTCAGGTACTAGAAGATATGCTCCGATGTTGTATTCTTGAGTTTGAAGGTAGTTGAGAAAAGTTTCTTCCATAGGTTGAATTTGCTTATAATAATAGTTATCATTCGAGCATTAAAATGGCACCATATGAGGCTTTGAATGGTCAAAAATGTAAAACTTCATTATACTAGACTAAAAAGTAAGAATAAGCTCTTCGAAATTGATTTGATCCACAAAACGGAAGAAAAAGTCAAAGTGATATGAGATTGCTTGAAAGTGCTCGTATATTGATCTAAAAAGAAAAGACATTGAGTTTCAGGTTGGCAAGAAAATATTTTTGAAAGTTTCTCCTTGGAAGAAGGTACTTTATTTCGACCGAAAATGAAAAGTCAGCCCAAGATTTATTAGTCTGTATGAGGTTACTGAAAGAATAGGTCCAGTAGCGTACCCTTTGGCATTATCGACAAAACTTGAAAATATTAAAAATGTTTTTCATGTATCTATGTTCAAATGGTACAGATCAAATCCTTCGCATGTGATTTCTCCTGTTGAGATAGAATTACAACCTAATGTGACCTTTAGTGAAGAACCGATTAATATTTTAGCTTGAGAAGTTAAAGAACTTTGAAACAAGTAGATATCATTAGTAAAAGTTATTTGGCAACTTCAAGATGTCGATGAAGCAACTTGGGAACCCGAGGAAGTTATGAAAATGCAATACCCGAATCTTTTCTCTAGTAAGATTTTTGAGGACAAAAATTTTTTAAGGGGGAAAAGTTGTAACATCTCATATTCAGTATTGTCGAAAATAGTGGTTTTGGAACCACGAATCTGAAAAGTGAAGTATCATTTACATATTTATTTAATGTTTACATGTATTTATTAGGACCGTATTAAAATTTGGTTAAAAATTTTTAATGTTTAGTTAGTTCATTAATTAAAAAGGACTAAATTGTAAATGTTGCAAAAGTGAGTTTCTATTAGTTAAATGGGTTAAAAGGCTATGGAAAGGTAAACCAAAGGATTTATATGGTAATTATACCATACATATAGTTAGTGGATGTTTATGGATTGGTTTCATTATAGTTTTGATGATTTTTAAAGGTTATTTTGGTAATTAGGTAAATTAGAAAAAAAATGTAAACAAAGATGATAAAAAAATTCATTATTTTCTTCCCTTTTCTTGTCCAAAATCGAAACACCATTGTAGGGAGTGGGAAACTTTCGGCATTTGTCAAATTCACTTGCATAGTATGGTATTTTGTCTCGTTTTTGTTAATTTTTATGCTTTTGAGCTCGTATTAGCTTAGTTTAGCAAGTCTGTGGGTCAATTTGTTATACTGTTAAAAGTTGAAGGACTTGCCATGAATGAGTTTGATGTGTTTGTGAATGTAATTGATGAATTGTTAAAGTTGGTAGCTAGATATAAGTAATTTGTAAAGTGAATTTAGTTGATTTTAAAGTTTAGGGATTAAGTTGTTCAAATTGAAAAATATCATGTAATTCTTGTAATAAAATGATAAACGAGGACTTCTTAGGGACCTTAAAGAATTCGACCTAGGAATTTGTGGGCTAATTTGTAATATTGGTGGGAATTTCGGTTTTATGGATTAAATTGAATAAAAGTGAAAATGTCATTAAATGGTTAATTGCATAAAAGTAAGTTCTATAATATGTTTAATATTGTTAATTGAAACTAATTATTATATCTAGATCAAGAAATCAACTAGTCTATTGATAAACGAGGGAAAGGAAAAGTTGTTGAGTGATCGTTATCACATATCATTAACTACCGTACTCGGTAAGTTCATACTACTATTCTTATGCTTTTAATGATATTTACTTATTACATATTTTGTTCTAATTAGACTTAATGTTTTTATTATCTATCGAATGATTATGGAATAGTAAGTAAATGAATATAGTAAGAATGTGATGTACTTTATTTAGCAGGCCTTGAGCTGGTGTATATTTAGTAAGCTTTGAGTCATGATTATTTAGTAGGCTTTGAGCCAGTGATTATTTAGTAGGCTTTGAGCCAATGAGTATTTATTAGGTACCATGTACCGGTGATATAGATTGTATGTAACAACCCTAACCCATTGTCGTCGTCGTCGCCAGATTAAGGTTACGGAGCATTACCATACAATCAAAAACATTTAACATCATTATGTTTAAATAAATTAAACATATCATAATCCATCCAATCACATGCATTTTGTCCCTAAATTGAGCCTTCGAGGCCCTAAAAATATCATGGAAGCAATTCAGGGCTAATTTGAAACAAAATGAAAAGTTTAAGAAAAAGATACAAAATTTGTAAAATAGGGGTCACACGGCCAAGTGGCCAGGCCGTGTGACATCACCCCAGGCCATGTAATTTTCGAACAAGGGACACACAGCCATGTCCCAGCTCGTGTCCTCATCCATGTAACTTACTGAGATACCCTACATGCCCGTGTGCCAGGCCGTGTGCTAAGCCGTGTAACTTTCTGAGTTGCCACACACGCCTGTGTCCCAAGCCATGCGTGACATTGTGTAACTCACTGACTTGGAACTCTAAGAAATCTCAAATGACACACGATCGTATCGTCAGGCTGTGTGTGTTACACAACCATGTGACATCCCGTGTCTCAGGTCATGTGAACCCAAAGTTCACCTAAAATCAAGTCATTTCATAACCAAACTATGCATAAATATACAATCCAATGGTGCACACTTTCAAGGGACCTAAACATCATCCAAACACACATAAAGATGTCATTTCAAGACCCTAATTCAACTAACCAATATGCCATTCAAAGGCATCACAATTATATCAAAACAACAACTATCAAAGCATGCCAATATTGCCTCATTTCATGCATGATAACCTAGTTCAAATATGTACCAAAACATACCACAAATAACCATTTTCCGATCATTCTAAACATACCAAAAAGAGCCTTATTTACAAGCATTAGCAAGTGACAAAAATGACCAAGCTTGGTAAAACATTAAAGTGCACCAACCAAACATAATCTTAAAAGCATAAGCATACCAAATCACCATTACAAAACATCCTATACATGCCGTTATTAACCTTGGCAAAAATATAACGATCGAGCTTCCTATAATCTATAAAATAAATGAAAGGAACTACATAAGCAACGAGTACTTAATAAGCTCGTATAAACTAAAACATAACTTACCATGTCATTTATACAATTTTAAAGATTAAACGTATTTCATCACCAATGCCATAAGCTTAGTAAAAGCCTAAACAACATCACCAACTCACATGTTAGTATGCTTATCCATGTTATAAATGAATTTAACCATAAGATAAGTAAATTTCCATATGTACTATTATCATTTAGTTCATAAATCTTTTCATAAAGTCATGATTCAATCCATTTGCATACTTACCATTTTATTCCCTTTTCTTAACCATTGAACCATATAGAATTACATTGGATACTCGAGAAAGCTCACACATGGTGTGCCTTTACATATAATCGTAACCTATATTTTACAAGTTGTGGGTCGAAATGTAAGCTACACAATGCTACTCACATGAGCTGTGGAGAATCCACAAAAAATGTAGGACCTCATCCATCAGTAGGACATTCAAGACCAGTACCTGAAACATGAAATCCCTAATGACATGTCATTTGTATACTAAGAATTCTTAAGGTTCAACCAGGACTCAATATCTATCAATTCATCATAGCATTGATATATTCATAAAATAATTCATTTATATCAAAACAACATAACAAATATTAAATTTAGCCAACATTAAAACGATTATAATTAAGGCGTAGTAATATAGTCGAACTAATCTGAAGGTTTAGCTTTTCCTTAATCTAATCCCGAACGTGGTTTATCTTGATCTAAATAGATAATTTCTAATAAATTAAATACTTCTAGTATTCAATTTAATACATATTTCATATTTATGCAAAATTACCAATTTTCCCCTAATATTTTAACTTTTTACAATTTAGCCCTTAAGCTCATAGCTTAAAATCTAACCATTTTAATTTAAATCCAACCTAACCCATGTTGCAAGGGACTTTAAATCAACTCATAATTATTAACAATTCACAACAAAACCTAGGATTTATACCTTTAAAATTTTAATCCCTATTTCTAAAATTCATCAAAAATCACTAAACAAAACTTGTCTATTTTTCAACAAGGATTCGTATTCTATCAATTAACATCAAAAATAATTCATGGAAAGTCCCTCAACCTTTAACAGTTTTGCAAATTAACCGTTGGGCTAGTTAGATTAAGCTAAAACAAACTCAAAAACATAAAAATCATTAAAAATAGGGCACAAGAATTCAAAGTGAAGCTCTCTCCCCCTCAACAATTGTGGATTTGGCCAACAAGAAGAAAAATGAGAAGATGAAAACATTGTTTCATCTTTTCTTTACTTAATTTTCTTTTTAATTACCCAATTACCATTTTAACCATTAAAAAATTTCAACATTTCAATAAAACCTTGTCCATAACTATCCAATCACTCATTTAATGGTCTATTTACAATTTAAGTCCTTTAGTTTAGGATTTCATAGCTATTGGACCCCTTTAACTATTAGAACACAACTTTAACACTTTTTACCATTTTTATGATTTTGTCCTTTTAATTATCTAAAATGAGATGTTATTATAACCATGATTTGGTTTCTGATCGTTTATCATGTGGTATCAAAATGATATAAAATATTCAGGTCTGAAGGTTTTAGGCAATTGAAAATTGATATATTAGCAAGAATTGTTAGTTTCATGCTTTGAAAGTCTTATAATTAAGTAAAAAGGTATGTAATGTTGTTTTATGAACTTACTAAGCTCTATGTAAACTTACTTTGTTTTGGTTTTATTTGCTTGTAGTTGTTGGACTTTTGTTGTTGATTAGAAGTTCTAGAGATCACACTATCTGGCATTTTATTCGATAATTATTTGCTAATTTTGGCCTAGGTTATAAATGGCATATATATAGCATGATTTTATGTTAAGGTTGTTAATGTCTTGGTATTTTGGTTGTAAATATCCTTGGGTGTAAAGTTGGTATATGTTTTGATAAAGGTGACCTTTTTGGTAATGGATGTTTATAGTCATCTTTGTAATAGCACCTTGGTTGGTATATGGTGTCAAGATTATTATTAATCTTGTTGGTTCATGATACCTGAATGGATAAAATGATAGATTTGAGAACTTGTATGCAAACTAATTTGATATGAAATGTCTTTTTTTTTTGTTTGGTAATTGAATTGTGGTGTCAATGAGGGCACATTGGTTTGGCACTTAGGTTGCATGTTTTGTTATATTTTGAACTTGTTTTAACGCTTTTGATGGTATAAAAATGTTTGTTTTTAGGTTTAGTTTGTTACCCAAGTGATATGTGAAAGCTACCTTGATTTTTAAGTACACACAGCCTACGACATAGGCTGTCAACAGACATAGTGAGTTACATGGTCTGGAGACACGACTATGTGACCTTGAAGAACACAGGCACAAATAGTTTCACAGTTTAAGCGCATGGACATGTAGGGGTAGCCACACAACCATGTTTGAAGCCACACGAGATGACCTTTTCCACACAGCCATGCGACCCCTATTTTCACTTTGCACTAAAAATTTTGTAGAAGTTTCAATTTAATCCAAAGTTAATCCTTGTTTGTTTTAAATGTTCTACAAGCTTGATTTAGGTCTCAAATTTTTGGAAAGCATGAAAACGATTGTTGATGAGTTATTTTGATGATGTTGAATTTACACTATAGATTATGTTAAAGTTTTATAGCTGTAATATCTTATAGCTTGGAACCGTGATCGGACCATGTATTGGGTGTTACAGTTTTTCCCTTAAAAGAAAAATTGTAGAGAATCAAAATTGTTTGTTTTTATGATTGATTGATTCTTATGAATGAATGTGAATATTATAAGATTGCCATAGTATGCCATGCATATATTGGAAGCATGTCATTTAGATTAGGTAAGAATGTCACTAGTACTATTGTATGATCATTCTTGAAATTTGGGATAAGAACGACCTTGCATGTTTTTAAAATATTGAGTGGGAGAAGGTTCTTAAACAAGACCAACAACCTCTATTAAGTGATAGCATGATAAAGTTTCGAGGCAGTTCCTACCCTGGCCACACCCCAAGGTAAACTTTGTCATGTGGGTTCACTAGATGGGATTTTCTTTTAAGGACAACTAGTCGTGCATAACTTTCAAAGGAATTGTCCCAACTAGTGTTGAGTCAATGGTTACACACTCAAGATCATCTCTTATTAAATAATTTCTCGAGAAACGATACTTAGGTTAGAGATGATTGTAATAGCCCAAATTTGATCGGGCCTTAAAATAAATAAATAAACCAAAATTAAAGTCCATTTACACAGTCCACTACAAACCCAGTACTAGTCTAAATTACTAGACCCAAAACACCCAATTAGCCCATCCTACTCGGCTACCTGTTACATGTAACCCAACATCCCTGACCCAATTACAGAACTAACCCAAGTCTAAACTGGCCCAACTGGCCCAAATTGTTACACCAAGGCAGGAAACCCTAGGGTTTCTGCCTTCTCTCTTCGCGCCGCAATCAAAGGAGATCAATCGGCAACCACAATCAAGGCACCCCTAGGTAGACCCCTCGTGTCACGCCGCCATCAGCGCCTTCATCATCGCCGAAGATCTCATCCTTCACCTGCAAAAAGAGAAAGAAAACAGCAGCAAAAATGGCAAGAAATCTTGTATTTTCCTTTTTATGTATGTCAACAGTGGCTATAAAGCCAAAAGATATCATTGTAATAGAGGAGGTTGGAGAGATCCACAGATCTATACGCACAGAGATACACAAACAGTACAATAGGATCAGTAAAAACACAAGCAATAAAATTTCAAAGGTTTTCTGATTTCTCTATTTCGTTTCTCTACTGTTTAAGCCTTTTTTATTATTTCTTTATTTTTATACATGCAGAGTATAATATAGAAGCAGTTTAAAAAATAGATTTTAAAAAAAAAAAACAGTTCGTACTTGAGTTTTTATGCAAGAGATTGTTGAAATACAAAAAAAGGGGAGAGAGTGTACCTAAAATTCGGAGGATTTAGCCCTAAGATCGCTGTGAGCGACGGCGCATACGATGGCGCGTACGACGGAGCCATCGTCAGAATTAGGCCAGATATTGCATGGCCAGAGAGAGAATTTGTTTTTTTTTTCTTTCTTTTTCTTCCTTCAAAACTAGTTTAAAGTGTTTTAAAAAAAAAAAAATTTTACTTATATAATGTTAGTAAAACGGTACTGTTTTGGCTTAAGCCAATAAGCCCTTAAATGACACCGTTTGCTCCTCGACCCGATAGACCCGACCCATGCCTAAGGATCCACGCGTTTTTACAAGTTTTGGAAAAATTTTGGATGCGGTCCTTCCGTGTTTTCTGTCTTTTCAATTAAGTTTAATTTGCTTTTTAATTTCGCTCGATAATTTTGTTTTAGCTCCAATTTGGTCCTTGGGCCCGCCTTTAATTTTATATGATAGAACGGTGCCGTTTTAGGATTAGGGTTTAATTACCCAGTGAGTCCTTCATTTTTAATCCCCGATTCAATCAGAGCTCGAATCTATTTTTTTTTTAAATTTACCCTATAGTTTTATTTAATGTTAGTTTTAATCCTTTTATATTTTTCTTTTTTTTTAGTTTTAATCCTTTTATATTTTTCTTTTTTTATAATTTATTTATTTAAAATATTTTATATATTATTTATTTTACTATAAATACTATTATATATATGTAAAATTTTATTTTATATTATTTTATTATGTTTATGCATATAGTTATATTAGTTTTATATTATATTATTTATTATTTTCACATTATTTGCTATCTATTTATCCATTTTTATCCATTATTATATTATACTTTATTATATATTATTATATTATTTTATATTTTATTATTTATGTATATTATTATTGTTTTATATTATTATTTATATATAAAATTATATTTTTTAACTTATATGTTATAATTATTTTCAAATCTTTTATACATTTTTTTTATATATATTATTTTTCTAAACCTATATTTTTTATTTTATATATAATTATTATTATTTTGTATATTATTTTTATTATTATACATTATATATTATAAATACTACTTTAAAATTATTTTTAAATATTATATTTTAATTTGTATTATATGCCTATTTTATTATCAATTATTTACTTTTATATATATATTTTCTTAAACTTATGTTTTCTATTATATAATATTGTTTTTTATTTATATTATTATTCACTATGTTTCAGAATTAATGTATTATTATTATGTTATGTACTTTTGCATATTGTATAATATCTTAAATTTTTATAGTTTATTTTCAAATACGTTTATATATATATATATATATATTATATTATATATTTTGTTTTTTTATTTACGAATTCATTTTTAGGTATATTAAATTATTATATTATATGTTATAAATTTTTTATATATTGATTATTTCAATTTTTTTTCTTTTTATTATTTTAATTTTTTTTACTTCATTTATTTTATTTGTCATTTGGTTTATAGGAGTATTTATATTTTTGTTTTCTTGACTTATTTTGTATGTTTTAAAATTTAGTTGGTCTAATTTCACCCTTTTTTATATTTTGCTTATTAAGGTTTAAGTGTAAAAATTTTATTACACAAACTACGTGTAATTTATGTTATTTATTATGTTATAGTAGTGAGAAGTGCTAATGTATATACTATGTATTTTAAATTGTTTATTATTATATATTCATTTTATATTTTGCTCGCACCATAGTTTTTATGAAAAAATATATTTCTTCTTAAGCCAAAAGTGTTTTAAAAGAAAATAAAGGCAATGCTTGGTATTTGGAAGCCACGAGAAAGGTAGTGCCCTAACTTACTGGGTTGCAACTTTTCTCGTTGAGTTCGAATAGTCAAGCACCCTTCTAAGTTTTTAAGGTTTTCAAAGTACAAGCAACTGTCTTGGAATTTCAAAGCGTTGTGTCCTAACTTACTGGATATGGCATTTTGTCGTTTTGAGATAGAGATTTACAAAAAGGCAAGCTTAGCTTCGAATGTCTTAAAAATATTGCATCCTAACTTACTGGATGTGATATTTTGATTTGTTTGGTACAAGTGAACCCTAATTTTCAAAATTAAAATATTCTAAAGAGGATTGCATTTTAAAACCTTCAAATTTCCGACATTAAAGACATTTGATAATCGGTTAGGTACCAATTTTTGGGCGTTACTAGGGTGCTAACCCTTCCTCGTACGTAACCGACTCCCGAACCCGTTTTCTAATTTCGTAGACCAAAACTAATGATTTTAAAACAAAATTTTTTAAAGGTGATCCAATCACACCTAAAAAGATTGGTGGCGACTCCTATTTTAGTTTTTAAAGTCGAACCCCATTTTTTCAAAACCTCGTTAAAAAATGGTTTCGACAATGATGACCAAGCGTTAAACGGTCATTAGTTCGTGCAGAGTCTTGAGAATTAAGATTCATGAATTGACCTCAAGGAGGCATGGTTGATGGGTGTGAGAATGATCGTAACAATGAAAAAAAAATATTTTTAAGGGTTTTAACACAAGAATGCATACATCATACTACATGATTGGTATATTGCTGAAATGAAAAATATTTGTTTAATACAAAGATAGCAATTAGTGAATCTTTATTTTTTTAGTTCAAATATGTCTCCTACTTCTCTTATTTGCATTCTTACATAGAATTAATTAAATGGGGATAACTTTTGAGAATGGAAATGGAACTTGTTTACAGTTGTCTGCTATGAGAAACACAAATTTGTTCTTGACGAAACGTGCCCTCCTAAAGCTCAGCCCAAAGCAAGAAATGGCTAGAGAGATTCTGACTCGATTTCTCGACGTTAAATGTTAGTGAGCATGAGTTATGTGTTGCAAAAGCAACACAAGAATTTCTATACTGCCAAATAGATCATAAAAAATTTGAAGGGATTTGCTCGGAGGCCAAGTCGCATTGGCTCGACAATCCGCTATTACAAATTTGATGAATTCTTAACAGAAAATTGGCACTCTGGTCAAAGAACATATGCTTAAGCTTATGGTATTATTTGTAGAAGTGGAGGACAATGGGGCTGAATTAGACGTGAACACTCAAATTGAAATAGTGTTCAAATCCTTAACCAAGGAGTTTGTTGGTTTCAGGGCTGCTTACAACTTAGGGAACAAGGCGCTTACCTTGACTCAATTTAGAAAGGAATTACAATCCTATGAGTTGATGTCAAATGGTGGTAAGTCGGTTTAGGAGAAACCTAAAGCAAACTTAGTTGTGGGCCCCTCGTCCTCTAAGGCGAAATAGAAAGCTAAGGAAAGAAGAAATCGACTAAGTCTTTAATTCCACCTCGTGTAGATAGGAAAAAGGATAAGAAGTCAAAGTATCCTAAAAACATCAAATGTTTCTTTTAGAATAGGAAAGGACATTTCAAATCAAACTGCAAGGAGTATTTGGATTACCTAGCCGAAAAGGGCAAAGGTCTGGAACTCTGTGGTTGAAGCCTACTTAGTGGAAGAATCAATTGACAACTGGGTTGTTGATTCTAAAGCCACTAACTATGTGTGTTTCTTTACAGGGTTTCAGCGAAACAAGAAGTCAAGAGCCTCTCATTGCAAACAGGAGATGGGAGCTATGTTTCAGCCGGAGCAATGGAAGAAGTTATTTTACACTTTGATATTTTGTAGGAAGATTATTTTAAAAAACGTGTTTTATGTACCTCTTTTAAGAGGAATTTAATTTTTGAAGCATGTTTATTTTATGACAATAATACTGTGACATTTAATAAAAGGATTGTTATTAATAGGAATCGTTCTTTAATCTGTAATGAATGGATGGAAAACAATCTCTACTTTATCAAACAAAATAACTACTTGATGTTTCAAACTAAAATAGTGAATTAAAAGCTTAAAACTTCTCACTTTAATGAGGGGTACCTATGGCATTTAAGACTTGGTCATATTAACCAAGAAAGAATCACTAGACTCATAAAAGATGGTCCTTTAAGTATGCTTAAAGAAGTTAATATTCCATAATGTGAATCTTTCTTGAAAGATAAAATAACTAAGCGGTATTTTAATGTGAAAGGTACAAAGGCCAACCAACCTTTAAAACTTGTGCACACTGATGTATGTGGTCTCATGAGCATTACTGCCCAAGGAAGTTATGATTATTATGTTACTTTTATCAACAACTATTCTCGATATACATATATGTATCTAATGCACCACAAAAGCGAAACCCTTGATAAATTTCGAGAGTTTCGTGCAAAAGTAGACAAGTAATTAAGTTTATCTATAAAAAATCTTTTGTCTGATCGAGGTGGGAATACTTGTCTGGCGAGTTCTTAGGATACCTCATAGAGAATGAAATTTTATCCCAATTGATTGTGCCAGGCACTCCACAGAAGAATGGCATAGCTGAGAGAAGGAATAGAACTTTGCTTGACATGGTCCATTTAATGTTAAGCTATTCACAACTTCCTACTTCTTTCTGGGGATATGCGATACAAACAGCTTGCTATATTCTGAATGATATGCCAACCAAGTCTACTTGTAAAACACCTTATGGACTATCGCATGGAAAAAAACCTGCTCTAAATCACTTTAGAATATAAGGTTGACCATCACACGTTCTGGATAAGGACGCAAAAAAGTTGGATGCACAGACAGAATTGTGCATGTTTGTAGGATATCCGAAAAGAACAAATAGAGGATTATTCTACAATTCGAAAGATAATATGATTAAAGTTTCTACTCAAGCTACTTTCTCTAAGGAAAGCTACATGGATAACTCTAAGCTTCAAAGTAAAATGGTACATGAGAAACTTTTGGAAATGGTAGAATAATCACCAAATTCACTTCTTGAGAAAGTTGTAAAAATACTTGCAAACGATCAACAGCATAGGGGAATCCCTCATAGTGGGAGAGTTTCTAAGAAATCAGACTTCTTTGTCTATGATGGTAGTATTTATAATATGGATGCCAACCATGAGGTTGATGATCCACTCACTTACGAGGAGGCTATGTAGGACATTGATTCTAAGCTCTAGAAATAGGCCATGGATGCCGAGATGGATTCTATGAAATCCAATACAATGTCAGAACTTGTAGACTTACCAGTTGGGATTAAACCCATAGGGTGTAAGTGGATCTACAAGAAGAAGAGAAATGTGGAACGGAAAGTGGAAACACACAAAACTAAACTTGTAGGGAAAGACTACATACTGAAAGAAGACATCAATTACGATGAGACCTTCTCACTAGTAGTCATGCTCAAGTTTATTTGCATACTCGTATCTATTTTCACTGCTCTTGATTACGAGATCTGACAAATGGATGTCAAGATGGCATTCTTTAATAGTTCTCTTGACGAGATCATCTACATGGCTCAACCCATTTGTAACAGCTCGAAATTGGGCCTAGTCAGAATAGTGATTTTGGAATCACTTACCCGAGATTTGAGAAAATTATTTTAGTTTTATTTTTATAAATGTGCACGAAAAAATTTTGATGAATTAATTTACGCGATTGAAAGCTTAATCGCGAAAAATGGACTAAATCGCAGAAAAGGTAAAAGTTGCAAATTACTAGTAAATTGAGTTAATTAGATAGAGAACTGAAATTTGTGGGTTTTAAAGAGCAATTAAGCCCTCCAAGGAGTGATGGTCAGCCATAGTAGTGAGAAAAATAGAAAAGTCAAAGAGTTGGTAGGATTTTTGTTACCAAATTAATAAAATAATAGCTAAATTGCCTAACTATCATCTTTTCTTCTTTTCTTCTTCTTCTTGCCAAAAATACCAGCTGTATTTGGGGTTTTTGAAATCTCAAATTTGCAGCCACTTATTCCTTCTTCAAGTGAGTGATTTTTAAGACTTTTCTTGAATATCTTTGCATTTTTAGAACCCTTGAAGCATGAGCTATCTTTTGAGGGGGCTATTGTGCAAAATGGTTGAAAGTTTAGTGATTCACCATGAGTGAATAAGTGATGTTTGTTAGAACTTTATGAAAGAAAATGAATGTAGGTTGCTTAATAAACAACTTTTGTGAAAGGGTGTTTAGGAAAAACACCTAAAATGGACCATTTTGTAAAGGTTGTTAAATAGATGATATTTGTGTAAAATAATGAGAATTGTGGGCTGCCATAAGAGTGAAAAGAGTTTGGTTAGGCTTGGTTAATAAGAAAATTTGATAAAAATCGATTTCCAAGCGTAGAGGTTAAATGGTCATTTTGCCAAGGTTTAGGGGCAAAATGGTCATTTTTGCCAAATTATGATTCTTGATTTATTTAGATTAAATTAGTGACTAAATTAGTGAATTCTTATTGCTATAGATCAAGATTTGCCAAATCCGAATATAAACCTGGGGAAAGCCAACCAAATCGATTAAACCGAAAAGTCATTTTCCATTTTGTATATCGAGGTAAGTTGTAGGTAAATAATACAAAATTTCTTATTTTTATGAATGAAATTATTGAATTGTTGTAAAATTTTGTGTTGTGATATGAGTAATGTATGCAAATAGATAATTGAGCATGAATGTGGAAATGATGATTCATGCCACGACATTGGGTGATATGTGTGCTAGTGTAAGACATGTCTGAGACATGCATTAGCTTTAAGACGAGAGCTAGTGTAAGACATGTCTAGGACATGCATCAGCCTCGAGATATACAAGCTAGTGTAAGACCTGTCTGGGACATGGTGTCAGCTTGTTTTGTGTCAGTGTAAGACTTGTCTGGGACATGGCATCAACACCAATAAATAAAAGCCAATGTAAGACCTGTCTAGGACACGGCATCAGCCTTGATACATTGAGAATCAGTGTAAGACCATGTCTGGGACATGGCGTCGACTTGATATGTGAGCTAGTGTAAGACCTTTTCTGGGACATGGCATCGGCTTAATACCCTACGTTGGAGGCTTAGTGAATATCCTTTCATACTCTAAATAGTTCAATGGGAAAATTTAGAGTTAACTGCTTAGTTGCGAGATATTGTAATGATCTCTATAAGTGGTGCTGGTGCTTAAGGGTAATGCATGGAATATGAGCTCACTAGCATGTTGTATGATTAGTAAAGGATGAGATCGAGTAAGTTATGTTGTAGTTATTCTTTGTATCATGCATGATTTGTGATGCAATGAAAGTTTGTCATGACTCAGTAAATTGTTAATATTTATTTACTTATGACTTACTAAGCTTTATGCTTACCCTTTTTCTTTCCATTTTCCCTTTTAGTGCCGCCTAAGTAATTCTAGGATCCAAGGGACGTCAGAGGCATCGTTCACACTACCAATTAAAGCATTCAGTATAGTTACATTTTGTGTTTTGAGTAATGGCATGTACAGGTCATTTGGTCGTTTTGGTGTAAATTACACTAGTTAGCCAATTGCGTTGGCCATTTATTTTATAAAGTTCATTTTGTAAATGGCCATTGAATTGGCCAAATTTGTTATAGTTATTTTTAATGAAATGAGAATGAGTTCATGGGAAATTGTGGATGGTTGCTTAAGTTATTTATGCATACACAATAAGCAAAATGTGGTTACTGGATAAGTGCATGGTTATGGACATTTGAATGTATATTGATGCCAAATTATAGCTATTGGTTGAACATTGAAGTCTGAGGATACTTGGATATGTGTTTGATCTTGTTTCAATGTGGCAAAGAGGCTTGGTAAATAGCCTATTTTTATCCATACGGGTAGACACACGGGCCTGTGTCTAGGCCGTGTGTGACACACAGTCCACCCACGGGCGTGTGATTAGGCCATGTGTCCCCTGCATCTTAGGTTGATAAATTAAATGCCCATCAGTGTTCCACACGGGCATGAGACACAGTCGTGTGTCTCAACCGTATGGAGGACATGGTCAAGCACACGGGCATGTGCCGCCTTGTGATTACTGACGTCAGAAATAGAATACCCAAATTTTTACACACGGGTCACGACACGATCGTGTCATGGCCGTGTAAGGGACCCGGGCTGGGCACACGGGCGTGTGCCAGGCTGTGTAAAAACCCCTGTAGGTTCAATTTTAGAAATTAATTCCACATAAACGAGGGACACAGGCGTGTCCCTAGGATTCTTAGGTCAAGTTAACCATACGAGCCATCAGTACGGCCATGTCTAGAGGCCACACGGGCGTGTTGCCCTTCCATACGAGCATGTGCCTTGTTTATAGTAGTTTTTGAAGAAATTTTCTTCAGTGCCCGAAATGGTCCCAGATCATTTCTAAACCATATTTTAGGCCTTATAGGCCCACATGAAGGTCTGTAGGATATTGTTTGAAAAAGTTTTAAATTGGGACACATTTCTTTGAGTGTAAGTTGAATGGTTGCATGTGATTTAGTAAGGTAACGCCTCGTACCCTATTCCGGCGTCAGATATGGGTAAGGGGTGTTACACCACTAACTATATTGTCAAAGGAAAAGGAGCAGAAAGTTTGCAAACTGCTAAGATCCATTTATAGACATAAGGAGGCGTCTCGCTCATAGAATAAGAGATTTGATCAAACGATCAAGACTTTTAGATTTGAGATGAACCTTGTGTTTATAAGCGTATAAAGTACAAAAAAATGGTTTTTCTCGTTTTGTAGGTCGATGATATTTTACTTATCGAAAACGATGTAAGAGAATTGTCATTAGTTAAACTGTGGTTAGCTTAACAGTTTAACATGAAGGACTTGGATGAAGCTAGTTATACTCTTGGAATTCAAATCCTTTGGGATCAAAAGAATAAAACTATAGCTCTATCTCAAGCTTAATACACTGATAAGGTACTGGAACATTTTGCAATGACTGATGTGAATCTATCATTCAGCTGGTTACTTCAGATTTTCATCTTTCTGTAGATGATTGTCCTAAGACAATAGAAGAAAGAGACCATATGAGTAAGGTTCCTTATGCTTCAGAAATTAGAAGCCTTATGTATATGATGATTTGTACACATCTAGATATATATTTCACAATAGGAATGGTTAGTCAGTATTAAGCGAATCTAGGTCTCAGGCATTGGCAAGATGTAAAGCATATATTAAGGTATATTAAAAAAACCAGGGATTTTACGCTTGTGTTGGATACACATATTCAAACTTCCAAACACATATTCAAACTTCCAAACCTGTAAAGATTCGGGGAAATCGACGTTGGGAAATGTATTTGTTCTAGGCCGTGGAGCTATAGTATGGAGAAGTGTAAAATAATCTTGCACTGCTAAATCTATTATGGAGGTCGAGTATATGGCTGCTTCTGAGGAAAAGAAAGAAGCAATATGCTTTCAAAAGTTTTTAACCGATCTTGAAGTCCTTTATGGTATGGAAAAAGCTATAACATTGTATTGTGATGATAGTGTTGCAATAGCTAATACCAAGGAAATGAAAAGTTACAAGAAAACGAAACACATTGGTCAGAAGTATCACTTGATACGAGAGACGGTAACCAAAAGAATTGTAGATGTGATGAAAGTAGCTTCTGAAGATAACCTTGCAGATCTATTTACTAACACTCTTGTAACTAGGAGTTTTAACAAACACGTCAAGGATATGGGAATGCGAAAATGACACATTTACTTTACTAGAGCAAGTGAGAGGTTGTTGGGAAATGTGTCCATTTTGTAGTAAACATGTAACTATTTTCTATTTATTTAAATGATGAATAAATAAATAAAGTTAATTTCACATTTCACTATTATGTCTTTTGTATTTCTGTCTTATATATTTTGCATACATAGCAAAATTGTGATGAGAAAATATTAGCTCATTGATTATCTAAGTTCAAAATGAAGAAAGGTGGCATTGTAAAAACATTTACATTGATAGAAAGACAACTTACTTCAGTAGATAATCTAAATAAGTCTGTAATCCTATAAAAGAATCAAAGTGAGCATTTGATTCAAATACTGAGAAGGATTACTATGTTGTCTATAATTCCAATTAGGGAGATGGCTAGTCTTGGCCATCAGAGCAGTTGACTCCACGAGTAGAGACATGATGTATTCACTGGTAGAATGATACACTAGGCTGGACCCAAGATGAATTAATTCTAAATCTGTTTGTGAATTAATTCATTGTGACGTTCATGGTGTGATTTACCTAAATCCTGAGTTAGTCACTAAGCATGCGTATGCAACTCATGTGCTTTGATATAAGTGGATGCTTATGCTATAAAGATGATCAAGCCCATAGCCAGTATATTGGTACATGACTTGTGCATGGCATGGCTTTACTAGCAATAGTGGAATTCATAGTTCAATTAAAAAGTTATTGATATCCTCTCATTGGCATTATGTGGATTGATAAATATGGAATGTGGCCATGGGTTGCTTGTTCTCAAATAAGAAATTTATCATTGTCATTTGTTGAAAGTGATCATATTAATCATTAAGAAGACACAATGGTGATAGTGAGATAAAATAGGATTGTATTCAGTGAACAGATATAACTCAAATGAATCAAGGATATCATATGAAGGTAACACAAACATGACTAGGTCATTGGACAAAACAGTTGGATGAATTGCTTTGTAAAGAGTATACAATAATGAGTTTTTAATCATGGTACTTCTTCTGGACTGACTCTATGACTAAGTAATTGCGAATTATCATAATAATACTTCTGGACATAATTGCAATCACTAGAGCCTAATTGTATATGTCTGATTGGTCCCTCCGCTAGCTCAACAAAAGCTCGATTGAACTACATTTAAATCAGAAGAAAATTCTACGACATTGGAAATAATTTAATTGAGTCGATTTATTCAATGTGAAACTAAATTAGGTGGTCATGAGAATTGTTCAACTAGAGAATTTGATTAAAGAATTTTCTTAAAAAATTAATTTGGAAAATCTAAGTAATTTTTGGAAAATTTAATTTTGATCAAGTAAAATTAAATTAATCAAATTAATTAAAATTAATATGATATTTTTGGAAATTAATTTTCAAGTTAGACAATTGACCTAATGGGTAATTGGACTTGAGATCGTAAATTAGGCCTAACCGAGACTAAGACCCAAAAACTGGTCAAACCAAGCTTGGTATTTGAAACCGGGCCGACTATCCAACCGGTGGCTATACTGGATCGGTCCGGTTATCACTGACTCGGACCGAACCAGCAACAGCCGAACCAACTCGAGGTGCCGTAAGGGTGTCGCACCTGCACCACTAGACACAACGGTGCCAGCGACCACGATGGCTGCATCCTGTTTGCCAGCGACGATTGGTCTTCAGTGGTTAAGTAGTGGAAGAGTTACACTCCTACTGAGACTCTACTAGAGAATTTGATTTCAAATTAACTATTTCAAAAATAATAATATTTTAATATTTTAATATTAAATTTAATTTAATACTTATCTTAATATTATTTTATTAATTTAATATTAAAGTGATTATCTTACTATTAAATTTAATTTAATGTTTATCTTGTAGATAAACATTCTATTATTTTAATAAGATTTAATATTAAATTTAATCTAATATTTATTTTGATAAATATTATATTAATTTAATGTTAAACTGATTAAGTTTAATTATAGTTGAACTCTCTAAACTCTCCATATATAAAGAGGGCTTTGGGTTATTATTTTACACACACTTGAATTCAAATGAAAGTTGTAAAGAGAAAATTCTCTGAAGAGATTATTTTAGAACATTTCTAGAGATATTTTTTTGATTTATGACTTGACCTAAAAATTTAGAGAAATTGCGAAATTACCCCACTGGTAATTTTTGTGAAAAATTTTTTGGTTCGAAGCGAGCCCGCACTCGGCAGACGTAAGCTTGAGGATAGCGGAGAAGATTACTCGGTCGAAGCACTCATCCTAGACGAATCGAAAATGTACAATTTTGATTAAGTGTTTATTACTTTAGATATCACAACTAAGATCTTGTTTTGGAAAAATTTTTAAACTCTGATTTTTTCTTAAATTTATTTTTTGATGTGTTTTCCAAACCCATTTTTTTCTAACATGTTGGTGAGTTGATATCGCACAAATCAAAACCAAGACACTGACAAGCAATTAAGCATATACTCAAGTATTTATAGAGAACGAGGGATTATATGCTTTTGTATTCCAAAGGAGATCTTACTCATATAGAATATATTGATTCTGACTTTGAAATGGGTCTAGATTCAAGGAAATCGACATCGAGTTATGTTTTTGTACTAGGCGGAAAGTCCATAGTGTGAATAAGTGTCAAGTAGAGTTACATTGCTAAATTCACTATGGAGGGCCGAATATAAGGTATGGAAAAGCTATGGCACTGTAATAATGCGAATATAGCTAAACCCTAAAGAAACCACATTAGGACAAAAAATATTGATAGAAAGTATCATAAAAGAGACAATAGTGTTTGACGAAATAGTGGATGTAGTTAAAGATCGTATCTAAGGACAAACCTTCGGGACTTATTTTGCCAAGTCTCTTCTAGCTAGAGAGCTCTTTTAAATAGATTGGTAAGTAAAATAATTCATGGATTACATTAATATATTTTGTATAATGTCCTCATATGGTTTTTGCATGCAAAGCAAAATAGAAGCAAATATTGGTTCACTGGTTGTCTAATGTTTCAAGTAATACTAAGCAGAATTACGTACTGGGATCGTAATACAAAAAGACAACTCATATTAGTAGATAAACCTGAACATGTCCTTAATCTAATTAGAAATTAGCAAATCAATTGAAAAACTAATATTTCGTCTATCAAGTCCAATTGGGGAGATGCATTATCTTGGACATCAAAATGGATGACTCCCAGAAGATAGAGATATAGATCTGACTGACAGGACTGACAGTACATTAGACAGGACCCAAGTAGAATAGATCCTGAATTAGTTTATGGATTTATTCACTTGTGATGTTCATAGTATGGCATACCTTAATCCTGAATGTATGAAAGACTATGTATGCGTGACTCGTATACTTTGATGTAAGTAAAAGTTTGAGTTTAAATAGATAAGGAATTGAAAGTTGGTGCATTTGGTATACGACTTCTACAATATGTAATGTCATTCACAATAGTAGAACTCATAGCCTGAGACATAGGTAAACGATATCCTCTCATTTGTGTTACATGGTTGATAAAAAGTAAATGTGGTAATGGGTCATTTGTCTTTATGATGAATGACTTGATTACTATTTAATAGTAATTGACCTTTTATGAAGGAATATATAATGGTTACCATGAGATAAAATATGATCATATTGGAAGAGTAGACTTATCCCAAAGAGGTTAAGGATATCCTATGAGGGTAACGCACTTATGAAATGGTCATTGGACGAGCACTGATCGAGTTGCTCTCGTAATGGTATACTGTTGGGGAGAGCTCAATCACGATACTATAGTGGAATGACTTCATGACTAAATGAGTTTATAATTAATAAAAGAAAATTTGTAACTTAATTATAAATCATTTAAGCCCTAATCACATATGTCTAACCGGTCCCTCCGCTAGCTCATTGAAACCAGAAATGAATTGCATGTTAAATAAAATGAACAGAAATGGATACAAATGACAGATATGTAGAAATGAGAAACATTTGGAAATGAATGTTGTTTCTCGAAAATGAAAAAGAAAACTTTCTGGAAATGAATTTATGGTTTTCAAATTAAATGAAGTTTAAAAATGAAAATATATCATTTGGTCATAGTAAATCCATTGAATGTAGAAATATTAAATATATTTTCTCATAAATTCTTTTATGGTAAAGTTATTATAATTTTAACAGAATTAAAATTGGGTTGAGAAATTTATTTATTTGAGAAATTAATTTATTTAAATTAATTTGAGATATTTATTTTAGGAAATAGAAAAAAATATTGGGTTGATTTGAATTATGAAGGATTGGGTTAAAAGTTCAGGAAGCACTTGTAATTGGACCCGATATGGGAAAGGCACAGAAGCACCTCATGTTTAAGAAAGGGACGACAAACCCAAGTTCGTTTAACTAGGGTTGCCACCCTACCTACTCCTAGTTGGATTAAGAGTATGTCTTCTTTTGAAATATACTTCTACAATTCACAAAGGGTTTTACTTATTCTCCCTATAAATAGATGGCTAGAAACACGAAAATATACACACTTTTTCATGCCCTTTTTAACTCAAATTCATGCATATTCGATAAAATTCTTGTCGAAAAATATATAATTATTATAAAATAATTATTTTGTACTTAAATTATTAACATAATGAATTTTAATTAATTTTATAATTATTTTTGATTATTTTCGACAGATTTGTACAAATGGTGAAAAACGGCTCGACAGATACTACTAGAAGCACAAAACCGAGAAACAATTTTTCAAGCACCAAGGCAAATTAATTTTTCAGTCTAAGACGGTCCAAATTACGTGTATTAATTCATAATATAATTAATTTTAATTTATATCTAATTTAATTTGGGTTAAATAATTTATTATTAATTAAAAATATACACACTTTTTCATGCCCTTTTTAACTCAAATTCATGCATATTCGATAAAATTCTTGTCGAAAAATATATAATTATTATAAAATAATTATTTTGTACTTAAATTATTAACATAATGAATTTTAATTAATTTTATAATTATTTTTGATTATTTTCGACAGATTTGTACAAATGGTGAAAAACGGCTCGGCAGATACTACTAGAAGCACAAAACCGAGAAACAATTTTTCAAGCACCAAGGCAAATTAATTTTTCAGTCTAAGACGGTCCAAATTATGTGTATTAATTCATAATATAATTAATTTTAATTTATATCTAATTTAATTTGGGTTAAATAATTTATTATTAATTAATTATGAAAAATGACCTAGTTGAGTTAAACCGAGAAAACCGAACCAATCGAGTACTGGGTAGCCCAAAACCGTCCCACATGCTAACCCAATAAACTTGCTTGGCTGATTAATTAGCTTGCAAAATGGCCCTTAAAGACTTTTTCAAATTGCAAACAAACCCCTCCATTATTTATGCCTTTCTAGATTTGCCCCTACCTTAATATAGCAAGTTTGAAAACTTCAAACTTGCCACATGTGTGGCCGGCCATGGGAGGGCTCTTTGGCTTTTGATTTTGGCTATTTTTAGCAGTCCTCTCAACCTATAAAAACCCCCTTGGCTGCTCATTTGAAACACACCTAAACTTTCTCATCTCTTCTCTTCTCTTTCAACTTTCTCTCTTCAATTCCCATCCATTTTTCTTTATCCTCTTGCCGATTTCACCTCTTTAAAAAGAGTTATTCATCCACCATTTGGAGCAGCATTCAAGTGTCCGTAGCAGCCTTGGTTCGACAATAACAATTGGAGAAGGAAGAGTGGAGCAAACTAGCCAATCAACAGAGAAACACTGGATTTGATTCTTGTTCCCTTTCCTTTTTAATTTTGTTGTTGTTATGATGAACATGTCTATGAATATTTGTGATGTTTAAATGTTTTATTTAATTAAAATGGCTTAAATTTAATTCGTGTAAGGTTGATTGCATTTTAACTACTTGAATTATTAAAATTGTGTTTGTGCTGTTATAGGCCTCGGTAAGATGTTTGATTAAGTAAAACCATGACTAAGTTATTCTTGCATTACAATTGTAAGGTAGCTAATGAATTAATTATTTAAACGGATTGAAATTGTAATTAATTGACACAATACTTAATCAGTGCATGTTTAATCTTCTAAGGTAGCTGAGGATTAAATTAGCAACGGTATCTAGCAATATGTTTTTCTTGCATAACTTGCAAGATTATTGCGATTAAACTGTTTCAAGGTAGAAATACATTGTTACCTCACGTAGTCTTTTATTGCGATTAAACTGTTTCAAGGTAGAAATACATTGAATTAATTGTTTGAATCGGCATAGAGATATGTACACGAGATTATTTTAATTCTATAAGCATGTATGTGCATTAACACATTTGCTTATTAAAATCTGTTTAATCGGTTGAATTGATATAGAGATATAGTCAAGAGATAAATAGATTTTGGTAGGTAAGTATGTTCATAAGTTAGCAAATTACAGAGTTTCCGTGAATTTATTCGTAACAACATAAACACGAGTTAAATAATTTTAAGTTAAGAAATGTAATTAATCTAACACAATTATGTCATCTTGATTAAAATCATATTTTGAAATCATGCATTGGAACTTTAATTTATTTTTTTATTGACTTTACTTAGCTAAACATCTTAGTTTTTAATCATCTCCTTAAATCAAAATATTTTTCTTCACCAAAGTATTCTAAATTGCTTTCATAAATAATTCTTTTCACAGTCCCTGTGGGTACGATAACTCGACATTTACTTGTCACTTTATACTTGTTGTGATTGTCTACACTTGCATATTTTTGTCCTTCTAATGGCACTAGTAAGACTAAAGATACAACTTGAAGATCTTGTTACCCTACCCGAAAACATTGAGATTTTATTCTCTAAATATTAAATCTATTTTCTGAAATAACAATAATGTTGATTTCTATTGAGAAGAGATTTTGCTTTTACACTGAAAGTAAAGAAAACTATTTATTGTTTTGTGTTTGATTTGAATCGTACGAGTCCACACTTGAAGTAGTTCGTGGTACGAGAATAACATAAGTGTGATTTGGGTAAAGGGTTTGTTGCCATAAATATAAAAAACTAACTCAATTTTCAAAATTTTCATTTCCGTCGTGCAAGAAAATCTTTTTCAAACCAGATTTTTTCCAATAATCATGACACACATGTGACAATGACACATGTGTATCACAACACTAACCCTCCATCACCTCAAGGAAGTAATCTTCAAAGAAACCCCAACTTAGAGTAATTTGCCACGAAAGTTGTGACACTAGGTGTACTATGTCACCTCATTGAGCTTTAATGACTTGATTACAAGCCTTTAAGGTCACAAATCTAAGTCAATAGTTGAAGTGATGAAGCCCAGTGTCACTGCCATCGAGGTTACAACACCAACTAAGCTGTGTTGTGACACCAACTGCCCCAAGCCAAGCTTGTGCCTACTGTTGGAGATGTCGCGACACCAAGAGCCCTCTAGGCCAAGATCATGTTCACTGCCACAAATTTCGCAACACCAAAGCTTGGGTGTCACAACATTGAAGTTTGACGGGGTTATAAAATATTATAGGGAAAATTTTATGTCCAACATCAACTCTAGTCACATCAATCTCTCTAAAGATTTTTTTTTTCAAATGATAAGGTTATAGATTTTGTTAGATTAAAGGCAACTTGATGCCAAACAAAAAAGGAGGTTATTTTATCATCTTTTTGTCATCTCTTTTATTCTTTTCACCATTTTTTATTTTCTAGGTTTTCTTTTATTAGCTTTGTAGTTAGTAGTTGTTAGTTTCTTCTTCATTTTTTACTGGAGCTTTAGTTTTATTACAAGTAGATACAAAACTCTCTCTTGTTATTTTGAGTTCATTTTAAAGCATTCAATAGATTTTCTTCTTGTTAGTTTTCAAAACTGCAAAAATATCATCTTTGGTTATGGTTTTATCATCTTTCTTGTTGTCATCATCTTCAATAATAACTCCTTCAAGAGTCACTAAATACCTCTAAACCTTGTCTTTTTATGGTTATTTAATGGATCATCTAACCATGAAATTGGTTTATATTTGTATGTTGATGATGAGTAAGCACTGAGTCTTATGGTGGTTGGTTGATTGAAATGTTGCATGGTTAGTTTTTGGGTCAGTGACTAAATCATAAAAATTGGACTAAATCGAGTAGACTTCAAACCTAGAATTGACGCCTAGAGGTGAAAATTTTGATAAGTTAGACCAAAAGGAGATCCTATTGCGAACCAATTTGATTGTCCCAATTTAGTTTAATGAGGTCGAGAGATAAACTGAACTAAATCGTCTAATTGGGTAAAATAGTGACCAAGAGTTTAAATTGGACCAATTAGAAGTTTGGGCAATTTAAATCCCTAATCCATGAATTAATTAGCAACATAATATCAATCGACCACTATATCTCATTGAATTGATATTTGTGTACTTTTTATTGTTATTCAATTTAGTCCTCCTATGTGTAATTTAGTGTAATCAACCTTGAATGATGAGTTGACGTAATATAGTACTCAGTGATTAGCTAGCTAGACTTATTAATTATATGTTTGATCATTGTCATTTACCTTATTGTCCGATCTCTCTTGGGTTTGATCCTTGGAATGCTCAAAGTGTTCCATTGTAACACTTAAAAATATTACAATTGATCAGTCACACTCGCAATCAAGCCGCTTTTAAAATCTTATATTCTTTTACTAATTCTCTTATCAACATGTGTACAGCATGGTATGGTAACATAAATACTTAAACTAATGACCAAACACATGCATCTAATCCTAAATACATGCAAAATTATGAAATTCATACTTAACTAAATACATGCATTTAATGTACATTCATTCATGCACGCACTAACTTCCTAATTCATGTATTCTACTTTATGTAATGAAAGCATTTAATTAAATAAATTCAAAAGTCAATTAGAAATTCTTCATGCTTTTGTAAAACAAAATGAATTGACCTTGGGTTCATCTCTTTTGAGCTTTTCTAATTGGGCCAAAAATTCTTACAAGTATAATGCAATTTCAACTTACATTTGTTTGACCTTATCATGAGCAATTTGTCCAAAGTTACCCACTTGAACTTGGGCAATTTTATCTTCTTCATGGATCACATATTCATCCAATACATGTACAAAATATTGAATTAAAAGAGGGCATTTAGTAACTTATCTACATTCAACCCCCTGAATAGCCTTCATTAAAATACCTATAACTCTTTGTAGAAAACTCCAAAAAACACTTCCTTTAATGCATTGGAAATAAAACTCCCAAAACTTTCCATCCACATATGATTGGTAATTATTGGGCATGTGAATCAATATTGTCGAAATCTTTTTGGAACTCGACTTGTTATTTGTAAAACAGAGATGGAGTCGCCACCAATCCTTTTTATTAAGTGTGAGGATCACCTTGAAACTTAATCATTTTAATAAAAAGGTTAGATTCACTAAAAAGATAATTTTCAGCCTACAAAATTCAGGAAATGGGTTTGAGAGTCGGTTCTGTATGAGGAAGGATTAGCACCCTCATAACGCCTAAAATTGGTACTTAGTTGATTACTTGATGTCTTAGCGCCAAAAATTGAGAATTCGAAGAGAATTTAAAATCCAATCCCTTTTACATAATGTTATTTGATGGCAATTAAAATATCCAAATTAAGTTTATGGAGGAGGTTTTCTTATTTCAAGTCAATCGAGACGAAAAGTCATGTCCTATAAGTTGGGGCACAAGATCTCGAATTCCCGAAAATATGAATGCTTATCGTTTAATTATTACCTAAATCCTATACGTTTTGAATTTTAAAAGGATGTTCAATTATTTTGGTTTAAGGAGAAAGTCATACCCCGTAAGTTAAGGGCACAACTTCTCAAATCCCTAAATACAGAACATTGCCTCAGTTTTAATTATTTCTTATGCATTTGCGCAGAAAAACGAATGAATGTATGTAGCAATAATTACAATATACGATGATGGCAAAATTATGATATTAACAAAATAACAACATAAATAATGAAATAAAATGACAATATTATAATGAATACAATAATAAGAAATAAAAAAAATTCAATTACTAATACTATATGATAATAATGTTAATAATAGAGAAATAATATAAAAAAGGTATGATGATAATATAATTATATCCATAAAATATTAACTTTTGAGCAAATTTTAACAAAAATAATATTAATTAGCAATGATAATCACTTAATAGTATTAATAATATCAACATTTAAAAATAAAGGACCAAAATAAAACAATCGAAAAATTTGATGGCAAAAATGTAAATTATGCAACTTAAAGGATAAAAATTTAAAAAAAAATAACAAGTACAGGCACTTGATTAAATAAACAGGGGACTAATGGAAGTTATGATAAAGCTAAAGGTATAAATAAATAAAAACATAAAATAAAGGATTGCATTAAAATACAGTAAAATTGTCAGGACCAAAAGGGCAAATAACCCAACCCCAATACATGTGCCACTTTCCAAAAGGTCAACAGTTTGAGGACCAAAATGAAAACAAATTAAAATTAAATTCTGTAATTTAAAAAAAGAAGAAAAACCAAAATTAAGACCACATTGAAAAGCGCCTAAAGGCGGAAGGACTTGGGAAGCAATTTGACCCTTCTCTCAAAAACACATGTATCCTAGAGGATATGGGTCGGGTCATCGGGTCATGTTCAAAATGACATTGTTTTGTGGCATCTGAAGCTAGGTCAAAACGACGTCGTTTCATTAAGCCTACATAAGTAAAAAAATATTAAAAAAATCATTCTAAACCTTTTTTTTTTTAATTCCTTTTTTTTTTCTCTCAAGCCCTCCTTCGTCTGGCCATAGGGATGGTGGGTCTTCATCGTGGTCCCCGATCATCGACGACAAAGACTGCCGCTTTCGGTGGCCAAAGATCCAAAAAAAAACTTTTTTTTTAAATCCTTAAAAGGTGTAAAATGTAGATTTAGGGTTAGAAAACCCAAAAAAGCCAAAAATTGGAAAAAAAAAAGGAAGAAACCTTTCAGTATCTCCCCTCTCTAACGAGGCCCTCGACGAAACCCTAGGGGATTCTGAGGCTTCTCGAGTCAAAGAGGAGTTTCTACGACTGCACGAACGACGAAATAGGTAAAAAAATCATCTTTGTTTGTCTCCTTTTTTTTTTATGTTTGCTTCAAAAAAAAAAAAGAACTACCTTTTCTTTTAACTTGGTTGTTTTTTTTTTTAAATTCTATTTCATCGGCGTCTAAAATACATAGGGTTTTTGTTTGGCTTTTATAGCCAAATTAAAATATAAATATATTTTCTTTCTTTCTTTCTTTCTTTTTTTCTTGTTTGTTGTTTCTCTACTTCTGTTTTCTGTTTTTTGTCTTCTGTTTTTTTTGTCTTCTTTCCTTTTTTTGCAGGTGGTGGTGGCAAAAGAGGTATCAGACGACACGCTTGTTGATGTGGCGAGGCTGCAGCGTGGATGAAGTTAGGGTGAACTAAGGTTTTCAAAATTTCTTTAAGGTTTTGAACTTTTGAGCTTTTTTTGTATTTGGGCCAATCTATTTTCGTAAATGGACTCTTTATTATTTTTTTGTTTTAAATTTTTTTTAAGTAGTACGAATTTGTCCTATTACATATATGAACTTCAATTTCAAGTTTATGCATAAATCTTGGATTTTTGGCAACTTTGACTCTTGATTAACAAATATTTCTCCTAATAAAGTGCTTCCAGCTTCCACCCAAATTTGCCTCTTCCACCCAAATTTGCCTCTTCATAAATTGGCTCCGTTAGTCTTTCAACTACCAAAATATGCTTAGCTCCATTCCCTTCAATTTGGATTACGGTGAGAAACTTAATAGGTGCTCTTACATAACTTTGGGTCCATGTTAGAGGGCTTGAGCTTCGGTCCATCTTTATTAGGCTTCTTAGCTCGAATTAATCATGATGTGACACATCACCAATATATGTAGGGGGTTGCACAACCATTTAATTGCAAAATAGGTTGCAACTAGCGTTGAAGTTAGAATGTGCAAACAAAATTAACATTATTGATAAATGCAAGACCCACAAATGAATTGTGAAAGCTATATTTGTGATTAAAGTTGGACAAAAATAAAATCAAAAGGTGTCGAATTCAAGATGCCTGTGAGATATATATATATATATACACACCCATGTATATATATTAAATAGTTGAGAATAATGAATTAAATAGTTGGGATTTAGGAAAGATCAGTGTTGCACTTTCTTTCAATACTGATTATGAAATAGTCATTCTAAAAAACAAGGAAGGAAAAGAATTTAAAATATCAAACATTCAAAGATTTTACAGTTATTTATATTATGACAATTGACAATGTCGTACGGAGAATGGAATTAGATGTCTGTTTGGGGGTCCAAGAAGATAGTTCCCACAAGGAAATTATCTACTCCTTTCAGAGCTTTCTCGGTTTGAAAATTTATCATTTGGTTACCAAAATTTCACGAGACATATTTGAAAAGTGCTTTATCTGAATGGAACATTTTTTTAATCACAAACAACATATGTTGGGTATGAAAAACAGGCTGAATTTAATTGTATAGGGGAAGGGGGGTATTGAAAGCTTTCCGAGTTAAAGTTGTTTCAGTGACCCAACTGTGGAAGTTGGAGTTATTTATGGTATTAAAGATCCCTTCGCATTCAAGACCTTCACCTATGCGTAGTCTCACCACATTTAATGGCCCGTACTTCCTCACCTCTCAACTCCCAAACTTCTGCCTATATAAACCATCTATACGTTTCAGCATTTTATCAATGGTTTCCTTTAAAGCCTCACTCTCTCAGGAAATGGGGAAGACCACGTCGGAGTTTGAGAATTTATGGAAGAAGAGAAACTTTGAAGAGCCTTTAGATGGTGACGAAGAAACTCTCATAAAGCGATCGAAAACCGAAAGAACAAAACCAAGGTTTGATATGGAGCTTCACCTCGACACTTCATTGCCTATAGAGTGGCAAAGATGTCTTGATCTTCAGGTATATATATAGACACATACATGCATATATGGACAACTATTTTATAGTTCATACAATGAACGAACAGGGTTATATGGTACTTACAATCTTATTATTGTTTCGGCTTTGTGGGTGTTCAGTCAGGGACGATACACTTTTACAATTCAAGGACTGATACGAGAACTTGTAAGGATCCAAGGACAAGCCCTGAGTGTCCAAGCACTGGTCACATGAGTTTAGACCTTGAGCTAAACTTACCATGCGTTTCTAATGCAACAAATCCGGAAGCGGTGAGCAAGCAAAACTGTGCCGGCTCAGTTGAGAAGAAGCTCAACAGTTGGGGAGGATTAATGCAGAAGCGTCCGTGGTTAACGGTGGAAGAGGCGAAGGAGGAAGAGGAGGAGATGGTAGCAACAGTGTGCAGGCAGTGCCATATGTTGGTGATGCTAATCAAATCATCACCTGCTTGCCCTAATTGCAAATTTAGGCACCCACCACCAGACCAAGGCCCTCCAAAACTATTCAACCAAAGGCTTAGCCTCCTCTGCTAGTAAGCCGGGATGGATCATCAAGCTCATCATCTCCAACATATGTATACATATAAGCTCCTTAAACCATTGAAATCTATATTTAGAAATCTGCCATTTTTCAATGGTGACTTAATATAACGTATAAGATATTTCTAGCCTCAGAAGCTTCGCCTGTTTCAATGTAAACCTAAAATGGGATCCTCGAAACCTCAATTTTCAATATTGTACGTGTTTTAAACAACCTCACTCCATAATTTAATTCAATCCTGTTACATCATAAAGCAGTCTCTGGTCATTGCAGATACGAGCAAAAGCCAGGGAGATTTCCTTAATAAAATTAAAATTAAAATAACATTATAAATTTAAAGATTAACAACAATTACAAAATCTAAAAGAAATATAAAATTAATTTGGAGAATAGGAAAGTAAATATTTTTATTTAAAAGATTGTTGAGCATGTATTGATTTCATTTTAAGAAGGATTTTTTAATTGGGTTTAGATTTGAATATAAAACTAAGACAATCCAAGGCGGATAAAATGGAACTCTTTACCTTACCTTTTTACAGGTTCATAATTACTAAGATGTTAGGCATTGGTAATATTCTTTCTCAAAAGAAGGGGGGCATTGAGAAATTTTCTGGGTATTTCTTTATATACTTTCCCTTAATAATTTCTTACGGAAAAAAATTTAAAAAAGAAATATTATAATGTCATATGGATTTGAGATACTGAACTTGGAATGTTTTAATGTTGAAAGATATATGAAACAACATTCAACTATTGCTGAGCTTTGCATTAAATTATAAATTATCTTTCATCTATATTAATTTTATATAAATGAAAACGATATAAGTAGATGATCTAAACTCAGATCATATGCGTATAATATAATACATTTATCATTAGCCTAAAACATTATTAATTAAACTCTTGATTTGATTATAATGGATTTGTTAGATTTTTTATAGGTTAAATCTCTTTTAAATTTAAAACAATAAACAATAACCAATAATTCAATCATTACAATATAAAATTTCAATAAAAAAAGCTGACTAGTACGGGATTATGGATGAATCTATCCCTACACTATTATTATTAAGGTAAAAATAGATAAATTACCTCTCTAAATTTAGTGCAAAATACATTTATGTTTTAAGAATATTCACTTACCCCCTTTCAAATCTATTTATTATTCAAATTTTAAATTAAAAAATTATAACCCTTTTATTATTTATTTATATATTTTATTTCTCTATTTTTAATTACAAAATAATAAAATTTTAATTATATATTCAAGTGTTATAAAATTATATACACTAAATTATATTCCCGTACATGCACAAATCGATTGTATATATTAAATTTATAATATTTTGTAACAATCCTTTTTTTCAGTGTCGGAAAAATTTGATTTTTAAATTGAATTTCTTAAAACAAGTTAATTCAAAAAATTAAACTAAGAGTTTTAGGATAATAACGAGAATAAAAAGGAGAATTAGTAAGTGATTCGTTAAGATTAGTAATTAATGCATAAAGATTTAATTCTTCCTTAATTGTGATTTAACCAAGCCCTTGCGAGTAATTAAATCATGGATTAATTAAGTTAGTGAAACACTTTGATCTAATTTTCCACTAACCATTTCCAAACTAATTCATATATTTGAGAGTATTATATTAGATTTAATAAGTTAAAATTAGAATCTCACAGGGTATTCACCGTCCCAAATGTAGCTTAGATTTGGGTCGCGTTAGTCGTGTTTGTTGTTCGGGCTTTACCCTATTCTTATAATTCACTAAAAAAAAAGTTAAATTAAAGTAAATTATGGCCATTATCTTCTCTTAAGTCTGCAAGTAAGAAAAAAAAAATGAAAACTTGAAGGTTTCTCTCCATTTTCGATCAAGTAGAAGAAGCTTCCAATCGTAAGTCCCTTTGGGAAATTCATGTGTTGGTTTTCATATTTCAAACTTGAAATTTATAAGTTAGGAATGAAGTTTTATAACGATTTGGTTAAATGGCCATGGTTGAAAGCTTAGGAAGTTTAGAGAGAGAATGGAAATAACGTGAATTATAGTTATGTTTTTTGTTAGCTTGGGACTTCTAAATTATAATGTAAGTGAAAGAAATAGATTCAAATGGGAGAATTTTGAGTTATGTGAAATTCAGACAATAGAGTTTCAGATGTCAAGTTTAGGCAATGCATTTCATGTTTAGCTTAAATGATTTTATTGTTTGAATGTGTGAATCTAATCTTGCCTTGATGTTTGTTTGAAGAATTGTAGCTAAGGAAATAGCTAAATGAAAAGGAAAGGAAAAGGTGTCTGAGGCATAATGCTTATAGTTTGTGCTAACCTAATTCATTTCCTCTACATGAGAATGAGATTATTAAGTAGTTAGGCTAAAGGAATTATTAATGATGATTTGATGAGATTTAATTCGTTACTTTGGTTTAATGATTTTGAAAATCATTTATGTGATATTGAGAATTTGTCTAATCTAGGTTGTGATATCATGATGAGAATTATGAATGATATTGAGAAACAGTATAATCTTAATTTAATGATTTTATGAATGCCCTGTTAAATGATGTCAGATTTAGTTCAAGTATAGTTGCCATGCCATAGGATTCATTGTGTTGTTCAAAGAAGCTTTGTGCTTGTGCACACCTTATTTGGCACTTGTGTGCGTTACTTGACTCTTGTGAGCACATTACCTAACATATGTGTACATTTTGTAACATCCCAAACCCGGCCTAAATGTTATGGCCGAATTTGGCGGTGTCATATGGTAGGGTGTTTGAATACTAAATTGTCATGATAAAATTATTTTCGATTTGTCTATTTTTAGTTAACTCTTATTATCTTCAAAAACCATTTGTCAATTAGTTTGATTTATGAAAAGCATAATTCGTTGCGGAAGCTTTACAAATCATTAACTTTAAGAAAACCAAGATAATCATATAAATCTGTTTATTTTAGGAAAACCCCTTTGTTTAAGTAAAAATCGTTTGTTCGTTGTGTTAGCGCTGTTATAAAATCCAAAAAAATAAATAAAACCCAAAGTTACGAAAATATTACAAAAAGTCCCAAAATTACACAAAAATACCCCTAAAGGCAATTAAGCAAAAATGACATTAAAACATATTGAATTAAAAACAGTAAACATACTAAATTAAAAATAGTCTCTAACAAACTTGTGGCCATCGTTGAGTCCTCTGCCGTACTGATCTGTCTATGCCGGTGATTACCTATACAAATTAAGCAGAAGAGGTGAGTTTACGTAAACTTAGTGTATAATCCCCACAGAAAACAAACATACAGTCAATCACATTAAACGGTCAATTGTAGCCTAGGCCTAAGCCTATTTCAGTTTCAGTAGCAGTTTGGCCTTAGCCCATTTCAGTTTCAGTATCAGATATGCATTAGGGTCTTAGCCCATCACAGTAACAGTCATGCATGCAATAATCAGAAAAAAAATCCTACCCACCAGCCTCTAATACACTATCTCCGTCCATCCCTACACTTCCTGTGGAGTTTAAAACACCCATCCAACCCTACACTCCAAGTTATAACGAACATGACACATATCAGTATAATGCAGCTGAGCTGCCAGTTAAATAGGCTTAAGACCCTTTCAGCATATATATTGTAGCTGAGCTGTCAGTCAATAAGCTTAAAGCCTTTCAGTACAATTCCTCCAAATATCATTATCTCAACCCAATGCATTGTAAACATATAGTAAATGACATGCTATCACATGGTTATTAGTTAGACATACGGTTCAGTATATATGCATATAATCATCATGCTCAGTACATATATCATACATTCAATTCACACATTTAAAGGTCTAAGCAGTGCTTACCAACCCCACAGTAGGTTCACAGTCTACTTGGGTGACCTGTGCAACCTTAAAAAGCATTTCAGTTAAATGGGCTCACACGTCCATATGGCTTGCCCGTGTGGACCCACACACTCGTGTGGCCTACATGGCCCAACTTGGCCTTGGCTGTGTGGATCACATAGCCTGGCCCAGAATCCCACATGCCTATATAGACCCACATGCTCGTGTGGCCCACACGGCTCAATTCAGTGTAGCCCATCACACAACCGTATCTTGCGCGCATGGCCTAGCCTCGTCTATCACACATACATATCCTAGCACACAGCCTACCACAAAGGCGACACACCCTTATGGCGTCGATAGTGGGGTTTTTTTCTGCGTTTTCAGTTACACACCTAGTTTTGATTGATGCTAAAATGATCCCCAAGTACTCCAGAACCTATAATTGATCAATAAACATTGCATTAATCGTTTTTAACGTGAACTCAAATCGAACCAGAATTAAGGTTTTCACTCAAAAAATGACCAAACCTTACCTTCAACCGATGAACAGAAATTCCCACACAAACTAAAACTCCAACCAAAAATTACAAACCCTTGAATCCTCCCTTAATCAGCATAAACAAAACACATCAGAGGAAAGTTATCAAACGGAAACAAACCACTTAACTAAGACTTACCGAAGAACTAGATAACCGAAATTGAGAGGCAAGATTTCGTCAGAATTTTAATGCAGAAAAAGCAAAGGAAAAAAATGAGGAAAAATTAACAAACAGGGAAAAATGGCATTGAGACGAGAGGAGGGGCGGCAAAAGGGTGATTATTTTTGAAAACAGTAAATGAATTGAATATTCTGATAACCCCCTATCATTTCTCCAAATCTCTCCCCAGTAATCCTACTCAAACTCCACTACTCAGAGTCTTACCACGGCATAACTCTTAGCTGAATTATTGAGCAAAAGTACTACCTACGCTCATGCAGGGATTCGAACACAGGACCTTCATCATATTAACACTCCACTTAACCACCAGACCAGCAGGCCCATTCTAATATGTTTTAACAAACAACCAAATAAAAGCCTACCGAACAAGAGTGAGGCTTTATTCAAGAAAAATACCAAAATTTTCCCATGACAAGGCTTGAACTTGGGACCTCCGGCACATACTCAGAACACTTAACTACTAAAGCAAATAGATATTTGTGTCATATTTTAACAGAAAAAAATTAAAATTTTGGGGCGTTACACATTTTATACTAGCCTATCAGATCTGACCTTTTTCTTAGGCCTATATACAAAACTCGAGGGCTCCGAATCTCTCTTCTTCTTACCACTCTCTTGACCTCTATTTTGGCGCTCAGCGCGCTTAACCTCTTCAGAAATCTTTACCTTCTCTACCAAAATCGAGAACTGTCACTCTTTCTACGGAACTATCAGTACCCTCAAATTATCTCTGAGGTCATTCTCAAAACAGACACACCTCTCACACTCAGATGCCACCATACCTTGCGCATAGTGGCTCAGTCGCAATAATTCGGCCTCATACTCGGCCACAGATCGGTTTCCTTGAGTAAGGTTTAGAAACTCCCTCCTACAAGTATCCATGTAACTAGCTCCACATACGTGCCCTGAAACGCCATCTTAAAGAATTCCCAAGTCAAATGTTCGGGCTAAGTGCCCTCCTTAACAGTCAACCACCACTGGTACGCATCATCGCGAAGCAGCAAGACTGCACCCTTTAATTTCTACTCAAGGGTGCAATCCAGATCATCTATAATCCACTCAGTAGCCTCTATTCAATATTCAGCCACATTAGAGGTGACTCCAGTGATACCCCTAAAAAGTTTAGCTCCATTAGATCGGAGTCGTTCTGTAACCAACCCTCGACCTCCAGATCTAGTTTTAGGCCTAGCGACCCTCTCCAATATCCTTAGCATAGCCTGGGACAATACGTCATCCGTAGCCATACGATCACGCGACCCCGTCTTAGTAGTAGGTGACACCGGTGTCTCACTAGTGTCTAGATTCGGTATACTACCCTGAGAAGAGGAAGACTCAGCTCGAGCCCCCTACGGCCTCTATGATAATGCTCTAAAGAGACGTGTTTTTATATATTAATCATGTGTTTATTTTGAGCTTGAGCCTACTAATTTGAGCTATTTATGTCTTTTTATCTTTTAGGGACTAAATTGGAGGCGAAAAGTAAATTCAAGGGAAAAAGCGTCAATTTGGAGATTAAATGGGCCAATATGCAACATGGGGTAAATTTGGTGCCAAAAGTGCGAACATGGAAGGCACAAGGACTTAAAAGCAAATAGAGGAGATTTTATTTTGGAAGACTCTAATTTATTTTATTTTATTTATATTAGGATAATTATTGTTAGGATAATTATTAGGATTTTATTTTAGGATTTTATTTTAATTATTTTTATTTAAATGTATTTATCTTTTGGGAATTTAAGTTAAACTAGACATTCTTTCTAGCACTATAAATAGGGGGTGAAGTGACTCTAATTTGGTCCATCTTTTCCTGTAAACACTCTCCCCCTAATTCTTTTGTTCTTTCATATTTCCTTTCAATAAATTTTCTTTTTCCATATTTTTATTTATTTTCTTTCCCATAATTATCATGAGCCACTAAAACCCTTCTAGCCGAAAGTTGTCAATATTTCCCCAAAAGGTTCTTGAGGCTTAGAACCCATACTTAACCTCTTTTCTACCAAGTATTCGTCGTTTCTCCGCACTACGGGCTGACGCTTCCGTCCATGGCCCTTAAGAAGTAAACCTTTCAACGTATGCAAAGGCGGCCGCTTTGTGTGTTTTGGAGGGGTTGCACCGTCGGTTCATCAACTTACTGCGTCAGAGGTTAGCGAGCCAAAGAGACAAAATAGCGTGGGATTCGCCATTGAGAAGCGTTGATCTAGCATAGAATTTCTGGCTAGAGTCAGGTTCCCTAAAATCGTAAGTCTAATCTTTGGAACTGGTGGTTGTAGGCGTCCTCTTCCACTATAACTGGCTTACTTGAGTCGAGAAGAATCATCCAAAAGTCGAGGATTGAGCCCAAGGCGGAATGAGACAACCGGAGGCTGGAACTTTTCCATAAGAATTTCTTTTCTCTTAAAACTCTCTTATTTATTTTTATTATTTTCGTAATCATAATTTCAGTAAACTTTAAATTCTATTTTTATTTTATTTTCGCTTCCAAAATCAATTCTTAAATTCTGTTTTTTTTCCCAGGAACGCAGGTTTCTTGGGCACGATTTCGGCCAGGATATAGAAAAAACGAGTATTCGTATAGTCTGGTCCCTGAGGATTTCGACCCTACTTCCCCTTTACTATTCTTTTTCGTTATTTTACAGGGAATAGGATATTTTTGGTGCTCTCAACGATCACATCAAATTTTGGTGCCGTTGCCAGGGACTAGCAACATACTAATCTTGTTTTTTGTTTTCTATGACCAGATCTGCTCCAGGCACTCTTGCGTTCGACTCAAAAATCGAAAAGACTGCAAAAGCCAACCGAAAGGAGACAAAACTTAGGAAAAAATAGTCCGCGGTGGTTGGAACTCAAAGCAATCCACCACCAGAAATTAGAATCGACGACGAAGTAGAGTCTAGGGTTAACGAAAACCCTACTCGAACATTTGAAAGCAAAGAGGAAGAAGTAAATTCCCCTGAAGAGGTTCCTGACGCCAGGATTAACGAAAACCCTAATCAGGCGCAGCAACAGATGGATCAAACAATTCGGCAACTGGCCGAAGCCCCGACAGAACAACCACTACTATGCATAGCGTATCCTAATATGGATACTGATTTTGAATTAAAATTTGGGTTGATTCAATTACTTCCAACTTTTAGAGGGCTACAAAATGAAAACCCCCATAAGCACTTAAAGGAATTTCACATGGTTTGTCTTAGTATGAAACCTTAGGGGGTAACTGAGGATCAAATTAAATTACGTGCTTTCCCTTTTTCTCTTGCAAATTCAGTAAAAGAATGGTTATTTTATTTACCCCCTGGATCTATTACTACTTGGGCTGATTTATCTCGTTTTTTTCTCAACAGGTTTTTCCCAGCATCTCAAGCAGCTGAGCTAAGGAGGGAGATCGTTGGAATAAGGCAGAACGAAGCTGAGTCTCTTTATGACTATTGAGAACGGTTTAAAAAGTTGTGTGCAAGCTGCCCACAACACGGTATATCAGAGCAATCTCTCCTCCAATATTTTTATGAAGGCTTGAAGCCCATGGAGATGAATATGGTGGATGCTGCTAGTGGAGGAGCGTTGGTTAACATGACTCCCCAACAAGCGAGAAACTTGATCTCCACAATGGCTGCAAACTCTCAGCAGTTTCAAGTCAATCATGAACCTTCCAGAAGGGTTCACCAGCTAAGTAATTTTTCAATGGAAGATAAACTTGATAGACTCACTAATATAGTTAGCTCTCTTGTTGCAGAAAAAGCCAAACTAGCTCGAGTGTGCGGAATATGCGCTACACCTGAACATACCACAGATGCATGCCCTACCTTGCATGATGACACTATGGCTCATTTGAATGCTGTGGGAAACTTCCCTAGGCCTCCACAAAGGCAATACGACCCTTACGCTAAAACATACAATCTAGGATGGAGAGATCACCCTAACTTGAGTTATAGGGCAAATCCACGAAACAACCAAGTGTACCAAAATTGATTTCCACAGCAGCCGCAAGATTCAGGTAATTCTTTAGAAACTTTGGTTAATAAATTAGCAGCTAATGTCCTTGATTTTCAACAGAAAACTCTTAATTTCCAAAGAGAGATGAAGGATTTTCAGCAGAAAACTGAGGCATCCATAAGGGAGTTGACCATATCAATTGAGAAATTGAACTCTCAAGGGAAGCTGCCGTCACAAACAGAACCAAACCCGAGACAATACGCAAATACACTGACGCTGCGAAGCGAAAAGGTACTGGAACTGATTCTCAACAGGAATCTTAGCCAAGAAAATGCCCAGGAAAAATCAGAGAAAGACGAACAGGTCCGACTGAAACTTCCATTACCTAAGATTCCACCTCCATTCCCAAAACGGTTCAATCAGTGTCGAAAAGGTAAGGAGGACAAGGAGATCCTCGAAACATTTATGAATGTCGAGATCAATATACCACTGTTGGATGCTATCAGGCAAATTCCAAGGTATGCTAAATTTCTTAAAGAACTTTGCACCAACAAACGAAAATTAACAGATAATGAAAAGGTAAATGTTGGTGAAAATGTATCCGTAGTGTTACAACAAAAAATGCCAGCAAAATGCAAAGGTAGGGGCATGTTTGCAATACCATGCAAGATTGGCCACTTGAGAATAAAAAAAGCTATGTGTGATTTAGGGGCCTCCATAAATGTAATGCCTTTTTCTATTTATGAATCACTTGACACAGGTTTTTTGACGAAAACAGGTGTTACTATACAGTTGGCGGACAGGTCTGTTGTGCATCCTGAAGGAGTCCTTGAGGACGTATTAGTGAAAGTTAACGAGCTTATTTTCCCTACAGATTTTTATGTGATAAAAATGGAGGAGGATAAAACTTCTGGATCTTCAGACATCTTGTTGGGGCGACCTTTCCTTAGTACTGCAAATACTAAGATTGACGTACGAAGCGGAACTCTCACGATGGAGTTTGATGGGGAGATCACAAAGTTTAATGTTTACGATGCTATTAGTCACCCAAGTGAAATCTTGAACGTAAACCGTGTCGACATAATAAACTCATTAGTCAGAAAAACTTTTGAGTCATTTTATGAAGATAAATCTAAAATGATGTTTGATGATTTTTCTATTAATAAATTATTGGCTCCTAAGGATACTAAACTTCCACCTTCTGTTGTGTAGACACCAGATCTGGAAGGCACACATAAGATTTTTTTGGAGGAAAAAACGAAACCAAAGAAAGAGCCACAAGGACGATTGAGCCCAAATATGGTGGATGTGATAGAAAAGGAGAATTTCCAAGCCCATACGAATGAAAGAATTCAGTTGGAACAACTCCAATTTTAGTTGAGGCGTCAAGCTAGCGACATTAAACAAGCGTTTGTTAGAAGGCAACCCAATCTTTATTTTTATTTTTCATTTTTATTTATTGTTTATTATTTATTATTTATTATTTATTATTTATTATTTATCGTTTTCTTTTTATTTGTTTTTCTTTTGAATAAATTTCTCTTCTTCCATCTAGGTAAAACGGAGCGAAAACACGAAGAAAAGAAGGCAAAAAAAGTGCACCAAACAACCCTATCCACAGTACCAAACAGCCTCTATTCCAGCCTCCATTCCAGCACAGAACACCATATCCATGGGACCAAACAGCGTTATCCCTGCAGCCAAACAGCCCTATTCCACCCCTAGAATGACATATCCCTGCAACCAAACACCCCTTTTTAGCAACTTAAAACCCCCAATCTTCTATAATTTTCCTTTTTCAAACTTTTCTTTCTCCATAGCCGCCACTTCCTCTCTTCTTTCACCACCCACCGCCGTTTTACTGCCGGTCATGATCCATAACCGAAGCCACACTGCTGCCGAGCCTTTCTTCACCATCAACTTGCGCCGTCGCCGCCTCTCCATCACCGTGCGCACCGAACAACAATAATTACACGGGGAGTTCTTCTAAACTTTTCTACCTACTTATTTGTTTTCTTCCACATCGAAGACTATGTGTTTTAAGTGAGGGGGAGGCATTCTTCGTGTTACTGTCATTATCTGCTATTTTTGCTGTCATATTGTTGTTGCTGCTGTTTTGTGCTTGTTTTTACCCATTTATTTTAAGAATATCCTGCTGCTTTTCATGCCCAAGATTTTACCAGGAATTGCCTACTGTTTGCCCCACAAGCATGATTTTTACTGTCTAAGAAAGTTATGATTTTTCCATAATTGATGCCGTCTCCACTGTTTTATTTTTATTAGGCTAAAAATAATTGTGATTAATAAAGTTACCTCTATCTTGCTTTTCGTAAAATTGATTAAGTTTAATATAAAGTGAACACTTAAAATGATTACATGCTTAATTGATGTTCATTGCTATTAGGTGATTATTGAAACTTATTTTTGACACTTAAATTGTTTCTTTCCTGAGTTCTCAAAAATTTTAAATATCGTTTAATTGTTAATAAATGTTTTCCATGGTTATGAGTACAGTTTAGATCGTGACTGACTGAGTAACAGGGGTAGGGTGCTTGGGTTGTCATTCTACTTCGCGTCAAAAGGTTGTGTGACGTGACAAGTAAAACTCCGCTAGCCGAGGTTATGAGTATGGCTCAAATTGTGACTGACTGAGTAACCGAGGTAGGGTGCTTAGGTTGTCATTCTACTTCACGTCAAAAGGTTGTGTGACGTGATGAGTAAAACTTAGCTAACCGGAAATAAATAATTTTAGGAGTATGTTGGGCTGAGTAACCGGGGTGGGGTGCTTGGGTTGTCATCTCTCTTCGCGTCAAAAGGTTCAATATATTCCTAAGCAAATAAATAATAACAAAAATTTAAAAAAAAAGAAAAAAGAAAAAAAAAGAGAAAAAAAATAAGTACTAATAAAGTTGCACTTGGGGGACTAAAGGAGGAAATAATTATGGTGTCTTGGTAGGTTTGGTAATTTACCGAAATAGCATGAAATAAATCAAGTCGATCTTAATTTTTGTGTGAATTAATTGGAGTACTTTTTCTGTTTTACTTAAAGCAAGCTTAGAGTTCTCTTTATTTTTCGTATGCATTTTTAACTAATTTTTATAAAACTTTGGAGTGGTATTTCTCTTATGGCAGAATATAACTTTCACAAGTCAATAGGAACCATACTTGAGGGCAAGCATGGGCTAAGTAGGGGGAATTTGATAATGCTCTAAAAAGACGTGTTTTTATATATTAATCATGTGTTTATTTTGAGCTTGAGCCTACTAATTTGAGCTATTTATGTCTTTTTATCTTTTAGGGACTAAATTAGAGGCGAAAAGTAAATTCAAGGGAAAAAGCGTCAATTTGGAGATTAAATGGGCCAATATGCAACATGGGGTAAATTTGGTGCCAAAAGTGCGAACATGGAAGGCACAAGGACTTAAAGGCAAATAGAGGAGATTTTATTTTGGAAGACTCTATTTTATTTTATTTTATTTATATTAGGATAATTATTGTTAGGATAATTATTAGGATTTTATTTTAGGATTTTATTTTAATTATTTTTATTTAAATGTATTTATCTTTTAGGAATTTAAGTTAAACTAGACTTTCTTTCTAGCACTATAAATAAGGGGTGAAGTGACTCTAATTTGGTCCATCTTTTCCTGTAAACACTCTCCCCCTAATTCTTTTGTTCTTTCATATTTCCTTTCAATAAATTTTCTTTTTCCATATTTTTATTTATTTTCTTTCCCATAATTATCATGAGCCACTAAAACCCTTCTAGCCGAAAGTTATCAATATTTCCCCAAAAGGTTCTTGAGGCTTAGAACCCATACTTAACCTCTTTTCTACCAAGTATTCATCGTTTCTCCGCATTACGGGCTGACGCTTCCGTCCATGGCCCTTAAGAAGTAAACCTTTTAACGTATGCAAAGGCGGTCGCTTTGTGTGTTTTGGAGGGGTTGCACCGTCGGTTCATCAACTTACTACGTCAGAGGTTGGCGAGCCAAAGAGACAAAATGGCGTGGGATTCGCCATTGAGAAACGTTGATCTAGCATAGAATTTCTGGCTAGAGTCAGGTTCCCTAAAAATCGTAAGTCTAGTCTTTGGAGCTGGTGGTTGTAGGCGTCATCTTCCACTATGACTGGCTTACTTAAGTTGAGAAGGATCATCCAAAAGCCGAGGATTGAGCCCAAGGCGGAATGAGACAACCAGAGGCTGAAACTTTCCCATAAGAATTTCTTTTCTCTTAAAACTCTCTTATTTATTTTTATTATTTTCGTAATCATAATTTCAGTAAACTTTAAATTCTATTTTTATTTTATTTTCGCTTCCAAAATCAATTCTTAAATTCTGTTATTTTTATTTTTCCCAGGAACACAGGTTTCTTGGGCACGATTTCGGCCAGGATATAAAAAAACGAGTATTCGTATAGTCCGGTCCCTAAGGATTTCGACCCTACTTCCCCTTTACTATTATTTTTCGTTATTTTACAGGGAATATGATATTTTTGGTGCTCTCAACGACCGCATCACTCTACTACGACCTCAAATACCATGTCCGCAGGTACTACGTGCGCTCATTTTCTATCTCAGATTTATCTATATTACGAGTTTTATGAATCAGTTACAGTTCAATATTCATTAACAAATGTTTTATATAAATAGTTTCAGTAGTTCAGAGTTTGTTTTCGTATGTCGCAGTCTCTATCAGTTTTACTATAGTTTCAGTTTTACTGCAGTTTCAGTATACACTAACTAGAGTGTTTTCATAGTATACTACCTACAGTAATTTTAAAATATACTATCTATAGTATTTCAAATTTACTTTCCAAAATCTCAGAATACTTACAGGATCGGTGTCGGAGACTTGGTGTACCACATACTCAGTCAAATCATCTTAAATCATTTGAAAATCAGTTCTTTAAAAACCAAATTTTAAAACCCAAAAACCACACCCGAGTTTTGTAACCTGGCTTTGATACCACTAAATGTAACACCCCAAACCCGGCCTAGATGTTATGGTCGAATCTGGCGATGTCACATGGTAATGTGTTTGAATACTAAATTGGCATGATAAAATCATTTTCGATTTGTCTATTTTTAGTTAACTCTTATTATCTTCAAAAACCATTTGCCGATTAGTTTGATTTATGAAAAGCATAATCCGTTGTGGAAGCTTTAGAAATCATTAACTTTAAGAAAACCGAGATAATCATATAAATCCATTTATTTTAGAAAAACCCATTTTGTTTAAGTAAAAACTGTTTGTTCGTTGTGCTTGCGCAATTATAAAATCCATAAAAATAATAAAACCCAAATCTACGAAAATAGTCCAAAAAGTCTCAAAATTACACAAAAATACCCCCAAATGCAATTAAGAAAAAATGACATTAAAACATACTGAATTAAAAACAGTCTCTAACAAATGTGTGGCCACTGTTGAGTCCTTCACCGCACCAATCCGTCTATGTCTAGGATTACCTATATAGATTAAGCAGAAGAGGTGAGTTTATGTAAACTCAATGTGTAATCCCCACAAAAAACAAACATATAGTCAATCACATTAAACAGTCAATTGTAGCCTGGGCCTAAACCCATTTTAGTTTCAGTAGTAGTTTGGCATTAGCCCATTTCAGTTTCAGTATCAGATATGCATTAGGGCCTTAGCCCATCACCGTAACAGTCATGCATGCAGTGATCAGAAAACAGAATCCTACCCACCAGCCTATAATATACCATCTCCGTCCATCTCTGCACTTCCTGTAGGGTTTAAAACACCCACCAAGTCCTACACTCCAAGTTGTACCGAACGCGGAACATATCAATATAATGCAACTGAGCTGCCAGTCAAATAAGTTTAAGACCCTTTCAGTATATATATTGCAGCTGAGCTGCCAGCCAATAGGCTTAAAGACTTTCAGTATACTTCTTCCAAATATCATCATTCCAACCCAATGCAATGCAAACATACAGTAAATGACATACTATCACATGGTTATTAGTTATACTTACGATTTAGTATACATGTATATAATCATCATGCTTAGTACATATATCATACATTCAGTTCACACATTCAATGGTCTAAAGAGTGCTTACCGACCCCACAATAGGTTTACAGTCGACTTGGGTGACCTGTGCAACCTTAGAAAGCATTTTAGTTAAATGGGCTCACACGCTCATGTGGCTTGCCCGTGTGGATCACACGGCCTAGCCTAGAATCTTACACGCTCGTGTGGACTACTCATGTGGACCCACATATCTGTGTGGCCCACACAGCCTAATTCGGTCTAGCCCGTGTGTTGCACACGGCCTACTTGGCCATCACATTATCGTGTCTTGCACGTATGGCCTGGCCTCGTCGATCACAGGCCAATGTCCTAGCACACGGCCTACCACATGGGCGACCACACACCCGTGTAGCGTCAACAGTGGGGTTTCCAGCTTTCGTCGAAACCCTATTTTTCATATTTTCGATTACATACCTAGTTTTGATTGATGCTAAAACGATCCCCAAGCACTCCAGAACCTATAATTGAGTAATAAACACTTTATTAATCATTTTTAACGAGAACTCAAATCAAACTCGAATCGAGGTTTTCACCCAAAAAGTGACCAAACCTTCGTTTGATAGATGAACAGAAATTTCCACACATACTAAGACTTTGACCAGCGATTACGAGCCCTTGAATCCTTCCCTAATTGACATAAACAAAACACATAAGAGGAAAGTTATCAAACGGAAACAAATCACCTAACTAAGATTTATCAGAGAACTAGATAACCGAAGATTTTGTCAGAACTTTAATGCAGAGAAAGTAGAGGAAAAGAGGAGGAGAAATTAACAAAAAGAGAAAAACGGCATGGAGAAAAGAGGAGGGGCGGCAAAAGGGTAATTATTTTTGGAAACATTAAATGAATTGAATATTCTGATAACCCCCTATCATCTCCCTAAATCTCTCCCCATTAATCCCACTCAAACTCCACTACTTAGAGTCCCATCACGGCATAACTCTTAGCTAAATTATTAAGCAAAAATACTACCTATGATCGTGCAGGGATTCGAACACAGGACCCCCATCATATTAACACTCCACTTAACCACCAGACTAGCAGGCTCATTCTGATATGTTTTTACAAAAAACCAAATAAAAGCCCACCGAACAAGAGTAAGGCTTTTTTCAGGAAAAATACCAAAATTTGCCCACGACAAGGCTTGAACTTAGGACCTCCCACGCAGACCCAAAACACTTAACCACTAAAGTAGATAGATATTTATGTCATATTTTAACAGAACAAAAATTAAAATTTTAGGGCGTTACACATTTTATACTAGCACTTTTAAGCATATTGTGAAGTGTTAAGGGAAATTAATAAATTTATACTCGTTTGACGCTTGTGTGCCTCATTGTGGAGTGTTAGGGGATTAATCCATGTATCTATTCTTGAGTCTACATTCGGCTAATAGGGCTAAAATATGACAATGAGATTTGGTTTAAATTTCAAATGAAAATGTGATATATGTAAAATCAATGATAATTTTGACTTAAATACCTTAAAGGTGATTTGAAATATCCATCTCTTATTATGTATTCATTGTTAAATATTATGGAATTCGATCTAATGATATGTTATAGTGTTATATTAGTATGCTTTATTGCTTCTTACTTTTAAGTTTTGAAATCAAATTATGTAAACACCATTAAGCTTTCAATTTTTAGCGTGAAAATGTCTTTCTTTTTGTACGCTAGTGTTGAGTTAGCTTTTTTATAGCTTATAAGATTTAACAGCATCTAGAACCTCATACCTTAGCTCAATCTAGTGATCATTGTGACACCCCACACTTGATCTGATTGCTGGATCCAAATGTGTTACATCACATTACGCTGCCAAAGCAACGCAAGCTATTATAACATAAATACATTCAATACAATCATCTGAAGAATTCATAAACATGCATTTAAACATTCATTGATTTCATTTTATCAATTTACGGAGTTATACGAGGTTAATTTCAAAGTTAGAATTTGAATCCAAACTCAAATTTTAAAATTTCTATATTATTTCTCGAGACATTTGAATGCATTTCTTGAGACAAGATCATGTTTGTCTCGAGACAAACCTCCCATTTTCCCTATTTTTACTTTGATGTTTAGAAGTCTTAAGACAGTAAATGTCTCGAGACAAAGGGTTCCTTTCTCGAGACATGGAATAAGGCAAATCTTATTTATCTTTGATTTTTTTTTTGTCTCCAGATAAAGACCATTCTATCTCGAGACATTTATCCAATTTTCTCGAGACTCAAAAGAGTAGTCTCGAGACCTAGACTATTTTTAACCACCCCAAATAGGACTTTCTCATTCTTAAGGTCTATAGACATGTTCTTCCTATCTCGAGACTATTGATCTGCCATAATTTATTGTGGCAAATTATAGTATTTTCAACACTTAATGAGCTTGTTTTCAAGCCATTTTATTAATATTTTGATTAGTTTTCCAATTTAGTAGGTTAGATGCAATTTTAGTAAAATAAGTGTTTTTACACATATTTTGGTATTGTAATGACCCATTGGGCCAATATGGGCCTAGGATAGGACTAATAAGCCAATTTAGTTTGTAGGACACCATTTTCAGGCTAAGGAACACTAAGGACGATACACGTGTCACAACACCATAGTTCAAAGCTCCAGAAGTTCCATTCGAAGTAAGGTGACGCGATATTATTGTCACGAGGATTATAATTTTGCCAAGGGTGTTTTCATCTGCACAATGTAATTTTATCAGTTTTAAGGCCAATGTTTGACCTAATTAGGATAGCTACAATTACCTATATATAGTAAGGCCTAGGTTGAGTTTAAAAAGTTGTTTTTGGATTATTAATTAGTAGATTTAGTTTTATTAGAATTTAGTTTTATTAGAATTTAGTTTAGATTCAAAACATATTTTCATTCTTGTTTCTGACTTGGATTTAATTTGGATCCAAGCCATCGTTTACTCAGTTATTGATATTTTTCTTTTGGTTTTCTATTCCAATTGACAATATCTCGACGACTGTTAAAGGATTTTTGGCTTTTGAGCGCATCCTATATCATAAATGGATCAAATCTTTTATTTCTTTCTTTTTAATTTATTTTTTGTTTGCATGTTTAAATTAATTGTTAAGGAAATTGTATCTAGATTCCTAAGTGGCTAAATTCCTTAGAGAGATTAACAATCAGATGCGGGAGTAATTAGCTGAAGAATTAGGGTTTGTCGTAGAATTAGTTGGCTTAAATTATGTGTGCTTAACCCTAGAACTAATGACCTTAGGAAGTAATCTAGGTAAATGAGGTAGATAGAATAGTTTACCAACCACCTCATAATTTATCCCGGTTTAAACTACGAGGTCGAGAGATAAGTGATTTTTGTTGATTAATTATTAGTTAAAGGCCGATAGACAATAATTGGCTAGTTATTAGCTAATCTATTAAAAGCTAAGTTCTGAAGTTAATTATGAACACTGTGAGAGTTAATCTTTTGCTTATCATCTGAGATTTAATTTGATTGTTAATTTTTTTAGTAATTTTATGTTATTGTTGATATTCAATTTTCTTGTTATTTTTCATACAATTATTTTTTGTTATTACTATTTAACACTATTCGTGTAGAAAATAATTTTAACTTTAGTCAATCCTCTTTTGTGTACGATTCTCAGAATACTTCCCGAAGTGTTTCATTGTAAACCTACTATATTACAATTTGATCCGTATGCAAACATTGTTGTTCTATTCTTTATCTTTTTGTCGTAGTATTTCCAATCTAGATAATTCGCACATCTGGCAGCGATTGTAACGCCCCAAACTTTCAGCTTTTGTGATTTGTTGTGCATGAAAATTTCTAAAATTATTTTTGTAATTATTTGACATAATTAATTGTCTTCTTGAGTGGATTTGTGCTCTGGGTGTGTTTGGAAAGGTCCCAAGTTCAAGCCAAGACTTGGGTTAAATTTTGGTTTTTATTTGAATAAAGCCTTATATTTGGTGATTAGGCTTATAAATAAAAGTTGGGCAAAATATATCAGAATAGGCCTGCTGGTCTGGTGGTTAAGTGGCAAGGGATTATGCTTGAGGTCCTGTGTTCGAGTCGTTACTAATGCATTATTTTTTCTATTAAGACGTGGGGGTGGTTGTATTGGTTTAGAATTCTGATGGTGAAGTGTTTAGTGGAGTAAATTAAGGGAATGGGGAGTTACCCAAATTTTCTGCACACTTATTCTCTCTGTTGAAAGTTCTTAGCACTCTTCTCCACATTCTTTTTCTTGCCTTCTAGCAAAATTCCTCATACTTTGCTGCTGATTTTTTCTTTTTATTGCTATTTTTCGCACGTTCCCTTTCACTCAAATCTATTGTCTTTGCTTTCTTCTCATCGTTGTTGCACGTCATCGCTTTTAGAATGTTTTCGGTGAGTTAGTTGTGCGTTTTGTTTCATTTTTACGAAGGGTTGGTTTTTGAATGCCTATTTTCTATGTAGGAGCCATTTAAGAGATTGTAACTGACGATTCGTAGAGTTGTTTCAAAGTAGTGTTCGTCGAGTTGCGGTAAGTCAATTTTGCGATTTCAGCATTTGTCGGTTCATAGTACTTTGAATTAGATTATTGAACTTGGACTTTGGATTGGTAATAATAGGTTCTAGAGTGCTCGGGAGTGATATTACGTCGATTACGAACCAGGTGTGTACTCTTAACACACTGAAAACGCGATTCGGCGGAAGCCGAAAATGAGGTTGTCGATGCTACACGGGCATGTGGACTGCCCGTGTAGAGGCCGTGTAGCGAGACACGGCTGTGTGATCAATGAGCCAGGCCATATGCATGCAACACGGGCACGATAAACACAGGCGTGTGAGGCTGGCTATGATTGATTGACTGATATCTGTTTATATATGCATGCTATATTGTGGGGATGTACACACTGAGTTTGCGAAAACTCACCCCTTTATTTATTTATTTGTCAAGTAATCTCCAGCAGTAGATGGATCAGTGCAGCGGAGGGCTCGATGGTGACCACTGAGACGTTTGCTACGGTTAATGGCTTTTATTATATTTGGGTTATTTATGTAATTTGGACTTGGACGGTTTTTAATTTTATTTTGGGATTTTAAATTGTTATTTTTATTGATTTATAAACTGCGGCACAGCAATTGCGTCTTAAAACTTTATTAAATATTTTCATATAAATAAACAATTTTCAAAGCTTCCGTGATAAAGAAAAGATAATAGTCTGAACACGTTTTGACAAGCAGAATGGTTTTCCAAAAACACTCACATGTGAAGCCACCAGATTCGGCTATAACATCTAGGCTAGGTTTGGGGTGTTACAGCGATCAAGTTGTTAGCATCGTTGCCGAGGAGGTTTCGACATTGAACTAAAATTTTAATTTCTACATTTGATAGTATAAATAGGAAATTTTCTAGTTATAAATACTATTTTTATTATTGTTATTTTTAATTTGATTTTGATTATTAATTTGATAATTGTTTCTCTAATTTTAGTGTATCACTCGGAGTGGAACCATTCCATTCGAGCTAAATTTAGAGCTAGAGAGAATTTTATAGTCTGTTTTGAGATGTTTGAAATTGAGAAATTGAAATAAATTATATTATAGATCTAGATTTGAACCAATCCACAAATAAACATGAAAAAGGAAAAATTACAGAATGGTCCTCAAAGTCGTGTTTGTGGTTGTTTTAGTTAAGTAAGTTCGTACAAACTTACTTTATTAATTTTTGATATGATTGTGTTATTTTATTTGATTGCTAGTTAGAAATTATATATAAAAAGTTTTGGCACAAAATGGATTAAATCATAAAATAATGAAATATATGATAAAATAAATAGATGTGTGGTATTGGATGATTATGAAATTGTTATATGATTTGATGATAGGTGTACGATGTTTATTTTAATTAATTCTTGTTTATGTTGGGTTGTATGTATATGATTTGTGATTTAGTTGTTGTAAAATAATGACTTCTGTATTGAAAGGATTAAACTGTGAAATGTGATATAATTGATAAATGTGAATAAATATGAGGTAGTATATGGTTGACTTACATGTATATAAAAATGTTCAAAGAATTGGAATGACATGAATATTATGGAGGCCCGTGTGAACTTAGTGAATAGTTAGGATACAAATGACATGTCATTACGGTTATTATAGTTTTGAATGTTGATCTTGAATGCTTTACCGATGGCTAACATTTGTTTTGGATTCTTCATAGCTCATGTGAGCAGTATCGTGTAAAGTTACCATCCCGACCAACAACTAGTGTGAGTAGGCCTGTTTTCACACCTCGTGTGAGTAATTATAGTTATAGCTTGTGTAACCATTTATTTTCACAGCTTGTGTGAGCAATCTTATCACTTGTGTCCGAAAGTATATTTACTATAGATTTTTAGGTGAAAATAATAAGTAAATGAATTCTTAAAGAATAGAAAAACTAAATAGGAAAATCGGTTGTTACACGTATGAATTGAGTATGAATAAAAGATTGAATGTGTTAAATTGAAATGTTACAAAACGAGTATGATTGAATGCGATGTGAAAGAGAACTTTAGTATATGTATTTATAAATTGAGCATGAATTGGATATCATATAATTTGCTATATTAAATTATTGTATAAGTATATGTGATTTGCATTAGCAGTTCTTGATGTATAAATAAACCAACCTATTGGTTGTTTTTGTAGGAATGTATATAGAAGTACAAGGAAGACAATGATGTCATATTAATTACCAAATTGGTTTAATAGTTTAATTTAGTTTAAGGTCGAAGTATGTTGTGTAAATTTCATACGAGCTTACTAAGCATTCATAATGCTTACTTTGTTTGGTTTTCTATCTCTGTATAGGTTATTTTGCAAAATGCATCAGTCAGATCAATTCGGAGCTCACACTATCCAGCCTCTAACTTGGTAGTCTTTTATTTGTTCCAAACTCGATTATGTGGCATGTATATAGGATTAGATTTGTACTTAAGTGGTCTTGAATGAATATAAGCTTGGTCTAATGATGATATTGACTTCGGGATAGTTTGGTAAGTTGTGCAAATGTGTGTGTGGAAATTTGAATTGTGGTAAGCTATATTTGTGACAAGTAAATGACTAGGTCCTAATGTTCCACAAGTTGATATAACTGGTTTGGGTTGATAGGTTTATTTAGCTTTATATTTGATTTGGTAGTATAAGTTTTGATATATGGAAATGGTATAAAAAATGGTGTTGAATGGTAAGTCTAAGTATATAGGTTTTGTAACAGCCCGATTTCAGGCCTAGTTGAAACAGTGGTTTCGGGACCACAAATCTGACGAGGAAAAAAATTATTTTTATTACATTTTTATGGTCTATAATTTCACGAAATGATTTCGTGAAAATCTTGTTTGAAAATTTTAACGTTTGGGCACTCAATTTAGTCAAAAGGACTAAATTGTAAAAAGTGTAAAACTTGAGTTCTAGAAACTAGAGGTGTCAAATTGCTATGAAATTTTAAATTGGAGGCCCTAAAATGGTAATTAGACCATTGGTTAATTTGTTGGATAAAAATGGACATGAAATAGGTGAAATTAAATATTTTTAAGTTAGGGGCATTTTGGTTATTTAGTGATTAAATGATTAAATAAACAAAATTAAAAGCCAATTTTTGTCCATCTTCAACCTCATGCCCGAATTTCTTAAGGGGAAACCATGGCTAGATTTTTCAATCTTCCAAGCTCGATCATAAGTCCGTTCTAGCCCCGTTTTTAATGATTTTTACGTTTTTGAAATCCTCGTAACAAAATCTATCTATTTCTACCACTAATTTGAGATATGGTTAAAGTCTAGGGTTTTGACACATGATGAATATGTGTGTATTTTTGTGTTTAATGGTAGAAAATGCATGTTTATGGTTAGAGAAACGACTTTTACTAATTGATTTTAGATAAAAATGTCAAAAATGACTCATTTGTAAAAGTTATAAAAATGTGTAGTAAAAATGTGTTTTAATGGAAATTGTGGGCTGTTATGGTTATGAAAATGGTTCGGCTAGGCTTGTATGTTCAAGAAATTGAATAAATTTCATTTTACGAGTCGAGGGGCAAAAGTGTAAATATGACAAAATTTAGGGGTAAAAATGTAATTTTACCAAAAATGTGAAATTGGGCTAAATTGAGTAGCATGATGAATAAATAAATTTAATGTGTTGTTTTAGATCAAGGAAGATGAGATTTAGACTTAAAAAGGGAGAAAAATAAAGAGTATAACGAATAAGTCCTTTTCACCAATTGTGCTACCGAGGTAAGTTTGTATATAAATAATATATTCCTATATTATGTTTTTGAATATTTTAATAATTTTATGCTTTGTGAATAACTATTTGAATGTGTTTATCGACTAAGCTTTGGCTACAAGTGATAAGTGGTAGCTTCGGTTACAAATATGTGTGACACTTATGTGCATGACTTCCGAGTATCCTTTAGAATTCCAAGTGGTTCAACGGGTGAATCAATGAATTAGTGAAATGTGAATACATGTGGGACTGTTGTGATATGGCACAGGTATGTATGTGAAAGTTCTAAAGAATGAGATCGATAAGTGATGCATTATTGGTAAGGATGTAAATGGGAAAGTCATATCTATGAGAATAATCTTGTGATGACATTGTAATTATAGGTCTATACTTATGATGTGTAAATATGTGGTAAATTTAAATTATGATCATGTGTGAGATTTTTAGACCAAATTAAATTGAGAAATGATATGTTCAAGTCTTTGTTGTTGTTCAATAGGTTAAATTGACCACTGAATGGCATGTAAACATTTGATAATGACTAGCTATTGGAATGGCTAGCTATGGGTATGCTTTGGTGTTATGTATGTCTAAATGAAAGTTAATACAAAGAAATCATGAAAGAGTAAAATTAGCAATAAAACAATTTTGGACAGAAGCAGTTGTATAACTTTGAAAAATCATCAAAAATTTTGGAAATTAAGTTAGAGGTTGAATAAGATGTGAAATCAAATCTTATTGACCATAGTTTCACATAAAAGAAACGGTGTGAGCAAAAGAATTTCATATTATGAGATATTTAAATTTTTGTAAGACAAGGTCAGAATGATTTCAGAATCCCCTATTCTGACTTTGGAAAATCATTAAAAATTATATAAAAATAATTGTGGGTGGGAATTTATATGCTTAAAATTCTAAATGAGTCTATTTTCAAGAAAAATAAACGGGAACATCACCCAAATCTCGTACTAGGAGATAATTAATTTTTAGTGAAGAAGGATCGAAACTATCAGACAATAGAAAAGGGATGATTTTAAAGAATTAACTGTACATATTGGCTAAACCATAAATTCTAAAAATTTTATAGTAAGAAGATATGTGAGTTTAGTTTCGGAAAAATCAAGCAGACCTTAATTTGGAGTTCCATAGCTCAAGATATAAATAATGATATAAATAATTTAGTGACTATGACTCGAGTAGACTACTTGATATGAACATGAGTAAATAGTGGAACTATGTGCAATTATGATTGTATTATCTTGAGAACATATTATGAGGATTGGTAAAAGTATGTTATAAAATTGCTTATTATTTACATACCAACTTACTAAGCTATATAGCTTACCCTTTTCCTTTCCTTTTTCTATAGTGTCACAGATACTAGCTCGGGTTGGAGACCGTTGGTGATTCTATCACACTATCAAGCTATTGATTGGTATCAATGTTTTCAAGCATTTTAAGTTTATGGCATCTATAGGGACTTAGTCCTTTTTGTATGAGTTATTATGTTTTGGCCAAATGCATTAATTTGTAATGGTTAAAGGTTTGATTTATGTGTAGCCATGTAACTTGGCTTATATTGGTTAATTGGTTGTAAGCCTATATATATATTATTTACATGCCAATGTCTTGTGATGTGAGTTGTGTTTGCATGATACATGATGAGTTATGGGTTGTGGCCTAAATACTTAATGGTTGAATGTGTTAGTAGCCTTGATGTCTAATGGCTAAGTTTGGCTCAATGATATGGTATGATAGTTAGATATAATTATGTACGGATAAGAGATGCTGATGATGCATATTGAATGTGACCAAGTGTGAGTAGGTATATTGGTTGTTAAATGACAAGTCTAAGGCTAAATTGTTGATATATTAGTAGCTTATTTATGCCATGAAATACGCCTTTGAATTTATGTTTAAGTATATGCAATTGAGGGTGACAAATGGTTGGGAAAATAACCAATTTCTTAGTTATACGAGCAGAGACACGGCCGTGTGTCTCAGCCATGTAGGGGACAAGGCCTAGCACACGGGCGTGTGACTTGGCCGTGTAACCCTCATTTTTTGATGACGTCATAAACAAAGAGTTACATGGGCTGAGGACACGGGCGTGTCCCAAGGCACACGGACGTGTGCCCCTCCCAAGCATGAAAATTTTTTTAGTGTTCCAAAGTTCTTGGTTTAGACCTAAACCACTCCCAATATATGTTTTGGGTCTCGTAGGCCTGTATAAGGGACAATATGCATGTGTATAAATAGTTTTAAATTGAGTGAAATTTTATGGTCGGTTTTGTGTGGTTGCTTGTGTTTATGTCTGGTAATGCCTCGTATCCTGTCCCAGCGTCGGACATGGGTAAGGGGTGTTATAGGTTTGGTTGTGATCTAGTATTTTTCGAGTTTTAAGTGATGATGTTGCAAGGTTATTATAATGGTTGACATGTAGTGTTGAATTTAAAGGTTACATGGTATGCTTAGATAACATGTATGGTGTATATATATATATATATGTCTAGTTGATGAATTATTGGTTTTGACTCAATAATGAGTTTGATTATAGGTGATGTTTGAATGAAATGGTAAGGCATGCATGTTAAATGACATTTGCTAGGTTTGAGACCTATTTGGTCAAAATTTTTTGGGGTTAAGATAATTTTTAGCATATCTAAAAGTGAGACTTGGTAAGTTTATCATTACAAAATGCACCATTGCAATATATAGGCTAATATGCATGATTGAACCACATGAATGGAACATTCTTGGTATCAAATTTAGTTGGATATTTGGTAATGTTTATAACTTGTTGGGATAGTGCTAATGTGGCATATTTGTTAGGCACTGCTAGGATATTTTGTGTCATGTTTTGACTTGGTTTTAAAGTGTTTAGAATAAGGTTTCAATTTGTCAATATGCATTTTGAATTTACCTAAATGTTTGGCTTGATTCAATTACTAAAATGGCATATTGTGCTGTCACATAATTAGCCACACAACCATGTGTCATACACAGGATTGTGCAACGGTCGTGTGCCACTAGGATATATATTGCATTTAGGTCACATGACTTCAATGAGTTACATGGTCTGGGCATATAGCCATGTGATCCTTGCTTTGCATAATTTCCTTTATCTTTTGAAAATGTTACGATTTGATCATTGTGTGTTTTCGGGTCAATTTTAAAGCTTTCATAAGCTCGATTAAGACTAAAATTTAATTGTACATCATAATATTTGAATGTTTATGACATGATTGATTATTGGAAAGTTTTATTTATGATATAATTGATTTGTAAATTAGAAAATGTTGCAAATTAGTCCTAGTTAACTTTTAAGATGATACTAATGAATGCGTAAGCTCATATAAGGCCTGAGAAAGATTTATATTGGGTAATTATGCTTTATATTGATTATGATTATAAGATTCATGTATAATTTGAATGTTAATTGTGTATTTATGAAGAAATTCCATGTTTATTTAAAGTAATTGATGTGAATTGAATGTTTTGTTTTGACTTTAAATGTAGCACTCTATAGCTTAGGTCCGACAACCGAACCGTGTAAGGGTGTTACAGTCTCCATAACTCCTACTTTAGCTACATCTTCTTCAACTTCCTGGCTTAACCTATGAATTAGATCATCAATTACCAGAATGATCGGAAGAGATGAGGGATCCCCTTTCAATATGGTACTCAATTCCTACCCAGCGTTTTCACCTATTTTACTGGTCCCAATAGTCGGCCGCTGCCTAAAGGCTTCCCCCATTATCCCTTTTGATGTGGTGCTAGAGAATCGTTCCAGTTTCTCCTTTCCAGATGAATCCCTTTTGGTTATTGATAACTTCATAGCCACATTCCTTTCCTTATTCAAACCTTACCCAACTGATTGGAAACAGATTAGGTCCAATCCTTTGTCCAAAATCCTTGGTCCCATCCTTGACCCATCGTCAAATGGGTTGTTGCTCGATCCAGATGATGAGGCTTATTTGTTAGTGGGCTTTAGGGTGTTAGTATTTACCCTCGGTCCATTTACAATAGCCACTTCTTTACCTTTATTCCTAGAAACTCTTTCTTAATGACTTTATATCTGATTTGAGGAACAACCGACAATTTCTCCCCAAACCAAATATCCCTTACCCACAAACTTCACCCCCAGAGTCTCGAATTACCTCATTATCATTCAAGTCAATCCATCACCTTCTATCCTCTTGTAATTTTCGCTGAGCACCCCGAACCTGGACCCTTCATTGTTGTCGTCATTGGCTTTAACCATCGGCTTTAACCATTGGCCTAGAATTATTTCATTGTTTGCACTCAACCAGCATCTATGGCCCATATTGTTCCCCATCCACTTTTTCTTACACTAATGTCTCCCTACCCAGATTCATTCGCTGCTTCTCTTTGCCCGAATCTATACAGACAAGTATTGCGGGTGTGCCTGAACCTCCCACAATCGAAGCACCCCAAAGGCATCGACTCATTCCACACGTATTTTTCCATCAATTTTAATTTTAGAAACCAACGACTTCCGAAAACCTATGTATACTGTGAGCCTCACAAATTGTCCCCTAAAGTTGTTGTACATGTTACGATTGATCTTCGCAATTGGGCCAATTACGTTTTCGATGAATTTTAGCAAGCTCTTTGTGTACAAACCCTTCGATAGACCCGACAATCTAATACAAACCATTAGATTATTTAGGTAAACTTGATCCGTCGAGATGTGGTTCTTATTTTATTTATATTTTTTTAAAATAGTTTTGACTAAAAATAAAAGGTAAACTTTTTATTAAGTCATTTTTTCTTGTCTGTTTTACTTTTTTAGCGTGGCCTATAGTGTCACGTGTTACTCTTTTAGTGAACCACATGTTCTCTTGTATCATAAATTAACACCATTAGATTAAAGTACCAAAAGACTAGACAAAACAAAAGTACAAATATCAAACAAATTAAAATTACAAGTACCACAAATTTTGTTAAAGTATAAAGAATTTCTTTGCCATCATCCATTATTATTACGTCGTTTTTGTTTTGTTCTTTTCTTTGTAGATTTATAAGTTGAGATAATGACAAAAAAACCCATGTAGTTTAACAAAATTTTCAATGTGATCATTATAGTTTCAATTTGTCCAATGTGATAGCTATACTTTTATTCCATCTATCAATTTAGTACCTCACTTAAATGGTGTTAATGTCTAACCTAAATTGACAAGTGTACCACTAAAGGAGTATCATAGGGCAATACAATCCAAAGAAAAAAGCTGAACGGAAAAGAAATAGGGACTTGAATTAAATTTGCCCTTTTATCTCAAATTTATTAAGAAAACATAAATAAAATAAATATGTTGTAATAAAATAATGTGTTTCCATCTAATTTAAATCCTTTTATTTTTTTTAATTTTCATAATTAAAATACGTTAAGAAATTAATAAATTTAATTAATTAATTTTACATTTTAACTTTTAATTAAAATAATCTTCTTTCCCAAATAAAATACATTAAGAGATGTCATCTTCAGTCATTAGCATTGCTATCGCTGCTGCCTTTTACGGTGATCAAAGGCCACTGTAAGGTTGCTTTCCTTCACCCTTGATCTTCCAAAACCAATCTAAAGAAAAAAATTAAAACTTGAAAGCTTTTCAGCTTCTTTTGACCTAACCGAACAAATCAACATCGATCCAACATGTTTAACCTTGATAGGAAACAAACCCAAAATCTTAAAGATTAAAGAAAAATAAGGAAAAAAGAATAAGAGAGCAAGCAGATAGACAATACTATAGAAGTTACTATATATTCTTCATATCTTTTCCATCCCCTTACATGTGTAAATATAAGGAAAAAAATAATAGCTAAATAATAAAAATAACAACAAACTGTACGATAAGATTGCCATGCAGAAAACATGCTGTTTTATTAATTGGATGCGTACCATTTCAACTAATCCCCTTTGGCCAAATTTTCTCAGGCCAACTGGTTCATGATTTGGTCCATAACAATTACCTCCCCCACGAGAGGATCCTTGTCCTCAAGGATGAAAATAAGGATAAACCAACTTCAATTTCTCCTAGGGTTCTTAAGTAGCATCCTTGGGGAAGGAGTTTGCCCACTCAACCAAAACCCTTATTGTGGCTGCATTACCATGCTTCACCATCCGTTTGTCAATGATGCAGATAGTTTTTTTGGCCCAAGATCCTTGGTCGTCCACCACTGGAAGAAAAAGTTACACCAGAGTAGTACCCACATGTTTCTTAAGTTGAGAAACATGAAATGTAGGTTGGATCCTTGAGCCTTGTGGTACTTGGAGTTTGTATGCCATCTTCTCAATCTTACTGACCACCCTGTAAGGTCCAAAAAACTTGAGAGCCAATTTTTTATTCAACACCTTTAGCACAAAATGCTATGAACACGGCTGAAATTGTAAATAAACCCAGTCCCTCACATTGAAAACGCAATCTGTGCAATGCTTATCAGCATGCTGTTGCATTCTATCCTAAAGCCTCCGGAGATAAAATTTTAAGAGTTTCCTGGCAGCCTCCTGAAACTGCAAACTCCTATCTATAGTAGCCACGAGAGACACCCCAGCTAAGTATGGTGAGTGGAGAGGAAGAGATTGGCCATATAAGGCCTCATATGAAGTACACTGAATAGCTGAGTGAAAAATGGAGTTATACCACCATTCAGCCAAGAGCAACCAATTGACCCAATCCTGTGGTCTCTAACCCAACATGCAACGTAAGTAACCTTTCAAACACTTGTTGAGCACCTCTGTTTGTCCATCAGTCTCCGGATGGTAAGCCATGAAAAGGTAGAGCTTTGTACCTACTTTTTTGAACAAATACTGCCAAAGTGGTTGTGACAGCCTTAAGTTGCCCTAGTCGGAATGTGGTTTCGGGACCACAAATCCGAGTCACGAGAATGATTTAACATTCATTTTGATGCTTATTATAAGTGCTAAATCATATATGACATTTGTGGTGACTTAATTTAGTCTTATCATGGTGAATTGCACTTAGAAGGGTTTAATTGTGAACTTTGAAAATAAGCTAGGACACATTTTGAGTTCTGTACAAGGAGAAATTCAATTCGTAGTAAAGAGCGGTCAGTTTAGTCAAACAGTGAAATAGGGGAAACTTTAAGAAAATTCTGGTATTGATTGGCCAAACCAAAAATTATGAAAATTTTATAGATGGAAGATATATGAGTCTATTTTCAGGCAAAATTAACGGCACTTCATTTGGAGTTTCGTAGCTCCAGTTATGAGTAATTTATTGAATGTTGCTCAGCAAATTAGCCTGTTGCAACTTGTGATGTGTATGTGAAAAGGCCGAATGTATGCTTGTTTGCTATGAGAAGTATATGCATTTATTGATTGACTATAAGTGAAAATGGTTAATTGGGATGTTGAATAAGGATTAATAAAATTAAATATTTTATTTAGCTCAAGAGCATAGAGGGACGAGTTCGGAGAAAGGGAAAGCTAAAGTGGTCGAATAGCCAACTCCTAATTTCTCGGGAAAGTTCAAGGTAAGTTTTGAGTAAACGAATTTGGTATTTAAGTTAAAATGCCATGATATACATGCTGATTTTTGAACTATGTCCCATTGAGAAAGAAACCTTACTCATGTTTGCTATATAGTCAAATGGCTCATAGAGAAAAGGGCCGAAATTGAGATTTGAACTGCATTGCTTATGTATGTTTGATCATTGGGCCGAAAGTCTAGAAAAGAAGAGTATACGTGCATAAGTTTTGAATTATATATATGTATGATATAAAGTCGAGAAGCATGTTATATGTTGTATGCACATGAATTGATTGAATTACAAGTGAAATCTTGCTATGTGAAACTTGGCAACATGTGAATATATATATGTATGAGAATTTGTGATGCGAATCTGGGATTTAAGTCCCGCTGACTATATGTGGAGACTATGTCCGGGGTAAGACCCGAAGGCTATATACAGAGATGATGTCCGGGTTAAGACCCGAAGGCTATATGCGGAGATTATATCCGGGGTAGAGACCCGATGGCTATGTATAGAGTTTACCCGAGCTAAAGATCTCGATGTTGATGAGCGTAAAGCCTAAGACTAATGGTCTTCAAGGTAACAATTGCTAATGAATGCGCTTAAAGTGTTAAGTTATACAGGTATGTACCCTTAGCTTATATGCAAGCTAGATTTTGGACCGAATACTAAGGTCATTATGTGATTTCATATGTGTGCATGAAATGAGATTATTAATATGGTCAAAGTACATTTGGCCTATGCGAAATGTTATGTGAATTTTGTGACATGTATATGTTTACGCGAATTTACTATAAGTGAAAGCTCTCCACTTTCGTATATGATGTGAATGTATATGTTTGGAAAAAGGGTGACTTACCTAAAAGAAGAGGGAAACAAAAATACGAACAACTATGCTATAATTTGATGCTTTATCTATTGTTTTTGCTTAAAACTTACTAAGCATTGTAATGCTTACTCCGTTTCCCTTGTTTCCTCTGTTTTATAGATCTCTTTTTGAAAGCTACGGACTCGGGGATTGAAGCCTAAATCACCTACACTATCGCTGTTATTTTGGTATTTTGATAGTTATTTTGGATCAATGGCATGTATAGGCTAATCTCCTTCTGTTGAATCAAACTACATTTTGAGTTGTAAATATTCCTAGCCATGCGAAAATGGCTTGCTTAGTCTTCGGGTTTGATTATATGTTTGGATGATACTCATGTGATTTGATGTTGTGGCATGATATTTAGTTAGTACCCAATATGCAATGAGTTTCTATTATGGCGTTCGGTTATTGAAAAGTTTGATTGGGCTAAATTGTTAGTAGCCATATGGTAGAAAAATGCTAGCATGCTTATGAAATGCTTTTAATGAGATATGACGTATTGACCGAACCTATTTACAAGTGATATACATTCGGTTAAATGAATCTATGTCTAGTGTGTAACTATGAACCTCGGTAGGTTGTATTTAGATATGTAATACCTTAATACCCTATTCCAGCGACGGACAGGGGTGTAGGGTGTTACATTTTTTATTGGCATCAGAGCTACGGTTTAGTCGATTCTCGGACTAACGTAGTGCGTGTGAGTATAACTATACATGCCATTTTGTGATAATGCGATAGTGTAGTGATTTCTGACATTTGAAATGTGTTTTCGTATAGTAATGGATCCCAATCCCGATCGAGCCGTAGCGGAAGATATTGAGAGTATGGCGGCCGCTCCCGCGCAAGGGACCGCGCAGAACGACTCTCAGCCGAATGCTAGTCGTCGAGATGATGACATGAGGCAGAACTTCTATGCAATGATGAATGATTGGTTCACTCAATTTCTTCGAACTAATCCGGCTGTTCCACAACCTCCTCCCTCGAATAACCCACTTCCGACCCCTGTGGCTCTTCCTGACACCGACCCTGTGAGGTCGAGTAAACCCCCAGTCGACAAAATTAGAAAATACGGGGCTGAAGAGTTTTGGGCTACCGTCGATGATGATGTTGAGCGGGCCGAGTTTTGGCTCGATAATGTAATCCGTGTGTTCGATGAATTGTCATGTACACCCGAGGAGTGCTTGAAATGTGCCGTATCTCTGCTGCGTGATTCTGCCTACTATTGGTGGAACACATTGGTTTCGGTGGTGCCGAGAGAGCGAGTTACTTGGGAGTTTTTCCAAGTTGAATTCCGAAAGAAGTATATCAGCCAAAGATTTATCGATCAGAAACGGAAGGAATTCCTTGAGCTTAAACAAGGCCGAATGTCAGTAACCGAGTATAAGAGAGAATTCGTACGGCTTAGCCGATATGCTCGCGAGTGCATAGCATCCGAAGCTATTATGTGTAAACGCTTCGAGGACAGGTTAAATGAAGACATCAAACTACTGGTTGGCATTCTGGAAATTCAAGAGTTCGTTGTTCTTATTGAGCGAGCCTGCAAGGCCGAAGAGCTTCGAAATGAAAAGAGAAAAGCGGATAGTGGAGCCAGAGAGTTCCGTAAGAGATCTTCTGGGAGGTCTATTAAAAAATCCTCAAAGAAGTTCCGAAGTGAGTCGGACAGACCATCTGCCACTTCGGGTTTTTCTAGTCGAGACCGTGATCGACCACCTATGAGTACACGTGCCACTTCTGCTGCTAGTGTTGGGAACGACCGTCGAGATAGAGCCGAGTGCAAGTATTGTGGGAAATGGCATTCGGGGAGCTGCAGATTTCATGATCGCTCCTGTTATAAGTGCGGGTCGGCTGATCACTTTATAAGAGATTGCCCCAGATGGTCCGAGCAGAATGTGAATCAGAGTGGGAAACCGAGTACTACTTCAGCACGAGGTAGACCACTAAGAAATCTGGAAAATGCTAGTGGCGGTCAGAGAAGAATTAAAGATGCCACGACCAAATCTGAGACTCGTGCCCCTGTGAGAGCTTACGCCATACGTGCACGCGAGGACGCCTCTTCGCCAGATGTTATCACTGGTACTTTCACTCTCTTTGATACTGATGTAATTGCTTTGATTGACCCCGGTTCAACTCATTCATATGTATGTGAAACTTTGGCATCCAGTAAGACTCTCCCTATTGAGTCTACTGAGTTGGTGATTCGAGTGTCCAATCCCTTGGGTTGTTGTGTATTAGTCGATAGAGTGTGTAACAAATGTCCCCTTATGATTCGGGATTTCTGTTTCCCGGCCGATTTGATGCTTTTACCATTCGATGAATTTGATGTTATACTCGGAATGGATTGGTTGACTGTGTATGATGCGGTAGTGAATTGCAAGCGAAAGACTATTGATTTGCGATGTGCAAATAATGAGATAATTCGGGTTAAGTCGTCTGATCTAAACGGGCTACCGACAGTAATATCTTCAGTTATGGCTAAAAAGTTTATGAAAAAGGGTTGCGAGGCTTATCTTGCTTATGTTTTAGATAGCACAATATCCGAACTAAAGCTTGAGACTGTACCTATGGTTTGTGAGTATCCGGACGTATTTCCCGAAGAATTACCGGGATTACCGCCTGTTAGGGAGGTCGAGTTCGGCATTGAGCTAGTTCTGGGTACAACTCCGATTTCGATTGCTCCATATCGTATGGCTCCAACAGAGTTGAAAGAGTTGAAATCTCAGTTGCAAGAGTTGACCGATAGAGGTTTCGCAAGACCGAGCTTTTCTCCCTGGGGTGCACCAGTCTTGTTCGTGAAAAAGAAAGACGGGACTTTGAGAATGTGTATTGACTATCGGCAGCTGAACAAGGTGACTATAAAGAATAAATATCCGTTGCCTCGTATCGACGATTTATTCGATCAGCTAAAGGGAGCCTCAGTGTTTTCAAAAATTGACTTGCGATCCGGCTATTATCAGTTGCGAGTTCAAGACTCAGACGTGTCCAAGACTGCCTTCAGAACGAGGTACGGACACTACGAATTTTTAGTGATGACGTTTGGACTGACTAATGCCCCCGCTGTTTTCATGGATTTGATGAATCGAGTGTTTAAGCAGTACCTAGATCGATTTGTGGTCGTGTTTATCGATGACATTTTGATTTATTCTCGCGATGAGATTGAGCATGCCTAGCATTTAAGACTTGTGCTACAGATTTTGCGTGATAACCAGTTGTACGCGAAATTAAGCAAGTGTGAGTTCTGGTTGTGCGAGGTTGGCTTTCTGGGACACATTGTATCTGCTGCAGGTATCCGAGTTGATCCGAATAAAATATCTGCTATTCTTGATTGGAAGCCTCCTAAAAATGTCTCGGAAGTCCGAAGCTTTTTAGGACTTGCCGGGTACTACCGACGGTTTGTGAAAGACTTTTCGATGATCTCAACCCCGTTGACAAAGCTATTGCGGAAAGATGTTAAATTTGAATGGTCTGAAAAGTGCCAGAAAAGTTTCCATCAATTGAAAGCCCTTTTGACGGAGGCTCCAGTCTTAGTTCAGCCTGAATCCGGTAAAGAATTTGTAGTATATAGTGATGCGTCTTTGAATGGCTTGGGGTGTGTTTTGATGCAAGAGGGCAGAGTTGTTGCATATGCTTCGAGGCAATTAAAGCCTCATGAGAAAAATTATCCGACTCACGATCTCAAATTAGCTGCTATTGTGTTTGCTTTGAAGATTTGGCGTCACTACCTTTTTGGTGAGAAATGTCATGTCTTTTCCGACCATAAAAGCCTCAAATACTTGATGACGCAAAGAGATTTGAATCTAAGGCAAAGACGTTGGCTTGAATTGCTAAAGGATTACGAGCTTGTCATTGACTATCATCCGGGGAAGGCGAATGTAGTTGCTGATGCTCTTAGCCGAAAATCATTGTTTGCTTTACGAGCCATGAATGTGCATTTATCGGTGTCTGATGATGGTGTGATGATAGCAGAATTAAAAGCAAAACCGGTATTTCTCCGACAAGTTTATGAAGCTCAGAAAACGGATGATGACTTAATTTCCAAACGAACTCAATGCAATTTAAATGTGGATTCTGAGTTTCAAGTTGATGACGATGATTGTTTGAGGTTCCGAGGCCGAGTATGTATTCCGAGAAGGTCAGAGTTGGTTTCGATGATCTTAAATGAAGCTCATAATAGTCGAATGTCGGTTTATCCGGGAAGCACAAAAATGTACAATGATTTGAAACGTCAGTATTGGTGGCATGGTATGAAGCGAGACATCTCAAATTTTGTGTCGAAGTGTCTGATATGCCAACAAGTAAAAGCGGAACACCAAGTGCCATCGGGTTTGTTGCAACCGATTTTGATTCCTGAGTGGAAATGGGATAAAGTCACGATGGACTCTGTATCTGGGCTATCGTTGACACCGAGCAAGAAGGATGCGATTTGGGTTGTCGTAGATCGATTAACTAAATCCGCCCATTTTATACCCGTGCGTACGGATTACCCACTTGATAAGCTAGCGGAGTTGTATGTTTCTCAGATCGTCAGATTGCACGGGTCCCTATTTCTATCGTATCGGATAGAGACCCGAGATATACATCGCGGTTTTGGAAGAAACTACAAGATTCTCTGGGTACTAAGCTACATTTTAATACCGCGTTCCATCCTCAGACGGACGGTCAATCAGAGCGAGTAATTCAAATACTCGAGGATATGTTGAGGTGTTGCATCCTTGAGTTTAGAGGTTTGTAGGAACAGTATTTGCCTTTGATTAAATTCGCTTACAACAACAGTCTCCAATCGAGCATTAAGATGGCACCTTACGAGGCTTTGTACGGTCGCAAATGCCGTACCCCGTTGTTTTGGACCGAGCTCAGTGAAAGTAAGATCTTCGGAGTCGATTTGATTAGAGATGCCGAGCAGAAAGTAAAAGTGATTCGTGATAGTCTTAAGGCAGCTTCAGATCGTCAAAAGTCTTACGCAAATTTAAAGCGGAAAGATATCGAGTATCAAATCGGAGATAAAGTATTCCTTAAAGTATCACCTTGGAAAAAGGTGCTCAGATTCGGCCGTAAGGGTAAATTGAGTCCGTGGTTCATCGGACCATATAAAATATCTGAACGGATTGGACCGGTAGCATATCGATTGATTTTGCCTCCCGAACTTGAAAAGATTCACAACGTTTTTCATGTTTCAATGCTCCGACAATATAGATCCGACCCATCACATGTAATTAACCCATCTGACATTGAGATTCGATCTGATATGAGTTATGAGGAGGAACCAATTCGTATTTTGGCACACGAGGTTAAAGAGTTGCGGAACAAGAGGATTTCGTTAGTGAAAGTGTTGTGGGTCAAACATGGGGTTGAAGAAGCTACTTGGGAGCTTGAGGATTCGATAAGAGAACGTTACCCAAACTTATTTTCCGGTAAGATTTTCGGGGACGAAAATTTCTTAAGTGGGGATGAGTTGTGACAGCCTTAAGTTGCCCTAGTCGGAATGTGGTTTCGGGACCACAAATCCGAGTCACGGGAATGATTTAACATTCATTTTGATGCTTATTATAAGTGCTAAATCATATATGACATTTATGGTGACTTAATTTAGTCTTATCATGGTGAATTGCACTTAGAAGGGTTTAATTGTGAACTTTGAAAATAAGCTAGGACACATTTTGAATTCTGTACAAGGAGAAATTCAATTCGTAGTAAAGAGCGGTCAGTTTAATCAAACAGTGAAATAGGGGAAACTTTAAGAAAATTCTGGTATTGATTGGCCAAACCAAAAATTATGAAAATTTTATAGATGGAAGATATATGAGTCTATTTTCAGGCAAAATTAACGGCACTTCATTTGGAGTTTCGTAGCTCCAGTTATGAGTAATTTATTGAATGTTGCTTAGAAAATCAGCCTGTTGCAACTTGTGATGTGTATGTGAAAAGGTCGAATGTATGCTAGTTTGCTATGAGAAGTATATGCATTTATTGATTGACTATAAGTGAAAATGGTTAATTGGGATGTTGAATAAGGATTAATAAAATTAAATATTTTATTTAGCTCAAGAGTATAGAGGGACGAGTTCGGATAAAGGGAAAGCTAAAGTGGTCAAATAGCCAACTCCTAATTTCTTGGGAAAGTTCAAGGTAAGTTTTGAGTAAACGAATTTGGTATTTAAGTTAAAATGCCATGATATACATGCTGATTTTTGAACTATGTCCCATTGAGAAAGAAACCTTACTCGTGTTTGCTATATAGTCGAATGGCTCATAGAGAAAAGGGCCAAAATTGAGATTTGAACTGCATTGCTTATGTATGTTTGATCATTGGGCCGAAAGTCTAGAAAAGAAGAGTATACGTGCATAAGTTTTGAATTATATATATATGTATGATATAATGTCGAGAAGCATGTTATATGTTGTATGCACATGAATTGATTGAATTACAAGTGAAATCTTGCTATGTGAAACTTGGCAACATGTGAATATATATATGTATGAGAATTTGTGATGCGAATCTGGGATTTAAGTCCCGCTAACTATATGTGGAGACTATGTCCGGGGTAAGACCCGAAGGCTATATGCAGAGATGATGTCCGGGTTAAGACCCGAAGGCTATATGCAGAGATTATATCCGGAGTAGAGACCCGATGGCTATGTATAGAGTTTACCCGAGCTAAAGATCTCGATGTTGATGAGCGTAAAGCCTAAGACTAATGGTCTTCAAGGTAACGATTGCTAATGAATGCGCTTAAAGTGTTAAGTTATACAGGTATGTACCCTTAGCTTATATGCAAGCTGGATTTTGGACCGAATACTAAGGTCATTATGTGATTTCATATGTGTGCATGAAATGAGATTATTAATATGGTCAAAGTACATTTGGCCTATTCGAAATGTTATGTGAATTTTGTGACATGTATATGTTTACGCGAATTTACTATAAGTGAAAGCTCTCCACTTTCGTATATGATGTGAATGTATATGTTTGGAAAAAGGGTGACTTACCTAAAAGAAGAGGGAAAAAAAATACGAACAACTATGCTATAATTTGATGCTTTATCTATTGTTTTTGCTTAAAACTTACTAAGCATTGTAATGCTTACTCCGTTTCCCTTGTTTCCTCTGTTTTATAGATCTCTTTTTGGAAGCTACGGACTCGGGGATTGAAGCCTAAATCACCTACACTATCGCTGTTATTTTGGTATTTTGATAGTTATTTTGGATCAATGGCATGTATAGGCTAATCTCCTTCTGTTGAATCAAACTACATTTTGAGTTGTAAATATTCCTAGCCATGCGAAAATGGCTTGCTTAGTCTTCGGGTTTGATTATATGTTTGGATGATACTCATATGATTTGATGTTGTGGCATGATATTTAGTTAGTACCCAATATGCAATGAGTTTCTATTATGGCGTTCGGTTATTGAAAAGTTTGATTGGGCTAAATTGTTAGTAGCCATATGGTAGAAAAATGCTAGCATGCTTATGAAATGCTTTTAATGAGATATGACGTATTGACCGAACCTATTTACAAGTGATATACATTCGGTTAAATGAATCTATGTCTAGTGTGTAACTATGAACCTCGGTAGGTTGTATTTAGATATGTAATACCTTAATACCCTATTCCGGCGACGGACAGGGGTGTAGGGTGTTACAGTGGTTGACAAAAATCTTGTCCCTATTAAAGATAATAGAATTGGGTATGCCATGTAATTTGTACATGTTATTTACGAACACTTGAGCTAAAGTGATGGCAGAGTAAGGTAGGGATAAAGCCATGAAATGTACATACTTGGTAAGACGGTCTACTATAACTAGAGTAACATTTTTGCCCTTGGAACAAGGCAACCCTTTAATGAAATCTAAGGCAATGAAAGACCAAGCTCTTTCGAGAATTGGTAAGGGCTGTAACTAACCTAGAGAAGCTATTGTTTCTACCTAGTTTATTTGATAGATGGAGCATTCTCGTATCCCTTGTTTGATGTCCTTGGTGAGCTCCTTCCAATATAGCTGACTATTGATTCTCTTGATGGTTGCATGAACCCCCAAATGACCACCAAGAGCATTATCATAGAACAACTTGAAGAGCTCCTATTTCAAGTTACTTATATTCCCAACCACGATCCTCCCTTTCATTGAAGGAACCTGTCATCCCAACTAAATGTTAGATGGGTGTTGTTATGTTATTGTACCATATCACACATCTTCCATAGTTTGGGATCCACCTGATAGGATACTTGTACGTGAGAGTGGAGCTGAGAACTAATGACACTGCCGGTAAGCTCGAACAATTGCACATCACACACAACTGACTGTCTAGACAATATATCAACAGATGCATTCTTTGACCCTTTCCTGTATATGACCTTATAATCCTAATAATCATCTTAGCAACCTATTTTTGTTGAAAAGGTGTGACTACCAATTGCTGAGTTAAGAATTTTAAGCTTTGATGGTCTGTACATATTTTAAAGTGTCTCCCCACCAAATAATAATGTCATTTCTTAATCGCTAAAAGAGTAGCTAACATTTCATTTTCATAGACTGACAAGGCTTGATGCCTTATGTCCAATACTTTGCTAAATAGGCCACTAGTTTGCCTAATTATTGAAGAACAACTCTTACCCCAAAATTGGAAGCATCCATATCAATACAAAACTCTAACTAGAAATTGGGAGGAATGAGTATTGGGGCAACACATAATGACGCTTTTAACTGCTAAAAAGTATGAGTAGCCTGTTCGGTCCAATCCTGAGCATTCTTTTTGAGCAAATTTGTTAAGGTCCTTGCCAAAAGACCATAATCCTTAATGAATTGCCTATAGTACCATAAGAGACCCAAGAATCTTCTCAATTCCTTAATAGTGGTAGGCAAAAGCCAATTGGCTACACAAGCCACCTTGGATTCATCCATGGAAACTGTCCCTTGAGAAATTATGTGCCCTAAATACTCAACCTTTTCTGTCCCAAAGCAGCACTTGCTTCTTTGAACAAAAAGTCTATGGTGTCTCAAAATAAGAAAACCTTACGAAGATGTGACAAATAATCACCCCAATTGGTTGAGTAGACCAAAATATTATCAAAGAAACCTAAAGCAGTCGTTCATAGCAGGTGCTTAAAAATGGAGTTCACCAAACTCTGAAATGTTGAGGAAGCATTGGTGATGCCAAAGGGAATCACCAAGAACTCATAGTGTTCCTCATGAATACGAAAAGTTGTTTTTGGGATGTCAGGTTCAAACATTCTAATTTGATAGTATCCAACTCGTAAATCAAGCTTGGAGAAAATCCTAGCTTGGCCTAACTTGTCTAGGAGTTCTTCAATGATTGGCATTGGAAACCTGTCTCTCACAGTCAACTGGTTGAGTTGTCTATAATCTGCACAAAGTCTCTAGCCCTCATCTTTTTTTTTACCATCACTACTGGAGAGGCAAAAGGACTGCAACTATCTTTGATGATACCCACTTAAAGCATCTCCTTGATTAACCTTTCCAACTCAGACTTTTGAACTATGGGGTACCTATAGGGCCTAAACTTGACAACATCTCTTTCATCTATTAGAAGAACTCGGTGTTCTTGAAGTAGTCGTGAGGGTAGGCCAACAACCTTTTGGTAAATATCCTTAAACTCCTCTAAAACTAAGTGTGGTTCCTTAGGAGTATCCCTTGATGTAGCAGTTGACAATTTTAAGTGGTCATCAATAATCATAAACAAGGTGTAGGGGTTCATTTCTCCATGAACCATCAAGAGCCACTTGGCAACCTGCCCTTCACTCAACACTTTAATGTCTCCACGTAAGATACCCTGAATAGTGCATGGGATTCCACTAGAGGAAAAATGCATGACCATCGAATCAAAGTTCCAAGCAATAGACCTAAGTAAAAGAAGCAGTTGGATTCCCAACATCGCATCACACCCTTTCAGTGGAAGGACCATAAAATCTACAGCAAAACGAGCCCCTTATACCTCCCACTCCACATTTTTGCAAACCTCCCGAGTGAACAGTTAGTAACCATCAGCTACTGTCACCCTCAATTGTTGTTGTAAGTCTAATGGCAGGGCCAACTTAGTAAGTAACTTAGCATCCAAGAAATTATCAATGCTTCCCGAGTCCACCAGAAAAATGGCTTTAACGGTACCTATGCTTACCTTGAATCTCATAGTAGAAAGCCTTTGCGATCCTTTAATAGCATAGAGGGACAACACTGGTGTTTGTTGTTGGTCAACCTTTCCCACTGAATACTTTAGTTTGTCAAGACACTCTTGTAATTCTTTTGCCTCTTCCTCACCAGGTGATTCCAAAAGTATGTGGTATAGTTTACTTTTAAAACACTTGTGACCAATGTGGTATTTGGCACCATACCAAAAATAGAGTCCCTTATGTTTCTTTTCTGCCATTAGTGCAGGACTGATACCTTTCGAGGGCCCTTTAGTCTGGAAAGAGCTTGTAGGTGGTGAGTGCCCTGAATAAATAAAAGATTTCAATGGCGAATAAGCAAGGGGTAATGTAGCCCAACATGAGACGAATGGCTTATTCTAGTCAATAACCCTTTCTTGGAAAAAAGTTCCATTATCTCCTTAACCTGCCTAGCAATGTGGAGTTCTTCGACTGATGATTGGGGCCTAAACAACTATAGGTAATTATTGACTTTCAATTTCAAATTACTAAAAAAAATAATGAGTGCGTAAGATTCAGTCAACTACAGCTAAGCTAGGAGACTTACGAACTAGTCATAAAAATGGTCTACTAAGCCTTTCTGCTTCAGAGTCACCAACTCAGGGATATGTTAGATCTGAAACACTCCTTTAAACTGTGAGCATAACACGGGTCATTCTAACATGTGGAGACCGCCGTGCATCTAAGAGTACAGGTGATGCCAATCTAATGTTTGACCTTCTAGATGTAACATCACCGTACGCACCTTATCCGTTTCAAAGATACCCTCTACCATGAAGTACTACTCCAACTTGGATCATCATCCCCAATAATCTGAACCATTGAATCGAGGACACTCAGGCATGTAAGAATATTTCTGAACCAGACCAGATCTAGGTATGTGCGAGCTTGGCAGATGAGGAGGATTATCCATGGCATCCTTTGGTGGAATCCCCAATAGAGGTAGTTATCCATCCAAAGACTGTGGAGTGCCCCAAAAACTGCTCTAGCAGGGAGTGTAATTCCAACCACAGCCCTCCTTAAATCCTTGCAACTTAGCATCCCATTTCCCTTCTAGTTGGGATATTTTTCCTTTCATTTGCACCACCTCTTACTACAGCACCATTATGTCTTTCTATCCACAAGTGGTAACCCCATCCCTCGCCATAAGAATGATAAGGCTCTGATACATTTGATAGGAAACGAACTTAAAAATCGAAAGATTAAAGAAAAATAAAGAAAAAAGAAGAAGAAAAGAGTAAGCAGAGAGAGAATATGATCGTGGTCTCGAGTGATGATGATAAAGTAATACATTGATCGTTCCTAAAAGACTAACTATTATCACGATAAAAGGCAAGCGCACCTATCAAGTAGTAGTATAGCTAGTGGCAGGACGGGAATATCGAATCTAAGGAACTAAAAGTACTAGTAATAACTTTCTCCCTATTATCTAGCCTAAGAATAAAAAGGAGGGTTTTGGTTGTAAACTATCTAAACTAAACTAAAGAAACGACAAAGAGTAAATTGGGAAAATTACTTTTGGGGAAAACTGATTGATAAGGACAATACCTAAGGAAGAATCCGCCTAGACTTCACTTATTATCTAACTCTAAACCAGATGATTTCTTCATTCGACTTGATCCGTAGAGATCCCTAAATTATGCTAATATCTCCGTCGAGGATAAGAACAACTAATCCTAGGTTGATTAATTGAAATCTTTTTCTAATTCAAACCCCTAGTCTTGCATTAACTCGATCTATGGATCCCCATATTAGATTTGACTCTAATTCGGTAGATTTTTGCCGTCCTATGTCTAGGATTGCGATCAACTCTGCTTAATTGTGTTGGATCTACTCTTAAATAGGGACTTTTGCTCCTCTACCTAAGCACATTAGACTTAAATTAGTATCCCAGAAATATCAATTCAAGAATTAAAAACACAATTAAGAACAAGTCAAATATTTATCATATAGTTCAGAAAATAAAAACAAGATCCGTCTTAGGTTTTGTCCCCCTTAGATATTTGGGGTTAGTTCATAATTATAAAAAGAAACATCTCAGAATAAATAAAATAAAAAACATAAGAAAACCCAAAACTCCTGAAAGGATTGAAGGGAGATCTTCTGTCTTGATGTAGATCCTGGCTTCTGAGATGGATCAATTGGCTTTCCTTCGAGTAATTCCCTGCCTTTAGCTCTCCGTCTTGGCGGGAAGGCTGTACGCTTGACGGGAATGATGCACACCCTTGTAGTTGCCTACTAGAGTCTTTATATAGAGTTTATAGAGTCTTTATTAGCCCCTAAGTAGCCTTTTTTCAAGTGAAATTGAACTTCCTCACGACAGGGACATGCCCGTATGTGACGCTCGTGTAAGTCGATGCTAGGCCGTGTTCAAGCCTGTTAAAGTGGCACGGCCGTGTGGGTTGCCCGTGTGAATCGAGTTTATGCCGTGCTCGAGCCTATTTTTATGGTACGACCGTGTGACACGCCCGTGTAGTGAACTTCCAAGCTGTGTTGATTCCTTGCTTTGGCCCATTTTCTCTGTTTTTGGGCCCGTTCCTTGCTTTTTTCTCTTCCTTATGGTCACCTGAGTATAAAACATGAAATTGAAGGTTTAGGAGCATCAAATTCCATAAATCAAGGAATAATTCATCCATAAATGTGCTAAGCATGAGGTAAAAATATGTATAATTTACGGTTTATCAAATACCCCCACACTTAAGCCTTTGCTTGTCCTCAAGCAAAATCTCAATTCACAATTAAAAATCTTTCCTCTCAACTTATAATCCTTATCAATAAAGTTTCAAACTAATCCACAAGTAATCATATATTGAAAACTCAACTGAAAGAAAATTAAAGTTTCAAACACTCTAAGTTGAGAATCTTATCACAGAAACATAGGTTTTCTTCCCTCTCTTAAGTAATTACCTTGAATTCAAAATCAACAAGAGTTGACATCCTCACTAAAGATTCACTCTATCCACTCGAAGTGTTTAAGGTTCAAAAATTAAACACTCATTAGTCAACCTAAAAAGTTATTACCATAAGTTACAGGAAAATCAAATCTCCACCACTATAGATTGATATGGCACATCAATCAAAAGGCTTTCAAGGGTTGTAACGTGGCCTTGGTTAGGGGTGTGGTCACAAGCTAAAAAAGAGGGTTAGAATCGAGATTGAACTGAAAAATCGTCTAACTAGAAAAATCTATATCATTGAAACATATCCCTAGAGCTAAGCATCTTCTTTCATTGTTTTGGATTCGGAAGCTTATAATAGATATATGCAAAAATTGAGAATTCAACCAAAAGAAAATTAAAGTCTCAAACATTCTAAATTGAGAATCTTATCACAGAAACATAGGTTTCCTCCCTTCTTCTAGGTAATTACCTTGAACTCAAAATCAACAAGAGTTGACATCCTCACTAAAGATTCATTCTATCCACTCGAAGTGTTTAGGGTTCAGAAATCAAGCACTCATCAGTCAACATGAAAAGTTATTACCATAAGCTTGCAGGAAAATCAAATCTCCACCACTATGTATTGATATGATACATCGATCAAAAGGTCTTTCAAGGGTTGTAACGTGGCCTTGGTTAGGGATGTGGTCACAAACTGAAAAAGATGGTTAGAATCGAGATTGAATTGAAAAATCATCTAACTAGAAAAATCTCTATCACTGGAACATATTCCTAGAATAAAGCCTTTTGGATGACATCGTTTAAGAACAAAAGCTCAAAAATTACATGGAAATTTACAAAATATTAAATTACAACTGAATTATACACTTTTTAATATATATATATATCAAGAACAAATTGAATACTTACAGACTTTACAACTGAAAAGGAGAACAAAGCTAGATAATTCTTCAACTCAAATCTCGACAAAAATAAGGATTAAAATAATTGAAGGGAATTCAACAAAAAATGGGTTATTAGGTTAATATTGAAAGTAAGTCAATAAATGGTTTGTTAGGCTCAATGGGGTTCACAAGGGGTTAATTTATGAAGGTAGGCTTTTATGGAGTAAGTGGGTTAAATCCTAAGTGCCTTTATCATTTCGGTATATCAAATCAATGATGTGGTTTCGACATGTATAATCGAAGAAAGTTTTAGAATAACAAATCAGTATTGACTCACTCAAAGCAACAATAAAAGTGAGCACAAAAGGATGTATGCTCAAAAGGCTCAAAAATATCACCAGAATTATGGCTTTTGATGTCAATCTTACGAATTTCAAATTTCAAGATAACACTCAAAATTGTGGAAAATAACCTAGAAAAATTTAAATTCTCAAAAATTTCAACTTATCATGCTTGATTCTGTAATGTCTTAAAGTTTGAATAATCAAAGCATAAGTACCTATGTCTTAATTCTCAACATATCAATAGAAATCATGAATCAATCAGAATTCATTTTGATAGGGGATTGAGACTAATGCAGAGAGTGAAAGTGAGAATTTGAAATTTGAGAACAATGCAACAAGTTAGTGGCAAAAAATTTTCAAGAGTTCAAGGTTAATATAAAGAATGAAAGTGAACTCCCCCCCCACACTTAAGATGTACATTGCCCTCAATGTACAAAGATACATTAGTAGCAATAGAAGCATAAAATTATAAGATAGGGAAAGAAGTGAAACTCCCTGAATATTGGATAAATTCTTTGAGCTGGATGTGAAGATTTGTAGGGAAGGGTGTTTATCCATAATTTCTGTGCCAAAAGGATATGATGATCGGGGTCATAGTGGCTATGGTCATAGCCATGTACGAACCAGTAGTCATGGAAGGGTTTTCCCATTAGATATAGATTTGAGCTGTAAAGCTCTTTTGAAACTGCGATAACATTTATCAATTTTAGGGAATTTGGATTAGCACAATATACTCGTTAGGAGATAGCCAATATTAAACTTTTGAAATAAAATAAACTAAATTCTTAAAATACTAAAATTCAAATAATGAAAAAGATAAAATAAAAGAAAAAGGAAAAATAGAAATGAAAATAAAGGAGAAGATAAGAGGACTCGTGAGTCCTAATCTTCAAATGGTTCATGAGGTAGGGGCGGCGGTGCGAGACAAAGGTGCTGACAAATCTGAGATAGAGTAGCATCAATGTGATCAAAGCGCTAAAAACATTGTTGCTAGAATTGTGCGAACTGTTCAGAAGTGACATAGTCTGAAGCTGCCGCATGAACTGGGCGGCAAGCAGGGGGTGGCTTATCGTGGAAGGGGGACATCATCAGTAATGTCCCCGGAGTCCTCCTGCTCGGTGGATTGAGCTAACTGGTACTGAGGAGGGTCGCTCCCACGTCGGCGTTGAATCATCCTCATGTGGAGCATACTTTGGATGCCCTGCAGGGACATCTGGCCGTGTCCTTTGATGTTCGTTTCTCCCACGCCGATGTAGGGGGTCACATGTCTGTGTATGGATTGGCAGGTTTGACCACGGGGTAAGGACACCGGTGTGTCACACGTCCGTGTCGATTTAACAGTATTGGCCACTGCCATCTCGTACGGCCATGGCGAAGTGTCGCAGCCTGTGTTGGGAAGATTTTTTTTCCCTGTGTGCACACGGCCATATCGCACGGCCGTGGCTTTGCCCATGATGTCCACACGACCTTGGGCACGCCCGTGGGCATGGCCATGTGGCACGAAAAACCTGCATTTAGAAGTTAGTTGATGAATTAAAGAGCTTAAACAAAAGAACTTTACTATGTGAGTGCTCAAGTTTCCTCCCGAGAAGTGCTTGTTTATAGTCTAAGCTCGACTTTCTTTGAGCGTGCATGATTACGGTGGTTTGAGGAGTTCGAACTCCTCTCTCTTGCTCTTAGTTTCACTATTAGAATAAGGTTTGAGTCAAGTATAATTTACCTTAAAAGTGCCAAATGTCTTATGTGTTGACTGTACCGTAGGGGAAGTTTTCATTACCGTGAAAGGTGGAGTATTACCTGTATGAACTTTTGAATTTGAAATTCGAAGATCTTCCTCCTCTAAGTAGACCTTATCCCCTACCTTAAATTGATTCGTTTTTACCTTAGGGTTATCATAGTGATGCTCTGGTGTGATGTTGCATACTTTGGGTTTCTCTTGTCGATAGTTCAGCCACTCGTCTAATTTTTTAAGCTGTAACATTCATTTTTCATGAGTGTTCTCCTTGGAAGGACTCGTCTGTTATTTGAGCTTACCTATGTGAAGAGTATCCTGCAAAGAAAGTTGGGTGGTGAGTTCGCTTTTATTATTAGGACTCGTAATAATGTCTTTATCGTCAACAGTCTTATTAAAGTTACGAGCTTGCAAAGTAATTTCATCATCACCAACACAAAGTGTGAGCTCGCCTGTGCCTACATCAATTATGGTTCTAGCAGTAGCTAGGAAAGGTTGCCCTAAGATTAGGGGTACATTGCTATCCTCATCTATGTCTAGAACAACAAAATCGACTGGGAATATAAATTTATCAATTTTGACAAGCACATCTTCGATTATGCCCTTGGGAAATCTAATGGCTTTATCAGCCAATTGGATGCTCATCTTTTTTTGCTTAGGTTTCCCAAGACCTAAATGTTTAAACAATTTATATAGCATTACATTAATACTGGCTCCTAAATCAGCTAAAGCATTTTTAACATCTAAACTACCAAGTAAACAAGGAATAGTAAAACTCCCTAGATCTTTTAGTTTGTTGGATAGCTTATTCTGCAAAATTGCTGAGCACACTGCATTCAATTCCACATGAGGTGACTCATCTAGCTTTTGTTTGTTTCTCAGGAGCTCTCTTAAAAACTTAACAGCGTTTGGCATCTGCGACAGGGCTTCAATAAACGGTAAGTGATAAACCGTAAATTATACATATTTTTACCTAATACTTAGCCTAATTTCTGGATGAATTATCATTAAATTTGTGGAATTTGGTGCTCCTAATCCTTTTATTTCATGTTTTATACTTAGGTGAGCATAAGGAAGAGAAAAGAGCAAGGAACGGGCCAAAATGGGCAAGTTAGTCCCAAATCAATAATCAACACGGCCTGAAATTTTGTCACACGGGCGTGTCACATGGTTGTGCCACTTTAACAGGCCTGAGTATAGCCTCCACATCGACTCACACAGGTGTGGCACACGGGCGTGTCCCTGTCGTGATGAAGTTCAATTTCACTTGGAAAAGGCTACTTAGGGGCTAAAAAAGACATTATAAACTCTATATAAAGACCTTAGGAGGCAACTATAAGGGTGTACATTATTCCCGCCAAGACGGGAAGTTAAAGGTAGGGAATTACTAAAAGGAAAGCTAATTGATCCATCTTAGAAGCCAGGATTTACATCAAGACAGAGGATCTCCCTTCTATCCTTTCAGGAATTTTGGGTTTTCTTATGTTTCGTTATTTTATTTATTCTGAGATGTTTCTTTTTATAATTATGAACTAAAACCCCAAATATCTAAGGGGATGAAACTTAAGACAGATCTTGTTATTGTTATCTAAACTATATGATAAATATTTGATTTGTTCTTAATTGTGTTTTTAACTCTTAAATTGATATTTTTGGGATATTAATTTAAGTCGAATGTGCTTATAGAGAGGAGCAAAAGTCCCTGTATAGGAGTAGATTCAACACAATTAAGCGGAGTTGATCGCAATCCTAGACATAGGACGACGAAAATCTGCCGGATTAGAGTCAAATCTAATATGGGGAGCCATAGATCGAGTTAATGCTAGACTAGGGGTTTTAATTAGAAAGAGATTTCAATTAATCAACCTAAGATTAGTTGTTCTTATCCTCGACGGAGGTATTAACATAATTTAGGGATCTCTACGGATCAAGTCGAATGAAGAAATCGTCTAGTTCAGAGTTAGATAACAAGTGAAGTCTAGGTGGATTCTTCCTTAGGTATTGCCCTCATCAATCAGTTTTCCCAAAAGTAATTTCCCAATTTACTCTTTGTCGTTCCTTTATATTAGTTTAAAATAGTTTACAACCAAACCCCTTTTTTATTTTTTAGGCTAGATAATAGGAAGGAAGTCATTACTAGTACTTTTAGTTCCTTGGATTCGATATTCCAGTCTTGCCACTAGCTATACTACTATTTAATAGGTGCGCTTGCCTTTTATCGTGATATTAGTTAGTTTATAGGTGCGATCAGATTTTATTACTTCATCTCACCACAATCAAGTTTTTAGTGCCGTTGCCGAGAACTAAGATATTAGGAACACTCGATTCCTATTACTTTAGCTATTTTTACTTTTATTGCAAATTATTTTCTGATGTTTTATTTTATTTTAGGTTTTTAATTTTCTTTTTTACTTTTCCCTTCTAGGTATCTCTAGTTTATAACTAGAAGAAACGTAAGAAGACCATTATTGTTTGACGACGATTCAGAAGCTACAGTTTGTAGAACTCGCAAAGAGATAAGAAGAAGCTTGCAATATCCAGAACAAAGTCAAGAAGAAGAACTTGAACCTACTGAAGAGATGGAGGCAAATCACGATAATCAGCTACCTCCTATAGTAGTCGCAAATCCTGTTGAGTAGAATCCTATTCCGCGCACTATGTATGATTATGCTAAACTTAATTTGGCTGGTACTAGATCTAGTATAGTTAGGCCCACTATTGCTGCAAATAATTTTGAACTGAAACCTAACACTATTCAGATGATAAAACAGTTTGTTCAGTTTCATGGTTTGTAGGATGAAGATCCTAATGCTCATTTAGCCAATTTCTTGGAATTCTGTGATAAATTTAAAATAAATGGTGTTTCTGATGATTCCTTTCGTCTGCGGCTATTCCCATTCTCTTTGAGGAATAAAGCTAAATAGTGGTTAAATTCTTTACCACGAGGGTCTATCACTACATGGGAACAAATGACTGAAAAATTTTTACTTAAATATTTTCCATCGGCTAAAACAGCTAAATTAAGGAATGATATCTCTTCTTTTGTACAGATGGATTTAAAAACACTTTACGATGCTTGGGAGAGATACAAGGACTTATTGAGAAGGTGCCCTCACCATGGGTTACCCCTGTGGCTACAAGTTCAAACCTTTCATAACGGTTTGAATCCTTTGACAAGACAAATGATCGATGCAGCCGCCGGTGGAATAATCAACAACAAAACACTAGAAGGAGCGTACAAGTTTATAGAAGAAATGTCACTGAATAATTATTAGTGGCAAGTAATAAGAACAAAGCCACAGAAAGCTACCGGAGTTTTTAATATTGACGCAGTCACCATGCTTTCTAATCAGGTAGAACTCCTTAATAAAAAGACTGATAATTTTGTTGGTTCCACGCAGGTACATCCAGTGATGCAGTGTGACTCAATTCAAGGAAACATGAGCTATTCTGAAAATCCCAACTATGGATATGGCATGGAAAACGAGCAAGCCAACTATATGGGTAACAATCTTAGATCTCAAAATAACCCTTATAGTAACACTTACAATGCAGGTTGGAGGAACCATCCCAATTTCTCATGGGGAGGATAAGGAAATCAAAGGTAACCACCCCCTCCGGGATTTCAACAGCCACAGTTCCAACATGAGAAAAAGCTGAACCTTGAGGAGATACTCACAAAATTTATCGCCGTGTCAGAAACCCGTTTGCAGAACACCGAGACGGCACTTAAGAACTAGCAAGCATCCATTCAAGGGCTTGAAACTCAAATAGGCCAGCTCGCTAAGCTAATTTCTAAAAGACCATAAGGTGGGTTACCAAGCAACACCGAGACTAACCCTAAGGAGCAACTTAATGCCATGGATACAATAGATGAGGAAGGGTTAACCAAAACCAACCCAGAGCCATGTAAGGAGACTATAGTAAGTAAAGGTAAGGATGTGGTAAGTTCCAAAGAAGTAATTGTCAAAGAGTATAAGCCTCGTATCCCATACCCAAAAGCACTAAAGAAAGACCGCACAGATGAACAATTTGGTAAATTCCTTAAACTTTTAAAGAAATTACATATTAACTTACCGTTTATTGAAGCTCTTTCGTAGATACCAAATGGCATTAAGTGTTTAAGAGAGCTATTAATGAATAAACGAAAGCTAGATGAGACACCTCATGTGGAACTGAATGCAGTGTGCTCAGCTATTTTACAAAATAAGCTGCCTAACAAACTAAAAGATCCAGGGAGTTTTACTATTTATTGTTTACTTGGTAGTTTAGACATCAAAAATGCTTTGGTTGATTTAGGGGCTAGTATTAATGTAATGCCTTATAAATTGCCTAAACAACTAGGTCTTGAAAAACCTAAACAAACTAATATGAGCATCTAATTGGCTAATAAAACCATTAGATTTCCTAAGGGCATAATTGAAGATGTGCTTGTCAAAATTGATAAATTTATATTCCCAGTCGACTTTGTTGTTCTAGACATTAATGAGGATAACAATGTACCCCTAATTCTAGGGAGACCCTTTTTAGCAACTGCTAGAACCATAATTGATGTAGGCATAGGTGAGCTTACACTTTGTGTAGGTGATGACAAAGTTACTTTACAAGCCCGAAACTTGAATAAGATTGTTGATGTTAAAAATATTGTTACGAGTCCCTGTAATAAGAATGATCTTACCTCCAACCTTCTTTGCAGGATACACTTCACATAAGAGCAACCCAACCACAGACGAGTCCATCCAAGGGAAACGTTCATGAAAAACGAATGCTCTAGATTGAGGAACTAGATGAGTGGCTGAACTATCAACAAGAAAAGCCCAAAATATGCCACACCAACCTAGAGTATCACCAAGACGACCCTAAGGTAAAAACGAATCAATTTAAAGTAGGGGATAAGGTTTTCTTAGAGGAGGAAGATCCTCGAATTTCGAATGCAAAACTTCAAACAGGTGACATACCTTCTTTCACGGTAATGAAAATTTTCCCTTATGGTACAGTCGAGATAATACACAAGACACTCGGCACTTTCAAGGTAAATAATACTCAACTTAAACCTTATTTTGATAATAAAATTAAAAGCAGGATAGAAGAGTTTCAACTCTTTAAACCACCGTGACCGAACAAGCTTGAAAAAAAAAGTCAAGCTTAGACTATAAACAAGCGCTTCTCGGGAGGCAACCCGAGTATTAACACATTTTATTTTTCTTAAATTCATAACTAACCCCCTAAAACACAGATTTCCCAAAACCACACGACCAGACACATGGGCGTGCGTAAGGCCGTGGACACCCCACGGTTAGAAACATGGCCATGCAATACTACCATGGCCAATCCTGTCAATTCATACACGGGCGTGTGATTCCAAACACGGCTGTGGGAAAAGCGAACACCAAAAGACACGACCGTGCTATATGGCCATATGTCCAAACATGCCCGTGCCAATGAGCCATGGGTGAAACTGAGAAATTAACACAGGCATAGGACACGCCCGTGTCGACCAACCGTGGCCACATCGATAGGACCACGAGACACACGACCAACCTACATGTCACATGAGGGTGCGCCATGGCCGTGGGGCCAAATTCCTATTATTTAAATTTCAAATTTAAATTTCATTTTCTTTACTTTAAATTATTTTTTCCCCTTATTTTTAAATTCTTATCGAGTAATACTTGAATTTTACACATAGTTGTACTTATTCCCTTCAGTCACCTAGAATCACGAACTTTAAAGTCTTTTCTCCAAATCTTCATACCTCGAACTCAAGAAATTCATCCAAATATTCAAGAAGTTTTACTTCTCTTCCTATCTTATGATCTTGTGCTTCTATTGCTACTAATGTTATCTTTGTACATTGAGGGCAATGTACATCTTAAGTGTGAGGGAAACTCACCTTCACTCTTCGTATTATCCTTAATTCCTTGAATTTTACTCATTTTCTCTCTGCATTATTCTCAATCCCCTATTAAAATGAATTCTAATTGATTTATGATTTTTATTGATATGTTGAGAATTAAGACATAGGTACTTATGCTTGGATTATTCAAACTTTAAGATATTAGAGAATCAAGCATGATAAGTAGAAATTTTTGAAAATTTAGCCGTTTTAGCCGGTGGAAAATATTTAAGTAAAAGTTTTTCGGTCATTTGTTCCTATGTAGTGATAGACCCTCGTGGTAAAGAATTTAATCACAGTTTAGCTTTATTCCTCAAGGAGAATGGGAATAGCCGAAGACGAATGGCATCATCAGAAATGTCATTTATTTTAAACGTGTTGCATAACTCCAAAAAGTTGGATAAATGAGCGTTAGAATCTTCATCCTGCAAACCATCAAACTGAACAAACTGTTGTATCATCTGTATAGTGTTAGGTTTTAGTTCAAAATTATTTGCAGCAATAATAGGCCTAACACTACTGGATTCAGTACCAGCCAAATTAGGTTTAGCATAATCATACATAGTGCGAGGAACAAGATTTTGCTCAACAGGATTTGCCGCTACCACAGGAGGTAGCTGATTATCTTGATTTGCCTCTATCTCTTTAGTAGGTTTAGGTTATTCTTCTTAACCTTGTCCTGGATATTGCAAGCTTCTTCTTATCTCTCTGCGAGTTCTACGAATTGTAGCTTCTAAATCATCGTCAAACAATAATGGTCCTCCTGGGTTTCTTCTAGTCATAAACTAGAGACACCTAGAAGGGAAAAGTAAAAAGAAAATTAAAAACCTAAAATAAAAAAATAGAAAATAATTTGCAATAAAAGTAAAAATAGCTAAAGTAATAGGAATCGAGTGTTCCTAATATCTTAGTCCCCCGGCAACGGCGCCAAAAACTTGATCGTGATCTCGAGTGATGATGATAAAGTAATAAATTGATTGTACTTAAAAGACTAACTATTATTACGATAAAAGGCAAGCGTACCTATCGAGTAGTAGTATAGCTAGTGGCAAGATCGGAATATCGAATCTAAGAAATTAAAAGTACTAGTAATGACTTTCTACCTATTATCTAGCCTAAGAATAAAAAGGAGGGTTTTGGTTGTAAATTATCTAAACTAAACTAAAGAAACGACAAAGAGTAAATTAGGAAAATTACTTTTTGGGAAAACTGATTGATAAGGACAATACCTAAGGAAGAATCCGCCTACACTTCACTTGTTATCTAACTCTGAACCAAACGATTTCTTCATTCGACTTGATCCGTAGAGATCCCTAAATTATGTTAATACCTCCGTCGAGGATAAGAACAACTAATCCTAGGTTGATTAATTGAAATCTCTTTCTAATTAAAACCCCTAGTCTTGCATTAACTCGATCTATGGATCCCCATATTAGATTTGACTCTAATCCGGTAGATTTTCGTCGTCCTATGTCTAGGATTGCGATCAACTTCGCTTAATTGTGTTGGATCTACTCTTAAACAAGGACTTTTACTCCTCTGCCTAAGCACATTCGGCTTAAATTAATATCCCGAAAATATCAATTCAAGAATTAAAAATACAATTAAGAACAAGTCAAATATTTATCATTTAGTTCAGAAAATAATAACAAGATCTGTCTTAAGTTTCATCCCCCTTAGATATTTGGGGTTTCAGTTCATAATTATAAAAAGAAACATCTCAGAATAAATAAAATAACAAAACATAAGAAAACTTAAAACTCCTGAAAGGATTGAAGGGAGATCTTTTGTCTTGATGTAGATCTTGGCTTCTGAGATGGATCAATCGGCTTTCCTTCGAGTAATTCCCTGCCTTTAGCTCTCCGTTTTGGCGGGAAGGCTGTACCCTTGGCGGGAATGATGCACACCCTTGTAGTTGCCTACTAGGGTCTTTATATAGAGTTTGGAGAGTCTTTCTTAGCCCCTAAATAGCCTTTTTCCGAGTGAAATTAAACTTCTTCACGACAGGGACACGCCCGTATGCCGCGCCCGTGTAAGTCGATGCTAGGCCGTGTTTAAGCCTGTTAAAATGGCACGGTCGTGTGGGTTGCCCGTGTGAATAGGGTCTAGGCCGTGCTTGAGCCTATTTATATGGCACGGCCGTGTGACACGCCCGTGTGGTGAACTTTCGGGCTGTGTTGATTCCTTGTTTTGGCCAATTTTCTCCGTTTTTGGCCCGTTCCTTACTCTTTTCTCTTCCCTATGCTCACCTGAGTATATAACATGAAATTGAAGGTTTAGGAGCATCAAATTCCACAAATCAAGGAATAATTCATCCATAAATGTGCTAAGCATGAGAAAAAATATGTATAATTTACGGTTTATCATAATACTATAGCAGTTATTGTATATTCTTCATATTCTTCCATCCCCTTACATGAGTAAATATAGGGAAAATAGAAATAGCAAAATAATAAAAAGAATAACAAACTATACGATAAGATTGCTATGCACAAAACGCGCTATTTTATTAATTGGATGTGCACCGTTTTGACTAATCCCCTTCGGCCTAACTGTCTCAACCCAACTGGTTCATGATTTGGTCCATAACAAACCTAGAAAGCAATAGAAACGCAAAATCACAAACCTTAAAGATGAAGAATTTTAGTGGTTCAGTGGCCAATCCCAATGGTGAATAGGAGAATGAGGAGAATATGGATAACATAAGGCAAACCAAATTTGATCCAACAATGAAGATTAGGGATCAGATGAGAGAAAAATCGAATTTCAAGATTCAATTTGAGTATTTGGACTTGATTTTCTAAGAATCAAAACACACAAAGGTAAAGAGAGGCTTTAGGTTATCATTTGGAGGTGCTCGTGTCGAAAACAACGCTGAAGTGGTAGTGGCAGCGGCAGCAAGGGTTCCAAAAGAACATTTAAGAGAAAAAAAATCTCAGTTTTTACTTTTTAAAGTTAAGTAATTAAATGTGTATAATTGTTTGGTAATTAAATAAAAAGAAAAGGAAAACTCAGCATATTTTAGGTCCCTTAATTGCTTTATTAAGTGACAGTTTTATTTGGTAGTTAAATGAAAAGAAAAAGAATAAATTTTTAAAAAAGTATAATTGTTTGTAGGCCCCTTATTTTTTGATAAAATACAAGGAGATTTGTTGCCATTATCCCTTATATATTTGTTTGTAGGCCCCTTATTTTTTGTTAAAGTACAAGGAGATTTGTTGCCATTATCCCTTATATATTTGCAACTGACAAGGTTAGCACCGTAGCAATAAATGTATTGTTATTATTATTTTTTATACGAATGCTTAGAATTATCTATTGTCTCTTCTCAAACCTTCAATAGGAGGATAAATGAGCTTCAACACCCTCAATCCCACATCTTCCTACATAGACAATAATGTCAATGCTTAAGATTCAGTCGACATATATCATTTTTATTCTATATTAGTATGAATCTATATTGATGGATTTTTGTTGTATTATTTTAAATCTATTGATAATTTTAAAATATTTTTATATAGATATTTATAAATTAATTTTAATTTATAATTAAATATATATTAATATACATGTAAATTTATCTCAATTACATTTATAAAAATATTTTTACATACAAATATAAATTTTAAAATGATTTATTAGGTTAAATAATTTAATTTGATAATAATTTTTTATTTTTAATGTTTTTAAATAAAAATTAATTTAACGTATAAAATGTTTCACCAATTAATATAGATCAGTACACACATGTTGAGGGTTATTATATTTCTTTTAATTCTATAACTGCAGTTAAAAATTATCATGTACCTTAATTTTTTTTATTTTTTTTTTTGTATATTTTACTATATTAAACACTTCTCATCACTTTAATTTAATATTGAAATGAAATACGTGACAGTGGCCCCACACACTTAAGTTAGCGGCTGAGATTGCAAGAAAAATAGGAATTCTCTAAAATTTTTAATAATTTCAATATTTATATTTTATTTTTTAGAATTATTTTTTAACAAAAACTTTAAAAATATTAAAAAGATATTTTAGATATCGTTTAGGGATCAAATTAGTTAGTAATATTTTGAATTAATGTACCACAAAATTTAACAAAAATAACTAAAATGTAATCATTGGATAACACTAATGATTGTTATATAATTTTTAAAAGTTGAGTACCAAAACGTAATTTTAAATAAAATTTAAGAATAATTAATATAAATTACCCAAAAATAAAAATTATTAAAGACAATATTTTAACAGTCGGTAGAAGCCTAGTAATCAATACGGTCGATTTAGTGGTTTGGTGACACTATATTAGATATAGTGATGGAATAAAAAAATTTTTGGGGCAGAATTGAATTATATATTTTTACAATAGTAAAAATATAATTTCACTATTTTAATAGTTTATATCTTTATAATTTTTAAAAGATTAAATTAAAATTTTTTTAATTTTAAGGGATAAAAATGAAAAATTTCCCGTCAAACTCCTGGGAGCCACTGATTAGATGCCTGGCTGCATACATGCTTTAGTGGGTCGCACTATAATAGGCCTAAAAGCAGAGGATGCTATCATGTAAATGTAGTTGGGTAAGAGTACAGAAGACAAAAGCTTTGACACCATTTCAACGCAGACTTTCTTTTAAATTTATTGTGAATCAACTTAAAAGGCTATGCAAAAGGGTTATTTAATTTCCGGTATACGAAGCAGGGTTCTAAAAGTAATTTTGCCACTTGTAAACGGAGACTTCTTCAGTGGACCTTTTTGTTATGACGAATGAATTTTGTGGAATTTGATGAGCGGAAAATGTGAGAGCAACTGCAGAATTGTACGTATTATGAAACGTGTCCGTAAATGAACCGTATTGCACTGCAAATTCTGTCATAATCAATTTCCAACCAAAGAGGCGGCCCCCAAGGCAAAATTAGTAAAACACGCTGTTCTTTTTAAATTAATTATTGATATAGACTGTTTTTATATTATTTAAGGATTTTGAAAATCACAAGTTGCGTCTTCCGAAAACCACATTTCAGAAAATGTTTTTTTATATCACACACATTTTGTTTTAACATGCTTCTATTTTCTACCTTCCATCCCAAGTTCGAATTTTCTCCTATATCTATTTATTATGTTTCTACTGAATAATTCAAGCATTGTTTTCATTTTTAAAATTTTTAATTAATAAATATGTTTTTTAATTTTTAGTTAGTAAATATATTTTTAATTTTAATTAACAATTTATTTATTTATATAGATAAAATGAAAAATATATAACTATATAATAAAAATAATTATATATATATATCATTATCTTAAATATATTTTATTTTTAAAAACATCAACTATTTTTTTATATATTTTTATTTATATATAATTTTTATATGTCAAATATTTATTTTTTCACATATACCGTGAGTATTGTAAATTTTAATATTATAAAATTAATTATTTTAAAAAATAAAATTTTTCATAAAAATTATATATAAAAAATATATAAAAAAATTAATTGATGTTTTTAAAATATAAAATATATTTAACATAATAATATATAAAAAAAATTAGTTGATGTATTTTAAAAAATAAATATATTTAATATAATCATATATTTTCATTATATAATTACATATTTATTATTTTATCTATATAAATAAAAATGAAATAAAACTGAAAAATAAATTTAATATAACATGTTTATTAATTAAAAGCATTAATTATAAATTAAAAGAAAAACTTAAAGCAACGTTCATTAAAAAAACAAACAAATAAGAGAGGGGATTCGAATCTGAAACCCAAGGGATAGAAAATGTAATAATTTAAAAAAAAAATCTATAAAGCTTATTTTCCTAAATAAAATAAGAAACAGCTAAGTTGGTAATTGTCTTTAAAAAGTTTCCTTTTTCACTAATTTTTCCCGGCTCCCAATTAATTTTTATCAGTCGTAGTTTTTCCTCTAGCTTTTCCAAGAAGCTTCGTGATCTCCGCCCCCCACAACATCAGCATGTCACCGTCTGCTGACGGAACCGTCAAATGCGCCTGCCGATGCTCGTCGTCGTCCCTCGAGAATGGCGATTTCAACGATGACTCCGCCGATTATGGTCGTTTAAGTTCGGTTGACGGGACTTGTTCGCATTGCGCCGGATCAAAACCTTCGTCAAAATCTTCCTCTGCGCTTGCTTTTGTTACGGTTCCGTTAACGCAGTCGGAGAAGTTGCGGAGATTCATCGTCGCCTCAGCTAAAGGTTTCTCGATCGGGGCTGGCCTTAGAGGTGGATTAGCTCTCTTCTCAATTATAGCACGGTTACGGCGCAAAAAATCAAGGTAACTAATTGTTATACAAATAAATTTGATGATTTCATGTTAATTTGCTTTATTTATAGTTATATACTACTAAGGCAATAGTTATGATTGTAGGAAAGTTGAGTCGTTTTCTGATAAAGAAGCGATTGTTGTGGGGATGAAAGAGACTATTAGATACGGTCTTTTCCTTGGTACTTTCGCGGGTACATTTGTTTCTGTAGATGAAACTATTGTTGCTGTCGGGGGACATAACAGGCAATGATCTTCTTAACCTTAATTTTCCTCATTCAAACAAAGGAACTTATTATTAACTTGCGTTTGATTTATTTGAATTGTTGAATTTCCATTCAGAACTGCAAAGTGGAGGGCGTTAATAGCGGGACTTGTTGCAGGTCCTTCCATGCTTCTTACTGGACCTAATAAACAACATACGAGTTTGGCCATATACATACTCATGCGAGCTGCCGTATTGGCTTCGCGCTGCGGAATGAAGAGTAAACGATTTGGGAAGCTTTGTAAACCTCTTACATGGAAGCATGGTGACATATTCCTTATGTGTCTCTCTTCTTCGCAAATTTTGTAGGTTCCTTTTGTTAAGTTGTCTTGGTTGGTGGCTTAGTTTTTTGCTATTAATTAAACTTTATTGCAATTCTTCTTAATAAATCTCGGTCATTATTGAATTTACCTCATGGACTGAATGACCAAGTCTACTGGGATTCCCGTCTTCTGGATTAAGTTACCAATCTCTAAACTATCCTGCTTGGAAGATTTAAGAGAAAACAAAGTGTTGTAGTGTATAATTTTGGAGGCATTCTGAAAATTATCTGACTATATTAGAATTGATTCATGACTGGAAAGTCTGATCAGCATGCCTAGGGACTTTGTTGTTCATTTTTCTGCATCTTTTTTATCATTCAACCTGTTAAAGTTGGCAATCAAAATTGAAAATGTTTGTGTTTTCATCTCCAATTTTTAAAGTTCATTGAATCTTAGGCTTCATGGCATGAACTTAGATACTTATCTCTAAAAAAGATGGTCAGAGCCTAAATATGTGAAAAGAAAGCGGGAAATTGTTTGCTTGAATGAAGGTAAGTGCTAATTAAATGTTTTTGGGAATCATTTGAAAAGGGGCTGCATGGAACTGTGTGGCTTTACAAGTTGTACAAGTAATACCATCCAAAAACACTATCTCAGGAAATTTTTTTCTGTAATTTTCCTAAGAAGATGATGACTGTACATTTATTATTTTTCGAGAGTGTAATCTTTTAAGTGGAAGCATTGATGTTTCAGGTCCTCTTACCTTTTGAAGCCAGAGAGTTTTCCCCCTTCATATAGGTCATTTCTCAATAAACATGTTGGAAAGGATCAGATCATCCTGCAAGGCGTTAAAGAGCATGCAAGTGGCCTTCCATACACTAATTTGGAAGCAATAGAAAAATTTTATAAAGCAAAAGGAGCAGACGTTAAATTAGATCCAAATATGAAAATCCCATGTTCGGTATGATCCTTCTTTCTCCTTTTCTGTTGTTCTGCCAAGTAGCAATAATGTCTATATTTTGTTCATAGTGTACAGCACTCTCCAATAGGCTATATGGTTATTGGCAGTATGCATTCTTGTTTAATTGCATTTCTTTCTTCCTTTGGAACAAAAACAATAGTAACAAATCATTTTCCCTCTACATAGCATTAGAGGTGATCATGGGCCGGGCTAGGCTCAACTAAAAATTTAGGCCTATTCATTGGGCTCGGGTCGGGCCGGGCTCAAAAAATGGGCCTAAATTTTTTGCCCAAGCCCGACCCATATAAAAATGCTAAAAACGCCCTTGGCCCGGCCCGCCCGTATTAATTTTTTATATTATTTTATATAATTTTTAATATATATAATACATCAAAAATACTAAAAAAATCAAAATAAATATTTCCTAACGAATTGAAAATAAATTTTAAAAAAATATGTAGACTTAAATAAGCCTAAGATAGATGCAATTTAACAAGCAAATACTTCTAAAATAATAACAAAATTAACAAATGCCTTTAAAATAATAACAAAATTAACAATAGAATAAGTTTTATACAATATTCAAACAATAAAAACAAAATAGTAGCAACATAATAGTAATATGGTAGCAAAATAGGGTGAAAACAATAAGAAATAACATTCAAAAACAAAAAAAAAAAAACAGATTTTTTTTGTCCTTTAGTGAATTCGGGCCGGGCTGGGCCCGGGTCAAAAATACCTTACCCGAGGCCCGCCTCATTTTTTAAACGGGCCTTATTTTTTGTCCAAGCCCATTTTTTGGGCTTATATTTTTGCCCAAACCCTCCCACATTTCTGTCTGGCCTTCGGGCCTGGCCAGGCCGCTCGGCCCATGCACACCTCTACATAGCATCCATGTTGTTAACAAGTCTTCGCTGTTGTGCTTTAATTATTTAGGACCATATCTTGAGTAAGATCATTAAAGGCTAGTGCTTCACTTTCCATCCCTGACTGTTTGTCTTTATGAACATCAAGTTAGATGCCTGTTAAAAAGAATAATTTGCAAGAATTGAAGAAAGCTAAATATTAAGGTTTAGGTTCAGAAAAGTAATGTGAAGTGACATTCAGCTTTTCATTTCTTTGTTCCTTTTATATCTCATAAAGTTCATTTTTTGGGCCCAAAACTCTCATTCATGCTGCTTTATTAGCAATTACAGAAAGGAAGTACGAAATTGGAATTAGGAGAGAGTATGAAAATACTTGAAAACATAAGCAATAGAACATGAATGTGCACCTTTGCATTTGTTTTCGCTCCTTGACTTTAGTTGGTCTGTTTTTCCGCCTAACACTGCCTTCCAACTTCTACGAATTTGAGAACCTGATCATTTATTATTGTTGTTTGAAATATGTGTTGACTCATAAATGTAAAAGCACATAGTTAATTCATTTTTGACAGTTTAATAATCATGTAGTTATAATCCGGAGTTTTCCATTTCAAAAACTATGTATTGCACTTCATCATCCTCGCGGTCTCCGAAAGCCTTGAGAGCAGATCTCTTTTGCAATTGTTCTCATTGTCATAAGATCCTCAGACTGCTCACATAAGCAATTTGCTTGATTGCTGAAACAAACTAGATTCTCTTACAGGAATTGTTTTGTCTGTGATTTCTGTTTAAATTACCAAAATGACTTTAGAAAGTTCACAACAGACTTTGAATTCAAGCACTCATGATGCTAATGCTTGAAGTTTTCTTTGCAAAAGTATATTGTTACTTTTGAGAATTGTGCTTAAACCCTTGAGCAATTTGCAGATGATACACGGGAATCAAGCATGCAGTTCACATGTTTTTACTTTTTTTAGTGAAGCATATAAAAGATCATTACCGGTATATCTTCCAGTTTATTTGATTCCAACACTAATAGTTCATCGTCAAGGCCTTCTAAAAAGGTAAAAGTAGTTAGCTCAAAATTTGGTGCAATATTCTCTTACCATTTGGCTGCTTCATTTTTTTCTTATATTATTAATATAACTTTTCTTTTTAAAAAGTTCGTTAACTTTAAATGTTGGTTTACATTATTCCTTCCACTTCAGGCCCTCCGTTACCACAGTATCTAAGTTTCACTTTATAATTTGATATGAGATTTGAGCATGTTAAATGATATGGTTGCTATAATTTTTGGTATGCTTGTTAAAATTTTGCTTCATAGCGATTTGTTTAACAACGAATTATTGTCTAATTAGGTTTTAAGCACCTCATGATTTGAGCATCAGAAAGATCCTCACTAGAGGTTCTTTTATCCATTTCTAGTATAAAACTTCTGCTAGTATTTTGCTTTCTTTCCGTCCTCCCTTACTCCAAGTTATTATTATTGTCTAACATAGTTCTTGACTTCATACAGGCCTTACACAATATTAGGGAAGAGTCTTCTTGGTACAGCCAGATCAAGTTTATTTTTATCTGCCTATACCGCATCTGCTTGGTTAGTGTATTATATTATTTCAATCATGTCATGCATTGTTTTCATAGATTGTCCATTTGTTTCCCAAGATCAGTAGTTCTTAACGTATTTCAACTTCAATTTTAGCCTTGTCCCATTTTAAAGTTTTCCTGATATAACTGTCATCTAGATTTGGTGTTTCCGTTAAAGTAACTAAAACATAGTTATTGTTGGTCAAAATTCTGCATTCAACCTTTCCTTTCTTTGTTACTTTGATTGTTCTTACGAAGATCAGTATCTCATACTGGTCAACTATATTATATTAGTCAGTGATGAGCAATCATTTTTACGTGCATAATCACATTCCATTTATGACTAGTAAATTTTCATACCTTCATTATTGGTTCTATGCTTCTATTATGGCGGTACACTTTGAATGTCTTCTTTTGTTTCAATGCTCAGTTTGATTGTTGGGACATCAGGATTGTTGGTTTCAAAGCTGCTCGTAATTACTTATCATAATTTCCTGCAAAATACTTGAAAGAAAAACCAAGGGAGAATCATTAGTTTTGTCTAATGTTTGCAGGATAAAGCAAGCTTTGAATAGGATAATAGGCTTGCCTAACATCTTCATTGTCAAATTAAAAATGCAATATAATCATTGGTTTAGAAAGATGTTTTGCATTCAATAGAAATGAGGGAATGATATTATCTTGAATGAGTCACCTGGATGGGAAAGAATACAATGTGATTATACAAAACAAGATTGGTGAGATGCGTAAATGGAAAGAGCAAGAATTTCTTGCTCTCTGTCTTGTCTGTATTTTACAGAGCATCAACTATATCAAGTTAGAGATTCAACATTGGTGTATGACATTGAATGTACTAGATAGGTTTTATTTTCTTTATGATGCTGTCGACTTTGTAGCATATTGCTGAATTGAATTTATTTGTGACTTGAGTTATTACAATGTGCTTCGTCTAAAATAGACAGACCTTTGTCATTGGGCTAACACCAGTAACTTCCAAACAGGATGTGGACTTGCATGGTGGATAGATTTTGGGGAAAATGTGACATACCAATTGTAGCAATGGGAACGGTAAATAACTCTTACCATTTTATCAGTGTTCTTTGATTGTTCCTTGCTTAGCATGTCTCATTGGGCAGTTCCCAACGGGTCTGGCATTGGCAATTGAGAAGAAAAGTCGGCGGATCGAGATATCACTCTACTGCCTTGCACGAGCCATAGAGAGCTTGTTTACATGCATGGCAGATGTTGGGTATTTGCCGAAGTCAATGAATCTGAAGAGAGCTGATGTGGTAATATTTAGCTTGTCAACAGCGATAATAATGCACTGCTACGCACAGGAGAGGGAAGTGTTCCGTTCCAAGTACTTAAGTGTTCTTGATTGGGTCTTTGGTGTGCCCCCTCCCCCATGTGAAACTCCTCCCTGCAAAAAGAGATGAGCAGTTCGTAGGGCTTTGGACTCAGGTATTTGCTGGCAGCCCCCGAAGTGTTCGTCTTACGACTCTAATTGCATGTTGGGTCTAAAGGCTTGAATCCAAGCCCTGGTGCGGAAAGTCCTCGAATTCATGTATTCTTCTCTTGGGTCTGCACGGGTGTGCTGTGGGACTTGTACTAAATATAGCAATGCATTTTGAATGAGATTCCAAGAGCCTTTGATTCAGAGCTCATTTAGCTAATCAAATCCTAAATCATATTATTAGAACTGCACAATCTGATATCAAACAAAAACTGAAAGAAAAAAGAAAACCTCGATTCTCATTCGGAGTTCCCTCGTTGATGTTTCCAGTCTTGGCAGAAGCAAGAACACCTTCCAGATGAAGTTCCAAGAAAGAAAGGTGAAACATTTTTGAAAACTCCAAATCCGATGACTTCGGAAGGTAAGAGTTAGCCCCCATCATCGTTTGAAGCATCAGAAAACACTTTCCGATGGATCTTGGAAAATAAGTTGGTGAGAAAATGAATGATTCATTTACCTAAAATAGAGTAGCAACAATGCATGAGATTTGATTGATGCTCGGCTTCTTTATAGGAGTTTTGTTGAAGGACGCAACCTTGTAATTTGATTCCATGTTATTAACGATATGATCACCATGTGATCTTTATCTTTTTCGTTCAGCAATTTTCTGTTGACGGATCAAATGTCATGCACCTTTTAGGGGCCATTTTTGTAAATTCGGGTTTAAGTGAATTATTTGCTATTTATCATAACTCGAGTTTAGAGTAGTAGAGTGTGAAAAATGTTGCATTTATTTATATATGTAATTTTATTATTTTTTACGACATAAATATTTGTCAAATTTTGTTATTCAAATAGCACTTTTTCCTTTTAAAAAAGAAGGATAAATTACACCAAAGTCACTAAACTTCTAGTAAGTTTTAAGTTTTGGTCACTTAAAAAAGTTACAAAATGATCACTAAACCATTCAAAAGTTTACATTTAAGTCATTAGACTATTCAAAAGTTTTTATTTAAATCACTGAATTGTTAAGGTTTTTTTTAATATCTAGCTAGCGAGTTCCAGGCAATGATTTGATGATCGGTACAATGGATTGGTACAGTGGATCATTACCCATCAACAAATAGGAGAACATACGTTAGATCAAAGTCAACCTAGTGGTTAGTGTAGGAGATCAGAGAAGAAAGTTGTTTGAGTTTTTTTATTTGTAAATTCATGACATTCAAAGTTATTTCATAAAAAAAAAATTTTTGAACTGTAGAAAAGAAGGGGAATGAGAGTTCTCTTTGTAGTGCAGGCAGTGCAAATAAAAAATGCCATATAATAGTAATTTTAACAATTCAGTGACTTAAATGAAAATTTTCGAATAATTTTGTGATTATTTTATAACTTTTTGAAGTAGAGTAACCAAAATGTAAATTTACTAATAATTCAGTAACAGTAACGTTGAGTACAATTTACCTTAAAAATTCACACATGAATGTTTTTAAACACCAAATTTTGAGTCTAAACTAAAAAATATAATAAGGTTTAAGAAATATATATAGATTTTAAGTTTCAATTTAGAAAATGTGCTACAAAAAAAAAGGAACATGAAAAATCATTCTTCCATGGAATAGATGCCTTGAATTTTATGTATTAAACTTTTAATTTATATTGTTCTTCACTTGTATTGTAATTATGATTGTAATTATGGGTGAGAAATCAATTCTTTAATAAGGTGTGGTGGTTGTTCACTTCATTGCTTAATCATGTGTTTGGGAGTTCGATCCTCACTCATGGGAATGGAACACATCTTCTTATTAATCGTTTATCTCATTAAAGAGTACCCATAACGAAAAGATTAACCATTACTACTGACAGTTGATTAATATACAAATAAAAAAAAGTAAGATGAATGAGTTTGAAAGTTAGTCTATGATTTAAAAAAATGTAATTACTTTAAAAATGGTCATAAGAAGCGAGGAGAAAGATAGTTTGAAAAGTAATTGCTTTTATTTTCTCTTGCTAGCGAAGTGAGGCAAATTATTGACAAATATATAAAGATATAATAGAAGAATAACGGACACACCTTCCTGTAGCATTTATGAAAACACCGTCCCGTAGCATTTGACAGGTTTGGGGTTGCATGGAATAATGGCGAATCAGATGGTAGAGAGGCGGTCCAACTAATACGGATGGAGACAGCAAATAGCCAGACCCACTCAACACTCCGGAATATTGGAGAAATGCTGCAGAGGCAATGGAAAGTTCATGTAGAACATATATCAAGAGAATGCAATAGTGTAACTGATCTCATAGCAAAGCAGCGAAAGAAGTACCATGCCAGCTTCAACTGTTCCAGCAGCCATTTCCCAGTATATGGATAATATTTTCAAGTGGGATCTATAAGATTAAACCATTGTAATTTATTATAAGATTTTTAGCCCAATTAATCTATTTAAAGGGGTAAAAGTAGAGGTGTGCATGGGTCGGGCGGCTCGGCCCGACTGAAATGTGAGAGGGTTTGGGTAAAATTATAGGCTCGAAAAATGGGCTTGGACAAAAAATAAGACCCATTTAAAAAATGGGCCGGGCCTCAGGTAAGGTATTTTTGGCCTGGGCCCGGCCCGAATTCACTAAAGGACAAAAAAAATTTATTTTTTTTGTTTTTGTTTTTGAATGTTATTTTCTTGTTGTTTTCTCTCTATTTTGCTACCATATTACTATTATATTGCTACTATTTTGTTGTTATTGTTTAGATATTGTATAAAACTTATTTTATTGTTAATTTTGTTATTATTTTAAAGGCATTTGTTAATTTTGTTATTATTTTAGAAGTATTTGCTTGTTAAGTTGCATTTATCTTAGTGTTATTTAAGTCTACATATTTTTTTAAAATTTATTTTCAATTTGTTGAGAAATATTTATTTTTATTTTTTTTAGTATTTTTGATGTATTATATATATTTAAAAATTATATAAAATAATATAAAAAATTAATATGGGTGGGCTGGGCCAGGCCCGAGTTTTAGCATTTTTATATGGGTCGGGCTTGGGTAAAATTTTAGGCCCATTTTTTGGGCCCGGCTAGACTCAAGCCCGATGAATGGGCCTAAATTTTTAGTTGAGCCCAGCCCGACCCGGCTCATGATCACCTCTAAGTAAAAGTTTAGCTTTAATAGAAACCAAATCCTATATATTTATTCGGTTATTTGATAGACATACTAAATTAAAAGTTGATCATTATAAATTAATCTTCCTTTTATCTATTAGGATTATACATAAAAAAAAACACATACATAAGTGTTAGTAAGGAAAAAGGGTCAAGAGAGAAAAACCAATTTATTGTAGTGTTCTTCTTTGTCAAACCCAATAGACAACTTCAATTTTGCATCATGTAATTCATCAATTTGTAAAAATCATATTATTTTAAATATACAAAAAACATTGTTGATGCAATATTAAAGTTTTAGTTTGCGTAATATCAAAATCAAAATATTTCAACATATTGTATCATCAACTTAGGTTAAAAAAACATATGATATTCGTATAATCTTATGAGATAAATGATTTTCTATTGATTTTTTTTTTCTTTCGCATCTTATGGTTAAATATTTGTAATCCTTTTTCACATTATTATAACATGTTGTGAATGTTATTGATGATTGGTTCTTAAAAGAATTTGACGATTTGTTGTCAGCACGTGGTTTGTGCTTCTTTTATCATCAAGTTTTGCCATTATTATGGGCAAATTGATGATTGGTTCTTAAAATAGCTTCATATTATTATTATTTTAACAATCTTTTATAGGTTCTTATCATATTTACTCTTATTAATACAATGCCTAAAATTACTCATAATCCCTTTTTAACTCATAAATAAGAAAATAATACACCTCAATGCAATCGAACACATGTCCTCTTGCATTGGCAACAATACCTATGCCAGTCGAGCTAAGACTCAATCAGTTATTATTAATTATTTTTAAAAAACTACAATTATAAGAAAATTAGGTAAAAATTAACATATTAAAAAACAATTCAAAGGAAAAAAAACATGATTGAAATTAATTGATAGTAAAATTAAACAAAGTTTTACTAAAGTTACTCATTAAAATTTATCTTGTTATCAACTAACATATAGCTTATAAAAATATTGTAAGTGTTAAAAAAGAAAGAAAAAAAGAAATAGAGAGAGTAAAGAACAAAGGAAATATGGGAAGCAATAGAGAATGTATTTTATTGATTAATGGGATGAGTACAATGTTTTTTCTGATTCTCTATTTATAGGCATAAGAAGTATAAATGAAGTAGAGATCTAATTCTAATAATTATTAGAATTTAAGGTACATCAAAACTTATCTTGATCTTAATGGACATCCACTTAATAAGATATTCATAACACTCCTCATTGGATGTACATTGGTAGATAATGTGCCTTGTTAAAGCCTTATTACGAAAAACCCTGTGAGATAAAAAAACCTAATGAAGGAAAAAGAGAACAGAATCTTCTATTACAAGCTGCCTCGTTAAAAAACTTTTACTAGGAAAACCCAATGGGACAAAACCTTGGTTAAAGTAAAAGAGTACAACTGTAACACCCCAAAATTTCCTTAATTTCGGCTCTTGTGATTTGCTATGCATAAAAAAATTTCTGAATATGTTTTTGTAATGACCCAAAATTTCACGGGCACTAGAAAAGTGAGTTTAGGGCCTTTGTCTTAAGAACATGAGTCCGTAAATAATTATGAAGTTAGTTATGAGTTGAATTAGATTTTGATTAAGTGAATTTAGTTTAAATAGAAATAATTAGTAGAAAGGATTAAATTGAATAGAGTATAAAAGTTTAATTATAGAATAGAGAAAGGTTAAAGGATTAAATCGGTCAATAAAGCAATTTAATGACATGTGTAAGATATAGAATAAATAAATGTGTATTTAAATTATTAGTACAAATGTGTGTTATATATATATATACTTATAAGTTAAGTAAAGGATATTTATTTATTTATTTATTATTATTATTTTTAAATATGTAATATTATATTTTATTAATTAATTGTGATAATGACAAATGTATGGTGATGAATTATTATATGTGTACATGTGTGTATGAATACACATGTAGTATTTTTATTTGTATTAATTAGATATTTTATAATTAATTATTAATTAAGTAAATAATTAAAGAAACAAAAGAAAGAAAAAGATAGAAAAGTTACAGAGAATAGAAACGAAATTGGGGAAGAAAAGAAAGAAAGAAAAAGAAAAGAGAAAATTAGGGTTTTGGAGCTTGGAGATTATTTGGTAAGTTTAATTAAGTCATTTCTTTGTAATTTTAATGTTTTTGAAGTTCTAGAGTTGAATATTTTTGAATTTGTGTGGAAATATTGAAAGTTGATAGATATTGAGTGGGGTTCATGTTGAACAAGTGATGAAATTAGGGATTTATTTGATAAAATTATTGATTAGAATTGATTAAAGGACTAAATTGTAAAGTAGACTATAAGTTTTGAGTTTTATGGGCTAAATTGAAAGAAATTCGAAATTATGGAAAAATGATGAAAATTTGATAGTTATATTGAAGTTTTGATGGAAATTGAATAAGAATATGATGTGAATTGTAAAAAAAAAAAAAAAAAAAGAAGAAGATGAAAATGGTTAGGATAAATTTGGGATCTAGGTAAAAGTTGTATGGAAAGTGATTATTTTATATAAAATATGTGTGTTATTAATTGTAATTATGCCAATTTTTGTAGCAAACAAGGAAACCGAGACGTCAAATACAAAGGGAAAGGAAAAAGTGATCGAGGAGTAGCTCGAGAGAAATATCGGTTTGTATTACCTTAATTCAAGTTATTATTTATTATGTGTTTAATTTTACTATAAGTAAATAGAAAATGAAATAGAGGTAAGTATTGACATTTGAATTGAATGTGAATTGGGTTATTGGATGAAAATATATATATGTTTGTGTGAAATTGAATTGTATATTGATTAGTAGTGAATTTGAATTGAGAAAGAGTATTTGAATCGTAAATTGAATGTGATTATTTGAAATGTATATGGACTGAAATTACGAAAAAATGGTTGAATTGAAATGTGATTTAGAAACCCTATTAACTAGTTGGGCTAGGGTGGATATAGTTGGCATGCCATAGGATTGGAAGTGTTCTGGGATTCTTCAATCTCGAGTCGATGAGACACTTGATGTGTCATTATATTGCTTCGAATAGATTCGATGAGGCTATGGTCGCCTGTAACACCTCTATCCGTATCCGTTACCAAATTTGGAACACGAGACCCACTGATTCCAACCACCGTTCAATACGTACATCCAATTCAAAGCATGCACAAATAAATAAATAAATAAATAAATATATATATATATATATTAAGTTATTTAATAATAAAATTAAGACTTGAATGGTAACAATCTACTCAATTACATAAGTCACAATCACACATATGAAATACGAACCTCAAAACAATCAAATTGTTTTAGTTTAATTCCTATACATATGCATAACATATTTAATGGATTAACCATAATCATATTATTTATTACATTTCAATCTCACCCAATCTAGCATGCTTCAAAATCATGTGTCTCATACCAAACATTCCATATTCGAACCATAGGACTAGAAATTTTATAGCATTCAAATCCCCGAATATGCATAAACTTATCCTTTTACAACAAAATCAAATATGCTACCATAATTATTATTTAATACGCATGTCATTTTAAGAACAAAAGCCATATCAAATACTAAAAGTTAAATTACGGTATCCATACTGTTAACTAGTTAATGAAAGTATCAATTTATATACATAATGTCTAAAACATATAACTTGTAGATAACCTGTGCATTTATAAATCAGCCACACGTACATTTACACATGCATAGACTACACACGTAATGTGATCATCTTATATACAAGTAAACAAAAATAATTTTAAACAAATTTAATGTGGCTGAATTTTAAATGTGCAGGTGTCTTAGTATAGATCATGACGGAATTAAATTATCACAAGAATATGACACTTTCATTACCCAAGTACCACATGTCAAACTATAGCATACTTAGCATCATTTATGTACACATGTCCCAACTACACGTGTCTTTGCAAGCTATGTATGTATATTTTAGCACACATTCGAACCAAGGTAAGGATTTATTTATAGGCTATCACAATTAACATATTTATTAAAAGATTTAAGCAATATGTCACCCCAAGCAAATTTCAATTCTAAATTATAGTGCCACTATTGATACGCAAAATACTTACCTCAGGCCAAGCTATAATCGGGCATACCCGTATATACCAACCAATATCAAAGACACCAAATTCAAGCATAAGTAGAATTTAGTTTAAACTTGCCATTTTCGCATGGCTTAGGTATTACAATCAAAATTAACACTTCAAAAATAAGTCTTAGCCTATACATGCCATAACACTAGTTTGATTATTTAAAAATACCGAAGCTGTGGATAGCGTGATAAACTTGCTGACGATCCCCGACTCGACTTGTAGCTTGATTTTCAAATCAATAAAACAAAGTAAACATAGCGCCCAGAGTAAGCTGTTAAGCTTAATAAGTTATAAGCAAATAAAAAAATCCTAAGATTTTTACAACTCACTTCAAGGTAACTAAATTATAAGTTCAATACTAAGTTAAATTTCAAATCCACAAGTGAAATACATAATACACTTTTATGCACAAAACTACCCTTACCGAATGCTTGCAAGAAACACATTAACCAAGAGTATATCAACTTTTTAAGTTAAAATGTCATTATATAATCAACCGCACACATATACATATTTATCTAAATTCAAGAAACTGATTGTGATATCATGTACATATACTACTTATGTAATTATTTCCATTTTCTTTTTTACCTTGATCGAATGTTTATAAAGCCAAAAATCAACTTATTATGATTTAACATTCAAGACCAAATGTTTATTATATATCTTGACACATATACAAATATACAGCTCACATGTCTTAATATAATTCCACATACCTATATTAACCATATAATCGAATATATATAAATATATTTCTTATCACCTATACACATGTATTTAGGAACTAATAATAATATATTTACTACTGATACACTAAACCATATACACATATCATATACACATGTTTGCTTACCCTTTGTTCAAGTAGGTCATAAGTAAATTCTTACCTGACCTGTAGCTTATATTACACATTCGTTCTTATTATGACTTTGCTCGATGAACCATTCAGAATTGGATAGGATACTCGAATAATCACATGAGTCGTACAATGCCAACGTCCCAAACATGGTCTTACATGTAGTCACATATCGATGCCACTGTCGCAGACAGGGTCTTACTCGTAAACACATATCAGAATCACGTATCGATGCCATGAACTTACTCGCACATATATTTCGGAATCCTAGCTATCCCTAAGGTTCATACGGGGATTTCGAATATCGTAACTCAATCGAAACGAATGCATATTTATGGATACCAAACTTGAACACATTCGGCTATTAGATATATATATATATATATTTACTTATTTAATTTTAGCATATATAATTTGCATTTAATTAAAAATAACAAGTCTACTCGCTTATAAACTTACCTCGGACGTCGTAAAACAGAATGGGGCTGCTAGTCGACCAGTTTCGTTTTTCCCCGATCCAAACTCGATTTCTTTAATTCTTGATCTAAACACATTCAAATTTAGCTCATTCAAACATATTTTCATTCAATTTAATCCAAAAACACATAAATTAGAAAATTACCATTTTACCCCTAATATTTACAATTTTTACAATTTAGTCCTAATGCATAAAATTCAAAATATACCAAATTAATCACACCCAAGGTTGGCCGAACACTCCTAGGGTCCTAATATGCCCATGTTTTTCATCAATTTCACTTTCTAGTGCTCCCATTTTTATTTTTTTGCAATTAAGTCCTAATTACTCAAAATCATCAAAAATTCCTTTACATAATATCTTAATCCAATCCATAGCTTTCATAATTTATCATTAAACAACAAAAATCACCAACCATCAACAATGGCACAACTCAAAACATTTAACAAAATCAAAATTTAAAGCTTGGGTTTTGTAGTACTCGAAGCAACGATCTCAAAAATGTAAAAATTATCAAAAACTGAGTTAGAACTTACCTCGAATCAAGCTTAGAAGTACCGAACCCTAAGTTTCTTTTCTTTTTTTTTTTTGTTCTTGTTTCACTTACGGCAATGAAGAACAAAATTATAAACTAATGTTTTTATGATATGCTTTTATGATATAATGTTGATTTATTAGTTTCCAAATTTACCCTTAATGAATTAATATAAAATCCTTATAAAATAAGCCTAATACCGTCCGTTCAAAAAAAATCAATAAACATAAATGGCTTCCATTATTTTTTTTCTATGCGTTAATATATATATATATATATATATATATTATATCTTATTATAAAAATGATGTTTAATTTTCACACACATATATATTTATATAACTTAAATAAGATAATATTTAACTATATAATTATGTCCACCACCGTCTCACTAATAAACTAAATGGACTATTTACAACTTAAGGGCTTTCACTTATAAAGCCAATAGCAATTCAACCCCTTTTTAGAAATAATCACCAAATCCCTATTTTACGCGATTTAGTCCTTTTATTTAACCGGACACCCAAACGACAAAATTAAATCACGAAAATTTCACAGATATAAGTTCACACAAAATAAACACAGAAAATAATTTTTAAATTTTTTTTTACTCGGATTCATGGTCTCGAAACCACCGTTCCGATTAGGGTGTAATTCAGGCTGTTACAACTCTCCCCCCTTAGGAATTTTCGTCCCCGAAAATCTTACCGGTGAATAGTTTCGAATAACGTTCTCTCATTGTATCCTCTGGCTCCCATGCTGCTTCCTCAACTCCATGTTTTTGCCACAATACTTTAACTAACGGAATCTTCTTATTCCGCAACTCCTTAACCTCACGAGTCAAAATGCAAATTGGTTCCTCTTCGTAGGTCATATCTGGTTAAATTTCAATCTCAGACAAATTAATCACATGCGAGGGATCAGATCGATATCTCCGAAGCATTGAAACATGGAATACATTGTGGATCTTTTCTAACTCAGATGGCAATAATAATCTGTAAGCAACTGGCCCAATACGTTCTATAATTTCATACGACCCAATGAATCTCGGACTTAATTTACCTTTACGACCAAATCTGAGTATTTTCTTCCACGGTGAGACTTTCAAGAAGACTTTATCTCCGATCTAAAACTCTATATCTTTACGTTTCAAGTCTGCATAAGATTTCTGTCGATCTGACGCTGCCTTCAAACTTTCACGAATCACTTTCACTTTCTGTTCAGTTTCTCTAATCAAGTCCACCCCATGTATCTTATTGTTGCTGAGTTCAGTCTAGTACAATGGCGTACGACATTTACGACTGTACAAAGCTTCATAAGGTGCCATTTTGATACTCGATTGGTAACTGTTATTATACGCAAATTCAATCAAAGATAGATATCGTTCCCACGTATCTTTGAACTCGAGAATGTGACATCTCAACATATCCTCAAGTATCTGAATGATTCACTCAGACTGGCCATCTGTTTGCGGATGGAAAGCAGTACTGAAATGTAGTTTCGTACCTAGTGCATCTTGTAGTTTCTTCCAAAACCAAGACGTAAACCTCGGATCTCAATCCGAAATAATGGATATAGGCACACCATGTAATCTCACAATCTGAGAAACATACAATTCAGCTAGCTTATCAAGTGAGTAGTCCATACGTATCGGAACGAAATGAGCCGATTTAGTCAATCTGTCAACAACAACCCAGATTGCATCTTTCTTACTCGGTGTCAACGGTAAACCAGATACAAAATCCATTGTAACTCTGTCCTACTTCTATTCTGGTATCATGATCAGCTGAAGTAACCCCGAAGGCACCTGATGCTCGGGTTTTACTTGTTGACAGACTAAGCATCTTGCAACAAAGTCATAGATGTCTTGTTTCATACCATGCCACCAGTAAAGCTGTTTCAAATCATTACACATCTTTATACTACTTGGGTGAACAGATAACCGACTACTATGAGCTTCATTCAAGATCATCTGAATCAACTTTGAATTGTTTGGAACGCATATTCGATCTCTAAATCTTAGACAGTCATCAGCATCAACTCTGAATTTTGAATTAGCATCCGTCTCACACTGAACTCGTTTTGTAATCAATTTATTATCGACCTTCTGGCATCACATATTTGTTAGAGGAATAACAGTCTTGCTTTCAATTCAGCTACTATCGAACCATCATCAGACATGGCTATATGCGTATTCATTACTCACAAAGCAAACAACAATTTTCGGCTTAAAGCGTCAGCAACAACATTAGCCTTTCCTAGGTGGTAATCAATTACAAGCTCGTAGTTTTTTAGTAATTCTAACCATTGACGTTGTCTGAAATTCAGATCTTTCTAAGCCATCAAGTATTTTAGGCTTTTGTGATCAGAATAGACGTGACACTTCTCACCGAATAGATAATGACGCCAAATTTTCAGGGCAAAAACAATAGCTGCTAATTTTAGGTCGTGTGTAGGATAGTTCTTTTCATGTAGCTTCAACTGTCTCGAGGCATAAGCTATCACTCTACCTTCCTGCATCAGGACACAACCCAAACCATTCAATGATGCATCACTATAAATAACAAATTCTTTACCCGATTCTAGCTGAACTAGCACTGGAGCTTCAGTCAAAAGGGATTTCAACTGATCAAAGCTTTTCTGGCATTTCTCTGACCATTCAAACTTAACATCCTTCTGCAATAGCTTTGTTATCGGGGCTGCAATCATAGAGAAACCTTTCACGAACTGTCTATAATGACCAGCAAGTCCCAGAAAGCTTTGGACTTTAGAAACATTCTTCGGAGGTTTCCAATCTAGTATGGCTGAAATTTTACTCGGATCAACCCGAATACCTGATGCTGATACCACATGGCCCAGAAAACTGACTTTACTTAACTAGAACTCACATTTACTGAATTTCGCATGCAACTACTTATCTTGCAAAGTCTGTAACACCAGTCTCAAATGCTCGGCATGTTCTGCTTCACCACAAGAGTATATCAAAATGTCATCAAAAAACACAACCACAAACCGATCCAGATATGGTCTAAAAATCTGATTCATCAAATCCATGAAAACAGCAGGTGCATTAGTAAGTTCGAAAGGCATAACCAAAAACTCATATTGTCCATACCTTGTTCTGAAGGCTGTCTTTGGCACATTTGAATCTTTACCTCGCAACTGATAGTAGCCTGATCTTAAATCTATCTTTGAAAATACTGTAGCCCCTTTTAATTGGTCAAACAAATCATCGACTCGTGGCAATGGATACTTGTTCTTTATAGTCACTTTATTAAGTTGCCTGTAATCGATGCACATTCTCATAGTTCCATCTTTCTTTTTTACAAACAACACAGATGCACCCCACGGAGAGAAACTCGGTCGTACGAAACCCCTATCTGTCAATTCTTGCAACTGAGATTTCAATTTTTTTAATTCTGTAGGTGTCATTCTGTACGGAGTTATGGATATCAGAGTCGTCCCAGGCATTAACTCTATACCAAACTCTATCTCTCGAATAGCTGGCAAACTCGGTAATTCTTTAGGAAACACATCTGAATACTCGTACACTACAGGTACTGATTCAATGTTTCTTTCAGTCGCTTTACTGTCGAGCACATAGGCAAGGTAAGCCTTACACCCTCTTTTCACGTGTTTCTGAGCTAACACTGAAGAAATCACTGCTGGTAAACCACACAAATCACTAGATTCAATTCAAATAACCTCACCATTCTGGCTCCATAGATCAACAGCCTTTCTTTTGCAGTTCATAATAGCATCATGTAAAGTCAGCCAATCCATACCCAAAATTAAATCAAACTAATCGAAAGGTAGCAACATTAAGTCCGCCGGAAAGCACAAATCTCGAACCATCAATGGACAATTCTTATACACTTTATCAACTATAACACACCAGCCCAAGGGATTTGACACTCAATCACAAACTCAGTAGACTCAACAGACAGAGTCTTGCTGAATACTAATGTCTCACATATATAAGAATAAGTAGAACCAGGATCAATCAATGCAATTACATCAGTATCAAAAAGAGTAAATGTACCAGTAATAACATCTGGGGATGAAGCCTCCTCTCGTGCTCGAATAGCATAGGCTCTGGCAGGTGCACGAGCATCTGATCTATCTATCGTGTCTCTAGTCCCTCTCTGATTACCGCTCGTATTACCAGTATTTCTGGCTGGTCTACCATGAGCTGCAGTATTACCGGATCTTGTATTTTGTGTTGGATTTTCTTCTGCTAGCTTTGGGCAATTTCGAATGAAATGACCTGTTGATCTACATTTAAAACAAGCCCTATCATACAATCTGTAACTTCCGGGATGCCGTTTGCCACAATGCTCACACTCGGGTTGATTAGATCTAACGTTACCCATACTGGCTACCGAGGTAGCTCTCGAGCTAACAGGTCGTCTATTCTGATCCCGTTTGGGGTAACTTGAAGTAGCTTTAGAATGACTAAAATCATCTCAGAACTTCTTTGATGCCGATTGGAATGACTTACCAGGTGTTCTTTTGTGTGCATCTCTAGCTTTAAAATAAGCTTTTATTTTTTCTTTCCCAAGCTCTTCAGCTTTGCAGGCTCACCCTACCAGCACCACGAACTTTTTTATTTCAAGTATGCCAACTAACAGTTTAATGTCTTCATTTAACCCATCTTCAAATCTTTTACACATTATGGCTTTAGTGGAGACACTCTCTGGCATAACAACTGAGTCTCATGAATTTTCGCTCGTACTCTGTCACAGTCATCCGACCCTATTTTAGCTCCAAGAACTCTTTACGTTTCTGATCAATAAACCTCTGACTGATTTATTTCTTACGAAACTCAGTCTGAAAGAATTCCTAAGTCACCTACTCTTTCGAAACCACTTATACTAGAGTATTACACCAATGATATGCTATGTCTTGAAGCAAAGATATGGCACATTTCAGACATTCATCCGATGTACAGGACAACTTATCGAACACTCGAATAGTATTATCAAGCCAAAGTTCAGCCCGCTCAGCATCATCATCATCGGTAGCTTTAAACTCTTCAGCTTCATGTTTTCTGATTTTATCAACAGGCGGCCTATTCACTCTCAATGGATCACTTACTTGAGGTATAGCTGGCATTTGGAATGGATTAATTGGGGGTGGAGGTTGTTGTGCAGCCAGATTAGTTCGGATATACTGAGTAAACCTGTAATTCATCATTTGATAAAAGGCCTGTTTAGCCTCACTTTCTTGGTTACTTGAAGTCAGTTGAGAATCAACCGGCGCTATCCCTTGCGCGGGAGCAGGTGCTACGCTCTCGACATCATCAGCTACAGCTCTGTCGGGATCCATTTACTATATGAAAACACATTTCAAATGTCAAAAGCCATCACACTATCGTAATATATAATTATGGCATGTATAGCTAGACCCACAAGCATTACGTTAGTCCTAGAACCGACTAAACTGTAGCTCTGATACCAATAAAATGTAACACCTCTACCCGTATCCATTACCAGATTTGGAACACGAGACCCACTGATTCCAACCACCATTCAATACGTACATCCAATTCAAAGCATGCACAAATAAATAAATAAATAAATAAATATATATATTAAGTTATTTAACAATAAAATTAAGACTTGAATGGTAACAATCTACTCAATTACATAAGTCATAATCACAAATATGAAATACGAACCTCAAAACAATCAAATTGTTTTAGTTTAATTCCTATACATATGCATAACATATTTAATGGATTAACCATAATCATATTATTTATTACATTTCAATCTCACCCAATCTAGCATGCTTCAAAATCATGTGTCTCATACCAAACATTCAATATTCGAACCATAGGACCAGAAATTTCATAGCATTCAAATCCCTGAATATGCATAAACTTATCCTTTTACAACAAAACCAAATATGCTACCATAATTATTATTTAATACGCATGTCATTTTAAGAACAAAAGCCATATAAATACTAAAAGTTAAATTACGGTATCCATACTGTTAACTAGTTAATGAAAGTATCAATTTATATGCATAATGTCTAAAACATATAACTTGTAGATAACATGTGCATTTATAAATCAGCCACACGTACATTTACACATGCGTAGACTACACACGTAATGTGATCATCTTATATACAAGTAAACAAAAATAATTTCAAACAAATTTAATATGGCCGAATTTTAAATGTGCAGGTATCTTAGTATAGATCATGACTGAATTAAATTATTACAAGAATATGACACTTTCATTACCCAAGTACCACATGTCAAACTATAGCATACTTAGCATCATTTATGTACACATGCCCCAACTACACGTGTCTTTGCAAGCTATGTATGTATATTTTAGCACACATTCGAACCAAGGTAAGGATTTATTTATAGGCTATCACAATTAACATATTTATTAAAAGATTTAAGCAATATGTCACCCCAAGCAAATTTCAATTCTAAATTATAGTGCCACTACTGATACGCAAAATACTTACCTCAGGCCAAGCTATAATCGGGCACACCCGTATATACCAACCAAGATCAAAGACACCAAATTTAAGCACAAGTAGAATTTAGTTTAAACATAGATAAGGTGCCATTTTCGCATAGCTTATGTATTATAACCAAAATTAACACTTCAAAAATAGGTCTCAGCCTATACATGCCATAACACTAGTTTGATTATTTAAAAATACCGAAGCTGTGGATAGTGTGATAAACTTGCTGACGATCCCCGACTCAACTTGTAGCTTGATTTTCAAATCAATAAAACAAAGTAAACATAGTGCCCAGAGTATGCTGTTAAGCTTAATAAATTATAAGCAAATAAAAAAATCCTAAGATTTTTACAACTCACTTCAAGGTAACTGAATTATAAGTTCAATACTAAGTTAAATTTCAAATCCACAAGTGAAATACATAATACACTTTTATGCACAAAACTACCTTTACCGAATGCTTGCAAGAAACACATTAACCAAGAGTATATTGACTTTTTAAGTTAAAATGTCATTTTATAATCAACCACACACATTTACATATTTATCTAAATTCAAGAAACTGATTGTGATATCACGTACATGTAATACTTATGTAATTATTTCCATTTTCTTTTTCACCTTGACCTAATGTTTATAAAGCCAAAAATCAACTTATTATGATTTAACATTCAAGACCAAATGTTTATTATATATTTTGACACATACACAAATATACAGCTCACATGTCTTAATATAATTCCACATACCTATGTTAACCATATAACCGAATATATATTAATATATTTCTTATCACCTATACACATGTAACTAATAATAATATATTTACTACCGATACACTAAACCATATACACATATCATATACACATGTTTGCTTACCATTTGTTCAAGTAGGTGATAAGTAAATTCTTACCTGACCTGTAGCTTATATTACACATTCGTTCTTATTATGACTTTGCCCGATGAACCATTCAAAATTGGATAGGATACTCGGATAATCACATGAGTCGTACAATGCCAACGTCCCAGACGTTGTCTTACATGTAGTCACATATCGATGCCACTGTCCCAGACATGGTCTTACTCATAAACACATATCAGAATCACGTATCGATGCCATGGACTTACTCGCACATATATTTCGGAATCCTAGCTATCCTTAATGTTCATACGGGGCTTTCGGATATAGTAACTCAATCAAAACGAATGCATATTTATGGGTACCAAACTTGAACACATTCGACTATTAGATATATATATTTACATATTTAATTTCAGCATATATAATTTGCATTTAATTAAAAATAACAAGTCTACTCATTTATAAACTTACCTCGGATGTCGTAAAATAGAATGGGGCTGCTAGTTGACCACTTTCGTTTTTCCTCGATCCAAATCCGATTTCTTTAATTGTTGATCTAAACACATTCAAATTTAGCTCATTCAAACATATTTTCATTCAATTTAATCCAAAAACACATAAATTGGAAAATTACCATTTTACCCTTAATATTTACAATTTTTACAATGTAGTCCTAATGCATAAAATTCAAAATATACCAAATTAATCACACCCAAGGTTGGCCGAACACTCCTAGGGTCCTAATATGCCCATATTTTTCATCAATTTCACATTCTAGTCCTCCCACATTTTTATTTTTTTGCAATTAAGTCCTAATTACTCAAAATCATCAAAAATTCCTTTACATAATATCTTAACCCAATCCATAGCTTTCATAATTTATCATTAAACAAAAAAAATCACCAACCATCAACAATGGCACAACTCAAAACATACAACAAAATCAAAATTTAAAGCTTGGGTTTTGTAGTACTCGAAGCAACGATCTCAAAAACGTAAAAATTATCAAAAACCGAGCTAGAACTTACCTCGAATCAAGCTTAGAAATACCGAACCCTAAGTTTCTTTTCTTTTTTTTTTTTTGTTCTTGTTTCACTTACGGCAATGAAGAACAAAATTATAAACTGATGTTTTTATGATATGCTTTTATGATATAATGTTGATTTATTAGTTTCCAAATTTACCCTTAATGAATTAATATAAAATCCTTGTAAAATAAGCCTAATACCGTCCTTTCAAAAAAAAAATCAATAAACATAAATGGCTTCCATTTTTTTTTCTATGCGTAAATATATATATATTATATCTTATTATAAAAATGAAGTTTAATTTTCACACACATATATTTATATAACTTAAATAAGATAATATTTAACTATATAATTATGTCCACCACCGTCCCACTAATAAACTAAATAGACTATTTACAACTTAAGGGCTTTCACTTATAAAGCCAGTAGCAATTCAACCCCCTTTTAGAAATAACCACCAAATCTTCATTTTACGCGGTTTAGTCCTTTTATTTAATCGGACACCCAAACAACAAAATTAAATTACGAAAATTTCACAGATATAAGTGCACGCAAAATAAACACAGAAAATAATTTTTAAATTTTTTTTCTGACTCCAATTTGTGGTCCTGAAACCACCGTTCCGATTAGGGTCTAATTCAGGCTGTTACATCGCCCCACTTTGCTTCGTCTTAGCCGATGAGACGTTGGTCGTCACTTATTTGCTTCAAACTATTTGATGAGGCGTTGGTCGCCATTATGGTGTGTCTGGTTGGATCCGTATATCCGCCAAGGTGTGAGTCGAGTTAATAGGGGTAAATAAGTGAAATGATATATTTTGAATAAATGTGATTGAGCTATTAAAAGAAATGAGAAAGTGAATTTGTGAAATAAAATATGATATGAGATTTGTGATATGAGATTGAATGCATGAACCAAAAGTTCATGAATTGTTCATATTTGAAATGTGAATTGAATATTTATATGAGATTGAGAGATGATCCAAAGGTTCAAGAATAAATGGAAACCTTATTGATGAGATAGTGATTCAAATATTGGAATTGATTCAATGGAAATATGATAGCTTGGTATACAATTATATGTATGATTTGTGTGTATGATATGATATATTATTGTTGTTATAATTTGAATTATGGTAATACCACTGAGTATTTCCAATACTTAGAGTACGGTTGTTTTCCGTGCGCAGGTTAGGTAAAGTTGAAGTTCAGTCAAGCATCCGAGTCGATCCCAACTTTAGCTTAATTTGGTGATAAATCTATCTTTTGGTAAAGGTGGCATGTACTAAGTTTTGTTTTAGTCACTTGTATATATATTATGTTTTGGGTGTAATGTGGTATGTAACTCTTATGAAGTATTTGATATGAATAAATGAATATCTACTAAGTTTGATAGATGAAATGAATGTTATTTGATCAAGATTTATAAGTCAATGATTAGGGCATGAATTAGGTGTGTTTAGTATGTGAAAATAGCTTCAAAATGGTGAAAAAGAATGTTTTCACATGGCCAAGTCACATGGATGTGTGCCCAGGCCGTGTGACCAGGCCGTGTGACAAAGTTAGAATTTCCCACAGGCTAGTTCCACGGTCGTGTGTAGCAAGTCAAATCTGCCCACGGGTTGGCCTCACGGCCATGGGAGCCCCACGGGCAGTCCACACGGGCATGTCCCAAGCCACACAGGCGTGTGCCCCTATTTTCAAAGAAAAGTTTCCAAAGTTCTCGGTTTAGTCCCAAATCACTTCCTAAGTATATTTTGGGCCTCGTAGGTTCATATTAAGGACTTTTTGATGGAAATTAGAAGGTTTTAGATTAAAACTCAGATTTATGACTCGATTTTGTTAGTTTACTAGTGTATAAGTCTGGTAATGCCTTGTAACCCTATTTCGGCAACGGTTTAGGGTTAGGGGTTAGGGAGTGTTACAGTTTTGTATTAATTTGGCACCAATATATGTCTACTTCTGTGGTTATGTGTTCTGCGTGTGTTGGGGAGGTCCCAAGTTCAAATCAAGACTTGGGCTAATTTTTGGGTTTTTATTTAAATAAAACTTGATCATTGGACAAAAGGCTTGTAAGAATTTAATTGTAAAAGTATAACAGAATGAGTCTGGTGGTCTGGTGGTTAGGTGGTGTGTTAGTAAGTGGGAGGTCGCATGTTCAAGTCGCTGTTGAGGTATTATTTTTTCTATTAAGATGTGGAAATGTTTGAATTGGATTGAACTACTGAAAGTGGAGTGTTTTATAGAGAAAATAAAGGATTTGGGAGTTACCCAAAATATTTTGCTTCTCTCTGCTAAAATTCTCTGCCATTCTTCCTCCTTTCCATCCTCCTTTTTGCTTTGAATCTTTACTAAAAACTCCCTTTATTCTAACTCTTTTTCTTCTTTGATCAATAGTAGTAAACTTCGTCGATACACACTTTCGGTAAGTGGTTCTTTTTTAGTTTAGCGTCATTAGTTTTGATTAAGCGATTAACCGAGGAATCGTTTCGTTCACGTTTAAGTACTGTTCGTAAGTCTTGATCAGATTCTAGTATTGCAAAAACGCAGGCTCTTGCTCGAGGCTAAGTTAGGCCGTTTGATGGTTAAGCAGTTCCTTTCAAGGTTTGTTTTAATACAAGCGTTTAAGTGACTAATCAAGTGACGTACTGTTCAATAATAGGTTCTGGAGTGCTTAGAATAGTGTTAACATCAGAAACAAACCATGTGTGTACTCTGATTGCACAAAAATATTCAGCAAACGTCAAAAAGCCTACTGTCGACGCCACATGGGCATGTGGGCTGCCCGTGTGGAAGTCGTGTGGCGAGAGACGGTTGTGTAATCGATGAGCCAAGCCATGCGCATGTGACACGAGCGTGATGGACATGACCGTGTAAGGTTGATGAGGTCATGTGCGAGACACGGGCTCGACGAATTAGGCCGTGTGGGCCACACGAGCTTGTAGGCCCATACGGGTGAACCATACGGGCGTGTGGAATTTTGGGCCAGGTCGCGTGATCCACAAGGCCAAGGCCAATTTGCCCGTGTGAGCCACACGGGCAGGCCACATTGGCGTGTGAGCTATTTTTTTGAAATGTTCTATAGGGTTGTACTGGTCGCCCTAGTCGACTGTGACCTGTTATAGGGTCGGTAAGAATATCTTAAACCCCATTCTGTGTTCCGATATTATGATATATGTGTAAGCATATTACTATAAGCATGTGTTTCTGTCTGTTTATGATCTGTTATCTGCATTATAGCATGCTATGATATTATGATGCATTACATTGGGTGAGATTGTTGATGAAGTGAAGGAAGATTCTGAAAGGCTTCTAGCCTGTATCTAGCAGCTATGTTGCATATATCTGTTACGTATACCTTATGGTGTGTAGCTTTGGATGGGTTGATTTTATCCTCATATTTGGTGTGTAGGGCTGGGTGGGTCGATTTTATCCCTACATTGTGTGTAGGGTTGGACGAAGATAGTGTGCAAGGTTGGTAGGCATGTATCTGTTCTGATCTGATCTGCATTTGATGTCTGTATGGGCTAAGGCTTGATTATATCTGATTTTGTTCTGAGTGGGATAAGGCTCACACCTATTCTGTTAAGGGCTCAGGCCTGAATTGTGACCATTTTCTGATATCTAATTGTATGCATGCTTTACTGTGGGGATGTACACATTGAGTTTGCAAAAACTCACCCATTTATTTAATTATCTGTCAGGTAATCCTGAGCAGTAGGTGAATCAGTACAGTGGAGGACTCGACGATGACCACTACTAGATACATTTTGGTTTCATAGTTCTACAGTTTACATTCTGCTTTATTTATTATTGATTTGTTTATGGGAATTTTTATATAATGTGGACTTTGGGACTATTTTTGTTTAACTTGGAATTTTGAACTGCTTATGGTTTATAAACTACAACATCACGAAACATTATTTTCTAAAATTAATTAAGAGCTTTCACGTAAAAGAGAAGGGTTTAAACAAATAAGTTTGTTCGCGATTTTAAGACCTAAGTAAAGATAATAACTGGAATGATTTTCAACTTGTCGATGGTTTTGAAAAACGCTTTCATGTAACGTCGCCAGATTTGGCCATAACATCTGGGCCGAGTTTGGGGTGTTACATTTAGTGGTATCAAAGCCAGGTTATAAAACTCGACTTAGGATTTAGGTTTTAAAGTATGGTTTTGAGAAATGCTTTAAAAATGATTTTAAAATATGTTTGATAATAAGTAAGTGGTACATCGAGTCTCCGACGCTGATCCTGTAAGTTTTCTAAAATTCTGATATGTACTGTTGGAAAGCATGCTTAGTATATACTGAAATACTGTTTGATCTGTCTGAAAAACACTGATAGTATGTTATGAGACTACCTAGGTAGGACTCTACTGAAACACTCTAGATAGTGTAGATCGAAAACTTTAGTGAGACTATTTTTTTCTCGCGAAAATAGAGTTTGAAAACTCTGATATTGTTCTGCATAAAATATTTGTTAATAATTATCAAAACTGTAAACTGATTTACATAAAACTGTTAATACATATAATTTTCGATATCTACGATAAGCACTAAGGGTACTCGTGGATGGGGTACTACAGGTCAAGGTAGAGGCCGTAGAGAGGCTCAAGTTGAGTCCTTCGCTTCTGATACGATTCTAAATGTGGACATTAGCGAGACGCCGGTGTCACTTGTTACTGATACTAGGTCAGGATCTTATGATCTTGCAGCTGGGGACGATGCACTATCCCAAGCCATGCTACAAATTTTGGAGAAGGTCGCTGGGCCCAATACTAGATCTGTGGGCCGCGGGTCAGTTACGGAATGACTCTGGTCCAATATAGCTGAGTTATTCAGGGGCATCACTAGAGTTGGTCCTAATGTGGTCGAGTATTGGATGGAGGCCACAGAGAGGATAATGGACGACTTGGATTTCACTGATGAGTAGAAGCTCAAGGGGGATGTGTCACTGCTTCGCGACGAGGCATATCAGTGGTGGCTCATGGTTAAGGAGGGCACCCAGCCCGATCGTCTATTGTGGGATCTGTTTAAGACGCTTTTCTAGAGTAAGCATGTGGGAGCCAGCTATACTAATGCTAGGAGACGTGAATTCCTTAATCTCACACAGGGGGACTGATTTATGGCCGAGTATGAGGCTGAATTTCTTAGGTTGAACCGTTATGCGAGGGTCATGGTGGCAACTGATGATAAGCACTGTGTTCGATTTAAGAATGGTCTCTGAGACAGTCTGCAGGTTCTGATAGCTCCTCAGAGGGAGCGGGATTTCTCTGTATTAGTAGAAAAGACGAAGATCGCCGAAGAAGTGAAGTGCTCTGAGCGCTAAAATCGTGAGAAAGGGAAAGTTAAGAGGGATTCTAAGCCTTCTAACATTGGGATGAGGCTTAAGAAAATGGCCAGGTGTAACGCCCCAAAATTTTAGGGTTTTTGGATTTTTTTCTTGAATTCATTTTTGCATGTCTTGATGTGCTGAATTAGTTTTCAGTGTGTTTAGTGGACCTTTAGGAGGCCTAGGTTTAAGTCTAAAGCTTGGCAAAATTTTAAATTTTAGGCTTATGAGAGAATAAACTTACGCTAAGTGAGCTTTTAAATTAATGTTGGGGATTTAAGGGACAAGGAAGCTTGTGGAAAAGTGGCAAGGTGGCATCACCTAGAACATAGGATTGGCGTGTGGAAGCTTGCGAAGGAGTTGAGGTTCGAATCCCTTGGTGAGCAAAGTGTTTGTTTTATTTTTATTACATGTGCATGGTAAGAGGTGGACTCCAAGTTAAATTCTGAATAAAGGAGCTTGAAGTGTTCATGGGATTAGATTAAAAAGTGATAAGAGGAGAAAATTTAGGAGTTGGGTGAGGAGCAAGAGTTGGCCGATTGTGGGAGTGCTTGAGGGCATATTCGGCTAAGGGGCTAAGGGTAGTGTATTTTGGCAATTAGGGTGTATGCCGAATTCTTTTTGGGATCTTTTGGGTCTTGGTTTCGGTAGTTGAGGTGAAGAGAGTGTGCCGATTTCTTTTGCTATTCCTTTGGGATTGGTTTTGGTCATTCTTTAGTGCCAAATAGGCAAAAGTGTACATTTGATTTCTTCCCTTTCTTTTCTCTCCTCTATTTTCTCTTCATAAACTGAAAGCCTTAACCTCTAGAGCTTCTTTTGGCCAGCTACACTGCTTCTTCTTCTTTCCCTTCTTCTTTCCTTCATTAATAGAAATAGATTTACCTGGAACCACCTTGGCCGATTATTTCAAAACTCGAAACAGTTAGTCTCTTGCTGATTTTTTCTTTGGCCGATTGTCTCAAAAGCTGAAAACTCGAAGTTTTAAATCTTTTCTTGGCCAATTTCTCCTTAAGCCGAACCCTTCTCATCTCTAGTGTGAAAAGATGAAACTTGCAAGACTCTCATCTCTCTGTTGCCATAACTACTTCTTCTACTTCTACCTTTACTTTCAGAACCGAATCCCATCCTCTCTTCCCTGTTAATCTTCCAACTCTTTTCATCCATTCATCTCTTTCTCTCACGTTTTGTTTAGATCTACCATAGATCTGGGATTAGATTGGTGATTGGGGATTCTCTCTTCCGTCAAGGCAAGCCAGTGAACTTTTGGGTAAGTGATCTCCTTTATTTTTCTCTTACAAGTGATTAATAAAAAGCCAAAACCCCTAACCTTTTTATACTAATCGGCCTTTATCCTTCTTTGGAAACTGATTCTGTAACATCCCGAAATAGGGCCTAAACGAAATGCTGGTTGTGAAACCATGAATCCGAGATAGAAAGGTTTGTTCCGATTAATTTTTATGATTTACTGAGTGATTAGATGTATGTGTTAAAGTATTGATAGAAATTTTTATGAATTGCATGACTACTTTGCCTATTAGGGCTTAATTGCAAAAGTTGATAAATATGAGTTCTAGATGTTAAAGGATTTAATTGAAGAGCATAATTGAAGTAGAGGTCCTTAAATGGTAATTATACCATTAGGTTTTCATGGACAAAAATGGACATACATAGGTAGAAATAACCAAAGTTTTTAACGAAGGGTATTTTAGTTATTTGGTAATTAAAAGATTAAAAAAGGGAAAAAGATGGAAAATATGTCCATCTTCTTCATTAGGACGAAATTTCAAGGGTTCACCATAGCTAAGGTTTGTTTCAAGCTTCCAAGCTCCACAGTAAGTGATTCCAAGCCCCATTTTTAATGTTCTTTACGTTTTCGGAGTCCCGGTAACTTGATTTAGCTTATTCTAACAATAATTTAACCTAGGGTTCATATTTGGAAAAATACCCATAGGTGAAAAGTGTTTATTTTAATGTTTTATGATAGAATATGAGGTTTTAAATTATGTTAAACAACTTGTGCTACTTGGTTTTAAGTGAAAACGAGTAAAACGACATAATCGGTAAAAATACCTATTGTTCATAAGTACATGTTAGAGTGAGAATTTGATGTTGCCATTAAGGGAAAATGATCAGCATGTCATAAAACATAAGAATTAGGGAAAAAGTTTAATTTCTGAGCTTTGAGGCAAAAGTGTAAATATGTAAAAGTTTAGGGGCAAAATCATAATTTTGCCAAAGTTAGAGTTAAGGATTTTTTTTGATAAATGTGGGTATTAAATAAGCTAAATTTGCTAATTATAGATCAAGAAGAATAAAATTTGGGGATAGACCGAGGAAAGAAAAAGGTAGAAGATTAAGTTGTCAAGTCAATCGCATTTTGCACCGAGGTAAGTTTACGGTAAATAAATGCAATATTTCAATATTTTATATTAATTTTGTTAATTTCCAGCATATATACATTTATTTTATGAGAATATTCCAAGTTGAATTAAAGATGAAAGAACAAAGAAAAGGTATGAGAAAGCCCGTTTGAACCTTGGGAATGTATGGGATATGGAATGTCATGACATTTCGGGTTGAGACAGTTGAGGAACATCCTATGTAAGTCCATATTAGGCATATGACATTTCGGATTGAGATAGTTGAGGAACATCCCATGTAAGTCCATATCAGACATATGGCATTGGCAGGTTGAGACAGTTGAGGAACATCCCATGTAAGTCCATATCAGATATATGGCTTTGGCAGGAAAGGGAACATCCCATGTAAGTCCATATAAGATATATGGCTTTGGCAGGACAGGGAACATCCCATGTAAGACCATGTCTAGAGCATGGCATTGGCAGGCTATTATCAGGCAGGAAAATCCAAGTATCATTAGGATTCCAAACGGTTCAATGGGCCAATATACAGGTTATGTTACGAGAAGGTTCAGGTAAAAGAATGATAAACAGGAAAGTTAAAGCGTAAGTGGAGAAATATACTAAAGATTTAGTTGTTGATGGTGAATGTTGTTATTTATTTACTTGTAAACTTACTAAGCATTGTAGCTTACTCATTTCCTTTTCTCTCTTTTATAGAGTAGTCGAGCCAACTCGGGAATCAAAAGGACGTTGGAGTTCGTTTCACACTATCAAAGTCTATCTCGGTATTTTGTCATTTGAAATGTTTTGGGTTATGGCATGTATAGGGACTTGGTCATTATGGTGTGTATGCCCTTATGATATCACTAAAGAATGGTATGTGAATGCTTGATGATGGTTAGCTATTGAAATGGCTAAGGAAGAACATGTATGGGTGTTATGTACGCTTAAATGTTAGTTTATGTAAAGAAATGATGGGGGAGGAAAAAGTTGGCCATGAAACAGATCTGTAACAGTAGCAGTGACGTGAATGTGAAAAATCACTAAAAATTGTAGGAATGGAATTATATGGTTAATGAGATAGAATTAAAGCTTATTGAGTCTATTTTCATAGAAAAGAAACAAGGAAAGCAAAGGAAGTCTGTATTGTGAGATATTTAAATTCTTGTGAGACTGGTTCAGAGGGATTTCGTGATCCCCTATTCTGATTTTAAAAATTCACTAAAAATTCTATAAAAAGAATTATGATTCATAATTTATATGTAGAAACTCCTTAGTGAGTCTATTTTCATTAGAGACAAACTAAATCATGATATGAAAACAGTACTAAGAGATAATTGATTTTTAGTAAGGAGAGGTCAGAATAGTAGGATTGTGAAACAATGGAAACTTTAACTAATAAAATGTACTAATTGGCCGCACGAAAAATTCTGGAAAAATTATGGTAAGAAGGTATATGAGTCTAGTTTCAGAGAAAAATTACGGATTTAAATTTTGAGTTTCGTAACTGAAGTTATAATTAGTTTAGTGACTATTGCGCAAGTGAACAGTCTTACCAGGAATAGTGAAATAAATTGTTTTAAATTGTGTAAGTAATCGGAAAATTTTTAATGTTCCCAGTTTGGTCCCAAACCATTTCAATTACACGGTTTAGGGCCTCGAGGGCCCTTTTTAGGGATATTGGATGAATGTGAATGAATTAAGTCTAAAAAGCAAATTTTTATGCCCCGAATTAGGAAGGTAAGTTCAGTAACACCTCGTGCTCGACTCCGGCGACGGTCTCGGGTAAGGGGTGTTACAGATTCAAGTTCTCTCTTTTTGTCTGCTTGTGTCCATAGCCGATCTTAAAGGTTGACCTCGTGAAGGGCGTTGGTGGATAAGAGATAGCAAAGCGATCTAGATCTGTGGATTAGATTTCGGCAAAGGTAAGTGATGGTGCTAAGATAGTGGTTGCCGAATATGTAAGTCATCATGGTGTTGAATTTCTATTGAATTGTGGTTTGAAATAGTGATTAAACTGGTGTAGGTTGATTATTCGAGGAATCTCGGCGTAGTTCGCAATGTGTAATCGACACCCTCTAGTAGATTAGATTGACAAAAGCCGAAAAGTCGAAATGCCGAAATGCCGGCATTTCGAGGGCTTACAAGCGCGCGAGCACTCGTGGGTTGGTACGAAATCATGAAATTTGAAATAATGGACGGTAAGGCTACTATGCGCGTTTTCGTGCACTTGGGCTGTTTTGGGCCTCGATGGGCCGAGTTTGGGCCCAATGGGCTTACGGGCTCATATGGGTATAAATATGCGGTAAGTATTTTCTGGTAAACTGGATAGTAGTTCTGCAAAAATGTGTGTAAGATTTAGACTTAGCAGGCCATAATAGCTTGTGGGCTCCCTCGGGCCCATTAGGGGTATTAGGGCTCGATGGCACTGTATGAATAAATAGGCTATTTAAGTCGCTTGGAATGACGTTAGATCTGTTAGAAGGTCGTATTAAGGATGAGACTTAGAGACATAGCAAAATTACCAAAATACCCTTGAAGGGTGAAAATTACCGTTTTCCCCTATATGCTAAATGACAATTTTACCCCTAAAAAAAGTTGACTGATTTGCATGTTACTGTATCTAATATTTTGTGTGCCATGTCATGTTATATTCTAATTTGCATGGGGTTGGGTTATTGATATGGAGGAAGTGCTAAAAGTGGCAATGCCACGTGATCTGTTTAGAGGCTCTGCCTCGTATTACTGTTCTTGTGGCTTGGCCACGATATCTGTACTAGTAGCTCTGCTGCGACTATGGTGTGTGGGGCTGGGTGGGTTGAGTTATTCCCTACATGGTGTGTAGGGCTGGTACGGGTGGTGTGTAGGGCTGGACTGGGCTTGGGCTTTGCATACATGCATATATATATACTGATCCGTTTCTATAATAGGCCCAAGGTCCACACTGTTTCCTGAAAAGGGCCAAGGCCTAGTTTAATCTGTATCTGAATAGGGCTTCGGCCCAGACTGAGCTTGGACTGATCTCTGACACTGGTTGGGTTCGTTTACACACTGAGTTTTCACATACACATTGAGTTTTCACAAACTCACCATCTCTTTTCCATCCATGCGGGTAACCCCCAACCATAGAGGACTTGGAGCTGCGAGGGATTCAGGGTGGCCACGTGAATCATATTTCTGGTTTATAGTTTTCTTACATTTACTTTATTTATATTTTAAATTTCGGGTTTAAGTTGTAATAAGGTCGCTCGGATGTTTGGTTTTGTTTTCTTTATTACTTATTTCTACAACGGTAGGCTAGTTTATACGGGTTTTCGCAAACTTAATCAAATTTTTCAAAACATGCGATACGTATAGATTGAATAACTTGACATCAATAACACAATAACGAGATCCACTAAAAATGGAATTTTACTCGGTAATAACTATGGTTGTAAAGCTGAAAATGATTCTTATTTACAAACTTTTGAACACGGTTTAACTACAAACAACATTGCGTTTTAATAAAAGAGGATTTAAAGCTTAGTCAATCATCCATGTGACACACCAAATCTGGCCATAGCATCTCAGTCGGGTTTGGGGTGTTACACCAGGACTGATGGGCCCGTGAGAGTGGGGTCTATTGTTGCACCTACTTGGGTGGCGGTCTGTCAACACTATAATAGACGCCATCCGGGCTAGTGTTGGAGGGCTATTGGAGCTTGTTTGAGGTGTGTGTTTACTGAGCACCATGTTAAGGATTGTCCATTGAGGGGTAATCAGATGCAAGCTCCGGTTAATGAGACTGCATAATAGCCGAGAATAGTTCAGCAGCCACCTAAGGGCCAAGGTCAGGCTAGGGGTGGTAATGGCATGGGCCGAGGGCAGAGAACACCGAACAGAGGTACGAGATCGATTGAGGTGAGGCAGCTTGCATTGGTTTATGCTGTATGTCACCGTGAGGATGGAGATGCTCTGGATGTCATCACGGTTACAGTTTTAATTTTTAATGTACCTTACTTTAAATTGATAGACATAGGTTCTACACATTCTTACGTGGCTAGCACTGTGTCTGAGACTTTAGAGATTCCATATGATAGCACTTCTAGTGATCAGTGGTGAGTTCGTTGGGGCAGTCTATTAGAGTCAGTAAACCGTTTAGAGACATTCCGTTGGAAGTCCAAGGGACTGTATTTCTAGTTGAATTGATGGAGCTCCCATTTGGGGAGTTTGACTTGATTTTGAGCATGGACTGGTTGGTGAAACATCGAGTGAGTCTGGATTATGCTAAGAAGAGGGTTGTTTTGAGAATTGAGGAGGATAATAGATAGTCGTGATTGGGGAATGACGGAATTATCTAACTAATGTGATATCTACGTTAATGGCAGAAAAGCTAGTAAGGAAGGGATGTGAGGCATGATAAGTGATATTTATGATGGTCAAACCTGTAAAACTAAACTATTATCACGATAAAGGCAAGCGCACCTATCGAACAGTAGTATAGCTAATGGCAAGACAGGGATGTTAAACCCACAGGGACTAAAAGTACTAGTATTAACCTTCTTTTTATTATCTAGCCTAAAAATAAAGGGGATTTGTTTTAAACTAATTAAAATAAACTAATTAATTAACTAAGAATGCGACAAAGAATGAATTGGGGAAAATACTTTTGGAAAATTGATTGATTAAGACAATACCCAAAGAAGAATCCACCTAAACTTCACTTGTTATTTGACTCTGAACTAGACGATTTATTCACTTAACTTGATCCGTAGAAATCCCTAATTTATGTTAATATCTCTTTCAAGACTAAAAACAACTAACCCTAGGTTGATTAATTAAAATTTCTTTCTAATTAAAACCCTTAGTGTTGCATTAACTCGATCTATGGACTTCCTTATTAGATTTGACTCTAATCTGGTAGATTTTTTTCGTCTTGTGTCTAGGATTGCAATCAACTTCGCTTAATTGTGTTGAATCTACTCTTAAATAGGGACTTTTGCTCCACTAAATAAGCACATTTGACTTGAATTAATATCCTGAAATATTAACACAATAATTAATCACACAATTAAGAACAAATCAAATATTTATCATATCATTCAGATATTAATAACAAGGTTCATCTTAGGTTTCATCCCCCTCAGGTATTTAGGGGATTTAGTTCATAATTGTAAAATAAAACATCTCAAAGTTGGGAAAACATTAAAACATAAAGAAAACCCAAAAATCCCTAAAGGAAATTGAAAGGAGATCTTCAGCCTTGAAGGAGATCCTTACTTTCGTGATGAATCAATCGGCGTTCTTCAAGTAATTCCTTGCTTTCTACTTTGTGTCTCCCTTTAATCCTCCCTTAGGGTGTTTTTATAGACTTTGGAGTGCCCAAAATACCCAAAAATTAGATTTTTTCGCGTAAAATTGAAATAGGACTCGACAGGGGCACGCCTATGTGAGGTTGCTCAAGCCATGTTCAATTCTGTGGATCTCACATGGGCGTGTGGTTTACCCGTGTGAAAATGCCTTAGGCCATGTTGAATGCTGATTTGGGCCTATTTTGTCTGTTTTGGCCCATTTCTTGCTCTTTTCTCTTCCTTATGCTCCTTTAAGAATAAAACATGAAATTAAAGGATTAAGAGCATCAAATTCATCAATTTAAGAGATATTTTATCCATAAATGTGCTAAGCATAGGATAAAAATATGTATATATTATGGTTTATCAAATACCCCCACACTTAAGCTTTTGCTTATCCTCAAGCAAAATTCTCAACTCATAATTAAAATTCGTTCTTCTCAACTTATAATTCCTACCAATAATGTTTTGAGATAATCCACAAGTAATTCATACATTGAGAATTCAACTAAAGAACATCAAAGTCTCAAACAATCCAAGTTGAGAAGTTTATCATGGAAACATAAGTTTCTCCCCTCATCTAAGTAATTACCTTTGATTTAAAATTAAAAAGAGTTGACATCCTCACTAAAGATTCACTCTATTCACTCAAAGTGTTTAGGGTTTAGAAATTAAGCACTCATTAGTCAACACGAAAAGTTATTGCCGTAGGCTTGCTTAAAAATCAAATCTCCACCATTATAGATTGAAATGATGCATCGATCAAAAGGTCTTTAAATGGTTGTAACGGGGCTTTGGTTAAGAGTGTGGACACAAGCTAAAAGAGAAGGTTAGAATTAAGATTGAACTGAAAAATTACCTAACTAAAAAAATAACTAGAACTGAGAAATTACATAAATAATCCTAGAATTGAGCTTCTCTTCATGAATAACATCGTTTAAGATCAAGAGCACATAATATGCTAAACGACAAATTAACAACAAAATTTTTTTTATTTTTTTAAGAATAAATCAAATATTTAACTTCACTAACTAAAGAGGAGAACATAGCTAGATAATTATTCAATTTAAATCTCGACAAAATAGGGATAAAAGTAGTTAAGGGGATTTCAACAATAATGGGTTATAGGTTAATATTGAGGGTAAATCAAGGGATGGTTTGTTAGGCTCAAGGGGGTTCACTAAGGGTAAATTATAAAGGTAGGCTTTTATGGAGTGAATGGGTTAAACCTAAATGCCTTTATCATCTCGATATATCAAATCAATGGTGTGGTCTCGACATGTATAATCGAAGCGAGTTTTGGAATAACAGATCAATATTGACACACTCATAGCAACAAAAAAGGTGAGCAAGAAAGAATATATGCTCTAAAGGAGCAAAATCTCGTAAAAAATATGCTTTTGATGTCAATCCTGTGAATTTCAAATTTTAAGATAATACCTAAATTTGGGGAAACAACCTAGAAAAATTCTTAATTCTCAAAAATTCAACTTATCATGAGTGATTCTCTATTGTCTTAAAGTTTAAATAATCAAAGCACAAATACCTATGTCTTAATCCAAAACACATCAATAAAAATCATAAATCAATAAGAATTTCATTCTAACAGTAATATGAGAAAGTGATTTGAGAACAAGACAAAATTTAGGGATTTTTCGATAATAAAATTAAGAACCCTCCACACTTAAGATGTACATTGTCCTCAATGTACAAAGATAAATAATAAAAGTATAAGTATAATATCATAAAAGAGGGAGAGAAGTGAAACTTCCTGAGTTTTGGACTCTGTGGACTCTTCGGTTAAAGACATCTAACTGTGAGGGATTTTTCAGATGTGTTTCCAAAGGAGATACCAGGTTTACCTCTAAGTCGAGAAGTGGAATTTGAGATTGATTTGATTCTTGGTACGGCTTCGGTGTCTATTGCCCCTTACCGAATGGCACCAAAGGAGCTTATAGAGCTTAAGGCTCAAATACAAGAGTTGTTGGATCGTGGGTTTATTCGTCCTAGTGTGTCTCTATGAGGAGCACCTGTTCTGTTTGTAAAGAAAAATGACGGTGCGATGAGGATGTGTATCGACTACTGTCAGTTGAATAAGTTGACGATTAAGAATAAATACCCAGTTCCGAGGATAGACGACTTGTTCGACCAGTTCAGAGGGGCTTCAGTGTTCTCTAAGATCGATCTGCGATCGGCTTACCACCAGCTGAGAGTAAAGGAGGTTGATGTGCATAAGACAGCATTTAGGACTCGTTATGGTCACTACGAGTTCCTAGTTATGCCTTTTGGGTTGACTAATGCACTAGCAACCTTTATGAATTTGATGAACCGTGTGCTCTGGCCCTACTTGTATCAATTCGTAGTAGAGTTCATCGATGATATTTTGGCGTATTCTAAGTCAGAATGTGAGCATGATGAGCATCTCAGGGTTGTTTTGCAGACTCTGCTCAAGAAACAACTGTATGTGAAGTTCTCTAATTGTGAGTTCTCGCTTCGAGAAGTTACCTTCTTGGGGCATGTGGTATCTGTTGAGGGGATTCGTGTGGATCATCACAAGATTGAGGCTGTGTTGGATTGGAAACAGCTAAAGACTATGTCAAAAATCTGCAGCTTTCTAGGGCTGGTAGGGTATTATCGTCATTTTGTGAAAGAGTTCTCCTTGATCGCAGCTCTATTGACTAAACTATTGCGTAAGAGAGTTCCTTTCATTTGGACTGATGCACAACAGGAGAGCTTCGAGAAGCTTAAGACCGTTTTGATACAGGCTCCGGTTCTGATACAGCCTGAGCCTTATAAAGACTTCATGGTATACAGTGATGCGTCACATGTGAGTTTGGGCTGTGTTCTGATGCAAGACGGTAAGGTAGTGGCTTTTGCGTCTCGATAGCTTAAAACCCATGAGGTTAATTATCCTACGCATGATTTGGTGTTGACTGCAATAGTCTTTGCTCTTAAGATTTGGAGGCATTATCTGTACGGTGAGAAGTGTACTATTTACACTAACCACAAGAGCCTTAAGTATCTCCTCACTCAGAAGGAGTTAAACCTTAGGCAGGGATAATGGGTTGAACTGCTTAAGGACTACGACTGCAGTATTGAGTATCATCCTGGTAAGGCTAATGTGGTGGTCGATGCGCTAAGCTGTAAGGTTGTGATCGACCTAAGGGTAATGTTTGCTCGACTGAGTCTTTTTAATGATTGGAGTTTATTGGCTGAGCTACAATTGAAATCAATATGAATTAATCAGATCAGATATAAATAGATGGGGGATAAGTCTCTTGAGTTACGTTTCTGTCAGGTTGAGACTGGTGCTACTACGGATTTTGGGTTTAATAGTGATGGGGTTTTGTGTTTCAGAGGATAGATCTATGTACCTAATGATGAGGATTTGAGACAGACAATTCTAAAGGAAGAGCATAGTAGCCTTTATACCATTCATCCTGGTGGGAACAAAATGTACAGAGATCTTCGAGAGTTGTACTGGTGGCCATGGTTGAAACGTGAGGTGACCGACGTCGTTACTCGTTGTTTGACTTGTTAGTAGGTTAAGGCTGAGCATCAGTTGCCTTTGGGTTTGCTACAGCCAGTGAAGATACCGATGTGGAAATAGAAGCGAGTAATGATAGACTTCGTTAGTGGGTTGCCTCTAACACCCACTAAGAAGGATTCTGTATGAGTCATTGTGGATCCATTGACCAAGTCAGCTCACTTCATTCCTGTTAGAACGGATTTCTCCCTACAGAAACTGGTAAAGCTCTACATCTTAGAGATAGTGAGGCTACATGGGGTTCCTCTATCGATCATCTCCGATAGGGATCCTCATTTTATATCTCGATCCTAGCAGAAGCTCCATGATGCTTTGGGTTCAAGATTAGACTTCAGTATTGCTTTCCATCCTTAGACGGATTGTCAGTCACAGAGGGTGATTCAGATACTGGAGGACATGTTAAGGAGCTGTGTGATAGATTTTCGGGGCAGTTGGGAGGAGTACTTACCTTTAACTGAGTTCTCCTACAACAACGGTTATCAGTCTAGTATACAGATGGCACCTTACGAGGCACTATATGGTCGTAAGTGTCACACTCCCTTGTGCTGGACTGAGTTAGGTGAGCGACATGTACTGGGTCCAGAGTTGGTATTAAAGACTGAGGATAAAGTCTGTTTGATTCGAAAGTGTCTAAAAGCGGCTTTTGATAGGCAGAAGTCCTATGCAGATTTGAAGAGGAAGGACATTGAGTATTCTATGGGGGACTTGGTTTTCCTTAAGGTCTTACCATGGAAGAAAGTTTTGGGTTTCGGTCGCAAGGGCAAGCTGAGCCCTCGGTTTATTGGGCCGTATCAAATTTTGAGTCTAGTGGGGCCAGTCGCGTATCAATTAGAACTACCTCCAGAGTTAGATCATGTACATGATGTGTTCCATGTCTCGATGTTGAGACGTTACCGCTAAGATCCCACGCACATTGTGCCTGTGGAGGAGATTGAGATTAGATCAGATCTGAGGTTCAAGGAGGAGCCGGTTCAGATTTTAGCTCGCGACGTTAAGGTTCTACGGAGAAAATCTATTCCTTTAGTGAAGGTGCTGTGGCGGAATCATAGCACTGAGGAAGTTACTTGGGAGCCAGAGGATTCGATGCTGCAGTAGCATCCTCACCTCTTCTGATCAGGTAAAATTTCGAGGACGAAATTTTCTTTTAGGGGGTAGAGTTGAAACGGACCAAACTTTCCTTAATTTCAGCTTTTGTGATTTGCTATGCATAAAAAAAATTTTGAATATGTTTTGCATTAATTTGGCACAAATATCTATCTGCTTCTATGGTTATGTGTTTTGGGTGTGTTAGGGAGGTCCCAAGTTCAAGTCAAGACTTGGGTGAAATTTTGGGTTTTTATTTAAATAAAGTTTGATCATTAGGCAAAAGGCTTATAAGAATTTAATTGCAAAAGTATAACAAAATAGGCCTGCTGGTCTGGTGGATAGGTGGTGTGTTAGCAAGTGGGAAGTTGCGTGTCCGAGTCGCTATTGAGGCATTATTTTTGCTATTAAGATGTGGGAGTGTTTGAATTGGATTGAACTACTGAAAGTGGAGTGTTTTATGGAGAAAATAGGGGATTTGAGTGTTACCCAAAATATTATGCTTCTCTCTACCAAAATTCTCTGCCATTCTTCCTCCTTTCCATCCTCTTTTTTGCTTTGAATCTTTGTCGAAAATCCCCACCTTGCTGCCGAAATTTTATTGTTTCCTTTTATTCCAACTCTTTTTCTTCTTTAATCAATAGCAGTAAACTTTGTCGATACACACTTTCAGTAAGTGGTTCTGTTTTAGTTTAGCATCATTGGTTTTGATTAAGCGATTAATCGAGGAATCGTTTCATTCACGTTTAAGTATTGTTCGTAAGTCTTAATTAGATTCTATTATTGCAAAAACGCTGGCTCTTGCTCGAGGGTAAGTTAGGCCGTTTGATGGTTGAGCAGTTCCTTTCAAGGTTTGTTTTAATACGAGCGTTTAAGTGACTAATCAAGTGACGTACTGTTCAATAATAGGTTCTAGAGTGCTCGGAATAGCGTTAACATCGGAAATGAACTAGGTGTGTACTCCGATTGCATAGAAATTGCGTTTCAGCGAAAGCAGAAAAGCCAACTGTCGACACCACACGGGCATATGGACTGCCCGTATGGGGACCGTATGGCGAGACAAGGCCGTGTGATCGACGAGCCAGACCATGCGCATGTGACACGGGCGCGACGGGCACGGCCGTGTGAGGCTGGCGAGGCAGTGTGCGAGATACGGGCTTGGCCAATTGGGCCGTGTGGGGCACATGAGCGCATAGGCCTATACGAGTGAACCACACAGGCGTGTGAAATTTTGGGTCACACGGCCAAGGCCAATTTGGGCCGTGTGGGCCACACGGGCGTGTGGGCCAATACAAGCAGGCCACATGGGCGTGTGAGCCATTTTTTTGAAATGTTCTGTAAGGTTGCACGGGTCACCCTAGTCGACTGTGACCTATTATAGGGTCAGTAAGATTATCTTAAACCCCGTTCTGTGTTCTGATATTGTGATATATGTGCAAGCATATTACTATAAGCATGTGTTTCTGTAATGACCCAAAATCCGTGGGCACTGGAAAAGTGTGTTATTGGGCCTTCATCTTAATGAATCGGGTTTGAAAATAATTATTAAAAATAAGAATGAGTGTAGTAGTGTGTTTAATTAGGTTTTTATTAGGTGAATTTAGCTTAATTAAAAGAAATTAGGAAAAAGTACTATATTGAGTAAAAGGCAAAAGTTGAATTATAGAACCATAGAAAATAAAAAGGATCAAATGGGCAATTAAGCCACATTTGGAATTAGAGGCGGCATAAGGAAATAAAATCTAAGATTTTTATGAGATTGTTATATATTTAATTATTATTAAATTTTTTATTAAGTTAAAAATTATATTAATTATTATTATTACTATTATTATTAAAAAAATTAAAATAAAGACAAATATGTGATAATAAATTTTACATGTGTAATATATTTATTTGTACACTTGTAATATATTTGTATATTTTCTTAAATAATAAGTAAAAGATATTTATTGATTATTATTATTTAATTGATATTATATTAGTGAATAAATTAATAAGTTGACAAATGTAGGATAATGAGATGATACATGTGTAATAATATGTATAAAACACTTGTATTATAATTATGTATTTATTTGAAATTTAAGTGAAAATATATTTATTAATTAAATTATAATATTATAAGATTTTATTTGATAAATTAATTAGATTAAGACAAATGTAAGGTTATGATATGGTACAAATGTATTAATTATATTTGTTGTTAAAATAGATATTTTATAATTATTAATTAACTTAAATATAAAATAAAGTAAATGAATTAAAAAAAAAAGAGAGAGAACGTAAAACATAAAAAAAGGGAAAGAAACAAAGTTAAAGAAACAAGCAGAGCAGGAAAGAAAAAGGAAAGAAAGAAGAAAGGAAATATTAGAGAGTTTTAAAGCTTGAAGCTTAATTGGTAAGTTTAATTAAGTCCTTTTTTTTTTAATTTTAGTGTCTTTGGAATCCTAGAGTGAAATACTCTTGGATTTAAGTTGAAATTTTGAAAGTTAATAGATTTTTGGGTAAGGTTTATGTTGAACAAATGATGAAATTGGGGGTTTATTTGATAGAAATTTTGATTGGAATTGAATAAAGGATTGAATTGTAAACTAAGCTATAAGTTTTGAGTTTTAGGGATTAAATTGAAATAAATTCGAAATTATGAAAATATGATAAAAATTTGATAGTTAAATTTGAGTTTGGCAAGAAATTGAGTAGCAAAAGGGTATGAATTGAGAAAGAAAAATATATAGGTTTAGTTAGGATTAAATTGGAATTAAAGTAAAAGTTAAATAAAAATTTTAGCATTTAAATTGTGTTGTGCTAATAATTGTGAAATTATTTTAATTGTTCGTAGCTAATATCGAGCCTGAAGCATCGGCCCAAAAAGGAAAAGAAAAGATCGTTGAGGATTAAATTCGAAGAAAATTCTGGTTTGTATCACTATAACTCAAGCTTAATAATTAAAATGTGTTTAATTTAATATGTATGTGTCGTAAGTATTTTAAGGTAAGTATTTAATGAACTGATGAAATTTGTGATTGGGCATTAAAATTGAGATTGATACTGAACTGAATTATGAGATACTGAATATTGTTTAAATACTGAATTGAACTGTGAAATTACTGAATATTGTTATGTATATTGTATTGAACTGTAAAATTTCTGATGAAATGAATTACTGTATTACTATGAAAATTTATCGAAATAAGAAATTATAATCAATATTGAATCGAAATGGAAATTGTACTGTAAAATGATTTGAATACCCTATTAACTAGTCGGGCTAGTCGGATATAGTTGGCATGCCATAGGATATGGAAGAGTACGGGTTTTGCTGGCTTACTAATTAGGCATTTATGTGTCGAATACTGTTACTGTTACCGATTCGGCACTTTGTGTGTCGAATACTGTTACTGTTACCGTTACCGATTCAGCATTTTGTATGTTGAATACTGTTACTGTTACTATTACTGTTCCGGATTTGTTCCAATGAGGTACTCTGTGTACCGTACTGTTACCGTTACTGTTACTGTTCCAGCTTTGGCCGATGAGCACTATGTGCTATACTGGTGTGTTGGTTGGAATCCGTGTATCCGTCGAGTCCAAGTCAAGTTAATAGGGATAAATGAACAAATTTATTGATAAAATTAAATTTGAATGATATGGTATATATGAAAAGTGAGATTTGAAATAAAGAAATAAGATTATATATATATATATATATATATATTTATATATTTATATATTCAAATGATAATTGTAATGTAAAAGTATGTATATGATTTAATATATTTAATTATAAATTGAATTATAGTGATACCACTGAGTATATCCATACTCAGCATACGGTTGTTTCCGTGCGCAGGTTGTAGAAGTCAAGTACTGAATCAACATCCAAAGCTAGACCTGACTTCAGCAAACTTTTGGTGATGTATACTTTCTTTTGGTAATGTGGCATGTACATAGGATATATATGAAAGTTATTATGCTTTGATTATAAATGGTTAAAAAATGTTAGTATTACATGTATACAAAGTATAATGAAAGAAGTTTATCTATTTCAATTTAATTAGCATTTTGATAAATTTAAATTGATATGGTATTGATTGATTTTGACTAGAAGTTATCTAGAATGGATAATGAGCATGTGAAATGAATTGATTGAATTGGTTATGTTTGGAATGAATATGGTTTTAATTGCAGGGGGTTTTATGTAAAAACAACCAGAAATGTTGTCGAAATTTTTAAAAAACAATTAAAAAACAATTTGAAGTACTTGAACAAGTCCTGTTCCAATTTTAATACATGTTTGGACTTCGAAAGTCCAATATAGGGACTTAATTATTGAATTATACTATGAATGTTATTTTATTTGTGAATTATTCGTAAATTGTCTAATATGTCTGGTAATGCCCCGTAACCCTGTACCGGGGACGGTTTGGGGTTAGGGGGTGTTACAGTTTCTATCTGATTATATGATCTGTTATCTGCATTATAGTATGCCATGATATTATGATGCTTTGCATTGGAGTCGGATTGTTGATGAAGTGAAGGAAGATTCTAAAAGGCTTTTAGCCTGTATCTGGCAGCTATGCTGCATATATCTGTTACGTGCCATTTCACGGTACCTTATGGTGTGTACGTTTGGATAGGTTGATTTTATCCCCATATTTGGTGTGTAGGGTTTGGTGGGTCGATTTTATCCCCACATAGTGTGTAGGGTTGGACGGAGATGGTGTGCAGGGTTGGTGGGCATGCATCTATTCTGATCTGATCTGCATATGATGTTTGTATGGGCTAATGCCCGATTATATCTAATTCTATTCTGAGTGGCCTAAGGCTCAAACCGATTCTGTTAAGGGCTCAAGCCCGAATTATGACCGTTTTCTGATATTTGATTGTATGCATGCTTTACTGTGGGGATGTACACACTGAGTTTGTGAAAACTTACCCCTTTATTTAATTATCTGTCAGGTAATCCCTAATAATAGGTGAATCGGTGTAGCGGAGGGCTTGACAGTGACTACTACTAGATACATTTTGGTTTCACAGTTCTACAGTTTACATTCTGCTTTATTTATTATTGATTTATTTCTGGGAATTTTTATGAAATGTGGACTTTGGGGCTATTTTTGTTTAACTTGGAATTCGAACTGCTTATGGTTTATAAACTAAAACACCACGAAACATTGTTTTCCAAAATTAATTAAGAGCTTCGTGTAAAAGAGAAAGGTTTAAGCAAATAAGTTAGTTCACGATTTTAAGACCTAAATAAAGATAATAACTGGAATGATTTTCAGCTTGTCGATGGGTTTCAAAAACACTTTCATGTGACATCGCCAGATTCAGCCATAACGTCTAGACCGGGTTTAGGGTGTTACAACAACTTATTTTTAGACTCCCCCTAATGGTAACATTTCATTACATCTTTAAGTCAACGCATTCCAATATTATGTAGTAGTCTTTCAAATGTTGAAGTTGGTAATGCCTTAGTAAAAAGATTTGTTAAATTATCACTAGAATGAATTTTTTGAACATTTATATCACCTTTTTTCTTAAGATCATGGGTGAAGAATAATTTTGGTGAAATATGTTACGTTCTGTCACCTTTAATGTAACCACCCTTCAATTGAGCTATACATGTTGTATTATCTTCGTATAAGATAATTGACATCTTTTCCTGTAAAGGCAAATTACATATCTTTTAGATATATTGGGTCAACAACCTTAGCCAAACACACTCTCGACTTGCCTCATGCATTGCAATTATTTCTGGATTATTTAAAGAAGCGGTAGCTAATGTTTGCTTTGTTGAACACTATGACATAACAGTACCCCCACAAGTAAATAAATATCCTATTTGAGATATTATGTGGATCTAATAAGTATGCAACATTAGCATAGCCAACTAATAAGGATTTTGAATCATTTGAATAAAATAACCTTATATCTATGGTCCCTCTGAGATATCTAAATACATGTTTAATTCCATTTCAATGTCTACATGTTGGAGAAGAACTAAATCTTGCTAACAAGTTTATAGCGAAAGCTATATCATGTCTGGTGTTGTATGCAAGATACATCAATGCTCCTATGGCACTTAGATATGGTACTTCAAGACCAAAAAACTCTTCATCATTCTCGCAAGGATGAAATTTATCTTTATTCACATCTAATGATCGTACAACCATCGAAGTACTTAATGGGTGTGCTTTCTCTATGTAAAATTTCTTTAATATCTTTTCTGTATAAGTTGATTGATAAGCATGAATTCCATCTTTTAAATGCTCGATCTATAAGCCAAGACAAAACTTTGTTTTTCCAAGATCCTTCATCTCAAATTCTTTATTTAAATAATTTACTATACTTTGGAGCTCTTTAGGAGTTCCAATAATATTAGATCATCAACACAAACAACAATTATCATAAAATCTTATCCAAAACTTTTTATAAAGACACATGGACAATTTGGATCATTTTTGTAACCTTTTTTTAACAAGTATTCACTAAGATGATTGTACCACATATGTCTAGATTATTTTAATCCATATAAACTTTTCTTTAATCTAATTGGGCAATTTTTCCTAGAAACTCTGTATCTTTCTAGGATTTTAAATCCTTCATGGATTTTCATATAAATTTCACTATCAAGTGTACCATATAAACAGGCCATAACAACATCCATTAGATGCATGTCAAGTTTTTCATGTACTGCCAGACTAATAAGATATATAAATATGATTGCATCCACCATAGGAGAATATGTCTCTTCATAATCAATGTCGGGCCTTTACAAAAATCCTTGTGCTACAAGTCGTGCTTTATATCTTACGACTTCATTTTTTTTCATCTCGTTTTTGCATAAATACCCATTTATATCCTATCAGCTTTACACATTTAGGTGTTTGGACTACAGGTCTAAAAACCTCACATTTAGAAAGTAAATTCAATTATCCTTGAATTGTATCTTTCCATTTTGGCCAATCTTTTCTATTTCTACATTTCTCAATAGATTTAGGCTCAGGATCATCATTTTCTTTCTCTACTTCAATAGCAGCATTATATGCAAAATTGTTGTTGACGACTATATTTTTCCGGTTCCATCTTTTCCTTGAAGTAACATAACTTATCAAGATCTCTTCGTTATCATCATTTTCAGGTACCTGAATCTCTTCTGGGTTTTATGATTATGATTAGGTATATCTTTGGCCTCTTCTGGAACTTGTCTCCATAATATAATTACCTTGAGTATTTTTTTCCTTTCCTTTATGAGGATTTTTATCTTTGAAACCAACTGGTCTTCCACACTTCAAGCGCAGATTACTTTCTTTTGCACTAACAGTTTACCCTATTGGGATATCAATTTGTATTGGAGCATTTTCAGCTAGCATGTGAGATTTTGTGATTCTCTTTAGGTTAGTAAATGAATCTAGCAGTTGATTGGCGATGTTTTGCAAATGTATGATCCTTTGAACTTCTTGTTCACATTGATTTGTACGAGGATCTAATTGATATAATGATGATCCATTTCATGTAATTCCTTTTATCAACTATATTTTCTCTCCCCCTTAATGTTAGGAATATTGTTTCATTAAAGTGACAATCAATAAATCGTGCAGTAAATAAATATGCAATTAATGGTTCAACATAGTTTATTATAGAAGGAGATTCATAACCAACATATATTCCCAACCTCTTTTGAGGACCTATCTTTTTTCGTTGTGGTGAAGTAATTGGAACATATAATGCACATCCAAAAATTCTAAGATGAGAAATATTTGGCTCCTGACCAAAAGCCAATTACAATGAGGAGTATTTATTATAACTTGTTGGTCTGATGTGCATAAGTGATGTTGCATGCAAAATAGCATATCCCCAAGCTATTATAGGGAGCTTTGTTCTCATAAGCAATGGCCTAGCTATTAGTTGAAGGCACTTGATAAACAATTCAGCTAAACCATTTTGTGTGTGAACATGAGCTACAAGATGTTCCACTTTTATCCTAATGGACATGCAATAATCATTGAAAGCTTGAGATGTAAACTCGCCAGCATTATCAAGATGAGTAGTTCTTATTGCATAATCTAGAAATTGTGCTCTTAACCGAATTATTTAAGCAAGTAGTCTTGCAAATGCCAAGTTGAGAGTCGATAATAAACATACATGTGCCTATCTACTAGGTGCATCTATCAATACCATAAAATATCTATATGGTCCACATGGTGGATGAATAGGCCCACATATATTACCTTTAATACGTTTTAGAAATGCGGGAGATTTAATCCCTACTTTAATTGGTGATCGCCTAATAATCAGTTTACCTTGAGAACAAGCATCACAAGAGAAATCCATGAATTCAAGAATCTTTTGGTTCTTTAATAGGTGTCCAATTGAATTCTCAATTATTTTTCGCATTATAATAGATTCTGGTTTGTAGTAAAACGTGCCTCAATTACACTAATATATGTATAATATAAACCTCATGAAAAAGCAGCTAGTCTTTCCAAAATATATTTCTTTCCACATTCAACATCTGTAATGTATAGATATTCAATATTTTTCTTAGTCATTATCTTGATATGATATCTATTAATACGAATATCTTTGAAACTCAATAAATTTCTTTAAGACTTAGTGGAAAATAAAGCATCATCAATGACAAATTTCGTACCTTTAGGTAATAATATAATAGATCTTCCAGAGCCTTCAATAAGTTTTGAACTACCTGATATTATATTAATATGATCATCACTTATTGTTAAATGAGAAAAATATTTTTTATCTTTGAGTATCGTATGTGTTGTAGCATTATCTGCAAGACACATGTCTCCATTGATTTTGGATCCAACAAAATTTTGTTGATCATTAATATTCTTAAGTCGAAAGAGAAATTAAATTTGATTCCTCCCAAGAACTTTAAGCAAATCACTGCACAAGTTTGAAACCCTCTTTTTTCATTAATTTTGGGGTAGCCAAGCAACCAATTTGAATGCTAGGTTAGAAAAATAATGAAAGTAATTCAACGGGGGATTAGAAAGGGATAGAAAGCAATTGGGGTATGGGTTTAAGAAAAAAACTTCCTTTTTTTTGTTATCAAATGAAAAACAAGAACGATATGGGCTTAGAAGTAAAAAAAAAAATTGAGTATTGTGCAGATAATGTGTTATAAAATAAAGAGAGATAAAGAGTAAAGAACAAAGAAAATCTGGAAAGCAATAGAGAATGTATTTTATTGATCAATGGGATAAGTACAATGCATCTTCAAATTCTCTATTTATAGGCATAAGAAATATAAATGAAGTAGTGATCTAATTCTAATAACCATTAGAATTTAAAGTATATCAACACTTATCTTGATCTTGATGGACATCCACTTAATAAGATATTCATAGCATAAAGTAATTTATCCTATTTTTTAAGATTTATAAATACCATATAATTCAATACGGAGTGAAATTTTGTTGGTGTCTTAAGGTCATTCTCTATTAGCTGAACTCTTGATTTGCAATAAAATGTTTGGATCACATTGATAGATGACAATAAGTTGTAATTTTGACTTCTTTTTATTTTGTTGGACTGGAAGGTGTTAAAAATTTATCCATTCCAAGGTTCTTATAAATTTGTATTAATTAAATTATTTAAAATATAATATATTTCCATTCTAGGTTATTTTACAAAAAAGACCCAAAAAATAAATAATTACAAAAATGACCCAAGTTCAAAAACAATCACCCAAATGACCTGAAATGAATAGTAAAACGAGATTGGGGGGACTTAATGGCTGGCACCACCTTGATTTTGGACCCAATCACTGCCTAATGATTGTGTCAAGCTTAAAAAAAATTAATTTTTGGGGTTGAGGGGACTTAAAGGCAGGCACCTGCTATTTTTTTTCATACAGTACCACATTGGTATACATTTATACCAGTATTTGGAAAAAAAATTGGGTTGGGGGTGTAAGTGACCAACACCACTTTTACACATAAAAAAATATATTTATGGGTGCTGGGCAACTGATGGCCAACACCCACTTTATCAAATAAAAAAATTGGGTTGGGGTACTAGATGGCCGGCTTTAGCTTTTTCGAGGACCGAAAAAAATGTCAAGTGCTGGGACACTATGGTCGGCACACTTGTACCCAATTTGAGGAAAAAAATATTTTGAGTATTGGGACACTGATGGTCGACATCCTTGTACCAAATTTGAGAAAAAAATTTGGGAGCTAGGACACTGATGCTTGGCACCCTTATACTAGATTTGAAAAAAAAATTGAGTGTTGGGACACTAATGGCCGATACCCCTTCAATATATAGAGTTGTTTTGTCTTTCATTTGAGCTTTTTGTTTGTTTTATCAGTTGAAAATCAATACTAAAAATATCAATTGTTCAAGATGAGTTCCTAATTTTTGTTTGCTTATGTTCATTTTAATGGTGAAATGATAAATATAGCTGAAGAAGGTTGTGTCTTTCAAAGTTGGCAGAAAATTGGAATGAGATTCAAAAAATGTGTTTTGCTGGCGGATTTGAAATAGATGATCAGTACAAAGATAACTACATGTTGTAGGAAGCAAATGTTGAGACTATTTTACAAATTTTCGATTTCAATAGATCTGCTCAAGTTCTCCGAAATGGAGCTTGAAGATGATGATGATCTAGGGGTAATGATAGTAATTTATTGCCCCTGAGATAGATAATCCCAGTCTGGTTGAGTTTTTTACGAAGATAGCTGAACCAAGATCTGTTCAAGTTGTAATTCCAGTAAGTTAGCATTCTGGAATTAATTTTGATCTTAATTTTTGCTGGGAAGATCAATCGGGTTGTGGAGGGTCACTGCAAACTCTCGAAAATCCAAAATACAATGGATGTTCGTTTAACGTCTCAATTTTGTCTCATCATCTAGAGATTCATCCAGAAGTGTTGGCCACCATAGAAGATGGTGATGAAGGGTCCAATAATGAAGGGTTCAATAGTGAAGATTTGAATGATCCTAATTTGGATTACATCCCTGAAGATATAGACGATGAATGCCCGATGAAGGGTAAAGATGTACATCTCCATTCTGCCGGGAACAAGGGATCCAGTATAGTTATTTGTAATAATCCAATGGGCTTTATGATTAATGTAGATTTTGATGCGACGCTTGCACATGAGTTCTCTGAATATCCAGATATAGTGTCAGCTCACCTATTGAATAAAGAATTGAAACCTGAAAAGTTATTTGTAGGACAAAAATTCGATAACAAGAAAGACTTTTTATAGCTTGAAGTTGTCTATCGACTTTAAAGCATGAAATCAATGCAATTTTTATATGTCAGAGAATGTTGGGAATCCTCAAGTGGTTTTAAGTGGCGTGTTCGAGCTACATTAACACAACGGACACATATGTGGACAATCAGGAAAATAGAAGGTCCTCACACATACACGATCGCTCATATGTCGCAAGACCATCCAAAGTTGGATGCAAAAACCATATGCAACTGCATCATCCCATTAGTGAAAGACTCGCCCACCATCCTTGTTTCTACGCTTATTGCAGACATGCAAACTCGACTCAAGTACAAGGTTTCCTACAAGAAGGCATGGAGGGCGAAGCAAATGGCGATGCAACAGTTGTATGGTGACTTTGATACATCATACAACGAACTACTAGGGTGGGTAGCCATGATGAGGGAGCATGTACCGAGGACGGTGGCTGATTTACAGACACTATCTTATATAGGCTCGAATGGCGAGATAGAACCTAGGAAATGAGTTTCCACTGATTGTTTTGGACATTTGAGCAGTGTGTTAAGGCCTTACCTTACTGCAAACCGATGGTGCAGGTGGACGAAACTTGGCCTTATGACAGATACACACAAATACTCCTGATTGCGGATGCATAAGACGGCACTTCCCATCGCTTTTGCCATTATGGAGGGTGAGAACTTCAAGTCTTGGGAATTTTTCTTGTCAAACATGTAGCAACACGTTGTCAGGCAAGACAACATTTGCCTCAAATAGATCAGAGGGACTACTTACTACGATAAGGTGTTTGAGGGTTCCGTTTATTGCATTCGACACATCGTGTCAAACTTTTATAGAGAGTATAAGAATAAAGAATGGCACAGAGAAATCATGAGAATCGGTAAAAAAACATTGCTCCAAAATTGATCTGATCGTATTTTATTTTTTGAATATGTTTGTATTTTTTTCAAGATTTATCAATTTGTATTTTTAAATTTATTTTTTCTAAATTTATAACGGTGTAATTGTTTAAAAATATTAGTTCGAAATTGCATAAACAAGGTACGAGTTAGAACCGCGAAGATTCAGGCAAAGGTTCACGAGGCTTGAAGCTTAGATGACATCATTATCGAAAATCGTCATCTCCATCAATGGTTGGCTAGTATGGAGAACTAGTACTGGAGTCAAAGTTACAATGATGGGTTTCAGTATAGTCAGATGACGACCAACCTCGTAGAGGCGGTTAACTCGGTCTTAAGGCGTACACGTTATTTTCCAATTTCTACTATTTTCTCAGCAACATTCTATAGATTGCCCACGTTAATGCCAAGGATGAACGCAGATAGAGGCCGGGCACATGTACGTTGAGGGCATCTGAAAGGCATTGAAAGTAAACGCGAATAGGGCGTAAAGGGTGAATGCAGAACTATATTCGCGTGACTTGGAGACTTTTCAAGTTCAAGAGCACGTCAGCCGTCACTTGAAGCTTCCGCCCAGGTCATACGCAGTTGATCTGTGAAATAGGCGTTGCAAGTACAGGTTGTTCTAGACTTTGCAATATAGGTGTGCGCTTGTTCATGCAGTGCGTGTACGTGTAAATCTAGACGTCGAACAATTCATATACGAGGTTTACACGCTGCAACGCACATTGCGTATTTATTGCAGTGAATTTCCAGTAATGCTGGATGTCTCCAACTGGAAAGTTCGACCAGCAATACGAACCTAAACAGTGCACGGTATGCCGCACATCCGGCCACAACCAATCCACTTGCCCATATTGTGTCTATGTTCCCGATCAATCTTCTCGTAATGCTAGATTAGAAGATGTCGAGTGATTTATTAATTTCCCATGATTCAATTAATGTATAGATAATTTCCCATGATTAAATTACAGTATAGATAATTTCTCGTGATTAAAGTATAGATAATTTTATTTAAAAAATCAATTTAAAGATTAAATAAAAAATAATTAAATACATTTCAATTATATAGATTGTAACTAACTAATAAACTAATTAATTACATAAAGTTTAACTTGATAATTAAAGTATAAACTAAAAATGAATTGAATTTATTAGTTTTAATTAAAAATCAATTTAAAGATTAAATAAACAATAATTTAAATTTCAATTATAGAAATTATAACTATTTAATAAACCAATTAAAGTGTAGATAATTTCAATTAAAAATAAAAATTAATTACATAAAGTTTAACTTGATAATTAAAGTATAAACTAAAAACAATTGAATTTCTTAATTTTAATTAAAAAATCAATTTAAAGATTAAATAAAAATAATTTGATACATTTCAATTATATAGATTATAACTAACAAATAAACCAGTTAAAATGTAGATAATTTCAATTAAAAAATAGAAATTAATTACATAAAGTTTAACTTGATAATTAAAGTATAAACTAAAAATGAATTGAATTTCTTAATTTTAATTTAAAAAATCAATTTTAAAATTAAATAATTAAAGTTTAACTTAATAATTATAGTTTAAATTAAAAATTAATTGAATTTTTTATTTTTAATTAACAGAAATAAACTTAATATTTAATTGAAAAAAGAAAAGGAAAAAAAAAAGCCAGGGGAAGGGAATGGTCGATATAAGGCCTGATAGGCCTGCTGTATCAGGCCCAGGCCGCAGGCCTAGAATCGGCCTAGAATGGCCAAGTAATGGTCGGCTTCCAGCCTATCTACAATGGCCATTAAATGGCTAGCTTCATGCCTATTATGTGTTAGCGAGGCCGCGGTCTATTGGTGGCCAGTGTTAGGCCTACACCAACATGACCCGACGAGCACAGGTCACGATGCTCTCATGTCTTTTTTTCATTTTTCTATCTAATTATTTCCCTCACCCCCAATGGTCCCCCCATTATAAAACCCTCATTTGGACCCCAACCTTCCCACCACCACCAGTATCACCGCCGACCACCACAAGTTCCACAGTCGACCACCGCCAAACGCCGCCAACCACCGTCGGTCACCGGAATTTTTTCCCCAATTTTTTTGGTACTTTAAATATGTTAGTAAGTAAAACATTTCCATCAAAATTAAAGGTTTTTCAGTTATTATTTTATTTTTGGCATCGTTGCTAATAATTTCTTCGATTTTGTCGCAAATATCGGAATGGAAGATAATTCTCTTCTGAAGCATGACAACCACATTGCTAAATTTGTTCACAACATGGTCCAATATTCACTAATTGATAATATTTTTTTAAAATGATAATTAAAACTTATTATTTTTACTATTTCTGCAGGAATGTATCGGGTTGTCAGTCCTCGACTTCATGATCTAGAAGATTTTTCGGATCGGAGGGTTCTGCCATATTTGGATGTCGGGGGGTTGGGGTAGCAACATACATTCAAATTGCTGACTTACGGGCCTATTTAATATCAGCCCTTGTTGAACGATGGTGCCCCGAGACACACATGCTCCACCTCCCATGCGGGGAGGCAACAATCACACTGAAAGATGTAGTAGTCTGCCTATCAATGGAGAAGCAGTAATCAAGCCTAGAAAAGTGATCGATCTATAGGGCACTTACAGCCGATTATTAGGAAAAGTGCCCCCTGATGATGACTGAGGAAACTAACCGAGCTAAAATTCACTTGTTTAAAAGCTAACTTTGAGCATCTCCCGAGCTATCTAATGTAGATAAACATTATCTATACTGCTAGAGCATTCATTTTGCAACTTATAGGAGGAATATTGACTTGGTTAAGATGATGATGACTGAGGAAACTAATCGAGCAAGAATTCACTTGGTTAAGAGCTAACTTTGAGCATCTCCTTAGCTATCTAACATAGATAGACATTATCTATGCTGCTAGAGCATTCATTCTGCAACTCATAGGTGGAATATTGATCCCGGACGTAAATCAAAATAAGGTCACGTCATGTACATACCCCTACTAGAAGACCTGGCCCAAACTGGTAACTATAGTTAGAGGGCTTTATAATGTTAGCATGCTTATACTGTGGCTCGACAAAGCCATCTACGAAGACTATGGGCAATTGTTGCATACTACTACAGTCGTGGGCCTTATACTGGATGCCATTTCTGGCAGATGTGAGCCACCAACCGTTGTCCTAACCTGTAACACCCCTAACCCGTGTCCATCGCTGGAATGGGTTACAAGGCATTACCAGACTAAACACAACTTGAAATAAACATGCGTTACATTTCATACTTGATAAATTGCTCATATCAAATCACTTATTCCATTCAAATTTTGAACCTTAAAGCAAACATGATCTCTTCTCAAATCATTTTTATAACATATACCGAACATGTAACTAGCCACATATTTCATAAGCAAATATCAAAACTTATCATTTTAATATAATAACATGTGCACATATCAGAACTAATAAACCATTTCATTTCATAAATCGTACATGCATATTTTAACCCAAACAAATCATAAAACAAAGCCCTTTTGGCCACATTATATTCAGCACAAAACAAATTTATAAAACTACACCAATCATGCACTTCTCGTTTGACTAATAATTTAACCAACCATTTATGACACAAATATTTTTCTTACCCATCACAAATCAAATCATAGATAAACAAATCATATGATCGAATTTCATTTACAGCACAACCCATATTTATACTTTGCTTATTGACCTAACATTAATCATTTTACTAGCCCCTTAACTAATTCAAAAAGTACCAATTCAATTAGCCCTAAATTAAGCCAAGATATCACATATGTAATACAGCCAATTTATAAATATACAATCGGCCATTTATTCAATTTATTTTAAACAACAATTATAATATAGACTTTCGTATCATTATAAACCAACCTAGTTAATTAAGTACATAATTGATCATAACTACTGTAACTACACTTAAAACATTTATTCAAACTATCCAAGAAACACATTTATTTCCTGTATCTTATAGTCGTACCTAATAACCTAATATTAACCATGATATATATACAATATTACCAAGCTTATTACACATACCATCCACGTATATATATATATATATATATATATATTAGCATTTTACCAAAATAAACCTCACCCATAATTAAACATAATCAATCTCAAACATTAATAAACCATACCAGGCACACATCATTTATATGCCATGATCGAATCATCAAAACCAAATATATCCATAATTTGATCAAAGCATGGAACCGAACTTAACATAATAAACAAGCCATTTTCGCATGGCTTATATATATACAAACCCAAAATCAATCATAAGCACAAGCTAGCCTATACATGCCATAAGTTTAAGTTTAACTTTATAAAGTACCGAAACAGTGGATAGTGTGATAGGCTTCTCTGACGATCCCCGAGCCGGTAACTAGCTTTCAAAATCTATAAAACAGAGGCAAACATACACACAAGGTAAGCTATCACAACTTAGTAAGTTATAAGCAAATAAAAGAAATCAATGACATTAGCTCAATTTAACCAAACTGATTTATGCTACCACAATCACATATAATTTCAAGCTTTCAAATTCCTATCCAACACATACATCTATGTATCAACTTTAACTAAACTAAATTTCACATATATTCATGATCAAAACTATCATTTACTTCCAAGGGCACAATATCATCATCATATGGCCAAATATATAAACATTCATATTTATATACACACAATTCACATTTTATAATCACATAAATATACCATTTGGCCGAATATAGATTTTCATATACACATATACTTCCATTTGTATTATGCATAATTTATATCACATTCCAAATAACTAACTTACCTTAGTTTCATGTAAGCATTTAACTATCACATACCTGAACCCTTTTAGCTCGATTTTATATTCGATCATAACTTATCATTACCCGCTGACTCATTTAAACATCATCAGAAACACATTATTTCAACTCAATATCAATAAATCTTACTACCCAATTCTTGCTCATGAATTATTACTCATTTTCATATCATTTCTTCAAACTCACACACAAATATCATTAACCACATAGGTTTCGTACGTACCTGTACTTTCTCGTATTTATCTATCACATTTTTCACTTCACCTTTTTGATCAATACACTAAATCATTTAGTTATCTTTAAGTATTCAATGAACTCGCACACTTAGTGCCAAATGAATAGCCGAAGCTATAAATATATATCGCACACTTAGAGCCAAATAAATAGCCGAAGCTATAAATATATCGCACACTTAGTGCCAAATAAATAGCCGAAGCTATAAATATATCACACACTTAGTGCCAAATAAATAGCTGAAGCTATAAATATATCGCACTAAAGCCGAAGCTATAAATATATCACACACTTAGTGCCAAATAAATAGCCGAAGCTATAAATATATTGCACACTTAGTACCACGTATCACTGAATCATCATCGAGATTATTTATACCTTACATTCACCTTTTAACTCATTTCATAAAATATAAAATTTGCTAAAATAATACGTATTACATACGAACTTACCTAATTTCATATATCAACATTAATCATATCATTTCAATATTTATGCATGTATGCATATTAAAAACCATATAAGTCATATCACACCACTTAAAGACCAAACTTACTCATTCTTTTACTCATGATATACGCATAAGTATATCAAATGAACCTTAAAAACCAATTCTCTAAAGGTAAACTTATACATCGCTTAATCATCAAACATAAATCATTTTTTTTACTAGAATATTAACCAACTCAAAAATGTGCCATTTCATTTACCATAATTCAAGGCAAAAATCTCATATTTAATACAAATATCTCATAAATTAACATTCGGCTATCACTTATATTTTTTCATATAATTCAATTCAACTTATAAAGTTCATATTTATTCAAAAATAATTGCATTTATTTGCTTATAGACTTACCCCGGACAACCACAATCGGAACGGAACGATTATTCAATAACTTTGATTTTTCCCCGATCCAAATCCGATTTCTTTGGTTTTTGATCTAAACATATTCAAATTGAACTTATTCAAACACAAATTTATTCAATTTAGTCCAAAAAGGGTGAAATTATTATTGTAATCCTTGTAATATATTATGATAAGTGTTGAAACCTTTTTTCTACTCGACCTTTATTTTAAAACGAAGACAGAGTCACCAGCAATCCTTTTCTATTAGGTGTGATTGGATTACCTCGAAATTTAATCATTTTAATAAAAGGTTAGAATTACTAAAATGATAATTTTCGGTACAAAATCTAAGAAGTGGGTTCGGGAGTCGGTTACGTATGAGGAGATGGTTCTCTTATTTTGAGACGATCAAGACGAGAAAGTCATATCCCGTAAGTTAGGGCACAACGTCTCGAGTCGCCGAAAATGAGAATACTCGTCGTTTAATTATTACCTAAATCCTATATGTTTTGAATTTTAAAAGGACGTTCGATTATTTCAGTTTGAGGAAAAAGTCGTACCCTGTAAGTTAAGGGTAAAATTTCTCGAATCCCCTAAAAACGGAAGGTTAACTCGATTCAAATTGTTAAATATACTTTGCACAAAAATGAACATAGCTTCTAATGCGACATACAATGGATCTATTCAAACACGATATATTATATGGGACACATGAGTATATGTAAATGTGTTATATGATATCATAAAAATATAAATAATACAATAAAATAAATATACATCATAACAAAAATAACAATAAAATAATGTGAATTAGTGCTAATAGTAATAATAATAATTAATAATAGTGATTAAGGACAAAATAATAAATCGCATAATTTTAAGGGTAGAAATATAAATAAAAAAATTAAAAGTGCAAGAAATTTAAAAAGAGAAAATAAAGGGCTGAATTAAATAAAATAAGGACTAAATTGAAATTTAAACAAAATTTAAAGTGTAAATTGCAAAAAAAAGAGCAAATAAATGACTAAATTAAAATAAAATAGAAAAGTACAAGGACCTAGGATGTTATTTTCCCAACCCTAGCACACGTGTGATGCGAGTCTCAAGGTATAATTTCAGACCCATAAATGTGATGGGTTCACACTACCTCAAGGCCTAACAATAATGTCAATGGCTAAGCAAATCAAATCAAGACTTGATTAACAACATTCAATGAAGAATCTTTTTGAGGAAAGGGAGAATGAGACATGCACGAATGGGGTGAAATTTATTAGATTCCAATCATTAAAACTGCCAATTCTCATGTTTGAGAAATTAGCAGACTTGCGACGACTTTTTGAATGGGATCCTATCATTTTTGGATTGAGATGTCTCATGGCATTTGAAGATCTATCTCTTAGCTTTGAAACGCATTTTGAATCACTCTATTTTGAGTTTGGGATCTCAAGTTATGACCATTTTAGTGAACACTGCATGAGCAGAATTTTTGAACGAGATTATGACGGGAATTACAAATTTCGGGCTTTTAATTCGAGTTTAAATCATATTGGGTTAGGGTTTTAGGCTTAATTTTTATTATATATGAGCTCAATATTTTATTTATCAGCTCTTATTATTTTATTATTATTTTATTCCGAATTTTTTATAATTATTAAGTATTTTAAGTTATTTAGGAATTTTATGTTAAGAAGAAAGTTTAGTTTAAAACTACTTCTTGTTTAGATTAAAATTAGAGTTCTAGTATACTTAGGAATTTTATTTAGATTTATTTAGCTAGCCTATATATAGGTCTTTGCATTTTACATAATACAGACAATTCATTATTATTCTATCTCTCTTTTGAGTTAATAAATTCTCTCTGGGTTTTTTTTTCAAGAATTTCTCTTGAGTTTCTTTTAGAAGAGTTTTAACAATCTTTTTAGATTGTGGGGATCATCTTCAAACTTTTTCTTGCCAAGGTTTCTATCTTGGAAGGGAAATTAGAGTCGTTTGAAGGGGGTTGTGAATTTTTCGTGTTTCCGAGGCTTCTTAGGACTTCTACACGCCATGTTTTATCTTTCCATTTATCTTTTTTTATTCGCTTCCTTAATATTTGGTATTTTAGTTATTTATTTTAATCTAACTTGGACTCAATTTCATTTCACGTTGTGTCAAAAATCCAAGTTTCTTTCGAAATGTCTAGAGCCCTAGCGACTTTGACAAACTTTACGATCCGCTTCCGTGTTTATCTTGTCCTTTATCAACGTGTCATTCCCTTAGTAGGTCAACAGTGGGTCAAATGACTGAACTATAAGAAAATGAAATTAAAGGGGTAAAAATGAAATAAATAAAATGATATAGGATGGATTAAAAAGGAAAAACAAGAAGGGCCTAGGCAGCAATTAGACCCTTCCCTTAAAAACAGGTGGATCCTAAAGGGATTCGGATCGGGTTATCGGGTCATATCCAAAAAGACATCGTTTTGGGACTTCTGAAGTTATGCCCATATGACGTCATTTCATTAAGCCTATATAAGTTAAAAAATATTTAAAAAAAAAAAAAACATGTTAACTCTTTTTTCAAAAAAAAATTCTTCCTTTCTTTTTTTTTTTTCCTTCAAGGTTTCCCCTTGCCCGGCTATATGGACGGTGAGGCTCTACCGTGGCCGCCGATCATCAGTAATGGAGATCACTACGTTCGATGGCCAGAGATTCAAAAAATACCTTTTCTTTCCTTTAAATGAGTAGAACTTAGATCTGGGGTTAAAATCCCCAAAAACCTAATCAAAACTCGACAACAAGCAAAGAAACCTTTTAGTTTCTCCCCTTCCGACGAGGCATTCGATGAATCCTAGTGGATTCAGAGACCTTTTAAGTTAGAGAGCACCTACGACGGTGGTAAAACGTTGCAGGTAAAAAAATCCCTTTTTTTGTTTTTTTTTCTTATATATATTTCAAAAGTTAAGAAAAAAAATGAAGATACCTTTTTCTTGTTTTCTTTTGTTCTCTCTTTCAACCTTATTGAAAAGCCACAAAAGGTCTCGGCTTTATAGCCAAACATTATAGGATATATTTGTTTTTATTTTTTTGTCTTCTTTATATTTGTTTATCAATTGTTCTACTTTTGTTTCTCTCCTTTTTTTTTACAGGTTTTTCTTGTTGGTGGTAAGGTGACCTTTGGTCAACGGCGGTGGGAGCTGCACCCCTTGCCATTTCAATGAAATGGTGGCAGATAAGGCGTTAGACCTTGGGCGACGTGCTTATTGATGTGGCGAGGGTAGCGGTGCTTACGGCTTTAGGGTTTTAGGGTTTTTGGTTAGTTTTTTAGGGTCTTGGGCTTGGGTTTGTATTTGGGCTTTTGGATAGTTTAGGTAATTAGGCTAGGGTTGGTATTTGGGCTTCAGGCCCTATATTTGGGTCTATAAAAGGGACCTTTTTTTTAATTAATAGACTTGTTTGTTTTTGTTTATTTTTATTTATCTATTTTTTATTATTTTTCTTTAGTCTGAGCCAGACAAAATTAGGTCATTACAGTTGCCTCTCTTTGGTCATTGTCGTGTAACGGGAAGGGAGCAAAGACTTTAAAGGAGGACCAATTCTGTCCAGTTCCATCAAATCTTGACCTCTCTAGTGCTTCTCTTTTTCAAGTAACCCAGTCTTTCAATTCATTGGTTACTCTACTTCACTATATCCACTTTGCTACAACTTGAGGAAGGTAGGATTTACTATCACAGCTTCATCTTGCTCCATTGTAACTTCAATGAGATAAGATTTGATGTTGTAGTTTCATTCCAACCCGCTGCAACTTTAGGAGGACTAGGATCACTGATTTATCCCTTTCACTAAAACATCAAGAGACGAGATTTGTAGCTTTATCTTACTCCATTGCATCTTTAAGGAGATGAGATTTGCCGCTGTAGTTTCAATCTATTCCACTGCAACTTCAAGGATATAGGATTTGTAGCTTCATCTTACTCTACTGCAACTTTAGGGAGAGAATATTCGCTATTGTAGTTTTGATCAAGTCCATTGCATCTTTAGGGATACAGGATTTGCTATTTCACCGATCCACTATGCCGCTCTCTAGGGAACAGGACCTGTAGAATATGTTTGATAGGTTTATAGGCCTATATGTTTTTTGCCAAGTAATTAAGATGGTATGATTGGAATGAATCAAATGCTCCTAACTAGATATGTATGAATAATATTTGTATGAATGCAAAATGCCATTTTTAAGAATGATCCCTTTTTTAGTGCTTAGGTCAACATTGCTTGTTGTTTGTTAAGGTTCTATCACTGATGTGTTACCATGCCTTCCATTCAAGTTTGGTATCTTTGACAGGAAACCAAAAGAAGTAATCTTTCAAATTTGGTTATTTCTAACTAGTGGTCCTGTTTCAGGTCCTTGTACAATTTAAAAATTTCCAAAGTAATATGCAGAAATCCTTTTATACTTTATATTATTGTCAGTCCATTAATCGTTATTTCAATGCAAAAATACTTGAACAAGGTCGCAACATTAATAAGATTGAAATTCATTGGGGGTAAAACTTTAATGAAAAGATTAATTAAAATGGAAGGCATTGCTAGAACACAAAGTGAGTAAAAATGAAATTAGGTACCCCAGATATCACAATATGAGCTTCTCCGAATAAACTTGTTGAGGGTCAGTTTGAGCCTGATGTGTGTTTAAGAGATCTAGAGTACTTTGTTGATACCCTCAAGATGTAAAGTTCCTCCTCCTCATCACCTTAGAGAGGAAACGACTATTACATGTCTAATCCTTAGTCCAAATTTGAGCCGCCCTTTTCAGGTTTTCAACTTAAAACTCTATAACTTTCAAGACGTCCTTTGCGGATTTTCATCTCGACCTCTCCCCTTTTTTTAGGTGAAGTATTTCGTAATCAAATCCGAGTTCACAAGGTTGGGCAGATCATTACTGTCTATCTCGGTCAAAATCAACGTTCCTCCGGAAAAGGCTTTCTTTCCACATAAAGTCCTTTCTAATTTGGCATCTATTTTCCTCTGAAGTCTTTTTGTATAGGAAGGATCTTTTTCAACACTAGGCCACCTCATGGAATTCTCTAGGGCGAACATTTTTATCATAAGCTCGCATAATTCATTTTTGGAACATCTGACCATGACGGATAGCTCTCAACCTCTTTTCTTCAATTAATTTTAACTGGTCATATCTGGATTAGATCCATTCTGCTTTATCTAACTTCAATTCTAATAAAATTTAGAGAGAAGAAATCTAGACTTTAATGGGTAAAATTGCCTCTATTCTATAAACCAATGAAAAAGGTGTTGCTCGGTGGAGGTTTTGACAGACATTCGATAAGCATAGACGGAAAATGGTAATTTATCATGTCAATCTTTATAAGTCTTTGTCATTTTCCCCATAATATTCTTAATGATCTTATTAGTTGCCTCTACTGTACCATTCATTTTTGGGCAATATGGTGTCGAGTTGTAATATTTGATCTTGAATTAACTTCAAACCTCTGTTATCATGTTATTGTTGAAATTCAATGTATTGTTAGATATGATCCTTTTCGGCATTCCGTACCGACATATAATCTCTTTCTTCAAGAATTTTCTAACTACTGATTTCGTGACATTGGTATAAGAAGCGGCTTCTACACACTTGGTGATGTAATCAATGACCACGAAGATGAATCGATACCCATTGGAAGCCTTTGGCAAAATTGGTCTAATGACATCCATGCCCCACATAGAGAAAGGTCATGGAGAAGTCATAACATGAAGAGGTGAAGGAAGCACATAAATTTTGTCCCATAAATTTGGCATTTATAACACCTCTTGGCGTATCTGACACAATCTCATTCCATAGTAGACCAATAATATCTGAATCTCATGATTTGCTTGACTATTGTGAAGCCATTAGCATGTGTTCTGCAAACACCCTTATGGACTTCTTCCAGGATTTTCTTGGCCTCGATAGCATCCATACATCTTAGTAACACCTAACTCTTTTTTCTTTTGTATAGAATTTCTCCATCTAGGACATACTCATTGGCCAACCTTCTTAGCATCCTTTTATCATTCTCGGTTGCTTGCTCATGGTACTTACGGTTCTTTACATATTGCAATGTCATGGTAGTAAGGGTGATCATTCATTTTTTCTTCCTTGATGTTATAATAATAGGTCGGAGCCTCATATATGCTCATTTCGATGGGTTTTAAGTCTTCTTGTTTGTTCACTTTGATCATGGAGGCCAGGGTAACAAAGGCATTAGCCATCTGATTTTCATCTCGCGGGAAGTAGCAGAATGTGACATCAAACTCCTTCATTAACTTGAGAACCAGCTTTTGATAATTGATCAGCTTAGAATCTCTACCTCCTATTCATATTTGAGTTGATAGATTACTAGTGCAGAAACTCTATATACTTCTAGCACCTTGATCTTATGTTCTATAGCCGCACGGATATCCATGATACATGCTTCATATGTCGCCATGTTATTTGTACAATTGAAATCAAGTTTACTAGTAAAAGGATAATGATCTCTGTCTGGAGATAATAGAGCTGCCCAAACTCTATTACCCGTGGCATTTGAGGTGCCATCAAAATTCAATTGCCAGGGATATTCTCTTGGAGAACCTTCTTCTATGGTTATGATAATGATCTCTGTCTGGAGATAATAGAGCTGCCCAAACTCTGTTACCCGTGGCATTTGAGGTGCCATCAAAATTCAATTGCCAGGGATATTCTCTTGGAGAACCTTCTTCTATGGTTATGACATACATCAGATCTTCATTTAAAGGCTCATAATCCTCTAGAGCTCTACTAGCCAGGAAATCTACTATTGCATTTCCCTTTACTGCTTTCTAGTTTATGTAAATTATATCAAATTCGAAGAGTAGAATTTTTCATCGAGCCATTCTTCCATTTAATGCAGTTGACTCCATCATATATTTTAGAGGATCCATTTTTTAGATGAGCTAAGTCGTAGGAACAACATGTACTCTCTCAGCATCCGGGTAGTCAAGACTAAGACGCAACACAGATTCTCGATTGGCAAATATTTTATCTCGCATTCAGTAAACTTCTTGCTGAGGTAATAGATTGTTCTTTCTTTTCTTCCCGACTCATCATGTTGGCCTAATACGCATCCATAGAATTTACAAATACTGTCAAGTATAGTATCAATAGTTTATCTAGGCTAGGTGACATCAGCACTAAGGCATTAGACAAATAATGTTTGACCTTGTCGAAGTCTCTTGGCATTTATCATCCCATACACATGTTTTATGTTTCTTAAGAAGACGGAATATGAAGTCACATTTCTTGGTTAGTTGTGAAATGAACCAGGCAATGTAATTTAATCTCTGTAAGAAACCCTAAACTTCCTTTTGGGTACGCGACGGTGGTAACTCCTGTATGGCATTGGCTTTATCCGAGTCAATCTCAATTCCTTTCTCGCTACCTACAAATCCTAGCAATTTATCAAATGTGGCCCTAAAATGCATTTCATTGGGTTCAGCTTTAGCTGGAATTTCCTCAACCTCAAGAATAGTTTCCTCAAGACCTTCACATGCTCTCTCTGTTTGAGATTTTGTGATCATATCATTGAAATAAAGTTTAATTTCTTTATGCATCATATCATGAAACAAATTCACCATGGTTCTTTGATATGATGCTCCTACATTTTTCAGTCCAAATGGCATCACTTTAGAAAAAAACGTTCTCCACATTGTTACGAATATGGTCTTCTCCATATCTTCAGGATGTATCTTTATTTGGTTATATCTAGAAATACCATCCATAAAAGAAAATAGTGAATGACCTGTCGTGCTGTCCACTAAGGTATCGATGTAGGGCAATGGAAAATTATCCTTTAGGCTAGCCTTGTTTAAATTGTTGTAATCTATATACATTCACACTTTTCTATCTTTCTTAAATACGAGGACTATATTGGCTACTCATTCTGAATATTTGACCACTTACAAGAAACCAACATCGAACTGTTTCTTGACCTCCTCTTTTATTTTCAACAATACATCAGGCCTCATCCTTCGAAGTTTCTACTGAATCGGCTTGTATTCTTCATTTATGGGAAGTCTGTGTACTACGACATCAACACTTAGACCAGGCATGTCCTGATAGGACCATGCGAAGACATCTTTGAATGCTCGAAGTAACTCAACAAGATCTCGCCTTGTTTATGCAGTGATGCAAGTTCTTATTTTCACCTCTTTCTTTTCTTTTTCATCTCCTAAGCTCACAATTTCCACAAACTCTTTCTGCGGCAAGATCTATTTCTCATCTTGCTCTACCATCCTTAGCAGATCAGAAGGCAAGTTACAATCTTGATCATCTTCAAACTCTTGAGGTTCTTCTAGACATATATCATGCTTAAAAGGAGACTCTGAGTCAATAGCAGCATTGCTCATATCATTGATATTCAGAGTCTTGTTATAGGAAAAAAAAAGACCTAGAGAAGAAATAAATTTAAGAATGATTATCTGTGTGGTATGAGTATAAAAGAAATAGTGGTCATGTGCCTTTTCACAAAAGGATCCTTATTGCTCTTAGGCTTAGAGCAATAGGTATGTTCTGAACGTTACTCTGAAATAGTCCTAAAATTTATAGGAATCTCCTCTACAGTCCAGTTGTTTAGAACACTTCCAAGGGTGTAGGGAAGAATTCTTGATAGGTTTCCTTTCTCAATTCCCTTTTCAGATATGGCATTGATGCTTCAATTTTCTAACATTCTTCTCATAGTCTTGGTTATCTAGATTTCTTTCTCTATCATTTTACATTCAGAGTAGACAACTTCTCCTAACACGAATGTTTCAGATATATGGGAAAGATCATCGGTTCCCACTTGATCTCTTCCCTATTCAGTCACGTCTTTCTTCTCTCTTGCTTCTTTTCTAGTTCATTCCTCTTTTGTCTTGCATCTAGCTTGTACCCTAAGCCAAAGCAGTCATGTTTATCTATCAGCATTGGTGCATTAACCCTTCCTTAGAGATATTTCCTAAGTCCACTTCTAGGCAAAGGTCCCTTTCTGACCATCAATTACAGACCCATCCTTGTGGTTTTAGATACTTTTGGTGCAGGGATCTTGCTTTCTTCAGTAATAAAAGTTACATTGATGAATTTCAATGATTGGAATGAGCAGTCTATAGCATCTTCATCTACCCCTATATAGGCACGTCATTAGTCACAGATAACATGATGTCCTCCTCGGTGTTTATCATGACCAATCAACCTTCTGTCACTAACTTCAACTTTTGATTCAATGATGACGGCCCTACCCTTGCTGAATGGATCTAAGGCCTTTCTAGTCAACAATTATAAATGGGTTTGATTTCTATTACCAGAAGTCTACCTCATATGTATTTGGACCGATTAGGAGTGGTATTTTGATCCTCCCCATCACTTTCCTTTTTTGTGCCATCAAAAGCCCTTACTACGTTATGGCATGCCTTCATGTGAGAACTATCGTCTAGCAGCCTATTTAGTGTGGACAAAGGTAAAACATTCAGAGGAGACCCATTATTAATTAATACTCCAGGCAGTGTAAATCTCTTATAGCGAGTAGTGATCTGCAGAGCTTTTGTTGATCCCATACCCTCTAGAGGAATTTCGTCACCGTTAAAGAAAATGAAATTGATGGCACTTAAATTGTTGACCAAATGATCTAGCTTATTCACAGAGATGTTATCGGTGATGTAAGTTGTTTGTGTAGTTTCTCTACTACACTGTACTCTAATATACGAGTCAGTTGTTTGTGTAGTTTCTTTACTACACTGTACTTGTTCTGCTTCAAAAATTTCAAGAACTCTTTAGCTTCATACTCAATCACTAGATCATTGACCGGTGACTCAGATCTAGCTGCTTTCCCTTTCTCAGGCTCGGTTACCAGGGATTTTTCCTTGAGGGATTTAGTTCTTGCATTTGTAGGATCGTAGCATTTCTCACTGCGTGTAAAGAAACCAACATCCTAGACCCCCTCCAAATTGACTTTTGAGTTTTCTCCTCCTGGAACCATCACATTACTATCATAACTCCATGAGACCCTCTTGCTATCCTTATAAAGAAATGCCATGGGTTTTTGGATTATGATTCTTGGTGTGATTTGTGCCTCAACTTCATTGCTTTTTGATCGAGAGATAATGACTACCGCTGATTGACCTTGTAAGTTTTCTCTACTGCTCCCTCTTCGGAGGCACAAACATCTTCCCCTTCTGAATCCTTAATGGCTTCAAAAAATTCTAATTCCTTATTTTCCATCAAACTCTGCACTAGATTTCTAAATTCGGTGCACCTTTGGATTTCAAGTCCTTCCACAGCGTGAAACTCGTAGTAGTTTTTTGCTCCTTTTCGTACGTCTTTTGAACCTCAAGTGACCAAGCCTACATCTACCATTTTCTACCAAACCCATTTTAAAGGGAATTTCACCTCTGCAACAATGGTTTTGATTCTCTTGCTCATATCCTTAATTATTGCATTTACCCATTGGTCAGAATGACTGGGTAGCGAATTTCCGGCCACATTGGGCCTTGAGGGATAATCAAAGCTTACAATTCCCAACTTGATAAATCTCTTGATTAACTTCTTGAAGGTAGTGCAACTTTCAATCGAGTGTCTCATTATCCTCACGTGATATTCACACTAAGCATATCCGCGTGATATTTGCAAACTCAAAAGTAAAGGGGAATATCCGACAGCTCCCCATATCCCGAGTAAAGGGACCCAGTCAAAGTCTCCACATCAAAATAGAATTTTGTCTAGAATCATCCAAGATGCTCGCTATTCAACATCTTCATCTCGGAGACTTCGGAAAATTTCCATCCATTTTTCTTCAAAGATATTTTCTTGTCTTTTGGTAGTGGTAAATTCTTTCAATGAAGAGTAGTCTTCAAAGAACACTCGAAAGGAAACTTTTTTTTATCTTCCAGAAGTGGCTATGGAACTAGACTAGCAAAAGCTGTGCACAACTAATAAATCTTCCTTCACCCGCTTTTCGATACACATTCAAAGATCTAAAAGTTTCAGCCAAGATTGCTATGACGGAAGTGACCCTTTTGTCGAGTCGGTTGAACAAATCTAAAATCGCATCCTCTATATACCCTAATGCCTTAGGAAAGATGACTAACCCATAAATACTTAAAGCGAAGACGTCGACATTTTTCCTTGTATGTAACGCCCTAAAAATATAGGGTTTTAAATTTTGCATGATTCAACACAAGTTGCATATTTGCTTTATTAGCTAAGTGATTTGGGTGTGCTTGGGAGTGTTGAGAAGCCTAGATTCAAGTCTTGGTTTTTGCAGAATTTTTAAAATTTTCTCTTAAAAGAATCTGGTCACTAGCACATAGGCTTTATAAATAATTGCGCATGTATTAAGTCACAAAAAGCCTAGTAGTCTTGTGGCAAGTGGCGTGTGTGCTGTGCTTGAGGTCTGAGGTTCGAGGGTTGACACAACATAATGGGGTAATTATTTTGTAGTTGGGACAGCTGCAGTTTATATTACATTAGAATTCTGATGGATGAGGTTGATGTAGAGAAAATTGAGGAGTGATTTAAGGAGTGCGTTGAGGAGCAAATCATGGAGAGATTTGTGGAGGAAAATTAGGAGCTTGAGGTGTATGGGAAGAGTAGTGCTGAATTAGGTCTCTAGGTATTCTTTGGTTCGGTTTTAGGTGCTGTAGGGAGTCTTTTTGCCGAATTTACTTTTTGAGTTTCGAGTTTTTTCCATTTGGGGTATTGGCCAATACGATTTTGACAAGAGTTTTGGCGTTCTTCCTTTTTCTTCTTTGGTGTCAATTTCTGCTAACACTTCCTAGTGTCATTCGGTTTTGGGTATGCCTTTGATCTTCTGTCTTTTTTTTCTCCCAATTAGTAAGACATTGGATTTTTACTTTTCTCCTCTTTTTTTTGCAATTTTGAGTTCTTTTGGTCGAACCCTTCTCTGTTCTCCCTTTGCTCAATTTTACTTTGTTTTGGTTTCAATATCTTCTCCTCTTACGCAACATAGTGCTTCAGCTGACCACTTTCTCTCTTTGTCTCTTAATTCCTTTTTGGATTGACAATTTGCCACAGTAGCTGAAATCATCTCACTTCTTCTTATCAATAGTTCTTTTCTTTTAAACATCTATTCCTTTAGTGCTTTGGTCGAATCCTCCTGTTGCACCCTTGTACTTTTCGTTGAAGTTTTAGGGTGGCAAAATATTATTCTTCTCTGCTATTAACAAATTGTTTCGATCTGCAAGTGTTCTGACGAATCGGTAAGAGTTTTTTTAAGTGATTTGACAAATCTATTTCTACTGCTTCCCTTTAAAAGTCGAATACCACCTTCTCTTGGTAGTCTGTGATTGTTGATTAGTGACTCCTTCCTTATGATGTGTGCTGCAGATTCCAGGTATTACCGAGTAGTGAAGGGTGTAAGTGTTCTTGAGCCATCGAAACCCTGCCTCCCAGTATTTGATTAAGGTATTTTCGATACCTTATTTTTGGGTATAGGCCAATTAGTCTTAGATTCTGAAAGTGTTATGAATAAGGTTTTGGGCGGCATTTTAATCGGTTCTATCTATCAATCTGTCGTGTGTACAGTTAAGCGTCAGAATACGTGTGGTTGATTCTAGCCACGATCTAAGTTATTTGGCCATACTCCTTTCAATCAATGTAGTAGGAGTATTGTTTGGGGATTAGGTGACTATGAATACTATAAAGTAAGAGACTAACTAAGTGATTGGAATGAATGTAGGCGTTAGGCATGAGCAGTTCATTCGATTTCGCGAAAAAGTGTGTAACTATGCACCAAATTTGTTACTGTCAAAAAGTCGAAAAGATGTGTAAACACCCCACCGTATTTGTAGAATGGTAAAAACTGAAAAGTCGAAAGGCTGGACGTTGATGCCACACGAGCATAGGAGCACACGTCTGGTAATACGAGCCCACAGAATATGGGCATAGGCCACCATGAGTGCTCTCATGGACTTGGGTCGTTATGAGCCACGTTGGGCCAGAATGTGTTGTGTGGGCCCAATGGGTTCGTGGGCTCCACACGGATGAAATCCACGATATGTGGCAAAACCTAGATCCGGCTATGTAGTTCGTATAGCCGTGACTAAATCTGGGCCAAATGAGCCACACAAGCGTGTAGGCCCACTTGGGCCTACTTGGGCCTCGGGCCCAATTATACTATTATGACCATGTTGATTACCTAAGTTGCTCTAGACGTCTATAGACCTTCTAAAAGGTTGGTATGTGTACTAGGATTCAAAAATTGGTAAATGACCAAAATACCTTTAGGGGTAAAATGACTATTTTACCGTTAATAGTTAAAATGACTAATATACCCTCATAGGGTAAAATAACCGTTGTACCCCTAGAGGTAGATTAACTATGACTATGATATAAACCTGACTATTACTGAGCATGACATGCTGCATACACATGATATTTATGGCATGACATACTGCATGGGATTGGGATACTGATATGGAGGTAGTACTGTACTGGTGGCTATACCACATATTCTGTTACTGGTGCTTTGCCACATATACTGTACTGGAAGCTCGGCTACGATATTGGTGTGTTGGCTGGATGAGTCGATTTTATCCACATATGGTGTGATGGTGGTACGGAGTGGTGTGTTGGCTAGATTGAGGTGGGTTGCACTCTTGCATGATTACACTCTATTGTTACTGTATTGGGCTAAGGCCCACACTATTACTGCATTAGGCTAAGGCCCACAATGTACTATTTCTAAATAGGGCTCAGGCCTAGTCTGTATCTGCATGCTATATACTGATTGACTGATAGAGGATTACGCACTAAGTTTTCGTAAACTCACCCTCTTTTTTAACTGTGTAGGTAATCCCCAGCCATAGGCGATTTGGTGTTGCGAGGGACTCGGAGGTGGCCACACGATTGCAATTAATTCTATTTGGTTTACTAGCATTTTAGTTACATTTTGGGGGTTATATTTTTGTAATAAGGCCATTTATGGGATTTAAATTGTGATTGGGCTTTTGCTTAATTACTTAAAACTGCTAGTTAGAAAAAGACAGGTTTTCAAAAATAATAACTGTTTTTCCTCTAAAAACATGCAATTCAAACGTCAAAATTTTATAAAAAGCTTCCGCGATTTAAACCTGTTTAATACACTATTGGAAAATGTTTTAACAAGATGATTTGATAATAGTAAAGTACTTAACTAACTGAAGTTTTCTGTCAAACGAAAAAGGGGTTTTTTAAACTGTTGTTAAGTTTTTATTCAAAATTTCGTTTTTCCCAAAAGACACTATGATGTAGCATGTCAGATTCAGCCATAACATTCGGATCGAGTTTGGAGTGTTACATTTAGTGGTATCAGAGCTAGGTTACAAAACTCGACTGTGGAATGGGTTTTTGAAAATGTTTGAATTTCTAGAAAATTATTCTTGAAATGTTTTGGGAAGTTTACAAGTGTGGCACACCGAGTCTCCAGTGCCAAATCCATAAGTTCTCTTGATATCTGATGGCTGTTTAGACTAAAACATTATACTAAAATTACTTTGGATATAAGACTGTACTATGATACTCTAGTTAGAGCAAACTGAAAACTGTAGGAAACTAAAAACTGTAGTGAGACCTCGATCTGTGAAAACAACTCTTATTACTGCTCTTCATAAAACATCTGCTAATAATTACTGAAATTGTAAAACTGATGCATAAGATTTCTAAAACAGATAATAAGCAAATAGATATAAACACTAGAGGTACTCGCAGAAGGGGTACACGAGGCCGTGGTAGAGGACAAGGAAGTGCTAGAGCTGGGTCTTCGACATCTGGCCAAATGCTTGCTAGGGAGGCACCAACTTCACCAATGACTGAGACGGGGTCTTATGATTGAGCGATTGAGGATGATTCTCTATCCCAAGCTATGCTCTGCATTCTAAAGAGGGTTGCTGGAACTAGTATTGGTGCGGTGGGCCTAGGGTCAATTTCAGAGCTACTTCGGTCTAGCGGAGCAGAAATTTTCAAGGGTATTTTTGGAGTAGCCCCAAATGTGGTAGAATACTGGTTAGAGGCCACAGAGAGAATAATGGACGACTTTGATTGTACTATTGAGCAGAAGTTAAAAAGATCGGTGTCATTACTGCGGGATGAGGCTTACCAGTGGTGGCTTACCGTGAGAGAAGGTACACAGGTCAACCGGTTAATATGGGGCTTCTTTAAAGCAACATTTCAAGGAAAGTATGTGGGCGTAAGTTATGTGGACGCCCAAAAAAAAAATTCTGAGCCTGACTCAGGGGAATAAGACAGTGGCAGAATATGAGGTAGAGTTCTTGCAGTTGAGTCGTAATGCTCGTGGGATAGTAGCGACTGAGTATGAATGTTGTGTGCTGTTTGAGGACGGCCTCCGAGATGAGATATGAGTACTGGTAGCTCCGTAGAGAGAGCGAGACTTTGCCGCCCTTGTGGAAAAAGTAAAAATTGCTGAGGACGTGAAACGTTCTGAGCGTTAGAATCACAAAAAGGATAGGGCCAAAAATAGGAGGGATTCTGGGTCCTCAAGTTCATTTGGAAGGCCTATAAAGAAGGCTAAGTTTGATGGGCCGGTTCAAGTTAGGGTTTCTGTCACTGGTACTAAACCATAGCCTTGTGCAGATTGTGGGAGACATCACCTGGGTGAATGCTGGAAGAAGATTGAAGCGTGTTTCAGATGTGGGTCTATGGAGCATCAAGTTAAGAATTGTCCTCACAGACCTGTTCAGATGCAAACTACAGGACAGGGTTATGTATAGCCAGTGGAGGTGTCCAGCAGCCTCCGAGAGGCTGTGGTTAGGCCAGAGGTGGAAATGGTTTAGGACGAGGTCGTGGAGCACCAAGTAGAGGTGTTGGTAATACTGAGGCGAGGCTGCCAGCTCTAGTATATGCTACATGTTGCCAAGAAGACAGAGACGCCCTAGATGTTATAACCGGTACGTTCTTAATTCAAAATGCACCCTACACTACTCTGATTGATATTGGGTCTACGCATTCATACATTGCATGTACTGTATCTAGAACCTTGGGTATCATGTGTGAAAGTACTGTTAATGAGATGACGGTGATAAGTCCACTGGGACAGTCGGTAAAGGTAGACAAATTATTTAGAAATGTGCCCCTAGAGGTTCAAGGAGTCATCTTTCCAACAGATCTGATAGAAATACCGTTCGGTGAATTCGACCTAATCTTGGGAATGGATTGGTTGGTAAAGCACCGAGCAAGTTTGGATTGTGCTGCCAAGCATATGATATTGAAGACTACTGAGGATGAGGAGGTGGTTGTGACTGGGGAGCGAAGGGACTTTCTGTCTAACGTGATTTCTGCAAGAAAGGCCGAAAAATTGGCTCGCAAGGGTTGTGAGGCGTTCCTAACCTACATTGGAATTACTGATTCTGATGGTCCTTCTATTGGTGATATCAGAACTATTAAGGAATTTCCTGATGTATTTCTAGATGAGCTCCCTAGGTTGCCTCCGAACCGTGGGGTCAAATTTAGTATTGAGCTCATGCCCGGAACAGCTCCAGTGTCTATCGCTCCTTATAGGATGGTACCAAATGAGCTGGTGGAGTTAAAGGCCCAAATTCAAGAGCTGCTGGATTAAGGATTCATTCGACCTAGTGTGTCTCCATAGGGAGCATCGATCTTATTCGTGAAGAAGAAGGATGGGTCTATGCGGATGTATATCGACTACCGACAATTAAACAAACTAACTATCAAGAACAAATACCCTCTACCAAGGATTAATGATCTATTCGATCAGCTACGAGGAGCTTCGGTGTGTACAAGACAGCATTTAGGACTCGTTATGGTCACCACGAGTTCTTAGTAATGCCGTTTGGGCTAACGAAGGCACCAGCAGCCTTCATGAACCTCATGAACAGGGTGTTCTAACCCTATCTGGACCGGTTCATGGTGGTGTTTATAGACGATATCTCGGTGTATTCGAGAACTGAAGATGAACATGACACACATCTCCGAGTTGTTCTGCAAATCTTAAAGGAAAAGCAGTTATTCGCTAAGTTCAGCAAGTGCGAATTCTGGTTACGAGAGGTGACATTTCTGGGTCACGTAATGTCTTCCGAGGGAATCAGGGTTGATACTCAAAAAATCAAAGTTGTATAGGATTGGAAACCACCTAAGATCGTATTTGAAATTCGAAGCTTTCTGGGTCTGGCTGGGTATTGTACAAGGCCCATTTTGCCTGGGCCCGTTTACAAAGACCCAACACCCATTTCAATACCCATTTCCATACCCATTACAAATCAACCCCAAAATTTACCCAATACACTAATAAACCTAAAATAATCAAACCCGTACATTTCAATTAACCCTACCCACAACCCATTACCAACAGACTCGTTACAAGCCCAACACCAGCCCAAAACACCCTAGCCCGAAAGAGAAACCCTAATCCTCCTCAACCTGGTAGCTGCCGCCCCTAGGGTCTGCCCACTTGCACCTGTCCTCTGCCAGCCTCCTGCAAGCACCGCCCCAGGTCATTTCCACCGCCCATGGCACTTGCAAATAATCAAGATGAAGGGACAGCAAAGAATAATAGAATAAAGGAAAATGTATGGCTATAAAAGCCAAAGTCGAAAACATTTGTAAAGGCCCCGATTCAAAAAGATAAAAACAGATTCGGCCATTCTTGATGTTCAATACATACACACGTACATCACTTTCCAAAACAAAGAAATAATAGATTTAAGAGCAAGGGAATCGATCTAATCAGAGGGCCAAGACCGAAATCAAAAAACCAAAAGGTGATTTTTCAAATCTGTTCGGATCGGCTCTCATCTTTTTTTCTTACTCACATATTTATACATACGTGCATACATATTTTCCAACTAAAAAATATAAAAAAAAAAGAAGGAAAAAAGGAATTTTTTACCTTTTTCGGCCATCGCACACGCCGGCGCCGGTACCAGACAGCGACCGGTCCGGTGATCGGACCCTCGCCCGGGCACCCCCCTTCTCCCCCTCTCCCTCTTCTCTCCTTCCCCTCTTTCTTTTTTTTCTTTTTTTCTTTGGCCCCGTACAAATGATTTAAAACAAAAAATTTTAACTTTTATACCTGAACTCGGCCCGACCCGATCCGACCCGGAACCGCTTCAGGGTCCGTGTGTTTTTAATCGGAGGGGCTATTTGCGCATTTAGCCCCTCCACTTTTCCAAGCCTATGCAATCCCGTGCTTTTCAATTTTTCAATTTGACCCCGTAATTTTGTTGGGTCTCCAACCGGGTCCCCGTTGCTGCTGAGTACTTTGATCGAATGGGTTTATTGCCACTTCGGTCCTTCCAGGTTTCGCATGTGTTTAAAAAGGCCCTCCCTCACTCTTTTTATTTCTATCTTGCCCCAAAAATTTCATTCGCAACCCGATTTCATCCCTTTTCCATTATTTTGTTTTAATCTTAATGTTAATCATATTATTATGTTTTATTACCGTTATTATTGTTATATTTATTATTAGCATTTTATTATTATTGTTTTGCTTATGCTTATATATATTATAGTAGCTTTTAATATTATTATTAATGTATTTGTATGTCATATATGTATGTTCTTGTAATATGTATTAATATTACGTATATTATTTTTCTTAATGCTATATTTTAAATGCTATTACATACATATGTTTATATATTATGTATATATATCTTTTATATTTTTCTTGCATAGTACGAATATATGTTATATGTATATACTTTATTCATATTTTTATCTCGTGTATTTCTTTTCTTTACTACATTATGCATATATATTTTTCAATATCTTATCATACATGTACTTTTTTAATATATATAGTATATACTTTTAACCTATGTATATTTTATATATATTCGTATGTTCACATATATTTCTATACCATGTATATGTATTTTAATATTATATTCCTAATTATATACTTTATACTATCTTAGATGTATTCTTAACACTATATTATGTACATATTATATAAGTATATTATGAATATATTTTATTCATGTATTTTTATTATCTCATGTGCATATATTTTTAATTATATTACATATATCTTTTAATATCTTGTTATTCATATACTCTTTATATTATCATTTCATATACATATCGTATATTTTTATATATATTACGTATATATTTTTTTTGTATATGTCTTTTAAATGTTATATCTTCTTATATCTGACGTATATACTTTATATATATATATAGTATGATCCCTCTTATTATGCTTCCGTCACCTTACTTATTATTATATATTTACATACTTATTCATGGTTTTATTTTGTGTTTAATACTATTATTATCACGTTAAACATCACATGCATTGTTAGTATTTTATGATACTATATGAGTTACGTATTTTGGTATTGATACCTTGTAATCTACTAATACTTTATCTTGATGTCATCGTTGTTTTAAAAATATATTATTTAATTCAAAAATGTTTTAAAAAATGATGCGCTGTTTTTGTATTTAGAGATTCGGGAAATAGTGCCCTAACGTGCTGGGTTGCGATTTCTCGTTCGCCTAAATACTTAAAATACCCTTCTAAACAAAATTTTGCAACTCGCGAGATATCTCTAGTTTCGAAGAATTCACGAATCTCGTGTCCAATCGTGCTGGATGTGATGTTCGTATTCTACCGAAGCAAAGAAATCTCGATTTTTCAACTCAAACCATTCCAGCTTCAAAAAAGGAATCTTATTTTAAATTTTTCCAAAATTTTGACTTAAGACAGAAAATTGCTTAATTTGGTACCAATTTTGGGCGTTGCAGGGGTGCTAATCCTTCCTCGTGCGTAACCGACTCCCGAACCCATTTTCTCTAATTCTTCGTAGACCAAAGCGTTTTATAAGGTGACCCAATCACACCTAAAAAGGATTGGTGGCAACTCTCCATTTTCATCTTCTTAAGTCGACCTCCGTTTTCTTCAAAAAAAATGGTTTCGACAGCTTGGCGACTCCACTGGGGACGTTAAGTGAGTCAAGCCGAAAATTGATCATTTTCTGTCTTAATGTTAAGAAATTTTGAAATTTTTTTAAATACGATCTTTTACATGCATTTGTTGTATATGTTTGTTATCTTTCCTCGCACACATTGCATCTGTATGACCGTTGTGGTTACACCTTTAAGTGGGAGTGAGAAGCTACGCTTTCGTGAGGTTTTCACCTCCGCATGGGCTAGTGGATTGCTTCTGGGATACATCCGTACCTATGTGCTTCGTGAGATTTTCATCTCCGCATGGCAGTAGGGAAATGTGTCCCCCTGAACTGAACTTGGTCCATATGAGCCTATAATGGGTGAGGATTGAGGAATTTGCTGGTTCAGGTACCCTTTTTCTTTAGAACTGAAACGCATATAGTGAGCCTTAAGTGCCTGCCCTAGGTAGTACGGAAGTGACCTTTAGTGACTACCCATGTAGGTGCTTATTTATTTTCTTTGAATTATATCTGTTATGTGTGACACTGACCCCTTCTGTTTTGTCATCATTACATGTCATCCAGCATTTAAAGGTATCGATTCACGATTCTATTTCTAAGTTAGAAAGTTTTGTAATGGGGAATGAATATCTTGATAAAGTGGAGGACAACGCTAACATCCGTGCATGGTCAGAAAAAGCCCAGTTAGAAAAGGGAGATAGTGTCACCGAGGGGCATACGTTGGAGTTGCAGAATTTCACTCGCATCAGCTCAATACAGAATAAGTAGTTGAGGTCATTTGGGGCCCCATAGAATAATGAGGCCAAATAGTGGTTCTACAACAACTATAAGGACTTGCAGTATTCGCTTGACATGAAGTTATCGTGGGAGTATTGATGGACATTTCTACCATTACAGTATTCCTCTTTCATATGAAGATGGTCACATTGTGGATAGTAAGGGTGTCGGAAGAAAAGTGATTGACAGAATGCATGAGACCTACAAAATGAGTTGGATGAAAAGAATTTCACCTATGATGGTAAAAAAGGAGGTTCATTTACTATAGGACCGCTACCAAACAACAAATCTGAGTTTACTGTTGTACTTTAGGATGTTGTATTTATCAGAAACAATGGAAATGCAAGCCCTGATGACTGGATAGCGCGAATGAGTGTGAAAGAACACGATTAAGGAATACCGTATCATTCAAAGACCTTTAGAGGTTAGTTGTACTGCGAAGATACCCAAGCAGACAATTCAAAATGCTCGGCGTAGGCAGAAATCTGAAAACTCTCAAGAGGCACCGAGAGTGTAAGATGTCATTTTAAGGCGGCGTATTATGGAACAGGGATACCTGCTTGTTCACCAATCTCTCTCATGATAATCAGAACAACTTCATAGACATTAGAGAAAGTATCATTGGCTGTAGGGATTACTTCACGAGTGAAGTCATTGCTCAAATTTAAGAGGTAGTTGATTATTTACGGACCCTGGCGGTATAGGCCGACACATTGAGCACTAATGTGGGCTACCGTCCAATTGTGGTCAAGAGTTTGCTTTGTTAAGACTTTGGGCGTAAGGACGAAAGTGTCTGTACTCCGTTTTGTGTAAGGATTTTTGTTCCTTAAACAACATTTTCTAAATTGAAACTGAATCGGGATCGATATCTTTTGCATTTATGCATTTGCATTACATCGCATCACATGCATTTGCACCAGAATAAAGACCTTAATTAGTGGAAATTATTACAGAAAAGAAAAGAATCTGGAAACTCCACTTCCCTACGGTACACGCGCTAAAACCAAGAATATGGATCAGAGATTCGAACAACTACAAAAGGAGATGCAGGAGCAATTGCAAGAACAATTGGTAAAAATGCAACAGGATATGCGTGAGCAAATGATGGAAGCTCAGAGAAGTATGGTGGCTGAAATGGCCCAGCTGCTGAAAGGAGCAATGGATAAAGGAAAGGCCCCTATGGCTACCACCGGAGAAGACAATGATGATTATCCTCCAGGTTTCACCCCACCCCGTACACAAACACAGACCGAAGCACCCCTGCAAAAGCCGTCTGTTACCATTAGGCCTCAACAAGGGCAAATTGATATTGGAATGCCTGTGAACTTACAAGACGATTCGGGGAACAACCCGTTAGATAATCCTATCAATTCACTCACCCCTGATTTGGACTTGGCTGAAAAGGAGAGGGAAAGAACTGAATCCTCGAAACAACTAGAGGAGCGTTGCAGGTGGTTGGAGGAAAAGTTCAGAGCTTTAGAAAGTGCTGATGGTCGACATGGAATGGACGCCAAAGAATTTAGCTTGGTCTCAGACTTAGTCTTCCCCCATAAATTTAAAATGCCAGAATTTGAAAAATACAATGGGACTAGCTGTCCTGAAGCCTACCTCACTATGTTCTGTAGGCGAATGACAGGGTATGTAAACAATGATCAACTTTTGATTCATTGTTTCCAAGATAGTTTGATTGGGGCCGCGGCTAAGTGGTACAATCAATTAAGCCACGACAGGATCGGCTCCTGGAGAGACTTAGCACGTGCCTTTATGCAACAGTATAGCCATGTGGCTGACTTGACACCCGATCAAATCACTCTGCAGAACATGGAAAAGAAACATAATGAAAGCTTCAGACAATACGTACAGAGATGGAGGGAGGTTGCCATACAAGTTCAACCACTGCTCTTAGAAAAGGAAACCACCATGCTATTCATAAACACCTTGAAGGCCCCATTCATTACTCATATGATTGGAAGCACCACTAAGAGCTTTGCTGACATGGTCATGGCAGGTGAGATGATTGAAAATGCCATAAGAGGTGGTAAGATAGAAGGGGAAACTACCAAAAGATCAACCTCGAAAAATAGGGACAATGAAGTGAATAATTTGAACATGCACCAAGGGCATCAGTGCTCGTTGAGACAAGAACCCAGTGCAAGACAAAAGAAGAAACTCCAGTCTACTCCAATCCCAATGTCGTATGGGGATTTATATCAGAAATTATTCAATACACATGTGGTGGCCCCATTCCATGTGAAGCCACTGCAACCTCCGTACCCTAAATGGTATGATGCAAATGCTCGATGTGAGTATCATGCGGGGATTATGGGGCATTCAATTGAAAATTGCGCCTCCTTTAAGAAGTTGGTTGAGAGGTTAATACAAATGGGTATTGTGAAGTTCGATGATCCGTTAGAGCCAAACCAAACAGCAAAATGTGATAATTGAAGGAAGGGGCAGGAGAATTGCGTTTCCTTGAAGAAATCTTCAGGAGTCTAGAAATCAAGGAATCAGAGCACCAATGGCGTATTCAAAGAGAAAACCGAGGAATAAAAGTTTTCCAAGCATCTGCCTTTATATACTTGGGAGTGTTTTTAAACAATGGAACTGTGGAAGAGACCTATTTTAGAGCTTGCTTGGAGTAATATCCAAAACATGCTTGTTGCTTTCAGCCTAGAAGCAATAAGAGTCCTTTTGTGAAATAGGCTTGTGTCCAAAATTTTATTTCAATGAAATGCATCCTTTTGAGCAATTATTCTTTTATTTTTTATAGATTCTTTGGTTCTTGGACTTCCATTCATATTCTTTCATTCGTATTCATTATCATATCAATGCAAATAATCTTCTTAGAATCATTTATTCTTTGAAATTTGCCTTCGTACCTACAATAGGTGCCCAGATATCACTGTCAAGAGCAACGCTGTTACTAACTCCCTTTTAAGTAAGAGATGTGTCCAGAGGGATCTCAGGACTTCGAAGATGACAAAAATTGTACCTAACTTTCGTTAAGGATGGCAGAACGAGATGAAAGACAGATCCTAACTTACGAAGGATTAGTTGACATTGCGAGCTTGAGAAAGAAATAAAGATCAAAACCTAGCTCGCCGTAAAAATAAGGCAAGACGTATATGTCTCCTTTATTTCTTCACAGACTCTCTATGTGGGGCATGAATGTTATAGTGTCAATGTCACCGACATCAATTCGTGGTTGTTAGTTACGGGGTAGAGTCGCTTTATATGCCAAAGTTACAAGGTAAACAGTCATCAAATTCAAATTCAAAACCAGAGCCAAATTTAAATCTAAATCCAAGTTCAAATTTGAAATCCAAATTCAGAATTCAAAATTCAAAATTCAAATTCAAATTCAAACCCAAAAATGGCAATTTACGATCTATTCGAAGATCAGACACAATATCTGTGTAACAAAGGCAACCAAAACCATCCAAAAGGGATTTTGAAAGATGACTGAGACCTGTAATGGGTGGCATAGAGAAGTTACCATTTACCCTCTTTGCTTATCAAACGTTAGCCAGAATCTTCGCCGGGACAACACGTTTCTCATTGGTCTGGCCTATTGAAGTTGAGATTCTTCCCTCCGAGTTTTATCAGAACTGAATATGAACGAAGCAGAATGAATCTAAGTCTGATGTGATCAATCAAATTTGAAAAAGAAAAGTCAATAGTAATCTGTCACAGGCAGATAATGCGAATTTACAACGGAAAGATTCGCCTAAGAGAATTTCATGATGGGACCTGATACAGAAGAAGATCCTTTAGATACAAAAGAAGCTTTAGAGGAAAAGGGCGCCTTGAGACAAAGAAATCAAAAAATCATCAAAAAGGAAGAAAATCAATCAGAAAAAGAAAAGAAAAGGAGAGGCCAAGGCGAAAACCCGCAAAGGGCGCTTTGAGACCAAAGGGGATTTGAGTTGAAAACCCGAAAAGGGCGGCTCAAATTTTGATTGAAAGTGGGGCATACAATAGTCTTACTACGCCTAAATTAACACTGAAGAAGTATGCTACATCTTGGGGCATCGACAAAGTACTCCGGATCCCCTAAACACATATTGAGCTTAGAATGGTTTTCAAGAAATTGGAACAGAGAAGCTCAGGCTGCGATATCTGGGGCATCTAATTTCCATCTTACCCCTTTTGAATCTGCTATCTTTTGCATTTTAGCACACGTACCTAATAAATTTCCTTCTTAATTGCAGTTGCTTAACTTGTTTGTTTGGAGCTATGCTCCTAATCAATTCCCTTCTTGTCCAGTGCTAAGATCTTTTTTAAGCATTTTGCATTGAAATAACGGTTATTGGATTAATATTACTTTCATAAAAGGAGTTTTGCATATTACTCTAGGAGCTTCTAGATAGTACAGAAACAGGGCCGTTATTTAAGAGCTCACCAAGTACAAAGGTTGAAAATAATTGAGCTCGAATTGAGTTTATCTCTTCTGATCTTTTGTCAAGGATATTATTTAAACAGAAACACGATATCACGTCAGTGATAATCTTGACGAAAATGAGAAAAGTCATCCCAAGTGTAAAAGCGGATCACCCTTGAAAAATGATGTTCTACATCCATGTAGATATCATGCACATGCATTTGGTCAGATCACCCGAGGAGGGATCAGTTGATAGAACAAATTACAGATCCTATACCTCCAAGTTACAGTGGGACGGATGGAAGTTGATACAAAACCTATAGCCAAGGATTGTTGTAGGATGTATCTTATGTCTCTAAGTTATAATGGATAGACCCCGAAGTCACAGCGGGGCAAGCTATTTGAGCAAATACAATTATTTCTTCGGGTTTTGGTCAAAATACCAGTCGAATAAGAGGGCAGCGTACTACGATAGAGCCTTGATGGGCAACGAGTAATGACGCCCTAGACATTAAAAAAAAAAAAAGAAGATCATTCTCATGACATTTATGCATTCACATTTTTCGTAATACATTAGGTTAGGTGCATTTGATTCATTCTGATCATAACATCCTAATCATTTGTCATAAACATAAGCATATGAAATCAAGTCTACAGGACACGCCCCTAGAGGAAAATGTAGCAACATTGGCAAAAACACCAGATCTGGCCTTCCTGAGCGAAGCAGATCAAAGACTTGAGTCTGGCAATCCTTGTATTGGCAGGGAGCAGATCGAAGACAGCAAAATTGGCATCTCTGTATTAGCGGAGAGCAAGTCAAAGACAGTAGATTTGGCAATCCCTATATTGGTAGGGAGCAAATCAAAGAAAGCAGATTTGGCAATCCCTGTATTGGCGGGGAGCAGATTGAAGAAGCAGATCTTATCTCTCTGTATTGGCAGAGAGCAAATCGAAGAAAACAGATTTGGCATCCCTATGTTGGTAGGGAGCAAATCGAGGAAAGCAGATTTGGCAATCCCTGTATTGGCGGGGAGCAGATCGAAGAAGCAGGTCTTATCTCTCTGTATTGGCAGAGAGCAGATCGAAGAAAGCAGATTTGGCATCTCTGTATTGGCGGGGAGCAAATCGAAGAAGCAGATCTTATCTCTCTGTATTGGCAGAGAGCAGATCGAAGAAAAGCAGATTTGGTAATCCCTGTATTGGTAGGAACCAGATTGAAGAAGCAGATCTTATCTTCGCTGAGCAGGAGCGGAGCAGATCACATTCCAACAGATCTTAACTCCCTAAGCAGTAGGGTAACAGATCAAATTTTGGCGGATCTCATCTCTATACAGCAGTATTGGAGCAGATTTCAGCCACTCGCCTTAACTCCCTAAGCAGTAGGGTAACAGGCAAAACAGCAGATCTTATCTTCGCCGAGCAGAAGCGGAGTAGATCACATTCCCATGGATCTTAACTCCCTAAGCAGTAGGGTGACAGATCGAATTTTGGCGGATCTTATCTCCATATAGCAGTGCTAGAGCGGATTTCAGCCACTCGCCTTAACCCCCTAAACAGTAGGGTAACAGGTAGAATGGAGCAGATCTTATCTCTCTGTACTGGCAGATAGCAGATCAGAAAAGTAGATTTGGCAATCTCTGTATTTGACAGGGAGCAGATCGAAGAAAAACAGATTTGGCAATCTCTGTATTTGGCAGGGAGCAGATTGAAGAAAACAGATTTGGCAATCTCTGTATTTGGCAGGGAGCAGATCGAAGAAAACAGATTTGGCGATCTCTGTATTTGCAGAGAGCAGATCGAAAAAGCAGATTCGACAATCTTTGCAGATAGGATTGAAGTTACGAATCTCTTCTTTTTGAATTTTTATATCCCTGAAGTTGCAAAAGGGCAGATCGAAGCTACAAGACATATCTCTGAAGTCGCAGTGGAATGAACCGAAGCTACAAGATGCGGTGGGTTAGAAAGAGACTACCTAAACGAGAAGAGTACCAAAGAAACCAAGACTCAGCCGGCCCAGGCAAAATTGGCCCTTTTGAAGTCTTTGCTCTATTCTCGTTACACGACAATGAGCAAAGAGGGGCAGCTGTACAAGGCCCATTTTGCCCGGGCCCATTTACAAAGACCCAACACCCATTTCAATACCCATTTCCATACCCATTACAAATCAACCCCAAAATTTACCCAATACACTAATAAACCTAAAATAATCAAACTCGTACATTTCAATTAACCCTACCCACAACCCATTACCAACAAACTCGTTACAAGCCCAACACCAGCCCAAAACACCCTAGCCCGAAAGAGAAACCCTAATCCTCCTCAACCTGGTAGCTGCCGCCCCTAGGGTCTGCCCACTTGCACCTGTCCTCTGCCAGCCTCCTGCAAGCACCGCCCCAGGTCATTTCCACCGCCCATGGCACTTGCAAATAATCAAGATGAAGGGACAGCAAAGAATAATAGAATAAAGGAAAATGTATGGCTATAAAAGCCAAAGTCGAAAACATTTGTAAAGGCCCCGATTCAAAAAGATAAAAACAGATTCGGCCATTCTTGATGTTCAATACATACACACGTACATCACTTTCCAAAACAAAGAAATAATAGATTTAAGAGCAAGGGAATCGATCTAATCAGAGGGCCAAGACCGAAATCAAAAAACCAAAAGGTGATTTTTCAAATCTGTTCGGATTGGCTCTCATCTTTTTTTCTTACTCACATATTTATACATACGTGCATACATATTTTCCAACTAAAAAATATAAAAAAAAGAAGGAAAAAAGGAATTTTTTACCTTTTTCGGCCACCGCACGCGCCGGCCCCGGTACCGGACAGCGACCGGTCCGGTGATCGGACCCTCGCCCGGGCACCCCCTTCTCCCCCTCTCCCTCTTCTCTCCTTCCCCTCTTTCTTTTTTTTCTTTTTTTCTTTAGCCCCGTACAAATGATTTAAAACAAAAAATTTTAACTTTTATACCTGAACTCGGCCCGACCCGATCCGACCCGGACCCGCTTCAGGGTCCCCGTGTTTTTAATCGGAGGGGCTATTTGCGCATTTAGCCCCTCCGCTTTTCCAAGCCTATGCAATCCCGTGCTTTTCAATTTTTCAATTTGACCCCGTAATTTTGTTGGGTCTCCAACCGGGTCCCCGTTGCTGCTGAGTACTTTGATCAAATGGGTTTATTGCCACTTCGATCCTTCCAGGTTTCGCATGTGTTTAAAAAGGCCCTCCCTCACTCTTTTTATTTCTATCTTGCCCCAAAAATTTCATTCGCAACCCGATTTCATCCCTTTTCCATTATTTTGTTTTAATCTTAATGTTAATCATATTATTATGTTTTATTACCGTTATTATTGTTATATTTATTATTAGCATTTTATTATTATTGTTTTGCTTATGCTTATATATATTATAGTAGCTTTTAATATTATTATTATTAATGTATTTGTATGTCATATATGTATGTTCTTGTAATATGTATTAATATTACGTATATTATTTTTCTTAATGCTATATTTTAAATGCTATTACATACATATGTTTATATATTATGTATATATATCTTTTATATTTTTCTTGCATAGTACGAATATATGTTATATGTATATACTTTATTCATATTTTTATCTCGTGTATTTCTTTTCTTTACTACATTATGCATATATATTTTTCAATATCTTATCATACATGTACTTTTTTAATATATATAGTATATACTTTTAACCTATGTATATTTTATATATATTCGTATGTTCACATATATTTCTATACCATGTATATGTATTTTAATATTATATTCCTAATTATATACTTTATACTATCTTAGATGTATTCTTAACACTATATTATGTACATATTATATAAGTATATTATGAATATATTTTATTCATGTATTTTTATTATCTCATGTGCATATATTTTTAATTATATTACATATATCTTTTAATATCTTGTTATTCATATACTCTTTATATTATCATTTCATATACATATCGTATATTTTTATATATATTACGTATATATTTTTTTTGTATATGTCTTTTAAATGTTATATCTTCTTATATCTGACGTATATACTTTATATATATATATATAGTATGATCCCTCTTATTATGTTTCCGTCACCTTACTTATTATTATATATTTACATACTTATTCATGGTTTTATTTTGTGTTTAATACTATTATTATCACGTTAAACATCACATGCATTGTTAGTATTTTATGATACTATATGAGTTACGTATTTTGGTATTGATACCTTGTAATCTACTAATACTTTATCTTGATGTCATCGTTGTTTTAAAAATATATTATTTAATTCAAAAATGTTTTAAAAAATGAGGCGCTGTTTTTGTATTTAGAGATTCGAGAAATAGTGCCCTAACGTGCTGGGTTGCGATTTCTCGTTCGCCTAAATACTTAAAATACCCTTCTAAACAAAATTTTGCAACTCGCGAGATATCTCTAGTTTCGAAGAATTCACGAATCTCGTGTCCAATCGTGCTGGATGTGATGTTCGTATTCTACCGAAGCAAAGAAATCTCGATTTTTCAACTCAAACCATTCCAGCTTCAAAAAAGGAATCTTATTTTAAATTTTTCCAAAATTTTGACTTAAGACAGAAAATTGCTCAATTTGGTACCAATTTTGGGCGTTGCAGGGGTGCTAATCCTTCCTCGTGCGTAACCGACTCCCGAACCCATTTTCTCTAATTCTTCGTAGACCAAAGCGTTTTATAAGGTGACCCAATCACACCTAAAAAGGATTGGTGGCAACTCTCTATTTTCATCTTCTTAAGTCGACCTCCGTTTTCTTCAAAAAAAATGGTTTCGACAGGTATTACAGACATTTTGTGGAGGGGTTTTCATTGATTGCTGCACCTCTAACTAAGTTCTTGCGTAAAGGAGTACTATTTAATTAGACTGATAAGTAGCAAGAGAGCTTCAAGAAACTGAAAAAGGTTCTAACTAAGGCCCCTGTCTTGATACAGCCAGAATCTGGGAAGGAATTTACTGTCTACAGTGATGCATTGTACCTTGGTTTGAGTTGTGTGCTGATGTAGAAGGGTAAAGTGGTTGCATATGCGTCTCGCCAACTTAAAACCCATAAGGCGAACTACCCTACGCATGACTTGGAGTTGGCCACGGTGGTATTCGCACTTAAGATCTGGAAGCATTACCTGTACGGTGAGAAATGTACTATTTACACGGATCACAAGAGCCTCAAGTACCTCTTCACTCAGAAGGAGTTGAATCTTAGGCAGCGTAGATGGATCAAACTGCTTAAAGACTATGACTACTCAATTGAGTACCATCCCGAAAAAGCTAATATGGTAGTTGACGCACTGAGCCGTAGGGTTGTATCTGACTAAAGAGTGATGTTTGTTCGTCTCAACTTGTTCGATGATGGCAGCTTGTTGGCTGAACTGTAAGTTAGACCGAGTGGACTAAGCAAATTAAGGGTAAACAATTGATGGATAAGACGCTGGTTTCTCATTTTCAACAAGTTGAGCATGGGGAGACTTTAGACTTTGGACTGAATAATGATATGGTATTGTGTTTTCATGGGAGAGTTTGTGTACCGAAGGACTCTGACTTAAGGCTGTTTATTCTGCAAGAGGCGTATAGTAGTCCTTATGCTATGTATCCTGGCGGGAACAAGATGTATAGAGACCTACATGAACTGTATTGGTGGCCAGGACTGAAGCGCGAAATTACTAATTTTGTGAGCAAATGCTTGACATGCCAACAAGTTAAAGCAGAGCATCAACTGCCTTCGAGCTTACTGCAGCTAGTTAAGATTCCACTTTGGAAGTGGGAAAGGGTAACCATAGATTTTGTGAGTGGGCTGCCATTAACGACTACTAAGAAGGATTAGGTATGGGTTATAGTAGATCGATTGACTAAATCTGCCCATTTTATACCGGTCCATACTGATTACTCATTGCAGAAACTGACGCAGTTATATGTGGCAGAGATTGTAGGATTGCATGAGGTACCGGTTTCTATTATATTTGACAGAGATCCTTGTTTCACGTCTCGGTTCTGGAAGAAGTTACACTAGGTACTAGGTACAAGGTTAGACTTCAGTACTGTATGCTACCCTCAGTCAGATAGTCAGTCAGAGAGGGTAATTCAGGTACCAGAGGACATGTTAAGAAGCTATGTAATTGATTTTCGAGGCACCTGGGAAGACTATTTGCCATTAGCAGAGTTTACATATAACAATAGCTATCAGTCCGGTATTCAGATGGCACCATACGAGGCATTATATGGTCGTAGGTGTCATACGCTTACATGTTGGATGGAGCTGGGTGAACGACGAGTTCTGGGGCCAGAGTTAGTTTCTGATACCGAAGGAAAGGTAAAGCTCATTCGAGACTGATTGAAGAAAGCTTCTGATAAGTAGAAGTCATATGCAGACTTGAAGCGTAAGGAGATCGAGTACTCGGTGGAGGATTATGTCTTTCTTAAGGTCACACCGTTGAAGAAAATTCTGAGATTTGGACTGAAGGGCAAGCTGAGCCCTAGATTTATTGGGCCTTACCGAGTACTGAAGTATATGGGGCCAATTACTTATCAGCTTGAGTTGCCTCCAAAATTAGACAGGATTCATGATGTGTTCCACGTCTCTATGCTGAGGTGTTACCGCTCTGATCCCACGCATGTTGTACCAATTGAGAAGATTGAAGTTAGGCTTGATCTGACCTTCGAGGAAGAACCGGTGCAGATACTAGATTGTGATGTTAAGGTACTAAAAAAGAAATATGTTCAATTGGTCAAAGTGCTTTGGTGTAATCACAGTTCTGAGGAAGCCACAGGGGAACCGGAGGAGACGATGCAACAGTAATACCCCCACCTATTTTAACCAGGTAAATTTTGAGGTCGAAATTTCTTTTTAGAAGGATAGAGTTGTAACTCCTTAAAAATATAGGGTTTTAAATTTTGCATGATTCAACTCAAGTTGCATGTTTGCTTTATTGGCTAAGTGATTTGGGTGTGCTTGGGAGTGTTTGAGAAGCCTAGTTCAAGTGTTGGTTTTTGTAGAATTTTTAAGTTTTGCCCTTAAAAGAATCTGGTCACTGGCACATATGCTTTATAAATAATTGCGCATGTATTAAGTCAAAAAAAGCCTAGTGGTCTGGTGGCAAGTGGCTTGTGTGGTGTGCTTGAGGTCTAAGGTTCGAAGGTTGGCACATCGTAATGGGGTAATTATTTTACAGCTGGGACGGCTGGAGTTTGTGTTGCATTAGAATTCTAATGGATGAGGTTGATGTAGAGAAAATTGAGAAGTAATTTGAAGAGTGGGTTGAGGAGCAAATCGTGGAGGGATTTGTAGAGGAAAATTAAGAGTTTGATGTGTATGGGAAGAGTAGTGTCGAATTAGGTCTCTAGGTATTCTTTGGTTCAGTTTTGGATGCTGTAGGGAATTTTTTTACCAAATTTGCTTTGTGAGTTTCGGGTTTTTTCTATTTGGGTATTGGCCAACACGATTTTGACAAGAGTTTTTGTGTTCTTCCTTTTTCTTCTTTGGTGTCAATTTCTGCTAACACTTCCTAGTGTCATTCGGTTTTGGGTATGCCTTTAGTCTTCTGTCTTTTTTTTTTCTCCCAATTAGTAAGACCTTGGATTTTTACTTTTCTCCTCTTCTTTTTTCAATTTTGAGTTCCTTTGGACGACCCTTCTCTGTTATCCCTTTGCCAAATTTTACTTTGTTTCAGTTTCAATATCTTCTCTTGCGCAACATAGTGCTTCAGCAGACCACGTTCTCTCTTTGTCTCTTAATTCCTTTTGGAATAACAATTTGCCACGGTAGCTGAAATCATCTCACTTCTTCTTAGTAATAGTTCTTTTCTTTTAAACATCCATTCCTTTAGTGCTTTGGTCGAATCCTCCTATTGCACCCTTGTACTCTCTGTTGAAGTTTTAGGGTGGCAGAATATTATTCTTCTCTACTATTAACAAATTGTTTCGGTCTACAAGTGTTTTGACGAATCGAAAAGAGTTTTGTTAAGTGATTTGACAAATTCGTTTCTACTATTTCCCTCTAAAAGTCGAATACCCCCTTTTCTTGGTAGTCTGTGATTGTCGATTGGTGACTCCTTCCTTATGATGTGTGTTGTAGATTCCAGGTATTACCAAGGAGTGAAGGGTGCAAGTGTTCTTGAGCCATCGAAACCCTGCCTCCCAGTATTTGATTAAGGTATTTTTGATACCTTGCTTTGGGTATAGGCCAATTACTCTTAGATTCTGAAAGTGTTATGTATAAGGTTTTGGGTGGCATTTTAATGGTTCTATCTATCAATCTGTCATGTGTATAGTTAAGCATTAGAATACGTGTGATTGATTCTAGCCACGATCTAAGTATATATGGCCATACTCCTTTCGATCAAGGTAGCAGGAGTATTGTTTGGGGATTAAGTGATTATGAATACTATTAAGTAAGAGACTAACTGAGTGATTGGAATGAATGTAGGCATTGGGCGTGAGCAGTTCATTCGATTTCGTGAAAAAGTGTGTAACTGTGCACCAAATCTGTTACTGTCAAAAAGCTGAAAAGGTGTGTAAACACCCCACTGTATCTGTAGAACGGCAAAAGCTGAAAAACCGAAAAGCCAAAAGGCTGAGCGTTGATGCCATACAAGCGTGCGAGCGTATGTGTAGTAATACGAGCCCATAGAACATGGGCATAGGCCACCATGAACACTCTCATAGACTTAGGTCGTTATGGGCCACGTTGGGCCAAAATGGGTCGTGTGGGCCCAATGGGCTCGTGGGCCCCACACGGATGAAATTCATGATATGTGGCAAAATTTAGATCGAGCTATATAGTTCGCATAGTCGTGCTCAATCTGGGCCAGATGGGTCACACAAGCGTGTAGGCCTACTTGGGCCCACTTGGGCCTCGGGCCCAATTACACTGTTATGACCATATTGATTACCTAAGTCACTCTAGACATCTGTATACCTTCTAAAAGGTCGGTATGTGTACTAGGATTCCAAAATAGGTAAATGACCAAAATACCCTTAGGGGGTAAAATGACTATTTTACCCCTAATAATTAAAATGACTAATATACCCCATAGGGTAAAATGACCATTGTACCCCTAAAGGTATATTAACTGTGACTATGATATAAACCTGACTGTTACTGAGTATGACATGCTGCATACACATGATATTTATGACATGACATACTGCATGGGATTGGGATACTGATATGGAGGTAGCACTGTACTGGTGGCTATGCCACATATTCTGTTACTGGTGACTTTGCCACATATGCTGTACTAACAGCTCAGCTGCGATATTGGTGTGCTGGCTGGATGGGCCGATTTTATCCCCACATGGTGTGATGGTGGTACGGAGTGGTGTGTTGGCTGGATTGGGGTGGGTTGCACTCTTGCATGATTACACTCTACTGTTACTGTATTGGGCTAAGGCCCACACTATTACTACATTAGGCTAAGGCCCACAGTGTACTATTTCTAAATAGGGCTCAGGCCTAGTTTGTATCTGCATGCTATATACTGATTGACTGATAAGGGATTACACACTGAGTTTTCGTAAACTTACCCTCTCTTTTAACTATGTAGGTAATCCCCAGCAATAGGCGATTTGGTGTTGTGAGGGACTCGAAGGTGGCCACATGATTTAATTAATTCCATTTGGTTTACTAGACTTTTAGTTACATTTTGGGGGTTATATTTTTGTAATAAGGCCATTTATGGGATTTAAATTTTGATTGGGCTTTTGCTTAATTACTTAAAATTGCTAGTTAGGAAAAGACAGGTTTTCAAAAATAATAATTGTTTTTCCTCTAAAAACACGCAATTCAAACGTCAAAATTTTATAAAAAGCTTCTGTGATTTAAACCTGTTTAATACACTAAATGTTTTAACAAGATGATTTGATAATAGTAAAGTACTTAACTAACTGAAGTTTTCTGTCAAACGACAAAGGGGTTTTTAAACTGATGTTAAGTTTTTATTCAAAATTTCATTTTTCCCGAAAGACACTATGATGTAGCACATCAAATTCAGCCATAACGTTTGGACCGGGTTTGGGGTGTTACATTGTGTCTAGATGCACCAAGATTAAGTCCCGTAGGCTCTTCCAAGTAATACATTTATTACCCTTTTTTTCCTTAATTTGGGTAGTGACCCATTACTCAAAATAAATGGGTAATGAAGCAAAATAGTGTACTCTTCTACCGTGGGTACCATGTCTACTTTCCCAAAAGTGAAAGAATTATAAGCATGATTCCAATACTATGTGAGAGCTCGAAATAAATGCTTATCCACTTTGACATCAAGTAGGTAAAGCAAATCACCATATTTGCGGTAGAATAGCTACTTTGTTTCATCATCCCATTAATCCCATATTTCTTTTAGCTTTTGCAGATTATTTTGAGTCACATTGATCCGAGTCAAATCTCATAACTCTGACATATACCCCTTTGACAAGCTGTCACCTTTCTCTTGTTGCTTTTCTATGATTATATTCGCACGGCTGCATTGCCTTCCACTTTATCAAGAAACCCCTTATTCATGCCAAGTTCTCTATTTAGAAATTGAACAGAAATCAATACCTTTCCTCTAAGATGAAGATGCAATGCAGCTAAAACAAAACAAAAAAGTCAGTACACTTTGTATACAAATTAAAGCAAAGAATAACAATTAAAAGCATTTCTTCTTCATAATCTATTCGAGTAACTGCTATAGGTTCGACATGGTTCTACTTATGGCAGGCTCTTAGGTTCGTTGCATGTGGTTTGGTTCTACTCATATGGACCTAGTTCAATTCATGGGAATACATTTCCCTATGTCTACACGGAGGTGAAGACCTTACAAAGACATAGGTACAAATAGATCCCGAAATTGATCCACTATCCTGCACAGATGTGAAGACCTCATGAAGGAATAGCTTCTCACTCCCATTTAAGAAAGTTGGAATAGAACGATTATGCCATGCAATATATGTGAAAATGTACGAAGAGAAACATTTTTTACAAGAATGATGAAATGTAAGAAAGGATAGCAAATTAAATTAAACTGAATTCTCAATTTCCAACAAAAAAAATGAAAAGTAATTGATTCACGGCTTGACTCTCTTATTAGTCCCCACCGGAGTCATCAAGTTGTTGAAACCTTTTTTCTACTCGACTTTTATTTTAAAACAAAGAGGAGTTACCATCAATCATTTTTTATTAGGTGTGATTGGATCACCTCGAAATTTAATCATTTTAATAAAAGGTTAGAATTACAAAAATGATAATTTTCAGTCTACAAAATCCAGGAAGTGGTTTCAGGAGTCGGTTACGTATGAGGAAGGATTAGCACATTTATAACGCTCAAAATTGGTACCTAGTTGATTACTTCATGTCTTAGTGTCAAAAATTGAGAATTCGAAGAGAATTTAAAATGCGACCCCCTTTTACATGATGTTACTTGATGGCATTAAAAATATTAATATCTAAATTAAATTTATGGAGATAGCTATCTTATTTCGAGTCGATCAAGATCAAAAAGTCATATCCCGTAAGTTAGGGCACAACATCTCGAGTCCCTGAAAATGAAAATACTCGACGTTTAATTATTACCTAAATCCTATATGTTTTGAATTTTAAAAGGATGTTCGATTATTTCGATTCGAGGAGAAAGTCATACCCCATAAGTTTAGGGCACAATTTCTCGAATCCCTTCAATAAGAAACGTCACCTCGGTTTCAAATTGCAAAATATACGTTGCACGAAACTGAACATAGCTTTTAATGCGACATACGATGGATCTATTCGAACACGATATATTATATGGGACATAAGAGTATCTGTAAACGTCTTATATGATATCATACAAATATAAATAATACAATAAAATAAATATACATCATAACAAAAATAAAAATAATGTAAAAATAATGCCAATTAGTGCTAATAATAATAATAAATAATAGTGATTAAGGACAAAATAATAAATTGTACATTTTTAAGGGCAGAAATATAAATAAAAAATTGGAAGTGCAAGAAATTTAAAAAAAGAAAATAAAGGGGTTGAATTAAATAAAATAAGGACTAAATTGAAATTTAAACAAAATTTAAAGTGTAAATTACAAAAAAAATGAAGCAAATAAAGGACTAAATTAAAATAAAATAGAAAAGTACAAGGACCCAGGATGTTATTTTCCCAACCTCAGCACACATGTCATTCCCTTAGTGGGTCAACAGTGGGTCAAAGGACTGAACTATAAGAAAATAAAATCAAAGGGGAAAAATTAAATAAATAAAAAGATATAGGATAAGATTAAAAAAGGAAAAAAAGCAGAAGGGCCTAAGCAGCAGTTAGACGCTTCCTTTAAAAATATGCGGATCCTAAGGGGATCCGAATTGGATTATCTGATCACGTCCAAAACGACGTTGTTTTGAGACTTTTGAAGCTATGCCCAAATAACGTCGTTTCATTAAGTCTATATAAGTTTTAAAATATTTTTAAAAAAATCATTTTAAACTTGTTTTTAAAAAAAATTATTCCTTTCCTTTTTTTTCTCTCAAGCCTTCCCCTTGTCCAACCATATGGACAATGGGCCTCTACTGTGGCCGCCGATCAACGGCAATAGAAAATGCCGCCTTCTGTGGCTAGAGATCCAAAAATACCCATTTTTGGCCCTTTAAACGAGTAGAACTCAAATCTAAGGTTAAAATCCCTAGAAACCTGATCAAAACTCGACAACAAGCAAAGAAACCTTTTGGTTTCTCCCCTTCTGACAAGGCCCTTGACGAATCCTAATGGATTCAGAGATCTTTCAAGTTGGAGAGCACCCACGACAGTGGTGAAACGTCGCAAGTAAAAAAAAAGATCCCCTTTTTTTTCCTTATATATATTTCAAAAGTTAAGAAAAAAAATGAAGATACCTTTTTCTTTTTTTTTTTTGTTCTCTATTTCATCCTTGTTGAAAAGTTACAAAAGGTTTTGGCTTTATAACCAAATATTAAGGGATATATTTTTTTTTGTTTTCTTTCTATTTGTTTCTTTGTTGTTTTGCTTCTGTTTCTTTCCTTTTTTGCAGGTTTTGTGTAGTGCTGGCAAAGGGAGCTTCGATCAACGGCAGTGGAAGCTGCGCCCCTTTCCATTTCAATGAAGTGGTGGTAGAAAAGTTATCAAACCTTGTGCGACGTGCTTGCTGATGTGGCAAGGGTAGTGGCGCTGATGGCTTTAGGGTTTCTGGTTAGTTTTTTTATGGTCTTAGGCTTGGGTTTGTATTTGAGCTTATGGGTAATTTACGTAATTGGGCTAGGGTTAGTATTTTGGCTTTGAGACCTTTATTTGATCTGTAAAATGGACATTTTTTTTAATTAATGGACTTGTTTGTTTGTTTTTATTTTTGTTTATCTATTTTTTGTTGTTTTCTTTGGTTTGGGTCGGATGAAATTGGGCCATTACGATAAGTATTCTATTGATTTTCTTATTAGGTGAAAGGGGTGTGAATCGAAATCCTCTAGGGGGTAATTGTTGTTTTGGTTGTTGTTTCTATGGAGTAAGTATTCGAACGTCATTTTAGAGACTATTTCTTTGAGGAAAAAGAGTGTATTTGAGTGGAATTTTGGGGTTAAATTATATTGTAATCGATCCGTTTATATGTTGTATATAGGATTTAGAGTGCGATAGTTGTGTGAATTATCATAATTTTTATGAAGTGTGTGATTGTAACCCGAAACGTCGATTAGAACTCAAAAAAAACTCGAAAACAGAGGTTATTTTCGATACTGCTCTGTGTCACACGACTGTGTGGTTGGTCATGTGCACCACACGAATGTGTAGTCGGCCGTGTGGGGCACATGGGCGTGTGTGATCACACGGGCTAGCCAGTTTGGTCGTGTGGGCTCATTTTTTTAAAAATTTTCACTTAGGCTCGTTTGACTCAGAAATTCATAATTAATCCTTCTATAGGGTCTATTTGACTTAAATAATAGTTAAAATGTAACATCTATTAATATGTGACAGTAGGAGATATAGTTAAGGCATGTGAAAAACGTACGTACGATTTGTGCTCTAATAACTTTGAAAGCATAATTATGTGTAAACACATATATGACATTTGTATATGGAATAGTTGTTAGTATAAGCAATATGTTATGTTATGATCTGAAAAAATATGTTTAGGTATGCATGTCATACTATCCATGTGATATGGACGTATGTTATTATGATTATGCATGTGCATTAGGGTGGGTTTTGATATGATAGAGGAAGTGTTTTTTGGCAGTATTACTGCAATTCTGGCTGTTAACCCGCAACATTTGTTTGGCAACTCAGCTACACCATTATGAGTGGCATACCACCATGACCCGGTATGATTGAATGGACGGACTCTTGTAGTCCTATTTAGTGTGATTGGTTGGACAGAGTTGGTGTGTAGAAGATAGGGGTAGGATTTGTTCTAATTTGATATGACATTTTGATATGATATATGTTTCTGAAAATGTGACATTCTGATATGGTATATGTTTCTGGAAATATGACATTCTGATTTAATATATATTTCTGGTAATGTGACATTCTAATATGATATTTGTATATTTGTACATTATAAGTAGAATTTTGTGTGGATATTTACATTTGTGTATGTTATAAGAAAATTCTGTTTGTGGGCCGAGTCACACACTAGGCTTCTAGCTCACTTGTTTGTTTAATACGTTTCAAGTGATCTTCGAACTTAGGACCAGATAGCGTGCGAGAGCTCGGGTTATTTTTCAACTAATTAAATATGGTAATTTACATTAGTAATTTATCTGGACTTTTAGGACTATAATCTATTTTGGGCTTTGCTTTGGTTTTTATTTTATTCGTTAGTATTTGATATTTTTAAACGTAAAAATTGAAAAAAAAAAATCACACGAGTTAACAAACTAAAATTTGGATTTCAAAATTGAAATTTTGAAAGTTTTCCGATGTATAATAAGTAATCACCTAAGTGTTTTTCTGTGAATAAATAAATAGTTTTTAACAAATGTTAGCGTTAATTGGAAACGATTTGCCCAAAATTGATATTTTCAAAGTAGAAAAATTTGAATTCAAATTCTAGGTTTTAAATAAGTGTTTCTGAACTTAAGTTTTTCCTAAACATTTGTGAGAATTCTGCCAAATTTTGTGCTTTCGAAACGCACAACTAAGTTGATTAAATCAAAAGTTTTTAAACAAGTTAATGTAATCCTTAAGATCCGATCATAACATCAAGGTCAGATTTGGGATGTTACATTTTTTCCCAAGCCCAACCTAGATTATAGATGCTAAACCCAAGCCCAGCTTGACTCGACCCATATTCATTTTTTAAAAAAATTTCTTTATTATAATTTTTTTTAAAAATATGATATATCAAAAGTACTAAAAACACTAAATCAAATGTTTTCAAACAAATTGAAAATATATTAAAAAGTCTTTATACTAAGCTAGTTTGCAACTAAAATAGTAGCAAAATTAGCAATAAAATAAAGGTTCTAGAATATCCAAACAAAATTAAAAGCAAAAGCGGAACGACAGTGAAACCACACCAAAAACAACCTACAAAATGTAATCAACTAATCAAAATATTTATATATTAAGCAATCAACGTATTTGATTTTATAACATAAATTGTAAGCTAAATTATATACCTAAAAAGAAATTGAAGAATCATCGCCCTCATCGTCATCATTCTCACATTCTAGCAACCAATTTTTAATATGAAATAAGAATAAATAGTTAGATAACCTAAATGATAAATTGTTATAAAAGTATAACAATAAAATGAGAATAATAATGCTCGCATCCAATTATCAAAGCAAACAATGGCTTGAACCGTTTTTTGTTTAAGTAAACTCCTCAGAGATGTGAGAACTTTCTTCCCTATGCTAAAAGTCGACTCAAAAGCTATAATTGGTATTGGAATTGTTAAAATATCACGTGCCAATAATGAAAGCTCATGATATCGAATTGAACTTTTGTTCCAATACTATAATACATCTATTTGGCTATTAAACTCAAGCTCTAGTACTTTCAATTAAATGTTCAACTGTGACTCTTAGTATTGGATGCACTTAAGTATCGTTTATAATCATCACTCTCATCATAATCTCCTTCCAAATTGGCCCTATTAACATTGAGTTGATGCAAACTAGAATCAACAGGATCATTATCTAAAACATTAGAACTTCCGACCAAAGAGGAATACATGAATTTGAAGTTCTTAACATATTCATCAAACAAGAGTTTAAGATTGCAAAGAATGGTTTGCACAAAGTCCGAAGCATGAGTACCATAGATTGTAATAAAGCAATACTACACATAATTTAACTTGTAACAAGGATCTAGAAGTGCAGCACATAACAATATCAAATAATATTCAGCCCAATATTTATTAAATTTCTCTTGCGTTTTCTTAACCATTACACTTAAAAAAGAATGAGGACCTTTAATTGTATCAAGTAAGACCTTGTGAACCTACCAAACCCCTCTAAAATAAAAATTAGTCATCGGATCATTAGAACAAAAAAAAAAACACAAGTCAAATTATAAAATACTTTCAAAAATTTGCAAAGAATAACAACATTTCTCTACTCCTTATTAGAAAGTGCAAATATTTGATAATCTTTATCTCATTGGCCCCAATAATCTAACATATCTTTATAGTAAATAGTAGATTCAAGTATCAAATAAGTAGAATTTCATATCACACACATCTTGACGCAACTTTTTGGTCACATTCAAATAAAAGCTTTTTTTCGGCCACATCATAAAATCTTTTCCTATGAATTCTCGACTTTTTTTTTGTACTTAATTCCATTTTGAATCTTACCAACAACATCATTAGCAAGTTCCAAACCAACTTTAACTATAACATTCAATATATGTGCGCAACATCTAACTTGAAAAAAAAAAAACACCATCACACAAAATAGCTCAGTTCGCACAAAAACAATTTTTAAGACAAGAAACCATAACATTATTATAAGAAGCATTATCCAAAGTGATGTTAAAAATTCTCTTGTCTATACCCCACCAAGATAAACATAAAATAAGTTCATCCGCTATGTGTTGGGAAATGTGCCCATATTGTAGTAAACATATAACTATTTTCTATTTATTTGAACGATAAATAAATAAATAAAGTTAATTTCACATTTCACTATTATGTCTTTTGTATTTATGTCTTTTAAAATTTTCATGTATAGTGAAATTGTAATAAGCAAATATTACCTCATTTATTGTTTAAGTTCAAACTGAAGATAAATGGCATTGTAAGAACATTTACACTGCAAGAAAGACAACTTACTTTAATAGATAATCTAAATAAGTCCGTAATCCCTTAAAAGAATCGAAGTGAGCATTTGATTCAAATACTGAAAAGGATTCTTATATAGTCTACAATTTTAATTGGAGAGATGGCTAATTTTAGCTATCAAAACAGTTGATTCCACGAGTAGAGACACAGATGTATTCATTGGTAGAAAGATACATTGGACTGGACCTAACATGAATTAATTCTGGATCTGTTTGTGAATTAATTCACTTGTGACATTTATGGTGTGATTTACCTAAATTCTAAGCTAGTCACTGACCATGCGTATGCAACTCATGTGCTTTGATATAAGTGGAGGCTTATACTCCAAAGATGATCAAACTCATAGCCGGTATGTTGGGTACATGACTTGTGTATGGCATGGCTTTACTAGCAGTAGTGGAATTCATAGCTCAAATAAAGAGCTAATGATGTCCTTTCATTGACATTGTATGGATTGATAAATATGAATCGTAGCCAAGGGTTGCTCGTTCTCGAAATAGTAATTTATCACAATCATTTGTTGACAATGATCATATTAATCATTAAGAAGATACAATGGTAACAATAAGATAAAATAGGATTGTATTAAATGAACGGATTTAACTCAAAAGAATCAAGAATATCATATGAGGGTAACACACACATGACGACGTCATTAGACAAAGCAGTTGGATGAATTGCTTTCATAAAGAATATACAACAAGGAGTTTTCAATCATGGTACTTCTTATGGACTGACTCTATGATTAAATAAGTGTGAATTATCGGAACGATGCTTTTGGACAAAATTGCAATCACTAGAGCCTAATTGTATATGTCTGAATTGCCCCTCCACTGGCTCAACAAAAGCTCGATCGGATTGCATTTGAATCAAAAGATAATTCTATGACTTTGGGAATAATTTAATTGAGTCAATTTATTCGGTGTGGAATTAAGTTAGGTGCTCGTGAGAATTGTTCAACTAGAGAATTTGATTCAAAAAAATTTTTGAAAATTTAATTTGAAAAATCTAAGTGATTTTTTGAAAAATTAATTTTAATCAAGTAAAATTAAATTAATCAAATTAATTAAAATTAATATGATATTTTTGAAAATTAATTTTCAAGTTAGACAATTGACCCAATGGGTAATTGAACTTGAAAATTAGACCTCAGATCGTAAATTGGGCCTGAAAGACTAAAATAGAGACCAAGAACCAAAAACTGGTCAAACCGAGTTCGATATGTGAAACTAGGCCGACAGTCCAACTGATGGCTAGACCAGACCGGTCAGATCGTCATTGACTCAGACTGAAACAGTAGCAGTCAAATCGACTTGGGGTGCTGTAAAGGTGTCACACCTGCATCACCGAACACGACGGTGTCGGTGGCTGCGACGGCAACATTCTAATGGTCGGCAACAGTTGGTCATCAGTGGTTGAGCAGTGGAAGAGTTACACTCCTACTAGGACCCTACCAGAGAATTTGATTTCAGATTAATTATTCCAAAAATAATATTATTTTAATAGTTTAATATTAAATTTAATTTAATATTTATATTGTAGATAAACATTCTATTATTTTAATCAAATTTAATATTAAATTAATATAATATTTATCTTGATAAATATTATATTAATTTAATATTAAAGTGATTAAGTTTAATCATAGTTGAACTCTCTAAACTCTCCCTATATAAAGAGAGTCTTAGGTCATTATTTACACGTACTTAAATTCAAGAGAAAGTTGTAGAGAGAAAATTCTCTGAAGAGATTATTCCAGAAAATTTCTAGAGATATTTTTTTGATTTACAACTTAACCCAAAAGGTTAGAGAAATTACAAAATTATCCCACTAGTAATTTTTGTGAAAAAATTTCTGATTCGAAGCGAGCCCACACTTGACAAACATGAGCTTGAGGATAGCGGAGAAAACTACTCAGTCGAAGCGCTCATCCTAGACGAATCGAAAAGATACAATTTTGATTAACTGTTTTTTACTTCAGATATCACAACCAAGACCTTGTTTTGGAAAAAAAATAAAACTCTAGTTTTTCCCTAAATTTTTTTTCCGTTGCATTTTCCAAACCCATTTTTCAAACCCATTTTTCCAACACTATGTTCAAACCATCATATGGAGGAGATATAGATTTAAACCTTATGATTCTCTTTTGTAGCTTCCAATCTTTGCCAACTCCATGATTAGTAATGTAAATGTATTAATCATTAGTATGCTCAGAGTTCCAATTATTAGAAGTTAGACAAATTAAACCAGTTTTTTTAACCAACTCTTCTTTAACATGATTTCTCTCTTTTGCATAATACATTAGAAAATTCGTAGTAGGTTTTTTTTTACTTATATTCTTAAAATTAGGACTAAAAATACTCATCATATATCTAAATCCCGGTTCTTCAACTGTTCTAAATGAATGTTTTCCACACACAAGGAAAGAAGAAACAGCTCGACGACACTTATCAACATCAAACTTGTAGATTTTTATAGATGGACCCTCCTAAGGATGGTTGAGTGGCCATGGTGTATTGAGTGATATCCTGATTTATTTTTTTCGAACAACTATTTAGATGATGTTTTAAATGGGAAGTTCTTTAGCAGAGAAAATACTCTTACAGTGATTAAATTGTGCCTTCAATTCATCTTTGTTCTCACATTCAAGCTTTGTCATTTTATCACACACCTTTGAAGTAGTAGGCTTTTGACGTTTGAGAGAACTTTCATATTCATTAAAGCCATCGTCCATAGGTATTGGGTGTTCTAACTAGCCATTGTCATAAAATCTCAAGTCCTAAAATCGTAATAACTTAATTAATACACAAATTCATTCACCATTATCATTCACATTTTCAAGTTCTCCAAAAAATATTAACTCATTCCCATTAACTTTCATTCAACTTTCATTCGGTGGAATATTGAGTCTATCTTTATCAAAAACAACTTTATATACTTAGGTAAACATTAAAATTCTATGTTTCAATCAAATTAGTATATGTAAACCATTATTCAACTTATCCAAAATTTTACTAAAATGCAAATAATTGACCCCTTCAATATTTAATTAGATGGACCGAGCTTGGAAATAATCATGCCCATGATTTCATCCATTTTTCATTTTTACTTCTCATATTTAAAAAATCTTTTTATATTCTCTTATTAAAATATTTTAGTAAGACTTGAAATTTAAATGGATAAGGATGACTGATTCTTTATAAGATTTTTTTAATATTTTTATGATAAAAGGATAAACCAACCACAACTAAGCAGTGAGTAATCAACTATGAGTCATGCCACTATCATCATCTTCCAGCAGTTGCATTATTTAATATTGTTGAAGGCAAACAATAGATTGAAAAAGGAAAAGTAAAGGAGGAGATTAAGAAAAAGCATACACAAACTAACCTCAAATTTCACGGTCAAAATTGCAAAGAAAAGAGGTGGGTGACGGAAGAGAGGTGTCAGACCAATTGAGTACTACAACAAGGAAGGGTGGCGATAGTCAAATTGGCGGTGGAGAAGTAGACAAAAGAAGAGTTGCTTGAGATTTTTTAATTACTAGAGCTTTGGGGGCTTATTTGAAGAGCGATCAGTTATTTCTTACTTTTCTTGTTTTGGACATGTATCTGGGTCCGACCAGTTTAGAAAACGAACATTGTTTTTTTTTCCAAGCACATTTTTTAGGCCTATATTTTTGTCCAAACCCTCTTATTTTTAGGGTGAGCCTTCAGGCCTGATTGGTTGGCCCAGCCCATCGATAACTCTATTATCTACCTAATGGAGAACTAAGATATACTTGGATTATTTAACTGAATTCATGACGTAAATATATTTTGAACATTTATGAATTGTTTTACTTTTATATATTATTTACAACTATTTCTTTTCATTTGCAAGTTTCATATGTTACATTAATTATGAATTGTTTCGACCTATCATATTAGGGAGCTCTAAATACCTTTTTGGATTCGAAGAGTATCTTATCTCCAGAACTTTCGAGATTTAATCTCTATCCTGATTCTAGAGATTAGTGCTGTAAAAATCAATGATTTGTCAAAATTGATGCATTGTCCTCGACAGCCTTCATATTCTCTCAAAATGTGTTTCAAAACCATAGCTCCCCCAGAAAAGACACCATCATCCACAAATAGTAAGTGAGAAATCTCTGGCCTTTTACAACAAATCTTTTCTCCTATTAATAGCCCATCCTTGTTCACCAATCTCATCGGAGAGGATAGCCTTTCGTTGCATATCATGAAGAGATAAGCACTAAGTGCGTCTCTTTGCCAAAGTCCTCTAGTTGGTTTTATAATCTCCCCCGATTCATCATTAAGAACACTTGCTATAAGGAAACACCCAACTAGACATAAATCAAAAACCGACTTCTACACATCAAGGCCCCCATACAACGGCCATGCTTCATCTTCTCCATCCATGATTCTCAAGGCCGCCATTTCATTCTCCATAATAACACCGCAACAGAACCTACTAAAATTACCAGAACAATTTTCACAATATAGGAGACAAAAAGGAAAAAGAAAAAAAAAACCCTAAAAAAGACGTGATACACAACAGGCTGATAAAAAAGAAATGTGCTATACAGAGCAGACCCGTTACAAATGTTGACATTTGAATTCATGCCCCCAACATCTATAAAATATTTTCAATTAAAGTTTTGTTTTAATATTTTTATAAATTTCAATGCTATTACACAAATTGTTTCACCCATATTGTATGCTATTTTTAAAATCATGTTCTAAATGCGTGGTTTCAACATACATATACATGCGATAGAATTTCTAGTATGTTATACAACCATTAAATTTAAATTGTGTATATTAAATTATTGTATATGTTGTATACTTGTCTTAAAATCTATTATTAATTACTTTTATCAATAATAAATTGTTAGTATAATTACATAGTATTTACAAATATATATTCTTAAGTTATATCATTGCCACTAAGTTGGTCCAACTCAATTAAGAAATTATTAAATTACACTTACTTTAAACAGTGATTAATATTATTATAAGGGTATTTTAAACTTTTCACACTTTTATATAAGCTTGAAATAAAACAATTAAAAATATTATTTAGAAATCAAACACAAGACCAACAAATTCGTATAAAAACCCCTTGCCACTCCACTAATAATCATTTATTAACATATTTTTATAAATATATTTTTTAATATAAAATATTTTTGTCAATCATTTATATAATATATAATATAATATAAAAGAAAGTATGGGAGCACATGCAGAAATTTTGAGTTATGGGTTAACTCTTTTAGTTTCAAAATGTTTTCTTTTTTAGTTGTATTAATAATTTGAAATTGCATTTAATTGTATTAAACAATTTTATTTATGTTCACATTTGAATTTATGATAATTAATATTATGTTAATTATTATTTTTTGGGGAATTTTAAAATTAATATTATATTAATTATTTTTTATATTTACATTTGATTTCTAATATATATACACATAATTCTTAAATATGAAAATCCTAATTTTATTAACATTAACGACTATACAAAATTCTATTTAATTCTTATACTACATTTACTTAATAAATAAAAATTCTATTACTATACTCATTTTCTTTTAAAAATTCCCTTCCTACACAATATTTATAAGGAGTCATAATTACCCTACGGATTACAATTATTTTCCTTTTCATAGTCACCATTCATATTATTATACGTATTACAACTATTTCAACATTAACAATTTTATGAACACAAAGAGTATAAAAGATTACTAGTTTTGTTATACAAAATGTGTAATATCTAAAAATATTACACATTTTATTGTACAATTATTGTGGTACTAAGACATTCTAATTAAAGTAAACATGAATTTTTAAAATATTGCATATGTTAATTAATTATTAGTTTTATTTTCTAAAATAAGATTAATAACAATATTTTGAAATATTGAATATATGAAACATTGACATCATAAATTCAATTTTTTAAATTCTAAATTTTTATATTTTAATGAATATTAACAATTAATTTAAGTTTATTTTTTTATATTATATATGTCTATTTTACGATCCATGTTCGAGGTTCATGATTGCCCCTTTTAACAACGTTGTCTTCAAGGTTCAAACCTAGATTCTCTCCTTAAGAGTGCAATGTGCCTTAGCATTGCATCCAATCACTTATAGATTAATTTAAGTTTATTTTAAACATTCAACTTATTTTGTTGTTAATTTATATTTATCATAATACAAATTATCTTAATTCTAGAAATTAAATATTTATATTATTTGTTTTACTTTTTTTCTGAAATGTTATATTAAATTTTAAAATAAAATAAAAAACTAATTATTTACAATTGGATATATTCTATTTCCGGGAATTTTAACTTTTGGGGGTTTGGATTGATTGGGGAAACAGAGGATGGGCTGACATAGGCCCAAGAATGGGTGGTCGGCTGAGGCGTAAAAGATGAACAGCCATATTAGGGTTCAGTTCTCCATGCTTCCCTATAAATACATCTCATACCATTCTATCATCAGTGTCCTCTGGCTCTTCTCTTTGTGGCTAGTTAACTAAAAAAGTAAAGAAAGATTGCCTCTCCTTTCGGCTGCAAGAATTAGTATGGGTTTCTTGATGGCTTTGTTCTGGAGGCATATATTAATTTTCATCCGAAGATTGGGTTTTCAGATTATTTGCATCTTCTTTTGCTTATATCACTCCCTTTCTTTGGTACATTTATTTCTTTTTTTAGTTTAAGTCTCTTCTTTTGTGTTTCTTTATAGTGGGTGGGTTTGCTTGAACAAATTGATAGCATCCCCGAAGGTCACAAAACTAAAGGATTTGCACCACCCTAGGCATCTAACACCCCATTTTCACTTTCATAATTACTGCTATTTTTATTTTTATTTTCAAGGAAATAAGAAATATTTTTTAATATAAAATATTAATTATTGTTTGTTTTTGACAATTTTTTTTTTCAAATTCCTACTTATAAATAATCTATTTGTTGTTTGTTATATTATTAATTTTTGTAATTTGAAATATACCTTTATAGTAGTAGAAAAGGCTTCCAAGAGTTTTAAGACCAATCAAACCTTACATTAATGATTAATGTTGACTGTCAATAATTTAAAAAAAAAAAAAACAAATACACGATTATTTTGAATAAATCCTTTAAATTTGGATATGCATTTTGAATTATAAATAATAAAATAAAAAGTTCATAAAATATTATAAATTACAATTTTTATAAATTTTATAATGTGTGAACTTTGAATATTTCAAAGGTAAGCGAGATGTTTATAAATTAATTTACTGTTAACATAATAATAAAATAAAACGTTATTAACTTAATCGTAAAATAATTTACTTTTTTATATTTTAAATAAAAAATCAACATCAATAATTTTTATCATAAAATCAAGATTAATAATTTTTTGTTATATTTTTATTCTTACTTTTTAATTTGCACAAGTTAATTAAGCAAATAATTTAATCAAACTGAGGAAAATCACATGTCAATTAAGGGAAAAATATGGTGGTTTAAAATTTTAGTCAAAATTTTACACAATATCAATATCAACAAGTGTAGAGAAGTTCGGTTTACCCACTTTGAAGCCAAATGTCGAAAGTATAAACGAGGAGGAAGATGAGAGCTTAGCATATTAGGGTTTTAAAAGAGGAGAAAGCTACCTTGAAATATTTTTAAGTGAGTGATGGTTCTTGGCTAGTCCCATTTTGAGGAGAATGTGTTAAAGATGGACAGTTCCTCATGTGACTGACAAAAGATAACTATCCAAGTAATATTTTTTTAGTTACTTTTTATATTACCACGTATTCTAATTGGGGTGGGAATAACAAACCCTTCTACATAATATGTAACAGAGAGTTTAATTTTATAATCACGGTTAAAAGTCTTTCCCATACTCAGAATAAAGTTGAAAGATTTTCCAACTTTTTAATATCATAAAAAAAAAAAATCATATATAGAAGAATTTACATATCTTGATAAGGACAGGGCAAATTGCCTTTTTTATTGTCTTTTATAATTTTTTTTGGTTTTTAATTAAATTTTAATAATTTTTTTATAATTTTAATGATTTTTATTAATTTTTTAAATTTTTTTTTATGTTTTTCTATAATCTCAAAATAAACTAATGTACTTATTTTGTCAATATTACCATTAATTTTTAATGGTCAATATTGGTCAAAATTATCATTTTAGGACTCAATTGTATGTAACAAGTTGAAAGAGAATTAATTGATTTTTTTTTTACTTTTCGAAGGCCTTTTATATTTTGTTATTTTATTGTTATTATAAAAAATTCTCAAAAATTTTAATTTTACTAAAATATTTGTTTAACTAAATTTATTTAATAAATATTTATCATACTAATAAATAGGACTATAATTTTTTAAAAGAAGTTTGTTAAATCAATTTATATCATAACACATAAAAATGTTAAAACTTATATTGAATTATGTTATATTTAAAGTATTGCTTTTTTTTTTTTCATTAACTAGGTAGTAAGACAATATTATATTATTTTAGTTTTCAATATCAAATTTTATTAATTTATTATATAAATTTTTATAAATAATAAATTTATGTAACCAAATATAATATTAGTTATACATTACCTACGAAATATTATAGTCAATTTATTGATTACAAAAGGAAAAAAAAAAAAAAGAGAATATTAATTTACAACATAAAAAAATAGTACAGTCCAAATGCTTTAATGAGAAATATTACTTTATATTAATTACCTAACTATTTTTTTAATTATAAGTCTCAAACACATAAAACATATACAAGGTGCGTTTTCTAACACTAGAAAGTAGAAAGTAATAAATAAATAAACATAAATCAAATATTGCAGTGCTAAATGGCTTATGCTTGATAACTGCTACACATAAGTCATAACTCATAACCTATTCAGGAGTTGCAGTGCCGCTTACATACAGGCAAGGCAAAGATGTATTCTAAATCATATTACAAATGAAAATTAAGAATTACAGGCTCAAGATGCACTGACATGATTCACAAATTAAATACCACTGTTGCTCTGGATAAATATGAAACAAAAAGGTTCTTGCTTCCAAGAGATTGCAACCAAGCTTCCAGAGGAAACAAATACCTGTCCCACACCGGCTAAAGACTCAGCAAGATCCACTCATTGGCATTGCGATCGCAGCAGTAGCAAGATGCTCTAGCATTCATTGCACCTTTGCAAGTTGCTTCTCTTTCAGGGAATTCAACCGAATTGTTCGTTTCAGATCAGCAAAGGATGTTCCAACATAGTTCCCAACTTTACATCTCGATTGATCCGTTTCCAAGTGAAGCAAGCAAATACCAGCAAAGTTGGATACAATAGGTAAAGCAATCTCAAAAGCACAAATGTGGTGGCTAAGGCCAAATAGGTCTCTTGTCTAAGCAAATTCTGTGGAGATCTTGCCCATGAGAATGACCAGCTCTCCTGCTCAGAGCTTTTATGCTTCTCGTGCTTTGGTACATGTCTGGTTTTGTCCCGTGATGTTTTATCCAGAGATTTTATCTGAAAGCCTATAGAACAATGCAACACTCATTAGAAACCTAAACAAGATAGGTAAGTTAATTGTCATTGTTTAACTTATTTTATCTAAATTTGCTTCATCCTATAGGATTATACAATCTCATGAAGAGGATTGCAATCGCATGGATAAAATTATGTGGTATGAGATGGCACATTTTAGCCTTTACATACACCAAAAGCAAAAACAAAATGAAGTAGGTTTACGGTTCAAAACTGTCCTATCATTTGTATCCTCTCGAAACCATAACCTTGTGCAATGACGCAACCAAATGCATGATAAATGGAGAAGCAGATAGGCAATCACAATTCACTGGTTAAAACCAGAAAGAATCATGAACAAATATAACATAACAAAGCTACTAAATACTGAATGCCATTAGCAAAATCTCAAAACAAGCTACTAAATAAATTAACTCAAGATAATATGGATCTCCATAGTGAAAAATAAGTTGAAGAAACAAAGTCCTTACCGGTGACATCATTATAGAATGTGCTGAGCGATTCAAAAGACCGGTTTCCATGATAACGAACACGCATTTTAGAATTTAAAAGGAAAAGAGTAGGAAAGCCATGAACTCCATACTTCGAGAGGATGCTGAAGAAATCAAATACTACCATTAATCAGTTCAAGAAGAAATACACTCGTAGCATGAGCAAATACCAAACGAAAGATAATCAATAACAAACCTTGGCCTAACAGCTGATTCTTTTACGGCAAAATGAGGAATGGAAGGATAGGAAGAAGAAAGGGTCAAGAAGCTTGGTCTAAAAGACCTTGAAAAAGGACACCAAGATGCATAGAAAAGCACTGCTACATATTCATGAATATTCCCATGAACCATGTTAAGCGCCTTCTGCAATGAAATCTCATCCCCCTATTCAGAGACAAAGAGAAGATTTAATTAAAAATTGTACCCAAAAAAGGAGTATAATCAGAATTCAATGCAATTCTAACAAGGACTTATCTCCGGAATGTTAATCCCTCTTAGCCTGTAGACCCCATGCAATAAATTCATAGAAAGAAATAACTAAAACTTAAAGAAACTTGATGAGGGTTGGATATTGTCCCCAATTAAGGTTCTATATTCCTATTGTATCAAGAGCTCTAGCGGGTTCAAAGAGAGGGAGTGCCTGAACTTGCACATGGTTGGACTCGATACTACCACTTGAGCTAGCGAGATACTCTTGCTCTGTAAACCGACCTCAGACAGAATAGGAAGACAAAACACCAAGTGGGAACAATACAGAACTTAGAGAGAATCCGACCCTCAAAAACAACTTAATGCTGGGCATATCTCCATTTGCATCAGGATCAAAGGTTCATTCTGATAAGCGGCCAAAATGAAAAACCTAAAATCCATTCCTAATTCCTTGATTGCATATTTATCAGCTTAGAACTTTAAAATGTGCACAAAGTAAAAGTTCTCTAAACTTAGCTCGAAATATACAGCATAGGATCAAATCAGTCAAAAAATAAAATTGAACCAGATTAAAGAAAAAAACAAAATTATCAAGGTACCTCGGTAACTCCAACGGAATCAATAGATTCAATAAAATCAGAGTGAATGGAGCAAAAAGAGTCTCGAAAGTCAAAGACGGTTTCAAAAACGGAGTTCTTGGGGCACAACGGAACCCTAACGGGAACGGAGACGGCGCATGTTAGCCTCCACCACAAAAACAATATTAGGATCCTCATTTCCCATATCTTGGTACCCATGGATGGGTGATTCACGGAAAATTACCGAGAAAAGAAAAAGGTGTGGGAATATCTTTTTAAATATAAGAAACCTAAAATGGGATGTGAGATATTGAAAGGGATAAAAGTAGATTCTGGGAATTAATGTGGAAAGATTATAGTGTCAGAAACTGAAAGGGTTGGAAACAAAAATGGGATTTCTGGGTAGTAAGAATGAAGAAAATTATTTATAGATTCTGCCCATAGTTCATTGTTAAAACTACATCTGAGTAAATAGCAAGATTTTCGTTTCCTAACATCAATTATCATTTCATTTTGATAAGTCAATTGCTATATCCACTCCCACCAAATTTACTAAAACTTCACTTTACAATTCAATTTGATTTTTTTTTATATTTTAATTTTATTATGTATGTATTGATTGAAATGGTGTCTTGAATTAACTCGATGTCAACTTAGATTGGTGATATATCATGATAAATAATTTTATTTCTTTTGTACTCTTAATTTGATGTATTTTTGTGTTTAAATTTCAGAATTTAATCTATCTTTTTATTAATATAGTACATATTTCATGTGTTATTATTAATTAATAATTATTTATTTTATTATTTATTATATGTTATTTTTAGACGCACTTTATATTCTAAATACACAATTTCTATACATATATGTGTAGTAAAATTTCTAGTAATTATTATTTTGATTTTTAGTATGCAAATTTTAAATAAATAGATAATTATATCTTTCTTATTATTCATCTATGTTTTTTTTTCAATTTTCTAATTTTAATTACAAAATAAATGAAAATGTAATTATACATTGAATTGCTATAAAATTAAAGATATTTGACTTTTCCATAAAAATATATATTTAACTTCAACTACAATTAAGTAAAATTATATTTAATTTTGTTACATATTAGGTTTAATAACCTTAAGTTTGGCTCTTTTTTGCTTATGTGCTATTTTTTTTATCGTACATATATTTGATAAAAGTTATACATTTTAATAATTAAAGCTAACGATGTTACTTTTTGGTATTTAATCCAAGTTTTAGAGTTGATTTGATGAAAATTCATAATTAACTAATAATATTAGAAATTAACTTTCATAAAATTGACCCTAAAACCTGAATTAAAACGCTTCTATAGAGCTATATTTGATAAATTAAACAAATTCACAATTAACATTAAATTTATTATATTAATAAAATCATGAAAAATTCAAAGATAATGATATTAGTAATTAACTTTCAACAAATCAACCCTAAAACTCGAACTAAACATTAAAAAGTTAACATTGTTACCTTTAGGTAACAAAATACACAACTATTGTCAAACACAAATGCCACATCAGACCAAAAAATAACACAAATACCACATTAGAAAAAAATGTCAAACTTAAATACCAAGTAATATATTAAACCTACATATTAACCTTGAATGAATTCGTTGAATTATTTTATATAAAATTAATTAGCCATCATTATTTAATTAGGTTCTAATGGAAAATAAATTGATTAAAATACAAAGAAAATAGCAAAAGCAAGAAAATTCATTTCAAAAGTACTACATAATTAAAATTTAAATGGTTAACATGTATTTGTATAAATATATTTAAAATATATATATATTATAATTATAATTGATAGAATTTTTTTAAAAAATAAACTTAAAACTAACGAGGTCTTAGTTTAACAGGTAAGGTTAAAGTTTGAACAACTCTAAATTTCTAAGTTCGAATCTCATTCTATGTAAATCATATATGAGTTTTTAATCTATATTTTTTTTAGTTGCAAAATGATTCTACTTGTAACTTAAAAAAACTTACATATATTAATTAAAAAAACATGGCTAATATACTAAAAATGCCTCAAATTATTATACCTTGTTTAAAAAAGTTTTTATATTATTTTTATAATTAAATATGACTCCAACCAATGGTTTTTTACTCATGAAAACCTTTGATTTTAATTTTAAATTAATTTGCATTTAGGTTAATTATTTAATACACCGTTAGTAAAATTTTTTAGACTCTATAAGCAGGTTGAGAGTGTAACAAGTGTCACTTTTATTTATATAATTTTTTTAACTATACCCTATAATATGACAAACCCTTAACTCACTTGTAGAGTCTAAAAAACTCCAATGTCGGTGCACCAAATGATTTTTCTTTGTATTTAATGCTAATGTGAATAGTTTATTGGGTAAAAAATAAAATTTTAAAATTTCATGAAAGTGCTTATACAAATAACCACTCTTTTGATAATTTTGATTACTCTTTTAAATTTTATGTTGATGTTAAATGTGTATATAATTTCTATTACATCAACAAGTAAATTAAGACATGAGCTTGAAATTCAAAATGTTATTTTTTTTAAACATTTTTTTTTTTTACTGTTGTAGTCAGAATTTGAGGGTGGTGCCGCCTATGCACCACTCTCCACCACTTGAAATGTACCATTTTGGTACTTAATTTTGTCAACATACCATTTTAGTTTTTTATTTTTTATTTTTGTATTATTTCAGTAAAAAAACCCACTTTTTTAATTATAAAAATAGTTTAATGGTTTATTTAAACAAAAAGTAGTAGTTTAAGAGTTTTTTTAGTATATTAGCCAAAAAAACATTATGCTCAACATATTATTATATTATATTATTTTTTTAAACATTAATGACATTATAAGTACTTATCATATTTGCTTTTTTTTTAAACAATACCTAGAGCTACCCATAGCTCATTCCTAATCCTTAAATAGGGGGATAATATGCTTCAATGTATTTAAACCCATGTCCTCCTACACTGACAACAATATTCATACCAATTAACCTAAGACTTAATCAACATATTATTATATTAGAATATAAAGTGATTTATAATTGAAACTTAATAATAAAAATATATTCTTATTATTTTTAATTGAAAATTATTAAATATAAAGGTTGAAAATAAGAAAAATAAATAGAATAATAAGTAATTAATAAAAGTAAAATGATCATTTTATTTAAAATTATTTTAAAATTAAAGCTTGGGGATAAATAGATATTTTTCAAAGCTTAAAGATAAATTATTTTTTTTATCAGGGTTTGAATATTTTTCCCTTAACTTTGTAATTCACACTTTGCTTTTCCCTTTTTATTTGCGTAATAAAAGATAACAAAGATGGAGTTTTAAATCTCTCTCTCTCTCTATATATATAATTATATTAAAATTTAGCACATGAAGTGAAAAATAAATATTATACATATAAATATTATTAATATTTTTGGATGAGAATTACATAATTAAAAATTATTTTTTTAATTGGATAGTGTTAAATATGACTCCTATTTTTAGTCAAATTTGAGAAATAATCTTCTAATTAAACTCTATTTATTTGTTTCAATCAAACACTGATTAGTTTAGATTATTTTTTTATTATTTGACCTTTGAATTTAGCCTATAAATAGGCTCTTTTACAACCGTAAAAATTACACCCATTAGAGATTAGAACTCATAACACATTTAGAGAATTTTGTATTTACGTTTTGAGGGTTCTTTGTTTTTGGGTTTTCGGAGTTTAGTCATTATCTCCATCTTTTGTACTCTTCATTCTTTTGCCATTATAGTAAAATTATTTTTGCCCGTGGTTTTTTATCCTCTTTAGAAGGGTTTTTTCACGTTAAATTTGTGGGTTCAATTTCTCAATTTCTTCTGCTAATTTTACTTGTTCGTTGCTTAATCGGGTCAATTCCTAACAAGTGGTATCAGAGCTAGTTCAATTTTCATAGATCAACCCTTTCAGATATGGCAGCAACAAGGTTTGAAATTGAGAAGTTCGATGGTGAGACAAATTTCAATTTGTGGCAAGTTCGGATGATGGCAATTTTAGTTCAATCCGATTTGAAAAAGGTTGTTATCGGGAAAAAGTCTGAGAATCTAAATAAAACAGAATGGGAAGAGCTTGATGAAAATGCTTTGTCTGCAATCTAGTTGTGCCTCGCGAATACGGTATTGCAGGAGGTATTGATGGAGAAGACCTCATCCGCCTTATGGAAAATGTTAGAAACTCTTTATGCAACTAAGTCTTTAGCTAACCGTTTTGTGTTTAAACAACGTCTATGTACGTTTCGCATCAACGAAGGCGAGCTTCTTAGAGATCACATCAGTCAATTTATTACTCTTTTAAATGAATTAAAGAACGTTGAGGTTCATATTGATCATGAAGATCAAGCTATGCTATTATTGTGCTCTTTACCCCCTCATACAAGTCTTTCAGGGAGACCCTGATTTATTGCAGAGACAAACTCTTGTTCAAAGATGTGAAGGGTCATTTGTTGAGTAGAGACAAACTCGACAATGAGCTTCATTTGGATAGCAAGGCAAATAGGCAAGCTTCCGTTTTGGTAGCATTAAAGAAACGAGACAAAATGTGTCGCTATTGTAAAAAGTTAGATCAAGTTAAAGCAGATTGTTATAAACTGTAACATCCCAAAATAGGGCCTAATTGGAATAGTGGTTTCGTGACCACAAATCCGAGATAGAAATAATTATTTTATACTATTTTGAGGTTTATGTTATGATTGCAAAATAGTGTGAAAATTTCGTGAAGAAATTCTATGCATAAAGTGTTTAATTTGAAATTAGGGACTAAATTGAATAAGTTGCAAAACTTGCATTCTAGAAGCTTTTAGTATGAAATTGCTTTGGAATATTAATTAGGAAGTCTTAAATAGCAATTTGACCAATTTCTAAAATTTTGGACAAAAATGGGCTTGTACATGAAAATTTTTAAAGAAAGGTATTAAGGGTATTTTAGTCATTTGGAAATAAAAAGGAATTAAAAGGGAAAAAGATGACAAAATTGCTATCATCTTCTTCATTAGCACGAAATTTCAAGGGTTCTCCATAGCTAGGGTTTGTTTCAAGCTTCCAAGCTCCATAGTAAGTGATTTTAAATCCCGTTTTTAATGTTTTTATGTTTTTGGAATCCCGGTAGCTCGATAAAGCTTATGCTAGCAATAATTTAAGTTAGGGTTCATATTTGGAAAAATACCCATAGGTGAAATTTGTGTATTTTGATGTTTTATGATATAATATGAGGTTTTAAATTATGCTAGACAACTTGGGCTACTCGGTTTTGAGTAAAAACGAGTAAAAGGGCTTAATCGGTAAAAATATCTATTGTACATAAGTGTATGTTATAGTAGAAATTTGAGGATGTTGTTGGTAAATAAATGATCAGCATGTCTTAAAATATAAGAATTTGTGATAAAGTGGCAAAAGTGTAAATATGCAAAAGTTTAGGGGCAAAAATGTAATTTTTCCAAAGTTTGAGTAAAGGGCTGTTTTGATAAATTTGGATATTAAATAAGCTAAATTTTCTATTATAGATCAAGCAGAACGAAATTCGGGAGTAGATTAGGGAAAGGAAAAAGTAAAGGACTAAATTGTAAAGTTTAGTCACATTTTGTATCGAGGTAAGTTTACGGTAAATAAATGCAATATTTCATTATTTTACATTAATTTTGTTGATTTCCAGCATTTATACATTTATTTTACGAAAATATTCAAAGTCGAATCATAGACGAGATGACAAAGAAAGAGTATCGAAAGGTCCCGTTGAACTTTAGAAATATAGGGATACAAATGTCATGACATTTGGGGTTGACAAGACAGGACAGGAATGAGCCATGTAAGCCCATATCATATATATGGCTTTGGAGACAGGAATAATCCATGTAAGTCCATATCAAATATATGGCTTTGGAAAGACAGGAACATTTCATGTAAGTCCATGTCAAGGACATGGCATTGGCAGATTATTATCAGACAGGAAAACCCGAATATCCCTAGTATTTCGAGCGGTTCAACGGGCTATTGTACAAGTTAAATTATGGAAAATTTATCAGCAAGGGAAAGGTAAGTTATATTCATGAGTACTGAAAAGATTAGGTAAGAAAGAAGACAAGTGAATAAGGAAGAAAGTAGGAAATGAGGTGTAAAGAAAGCTTATGATGCTAGGTGATATATTGAATAATTATCGTTTATGATGAATGTTATAATTTATTTGCTTGTAAACTTACTAAGCCTAGTGCTTACTCTCTTTATTTCCTTATTTTATAGTTCTTGCCAAGCTCACTCGGGAATTGAAAGGGACGTCGGAGATCCGGACACACTATCGAAGGAATTACTTTGGTATAGTTAGACGTTTCATTTCATGTATGGCATGTATAGGGACTTGGCTTCTTTTGGTATGATATGTTCAATGAATGGTGTGTAAATACTTGCTAGTGAATAGCTAATGGAAGGGCTAATGATACACATTTTTAATAGTTTGGATGCTTGAATGGTAACTATCACATGGAAACTAAGGAAAATGTGAAGGTAGCTTAAAAACATATTCAAATAGCAGAAATGAGGTGACTTTGAAAAATCACTAGAAATAGTAGGAATGGAGTTAAATATTGAATGAGACATGAAATTAAAGCTTAATAAGTCTATTTTACTATGGAAGAAACAGAGTAAGCAGAAGAGTTGTATATTATGAGTTATTTACACCTGAGTGAGATTGCTTTAGACTGACTCTGTGATCCCCTGTTCTGACTTTAAAAATTCACCATAAATTGCACATAAATAATTAGGCGTTATAATTTATATCCCTAAATTCCTTATTGAGTCTAATTTTTAATAAAACAAATGGCATACCTATTTGAATTTTTTAGAGAGACAAAATTAACTCGTAGTAAATAGAGGTTAGAGCAGTCAAACTGTGTAATAGGGGTTAACTAATAAACTGTACTAATTGGCTAAACCAAAATTCTAAAAAATAATTATCAAGTAGATACATGAGCCTAGATGTAGGGAAAATTTACGGATCTTAATTTCGAGTTTCGAAACTTGAGATATGAATTTTTAAGCGACTATGACACAGAATGGCAGTATATTTCGAGAAGTTTAAATAAATGATTTAAGGTTGCTTAAGTGATAGTTTAAGTTTAGTAACACCTTGTGCTCAATTCCGGTGACAGTCTCAGGTAAGAGGTGTTACATTTATTGGTATCAGAGCAGGTTTAGTCGGTTTTCGGAATAGTTAGTGTGAGTAAGAGTCTAGCTATACATGCCATACTTGTATTTTGATAGTGTGACGACTCCTGGCGATTTTTAAATATTTGTTTTATAGTAATGGATCCTGAACGAGCTAGTGATGATGATATGGAAAGTAATGCGCCTGCTCCCGCAGAAGGGGCAGTGCCATCCGAGGGTAGGCCAGTAACAGTTGATCAGGGAGGAGTGGCTCGAGAAGCTCTCTTCCAAGCTTTGAATGATTGGTTTGCCGAGTGAGTTCGTACGAATCCGGCTGTTAGACCTCTACCCCCTCATGATTTTCAGGCTACCAATGTAGCTCAAGCTCCCCCAGTCACAGGTACAGTGATAAGAGAAAAGCCACCAGTTGATAAAATCAGGAAACAAGGGGCAGAAGAGTTTCGAGCAATAAAAGACGATGACGTAGAAAGAGCAGAATTTTGGCTAGAAAATACCATCAGAGTCTTTGATAAATTATCCTGTACACCTGAAAAATGTATGAAATGTGTAGTATCACTCCTTAGAGACTCAGCCTATCACTGGTGGAAGACACTGGTATCAGTTGTACCGAAAGAAAGTGTCACTTGGGATTTCTTTCAGGAGGATTTCGAAAAAAGTACATCAGTCAGAGGTTTATTGACCAGAAAAGAAAGGAGATCCTGGAGTTGAAACAAGGTAATATGACAGTGACTGATTACGAGCGTGAATTTGTCAGGCTTATTAAATATGCTCGAGAATGTGTGTCCACAAAAGCTATCATGTGTAAAAGGTTTAAGGATGGGTTAAATGATGATATCCGGCTATCAGTGGGTGTCCTAGAAATAAAAGAGTTCGTTATTCTAGTTGAGAGAGCTTGTAAGGCGGAGGAGCTGTTAAAAAGAAAAGGCAAAGTTGAAACTGAGACGCAAGATACAAAGAAAAGACAGATGAGCAGATCATTTCAGGTTACATCCAAGAGGCCCAAAGAGTTTCCTACCAGATCTAGCTTTTTGGCAGGGTATTCTAGTCAGAATAGAGGTAGCAGATTTAAGGATCCGAAGGCTCAGACCACCTCGACCGCAAGTGTGGGTAATGTTAGACTGGGTAGATCAGGGTGTCCACGGTGTGGTAAACTTCATTATGGTTCTTGTCGGGCAGGCGAAAATGTTTGTTATAAGTGTGGTGCTCTAGATCATTTTGTGCGAGAATGTCCAGAGGTGGCTAACCGAGAAGTAACACAGAGTGCTAGATCCAGAAATGCTCCTATTAGAGGCAGATCACCGAGGCAACCGAGAGTAGGAGCAAGTAACAGAGGCACCTCTAGAGATTCAACGGTGAGACCAGATGTTAGAGCCCCTGCAAGGACTTATGCTATCCGTGCACAAGAAGAGGCATCCTCCCCCGATGTGATTACGGGTACATTTTCTTTGCATGGTATTAATGTTATTGCTTTGATTGATCCGGGTTCGACCCATTCCTATGTTTGTATGAAATTGATGCCCAGTATGAGCATGCCTATAAAATCTACAGAATTTGTGATTAAAGTAACGAATCCACTAGGCAAGTATGTATTGGTAGATAAAGTATGTAGAAATTGCCCCTTAATTATTAGAGGTCACTGTTTTCCGGCCGATCTCATGTTATTGCCGTTTGATGAGTTTGATGTTATTCTGGGTATGGATTGGTTGACTGCACATGATGTGGTAGTGAATTGTGGAAGGAAATTCATTGAGTTGAAATGTGAAAATGGTGAAATTCTTCGGATTAATTCAGATGAATCAGATAGTTCATAAGCCTCATACCCCTTCTCAAACATTTCTGAGTAGTCATAACAAAAATCATGGCAAATGAACTATCTGATTCATCTGAATTAACCCGAAGAATTTCACCATTTTCACATTTCAACTCAATGAATTTCCTTCCACAATTCACTACCACATCATGTGCAGTCAACCAATCCATACCCAGAATAACATCAAACTCATCAAATGGCAATAACACGAGATCGGCCGGAAAACAGTGACCTCTAATAATTAAGGGGCAATTTCTACATACTTTATCTACCAATACATACTTGCCTAGTGGATTCGTTACTTTAATCACAAATTCTGTAGATTCTATAGGCATGCTCATACTGGGCATCAATTTCATACAAACATAGGAATGGGTCGAACCTGGATCAATCAAAGTAATAACATTAATATCATGCAAAGAAAATGTACCCGTAATCACATCGGGGGAGGATGCCTCTTCTCGTGCACGGATAGCATAAGTCCTTGCAGGGGCTCTAACATCTGGTCTCACTACCGAATCTCTAGAGGTGCCTCTGTTACTTGCTCCTACTCTTGGTTGCCTCGGTGATCTGCCTCTGATAGGAGCATTTCCGGATCTAGCACTCTGTGTTACTTCTCGGTTAGCCACCTCTGGACATTCTCGCACAAAATGATTTAGAGCACCACACTTATAACAAACATTTTCGCCTGCCCGACAAGGACCATAATGAAGTCTACCACACCGTGGACACCCTGATCTACCCAGTCTAACATTACCCACACTTGCGGTCGAGGTGGTCTGAGCCTTCGGATCCTTAAATCTGCTACCTCTATTCTGACTAGAATACCCTGCCGAAAAGCTAGATCTGGTAGAAAACTCTTTGGGCCTCTTGGATGTAACTTGAAATGATCTGCTCATCTGTCTTTTCTTCGTATCTTGCGTCTCAGTTTCAACTTTGCCTTTTCTTTTTAACAGCTCCTCCGCCTTACAAGCTCTCTCAACTAGAATAACGAACTCTTTTATTTCTAGGACACCCACTGATAACCGGATATCATCATTTAACCCATCCTCAAACCTTTTACACATGATAACCTCTATGGACACACATTCTCGAACATATTTACTAAGCCTGACAAATTCACGCTCATAATCGGTCACTTTCATATTACATTATTTCAACTCCAGGAACTCCTTTCTCTTCTAGTCAATAAACCTCTGACTGATGTACTTTTTTTGAAATTCCTCCTGAAAGAAATCCCAAGTGACCCTCTCTTTCGGTACAACTAATACCAATGTCTTCCACCAGTGATAGGCTGAGTCTCTAAGGAGTGATACTACACATTTCAGACATTCCTCAGGTGTACAGGATAATTCATCAAAGACTCTGATGGTATTTTCTAGCCAAAATTCTGCTCTTTCTGCGTCATCGTCTTTTGCTGCTCGAAACTCTTCTGCCACTTGTTTCCTGATTTTATCAACTGGTGGCTTTTCTCTTATCACTGTACCTGTGATTGGGGGAGCTTGAGCTACATGGGTAGCCTGAGAATCATGAGGGGGTGGAGGTCTACCAGCCGGGTTCGTACGGACTCACTCGGCAAACCAATCATTCAAAGCTTGGAAGAGAGCTTCTCGAGCCACTCCTCCTTAATCAACTGTTACTGGCCTACCCTCGGATGGCATTGCCCTTTCCGTGAGAGCAGGCGCATTACTTTCCATATCATCATCACTAGCTCATTCGGGATCCATTACTATAAAAAAATATTTAAAAATCGTCAGGAGTCGTCCCACTATCAAAATACAAGTATGGCATGTATAGCTAGACTCTTACTCACACTAACTGTTCCGAGAATCGACTAAACCTGCTCTGATACCAATAAATGTAACACCCCTTACTCGAGACTGTCGCCGGAATCGAGCACGAGACGTTACTAAACTTAAACTATCACTTAAGCAACCTTAAATCATTTATTTAAACTTCTCGAAATATACTGCCATTCTGTGTCATAGTCGCTTAAAAATTCATATCTCAAGTTCCGAAACTCGAAATTAAGATCCGTAAATTTTCTCTAAATCTAGACTCATGTATCTACTTGCTAATTTGTTTCTAGAATTTTTGGTTTAGCCAATTAGTACAGTTTATTAGTTAAAATTTCCCCTATTACACAGTTCAGCTACTCTGACCTCTATTCACTACGAGTTAATTTTCTCTCTCTAAAAAATTTATATAGACATGCCGTTTATTTCATTAAAAACTAGACTTAATAAGGAATCTAGGGATATAAATTATAATGCCTAATTATTTATGTACAATTTATGGTGAATTTTTAAAGTCAGAATAGGGGATCACAGAGTCAGTCTGGAGCAGTCTCACTTAGGCGTAAATAACTCATAATATACAACTTTTCTGCTTACTCTGTTTCTTCCATAGTAAAATAGACTTATTAAGTTTTAATTTCATGCATCATTCACTGTTTAAATCCTTTCATACTATTTCTAGTGATTTTTCAAAGTCACGTCATTTCTGCTGTTTGAATCTGTTTTTAAGCTACTTTCACATTTTCCTTAGTTTCCATGTGATAGTTACCATTCAAGCATCCAAACTATTAAACATGTGTATCATTAGCCCTTCCATTAGCTATTTACTAGCAAGTATTTACACACCATTCATTAAACATATCATACCAAAAGAAGCCAAGTCCCTATACATGCCATACATGAAATGAAACGTCTAACTATACCAAAGTAATTCCTTCGATAGTGTGTCCGAATCTCCGACATCCCTTTCAATTCCCGAGTGAGCTTGGCAAGAACAATAAAATAAGGAAATAAAGAGAGTAAGCACTAGGCTTAGTAAGTTTACAAGCAAATAAATTATAACATTCATCATAAACGATAATTATTCAATATATCACCTAGCATCATAAGCTTTCTTTACACCTCATTTCCTACTTTCTTCCTTATTCACTTGTCTTCTTTCTTACCTGATCTTTTCAGTACTCATGAATATAACTTACCTTTCCCTTACTGATAAATTTTCCATAATTTAACTTATACAATAGCCCGTTGAACCGCTCGAAATACTGGGGATATTCGGGTTTTCCTATCTGATAATAATCTGCCAATGCCATGTCCTTAACATGGACTTACATGAAATGTTCCTGTCTTTCCAAAGCCATATATTTGATATGGACTTACATGGATTATTCCTGTCTCCAAAGCCATATATCTGATATGGGCTTACATGGCTCATTCTTGTCCTGTCTTGTCAACCCCAAATGTCATGACATTTGTATCCCTATATTTTTAAAGTTCAACGGGACCTTTCGATACTCCTTCTTTGTCATCTCGTCTATGATTCGACTTTGAATATTTTCGTAAAATAAATGTATAAATGCTGGAAATCAACAACATTAATGTAAAATAATGAAATATTGCATTTATTTACCGTAAACTTACCTCGATACAAAATGTGACTAAACTTTACAATTTAGTCCTTTACTTTTTCCTTTCCCCGATCTACTCCCGAATTTCGTTCTTCTTGATCTATAATAGCAAATTTAGATTATTTAATATCCACATTTATCAAAACATCCCTTTACTCAAACTTTTGCAAAATTACATTTTTGCCCCTAAACTTTTGCATATTTACACTTTTGCCCCAAGGCTCGGAAATCAAACTTTATCACAAATTCTTATATTTTAAGACATGCTGATCATTTATTTACCAACAACATCCTCAAATTCCTATTATAACATACACTTATGTACAATAGGTATTTTTACCGATTAAGCCCTTTTACTCGTTTTTACTCAAAATCGAGTAGCCCAAGTTGTCTAGCATAATTTAAAACCTCATATTCCATCATAAAACATCAAAATACACAAATTTCACCTATGGGTATTTTTCCAAATATGAACCCTAACTTAAATTATTGCTAGCATAATCGTTATCGAGCTACCGGGATTCCAAAAACATAAAAATCATTAAAAACGGGACTTAAAATCACTTACTATGGAGCTTGGAAGCTTGAAACAAACCATAGCTATGGAGAACCCTTGAAATTTCGTGCTAATGAAGAAGATGATAGCAATTTTGTCATCTTTTTCCCTTTTAATTCCTTTTTATTTCTAAATGACTAAAATACCCTTAATACCTTTCTTTAAAAATTTTCATGTACAAGCCCATTTTTGTCCAAAATTTTAGAAATTGGTTAAATTGCTATTTAAGACTTCCTAATTAATATTCCAAAGCAATTTCATACTAAAAGCTTCTAGAATGCAAGTTTTGCAACTTATTCAATTTAGTCCCTAATTTCAAATTAAGCACTTTATGCATAGAATTTCTTCACGAAATTTTCACACTATCTTGCAATCATAACATAAACCTCAAAATAATATAAAATAATTATTTTTATCTCGAATTTGTGGTCACGAAACCACTATTCCAATTAGGCACTATTTTGGGATGTTACATAAACTGCGAAATAAAAGAGCTGCTGAGAGTAACGAGGAAGATATAGCTGGTGCTAATTTGGCCGATGAAAGCGGTGATGATTTTTTATTAGTGTCAACGATCGATAACTCCAAGCTTACGTACGAGTGGATTCTAGATTCTGGATGTTTTTTCTACATGTGTCCCAATAGAGAATGGTTCTCCACATACAGTTCCATTGAAGGTGGTGTTGTGCGCATGGGAAATGATTCATTTAGTAAGGTAATTGGTATTGGTACTGTTAAAATTAGGATACATGATGGGACGATTAGAACACTTTTAGATGTCAGGTATGTACCTGATTTACGAAAGGATCTCATCTTCTTGAGTATTTTAGACTTGAAAGGATGCAAAATCAACATCGAGTCGAGTGGCATTAAAGTATCTCGTGGATCTTTCATTTTGTTCAAAGATAAAAGAACTGGCAGTCTTTATATTCTGGAAGGTTCTACAGTGATCGGTGAAATCGGACGTCCCTCGTCTGTTACGGAGTCAAAGTCAACTCGTTTGGAGCGGAAGCAACTTGGTCATAGGAGGGAAAAATGTATGACCGTTTCGTTGAAGAGAGGTTCCCTTTTGGATGCAGGTTTTGAAAAGTTAGGGCACTGTGTTCATGATAATCAGACCTGGGTTAATTTGGCAGTTTACAAGTCGAAGGCTAGAAGTCTTCCAGTTTCTAAGCCCAGATTCGACTCAGTTAATTCACTGCATAGTTTAAGATAGGCTCATGACGAACTTTGGCAAAGATGGCGTTGTGGAAATATGAGTCAAGGTGGAGATTTGTTAAATATGACTCCTATTTTTAGTCAAATTTGAGAAATAATCTTCTAATTAAACCCTGTTTATTTGTTTCAATCAAACACTAATTAGTTTAGATTATTTTAATATTAATTGACCTTTGAATTTAGCTTATAAATAGGCTCTTTTACAACCTTAGAAATTACACCCATTAGATATTAGAACTCATAACACATTTAGAGAATTTTGTGCTTACATTTTGAGGGTTCTTTGTTTTTGGGTTTTCGGGGTTTAGTTATTATCTCCATCTTTTGTACTATTCATTCTTTTGCCATTATAGTAAAATTATCTTTGCCCGTGGTTTTTTATCCTTTTTAGAGGGTTTTTCCACGTTAAATTTGTGGGTTCAATTTCTCAATTTCTTCTGCTAAATTTACTCGTTCGTTGCTTAATCGGGTCGATTCCTAACAGATAGCTTTTTTAAAATGTTAATTGAGTATAATTTTTGAAGATGTTTGATCGGAGAAATAAACGTAATATCATAGGTATCGAGCTACTCCTACACAACTTTTGAAGATGTTTAGTTTGAGAATAAAAGTAAAATTAAGATGAAAATTACTATATTAAGTAAATGTAAAACCCATATTGTTTGGGGATAAATCTTAAAATTATATATGAATTTTGATTTAATGTGTAATTTTATAAATAAAATATTAATTTAATTTAATTTTTATAAATTACTAATACATTTATCGATATAGTTATATATATCGCAATACAAATAATTGCATATTTAATATAAAAGTAAAATGATGTATTTATTCCTTTAAAATTATACATTTGAATTACAATTAACATTCCATCTGTATAATTGCATAAAATCAAAGTTCATATATTAAATTGTAATTATATCAAAGTTTATAAGTAGTTTTAAAATTTATACATAAATTTGAATAAGTTGACGAAAATGAGATTAAAGTTGAATGTTAATTAGAAAATAAATATATTATTAGAACATTTCTTTTTGGAAACAAAATCAATTTTCGAAGAATATATAACAATTTTTATTAAACTAATTGAAAGGATAAAAATTCAAGAAATTAATAGTAATTGACAGTTAAAAATAACGGTTTATTTATATAAGAAACAAAATGGCCCAAAACGAGCAATGCCACTTAACAAAATCAAAGCATGTCCGGGATTACAAAATCATGAAGCTCCTGGGGTAATCCACACCAAATCGAACCACTTTCTCACCACCTAGGCCCATGCAGCATAGTAAGTCAGTCTATATGTAAAAGTAAAGTCTAAAAACATTGAATAAACCTCCAAAAAAACTAGCCTAACAAAGATAAATCAAACGTTACATGGTTAAGTTTAGGGGTTATAAAATAAGAGTATACTTCTAGAACAATTTCCCTAAATATCGTGTCACCAGCCAAAGTGAGGCCCAAAACCATTGCGTAAGCCTCCGCCCAAAGTTGAGTCGAAGCAATCGAGTGCCTTTGTACCCTCCTACCCAAAACCATGCCATTCGTATCTCATGCCACAATCCTGAGCCCAATCGTGTGCATCCTCTCAAGCCATGCAGCATCTACATTTATCTTCACTTGGCGCACGCAAGGGGGAGCCTATCGTACATCACACTACTGTAGTAACAAGATTGGTTTATTGAGCAAGTTGTGTACACATAAGTTATTGTGTAAGGATTGTGCATAATTGAGCGTAATATGAAGGGAAGTGAGATAGTCCATGCAAAACTCGTTGTTTCTTACATTCCAAAGCTCATATAGCAAATTCCAGTCGGTCAGGACAATAAAAAGCACTGAAGCTTTAAAAAATCAAGACAGGAGAATTGGTATTTTAAAAAATTTAAAATTCTTTTTTAAATAATAAGGAAACGAAAAAAAAGTTTAGACAATTTAACTTATGGAGGTTTGCCCCTAATTGGTTAATTTCATTACCTTTAACTTTTTATTAATAAGGATTTCCAAATTCATTATTGAAATTGACATCTTACAATCAAAAGGTATAAATATATATATATATATATATTATAACTAAACTAGAACTCTTTTTAATTACGTGATTCAATTAAAGTTTTCGTAATTTACTATATGAATTGTTGTACATTTAAACTAAAACCAAACTATTTTATGAACAAAATCGAAAGACAAACAAGCTATATTCAATAAACCAATGAAATCGATCTATTTATTCGATAAACCTTTATTTTGTTCATCGCTCCTTACAACTTATCAACAATAATTTGGAGGACAGAAGAAGGAAAAAAGAAAAAGTAATACATAAATCGTATCCTATCTATACCTACATTTAAATAAAAAAAAAAATCCCCAAGTGAGATCTCTGCTTGACACGTAGGAAAATCACAAGTGGAGTCTTTGATGTAGGCAAGTTAGTGAGTTATGTTTTTAAGGCTTAAGCTGAAGCTATGTGTTATTTGCCTTTGTAAACAGCTGGCAGAGTTTGAGTATGCATGGAACTAGGTGGCTTCAAACGTGAAAACATGCATCTTTTTTCTACCATCTGCCTTGATACATCCCGAATGATTTTCCTTTGAGTTGGCATCGAATGGTTTTGATAATATGGACTGAGAAAAAGGGTTATAAGAAGCATCATAAGCAAGGAAAAAGCAATAAGCCTCTCTTGATCCAAATAGTAAAACAAAACTGCTTAAACCAAAGAAGCAATGAAACTAGATGAGGATATGTGTGATTGAAAATGTGGTCTATAAGTTAAACGAGGAAATAACAACTACAACAAGTATCTCAAAGTTTTTATCTTAACCTGTTAACAAAGTTAATTTAATTATTTCATTAAATATTAAAAATGAATATCATGATGATGTAATTAGATAGAGTCCCTTATTTTTTATTTTAAAAAATAAAATTAAGGAGAGCTTTTATTTTCATTTTCATTTTCAATTGGGTTACTTTTCCTATATTGGTCTTTCCTTTTTACAGTTTTAGGATAAAATTACTGTTCTCTTTTTTTTTTTTTTAAACAAAGTGTATAAAATACTAGTATTCAATGAAGGAGAAAACTTGTTTTTGTTTTCAAGCCCAGAAATGAAAGCCGAGGAGCATCACCAATGTGACCTGATCCATCATTTGTGGAATTAACACCAAACTTAATACGAATTTATAAAATATTTAGAAATTTTAATCCGTCCCGAAAAGAGAAACATTGGCTTTGAAATATGATTTTTTTTTCTTCCCCACCTCGAAATTAATCAAGTCTTTTTTGTTTCTTTTTTCTCCTTAAATAATGAAGAAAAGAAATAACAATAACAATATTAAAATTTATTTTCAGATATCATATAACAATAGATTAATAAACAATAGAGACTGAAACATTAAAATCTCCTATACTTTTTTTTTTAATTTTTTTTAGAAATTTAATCTTTTTATTTATTAAATTTCAAAATCAAATTTAATTATTAAAATTATTTTATTAAATTTAAATTCATTACAATGTTAAATTCAAGTTTATTACCATTTTAAAATATCATACGAATAAATTTAAAAAAATAGTGTTAATAATTGAATAAAAAAAACTAAATTCTTAAATTAAAGAAATTTGTAAAGAGCACAGGACTTAAGGTATATTTTAACCAAACTGAAATCCCCTTCACACCAGGGTGGAACTAAGTCCAACAGGGCTGCTATTAAGTACTCACTACCCTCCACTCCTTGTGCATACATTACTTTGGGAGCCGATGCTGCCTTGGTGTGAGCCCCGGAAATAGCCAACGTCCGTATGGATTTGTCAGGCATTGGCCTGGGTACTCACTGAGTTTCCAACCCAAATCAAGTCCCATTTTCCTTCGCCGTTTTGATCTATGCAAAAGCCATGGACAGCGATGTCTACCCCACCGAGTTTAGCTTGGACTCGTTTAACCAGCCTGGAAAGTTGGGACTTTTTAGGAGTTTTGCCAATGGAACAGTCCCTATCAGTGTGTTGGTTTGCTAAAACAATACAGGCATGGCTTGGACCAGCTCTTATCCAAGTAAGTTTGGACAGTGTTCTACCAATGGGAGACTAAAGATTTTGCGGGAAAGGAGCCCAATTAGTGTTCCATTTGTGGATTGAGAGATGGCAGGAAACCAGAATTCAGCAATGCATCTTTGTGTTGGTGGTTCGCATAGAGAGGTTAGCTTTTGTGCTCCATCACCAACTTAAATAATAAGTGCAATAATAAGCAGCGGCGAAGCTAGAACAATTTTTTAGGGGGGAAGAAATTTTAATTTTTTATAGTCTATATCTTTATAATTTTTAAAGGATTAAATTGAATTTTTATAGTTTTAGGGGGGGCCAAAGTGTAATTTTACCTTTACTAATTTAAAATTTTTAAAAAATCTTAAGGGCCTAAATAGAAATTTTACCTTTTGGGGGAGGCCGGGGCCATGCCTGCCCCTGAATCCGCCTCTGATAATAAGTATTAAGTGCAGTGGTTAAAAGGATAAAATAATAATTATTATAGTATTTAATAATAATACAATAATAAAAGTATGTTTAACAATTAAATGAGATAAAAAAATGAGTAAAAAGATAATAATTAATTTTTAATTATTACAATAGAAAGATGTTAATTACTAACCAATCAATAAAGTAAAATAACATTAATTAATAACTAATTATTAATTATAGTAAAGGTGTATTATTTATTAGGGTATTTTTTTAATACGTTGGAGTGTTTTTTTAGCCCAAAATTTAAAAGTTTAAAACCACTGTTGATAAACTTGGTTTGAAAAAGGAATCTTTATGTCCCCATATAGCTTGCTTGAAATGGCTGGTGGACAGCTAAAAGTGCATTGTATTGTCCACATCATGGATCCCATCCTTTGTGATTTAGCGAGTGGCTCACCATACAATCATCACACACAACCATGTCCAATGCCATCAATTACATTGAAAAGATAAATCTGAAAGCCACCTCCCCCAAGATGCTGGATTTCCAAAGTCTTGTGCCGCTAAAGTGAGCTCAAAAACACGTGAAAGTAGTTGGGGAACATTTGACATTAATATTTTTCTGTCATCCATAGGGTAATCTTGGGCATACCTTTATGTAAACAGCAGGATCATTTATTACAGCTGTAACATATTTGTTGAATGTTGAATTTGTTCAAACTTTTAAACATAAAAGAGCAATATACAGCTAAACAAAACACCAGACAAAGTGATCAAGAAGCCGAAATGAAAATTTAGTCAAAGATTTCATGTAGTGTGATGATCAACAACATGGTTTGTTATATTGGATTATGGATTCTCAAGGATTCATGGTGGATGGAAAAGTTGAATGGCAAGGCAGTAGAAATTTACTACTTTTTACCATTTTAAAATTTGTAATTAATTGTACCTAAGCATTAGCAAAATCCCCATCAGACAGTAATTGAGTATTTCGGGAGTCACAGACAATATTTTTTATATGGCAGTTGGATGGTAAAATCACGTGATCAAAGGAATTTGCTTTAACAAATTTGAAAGATGCCTGCCTCGTGATTATTATTATTTTGGATAATGTTTAATTACAGCTCGTATATTTAGATTTTTTTGAAATAAACTGAATGAACCATGAAGCAAAAATAAGTAATAATCAATCTTTTTTGTAATTAAAAACCAAAGGCAACGTTCACCTGCAAATTGGTTTACCGAAACAGAGTTCTGGAAAATAGTGGAGAAAGTCTTGGGTTAGCTGGCTCTAGCTAACCACCAGCTGTAACTCGGCTCAGGCTAGCTTGATCCAGCTAAGCCTAACTAATACTAATACTTCACGAGCCCTTTGTGCCTCCCTTTAAACTTGGTTTTTAAAGAGCCGCAGGCGCGTATTCTCACGTGCCTATATCCCACTCTCGGAATTCCAGCTGGATCACTTCCAGCCTGTCTTGTCTACCCCTTTTGTTAATACAAATTACTTTATTTGTCTGTTTCCCTGAAGGTTCCTTAATTCACCTAATCCAAATCCCTTTTTCTTAACAAATTAAATAACTTCAATAAATGAACACTGTTTTGCTGGTCTTTATATATACCCTTTTCCACCCTTCCATTCCCACAACTCAAAGCTCCAACCTTTCTCAGCTTAACAACAACAACAACAAAAAAAAAATAATGGCTTCTTTTATCACTCCAGCTATCTTAAAAATATTCCTTATCATCTCTTTGTTTCAAATCTGTTTGGGTGTACGAAAGCTGAGTGCAGTGGTTGAGGAGCAGCCTCAGCTCTTGAAATACCACAACGGTCCTCTCCTTTCAGGCCCAATCACAGTCAATCTCATTTGGTACGGCAAGTTCAAGCCTTCCGAGAGGGCTATTATCTCTGATTTTGTCACCTCCCTCTCATCTAACCCTTCTTCACCCTCTCTAAAAACCCAACCCACGGTGGCTCAGTGGTGGCGGACCACCGAGAAATACTACCATCTCGCCTCTAAGAAATCGTCTCTTTCCTTGTCTTTGGGGAAGCAGATCCTTGATGAACACTATTCGGTTGGCAAGTCTCTCAAGACGAAACAAATTGTTGAGTTGGCCTCAAAGGGTGACCAAAAGTATGCTATTAATGTTGTTTTAACAGCATCTGATGTTGCTGTTGAAGGTTTTTGTATGAGCCGATGTGGGACTCATGGGTCTGCCTTGAGCTCCACCAAGGGTAAAAGGTCTTCCAAATTTGCTTACATTTGGGTTGGGAATGCTCAAACCCAGTGCCCTGGTCAATGTGCCTGGCCATTCCACCAACCTATCTATGGACCACAGTCCCCACCTTTGATTGCACCAAACAACAATGTGGGTGTTGATGGCATGGTCATCAACTTGGCTAGCCTCTTTGCGGGGACTGTTACCAACCCTTTTGGAAATGGTTACTACCAGGGCCCAGCTGAGGCGCCATTGGAAGCTTCATCAGCATGTCCTGGAATATATGGCAAAGGGGCTTATCCAGGCTATGCTGGAAACCTACTTGTGGACCCTTCAACTGGTGCTAGCTACAATGCTCATGGTGAGAATGGAAGGAAATACTTGCTTCCTGCTTTGTATGATCCTGCTACATCATCTTGCTCAACCTTGGTCTGAGAGTGGCAACAACAACCTTAACCATTCTTTTATTTGTTAATTTATTAATAACATCAGCAAACTCTTTGGTTTGCTTTTTTGCTTTTAATATCCATTTCTTACTTACTTTTTATTGAATTATCTCTTACAAACATTCTTTATAATAAATGATGAATATGGACGTGAAAATTGCTGAGAAGACATGTAACCAGAACCATAGGATGTCTGACACATTACATTACATTCATGAGTGCCCCTCACTCATTATATTCTTTTTTTTTTAAACAACAATTCAAATTTAATTATTAGATAAACATTATATGAATTAATTAAATTTTATTATTTAAAATTGAAGTAATATAAATTTTACTTTCAATATAAATATTAACTTTTTATTCATTTAACAAAATGTCTTTTACTAAAATTAGAAATCTTTATTTATATGTCCCATAAATCCTATCAAATAAATTTATTTACTTGAATATTTTATTTTTAATAAAACAAGTTATAAATATGATAAATCTTATAAATAACATTAATAAAAATTTAAAATGAGAAATAGAAGGTATAATAGCCAGTTTAATAGATTTTTCAAACTCGTGCTTTTATATATACTAATTTCTAATATCACATGTGTTGTATGTGGCATGTGATATTACACGTTTAATTTTTAATTAATTTTTCAATAATATTTTTAATTATTGTTATAATTTTTTATTTTGTTAATGGAATTGTTAAATAGAATTAAAATATATTAATTTATTTAACATCTCAAATATAATAAAAATAAATTTTTAAATAACATATTAAATTATTGATATTTTGTCGATTAATAATTTTTTAATAATATTAAAAAAATTCCAATCACAGTTAAAACATTTGTACTATTTTCAACATACAATATAATTTTACTTCAACTAATTATATTTAAAACAATAACTAATAAACATTATTAAAATATATTAATTTTGATAATTAAAATATAGTACTAATAAGGAATTCTTATTAGTAAAGCATTTGTACAAACAATGAAAAATTGATATATTGTAAAATAAACTCTTCACTATTCAATTTTTGTTTCTATTTTTTTTCTTAATACTTAATAAATTGACTATAATAATTTTTAAATAATATATAATTATTATGTAGTAAAAAATAATATCAAGTAAAAATTTAAAAAATCTTTTTTAAATGATTTTTAATTGTAAAAACTTTTACTTCGATTATAATTAGCTTAACTATACTTTTTGAGTAATATGTGTAAATTAAATTATAGTTATTTTTAAATGTGTAATTATAAAAAAATTTATTTTGCATTAACTTTTTTAATTAATAATTTTAAATTAAATTTAATAATATTATAGAAAATAAATAGTATTTTCATTGGTATAAAAGTTTTTTTTTTTTCCAAACTTTGCTTTTATATATTTTATTAGCTAGAAATGTCACATGTGTTACATATGATTTTATGCGATTAATATTTAATCAATTTTTTAAATACTGAGTTTTTATTGTTGTATTTAATGTAAAATAATACTTCTTATTTGAATTATTGAATATAATTAAAATATATTAATTTTTCAATTCAAATATTATAATAGAAAATTTTCATATCATAATTAAAAGCATAATATATTCAGTGATTAATGCAAGGTAACATTATTTAAAATAATAACTATTTAACATAATTAACTCTAATATCAATAGGGACGGAGCTAAGGGATTGGCAGGGGCTTTGACCCCTAAAATGAAAATTTTCAATTTTAGTTTTTTTATAATTAATAAAATTTTAAATTAGTAAATGGTAAAATTATATTTCAAGTTTAAAAATAGAAAAAAAAAGATTTAATCTTTTAGAAATTATAAAGATATAATCTATTAATCAACAAACTGATGGAACAAAATAGTCTACAAATGTAAATATATGATGGAGGAATATAAAGCATAAGAAATAAAAAAAACTGAAGCACAAATGTCAATACATATATTGAAACCAGAACCCATACATTGCAATTTTACCGTATATAACTCGAATTTAAATAATAAAAATCCATTACCTCAAATTTAACCAACAAACCGATAGGAAAAAAAAAACTAAAAATGTTAAAACATTTAAATTTAGTATGTTAAAATTTTGATTCGAATTTTATGACTTAATTCAAGCATGATCAAATATTTATTTTTAAACTCAAATTAAATTGCTAGATTAAAAGTTGATTTATCCATTTTTATACCACAATGTGGTTTATACTTTACACCTAATCAATTGAGAGTCAGTTCTCTTGCTTTACACCACCCTTAGCTGGCCTTACATTGTTGTTAAACACATTGGTTGGGTTGAAGTTGAACTTGAGAGCAAGAAACGCGTCATTTTGGCTGGCATCGAATCGAATCTCACTCCTCCACTTCTTTACCTTCCTCTTTATTCTTCGCCTCTTTCCTACCACTTTCTACTTTCAACCCCCAAGAAAAATCCTGTTATATAACTACGTCCCTTCATCCCAAATCCCACAAAACACATTCTCTTTTAGAGTTTTCTCATCACTTAATCAAATTCATCCATGGCTTCTTTTGCTACTTCCAATGTTGTTGTTCTGTATTTTGTTGTGTTAGTCTCTTGGTTTCATTTCAATGCAGAAGCGAGGAGGCTTCGTGGGTCTGTCCCCGAGTCGGATCAAACCCAGCAACCATTGCTGTTCCAATACCACAATGGCCCTCTTCTAACTGGCAACATCTTTGTTAATCTCATTTGGTATGGAAATTTCAGGCCTTCTCAACGTGCCATTGTGTCCGATTTCATCAATTCCCTCTCCTCTTCCAAGCTTGTTTCACCTCAACCCTCGGTTGCTACATGGTGGAAAGCCATGGATAAATACTATCACCTCACCAACAAATCTTCTTCCCTTGTCATTTCCTTGAGTTCACAAATCCTCGATGAGAGCTACTCTTTGGGGAAATCACTAACAAATGAACAAATCCTGCAATTAGCATTAAAGGGTTCTCAGAGAAACCCCATCAATGTTGTCTTGTCATCAGCTGATGTTGCTGTTGAAGGGTTCTGCTCCAGCAGGTGTGGAACCCATGGTTCTGATTCTGGTTCCAAGTTGGCTTATATTTGGGTAGGTAACTCGGAGACACAGTGCCCAGGTCAATGCGCTTGGCCATTCCACCAACCCATCTACGGACCACAGAACCCACCATTGGTTGCACCCAACAATGATTTGGGTCTGGATGGGATGGTTATCAACCTAGCTACCCTCTTGGCTGGGACTGTCACCAACCCGTTTGGAAATGGCTACTATCAAGGTCCAAAAGAAGCACCACTGGAGGCTGCTTCTGCTTGCCCTGGGATTTATGGGAAAGAGGCTTATCCAGGGTATGCTGGGGACCTTCCAGTCGACGCTACAACCGGAGCTAGCTACAATGCACATGGTGTCGATGGAAGAAAGTACCTTCTTCCAGCCCTGTTCGACCCTTCAACCTCAACTTGTGCCACTCTAGCTTAAATCAAATATTATTCATCCCAATATGCCAGTCCCTAGTAAAAATTCTTTTATTGTACCATTCAATTTATTCTTTTTACGTTACGATTGAATAGAGATTCAATTATTCATTGACAAAGGATTTCACAGAAACTTCTTTAGTATAACAATGAGAGATCACATTTGTTTAGTTTTAGTTCATAGTGGGCACACAAAATCACCACTTGTATCTACATCAAGATCTATATCAGCATCCAAATCATCAAGATCCATGCTTCCTCCCATGGAAAATTCCCCAGCCTTGGGGACCTCAGTCGTTTTCATGGCCTCTTGTATTATAAACTGTACCTCTTCCATGGTTTGTGAAGGGTTATTTACATCTTGGCTTTGCCAACTTCCATCTTCCATCAGTTCAATTGGCAAGTTCTTTAAGAACCAAGTGTGGCTTCTAATTTCTGGTATAGTTATTCTCTGCACCAAGAAGTATGAGCATAAACTATTCAAGAAAACATATATGGATGATAGGCCAAATTAGCCAGCAATTAGCTTTCTTATGCATTACCATTTCAGGATTAGCCACAAATATCCGAGATAAAAGATGTTTGCACTCCACGGAAACTCTGACATAATCCGGAATCGAGTAGTGAGCACTTAGTATTCGCTGTCGTAAACAATATTAACTTAGTTAGAACCTCGGCTGTGAGTTTGGGAAAGCTTCAAATAATTGCATTGATTTCAGATGATGTCTATTCTCAAAAAGAAAATGGAGCTGAAAACTTGTTTAAAACACTGACCCCAATTGTATTTTTGAAGTTTTTGGGATCATTAGGATCTTCAAAGGGATATGCCCCAACTAGCATAACAAACAAGGTGACTCCACAGGACCAAACATCTGCAATCTATAGATAATTGTGGGATGTTATTTGGAGAAAGAATACGTATATGTATATGTACGTACATGTATATATTTATATTACCTTGCCATCATATTCTTTCTTGGAGAGAACCTCGGGGGCTATATAAGCCGGTGTTCCTACAGTAGATTTTGGTTGAGAATGCAACACAGATGACTACAAAATTAGGAGGGGGAAATAGTTAAGTAATCGAAGTGTCAAAAGCTCAACTTTGTCTGCAAAAATGTGGATTAGATGAGTTCAATCGTATCACCTTTGAGTACCCGAAATCACATATTTTGACACGCGGTGCGGTGCTGCCATCGAGGAGAGTGTTTTCAAGCTTAAGATCTCTGTGACATATTTGCTAAAACAGAAATTCCCATAAACAAAATCAGCACTGCAACATTTGAAGAACCAGAAAAGTCTAGAATGCCAAAGTTTCATACCATGGAATGACAGTAACTGACTCCTGATATCAATTGCTGAAAGAAAAACCTTGCCTGTTAACATCTCCCATGGAAGATTTAGATATGAGAAAACTGTATTATGCAGTAGAATAGAGTAAAATACACTCTTTCACTATGCTTTTTTGGACTATGGGTATTTTAGAATATTTACCTCGTGTTCACTAAATCTACCAGCGCTGCATATGCGCTCAAAGAGCTCTCCACCTGCAGCATACTCCATGACTATGGCTAGATGTGTAGGTGTAAGAAGAACCTGCAAGAGCAATGCATCAAAAGGAAAGTTAACCCCAAAATAAGTCAGGATAAAACACAGAGCCCTAACCTATCTTCATTAAACATAATGGAGCAAAGCTAAGCCATACAAGAACAAGACAAGAAAGGATCATAGATTATGAAAGAGTACCAACCTCTTTGAATCTAACAATATTGGGATGTTTTAATGATCTATGATTCATGATTTCCCTTTGCACATGTTCATCAATCTGCAAAAAAAAAAAAAAAAAACCCTTTAATCAACAAACCCGTATAAAAAATAGGGTAATGAGAGAGAATCGGATTGAAAAACAAGAAAAGAAAAAGTTGGAAAAAAGGATTTAATAAGATGTAAAAAACAGGGTATAGATAAGACAAGACCTTATGGCCTCTCTCAATGAACTTAACAGCAAAGAGTTCTTGTGTCCATCTATCTCTAACAAGCTTGGCCACACCAAAATTCCCAGATCCTATATCTTTCACAATCTCATAACGCTCCATAGTTTTTCTTTTTTGTCAAAAGTATTCCCACTGCAAGTCTTTGATTTCTTCTTCTCTTTATTATGTCTCTGGAAAAACAACAGTGCAAAAGGAAAAAATAAGAAGCACAAGAAGTCCAGCACTTAGGTGTGCTTTTTATTTCAAAGTTAGTTGCAGCTGAGAAGTGACAACCATCATCGTCATCATCATATTTATCAAATTCTCACCATTACCAGACAAAAAATAGTCTTACAAGTTTAAAACCTGGAAGCCTCCTTTCTTTCACTGCAAAGGGAACACGTGTACAGAATGATGGAGCTTCCATTCATTGGAACATAAATGTTAAAAGAAAAAGACAAGTGCACTAGGGAATCACATAGCTTTAGAACTAAAATGCGGTATGGAATTTACAGTTCTGATAAATAAGGACAATAAAGACCAAGGAAGGTGGTGGGGGTCTGGGCTGAAAATCGCTTTGGTGGTTTTTCAGCACAAGTATTAGGTCAAATTAAGGAAGATATATTCATTCAAGGAGTGGGTATTTCATGACATCGGATGAAGGAATAATCAGTCATGTTCTTATTTTCTTTGGGTGTATCTTGTAAGGTGTTTTGCAATTGTAGAAAAAAAAAAGTAGTACTATTATTTTATTTGATATGATTGAAGGGGAATCCGATGAAAAATATAGCCTCAAATTTGTTTATTTGCTCAATGATTATTGCAGGATGGAGTTGAAATTGCCATCAGATTTGACATCCCTTATCACCAAGCTAAGAATACCATATTGAAGGTTAAAATTTTTAAGACCGAAAGAGAGTTTTTTTTTTTTTTTTTTTTTGCCTTTTCATTATTGTTAATTTTTTAGTATAAGAATTTTGAAGAAAATACAATATGCACCTGGAAAAATTGATATTAAAAGAATTATTAAAATAAAATATATTAGTGAATTGATATTTAGTTAGATTGCTATCCGCATGGCCATACGTGAATTTGGGCACACTTAAATATATTTTATTTTTTTATTTAAGAGTTGGAAAAAAATTATAGGTAATTCTAGATATTGATTAAAAAAATATTAGAATTAATCTCGACACATACGTTGCCTTGGGTTAATTAGTTTTTAAGTCAAATTATAAAGTAAATATGTGAAGATTAAAGTATACTTCAAGCCCATGTCCTCTTTGTTTATTTGAGATTTAGTCCTTATTTATTCTTAAAAATGTAATCTCTCTACTCTTTAGATTAAAAAAAAAAGATTATATTGTTAACACTATTACTCTTTATTATTACAATTTTTAATGTAAAATTTTAAAATTAATAAAAAAAATCATTTGTAAAAGACCTAAATGTAACAAAGAATTTTAACGGTGTTAACAATTAAAAACTCACTTTACAATTTTAAGCAAAATAAAGTATTTAGATTAATCAATGATATTGTAAAACTTGAGGTGCCAAATTATGTTAAAAATTAGATCTCAAATTTGAGTGTACTATAAAGACCAAAACTAAAATTTTACCAATATTATATAATCTAGAATACAAAAGGTTGGTACACAGGTCACATAAGGAATGCCCATGACATTCTTTTTATATAGAGTAGTTTAGATTAAAGACATCCCAAATGTGAACATAATAGAGGGATCAAGATAAGAATTTAACCACTCTCTTACAATGATCATGTAGACAAGGCTTCAGAGTATATTGGATTTTGTCACACCCGCCGTGTGGGTGAAAAAATATTTTATGTTAAAATATGTTCTTTTAAAATTTATTCAATAATAAATGTAGGTGGAGGACTAATAATGAATTTGTATTTTAATATTATTGGATATATATTTGATTCCTAAATTTATAATTTATAATTGTTTTATTTAAAAATATAAAAAAATAAAAATATTATTATAATAATATTAATTATAATTTAAAATAAAGGATATATCTATAATTTATTATTGAATTGATGACTCATTAAAAGTAACATTAACACAGTAAAATACCTAAACACAAGTATTAAATTAGATATATAAATTTTATATTTTTTATTTAAAATAAATAAAAATTGAAAAAAGGAATACCACGTGACAAGTAATGGGAAGAAAGAGAAAGAAATTCTGGATAGCTTTCAAAAGATCTATACTATATTTATGGGTCCTCCTTTATAGTAATAAAATTATATAGTAGGAAAGCAAAAGGGAGGCATCCATTCTTTTGATATTCTTCCATCCCAAAAAGTTGCCCCTCCATCGGGTTTTTTACTGAAATAAATTAAAAAAAAAATTATATATTAAAATAGATTGTCAGTTGGATTATTTATCAAAATAGGTCTTTTTTTATTTGCGCCTATTTGACAGGCGTGACTCTTTTTTTTATATTAAAATATTCTTTTTTTTGTTTTTTTAAATAAAATATTATTTTTTTATTCTCAAATTAGTATGACGGGTGTATAGATACGAATACAAATTGCGCCTATCTCTGAGACGCAACTAGTTGAGCCTTTCTTAGAGGCGCGACTAATTGTGCCTATCTCAGAGGCGTAAATGGTGAGGCCCACAGGAGCATCTGTAGCTTAATTTTTCCCCTATATATACCTCGAAAATCAAATGAGCACAGACACAAAATTTAGCAGAGCAACAAAAAAAAAAATTTAGTTGAACAGAAATAAGAAGATAGGGAGAAGAAAAAAAGAAAGGAAAGCAAGAATGAGGATAATGTATTTTAGTTTATTTCTTTTTAAATAGAATGTAAAGTTTTGTTAGTAATTTTATTATTTGAATGCTATTTGTTAGGTTATTAATTTTGTTAGCTTCTGAATGAAAATTTTGCATTAAAAATTTTATGTAATTTTTTTGCTATTCGAAACTGTTTTGAGAATTTTGAAAATTTTTTAACAGATCTAATATTGAAGATGGAGAATCAGTTTTTCGTATGTGTTTATTTCGATGGAGATATTTTGACAACAACTGTGGGATGTATATTTGAATGTTGCAAACAAGTAGCAATGAGATTTAATAGAAATATCTCGTTTGATGATATGAAGGAAAAATTAGTGAAAAAATTTATAGATGTTGTGGGAGAAGGATCTCGAAACTTTTCTACAAGTTTCCAGTTTTGACAGATCCCATAAAATTCACCGAAATGGAACTTGTAGACGATAAAGACGTGGAGACAATGGTCGCTCTTTATTGTGGGGCTCGAAGCAACCAAAATGCACCAATTTAGTTATTTACTGAGTTAGCTGGTGTGGAAGCAACTGAAGATCCCACCCCATTAGGTGAAGAAGATGGAGCTCAAGAGCCGTGTATGGTAGTTCTGATATCGTACGTTAATAGTCAATCAACTATACACGGGATCGATATTGATCTTAATGCTACACCCAAGACTGATGTGGTTGGTGATGATGTATACCATAGTAGTGATCCTTCTGATTACGAAGTCGATAGTGAGAGTGATCCCGATGTGGACGAGGTCCCGGATGATATTGACGACAAAGACGTAAATAATGATGGAAACGTTAACGTATCTTCAGTCGGGAACCAGATTTGTCGTATTGTGATACACAATAATTCTGGGGCACATATGTCTCGGATAGACCCCGATGTAGCGCACGCAGCCGAGTTTCCAGAGTACCCTGAAATACTACCTGCTCACCGGATGGCTGTATATTCTGATCCTGAGGAGTTGTCGTGGGTCAGAGATTCGAAAGTAAGGAAGAATGCGTGTTTGCCATTAAGCAGTATAGCATGAATATATCAGTAACCTACAAAGTTGTAGTGTCTAAACCGACATTATATATTGGAGAGTGTTGGAGGTCAGCGGAAGGCTGCAATTGGCAGATACGAGCTGCATTTATCCAAAAGCCACAGATGTGGGAGATACGAAAATTTGTTGGGCCTCACATATGCACTTCAACACATATGACAGAAGATCATCGAAAACTTGATTCTAAAACTATTTGTACGTGCATCATGCCAATTGTGAAAGACATGCCTACCATTAAAGTTTCGGTACTGATTGCCGAAATGTAGGCACGATTCTAGTATCAAGTATCATACCGAAAGGCATGGATCGCTAAACAAATGGCAATGAAACAATTGTACAGAGATTTCGATGCATCGTACAATGAGTTACAGGGATGGATAGCCGCTATGAGGGAGTATGTGTCGAGGACTGTCATTGAGTTGCAGACACGACCTTATTACGGGCCAGATGACCAACTACAATTGGGAAAAAGACTTTTTCATCGGATGTTCTAGATGTTTGATCCATGTGTGCGCGTATTTCTCCACTGCAAGCCATTTGTGCAAGTAGATGGGACCTAGCTATATGGAAAATATACACAGATCCTACTTCTTGCGGTTGCTTAAGATGGCAATAGAAACATGCTCCCAATAGCATTTGCCATCATCGACAAGAAGAATATAGAATTGTGGGAATTCTTCTTTACCAACCTACGGGGTATGTTATTAGCAACGATACTATTTGCATCATCTATGATAGAAGAAAAGGATTAATTGCCGCTATTAGGCGTTCCGGTGTGCCATGAAGATTCATTCACTGCATCTGGCACATCGCGTCTAACTTCCAGCGAGATTATAAGAATGTAGACTGGAAGAGACAAGTTGTGAGAATGGGTAAAGGATTACCTTATCTTTTCAATATAAATTTTAATGTTTTAGTGCAATACTGTAACTTATCTTTTCTTAATACATATGCAGCCCACGAGTTAGAGCCACACATTTTCTGCCAAATAATGACTCAACTTGAGATTGACTTGGAGGGTCAAATGAACATATCTTTCTGACAGTGGTTGGATATTATGGAGTCGTGGCAATGGGTTCAAAGTTTTGATGAGGGCTTTCGTTATGGTCAAATGACCATAAACTTGGTAGAGAGAATCAATGCTGTGTTGTTAAAAACACAACATCTTTCGATTTCATCTGTCTTCTCAACTACATTCTACAGGTTGGCTACTGATCGTGATTTTGATGAAATAATAATGATCATACCTGGAAACTAACTATTATCACGATAAAAGGCAAGCGTACCTATCGAGTAGTAGTATAGTTAGTGGCAAGACCGAAATATCGAATCCAAAGAACTAAAAGTACTAGTAATGACTATCTTCCTATTATCTAGCCTAAAAATAAAGAGGGTTGTGTTGGTAAATTAAAATTCTAGCTAACTAAAGACATGACAAAGAATAAATTGAGAAATTACTTTAGGAAAACTTAATTGACAAAGGCAATACCTAAGGAAGAATCCACCTAGACTTCACTTGTTATTTAACCCTAAACTAGATGATTTCTTCATTCGACTTGATCGGTAAAGATCCTTAAATTATATGTTAATATCTCCGTCGAGAACAAGAACAACTAATCCTAGGTTGATTAATTGAAATCTCTTTCTAATTAAAACCCCTAGCTTTGCATTAACTCGTTCTATGGATCTCCTTATTAGATTTGACTCTAACCCAGCAGATTTTCGTCATCTTATGTCTAGGATTGCGATCAACTCCGCTTAATTATGTTGGATCTACTCTTAAACAAGGACTTTTGCTCATCTGAATAAGCACATTCGACTTGAATTAATATCTTGAAATATCAACTCAAAAATTAAAAACACAATTAAGAACAAATCAAATATTTATCATATAGTTTAGATAACAATAACAAGATTCGTCTTAGGTTTCATCCACCTTAGGTATTTGGGGATTTAGTTCATGTTTATAAAAGAATACATCTCAGAATAAAGAAAATAACAAAACATAAAGAAAACCCAAAACCCCTGAAAGGATTGAAGGGAGATTCTGAGTCTCGCTGTAGATCATTGCTTCTAAGATGGATCAATCGGCTTTCTTTAAGTAATTTCCTGTCCTCTACTCTAAGTCTTGGCGGGGACACTGTACACCCTTATAGTCGCCTCCTAGGGTCTTTATATAGAGTTTGAAGCGTCTTTCTTAGCCTCTAAGTAGCTTTTTTCCGCATAAAATTAAAACTCGTTACGACAGGGACACGCCCGTGTGAATCGAGCCCAGGCCGTGTTCAAGCCTGTTAATGTGGCACGGGCGTGTGGTTCACTCATGTGAGGAACTTCAGGCCGTGTTGATCTCTTACTTTCGCACATTTTCTCCGTTTTTGGCCCGTTTCTTATTCTTTTCACTCTCCTATGCTTACCTAAGTATAAAACATGAAATTAAAGGTTTAGGAGCATCAAATTCCACAATTTAAGGGATAATTCATCCAAAATTATGCTAAGCATAGGGTAAAAATATGTATAAATTATGGTTTATCAGCTACTTTGATGCCAAGAATGGGTCAACAACAAGTCAACCAGATGGAGGCGGGACACGTGTTTGTAGAAGATGTTAGGGATGCAATTACTGTAAACCATCGGATGGCGAGGTTGATGGCTGTAGAAGTATATTCATGACGTAATGAAACGTTTCGAGTTATAGAGACCATCGGTCGTCGACCAGGTATACCACCTAGATCCTACGAAGTTGATCTTTGAAACAGACGATGCGATTGCAGGAGGTTTCAAACACTTCATTATCCATGTGCACATGTTGTGGCAATTTGTACTAAAGTCTCGCTAAATGTAGAACAATTCATCGATGAAGTGTACACTTTCAAATGCACGTTGCGTGTATGGGAGAACGAGTTCCCCATGCTTCCTGACCTATCTATTTGGGAGGTACCTCCGATGACCTTCAAGCTTGTCCCAGATAAAGGGTTGCATAGGAACCCGAAAGGTTGTCCGCAATAATCCAGAATCCATAATAAAATGAACATTAGGGAGAAATTCGACGGAAAGCTATGTGGCTATGTAGATTAGCCGGTCATAATCTGAGTAAATGCTCTCTCTAAAACTACAATGTTGGACAATCGTCGTAATCGGGTAGAAATTGAGATGTAGTTCATTACATGTTGAGAGGATTGAATCACAAATTTGTCAATAATTTGTTGCAGTTAATCTAAATTGACATACATAGTTAGTATAAAGTTTATTTATTAAAATAATAAATAAAAAACCATAAAATTGATAAATAAAATGGAAAAAAAGTCATTATATAAATACAAAGTTGACTATTTAAATTGCAAAAAAAAAAATTGATAAATAAAATGCCAAAATATTCATTACATAAATATGAAGTTATTTATATTACAAAACCCCCTAAAATTGATGGTTTGATGATGTCGTTCTAGGGGTATATTTTTGTGGAGCTCGACGTTCATGTTGGGGGTGATTACGACGATCAACGTTTTCTTCATCCGTATGTAAGGGTGTATGAAACATAGATGAAAAATCATATGTCTCAAACGCCATCGATGAACTTGAGCCAAGAGGAGTGGAGTACGGTAATTGATACAGGCCGAGAGGAGTGGAGTACGACGGTAGATACGGGCTGAAAAGAGCTGAGTACTGAGGTAGATACGAGCCAGGATGACTAGAGTACTGAGGTGGTAGTGGGTTGGAGATATCAAACTTTGAATTATATCCGTAGCCTGACGAGCCCGGGAAATAGTTATCGCCTCTCAAATCTGGATGATAAGAACTATCTCCAGAGTGTAGTTCCGGCTCTAGCTCCGGTGCATGATGCGAATCTGAAAGGGGTTGCCCAATTTGTGTCGTATGCGAAGGGACTACCATCGACCGCCCACCAAACAAAAATGGTTTTCCTATCTCACAGTACTACTGTATGTACTCTAACGAGGGCTGCAGATCCAAAGCACGATTCATCTGAGGTACCCTCCCCAATCGGTTGTTCCACATCGTAATATATTCTTCATGCACTTCTCCCTAATCATTTTCATACGTCCCCTTCCTGCTCATCCCATGGATCTTCCTCAATTGTATTGGCAGTGTCGGGATATACTGTATGCAACCGAACTGCTGGAGTACTCGATCGCCATGATACCGCTCCACTATCTGAAAATTGATAACGGATGCGCTAATGCACCATAGGTTTAAGTGGACGTGGGCATATGAGGGAATAGCTGCCATAATTTCTGAAACAGAATACGACATCCAAAAAAACTGCATAGTTAATAACATTATTATATTAACGCGGGTCGAGTCAGATAAAATAATAAAATTAAGTTTAAATTGGAAAAACTTAAATTAAGTTTAAATTGGAAAAACTTACCCTCTCTCCAGCATGATTCTCAATCATCAGATGGTATATCGGCCGTGTATGACCTCCCGATACTCGGATTAGTGCTCCATCTATGAAAACAAGTTGTTAAAACAATATAATTCAAAAAAAAGTCAACTAATTCTTATAACGAGTAAAAATCCATTTTAACGACCCAAATTCTACGAGCACCAGAAAAGTGAGTTTAGGGCCTCCCTTTTACGAAAAACGAGTTGTAGAGCCTTTGTTTTAGTAAATCGAGTTAGTAAATAATTATTAGAAATATTTGAGTGTTTAGTTGTGTGTTTAATTAAGCTTTGAATAAGTGAATTTAGTTTAATTAGAAATAATTAGTAGAAAAGACTAAATTGAATAGAGAATAAAAGTTTAATTATAGAATATAAAAATAATAAGGGATTAAATTAGTAATTAGACCAAATTAGTGAAATGTGTAAAATAGAAAATAAATACATGTGCTTTTATATTATTGGTACAAATGTATAACATATATGTATTTATTTATTAATTAAGTAAAAGATATTTATTTATTTATTATAATAATTATTATTAATTATGTAAATATTATAATTTATTTAATAAATTAATAAGGACAAATGTATGGTGTGGATTTGTGCAAGTGTCATAATAAGTATGTATACAAATGTATATGTATAATTAGTTATTATATTAGATATTTATAATAATTAAATAAGTAAAGTAAATAAAAGAAATAAAAGAAAAAGAACATAGAAAAGAACCAGAGAAGAAAACGTGAGAAAGGGAAAGAAAAGAAAAAGGAAAATTTAAGGTTTTGAAGCTTCAAGTTAATTTGGTAAGTTTAATTAAGCCTTTTCTTTGTAATTTTGATGTTTTTGGAGTCTTAGAAGAAGATATTCTTGAATTTATGTGGAAATATTGAAAGTTAATGGATATGTGAGTAGGGTTTATGTTGAGAAAATGATGAAATTAGGGATTAATTTGATTAAATTTTTTATTTGAATTGATTAAAGGACTTAATTGTAAATTAGACTATAAGTTTTATGTTTTAGGGATTAAATTGAAAGAAATTCAAAATTGTGGAAAAATGGTGAAAATTTGATAGTTATATAGGAGTTTTGATGGAAATTGAATAAGAAAATGATGTGAATTGTTAAAAGGAAGAAGATGAATGTGGTTAGGACAAAGTTGGTATTATGGTAAAAGTTGCATGGAAAGTTAGAAATTTATATGAAATATGTGTATTATTAATTAATTGTAATTATGCTAATTTTCGTAGCAAACAAGGAAACCGAGACATCGAATACGAAGGGAAAAGAAAAAGTGGTTGAAGAGTAGCTCGAGAAATTTTCGGTTTGTATTATCATAATTCGAGTATTTATTATTTAATGTTTAATTTATTTAATATATGTGCATGGAATTAGAATTGAAATAAGTAGTGATATTTAATTTAAATGTGATTGGATATGATTGATGATTATTTATGTATGTGAAATTGAATTATATGATTGAATTGAGCAATGTTAGTATGCAAATGAATTTGAGTTATTAATGTGATTGAATTGGTTGAAATGATTTTGATCAATTGAGAATGGAAATGAAGTGAAAATATGTGATAATATGAATTTGAACAAGTTGTGGTTGAATTGAGAAATATGTGAGAAAATGTGGCTAAAGTGCAATTGATGTGAATTTGATTGAAAAGAGAAAGAAATTCGATACCCTATTAACTTGTCGGGCTTAGTGGATATAGTTGGCATGCCATAGGATTGGAAGTGTTCAGGGTTACTTCGACCTCGAGTCGATGAGACACTTGGAGTGTCATATTGCTTCGGATAGATTCGATGAGGCACTGGGTACCACTTTACTTCGGCTAGGCCGATGAGACACTGGGTGTCAACTTTGCTTCGAACTATCTGATGAGGCACTGAGTGCCAATATGGTGTGTTTGGTTGGATCCGTGTATCCGCCAAAGTCCGAGTCACGTTAATAGGGGTAATTAAGTGAAATGAGAAAACTAATTGCATTTGTTTATTTGAATCATTGAATGAATAGTGAAAATGATAATGTGATATGAAATAAGAAATGAAATTGTGCTATGAGATTGAACACATGAACCAAGGTTCTTGAATGGTTATTATTGAACATGTATATGTGTGATTGAGAGGTGAACTAAATGTTCATGAATTGTTCAAGTTTGAAACGTGAATTGAATATTTGTATATAATTGAAGAAATGGTGAACCAAATATGAAAATATAGTAGTTGGGTACACAACTATATGTTTGATTTGTGTATGATATGGTATATTGTTGTTGCTATTATAATTTGAATTATGATAATACCACTGAGTATTTCCAATACTTAGCGTACGGTTGTTTTCCGTGCGCAGGTTAGGTAAAGTTGAGGTTCAGTCAAGCATCCAAGTCAATCCCAATCTCAGCTCCAATTTGTGGTGATGTATCTATCTTTTGGTAATGTGGCATGTACTAGGTTTAGTATTTGCTACTTGTAAATGTTTAATATTTTGAATGTAAATATGGTTTATAAACCTTAAGAAGTTTTTGGAATGAATGAATGAATATTTACTAAGTTTGGAAATGAAATGAGTGGAATTTGATTAAGATTTATGAGTCAATGAGTTGGGCATGTTTTAGGTACGTTTAGTGGGTAAAAATAGCTTTAAAATGGTGAAACATGCAGTTTTCACACGGCCAAGACACATGGGCGTGTGCCCAGGCCGTGTGGGGAAGTCAGATTCACCCATGGGCTAGTTATACGGCCGTGTGGGGCAAGTCAGAACTGCCCACAGCCTGGCCTCACTGCCATGGGGATCCACACGGGCTGGCCACACGGGCATACCCCAGGCCACACGGTCATGTGCCCCTGTTTTCAAAGTAAAATTTTCAAAGTTCCCGATTTAATTCCAAATCATTTTCTAAACCTATTTTGGGCCCCGTAGGCCTATATTAAGAATTATTTGATGAAAATTAGATGGTTTTAGGTTGAAATTCAAATTTATGCCTCGTTTTTATTTCATATGTTAGTGTATAAGTCCGGTAATACCTCGTGACCCTATTCCGGTGACGGTCTGGGGTTTGGGGGTGTTACATCCATCACCTATTAACGAGTGGAAATATATATGATTGGTGACTAATGGATGCCAAGAATGACATCCGATAAAGTGCCCACGACTGCAGCAGTATGAGGCATCCGCCTATGTCCATCGCAGAAGGATTTGTCGTCCGACAAAGTTCACGATACAGCATGACTAACACTGCAGGCCCCCAACTGTATGAACGGGTGTTATGAAAATTGGATAATAGGGGTAAGTACATCAAGTGGATCGTACTGCCGTTTGCATCCGACATGAGTACACCCCTTATAAGGTGTATAATGTAAGCTCGAACGGCCTGTATCACCTCTCATTCATTGGCAGTACTCGGCAAATGCTCAAAATTGGCCTTTAGCCATGAAAACCTTAAACTGGTAAATTTCCCCTCACTTGGCGAGCGTCCAAGTAATTCATAGCAAAAGGTAGCTGGCCTAGAGATCGAACTTATGCCCGTGACCACATTCCTATCGATGGGAAGCCCGAGCTGTAGTGCAACATCTTCTAGAGTGATGGTGCACTCCCCGCACGGCAAATGGAATTTGTGGGTCTCCGGACGCCATCACTCGACTAAAGTGGAAATCAAGTTGTATCGCAGATCAAAAGTCCGGATCAATACCCCTGATACGAACCCGGCTAACTCCAAGTATGGTATTAGGCGTTTATCAGGCAGAAACCCTACACTATTAATACGGCCCCTCAATACACGGTACGGGCCCTGACATTATTAAATTAGCAAAAGAGTTAATACAATATAATTTAATTCCGCAAATAACATGAGTATCAAATAAAAAATTTATTACCATCTCGTTAATAGTACTTGATATGTGATTATTATTATTATTAATCAAAGAACCCATTTGCTGCAAATTTGTAATTAAAAAATGAATTCATTTAATTTGTTTCAAAAAATACAATAAATTATTTCAAATTTCAGAAACAAAAAACGGTAAATATCTAATAATTTCCCATAATTTACCTACAATAAAAAAAAATTATGTTAGATTACAATAATGATATAATTAAAATTAATATAAACTATCTAAACATAGAAACATACGAATTAAAAAAATAAAAATAGAAAGAGAAACATACCTGATTAGTTTCTTTCAAATAAACGACCTATAAAAATAACAACAAATTTAATCTAATCTACATTTTAATAAATCAATAAAAATTGTCAAATAAATAAAAAAATCAAATAAAATTACATTATATAAAAATTAGATTAAAAAAATACAAAACACTAGAAACATTGATATTTGTGGGTGTTATATAATTTATAACTTAATCTTAAATTCACCAGATACTAAACTAAACACAACATTGATATTTGTGGGTGTTAAATTTTTTAATTAAAATTTTAAATAATTTTAATAAAAGCATTTGTCAATATCTTAATTCATACTTGGAATCAACAGTGCATTAAATGGAATTCGAAGATTCATATCCTTATTGTAGATAAAAATATCCGTATCCCATATTTTTTCACACAACCAAAACTCTACTCCCATTGCTCAAAATAAGAATCTTAATTATGAGTCATTTTGGGAAACGCTTTTAATTGATACTATTAATGTATTATTATCAATTTTTTAATTTTTTTAAGTTGCTGTTAAGTATTGGAATGTTAATAATTGATTTATATTCTTCAATATTTCTACAACCATTTTTTTATAAAAATAATTTTAAAGTATATAAATTTATGAAAAGAGTAAGTTATATTAAACTTGGACAAATTGATCTCCAAGTTGATATAAAAAAAATTAAATGAGTTAACAGCAACTATTAGCATACCAATACTTAACAGTAACTTAAAAAAATTAAATGAGCTTAAACATCATTTGTCCAAATTCATTTTCAAAATGAAATGATTTTTAATTTTTTTATAAACTTATATGTTAAACTCACCAAATATTAAACTAAACACAACAATTTATAACTTAATCCTAAATTGCTAACAATTCATAACTAAAATAATACAATACATTACCTTTTTTTTCTTCCTTCTTCTTCTTCTTCTCTTCTTCTTTTTTTCTTCTCCTTTCTCTCTTTTCTTTCTCTCTTCCGGTGGATGGGGTTTGGTTTGGGGGACCATGCTTATAAGGTCCCCCATTTGCAACTTTTTCCCATTGAAGGGACTAGACACAGCAGCAGCATGATGCACCAACAGCTGCTAGCAGATGGAGTGGGGGAGGAGGCATGCATGCAGCAACAGATGCTGCAGGAGGGGGGACTGTGCAAACCATTTGCACCTAGGTGTCAGCCTCGATTGGTCGCGCCTCTGACATAGGCGCAACCTGTATTTGTATTTCGTATATATACTTGGGAAAAAAATTAATAATATTTTATTAAACGAGAAAAAAATTTAATATAAAAAATTGATTCACGCCTGTTAGATAGTTGCGATTAAAGAAAACATACCATTTCGATAATTAATTTACCTGACAACCTATTTAGGTATTTAAAATTTTTTTTAATATATTCGGGTAAAAAACTCCCCCTCCATCAATGGAGTTGTCGAATTATGAGCAAAAGAGATTTTAAGATTTTTTTTCTTTAGTATTTTTTTATGTTTGTTTTACAATTTATATTCGAGGTTTGTGTTTATCTTTTTCTAATAATGTTGTCTCTAAAATTTTAATTCTGTTCTCCCTTTGATAGTGTGATGTGTTTTACCATTGTATCAAATCACTTATTAATAAATTTTGAGTTTATACTTTTTATCATATAAAATTTATATACAAGTTAATTAGTTAGTTAAATGGAATCAACTAGTTAATTAATTATTGTGTAAATTTTGATGAAAAATTAAAAATTTAAAAAATTATGATATGATAATTAATATTATTGATTTGTTATACTTTAATTACTAAACCGTTAAATTTCAACTACTAAGCTTGTAATTTGTAACTTAGTAAAAAAATTGGCGGTGGGAGTGCAACCATCAAGTGGACAACTGCGGTTGGCTGCCCAATCACTTGACCTGTGTCAAGGTAGGTCCAGTTTGGACTGGTAAAGTTGTATGTGTTGGGTTTAGGTCCAACCCAAATTTATAATTAATCTAATAATTTTTTTATTTAAATCAACGCTTAATATATAATTTAATATTTGAGTTTGATATTTTTTTTAATATGATATTTGTTTTATTATTTTTATCTAATGTGGTATTTATATTTGACAAAAGTTACATATTTTGGCACCCTAAAGGTAATGATTTTAACTTTTTAGTATTTAATTATATTCTAGGGTTGATTATTATTAGGCTTAAATCTATCATGATTTTATTAATGGAATAAATACGATAAGAACTTATAATGAAATTATTTTTTAAAAAATATATATATTTTTTAAAATTTAAAGATTGCATATAAGTAAAAGTAACATTAAAAAACATGCAAAGGACTTCATTCCATGACTTCGATTCCTGCCATTTTTTTTAATATGGATTATGAAAAAGATTATTTGATAATTAATTAAAACAAAACTTTAACCACTCTTTTCCTATTTAATATTACATTTTATTTATAACATATTTAGAAAGAAAAACCTAAACAAAAGATGAGATAGAATCAACGATACGATACCAATACTTGGTCCAAAGTAATCCATCAAAACATCTGATTGCAGTGATAGATTACTAAGTCAAATATGATGTGTCAATCACACCAAATTACGAATAGTATCTCAGAAGTGATATTCTGAAACTTGTAGCTTACCACATATGTATGTATATATTAAAGTTGCAATCAGAAATATTCGGTGTTTTGCAATGAAAATCATCCTACTTCTGTGCCAAAAATAAAAAAATTTAGAGTAAATTGGTGATGGAGAGCAGGAAGCAAAGTATTTTAAAATACTATCAGATTTGTTAAGTTGAAGAATCTGAGCATAAGCGAATTTGAAGTTTGAAGTCATGGTCATGGAAATTGCAACCTGTCGAATATATATGAGAAAATTAGTTTTAGGCGGATTTAAAGCCTTGAAATGGTAGCAATTCATATAGGAAGTTGCTAAGAACTTGGGGGAGTTAAGACTCCAAACATGTATGTTAATAGCTGTCAAATTAGGCTTTCCTTGTTTTGATTTTGAAAAAGTAATGCGTCCTTCCTTATGAATCATAAATCAAGCTACGTACATATACAAGGAAGCATTGAATTTTGGTTAAACCAAGAAACTTCCTGGATATGGGACCAGACATCATCCCGCAGATTCATCAGTTTTAAGGTTTTTGCTGTATATCTGGAACTTTTGTCCTTTTTATTACAATATAAAAAACATGATCAACCCACATGACATGTCCATTAAAAGAATAAAACAATTTCCTACAATACAAAGCTTCTCCAAGTACAAGTACATATCTGCAACTTTCTCTTCTGTAGTTTTACAAATTAGATCAATCAAAACCGAATCGAATTCTAATCTACGTCAAAATGGAGCATAACAAACACCGCCATTAATGAACCCTAGTTTTTAAAAGCTCTCCTCCTTCCTCTTTGTATTTCTTGGAAGGAGCAACTTTGAGAAAAACCCAGTTCTGTTGCTTCTCAATCTGGAAGAAAAAGCCACTGACCTGCTCTTTGTTAGTATGTTTTTCCCACTGAAAAACAAGGAAAAACTATCCTTTCCTTCCGTAGGAAAAGGGTAACAATGCATGGGAGAGGAGTAAGAAGAAGCTGAAGAAGAAGAAGAAGATGACAAGGAAGAAGAACAAGAAGAGGCAATCGTGGTAATTGTGGTGGTAGAACCCGAGCTCGAACTAGCTGATAACTGCGATAGTTTCTCTCGTAAACAAAGTGAACAAACGCCTGGGGATTGCCTGTGCTTTGGGTGTTTCTTGCAGGCTTTATCATTTATCTTAGATCTTCCACCTGCAACAACAACAACATCTTTCTTTGATGACATTCTTAAGTTCGCCATTAGAGCTTTGCTTCGTAGCATTTTTGGTTGGTCGCGCCTTTGAGGGCTGTAAGAAGGGTATTTAAAAGCTTTGTGGGGTGCATTTCCAAGAGACTTCATGGGAGGTTTCCTTTTGGCCCTTGTGTATTTTCCTTTTCAATTTCTCGCTTTTTGACTGTGTTTTTTTTTCAATTTTGTGATGTGTTATATAAAGTGTTGGAAATGTTGGATGAACGGATCTGATTGAGTGAAAGTTGAATCGGTTCCACTTGATTGTAGAATCGACGGTCGTGATTGTTTGCGTAAAAAACGATGCTTTAATGTGATGGCGGGCGTAGAAAATGAAGATATAGTCTTGAGACGAAAAGGAAGTGGGCGTGATCAAGACAGTGGGAAATTTTGCGCCGTATTAAGTTGGGAAAATAAAAGGGTCTAATTCTACTCAGTCCCTGTATTCTTACCTTTTTGAAATTTAGTTTTTCTATTTTTATTTCTACAAATTTCTCTAACAATTGAAGCTCAAAAGGTTAAATTGGATGATGTGGCATTTGAAAAAATTGCTCACATGATTAATCCAAATTCGTGTGGAAGTCATATAAAAAAAAAAGGAACACTTCACTCTGTTTCTTTGAAACAATATTGAAAAATCTTACAAACTAAAATTTAAATTCGTAAACCTTACAACCTCTTATTTGAAATTTTATTTTTGTTAATCCACATGAGCCAATATTTATATTTAAAACATAAAACATAATTCAATTTAAGAGAAATCTTGTTGAGGTTATTAGTTATTAAATCAAAAGAATAAAGAGGTTAATATCATGAGATTAAAAGTTACAGGGACTACGAGCAAATTGTACCAAACAAAATCTTTTTTTGACAATTATATCAAATAAAATCTTACGTAGACTCCATAGAGTTTTGCCACGCAATATTCCAAGATAAATTTTTTCTAATGACTTGCTGAAAAGGAGCAATAGAATTATCGGACAGTCTTTTCTTCACACGTCAGCAAAGTATTTTTTCTAATTGCCTTACTGCTTGGTGCTGTTTTCATTTACGTTTGACAATTATCATGTATCACACCCGGTCAAACGTGGTTATTTATCCGGTCCAAATTGGATCATATAACTCTTTTATATATATTTGTAATTCAAGTTGGATTTGATTTCGATTACTTCTTATTTAATTCGATGTTATTATAAAAGTTAACTTTATTATACCATATGATATATGAAATTTACATTTTTAAAAATTTAGTATCTGAGTTTTTTTTTTATTCAGTTGATACTTAAATTTAATTTTTTTTCTTATTAGTATTTAAGTTTTTCTTTTCAATGTAGTATATGAATTTGAAACTTTTCTTAATTTGGCACCTAAACTTTATTTTGATCCAATTTGGCATTTAAAATTGTCAAATGTTATACAAATTATCTCAAAACACTAATGGTGTTAGTTTTTATGATGAGATAAAAATAGCTAATGTATGGACGACATTTGATAGATAACATGAAATTTAATGAGAGGGATGGGCTTTTTTTATCCCTAGTAATATTAAATAATTAAAATTTTTCAAAGTATAACTTTGGCCACAGTAGCTGAAGTAGAATACATTTTGATATAGTTAAAAAAAATCGATTTCAACCTAAAAAAGTAAGAGATTTGTCAGTTTAGACGAAAAAAGTTAAGAAAATAGTAATATAATGATAACATGCTTTTTTTTACCCAAAAATAGGCTTTTGGACGACTAGTCAAATCAGCGTATGTAACACTCTATACCCGACCCGATTGTCAGGTCTGGGTACCAAACGTCACAATTAATCCGAGTTACCTAACAATAATTCTAACGAGTTACTTAACAACAATTCTAACTTGATTTATTTACAACTTAATAACACCAAAATTAGTCCAAATTTACCACATAAGTTTACTCTAATCTCTTTGGTTATCAACATGTTTCAGAATATTATTAGAAATAAACTTTCTACAATTACTAAGGTTCTTACAAACATTTTGCTTTGCTAAACATGTATTTTTATACATTTTTTATGACTTGAAACTTAAATTTGTTATAAATACGTTTATTCAACTCCCAAGGCGTAGCCTCTAAGGGTGCGGTTCTATATGCATGATACAGCTACAACGCCATTTGTGTGGACTTGGCGGTGTTTGGTTTGGTTCCTCCACACAATCCTTGAGTCATTCCTTAACCTTGCAATAAAGGTAAATACTCATAAGTTCGGATGAACTTAGTGAGAATCTATACAATAGTATTCATAAGTAACCTTTGAAGTCTCGAGTGATAAAGGACTAATGCATATAAATTAAACTTCCTAAGTTTCACAAGGGATTCTGCAATTGACTGGAGTAGATGATGCCCACGAACCATTGGGGGACATATTGGGCTGATGTAGATGTAATTGTACTTTTTCTAACACCCTTTTCCGAGAATTGATTTTGTCTAGCTTTATCTCAGACTTTTCTTTTACCTTTCTGGTTTGATTCATTTAAAGATAACTAGGTAAGCAAATATACGAATTGACAATTACCTTTGGTAGACTTGTAGATATCTCGCCACAATGACAGATTCTTACGCTGATCCCTTCATTCCACTTGAACTTGACATCGACTTATTGTATTATCCCGATGTTTACTACATTATAATTCGTTTGTGCATATACCCTTCTAAAGGAAATCTCATTTACTTACATCCTCATATATGGCCTTCAAAATATAAGTTTGGGCAGATAGTTTAAGCTCCACTCTTTTCCCATGAAATCATATTTGTAAGATAATCCCATTGGACTTTCCCCCTATCTGATAGTTCGAATGGGCATTTTCTAACTCAGATAGTCCTAATGGACTTCCCAGCTATCGATAGTGTCACACCCGATTCTTTATAAACCCAAAAATTAGGAGCAATTTGGGGATTAAATTGAAGACTGTAAGCTAGTGGTCTCTATTGAAAAATTAGAAAAATTTAGAAACGAAATTAAACATGGTTAAAATCCAAGTCTGATTCAGCTGGATTAAAACTAACTGATTCGTTAGTGAGATTGTTAATGGATAGTCTCTAAACGGTTGAAGACCATGCGTGAAGGGCTATAAATGGTTGAGAAGCAAATCCTCAAGTGGATACCTCTCAATTCTATTTACTTCTCTCTTCTTCATCATCTTCCTTGGTTGTTTTGAATAAGAGATAACTATGGAAGCTCTGCATGGAGCGATGATCACAAGGGTTTAAGTTAAAAAAGTAGGAAATCTAGTGAACTAGTAAGACTTTAAGTCCATTCGTGCTTGTAATTTTAAGAAGTAAAGTTAAGAAATTACAGAACCTTTGAGGGGTTCTGCATGTTTTTGAAAAACTAAGTTTTTAAGCTGAAGATTCTGAGCTTAACTCATAATTTTGGTTTTCATGCTTAGTTGCTAGGAGGATGAAAGCTATAATGTTCGAAAGAGTTAATGTAACAGCCTATTTTTAGCTAAATCAAAATAATGGTTTCAAAACCACAAATTCAAGGTCAGAAAATTATTTTAATATTATTTTAAGTGTATACAGCATGTTAGTATGATGGTATGAAATTTTCATGAAGTAATTTTATCGTTTGAATGCTTAATTCGGTAAAAAGGACTAAATTGCATAAAAAGCAAAAGTAGTGTTCTAATAGTTTAAAGTACCTAATGGCTATGAAATTGAAATGTGGATGTCCTTATAATGAAATTAGACCATTTATATGATAAGTGAACATTAATGGACATATATTAGATGATTTTGATGTTATTTAACAAAGGTTAAAATGGTAAATCATGAAATAAGGTTTAATAAAATAAAAAAATAATTTTATGTTCATTTTTTTATCATCTCTTTCACTGAAAATAAAAGAAGAAGAAGCCGTTAACAAGCTTCAAAGGTTTGACTCTTGCATGAACAAGTTGTAAGTCCGTTTTTGCTCAGTTTTTGATGATTTCTATGTTTTTGTGATCGTTACAACTAGTTCTAGCTAGCCCAGGGACTATTTTGCAAAACTATTAAAGATTTTGAAAGTTGCCATTGATGAATGTTGTTGTGTTTTAATGCTTGTTGATGAAATATGAAACTTCATTGTTAGTATTAAGTTTTGTAAAGTGATTTTAAGTAAAAATGCGAATTAGGGATTAAATTGTGAAAAGTGTTAAATGTGTGGTTAAATGTGTGAAAAGTTGATAAATATGGGCTGCTAGGGGATAAGGTTAATTTGACTATCATGGGTATTAAAGGAATTTCATTAAATTGTGATTTTGTGAAATAATGACTAAATTATAAAAACGTGAAAGTTTAGGGGAAAATGTGTAAAATAGCCCTAATGTGTATTTTGGATTGAATTGAATAAATAGAGGAATAAATAAGCTAAATTTGATTTCATATAGATCAAGAAAGGAGGAATTTGAACCTAGATCGTGGGAAAAGCAAAGTGATAAACGATAAAGTATACATATTTATACCTCATGTTTAGCCTATATTTTAGATGAATTATTATCAATTTTGTGAGAATTGGTTCTCTTAACCCTTCTATTTCATGTTGTATACTCAGGAGAGCATAGGGAAGAGAAAAGAACGAAAAATGGACCGAAAACGGAGAAAATGGGCCAAAGTGTGAAAATGACACGGCTTAAGGAGTCACCATACGGCCGTGCCACATGAGGTCCAACACGGCCCAGCCCCGACAAGCACGGCCAGGCCACATGGCCGTGTTACCCTCAACAGGCCTGTATACGGCCTCTTATCGATTCATACGGATGTGGCACACGGGCGTGTCCCTGTCGTGAGGAAGTGCAATTTCACTCGGATTTGGATACTTAGAGGCTAAGAAAGGCATCCCAAAGCTCTATATAAAGACCCTAGGAGGCAACTCTAAGGGTGTACTCTTTTTTCCCAAAAGGAGCGCTTTCTTTCTGCCAACACAAGGAGTGGAAGCAAGGGATTACTCCAAGGGAAGCCGATTGATTCATCCCAGAAGCCGGAATTCTATATCAAGACAGAAGATCTCTCTTAATTCCTTCAGGGGGTTTTGGATTCTTTATATCTTGTTATCTTATTTCTTCTGAGATGTTTTCTTTATTAATTATGAACTAAACCCCTCAAATACTTGAGGAGGATGAAACCTAAGACAGACCTTGTTATTATTCCTTCTTGAATTATATGATAAATACTTGAATTGTTCTTAATTTTGCGTTCTTAATTCTTGGTTTAATAATCCTAGGTATTAAGTCAAGAAACTGATGTGCTTAGGCAAAGGAGCAAAAGTCCTTGTTTTAAGAGTAGATCTACCATAATTAAGTGGAGTTGCATGCAACCCTAGACATAGGGCGACATAAATCTGCCGGATTAGGGTCAAACCTAATAGTGGGATCCATAGATCGAGTTAATGCAAGACTAGGGGTTTTAACTAGAAAGAGATTTCAGTTAATCAACTTAGGATTAGTTGTTCTTATTTTCGACGGAGGTATTAACATAAGTTAGGGATCTCTATGGATCAAGTCAAGTGAAGAAATCGTCTAGTTCAAGAAGTTAATAACAAGTGAAGTCTAGGTGGATTCTCCCTTGAGTATTGCCCATATCAATTAGCTTTCCCGAGAGTTTTTCCCCAATTTACTTTTTGTGCGTTCTTAGTTTAGTTTTAGAATTAGTTTCATACAAACCTCTTTTACTTTTAGGTTAGATAATAGAAAGGAAGTAAGTACTAGTACTTTTGGTTCCCTTGGGTACGATAACTCGGTCTTGCCGCTAGAATATACTACTATTCGATAGGTGCGCTTGCCTTAAAATCGTGATATTAGTTAGTTTTTGGTGTGATCAGTTTTTATAAATTTTATTACTACATATCACGAGATATCAAGTTTTTGGCGCTGTTGCTGGGGAGCTAAAATATTAAGAAAACTCAATTTCTATTACTTTAGATATTACTATATTTATTTATTTGCGGTTTTTATTTATTTTTATTTTATTTTAATTTTCTTTGCTTTTTCCTTCTAGGTATTTCTAGTTTATGACTAGAAACAACCTAGCAGGACCATTGCTTTTTGACGAAGATTTAGAAGCGACAGTTCGCAGAACTCGCAGAGAGATCAGACGAAGCCTTTATTATCCAGAACAAGAACCTGAACCTATGGAAGTGATGGAAGCAAATCAAAACATTCCACCACCTCCCGCAATAGCCGCACAACCAGTGAATCAAGATGAAGCTCCTCATACTATGTATGATTATGCTAAACCTAGTTTGGCTGGTGCTCAATCTAATATTATTAGACTTACTATTGCTGCAAATAATTTTGAATTAAAACCTAATACTATTTAGATGATACAACAATTTGTGCAGTTTGATGGTTTACAGGATGAAGATCCCAACTCACGTTTAGCCAACTTTTTGGAATTGTGCGATACGTTCAAAATAAATAGTGTTTTTGATGACGCCATTCGTCTTCGATTATTTCCTTTTTCTATAAGGAATAAAGCTAAACAATGGTTGAATTCTTTACCACGAGGCTCAATCACTACATGGGAATAGATGACTGAGAAATTTTTACTAAAATATTTTCCTCCAGCCAAAACAGCTAAATTACAAAACGATATCTCTTCTTTTGTGCAGATGGATTTAGAAACTCTTTACGATGCCTGGGAGAGATACAAGGATCTTTTGAGAAGATGCCCTCACCATGGGTTACCTTTGTGGCTACAAGTTCAAACCTTTCACAACGGTTTGAACCCATCAACAAGGCAAATGATCGACGCAGCCGCAGGAGGAACAATCAACAATAAAACAGTTGAAGTAGCTTATGAATTTATAGAAGAGATGTCATTGAATAACTATCAGTGGCAAGTCATGAGGTCAAAACCAACAAAAGCCGCAGGAGTTTATAATATTGATGCTGTCACTATGCTTACTAACCAAGTAGAACTTCTAAATAAAAAGTTTGATAATTTTGTTGATTCTACGCAGGCACAACAAGTGATGCAGTGCGACGCAACTCCAGAAAATATGTTTACTCCAAACTGTTCATATTACGGCACAGAAACGGAGCAAGCCAATTATATGGGTAACAATTTTAGATCTCAAAATAATCCTTATAGTAACACATATAATGCAGGTTGGCGGAACCACCCCAATTTTTCTTGGGGAGGACAAGGGAATCAAAGACAACAACCCCCTTCGGGATTTCAGCAGCCACCACCGCAGTAGGAGAAAAAGCTAAATCTCGAAGAGATGTTCACCAAATTCATGGCCATGTCAGAAACTCATTTTCAAAACACTGAGATGGCATTAAAGAACCAGCAAGCATCAATTAAAGGACTTGAGAATCAAATTGGTCAACTCGTAAAGTTAATATCAGAAAGACCATAAGGTGGACTACCAAGTAATATTGAGACCAACCCTAAAGAACAACTTCATGCCGTGGGCATAATAGATAAAGAGGCGTTAACTAAAAACGAACCAAAGTTATGTGAGGAGCCTGAGGTGAGTAAAGGTAAGGTAGATGTAAGCAATAACAAGCCAGACGTCAAAGAACACAAGCCTCATATCCCATACCCAAAAGCGCTAAAGAAAGACCGCACAGACGAGCAATTTGGTAAGTTTCTTAAACTCTTAAAGAAATTACATATTAACTTACCATTTTTTGAAGTAATTTTGCAGATGCCAAACGCTGTTAAATTCTTAAGAGAAATCTTGACAAACAAGCGGAAGCTGGATGAGAAACCTCATGTGGAACTAAGTGCAGTATGCTCAGTTATTCTACAGAACAAATTGCCAACCAAACAAAAAGATCCAGGGAGTTTTACTATTCCTTGTTTACTTAGTAACCTAGATGCCAAAAATGCTTTAGCTGATTTAGGGCTAGTATAAATGTTATACCGTATAAACTGTTTAAACAACTAGGTCTTGGAAACCCTAAGAAAACCAAGATGAGCATTTAACTAGCTGACAAAACTATTAGGGCACCCCTAATTGATTTAGATTTATATTCCTATTTGTCAAAATTGATAAATTTATATTCCCATTTGACTTCATTGTTTTAGATATTGATAAGGATAGCAATGTACCCCTAATTCTAGGGCGACCCTTTTTAGTAACCGCTAGGACAAAAATTGATTTAGAAACAGGCGAACTCACATTACGTATAGGTGATGACACAGTCACTTTACAAGCTCAGAACTCGATTAAGACAACAGATAATAATATAGCTACGAGTCCTTGTAAAAACATTGAACTCACCACACAATCCTCTGTGCAGGATACACTCTACATGGAGGCAACCAGCCAACAGACAAGTCCATCCGAGGGATATGCACCCGAAAAGTGAATACTTTAGATTGAGGAACTAGATGAGTGGCTGAACCATCAGGAAAAATCCAAAATATGCCACACCAAACCAGAGCTACACCAAGATGACCTTCAGAAACAAACGAATCAGTTCAAGATAGGGGATAGGCAATTTTAAGGGACGACGATCCTCGAACCTTAAACTCGGAAGAACATACAAATGATACACCATACTTCACGGTAATGAAAGTCTTTTTCTACGACATAATTGAGGTAACTCACCCTAACCACGGTACTTTCAAGGTAAACAGCCATAGGCTTAAACACTATAGATGTGAGAATTTTAGAGATAACAGCTCCATAAATTCCCTTCGTGATACATCCAGGTAGAGCCAAGCTTAGACTCTAAATAAGCACTTCTTGGGAGGCAATCCGAGCACTAACTTAATACCTTTTCTTTTATTTTTGATTTTAGACTTTTAATACATCAACTAACCCTTTTTAAATGCAAAAATTTAGGACCACACGGCCACGCCCACGGGCGTGCCTAAGGCCGTGTGAACATTTAAAGCAGAGACACGATCGTGCACGAGGCCGTGGACAAACAGAGGATCATTTTTCCTAAAAGCACAAGCCACTGACAAATAGCCACGGCCGTGCGACATGGCCGTGGCAACCTTTCAACTTAGATACGGGCTTGCACAAAGCCATACGCCCGTGTCCCCAGACCGTGGCCAACACTATCGATTTAGGTACGACCGTGTGACTACCTACACGACCGTGTGAATAACGAAACCTCATCGCAAACGGTCGTGTGACCGATCACACGACCATGTGAAAAGCGAACAAGATCACAAACGGCCGTGCGAGATGGCCAACATGGACATGTACTTCGGACGAGGCACACCAAAACCACCAAATTTCGAATCACACGGGCAAAACCCGAGTCACATAGGCGTGTGCCATGCCCGTATGACCCAAAAACTATAAATAAGGGCCACTATTCATTTTCTCCTTCACTCAAACCCTAAAAATTTTCTTCTCCAACCACCATAAACACCACCGCCGATCCTCAAAACATCACCACGCTCGTATAAGACCATCCCACGCCTGTGAAAAGTGCCCCACGACCGTTCAAATCCTCTCCCACGACGGTGCACCTCTCCCATTTGGTTCTATTTTCTCATTTTTCTTTTAAATTTTTACTTTTTTATTTTTATTTTTAGTTTATTTAGATTCAAGCATGAAATTAACTATATTAGGATGAATAATCTAGAATGTTATAGAAAGTTTTAGGATTACATGACACTCAGAGTTACAATTGATTGCCATTTTTTCATAGTTAAACTCTCATGCATTTAGTATAAATATACATCTATATTGCTTATTTTTTATATCATTTTAGGATGGATAATTTATACTATATAGGTTAGTCCCCATGTTATTAGGAACATTGTCATATTATTTCAATTTAAATTCCAATTCTTTTTAGGACTAATGTTTATTTTGTTATTTAGGCATTATGTCAACATCACGCGGAAAACGAGCTGCTGCTCCGCCTTCTAAAAAACGAAAGGGGCTAAGTAGTTCATCATCGAGGCCTACCTCCGAGGCTTGCCACCCGTACATCACATTTTCCCAAGCCTCCCAAGAGGAGTTATTTCAGATACTACGGGAACGTACATTAAGCGCAGGCCGAAGCATTAATTGGGACGCGCTAGAGCGAGTCAACCTCACAAACGCAGTCCGGGCCCTACTGATGATGGATCCTTGGAGCAGTTCTTCCGAATCATCGAGCTTACATACCTTGAACTCACTCTAGAGTTCTGCTCTACCTTTCATCTTCAAACCGTTATGAGCCAGTTCGATGATCCCGGTACAGTCCAGTTTCGCTTAGGAGGTCGTGTAAGCCACTTTAGTGTACCAGAGTTCAGCTCAGCTCTCGGCCTCTACACAGAGCAATTCATGGAGGAGGAAGACTTTCTTACGCTTTCCCGTCGCATCTACATCAAACCCGTACATTATTGGCGCAACATCGGCCCGGGGTATCCCTCCTACGACCCCAGTCGCACGAAGGCGACCGCCCTTCCCCCGTCATTAAGGTACATTCACGCTCTTCTCGCGCATACTATGACAGGTAGACAGGAGAGCACAGGCGTCGTCAACACGCATAACACCTATTTTTTATGGAGCATGACGAACGCGCACCCCATCAACCTCGCCTTCTTTATCGCTCACGCCATGCAGCACCAGACCGAGCGACATCGCAAGGGCGTCATATCCATGGGCCCGTTCATTACACGCTTAGCCCGTTACTTCGGGCTCCTTAACACAGCGGCCTAGACATTCTCATACACACTCGTCGGCCAGATGTCCCCTCAGGGCATCCAGATTATGCACTATATGAGGATGATCCAGCGGAGGCCAAGAGGCGACCCTTTTTAGTACCACCTCATCCAGGAGGCTGAGGATCCAGAGGACATTCCTGATGATGTCCCACCACCGGAGGATGATGCACCTACCGACCCATCACCACCCCGCCGACCAGTTCATGCAGTAGCTTCCCATGCTGATCTATCTGAGCGCCTATCCCGATTCGAGCAGCAATGCTTCCAGCGCTTCGATCACATTGATGCGACACTACAGCAGATATGCCAGCATCTTCATATCACTTCACCACCGCCACCGCGTGATCCATCTAAGGATTAGAGACTTCTATTCCTCTTAACTTTATTTTTATCTTAACTTTTATTTAAACACTGATCCCTATTTTCACCTTTTCTTCTAACTTTATTTTTCTTTTTACTTTTACTTTTATTCTTTTTCATTTTACCTTTTTCATTATTTGAATATTAGTATTTTTAGATATAGTTTATTTTATTTTCAATCATTTCCTATCGGCTACCTCCTAACGAGTAATTTTTCTAATCTTGAAATTCCCTAAAAATGATAAGTGCTTTTGCAGTTTCAAAGAAGCTTTACAGCTCAAATCTAAATTCCAAAAGGAACCTTGCCACAACCTCACCAAGATGACATCTCCAAAGCCTACACTCATAACATGAAAGCTGTGGACAAACAAATACTACCATCACCGAAGTATCTACCTCCGCACCTTCCTTTGTCCCAGACACTCTGTAGGCACCACCACCTCACTAATCCATCCAAAGCAGGGAGTTTCATGCCTTTCCCTATCTTATGATCTTGTGCTTTTATTGCTACTAATGTTATTTTTGTACATTAAGGGCAATATATATCTTAAGTGTGGGGGGGAACTTACTTTCAGTCATTACATTCTCTTTGAAATCCCTGAAATTTTTCTATTAACATTTTGCATTGTTCTCAGATCTGCATTATCTTCAATCTCCTATTAGGAATTAATTCTGAGTGACGTATAATTTCTATTGATATGTTGAGAATTAAGACATAGGTGCTTGTACTTTGATTATTCAAACTTTAAAACATTAGGGAATCAATCATGATAAGTTAAAATTTTTGAGAACCCCATTTTTTTCAGAAGTTATTTTTCTTAATTTTAAGTGTTATCTTGAGATTTGAAATTCGCAGGATTGGCATCAAAAGCCATAATTCTGGTGAGATTTTGAGCCTTTTTGAGCATACAATCTTTCGTGCTCACTTTTATTATTGCTTTGAGTGAGTCAATACTAAATTGTTATCCTAGAACTTGCTTTGATTATACATGTTGAGGCCACATTATTGATTTGATATACCGAGATGATAAAGACACCTAGGATTTAACCCACTTACTCCACAAAAGCCTACCTCCATAAATTAACCCCTAGTGAACCCTATTGAGCCTAACAACTTATTCTTTGACTTACCCCTAATATTAACCAATAACCTGTTTTTGTTGAATTTTATTCAATTACTTTGATCCCTATTTTTGTCGAGATTCGAGTTGAATTATTATCTAGCTTTATTCTCTTTTCCAGAAGGTAAAGTTGTAAATTTTCAATTTATGTATTGTATTTGAATTGTTCTTAAAAAATGTGTAAATATACAATTAATCCAGTTGTAATAGTTTAAATTTATTTTTGCATATTTCTATTTTAAGGCTACCAAGGCAGAAAAGATGTTATCATAAGAACTAGCTCGAGGAATATGTTCCAGTGATAGAGATTTTTCTAGCTAGATAATTTTTCAGTTCAATCTCAATTCTAACCCTCTTTTGCAGCTTGTGACAACACCCCTAACCAAAGCCCCATTACAACCGTTAAAAGACCTTTTGATCGATGTATCATATCAAACTATAGTGGTAGAGATTTGATTTTATTGTAAGCCTATGGTAATAACTTTTCAAGTTGACTAGAGAGTGCTTAATCCTTGAACCCTAAGTACTTTGAGTGGATAGAGTGAATCTTTAGTGAGGATGTCAAATCTTGTTAATTTTGATCAAGAGATAGTTACTTAGGAGCAGAGAAGAAAACTTATGTTTCGATGATAAAGTTCTTAACTTAAAGTAATTGAATCTTTAATGTTCTTCTGATTGAATTTTCATTATATGACTGCTTGTGAATTAGTTTGAAACATTATTGATAAAGATTGTAAGTTGAGAGGAATGATTCTTAATCAGGGATTGAGATTTTGCTTGAGGACAAGCAAATGATTAAGTGTGGGGGTATTTGATAAACGATAAATTATACATATTTTTACCTCATGTTTAGCCTATATTCTGGATGAATTATTATCAATTTTGTGAGAATTGGTGCTCTTAACCCTTTTATTTCATGTTGTATACCCAGGAGAGCATAGAGAAGAGAAAAGAACGAAAAATGGACCGAAAACGGAGAAAATAGGCCAAAGTGTGAAAATGACACGACCTAAGGAGTCACCACATGGACGTGGCACACAGCCATGCCATATGAGGTCCAACACGGCCCAGCCTCGACAAGCACGGCCAGGCCACACGGTAGTGCCACCCTAAACAGGCCCGTACACGGCTTCTTATCGATCCACATGGGCGTGGCACACAGGCGTGTCCCTGTCCTGAGGAAGTGTAATTTCATTCAGATTTGGATACTTAGAGGCTAAGAAAGACATCCCAATGCTCTATATAAAGACCCTAAGAGGCAACTCTAAGGGTGTACTCTTTTCTCCCAAAAGGAGCACATTCTTTCTGCCAACACAAGGAGCGGAAGCAAGGGATTACTCCAAGAGAAGCCGATTGATTCATCCCAGAAGCCGAAATTCTACATCAAGACAGAGGATCTCCCTTAATTCCTTTAGGGGGTTTTGGGTTCTTTATGTTTTGTTATCTTATTTCTTCTGAGATGTTTTCTTTATTAATTATAAACTAAACCCCTCAAATACTTGAGGGGGATGAAACCTAAGACAGACCTTGTTATTATTCATTCTTGAGTTATATGATAAATACTTGAATTGTTCTTAATTATACGTTCTTAATTCTTAGTTTAATAATCCTAGGTATTAAGTCAAGAAACTGATGTGCTTAGGTAGAGGAGCAAAAGTCCCTGTTTTAAGAGTAGATCTACCATAATTAAGCGGAATTGCATGCAACCCTAGACATAGGGCGACATAAATCTGCCAAATTAGGGTCAAACCTAATAGGAGGATCCATAGATCGAGTTAATGCAAGACTAAAGGTTTTAACTAGAAAGTTATTTTAGTTAATCAACCTAGGATTAGTTGATCTTATCCTCAACGGAGGTATTAACATAAGTTAGGGATCTCTACGGATCAAGTCAAGTGAAGAAATCGTCTAGTTCAAGAAGTTAATAACAAGTGAAGTCTAGGTAGATTCTCCATTGAGTATTGCCCATATCAATTAGCTTTCCCGAGAGTTTTTCCCCAATTTACTTTTTGTGCATTCTTAGTTTAGTTTTAGAATTAGTTTCATACAAACCTCTTTTATTTTTAGGTTAGATAATAGAAAGGAAGTAAGTACTAGTACTTTTGGTTCCCTTGGGTACGATAACTCGGTCTTGCCGCTAAACTATACTACTGTTCGATAGGTGCGCTTGCCTTAAAATCGTGATATTAGTTAGTTTTTGGTGTGATCAGTTTTTATAAATTTTATTACTACAAATCACGCGATATCACAAAGTAATTGAATAGTCGACTGATTTCGTTATTTTCGTACACGAGGTAAGTTCATATGCTAATAAATGTTGTTAAATTGTGTTATAAATGCATTGTTATTGGTGAACTAAATTGTGAAGTTGGTTGGAAATGAGTTACGGACATGATCGACAGAGAGTCGACAGATGAAAGTCTCGTATGAACCTTAGGAATAGTTTAGGATACAAATGTCATGACATAGGGATTTGTTATTTTCCAAGTGAATCGGGGCAAATCATGTGTTGGTTTAGGGCTACACAGTCTTCCACATGAGCGTGTAGACCACACGACTACCATACAACCATGTGTTATTGTTATGTTAGGGAACTTTTGTTCTTTACACGACCAAGAACCTTCAAGACGGCTTACCACATGGTCGCCTCCCTCATATAGAGTTACTTTAGCATTTTTCACACAGCCATAACCTGTTACACAGTCGTGTACCCCTTCCACACAACCTTTAGCCTCTCACATGACCATGTGGCCTCTATTTTATAGTTTTACTCAAAACTTTTTAAATTGTGCAATTTAGCCCCTATATAGTCCCTGAATTATTTTTAGAGTTTTACTTCTCTTAATTAAATCCCTAATAATATGTATATTTTAGAATATATGATCTGAGTGACTAAATTATTATTGTTATATGCATGATATGTGAATGATTCATGTCTACCGTCACTGTATTTCTAATAAACAATGTTGTTAATTTTGTTATTGTATTATTGATTGCATGTTTAGCATGTCTATTATCACTAATGAACAGTATACATGTTAAGCGTGTCTATTGTTACTGAACTGATTTGTTATAAGCATGTCATATTGCATTACATTGGGTGGGACGATATGAACGGAGGAAGAATTAACATTTCATCTGCAATGACTAGTGGTTTATCCACAATGAACTAGTAGCTTGTTTGCAAACTTTTTTTTATCTAAAAATTCTAGTGGTTCATCCACAATTTTTATTACTAGCAGTTCATCTACAATGACTAGTGGTTCATCTACAACGTACTGATAGCTTGTCTGTAAACTTTTTATCTAAAAATTTTGGTGGTTCATCCATAATTTTTATTACTGGAAGTTCATCTGCAATTACTAGTGGTTTATCCACAACGCGGTGTGTAGGGATGGATGAGTTCTGGGAAACTCTTACTGTGGTGTGTAACGAAGTTGGGTAGGATTTTCTCTGATAAATTGAAATTGCATCACCATTCATAAGCATGTGCATGCATAAATATGAATTCTGAAATATTATATATTGATGTGTTGATCTAAAGAACTGATATGCGGAATCGCTATATGAGTGTGATTGTTCTGAGAATTGTTATTTTGTATGTTTCATCTACTGTTTGCACTAATTTTCTTGTGTATGGACTCACACTGAGCTTCTTAAGCTCACCCTATTTTTATTTTCATCTTTACAAATAAACCACCAGGGTTAGGACGCGGACTCGACATTCTGGAGGTCTTGGCTCTGATTAATATTTTTATTAAAAAATATTTAGATTTATTATTTGAAATTTCTATTATTCAGAAACTGTATGGTTTTATTTGAACTATGGCATGAAACTTAGGTTTTAGACTTCTTTGTTATGCATGACATGTACTTTAATTTTAGGACTGTTGAAATATGAAACCTGATTTAATTTTGCATGAAATCTAATTTTCATTAAAACTATGTTAAATATCAATTTTCCGCTACATGGCTATGTAAATGAGGTTTGGAATATATATAACTGGAATTGAACTTTTGCAAAACCATTATTAAAATTAGTCGGTTTTTGAAAAGCTATTGTACCTTTTGAAAACGCACCAAGTTTTTCTACTAAAGTAAACAAATGATTTTAAAAGATTATTTTATAAAGTCTAATAGTTTTACTGGGTCATTTCAGTGCCAATGTAATCTTTCGAATTTTGTTTTAACGTCTATATTGGGTTGGGGAAGTTACAATCATTGCCCTTAATATATATTATCAATCCTAAGCTTAATTATCGAGCCAAGGTTGAGCTCGAGTTTAAACTTGATTAAAAAAATTTGCAAATGAGCTTAATTGAGCTCAAGCTCAAGCAGCTTGATTATATCTCGAGTTGAGCTTGAGCTTAAAAAAAGATATTCAATTGAGTTTGACTGGGGTACTAAGCTCCAAATAATTTTGAGTTGAGCTTGAGCTCAAGCTTAACAATATTTAGGTTCAACTTGACTCAGTTACACCTTTAATCATCATTTAAGAGCGCTTGTTCAATCCTAAAGTATACTTTGTAGGCTAATTATCCTTAGGGGCAATGTTATACATACCTCATGCTTTAGTACTCAAATTATATATCGTTAAAAACAATGTTATACATGAAATAGGTGACTCATAATGACTTTGTTTTCTTAGTAGATTTGGTTTGGAAAGATTGAAGTGGAGAGAATAAATCTAGAAGAGGAGGGAAATAAAGATTTATGAGGTTTGTTGTCTGATAACATATTTAACTTAACCTCGTTGCTTATGTGTGACAATATCAAAATCATTTAATATTAAAAAGAACATATATTTTAACCAGCAATTGTTGGGTGTAATGATAGAGCACATTGTATTCTCAAGAGAAGATGCAAGTTCGAACCATGAAGACGATATTATTGGAAAGGGCAACCATCAACCTTAACATAAACCATAAAAAAAGAAAAAAAAAAACAAAGATTTTAAAAGTTAATTTCTGGGGTGTTTTCTGTATAAAAGTCTAACTTGGTGCCCGAAAAGAGGTATTTATAAAACCATCTCAAATTTGAAGCATTGAAAATGTGATTTATTCACAAAAGCCATTTAACCCTTACCGACATCCTACCTGGTTAATTTATTTAGTGCACATATTAATTTTTTTGGTGGTGAGAAAGACGAAAAGGATTGTGAAAATAGGTTGCCAGGAGAAAGATGTATAATAAATTAAAAGATATATAAGAATTGAATTTGCAAATAAATGAGATTTAAATTCGTCTAATAAAAGTTTTTGCAATTAAAGACAGATCACAGATGCATGTTAGGCTAAGCTAAGCCTGATCCTTGCCTGCTGCTTCTTCTTCTTCTTCTTCCTTTGTTATCTTTGCTTCTTCATCAATGCTATTTTGTCCCATCCAAGATTCCACTTTTCCTTCCACTTCCTCTACCTGCATTTTTAAGTTTTAAGATTACACAGAAATATTAATGGTATAGATACGAAGCTATCGCATAATTCGTTTCAACATGATTCACACATTTAATAATCTGTCTTATGTTTTCTACTAATTTAGATGATTAATACCAAAAAATAAGATACGTGCAGTTTCTGCCATTTAGTAGATAAAGAACATGAAGGTCCACCTACATATCTGAAATTACTATAAATTTACTTCTTTTCTTCACTTTGATTTTATTTTTTATTTTTGGATTATTTTTACTTTAAGCATTTAGATTTCAATAAATTTAATTTTCTGGATCCACGTATATATAAAATTTTAAAAATTACATAAAATTGTTAAAATTTTCATAAATTTCATCTAACTTTTTAAAAAGTTATGTATGTGAATAATGAATTACACATAGGTTACAATATCAACGTTGTTAAAATTTTAATAGTTCAATCAACTTTTTCGTCCAAAAAATAAGTAATTTGATTGAATTTTGAAGGTAGAGAGTTAAAAGTGGCCAAAAAAGGAATATGATCAAAGTGACAAAATGGGCAATTAGGGGATAAATTTGTCATTATGTTTATATTTTTTTATTGAAGTACTTGGAGGTCCCTATATTATAGAGATTGAATCAAATTAGTCCTTCTATTATTAAGTGGATCAATTTAGTCCCTATACTATCACAAAGAATCAAATATTGCAACAAAATTAACATTTACTGTTTGAAAAATGTCTTGATCAATTTTTTTTCTTCAATTGCAATTCAATCCCAAACAAAAGATTTAATTTACAAAACTGTAAAAACTTTGAAATTATTAACTTTATTCCAATTTGGCCTTATTTAATTCTTTTTAATGGTACATGAATTAAATTAATTTATTTAATAATGGAGAGACTAATTTGATTAGTTCTTTATAATTAAGAGATTTCTAGATACATTCACATTTTTTCCCCTTTGTTACTAGGGTTTGCCCTCAAGTCATTGAAACTAATAATATAATACTTTACCAATTCTTAAACTATCCATAAGCCTCACAATCCTTGAGTTGAAAACTGAACTAAAATTCAATCTGCCTCCTATAAATATTATTTTCAACGATAAACTACATAGGCAGTCACTTAACTTTTAAAAAATTTTTATTTTAGACATTTAAAAGAAAAAAAGAATTCAAAATGGGCACTCACATTACAAAATTTATTTATTTTAATCACTTCAGTTAAAAAGGTAAATTCGCATTTCAACTAATTTTTTTCCACCTCGGCAATTAATATCCATTTTATTATTTTGCGTTCAAAATATTTATTTTCATTTTAATCCCTAAAAAAATACCCTAAACCCTAACATTTTGGGAACATCTTGAATGTTAAAACTTCTTTTTATCTGTTGCAACAAATCAAGAAGGGAAAACACATGTTTAGCTCTATCTTTCTGGCAAGGTAGTAGAGTGGAGTGTTGGAATGACGAGGGCTTTGGCTTGTGGCTTTGGGTTTCGCGGCAGGGGGAGCCACCGCTATGGTGGACATGTGAAGGCATTGGCATCACTATTCACTAGGCCCCTGTTTAAGCCTCCCCAGCAATGACTTTTGCAAGATTTTTTACACCACATTTTCAAGATTGGCGAGCTTAGGATGAAATCCCAACTTAATATCTCTATTGAAGGCTTTAGGGGCATTTTACTAGTTTAAATTTGCAACAGAAGACTGCCAAAAGCTGCAATTCGTTTGGTTAAAAAAGGGGTATTTTAATGCAAAATAACGAATGCCATGTTTGTAATTTTAATAAAATAAACAAATTTCATAACGTGAGTATTCATCTCGTAAATATTTATTATTAAGTGCCTAAAATAAAAGGTATCTCTAGTGATAATTTTTTTTTTCTTTTCGGAGGTATTATCTAGAATTTATGCTAGTGATAAAATATTAACTAACTTAATCCAATTGTTAATAATTAATTAAAAATGCTGAAAAGAAAAAGGGATTAGGTAAATAGCAATGAAAAAAAATATACCTTGTCAATGAGATCTCCAGCTAAGCGTGCACCGTCAGCTGTATTTTGAGCCATATCTTCAACAAATTGAAGGGCATTTTTAAGTCTGCCTTCCGGCAGATGATTTCCCATATCATCCGCCACTTCCTCCACTTGTCCCGCCACTTTTTCCACAATATCCGTCACCTCTTCTGCTTTATCTATTATTGTTTCAACTTCGTCTGTACATATATACTACTAACCTCAAAAATATGTTGATGATATATGGAAATGCAATTTGAATAACTTATGATCCATACCTTTCAGTTTTAACAATGGCCCCCATTTGCTCCTCCAAAAGGGTAGGATTATACTCATCACAATTCCCACAACCCATAGTTTCCTGCTCAAAAACTCACTCTCAAATACATCATTTCTTTCCTTGTTTAATTGTTAAAAAAAAAGAAAAAGGCAAAACAATGGTAGATAAGACTAACCAGGAACCAGGATCTGAAGGTCCTGATCCTAGACTGCAAAACACGACCAGGTTGTTGTCCCTGTCTGTATTTAGCAACCTAAGACCGATGCCCGGCGGTTGCAGATTGTGGTTCCGTAGAATCTGATGACTTTTTGCCTTGTGTATTGAATTTGATATCACCAAGAAATGGCTAAAACGTATAATAGGAGGCTGGAGTTTACAGGAATATGGCATTTGAAGTTTGCATGGAAATATGGATGCTGAAGTAGTCGCCATAAATGTCTGGGAATGAAATGAAGTTAAGGTATGTGAAAATGAGAAAAATTCAGAGAGGATTTTGTTGAATAAATTATCGCGTGTAGGAATGGCAGCTAGAAACGATCCAAAGAATGTTTTAGGTGGGTTAGGAAGAAAGGTAAATATAATAAATTTGATTAAAGTCAATGAACCCTAGTCCTGGTTAAGCCCATATGTTGAATTTTATTATATACTGCAGATTCCTTACAAGTTTCCTCCTAATTGCTATTTCTAGTTCCTTTGTTTGATTTTCTTTACTTTTAATTGATTGGAATTTGTCAAATATCATATCTAAATGCACTACAAGTTATCATCAACCTATCAACTTGTATTGTAGGATGAATTTTTTATTTTTCTTAAAAACAATATACACAAATAAAATTAACATTATATTATTGACACCGTTGTATAAATAGAATGATTTTACAATTTTACATGATTTTTTACACAATCAATTTTTTTTTATATTTATTTATATATTTAATTTTTTTCACTAAACCTTCAATCCGCTTGTGAAAAACTCATAATTATAAATTAATCATATACCACAAAATTGACACCATTTTTATATTTTAAGCCCAACTAGTTTCAATAGATGGGTTTTCCGTTTTAGGCCTACTTTAGCGAAATTCTCGTGTCAATGTTGTTTTGACCAATAAAAAACCAAAAGAAAAAAAGAAGAAGCTTCAACCAGTTTGATCCATGTTTTGGATTTTTTTAGAATTTGGCCCAACTGCTCAAACCCATTAAAGATTAAAATTGTTCAAACTCAATAGTGTTGTTTTTTATTTTGATTTTTTTTGAAAAAAATAATGTTTGTTGTTTGATGTAGTATAAACCATTCTTTTGTCCACCTTTAGCTGATATCCTGATATAATGTTTTATTTGATTTACATCTTGTAAATTATAATTGGATTTTTACTTTTTTCTTTTTTCTGATTTAGAGGAAAAATCTTACATAATTTTTAATTTACAAATAAAAAAATGGAGTTTTTTTTTTTTTTTTTTTAACAAAATGGAGATTTGTTAAAGTCAAGAATCTAATTGTTCAAACATAATTGAATTACATTAATTATGTTTTTTTAATTATCATTTGGATTTGAATTATATAAAAAGATTTATTTATTTTTTTATTTGGGTACTATTAAATAGCTTATTGAATTAATAAATAATCATCTTATTAATTCGACCATCAAAGCATAATTATATATTTATATATTAATTTTTTATGTATAAATTTATATTTTAAATATAAAACATTATTCCTTTATAATAAACTTACAAATTCTAAATTTATTAAAATAAAATTACCATTAAGATGAAATAACTTTTTTTTTTTGTTTGTTTGAAGATAATTTAAAAAATATGTCTTATTTGAAAAATTGAAGTTGATTGGCATAATATATATGGTTAACATTATTAATTTATTCAACTACTATTGCAATTAATATAATATCAATTTATTCAATACTATTAATAATCTAATACTATAAATTTCTTCAATTAGCATTATAAATTTTGTAACGACTTTGATTATGTGTAATCCTAAAAATTGGGTCGGAAGGAATTAAGTTAGTTTGGTTTAGGGGTTAAGAGCTCTGGATGTGTGTTTAAGGTTTTGTATTCAAATCTCTTCTTTTTGAAATTTTTGTTGTTTTTGTCTTGACCTTTATACTTGATCATCTGACATAAATAATATTTCCAATAAACTAATATTAAGAATGAGCATGTTGGTTTGGTCGTAAGGTGTTTATTAACTTACTCATTTGTCTTGTGTTTGAATCTTTGTGAAAGTAATAAGGAACTATTTTACATTTTTTCTTTTTCTTGAAAATAACTTAGTTTTATTTTTTTAAAGCCTTTAATTAAATTATTGATTTTCTCACGTTCTTCTCTTCCTTCCATACAAAACTGTTTCGGTTCTCTACTTCTCTACGTTTTCTGTCATTTTTATTTCTTTTTCTTTTTTTTCCTTTCTGGATTCAAATCTTGATGCAGGTGTGGCGAATTTGTTACTCGTTATCCTTATGGAACACTTTATTTCGGTTGAGTAAAGGTCTAATGCCTTCTATTGTTAGTTAATGACCTCTTTTTTTTTTTTTTTGGATACCAGATTTAAGTCATAAGGGTTAAACTCTATTTTGGGTAATTGGTTTGATTGTTTGATGTAATTATAGGAAAGGATCGGACGACAATTGACGCTTCTTCAGCTTCTTAAACATTAGTTTGCTCCGATTTCTGCTGTGTAAGTGTTTGTTGTTTTGGAAGTCAGATATGGACGTTTGTGTTAGGAAAGTTGATTTGGTTTCTGCATAATGGTTTAATTGCATGCATTTATGTGGTCCTTAGGCTCCAAAATCGTCATTGCTGTTTCTACATCGAAATCGTACCAGGTGTGTAACAAAAACCCGATAAATCAACAAATGGTAGAAGTCAGAATTGGAGCTTCAATGCCACACGACCGTGTGGTAGGTGTATGACACACGACCGTGTGCACAGCCTGTGTATGTCATTAACTTGAGTCACACGGCTATGTGCCAGGCCATGTGCCAAACTATGTAACTTTGTGACTTGAGTCACACGGTCGTGTGCCAGGCCGTGTAGGCCACACGAGCCAGACATGTAGGCCTTCTGAAGCCACACGGGTGTGTGGGCCAAAATTTTAAAATTTTCTCTAGGGCCATAAACGTCGTTTGGATCGAATGTAAGCCTTCTGTAGGGTCCGTATGATCTAGATTAAGCTATAGAACTCAATATCTGATGACCTGTTAGTGTATAAACTATTATATGTACATATTATTGATATGATATAAGCTAAGTAAGTATGATCTGTTAGCGTATAATGTGTTTTAGTGTGGGATGTGTTAATGTATATGATTTATTCAGGTATGGCTCGTGTTCTGTAATTTTGATGGTACGTTTCTATATTACTATGTTGGATGAGAACATGGTATCCGAATATGTTGATTTGTTTAATATTGATTCTGTTTTATAACCATGCATTTGACTTTATGGCAATACTAATATGGTCCTTTGAGGTTTTTTAAAAATCTGTTCTGCAAAGCGTGGACTCTCATGCCTTCTATTTCTATTATTGTACGACAACATGTCCTACATGCTTAACGTTTTGATTTTAAATATACATGCCATGACACATTGCATGGGGTTCGGGATCATGTGAAAGGAGGAAGTTCTGACAGTTTAATGATTTGCATTATCTGGTTGTTTATCCACAATTCTAACTGGCAGCTTATCTGTAATAATAATGGCTTGACCACATATATATGATCTGGCAGTTTTAATTGCAATTCTAGTGGCAATGTCCACATTATTTATTGGTGTGATTTGGTGGAAGAGTTCTAGGAAATTCTATTTTGGTGTTTAGCGGAGTTGGGTAGAAATTTCTGAAAAATCTACATTATGGTTTTCTGAAAATACCGCATTGGCATAAACATGCATTCTTCGTTCTATTTATGTGATCGTTATGAAATGCTCTGTGTTACTCTGATTTGCTTCGTTCCGGTAGTGTAATTGTTATGAAGTTCTCCGCGTTACCCTTATTTGTATATTGTGTTTTGTATGATCTCTGTTTGATTTTAGTTATACATTGAGCTTTTTTAGCTCACCCCTTTTATCTTATCTCTGACTGTTTAGGTAACCTTCTGACTTAGGATCGGACGGCGTGTGGGAGCTCGGATTAGTTTCGTCTTAATGTAAATACGGTGATTTCTGTAATTGTTGAACTATTGGGTCTTTAGTTTGTAATTTGTTGTGGACTTGTTCTGGGTTTTTGTTAAATTGTCGGTAACTGGTATTTTCAAAAGTACAATTGCTAAATCACTCAAGTCAACAAAATGGATTTCGGTTTTCAAAATTAAAACTCCGAAAAGACTTTTTGCTACAAATTAAGTAATTTCTCAAATTTTTTCTGTCAACGAACAAATAGTTTTAATGACTGTTGCCATACTCGTATTTTTTAAACACCTATTGAAATCAGTTCTTCCACAAGTTGATGTAACTCCTCCAGATTTGGCTATAACGTCTAAGTCGAGTTTGGGGTGTTACAGATTATATGGTTGAAAATAAATTTTATAATAAGCAAAAAATAGTAATTTCACTTTTAATATGTTGTAGTTTTTGGATAATTCATCTTCTTAAAACATTTTTTAATAAAAATGTCAAATATTAAAATATTTTATAGCATTTTTTATATAATTTTACTAATTTGTATATTCGTGCGATGCACAAATTAATGATATGTATAAAAAGAGACATGTTATTTTAATTTAATGAAGTTAACTGGTAAGTGTAATGCATATAAAAAGAGGCATGTTATTGTAAACAAAGAAAATTTTGGACCAACTATAGTGCCACATGTTAAGTCAAAATTATCGTCGAAGCTAAATTTACTATTAATAAAAATGATGACATCGCATATTGTGTCATAATTATATTTCTTTAATTAATTTAAATTAATTAAGAGATAAATAAGAAAAAATTATATTATTACTAATTAAAAATAAAATAATTAAATTTTATTTACATAATTAACACTTATAAACATGCATATTAATTCACAATTCAAACATTAAAAATTTGTCAAATAAGAGCATATAAGTCTAAACTATCAAACATACCAAAAGCGATCAAAATAAACACTAAACTATAAGACACAACTTAAGTGCATGCGATTAACTATATACATATATGTATAAGGACATAAATTTTATTTGAGTTGAGCTAAGTTACTTTGTATGCTTTATGACTTCAATCTATTAAAAACCTGTTTGAAACTTGTGCACAGAGACAAACATAATCGTACACCGAGTATTGAATACTTAATAATGTTAACATATTTTGAAATCAATAAATATATTGTGAAACTAAATTAAGTAGCATAGATGAAAACATTATATCACAACCTTCACATTAATATCATAAGATTTCATAATATCTAATTATTAAAACGCCCTTAGGTTTTAGTTTTACATTTTCAGTTGTCAAAATATCAACGCACCTTTAGAATATTAGCGTCTCGTTTCATATAACTCAATTTAATCTCAGTATCATGCTTATATCATATAATAATTTACCATTTATAATTCACATTTTCTTAATCATTATTACAACCCCTATTAATTGACTTAGACTCAAGGATGGATACATGGATCAATCCACCAACACACCATTACGTGGATTGAAGTGCTAATCGGGCATAAATGCAACGATCTTACCAACCACACCAGAATCCACTTGTACTCTCAGGGAATTTTAGCTAGTGATATGTTCTCGACTCCCAGAGAATTAGAAAACTATCATAATATGATACGTGGTCAGTGCTAAATCTCTCACCTATCAAAACAAATCCTATGACATGTCAACTATACCCGCAATTCTATCTAACACCATTAATAGAGAAATTTACTTTACCAATTATCATTCAAGCACAATATAACATAGGTAGTATTTTAATATCAATAATTACCACAAATACACAATTAAACATATACCAAATTATTTTTACCATATACTTATCATTACAAGCAATCACTTATATACATATTTTGAACATATCTTAATTGTATCAATAATTAAATATATATGTATCTCCAATCATGTTTGATAATAATGTTATTCGATTATATTAACTACCTATTAAAACATAAATTAAGGTAATTTTCAATTAACAAATTCAAGCATATATAAGCAATTTTTATAATTTAAACACAAATAAACTTGTATAATTAATCGTATAGGCACCTTAATACTAATATAGTTGTCGAAACCATTTTTTCAATTTTTGAATGGTAGGGAATCGATTTTAGGAAAGCAAATAGGGAGTCGCCACCGATCCTTTTTTAAAGGTGTGATCGGGTCACCATAAAACTTTGATTTATTAAGACAAAATTTGGTCTACGAAACTCGAAAAGAATGGGTTCGAGAGTTGGTTACGTGTGAGGAAGGATTAGCACCCTCGCAACGCCCAAAATTGGTACCTAATTGATTTCTTAATGTCCCAACGTCGAACGTTTGAAAAGATTTTAAAATATGATCCTTTTATTTAAAATAACGTTTGAATAGTCCAAGATGAAAACCGAAACTCGCTTATCTCAAAGAAATAAAATGTCATACCCAGTAAGTTAGGATGCAACATCTTAATTTCCCGAAATTAAGCTTGTCCCTTTTTTATGAAAAAAGAATTTCATGTGCTTAAATTCAAAAGGATACTTGATTATTTTGGGTCGAATAAAAAAACCAGAACCCAATAAGTTAGGGCTTGATTTTCCAAATTCCAAAACATAAAGTATTGCCTTGATTGATTTTTTTTTTTAAATTCTTATCTCGAAAAAATGAAACATTACATCCAGTGAGTTAGGACGCAATGCCTTAAATTCTCGAGAGTAAGTTTTTATTTGAAAATTTAAGCGTTTTAAAAGGACACTCGATGGCTTAAGTTTAACGAGAAAAATCGGAACCTAATAAGTTAAGACACGACTTTCTCAAAATTCCCAAACACGAGCATTATTTTTCTTTAAAACTTGTGATGAAATGTAACAATGCTTTCTATTTGGAATCGCGGTTTGTGAATGAAATTAATATGCAAACATGATTGAACGCACTAACAAAACACATTGTGAGGATCACACAATATACATTATTTACATGCTAACATGGTAATTAAAGACAAGTGGATAACAATTTAAGGAGAAATAACATCAAGCAAATTGGAGCCAAACATAGAATAATTTGAAATAATAACAAACAAGTTCGAAATAAATAAATAAAAAAACTAAAAGTCAATAAGATATCAAAATGAAAACAATGATAAATGAAAATATTTAAAATAGATAATATGTGCAAGTTTAGGATAAAACTTAAAATAATAAATGAAACAATTTTCAATAAAATAAGTTAAAATGTTATAAAAACGATTTTAGGACAAATAATATATATATATATATATATAAAAGTATTTTAAAATAATAAAAAATAATTATGACAATACAAAAATAATGAAACAAGAATAAAATAAACATTATAAAAGACCATTTAAAACGAATAATACAGGAATGATAGAGCAAAATAGTTTAGAAAAAATGCTACTTAAAACTTGAAATAAATAAATAAAATATGTATTTTTTTAAAAGAAGGTGCAAATAAAATAAATAAACAGAAAAAAAATGATAATTTAAATGGATGCAAATGAATTGATTTAACAACACGAAAAAAATAGTAGGTGATAAAATAATAAAGACATTAAACGTAATAAATATAACAATAGCAATAGTAATAAAACATTAGTAAAATATTATAATAATAATAATAATAATAATAATAATGTTACAATTAATTAGTTAATTTGAAAATCAAACAACAAGAATAACCAGAAGGACTAAAATGGGACTCAAAATTCAAGTTTCGGGGCAAATCAGACAAAAATAAAAGTGAGAAGGACTAAATTGTAACGCGCGTAAACCCAGGAGGATCAAAAGCGCAAATATTTCAAGCTTCAAAACGCAGCGTTTAAATGCGGACCAAAATGTGAGTTTTAAAATTAAACGGGGCGAATTTAAAAGATAAAGGAAAGTAAACGAGACCAGATCGCAAATAAGTGAAAATGTGGAGGGACTTGGGGCATAAATATCCCAATAACCAAAAATGCGCGGATCCTCCCCGGGTCGGGTCACACGCGCTGGTCAAGGGCCTCTAAACGACGCCGTTTTGGGCATTATAATGCCATACTAAAACGACGTCGTACCATAGGGTTATAAATATCAAAAAATCCCAAAAAATTCATTTGGCCACCTCCTTTAAAAAAAAATCTGAGAGAACTCTCTCAAAAGGGGAACTCGGCCCTCCGAGCGCCGACCAAAGGGCCGTCGTGCTCCGGTCATCAGCCGTTGTGCTCCGCCGTACCCACCACCGTATACGGTGGTCGGGGCTCACAAAACGGGCTGTTTCAGCCTTTTAAATCCTTTTAAACCCGAATCTAAGCCTAAAACACCCGAAACCCTTACCCAAAAGACAAAAAGAGTGAAAGACGATTCGGATTCGGGCTCCGACGACCACAAAAAAGGTAAAGTTTTAATTTTTATTGCTATTCTATGTATATATAGTGAAATAGAAATGAAATGCGCTGAAAATCTTGAGAAATACCTCCGTTTTTTCCTTTTTTATATTTCAAAAGCGTCCGTAAAATACAAGAGTTATTGGCTTCTCTTTTATAGTCGAATGAAAAAAATACACAGTATTATTCCTTTGTTTTGTTTCTGTGATTGTTTTTGCGTGTTGGTGCTTGTTTCTTTCCCATTTCGGTTTGTTTGCAGGTGTAGAAGGAAGTCAACGAACGGGGCTTCCATTTTGGTGCAAGGACTTTGCAAAGCCACCCTCGAGTGCTGAGCTCGCTATGGAAGCACGTGGAGAGGCAGAAGGAGGCGCGGTGCTTAGGGTTGTCTAGGGTTTCGATTTAGCCGAAACTAATTTAGGTCTTGGGCATATCGGGCCAATAGGAACTGGTCTGGGTTAGTGCTTTGGGCCAGAGGGTAGTGGGCTTAGGTATTTTGGATTAATGTAATTGGACTTTTACTTTTGGACTTTTTAATATATTTTGGGTTTTAATATTTATTTTAGTTTATTTTTTGGTTTGAAATGAGCCTGGGCATATTTGGGTCTGTACAGTATTCATTTAAAATAAATTTGGTACAATCCATTTCAATTATGATATCAATGTAATTCAATTCGTCATGGTATGTATTGTTCTACTTAATGCTTAGTTTCAGTTTATTATCTATACATTTCCATCAAATTGAATTAGCAAAATATATTTTCATTTGATCTATTACCATTTAACCCTTATTATTTAATTTTTCATATTTCATCCCGTCAAAGCATAGCTACCCTTCTTATGTTTTAGCTATTTGGTAATTATATGTAAAGAAAATTAATTATGCTAGTATAAATCGATTTCTATTTCATTTTTAATCCTCGATATTCTAATCTCATATCAGTTACGTATGATAATTTATTTACAAAAATGATATAATCAACAATAAAATATAACTGCATTCTTTACGCTTAAATTCCTTTTTAATTTTAATATCCAAAATACGCATATTTCGATATTTACTTGATCGAACAAGATCTTACTTCGCATTTATTTTTTAGAGACCTCAAATTATCAATCCATAGCATTTATATCTAATAAATTTCATTTTTTTTATAATTTAATCATTAATATCACATATTTAATCAGGTATCGAAAACTCCTACCCTAATTATAACAAAATCTTAACAGTTGTCATTATTTCTTTCTCTAAGTCATCAATGGTTACATTAATGAAACTTAATCATTTCAATTTCTAATGGATGGAGTTTAATAAGCTACTATACTAGGCTAATAATTTAACAAAAATAAAAGAAAACCCTACTATTATCTTAGTGAATTAGATCACCGCTACCTTAGCCGATTGTTGATATATATATATTCTTATAGTAATAATAGTATGGATCCTCACTATCATCAAACTGTTATAAGTCCTAGTTTAATCTCTCATCTAACATCCTCTATATACTATTTGTTAATAATTTTCTCGATTTAATAGCTCAATAAATCATTACTATAAGTTCATAATTAATTAAAGAATTCCTATATTTTAATTTACGAAATCCGATTTTAAAATTGCATTTTCATTGCACAGAATTCATAGGATAACCTAAGGGCCCCAAAACTATTCACATAATTTTGTACTCAGATTCACGGATTTAACTTAGCACATATAAAACATAATTTTCGTCAACTGCAATCTAAATCTGGCATTTTCCAGTGCATATCGGATAACAACCATACGAGCTCTTTAAAGAAATACACACACAAAAATGTCTTTCCCATGATCTCTTAAGATTTTTTGAACTAACCTAATATATATGCTCCAATAAGCAAGGACACTACTCATCATTTGATTTTTCAAACGCAAAGCGGCAAAGGGTTGGATATTCACGAGGACAAGTCAAGCGGTGCCCTTTGGTTTGACTCCACAGATACAAGTCTAGTCTACTGCCCACTTTCATTTTTATGTAATATTTGGACCATGAAAATATTTGAGGTGGCGGCCACTGGAGATTGGAAAGGGTTAACTCCACGGCACCACCGTCTTAAGGCTCCGTTGGTTAAGACATCCTGTCCAATGATATGCCCTTCTTTTCTACAACTTCATTACTTGTATTACACATGCATTTGCTTGCTATGGATGGGCGTTGGAAAAAGACTGCAATGCTCTGGCTACTTCTAGGCTAGTTTTGATGTGTTTTTCATCTTCTTTTTTCCATCCAAAAATATATATATGTTAATATGAATTTTTAGAAATTAAGAAATTCAACTGTGTCATCTATTATAATTTGAATGCAAAGTGAAATATTATTGATATCTATTTTAAATACACACCTGAAATATTTTATGTAATAAATTTATGAAAATCAAATATAATATTGGTTAAAATAGTAAAGTCATTATATATTTTGGGTTCAAATATAATTCTACGTATTTAGATTTTATATAGAAATCTAAAAAAAATTACCTTCAAAATATATTTGTTGCTTTAAAGATTTTGATTGACTTATGAGTTATGACTGGGTCATAATTCAAATGTTAAATTACCAAAAAAAAATTATTTTAACAAAACAATAAAAATTAATTTAAGGGTATTTTTATTATTTTATATAAAATTAAAAAAAAAATATACTTATTAAAGGATGAGATTTAAACCCAAAATATTAAACATACATTTTCTTAATTTTACTATTTCAACGAAGATAATAATTAATATTTATTATAATTCTTAATAAATATGTTACATAATTATTTTTACAAATCTCAAAAAATAAAATATTTTTATAATTTTACAATCTAGTCAAATTCTTTTAAGTTTATATTATATATGAATTAAAAATTTTAATATATTTAATCATTTATAGTATTTTTATAAATAAAGTAACAATTCTATTGAATTCCTTCCCTAATTTGACATCCCCTCAAATTCTTCACTTGTCTTTTATTTATTTATTTATGGATTATAATAATGAGAGAAAGCTCAAATAATCAACGAGATTAGCAAGACTCAAACTTAGGTCACATCTGGAGCGGTGAACACTCTTAATCATTATGTCATCACATGATATTCTCTTAACCTATCTTTTCAATTACTGTGATTTAGCACAAATCTTTTTTTTTTGTCTTTAATTTTGATTTGTTAAATCGGAATTCTAATTATAAAACTGAAATATTTTGGAAAGCGAAGTTGATTAAATTTTTTCAAAGGAAAATTAATTAAAAAATATTTGTTGTAGGCAGTGAAGGACAAGCTCCATCAACACAACAAAGGCTTCAACCTCAGAATCAATAGAACATTATGGCACGTTGACACGACCGTGTGGCAGTACACGACCGTGTGATCGACGAACCAGGCCGTGCGCCCGTGACACGGGAGCATGACACGGCCGTGTGCGAGACACGAGCTCAACCAATTGGGCCATATGGGCCACACGGGCATGTGGGCCCACACGGATGAATCACACGGGCGTGTAGAATTTTGGGCCAGGCCGTGTGATCCACATGGCAAAGGCCAATTTGGGTCGTGTGGGTCGCACGGGTCTGTAGGCCCACACGGGCAAGCCATATGGGCGTGTGAGCCGATCTTTCTGAAATGATCTGTAAGGTTGCACAGGTCGCCTTAGTCGACTGTGACCTGTCATAGGGTCGGTAAGCATTACTGAGACTCCTAATTTAGTGATCTGATTATGTGATGGATGACTTGAGCATGTTACACTTAACATGTATATCTGATCTGACTGTTTAATCTGATAAAATGCATTATAGCACGTCATATTTGTATGTTGCATTGGGGTTGGGTTAATGTATACGGAGGAAGTATTCTGAAAGGTTCTTATGCCTGATATCTAGCAGCAGAGCTGCAACTATCTGATTATGTGCCGCTATTCAGTACAGCGTGGTGAGTTGGGATGGGTGGGTCGATTATATCCCCACATAGTGTGTAGGGTTGGATGGGGTTGGTGTGTAGGGTTGGATGGAGTTGGTGTGCAGGGCTGGTGGGTTGGGACATTGTAATCTGGTCTGTTTTTTATGCTGTATCTGATTGGGCTAAGACCTTAACATACATACATAAATATATATTTGATTCTGTATCTGATTGGGCTAAGGCCCTAGTATATTTCTGATTCTGTATCTGAGAAGGCTAAGGCCCACAATGAATTCTGTAAGGGGCTCCGGCCCAGACTGTTTGTGACTGTGTTCTGTTGTATGTTTGTATGCATGATTTCTGTGGAGATTACACATTGAGTTTGCAAAAACTCACCCTTTTCTGCTTAATTTGTTCAGGTAATCCTCAGCAGTAGACGGATCAGTGCAGTGGAGGGCTCGACAGCGACCACCACTTCTAAACTGTTTACTTACGTTTTTTACTTTTACATCGTTTAATTTGGATTTGGTTATGTAATGTTGGACATTAAACTGTTTTGGTTTTAATATGAGATTTTAAATTGCTTATTATGGATTTATAAACTGCAATGCAACAAAGTATAGTTTTCCTAAAATAAACTAAGATTTTTCGTAAATAGAAATGGTTTCCAAAAATTATCTCGTTTCGAAAGCTTCCGCATAAAAAAAATGGTTTAAAGCAAATCAATTAATACACGTTTTCCGAACTAAGTAAAAGAGAGTAACTGGAATGGTTTTAATGTATCAATGCATTTTCGAAAACACTATCATGTGACATCGCCAGATTCGGCTATAACGTCCAGGCCGAGTTTGGGGTGTTACAATTACTTTGGGTAACGCCCTACAAATGTAGTGAAATCGAACTGCGTAAACATATCATGTGTTCTTTGCTGTTTTTTTTGCCTAGTTTATACTCGGTGCCTAAAGCAGTTGACACTGGTCTTCGACACTCTTTTGACTTTGCTCAAACTTTACTTACAAATGTCATTTTAGAACTTTCAAATTTAAAAATTGCTTTTTTTTTTCAAAATAAAATTATTTTTAAAAAATTATTTATTTTCAAAATTTTAGAAATAACAAATTATGTTATAAGGTATTTATGTTTGTTAATAATTATATATATTTAAAAGTAAATAGATTAAACTAGGACGCAAAATGGATGAATGGTTAAATTGAAAGACTTAATAGTTTTTGTGAGTATTTTTTTTAATCCTTAGTGTTGGTGTTGATTTCATATATTTTATATATTTTTCCTAGGTGTCACATAATTTAGTAATATATTATGTAATTGAAAAATAGTTTTAGCTAGGATGTTTGTAAATATGTCTTCCTCTTTAATTTAATCTCAATTTTCAAAGTTTAATATTTTTATTAAAACATTTAAAAGTATTGTCAATGAAACTTGATAACATTGGTAACGACTTAAGTTTAAGATCTTAAGTTTCTACATTTTAGTCCTATCATGCACACGTGTCATGTGTGGATTCTCTCTCATATTATTCTCGGTTTAAGTTTTATTATATGTACACCTTATTGAGATATTCAATTATTAATTCGTTGTGTTTTATATTACGTTAATTTTAATTCTCGTTGATTGTATTTGTAATTGTACTCGTAAACTCATTAAAAAAGATGTGAAATTTTGCCATTAGTTCATGTACTTTGCGTAAGTTGTGGATTTAATATTTATACTTTGATTTGATTAATTTTAGTCATTATATTTTTCGACTTGAGTAATTTTAGTCTTTGTAATTTTCAAAAATTGAAATTTCAACCTTACCCAAATGGTAGCAGTTAAACCAATTTGATTAAATTATGCTATTAGTCCTATAATATGCATAAAATTATAGATTTAATTCATGTTCTCTAATTGGATCATTTTTCGTTCTTATAATTTTTAATTTTTGAAATTTTAATATGGATGGGAATGAGAATTTGCTTTTCTTTTAGTAATATGTAAAATACAAAGAATGTATCCATTACTTTAGCCTAATAAAAGAACTTTAAAAAAAAAAATCTTCTAAAGGATTAACTGTTTTGAATAGATTAAGTTAGATATGCTGAATAGATGACTAGAGGTGTGACAGCCCCAAATAATTAAAAGTTTGAAAAGGTTAGCTTGAAGAGGAGGATGGTGAAATTGCAATGGGCAAGCTACACATGAAATTATTGTTTTATTCTTTCTGTTTTTTCCAGGAAAAAGCAGTACTATGTTTAGCACTTAACAGTGGTGATTCCAGGGACCTCCCTAACATTACCATATGCTACTTACAACTATAAAACAAGTATATTTTTAATTCTATGCATGGCTATAACCCTTTCATTATTTGTACCAAAAACATAGTTATCATGTCGCAACCCTGAAGATCTGGAAATACCCCTGTTTTTAGTGTCTTATTTGATCATCAAGTTTTAAGGAAGACGCTATTGTAACATGCAATTTCTTCTCTTAATTAGGGGGAAAAAAAACACTGTAAATACTACATTGTATGTCTCCAAATTACAGGAAGTATTTGGAAGTTGCAAGAAACTTGGTAGCAAAGGACTATGGAATCCCTTAGATTCAGGCATTTTTGAAGCCACAAAATTTAGCTAAAAACCAGTTTCTTCTTGGATTCTTCCTAGCATTTGGTTAACAGCAGCTGCAATTTCATCCACAGTGCTCAAATGGCATCCTTCCTCTACCTGTCATGGTTTTCATCCATTGATTTTTGTTTTAAAAAAAGGGTATATCTTCGACTGAAAGATGAAAAAGGGTTAAATAAATTGGGTTGTTTTGTTCTAACCTTGACACTAATTGAATAAAGAGCCATTTCATTCATGGTTGTGACATTGAGGTGTTGAACGACGAGCCTTAGGCCTTGTAAACCAGCAACCAGTTTTAAGAGCTGCCTGGGTTGTTTCTTGGAGAGTATCTTAAGGTTTGCATGGCTCTCCACCATAGTCACTTCTATGTCCGCCACGCTTTCAGCCGTCGCGGCGGCCGCAGCCATGGGCTGTTGTTGATTACTGTTGCACTGAGTTGCACGAGTTGAGAACTGTGGAAAGGTGAAAAACTCAGCAAAGGGTGAAGAACAAGCATCATGCTGCGGTTGTTGAGTGGTTCGCTTATGAGCTTCCATGGACTGCAACAGCTGCTCTAATTCCTTAACAAAATCAATGGCTCCGCCAATTATCGACGCTTGATCCCCCTGAAAGTGTTACTTTTATCAGTCTACAATTCTTCGTAAACATGATTAATTAAAGCGTTTGTAATAGAGAGATTTAATTTAAACTAACCCTTTGAACATATGAAGGTGGCATCATGGATCTGAGTGCAGCGAGGTACTGGTTCATTTGTTTCCGGCGATTACGTTCAACGGTAATATGAGTCATTCTCTGATTCTCTAGCTCTTCTTTGTTCTTGCTGCTCCTTGTTCGTCGACGTTTTCGCCTACTGTTGGTGGTCGTCGTTGTTGGTGCCGGAGTTTCCATTAATGGAGGGAATCTTATGGGGCCGGGGAGAGATTGATCAACGGTGCAAGTTTCAGGTGAAGAATAAGGATCCCACTGATCCTTGGTGTGTTGCATGGTTGAGTTAGTGGATGAAGAGTCCCAATTTGCATGGAGATCATGATGATTGGGTTGCTGAAGAATCCCCAGAAGAGCTTTATCTTCATTCTGTAAACGAAAGTCAAAGCCAACTCCGCCGCCCACGGTGGAGAAGTCGTCGAAAACATAAGGAAAGGGGTCTTGAGGGTAAACTACAGCCTCTAACGCCATTATCAAAAGCCCAGATCCTAATTGCTGTCGGGGGAAGGGGAGAGAAATAATGAAATCTGAAATTTCAGTAAAAGAGAAAATGGAATAAAAGTTGAAAAGAGGGGAACAAACTCCGCCTTTTATCATAGGCATCTGCCATGAAACAAAGAAAGTTGATGGACTTTTTAAAAGATGTCTAATCCTAAGAAAATTAATTAAAAACAAAAAAACAAAAGCTACAGCATGGTGCACGTGAGATTACATTGAAGACCAGTCGCTGCCACAGAGAAAGATTCTCTCTATGCCACACTCCCCGAATTAGAGACACTAATACTTTTTCAGGATTGTCTTCCAAACCCCAAGTATAATCTATAATTAATCTTGTCTCTATTGGGATAATTGTACTCTTCAATTGAGTGTCTTTCATTCTGCATGATATTTGTCAAAGGAGGCGTACTAGCTTAGTAAATAAAAATTTATGGTTGAAATCGTGGCTGCAGTTTCAACTACGAAATTAAAAGTATATAAACGTAAAGATGAATATCGAATTGTTTACGTAGTTCAACCTCAGTTTATGTCTGTTGGATCTTACATAGAACAATGATTCACTATCTTTTTTATAGTTAAACCAATGATTTAAATCTTAGTATTGATCTAACACTAACCAATTTAGTGACATTGCGGATATACAAAGACTAAACCATTCTCTCATTAAGCTTCTCCCTCAAAAACTTATTTTTTTCAATCCAAGAGACTCTCATGATTGCTTATAAAGACAATGCACACATAAAGCATTCTAACTTGAATAAATTTGTGCTCTCTCTATCTTTCAGTTACTCTTTAATCTAGACCAAAGTTAAGTTTATATATTACTTAAGTTTTGCTTATATAAGAGTCATAGTCTAATCATTTTTTTTATAAAGTAAGGTTAAAAAAATAGTATAGGATAATAATTTCATAAGAATCTCGGTGTAATTCAATGTCTTCAATTATAGAAAGTGACTTTACTTGTTCCGTAAATAACCAAACTTAACCCACAAGTAATCAATATTCAAGTCTTCAAATTTAACTCAACTGATTTCATGTTTTGAGCTCTAACTCATCCAAATGTCTTTAAACTGAATAACTCAATACTTTTGTTCTAATATTTGTTAACTTTCAAAATAGACAAGTACGATAATGAAACAATGCCTGAAGTTGTGGCCATTGTTTCAGCCATTGAAACAATCACAAAAATTTTCCTTGCCTTCAAATATGTCAACAATAACAAATATTATTTTGAGGATGATTATGTTTTTTTTAAAAATAAATTTAGGAAAATACTATGCATATAAATGGGAATCTTAATATTACCATTTCAACCAAAGTCACATTTAGTTTTTATATTTATCTTAATTGTATAAAATTGTTACATAAACTCACATCGTAGATGTGTTGTAATCTAATTTATATTAAATTTGTTAGTGCATTGGGCTGATACTGTGGAGACATTAGTTCTCTTGAGTCATGAAACACATCTTTAATGTTTTGATTCATGTATGAATGGGGATTAAATTCAATTTTCAAGTTTAGATAATTAACTTATAATGCATTTTTAGATAAAATTTAAACATTTTTAAGTCAAAATATATTCCAAGCGACTTAATTTTGAAATACACACTTTCACTTAATTTAAAGTTTGAAAACTCAAATTATGACATTCCAATTTTATTCTCAGATTTGAAAAAGGAAATTTAGTAATTCCTCTCATAGTTTTACACGTAGAAACACAGAAAGAACGAGTTGATAAAATTCCTATGATGCCGATATCGAGTAAAAACAATTTTCATACCGTCCAAACAAAAGAGAGGTCTCTAAGAAGATGTGACCAAAGTTTCATTAGGCAATAATGTGGTCGGAAATTTGAGAAAGATTTAGGGGGAAAAAGAAAAGAAAAAAAGCCGATGATAAGCCACAGAAGATTGTTATGATGAAGATCTATAAAGAAAAAGAGAAAGAAGCTTAGCTTTACTCAGGTGTGTACAGACGAATCCATGTGACCATGCATGAATACATATAATAATCATTCTCATAATTCATCTATTTTTTTTTCTGTATAATGTCTAATATTACTTTTGTCTTTCCCGATGTTTTCTTTATTATTACTTTTATCTCATTCTTCTAAAAACTCTTGTATGTGATAAGTAAACATTGTAAAGATTGAGAATGTGAAATATTCCATAGCATTAAAACTTTTAATTATTTCAAGAAGACACTAATTCTTAAGGATTTCCTTCTTTTTCTCCTTTCTTTGAATTATCCTTCCATGGAATATTGTCGGAATTTGTGATTATTATTTTTTCTTCCTTACAATAGACTTAACAATCAATATATTTTATTTCTTTATTAAATAATATATCGGTAACTTCACAAATAAGTGTAATTCTGTTGTTAATATTTTTTTAAATATAATAAGACATTAATTCTGTTGTTATATCTTTGAAAATAATAAATGGAGTTAGCATGGAATCTTCATAATTTAATTGCAATTTTTATAAACTAATTTTGAGGTTCATAATCCGCCGTTTCACAGTCAATCTTCCTACTTTTGGTACCATATGAATTTCTTTTGGGGGGTTCAATAATAATTGGTTTAGAACAAATAATTTGAGAAAATCATGACTTCATCCTTATTTTTTAATGCCATTATCTCAATCTTTAGATTTTGCCTTCAAATTTCTAGACCAAGGAAAACGCGTTTGTCGAAAAATAATAAATAATTTGTTACCTAAAAGTAAGGTAATACGTTAAGTCATATCACTTTGGGTGTTTTTGGTCAAACCAAAACAAAGCTTTCCTTTGGATTATATATTAAAAAAAACCTCACCCATTCTCAATTTATTTAATTTGATTCCCATTTTTAATCCTACTACTTAAAATATAAAAATATATTTATAAGCAGACTGAATAATTTTGAATTCCAATTTATGGTGGAATGGGATGAATTTGAGTTTATAATAATGTTTAATTTCTACACAATAATATATGTTTAGGAAAAATCTATTCTTTTCTAAAGTTAAAAAAGTAATTAATATAACGGAATAATTCATTCCAAAATTAATCATTGTAATGCATAATTGTATTTAGACATAAAATCTACAATTTTAATCTCCTTTTTCTTCATCAAAGATTTCAAGATCCAAACCATAGATATATAAAACACACACTAGGCGAAGGCCCTCTTTAAAGGGAATCAGAAAGCATTCATAATTACAACTCATCACCTAAGAAAACACCAAAATGAATACACCTAATTAATTAAGTTGTGTGTTACTTGCATGTGTTTGAAGCGCAAAGATCGGTTCCAAAAATTCTAATCATGACGCATGTGGGGCATTATACATCTTCCAACTAATGTACAACAATTTTAAGCTTTTAATCACAAACATCTTTCATTTTTTTTTAATTAAACAAAAAAACCTAATATATCTGGGTTTTATTGACCTCTTCAAGGAACCACGGACCTCAACTTCTGGGAATTTGCTTATTGTCGTTTATTGTTGATAAATGGGAAAATCCAGATTCTTCCATGCTGCTCAGTTTTGCTTTAAAATTTATACTTTGCTGTCGCCATCCCCCCCCCCTTTTCATCCTATATAGCTGAGGATTTGACAGAAAAATATCACAATCAACAAGGGTGATGATGATAAGTCTGTGAAATGATTCTACATTAATGATGTTGTTAATAATTTGTGAAAATTAAATTAAATTAAAATTTTATTTATAAAATTAAAGTTCATGTATAATATTACATATCTATTTGTTGATACAATATATACTAAGGAGGAGAGTAGGGAGGAGTAAGTGGTAGTATTGAGGAGGCCAGTTCACTTAAAGAAGTCAATAGCCAGAAATGAACAAGAGGGCAAGCTGATTGCTAGGAGAGAAGATGATTGTGCAGAGTAACTTTAAGGGTTCAAGAGTCGATCCTTTTTTCATCATTGTTAGGGTATTTATAAGAGAGGTCCCTTGTTCGCTAGTGTAACATGGCAAGTTGTTATGAAGAAGGTTATCATGATATAATACATGAAGAACGTGTATCGTGGGGCTCATTCTGTTATGTCTCCGGTCAATACAAGATTATTATACCTAGGTGGGTTCCAATTGCTTTAAGGGTGTCTTCACACTTGAAGAGTGTACACAACTGAAAAGCGAGTGCCTATCCTATCTGAGAAGGGCAAAAGGGCTTATCAGAAGGGCCTATCAAGTAGGTGGTTATGAGTATGAAAGGATGATACTCCTCTAGTTAGGACGAGTGATCAAGCAGGGCGTTCTCTCAAGTGAAGTCAAAGAGAAGGTCAACGTTATATGTCTTACTGACATGTGTATAAGTTGGGAGGAGACATATAGCACTATTCAAAGTTTATGAGTTGTTTTGAGATTTATCCCTTATTAAAATAATAGAGGGTTTAAATAGCAAAAGGATTGTTAGGATACAATAAGATTAAAATGAAACTGCTAATTTTTTTTAAATCATCTTTGAAAATTCAACAATTAATCTCTTTATTTTAATTTGTTTGAATTAAACTTTCGTATTTTATAAAATAAAATTGGTGTAGTTGTTGGTAAATTATTTATTTTTGTTAATTTCTTACATATAAAATATTGAAGTGCTAATTTTCACAGTAATAATTTAAAAAAAATTTAACAATAATATTTTCTTATACGGTGAAGTTGTGATCTTATTTCAGTGAAAGTGTTCTGTTATTACATCACATATTCCATAAATTTTAATAGTGATATAATTTGAGTAAATTTTCATTTTTGTTAAATAAAAGAACTAAATTTCAAAAAAAAAATAAAGTAAAAGTATTGATTTCTCATTTCTCATAAAGTAAGGAAAGAATATCATAATTGGAGCTAAGAGGAAGTGTGAGGATATGTTACATGCAAGGTGGTGCCAATCATGGTAGGCTAATCATGAGGTGCACTTTAGATATACAGTGGATAAGATAGTGAAGGGATGTTTACGAATATATAGTATAGCATTGCATGTTAAATGAAAAAGGGACTAACAAGAAAGTTTGAAAGAAGATTTCATTAAAGGGGGATTGTTTCGAATATTAGATTATGTTACATAATAAAATTGTGGAAATATAAGATCAGGAGAAGAAAGTGAAATTATTTTGTTTGATTTAATTTATTGGAATGTAAGATTTAAATGTTTGGTCGACGATGTCGAAATCATTTTTTTGAACGAGTTTGAAAAACGGGGTTCGACTTTTTTGAATGAAAATGGGAGTCGCCACCAACCCTTTTAGGTGTGATTGGATCACCTTATAAAAACGTTTTGGTCTACGAATTTTAGAAAACAGGTTCGGGAGTTGGTTACGTACAAGGAAGGATTAGCACCTTTGTAACGCCCAAAATTGGTACCAATTGATTAGTTTTCTGTCCTAATGTCAAAACTTTGAAAAGATTTAAAAGTATGATCCTTTTTTAAAATATGAGCAATTTGAATTAAAACTCGAGATTCTTTTGTTCCGAAAGAATACAAACATCACATCCAGCATGTTAGGACACGATGTTTTTAAATCCTCGTAACTAAAATTATCTCGTAATTTACAAAATTTATTTAAAAAGATATTTTAGGTATTTAGACAAACGAAAAATCGCAACCTAGCATGTTAGGGCACTGTTTCCCGAATTTCTAAACACAAAACATTGCCTTATTTCAAAAAAACTTTTGGATAAAATATGGCAATTAAATGAAATATATTTTTTAAACAATGATTTGAGTAAAATTAAAAAAACAATTTACTAAGAGTAATACTAAAAAAAATTATTAAAAAAATGAAATAGTTTGATATGATACTAAAATTATTAAAAAAATAAAACATAAAAAATTAAAAATCAGGGAGACATGGATTAAATCAAAATAAAAAAAGGTTGAAAAACGAGAACAAAGAATAAAATAAGAACAAACCACAGAAAATAAGAACGTAAGAAGGAGAGAAATTTGAGTGAAAGCTCTCAAGAATGTTTATTGCTTCCCCCAAAACTCAAGTGTCTTTTACAATGAGGGGGGGAGGCCTCTATTTATAGTTTAGCCTCCCCAAATCCAACGGTATAGATCAATTACATCAATGGCTAAGATTAAAGGCTATCTACAAATTAAATCTCTAAGATATCAAAATCATATCTTCTAAGATTGCATACCATATCTTCTAAGATTGCATATCATATCTAAGATTTACATATCATTTTTAAGATTGCGTTTCCTTGAAGATTATGTTTCCATATACGTCAAGTTTGTAGATGGACCTTCAATCTTTTCAAGTAATGGGCCATTCTGATCGGGCCAAATGATATATTCTGAACTGGGCTTGGAATTTATTTATTTATTTATTTTTTATCATTTTGTGGTATGGACCCAGGCAAAAATGGGGTATTACAGTTGCCCCTCTTTGCTTATTGCTGTGTAACAGGAATAAAGCAAAGACTATCAAATGACCCATTTTGCCCAGACTCGCTGAGTCTTGAGTTCTTCGATCTGCTCCCCGTCGAATACAGAGACGCCAAATCATCTTGGATCTGCTTTGATGAAAGTCAAATCTTGCTATGTCTTCGATCTGTTCCCTGTAAGCACATGGATGCCAAATCATGTTATCTTCAACGTATTCCCTGTAAGCACAGGGATGCCATGCTGAAATTTTCGATCTGCTTCGCTGCAAACTCAGGAAGTCAAGATCTACATTCTTTAACCTGCTCCTTGCAAACTCAAGGACGCCATGCTGAAATCTTTAACCTGCTCCCTACAAACTCAGGAACACCATGCTGACATCTTCGATCTGCTTCACTGCGAACTCAGGAAGTCAAGATCTGCTTTCTTCAACCTGCTCCTTGCAAACTCAAGGACACCATGCTGAAATCTTCAACCTGCTCCCTGCAAACTCAGGGACGCCATGTTGAAATTTTCGATCTGCTTCACTGCAAACTCAGGAAGTCAAAATCTGCTTTCTTCAACCTGCTCTTTACAAACTCAAGGACGCCATGCTGAAATCTTCAACCTGCTCCCTGCAAACTCAGGAACGCCATGTTGATATCTTCAATCTGCTTCACTACGAACTCAGGAAGTCAAGATCTGCTTTCTTCAACCCGCTCCTTGCAAACTCAAGGACGTCATGCTAAAACCTTCAACCTGCTCCCTGCAAACTCAGGGACGCCATGCTGAAATTTTCGATCTGCTTCATTGCAAACTCAAGAAGTCAAGATCTGCTTTCTTCAACCTGCTCCTTGCAAATTCAAGGACGCCATGCTGAAATCTTCAACCTGCTCCCTGCAAACTCAGGGACACCATGCTGAAATTTTCGATCTGCTTCACTGCAAACTCAGGAAGTCAAGATCTGCTTTTTTCAACCTGCTCCTTGCAAACTCAAGGATGCCATGCTGAAATCTTCAACCTGCTCCTTGCAAACTCAGGGACGCCATGCTGAAATTTTCGATCTACATTGTCCCCTAAAGGACATAACCTGTAGAATGCTTATGCTTAATGATTAGGATGCCATGATTGAAATGAGTCAAATGCTTTCCTAATTAAACATACTATGATGCAATAAATGTCATGAGAATGATTCTTATTTTAGATGTTATCACTCATTCATCTATCGAGATTTCCACTTTGTTGTTCTCGACGTATCAATCATACTCTACTTGTGTATCTTGTATTTCTCCCATCAATTTGGTCCATTGTACCATTCCCCGAATGTTACGACCCACTGAAGATATTTGTGAAATGACCCTTTCTTAGGGTCAATACTTTGCTTAATTTGTCCCACCATTTGGGACAACCGAAGTAATTTTAATTTCTTTAAGTACCTCTGACTTCTACATATAGGAATTCTTTAAACAAATGTCCCATTTCAGTTTCTTGTATTATCTAGAAACTTCCAGAGTAATATATAAAACTTCTTTTGTGAAAATATTATCAGTCCATTAATTGATACTTCAATATAAAATGCTTGAAAAAGGTCACAATAATGGATGAGAAAGAAATTAATTAGGAGCATAGCTCGAAATAATTAATCAAAGATAGCCAAGAAACTAATTAGGGCGTATCTTGGAAAGAATAAGGTAATTAAAGTTAGCAACTTCAAAAATGGGTAAGATGAAAATTAGGTGCCCCAGATTTCGCAGCCTGAGCTTTGCTGTACCAACCTCTTGAGGACCATTTTGAGTTAAATATGTGTTTAGGGGATCCGGAGTACTTTGTCGATGTCCCAAGTCGTAACATACTTCTTCTTTGTCAATTTAGGTATAGCGAGACTACCATTTGCCCCACTTTGATCGAAATTTGAGCAGCCCTTTTCGGGTTTTCAACTTAAAACCCCTTTGGTCTCAAAGCGCCATTTGCGGGTTTTCGCCTTTGTCTCTCTATTTTCTTTTTCCTTTTTCTTTTTCTTTTTCTCTTCTTTTTTTTATTTTTTCATTTTTTCTTTGAAGGTCACAAAGCGCCCTTTGCGGGTTTTCACCTTGGCCTCTCCTCTTTTGGGTATCCAAATCCGAGTTTGCAGGAATTCAAACTCAATGCTCCTCTAGGGAAAACCCTTTTTACCACATAAGGTCCTTCCTCATTTTGGCATTCTCCTTCATATGAAATCCTTTTGAATAGAAAGGATCTTCCTTAATATCAAGTCCATCATGAATCAGCCTCGTTCGTTTCTGACTATGTATACTTGCAAGCCCTTTCTTTCAACTTCATCTGACTCCTGACTAAATCAAGGTTTGGAGAAAAGGAATCTCAATGGGCAGAACCACCTCTATTCCATAAACTAAATGGAAAAGTGTTGCCCCAGCGAAAGTCCTAGTCATCGTAAGCATAGAGGGTAAGTGATAGCTTCTCATGCCAATCCTTGCAAGTCTAGGTCACCTTCCATAATTTTTGTTATTTTCTTTTTGTGCTTTTTCTTTTTAATGTCCTTTGTTGTACTGTAATATGCCATCTGATCTTTAAATAGACTGTAAATTTTGTTGTTTTACAGTTGTGAATTTATTGAACATGATCATTTTTGGCATTCTTTGAAAAATTTCTTTTTTTTTTCTTTTTCTTTTTTTCTTTTTTTTTAAAAATTTGGTGACTGTTGACTTTGCAATATTGGCATAAGAAGCAATATTCACCCTCTTGATGATTTGATGTCAACTGGCCTCATAACATGCATGCCCCATATATGAAGGAAATGAAGGAGTCATGTAACCCTTGTCTCCTGTAATTCGTCTTTTATGGCATAGCTGATGCGATCCCCTTCCATGGTGAACCAGCAATACTCAAACCTCATATTTAGCCTTACCATTGTAAACTCTTGCATGCGTCCTATGGCTCTCTTTTAAGCTTTTGACATACTCGCGTCTCGATAGCCTAAACATGTCCTTGATATGATCGTGCAAAAAGACCCTTGAATTCTCGAAAATGTCTTATTTTATTTTTGTGATGAGCTAGACTTCAATAATATCCACCTACCCTTTGTAAAGTAGGATCCATTTTCATCTTTATTCAACCATTCTTAACAAATCAGAAGATAGGTTATAATCTCTGTTATCTTCAAAGTTCTGAGATCCCCCAAAACACACATCTCACTCAAAAAGGAAATTTTGAGTCAACAGCAGCATTGCTTATATCGTTGATATCTGGGGACCCATTGTGGATTCAAAGGAATATTCCAAAGAATAAATGATGCAAAGAATGATTGTTATAGGTATGAACATAAAAAATATCTGAAAGAAAGTCTAGAGGGCAAAAGAATTTATACATGGTAAGAATAAAAGAATATCGTATTCAAAAGATGCATTTTATTGAAATAAAAATTTCAGACACAAGCCTATTTCACAAAAGGATTCTTATTGCCTCTAGGCTTAAGGCAACAAGCATGTTTTGAATATTACTCAGATCAATCCTAAAAATACAAGGCTTACTTCCACAGTTTCATTATTCAAAACACTTCCTAATATGTAAGAGCTAATGCCCAACAGATTTCTTTGCTTGATCATCAATCCTCTTTATTTCATCTTCAATGGGGTTCTTGTTTCTGCAATATCCCCCATTGATCCTTCTCGCAATCCTTCAATCAATTGCACTTACCCCTTTGTTTCCAAGGTTTGGTAACGGGCTCTCTGTACCAGGGGTATCATCAAACTTCACAATCCCCATCCTGATAAGTTTTTCAACTGTCTTCTTGAAAGCAGTGCAATTTTCTATTGAATGCCCCGGTACTCCCGCATGGTAATCACATTGAGCGTTTGAATCATACCATTTAGGGTATGGGGGCTGCAACGGTTCTATATAAAACAAGGAGACCACGTGCGCATTAAATAAACTTTGATATAGTTCCTTATACGACATTAGGATTGGCATAAATTAAAACTTTTCAGAGTTTTGCCTTGTGCCCGATTCTTGCCTTGTCGAACCCTGTTACCCCACAGTGGTTACTCTAGGTTGGCTGACAGTAATGGCTTTTGAGTACCCTTTGTTATATGTACATGTATTATTCACTTTATTCTCTTTTCTCTTGAGAACGGGCCTCTTGGTAGCTTCCCCTTCGATTTTGCCACCTTTTATGGCATTTTCGATCATTTCACCTGCCATGACTATGTCAGCAAAGCTTTTGGTGGTGCTTCCAATCATGTGAGTAATGAATGGAGCTTTCAAAGTGTTGATGAACAACAAAGTAGTCTCATTTTCCAAGAGCGGTGGTTGAACTTGCATAGCAACCTCCCTCCATCTTTGTGCATATTGCCTAAAATTCTCATTAGGCTTCTTCTCCATATTCTGCAGCGTGATCCTATCAGGAGTCATGTCAGTCACATGATTATATAGATCTCTCCATGAACTGATTCTGGCATGGCTCAACTGATTGTACCACCTAGCCGCTGCCCCAACCAAACTATCTTGGAAACAATGGATCAACAATTGATCATTATTTACATTGCCTGTCATCTTTCTACAGAACATAGTAATATGGGCCTCCGGGCAAGTAGTCCCATTATACTTCTCGAACTCCGGCATTTTAAATTTATGGGGAAGCACCAGATCTGGGACTAAGCTCAAGTCCTTAGCGTCAATCCCATGATGACTACCAGCACCCTCTAAAACCCGAAACTTTTCTTCCAACCATTTGCAGCGATCCTCCAATTGTTTCGAGGATTCCATTGCTATTCTTTCTTTTTCAACCATATCAAGGTCAGGGGTGATAGGATTAGTAGAGTTATCTCCCAAATTAAGTCCCGAACTAGCTGGGAAATTTATAGGAATCCGGCATCGACCGACCCATGTTGTATTCTTATAGTGACAGATGGCCTCCTAGGGGGTACCTCAGCTTGTGTTGGCACATGGGGTGGGGTAAAACCTGGAGGGTGATCCTCGTCATCTTGTCCAGTGATAGCCATAGGGCCGTTTCCCTTATCCATTACCCCTGCCAGCAGTTGGGCTATCTGAGCCATCATATTCTTCTGTGCTTCCATCATCTGTTCTCTCATGTCGTTTTGCATATTTGCCAACTGCTCTTGCAATTGGTCTTGCAAATCCTTCTGAAGTTGCTCAAACCTTTGATCCATATTCTTAGTCTTAGTGCAGATACCGTAAGGATGTGTAATTTCCAGACTTTCCTCTCCTTTTCTGTAGTAATTTTAACTAATTAGGGTCTTTCTATAACTTTGAATGCATATGATGCGATGAGATGCAAATGCGATGAGATGCAAATGCATGAAAGCAAAAGATATCGATTCTGATTCAGTTTCATTTTAGAAAACGTTATTTAAGGAACAAAAATCTTTTCATAAAACGGATTACAAATACGCTTTCACTCGTAGGCCCAAAGTCTTAACCCTATCTAGTAACAAAGCTAACTCTCGACCCCTATTTGATATTAGCTCATATTTTACACTTAACACATTAGCTTGCACTGTCAATTCTAGTAGGTGATCAGCAACCTCTTGAATCTGAACTATGACTTTACCCATGAGGTAATACCTACAGCCAAGGACATCTCCTCCAATGCCTGTGAAGTTGTTCTGATTATCTTGAAAGAAATATTGACGAACAAGTAGGCATTCCTGCTTCACAGCATGTTGCCTTCAAATGATATCCAACATCCTCAATGTTTCTTGAGTGTCTTCAGATTTTTGCCCCTGTAGAGCATAGCTAATCTCCACTTTAAAGGTCTTTAAATGATACGGTCTTCTTTAACCTCTTCGTTCACGCCCATTTGTCCAAATCTTATACTTCCATTGTTTCTGTAACATCCTAGTAAATTCAAGCTTGTCGTTTGGTAACGGTCCTATAGTAAATAACCTTTTTACCATTATAGGCAAAATTCTTTCCATCCAATTCAAATTTGTAGGTCTTATGCATTCTATCAATCACCTTTCCTCTAATACCTTTACTATCCATGGGGCGACCATCTTTATATGAAAGGGAAATGCTGTAATGGTAGAAGTGTCCATCAAAACTTTCACGCTTCACTTTGAATTGTCCATCTATCTTCCCGTCAAGCAAATACTGCAAGTCCTCATAGCTGAACAACTGCTTGGCTTCATCATCCCAATGGGTCTAAATGTCCTTCAACTCCTTCCACTCAATCTGTGTCGAACTGATACGAGTGAAGTCCCAAAACTCCGATGTATATCCCTCGGTGACACTATCTCCTTTCTCTAACTAGGTTTTCTCTGACCATGCACAGACGAAAGAGTTGTCCCCCATTTTATTAAGATATTCATCCCCCATTACAAAACTTTCTAACTCAAAAATTGAACCTTGAATCGATACCTTTTAATGATGAATGATATGCAATGACAACAAAAATAAGAAGAATATATCAGTGCCATATATAAAAAATATAATAAACAAATACTTTAAAAGGGTAAGTACTAAAAGTTATCACTCTACTACCTAAGGCAAGCACTTAAAGCTCATTACATGAAGTTTGGTTCTAAAGTAAAGGGTACCCAAACCAGCAGATTCCTCGATCCTCACCCATTATAGGCTCATATGGACCAAGTTTGGTTTAGGGGGATTCATTTCCCTACGACCATACGGAGATGAAAATCTCACGAAGTCTATAGGTACAGATGTTTCCTGGAAGCAATCCACTAACTCATACGAAGGTGAAAACCTCACGAAAGCTTAGTTTCTTACTCCCACTTAAAGGTGTGACCAACGGTCATGCAAATGCAATATGTACAGATAAAATAACAAACATATGCAACAAACACATGAAAAGGGATCTTTATTTTTACATCTTTTCAAATTTTAGCATTAAGACAGAAAGTAATCAATTTTCGGCTTGACTCTCTTATTGGTCCCCAGCGGAGTCGCCAAGCTGTCGAAACCATTTTTTTGAACGAGTTTGAAAAATGGGGTTCGACTTTTTTGAATAAAAATAGGAGTCGCCACCAACCTTTTTGGGTGTGATTGGATCACCTTATAAAAACGTTTTGGTCTATGAATTTTAGAAAACAGGTTCGGGAGTCTGTTACGTACGAGGAAGGATTAGCACCCTCGTAACGCCCAAAATTGGTACCAATTGATTAGTTTTCTGTCCTAATGTCAAAACTTTGAAAAGATTTAAAAGTATGATCCCTTTTTAAAATATGAGCAATTTGAATTAAAACTCGAGATTCTTTTGTTCCGAAAGAATACAAACATCACATCCAGCATGTTAGGACACGATGTTTTTAAATCCTCGTAATTAAAATCATCTCGTAATTTACAAAATTTATTTAAAAGGATATTTTAGGTATTTAGACAAACGAAAAATCGCAACCCAGCATATTAGGGCACTATTTCCCGAATTTCTAAACACAAAACATTGCCTTATTTCAAAAAAACTTTTGGATAAAATATGGCAATTAAATGAAATATATTTTTTAAACAATGATTTGAGTAAAATTAAAAAAAACAATTTACTAAGAGTAATACTAAAAAAAAATTATTAAAAAAATGAAATAGTTTGATATGATACTAAAATTATTAAAAAATAAAATATAAAAAATTAAAAATCAGGGAGACATGGATTAAATCAAAATAAAAAAAGGTTGAAAAATGAGAACAAAGAATAAAATAAGAACAAACCACAGAAAATAAGAACGTAAGAGGGAGAGAAATTTGAGTGAAAGGTCTCAAGAATATTTATTGCTTCCCCAAAACTCAAGTGTCTTTTACAATGAGGGGGGGGAGGCCTCTATTTATAGTTGAGCCTCCCCAAATCCAACGGTATAGATCAATTACATCAACGGCTAAGATTAAAGGGTATCTACAAATTAAATCTCCAAGATATCAAAATCATATCTTCTAAGATTGCATACCATATCTTCTAAGATTGCATATCATATCTAAGATTTACATATCATTTCTAAGATTGCGTATCCTTGAAGATTATGTTTCCATATACGTCAAGTTTGTAGATGTACCTTCAATCTTTTCAAGTAATGGGCCATTCTGATCGGGCCAAATGATATATTCTGAACTGGGCTTGGAATTTATTTATTTATTTATTTTTTATCATTTTGTGGTATGACCCGGGCAAAAATGGGGTATTACAGACGAGATATGAGATTATTTAGAAATACATTTTATTTCATTATCTTTGTTATAGAATTTTTTTTAGTCCCTTTAATATTTTTTAATCTCAATTTTGATAAAATTATGATGAATTATTAAAATTTTTACTTTTTGTTTCAATTTTTATATATACTAATAAGTAAACATATTGTGTTGAAATAAATTTATAAATCATAATTATAATAATTCATGAAAAAGTGATTGTAATTATAATTAATATATTAATAAATAAAATATAATGATTATAATTGTTATGTATGGCATCTACTAGTTCACTATTAAAAAAATATTTTTAATTAGTCTTAAACTTTATTTAAGAAATAAAAAGCCTAAATTGATTAGAACGATAAAAATAAAGGGTAAATTGGTCCAAAATTCAATATTACTATCATACCCCAAAATATAGGGGGTTAATTGTAATGGATAGACAAGAAAAATGTATAGGGTTGAGTGGTTGAGTGTTTAGTGTTCTCTCTAAAAACCCAAGTTTGAGCTACCTTTTTCCCATTTCTTTTCCTTTAATTTTTAGCAACTTAGGATAAAAGCCACACCAAAATATATACAGTTGGGAATAGAGATTAAATAAGAATAGGCTTTAGGTCTAATTGTTAAAGCACTAGTATTCCCCCCCAATGACTAGAGTTTGAGTCACGTCCTCCCTTTTTTATTTCATGATTTCACCAAACACGCCCCCAAAGCATATGAATATGATTAAGCGTCAAAAATAAATAAGAAATGAGCAAAGGCTCAATGATTTAGGTGTTAGTACTCCTACAGACCTAGGTTCAAGCCTCCTTTTTCTTCACCCCCTTCATTTTAAATTCAAATTTGGCAAATATTAGAAAAATTGTAGGTGAGACTCCTCCATCTTTTTATTTATTCTCTTTTTATTTTCTTTCTCTTTTTTTACATCATATTTTCATCCTAATTATTGATCATTATTTTTCTTTCTAGAATCAAATCAACCTCCATTCAATCGTTCTTTCTGTTGGTTTTGTATTTGTCGTCAATAGCATCCCTATCTGTAATGGCCCATTTCAGTGAAATCAGACCAATAATTTTGTGACAAAAAATCCGAGCTAGAAAGAAAATTTATTTTAACATTTATAGCATGGTTTCTATTATGATAGGAAGGTTGCATGAAAATTTTGATAAGAAAATTTTATTGATTATGTGGTTAATTAGAGAAAGGACTAAATTGCAATAAAGGTAAAATTTAATTATAGATTAAAGAAAAGTAAAAGGACTAAATAGGCAATTATGCCATTTTTAAATGTTAAGGTGGTTTACAATAAAATATCAAATATATTTTTAATTAAAAATATATATTATATTATATTAACTTAATAAATAAGTAATATATTAATTTATATTATATTGTTATATTATATTATATTGTTATTATAAAATATAAAACAAAAAAGAAGAAAGAAGAACATAATAGGCATACGAAACAGAAAGAAAAGAAAAAGAGAAGAAAAGAAGGAAATTAGGGTTTTTGAAGTTCAAATTCAAATTGGTAAGTCTATTTAACTCATTTTCTTATAATTTTTGAGTTTTTATGATCCTAAAACAAAATACTACTTAGTATATGTTGAAAATTTGAAAGCTAGTAGATTTTTGGACATGATTTATGTTGAATTAATTGATGAATTAGGGGTTGAATTGATAGAATTTCAAGTTAGAATTGAGTAAAGGATTAAATTGAAGAATAAGTTAAAAGTTTTGTGTAATAGGGACTAAATTGTAAACTTGTGAAATTCAAAGAAAAATTCTGAATTTTGTGAAACATAAGTGCTATAAATGATATATGGAAATTTCGGATAGGCTTGGAACAATGATTAGATTGCATGAATTTCATTTTTTGAACCTAGGGACGAAATTGGAATTAATGAAAAATTTAGGGGCAAAATAGTAATTTTTCCTAAAGTGTAAATTGAGTCCAAATAAATATGAAATGTATTAAATTGATGATTAAACTTATTCATTTAGATTCGAAAAACTCAAATACGAAGTTAGATCGAGGAAAGGAAAAAGTCCCGGATTAGTAGACCTTTGTATACGAACAAGTATCGAGGTAAGTTCATGTAACTTAATATTGATTCTTTAAATGTTGGGTTGTATGATTATGTGATATGAATGTTAATTGAATATTTAATATATATAATGTGATCGTATGTTTGACATGACTTGAGAAAAGAAATAAGTCCCGGTTGAATAAAGGAAATTCGATGGATTATTGTAAAGGTGATTTTGCATGTGTTGCAGATAGGATTTAGCTCGGACGAGTAATCTAGATAATTCTCTTGAGCATTATGAGATAAAGTTTTGCGAGTATAGAAAGTGGTAGTAATTCCACATATGTTGTGAACTACCGTAGCTCTGTGTGAGCATCGATGTATAAGTATAATAAGTGGTAGTAATTCCGCATATATTGTGGACTATCATAGCTCTGTGTAAGCATCAAAGTATATGATTTACCCAAATGACTTGAAAAGGTGGCTCGAGAGTTTCGTACACTTTAAGTGTACTATGTGAGAGCATCCATCGGTATTCCGATAAATTCAACGGGAAAAACTTGGAAATGGTTAATGGTGTAACATCTCGAATTAGGGTGTGACAGCCCTAATTTAGTCCTAATCGGGAAAGTGGTTTCGGGACTACAAATTCGAGTCAGAGAATTTAGTAATATTATTTTACGTGTTTAATTTATGTGAATTAGCATGTGTGAAAATTCTGTGATTTAATTTTTGTCGTTGGATGTTTAATTTAGAAAAAGGACTTAACTACGTAAATTATAAAAGTTGTTAACTAATTAATAAGTGCTAAATTACTATTGTCTTTTAAAGGAGGAGTCCTTAAAAAGAAATAAGTCCATTTGCAAGGAAGTGGATGGTGGTGGGAGTGAGTATATGTTGTTAAATGCATGTTAGTATAATGATGATATGAAAATTTAGTTTTTTTTTCATGATATGAAACATGAATAAAATAATGCATAAAAAAAGGTGATAAAAACAAAGTGATTGTATGTATATGGACGGTAATAGCCTTGTATATTATATAGTTTATTGTTAAGTGTCAAGGTTGTATTGGTAAAACAATTATAACTTATATTATAACAAAAACATAATGAAAGTGAAGTATTTTCTTCATTTCTTTTTACTTGGCCGAAAACATTAAAAAGAAAAAGGAAGAAACAAGCTAGGGATTTGGCAACTTAAAGCTAAAAATTCAAGGTAAAATTTTGTTAATTTGATTATGTTTTAATGTTTTTGAGTTCTTTGGCCGATTCTATCTTAGACCCATGGAATTACTTCTTGATTTGGTGTTGGATACATGTTCTGTTATGATAGAAAGTGTTATATTGGAAATTTTGATAGAAAGTGATGAATGAGTGTTCAATGGACACTATGATGTTAAAATTCATGTGAATATAAGTTTATAAGTTTAAATGATGAAATTGGTGCTTTGTGTAACTTAAATGCTTAAGAGAGCATTCGGCTTTGATATATATATGAATAAAAAAAATCGGTGTTGGATGATTTGAATGGTATGTAGTTAAAAATTTAGTTTAAGGTTTGATAAATTTTGTTAAGGGTTAATTTGAGGGCTATGTGCAAACTCATTGGTGTTTAATATTTTTTAAAATGGAATTGGTAGAAGGATGAGAGTGAAGCTTGTTAAATTGTTATGTGTATGGCTTTGGGATACATGGAAAGAAATTGACTAGTGTGGTATTTGAGAAGACTATGTTAATTATAAGAAATGAATGTTGAATTGTTGGCATTTACATGCATGTTTGCCGATTATTAAATTAAATGATGATTTGACTAAGTGTTGGAGTATTAAAATGTTGAAAAGAGAAGTTGCCGTATATGTAGTAATAAGAAAGGAAATTGTCTTTGTCAAATTAATCATGTCATTATTAAAATGAGCTATGAAACAATGAAATTAAGTGTCAAATAAAAGAATTTAGTTGTGTGTGTGAAATTGGCAAATGGTGAGCTTTGGTAGCTTTATGAAGTATATGGCCTTGGTACATTCATGAAACTAAGGCATGGAATTGGTGTTTTAAAGTTCATAAATATGTTTCAAGGGCTTAATGATATTCGACTAATGTGGTTAAAGTGTAAATTTCATGTTAAATGTTTAATGATGGTGTTTAATTAATAATTTGATTGTTGGAGTTGCCGAATGAGATTAATAAAAGGGTTGATGTATTCGGCTTTAATGTATTAATAGGAAGAAATGAGTTATTCATAGTTAAAATGTTGGATTAAATTGTAGGATTAATTTTGATATAGGATTATTATACTTGAACAAGTTATAGTGAAGAGCCAAATTTGTTAGCGTAATTAATAAATGGGCATATTAGCAGTTAGAGTAAATTCGGCCAAGACACATTATGCCTAAATCTTTGATGTTAAAATTTTGCATGTGTATATTTATATATATACATATTTGAATGAAAAAAATTTGGTTAAGAGATTAAACAAGTTAATTTGTTTAATTTAGCTCAAGAACTAAGGGAGCCGACTTCGAATAACGGGAAAACAAAACTTGTAGAATAGTTGATCCGTAATCATTCGACGATAATAGAGGTAAGTTCATATGTGTTTAAGCTTGATTCTTTTTATATGCCTAAGAGTTAAATTAATATGGCAAAGAGAATGTTAATTTTATTTAGTTAATGTGCCAAATATGTATTGATTTAAGGCTATAAGCTGATTGTGGCTAGTATGCTTAAGTTGAATGTGAAAAAAATAACTCTACTTACCAGTGTAGGTAATTAAGCTTTTATGAGAACAGAGTTGGATGTGAAATAATAACACCGCTTACCAGTATAGGTAATTAAGCCTTTATGAGAATATAAATGAGTGTGTGAAATGAAAATAAGAGTATAATATGTTGTATAGCCGTATGGCAAAATTTATGCAATGAAAATGATGCTTTGCTATGTGTTAAGACGGGTTGGCAAGTTATGAAATTAAATAATGTAAATATTATGTGCTTATGATCGAATGATGATAAGCTTTTGTTAATGTGTTTGTGCTAAGTGTGCACTTATGTATGGAATTAAAATAGCACTATGTGTGCGTATATGTATAAGATGGAAATGGCACTATGTATGCATGCAATTGTTAATTAAATATGGAGGTGCACTGTGTGTGCGAATAAATAAGAAGCACTATCTGTGCGATTCAGTTAACCAAGCACTATGTGTGCGAAATTGGTTGTCGAGCACTAAGTGTGCGAGTTCAATTCTGTTTCGAAATGAATTTGCTACATTGTTGAAATAGATGTGGTAAGTAAATGTGGATTGACTACAGTACTGTGTTATTCAGGCCTTTGGCCTAGCAAGCTTTAAGCTGGTGATTATTATCGGGCTTCGAGCCTAGCAGGCGTAAAGCCGGTGAATAAATATTAGAATAAAAAGTCTAGCAGGCTTTGTGCCAGTGACAAATTCAGGTTATTACCTAGCAGGCGTGATGCCGGTGAAATGATATTCGGGCTTTTGAGCCTAGCAGGCGTAATGACAGTGAAATGATATCGGGCCTTGACCCTAGCAGGCGTAATGCTGGTGAAGTAATTTCAGACTTAAAAAGTCTAGCAGGCTTTGAGCCAGTGATGAAACTCGGGTTTTATACCTAGTAGGCCAAGTACCGGTGAATTTAATGAAAGTATATGACTACGAGATCTTATGTTAAGATGGCAAATTGAATTCGTATTATATATTAAGTGGCTTATGTATGTGATACTTACCCATTTATGTGAAAACAATTTGTATTGGATTTTGATTATGTTCATTTGTGAACATTTGGTTCATGTGAATTTATTCATGGAACTTTATTAATTATGTATGTGGTTATGAATAAAGAAGGAATGTTTTAATGTGGAAATGATATTAAATTATAGCTCAATTTGAGTGAATTAAAGTTGGCATCGAGATTTTGAAGTGTTCTTGTTTATATGAAATTGAAGCTAATCGAGTGACTTGCCATTAGTGCATATATGTGATTAGATATATTCGGCCCTTGTGGAATTGTATACATGGAGGATATGTTTTGTCATGTGTGATTTTGCATTTTTTTTTTGAGAAATGATTTGGTATTGCTTTAATAAGCAATAATTGTAAATGAGTAAATTTAGCCCAGACAGCTTTGGGTTACAGCAGTGGTGTAAGTTTGAAAATACACTAAAAATAGTGGGAGATAAGTTATAGACTGAATAAAATATGGAATTAAAGCCTAATGAATCTAGTTTCACAAAAAAGAAACCGTGAAAGCAAAAGAATTGCCTATAATGAGATATTTGAAGTTGGGTGAGATAGAGTCAGAATGACTCCGAAATCCCCTGTTCTGTTTTGAGAAAATCATTATAAATTGTACAAAAATGTCCATGTGATGTAATTTATATTCTTAGAATCCTTAATGAGTATATTTTCAAGAGAAATAGACGAGAACATTATCCGAGTTCTGATATATGAGATAATTAAACCTTAAGATACATATCGGAATTCAAAGCCGGTTAATCCTACTTCTAGAGGTAGACCACCTCAACATCCGGGTAATGTTAGTGATAGCCAAGGACCTACAAAAGATTCAACAGTTAGATCTGAAGCACGGGCACCTGCCAAGACGTATGCCGTTCGTGCTAGAGAAGATGCTTTTGCACCATACGTCATTACTAGTACATTTTCTTTACTTGACACCGATATTACTACTTTGATTGATCCTGATTCTACACATTCATACATATGTACAAAGCTAGTATCTGTTAAAAATTTACCTGTTTAATTCACTAAATTTGCAGTTAAAGTTTCAAATCCCTAGGCTAGTATGTTATAGTGGATAAAATTTGTAAACACTGTCCACTGATGTTTAAAGGTTATTGTTTTCTGGCTGATTTGATGTTATTGCCTTTTGATGAGTTTGATGTGATTTTGGGAATGGATTGGCTAACCCAACATGACGCAGTGGTGAATTGTAAGCAAAAGTATATTGAGTTAAAATGTCAGAATGGTGAATTACTTCGTGTTGAAACTGATAAATTAGATGGTCTGTCTAATTTGATTTCAATCATGACAGCACAGAGGTATGTTAGAAAAGGGGTGTGATGTGTAACACCCCTAACCCGTATCCGTCACCGAAATAGGGTTTCGGAGCATTACGAAACTTTTAGAAGATTTTCAGATATTTCATGTAAATTAATATTCATTTACCGAAATCATTCATAACGTCCCTTAGTAAGGCCCTCGAGTCACACGCCCATGTGGTATGGGACACACTCGTGTGGTCAGGCCGTGTGCGTTCACATGCCCGTGTCTCTAACCCGTGTAACTCTCTAATTTGCAACTTATGAAAAAATTGATGTCACATAGCTAAGTTACACGCTCGTGTGCTAGGCCGTGTGGTTAATTTGAATTTTTGAAAAATAGATGCAGGATTCACACTGCCAAGGGAGACATCCGTGTTCTAGGTGGGTGCCTCACACGACTGAGCCACACGCCCGTGTCTCTACCCGTGTACCCAATTCTGAGAATTCTATTTTCTCAAAATTAAGGTGCAGGGGACACACAGCCTAAATACACGCCCATGTACCTGGCCGTGTGCCACACACGGTCTAGACACACACCTCTGTGGACAAAATAAAACCATTTCCTGGCCTTATTTGTCACCCAAATTTACCATTTTCCTACATTAAAACATACCAGACACATTCTAACCATTTCAAGCATACAAATTAGACAATTTCCATCATTTAACATGGCTTATCATTACATGCATACATGTTTACCATCTTATCTTTTATAAACATACACAAATAACCTTTCTCAATTGATCAATAATAAACACTTATGTTATCTCCATAAAATGGATTTAAATACGTATATACATGTATCAAAACATAATCATCACTAGCCATTCCAATGGCTAGATTACAATAATAATTTACATTTACATGCCAATATGACCAATATATCCTATACATGCCATTATAACCATAATTGATTTACCATACTGTACTGACATAGGCCGATAGATAGTGTAAGTGATCTCCACCAAGCTTCCAATCCAACGAGCTTTTGATTTAATCTAAGACAGGGTAATAAAACTAAGTAAGCATTGTTGAACCCATTTTTCTATTATTTTGAGAAAATGGGGATCGACTTTAAAAACTAAAATGGAGTCGCCACTGACCTTTTTCGAGGTGCGATCGGATCACCATATAATTTGATTTAAAAATTTTGGTCATGGAAACTCGAGAAAATGGGTTCGGGAGTCGATTACGTACGAGGAAGGATTAGCAACCTCATAATGCCCAAAATTGGTACCTAATTGATTACCTAATGTCCTAACATCGAACGTTTGAGAAGATTTTAAAATATGATCCTTTTATTTGAAAGAATATTTGAACAAATTAAATGAATACCGGGACCCGTTTATCTCAAAGGAGTAATATGCCGTACCCAGTAAGTTAGGATGCGACCTTTCAACTATTTGAAATTAGGCTTGTCCTTTTTTATTTTGAAAAAAAAAAACTTATGCTCTTAAATTTAAAAAGGATATTTAATTATTTGGTTCAAATGAAAAATCGGAACCCAGTAAGTTAGGGCTCGATTTTTCAAAATTCCAAACATAGAATATCGTCTTTATTTTTTTGAAATTCTTATCTCAAGATGATGAAACGTCACATCAAGTGAGTTAGGATGCAACATTTCAAATTCCTAAGAATAAGCTTTTATCTAAAACTTATGCGTTTTGATTTGAAAAGAATACTCGATGGTTTTGGTTTAATGAGAAGAATCGGAACCTAGTGAGTTAAGGCACGATTTTCGCGAAATTCCTAAACGCGAGTGTTGCTTTATTTTAAAAATCCTTTGAATAGAATGATTTAAAAAAAACTTTAATAATATTAAAACGCGATTACAAACAAAATGCAATAAAATGATAGAATGCATGGCAACACGATAATGGTACACAAGGTGTCACACTAATGAATCACAAATAATCAATACGTACAAATTGAGGATCACAATTTCCATGATAGTAATTATCACATATATACAATTTCAATATTAACAATTGACAAAAACAACACAAAAGCTATACATAAAATAAAGGATAGAACTAAAAGCAACGGTATGAAAGTATCGATAACAGATGAAACGATTTAAAAATGGTTTGAAACAAATAATGTAACAAAAAGTGGTATAAGTACGAAAAATATAATTATAGTGAGTAAATCTTTAGGCTAATAATATATATAAAATAAGTCTCAATGTAATATTATAAATAGCAATAATGTAAAGTAATTTAAAAAGAATTTGCAAAACGATCTTAAAATAAAATCATATATATAATATTTCAAAATAATTAATAAAAAACTTAAACTAACACTTAAAATCCTAATCTACTAATATATAAAAAGGGTTTGTCATGAATAACGTGTATATATATATGTATGTAAACACGAAACATTTTGATGAAAATAGAATGCAAGATCACATTAATAATTATAAAACAATTTTAAAATGAATGATACATAAAAACTTAGCATAGGTAATATGTGAAATGATTTAAACTAACTAATATATATATATATATATATATACATGAATGTTCAAAGTAAAAAATATATAAATTTAATGTAAATAATGTACACGAAGGAAACTAAAACGAAAATAGCTGCAATAGATAATATAGAATTATTTAAAATAAACTATGATAATAAAACAAAGAAATAACAAATAAGTGAATCAAAACAGACTAGGGGGAATTTAGAAGTAAAACAAAATTCGGAGTCTAGATGCTAAATATTAAATCAACAAGGGGACCTAAATGGAATGCGCGCGCAAAAAACAGGGGCTGGATGGGTAATTACCCTAAACCCCTAAAACGCGCCGTTTAAGCGTAGACCAAAATGAAACGGAAGTAAAAATCATGGGGCGAAATTAAAAATAAAACAAACAGCACGGATCTGATTAAAAAGTGGGGGAAAAGCAGAGGGACTCGTTTCATAAATAGCCCTGAAGCTGCAAAACACGCGGATCTTCCGCGGGTCCGGTCATGCGCGTGGGTTGAGCCCCTAAACGACGCCGTTTTGGGCATTAAATTGTTACCCCAAGACGACGTCGTATGGCTTTCCTTTAAGTATCAAAAATCAGTTAAAAAGACATTTTAACACTGTCTTAAAAAAACAAAAAAAATGCTCTGAAAATGCTCTTGGAGCGTTGGCTAGTTGGGGCCTTACTCCGTCATCGAGCTTCGATCTCCGATGCCGTCCGCCACCGCACACGGCGATCGAAACTCCAGACCACTAGTTCAAACCCTAAAACTTCTTTAAACCCCAAATCTGAACTTCAAATACCCGAATCCCCTTCGAAATCAAAAGGAAACGAAGAGGCGTTTCGTATTTGGATCTCGACTATCACAAAGAAGGTAAAACCTTTTAAACCTTTTTTTATTTCTATATATATGTGTATGTATAACAGATATGTGAAGATGAAAATAAAATGGATACCTCTACTTTCTGTAAATTCTTTTGTATTTTAAATCGTCCCTTTTACAGTGGTTTATTCGGCTCGTTATATAGCTGAGAAAAAGAAATCAAAATACAAAATATTTTTTCGTTTTGTTACTGTCTCTACTGTTGCTTTTTCTCTCTGTTCTTGCGTGTTCTATTGTTTTGTTCCCTTTTTTGGTCCATTTGCAGGTTGAGGGAAGGTCAACGGAAGGAGTTTCTATTTTGGCGCAACGGGGCAATAGAAGCCGAGCCTCGGGTGTTGGACGTGCCGACGAGGCACGTGGGTGTGCAGCGCTAGGAAGGTACTAGGGTTTCTGTGTCAGTGTATTGCTTGGGCCGATTGGGCCAATAGAAATTGGGCTTTTGTAATCGGGTAGGGGTTAATTTGGGTTTTTGTTTTTGGGCCATAGTTTAATGTAAATGGACTATTTTGGTATTTTTATTTGTAATTTGGACTTTTTAATTTTGATTTTTGTTTTTTGGTTTGTTTTTTGGTTTGAAATGGGCCTAGGCAAATTTGGGCTTGTACAGCTGCCCTTCTTTGCTCATTGTCGTGTAACAGGAATAGAGCGAAGACCTCCAAAAAAGACCAATTTTGCCCGGGCTTGCTGAGTCTTGACCTCTTCGATGCTTCTCATCTTCCAGTAGCTTCATTCCAATCTACTGCATCTTCAAAGGCATAGGAATTGTTGCTTCGCCTCAACAAAATTTCAGAGAGAAAAGATTTGTAACTTCGATCTATCCCGCTAGAACCTTGAGGAGATAAGAATTTAAAGAGAAGAGATTTGGAACCTCAATCTTCTCTGCTAAAACTTCAAAGAAATAAAGATTAATGTTATCTCAGGGAGAAGGGATTGGTAATCTCAACCTACTCCACTGGAACCTCAAGGAGATGTGAATTCAGAGAGAAGAGATTTGTAACCTCAATCTTTTATACTGAAACTTCGCAGAAATAAAATTCAGAGAGAAGAGATTTGTAGCCTCAATGTTCTCTACTGAAACTTTAGAGGAATATTGATCCTCAATGTAAACTCAGGGAGAAGGGATTTGCAAATCTCAACCTACTTCACTAGAAATTCGAGGGGATAAGGATTGGTAATTGATTCTGATCTACTATAATTTCACTGGGACTTCAAGGAGATAAGGATTGGTAATTGATCCTGATCCACTGTCATTTTACTGGAGTTCAAGGGGATAAGGATTGGTAATTGATCCTGATCCACTGTAATTTCACTAGGACTTCAAGGAGATAAGGATTGGTAATTGATTCTGATCCACTATAATTTCACTAGGACTTCAAGGAGATAAGGATTGGTAATTGATCCTGATCCACTGTCATTTTGCTGGGACTTCAAGGGGTAAGGATTGGTAATTGATCCTGATCCACTGTAATTTCACTGGGACTTCAAGGAGATAAGGATTGGTAATTGATCTTGATCTACTGTAATTCCACTGGGACTTCAAGGAGATAAGGATTGGTAATTGATCCTGATCTACTGCTACTTCAGTAGATAGGATTCGTGAATTCATTAATGTCTCCATGTTGTCCTCTGTGGACGTGACCTGTAGAATTGGTTTTATGTGCTTATGTTTATGCAATGTGATTAGGGTGCTATGATCAAAATGAATCGAATGCTCTTAACTGCATGTATTATGAATGGTATATGCGAAATGTCATGAGAATGATCCTTTTTAATACTTAAATCCTCATTGTTCGGATCACGTGTCTTCTTGTTTGGCTGGTATTTTGCCAAAAACTCAAAGAAACAATCATATTTTACTCAACTACTTTGCCCTACTATAACTTTAGGGTCTGTTCCATAAAGCTTATACCATCATTAATCCATCCCACTGCCATTAAGGAATAAAAGATTTGTGCTATTTCTCAAAATGATCTATTATGCCTTTCTCTAAGTGTCAAGCATGGATACAGAATTTCTTCTTTAAAAGAGATCCCCCTCTTGTTTGCTTGTTTGTTAAAGCCTTATCTCAGCTGTTTTGTTTAAGAAATTCGAAGAGATCCTCACTACTTAAACACCTCTGTCTTAGATATTCTGAACCTTAGATCTGGTGAGTTTTAAGCAATAGTTCTGCTTTAGGTTCTTGTATTATTTAAAAGCCTCTAGAGTAATATGCAGAACTTCTTCTATGAAAGTATTATTAGTCCATCGATCATTATTTTAATGCAACATACTTGGAAAAGGTAATAACAATAGACGAGAATGAAATTAGTGTGAAGCAAAGTTCAAGATGAATTATCCCAGAAAGAAGAAAAACGGAAATAGGAAAAATTAATTAAAAATTGATATCTTGAAAGGAATAAAGTATTCAAAGATAGACAATACAATACGAATAAGGACGAACACTAGGTGCCCTAGATATCGTAGCCCGAGTTTCTCTGTACGAGCTTCCGGGAGACTGCTTTGAGTTTGACATATGTTTAGGAGATCTTGAGTACTTTGTCGATGCCCCCAAGACGCAACATATCCCTTCCTTGTTAATTCAAGCATAACAGGATCACCACATATCACCATTTGAGACGTCCTTTTCAGGTTTTCCGCTCAAATCACCTTTGGCCTCAAGGCGCCGTTTGCAGGTTTTCGCCTTGGCCTCTCCGTACTTTTTTTTTAAGGTCTCAAAGTGCCCTTTACGAGTTTTCACCTTGGCTCTTTCTTCTTTACGTATAGTACTTCTTAACTTAATCCGAATTCATAAGATTGGGCAAGCTTTTCCCATCCATTTTGGCCAAAATCAATGCTCTTTCGGAGAAAGCCTTTCTTACCACGTAAGGTCCTTCCCAATTTGGCATCTATTTCCCTCTGAAATCTTTTTGTATAGGGAGGATCTTCTTCAGTACCAAGTCCCCCTCATGAAATTCCCTTGGGCGAACCTTTTTATCATAAGCTCGTATTATTCGTTTTTGATACATCCGACCATGCTGGATAGCCCTTAGCCTCTTTTCCTCAATCAGGTTTAGTTGATCATATAGGGATTGGATCCATTCTGCTTTGTCTAAATCTAAAGAGAAGGTATCTCTACTTCAATGGGTAGAACCGCCTCCATTCCGTAGACCAGCGAAAAAGGTGTTGCTCCAGTAGAAGTTCTGATAGATGTCCGGTAAGCGTAGAGAGCGAAGGGTAACTTCTCATGCCAATCTTTATAAGTTTTCATCATCTTCCCTACAATCTTCTTTATGTTTTTATTAGTTGCTTCTATCGCACCATTAATTTTCGAGTGATATGGCGACAAGTTGTGGTGTCTGATCTTGAACTGATTACAGACATCCGTTATCGTGCTATTGTTCAAATTGAGTGCATTGTCCGATATGATCTTTTCCGACATCCCATATCAGCATATGATTTCCTTTTTTAAGAATCTACTAACTACCGATTTAGTTACATTGGCGTATGAAGCAGCCTCTATCCACTTAGTTAAGTAATCGATGACCACGAAGATGAATTGATGTCCATTTGAAGCTTTTGGTGAGATCGGTCCAATGACATCCATGCCCCACATAGAGAAAGCCCATTGGGAAGTCATAACATGCAAGGGCGAAGGAGGCACATGAGTCTTGTCCCCATAAATCTGGCATTTGTGACATTTCTTGGCATAGTTGATACAGTCTCCTTCCATGGTGGACCAATAGTACCCGAATCTCATAATTTGTCTGGCCATTGTAAAGCCGTTGGCATGGGTTCCGCAAATGCCCTCATGGACTTCTTCTAAAATTTTCTTAGCTTCAACAACGTCCACACATCTCAATAAAATCTGATCCTTTCTCCTTTTGTACATGATATCCCCATCTAGGACATAATCACAAGCTAGTCTTCTCAATGTCCTTTTGTCATTCTCAGTCACCTGATCAAGATATTCACGATTTCTCACATATCGCAATATATCATGGTACTAAGGGTGATCATCTGTTTCTTCTTCATCCACATTGCAACAATGGGCCGGGGCCTCATAGACACTCATTTGCATAGGCTTTACATCCTCTTGTCTGCTTGTTTTAATCATGGAGGCCAAAGTGGCCAGGGCATTTGCCATCTGGTTTTCCTCTCATGGGAGATAACTAAAGGTGATATCATTAAACTGCTCAATTAACCCTGTAACTATCCTTCAGTAATTAATCAATTTGGGTCTCTTGTCTCTCATTCACCTTTTAGTTAGTAGATCACTAGTGCAGAATCTCCATATACTTCTAGCACTCTGATTTTGCGCTTTATGGCTGCTCGGAGTCCCATGATACATGCTTCATACTTTGCCATATTATTTGTGCAATCAAAATCCAATTTGCAAGTGAATGGATAATGATCTCCATTTGGGGATACTAAGATTGCCCTAATTCCATTGCCGACAGCATTTGATGCTCCGTCGAAATTCAACCTCCAAAGATGCTCCTTTGAGGTGTCTTCCTTCACAGCCGCTACATACATTAGATCCTTATTGGGGAAGTCGAAATTCAATGACTCATAATCCTCTAAAGCTCTGCTAGCTAGAAAATCTGCTATTGCACTCCATTTCATAGGTTTTTGACTCACATAAACGATGTCGAATTCAGAAAGCAGAATTTGCCATCTAGCCATCCTTCCATTTAAAGCAGTTGACTCCATCATATACTTTAGTGGGTCTAACTTCGATATCAACCAAGTCATGTGGTACAACATGTATTGTCTCAACCTCCGAGTCGTCCAAATCAAGGCGCAACACAACTTCTCAACTGGCGAGTATCTCATCTCACACTCAGTGAATTTTTTACTGAGGTAATATATTGCTTTTTCTTTCCGTCCTGACTCGTCATGTTAACCCAGCACACATCCCATGGAGTTATTGAACACTGTCAAATACAGTATTAATGGCCTATCTGGGTGTGAAGGTGATAGCACTGGGGGACTAGATAAATATTGCTTAACCTTGTCAAAAGCTTTTTGGCATTCATTATCCCACACGCCTGGGTTGTGTTTCTTTAGAAGACGAAATATAGGGTCACATTTCTCAGTTAATTGTGAAATGAACCGAGCAATTCAATTTAGCCTTCTAAGGAAACCTCAAACTTCTTTTTGGGTGCATGGCGGAGGCAATTCTTGTATAGCCCTGACTTTATTTGAGTCAATCTCAATTTCCCTTTTACTGACGACGAAGCCCAGTAATTTTCCAGACCTAGCTTCGAAAGTACATTTCGCTGGATTGAGTTTTAACTAGAACTTTCTTAGTCTCAAGAATAGCTTCCTCAAAACCTGGATGTGCTCCTCTTCTGTTTTGGACTTTGCAATCATATCATCCACATAAACTTCAATTTCCTTATGCATCATATCATGGAACAAAGTCACCATAGCCCTTTAGTATGTAGCTCCTGCGTTTTTCAACCCAAACGGCATCACTTTATAACAGAACGTACCCCACAATGTTATGAAAGTTGTCTTTCCCATGTCACAAGGATGCATCTTTATCTGATTGTACCCCGAGAATCCATCCATGAATGAAAACAACGAGTAGCCTGCCGTATTATGCATCAGAGTATCAATGTGGGGTAAGGGAAAATTATCCTTTGGGCTAGCCTTATTTAAGTCTCTATAATCTACACACATTCGCACTTTCCCATCTTTCTTAGGGACAGGCACAATGTTGGCTACCTATTCTGAATATTTGATCTCTTGCAAGAATCCAGCATCAAACTGCTTTTTGATTTCCTCATTTATTTTTAGCACAATATCCGGCCTCATCCTTCGGAGCTTTTGCTCAACTGGCATGCAATCCTCTTTTATGGGAAGGCGGTGTACTACAATGTCGGTGCTTAAACCAGGCATGTCCTGATATGACCATGCGAAGACGTCTTTGAATTCCTATAGCAACTCGACAAGGTCCTGCTTCGTTTCTTTAATTATGCACGTTCCGATATTTACCACTGATAAACGATAAATTATACATATTTTTACCCCATGTTGAGCTTAATTTCTGGGTGGATTATCATTAATTTTATGAGAATTAGTGCTCTTAATCTTTCTTTTTCATATCTTATACTCAGGAGAGTACAGGGAAGAGAAAAGAACAGAAAATGGACCAAAAACGAGGAAAATGGGCCAAAATGGAAAAACGACACGGCCCAAGGAGTCACCACACGGCCGTGCCACATGAAGATCACACGGTCCAGCCCTCGATAAGCACGGCCAGGCCATACAGTCGTGCTTCCATCGACAGAATCTCAAACGGCCTTTTGTCGTGGCGCACGGGCGTGGCACACGAGCGTGTCCCTGTCGTGAGGAAGAGGAATTTCACTCGGATTTGGATACTTAGGGGCTAAGAAAGCCATTCTAAACTCTATATAAAGACCCTAAGAGGCAACTCTAAAGATAGACTCTTTTCTCTCAAGAAAGAACGCCATAATTCTGCCAACACAAGGAGTGAAAGTAAGGGATTACTCCAAGGGAAGCCGATTGATTCATCCCAGAAGCCAGAATTCTACATCAAGATAGAGGATCTCCCTAAATTCCTTCAGGGGTTTTTGGGTTCTTTATGTTTTGTTATCTTAATTCTTCTCAGATGTTTTCTTTCTTTATTATGAACTAAACCCCTTAAATACTTGAGGGGGATGAAACCTAAGACAGATCTTGTTATTATTTATTCTTGAATTATATGATAAATACTTGAATTGTTCTTAATTATGTGTTCTTCATTCTTGATTTAATAATCCTAGGTATTACTTCAAAAACTTGATGTGCTTAGGTAGAGGAGCAACAGTCCCTGTTTTAAGAGTAGATCTACCATAATTAAGCGGAGTTGCATGCAACCCTAGACATAGGGCGACATAAATCTGCCGGATTAGGGTCAAACCTAATAGGGGGATCCATAGATCAAATTAATGCAACCTAGGGGTGTTAATTAATAAGAAAATTTAATTAACCACCTAGGATTAGTTGTTCTTATCCTCAAAAGAGGTATTAACATAGGTTAGGGATCTCTACGGATCAAGTCAAGTAAAGAAATCATCTAGTTCAAGAAATAACAACTGAAGTCTAGGTGGATTCTCCCTTAAGTATTGCTCATATCAATCAGCTTTTCCCTAAAGTTTTCCCCAATTTACTTTTTGTGCACTTTTAGTTAGTTTTAGAATTAGTTTCAACCAATCCTCTTTTATTTTTAGGCTAGATAATAGAAAGGAAGTAAGTACTAGTACTTTTGGTTCCATTGGGTACGATAACTCTGTCTTGCCGCTAAACTATACTACTGTTTGATAGGTGGGCTTGCCTTTAAAATTGTGATATTAGTTAGTTTTGGTGTGATCAGTTTTTATAAATTTTATTACTTAATATCGCGAGCATATAAACCACCTTTCTTTCTTCTATCATCACAGTTTCCACTGCCTCCTTATGAGGTAGAATTTATTCTCCTCTTGCTCTACCATCGTCAACAAGTCCGGTGATAAGTCACAGTCTATGTCATCTCCAAAGTCCTTGGATCCCTCTAAACATTTATCCTGCTCCAAAGGACATTCTGAGCTAATACCAGCATCACTCATGTCGTTGATATCTAGGAACCTATTGTAATTCCAAAAGAATATACAAAAAATGAATGAATTTAGGAGTAATTATTTGTATGGCATGATTATGAATAATTATGAAAGAACAATTTTAAGAGAATCAAAGAATCTAAAAGAATGAAAGAATATTTGCTTTGAATAATAGGAAAGACGTACTTCATTGAAATAACGATGTTTGAACATAAGCCTATTTCACAAAAGAAATCTTATTGCTTCTAGGCTTAAAGTAACAAGTGCGTTTCAAACATTACTCTGAGTAAGCTCTAAATATTACAGGAATTTCTTCCGCAGTCTAATTGTCCAAAACGCTTCCGGGTTGTCGGATATCTGATAAGGTCCCTTCTTCAATTGCCTCCTCAGATATGGCGTTAATGTAGACATTACCTAACATTGCTATAATGTCTTCTCCTTTTGGCACCTCATGAATAAACCCTCCCAACACAAAAGTTTTGGATATGTGTGGGATTATCATGGGTTCCCACTTGATTTCTTCGCCACTCAAATGAGCCCTTCTTCTCTCTTGCCTCTTTTCCAAATCTTTCTTTTTCTGCCTCGGATCTGGCCTGAATCCTAAGCCAAAACGATCTTGCTTTTCTTTCAGTACTGGGACCATGATCCTGCCCTGAAGGTGTTTTCCAAGCCCTCTTTTTGGTACAACCCCTTTTCCTACCATCATACGTAATCCCATTCTCGTGGTTTTAGAGATTTTCGGTACCGGGATTCCATTTCTTTTCGTGATGAAAGTTGCATTCACGAATTCCAAAGACTGGGAAAAAACATTCAATTGCCTTGTCACTCATTTCTAGATACGGCGCATCACTAGTCACAGACGCGATAATGTCCTCTTCGGCATTTATTGTCACTAGCCGCCTTTTTGATACTAGCTTCAACTTCTGGTGCAGGGATGAGGGTACAACTCCTGCCGAATGTATCCACGGTCTTTCTAGTAAGTAGTTATAGGAAGGCTTGATATCCATGACCAAGAAATCCACCTCATAAGTAGTTGGGCCAATCAATAAGGGTATCTCAATTCTCCCAATAACTCTTCTTTGCGTGCCATCAAACGCTTTCACTATGTTCTGGCACTCTTTCATGTGTGAACTATCCACAAGTAATTTATTCAATGTGGATAGGGGCAATACATTTAACGTCGACCCATTGTCTATCAAGACCTCTGGCAGTGTGTACCCTTTGCATCTAGTGGTAATATGCAAAGCATTAGTGGATCCCCTGCCCCCTGGCGGGATTTCATCATTATTAAAGTAGATGAAGTTATCAGCACTTATATTGTTGACTAGCTGATCCAGCTTGTTAACCGAGATATCATTGGCCACATACGTCTCATTCAAAACCTTCATTAGTGCATTTCTGTGTACCTCTGAACTTTGAAGCAGAGCTAATACAGATATGCGTGCTGGCTGTTTGTGTAGCTATTCTACAACGCTGTACTCACTGTGTTTTTAAAAATTTTAGGAACTCCTTAGCTTTCTCTTCTTTTATTGGTTCATTGACAGGCGCCTCAAGCCCAACTGATTTCTCCTTTTCTTGTTCCACCATGGGAGCTTTCCCTTGTACCATATCGTAGCGTCTCCCACTACGAGTGTGAGAACCTATATCTTGATCCTCCTTCAAAACCACAGCCGAATTCTCCTTTTCTGGGATTGCCACATTGCACTCGTAGTTCTAGGGAACCTTCTTACTATCTTGATAAGAAAAGGTCGTAGGTTTCTGTATTATCACCTTAGGTGCCATTTGTACCCCAGATTTATTACTTTTGGGCCGCGAAATGATAACCACAAGATAATTAACTTTTGGAGCTTTTGTTGTTGACTCGGACGTGCATATGCTTCCTTCATCTTCAATTTCTTCATAAAACTCTATCTCCTTATTGTCCATCAAACCCTGCACCAAGGCTTTGAATTCTACATAATCTTGAATTTTGTGCATCTCCTTATTATGAAACTCATAGTATCCCTTCATTTTTTCAAAACTTCCTTCCAAATCGGAGACGATTAGCTTCCTCTTCACCATCTCCTCCCAGACACACCTTAGAGGAGTTTTCACTTCTGCAACATTTGTCTTAACTCTTCCTCCCGTACTCCCCTTTACCGCGTTCACCCTATTATCAGTATGATTGGGTAGTGGGTTTTCTGCATTAGGTGTATCGTCCAACTTCACAATACCCATGCCAATGAACCTTTCTACTAACTTCTTGAAGGCGAAGCAATTTTCTATCCAGTGCCCGTTGATCCCCGCATGGTACTCACACTGAGCGTTTGAATCATACCATTTGGGGTATGGAGGCTGTTTTGGTTTTAGATAATGAGGGGACACGACATGTGCATCAAATAAGTTTTGATACAACTCCTTATACGGCATTGGGATTGGCGTAAATTAGAGTTTCTCAGTACTTTTCCTTGTGCCAGCTTCTTTCCTTGATGAACCTTGATGTCCCGTAGCCACTGCTTTTGGCTGATTAACAATGATCAATTTTGAGTACCCCATGTTTGTATTATTCACCTCATTTTCCTTCCTCCTTGAGGCTGGCCTTTTGTAACTCTCTCCCGCATCTATCCTTCCATTTCTTATTGCATTCTCGATCATTTCACCAGTCATTATCATGTTCGAAAAGCTTTTCGTAGTGTTCCCTAACATATGAGTGAGGAACGGGGCCTTTAGCATATTAATGAAGAGCATCGTGGTCTCTTTTTCCAAGAGTGGTGGTTGGACCTGTATAGCCACCTCCCTTCACCTTTGTGCATACTACCTGAAACTTTCATTCGGCTTCTTTTCCATATTCTGCAAGATAATTTGATCAAGAGTCATGTCTGTTACGTGACTGTACTGCTTCATGAATGCTTATGCTAAATCCCTCCATGAACCGATCTTAACCCGACTCAACTAATTATACCACTTGGCTGCAGCTCCCACCAAGCTGTCTTTGAAATAGTGGATCAACAGTTGATCATTATTGATGTACCCAGTCATCCTCCTACAGAACATAGTAATATGAGCTTCAGGGTAGCTCGTTCCATTATATTTCTCAAATTTGGGCATCTTAAACTTGTATAGAAGCACCAAATCTGAGACTAGGCTTAAATCTTTGGCATCGATTTCATAACAGCTATCACCATTTTCTATCACCTTAAACTTCTCTTCTAGCCACTTACATCTATTTTCTAGCTGTTTTGGTAGTTCCTTCTTTGATTTCTCTCCCTTGGCTATTTCATCTAGATTAGGGATAGTAGGATGAGCCGAGTTGTCCCTGGGGTTAGAGCCTGACCCAGTTTGGAAGGTCATGGGTCCTGAGACTCCCACTTGGAATTGTTGGGGCCTGATCATGACGGATGGCCTTTGCAAATTTGCTTCAGGTTACGCGTGTACATGTGGTAGAGTAAAACCAGGGGGATATTGAGGGCTCTCAGTATTCTCCTCCTCATTAACTATGGGGCTATTTCCTTTATCCGCGAGCCTACTCAACAACTGAGTCATCTGAGTCATTTGAGTCATCATGTTTCTTTGAGACTCTATCATTTTGTCCATCATGTCTTGTTAGATTTTAGCTAGCTGCTCTTGCATTTGTGCTTGCATTTGTTCTTGCATTTCTTTCTGCATCTGTTCCAACCTTTCTAGTCTCTTATCCATCGCTTTAGTCTTTCTTCGTGTATCGTAAAAATACGTACTTGGGAGATTTTTGTTAGTTTCCAGGTTATTGAAACAATTTTTATTTATTAGAGTCTTTTTATGAAATTTAATGCACATTACATGAATGCGATGCAAATGCATGAAATGAATGCCAAAAGGCGTCGATTCTAATTCAGTTCCATTTAGAAAAATTTACTAGAAAGCAAATATCTTTACATAAAATGGATTACAAATACGGCTTTGCCCTAATGCTCAGATTTTTAACTTTCCTAAGCAACGAAGCTAACTCCTGGCCTCTATTTGATTCCAGCTCGTACTTCACACTTAGCACGTCTGCCCGAACTACCAACATTTGTAGGTGATTAGCTACCTCCCGAATCTGCGCTACGACCTCGCCCATAAGGTAATCTCAGCTACTAAATTGGATCTGAGAGTGATGAAGCTGATCCTTCCAGTGCTCCTCATTTGCTTCAAGAAGCTCTACCCGAAGCTCGCAATTTCGTAAAGTAGACTCTAGCTCCTCTATCCTTCCCTTCATTTCTTCAATCTTCCTCAAACTAGCTCTCAACTCAACCGCTGAATTACGATTTCTATACTGATGAAGTACTTTTTCAAGCTCTGCCAATCGGGTTTTTAATTCCCCTTTGTCATTTTGGGCTTCTAATAGACTCTTTTCTAGAGATTTTTTTCTAAGCTTGTGCCTCCTAAAATTTCCTCTCCCATCGATTAGCTTTGGTCCTTTCTTCTTGAATTTCTTGCTGCCACTGCTCTGACATCTTTCCTAATCCGACAATTTTTGTTGAGCAACATAATCTCTTGTAGACTGTCTTCAAATCCTTCAAGTCCTCCTTGGTCTTGTTTTTTCCTTTCCTTAATTTTTCAGCCTCTAGCTTTTGAACATCCGCATCCTATCTTAAGTGCATCTTCTCTTCCTCTAATTGTCCTATTTTCTTTTCTAGCTTCAAGTTTCTCTTCTCAAAATCTTGCCCTATTATCTCTAATTCTGATGGGACTACCCGCAGGTATTCTTCTATCAATTGGACACCTTCGAAATTCGACCTCGAGATATTATCATTAATCCTCTTACTAAACCAACCACTGTAGTCGGGAGTCATGGATCCTGCATTCATATTCTTCATCCGGCAAGCCTGATTTCAAGTAGTGGAAATCTCCTTGACCTTTTTCTTGTAATTATCTCCTTTATATGGGAACTCACATTGCGCCAAACCATACGTTGCTGGTATAAATTGCTTTGATCCATATTGCCTTAATACCATCAAAGGAGCGTAACCAACAGCTCCCCAAACTTCGAGCAAGGGGACCCAATCAAAATTCCCACATCGAAACAGAATTTCACCGGGCACAAACCAAGGAGTTCTCCAGTCAATGTCCTCCTCTTGAAGATTTTGGAGAAGTGCTATCCAATTTTCTTTTGACACTTCGTCTCTCATTGATGTTGCTACAATTTCCTTTAATGGGGAATAACTATTTAAGAAAACCCGGTAAGAAACCTTATCCACCTTCCAGAAGTGGCCATGAAACCAAACTAACAACAACTGTGCACACCCTATAAACCTGCCCTCTTCGGATCTTCTACATGCATTCAATGACCTAAAAGTCTCAGACAAGATCGCTGGAACTGGCGTGATCCATTTGTCGAGTCGGTCGAAAAGATCTGTGATTGCTTCATCTACGTACCCCAAAGCCCTAGGGAATAGCATCAACCCATAAATGCTGAGTGCAAAGACGTCAACTCTCTTTGTCATATCGGGGTGAGCTAGAATCAAATCTCTCAAATTTTTCCACGGGATGCACTTACACTCACCCTTTTGCTTAATCCTAGCCATAATCCACTACTCGCTCATTCCCGTTATGTTCATCAACTTCTTCCAAAACGCTAGGATATAAGCAGCTCTTGAATAGATTTTATCCACTTGAACCCTTAGACAATTCAATAGAGCTGTGTATTCCTCCACGGTAGGTACCAAATCCACTCTCCCAAAGGTAAAGCAACTATACGCCGGGTTCCAATACTGGGTGAGGGCTCAAAATAAATGCTCATCTATCTTGACGTCTAATAAGTACGGCAAATCCCCATAACTATAGTAGAACAACCTCTTAGTCTCATCATTCCACTGACTCCAAATTTTCTTTAACTCTTGAAGGCTATTTTCCGTAACGCTAATGTGAGTGTAGTCCCATAACTCTGACACATGCCCCGTAGCTAAGCTATCTCCTTTTTCTAATTGCGTTGTCTCTGACCACTTTTGGACCACCGCGTTGCCTTCCACTTTATCAAGAAATTCGTGTTCCATTATTGAGCTTTCTAATTTAGTAATCGAACCCGAATCGACACCTCTTAAATATGAAATTACATGCAAAATATAACAAAGAGAAAACACAATAAGTTAGTGCAATGTTCAAAAACAAAATTCAGAGCATGTAAAAAGAGAAAGGAAAAGCAATCAAGCACCTATCAGGGTGACCGCTAGGATTTCGCGTGGCTCTACCTAGGGTGGGTTCTTAGGGTTTTATATATACAGTTTGGTTCTAAAGTTGAGGTACCTGAACCAGTAGATTCCTTGATCCTCACCCATTATAGGCTCATATGGACCGAGTTCGATTCAAGGGAATACATTTCCCTATGGCTGCACGGAGATGAAAATCTCACGAAGACATAGGTACGGATGTATCCCAGAAGCGGTTCACTATCCTGCACGGAGGTGAAAACCTCACGAAAGAGTAGCTTCTCACTCCCACTTAAGAGGGTGCGACCCAACGGTCATGCAAAATGATGCGAAAGTATTCTACAGGACTCAAACCATAACAATCAAATGACACAAGAAAATGCGATAAAAGGATCGTAATTTTTCAAATCAAATTTCAATTTCCGGTGAAAGGACAACAAATAATCAATTTTACGGCTTGACTCTCTTAGTGTCCCCAGTAGACTCGCCAAGTTGTCAAAACCATTTTTCTATTGTTTTGAGAAAATGGGGATCGACTTTAAAAACCAAAATGGAGTCGCCACTGACCTTTTTCGAGGTGCGATTAGATCACCATATAATTTGATTTAAAAATTTTGGTCATCGAAACTCGAGAAAACGGGTTCGGGAGTCAGTTATGTATGAGGAAAGATTAACACCCTCGTAACGCCCAAAATTGGTACCTAATTGATTACCTAATGTCCTAACATCGAATGTTTGAGAAGATTTTAAAATACGATCCTTTTATTTAAAAGAATATTTGAACAAATTAAAATGAATACCGGGACCCGCTTATCTCAAAGGAGTAATATGCCGGAGGAATTGCAGAAGGTGCAATTCTGAACGTTTTGGTAAGTTGGGCTTCAACGGGCCAAAGATGGACCCAATGGGCTTCCGAGCCCAAATCGGTAAAATGATTATTATAGGCTTTCTGGTGACATGGTTAATAAAAACATGGTTAAGTTGGTAAACTAAACCTAAAAATTAGACTTAACAGGTTTGAGATGATAATGGACTTAGTAAGGCCTATTAGGGGTTTTGAGTTAAAAAGGGTAAAACTGGAAATTTGGCTTAAATGGACTTCTGTGGTAATTTATGGACTAATAATTAATCGAACGTGCATAAAAACTTTGAAAATATGATAAAGGACTAAAATACCCCTGAATATGGAAAATTACCAAAATACCCCTAGGTGTAAAAAGACTATTATACCCCTAGGGTCAATTCTGTATGAAATGTATGATTTTATGTATCTGCATGAGTTACCATTTAATGTGAACATATCTGATGCATGAGATGCTATATGTTGCATGCTAGTATGTATATATCTGTTGCATGGGGTATGGGTTTATGATGGAGGAAGCGTTCTGGCAGCCTCGCTGCAATCTGGTGGCCTCGCCACATATATATCTGTTCTGGTAGCCTCGCTGCAATATGGTGGCTTCGCCACATATATACATCTGTTCTGGTGGCCTCGCCACAATATCTGTATCTGGTGACCTCGTCACAATATCTGGCAACCTCACTGCAAATTATATCTGGCAGCTTCGCTGCAAATATCTATGGTGTGTAGCGGTTGGGTGGGTCGAGTAGTCTCCCCACATGGTGTAAGGCTGGTACGGGGGTGTTATGGATGGATTTGGGTTGGGTTTCTGTTTGCATATTATATCTGATCTGTATCTGTTATGGGCCTATGGGCTTAACCTGATTTCTGTAATGGGCCAAGGCCCAATTAATCTGATTCTGAGGCTTGATCTGTTTTGGCCTATGGTTGAGATAACGTTGCACACTGAGTTGTCAAACTCACCCCCTTTTATTTCATCTCTGCAGGTAACCCTCAACCATAGTGGGCTTGGAGCTGCGAGGGATTCGGAGTGGCCACAACATTTGCAAGTTCGGGTTTTCATATTATTTTTAGTAATTTTATTTTGCTATTATTTTTGGGTTTTAATTGTAATAAGGCCGTTGTTTAAATTTTCTTTATGGGTTTTATTTTCTTTGATGGTTTAAATCGTATTTGGTCAAAACTGCTAGTATAGGCTGCGCGGGTTTTCAAATTCTTAAGAACGTTTTCACAACTCAACAAGTTTAAAATTTGGACAACTCTAAAGAGTAACAAACTAACTTTTTTCACAAGCTTACTGCTTTACTGAAAATCACACTTAAATCACAACAGACAAAAGGCCGTAAACTTAGTTTTAGGTTCATGTGACACACCAGATCTGGTCATAACGTCTAGGCCGGGTTTGGGGTGTTACAACCCATGTGAATATTTTCTCTATTTATTACAATTGTATCCAATAATTCCTTTAAATCACATTCACTATTCAAACCAAGTACAAGAATAACATTTTATCATTTAAATCAGGCATTATCATTTATTTGGTATTTTTCAGATATATTTACAAGACTTAACTTTTGTTAAGTATTCTTGATCATATAACAAAATTCATATTTATACATTCAAATAATTCACACATATACACATTCAATGCAAGCATATAAGTAATATGCTTATCGTTTATCCTTTACCATCTATCAGGCCTTATCATTGAATTTAATCATTTTTATGTATCGGGCTTGTTCGGATATGTAACCACTTCACGTATTTATGACATATATACAATTTACATATACACAGTCAATGCAAGCATTTAAATAAACACAATTTAGTTATACGAACTTACCTCAACAATGTTCGTGTACGTAAAATCTATTAATCCGATATATTCCTCTTTCCTCGTTCTATCTTCAAAATTTGATCTCTTCGGTTCTATACAAGTAAATTTTACATCAATTTATCATATTTCACATTCAAGTGGACTCAATTTTCATCCTAGGTAAAATTACTATTTTGCCCCTAACTTTTCCATAAATTCCCATTTCGTCCCTAGGCTCCCAAAATGAAATTTGTGCAATTTACTCCCTATTCGAAGCCTAACCAAAATCCCATTACAAAATTTACAGCACATGTATTCATAAAAATTCAACAATTTTCTTAAATTTCATAACTTTGCATTTTAGTCCCTAAATCATGTTTTCATAAAAAATCACCTTGTAAAAGTTGTTTATCTATTAACAACCTTTTATTTTCTACCATAAATTTCTAATTTTCAGCATATCCGTCCATGACCCATTTTCCATAATTTGATAAATTTTCAAATTAGTCCCCCAAATAGATAGATTAAGCTATCCCGATTTCAAAATATTAAAATTACTAAAAACGGGCCAAGGAAACTTACCCAATTTGGCCATGAAAGTTTCTTCTCTCTCTTCTAGGGTTTCCATTTATTTTTGGGGAAGAAGATGAGAAAATAAGTTGATATTTCTTTTTATCATCTTTTAATTAATTAAATTATTTCACGTTCCAATTTAGTCCTTGCCCTTTTTCTAAATTTTCATGGATGAATCATCCAAAAATATCTACTAACTTTTTATTAATAGTCTAATTACCATATAAGGACCTCCAATTTAAAGTTCTATAGCTATTTAATCCAATTTAAATTTTCGTGTAAAAATTTTCACATGAAATTTCTATCATATTACAGACCATGTAGTAAAATAAAAATAAATTTTATTTTTGGCTTAGATTTGTGGTCCCAAAACCTCTGTTTCGATTTCACTGAAATTGGGTTGTTAGATGATGCTTATTTAGCATGTGTTGGATACTAAAGTATCTAAGTCAAAGATTCAGTCAGTGCTAGTTGTATGTGAATTTCCTGATGTGTTTTCAGAAGAATTACTTGGGTTACCGCCAGAAAGAGAAGTAGAATTTTCTATAGATTTTATCCCGGGAACTACTCCGGTATCTATAGCACCTTACAGAATGGCTCCTAATGAATTGAAAGAGTTGAAAACACAGTTGCAAGAACTTACTGATAGGGGCTTTGCTCGGCCTAGTCATTCACCCTGGGGTGCGCTGGTTCTATTTGTAAAGAAGAAGGATGGATATTTGAGATTATGTATCGATTACCGGTAGCTTAATAAAGTTATAGTAAAGAATTGATGACTCAGATTGATGACTTGTTTGATCAATTGAAGGTTGCCACTTAATTTTCAAAGATTGATCTCTGTTCGGGTTATTATCAATTACGGGTAAAAAGTCTGATGTGCCAAAGACAGCTTTCAGAACCAGGTATGGGCACTATGAGTTTCTTGTGATGTCATTTGGGCTGACAAATGCACCTGCAACACTCATGGATTTGATGAATAGAATTTTTAGACCGTACCTAGACAGGTTTGTAGTGGTATTCATTGATGATATTCTAGTATATTCCCAAGATAGAAATGAACATGCAGATCATTTGAGAATTGTACTACAAACTCTGAGTGAAAAGCAATTGTATGCTAAATTTAGTAAATGTGAGTTCTGGCTTCGCAAAGTGGGCTTTTTCGGACATATCGTATCAGCTGAAGGATCAGGGTTGATCTGAGTAAAATTTTAACTATTGTCAATTGGAAGCCACCAAAGAATGTGACCAAAGTCAGAAGTTTTCCAGGATTAGCTGGATATTATTGGAGATTTGTACATGGATTTTCTATGATAGCTTCTCCGATGACACGTCTATTGTAGAAAGATGTAAAATTTGAGTGGACTGAAGAATGTCAGCATAATTTTGACAAGCTAAAAGATCTATTGACAAAAGCTCCTATTCTAGTATAGTCTGAACCGGGCAAGTAGTTTGTTATTTATAGTGATGCTTTATTAAATGGTTTAGGCTGTGTCTTGATGCAAGAACGTAAAGTAATAGCCTATGCTTCAAGACAACTAAACCCACATGAGAAGAATTACTTGGTACATAATCTTGAGTTGGTAGCCATTGTGTTTGCACTGAAAATATGGAGACATTACTTTTACGGTGAAAAATTTCATATCTACACTGATCGCAAAAGTTTAAAATATCTGATGACACAGAAAGATTTGAACTCAAGACAACGCAGGTGGCTTGAATTGCTAACGGATTATGATCTGGTTATTGACTATCAGCCAGGTAAGGCTAATGTAGTTGCAGATGCTTTGAGTAGAAAGTCTTTATTTGCTTTGCGATCTATGAATACCTGGTTGTCATTAATTAGAGATGGCTCAATCATAGTTGAGTTGAAAGCTAGACCTATGTTCCTACAACAAATCTGTTAAGCTCAGACAAATGATGATGAATTACAAGCTAATCGGGTGTAATGTGAATCGGGTGTTGATTCAGAATTTCAAATTAGTTCTAACTATTGTCTGTTATTCAGTGGCAGAGTATGTGTATCGAAGAATTCAGGGCTTGCATAGAAGATTTTACACGAGGCTCATAATGGTATTATGTCTATACATCTGAGAAATAATAAAATATATAATGATATGAAAAAGATGTATTGTTGGTAGGGAATGAAATGTGACATTTCTAAGTTTGTATCAAGATGTTTGATATGTCAGCAGGTTAAAGTTGAACATCAGGTACCTTCGGGATTACTACAACCAATTACGATACCAGAATGGAAATAGAAAAGGATTACAATGGACTTTGTGTCAAGATTACCTTTGTCTCCGAGGAAGAAAGATGCTATTTGGGTAATTGTTGATCGGTTAACAAAGTCAGCACATTTTATACAGGTACGTATGGATTTTTTCTTAGATAAATTGGCTGAATTGTATGTATATGAGATTGTTAAGTTACATGGAATGCCAGTCTCTATTATCTTGGATAGAAACCCCCGGTTCACGTCTTGTTTCTGGGACAAATTGCAAGAAGCATTGGGAACTCAATTTAATTTCAGTACTGCATTTCATCCTCAGACTGATGGCCAGTTCGAACTTGTAATTCAGGTATTAGAGGACATGATTCGATGTTGTGTACTAGTGTAACACCACTTACTCGTGTTCATTGTCAGAACAGGATACGAGGCGTTACCGGGCTTAAACGTAAACATTAATGCAAAATCAGACCATAAATTTGAAACTTCACATTCATATTCATATCATCCCTTATATGGGCCCACGATGCCCAAAACATATATTGGGAGTGGTCCGAGACTGAACCGAGAACTTTTGGAATTGTTGGGAAACTTAGAAAATTTCCATGTTTTGGAGAGTCACACGCCCGTGTAGGCAAGCCGTATGGACTCACACGCCCGTTTGACCCTAGGACACGCCAGATTCCTTAGACCGTATGGTGAATTAAATTCAGAAAATTAGGTGCAGACTTCACCTGGCTTGGGCACACGCCCATGTCCTTAGGCCGTGTCTTTCACACGGTCGAGACACACGGCTGTGTCTCTGCCCGTGTGTTTACTACTGGACATTCTGTTTTGCAAAATTAGGGTAGGGGGCACACGACCTATTCACAAGGCCATGGAACTGACCATGTGTCACACACGTCCTAGGCACACGCTCGCGTGTTTACTCGTGTGGACAAATATAAGGCTATTTACCAAACCTTTTGCCACCCTGAAACACAAGCACACTTACACTATTTCAAAGGCACATAATGTAACATAGGTGAGCTATCAAACATACTTAACTCAAGTCTTCCACACATTATTCACATACCCCATCTATCAAGCCTATACATCATATAATTAGCAACTTAAACATGCAAGCCATCACTTCCATGAATAACATCATCATATGCATATACCAATAACCAATATTGGCCAATTTCATATGGCCTTATACAAAAGGATTATTCGTCAAAATAAGCCAACATTTTGGCCAAATCAATTATGACATATAGCAAAATGACCAAGTTCTTATACATGCCATACTCAAAATGAAAGGCTAGCTATACCCAAATATTCCAATTGATAGTGATAGTGTGATCGAGCCTCCAACGTCCTTCGATCCCTGAGCTAGCTTGGCGACACTATAAGACAATGGAAAAGAAAGTGGAGTAAGCATAAAGCTCAGTAAGTTTGCATGTAACTAGATAACAATATTAATCATGTAATATCATACACATAACATATTTATAACTTATCACAAATGTCATTAAATATCATTGATACATATTTACTCATGTGAATTTCATAGTATACCATAAAACTCCTAGTCATGAGCTTCGTGTACATACCTATATCCTTTCAACATGAACATACCTTGTCTTTTCTTTGGCATACTCTTTGGATTACCCATTGAACCACTTGGAATACTAAAGGATACTCGGGGAATCTCATATACATGGTAGGATACTAACGCCATGTCCCAGACATGGTCTTACATGGGATCACATATCGACGCCGATGCCATATCCCAGATATGGTCTTGTACGGGATCTCATATCGATGCCAATGCCATGTCCCAAACATGGTCTTACATGGGATCACATATCGATACCAATGCCATGTCCCAGACATGGTCTTATATGGGATCACACATCGATGCCAACGCCATGTCCCAGACATGGTCTTACATGAGATCACACATAACCCTAATGTCATAACATTTGTATCCTATCTATTCCTAAGGTTCAACCAGGATTTCAAAACTTTAAACCTCGTTACATCTTTATCGAGTCATTGTAAACCAAAAATTCATAAAACAAATATACATATCATGCAAAAATTAAAGCATTAAATACAAAGTGAAGTAATGTTGCATTATTTACCCACAAACTTACCTTGGTAACAAACTACGACTAACTATTCGATTTAGTCCAAAAGCTTGTTCTTTCCCCGATCTAGGTTCGGACTCCATTTCTCTTGATCTGTTGTAGAAAATTTCACTTGCTTAATTATCACATTGTTCAAATCAGTCCATAAATCATACTTTAGCAAAATTATAATTTTACCCCTAAAATTTCACATATTTACAAATTAGTCCCTAGGCTCGTAAACATTTTCTTTATTACCCAAGCTAGCCGAACCTAACACATGCTCATAACAACCCACATTTTCCTTCAAATTAAACTTTTGCTACTCATTTTACAACTTTTACTACTCATTTTACAACTTTTACAAAAAGGTCCTTTTTAGGGGTTTTCATGAAAAATCACTTAGTAAAAGATGTTTATCACACATCAAACTCTCATATTCCTTCATTAAACATCAAAATACATGCATGCCACACATGGGTAAATTTTTGAATATGAACCCTAGCTCAAAATTTGGCTAGAAATAGGTAAATAGGGTTACGAGGGTTTCAAAAATGTAAAAAAATTAAAAACGGGGCTAAGATGTACTTACTATGAAGTTTTGAAGTTGAAAAACCCTAGCTATGGAGGGCTTAGAAATTTTGGCAGCTACTTGGAGAAGATGAGCAACTTTTGGTTGATTTTTCCCTTTTTATTAATTTAATAACTAAATGACCAAAATGCCCTTAAGGCCATTCCTTGAGATTTTTTTCCTTTCGTGCCCATTTTTGTTCATTATGACATAAAATGGTCTATTTACTAAATAAGGACCTCTAATTTACACATGCATTTCCATTAAGTACCCCAAAGCTTTTAGAATCTCATTTTTTACAACTTTTGCAATTTAGTTCTAAAAGTTAAATTGGGCATTAAATCACAAAATTTCTTCATGAAACTTTCACACAATCATGAAAACATTTCATAGACCTTAAAATAAATATAAAAAAATATTTTTATTTCAAATTTGTGGTCTCAAAACCACTATTCTGACTAGGCCCTAATTCGGGATGTTACAACTAGAGTTTGAAGGTAATTGGGAAAGGTATTTGCATTTGATTGAGTTTGCCTACAATCACAGCTATCAGTCTAGTATTAAAATGGCACTGTACAAGGCTTTGTATGGTTAGAAATGTAGAACACCATTATATTGAACTGAACTCAGTGAGAAAAAGATACATATAGTTGATTTGATTCGAGAAACCGAAGAGAAAGTAAATGTGATTTGAGATAGCTTGAAAGCAGCTTCTGATTGACAAAAGTCCTATGCTGATCTTAAACAAAAAGAGGTTGAATTTTAGGTCAGTGACAATATATTCTTAAAAGTATCACCTTGGAAGAAAGTCCTTTGATTTGGTCGTAAAGATAAATTGAGTCCACGATTCATCAAGCCATATGAAATCACTAAGAGAATTGGACCTATTGCTTATCGGTTGGCATTACTGCCAGAACTTGATAAAATTCATAATGTTTTCCACGTGTCTATGTTACAACAGTATTGATCGGATCCTTCGTATGTTATTTCTTCGAAAGAGATTTAGATTCAACCCAATATGACTTATAGTGAAGAACTGATCAAAATTTTGGCACGGGAGACAAAAGAATTGAGAAATAAAAAGATAGGTCTAGTGAAATTTCTTTGGCAATGACATGGAATTAAAGAGGCTGCCTCAGAACCGGAGGAGGTAATGAAGAAACAATGCCTAAACCTCTTTACTAGTAAGATTTTCGAGGACAAAAATCCTTAAGGGGGGAGAGTTGTAATGGCCCATTTTTAGTGAAATCGGAACAGTGGTTTCATGATCAGAAATCAGAGCTAGAAAAAAAAATTTATTTTAATATTATAGCATGATTTATATTATGATAGGAAGGTTGCATAAAAATTTTGATAAGAAAATTTTATTGATTATGTGGTTAATTAGGACTAAATTGCAATAAGGGTAAAAGTTTAATTATAGATTGAAGAAAAGTTAAAAGGACCAAATTCTACCTATCTAATCCCTATGGAGACGATCTCACTTATCACTTTATTACTTGTTCGACGTGTATACTTGCATAATTCGCACATCATATTCAAAAGCAACAAGTTTTTGTCGCTGTTGCTAGGGATTGACAATTGGTGAAATTTGGTTTTGTTATTTTCTTTTGCTCCATTAGTTTTAGCTAATTTAGTTGTATATAATTTCTATTGGTTTGCCATCAGTACATAAGTAGAAGCCTTCCTGTTAATGAAGAGTATCCTTTTGATCCATAAATCAAAAGAACTTTGCAAAGGAGGAGAAGAGAATTACTTAATATAGATAAGGAAGGGAATGATTCTTGTCTAAATGATCCATTGAATCTAAATTGTCAGGATGTAATCTTCCTATTCATCATGTGATAGATGATCGAGACAGGCCAATTCGAGAACATGTTGTTTTAATTTTAGATGAACTGAATCCAGGGATGCTCAGACTATACATACAAGCTCAGCATGTTGAGTTGAAACCTATAATGTTTTAAATGTTGTAAATAGTTGGACAGTTCAGGGGGTTGCCCACTGAGGATCCAAGGCTACAATTAAGACTTTTTCTAGAAGCCTGTGTTTCGTTTCGACAATAGGGTGTTCCTGAAGATGCACTGCATCTCAAATTGTTCCCATACTTCTTAAGAGATCGTGCAAGAGCATGGCTTAATGCTTTACCGTCAGGAACAATGGCATCATGGAATGACCTTTGCCAAAGGTTTTTGCTACAGTATAATACGCCAAACATGAATACTAACCATAGAAATGACATCACATCTTTCTGTAATCAAAGGATGAAACACTTTATGAAGCTTGGGAAAGATTTAAGGAATTACTTAGAAAATGTCCTATGCATGGTTTCCAGCACTGGACTCAAATGGAGATGTTTTATAATGGGATAAATGAAGATACAAGAATGGTAGTCGATGCCTTTGCCAATGGTACTTTCTTGGATAAATCTTGTAATGAAGTATACAAGATTTTGGAACGAAGTGCCAATAATGATTATCAATATCCTACCACGCGAGTTGGGACTGGTAGGAGAACCGCTGGCACCATTAAGCTTGATGTAATCGCCTTATTGATAGCCCATGTATCATATTTAGCTAATATGATCAAGATAATGAAGAGACCAACTGTAGTCTAGGAGATGAAATCAGTTGAGCTATATTGTGTTTATTGTGGTGAAGACTATGTGTTTGATGAATGCCTATCAAACCCAGCATTTGTGTATTACATGGGTAATTTCAACTGAAATAACAATCCCTATTCTAACACCTACAATCTAGGGTGGAAGCAACATCCAAACTTTGGTTAGAATAATTAAGGTACTGGAAATTCAAATAATGTTGTTAGACAGAATGCTGAGAGGGTATCGCCTAGTTATAATCAACCCATACTGTGACAAAATGTCCAACAAGGTCATGCATTAGCTTTATCATCATCATCTATTGAATCTTTGTTGAAAGAATATATGGCCAATAATGTTGCCGTGATATAGAGCCAAGCTACATCCTTTTGAGCTCTTAAGAATCAAGTGGGACAAATTGCAAATCCTTTAAATTCGAGACCACAAGGAGCTCTGCCAAGTGATATTAAGAATTCGAGATCATAAAGGAAAAGCATTGCAAGGAAATTACTCTTAGAAGTGGGACTCAGTAGAATGAAATTGTTAAAAATGCTATTGCAGAAGAGGACAAATCTAATTTTAACCATGGAATGACTTCAAAACAATTTAAACAACACACTGTAACTGAAAAGGCTAAACATAATACAATTGTAGCAGAATCAGATCATGTTGCCAATAAAAATGCCACAGTAAAATAATACCAACAACCTAAAAGATGACCACCTCCACCTTTTCCTTAGCGATTTTACAATTGTAAACAAGATGCCTAGTCCGAAAGATTTCTAGCTGTCTTTAAACAACTCAACATCAACATACCGTTGGTAGAAGATTTGGAGCAGATGCCCAATTATGTGAAATTCATTAAAGATATACTATCAAAGAAGTGAAGATTAGGAGAATTTGAAACTACTACTCTCATTGAGGGGTGCACGACGATGTTGAAGAATAAATTACCTCAAAAGTTGAAGGACCTAGGGAGTTTCACTATCCCATGTTCAATTGGAAATCATTATGTTGGTAAGGCATTGTGTGATTGAGGAGTGAGTATCAATTTAATGCTTATGTCTGTCTTTAGGAAGCTAGAAATCAGAAAAGCAAGACCTACTATAGTCACATTGCAGCTAGTTAATCGATCCTATGCACATCCGGAAGGTAAAATTGAAGACGTGCTGGTAAGAGTAGATCAATTTAATTTTCCAACTGATTTCCTTATTTTAGAATGTGAGGCTAACGAAGATGTACAAGTTATTCTTGGAAGAGATTTTCTTGCTACAGGCAGAATTTTAACTGATGTGCAAAAAGGTGAACTGACCATGAGGATGATTGATCAGTAAATTACCTTCAATGTATTCGATACCCTTAAATGTGCTGATGAAAATGAAGAGTGCCACGCCATTGGTTTTATAGAAACAGCGGTGCAGGAAGAGTTTGCAAAATTTTTCCATAACATATCTAATAGTGATATAGATTCACTTGACCTAAATGAAACAGAGACTTTTGAAGAATTTAGTGAACTTATGGGGGCAAAGCAGATTGTGGACAGACTAGGGAGAATGTTTGAGTATTTAGATTTATAAGCTCATGCTTTCAGTCATCCTAAACCATCTATAGTGGAGCCTCCTACACTAGAGTTGAAACCTTTGCCATTGCATTTAAAATATGCTTACTTGGGAGACAACAACACCTTACCAATAGTTATTTCTACGGAGTTGCCACCTGATCAAGAGGCCAGGTTATTGAAAGTTCTTAGCCGATCTAAGAAGGCATTAAGATGGAATATTACTGACACTAAGGGAATTAGTCATGTGCTATGCATGCATACAATTTTGTTGGAGGATTGCCATAGCAATTCTATTCCCATCATGAAGGAAGTTGTTAAGAAAGAGATTATCAAGTGGCTTGATGCTAGTATTATCTACCCTACCTTTGACAGTTCTTGGGTGAGTCCTGTACAATGTGTGCCTAATAAAAGAGGTGTCAGAATGGTCAGCAATGATAACAATGAGCTCATGCCCACTCGCATTGTCATGGGATGGAGAGCGTGCATGGATTATCGCAAGCTGAACAAGGCAACTAGGAAGAACCACTTTCCCTTACCGTTTATTGATCAAATGTTGGATAGATTAGCTGCAAAAGGCATTCCACTACTTCTTGGATGGATATTTAGGGTATTTTCTTTTGTGTCGTTGATTAAAGAAAGTAAGTTTGGGCAAGAGTGTAATAAAAAAAAAGTTTAGGGGCACTCCATTGTAGTAATAAGCAGACTAGTTAATGAGGTAATTTTTTGCTCTGTCCATCTTCTAAGTCAAAAGCTTTAGCTTCATGAGTGAGTTCTATTCAAATCGTGACATGATTAAGTACTCGGCATTTCAGTGTATGCTCCATTATGATTGTTGAGTCAGAATTGTGTGACAAGTTGAGCCCCCTGTTCTAAAAAAAATAAAGAAAAAGCAAACTAAGTTTAGATGAAAGATGAACTAAGTAAATTAGGAGATTTCTTCTATAGTCAAATTGCATACAAGAGTATGTAGGATTTTTGTTCTTAAAGCAATATTTTCTAGACTGCCTTTGTAAAATAAACTTATGAAACTTGGACAAATTTTTAGACATAGAAGATTGCTAAGAATTGAAGTAAAAAATGCCTACTATATGGTTTGGCAATACAAAAGTGGTTATGTAGCCATGGCAATTCTTTTATTCACGCATTCATGAATACTTTGTTTGAGGGTAAGCAACAACTCAAGTTTGGGGTTATGCTAACTCTTAAAAAGAGTTATATTTCACGCCCTTAGACTTAGTTAATTACTTGTACTTAAGTGATTTTAGTTTTATTTTAGTATATTTCATTAATATTTTTAGAGCATTACATGAAAAAGCTTTGATTATGCTTATGTGTTATTACATGTTGCTTTTAATTGCCGGTGGGAAGGACTTGCTTGGTGGTTGATTGACAGGTGTAGGAAAAAGAGTAAACGATTGAAGGTTTGCTGTGAAAGTTTTTGGATAGTTTGCCAATGCAAATGCTATGGCAGTACATGGAAGATGCCTAGTCAGCACTTAATGCATATTGTTCTCAGTCCTAGTTGTACTTATACTAGAAAATCCACTCGAAAAAGAGAGAAAGGATTATGGGTTAGTGGATCAACCCTAGAAGGTCAACTTATAAAAGCCAAAGGGGGAACCCTAGTAAAAGGGTAGTAGCTTTTTGGATAGAAAAAGGAGTAGCAGCTTTTGACAGAAAAGGAGGGAAGGAACAAGAAGGAAGGCAACTAAATAAGGAGAAAATGATTGCATCATCTTTGACAGCTGCAATACATTGCGCTATCGGTGTTAAGAGCTGGATAGGCAGAAGCTATCATCTCAAATTTTCTCCTTTAATTCTTATCGCATAGGAAATAATTGTTAAAGATGATGTCGGTTATTGCATTAAACTTGAATTTGATTTACCCAGCTATGAGCTACATCTCTTAGGCTTGAGATTACTTTGCTAAACCCTTTAATTTCTATTATTGCTCACAATTTAAGTTGAAATTATTTTGCTATTTTATTCAATGCTATTTCATGTTTTATACAAGTTGTGTATTGATGAATATATAATAGGTTATTAAAGATAACTTAATGCCGGTATGGTTAGGTTAACTAGATAGACATTGTATAATATGAGTGAATGAAAATTTATTTATTCGCAGCAACCTCTAGACATAGAACCTTGCCTCATACGAAAAAAGGTAGAAAATATTAGTGGTAGTCGAACTTAAGATTATAGACATATAGTAACTTAGGGGAGGTAACCCAAGGTTTTGGTTTTTGAAAGAAGTAGACTGCTGTAAAACCTATCGAGCAGTAGAATGTTTAAGACTTTTTTGTGGCATTAATTGTTTGAGAAGGTAGATGCATCAGTAATCCCAACCGTCCTAATCAACATTACAGTTCCTTAATCTTCTTTTCTGTATTACTTTGTTGTGACATTCTTGTTTTGTTTACTTGTTTTGCACATTTTATACTTCATTATTCTCTCATTTTGTCACTACATTCTCACTGTTATTTTTCTTTAGCATTAATCAAGCCGAACTCTAATAACTCGACCAAATTATACCTATCTAATCCCTATGGAGACGATCTCACTCATCAATTTATTACTTGTTCGACATGTATACTTGCACAATTCACACATCATATTCACAAGCGATACGTAAGAGTCAGTATACCGCTCTTGGAATATCTTCAGAGGTATGTCATGACACCCTTAAGCTGTATTGCAACATCGAAGGTAGTTCTTTTGATTTCTTCATTCTGCTCCATATGTTGCAACATTGATCATTCTGTGTTGCAACATAGTGACTAGTATCGATTTAGTATACCTTGTAGTGGTCTCCTACACACGTACAAAGTTCATTAGTTCACCCTTAGGCCTCATTCGGCCCCTAGAGTCAATAAAAGACGCAATTTGCACATTTGGGTAACTTTAAGGAAACTTTCAAAAACATAAATAAAGCCTAACGAAAATGCTTGCTTTCAAGATCCTAAAGTGCAAAAATTAGTTTAATCTATTAAACCAAATTAGAACAAATCAAACTCCCCCACACTTATGTCATTGCTTGTCCTCAAGCAACACAAACAAAAACAAGAAATGTAAAAGACGACCCTTGAGATAATATAATACAAATATTTGAATTTGGAGCGCATGACTAGGCAATTCATATTTACGAATAATATTGACATGATGAATAATTGATTTACCATTTTCAACCTCAAACATCTAAGTTTAGTGCATTACAAATATACAAGCATTAAGGGTCTCGCTTGTAGGAATCAATCAAAAAATCATACAACTAATTTGATTATCCTAGCAAAATACAAATAATAGTTTATGTGATTGTTTAATGTAATGTCCATTCATGCATAAGGATATTTAGGTCTCATAGGAATTTTCGGCTTGTAACGTTCTGAGGCTTAGGATAGATATGAAATTCAAAAATAGTAAGCATAAAAAAGGGTTACAAACACGAAAATAGATTAACACATCGTATCGATCACTATTCTTCTCCCTTAGCAACCCTTACGCACTCACTGCCTTATTTCTCATTCTTTCACCTTTCTTATTTCTCTATATAGGTAATCAAAGCGTGACAAAGTAACTACGGCCAGCCTACGAGTTTTTGTGTAGTAATGGACGAGTTTTTCTTATTTTTTGACTTTGTCACTTTCTTTTTCAATTAATCTCACTCACAAATGCTTTTTTTTTTTTTTGCTTTTTAATAACTTTTTCCACTCGTATTTATTTTGAAATTTTCTTTTATTTTGCACTTTAGGCTAATCGATAGTTCCTATATCACACCAATCTTTCCTATTCCACTCTATTTTTACAGAATTTTCTATGATGTATCTACTTAACCCTGAATTTGTATGGGTAGATGTCTATAGGCGTGTAGTGCAGGACCAAATAAAAAAGGCAAATACAAATTAATGTTTTAGGCTTGATTTTGTAATAAGGTTCATCAAGAAGTGTTAACAGGCTCAAAAATTGGCACTAAAGGAGAATAAATATAGGTAAGCTTTTTGGCTCTGGATATGTTCCAAAAAATGCCTTAGTGTAACAACCTATTTTTCAGTGGTATCAAAAACAGTGGTTAAGGGATCACAAATCCAATGAACCAATTAAAATATTATATTGAATTCTAGTTTAATAATTTTTTTAAATTGAACGAATAGATAAGTATAAATGGTTCAGTCCAAAAGTCAAGTGGTTTTTGAAAATAAGGTATTAGGATCTCGTTTCTGTAATTTAAGGCTGTAAATATTTTTTATTAAATATTTATAGAGTCATATTATAGGCGAATTGAGATTTAGTTTGATCATTTTGACGATTCATTGTTTAATTATGGTAAAAGGATTAAATTGTAAAAGAGATAAAAAATTAATTGATATAGATTTAAAATAATAATAGGACCAAAATGGTGATTAAACCACAGTCAAAATGTCCAAGCGGTGGTGAATATGATTAATCCACTAGCTTTTGCACTATTTGCCTATTAAATCCTAATTAGTTTAAGGTTAAATTAAAATTAAATTTGTTTAGTTGGAATTTAAAATAATTGAAGGACAAATTGGATAATTGGGCCCACCTTAAATGGCCAAATGGTAGGAATGATGTGGAATTATCTAGATTTGTGGTAAATTGCTATTAAATCCAAATTAATTAAGGATTTACTAATTAACCTATTTTTCAATGGTGTTCGAAAGTAGTGGTTTTGGGGCCACAACTCCGACAGGTCAGTCCGTAAATATTAAAATTAATATTTACGAGGTCATAATGTCGTATTAAAATTTGGTCTAAAAATTTTAACGTTTCGATAGTTAATTAATGAAAAAGGACTAAATCATAAAATATGCAAAAGTTGATTTCCAGTGATTAAAAGGGTCAAATAGCTATAAAAAGGTATATTAAAGGTCTTGAATGGTAAATATACCCCTTGGGATATTAGTGGATGGTATAAGTGCTAGAATTCATAAAGCTTCATTTGTTTTTAATGGGTAAAATGGTAAATGTTATTTATTAAGTAAATGTATGCATGAAATAAAAGAAAAAAAGGTCATCACCTTCATATTTTCTTCTTTAGGAAGCATCGAACAACCATTTTTAGGGAATTTAAGCTTCGTTCAAACTTTGGTTGGATAATAGGTAAGTGAAATCTTGCCCGTTTTTGGTAATTTTTATGTTTTTGAGCTCGTATTAGCTTTATCTAGCTATCCCGGAGACTAATTTCTAAAACTGTAAAATGTTTTGGATTATGCCATCAACGAGTTTGAGTTGTTCTAGAATTTTTATTTTAGATGATTAAACTTGGTTGTTAAATATGACTATTTTGTAAAGTAGTTTTTGTTAATTTTAATGTTTAAGGACTAAAATCTTAAAATGATAAAATTATGAGGACTTGATGTGAAATAGCAACAATAATGGACTGTAATGAGGTACTATACAATTTTGCTGAACTTGGTTTCAATAAAAATTGGTTAAATTGCATGTTTAGGGCTTAGGGACTAAATTACATAAAATTAAAATGTTGGGGGTAAATTTGTAAAAATATAAAAAATGACTTAATTTCATAAAATGAGTTGATTGTGCTGCTGGAATTAGTTAATTGAATGAAATTATTATTTTAGATCAAGAATGATCGAAAAACTGAGGAAAAGAGAAAGTTTCAAAATAGTCCTGGTACTTTGACGTTGCTGCAATTTAATTTGGTAAGTTCGTTCGGTTAATTCTAATACGTTTTAAAAATATATTAAATTAAACTTATCTGTTGATTGCTGATTAATGTATTGATATCATATAAATGAGAATTGAAATAACAATTTGATTAAACACTAGTTACTGTTAATATCTCCTGAGCCTATGAACATAGGATAGAGTATGATTGGCATGCCAATAGGTTATTTTGTGCACGGTACGGGTTTTGCATGAGATGTGACAATGATTTCTGTATATCTTCTGTTCACTGAATATACCGAGGTCCTACATTTGTTGCAGGCTATTGTGTTATATTATATTGTTTTTTAGTGTGTTATAGGGGCGGATGTTAGCCTACGGGCTAGGCACTTAGTGCCGAGGTGTGCTATTAGTTGGTCTGGCTCGTATGAGCAGCTGATGTGTTCTGGATGGTTAACTGTGTACTTGTTTCTGTATAACATTCATCGAGGCGTTGATTATTTAAATTATTATGTTTAATTAGCTAAGCTTTATCGTTTAAATAATGAACTTACTAAGCTTTGTGAAAGCTTACTCATGTTTTTTGTTTTATTTCTTGTAGATACGTTTTGTGGAAATTGGGAGATCAGATCAACTTAAAGGCATCACACTATCTGGGAACCTTTTGGTACATTTTGAATACAAACTTGGCTTGTATGGCATGTAATAGGAAAATGTGGTTATGTTATGTAATAGTCCATAAGTACTTTTTATATAGTTGGATGTTTAATGTGCACATGATGTGGTGTGGTTAGTAGTCTTCACTATATACATGCATGTTGCTAAGTTATGGACAATGGTTAAAGGAAAATGGGTAATGGTATGTTTGGCATGAGATATGAATGGTAGATTTGGATTGATTATAGGTGATTTTGGGTGTGCATTGTAGCTTGTGTATGTAACAAAGGTAATGATCTATTAAATGATTGAGATGTGGTGTCATTGATGACACATTGGTTAGGTCTTAGGTTGATTGGTTTGGCATGATTTGATTATTCTTGAACTGTATTTTGAGGACTTGTGATTATCTATTATTGAATATGTTTAAAGTACCTAAGCACTTAGTGTGAAAATAGCATGTTCGGGGTCATTTTTTAAAACACACGGCCTAGGGCACAGGTTGCCACACGACCATATGCTACACACAAGCAACTCACAATGGCATATGCCCCTATTGTGTTAGCTATAGGTTGGTCCACACAGGTACAGAGAGTCACACGACTTGGTGACATAGGCATGTAACCTTAAGCTACACGGTTATAGAGAGTTACACACTTAGCCACACGACCATATGACCATATATTACACGGGCATAGTTAGTTACATGGTTTGTGTACATAGGCGCATGAAGTAATCACATGGGCATGTGGAGTAGCCAGGCAACCATATCTGGAGCCACACGGTCTTGGCTCTGTCACATGGCTTAGACACACAGCCATGTGACCCCTGTTTTTAAAAATTTTAGTTTTTACTTGAATGTTTAGATATGCTTCGAATTGGTTACTAAATGTTCCTAAACTATTTTTAAGGCCTCATAGGCTCAAATTTTAAGGACCATAACTGTATGTTTTACTCCAATATGATGATTTATGAATTTGTTAATTAAATTTGTTAAACTTGATGTTATTTGTTATTAATAGTGCCAAATTGTATAGTAATACTCTGTAACCCTAATCTGGCGATAGGTACGGGTTATGGGTGTTACAGGTCATCCTTTAAACATATCAATATGTACAATTTTAATCAACAAAGCAAACTAAAATTTAACTATTTACCATCCATGCTCATTTCCTAGCACTTTCTATATCATTTGATACAGTTGATTGCTTAATGCCTATTTATAGTGTAACATATAGAACTTAGTAGTCTAATAATAAAAAAAATTTAAAAACACTTATCATCATCCCAAATTTATTTGTAAACACAAACAATCTATGTACGTGCTCCTAACCAATCACTTGTATTTCTACAAGCTTAAGCACACAAATGACTAGAAAAATCGAAAGAAAAGCATAAAAATTTTAAACAATAATTCTATGTTACCCCCACTGTAACACCCCTTACTCGTATCCGACGCTGGGACAGGGTTCGAGGCGTTATTGGACTTAAACACAGATAAACATACCACACTGAGTCATAAAATTTGCGTCAAATTTAAAACTTTTCATACATACATGTAGCATCCTTATTATGGGCCTACAAGGCCCAAAACATGCTTTGAAAATTTTTAGGTACTAAATCGAGAACTTTAGAAACTTTCATAAAAACTTTTCATACATACACGTAATAGCCCGGTTTAGACCTTAGTCGGAATAGTGGTTTCAAGACCACATATCCGAGTTGGAAAAATATTTTAATATTATTTTCTGTGCTTATTATATGTGAATTAGCCACTGTGAAAGTTTCGTATGAAAATTTGTTCGTTTGAGTGCTTAATTTGCCAAAAGGACTTAATGGCATAAAATGCAAAACTGTCCTTCTATTTAATTATATGCCGAATTGAATGTGGCTTGTAAATGTGAAGGCCTTGTTTGGTAATTAGGCCATTTGATTTGTTAATGGACAATAATGGCCAACCATTATATGTTTATGAATGGTTTTAATTAAGGTTAAAATTGGAAATTTATTATTAATGTTTGATATAATAAAGCAAACATAAAATAGGCCATTTTATTATCATGTTTCGCAAAAAATTAGAAAGAAAAGAAAAAGAGAAAACCATTCAAGCATTCGGCACTATCTTTGGCTAATTAAGGTCTAGATTTTGATTTGTTTTTGATGATTTTTATGTTTTTGAGATTGTTACTAAGTTTACAATCAAGCCCATGTCTTAATTCTTAGAATTTATGATGATTTGTTTATATTGGTGTATGTTTTGGGCATAAATTTGGCTAAAATTGTGGTACATTTGTTGCATAATTGTTACTTGTAGGGATGACCCAAAAAGGGTGGCAAAGTGGGCTTTTCGAATGGCCTATTTTTGTACCACACAGCTTGAGCACACGGGCTTGTGTCTTGATCGTGTGACCCCTGCATATTGATTAAATTTGACATTATGGCACACAGGCTAGAAACACGAGCATGTCTAGAGATCGTGTGGCCAAGTTAGGATCACACATGGGCTGGGCACACAGACATGTCTGGTGACCGTGCGACCAAGACAGTGTTGCACATGGGCTATCGATGGTTTGAGGCACGGCTGCGCGAGGTACACGGCTTAGCCACACTGGCATGTGCCCTATTTTAGAGGAAAATTTTCTTAAGTCTCGTAGAGGTTTCAAATGTTATCAGTTTAGTCCCAACTTCTTTCTAATGCATGTTTAAGGTTTCTTAAACCTTCAAAAGGCACTTATTGATGATGTATGATTTTATTATGAGGATGATGTATAAATGTTTGTAAAATATTTCGATTTGTTCGGTAATGCTTCTAACCCTAGTCAGGCAAAGGTTTACGGGTTAGAGGTGTTACAGATTGTGTGTCACACACGGTCTAGACACACGCCTATGTATCTACCCATGTGGATAAAATATAGGCTATTTTCTAGGCCATTTGCCCCCTGAAATACAATAGCACATATGCCCATTCAACAACACTTATCATAACATAATTGAGGTACCAACTTTCACAATCAAGGCTTCCACTCATCATCCACATACCACAATTACCATGCATGGACATTACACAATTATCAACCCATTCATGCATTCTACCACATTCATGAAAGACATCTTTAATTGATTATACCAATAACCCACCTTTGCCAATTTCAAATGGCCATATACAAAATGGACTTTCAACTAACTTAGGCCAACATTTTTGGCCAAATCAAATATGACACATAATAAAATGACCAAGTCCCTATACATGCCATACTTTCAAAAAGATCAAAATATCAAATACCCAAAATAACAATTCTGATAGTGTGATGCGAGCATCTGATAAGTCCCAATCCCGAGCTAGCTTGGTGACACTATAAAACAAAGAAAGGAGGGGTAAGCTATATAGCTTAGTAAGTTTATATGCAAATAAATAACATCTTAACCATGCAAATTCACATAAGGAGAGTTAATACATTTACCCTTGAACTCATATATGTTAAGCTTACTCAAGCACAACTTACCACAATATCATCACTTATAACATTCATACTTAAGAGTTTCTCGTGCACACCTGTACCACATCATCATACAAACACACACATATTTTCATATATTTTGTTATTCCCGTTGAATACATCAGAATACTAATGGATACTCGGAAAACTTGCACAATATTGCCACATATATGTAGCCAAAGCTACCACTTATCACATTTCACATATATGCTCATTTTCGAGCTAGTTACGGGTCTGCTCACACAAGCTGACGGTCGGGACGTAGCTACTCAGTGCTACTCACACAAGCTGACATGTATCCACAATACATGCAGGATTACCTAGCCACTGGTATACGTACTAGACCGGCACCCAGACATCAATTAATCACATAATCACACTTAAGGTCCTAGTGACATGTCACTTGTATCCTATTTTATTCCTAAGGTTCCACCGGGATTTTTTCTCACTTAACACTTATCGAACTTTATCAAATGCATTCGTTAGTTCTTTTACACAATTCATACAATATATAAGCATATAAACATAAATTAATGATGCATTATTTACATGCAAACTTACCTCAGTACAAACATGGCAAATTTTGCGATTTAATCTATAACTTTGCCCTTTCCCTGATCTAGGTCAATTCCTCATCTTTCTTGATCTATAATGAAACATTTAACTCTTTTATTACTCACATTACTCAATTTGACTCAAAAATCATATTAAGGAAAATTTATATTGTTTCCCCTAACTTTTCACTTATTTACATTTTAGTCCCTAAGCTCGTAAAATGAAATGTGCTCATTTTTTTGTTACCCAAGCCTAGCCGAACAATTTTAATACTAATAAAATCACATATTTTTCATTTAATCACACTTTCTACACACAATTTACAACTTTGGGAAATAGGTCCTTTTTAATAGTTTCATAAAAAATCACCTAGTAAATGTTTATCTAACACCAAACACTCATTTTCTACCATTAGACATCAAAATACTTGCATGTCACACATGGGTAAATTTTTGAACGTGAACTCTAGCTCAAATAAATGGTAGAAATAGGTAAATCAGGTGCTAACGACTTAAAAAATGTAAAGAGCATTAAAAACGGGGCTAAGATGCACTTAATATCAAGCTTGGAAGTTGAAGAAACCCTAGCTATGGCTCCCTTGTGATTTTCAGCCAAGGTAGGAGAAGATAGACACAATTTTTGACTTATTTTTCCTTTTTATTCTTTTATTAACCAAATGACCAAAATGCCCTTAAGTCATTTCTTCAAAATTTTACCCTTCCATGTCCATTTTTGTCCATCATGATATATAATGGTCTAATTCCTAAATAAGGGCCTCTAATTTACAAATTCATTTCAATTAAGCACCCAATGCTTCAAGGAACCTATTTTGCACTTTTTGCAATTTAGTCCTAATAGCCAAATTGGACATTCTATCGATAAAATTTCTTTACGATATTTTCACACATGCATTCAATCATACTATAGACCTTAAAAATTTATCGTAATAAAATTTTCTAATTCAGATTCGCGGTCGTAAAACCACTATTCTAACTTAGCCTTAATTCGGGCTATTACACCCACACTTTAACTAACACATTGTCCTCAAAGTGTAGCCCGTAAAAAGATAAGGAGAGAAATTACCTAATTTATTGTAGTCATTCCAATTGCTGGGAGTGGATGCTTCCTCCTTTGATCGTGTAAAGCTCAAATTGCTTGTGTCTCCTTTGTGTTTGGTTCCTACATAGAAAACTTAAATAGAGTACAAAAGAACAAAAAATCTACTATTACTCCTATTCCTGCTAAAAGAAAATCATCCATAAAAATTAGTACAATCTAGTTAAAAGTATCGAAAAGAAATAAAATTCAATCCCTTTCCAAATCATCTAGAGGAAGAGCATGCTTTTGCTCCATCAGTGCCTTGCCTGAGCCGTATTATTGGTGGGAGCTCCCACATCTCGAATGCGTTTGTCTTGCTAGGCTTTGAATAACAGGCCCTATTAGTCTGGAGTATTATAGTTGGAATGTCACCTCATACTCGTCCTCCATTCCAAAGTATTCTTGGGTAGCACATTCCTCCTCAGAATTGGTCCCCTTATCATCTCCCTCGTGAATCGATGTCGAGCTTAACATATTCGAAGGGTAATCCAAAGCTTAAAACCCATTCATTCTTATGAATTTCTTGGAGCATTGGTCCCATCTCATTCATCCATCTAATCATTCCATTGACCTATGCTTTTGTGCTTCCACTGACTCATCTTTTAGCTTTTGACGGATTTCTCCATTTTAACAATGTCGAAACGTCCTTCTCCTTCCTTCTTTGGTTCCATTTGGTAATTTTCTTTCGTTGAAGCTCAATGTATTGTATATATAATGAATCTCCAATTATGCTTCTCGTTTGCTTCATGAACTACTCGTTTTCACTAATTTTCACTTTTGCCTTTTAGCATAATGCGGTCACAAGATAAGGAAAGAAAAATTTGGCGTTCTGGCTTTGTATGCACCGTTTTATTTCTCAAAAGATCCAGCGGCGTACACAGATCTATTTATGCTTCGAAATACCGTATAAAAAAATAACTTGAAAGACATTAATGTTAAAAACATTTAATGCAGGTGCAATTCTTGTATCAATGAATTGCATCCACACCTTACTAATAGGAAACATAATCACCTAATTAAAATTTGTTGGCTGCTTAGTATCTAGCCTATTGTTCCAACTAGCCCTATCCTGAGTTAAATATTTTATGACACTATCCATATCTATGTTTTCAAATTTATCCAAATCAGTATTAGTAAGAAAATTGCTTTCATAGTATGTAGTGTCATAAATTTCACATATTACGCTAAGGGTTAAGGGGAGTTCCACCATTCAAACCAAAACATTAGTCACATAAATCGCAGTACCATATCTAATTATTTGTGTTCTCTTTAGGAGTAATTTGAAATCACTCCCAACAATTATACCAAACTAAAGTTCAAAATTCTTTGAAATGGACCATGGTGGGTTCAAACCCTCTCTCTTGTATCAGTGATCTTCCTCGAGAGTCAAGAAATTATTTCTCCATATTTGAATGATGAAACCTTATAGGGTACGAAACATCTGAAGTTTCTGGGACTGTAGCCTTCTTGTTTTTTCTAGAAGGCATTCTTAATCAAAATTTCTAGTAAAAGTGCAAATGAACAGTAATAAATCGAACAGTAAAATAGAATCGCAAATACTTAACCTCAACCACCTTAAACTAGTATGTGATTACTCTTTGATCTATTGATAACGTTTTCCTCCAATGTGGTCTTTTAAAATTGAGAATAAAGGATTGAAAATCTAGGTTTTTGGTAAAAAATGGTTTTTGTAATTAGAGGTGTAGAGAGGTTTTAAAAGAGGTTGGGTGTTAGAATTAGATTAGATTATGCTAATAAGGTCTTTTTATGCTTTAAACTAGTGTTTTTAAGGTTAAAATACAAATGTTTTTAAGGATAAAATGTCGGGTCGCATAACTGGATCAGGTTGACCCTATAAAAAATTCCAACGATGTTGCGTCACACCCTTCAGTTTTAAAATTCTAGGAAACTAGTCTCCATGTCACGATGTTGGCCAACGGTTCGGCTTCGAATCGATTTTTGTAATTTTATACTACTGACCACGATGTTGTGACATGAAGTGTAACGCCCTGATTTTTGGGATATTTTGGGTTTTTGTGATTTTTGGTGAAATCTTGAAATTTTGGGTATTTGGTTACCGAAATTATGTTTAAGGATGTTAGTGGGCCTTTAGGAGGCCCAAGCCTAAGTTAAAACTCGGCAGAAATATCAACTTCGGTTTTTAAGTGAAAGGGACTTGGTTAAGTAGGCCTTTAAGAAAAAGTTAGTAAACTGAGGCACAAAGAGGACTTTTGGTAAAGTGGCAAGGGGGCGCCACTAATTTCCTAAAAAAGTGACGTGTGGACTGAGTTTAAGGGCTAGAGTTGAAGTCACAAGGTAAGCAGATGATACTTTTATTTTTGGGCATGTGCCGGGCATGTGATCGGACATAAGTAGAATTCGGCTAGGGCCTTGGGGAGGCTATGCCGTTTGCTTAGGTAGTCATTAGGGTTAGTTTTTATTTCTATTTCTGTCTTGGCAAATTAGGGTTAGCCACCTAGAGTTTTCACCCTTGATCTATTCTCCCTTTAGTGTGCCAAAAAACCGAAAACGCAAGTAAGCTCTCTTTTGTGCCGAATTCTCCCTTCTCTTCTCCTCTCTTCCATTCTTTTCTTTTTCTTTTCTTCTATAGCCGAAACTACCTCTCCTCCTCATTCATCTCCCCTTTTCTTTGCTTCAAAAATGTAATCTACTATTCTTTTCTTCTAAAACCCATCAACTGCTAAAAGCTGAAATTTCGAAAGACTGCTTCTTGTGCCGATTTCTTTTAGCCAAAATCCTCCTATCTTCTTCATCTCTTTTGGCTGAATTTCACATCCTCTAAACCCCTAACCCTTGTCAGCAACACCACTTCAAAACCACCACACCAAATCATCTTCCTCTTTACAATTCCAAAAGCCGAAAACACCATAGTTTTTAGGGACATATAGCCGAATCTTTAGATCTCTAAGGTTCAATCTCTGCTAGTGTTTAGGGGCTAGATTTGCATTAGATCTGAGTAGAAACAGAAGGGGAATCTGTGTTAAGTACTTGACATCTCAGATCTATTCTCTATTTCGGGATTTAGAAAAGCCGAAATCCCTAGAGTCTTAGGGAGGCTGTCGATTGGGGCTTAGGGCTCTAAAGGTTATTAACAAATGATTTATTTGGTGTTAGTGTGTTCTAGAGGCGACTGATCAAAGGCTTGGACAAGTGGAATGACTAGATCTAGATCTAGTCACTAATTTCGGCAAAGGTAAGATTTCAAGGGCCTTAGGTGATTATGGCCGAATATGGTAAGTGTTTATTAGGTTTGGTAATTATTGATTTGTAATCTAAGAGTTGGAGTGATCGATTGTAGGATACCGTGGGAGATCTCGTTTGTAGTCGTCGCAAATCAAGTATGTATCGAACACCTTCTTGTAGTTCAAATTGGCAAAAGCTGAAAAGCCGAAATGTCGAAATTCTAGCATTTCGTGGGCTTGTGGGCGTGCAAACACTCGTAAGTTGAATGGAAATCATTGGATCTATAGTCGCAAGTGGTAAGATGGTTGAGTGCGCAATTTCATGTACTTCGGTAAATTGGGCTTTGATGGGTTGAACTGGGCCCAATGGGCTTACGGGCTCATATGGGTAAAAATAGGCAATAAATGCGTACTGATAGACTGTAGGTCTAAAACTGCTAAAACTGGTAAATCGATCGTAAAATTTGGACTAGATGGGCTAAATTAGCTAATTGGCACTATAAGGCCTATTAGGGGTTTTAGAGCCCAATGACTGTAATCTGGTAAAATGGGCTAAATAAGCTACTGAGGTAAAAGTTAGACTATTACTGATTAAAATGTGCATGAAACCCTAAAAAATGGTATAATTACTGAAATATCCTTATAGGTGCGAAATTACTATTTAACCCCTAGGTGCAAAGTGACTGTTATACCCAGGGCTAAATTTGACTGAAATGCATGATTTACTGTTTCTGTTTACTGTATGCCATATCATGAATATTTGTTGCATGGGCTGGGTTATTGATGGAGGAAGTCCTGAAAGTGGCTTGACCACGTACTAGAGGCTTTGCCTCATCTTTCTGTTATCTGAGCAGCTATGCTGCAACTGTGGAGTGTAAGGCTAGGTGGGTTGAGTTATTCCCCACATGGAGTGTAGGGCTGGTACGGGTGGAGTGTAGCGGTTGGGTGGGTTGAGTAGTCTCCCCACATGTAATGGGTTTGCATTCATAATTAATATCTATTCTGCTGCTGAAATGGGCCTATGGGTCGTACTGTTGTCTGAAAAGGGCTAAGGCCCAGTTTACTGTATCTGGATAGGGCTTCGACCCATTAATTACTGAGACTGGATAGGGCTTAGGCCCAGTGGGCTTGAGCTGATTTGGGCTCTGGATGGGCTTCTTTGCACACTGAGTTTCCAAACTCACCCCTTTCTCTCCATCTATGCAAGTGAGCCTTAGATTGGTGGACTTGGAGCTGGGAGGGATTCAGAGTGGCCACATGGACTGCCGTTATTTAATTTAGTTCTATTTTAACTTATTTTATTTTCTTATTTATTTTTAGTTATTTTTATTATGGTTTTGGATTTGTAATAAGGCCACTCTAATTATTTTTATTTTGGGTTTTTAATTACTTATTCATACCGTACATTAATTATTTTGAATATAGCTGCGCAAGTTTTTCTTAAAATTAATCAAATGTTTCCAAAATCTCATCACACGTTTCAAATGAGTAGCAAAGTTAAGTTTTAATATTTTCCTCTTAATAACTAGTAATGTTTAGGATGTTCTCCAAAAATTGGGAATTTCTCTTAAACCCACAATATCAGTTTGCAAAGCTCACCCCAATCTTAGTAACTAGGTAACATGGTTAGTTGTAGGTGATGTGATACACCAGATTTAGCCGTAATGTTTGGGACGAGTTTGGGGTGTTACATTTAGTGGTATCAGAGCCCAGTTACAACAACTCGACTGTGGATCAGGTCCAAAAATATTTTCAAAAATTCTTAAAATTTAGGCTCAATAAGGGTATTTTTGGAAATCAGTTTCTGAAAAATTTAGGAAAAACCGTTTTCAAACCTGTTTTATTCAAAATATACATGTTTTAAAGGTTTGGTTTTGAAAAGCTTAAATATTTTTGAGTTTTCTGAAATCTGGTATCTGAAGAAGTGGCACATTGAATCCCCAACACCAAGTCTGTAAGTATTTCTGTGTCTTATACTGTATAATACTGCAATATCATTATAGATAGAACTAAGACCCTGCTATGATACTATAGATAGGGTAGTACTGAAAACTGTAGAGACTAAGACTGTAGGGAAACAAAACCCTAGGAAAACTGAGACTGTAGTTAGGCAACGATTTCATGAAAAACAAACTCTAAAACTGTATCTGTACATAAGATATTCTGTAATAAACAACTGAAATAATAAACTAATGTCACAAAATTCGTAATCAGATAAGTCGATATGAGTACGAGAGCTGCTCGTGGGTGAGGCCGTAGACGTGGCCGAGGTAGTGCTCCAGCTGGGTCTTTATCTTCGTAACACATACCCGCTGGTGGGGCACGACCACCGCCAGTAGTTGACAATGGGCCATACGATCGGGCCGCAGGGGATGATGCCTTGTTACATGTAATGTTAAGGGTTCTGGAAAGGGTTGCTGGAGCTATTGTTGGGCCAGTAAATATGGGGATCTATTTCTGAGTGACTCCGGGCTAACGGAGCGGAAGTTTTTAGGGGCATATCTGGAGTGGCCCCAAACGTAGCTGAGTATTGTCTGGAAGCTATGGAACTGATTATGGATGACCTGGATTGTTCAGTGGAGCAAAAGCTGAAAGGTGCAGTGTCGTTGCTGAGAGACGAGGCTTATCAATGGTGGATCACTATAAGGGAGAGTACCCCAGTTGAGCGGGTAACGTCTTTCAAGGGAAAGTACGTCGGAGCGAGCTATGTAGATGCACGTAGGAAGGAATTCTTGAACCTGACCCATGGCAATAAGACCGTTGCTGAGTATGAGGCAGAGTTTCTGAGGTTGAGTCGTTATGCCAGCGGTATAGTTGCCATTGAGTATGAGCATGGTATTCGCTTTGAGGATGGCCTCAGAAACGAGCTAAGGGTGCTGATAGCTCCGCAGAGGGAGCACAATTTTTTTGCACTGGTGGAGAAGGCTAAGATAGTCGAAGAGGTGAAGCGAGCTGAACGGTAGAACCGTGATAAGGATCAAAACCACTTTAGGAGGGATACTGGACCATCTGGAGCTGCAAACTGAAATGTCAAAAGAGCTAGAGTGGAGGATCCGGTCCGAACAGTTTCGGTGAATACAGTTAGACCGCAGCCTTGCTGGGTCTATGGGAGAGTGCATTTTGAAGAATACTAGAAGTGTACTGGAGCATGTCTCCGATGTAGATCCAAGGAACATAGGATCAAGGACTGTCCTAGAAGACCGGCTCTGACTCAAGTTGCTGAACAAGGGGTTGTTCAACCAGTGTGAAGTGGACCATTGTCGCTGAGAGGTCGTGGACAAGGTAGAGGTGGCAATAGAAATGGTCGTGGTCGTGGAGCACCTGGCAGGGGTGCTGGCAATACTGAGGCTCGTCAACCAGTATTGGTTTATGCTGCTCATCACCGAGAGGAGGATGATGCACCTGACGTCATAACCAGTACGTTTTTGATCTTTAGCATGCCCTACACTGCTCTGATAGATGTGGGATCAACCCATTCGTATGTTGTATGTGACATTTCTGGGCCGTTGGGTGTGCACTCTAAGGAAACTGTGAGCGGGGTAACTATGATCAGTCCTCTAGGTCACTCGGTTAGGGTAGATAAACTCTTTAGGGAGGTGCTTTTAGAGACTCAAGGTAGGATTTTCTGTGGAAACTTGGTGGAGTTACCATTCGGAGAGTTCGACCTGATCTTAGGAATGGATTGGTTGACCAAGCATAGGGCAACTTTGGATTGTGCAGCTAAGAGGATGGTGTTAAAGACTGCCAGGGATGAGGAGGTAATGGTTATTGGAGATTGAAGGGACTACTTGTCCAATGTTGTTTCGGCCTTAAGGGCTGAGAAACTGATTCGCAAGGGGTGCGAGGCATGCTTGGCCTTTGTGAGCCAAACTGAGACTAAAGATTTGACGGTAGAAATAGTCAGAACTGTTAGGGAATTTCAAGATGTATTCCCTGAGGAGCTTCCTAGATTACCTCCGAACCGAGAAGTCGAGTTTGGAATCGACTTACTGCCTAGAACGGCTCCAGTGTCCATCGCGCCTTATAGAATAGCACCGAAGAAGTTAGTGGAACTGAAGGTGCAAATTCAAGAGTTGCTAGATAGAGGCTTCATTAGACCAAGTGTGTCTCCGTGGGGAGCACTATTGCTGTTTGTGAAGAAGAAGGATGGGACGATGCGTATGTGCATCGATTATCGCTAGTTAAACAAACTGACGATAAAGAACAAGTATCATCCGCCAAAAATCGATATTCTGTTTGACCAGCTTAGAGGAGCTTCGGTATTTTCCAAGATCGACCTTCGATTTAGATACCATCAATTGAGGGTAAAGGAAGTGGATATTCATAAGACAACATTCAGAACTCAGTATGGTCATTACGAGTTTCTGGTTATGCCGTTTGGACTGACGAATGCACCTGCAGCTTTCATGGATCTGATGAATCGAGTGTTCCAACCTTACTTGGACCAGTTCGTAGTCGTCTTTATTGACGATATTCTGGTATAGTCAAAAACTAAAGAGAAGCATGATGAGCATCTCCGTATTGTGCTGCAAGTGCCAAAAGAGAAGCAACTCTATGCAAAATTCAGTAAGTGTGAATTTTGGCTTCGAGAGGTGACTTTTCTAGGTCACGTTGTTTCTGCTGAGGGGATTAGGGTAGATCCTCGAAAAATTAAGGTAGTTCTGGAATGGAAGCCACTAAGGTCAGTATCAGAAATTTGAAATTTTCTAGGGCTGGCAGGCTATTACAGAAGATTTGTAGAAGGGTTTTCTCTGATTGCTGCACCATTGACGAAACTGCTGAGGAAAAGGGTAGCATTCATATGGACTGAGAAACAATAAGAAGCTTTTGACAAGTTGAAAAACGTATTAACTGAGGCGCCAGTGGTGATTCAGCCAGAGTATGGGAAGGATTTCACTGTTTACAGTAATACTTTGTATGTGGGTCTAGGCTGTGTGTTGATGCAAGAGGGTAAGGTAGTCGCTTATGCTTCGTGACAGTTGAAGCCTCACGAAGCGAATTACCCTATGCATGATTTAGAGTTGGCAGTGGTGATCGTTGTGTTGAAAATCTGGAGACACTATCTATATGGGGAAAAGTGTATTATGTACACAAACCATAAGAGTCTCAAGTATCTGTTGACTTAGAAGGAGTTGAACCTTAGGCAACAGAGATGGATAGAATTGCTTAAGGACTATGACTGTTCGATTGAGTACCACCCAGGCAAGGCAGATATGGTGGCTGATGCACTAAGCTGAAGGGTTGTAGTTGAGTTGAGAGCGATGTTTGCTCATTTGAGTCTGTATAATGATGGAAGTCTGTTGGCAGAGTTGCAAGTGAGACCAACTTGGATTGAGCAGATTAAAGAGAAGCAATTAAAGGATGAATCATTGGTTCCTCGATTTCAGCAAGCTGAGAATGAGGGGAATTCAGATTTTGGACGGAGTGCTGATGGAGTTCTTTGCTATCATGGAAGAGTTTATATTCCAAAGGACTCTGAATTGAGGCAGTCGATTTTGAAAGAGGCTCATGGTGGACCTTGTGCCATGCATCCTAGAGGAAATAAGATGTATCGAGATTTGCGAGAGGTGTACTGGTGGCCTAGACTTAAGCGAGAGGTGACTGAGTTTGTGGGAAAATATCTGACATGCCAGCAAGTAAAGGCTGAGCACCAACTACCTTTTGGATTGTTACAGCCGATAAAGATTCCACTCTGGAAGTGGGAGAGGGTTACCATGGATTTCGTGAGTGGGTTACCACTAGCACCCTCCAAAAAGGACTCGGTATGGGTAATTGTGGATAGGTTAATGAAATCTGCCTATTTCATACCTATCCGAACTGATTACTCACTGTAAAAGTTGGCTAAACTATATGTGTTAGAGATAGTGCGACTGCATGGGGTGCCAGTTTCAATTATTTCTGATTGAGACCTTAGGTTTACATCTCGATTCTGGCAAAAGTTGCATGAGGCGTTAGGTACACTATTGGATTTCAGCACTACTTTTCACCCTTAGACTGATGGATAGTCGGAAAGGGTTATTCAGGTTCTAGAGGATATGTTAAGGGGTTGTGTCATCGACTTTCATGGTAGTTGGGAAGAATTTGCGTACAACAACAGTTATCAAGCGAGTATTAAGATGGCTCCATATATAGCACTGTATGGGTGAAGGTGTCGTACGCCTACCTGTTGGACGAAGTTGGGAGAACGACAAGTTCTTGGATCGGAATTAGTAGCAGACAATGGAAGTAAGGTTAAGTTGATCAGAGATCGGTTAAAAGAGGCATCTGATAGGCAAAAGTCGTATGCAGATATAAAGCATAAGAAGATTGAGTTCGCTGTTGGGGATATGGTCTTCTTGAAGGTTTCGCCTTGGAAGAAGATCTTGAGGTTTGGCATGAAAGGCAAACTGAGTCTGCTGTTTATTGGGCCTTATCGGGTTTGTAAACGAGTAGGGCCAGTGGATAGAATCCATGACGTCTTTCATGTGTCCATGCTGAGATGGTATCGATTACCAGTGGAGGAGATTGAGGTGAAGACTGATTTGGCCTTTGAAAATGAGCTGTACAAATACTGGACCGAGAGGTCAAAGAATTGAGGAAGAAGTCAGTTCCATTAGAGAAGGTGCTTTGGCGTAACCATGGTAGGGAAGAGGCTACTTGGGAGCCCGAAGAGACGATGCGTCAACAATACCCTCAACTATTTGGATCAGGTAAATTTTGAGGCCGAAATTTCTTTAAGGGGGTAGAGTTGTAACGCCCTGATTTTTGAGATTTTTTGGGTTTTTGCGATTTTTGGTGAAATCTTGAATTTTTTGGAATTTGGTTACTAAAATTATGTTTAAGGATGTTAGTGGGCCTTTAGGAGGCCCAAGCCTAAGTTAAAACCCGACAGAAATATCAACTTCGGTTTTTAAGTGAAAGGGACTTAGTTAAGTAGGCCTTTAAGAAAAAGTTAGTAAACTAAGACACAAAGAGGGCCCTGGTAAAGTGGCAAGGGGGCACCACTAAGTTCCTAAAAAAGTGGCGTGTGGACTGAGTTTAAGGGCCAGAGTTGAAGTCACAAGGTAAGCAGATGATACTTTTATTTTTGGGCATGTGCCGGGCATGTGATGGGATTTAAGTAGAATTCAGCTAGGGCCTTGGGGAGGCTATGCCGTTTGCTTAGGTAGTCATTAGGGTTAGTTTTTATTTCTTTTTCTGTCTTGGCAAATTAGGGTTAACCACCTAGAGTTTTCACCCTTGATCTATTCTTTCTTTAGTGTGCCAAAAAGCTGAAAACATAAGTAAGCTCTCCTCTGTGCCGAATTCTCCCTTCTCTTATCCTCTCTTCTATTCTTTTCGTTTTCTTTTCTTCTATAGCCGAAACTAGCTCTCCTCCTCATTCATCTTCCCTTTTCTTTGCTTCAAAAACTGAATCTGCCATTCTTTTCTTCTAAAACCTATCAACTGTTAAAAGCTGAAATCCCGAAAGACTGCTTCTTGTGCCGATTTCTTCTAGCCAAAATCCTCCTATCTTCTTCATCTTTTTTGGCAGATTTTCACATCCTCTAAACCCCTAACCCCTGTCGGCAACACACTTCAAAACCACCACACCAAATCATCTTCCTTTTCACAGTTCCAAAAGTCGAAAACACCATAGTTTTTAGGGACATATAGCCGAATCTTTAGATCTCTAAGATTCGATCTCTACTGGTGTTTAAGGGCTAGATCTACATCAGATCTAAGTAGAAATAGAAGGGAATATGTGGTAAGTACTCGACATCTCAGATCTATTCTCTATTTCAGGATTTAGAAAAGCCAAAATCCTTAGAGTCTTAGGGAGGCTATCGATTGGGGCTTAGGGCTCTAAAGGTTATTAACAAATGATTTATTTGGTGTTAGTGTGTTCTAGAGGCGACTGATTGAAGGCTTGGACAAGTGGAATGGCTAGATCTAGATCTAGTCACTAATTTCGGCAAAAGTAAGATTTCAAGGGCCTTAGGTGATTATGACCGAATATGGTAAGTGTTTATTAGGTTTGGTTATTATTGATTTGTAATCCAAGAGTTCGAGCGATGGATTGTAGGATACCGTGGGAGATCTCGTTAGCAGTCATCGTAAATCAAGTGTATATCGAACACCCTCTTGTAGTTCAAATCGGTAAAAGCCGAAAAGCTGAACTGCCGAAATTCTGGCATTTCATGGGCTTGTGAGCGTGCAAACGCTCGTAAGTTGAATGGAAATTATTGGATCTGTAATCGCAACTGGTAAGATGGTTGAGTGCGCAATTTCATGCACTTCGGTAAATTGGGCCTTGATGGGCTGAACTAGGCCCAATGGGCTTACAAGCCCATATGGGTAAAAATAGGCAATAAATGCATACTGATAGACTGTAGGTCTAAAACTACTAAAACTGGTAAATCGATCGTAAAATTTGGACTAGATGGGCTAAATTAACTAATTGGCACTGTAGGGCTTATTAAGGGTTTTAGGGCCCAATGACTGTAATCTGGTAAAATGGGTTAAATAAGCTACTGAGGTAAAAGTTAGACTATTACTAATTAAAATGTGCATGAAACCTTAAAAACTGGTATAATTACTGAAATATCCTTATAGGTGCAAAATTACTATTTTACCCCTAGGTGCAAAGTGACTTTTATACCCCTATGGCTAAATTTGACTAAAATGCATGATTTACTGTTTCTATTTACTGTATGCCATATCATGAATATCTATTGCATGGGGCTGGGTTATTGATGGAGGAAGTTCTGAAAGTGGCTTGACCACGTACTAGAGGCTTTGCCTCATCTTTCTGTTATCTGAGCAGCTATGCTGCAACTGTGGTGTGCAGGGCTGGGTGGGTTGAGTTATTCCCCACATGGAGTGTAGGGCTGGTACGGGTGGAGTGTAGCGGTTAGGTGGGTTGAGTAGTCTCCCCACATGTAATGGGCTTGCATTCATAATTAATATCTGTTCTGCTACTGAAATAGGCCTATGGGCCGTACTGTTGTCTGAAAAGGGCTAAGGCCCAGTTTACTATATCTGGATAGGGCTTCGGCCCATTAATTACTGAGACTGGATAGGGCTTAGGCCCAGTGGGCTTGAGCTGATTTGGGCTCTGGATGGGCTTATTTGCACACTGAGTTTCTAAACTCACCCCTTTCTCTCCATCCATGCAGGTGAGCCCTAGATTGGTGGGCTTGGAGCTGGGAGGAATTCAGAGTGGCCACATGGATTACTTATTCATACCCTACTTTAATTATTTTGAATATAGCTGCACAAGTTTTTCTTAAAATTAATCAAATATTTCCAAAATCTCATCACACGTTTCAAACGAGTAACAAAGTTAAGTTTTAATATTATCCTCTTAATAACTAATAATGTTTAGGACATTCTCCAAAAATCGGGAATTTCTCTTAAACCCACAATATCGGTTTGCAAAGCTCACCCCAATCTTAGTAATTAGGTAACATGGTTAGTTGTAGATTAGATTTGACCGTAACGTCTGGGCCAGGTTTGGGGTGTTACATGAAGTGTCAGTGTCATGATGTTAACACTATTTTCCCAAGTTTATGGTCTTTAGAGTGCTCCAAGTGCCTGTGAACCTTGTCTTTGATCTTTTAGTAATATTTTAATTAAATGTCAGGTCTTGCTGCCGGACTCATTTATCAGCTAATTTAATATATATCAAGGTGCTCCTTGTAAATTATTTCTGTCTACATTGTCCAATACCCATCATGCCATTCTTTTTGTCTACGATTGTCTCCTTATCTGAACTTGCCTTTTTGGCCTGCCTTAACCACTAATAATCTTTCCGTAGATCATAACTATTAATTACTTGTAGGACTACATAATCACGCAACCACTTTAGTTTTTGCTTAACATTCTTGCTTTGTTAGGAGGATGAGAATCCTGGTTCATACTTGTCGCTCATTATGTATAAGTTTATCTTATCAATCAGGAATAAATTTTTAGCAATACTTTTTGAGGTAGTGATTGACAAGGAATTATACACTACATCACCCAGATTTTTAGTCTATGGGATTTTAAATTCGTCCATTTGTTTGCAGATAATTATCTTGATTGGTTTTTGTTAGAATCAATCATCTTATGGTGCCCGCAGCTCGCTGCTTATGCTAATCAATCGTCCAGCTTGATTGACACCTACTATGCGATCATAAGTCCTATCAACCTATATATTTTCAATTCTTTTCAACATCTGGAAAATTATTAGATTATTGAATTTTTGGGGTGCTTGGTTTAGGACTACAGTCGTGCAAAGGATAGTCAATTCAGGCTTATCAGCTGGAACTGTTGGTTTCTCTTTATTTTTCTTTATGAATTCTTGAATCGACAAACATTCTTCCAGTAGGTAGACCATGAATATAATTGTCTGTTGGTGGGTTTGTGTTACACTACTATTGTGTTCCAACCTTATCGAAATAACTCAAAATTGTTGGGACGATAAGTTCACCGCATTTTCACTGACTAGCTCTATACCATCTATTACTGTTGTTTCTTTCAATTTATATGGATATTCTTCTTGACCTTCGAGTGAATAATAGGCTAGGAGCTCCCTTTTCTACCAATAATCTATAGTGGTATTCTCTTATTTTCTCAATTCTGGACATGACACATCTTGACGCCTTTCTGAGGGTACACTAATATGGTTGTTATCGTCTTAGGAAAGAGTTGAGGTTTCTCCTCAGAGTTAACTTAATTCAAGCATTAATTATCGTTGGTTTTCATGTATCTTCCAATCCTCATGGACTCTTTCTTCGTCAATACCGAAATTGTAATCTAAGTGTTCAGATGAACACATATCATCGAGACTATAAATTCTCCCGTTGACCGATCTCCTATAGTTACTACGGCAGTAGTTCTTATTCAGAACGTGCACTAAGGTCTTCCTAAGAAAAACAGATAAATAGTAGTGGAGTTAGTTAAATAAATTAGAGATTGCAAAAGATATATCGATGAGGTGGTATTAACAAGTATACAGGTCCTGTTGTAATATAGTTAAAACGGAGTAGGTGAGTACTCCACGGATCGCACGTGAGGGAGGCTAGTGCTAAATTAATTTTAACCTGAACACTTAAAGATCTAATTAGTACTCTAAATCAGTTATAGTAGGAATACATAATAAAATATCAAAAAATAGAATAAATCAAATCTGATTATGGGTGATTAGCTCGCATTGAGAATCCCCATTATCTATCGCTTTGGGTTCCTCGTCAATCAAGTAGTCGCTAGTGCACCAGGATCTTCTGATCTTCCACTCAAATAATGAGTTGACAAGGGCTAATTATCTTCCAACCTCACAATGTAGACAGGCTTGAGGTGAAGGTGTTAATTTATTTTTGGGTTAATTCCCTCATTGATTGTAACAGCCTGATTTTGGGCCTAGTTGGAACAGTGGTTTCGGGACCAGAAATCCGATGAGAAAAATTTATTTTTATTATATTTTTAAGATCTACAATTTCACAGAATAATTTCAAAAAAATCTCGTTCGAAAATTTTGACGTTTGTGCACTCAATTTAGTTAAAAGGATAAAATTGTAAAAAGTGCAAAACTTGAGTTCTAGAAGCTAGAGGTGTCAAATTGCTATGAAATTTTAAATTGGAGGACCTTAAATGGTAATTAGAGCATTGGTTAATTTTTTGGACAAAAATGGACATGAAATAGATGAACTAGAATATTTTTAAGTTAGGGGCATTTTGGTCATTTAGTGATTAAATGATTAAATAAACAAAATTAAAAGTTAATTTTTGTCCATCTTCAATCCTATGGCCGAATTTCTCAAGGGGAAACCATGGCTAGGGTTTTTCAAGCTTCCAAGCTTGATTGTAAGTCCGTTCTAGCCCCGTTTTTAATGATTTTTACGTTTTTAAAATCCTCGTAACAAGATCTATCTATTTCTACCACTAATTTGAGATATGGTTAAAGTTTAGGGTTTTCAGCCATGATGAATATGTGTGTATTTTTTTTTGTTTAATGGTAGAAAATGCATGTTTGTGGTTAGAGAAACGACTTTTACTAAGTGATTTTCGGTGAAAATGTTAAAAAGGACTAATTTGTGAGAATGTGTTTTAATGGAAATTGAGGGTGCTATAGTTATGAAAATGGTTCTGGTAGGCTTGTTTAAAGAAATTGAATAAATTTCATTTTTCGAGCTTAGAGGCAAAAATGTAAATATGTCAAACTTTAGGGGCAAAAACGTAATTTTCCATAATATGATTTTTGGGTCACATTGAATAATGTGACTACTAAGTGAGCTAATTTGTTATAGATCAAGAAAAAAAATGAGATTCGGGCCTAGAATGAGGAAAAAAACAAATATCGGACGGTTAGGTCCTTTTCACCATTTTTGGTATCGAGGTAAGTTTGTATGTAAATAATGCATCGGTTTTTTTTATGTTTTCATATTTTGATATATTTTATGAATTGCGGCTGAATAATGAGTGTAACTGACAAAATATCGACAAGTGAGAAATTTCCCGGTTGAACCTTTGGAATAAAAATGGATACGAGTGACATGTTCACTAGGGATCTATGTGAAAACCTTAGTGAAATAAGTCGATGGCATCTAAGTAAAATAAGTCCATGGCATTGTGCTAAGTGAGATAAGTGATCCGGGTTGTTGTCTTAAGTTCTACCCGTGGCTGGGTATACCGGCATGTGCTGCGGATACCTGACAGCTTGTGTGAGCAGCACTAAGTAGCAACGAATGACTGACAGGTTGTGTGAGCATTCCCATGTAAGTAAATTGCTAGAGAATGAGCCTATGTCAAACTTTGTGAAATGATGTAGGTTTGGCTAGAAGGGTAGCACTATGTGAAATATCCCGATGTATCCATTAATATTCCGATGTGTTCAATGGGAAATAACTAAGTGTAAATGAATATGACTATGTGATGAATAAGTGCAGGTATGTGTGTGTAAGCTTATGAGCAATGTGCTCGATATATGATTGAACTTTGGTAAGGTTATTATGGAGTAAGTGTTACTATGAAAGTTAATACAAAGAAAACATAAAAGAGTAAAATTAGCAATAAAGTAGTTTTAGACAGCAGTAGTTGTGTGACTTTAAAAAATCACCAAAAATGGTGGAAATCGAATTAAAGGTTGAATAACATATATTATAATTTTTGTGAGACAGGGTCAGAATGATTTTAGAATCCCTTGTTTTGACTTTGGAAAATCATTAAAAATTGTATAAAAATAATTATAGGTTATAATTTATATGTTTAAAATTCTTAATGAGTCTATTTTCAAGAGAAATAAACAAGAACATCATCCCAATCCTGTACGAGGAGATAATTAATTTTTAGTGAAAAAGGGTCGGATTTATCAAACAGCTAAACAGGGATTAATTTAAAGAATAAACTGTACTTATTGGCTAAACCAAAAATTCTAGAAATTTTATGGCAAGGAGATGTGTAAGTCTAGTTTTAGGGAAAATTAACAGATCTTAATTTGGAGTTCCGTAGCTCAAGACATAAATAATTTAGTAACTATGACTAGAGTAGACAGCTTGAGATAAATATGAGTAAATAGTGGAACTATGTACAATTATGAGTGTATTATCTTGAGAACATATTATAAGGATTGGTAAAAGTATGTTAATAAATTGCTTATTATGTACATATCAACTTACTAAGCTATGTAGCTTACCCCGTTCCTTTCCTTTTTCTATAGTGTCACAGATACTAGCTCGGGTTAGAGATCGTCTGATATTCGATCACACTCTCAAGCTATTGATCGGTATCAATGTTTGCAAGCATTTTAAGTTTATGGCATGTATAGGGACTCAGTCATTTTGTGTATGAGTTATTATGTTTTGGCCAAATGCATTGGCTTGTAATGGTTAAAGGTTTGATTTATGTGTAACCATGCAACTTGGCTTATATTGGCTAATTGGTTGTAAGCATATATATATATATATATATATATATATTATTTACATGCCAATGTCTTGTGATGTGAGTTGTGTTTGCATGATACATGATGAGTTGTGGGTTATGGCCTAAATACCTAATGGTTGAATGTGCTAGTAGTCTTGATGTCTAATGGCTAAGTTTGGCTCAATGGTATGGTGTGATAGTTAGATATATTTATGCACGGATAAAAGATGTTGATGATGCATATTGAATGTGACTAAGTGTGACTAGGTATACTGGTTGTTAAATTACAAGTCTAAGGTTGAATTGTTGATATATTAGTAGTTTATTTATACCATGAAATACACCTTTGAAGTTATGTTTAAGTATGTACAAATGAGGAAGACAAATGGTTGGGAAATTAACCAATTTCCTAGCTAATGGGTAGAGACACGGTCGTGTCTCTCAGCCATGTGGGGGACACGGCCTAGTACACGGGTGTGTGAATCGGCCGTGTGACCCTCATTTTTTGATGGCGTCATAAACAGAGAGTTACACTGGCTAGGGACACAGGCGTGTCCCAAGCCACACAGGCATGTGCCCCTCCCAAGCATGAAAATTTTCTAAGTGTTCCAAAGTTCTTGGTTTAGACTCGAACCACTCCTAAAATATGTTTTAGGTCTCGTAGGCCCGTATAAGGGATAATATGCATGTGTATAAATAGTTTTAAATTGAGTGAAATTTTGTGGCCCAGTTTTGTATGGTTGGTTGTGTTTATGTTTGGTAATGCCTTGTATCCTGTCTTGACGTCGAACATGGGTAAGGGGTGTTACATTGATGACTTCCTAGGGTTGTCAAGCCTAGGATTTAGGTTCTTCCTTTCCTAAATAGTTGATCCGTTGAGTAACACTACAAAACAGTTAACAATCATCCCTCCACTCACTAATCCCCCATAGAAGGATTAGTTACTCATGGTTTTCATGAACAACATAGAATCAATATAAAAAAATAAGCATGATAAACGAATACAAAGTATAAAGTTTAAGAAAACGCTTGATTTGTATTAAGAATGAAGTGAATCCATAAGTTTGATTCTCTTGCACAAATCAGATCTCTCGAGATAAATAAAAAAACTTCAAACATAAATCTAAAACCTAAGAAGAAAGAAAAGCTAAACTAAAATTAAAAGCAGAATTCTAAACTAAGTAATTGGTGTCCATAACATGTGGAAAATGAGCCTAATTATAGATTTTAGGTGGTCGTCATCCTTAAACCTAGGTTAGCTGACATTCTCGGGCTTTAAGTTTGATTGTATGGACCAAAATGCCCCCTGGCTCATGTTAATTTCTAACCAAAATCGATGCCACGACAAACTAGGACCTATGTCATAATAGAGGAGTCAGTATACTCCTTTTGGGATATCTTCAGGGGTATGTTGCAACACCTTTAGGCTGTGTCGTGACACCGAAGACAATTCTCGTGATTTCTCCATTCTGCTCCTAATGTTGCGACATTAATCATTATGTGTTGCGACATAGTGACCAGTATTGGTTTTGTACACCTTCTAATTGTCTCCTGCATGCTTTAAGGAAACTTACAAAAACATAAGTAAAACCTAACAAAAATTAGTTTAATCTACTGCACCAAATTACAACAAAGCAACATGCATACTAATTATTATAGTCAAAATCACACAATAACCTTATTAATATGATAATCAGTTTTTGTCGTTATAGACAAGTAGAATTTCTCACATGATCGAATTCAATTGAAATAATTCAATTATTAAACCATAATATCACACACAAGAGGTATATGCACATCCATCAGTTTAGTCGTATCATCATGTGTCCTTCAAAGAGCAAGCATAGTATGTCATGCAATATTATTTTAACATTTCTTTCAACATTCATTAATCCTACCCTCGACTTCTAGCTTTCCAATAGGGATTTCCCCAAAACCCTCTTTACCTTTCTGCTCTGCTCATAGACTTTTACCACTACATTCTTATGATGTAGATAAAAGTTGACGTTTGGTTGAGGGTCTACAAGTACCCACAAATAAGAGCTGTCAGAAGGGTCATGGGCGCTTAATAAAGTTTGTAGTTTGAATCTGTCGTTCTGTGGGTACACAGTAAGACTGTCATAGTCTGAATCTACTATGGGTGTGAATACACAATGAACACACTTATTTGCAGTTAATATGAACTAACGTTCTTCTACCTTTCAAATCCTTCCCCTCATACACATGCAATGCAATTAGATCCTTTTAATTTGTTCATATAATAGTTCATTCAACACTCTAAATAGGGGCAATTAATAAATCAACCAGCAGAGCGTGCAAAACATTTATTTCGCATGAATAGCATTAGTAAATACAATAATCGTTCATGGATTTAGACAATCATTCACAAGAAATCAACTCACAATAGTAATCATACAGTCATCCACAGGTTTAAGCCATCATTCTTAAGTGATTAAATCATAAATTCATTCAATTTTACATTCACTTAATCTAATTCTAGTCTAGGACCTAGTTGAAAAAAAACTAGTTCTCTAGCTGCCATTAAAAACGTAATCAGAGACTAATTTGTATAAAATATTTAAAGATATGACAAAATTGTAATTTTCAAGTTTTAAAAGCCATATGGCCGTGTACGATGCTTAGGGGTGAAGGAGTAGGGCCCACATGGCCATGTGACTAGCCCGTGTGTGAAGCCCTAGCTGTGTGCAATGGATCCACATGACCATGTATTCGGCCATGTGCGAGGCTCTAGGCCTTATGTGATGCGAATGAAATGGGGTGTAGGAGCCACAGGGTCATGCGTCCAGGCCATGTTCGGGTTTTCAAGCTATGTGTGAAGGCAAATGTAAGGAAAATCAAGGGGACATGACCGTGTAAGGGACTGTGTAACCCGTACGAGCAGGCCATACGCTGGTATAGTAGTCTATGTGTACCTAGGCAGTTTCAAGTTTTGACCTTATTTTCCAAAAAAAACCTCCCCCACCTTACTTTCTGAGGATGTCAAGTGACTAGGCCAAATTCAAGCTCGATCCAAACACCTACAATGGCCTTTCAATTGGCAAAATAGGATGATCAATGAACGGTTGTTGAAGATTTGAGGGGTTTTTCAGCAAAAAACTTTAAAGATTCAATAATAGATTCGACGAAGGTTCTAATTTTTAATCTATATTGGAAGGTTCTAATTGGCAGGGAACACGATACTTCTAATTCTTGATAGAGATTCGACGAAGAAGTGATGCAAACTTCAAGGATTTTTATGAAGGCAATAGATTTAAGCTTGATTGTAAGGAGTCAAGAATTCAATATTTATTTTCCAGCATCAAGGTTTTTAGAATAAAATTGTAATAGAGAGTTTTCTGAGATTATGGAGAGATAAGAGTAAAGGTAGGTTTTTTAAAAACAAATAAGAGTTTTAGCTAAATTAGGAAAGGATTGTAAAGGATTGGGTTGAGTAAGAGTTTAGGGTCTATTGAGCAAATAAGCTATTTGTCTAAGAATCATCAAAATATTAAGATGGCTAACATGGATAATGCTTTAAGAAGTGAGGAGAGAAAAAAATGCAACCTAGGAGACTTGAACCTTGGTTCTTTATAGTTTCTATAAAGATCTTAACCACTAGGCTAGGTTTTAGTTCTTAATATAAGGTCTAACCTTATATTATTTGGGATGTTACAACCCTCCCCTCCTTAAAAAAATTTCTTCCTCAAAATTTTATCTATTTTGGATAAGTGAGGATATTCTTGACGGAATGGATCTTCCTATTCCCATGTAACTTCCCCAACTCCATCGTTTCGTCGCAACACTTTCACTAAAGGAATTTTCTTCCTTCTTAAAACTTTCACATCCCTTTCGAGAATTTTAACGTGTTCTTCTTCGAAGGAAAAATTAGGTCGTATCTCAATTTCTTTGATCGGCACAATATGTGATGGATTAGACCGGTAACATCTTAACAACGAAACATGGAAGACATTATGGATACGATCTAATTCAGTTGGTAACTCAAGTTGATAAGCTATAGAACCAACTCTTTTAATGATTTGGTACGGTCCAATGAAGCGAGGACTAAGTTTCCCTTTTCGAAAAAATTGTAACACCTTTCTCCATGGTGATACTTTTAGAAAGATTTGATCTCCCAAACTATACTGAATATCTTTTCTTTTAAGGTCTACATAGGATTTTTTTTCTATTGGAAGGTGCTTTTAATCTATCCTGTATCAACTTTATTCTCTCTTCGGATTCTTGAACTAGTTCGGGACCAAGAATTTTTATCTCCCAATTTGGTCCAACACAAAATGGGTTATACACTTTCATCAATACAAGGCTTCATGTAGAACCATTTGGATGCTTGCTTGAAAACTGTTGTTATACACAAATTCAATTAAGGGTAAATGGTCTTCCCAACTACATCAGGAATCAATAATACATCCTTTCAACATGTCTTATAGAATTTGCATTACCCGCTTGGATTAACCATCAAGCTATGAATGAAAAGTAGTACTAAAATCTAAGCAAGTTCCCAAGGATTCTTATAGTTTCTTCCAGAATCGAGATGTAAAGCAAGAATCTCGATCTGAAAACAAGGACAAGGGTACACCGTGCAATTTGACTATTTTGAGGATGTACAACTTTACTAACCTTTGTAGGAAGTAATCTTTGCGTATTGGTAAGAAGTGAGCTGACTTAGTTAACCGATCCACTATCACCCAAATTGAATCTTTTTTAATGGGTCTTAAGGGTAACACTCTAACAAAGCCCAACGTTATGCGCTCCCACTTCCATTGTGGAATTTTAGTAGGTTGCAACAACCCAGAAGGAAACCGATGCTCCACTTTCACTTACTAACAATTCAAACACTTGGCCACAAAATCTGTGATGGCTCGTTTCAAATCTGGCCACCAGTATAACTCCTTCACGTCTAGATACATTTTTGTGCCTTTGAGATGAATGGCATAAAGGCTAGCATGTGCTTCTCAAAAGTATGGTTTTCTCTTAATTCTTCATCTTTCGGTAAAAAAAAAATTCCTTGGAAATAGGTGAGGTAACTGTAACAGCCCGTTTTTAGTGGCGTCAGAAATAGTGGTTTCAGAACCATGATTCTGATGAGAGAATAAATATTTTATTATTTATTTAAAGTCTATGGAATTATATTGGGTCATATTAAAAATTTGTTAAGAAGTTTTAAAGTTTACATGGTTAATTAGGTAAAAATGACTAAATAGTAAATGTTGTAAAAGTCAGTTTCTATTAGTTAAAAGCATTAAATGTCTATGGAAAGGAAATCTAATGAACTTAGATAGCAATTATACCATGTTATATGTTAGCGGATGTTTATGGATAGGTTTTAATGAAATTTTAATAGTTTTAGAAGGTTAATTTGGTAATTTGATAATTAAATTAAAATGTCAAATAAAACAAAAGGAAAAACTCACTATCATCTTCTCCATCTTTGCTTTTCAAAATAAAAAATAGCCATTAGGGAAGGAAGCATGTTTCTACCAAGCTCATATCTCTTGCATGATAGGTATTCAAGTATGGCTTTTAGTGATTTTTATGTTTTTGAGCTCGTTTTAGCGTAAACTACTTACCCCAAGGGTTAATCTGCAAAACTATTAAAAGTTAAAGGTCTTACCATGAATGAAAGTGATGTGTTTGTGAATTTATTGGATAGATTAGTAATCTTGGTTATTGAGCAAGCTTGTTTTGTTAAGTCGTTTTTGATGAATTTAAGGTTTAGGGATTAAATTGTTTAAATGGTAAATTTCATGAACTTTGAGTGAAATGAGCAAAAATATGGTTTGATAAGGAAGAATCATCTAACATGTATAGAGGGTTAAAATGGTTAAATTTCAAATTATGGGCTTAAGCACTAATATATGAAAACTTAAAATATTAGGGGTAATTTCATAATTTTATGTTAATATGAATTATTGATTGAATTGAATACTTGAAGTTATTTGAAAGGGGAAAAGTTAAAGCTTTGGACTATACTTCAATTCGGTTATCGCAACCATAGTTATCAAGGTAAGGTTGTATGAATTATAATTATATTAATGATACCTAAAATTGATTATCTGTTATATTGTGTTAATATAAACGAACTTGAATATACATATATCAATGTTTTGAGTAATTGACGGATAAATAGTTTCGTTTGAACCTTAAGAATTCTTAGGATATGAATGACATGCCATTAGGGATTTCATGTTTGAGGTGCTGGTCTTGAATGTCCTACCGATGGCTGAGGTCCTGTATTTGTTGCGAGTTCCCCACAGCTCGTGTGAGTAGCATTGTATAGCTAACATTTTGACCCACAGCTCGTGTGAGCATTCCCGAGTATCCAATGCAATTCTAGATGGTTCAATAGGTAAGTAAAGGGTAATGGCATGATATGTATATAATTCGATATTGATTCATAATCTTATGAAAAGATTAATGTGATAAATGATTTGTACATAAAAATCTACCTATGATATGGTTGAATTTATATGTATCATGTATGAACTTACTAACTTGTGAGTTTGACATTGCTTATATATGATTTTTATTAAGCATATGGTCTTGGTAATGATGTTATGCTTATTTTATAAATTGTGCTTAAGAATGGTAAGTTAGGTTTGAGTTTATATGATCTTACTAAGCACTAGTTGCTTACGTAGTTACTTTCCTTTATTTCGTAGATTATCAGAAGCTCAATTGGTTGGAAGCTTTTCGAAGATCTATCACACTATCCAGCAACCATTTCTGTAAGCTTTGAGTTATTTTGTCCAAGGTTATAAACGACATGTATAGGACCTTTTATAATGATAGTTCTTGAATGTGTTAATGGCAATATGGTATGTATATGCTTTTGGAGTTTATGTTTTGTTTGATTGACTTTAATGCCTTCACAAGTTAGTTCATTTTGACCACGTTTAGGTACTTGTAATATATGATCCTTTTTGGTATGTTTGTGATGATATGTAAATGGTTATATGTGATGTCATTTGGTAGTTAAAGGAACTAGTTCTGTGCTTGAAAGATGGCTATATTGATTTGTTTTGGTTAATGAAGTTTTGGTACAAATATGGTGTCTTTGAATTGCATATTGGTTAGAAGAAGTAAGATGTTTGAAATGTTATGTTTTTAAGAGTTTGAAATGTTTTTAAGTCTTTTGAATGTATGCACAAATGGGATGGGTGATTAGGTGTGTTTTGGCATTAAAGTGGCTTGTTTTTAGGGTCAAATTATGGAGCAGATGGCTCAGGACACGGGCTATCACATAGCCATGTGTGGCTACACGGCCGTGTGTCACTTGTTAATTTTGGTGTATCAAGTGAGTTTGTTACACAGCCTAGTAGACGACCTACAACACAGTCGTGTGTCACAAGTTAGAGAGTTACACGGTCTGGCACACGGCCTACAACACAGCCATGTGACCTAACTTAGTGAGTTGCACAGTTTGAGACACAGGCTGGGACATGGTCGTGTGTCCATTTGTTTGATTGTTACACAGTCTGGGCTATGTCACACGGCCTAGCCACATGGTCATGTAGCCCCTATTTTCAAAATTTAGAACTTTTTCCTAAGTATTCTGATTTGTTTCGATTTAGTCAAAACTAATTTTAGGGCCTCGAAAGCCTAGTTTAAGGCCAAAATGTACATGTCTGATAAGGTTTTGATCAGTTTTATGTGATTTTTGTTAAATGCCATTATTGATATGTTTTGATATTAAAGTGTTCGAATTTGCATGGTAATGCTTTGTAACCCTAATCTAGTGACGGAGACAGGTTAGGTGTGTTACAGTAACAAGGTTATGTGTAAAGGTTGCTTAGCTTTGATCTCATCACCAAGAGTAGGTTTCGCTTGCAATTCAGCTAACAAACTTCCATTGTCATGCAAACTTAACCTTGCAAACATTACTCTGAATTCAAAATTGGAGTTTGGATTAGGGCAACTGCGACAACATTGGCTTTCCTTGGACGGTAATCAATAACACAATCATAATATTTTAAAAACTCTAATTGTCTCTGTTTTCTAAGGTTCAATTCCTTTTAAGTAAAGAGGTATTTAAGGCTTTTATGATCAATATAAATATAACACTTTTCCCATAAAGGTAGTGTCTCTAGATTTTTAGGGCAAAAATACTGTGGCCAATTCTAGATTATAAGTTGGATAATTTCTTTCATGAGTTTTCAACTGTCTTGATGCATAGGCAACCACCTTTCCATCTTGAATTAACACACAACCAAGGCCGATGTAGGATGCGTCATTGTACACCACATATTCTGTCCCCAAATTTAGGTTGAATTAGCATAGGTGCTTGAGTTAGAAGGGCCTTATCCTTTTCGAAATTGGTTTGCCACTCTTTTTTCCTTTTAAGAGGAACCTCGTTTCTAAGTAGTTTAGTGAGAGGGGTGGCTATTATGGAAAATCATTCAACAAATCTATGATAATACCCTACTAAGCCTAGAAAATTGTGGATTTTGGAAACATTTTTGTGTTGTTTCTATTCAAGAATCACTTCCATTTTCTTAGGATCTACTCGGATAATATGGCATAGTATTTCTTTAAGCCAAAATTCATATTTACTTAACTTGTCAGAGTTTCTTTTCACAGAGGATTTGTAGGACTTTCCTAAGGTGTTCATCATGCTCAAGTTTGGTTTTGGAATAGATTAAGATGTCATCAATGAATAGCACAAGAATTTGATAAAGGAAGGATTGAAATACAAAATTCATAAGGTCCATAAAAGTGGCTAGGGCATTGGTTAAATTGAATGGCATTACAAGGAACTCATAGTGGCTGTAACAGGTTCTAAAGGCAATTTTAGGTACATTTTTAAATTTAAACTAGTAATATCCCGATCTTCGGACTATCTTTGAAAACATTGTGGCTCCTCTAAATTGGTCAAAAAGGTCATCTATTCTAGGTAAAGGATATTTGTTTTTTAAGGTAATGTTGTTTATTTGATGGTAATCAATGCAAAAGATAAGAGTTCCATCTTTTTTTTTTTCACGAAAAGGACTCGGCTCTCCATGGTGATATGCTAGGTCAAATAAACCCTTATTCCAAATGTTCTTGAAGTTGGATTTTCAGTTCGTGAAATTCTGTTGGTGCCATGCGGTAAGGAGCTATAGATCCAGGATTAGTTCCAGGTATAAGTTCAATTTTGAATTCTACTTCACGACCTGGGGGTATTCTTCACAATTCCTCAAGAAATACATCGGGAAAGTCTTTAAGAGTATGCATATTGTCTAAGGCATTACTATCAGAATACCCATCTAACACATAAGCTAAGTAAACTCCACATCCTTTTCGAATTAACTTTTCAACCACCATGGCTACCACAATATTTGATAGATACCCTCTATGTTCCCTGAAACATAACAACTTTTATACCCTCGGTTGTTCTTGACTTTACCCTTTTTGTGGAACAATCTAAGTTCACATTATGTTCAACTAACCAATCCATACCTAGTATTAAATCAAACTCCCAAAAAGGTAATTCCATAAGGTCGGCACGAAACACAACCCATTTATAGATTCTATTAATGGTGACTGATTGTCCCAAAGGGCTTAACACCGTTACGGTTGTGATTGTCTCTTCTAACCTAACACCTAGCTTTTTTGACATTTCATAAGATACATAGGAGTGGGTAGAACCTATATCAATTAGGGAGAAATAGGAGGTGGAGTTAATAATGAATGTACCTGCTATAACATCAACATCATCCTTTCCCTTACGACTTCTTATGAAGTAGATTAGGGTAGGTTGTCTAGCCTTAATTCAGTTGGTACTGGTAATGTTATTTTGGTCCTGGCCTTGCCCCTTCGAACGTGGCTTCACTGGCCTCTAGTTTGGTGTCTGATTTTGGGCTGAAGCTTGGTTTGGGCTCGACCATTGTGAACAATTTCTAATAAGTTAGTCCATCAAACCACAGACAAAATAGTCGTCTTTCTTTTTCCAATGCTCACTTAGATGACGATTGCCATAGTAATCACATTTGGGTTTTTCATTTTTATCATCCAACTCAGCTTCCTTTTGTTGTGGTTTGCTTTCTCTGGTTCTTTTGACGGAACAAGTGTTCGAACCAGAGTTACATGAATACTTTTTAACTGAACTTTTACTTTTCTCCCATTTGATACAAGTTGCATGTTTGATCTTCTTAGACATTTAAGCTTTCTCCACCAGACTTTGAAATACCTTTTCCTGATTAATGGCAAACTGTATATGAATATCACTTCACAGATGATTTTCAAACCGCACACTCTTAACTTGTTCAATAATTAATGTTTCTTGGGCATAACGACTAAGTCTCAAGAACTTAGTCTTATATTCAACTACAGACTTATCACCCTATTTCAGTTTAAGAAATTCCAATCTGTGCGCTTCCACATATCTTGCCCCCACAAACTTTCTCTAGAAAACTTCCAAAAAACATTCCCAAGTGATATGTCCAACCTGAGTACCTCTTTTGACAGCCTGCCACCAATGATAGGCCTTTTCCCATAATGAGGACACTGTACCATTTAGTTCTGTTCCGGGGTACACTCTAGATCCTCCAAAATTTTTTTAGTCAACTCGAACCAATATTTAGCTACAATAAGAGTCGTACTAGAATCCTCTTAAACGTTTTAGCCCCAATTGACCGGAGTCTCTCCGCTATGATAGCGTGGCTCCCCAATCGTCCTCGACCACTAGCAACCCATTCTAAAACCCTCAGTATTGTCTAAGTTACCGCCTCATCATCATTTTCTCGATCATTTTCCATGCTTCTACCACCATTAGGGGTGCAGTTCTCAACATAATCATCTTCATAATTAGGCCCCCTCCCTAAATAGAGGGCGATTCTACAAATGCAATTCTATGAGGCCTACCCCTACAACGCCTACCATGGGTACTCATTCTAGATTCCAAAGTTTAGGTAATCAAAAGTTATCTATAATTTTTTGTACAAGTGTTCACACGTATTAGTTTTGGGTACAACTAAAATCCTAGATTTTCTGTTTATCAATACTTTTTATTCAAAAGTTCATAGTTCAACTAAAGTGTATTTATCGTTCAAGAATTTAATTAAGTGCATCCCAAATGATCAAAAGTTCGTTCATTCATCATAAAAAATATTAAGATTTTCAATTTAATTATCATAATTAAACACCAAATAAACTATTGCAAAATCAAAATCGGAGTCTCAAGCTTGTCTGCCTGCAACTAAAAAGTTAGTTTTAACAGTTTCCCATGATATGGTTTCTCCCGAAATACTCCTTCTATATGAATATGTATGTATGCATGCCTCTTTTCTATATGTTCATAATCCAATTTTTAGAAAAATTAGGCTCTAATATCACCAAATGTAACCTCCCCAATTCGGCCTAGACAGTAGACCCGAGTCGAAGAGATCACATTAACCACCGAAGAGACTTGATCTTTTTCTGAAATCAATTTGCAAAATTTAAACCTGTTTTATTCAAGTAAATTTTCTAGCAAGATTATCATGAATATAGCAGCAGCAAACAATTAACATACACTAAAGTAACTAAACCTGTCTTGATCAGATATATATATGTAAAAACTATACTTAATCTCATTATAAAACCCTAATAATAAATATCAATAATAGTTTGACTAATTTCAAGACTTCCTAACATTTAGTATCATGCATACTAAATGATCAGTTTTGTTTTAAAACCTTATATCCCATGTCCTTGGAACAAAAATACGATAATTATAATAATAACAAGGTGGAGTTAATAACAATCTTAGATTAAGTCCACGAAAAGCTGAGACCCTCTGAATGTCGAGCATGCGTCCAAGTCCGTTACGTAATCTGAAAAGATGGAAAAATAAGGGAGTGAGTTAGAGAGGATCAGTGGAAGACCCCTTACAATAAATTAGTTTCATATTCGAATATGCATATTAAGCCTTACAATCAAAATCACACAATTAGTTTATCAATATAATAATTCAGTTTTTGTCATTATAGACAAGCAAACTTTCTCACATGATCAAATTCAATTGAATAATTCAAATATTAATCAATAATATCACTCATAGTGGGTATATGCAAATCTATCAGTTTAGTTGTATCATCATGTACCTTTCAATGAGGAAGCATAGTATGTCATGCAACATTCTTTTAACGTTTCTTTCAAATTCATTAATCCTACCCTCGACCTTGAGCTCTCCAATAGGGAGTTCCCCAAAACCCCCTCTACCTTTCTACTTCACTTGGGAACTTTTACCACTACATTCTTATGCTGTAGATGAAAGTTGTAATTTGGTTCAGGGTCCACAAGTACTCACAGATAACAGTTGTCAAAAGGATCATGAATGCTCAATAAAGTGTGCAGTTTGAATTTTCCATTCTATGGGTACACAGTAAGACTGCCGCAGTTTGAATCTAATATGGGTGTGAAAACACAGCGAACACACATATACACTAATAATATGAATTGTCATTCTTCCACTTTTCAAATCCTTCACCCATGTATATGCAATATAATTAGATCCTTTCAACTCGTTCATACAATAATTCATTCAACATTCTAAATAGGGGCAATTAATAAATCAGCCATTAGAGCATGCAAAACATATATTTGACAAGAATAGCATCAGTAAATACATATAATCATTCATGAATTTAGACAATCATTCACAAGCAATCAACTCACAATAGTATTCACACAGTCATTCATAGATATAAGCCATCATTCATAAGCGATTAAGTCATAAATTCGTTCAGTTTTGCATTCACTCAATCTAATTCTAGTCTAGGACCTAATTGAAAAAAAAAACTAGTTCTCTAGAAGCCATTAAAAACCAAATCAGGGACTGATTTGCATAAAATATTTAAAGATAAGGAAAAACTCTACTTTTCAAGTTTCGGGGGACAAACGTTCGTCTGACCAGCTTGTGTGTAAAGCCCCAGGTCATGTGCGATGCGTAAGGGTGAAGGTGCAGGGGCCACGCAACCGTGTGACAGCCCTGTGTGTAAAGCCCCAGGTCATGTGTAATGCGTAGGGGTGAAGGTGCAAGGGCCACACAACCGTGTGACCAGCCCATGTGTGAAGCCCCTGGTTGTGTGCGATGGATCTACATCACCATGTGGTCGGCCATGTGCAAGGCTCTAGGCCGTGTGTGATGCGAACGGAATAGGGTGCAAGAGCCACACGACCGTGTGCAGGTGCTCAGGCTGTGTTCAAAGCATGAATGCAAGGAAAATCAAGAGGACATGATAGTGTAAGGGACCGTGTGACCCATACGGGTGGGCTACACGCTCGTGTGGTAGATCGTGTGTACCTAGGCAATTTAAATTTTGACCCGATTTTTCATAAAAAGTCACCCACCTTACTTTCCTAGGATCTCAAGTGACTACCCCATGTTCAAGCTCGATCCAAACACCTACAATGGCCTTTCAATTGGCAAAATGGGATGATTAATGAAAGAGTTTTCAAGATTTAAGGGGTTTTTCGACAAACTTTAAAGATTCAATAATAGATTGAAAGATCTACTAAAGCTCATTGTTAATCAAAATTATAAGGCTCTAATTGGCATGGAATGCGATACTTTTGATTCTTGACAGAGATTTGATGAATAAGTGACACAATCATCAAGCATTTTGATGAAGATAATGGATTTGAGCTTGATCATAAGGAGTCAAGAATTCTAGATTTATTTTTCAGTAGAAAAGTTTTGAGAATAAAATTGTAGGAGAGTGTTTTCTAAGATTATGGAGAGATTAGAGTAAAGGAAGTGTTTTTAATAGCAAATAGGAGTTTTAGTTAAATTAGGAAATGATTGTAAAGGATTGGGTTGAGTAAGAGTTTAGGGTCTATTAAGCAAATAGCCCACAAAAAATTTGACCCCACCAAATATTGGACTTCACAAAAAAAATTGAAAATGACCCACCAAAATTTTTGAAAAAAATTATTTTATATAAAAATAAATGAACCTCTCTCCACCGACTAAAAACCGTAAAAAATATCTAATCCTTTTGTCTTATTTTTACACTTACCACTTTTCTCTCAAGTTTATCTTATTCTCTCACACACACTCTCTAGAATTTCTTAAATAAAGTAACCAATCTTTTAATACTTTCAAGTAGGTCTCCCTAATTTTGTAGCAACTTTCTTTTCTTCTCAAGTTTTATTCATTAATCTCTAGAACTTTTAAGATTATGGCTTTTCTTGTGATAATTTAGAACCTATATGCAAAATTTAGTTTTTCTTTTATTTTTATTTATCGAATGATTTTGGGATATTGATTTTGTAAGAGAAAATTAAATCTTGATTGGATAATTTGAAACAACCCAAAATTCAGTGATGTAAAAAATTACAGTTTTGGGATCCCGTTTCCTTAAACTGAGTCTGTAAACATTAGACAAAAATATTTATAGAGTTAATGTATAGCTGAATTGAAATTTGATTAAGTAATTTAGCTGAAATTATAATTAATTAAGGCATACGGACTAAATTGTAAAATTTTAATCGTTATAGATTTTTTATTAGGAAAAGACTTGGGGACTTAGATAACAATTATCTAAAGGATTAAAATAGTAAATAAACAAAATTAAAATATATGATAGTAGGATTTGATGGTGGATGTCATCAACTTAAACTAATTAAAGATTTATGTTAATTAATTAAGGTTAAAATATGTTAATTTAAGTGTAAATAATAAAACATAATGGAAAGAAAGAGAAGATGTTATCATCTTCATCTTTAACAGTGGAAACCAAAGAAAAATAAGAAAAGAAGAAAGCTAGAAAACCCTTGGACATTTGGCAACCAAATTCAAGTATGTTCCTAGTATTTTTTTTTATGAAAATTAAATCATGGGAGCTTGATTTAGCTAGACCATGTACCAATTTTTAAAACTATTAAAGTTTTTGAAAGTTTCCATTATTGAGAAATAGATGAAATAGATGTTAACTTGATAGGAATTAAGCTTAGATGTAACACCCCTAACCCGTATCTGTCGCCGGATTAAGGTTACGAGGCATTACCAATCAAAACACAGTTCAGAACAGACATTCATTACATTTCATGCACCAAATTATTATTATACATTTTTATAACATTTCCGAACTCATACGACTGCAATTCATTTATTCACTTTAATCAGATACTCATATTTGATTCTTAATATAAACCAAATTCAAGCATACTTACTAATCATGGCACATGCATAACCCATACTCTTATTTCATGCTAACCAAGACTTACATTACAAATCATGCTTCGTAATTCAATTACGTCATTACTCATAGTTTATACAAATTTCAGATGAAGCTTTCATACATCAAAACCTAATTACTCGTGTTCTATATTTTTAAAGTCCGAACCATATAACCATCACATTTATGACATTTGCATATTTAAAAAATAACCAAGTGATAAACGCTAAATTATATATATTTTTACCTCATGTTTAGCCTATATTTTGGATGGATTCTTATCAATTTTGTGAGAATTGGTGCTCTTAATCCTTCCTTTTTATATCTTATACTCAGGAGAGCATAGGGAAGAAGAAAGAACGGAAAACGGGCCAAAACAATGAAAAATGGGCCAAAATGTGCGAAGAACACGGGCAAAGAAATGCCACACGGCCGTGCCACATGGCCGTGCCACATGAAGATCACACGGTTAAGCCCCCGACAAGCACGGCCAGGTCACACGACCGTGCCTTCACCGATAAAAGCACACGGCCTCTGTCGAAGTCACACGGGCGTGGCACACGGGTGTGTTCTAGTCGTGAGGAAGGGGAATTTCACTCGAATTGGGATGCTTAGAGGCTAAGAAAGGCTCCCCACAAGCTCTCTATATAAAGACCTCATGAGGCAGAAGCATATACATGTTTTTAGATATTTTTCCTCTCGTTTTTCTGCCACACTGAGGGTAGAAGCAAGGGATTACTCCAAGGGAGAAGGCCGATTAATTCATCTCAGAAGCTAAAATTCTGCAGCAACATAGAGGATCTCCCTAAATTCCTTCAGGGGTTTTTGGTTTCTTTTATGTTTTGTTATTTTATATCTTCTGAGATGTTTTCCTTCTTTATTATGAACTAAACCCCTCAAATACTTGAGGGGGATGAAACCTAAGACAGATCTTGTTATTTATTCTTGATTTATTTGATAAATACTTGAATTGTTCTTAATTATGCGTTCTTCATTCTTGATTTAATAATCCTAGGTATTAATTCAAGAATTAGATGTGCTTAGAGCAGAGGAGCAAAAGTCCCTGTGATAAGAGTAGATCTACCATAATTAAGCGGTGTTGCATGCAACCCTAGACATAGGGCAACATATATCTGTCGGATTAGGGTCAAACCTAATATGGGGAGCCATAGATCGAATTAATGTAACCTAGGGAGTTAATTAATAAGGGAACTTTAATTAACAACTTAGGCCTAGTCGCTCTACGCCTCGACGGAGGGTTTAGCATAAGTTACGGATCTCTACGGATCAAGTCAAGTAAAGAAATCATATAGTTCAAGAAAATAATAACAAGTGAAGTCTAGGTGGATTCTCCCTTGAGTATTGTCCATATAAATCAACTTTTCCCTAAAAGTTTTCCCAATTCACTCTTTAAACTTTCTTAGTTAGTTTTAGAATTAATTTAAACAACCCTATTTTATTTAGGTTAGATAATAGAAAGGAAGTAAGTACTAGTACTTTTGGTTCCCTTGGGTACGATAACTCGGTCTTGCCACTAAACTATACTACTGTTTGATAGGTGCGCTTGCCTTTAACATCGTGATATTAGTTAGTTTTGGTGTGATCAGTTTTTATAAATTTTATTACTTAATATCACGCGATATCACCAAGCATATAGTCTTACTTTTCATATATCGAATATATATAGGTTAATACATGTATGTGCATAAATTTATTTCATTAACTAAATATTTAATCATAACATTTCATAAACTATGTACATTCGTATATCAAATCAAAACAAACCATATTATACAACTTAATAAGTATCCACATATAAGTCTTTATCAAGTATCACTGAATAAACAAGTATAGCTTCTGAACATTATAAATTCATGCGCATTTTACCATAACATCAACAGATAATTTTAAACTCAATTGCTGAGCCGAACCTATCAAATTCATATGTTGTACATCATGTCAAAATTTACAAGTACACAACCAAATCTTTTCTCACCTGTTCGGTTATCAAAATTAACTACACAAGTCATACCCATTTCCACCATTCAAACTTAAGTTAAAGTATACCATTTCAAAAATAAATATCCATATCAACTTGCCACTTTTCAACTATCCATAAGACGAACGAAATATATCCCAAATCATGGTCATTTTTTACCATTTACTACCGTACCAAAACAATCACCCAAACAAACATAAATCATACTCATTATTTGCCTTCTCAAGCCAAACCCGAATAACCAATATGCAAGCAATCACATATACATAACTTAGCTTATGAAAACATATGCATCATAGCAAAAACACATCCATCAACCAAATCATTACTCAACCAAAACTTGTAACCAAGACACTATACATACAAATCATAAAGCATACTTCCCACAATGAGCTTATACCATGATCGAACATACACAAACATTAACATCATTAGCAAGCCATTTTTGCATAGCTATATATATATATATATATATATATATATGCAAATCAATATGAACCATATTGAAACTAGCCTGTACATGCCATATAACCAAAACTTAAAGCTTTTATTTATTAAAGCGATAACTGGATAGTGTGATGAGGTCTCCTTCGACTTCCAACCTGAGCAAGTCTCCGAAACTTTATAAACATAGGAAAAACATACAGAGTAAGCTTTGAAAGCTTAGTAAGCCATAAGCAAATAAATTATCTCAATGATATTTATAATTCAATTTAACTAGGCCAAATTTAACAAATCTCAACCACATATACATTCATCATACTCGTAAATTCATATGATCACATTAAGTAACTTCACTTATCTATTTCTCAATGAACCTATAAACCATGCTTTTAAACTCCACCAATTCAATCTCATTTACCAATTCAAAATTCAAATTAACCATCATACATCAAAGTCATATTACACATGCTGCATAAATCAATTATTCGAATCATATGTACATCTCATTCATATAAATCACACTCGGTCTTATGAAACACATAACTAACAAAATCAATCATGTTTATTTTACTCTTTCACATATACATAACATATTTAATAATTTAACCTTATCAATGAAATTTATCTAATCACCTTTCAAACTAAACTAGCATACCTCAAAATTATTGTTTCATATATCATAAATCCCATGTTCGAAACATAGGATCACAATTTCATGACATTCGAACTACTAAATATTATTGAGCTTATTACATTACATTTTCATATAATAAGCATATGTAACACAACGTTCATTTGTAAACATTCATTTCATTCATCAGGATGAATTTCACATTTGTATTTGAAACATGCTCACCTTTCATTCTTAAATAACATATACACTTTGTACGTACCTGAATCAGATATACTTTCACATAATCATTCATTTCTTGATACTTCCCATTGAACCGTTCGAAATCAATAAGGATACTCAAAAAGCTCATAAAGCTCATACAATGCCATATCCTAGATGTAACTCCCCTTACCCATAACCATCTCCAGACACGAGTACGAGGCATTACCGAACATACACTCGCACAATCATTTGATTTTGACACGTATATTTCACGTAAAATATAAAAATTTTTCATTCATATGCATAACATCCACATTATGGGCCTACGAGGCCCATACGATACATTGGGTATGATCTGGGAACTAGCATCATCAAACTTGTGCATCCACACACATTTTACTCATACTAGGCAAGCTTGCATATTAGTAGATTACAACATTTTTTACAAAATGTGACTTAACCATTCATGGCTCATTTCTCATGGCAAATGTACTAAAACACCACTATCAACAAATGGACCCAAAAGAACTATGACACATAACCAAAACAATAGACCACCTATACATGCCATAATATTCAAAGTTCATAATTAAATACCCAAAATTATTGTTAATAGTGTTGATGGAATCCCGATGATCACCGAACCTCGGACTAGCTTGACGAACCTATAAGGGAAGGGAAAAATGAAGGGGTAAGCTATAAAGCTTAGTAAGTCTATATGCAAAATATGAGCATTCAAAACTATTAGTTTATAATCGAAAATGTATATCTAATGAAAATAAACTTCTCTATTACCACGTTAAGTTTGAGATAATCACTTACTCTTATGGTCTTACTATACATTTCAATACATACGTTAAGCACTTAGCACACATAACATTTTTCATATAACCTACACATACACATTCTCAACACACATGCAAATGCAACACATGATGTAGTTGAAGCTACCACTTATCACATCAGGGCTTAACAATGAGGTATTCTCGAGTCTGCTCACACAAGCTGACGGTGTAGTTGATACTACTTAGTGCTACTCACACAAGCTGACAGGTATCCACTACAAATGTAGGATTACCTAGCCACTGGTAGTCAAACTAGACCAGCCCTTGGAATCACATAAACAATGGATAACAGTCAATGGTTTCCCAGTAACATGTCACTCGTATCCTAAGGATTCCGAAGGTTTCACCGGGACTTTTCTTAACTTATCGGTTTTATTCCATCACATTTTTGACAGTTTGATATAAAATTTTACAATTTAAAAATAATTAATATAATTAAACTTAATGATTAAAAATAACTCATTATTTACATATAGGACTTACCTCGGTGCAAAAATGCAAATCTTTTCGATTCAGTCTGATACCTTGCCTTTTCCACGGTCAAGGTCGATTTCGTATCGTTCTTGATCTATAACATCAAATTTAACTTATTCAATACATACATTACTCAATTGGACACAAAATTATCCTATGGTAATTTTTACCATTTTACCCCTAACTTTATCAATTTTTACACTTCAGTCCCTAGGCTCGTAAAATGATATGTATCTATTTTTCTACATTCCCAAGCCTAGCCGACCCTATTTCTCTCTTATAACACCCACAAGTTTCAACATTTCACAACTTATACACATATTTTACAACCGTTTCATTTTAGTCCCTAATTGCATTTCCATGAAAAATCACTTAGCAAAAGTTGTTTACTACACATTAAACTTCCATTTTCTACCAATAAACATCAAAATGCTTTCATGACACACGTGTAATTTTTTGAACATGAACCCTAGCTTAAAATAATGGTATAGAAAGCTAGGTCAAGGTACAAGGATCTCAAAAATACGAAGAACATGAAAAACGAGGCTAGGAGTCACTTACTTTGAGCTTGAAAAGTTGAAAAACCCTAGCTATGGAGTCCCCATGATGTTCGGCCAAGGTAAGAGAAAGATGGACACTTTTTTGGCCTTATTTTCCCTTTTTATTTGTTTTAATATCCAAATGATCAAAATGCCCTTCATGGCCTTCGTTGCAAATTTTTCCTTCCATGGGCATTTTTGTCCATATTGCCATAAAATGGTCTAATTGCTAAATAAGGACTCCTAATTTATGAATTCAATTCAATTACACTCTAAATGATTCTAGAACACATATTTTGAAATTTTTTCAATTTAGTCCTATCATTCAATCGGGCACTTTATCGATAAAATTTATTTACTAAATTTTCACTCATGCATTCAATCACACAATAGACCTTAAAACTCTATTGGAATAAATTTTTCAATTTCAGATTTGTGGTCCCGAAACCACCATTCCGTTTAGCCCTAATTCGAGATGTTACACCAGATATGGTCTTACCTGTTATCAAATATCGATGCCACTGTCCCAGACAGGGTCTTACACAAAATCATATACGATGCCAATGTCCCAGACATGGTCTTACACGTAACATGGTCTTACACGTAAACCTCAAATCGATGCCAACGTCCCAGACGTGGTCTTACACGATAACACATCTCAGAATCCTATGTCATGTCATATGTATCCTATACTATTCCTATGGTTCGTACATGACTTTCAGACGTCGTAATTCAATCAATTCAAGCTCATAAGTAATTCTCCAATGCTTAATTCAATTTGACACATACATATATTTTTTTACAACTCAATTTAGCACATAAAATACATATACATTTAAATTTAAATTTCACAACATTTATTTACTTATGAACTTTACTCGTACAGACACGAATGGACCGGAACGACTATTCGATAACTTTTGATTGCTCTCGATCCAAATCTGATTTCTTCCTTTCTTGATCTAAATTAAAACAAATTTAATTTATTTAATCATATATTTATTCAATTTTCATGCATAAATTGGCTTTTTGCACTTTAACCCCTAACATTTTACATTTTTTTAATTTAGTCCCTAATTCAAAACAACACAAAATACCCAAAATTTCAATATACTCTACTTAGGCCGAATTTACCTTAGATCCCTAGCAGCCCATTAATTCAATTTATTTCACATTTTTTCCCTCAATTTACAAATTTCACAATTTAGTCCTTAATAAGAATTTTTATCAAAAATCACTTAATTAAACATGATAATCTAACATCAATTATATATTTTCATCATCAAACAACAAAAACATCAAGTTAACAACAATCGAAAATCACAAATTCTTCATCAATTCTGAAAATTAAAGTATGGGCTAGTTAATATACAAAGCAACAATCTCAAAAATGTAAAAATTATCAAAAATCGAGCAATTTACATGACTAAATTTGAGCTTCAAAGTGTTAAACATTAAAATCTTTCAAAGCTTTCTTTCTTCTCAATATTCGTCCATTAGAAAGATGAACATGCAAAAATTTTACTTATGTTTTATTTTATTAATAATTTAATATTCCATTTACCATTTTAGCCCTTGAAATTTAATATGAAAACTTTCTAATGGTTGTCCATTGCCGTCCACTTACCTATATAGTAACCAAATTTCATTTTAAGGACTTATCAATTATTAAATCATAGCAAATTCACACTTTAACAAATAGAAAGTCACTTTTTCATTTTACGCGATTTAGTCCTTTTATCAAATTAACTAATCAATTAATAAAATTAAATCAATAAATTTTCACACATATTAATTAACATGCTTTAAATGCCAAAATAATATTAAAAGTAATTTTACGACCTCAAATTTTTAGTTCTGAAACCACTGTTCTGACTAGAGTTTAAATCGGGCTATTACATTAGATTATTAAAAGGACTAATTGTAAAGCTTAATTGCTAGTTTTGTACATTAGGGACCAATGAAATTTTGGTAGGAATAGAAAATATAGGGTCCCTAATGAGTTTATGTGAAATCAAATTTTAATCTAAACCTTTAAATCGAAAGTTATGTTTGTCCCAAGTTTAAGAACTAAATTGAATAAATTATTTAATATGTTTGGAATATTAATTGAAATTAATTTTATATGGAATTTAACATTGTGTTACTATTGAATAATTATTCTTAGATAAAGATCACGTTGGGCCGTCAAGAAGAAAAGGAAAGGCGAGAGCCGATGACGAGTGACGTGAGTTTTCAGTTTGTATCTTTATGACCCGAGGTCAATCTAATTATTGCGTATTCATGTTAAATTGCATGATTTAGTAATGAGGTGAGTATATAATGCTTGAATGAGTTAAATTGTGGTGATTGAGATTGTATATTGAGATAGACGACAAAATTTAATTAAATAGAAAATAGCATGATTTAATTGATATGTGGTACTTGGCATGAAATTGAGTTAAAAAATTTTATATGTTGTACTGGAATGGTGAATTGATGATGAATTGAGAATGATGGAATATGAATTGAACTATGTGATTGAAATTAAAAATTGGTTACCCTATTAATTGTACAGGTTTACACTTTGGTTTAGTCCACAATGCGTTTACGTGCTAGTGTATTTTCATTCGATGATGCACCTTGTGCGCCAGTATAATTGCTTTGGCTTGCCAATAATACACTACGTGTGCCAGTATATTCCATAGCTATTTTATACTTATAGCTTCTAGAATTCAACTTTTACATTTTATGGAATTTCGTCCTTTCCACAATTAATCACTTAATCGATGAAATTTTCTTATTAGTATTTCATATGACATACTATCATAATATAAATCATGCAATAATATTAAAATAATTTTTCTTTCTAATTTAGATTTGTAGTCCTGAAACTACTGTTCTGATTTCACTAAAAATGGGTTCTTACAACTCTCCCCCTTTAAGGATTTTCATCCTTGAAAATCTTACCAGTAAAAAGATTTGGATATTATTTTCTCATGGTATCCTCCGGTTCCTAGGTAGCCTCTTCTATACCATGTCGTTGCCAGAGAACTTTTATTAATGCTACCTTTTTATTTCTTAATTGTTTTGTTTTACATGCAAATATTTTGATTGGATCTTCACTATATGTCATGTCAGGTTGAATCTCAACATTTGTAACACCCCAAACCCGGCCTAGACGCTATGGCTGAATCCAACGATGTCATATTGAAGTGTTTTTCTTAAGGTGTGATGTCGATGAAAACCCCTTTTCTATTTAACCTTTTTGTCTTATCTTAAGGTGATTTTAAGTCGTGTCATTCATTATCAAAATGTGAGTCTTTGTCAAAAAGTTTTTCACATTGAAAATGTTATTAATTTTCAAAACGTCATTTATTGCGGAAGCTTTTAAAAAGGTTGCATATTCGTGGTATTTTTGTTAAAATATTTATCTTTTTGAAAATTGCATCTTTTCCTACTACTAGTAGTTACAAATTAAAACAATAAAAATCCCAAATTAAAATAACAATCCAAAGAGGCCATTATTATAGTAAAATACCCTAAAAATTAAATCGAAATCATAAAATACTATTTTAAATTAGATAGGTCGTGTGGCCACCGCTGAGTCCTCCATTGCACCTATCCGCCTATATCTGGGGATTAGCTGTACAGTTAGAAACAAAGGGTGAGTTTACGAAAAATTAGTGTGTAATCCCATAGCAAATAGACAGAAAACAAACATAGTCTGGGCTAAGCCCTTTTCAGTATTAGTGATAATATCAGTTTGGGCTTTAGTCCATCTCAATATAGAAATAGTCAAGTGTTTGGGCCTTGGCCCATTACAATAACAATAATCAGTGCAGTAACAGTTTAAACAGTATACAAATCCTACCCATCCAGCCTCTACACTCCAACTCGGTCTAACCCTACACTCCATGTAGGGATATAATCAACCCACCCATCCCTACACTCCAAGTACTACCGGTTGCGGCACTATACAGTAATATGCAGCTAGGCTGCTAGTAATTTAGGCTCAAAGCCTTTCAGTACACTTCCTCCGATCAGTATAAAACCCATCCCCACGCAATGCATCATGCAATCATGTCATGTCATATCATAGTATCATACATGTGTCTAGTACAGTTTAAATAGCATGCTAAAATACAGTCATACATGTACATATATATATACAACACATAGGGGCACAACAGTCATTCAGTCAACTAAGGGTCTAGGTAAGCTTACTGACCCAACAGTACGTCCACAATTGTCTCGGGTGACCAGTGCAATCTTAAAAATCAAACAGTGAAAATGTGCCCAAGACCCATATTATGGGCCCATGTGGGCCCACACGTCCGTGCGGCCCACACGGCCTAAATGACCTTGGCCATGTGGACTATACGGCCTAGCCAAATAGTTTCCACACGCCTGTGTGGTTCACCTGTGTGGGGCCCACATGCCTATGGGGCCCACACGACCCAATTCGACCCAATTTGGCCCAATACGACCCAACCCATGAAATCGCTCATGGCTAGCCTTGTCGATCATATGCCAATGTTTAGTCATGTGGCCTACCTACACGGGCGCAGGCACGTCATTGTGGCGTTGACATTCACTTATTTCGGCTTTTGTCGATCTCTATAATTGAAGTAATGTTTATACACACCTTCTTTGCGAAAGTGCGTAAATACCTCACGAGCACTCCAAACCTATATTCATCCACAATATTCAGTTAATCGCCTACCAAACAAATTAAAAAGAACCCTAGCCAAACACTTATCCCCTTAGTCGACGACCACTAACCTTGAATGCTCAACCGAGGCTTTACGCCTTCACACCATAGAAAAAGAATAACCACTAGCTTTGCGGTTGTTACCTACATTAAGCCGACACTCCAATTAATAGTTACTCCTAAGAATAGTTTGAACCAAAACGAGTATCAAACTTACTAAAAGCGTAGAATCACGTAAAGGAGATGAGTCAATTGGAAAGAAATATCAAAATAGAAGAAAAGCAACCAAAGTAACCACAATTCGGCCGAGAATAGAATGGCGAAAAGCTGCAACAACAAGAATAGAAAAACCGCACAAAGAAGGAAACAGTAAAAGAAAGTGAATCGGAAAAAGAAGAGGAGGAAAGAACGTTTGTCGTGGGGAGGACAAGGCCGAAGAGAACCAAGAGATATAGCAAACGCACACCTAGCAATACTCGACACAGGTTTTCAGGGAAAAGAAATGAAAGAAATTGTGGTGAGCAAATTACAAAATAAAAACGAAACAATAGAGATGGAGAGAAGGCAAAATCAGCATCAAAATTGAAGAATGAAAAAAATAACTCTATTGAAATCAAATTTGGAAAAAAATGAAGGAAGAGAAGAGCCACTCAAACCGAACTCTTGAGAAACAAGAGTTCAAATTCGACACTAACACCCTCATATCCTCAAATTCCCTTGATTTTCTCCTCAAAACACTCCCCAAATCCCCAACAACTGAAATCCCCTCCCTAACAACCCCTTAAAAATTAGCCAGACTCCCCACACTCCTCAAACACTCAAGTTTCAGTCAAATATACCTCTTCCACCATTACGTTGTAAAAATAAATCCCCTAGCTAGCGTTGGGACTTGAGCTCCAAACCCCTTGCACATTTACACTCCACTTAACCACTAGACCAGCTGGCCTATTCTGACATATTTTTCCAATATTTATTTATAAGCCTACTGACCAGAGATAGGGGTTTATTCAATAAAAAGCAAAAATTTCCCAAGCCAAGACTTGAACCCGGGACTTCTCAGACACATCCCAAAACACTTAACCACTGAAACAGACATGTATTTGTGTCATAAACATACAAAAATAATTATTAAGGATTTTTAGGGCGTTACAACTTTTGTCAGAGAAATTACATGTGAAGGATCTGATCTATATTGTCATAACATAGGCACTTGAAAACCATTATGAATTTTGTTAAGATCTGGTGGTAATACCAATCAATACACAACAGGTCTGATTCTTTCTGTAATCTCATATAGTCCGATGAATCGTGGACTCAAATTTCCTTTACGGCTAAAACGAAGTAGTTTCTTCCAAGGTGATACTTTCAAGAATACTTTGTTACCGACCTGAAATTCTATCTCTTTTAATTTCAGATGACATATGACTTTTGGTTATCTCAGGCTGCTTTCAAGTTGTCCTGAATCACCTTTACCTTTTCTTCAGTTTCTCAGAATAAGTCAACCCTGTGTATTTTTTCTCATTGAGCTCTGCCCAACACAATGGTGTTATACATTTGCGACCATATAAAGCTTCATAAGGTGCTATTTTGATACGGGACTGATAGTTATTATTGTAAGCAAATTCAATTAAAGGCAGATACTTTTCCCAATTACCTTCAAATTCTAGCACACAACATCGAAGCATATCTTCCAAAATATGTATAACACGTTCAAACTGGCCATCAGTCTGTGGATGGAATGCAGTACTAAAATGTTATTGTGTACCTAGAGCTTTTTGCAACTTTTTCTAGAATCAGGATGTGAACCGGGGATCTCTGTCTAAAATAATAGAGACTAGCACTCCATGTAATCTAACAATTTCAGAGCATATAATTCAACCAATCTATTTAATGAATAATCCATACGTACCGGAATAAAGTGTGCAGACTTTGTTAACCGATCAACAATTACCCAAATCGTATCTTTCTTTTTCCGAGACAGGGGTAACCCCTATACAAAATCCGTGGTAATCTTTTTCCATTTCCATTTTGGTATCGTGATTGGGTATAATAATCTTGAGGGCACTTGATGTTCAGTTTTGCCTTGTTGACATATCAACCATTTGGATACAAATTCAGACATATTATGTTTCATTCCCAGGCACCAATACATTTTCTTCAAATCATTGTACATTTTATTACTACCAGGATGAATAGACATTGTACCATTGTGAGCTTCATGTAGAATTTTCTTTACCAAATCTGAATTTTTCAGTACACATACTCTGCCTTTGAACAATAAACAACCATCAGACCCAATCTGAAATTCTGAATCAGAGTTTATCTCACATTGGACCCGTTTAGCTTGTAATTCAGCATCACTCTTCTGAGCTTCACAGATTTGTTGCAGAAATGTCGGCTTAGCTTTTAACTCAGCTATGATTGAACCATCATCAGATAAAGTTTACTGAGTATTCATTGCTCACAAAGCAAATAAAAACTTTCTGCTTAGAGTATTAGCAACTACATTAGCTTTTCCCGGATGATAATCTATAACCAGATCATAATCTTTCAATAGTTCAAGCCACCTACGCTGTCTCAAGTTCAAATATTTTTGTGACATCAAATACTTCAAACCTTTATGATCAGTAAAGATATGACATTTTTCATCAAATAGGTAATGCCGCCAAATTTTCAATGCAAACACAATTGCTACCATATCAAGATCATGTATCGGGTAATTTCTTTCATGTGTCTTTAGCTGTCTAGAAGCATAGGCTATTACTTTTCCCTCTTGCATCAGTACACAGCCTAAACCATTCAATGATGCATCACTATAAATTACAAATTTCTTACCCGATTAAGGCTGAACTTACATGGGTGCTTTTGTCAATAATGTTTTCAATCTATCAAAACTCTGTTGACATTTATCAAACCATTCAAACTTCATATCTTTTTGTAACAGATGAGTCATTGGAGAAGCTATCATTAAAAACCCTTTTACAAATCTCTAATAATAACTGGCCAATTCTAGAAAACTTTTGACTTTTGACACATTCTTTGGTGGTTTTCAGTTAACAATTGCTAAAATTTTATTCAGACCTACTCTGATACCTTCAGCAGAAACTATATGCCCGAGAAAACTAACTTCCTGAAGCCAAAATTCACATTTACTAAATTTGGCATGTAATTGCTTCTCACGTAAAGTTTGCAACACAGTTCTCAAATTATCAGCATGTTTATTTTCATCCCAGGAAACCAAAATATTATCAATAAATATCACCACAAACCTATTTAAATACGGTCTAAAAATTCTATTCATCAAATCCATAAATACCGCAAGTGCATTAGTCAATCCAAATGGCATCACAAGAAACTGATAGTGCCCGTACCTGGTTCTGAAAGTTGTCTTTAGAACATTTGATTCCTTTACCTGTAGCTGGAAATCAATCTTTGAAAATACAGTCGCACCCTTCAACTGGTCAAACAGGTCATTAATATGAGGCAATGGATTTTATTGTAACCTTGTTGAACTATCTGTATTCAATGCACAGCCTCAATGATCCATCTTTCTTCTTTACAAATAGAACTGGTGCACCCTAAGGTGAATAACTAGGTTGAGCAAAGCCCCTATCTGTTAATTCTTACAACTGTGCTTTCAACTCTTTTAATTCTATCGGAGTCATTCTAAAGGGTGCTATAGATATTGATGTAGTTCCAGGAACAAGATCTATAGAAAATTCAACTTCTCTATTTGGAGGTAAACCAGGTAATTCTTCCGAAAATACATCAGGAAATTAACAAACAACCAGCACTGTCTGAATTTTCAACTCAATTGCTTTAGTACCCAATACATATGCAAGATAAGCATCACAACTCGTTCTGACATATTTCTGTGCTGATATTGCTAAAATCATAGTAGATAATCCATCCAATTTATCAGATTCAACATGAAGTAAATCACCATTCTGACATTTCAACACAATATATTTCTGCTTACAATTTACCACTGCATCATGCTGGGTTACCCAATCCATTCCTAAAATCACATCAAATTCATCAAAGGGCAGTAGCATCAGATCAGCCGAAAAACAATAACCCTTTACCATCCATGGACAATTTTTACAAATTTTATCCACCATAACAGTAAATTTTTAATAGACACCAAATTTGTACATATGTATGAATGCACTAAACTAGGATCAATTAAAGTAGTAATATCAGTATCAAGTAGAGAAAATGTACCAGTAATAACATATTGGGTAGAAGTATCTTCTCTAGCACGTATAGCATACATTCTTGTCAGTGCTTATGCTTCATATTTGACTATTGAATCTTTTGTAGTACCTCGACTACCACTGATATTGCAGGGGTAATGAGTTGGTCTTCCTCTCGAGGCGGGATTACTCGGCTTCGAAGTTTGATCAGTATCCTTTTTAATTCTTTTTGGGCAATCTTTGAGGAAATGATCAGGAGAACCACATCAGTAACAGGATCAGTTTCTCAAATGACACTCCCCAAAATGAAATTTATTGTAATATTTACATTTGGGTTTAGGATTACCGACGCTTCCAACACTGGTTGCAAATGGAGATGGAGATGCCAGGTTAGAGTGTTGAGATCCTCGCTCTTTACCAGAATACCCCATAAAGGTGGTAGAACGATCATGATACTTTTTTGATTTCTTCGAAACAGACGACTGTGACTTGCTCTTAAATCTTTTACCAGAAACTCGAGCTTCTCTTTCAGCTTGTTTCTTTTCTTTACTCAATTATTCAACTTTGTGTGCTCAATCAGCCAGAACTACAAATTTCCTTAATTCAAGGATTCCAATTAACAACTTAATATCTTTATGTAGTCCCTCTTCAAATAGTTTACACATATCAGCCTTGGTTGGAACCCATTCTCTGGCATACTTACTCAACCGAACAAATTCTCACTCGTACTCATATATAATCATGTTTTCCTGTATGAGCTCTAAAAATTCTTTCTTTTTCTGATCTAGAAATCTCTAACTAATGTATTTTTTTATGAATTCAGTCTGGAAGAATCCCTATGTAATATTTTCTTTTGGTACCACAGAAGTTATGGTATTCCACCAATGGTAGGTTGTGTCTTTTAATAAGGAGACCACACATTTTAAACATTCGGCCGTAGTACACGATAATTCATCTAAAACTCGAATGGTATTTTCTAACCAAAATTCAGCTCTTTCTGGGTCGTCATCAGCAGTGGCTCTGAATTCCTCTGCCCATATTTTCAAATTTTATCAACCGGAGGCTTACTAGTTCTAATAGGTTCAACACCTTGTGGCATCTCAGGAACAGGTTGAGGAGCAGGTGGGGGAGGTTGTTGAACAGCAGGGTTTGTTCTCATATATTTAGAGAACCATTCATTCATCATATCAAAGAAGGCTACTTTCGCCTCCTCACCTCGACCCTCAAATATAGTCCTCCTACTACTACTAGATACAGCTCATTGTATGGAAGCATGAGCAGTTAATGTGATATTTATGTGATCGTACCTGTAAAACTAAACTATTATCTCGATAAAGGCAAGTGCACCTATCACACAGTAGTATAGCTTTTGGCAAGACCGGGATGTCGAACTCACAGGGACTAAAAGTACTAGTATTAACTTTCTTTTTATTATCTAGCCTAAAAATAAAGGAGATTTGTTTTAAACTAATTAAACTAAACTAATTAATTAACTAATAAAGTGACAGAGAGTAGACTAAGAAAATACTTTCAAAAACTAATTGATTAAGACAATACCCAAGAATCCACCTAGACTTCACTTGTTATTCAGCTCAAAACTAGACGATTTATTCACTAGACTTGATCCGTAGAAATTCCTAATTTATGTTAATATCTCTTTCAAGACTAAGAACAACTAACTTTAAGTTGATTAATTAAAACTTCTTTCTAATTAAAGCCCCTAGCGTTGCATTAGCTCAATCTATGGATTTCCCTATTAGATTTGACTATAATCCGGTAGATTTTCGTCGTCCTATCTCTAGGAGTGCAATCAATTCTGCTTAATTATATTGGATCTACTCTTAGACAGGGACTTTTGCTCCATTGAATAAGCACATTCGACTTGAATTAATATCCTGAAATATTAACACAAGAATTAATAGCACAATTAAGAACAAATTAAGAATTTATCATATAATTCAGAAAATAATAACAAGATCCGTCTTAGGTTTCATCCCCCTCAGGTATTTAGGGGATTTAGTTCATAATTGTAAAAGAAAACATCTCAAAATTGGTAAAACAACAAAACATAAAGAAAATCCAAACACTCATGAAGGAAATTGAAGGGAGATCTTCAGTGTTAATGGAGATCCTGCTCTTGAAATGAATCAATCGATGTTCTTCGAGTAATTCATTGCTTTCTACTCTGTGTGTCCTCCTTTAATCCTCTCCTAGGGTGTTTAAATAGACTTTAAAATGCCCAAAATACCTAAGAATTAGCCTTTTCCAAATAGAATTGAAATAGGGCTCGACAGGGACACGGGCGTGTGACCAGCCTATGTGGCACACACGGGCGTGTGGTGTACTGGTGTGGAAGTGTTCAAGCCGTGTTGAATTCTGATTTTGGCCTATTTTGTCTGTTTTTGGCTGGTTTTTTCGCTCTTTTCACTTTCCTATGCTCACCTAAGTATAAAACATGAAATTAAAGTATTAGGAGCATCAAATTCACTAAATTATAAGGAAAATTATCCAAAAATACGCTAAGCATGGGATAAAAATATGTTATAATTATGGTTTATTAGCAGTACTCTCAGCTTCATCAGATTCAGCTTTAGTTTGGTTGGAAGACATCACTATATGAAAAACACATTTAAAATGGTCAGTAGATATCACACTATCACAATTTATATATGGCATGTATAGCTATTCCCGTACATATTACGTAGTCTGAGAATTGGCTAAATCGTAGCTCTGATACCAATAAACATAACACCCATAACCCATATCCGTCGCCAGAACAGGGTTACAAACCATTACTGGAGTTTATAGAACAAACATAATTAATTTATGTCATTTACTATTCATATCCTAAACTAATCGTACCGTCCCTTGATTGGACCCTTGAGAGCCAATTTAAGCATTAGAAGTAAGTCGAGACTAAATTGGAAACTCAAGAAATTTTTCACAAAATTTTAAATTTTTTCTTACATACAGGGGTCACACGGCCATATGGTCAGGTCGTGTGACTCACACGGCTAATGTGACATGCTCATGTCTCAAGCCGTGTGGCTTACAATGTAAGGCACCCGTCCGTGTTCCTAACCCGTGTAACTCTCTAACTTGCAACTTAGTTAAATGCATGGGTCACACGGCCAAGTCACACGCCCGTGTGCTAGACCGTGTGGTCAATTTTATTTTTGAAAATTAGGTACAGGTTTCACACGGCCATGACACACAGCCATGTACTAGGCCATGTTTTTCACACGACTGGCACACACGCCCGTGTCTCTACCCATGTGCCCAAGTTAAAGCATTCTGTTTCTCATTTTTTAGGATGTAGGGGACACACGGCCAAGCTATATGGCCATGTACCAGGCTGTGTGTCACACACGGTCAAGACACACACCCGTATGTCTACCCGTGTCGACAAAATAAAGCTATTTTCTATCTTTATTTTCTCACCCAAACTTGTCATCAACCTACACCAAAACTTACAAATATATACCAGTTTAAGCCTTATAACCAAGCCAATCCTATCAATCTAACATGGTATATTCACACATGTACATGTACTCATGTTTATAATCTTACCTTTTTGTGAAGATATATATATTTTACCCTAATTCAATCAAATCATACTATATTCTTATATATTAAACAAGATATACCTTATAGCAATATACCAAAATATATTAACATTAGCCATTCCAATGGCTATCTTACAATCATTTGCATACCAACATTGGTAAAGTTAGCTTATACATGCCATTATACCAAAATAAGTTTTCTAGTTATACAAAAATAAACAGGTGGATAGTGTGATGATACTCCGACCGATCTTCAACCTTTATGAGCTTTCGAGCATTATAAAATAAGGAAAAAAGAATCTAGTAAGCATTTAATGCTTAGTAACTTCGTATAACAGTAATTAAACTTACCAATCATGTTTATTAATATTAATCATAAAATAACATGCCTCCCATAATTTAGCAATAGCCTAAACACATACACTCAATCACACAAGTTAGTCATGCAATCCATATATATATCAAATATGCATAGATGAGCTCATCATGCCACAACTTTCAGGTATTTCATATACATTCAATACATCTTTCTTTTGATCTCACAATTTCTCACGTCAAGGGTATTTTCCGTTGAATTACTAAAATATCGATGGATAATCCGGTAGTACACTTAAGGTGTACAATTCAAACATCCGTCAATTCATTTCCATGGGTACCCTTTTGGGCACATAATCAAAGTATACACTATTGAGCCACTTATCAAAATGCTCTTATGAGCCATATATCAGAATGCTCATCCGGGCTAAATCTCAAGAGTGCTTATTAGAGCTACAACTCAGGAAGTTCACAAAGAACTTTTACTCAAGAAACTCTGAAGGAGCTTATCAGGATTACTCTCAAAGATCCATGTAATAGAAGCACCAGATAGCCATATCTCAGGGAGTTCAAGCGAGCTATATCAGAACTCTCGTGAAGAGCTACATTTGTGTTTGCAACATATGCCAAAACATAACCGATCGAATCATATCAGGACGCTCACAAAGAGCTACGATAGTGTGCAACACATGCAAGTTCACTACCAATCAGATTGCTCGTAAGAATTATTCACAAGATCTCGAGAGGTTATATTAAGGATTACTCGTCTGAGCTAAATCCTGTCTGTAACACATGCAAGACCATATTAAATACGGGAAATCACATATATCCATCGAATTTCTATATTCAAATGGAACTTAACCCCTTTTTTCTAACATTTTTTAGCATATGATCATTTCTTACATTTATAACATCCATATGTTTCACATAAACTTATACCACATTCACTTCAAATACAACACCAATTCAAACATAGACACATGTTTAATTAAGTTACACAAAGTTACCTCGACACTTGTTCTGTGTAAGTCTACTAATATGAAACTTTTTCTTTTCCTCGGTCCAGCTTCGAATTTGAGTTATCCGGATCTATATAAATGAATTTAACACCAATTTAACACATTTCATATTCAATTGAGTTCAATTTACTTTCTAGGCACAATTACCATTTTGCCCCTAAATTTTTCATCAATTCTAATTTCGTCCCTAGGCTTGGAAAATGAAATTCTTGCAATTTAATCCTTATTCCAAGCCTAGTCGAATTCTATATATCACAATAACAGCCCATGAATTTCACAAAAATTAGAATTTTTCCATAGGTTTTATAACTTTTCAATTTAGTCACTAAATCATGTTTTCTCCAAAATTCTCTTTGTAAAAGTTGTTTATCTACTAACAACCTTTCATTTTCTACCATAAATTTCAAATTTTTAGCATATTCATCCATGGCACAACTTTTATACTTTGATATCTTTTCAAATTAGTTCCCAAAATAGAAAGATTAAACTATCTCGATCTCAAAAATATAAAAATTACTAAAAGCGGGACTTGAATACTTACCCAAATAAGCTTGAGTAGTCTTCTCTCTCTCTTATAAGGTTTCCATGAAAAATTTTGGGGAGGATGATATGTAATAAGATGATATTTCTTTTATCATCTTTTAATTATTTTAATTTCCAATTTAGTCCTTAGCCTTTTCTAATTTTCCATAGATGAATCATCAAAAATATCTACTAACTTTTCTTTAATGGTATATTTACCATATAAGGGCCTCAAGTTTTGAATTCCATAGCTATTTGATACTTTTAGCTTCTAGAATTAAACTTTTGCATTTTATGCAATTTGGTCCTTTCCACAATTAATCACTTAATCGGTGGAATTTTCTTATCAGTATTTTCATATGACATACCTATCATAATATAAATCATGCAATGATATTAAAATAATTTTTCTTTCTAATTCATATTTGTGGTTCCAAAACCACTATTCCGATTTCACTGAAAATCAGTTGTTACAATTCGTGTATCTATCTTGAAATTCGAGGCATGTTAATAGGGATATAAATTATTAATTGGTTATATTGTGATTGGAAATGATTAAATCTTATGGAATTATAGGACAGTTACATATATGCAATAATTGGTTAGCGGTAGCATGTAAAAGATCATGATCATGCGAACTGGTTAAACAAACCTAAAGGTCGATATGAATAAATGACGAACGAATAAAATCAGTTTGGAAAGGAAATGTGTTATGATCAAATGCTTAATGTTGAATAAATTTGTGAACATTAATAACTTGATATGTTGGTGTGATAAGTTCAATTAACTTAGTTATTTGAAGTAATGTTAGATAGTTCAAATGATGCATTTGGTACTTTGGTGACATATTTATATACGGGCATATAAACTAATTCATTGAATTAGATTTAGGTTGAGTTGTATATATATATATATATATATATATATATCGGTTGATATTAGATTTCAAATTGCTTGTACGTAAATGATTGTAATTTATGTTATATTGACTTAAATCATGAAAATATCACTGAGCATTATTGCTCAGCGTACAATTTGTTTTTCCCGTGCATAGGTATAGGTACATCTTGAGGTCTTAAGCAGTGACTCTAGAATCTAGCCAAAGATCCCTGACTCATCGAACATCCAACCAAAGCATCCAGCCAAATATCTACAAATGTACTAATGAGGTCTCTTGTTAGGAGTTGTATTGCATTTTATCCTACTGTGAAGTTTTATTAATTTCTACTATGAAATTTTGACGTGGCAGCTAACTTAGCAACTAGACAACAATAAGTGACATGAATGTATACCTCATGTTAACATGGATAGATTAATTCAAGTAGAATTGATTCAATTTTTAACGTAAGAAATGGATAGAATTTTTAATAGATAGTGAAATTGATGGGATTTTTTATGTGGAGTGACTAATTCAAACAACCAAATAGTGACATATCATCATTTAACGGTAGAAATGATTGGAATTTTTTGATAGAATGATCAATTTGCTCTTTGATCTAACATATAGGGATTAATTTACCCATTTTTAAGTAAAGCGGGAAAAAGTAATTTAATACCTATAAAAGAGTGTCCATGGTACTTTTACCTATTAATGTTATTAGAAAAAATTAAGAGTCTAATTATTTTTTAGTTTATACTATACTAGCTCACACTAATGAAAATTTATTTAAAAATAATATAAATATTTAAGGGTAAAAAAATCCTTAGTAAAAAGTTCATTATTAACTTATTAATAAGAAAAAAAATCAAATAGACCATTCCATTAACGGCAACTGTTAATTTATTGATTTAATCGTTAATAGCACTGATGTGGCATGCAATACTAGCAAGAACTGTTTTTTTTTTAAATTAAAAATTTCAAAATATCTAAAATTTATCAAAACTTAAAAGGATTACAAAAATATTTAAAATATTAGAAAAAAATTCAAAGAAAATGTCTCCTCACTCCCTAGAGCCATCACCATCACCTCAATGTCCTAATGGTCACTTTTCCATCGATCTTTCCAGTTTTAATTAGTTGATATTAGTATTCAATACCTCTATTCCAAATCATCACCTATGTGAGGTGTGCCTCACATTTATCAGACTCTTTGCAGTCACTTAGAAAGACGATAGACAAGCAACCAAAGAAGTCCCAAAATAAGCTCGACTTCACGATAAGGAGTGTTGAGGTGTCGGAATGACGCGACAATGTTTGAAGCGACGAAGAAGAGACGACGTCATGATCGTCATGTGTTCCCACAAATACCGAGTTTCTTCTCCAAGTTAAAATTTGTTATCTTTTCCTAGTCGAACTCTGATTAATCTAAGATATTTTAGTCATATTAGCACTCCGAATTTAGCCTATTTAAAGATTCTTTGTAACCCTATTTAATGAGTTCATAAAATATCTCTTATGTGAGATTTTATGAAGAGTTTTGGGGAAAGCTTTTGAGAAAGCTTTGTATTCAAGTTTCGGGTTTTGCTTTTTTAGGTTTATTTTCTCCATCTCGTACTCTTTGTTGGTTTGTCGCATTAGTGAAGTTTTCTTTACTCTTGATTTTTATCCTCTTCAAATGAGTTTTCCACGTAAAATATTTGTGTCTAATTTTCTCTATTCGTTCTTGTTCGTTGCGTATACGGGTTAATCCCCAACAAACTACTAAAAAAGCTTGGTTCAGATTCCACAATCGACCGTTCAAGGATGGAGACAAAAAATTTGGATATCGAGAAGTTTGATGGAATCACATTGTAACATCCCAAAATAGGGCCTAATCGGAATAGTGGTTTTGCAACCACAAATTTGAGATACAAATAATTATTTTATAATTATTTTGAGGTCTATATTATGATTGCATGATAGTGTGAAAATTTCATGAAGAAATTCTATGCATAAAGTGTTTAATTTGAAAGTAAGGACTAAATTGAATAAGTTGCAAAACTTGCATTCTAGAAGTTTTTAGTATGAAATTACTTTGGAATATTAATTAGGAGGTCTTAAATAGCAATTTGACCAATTTTAAGTTTATGGACAAAAATTTGGACATGGATGGAATTTTTGAAAGTTTAGTAAGGAGGGGCATTTTGGTCATTTGGATATTAACATGAAATAAAAAGGGAAAAATAGCACAAAATTGATCATCTTCTTCATTACCACGAAATTTCAAGGGTTCTCCATAGCTAGGGTTTGTTTCAAGCTTCCAAGCTCCATAGTAAGTGATTCCAAGCCCCGTTTTTAATGATTTTTACGTTTTTGAGATCCTGGTAGCTCAATAAAGCTTATGTTAGCAATATTTTAAGTTAGGGTTCATATTTGGAAAAATACCCATAGGTGAAATTTGTGTATTTTGATGTTTTATGATAGAATATGAGGTTTTAAATTATGCTAGACAACTTGAGCTACTCGATTTTACGTAAAAACGAGTAAAATGGCTTAATTGGTAAAAATACCTATTGTACATAAGTGTATGTTATAGTAGGAATTTGAAGATGATGTTGGTAAATAAATGATCTGCATGTCTTAAAATACAAGAATTTATGATAAGTTTTGATTTCCGAGTCTTGGGGCAGAAGTGTAAATATGCAAAAGTTTAGGGGTAAAAATGTAATTTTTCCAAAGTTTGAGTAAAGGGCTGTTTTGATAAATGTTGATATTAAATAAGTTAAATTTGCTATTATAGATCAAGAAGAACAAAATTCGGGAGTAGATCGGGGAAAAGAAAAAGTAAAGGATTAAATTGTAAAGTTTAGTCACATTTTGTATCGAGGTAAGTTTACGGTAAATAAATGCAATATTCTGTTATTTTACATTACTATTGTCATTTTCCAGCATTTATATATTCATTTTATGAAAATAATCAAGTTGAATATAAGGTGATATGACAGAGAAAAGCAATAGAAAGTCCCGATTGAACCTTAGGAATGTTAGGATACGAAATGTCATGACATTAGGGGTCGACAGGACAGGACAGGACAGAAATGAGCCATGTAAGTCTGTACTAGATATACGGCTTTGGAGACAGGAATGAGCCATGTAAGCCCATATTCGATATATAGCATTGGAGACAGGAATAATTCATGTAAGTCCATGTCAAGGACATGGCATTGGCAGGATATTGTTAGACAGGAACGACCCTAGTATCCTTAGTATTCCGAGTGGTTCAACGGGCCATTATACAAGTTAATTTGCATTGAATTATCAGCAAAGGAAAGGTAGATTGTAATCATAAATAATGAAAGGTCAGGTAAGAAAGAAGGTAAGTGAAGAAAGAAGAAGGTAGAAAATGAGATGTAAAGAAAGTTTATAATGCTAGTTGATAGTTGCATAATTATCCTATGTGATGAATGTTGTGATTTATTTGCTTGTAAACTTACTAAGCCTAGTGCTTACCCTCTTTATTTCTTTCTTCTTATAGTTCTTGCCAAGCCACTCGGGGATCAAAGGAAACGTCAGAGATCCGATCACACTATCGAGGAATCCTATCGGTATAGTTAGATGTTTCTTTTCGTGTATGGCATGTATAGGGACTTGGCTTCTTTTGATATGGATGTCTTATGACATGTTCAATGAATGGGATGTAAATACTTGATAGTGAATAGCTAATGAAATGGCTAATGATATACAAGTATGATAGTATGTATGCTTGGGTGGTAACTATCACATGGAAACTAAGGAAAATGTGAAAGTAGCTTAAAAACAGAACATTGTAACAGCAGTGACGTGAGTTTGAAAAATCACTAAAAATAGTATAAATATGGTTTTATGGTGAATAATATATGAAATTAAAGCTTATTAAGTCTATTTTCATATGGAACAAACAAAATAGGTAAAAGTATTGTATTTTATGAGATATCTGAGTTTTAGTGAAACAGGGCCAGAGCGATTTCTGGATCCCCTGTTCCAACTTTGGAAATTCACCATAAATTGTAAAAAATAATTAGGAGGATTACTTTATATGTTCAGAATCCTTATTGAGTCTAGTTTTAAGTGAAACAAACGGCATAGTCATATGAATTTTGTACAGGGAGAAAAGTGGTTCGTAATAAGTAGAGGTCAGTGCAGTTGAGTTCTAAAATAGGGGCAATTTTAACTAATAAACTGTAATAATCGGCCCAGAAAAAATTATAGAAAAAATTAGCAGATAGATACATGAGTCTAGATTCAGGGAAAATTTACGGATCTTGATTTTGAGTTTCGTAACTCGAGATATGATTTTTCAAGCGACCATGATGCAGATAAACTGCTTATTCCGAAAATCAAAATAGATAATGTAAAGTTGTTTAAAATGGTAAATTATGTGTAGTAACACCTCAAGCTCGACTCCGACGACGGTCTCAGGCGTAGGGGCATTACACACATATTTCAAATTGTAGCAGTTTTGGATAAAGTAGAGTGTTTAAAGCAAGGTTGGTCGCAAAAGGTGACAATCAAGTGGAGGGAGTTGATTTTCTTAATGTTTTCTCTCCTATTATGAAGCACACGTCCATTCAGTGTCACTGGCCTTGGTTGCATTATACAAGCTTGTTTTAAATATTAGAAGTTTATTGATTTCCAATTTCAAGAATAGTTTGGGCTTGGTTGACATTCTGCAATGATTGAGTTTGGCCTATGACAGGGTTTGAAAAAGAAGGTAAGGTAAATACGAGTCAATGTGGAGATTTGTGGGGCATGTTTTGCATTTATCAAACAATTTGAAGGCACTTATCGCATTCCATATCACGACACAAGTACTTCAGCATCACAACACCAAAGTCAATCGATGATGTCACAATAAGAAACTTCTTAACGTTGTGATGACGAAAGATGTCGTGACAATGCAAAGGGGGACGTTGTGACGTGGCGACGTGTTTCCTACAAAATTAGGTTTCTTCTCATAGTTAAACTCTGCTAAATTTTTCCAGTCAAACTTTTATTAGTCTTGGGATATTTTAGTCATTTTAGCCCTTTAAACATAGCCTATTTAAAGGGGCCTTGTATCCCCCTTTCGATAAGGCAATTAAAGTTGTAGTGCTACAAGGCTTTTCTTTTGATGGCGACAAGATGTAGTCGCAGATGAGTTTTGGTGAGAGTTTTCGTGGTAACTATGGAGAGAATTTTGTACACCTTTTGAGAGAACTCTATGAGAGTTAGGGTTTTTTTCGTGGTTTAGGTTTGTACATTTACTACATTTACGTTTATTTTCTCTATATTGTACTCTCGTTTGTTTACTCATTTAGTAAAAAGCCGAAGCCTCCTTTACCTATGGTTTTTATCCTCTTCGGAGGAGTTTTCCACATAAAATTTGTGTTCAATCCTCTCTACCTTTTCTATTTCGTTGTTTATACGGGTCGATCCCCAACAAACTAGTATCAGAGCTTAGTTCGAATTTTATAATCAACTCATTCAGGATGGCAATAATGAGTTAGGTACCAAAAAGTTTGATGGGATCAAAAATTTCAATTTATGGTAAGTTCAGATGATGATAATTCTGGTTCAAAACGGTATGAAAAATGTTGTTACCAGGAAAAAGCTCGAAAATCAAGAGAAGTCAAAATGGGAAGAGCTTGATGAGAAGGCCCTGTCAACAATTCAATTGTGCCTCACAAACAATGTGTTGTATAAGTTGCTTACAAAACAAATGACAATAGCCTTTTGGAGAAAATAAGAAACCTTATGCACAATAAATTTTCTAGCTAATCAATTGGTATTGAAACAACGCATATACACGTTCCGTATAGATGAAGGTCAGAACCTTAGGGGTCACATCAGTCAATTTATTACTCTCCTAAATAACCTGATGAATGTTAAGGTTAACATAGATTATGAAGATCAAGATATGATATTATTTTTCTTTTTTCCCCCTTCGTATAAAAATTTCAAGGAAACCCTAATTTATGGTAAAGATAAACTCTCATTTGAGGATATGAAGTGTAACAACATGTTTCTTAATGGTGCCAAAAATAGTAGTTCTGGGACCACAATTTCGATTAGTGAATTCATAAATATTATTATTTAATATTTACAAGTTAAATATAGTGTTATATTGAATTTTTTATTTGATAAATTTGCTAATTAGACAATTAGTTAAAGTACAAGTGGTTCGACCTTAAAGTTAGTGGTTTTTGAAAATGAGGTATTGGGACCTCGTTTCATTAAACCGGGCCCATGAATATTTTTACTAAATACAGAGTTTATATATAGGTAAATTCAATTTTGGATAGGTAATTTTACCAATTTACTGACTAATTAAGGCACAAGGACTAAATTATAAAAATTGTAAAAGTTAATCGCTATTGAATTTTATTAGTTAAAAAGGTTTAAAAGTAGAATGCTTGAGGTTTTATATGGCAATTAAGCCAATAAAAATGATAATGGACTATTTGTATATATATTAGATATAATTATAAGTTAAATTAATGATAAAATAATAATAATAATGAAAGGGTAAAGCATAAAATAACATGGTCATCTCCTTTCAACTTTTATTTCCCCACCGTTTAGAACAAAACCAAAATAGGAAAGCCATTGAAGAATCTTAATCAACCTTCGACCTTTGCATTTGAGTATTTTTATAGCCCGTTTTTCGTAAATTTTATACTTTTGAGATCATTGCAGCTTAATTTAGCTAACTCGAGTACTAAATCATAAAATTGTTACGGTTTTAAAATGTTACCATTGATGATTTTTGAGGGTTTTTTTTTGTTAAATGGCTTAGTTGTAAGCCTAGAGATGATTATGTGGTTTTAACATGAAATTTTTGTAATTACTATTTGTATAGGGTTAAAGAAGATTGAAATTAAAAATGGATTGAAAATGGAGCTTAAATGTGAAAGATATGATTGTTTTGTTTTTAAGGACTAAATTGAATAAAATATAAAACTTTAGGGAATTGTGAATAAAAGACATTAAGTTCTCATATACATTGAAGAAGATTTTTTTTAAGGTTATTGGCACTGATAATTGGAAATAATTACTATATAGAACAAGATTTGAACCAACCGGTAGATAATTGAGGAAAAGGGAAAATTGTACATTAGTCCTTGACACTTTTACTATTGTCGTCTTTACCTGGTAAGTTCATACAATATAGTTATGTGTGTTTATGTAATTTTTATGTTTGAATTGTGTATTTTATCATGTTTGAATTTATTTTGAATTGTTTACAAACTGGTACAAAAGGTGAGAAAATGACAGAATTCTAAAGAGTTATTTAGTTATGTGTACTGAACCCAAATGAACATAAGATAGGATACAATTGGCATGAAAATAGGGTTATTCTCATGTTTTACGGGATTTATATAAGATGTGGTATAGATGTTGTAACACCCCTTACCCAAGTCCGATGCTAGGACGGGGTATGAGGCATTACCATACTTAATCATGCTTGAACATACAAACTCGGTTATAAAATTTCATTTCCAGTTAAAACTTTTCATTTATTCCCTTATTATCCTTATTATGGGCCTACGAGGCCCAAAACATGTATCGGGTATGTTTCGAAATAAATCTAAAAACTTTCGGACGTGTAGAAAATTTTCGCTTAAAACAAGGCCATACGCCCGTGTGGGATGGGACACGCCCGTGTGGGCAGGCCATGTAGTCACACACGCCCATGTCCCTAGCCTGTGTCAAATTTATTTTCATTTCAAACCTATAGGGGTTTTTACACGGTTGGACCACATGCCTGTGTCTATAGCCCGTGTCCCTCACATGGCGTAGACACGCCCGTGTTCTTGACCCTTGTTATAATCTAACTTTACTCAAAGCATACATTGGAATTCACACGACCAAAGCACACGCCCGTGTGCTCAACCCGTGTGCAACACTGACTTGGCTAATTTGTATGCAGGGGACACACGGTCTATCAACATGCCCATAAGGGATGACCGTGTGTCACACACGGCTTAAGCACACGCCCGTATGCCTACCCGTGTGGACATTAAAGCCTATTTTCTAAGCCTTTTGCCACCCTGAAACTTATCCAACCACAAAATCCGTTTCAATATCACACAATATGACATTTAATAACATCTAATACTCAAAACTTAAGGCATTCATCATCATTCATTCATCCTACTTAAACATGAGACTTGCATTTCCATAACTTCATCAACATTGCATAGAATTAACTAAAGCAATATTAGCCCATTTCCAAAGGCTATTACAACATGACTTGAGTAATACCAATAGCCAACACATTTGGCTACCCCAAAATGGCACATATCAAAATAACAAAATTTCCTACACATGCCATACTCAAAATAACTAACTATACTATACCCAAAATGGATGGCTTGATAGCGTGACTTCGAGCTCCGACTTTAATGATCCCCGAGCTAGTTTGACAAGACTACAAGGAAAAGGGAAAAGAAAGGGAGTAAGCATAACTGCTTAGTAAGTTGCATGAAATAAATAGCAACATAACTCATGGAATAAACATTCAGTGTAAAATACCATGAAATGTTATAAACTTTCCTTGTGCAATACTAGGGCCTACTAATGTTCTTTCTTACCGAATCATTCATGTTATTTCATTTTCTCACTCATGCTTTTCTTATCAACATACTCATAGCATTGTGTACCATTTCTCGTAACTTAGTCATGTACACCTGTATCACTAATCACTAAGCTTTAGTCTTTCTCGATAAACTCATTAATTTGCATACCTTTCTTGCTAAATTTACTTATAATACCTACCTAAATGTCACTCTCATGATAAGATGCCAAAGCTATATCCCAGATATGGTCTTAAAGGGATCTTGTATCGATGTCGATGCCATGTCCCAGACATGGTCTTACACGAGATCATAAACCGATACCGATGCCACGTCCCAGACATGGTCTTATACAGGATCTCTCTCTTAGATGCCAACGCCATGTCCCAGACATGGTCTTACAGGGGATCTAAGTCTCATCACGATGCCGACGCCTTGTCCCGGACATGGTCTTCTACGGGACCACATGTTGATGCCAATGCCATGTCCCAAACATGGTCTTATATGGGATCTTAGTTTGGTGCCGATGCCATGTCCTAGACATGGTCTTACACGGGACCTACATAACTCATGTCATGACTTGGGTATCTCTCGTATTCTTTGACATTTTAGCTGGGATTTCTCATCTATACTTCATCCTTTCTTGATGAAAATCAAGTTAAACAAATTCATGGAATTTACATGATTACATAGAATTTCATCATCATAGATTTACATAATGCATAGGGCTAAATTATTACATACAACTTACCTCGAATCCAAAATGCGAGTGAATGCTCAGTTTAATCCACCACCTTACTTTTTCCCCGGTTTCAGTCTGGGCTTCATGTTTCTTGATCTAGAATGAAAATTTTAACTTATTTAGTACCCACATTGGCTAAATAGCCCATAATTGACACTTTGGCAAAATTTATAATTTTGCCCCTAAAGTTTTACATATTTGAAAAATAGTCCCTAAGCTCATATAATGAAATGCACTTATTTTCTTGGTTACCCAAGCCTAGCCAAACTTTATTCATGCTCATAACAGCCCCTATTTCTCATTAATTCACACTTTTACTACACATTTTCATACTTTTACAACTCAGTCCCTATTAGGGATTTTCATGAAAAATCACTTAGAGAAAGATGTTTACTACACTTCAAACTTTCATATTCTACAACTAGACATCAAAATACTTGCATGCCATGCATGGGTATATTTTTTAACATAAACCTTAGCTCAAATTAGTGGTAGAAATAGCTAGATTAAGCTACGAGGATTCCAAAAATACGAAGAGAATTAAAAACGAGGATAAATTACACTTACTAGTGAGCATAGAAATGAAAGAACCCTAACTATGGTGACTTATGAAATTCGACAGCCTTGGGAAGAAGATGGACAGAATTTTGCTTCTTTTTCCCTTTTATTTCATTAATTAACCAAATGACCAAAATGCCCTTATGTCCTTTCTTTAGAAATTTTTCTTTCCATGGGCATTTTTGTCTATAATGCTAAAAATTGGTCTAATTACTAAATAAGGACCTATAATAATTTTTTTCTAATGATTTCTTATCCTTCAAACTTCTAGAAACTCATATTTTACACTTTTTGTAATTTAGTCCTAAAGGAAAAATTCATCACTATTTCATAAATTTTCTTTCATGGAATTTTCCCACTATTATGCAATCAACTCATAAACTCAAAAATAATCACTAAATATATTTTTCTACTTCAAATTTGTGGTCTCGAAACCACTATTCTAATTAGGCCCTAATTTGGGCTGTTACAGATGTATAATAAATTTGCTAATGTACTGGAATCCAGCATTTGTTGTAGATTACTAAGTTCTCTTTATGGAGATTTAGGTGTGTTCTGGAGGGATGTGTAGCCTACGAGCTTGGCACCCAATTCCCAGGTGTGTTTATAGATGGTATAGCTCATTTGAGCAACCAAGTGCATTTTAGATGGTTACCTGCGTATCTATATCTATTTATTATAGTTCATCGGGCTAAACCATTATTGTATAAGGGATGTTGATTGAATGGTAATATAATGAGATAAAAAATAGATGTATGATGTAAAAGTTGCTTATGTTCAATGGTTTTGATGATATAACACTGATTTAGATTGAATTGTATAAAACAGAATGTCATATGACTTGAATGCAATGAACTCACCTATTGATATGAATTGTGGTAACAAGGAAAATTGATTAGTTAATTATTTTGTTATGTAATTATGGGAATTAAGGTAAGTTACATTGTTTTGAAACTATGAACTTAGTGGGCATATATAATGCTTACTCTGTTTCGTTTTTTATTTTCTGTAGTTAACATTTTGGGGAACTCGACTATCAGATCATTTCGAAGATCACACTATCCAGCTTTAGTCTCGGTAGACTTCTATATTGTTCAAAACTTTGTTTTGTGGCATGTATATAGGCTTGATATGTATAAGTGTCATTTTGGAAGATAATGGTTTTGATATGCATATAATACTTGTTCTTGAATATTATACGGTATGTTTACAAGTATTGACAAGTGTTTGTGTTTGTGAATGGTTTAATGTCTAATTGGTGGATATAGAAATGGATGAGTATTGATATGTGCATTATGATTAATGGAATGAATGATTTGGTATAAACATTTGATAATATCATATGTTAAATTGCATACTTGGATTAGATAAATGGTATGAATGGTACCAACTGAATTGAATGATTTATAATGTTATTATGTCCTTATTAATGTAATGGTGCCATTGTGGCATATTTTTTAGTTACTTTTTAGGTTGAAATATGTATGTTTTGGAGTGGAATTGGTCTATTTTGATTAGGATTGCAAGTTGTGAAGATTACTTACTTTGTTTTATTAAGTAAAATGTCACTTTCATGTGAAATAACTTGAATTATTTTGTGGTTGGTTAAATGAATGTGTTGGTATGTGTTTAAGTTGTTTTGGTGCAGGTTTGAAAGGCCAAAATTGTACCATTTTAGTCTTTGGTGTGGCTTGGCACAAATTAGGCACAAATGACCAAATTTTACCAAAAATAGTGTTCTCGTCTTGACGTGAATTTTCTCTCATCATAATGTCGAGTGATAGTTTATGATGTCTCCATGTCAAGTGGTCCGACATCATGACTTGACTCATTGACCAACGTCATCACAACATGGAGAAGGGCTCATTGAAACGTGAAGTCCAATTTTTCAAAACTTTAAAAAATTTGGTCCTAATTCATGCCCAGGTCACCTATACAGCTTTCGTAGGCTCGATTTAGTATCTAATTCTATTTTAAACACATCCTATGATTACAATTGAGTTAGGAGTGAATGTTGCACGATTATTTTAATGTTTCCAACTCTAGGTTACTATAGTAACATCTAGCAGCTCCGGTCTGGCGATCGGACCGAGTATGGGATGTTACTTGAAGAGTAACTTGTTGAGCAAGGAAAAACTCAATAATGAGTTAGGTTCGAGTAGCAAGCCTGGTAGCTAAGCCTCAATTTTGATTGCTAGATGCAAGAAATAGTCTAATGATTTAGGTCAGAAAAAATCTAGGTTAAGATTGAAATTGAGGAATCATGATAAGATATGTAATTATTGCAATAAGTTGGGTCACATAAAAGTAGAATGTTATAAGATGAAAAATCAAAATAGGAGGGTTGTTGAGAGCAAAGAGGAACAGAAGGCTGAAGTAGTCGATGCTGGTGTGGCCGAGGACAAGGGTGATGATTGGTTGTTTGTGTTTATGGCAGAAAGGTCTAAACTTACGTTCGAATGGATTCTAGATTCAAGGTTCTCTTTCCATATAAGTTCAAACAAGGACTTGTTCTCCACATATAGTCTAGTTGAAGGTGGAGTTGTGCTTATGGAGAATAATTCAGCTTGTAAATAATCAGTATTGACACCATTCAGATCAGGATGCATGACAAAATCATTAGGACACGGGCAGATGTTAGGCATGTGCCTGACTTGAAAAAGAATCTCATCAAGTCAAGAGACACTAACGTATCTCGTGGAGCTCTCGTTTTGATAAGAGGTTAAAAGGCTAGCAGTATTTATATTCTGTACGGTTCAATGATGAATGGGAAAACAAAAATTTCCTCATCTGTTAATGAGCCAGAGTCGACTCGTTTAGGGTATAGGCAACTAGGTTATATAAGTGAAAAATGTATGACTGTTTTGAATAAAAGAGATTCTCTTTCGGGTGCAGAAGTTGGAAAGACAGAGCACTGTGTTTATAGGAAACAGACACAAGTCAACTTTGATATGGAAATACTGAAAACTAAAAGTCTTTCAATTTAAAATTTCAAGCACTGCTTGCACTCGGTTAATATCCTACAAAGATCAAGTTAGGCTCGTGACGGGCATTGGAAAAGGTTTGTTAAATACAAGTAAATGTGTAAATTTGAGGGGGTTGCTCGTATTTATTAGACTTTTTCCAAGCACTTAGAAAGACAGTTGACAAGTAATCGAAGAAGGCCTAAAATAGAGAACAATGCAACAACGTTTGAAACAACAAAGCAAAGACAATGTTGTGATGTACCAATGTGTTCCCATAAATACTGGGTTTTTCTCCCAGTTAAACTCTATCTTTTCCCAGTTGAATTCTAATTAATGTAAGATATTTTAGTCATATTAGCACTTTGAATTTTGCCTATTTAGAGGGTCTTTGTAACACTTTTTAGTGGGTTCATAGAATATCTCTTATATGAGATTTGATGAAAAGTTTTGGGGAGAGTTTTTAAGAGAGTTGATAATCTCAGCTACTAAAGCTTCGTTACCACCGTTCCACTGCTAAGCTGAGTCAAAAACTGTGGCAGTGACACAAAAATGATATAGAAAAGTAGGGAAAGGAAGAGATTTTGGGACATGATATAAGGGAGAGAGGCGAGTTGTTTGGGATCGACCTGTATATGCAACAAACAAGAACAAATAGAGAAAATTGGACACAAATATTTTATTTGGAAATCTCTTTCGAATAAGATAAATGAAACACGCCAAAATTTTTTAAATTTCTAAGTAATAATTGGGTTAAGTAAATATATCTGGTTCAATGGTTAGGACTTCTAAATGAGTGCTTGAAGTTCTGTGTTTGATTTCCTTCCTTTGGATTTTTATTGATTTTATCCCTACACTTAACTATTCACATATAGGTTATCTTTTATTTTTGTTAGCTTGTTAGTAAGAATGAGCCTGTTGGTTCAATGGTTAAGTATTCTCCTATCTCCTTTGGTTCCAATTTTGAATCTTGTAGTGCCTAAAATGAAATTAGTTTTTGTTTCCTTCTTGTTATGTCATCCAAAGTAATAGAATGTGGGTTAAAATTAAAACTCCTATCTAATAGGATAATAACAAATCAAATTTACTAAGATTTGATTTGATTATTATTTTTTAAAAAAATAGGAAAATATCTCTAAAACATCTTCCTAGTGTCGTCCAACTTCCCCACTACTCCCATTCACCCCCTTTTCTATTTTGCCATTTTTGTTTGTTGCGTCCTTCTCTGGCATTTTCTTTCTTTTCTTCTGCCTTCCTTGTTTTCTTTCATATTTCTTTACCATATTTCCTTTGTTTTCGTCCCCTTGGTTATTGTTTTTATTTTTGTTAATTATCGCTTTATTTCTGTGGTGCTGCCAATTCTATAGTTTTATTTTTTATGTCGTGTTTTTTCAAACGAGGAGATTGTATTTTCATCTTGGTGTAAGTATTGTATCATAGGTACCTCTCCTCTATAATAAGGTTTTTATTCTCTTTTCTTGTGCAAGGTAGGTGATTTTAGTTGTACACTAATCCCTGTTTTAATCGTTTTTGTTATTCTTTTAGGTGACGATCGTGGAAGTGCTAACTCACCAACAAATTAGATGTTGTTAAACCATTGATTTTCTATATAAGTGAACAAATACCCTAATTAGGGGATTGGTCTATGTGATTTTTGGTAAGGGTTGAATGCCCTAGTCTATTTGGTTGAATACTTTAATTGAGTATGAGTCAAATACTTGTTTCAGTTTAGGCATTAGTTTGCTAATTGGGTTAACTGCAGATGTCGTATACATAAATTTGGATTACTGATGTTGTGTCGACATCCTAAAAGCAGTAAGGTGTGTATTCTATTCCGTAATTTCTGAAAAAGAACACGAAAATCTTGATATTTTGTCAAAAATCAAAATGGGGCAGACAATGCCACACGACCATGTGTTGGGCTGTGTGCTCGGCCATGTGAGATACACGGGCATGTGATCCACACGATCTGGTTGAGGTAGGGTATGTGGGCCACACATTTTGGCCTGGTAGGCCGTGTGCTCGGCCATGTAAGACACACGGGTGTGTGAGTCATATGGGTGTGTGAACCACATGGTCTAGTTGAGGTAGGGCATGTGCGCCACACATTTTGGCCTGGTGGGCCATGTGGGTCACAAGGGCTTGTGGGCCCATTTTGAGTGGTCAATTAGGCCCATGTTTAGGTCGAGTGTGAAATTCTGGACTCCAATTTGTAATATTTTGAATGCATGCTAAACCATGATATCTATAAACCTCTGTGTGTGTATCAGTATAAATATGTTTTTGATCAATAAAACTCTAAGAAGATAAAATATTATGTTTATGTTCTGCTATTTGTTATGCATGAGTATATGTGACATGATCACTTAGTATGATTTTGCATATGCATTAGGGGTAGGATATGATTATATGATGGAGGAAGTTTGATTCTAGCAGATTATTTACACTATATAATTATGGCGGTATTCCCGCAATATAATTCTGGCAACACAGCTTTATACTGTTTGAGTGGCATACGACCACATTCCAGTGTGATAGATGGATGAGTTCTTGTAGCCTTATTTGGTGTGATTGGTTGGACGAAGTTGGTGTATAGCGAATGGGGGTAGGACCTTCTGTATGACATTACTATGCTAAGCATGTTATGATTTCTGATCTATCTGTTTTGTTATGTGCATATGTGCATGGTTCTGTTATACAATTATGTTTATTTGATATTTGATGGTGGGCCAAGGCACACATACTGAGCTATATAGCTCACCCCATTCGCTTATCATTTCAAGTAACCCTCAGACTTAGGATTCAGCGGCGTTCGGGATGCTCGGATTGAGCATTCTCTCTTAAATTGTTTAAACTTTATTTTAATTAAGCTTATTGAACTTTTATTTGGAGCTATTTATCGGTTTTGGACACTTTTAAAATTTTGGGTTTTTACATGATTTATTTGTTTTATTAAGCATAACAGTATACTAAATGATTTTCGTAAAATAAAATTTGAATATGTGAAATTTTTCTATTGCAAAATTTTAACCATGAAAGCAAGTTTTTTGGAACTAACAAATAGTGTTATTTACATGACATTTTAAGCGAGTTTTTTGGAACTAACAAATAGTGTTATTTACATGAAATTTTTAATGATAACATATCCAAATTATTTGGAAAACATGCATTTAACATCTATCTCATTTTCTTTTCTTTTCTTTTTTTTTAAACAAAAAACGACCACAAGGATTGAAACTCTTATTAAGTAACATCATTAATAACAACATTATGGATTTCCTTAGGATAATCCATATTGAAAAACCAAGTTTTTGTTTCACTACACATTTTATAACATATCAAATCTACTACAGAATTACAAGACCGGTTTGTCCAAATTAACTTAGCGGACTTGAAATTGCTAAAAGCCTATTTACACTCCTTAATCATCGCGCCAACACTACTGACATCCGTACCTAGGTTGCGCATTTTGTTCATGAGGCCAGTGTGGTCGGTTTCAAAAAGCATCATGCCATTAACATTGAGTTGACACGCTAGCTCAATGCTTCTCTCAAATGCAATACACTCTACCTCACGCACTGACACCCTTTTATCGATGAAACCCCTACCGCCCCCAACACAAAACCATCATCGTCCTAAATGATCATGCCATACCCCATTTTGTTGACTTCAACTATAGCATCTAAATTTATTTTGACAAAGCCCTTGGAGATTTTCCCACTTCTTCATAATAGCATTTTGAGAAAGAAAAGGTTCATTCAGAATATTATAGATGCGAAAGTCTTTGCTGAGATTGCTAGCTCTATCCCAAATACTCTACGCCTTATCATCTTTACCCCTAATCATAAAATTGTTTCTACCATTCCAACAATTCCATAACATTTTCATCAAGTCAGCCATGGCTCTCTTGTCAAGATTTCTCATCATGTCTTCAAGCCAATCTATGCAATGATCATACTGTCTCAACATGGTGCTCGTATCCCAACTGCCAATAGAGAGAACTTCATAAGAAGTAGGACATTCTTTGAGAGCATGTATAAGTGTCTCACTAGTAGCCCCACATCTTGGACAACCCTAGTCAAAGCCACTACGGATGGATGCAATTTTACATTCAATGGAAGGAGCTCATGCCCCACACGCCAAGAGAACACACGAATTTTTGGCAAGGTGTCGAGTTTCCAAAGGTTCTCCAAAAGAACTTGTGCAGACCAAAACCCAACTCCTTCAATAGGAGATAAGAGTAAGTAGATTTTGATGTGAAGCATCCATGAGGATTATGAAACCACACAATTCTATCGCTTTGGCTCTCATTCCCAATAGGTAAACTATATATCCTATCCCCTCCAATCTTTCCTGTACAACTTGTAAACTTTATCAATATCCCAATGCCTATCATTCTCAATCTAAAGATCTCTAACACTTTTTTCTTGAGGGTTAAGCATATTAGAATTAAGGGTACCACCATTTAAGTCTTCCATACCCTAGTTGTCACCTAAATGTTAATACAGTCACTGTTACCAACTTGCCAACCAAACCCATTCTTGAAGTTCTCCGCAGCTACTATACTCGACCAAGTAAAAGAGGCTTTATAAATTCTTTTGGCATTAAAAAGGTTACCATGGGGAAAATACTTTGATGAAAACACTTTAAAACAAAGAGTACCTTTGTTATTAATGAGTCTCCAGACTTGACGACCCAGAAGAGCAAGGTTCAACAGTCGCATATCTCTTATGCTAAGGCCCCCATACCTTTTGGATAGCACAACATCTTTCAAGGGAGCATCGGCCAAAATTTTCCTTCTCCTTGCCAGGCCACCACGTCTTGCTAAGCTTGATTTGAAGGTCCTCGATCACGCCCTTAGGAGCCAAGAAGATAGACAACGCATATGTTGGAATGAATTGTAATACAGCCTTAATAAAGACTTCTTTGCCACCAAATGAAAGTAATCTTTTGGTCCAGCTATTTATCCTGTATGAAAATCTATTAGTAATATCATTGAAGGAATCTTTTTTTCTTTTTACCTATAAGAATGGGAAGGCCCAGGTATTTATGCAACTTCTCCATGACCTTCATACCAAGGAGATCGCCAAATATTCTTCTTTGATCACTCAGAGTATTGGGACTAAACAACACCATTGATTTTTCAAAGTTTCTCTCTTGTCCTAAAATAGTGGCAAAATTCCAAATAATATTAATAATGCAATCAACCTCACTTTTTTTGTTACGCACAAAAAGAAGCGCATCATCGACGAAGGACAAATGATTGATCCTCAGGCCGTTTAGGCTAGCACAGATACCTTTTAAAGAATTATTACTTGGAGCATGAATAAGCATCCTCGAGAATAAGCATTCCTTTGACGGAGACCCTTCTCAGGAAAAATTGTATCTGATAAAATATTATTGCATTTGACCAAATATCTAACAGAACAAACACAGCCCATAATTTTGTCGATCCACTGATTGTGAAACCCCATTTTTAGCATGACCGCCTCAATGAAATTCCACTCCACTCGTAAGCTTAACTCATATCAAGCTTGATAATGCATCCTTTGTTAGGGCCGTTTCTAGAGCTTTGAAAGTAGTGAAGCAGCTTGTGCACAATCAAAATGCTATCATAAATCATTCTCCCCGGGACAAAGGCATTTTGATTATGACTTATACAATCAGGAAGGATGATTTTTAATCAGTTGGCCAGCACCTTGGCAATAATCTTATAGATGAACCTACACAAACTAATAGAGTAGAAATTAGTAATATCACAAAGGTCCCGAATTTTAGGAATTAAAATAATCATAGTTTCATTAAGAGAAGAAATATTCTTATGTCCATTAAGAACATCCAGACAAAAATGGGTGGTCTTATTTCCTACAATATCCTAATAATGCTTAAAGAAACTTTCGGAGAAACCGTCAACTCCAGGGGCTTTACGAGGGTCCATCTACTTAATAGCTTGTAAGAATTCATTCTCAGTATACTCCCTGGTAAGCCACACGTTAGTATCCCTAGTAATGCACTCTCTGATGTAACCCATATCATGGTTACTAACATCATTGCCATTAGACCGAAAGAGGTTTCATGTAACAGCCCAATTTCGAGTCTGATCAAAACAGGTGGTTTCGAGACCACTTAATTGGGTCAAAATAATTATTTTATTATTTTATTGATGTTTACAACATGATAGTATTTCAATGTGAATGTTTCGTAAAGAATTATTATTGATTAAATAGTTAATTCGGTAAAAAGGACTAAATCGCGTAAAGCGATAAATATGAGTTCTATTAGTAAAATGGCTTAAATGACTTTGTCTTTATTTATGGGAGTCCTTGCATGGTAAATATGCCATTTTTATTTTGAGTGGATGATAATGGACATTTATGTCCATATTTGGCATGAATTTTATATAGTTTAATAAAGGTTAATTTAGGTATTTAATTATTAAAAGTTATTATTATAAAACAAAAAAATTTCAATGTTCATTCTCATCATCTTTTACCAAAATTGAAAGAAAATATGGGGTTTAAAAGCTTTCTCACATTCGGCAAATGAAGGCTTGAATTAGTAAGTGATTTTTGACCGGTTTTTAATAATTTTTACATTTTTGTAATCGTTACTTTGTATACTATCATGCCCGTACCTCAATTTCTAAAATTGGTTGTGTTTTTGAAATGTGACATTGATGAATATATGTCTATTTTGATGTTTCTTGATGAATTATTGATAATTGTTTAGAAATATACAAGTTTTATAAAGTAGTTCTTAATAACATTGAGTATTCGAGATTAAATTGAAAAAGACAGAATTTTTGTGGTTAGAAATGTGAATAAAATAAAAATATGGGTTTTTTAGATGCTATAAAAAATTCGGCTAAATACATGTACAATGGGATTTTGTGTATTTTTGCATAATTATGCATTAGGGACTAAATTGTCAAGGTATGAAACTATGAGGGCTATTTTATAAATAGGCCAAATTACATGTCTATGGATTTAATTGAATGTGTTGGTGAATAAATGGTTGAATTTGAATTTGTATAGATCAATATAATCAAATATTGGAACTTGATCGGGGGGAAACGAAAGATAGACGGGTAAACAATTATACGAGCAATTACAAGGTAAGTTCCTATGGTTAAAAATTGAATTATTAGCTACTGAAATTGTTTTAAGTGATGGTAAATGTATACATAATGAATAATTTACTAAAATTATCGGCTCTATGAATATGTTGCCGTCACTAAATTCTATGATTAAATTGATACAAAAATTCTATGTTATAAGAAATGATGGATAATCGGTAAAATTGTGAGTATGTAATGGTAGATATGTTAAATGGCTTTGTACTTGATTATGTTAATATTACATGAAGATGGAATGCTATAATATATTCAGTCTTGTGTTTGGAAGTAATGAAGTACTTTGGGGTTGAGTAAATGTATATTGGAGTTAGTTGAGTTTTAGTATATGATAAATTAAATGTCTTGTATGTGGTAAGTTACTAAGCAAATATTTGTCGTTGATTAAATTAAATATCATATATATATGTGTGTGCCGAATTAAAATGTATAAAAAGTTGAGGTTGCCAAATGCAAATAGAGTTGATAAATTTGAATTGATAAATATTGAGTAATTGAATTTTGGCACTAAGTGTGCAAGTATAAAAGGTTACGGATGTGAAAATTGCACTAAGTGTGCGAGCCTGATTATTGAGCACTAAGTGTGCAAGCTTAAGTATCAAGCACTAAGTATGCAAATTCGATATATAATGTCGAATAACTATTGGCACTAAGTGTGCGACGTTTCAAGTTATCGGGAACAGTCGAATGTATTTTGCCTTGAATTTCTTGAGAAGTATTTATGATTTATAAATTTGAATTTGAGCAGGTGAGTATCAAACCTATAGGGTTAATATTATTGATCGTAAATCTGTGTCATTGATAATGGTAAAGAAGGTTGCATGATAGATGTACGAATTGGATGAGTAAAATGATATGATTATATATATCTATATACGATACCATGTAATATGTTAAAATGTGAATGTTTGAGTTATTTGGACTAAGTTTTGATATTGAGAAATTGAATGGAAAATGTATAATAATCGAATTTCTGATGATTGAAAATATGCTTGAGTCGAATTTGAACAAGTGATATTTAGGCTGCTAGCTTAGCAAGCCTTGTGCTGGTGAAAATAATCAGGCTTTATGCCTAGCAGGCTTAATACCGGTGTATCAAAATTCAGGCTTTGAGCCTAGCAGGCTTTGTGCCGGTGTAATTTCAGGTTTATACCTAGCAGGCTTTGTGCCAGTGTGATTTCAGGTTTATACATAGCAGGCTTTTCGCCAGTGTGATTTCAGGTTTATACTTAGCAGGCTTTGTGCCGGTGTGATTTCAGGTTTATACCTAGCAGGCTTGTTGCCGGTGAATTATAAAGAGTTTATGCTTACGAGACTTTGAGATGAAGTGATGATTTCATATTTTTAATGAGCTAAAATAAATAGGTATGTGATAGTTAGATGTATTTGTGTAATAAGGTAAGTTGGTTATTGTATTAGTGATGTATATGTTTTATGAGATACGTGATATATTTAGATCAATTATTACATGGTTATATGATCATATGATATATGAAATGTTTGATTGTATAGAAGAAAAGTTATATGGTACACATATGATTTATTAAAATGAAAGATGATATATGATATAGTATACATAAATGATAGATGAAATGATATGAGTATTGGAAGGTTACATGAGATCAATGATTTATATAGATGAATTGATACATGGTTTAAATGAAATATAGTTATGAAAAGTGACATGATTTATATAGAAGGTATATTTGAAATTGAATTACTGATGTTACTGATGATTTAATGTTTATACTAGTATAATTTTGCTATCGGTTATATGAATGTGTTATAGGTTGTACGTAATGAAATAAATCGACACTAATGCTATGTGAATTCTATGATATTGATGTTGTATAGGTGATATGTGATATAAATGGTTTAGTTACATATATGGCACTTAGTATGCAAGATACAAGGTTTTCAATGTTGGTCTCAAGGGTTCAACTGTAAAGATGATGCTACAAGAATAGAAATGACGATACAAATCAGTACAGGTATACATGGTACACTTGACAAGTAAGTGACATTGATAAATTTATATGATACTTGAGTAGATGTAATAAATTACACATGAGTTACATGACTGTTAAGGAAATAAATATTGAATTAGATGAGGTTGGTTCAAAAGCAATCTTATTGCTTAAAATGACAAGCTTAATGTTAAATTTTTTATATAATGCTGATAATTATATGAACTTACTAAGCTTATTAGCTTACTCTATTTATTCTTTTTATTTTACAATGATACGAATGCTTGCTTGGTTTGAAAGTCATCAAAGATTTCATCACACTATCCAGGAGACAATTGGTATTTATGAACTCTTTGAAATGGCATAATATGGCATGTATAGGCTAGTTTGTAAATTGATGTTTATTGTTATCCATGTGGATGGATTTAGTATAATCTTTAGCCCATGCTCAAGCTATGTGATATGGCTTGGTCTGGATATGGATGTTTTGGTATGAAAGTATTATATGACATGTCTTTTATTTGATAACGTTGAGGAATGGTACGTTAGTATGTTTTGATAATAAATGAGATGAGGAATGAGGCTAAATTGAATAGTCCACTTGATGTATGAATGGAGTTATAGTCCACTTGATGTATGAATGGAGTTTTATATGTCTATTTTAAGTATGATATGGTGATAGATGATATATATATTGCTAAAATGAGTTGATGTTTGATAAAAGTTTAAAGTTTTACTGTTTCGGTCTGAGTTACAAGTTCGATAATGCCCCTTACCTATTTCGGCGACGGTTACGGGATAGGGGTGTTACATTTCAAAAATAGCTTTTTGCCACATTACAAATATTCTTGCTATCCGTAACCCAATTCCCATTTCCATCTCTGAGTTTGTCAATACTGTTCTTCTTTAAACGGCCAGTGGCTTTTGCATGGAAGTACCTCGTGTTCCTATCACCCTCCTTGAGCCATTGAACCCAAGGTCTTTACATCCAATATCTCTCATCCCTCGTATAAAGATAGCCTAACCTACGACGATACTCCTTCAAGCTCTTTGCACTATCCTCCCTACTGTCCGAATCAATGATCATGTTTATATTATTCTCCAGCTTGCAAATATCCCTCTTCATTTTCTAAAATTTATTACGCTGCCACGGGCTAAGGGTCTCATGAACCCTCTCAAGCTTGTCACCATAGTGAACTGCATCTTTCATCCAAGCATTATTAATAATGCTCTTAGCCTCCCTCTCTGTAGCCCAGCAATCATCATAGCGAAAGCACAACCTATAATCTTTGGGGTCGCTTTTAAGTTTATGGCCCCACATATTAAAGAGAACAGCATCATGATCGGACTGAGTTTGCCTCACGACGCTAGTAGCAATAAAAGGGTACTCTCCACTGTGGAAACCGACATTAAAAATATGTCTAATCTCTCCTTAATCAAGCTATCCCCACCCCTATTGTTAAACCAAGTAAACCATCCATGATCCGGCTTAATATCAACAAGACCCAAGTCATCCAATATCTCTCTGAACTCGTTAATTTGCACCCTCACAATCCTATGACCTCCCTCTTTCTCGACTTCATTCAACATGGCATTAAAGTCCCCCCCACCCACTCCTCCTTAACTGAAGCACCCACCCTACGTAACATGTCCCAAGAGCTACTTCTAACATTAGGGTTGGCATACCTATAAAACCCAGTGACACGAATATTACTATGATTATCCAGCTCAGTAATGGAGTCAATATGGTGCTTAGAGTAACTTTGAATTGTGACATTCGCGCTTTCCTTCCACATCATCGCAAGACCCCTGCTACAACCCTCAGAACTCACTACAAGCCCATTCTGCATCCTGCACTTAGTTTGAACCCATTGAAAGTCATTAGAATTCATTTTAGTTTCACAAAGGAATATAAGATCGGGGTTGTTAGTGTCGAAACCACTTTTCTTTGAAAAAATGGGTCGACTTTGATTTTGAAAATGAAAAAACGAAAAAACAAGAGTCGCCACCAATCTTTTTTTGCTGAGGTGTGATTGGGTCACCTCGAAAAGTGGTTGTTTTTAATAAACAGTTTGATTTATCAAAACAACGATTTTGGTCTACGAAAATCAGAAAGATGGGTTCGGGAGTCCGTTACGCATGAGGAAAGATTAGCACCCTCGATGCACCCAAAATTGGTACCTAGTTGATTAATCAATTTCTTAGTGTCGAAGATTTAAAAACTTGAAAGAATTTAAAATACGATCCCTCTTTTTTATTAAAAAAACACTTAAATAAATCGAAACGAATGTCAAAGACCCTCTCGTCTCGAAGTAATAAAATGTCACATCCAGTAAGTTAAGACACGACATCTCAAACCTTTGAGAACAAGCTTGTCTTTTATTTAAAATTCATGTACTAAAAGGGCATTCGATTATTTAGGTTAAACAAGAAAAAAATCGAAACCCAGTAAGTTAGGGTACGATTCCTCGAACTTCCAAATATCGAATATTGCCTTTATTTTTAAAAAAATAATCCCAAGGTAACAAAATGTCACATCCAGTAAGTTAGGACATGATACCTCGAATTCTCGAGAATAAGCTTTTTTTATCTTAAACTTATGTTTTTATTTTCAATTGCATATTCGATTATTTAGATTAAAACGAGAAAAATCGGAACCCAGTAAGTTAGGGCATGACTTCTCGAATTTCTAAATACAGAATATTGCCTTGATTAAAAAACTTTTTTGTGCGTCGAGCCAAAATTAATATAACACAAATTTGTTGTGAAAATAAATTACGATATTGATATACATAATAACATAAATGCGTTAATAGAAAATAATATAAAAGATGATAAATAAATAAAGGAATTAAAAAAATACACGAGCTATTTACATATAAAAGAAAACTAAAAAAATAAAAACTACATAAATAAATGATATATAAAAGATTTAAAAATAATAATGAAAATAATGTTAATAATAATAAAAATAATGAATAAACTAAAGTTGGTAATTATAGAAAAGAATATAAATAACTAAATAATAAGGTGATAAAATAAAATAAATATATTTAAGAGATATTAGATAAATAAATACAAAGAAGATATAATAATAATAATACAAAATTAATAATACTAATAGTAATAATGATATTAATAATAATAGTAATAATAACGTTAAGTATATACAAAAAGAAGAATTATATAATAATAATATAAAATTAGTTAGCTTAATAATATGACAATAATATTAAATTAAATAAAAAAGGAAAATATAATAGTAATAATAATATAAAGTTAAGCGTACAATAATATAATAATAGTAACAAGTACTAAGCATAAAAGAAAATATAATTATAGTAATAATAACATTAAATTAATTAACAGAATAACAAAAAAAGGGACTTGATTGAACCTTAAAACAAGAATTTGGGGCGAATTAAAAATAAGCAAAAGGAAAAGGGACATTATTGAATGCGCGAATAACAAGGAGGGATCAAAATGGGAAATAATCCCTCCTTCCAAAACGCACATCATTAGGAGGACTAAATTGAAACGCGCAGCAAATTATTGGGCCCAATTAAATTTAAAAGAAGTTTAATTGCAAATAAATAAAAAAGCAGATGGACCGTTTGCATAAATATCCCAAAAACCAAAAACACACGGATCCCTGGAACGAGTCAGGTTAGTGCACGGATCAGGCCAAAACGACGTCGTCTTGGGGCTTCAGAGGCCATCCGAAAACGACGTCGTTTTGAGGGCCTATATAAGTCAATTTTTTTTAAAAAAAATTTTATTGTTCTCATGTTACAAAAAAAAAAAAACAAAACCCCCTTCTCTTATTCTCTCTGAAGGCCCTTAGTCTGGTGAGATCTCCGATAGGTCACCGCCATGCTGGCCGCTGTTTGTCGTCATCGGTGCCGCCGTCCGCGGCAGCGGGAAGCCCAAAAGTTGCGCTTTTCCGGCAAAAAAGGTAAGCTTTATTTTTTTCCTTTTTAATGTATATTTATATAGAGAGGGAGGAAAAAAGAAATAGATTCAAAAAAAAGGAAAAATAAATTAAAAACGATGAAATCACATCTTTTCTTCTGATTTGGTTTTTTTTTTTGTTATTCTCTCTAATTTGATGCTTAATTTATGTTTGCAAGTGTTTGCATTTGAAATTCATTGCTTCTTGTATTGATCTCCCCTCCCAAAAAAATATTACACTGTTTTTGAATGGCTTTTATAGCCAAAAGTTTTTACAACTTGCACTATTTTAATGTTCTTTGATTCTTTGCAGGTGCAAGTGGACAAGTTGAGGAACAAGTGGCGGTGCTGACATGAGCGGTGGAGAGGTCGCTGGTCAGAAGCTAGGGGCGGCACACCTAGGGGGCTAGGGTTTCTTGGAAGAGTTTAGGATAGTGGGTTAGGGTTAGGTTAGTTTTATTTTTGGGCTTTGGTTTTATTTTGGTTTAGGGGTTGTAAAATGGGCTGCTGTTTAATTTGGGGTATTAGGGTTTAGTTTAGTGGGCTATTCGGGTTTTAATCAGGGTTTATGAGTTGGTGTCTGATTTGGTTTGTAACGGGCCCGGGCAAATTGGGCTTTCTACAGCTGCCCCTCTTTGCTCGTTGTCATGTAACGAAAATAAAGCAAAAACTTTTAAAAAAGTCCAATTTTGCCAGGTCTTGTCGAGTCTCGACTTCTTTGTTGCTCCTCTTCGTCAGGTAGCTTCATTCCAGTCCACTGCATCTCGTTGCTTTAATCCAATCGCGACTTTAGGGAGATAAAACATATAGCTTCGATTTGCTCCAATTGTAATTTTAGGGAGAAGAGATTTGTAGCTTCGATCTACTCCATTGGAATTTCAAGGAGATAAGAATTATGGCTTCGAGCTGCTCCAATGTAGTTTCCAGGAGAAGAGATTTGTAGCTTCTATCTACTATGATAGAACTTCAAGGAGGTAAGAATTGTGGCTTCGAACCGCTCCAATATAATTTTAGGGAGGAGAGATTTGTAGTTTCGATCTTCTCTGCTGTAACTTTAGAGAGATAAAGTTGATGGCTCCAATGTGATTTTAGGGAGGAGGGATTTGTAGCCTTGACTTTCTTAGCTGAAACTTCAAAGAGATGAAAACTGGTAATTTCATCCTGCTCCATCGCTGCTTTGGGAGATAAAGTCTACAATCTTTGATCTGCTCCACTACTACTTAGGGGGACAAGATCTACAAACTTCTGCCTACTCCATTACTGGTCAGGAAAACAGGACGGTGGCTTAAATCTGCTCTCCTACTACCTCGAGAAGACAAGACTTATCCTCTTCGATCTGCTCACTATTGTTTAGGGAGATAAGATCGAAAATCTTCAGCTTACTCTACTGCTGGTCAGGGAAATGGGACAGTGAATTAAATCTGCTTCCCTATTGCTTAGGGAAGACCAGATTTATCCTCTTCGATCTGCTCCCTATTGCTCATGGAGATAAGATCTACAATCTTCAGTCTATTCCATCGCTGGTCAGGGAAATAGGATAGTGAATTAAATCTGCTTCCCTATTGCTTAGGGAAGACCAGATTTATCATCTTCGATCTGCTCCCTATTACTTAAGGAGATAAGATCTACAATCTTCATCCTATTCCACCGTTGGTCAAGGAAATAGGATAGTGAATTAAATCTGCTTCGTTATTGCTTAGGGAAGACCATATTTATCCTCTTCGATCTGCTCCCTATTGCTTAGGGAGATAAGATCTACAATCTTCAACCTATTCCACCGTTGGTCAGAGAAATAGGATGGTGAATTAAATCTGCTTCCCTATTGCTTAGGGAAGACTCCTCTTCGATCTACTCCCTATTGTTTAGGGAGATAAAATCTACAATCTTCAGCCTATTCCACTACTGGTTAGGGAAATAGGACGAGTGGCTTAAATCTGTTCCACTATTACTTAGGGAGACAAGATTTGCCATCTTCGATCTGCTCCTTATTGCTTACGGAGATAAGATCTTCAATCTTCGGCCTACTCCACTGATGGTCAGGGAAATAGGACAGTGACTTAAATCTGTTCCACTATTGCTTAGGGAGACAAGATTTGCCATCTTCGATCTACTCCCTATTGCTTAGGGAGATAAGATCTTCAATCTTCGACCTACTCCACTGCTGGTCAGGGAAATAAGACGGTGAATTCACTGATGTTGCTACACTATTCTCTGGGGATATGATCTGTAGAATCAGTTTCATATGCCTATGCATATGCCAAATAATTAGGATGCCATGATCGGAATGAGTAAAATACTCCTAACTATGTGCATGAATGATATTTGCATGAATGCAGAAATGTCATAAGAATGATTCCTTTTTAAGTGCTTAAGGTGTCATCGCTCATTGTTCATCAGGGTTTTATCACTGACGTATTACATCGCCCTCTTGTTTAGCTGGTATCTTGCTCAACAGGTTTGCCCCACTGTAACTTTAGGGTCCATTTGGGACATAAAATTTGTACCATCTTCAAAGCACCCCACTACAACTCAGAGGTATAGGATCTGAATCATTTTCAATCTATTCCCACCGCAATTCAAGGTTATAGGATTTGAATGTTCAATTTGGTTTGCTACACTACTCTCCGGGTGTCATGACCAGATGTATATGCTTGATATTTATATGAATACAGAATACAATTTTTCTTCTCTCAAGAATGATCCCCTTTCATACTTAGGTTGACATTACTCGTTGTTCATCAAGGTTTCATCATTGACGTATTACTCTGCCTTCTTCTTTAGCTGGTATCCCTGACAGAAAACCCGAAAAATGATAAGTATTTGCTCAACTAGTTTGCCACGCTGTAACTTTAGGGATTTTTTTGGTAATCCAACCCACTGCAACTCAAGGTATAGGATTTGTTTCATCTTCAATCCATCCCACTACAACTCAAGGGTATAGGATTTGTATCTTTTCAATCCTTCCCGCTGTAAATCAGAGGTATAGAATCTATAGCTTTTTCAATTGAACTGTCACACCTCTCTTTGAGTAACATGACCAGATGGGTGTACAGAATGGCAAATTTGCAAGAATGAACCCTTTTTAACGTTTGGGTTAACATTGCCTGTTGTTTATCGAGGTTGCGTCAGTGACACAATATCTTATTTTTCCGTGCAACTGGTACTCTTAATAGAGAATCTGGAGAGATAGCCGCAATTTTAGACTCCTCTCTCTCAAATATTTCCAACCCTTCGGCCGAGTGAGTTCAAAATAATGGTCCTGTTTCAGGTTCCTATACTATTTAGAAACCTCCAGAGTAATATGCAGAACTTCTTTCGTGAAAGTATTATTGGTCCATTAATCGTTATTTCAATGCAAAATGCTTGAAAAAGATCAAAATGATGGACAAAACTGGAATTCATCAAAACCAGAATAAAAAAAGGATGGATTAATCAAAGAAAACAAATATTGCTAAAATACAAAATGAGCAAAAGGAAAACAAGTACCCCAAATATCGCAGCATGAGCTTCTCTGCACAAATTCTTGAGGACCCCTTTTTTAGCTTAATATGTATTTAGGGGAGCTAGAGTACTCTGTTGATACCCCAAGACGTAACATCTCTCCTTTTTTTTTAATTCAGAGAAAGCGAGACTACCGCATGCCTCACCTTCAATTAAAATTTTGAATTGCCCTTCATGAGTTTTCAATTCAAAACCCCTTTGGTCTAAAGACGCCCTTTGCTGGTTTTTGCCTTCGCCTCTCCTTTTCTTTTCTTTTTTTTTTCTTCTTTTTTCTTTTTGTTTTTTTCTTTTTTCTTTCTTTTTTTTGTGTGAAGTATTTCTTGATTGAATCCGAATTCACAGGATTATGCAGGTTCTTGCCATCATCTTGGATAGTATCAACGCTCTTCTAGAGGAGGCCTTCTTTATCACATAAGGTCCCTCCCAATTTGGTGCCCACTTTCTTTTGAAGTTCTTTTATATAAGAATGATCTTTTTTAATACTAGGTTTCCCTCATGGAATTTTTTTTAAGGCGAACATTTTTTGTCATTTTTTGGTACATTTGATCACGGTGGATAGCTTTCAACCTCATTTTTTGATCAAATTCAACTGATCACATTGGGATTGGATCCATTCGGCTTCATCTTTAATTCTGACAAAATTTGGAGAGAAGAAATCTTGACTTCAATCGGTAAACCACTTCCATCCCATCAATGAGAAAAGCATTGCCCCGGTAGAAGTCCTGACAGACGTTCGGTGATTACTCATGATAATCTTTGTGAATCTCAGTCACTTTCATCACAATCTCTTTTTGTTTTTTTGCCCCTACTATACCGTTCATTTTGGGGTGATGTGATATTTGATCTTGAATTGACTGCAAACCTTTAATATCGTGCTATTGTTTAAATCCAATGTATTGTCAAATATGATCCTTTTTGGCATTCCATACCGACATAGAATTTGCTAACTATTGACTTTATGGCATCAGCATATGAAGTAGCTTCTGTCCACTTGGTGAAGTAATCGACAACTATAAAGAGGAATCGATACTCTTTAAAAGATCAGCCCGTTGACATCAATGCCCTACATATAAAAATGCCATAGGTTCCATTGATTCTTTGTAAGGTGGGACATGTTTCTCATCTTGCTTTCCCCTCTTTAACAAATCAGAAGATAGGCTACATTCTCGGTCATCTTCAAAGTCCCGAGGTTCCTCTGGACACATATCTCACTCAAAAGGAGATTTTGGGTCAATAGCAGCGTCACTCATGTCATTGATATCTGAGAACCTGTTGTAGGTATGAAGGAAGATTCCAAAAAATAAATGAATCCAAGAATAATTATTTGTATGATATGATCATGAATGAAGAATAAAAGAATGTTTGCTCAAAGTGAGACACGAAAATGCATTTTTCATTGAAAATAAAGATGTTGGACATGAGCCTATTTCACACAAAGATTCTTATTGCTACTAGGCTTAAAGCAACAAGGGTGTTTTGAATATTACTCTAAATTAGCTCCAAAACTACAGGAATCTCTGCTACAATCCCATTGCTCAAAACACTCCCCAATATGTACAGGCAAACGTTTGGAAAATTTCATTCCCCGGTTCCCTTTTCAGATACGTCGTTAATGTTTAAATTCCCTGATATTCCTTTCAGGCTTTTGACTTCTTCAAAGAATCACAACTCCTTTGACCCCACCTTCAACTATCGCATTTACTGCTTTGTCAGAGTGAATATGTTCTGATAAATCGTCGAACTTCACAATTCACATTTTAATGAATCTTTCGACCAACTTTTTAAATATGGTGCAATTTTCAATTGAATGTCCAGTGATCCCCGTATAGTACTCGCATTAGGCATTTGTATCATACCATTTTTGGGAACAAAGGTTGCACCGGTTCTGAGTAGAAGGGAGATACCACATGCGCATTAAACAAATTCTTATACAACTCCCTATATGTCATCGGGATGGGTGTGAACTGGAGTCTTTCTATGTTTGGCCTCGAGTTGGATTCTTACTTTAAAAGGCCTTGATAGCTAACAGTCATGGCCCTCAGTTGGCCTTCAGTGACCGTTTTGGAATACCCTTTGCTCGCATGATTCACTTTATTTTCATTTTTCTTCAGGGTTGATCTTTTGGCGCTTTCTCAGACGTCTATCTTCTTACTCCTTATCGCATTTTCAATTATCTCGTCGGACATTACTATATTTGAGAAGTTTATAGTAGCACTTCCCAACATATGGTTGACGAACGGGGCTTTCAGAGTGTTGATGAAAAGCATTATTATTTCTTTCTCTAGGAGAGGTGGCTGGACTTACGTTGCTACCTCTCTCTATTGTTAGGCATACTGTCTGAAGCTCTCACTTGACTTCTTCTCCATATTTTGCAGTGTGATTCTATCGGGCGCTATATCTGTCACATGGCCATATTGTTTCATGAAAGCTTGTGCTAAGTCCTTCCATGAATTAATCTGGGCACGGCTTAACTGATTATACCATTTCGTCGCAGACCTGATCAGACTATCCTGAAAATAGTGAATTAATAACTAGTCATTATTAACGTATCCTTTCATCCTTCGATAAAACATTGTGATGTGAACTTCAAGGAAACTAGTCTCGTTGTACTTTTCAAACTCTGGAGTTTTAAACTTTGGTGGGAGTACAAGATCTGGGACCAAGCTCAAGTTCTTAGCGTCAACCTCATAATGGTAGTCGGCATTCTCCATTACTTTGAATTTCTTTTCTAGCCATTTGTACTGGTCTTCGAGTTGCCTTGGCAGATCTACTCTTACCTTGTCTATTTCTGCCACATCCTCGAGATCGGGGACAACAAGATTAGTTGGATTATCCCCTGGGTTAGAACCCGAGTTTGTCAAAAAGTTCATAAGTGCCGAGGTACCGACCTGATATTGGGATTTGATGGTGGCAGGTACCCTTTGTGGGTATGCATCTGATTGTGCTTGGGCGTTTGTTAGGGAAAATCCTGGAGGACAAGCAGGGTCCTCGCTATCGTCTCCAGAATTGACCATAGGGTTCTTTGCTTTATCTGACCCTCTAGTCAGCAACTAGGCTAATTAGCTCATCATATTTTTTTGGGATTCTAGCATCTGATCCCTCATATCTTGTTGAATTTTAGCCAGTTGCTCTTGCATTTGTACTTGCAACTGATATTTTATCTCTTTTTGCATTTGCTCCAATCTTTCTAGCCTTTGATCCATTGCTTTGGTTTCACGACAAGTGTTGTAGCGATATTTAGTTGGTGGATTTTTGTTAGTTTCCACGGTAACTGTCATAATTTTAATTAATCAGGGTCTTTTAATGCATATGATGCAATGCAATGCACATGAATGAAATGAATGCAAAAAGGCGTCAATTCTGATTCGATTTCATTTAGAAAACTTTACAAGAAAATAAAACTCTTTACATAAAACGGATTACATATGCAGCCTTGCCTTCGTACTCCAGGTGAAGACATCGATCTTCTTCTTCTTGAGATAAAATCTCGCAAATTGTCCCAAAAGATTATTTCTTTTTTTGCTTGACCCGGGCCACCACCCATTGGTCACTTATCCCCGCGATGCTCGTTAGCATCTCTAATCTTTATCGGCTTGAATCCTCAAGCAACGAAGCATAGTCGTATTCTCCTCCACTGACTACCAGTCTTCTCGTTGTATTTATTTGGACCATATTTGGACGGTTGCATTATATTCCACTTTATCAAGAAATTTGTTCCCCATGTCAAGCTTTCTAATTTAGTAATCGAACGTGAATCGACACCTTTTAGATGATGAAAATGTAATGCAATCAAAACAAAAACAAAAGAAACAGGTTAGTACAAAGCAAAAGTAAGCAAGAAAAAGTAAATAAAGCAATTATTCGGGTGACTACTAGGGTTTGGCACGGCTCTACTTAGGGTAGGCTCTTAAGGTTCACTACATGCGATTTGGTTCTAAAGCAAAGGTACCCGAACCAGCAGATTCCTCGATCCTCACCCATTATAAGCTCATATAGACCGAGTTCAGTTCAAAGGGATACATTTCCCTATGGCTGCACGGAGATGAAAATCTCACAAAGACATAGGTACGGATGTATCCCGAAAGCGATCCACTATTCTGCACAAAGGTGAAGACCTCACGAAGGAATAGTTTCTCACTCCCACTTAAAAAGGTATAACCGCGCGGTCATGCAATGCAATGTGAAAGGATATACAAAAGCTCAAAGCAAATAAAGAAAATCTGAATAAAATAATGAAGATCATAACATAAAACTGATGAAATGTAATGAAAGAATCGTATATTAAAACCAATTTTTTAATCTTCGACAAAACGACAGAAAGTAATCAACTCGTGGCTTGACTCTCTTTTTTCGTCCCTAGTGGAGTCGCCAAGCTGTTGAAACCTTTTTTTTGAAAAAATAGGGTCGACTTTGATTTTGAAAATAAAAAAAATGAAAAAACGGGAGTCGCCACCAATCCTTTTTTGCTGAGGTGTGATCGGGTCACCTCGAAAAATAGTTGTTTTTAATAAACAGTTTAATTTATCAAAACAACGTTTTTAGTCTACGAAAATCAGAAAGATGGGTTTGGGAGTTGGTTACGCACGAGGAAGGATTAGCACTCTCGATACGCCCAAAATTGGTATCTAGTTGATTAATCAGTGTCTTAGTGTCGAAGATTTGAAAACTTGAAAGAATTTAAAATACGATCCATCTTTTTGTTAAAAAAACACTTGAATAAATCGAAACAAATGTCAAAGACCCTCTCATCTCGAAGTAATAAAATGTCACATCCAGTAAGTTAGGACACGACATCTTGAACCTTTGAGAACAAGCTTACCTTTTATTTAAAATTCATGTACTAAAAGGATATTCGATTATTTAGGTTAAACGAGAAAAAAATCGAAACCTAGTAAGTTAGGGCATAGTTCCTCGAACTTCCAAATACCAAATATTGCCTTTATTTTTTAAAAAAAATCTTATCCCAAGGTAACAAAATGTCACATCCAGTAAGTTAGGACACGACATCTCGAATTCTCGAGAATAAGATTTTTTATCTTAAACTTATGTTTTTATTTTAAATTGGATATTCGATTATTTAGATTAAAATGAGAAAAATCGGAACCCAGTAAGTTAGGGCACGACTTCTCGAATTCTAAATACAGAATATTGCCTTGATTAAAAAACTTTTTTGTGCGTCGGGCCAAAATTAATATAACACAAATTTGTTGTGAAAATAAACTACGATATTGATATACATAATAACATAAATGCGTTAATAGAAAATAATATAAAAGACGAGAAATAAATAAAAGAAAATACACGAGCTATTTACATATCAAAGAAAACTAAAAAAATAAAAACTACGTAAATAAATTATATATAAAAGATTTAAAAATAATAATGAAAATAATGTTAATAATAAAAAAATAATAAATAACCTAAAGTTGTTAATCATATAAAAGAATATAAATAACTAAATAATAAGGTGATAAAATAAAATAAATATATTTAAGAGATATTAGATAAATAAATACAAAGGAGATATAATAATAATAATACAAAATTAATAATACTAATAGTAATAATAATATTAATAATAATAGTAATAATAACGTTAAGTATATACAAAAAGAAGAATTATATAATAATAATATAAAATTAGTTAGCTTAATAACATGACAATAATAATAAAGTAAATAAAAAAAGAAAATATAATAATAGTAATAATAATATAAAGTTAAGCGTACAATAATATAATAATAACAACAAGTAACTAAGCATAAAAGAAAATATAATTATAGTAATAATAACATTAAATTAATTAACAGAATAACCAAAAAAAAAGGACTTGATTGAACATTAAAACAAGAATTTGAGGCGAATTAAAAATAAGCAAAAGGAAAAAGGGACATTATTGAACATGTGAATAACAATGAGGGATCAAAATGGGAAATAATCCCTCCTTCCAAAATGCACAGCATCAGGGGACTAAATTGAAACGCGCAACAAATTATTGGGCCCAAATTAAATTTAAAAGAAGTTTAATTGCAAATAAATAAAAAAGCGGATGGACTGTTTGCATAAATATCCCAAAAACCAAAAACACGCGGATCCTTGAGCAGGTTGGGTCAGTGCGCGGGTCAGGCCAAAACGACGCCGTTTTGGGGCTTCAGAGGCCATCCCAAAACGACGTCGTTTTGAGGGCCTATATAAGCCAATTTTTTTTAAAAAAATTCATTCTTTTCATGTTACAAAAAAAAAAAAAAAAAAACCCTCTCTATTATTCTCTCTGAAGGCCCTTAGTCCGGTGAGAACTCCGACAGGTCGCTGCCGTACTAGCCTTTGGCCGACACCAGCGCTGCCATCCGCGACGACGGGAAGTCCAAAAGTTGCGCTTTTCCGGCAAAAAAGGTAAGTTTTCTTTTTTTCCTTTTTAATGTATATTTATATAGAGAGAGAGAGAGAGAGGAAAAAAGAAATAGATTCAAAAAAAGGAAAAATAAAAAAAAAATGAAATCACCTGTTTTCTTCTGATTTGGTTTTTGTTTTTATGTTTCTCTCTGTTTTGATGCTTAATCTATGTTTGCAAGTGTTTGCATTTGAAGTTGATTGCTTCTTGTATTGATCTCCCCCAAAAAAAATATTACACTGTTTTTTAATGGCTTTTATAGCCAAAAATTTTTACAACTTGCACTATTTTAATGTTCTCTGATTCTTTGCAGGTGCAAGTGGACAAGTTGAGGAGCAAGTGGCGATGCTGACATGAGCGGTGAAGAGGCTGCTGGTCAGAAGCTAGGGGCGGCACACCTAGGGGGCTAGGGTTTCTTGAAAGAGTTTAGGATAGTGGACTAGGGTTAGGTTAGTTTTATTTTTGAGCTTGGGTTTTATTTTGGTTTAGGGGTTGTAAAATGGGCTGCTGTTTAATTTGGGTTATTAGGGTTTAGTTAGTGGGCCATTCGAGTTTTAATCAAGGTTTATGAGTTGGTGTCTGATTTGGTTTGTAATGGCCTGGGCAAATTAAGCTTTCTACAGTTAGCAACAAAGAGTTGCTTGAGTTCCCGAACTGTCGCAGGGTTCCTCAACCCACGCCAATTCCAGTTTAAGAACTTCATTGATCCTAGCGGGGCTGTTCGCCAGCCGTTGCCTTAGAAGGTGTTAAGCAATCCAACAATTTCCTTCGAACAATTCTGCCTGGACTTTCTTCTGTTATCTCCCCGTTAGTTCCCCTTATTCTCTTTCTTTTTGTCTTCTTTTTCCCTATCCCTTCACGAGTTACTCTCATGGGTCGTTTTCCTTGTTGAGTGCTCAACTTTGACTCATCTTCAGCATTTTTTACCCTTTCTGTTTCCACTTGTTCTTTTAGTTCACTCACCTCCAACGTTTCTTGTATCATCCCGTTAGATGCACTTTCACTCTCCTTATTATCTGTAATAATTTCTATTCCATTTCTCCATGGTCCACAATTCTGGTTGGTAGCACCTAGGGGGGCTCTTAACCAATTCCCATATTGGAAATCGGTCTTGTTTGACTTACTATTATCCACCTTCTTACCACATTTTTTAGTTGAGTGACCGGTAAGGCCACAAATAGAGCAAAACGTTGGCAGTCGCTCGTATCAAATAGCACAAAGGAACTCAACTCCTTCATTGTTAATATAGTGGACAACTCTACGCAGCGTTTTGTGGACATCAATTATAACCCTAAGCCGCATGTATTCTGTCCATCCACCATCTCTATCACGCCAGTCTATGGCTAGCACTTCCCTAATCGCATTGCCAAACTCCATAGCCATCTGCATATCCATAAACTCCAGCGGTATATTCGAAACTCTTACCCAGAACTGTGAACGATTAAAGGCATACTCTTCCATACTTTTTATCTTTAACGTAGGGAACCATATTGAACAAGCACTGGTAAAACAGCAAGGGGAAAGGTTTAGAATCCTCTTTCTATCGTCCTCGTTGCCAAACCTCACCAAAATGGCTCCTCCTATTAGAGACACGAAGTTGACTTCCTCCTTGGTGAACCAGAGTGACTTAAACACCCGGTACATAGCCTCTCTATTAACTTTCCCCTCCGCCATCAATTTCCCAATGTCCCAGGTTTCAAATCCTTGCGAGCTAGTAGATCCAACCTTTGTACTTACAACCCTCATTGCTTCTTCCTCTGAGAAATTTAATTTCGCCAAAAGTTCGTTGATGTCTTCTTCTATCGTAGCTACCTTCGAATGTGCAAAGAAGAAGGCATGAAACAGGATCCGAGATCGCACCTTGAGAACAATTGCTCCAACGAGAAATCTGCAAGGTAACAGGACAACGAAAACAAGCGCAGAAGCAACCCAAGAAACTGAAAAAAGTCGAGAAAACAAAGTCCCACAACAAGAATCACCTTCCAAGAAAACCCCAGACGGAGCCCGAGTCACAAACAAAACGACGGAGCGCCAGAATATAAAATAAGAATAAGGGAACAGAGAACAGGAAGATGAACACCACCAAGAACCTAACTGCTACTAAACAACAGAAAGAAAAACGAGAAAATCCAAAAGAAAACCAAAGACGTTAAAAGCAATACTTAAAACACAGAAGTATACTATCTAAATGAAATGACGATCCAATTTATTCTTATCGTTGAAAAGTCAAAAAGAAGATTTGCCATAAATGCTGTACCATGCAAACAATGCAATCATGCATGAAAGAGTACGAAAACATGCACTACGACGTTAATTCTTAATAGAAATGGTTAAAAAATTCAAAGAAACGACAAAACCTTTAGCAATATCGATGATCTTTCCCAACCCTCAAGGCCTAAATCAGGCTAAAAGGTTCACGGCCACCCACGTATGCACTGTCCGTACCCCTCGGATGGCACGCCACCGCTACTAACGCAAACCCCACCGAAAACGCAGGGATATCCAGCATACACAAACATCCGGTTATTCTTTAACAAAGAATAAAGGTGGCACAAAACCGAAAAACAAGAACAACATCTATCTCAATTTCTAAACAACAAAACAAAGTCACGTTTTCGCAAAATCATCGAAACAAGATTAGGTTGTGTTTTGAAAGCAAGTGATGAAAGTTTTGGGATGTTAACGTAGGACTCTAAGATTTGATTATATTGATTAAGTTGGATTTAAGATGTTATAATAAAAATTAAGGATAAAAAAATTTTACTAATGTGGCAAACCAATAAAGAGTACAAAATAGAGAAAATAAACTTAAAAGATCAAAATTTAAAATTCGAATACAAACTCTCTCAAAACCTCTCTTCAAAACTCTTCATCAAATTTCACATAAGAGATATTCTATGAACTCACTAAAAATGTTACACAGACCCTTTAAATAGGCTAAATTCAAAGTTTTAATATGACTAAAACATCATAAATTAATCAAGGTTCAACTGGAAAAAAATAGTAAAGTTTAATTGGGATAATAAACCCAGTATTTATAGAAACACATCATCACGTCAACATTATTAACAATCAAATTAGTCAACTAACCATTTCTAGAATGGTCTATTTGATTTTATTTTTTTTACTCATTAAGGACTTAATAGAATGTACTTTTTTTAAGGGTTCAATTGATTTTTTTTACTTTTTATGAAGGGTGTTTTTACCCTTAAACTTAATATAAAAAACAAATAAAATTTTAGTTGGAGTAATAAAATTAAAGTTTTACAAAATTTTGTGTTCTGTTCAAATCTCATTATTTATAAATTTATTTAAGGTTTAAATTAATTTTTATAGATTTTATATAAAATATAAATAGAGAAAATACTCTATTTTAGTAATTTCTTACTCTTAAAATAAAAGAATATTTTAATCATTTTCTAATAAAAATAGTATTTAGTTGACTAATAATATCAAATTATAATTAAAATTTAAATATAATATAGATAAATTGAGCTATGGATAAAATTTTTACTGATTACTATCATTTTCAATATATCGAAATTATTATTAAAGAATTATAAAAATTGATATTATGAAGAATTAATTAAATATAATAGTTTATTATAAAATAAATTATAATATAAAAAAGAAGTTACCAATAGTACCAGATATAAAAGCTGACGACATGTGTGGTCTATTTGCTTCTCTGGAGAAAATATAGCTAATATTCTTTTCGCTGTTCAATTTTACAGATTTTATATTTATTTTAGATAAATGACACAAGTTTAATAAATTTTCATTTTAATCATAAAAATATTCAAATATAACACCACATAGTTTTCTGGTTTTATTCACTCACTCTTAATTTGGCTAACAATATTATTAGTACGGACTCATTTTAATTAAAATTTTTTTACAGAATTTAAGTTATTGAGTCATGAAGATGGAGTGAAGCTTGTGTGTTCCTTCTTTTTATTATAAATTAATTTTTTTATCTTTTTAATTTTTTTAGAATTAATTTTATTTTTTCATACAAGAAAAATTTAAAAAGAAATTTGTAGAGAATTGAGTTATTTAATTATGAAGATAAAATGAAAGGTTGGTGTTTATTTCACATTTTCTTATTGGAGATATCGATTTTTTTTTTTTATCTTTTCAATTATTTTTATTTTTCTCTTTTTTGAAATTAATTTTATTTTTTCCAATAAAAGAGTTTTTATAGGAAATTGAGTTATTCAGTTATCGTAATGATGCGAAAACTTGAGTGTTTTTGACATTTTTTTTATTGAAAATAATAACATTTTTTATCTTTTTAATTTTTTAATTTTTTATTTTTAGAATTCATTTTTTATATTGTATTTGTCATGGTGTTTTGTTTTGTTTTCTTTTCTTTTTTAGGGCTACTTGATTTATTGGTGAAGTTAGAATTTTTATGGAGATCTTTTAGCACTTAATCTCTTGAGTAACTCAATTCGTAATTCTTCATAAAAATTCAACATTTTTCTTTTTACTGAAAATATAAAATTTATTTAAAAAATTAAAAATAAAGATAATTAAAATGATTAAAATGAGAATTTTAATTAAAATGTGTGTACAATAATATTATCGTTAATTAATTAATAATGAGTGACTAAAATGAAAAAAACTATCTAATAATAATATTATATTTAAGAATTTTTTAGATGACTAAAATGATGAAAATTTACTTAATCAGGCGACTGACTGTTTTTTTAAAGCAATTTAATTCCCAAATTCCATTAAAAATAAATGTATAAGGTCGTATTCGGAAAAAAAATATAATAAACAAAAAATTATAATCATATATATATATAAACGCTGGCTTTTAAATAAAATTAATTTTTTATATAATATTAAAGACTCAAGATAACAATAATATAATTTAAATTCATATCAAATGAGAACATGATAGAAACTTTAACACAATTAATCAATACTATTTTTTTAACCAGTAAAAAAATTATTGAATAAAATTGATTTCGATGAATTAAAAAGACATTAAAACGGCAAAGCTGGCAACGCTAGCTTGTAATTAAGGTGATAGAAAGTGGTTGGTTTATTGAATCAGATTTTTAGTAGTTTAAATGATGTTTATGGATGAGCGGTGTATTTATTTTTGATAAAGTTAAAAAGAATGATGATAGTGAAATTAGTTATTATAACTATGAGATAAAAGATTCTACCGCATCACAGATACCGTCTATCTAAAGGCACCTTAACTCTCTGATACTTTTATCAGCTAAGTTTATGGGATCTAACTTAAAGTTAAAGGACTTCGAGTATCGTGATTCCGAAATGAGAATATAATTGAGTTAGTATAATCTAATTTATAATTAAATTTAATAATGATTATAGTATTTTTATAATTTGTTTGTTCTTTATTATTTTAATTAAAATTTATTGAATATACAAAAATAAATAGAATAATAAGTAATTAATAGAGGATAAAGTTGTTTATTTTATTTACAATACATATAATAAATAAACTTTGCGAAGGTTACTGCATTTTCTATCAAATCTTGGGATAAGTGGGTATTTTTCAAACCTAAAAGTGAGTGACTTTCTTTTTAAATTTTTTGTCAAAAATAAAATACGTTATTTATTATTAAAATTTATTTAATTTAAAAAATAAAATGTTATTTAAATTAGTCAAATTAAAAACTAATCAAAATACCAGTTCGATTAGAGAGATTAGATTGATGAACCCAAAAATTTATACAAATTAATTGAATCAAATTAAACAATTGATTTAGCTTTGAAAATCTTGAAAAACAGTTTAAAAAGCATATATATTATTCACAAAAACATGTAGATTTTTAACACGTGTCAACTTATTTGCTATAACCAATAAATATAGTGACCTTACTATAGGGATTATTTTGTTTAATAAAAGTCAAATTTAAAGATTAATTTGAGCTAAAATCAATTACCAAATTTAAAAATCAATCATTGCACTAACCTTTTCTCTCTTTTTTCTTTTTTTTTCTCTTTCTTTTCCAATCATCCCTCTCTTCTTCCCTTTCTGCCCTAGCCCAGCTAGAGGTGTCAATGGATCATGTTTTTTGATAGGTCTAGACCAACTCAACTCAAAAAATGGATTTAAATTTTTTTCAAGCCCAGCCTAGCCTTTCTTTTAAACTCATCTCTTTTATTCAAAATTTAAAAATTAAATTACTTAGTAAATGAATTATTTCTCGTTAAACTATGATATAAAAACCCACCCACTCGACAGTTCAACACTAATATATGTACATCAAAATCAATTTTAAGCGGGCAACAATGATGTAATATGACGCAGCTCAAAAGTCAGACAAAGAGCAGTTAAAAATGGTGGATTTTTACACAGCTAAAACAGAGAAAGGTTTCATATGAAGCAGAAAATGAAAAACCCTCCAAGCTGGACTACGTTTATGATCATGCACATGCTTCATATCACTGCAGCAAAAATTGATGAACCAGACATTAGCTAAAAGACTAGTACATGCACATCAGTAAAATCCTAATTGCTTTGAAGCCTAGTGCTAGCCCATTGCAACTCCTGAGCCTAATTCACAACCTGTCACCTGCCATATTGTTCTTGAATAAGCACACTCAAAAAAAATATGGTTCCTTGTCTCCATTTCCACAACACATTCAAGCAACCGGTCCTTTGTTGGTAACCTATTTAGAATTGTCGTCCAAGTAACCTTTGAATGCTTAAGGATGTAAAGTGGAAACCAGATTAACTTACTGCACAAAACTTTCCCAGCTTTTGGCCTTAATTCATTCCATACCTTACCAAACTGAATAATGCCTTTCTATGTTTCCATTTCCTATTCACATATAATTATAATATTTAAATAAAAGATTATGTAATTTTCTATCGAATTAATTCGAATTTAAAAATGTTGAACAGGTCTAAGCTGAGCCAAGTAAAATAACCCCTACTCAGAAAAGAAAAAAAAAAAAAAAAAACATATGCGTTAGCCTTAAACTTAGGGCCAAAGTCAAAATCTTTTTTGAAAGGGGCGAAATTAAATTCAAAATCTTTTTAAGTATTAAAATATATACACAAAATTAAGAAAAATATAAATGTATATATAAATAATAAAAACTATTAAAATAAAAAGAAAGTATATATAAATTTTAAAATATATATACAAATTAATTAAATGTATAAAATTTAGAAAAATATAGGGGCGTTGTTGTTCAGTTAGTCTTAAGGCGAATAGAAATTCACATTGCTCTTGCTGCATTGTTCAACGCTTAAATATACTTCGACAATGGTTAAAGAGCAAAGATTACAGAAATCCAATTTCAACCAACTTATATTGAGGTGTCCTTTTAATGCTTTAACCCACCATCATCATATTCATCACCTTTTATATATAATTTTATTTAATTTAGATTTTATATGTTTTTCTAAATTTTTTATATATATTTAATTATTCTTTATATATGTTTTAAATTTTTATATATGATTTTGTATACTTTCTTTTCTTTTTAATAATTTATATCATGTTTAGATGTAATACATTTTCTGCTGTTTTTATATATTTAATTATTTCAAATATTTTTTCTCATTATTTCTATTTTGTATAATTTCTTTCCATTTTTATAATTGACATTTACTTTTTAGATTATATATATTTGAATTCTTTTAATATTTTATTTCCATTTTTTTACAATTTGTTATGCTTTATACATATTTTATCAAAGAAAAATGATATACTTTATAAAGGAATATCAAGTGGTGCTTTTTAATTGGTCACAACATGCCAAATGGCGCTTTTTCATTGGCCAAATCTACGTAACAGTCTTTTCTTAACATTTGGTAAATGAGGGCAAAAAAACATAACTTTGGCATACTTTAGGTACTAATATGGAACAAAAAAGTTTAAGTACCAAAGTGAGAAAATGAGTATACGTCAAGGGTTAAATCTTAAATTAAGCCTTAAAATAATAGAAAATACAAATTTTAAAATGTAATATATATAATAAATTTATATAAATAATTTAATATTTGTAAAAAGTTATTTTCACTCTGACTAACATAATTTTAGAGAAAAAATAGAGAAAATCGGTTCAATCATCAATTCAATGAATCTTTTAGTTCGATTCAACCGCTTCGTAGATTAACAAATTCAATCCTTTCTTTTGAATCAATACCCCAATAGGTTCTAGATCCAATTTCTTAAAAAATATTTCTAAAATTATGCTAGTCAGAGTGAAAATCATTTTTTACAAATATTAAATTTTTATATAATTTTATTATATATATTATATTTTTTAAATTTGTATTTTCTATTGTTTTTAATGGGATTTAGTTAATTCCTAACACTAACTTTATAGAAATATAAACAAAAAAGGTTATGTACTGAATTGGATAATTTCAATCATAAATAAAACAATTTAGATATGCGGAATACCTCTATTTTAAAAGATGAAAGCTATGATTAGGAAATTTGAGGAACAATTTAATAGAATTTGTAAATGTGAAGTGTTAAATTTATTGAATTATTTAAAATTAGGATAAATTTGATAGAATATGTAAGTATTGAGGACTAAATGTGTTATTATACTAGTTACAAAAAGGCTTTTCATTATCAATTTAATGGAGAGTGACCAAAACATGAACAAATTCAAATGTTAGTGCCCAAATTAAAAATTTTAGAAGTTAAGTGACCAAAATAGGAACACAAGCATAGTTGAGGAACCATTTATATAATTTACCTTAATTATTTTTATTTTTAATAATTTTTAAAATTTAATTAATTTATGAATGGTTTGTTGTAATATATAGTATCCCAAATACAAATCCTATTTTGATATAGTCAATTAATTTTGATAATGTTAAACACATTATTAATATGTGACATGATGATAATATGAAAAATAATTAAAATATGATCGAAAAATTATATAAAACATCACTTCGTGACTATTATTAGTAATACAATTATGGTAAAAAAAAATATGCTGAGATATGACACTATTTTAATATTGTAAATTAGATTTGGCAATTTCTTGTAGATAAAAATATAACATTACACAAAATGAAAAAATTGATTAAATAATTAGAAAACGATATAAATATAATATAAATATAACACAAAAATATCAAAATGTAAAAATGTAATTATATAAAATTTCAATATTATATAAATATATAGAGGTGTGCATGAGCCGGGCCGGGCCGGGTTCGGTTCGGGCCGGGCTCAACTAAAAATTTAAGCCCATTCATCGGGCTCGGGTCAAGCTAGGCCCAAAAAATGGGCCTAAAATTTTTGTCCAAGCCCGACCCATATAAAAATGCTAAAACACGGGCCTGGCTCGCCCGTATTAATTTTTATATTATTTTATATAATTTTTAAATATATATAATACATCAAAAATACTAAAAAAATCAAAATAAATATTTTTCAACAAATTGAAAATAAATTTTAAAAAAATATGTAGACTTAAATAACATTAAGATAGATGCAACTTAACAAGCAAATACCTCTAAAATAATAACAAAATTAACAATAAAATAAGTTTTATATAATATCCAAATAATAACAACAAAATAGTAGTAACATAATAGTAATATGGTAGCAAAATAGGGAGAAAACAACAAGAAAATAACATTTAAAAACAAAAAAAAATAGCAAAATTTTTTGTCCTTTAGTGAATTCGGGCCGGGCCGGGTCGGGTCCGGGCCAAAAATACCTTACCCGAGGCCCCGCCCATTTTTTAAACGGTCCTTATTTTTTGTCCAAGCCCATTTTTCAGGCCTATATTTTTGCCCAAACCCTCCCACATTTCGGGTGAGCCTTCGGGCTAGGCCAGGCCGCCCGAGCCATACATACCTCTATAAATATATAATATAATATGCAATTTTTATATAAAAACTTAAAATAAATATGCATACATTTCTCAATTTTTTTCTTTTTTCTTTTCATCTTTGTTTTACCTAAATTACCCTTCACATCCTAATTTATGTCTAGGATTACTTGTCCACTAAAGCATCTTTCGCTAATTGAAATTGAGTAACCTCATCACTTGGGATGACTTCTAATGTTAGTTATAGATAATATTATTCATCATATTTAGATTTTACCATTTAATTTTAATTTATTAAAATTAAAATTATAAAATAAAGGTTCAATGGTTGAAAAGGTCCTCGAATTTTTTGAAAAAAAATCAATTTAGCTCTTACAACCTTTTTGGATCAAATTGAGCTTGAATTAATAAAATTGACCAAATAAGCCCCTTTCACTAACATTAATCGTTACATCTAAACACCAAAACTCAGTCTGGACATTATGGTCAAATATGAAGAATTTACACTAACTCATTTAAAAATCCAGAAATCTAATTTGAAGTTGTAAGATAAAACAATGTCTAACTTGATAATTCATTTTCTAGATTTAGGGAGAAATCCTCATTAAAACCATTTAAGTGATGTTTTTTCAATTTGCAGCAGAATTTTCCTAAGTTAAATTATTTTGTAAACCGTGACTTTGTCTTACAAAACAAATAATTTTACAGTTTAATATATAATAATTACTAAATTCGATAAAGCAATTTAAAAACGAAAATTAAAGTCCGAAATCAACACAGTCCCAAAAAGTCCGTTAAAATACAATCTTTTAAAGATTGTATTATTAATAAAACTAGTTCAAGTTCCCGCATGCCAACCGATTCTAAGTTTATTAGTTATCTGAAAGGAAAACAAATAAAAAGTGAGCTTACAAGAAAAGTGTGTAACACATCCTAAGCAACAGATCAGATCTATATAAATTAACAAATACGTTTCCAGATACAAAATCAGATGTATTTTTTATAATTAGATACATATTCAGATGCATATTCAGATCCTACCCCTATCCACTACACATCATCTCCATCCATCCCCACACACCAAATAGGGTATCAAGTACCCATCCAATCCCACACACCATTAAATGACCATATGTCACTTTCAAAAAAATAAGTCAAGCTACCAGAACAGATACATGATCAAGCCACCAAAACAGATATATGTGGTTTAAACTACCAGATAAGGCAGATTATTAAACTATCAACACTTCCTCTGTCAATTCATATTCCTACCCCAATGCTCATGTAGATACTAACAGATATCATATGCACATACATCATGCATGCTTTTCACATAAGACATGTTATCAAAATTATGAAACTTATCAAAATACAGATCATATATATATTTACATTTCACATACTATATCCACATTACATATAGTAGCACACATATATATTTACATTTCACATACTATATCCACATTACATATAGTAGCATACTATCAGATATCATATTTTTCAAGTCCTATCCATACAGTATGGACCTTATGGAGTGGCTAAATACGAATCATACAATAATATGAGCCTAAGCAAAATTTTCAAAAAAATGGGCCCACACGCCAGTGTGGTCCTTACGACCTAACACACGACCCAACACATGCCCATGTGACCCACACAGCCAAATTGACCCAGACCATGTAAGCCACATGGCCATGTGGCGTTGACAGTCCCCTTTTCGGCATCATACGATTAGTTATTTTTTGGATTTTTGGTTACACACATGATTGTTTTTTTATACAAATCCAACCAAGCGGACTCCAAAACCTATAATCAACATTTAAAATGCTCAAATTTGTAATGAAACCCTAAAACTAAATCAATAATACGACAACAAATGCCAATTGATAAATCTTAAAGTCACCAAACAACCACTAGCACAATATTTGATTACTTGCCCAAACCAAACAGCAACTTCCAATAGAAATTAATTCGTTGGAGGAACGTTTGTATCAAGACCCTCACCTAAAACAAAGATTTCATAACAATTAGACCCATGCCACAAAAATTAACCAATTTATCCTTTAAAAACCTTTCATAAAAATCTAGTAACAGAACACTTATGCCAGGTTGAAAGGAATATTAACACCGCGAAGATAAGAAGAACAAAAGCGTGAAGAGAAACAAAGATAGTAGCAACAAGAAAAGGCACGAGAAAGAAAAAAGAAGGAAAAAGAAAAAAACAGATGTGAAAAGATGGGACTAGGCTAGATGAAAAAAGTGGGGAAAAGTTTAGAAAAGTTTTAAGATAAAACTCAAAAATAAATTTTAAAAGAAATACCTACCCACTTCCCCACAACAACACACTAAATCAAGTACAAATCCTTAATAGATTCCCTTAAGAATACAAATTCTATCCAAACCCCTCCACATAGACGACACCCATGAAGAAATAACAAAAATAATTCCTACTTGGACATGCAATGTAACACCCCTTACTCGTGTTCGACACCGAAACAGGGTACAAGGCGTTACCTTATTAAACTCATACAAACATATACTTCTGAGTTAACAAATTTCGTTCCAATTTAAAACTTTTCAAACGTTATATTAAAGTCCTTAATATGAGCCAACGAGACTCCAAACGCACATTAGACATGGTTCGGGACTATTCTGAGCACTTAGAAAACTTTCAAGAAAAGTTATTGAAAACAGGGCACACGCCCGTGTGGAAGGGCAACACGCCCGTATAACCTCTGAACATGGCCGTGTGGAAGGCCCGTATAGCTCACACGGCCTAGGCATTTAGGCACATGCCCGTGCCCCATGCCTAGGTGGATTTAATTTCTACAACGAACATACAGGGTTTTCACACGGCCTAGCACACACCCGTGTCCATGGCCCATGTCCTTCACACCGTCATGACACACCCGTGTTTTAGCCAGTGTGTGAAAACTTCGACATTTTATTTTTGACATCATCAACATTTTAGGGTCACACGGCCAAGGCACACGCCCGTGTGCTAGGTCGTCTCTTCCACACGGTTGAGACACATGGTTGTGTCTTAGCTTGTGTGGTTACTACTAGGCATTTAATTTTGCCAACTTAAGGTGCTAAGGACACACAGACTAACTACACGCCCATGGAGCGGATCGTGTGTCACACACGGCCTAGACATATGCCTGTGTGTCTACTGTGTGGACAAATATAAGGCTATCTACCAAGCCTTTTGCCACCCTGAATCATAATCAACCACATACCAATCTTCCCAGTACATAACATGGCATAAATACACAACCAAAAAACCACAATTAGACATCAACACATGACCTATCCAACCATACACTAATGCCATTACCCCTCATGCACTTGCAAGATTCAACACTTACTTTATCTATTCAATTATGTACTAAATCATCCATACCAATTTGCACATTTGTGAAAAACATCATCACTTGCATATATCAATAATGAATATTAGCCATTGACCATGGCCTTATACAAAATGAGTTAATTTCTATGACAAGCCAACACATTTGGCTCCAAACCAATATGACACTTAACAAAAGACAAAGTCCATACACATGCCATATACAAAATAATAAAACTAACTATACCAAGTGCTTCTATTGATAGTGTGATCGATGCCTCCAACGTTTTTTGATCCACGAGCTAATTATACACTATAAGAAAATGGAAAGGAAAAGGGGTAAGCATAAAGCTTAGTAAGTTGTAAGTAAATAATTAACAACAAGTTACCATGCACCAATGTAGTTATAATAAATGATAATTCACACATAGTCCATAATAATCATAAGCATGACTTACTCATTTTTATTCATATAATTCATACAACATAAATCGAGCTCATATCTCATGAATTTCATGTAGGTACCTTTACTACTCACAACATGGTCATAACATCTCTCATTTTAACATAAATTGTATGTTTTCCGTTAAACCTTTTTGAATGCAAAAGGATATTCAATAAGCCTCAAACGTAGGGTAAAGTGCCGATGCCATGTCCCAGACATGGTCTTACACTGGCTCACACATCAAGTTGATGCCATGTCCCAGATATGGTCTTACACTGACTCTCATATATCGAGGCCGATGCCATGTCCCAGACATTGTAACACCCTTAACCCGTATCCATCATCGGACTAAGGTTACGAGGCATTATCGATCAATACACGTCATTGCACAATCACATCATAAACACATATCATTCATCATTACATAGTTGTCATACACAATCATATAGTCCCTTTAGAAGGTCTACGGGACCTTAAACATGCTTAAGGATTGAGTCGAGACTAAACTGATAACATTTGAAACTTTTACAAAACTTATAAAAATTTACCTTTTTAAATAGGGCACACACCCGTGTGGCTAGGCCGTGTGTCCACACAACCGTGCCTCAAATCTCACCTTAGCCCGGTGTAACACTGACTAGGTCACACGGTCACCAGACAAGCCCAAGTGTCTAGCCGGTGTGCTATACTGACTTTATTGACTACAAAACAAGGGTCACACGGTCAAGACACACGCCCGTGTGCTCAGGCCGTGTAGCACAAAATAGGCTTGGTTTAAGCCATATTTCACACCCAAATAGCTATGTACCTACAAGCATCAATTTACACAGCATAAAAGGCATAAATAGGCAACCAATTCAGCCAAATTCCAATCCAAAACATAAATCATTCTATTCATAACATGCTCAACCAATTCTAAGCTCAATTTGCATGCCAAGACATACCTATTCACAAGTCACATTCACATCAAGATACATGCTTGATAACTCATCATAAACCATTTCATTTCATATCCAAATCTTACCAAAATCTCAACACCATTCATACCAAAATGACCATTTCATAATAGGCCATATTTATGCCATATAGCATCTCAATTTGCAACACAAGTCACATATTAATAACAAGCATAATCTTATTCATTAGTTAGCCAAATCACTTGGCATAACATATATACTACTCAAAATGTGTTTAAAATACCCCTAGCCTATCCACGCCATACTTAGCTATTTACAAGCACAAAAGATACCAAAATATGTTTGGATAGTGCGATGAAGGTCCTCGATGATTCCCAAGCCTTTAGTAGCTTCGATAATCTATAAAATAGGAGTAAACGCACCAAGTAAGCATAATAGCTTAGTAAGTCATAAGTAAGTAACTCAATTTACAAATTCAATTGTAAATTATTCATTTACACAATTCCAACCCAAGTATAACACCACAAACCTTTATCCATGTCTCAAAACATGGTTTATACAACTCAAATATTTTTTCACAATGCAACACCTTTGCTCATCTCAATAATTCTCATATAAACATCGTACGTAAATGTACAATTCGTATTAACCTCATTTACTCATTTACCACCTTTGCTTACTCGTTGAACCATTCGAAGTAGGAATCGGATACATGATTGTTTTCATCGATAAGTACTTATACCATGGCCCATAGCCAACTCACGGTCACTCCCACATAATACGTATACCATGGCCTGTAGCCAAATCAATGTATTACTCGCACCCATAGTGCCAATATCATGGCCCGAAGCCAAATCATAAACTAATGACATGTCACTAGCATTTCGATCTAGTCCTAAGGTTCCAACGAGCTTTCTCACACTGCGTTTTAATCACTATCCACATTCGTAACATCAATTTCACTATCTCAACCTTCTCCAAGGTTCCAATCATCAAAGTTTATACAATATCAATGCATTTAACAACATTTATAGTGAAATTACAACTTATGAACTTACCTCGAGTGTGATACGTCTAAACGAGTCGATTATTCGTTAACTTTTGATTTCCCGTGATCCAAATTCGGATGTCACTTTTCTTGATCTATACGTATTAAAATTTACACATTCAATCTCACACTCGATCAATTCAATACAAAAACACATAATTAGGGCATTTTGCACATTAGCCCTCACATTTTCACATTTTGACAATTTAGTCCCTATTTCACAAAATCACAAATACACATTATTTCTTTCTTTTCATTCATAGCCAAATCTTCCCTTAGTCTAATCAAGCCCACACATTTCATAAATTTCACATTTTAGTCCCTCAAAATACCATTTTCTCAATTTAGCCTAAATTAGCTAAATTCATCAAAAATTCAAATACAAAATATGTCAACCCAATACATATCTTTCATTTTTTATAAACTAACATCACAAAACTCACCATTTCATCAATGATACATTTCATAATCATCATCAAACTCTTAAATTGAAACATGGGCTTGATAATAGACTAAGCAACAATCTCAAAAACATAAAAATCATCAAAAACCGAAACCAAAACATACCTTAATTGAAGAAAATCAAGGTCGAACCCTAGCTTCTTTTTCTTTTTCCTTTTTCTTTTGTTTATTTGGATATGAATAATATAATGGCCATATAATATGCTTTTGTTTTATTAATAATCATGTAATTACAAAATTTCATTTTTAACCGTAATGTATCATTAATACAAACCATTAAAACCATGGACGTAAATGTCCACTAACCTTATAATGGCTTAATAGCCTTTTAAGGACTTTAAAAATTTCAAATCATGTTAATAAATCACATCAACATTTAGAAAGCCACTTTTACCAACTATGCAATTAAGTCCTTTTTGCAAATTAAGCACACAATCGATTAAATTTTCATACGAGACTTTTACACATGCTAATTCACATGCTATAAACATAAAAAATAATAATAAAATATTTTTTCGACCTTAGATTTGTGGTCCTGAAACCACTATTCCGACTAGGGTCTACACCGTGCTATTACAGACATGGTCTTACACTGGCTCTCTGTAAACTGGGAAATATATAGGATTTTTCCTATATAATTCATCACCTTTTTACTTAAAATTGTTGTTAAAACCAAGTAATTGTTTAATAAATCAATGAAATATGTGAAAATATGAAATTAGGACATAGAAATTATTAAAATATGATTTCATGCTTTATTATATAGTTTTTATGCATAAAATGACTTATTTTATATTAATTTAAGTATGTTTTATTTTTTAAGTTATAACGTGGGCCATGCATGACTTAATTAAATAATAAAACATAAAGTTACATTTAATAATTTATTTATATATGTTTCATTAATAAAATGGGTTGTAATTACTTAAGTAAATTAATTAAAATGGCTAAATTGCTTTATTTGGTCCTCTAACTTTCTACTATTTTTGGACAGGTTATAGAGCTTTATTTTAATTACAAAGCCGTCCAAATTAGGACCAATTCAACCCATAATTTCGGGTGCACATGGATGCTAATAAATAAAATTTTGGTTTAATTACATGAGGTCCCTGAAGATTTGAAGAAATCAGAGATTTACTTGAAGATTTGCTAGTGACTGAGTCTTGATCCTAAGTTGATGTGGCACTTGAATCAAGCAAAAATTAGTCACATTTCCTAAACTCATGGTAGGCCACACTTGGAAGGGTTTTAAGTGGATGAACACTTCTATTTTTGGCAAACTATCACCCTAGCCTCACTTATAAATATGACCCCTCTCCTCACTTCTCAAATCATCCCTCACTCATTCATCTTTCTCTTATTTCTCATCTCTCTCAACTCTTTCTTCTCCCCATGCCATCCATTATCCTTGCATAAGGATTTTAGATTTAATTTAGCCTCTCAAGAGCCTTTGGTCGGCCACCTCAGAAAGCCATCAGCAAAAAAGCACAGCAAAGGAACGGAGGAGCCCTCGTTGTTTAGAGTTTTGGGTGACAGCCACTTTGAAATTGGGTTTAATCTTTTCTTTTCTTTAAATCAAGAATGTTTGCTAAGTGTCTTGTTTTCAACAATGATAGCTTAATATTATTTAAGCTAGGATGATTATTTTTGATTAAATAATATTTGTTAATTTCATGCTTATAATGTTTGTGCCTCAATCGATCATGTTTTCAATTAAAATCAAGTCTGTATTTCGTTCATACGTGATTGGAATACACCTGAATTAGCTAAGCGATCCTGATCAGACGATGGCTAATGGACACATAATTGAAATGTGCATGCTCAATTTAGATCCTGACTCGATTAAATTGTAGGTTGCATAACAACCCTGACCCGGCTCTGTTATCTGCATAGTTTTTGGATTAGTGTGATTAAATTGTTTCAAACCTGACACGTCCTTGTTACCTCACACGAATACTAAGAAGCCCTTAGTAAATAAGGATTAGTAAAATGCATATTTACTAAGTAAAGGATTCCGAAAGGACCTAGCATGGTTTCCAAACTCATGAAAGATTGAGTTTCCATGAAATGTTTTTTCGAATGTTATTAAGCATGTTGTTAATAAATTGATTTTAATTAAAGTAATTATCCTAGCTTATTTATGTTATAATTGTTGCATATTGTGTTTAATTCTGCTAAAATCCATTTCAGTCATATAGTTTCATACTTAGGAATATTTGCATTAGGGATCTTTGTATTTTGTTCATTATATTTAATTTTAATCAATTCTTCCGAATCAAATTGTTTTTTTTTTCACCAAGTTGTTAACATAATTTCATAATTAATTGACTTAGCACAAATACAATCTCTGTGGAGACGATAACTCTATACTTACTTATTACTTGAACGATTATGTACACTTGCACAAACCCCAGTGTTACACTCTCCTTTATCCATGTCGATGCCATGTCCCAGACATGGTCTTACACTAGCACTCGTATCAACGCTGATACCATGTCTCAAACATGGTTTCACACTATCTCGCACATATCGGTGTCGATGCCATGTCCCAAACATAGTCTTACACTGGCTCACACATCAAGTTGATGCCATGTCCCAGACATGGTCTTATACTGACTCATATATCAAGGCTGATGCCATGTCTCAGACATGGTCTCACACTAGCTCTCCTCTATCTGTGCCGATGCCATGTCCCAAACATGGTCTTACATTGACACATATCAAGTCGATGCCATGTCCCAGACATGGTCTTACATTAGCTCGTATATCGAGGCCGAAGCTATGTCCTAGACATGGTCTTATGATATGCATGATATGAAGTAATAAAATTTATAATAATGATCAAACCAGAAACTAACTATTATCACAATTTTAAGGCAAGTGCACCTATCGAACAGTAGTATAGCTTAGTGGCAAGACTGAGGTATCGTACCCAAGGGAACCAAAAGTACTAGTACTAACTTTTTTTCTATTATTTAACCTAAAAATAAAAGGGGATTTTATGAAACTAAACTAATTCTAAAACTAAACTAAGAACGCATAAAAAGTAAATTAAGGAAAAACTCTTAGGAAAACTGATTGATTTGGCGATACTCAAGGGAGAATCCACCTAGACTTCACTTGTTATCAACTCTTGAACTAGACGATTTATTCACTTGACTTGATCTGTAGAAATCCCTAAACTCTCTCAAGACTAAGAACAACTAACCCTAGGTTGATTAATTGAAATATCTTTCTAATTAAAACCCCTAGAGTCGCATTAACTTGATCTATGGATTCCCTTATTAGGTTTGACCCTAATCCGATAGATTTTCGTCATCCTATCTCTAGGATTGCGATCAACTCTGCTTAATTGTGTTGGATCTACTCCTATGCAGGGACTTTTGCTCCTCTATATAAGCACATTCGACTTAAATCAATATCCTGAACATATCAATTTAAGAGCTAAAAACACAATTAAGAACAAATCAAATATATATCATATAATTCAAGAGAAAATAATAACAAGATCTGTCTTAGGTTTCGTCCCCCTCAAGTATTTGGGGCATTTAGTTCATGATTATAAAAGAAAACATCTCAGAAGAATAATGATAACAAAACATAAAGAACCCGAAAACCACTATAGGAATTTGAAGAGAGATCTTTAGTCTTGAAGGAGAATTCAGCTTCTGAGATGGATCAATCGGCTTCCCTTCGAGTAATTCCCTGCCTTTAACTCCCCGTCTTGACGAGAAAATAATGTGTCCTTTGAAGTTGCCTCCTAGGGTCTTTATATAGAGTTTAGAATGGCTTTCTTAGCCCCTAAACAACCTTTTTCAAGTGAAATTGAACTTTCTCACGATAGGGACATGCCCTTGTGCCACACCCATGTGGATCGAAGCCCAGGCCGTGTTCGGGCCTGTTAAGGTGGCACGGCCGTGTGGTCTGGCTGTGCGAGTCGGGGTTGGGCCATGTTTATGCTCAAAGTGGCACGGCCGTGTGCCACGGTCGTGTGCAACAGCCGTGTGGTGAATCTCTGGGCCGTGTTGTTTTTACACTTTGGCCTATTTTCTCTGTTTTTGGCCCGTTTCTCATTCTTTTCTCTTTTCTATGCTCTCCTGAGTATAAAACATGAAATAGAAGGATTAAGAGCACCAATTTCCACATATTTAATGATAATTCATCCATAAATTAGGCTAAGCATGAGGTAAAAATATGTATAATTTATCGTTTATCAAATACCCCCACACTTAAGCCTTTGCTTGTCCTCAAGCAAAATCTCAACTCACAATTAAGAACCATTCTTTTCAACTTATAATTCTTATCAATAATGTTTCAAACTAATCCACAAGTAATCATACAATGAAAATTCAATCAGAAGAACATTAAGGTTTCAAACATTCTAAGTTGAGAATTTTATCGCAGAAACATAGGCTTCTTCCCTTTTCTAAAGTAATCACCTTTTAATCAAAATCAACAAGATTCAACATCCTCACTAAAGATTCACTCTATCCACTCAAAGTGTTTAGGGTTCAAAAATTAAGCACTCTTTAGTTAATCTGAAAAGTTATTACCATAGGCTTGTAAGAAAATCAAATCTCCACCACTATAGATTGATATGACACATTGATCAAAAGGTCTTTCAATTGTTGTAATGGGGCTTTGGTTAAGGGTGTTGTCACAAGCTGAAAGAGAAGGTTAGAATCGAGGTTGAATTGAAAAATCTTCTAGCTAGAAGAATCTCTATTACTGGAACATATTCCTAGAGCTAAGCCTTATGATGACACCGTTCTAGATTTGGAAGCTCGTAGAAATATGCACAAACTATTGAACTATTGCAGATTACAACTGAATTAACTGTATATACATTTTTTTGTTTTTTTTAGAACAAATCAAATATCATACTTTGAATATTTACAAACTGGAAAAAGAGAACAAAGCTAGATAATGATTCAACTCAAATCTCGACAAAAATAGGGATCAAAATAATTGAATGGAATTCAACAAAAACGGGTTATAGGTTAATATTAGGGGTGAGTCAAAGAATGGGTTGTTAGGCTCAATGGGGTTCACTAGGGGTTAATTTATGGAGGTAGGCGTTCATGAAGTATGTGGGTTAAATCCTAGGTGCCTTTATTATTTCGGTATATCAAATCAATGATGTGGTTTTGACATGTATAATCGAAGCAAGTTCTAGAATAACAAATCAGTATTGACTCACTCAAAGCAACAATAAAAGTGAGCACGAAAGGATGTATGCTCAAAAGGCTCAAAAATCTCACCAGAATTATGGCTTTTGATGTCAATCCTGCGAATTTCAAATCTCAAGATAACACTTAAAATTAGGGAAAATAACCTAGAAAAAATTTAAATTCTCAAAAATTTCAACTTATCATGTTTGATTCCCTAGTGTTTTAAAGTTTGAATAATCGAAGCATAAGAACCTATGTCTTAATTCTCAACACATCAATAAAAATCATAAATCAATCAGAGTTAATTCCTAATAGGAGATTGAGATTAATGCAGAGAATTTGAAATTTGAGAGCAATTTTTTAGGGATTTCAAAGATAATATAAAGAATGAAAGTGAGTTCCCCCCCCACACTTAAGATCTACATTGCCCTCAATGTACAAAGATAACATTAATAGCAATAGAAGCACAAGATCATAAGTTAGGGAGAAAAGTAAAACTCCTTGAATATTGGATGGAACCCTTAAATTGTGAAAGCTGTCTTAGAGGAAGGAATACTTGAAGTTCATGATTTTGGGTGACTGGAGAAATTAATCATAACTATGTAAAGTTCAAGTATTACACGATAGGAATTTAATTGTAAAATAAAAGGAATAAGAGAAATAAAAAGTAAAGAAAATGAAAATTAAAAATAAAAATTAAGTAACAGTGATTTGGACCCACGGCCGTGTAAGGGATCACACACCCGTGTCTGAATTGGCAGGTTCAACTACGATCTTAGGGCAAGGGTGTGTTGCACGCTCGTGTTGTATTAACAGGTTTGGCCATGGCTATATCGCACGGCTGTGGGAAGTTATCGAAGCCCGTGTGTTAGGGACATCTTACCCTGCTCATACACGGCCATATCGCACGGTCGTGTCTTTACTTGTGGTGTCCACACAGCCTGAGGCACGCCCATGGTCATGGCCGTGTGGCTCGAAAAACCTGCATTCAAAGGATTAGTTGATGTATTGAAGAGCCTAAATAAAATAATTTACTAAGTCAGTACTCGAGTTGCCTCCCGAGAAGCTCTTATTTATAGTTTAAGCTCGACTTTGCTCGAGCTTGTACGTTCACGGTGGTTTGAAGAGTTGGAACTCTTTTAACCTATTTTTAGTTTCATTGTCAAAATAAAGTTTGAGTCGGGTTTGATTTACCTTGAAAGTGCCGAGTAACTCATGATTTATCTTGACTGTACCATAGGGAATGATTTTCATTACCGTGAAGTAGGGTATGTCACTTGTATGTTCTTTTGAATTCAAGATTCGAGGATCATCTTCCCCTAATATTACCTTATCTCCTACCTTAATTTGATTTGTTTTAACCTGAGGGTCGTCTTGGTGATGCTCTGGGTTGGTATGGCATACTTTGGGCTTTTTATGATAGTTTAGCCATGCATCTAGTTCCTCGATCTGAAGCATTCGCTTTTCAGGTGCATCGCCCTTGGATGGACTTGTCTATGATTGGGTTGCCTTTATGTGGAGTGTATCCTGCACAGAAGGTTGGGTGGTGAGTTCAGTGTTTTTACAAGGACTCATGACTATATTATTATCAACAGTCTTAATTAAGTTTCGAGCTTGTAAAGTAACTTTGTCATTACCTACACATAGTATAAGTTCACCTATTCCTAAATCAATTATTATTCTGACAGTTGCTAAAAAGGGTCGCCCTAGAATTAAGGGTACATTGCTATCCTCATCAATGTCTAAAACAAGAAAGTCAATTGGGAATATAAATTTATCAATTTTGACAAGCACATCTTCAATTATTCCCTTAGGAAACGTAATAGTTTTATCAGCCAGTTGAATGCTCATCTTGGTTTGCTTAGGTTTTTCAAGACCTAGTTGTTTAAACAGTTTATAAGGTATGACATTTATACTTGCCCCTAGATCAGCTAAAGCATTTTTGGCGTCTAGGCTACCAAGTAAACAAGGAATAGTAAAACTCTCTGGATCTTTTAGTTTGGTTGGCAGTTTATTTTGGAGAATAGCTAAGCATTCCTCGTTGAGTTCTACTGTAGACAGTTCTTCCAACTTCCTTTTATTTGTGAGAAGTTCCTCTAAAAATTTTGCATACTTCAGCATCTGCGAAATTGCTTCAACAAACGGTAAGTTGATGTGTAATTTCTTTAAGAGTTTAAGAAACTTACCAAATTACTTATCTGTGCGGTCTTTCTTTAGCGCGTTTAGGTATGGGATATGAGGTTTATATTCCTTGATAACTGGCTCGTTATTACTTACCTCGACCTTGCCTTTACTCACCTCATTCTCCTTACATGGCTCTGGTTTGGTTTTGGTTAATCCTTCCTCATCTATTGTATTCATGGAATTGAGTTGCTCCTTAGGGTTAATCTCAGTGTTGCTTGGTAACCCACCTTGCGGTCTTTCAGAAATTAACTTGGCGAGCTGGCCTATTTGTGTTTCGAGTCCTTGAATGGATGCTTGCTAGTTCTTCAGTGCTGTTTCGGTGTTTTGGAAACGGGTTTCTGACACGGCAATAAATTTTGTGAGCATCTCTTCAAGGTTTGGCTTTTTCTCTTCTTGGAATGGTGGCTGTTGAAATCCCGGAGGAGGTGGTTTTCTTTGATTTCCTTGTCCTTCCCATGAAAAATTGGGGTGGTTTTGCCAACCATGTCCATAAGAGGAGTAGTCCGGATTTAACATATTTCCTTGAGTTGTGTCACACTGCATCACTGGTTGTGCCTGCGTAGAACCAACAAAATTATCAAACTTTTTATTTAAAAGTTCTACCTGATTAGTAAGCATGGTGACAACATCAATATTATAAACTCTTGCAGCTTTTGTCAGCTTTGTCCTCATGACTTGCCACTGATAGTTATTCAGTGACATCTCTTCTATAAACTCATAAGCTGCTTCGAGTGTTTTGTTGTTGATTGTTCCTCCTACGACTGCATCGATCATTTGCCTCGTTGATGGATTCAAACCGTTGTGAAATGTTTGAACTTGTAACCACAAAGGTAACCCGTGGTGAGGGCACCTTCTCAACAGATCTTTGTATCTCTCCCACGCATCATAAAGGGTCTCTAAATCCATCTGCACAACAGAAGAGATATCGTTTCGTAATTTAGCTGTTTTAGCTGGAGGAAAATATTTAAGTAAGAACTTTTTGGTCATCTGTTCCCATGTAGTGATTGATCCTCTGGTAAAGAATTTAACCACAGTTTGGCTTTATTTCTCAAAGAAAATGGGAATAGCCTTAGACGAATGGCATCATCAGAAACGCCATTAATTTTAAAAGTATCACAAAGTTCCAAAAAGTTGGCTATGTGTGAATTTGGATCTTCATCCTGTAAACCATCAAACTGCAGTATCATCTGAATAGTGTTAGGTTTTAACTCAAAATTATTAGCAGTAATTGCAGGTCTAATAATACTAGATTGAGTACCAGCCAAATTAGGTTTAGCATAATCATACATAATACGAGGAGCATCATCTTGGTTCACTGGTTGCGCGGCTATCGCGGGAGGTGGTGGATTGTCCTGATTTGCTTCCATCTCTTCCGTAGGTTCTGGCTTTTGTTCTTGTCCTTGTTCTAGATAATGTAGGCTTCTTCTGATCTTCCTACGATTTTTGCGAACTGTAGCTTCTAAATCCTCGTCAAAAAGTAATGGTCCTGCTGGGTTCCTTCTAGTCATAAACTAGAGATACCTAGAGGAAAAGAAAATTTCAGTAAAATAAAAATAAAAATAAAAATAAGCTGAAAATAAATAAAAATAAATATGGCTAAAGTAATAGAAATCGAGCGTTCTTAATATTTCAGTTCCCCGGCAACGGCGCCAAAAACTTGATATGCGTGATAGGAAGTAATAAAATTTATAACAATGATCAAACCAGACACTAACTATTATCACGATTTTAAGGCAAGCGCACCTATCGAACAGTAGTACCAGATATCGTACCCAAGGGAACCAAGTACTAGTACTAACTTTCTTTCTATTATTTAACCTAAAAATAAAAGGGGATTTTGTGAAACTAAACTAATTCTAAAACTAAACTAAGAACACACAAAAAGTAAATTGGGGAAAAACTCTTAGGAAAACGGATTGATTTGGCGATACTCAAAGGAGAATCCACCTAGACTTCACTTCTTATCAACTCTTGAACTAGACGATTTATTCACTTGACTTGATCCGTAGAAATCCCTAACTTATGTTAATATCTCTCTCGAGACTAAGAACAACTAACCCTAGGTTGATTAATTGAAATCTCTTTCTAATTAAAACCCCTAGAGTCGTATTAACTTGATCTCTGGATTCCCTTATTAGGTTTGACCCTAATCCGACAGATTTTCGTCGTCCTATCTCTAGGATTGCAATCAACTCCGCTTAATTGTGTTGGATCTACTCCTATGCAGGGACTTTTGCTCCTGTACATAAGCACATTCGACTTAAATCAATATACCGGAAATATCAACTTAAGAGTTAAAAACACAATTAAGAACAAATCAAATATTTATCATATAATTCAAGAGAAAATAATAATAAGATCTGTCTTAGGTTTCATCCCCCTCAAGTATTTGGGGGATTTAGTTCATGATTATAAAAGAAAACATCTTAGAAGAATAATGATAACAAAACATAAAGAACCTGAAAACCCCTATAGGAATTTGAAGGGAGATCTTTAGTCTTGAAGGAGAATTCGACTTCTGAGATGGATCAATCGGCTTCCCTTCGAGTAATTCCCTGCCTTTAACTCCTCGTCTTGGCGAGAAAATAATGTGTCCTTTGAAGTTGCCTCCTAGGGTCTTTATATAGAGTTTAGAATGGCTTTCTTAGCCCCTAAGTAACCTTTTCTGAGTGAAATTGAACTTCCTCACGACAGGGACATGCCCGTGTGCCACGCCCGTATGGATCAAAGCCTAGGCCGTGTTCGGGCCTGCTAAGGTGGCACGGCCGTGTGGTCTGGCCGTGCGAGTCGGGGTTGGGCCATGTTTATGCTCAAAGTGGCACGGCCGTGTGCCACGGCAGTGTGGTGAATCCCTGGGACGTGTCATTTTTACACTTTGGCCCATTTTCTCCATTTTTGGCCCGTTTCTCGTTCTTTTCTCTTCCCTATGCTTTCCTGAGTATAAAACATGAAATAGAAGGATTAAGAGCACCAATTTCCACATATTTAATGATAATTCATCCATAAATTAGGATAAGCATGAGGTAAAAATATATATAATTTATCGTTTATCATCTTACACTAGCACTTGCATAAATGCCGATGCCATGTCCTAGACTTGGTCTTACACAGGTTCGCACATATCGGTGTCGATGGCATGTCCTAGACATGGTCTCACACTGACACATAATGAGGCCAATGCCATGTCCCAGACATGGTCTTACACTAACTCTTGTAGTACCCAAACGTCATGGCACGAATATCCGATCTATTCTAACTATTCAACTGGGAATTTACCACACTAATTCACTTCATGTACATATATTCAGAATCACACTCAACATTTTATGCAATATTAATATTTAAGGCATAATAGCAATAGAGTTGTATTATTTACGTACAACTTACCTCGGTATACAAAATGTGAGTGACTATTCGATCTAGTCCACTAGCTTGGCCTCCCCTGGTCTAGGTCTGAATTTCGTATTTCCTGATCTAAAATGATAAAATTCGCTTATTTAATCATCAATTAATTTAAACGTTCAACAATTCATATCTTTGGCAAAATGACCATTTTGTCCTAGACTTTCACAAAATTATGATTTTACCCCTAGGCTCATAAATCGATTTTCATCAAATTTTCTCATGAACCAAGCCTAGCCGAATTATTTTTACGATTAAAACAACCCCTAATTCCAATTATTTTACAAACTTACTACATAATTTATAACTTGTACAAAATAGTCCTTCCTTAGGGTTTTCATGAAAACTACTTCACAAAAGTTATTTATTTAACAACCAAGATTCATTTTCTTTCATAATGTTTCAGCAAACAACATTAATGCTTTCATGGAAAAACCATAAACTCTCAATCATTTTGCAAAATAGTCCCCCCCATTAGTTAGCTTATGCCACAAGGGTTCCAAAAATACAAAAATTATCAAAAATAACCATCTAAATAACTTACTTGCAAGAGTGAAGGGTGGCTGAGTTTTCAAGCTTCAAAATCCTCCCCTTGGCTAATATTTTCGGTGGTGTGAAGAAGAATAAATGAAAAAGATAAAGCTATAATTTTTTTATTCTATTTCTAGTTAAATAAGTCACCTAATACCACCAAATTTTGACTTTTCCATTTCTTTTACCTCTATGGCTGGCCATCTCTTTAATAAAGGCCTATTTGCTCCTTAAAGACCCCTATTTATGGTTCTCTAGCTATTTAACACTATTTGCTAGTAAAACAAAACTTTTGCCCTTTATGCAATTTAGTCATTTTTCACAATTAAGCTCACAATTGTTAAAATTAATTCGCCAAATTTTTCATGCACTCATATAATCATACTATAACACATAAGATAATATTAAAATAATTTTTTTGACCTCGGATTTATGGTTCGAAAACCACTGTTCTGACTAAGCCCAAAATCGGGCTATTACATGTAAGGATTCAAACATAGGACGAAAGGGTAAGCTAAAACCTTACCACTGAACGAGCAAGCTCATTCTATCATTAGTTGAGAAAAAATAATATTTTAGCCCAAAGTTAAAAGATAGGGGTTTGAACAAAAATTAACAAAATTCAAGGGGAAATGATTCGAACCCAAAACCTCACACACTCAAACACAACCCTCAACCAATGAACCAAATTAAATTACTTTATAAATTCCAACAATTCATAAACTTAAATTTTTTGAGCGTTTAAATTTTTAGGGCATTACAACTCTCCCCTTAAAATGAATTTCAGCCTCAAAATTTACTTAACTCAAACAAATATAAGTATTGCTGTCTAATCGAGTCTTTAAGCTCCCAAGTTGCTTCCTCTAAACCATGATTCTACCATAAAACCTTAACTAACAGAATGGTCTCCCTCTTAAAGACTTTCACCTCCTAATTCAGAATCTGTACTGGCTCTTCCTTAAATGTCAAATCTGGCCTTACCTCAATTTTCTCAACAGGCGCAATATGAAGTGGATCAGACTGATATGGTCTTAACATAGAGACGTGGAAAAAATAGTATATACGGTCTAATTCTGAAGGTAACTCTAATTGATAGGCAACCGATCGCACTAGTCTTAAAACGTGATAAGGCCCAATGGACCTAGGGCTTAACTTGCCCTTAAGTCTAAACTAAATGACCTTCTTCCATGAAGATACTAAGGAAAACTCGATCTCCCAGGCAAACTTTATGTCTCTCCTCTTTAGATTCACATAAGACTTTCCTTTATCAGAAGTTACCTTAAGATGATCTTGAATGACTCTAACCAATATCTTTAGTCTCAGAAACCAAATCTGGATGCATAATCCTCCTCTTACCCAACTCAGTCCAACATAAGGGAGTACGACACTTACCACCATAAAGAGCCATATACGGTACCATCTGAATACTGGATTGGAAGCTATTATTATACGCGAAAATAGCCAATGGCAGAAACTCTTCCCAACTACCACAAAAGTTGATAACATAACCCCGTAGCATATCCTTTAACACCTAAATCACCTATTCAAATTATCCATCAGTTTGTAGATGGAACCTGGTATTGAAGTCTAATCGAGTACCCAAAGCCCCATGCAATTTCTTCTAAAATTGATATGTAAATCTAGGGTCTCTATCAGATATGATCAATACCAGAACCATATGGAGTCTAAGAATCTAAAAAATGTACAACTTTGCTAGCTTCTGTAGAGAATAATCGATCATAACCGAAAGAAAATGAGTAGACTTAGTCAACCAATCCACGATGACCCAAACAGACTTTTTCTTAATAGGTGTCAAGGGTAACCCACTAACGAAGTCTATAGTTATCTGTTCTCATTTTCACAACGGAATCTTAACAAGTTGAAGCAAACCTGAAGGTAGTTGGTACTCAGCCTTAACTTGTTGCTGGCACATTAGACAACGAAAAACAACATCAGCTACCTTGCATTTCAAACTGGGCCACCAATACAATTCTTGAAGATCTCGATACATTTTATTCTCACCGGGTTGCATAGCATAAGGGTTACTATTTGCTTCCCGCAAGATAGATGGTTACAACTGCTTGTCATTCAGTGTAACAACCCATTTTTCAGTGGTGTCAAAAATAGTAGTTTCGAGACCACAAATTCGATGAGTAAATTCATATAATTAATATTTAAATTATATGAGTCAATAATAATTTTATATTGAATTTTGACTTGAGGAATTTTAACTAATTGAATTAATAGCTAGTATAAGTGGTTCAGTTTAAAAGGCAAGTGGTTATTGAAAACGAGGTATTAGGACCTCGATTCCATAATTTAGATCCATAAATATATTTATTAAATATTTATAGAGTCATATTAAATGTGAATTGAAGTTTGGTCCAGTAATTTTGATGATTTATTGCATAATTAAGGTAAAAAGATTAAATTGTAAAAGAGGTAAAAGTTAATCCCTATAGATTTAAAATAGTAAAGGGACTACAATAGTAATTAAACCATGGTAAAAAAAGTCCAAGCGGTGGTGGGTATGATTAAAGCCACTAACTTTTAGGCTATTTCCTCATTTAGTCCTAATTAGTTTAGGATTAAATTGAAAATAAGCCTTTTTATTTAAAATTTAAAATAATTGAAGTACCAATTGTGTGATTAAACCCTCCTTAAATAGTAATAAACCATATAGAGTTATAGTGGACAAATTTGGACAAGATTAAATTAATTATTTAGTGATGGCTAAAGGTAAATTTGTAAATATCCAATTATAAGTTAAATTAAAAAAATAAAAGAATTAAAACCTATCATCTTCAAATTTCTTTTGAGGAAACCCGAATAGTCATGGTTAGGGTTGGGAGACCTTCGGCCAAGCTTTGGTTTCATGATAAGTAAGTGAAATCTCACCCAATTTTAGTAAATTTTAAGTTTTTGAGTTCGTATTAGCTTAATCTAGCTAACCCAGGGTCTAATTTGTAAAACTATCAAATGTTTTGAATTATTCCATTGATGAGTTTAGTGTATTCTTGAAGTTTTATGAAGATTATTGAGTTTGGTTGCTAGATAGGACTATTTTGTAAAGTAATTTTTTGCAATTTTAATGTTTAAGGACTAAATCGTTAAAGTGATAAAAATACAGGGAAATGTTATGAAATAACAAAAATGATTATCTATAGAGAGGCCTTCTATAGTTTGGCTAAACTTGATTTTATTTAATATTGGTTAAATTGCAAGTTTGAGCTTAAAGACTAAATTACATAAAAGTGAAATATTGGGGGCAATTTTGTAAAAAATGCCTTAAAGGACTTAATTGCATAAAATGAGTTAATTTTACTTTTGGAATTAGTTAATTTAATGAAAATATTATTTTAGATCAACAACGAGTGGAAAACCCAGGAAAAGAGAAAATTATCGAATAGTCTTTGTACCTTAGTCGTTGTTGTAATTTAGTCAGGTAAGTTCGTTCGAGTTAATTTTAGTACATTTATATATGTATTATATGAACTTAATTGCATAATAGTAGATTATATTGATGTGTGGAATTGGAAATGGAAATGGAAATAATGAATTGAAAAGACGTCGATCACTGATTGAGATACTGTGAGCCATTACTGCAAATCAATCTTGTAAGTTCGTGTATTTATTTATACTTCTAGTAATCCTTATATTCTTTGTTAATATGCTATTATTGAATGTTATATTCTATATTGAAATGTACGAGCTTTCGAGCCATACATACTGAATCTACTGAAATGTATGCGCTTTCGAGCCATACCTACTAAATCTACCAAAATGTATGCGCTTTTGAGCCATACCTATTGGATCTACCGAAAAGCATGCGCTTTTGAGCCATACCTACTGGATCCACTGAAATGTATGCTCTTTCGAACCATACCTACTGATTTTATTAAAGTATGCGCTATCGAGCCATACCAACTGATTATATTGAAATATTGTACAGATTGTTACTTCCTAAATGAAAGTTGTGATTTAAGAGAATTTCATTATTTGATTTTTAATTGATTACTATGTTTAGTTGGAATAGCTTACCGATTTATTAAACGAACTTACTAAGCTTTATTCAAGCTTACTTGTCTTTGGATCTTTTTGTAGATTACGTGAAGATCGGATCAACATGAGAAATCACACTATTCGGGAATCTTTGGTAGACTTTGATTTTGGTTATGTATATATGGAATGTAATAGGACCCTTTTGAATATGTTATACTAGTACTAAGTTTTGTGCAAGTTGTTATAATGAATTTGTGATGTTTTGTTGAATGACTTGTTGAAGTATGCATGTTATACCTTTAGTTGTATTTTGATGGTTAAGTACGAGATGAAAAGATACCATGTTAAGTTATGGTACATAATAAAATGAATGTAAGACGTTGATGTGAAAATTATAACTTATATATATACAATCATGGAAATGAATTGTTATGAAATGTATTGTGGTGTCAATGATGGCACATTTTTTAGACACTTAAGATTAATTATGTTTACATGATTTGAAGGTTATTGAAGGTGTTTGATGGCTTGAAAATGGCATATTTGAATGTGTTTTAGGTACCTAAGTTTCTAGGTGAAAAATGAGTATAATTTGAGTCATTTTTAGAAACACGCAGCTTGGCACATGGGTTATCACACGGTCGTGTGTCACACACGAATAACCCACATGGGCATTTACCCAAAATGTTTTAAAGTGCAATATCCACACAGAGACATGGCCTGGGATACGGTCATGTGACCCAACATCGAATTGTATACAATCTAACACACAGTTTGCAACATCACTATGTGAGGGTATTTTGAATGTTACATAGGCTAGCACACGGCTTGCGACATGACTGTGTGTATTTAATTCGAATGATACACAGTCTGTCACATGGTTGTCCACAAGGGCATGCTCTTGCACCACATGGCCTGGGCTAAGTCACACGACTGTGTGACTCCTATTTTGAAAATTTACAAAATTTTCCATGAATATTCTGATTTATTTCAAATTGGTCCTTGATTGTACCCAAACTAATTTTAAGCCTCCTAGGCCCGATTCAGGACACATAAGTGTGTTTTTACTTCGATTTGAATTATTACTTTAAAAAAATATTGTTAATTATTCTAGTGAACTAGTTCTTACTGTTACTAAATGATCTAAAATGTACAATGGTACTCTGTAACCCTATTTCAACAACAGAAGTTGTTATAGGTGTTACATTTGACATACAAACCAACCTTGATCGTGGTTTCGATGAAGTAATAATAATGATCGTACTTGAAAACCAATTATTATCACAATAAAAGGCAAGCGCACCTATCCAATAGTAGTATAGCTAGTGGTAAGACCAGAATATCGAATCCAATGAACCAAAAGTAGTAGAAATGATATTCCTATTATCTAGCCTAAAAATAAAGGAGGATTTGGTTGTAAACTAACTAATCTAAATTAAACTAAAGATAAAACAAAGAATAAATTGGGAAATTACTTTGGGAAGACTGACTGATAAAGGCAATACCCAAGGAAGAATCCACCTAGACTTCACTTATTATCTAACTCTGAACTAGACGATTTCTTCATTCGACTTGATTGTAGAGATCCCTAAATTATGTTAATATCTCCGTCGAGAATAAGAACAACTAATCCTAGGTTAATTAATTGAAATCTCTTTCTAATTAAAACCACTACTCTTGCATTAACTCGATCTATGGATTCCTATATTAGATTTGACTCTAATCCGACAGATTTTCGTTGTCCTATGTCTAGGATTGCGATCAACTCTGCTTAATTGTGTTGGATCTACTCTTACACAGGGACTTTTGCTCCTCCACATAAGCACATTTGACTTAAATTAATATCCCGAAACTATCAATTCAAGAATTAAAAACACAATTAAGAACAAATTGAATATTTATCATATAGTTCAGATAGCAATAACAAGATTCGTTTTAGGTTTCATCCCCCTTAGGTATTTGGGGGTTTAGTTCATGTTCATAAAAGAAAATATCTCAGAATAAAGAAGATAGCAAAACATAAAGAAAACCCAAAACTCCTGAAAGGATTGAAGGGAGATCTTCAGTCTTGATGTAGATCCTGGCTTCTAAGATGGATCAATCGGCTTCCTTCGAGTAATTCCCTGTCTTCTACTCTTAGTCTTGGTGGGGACACTGTACCCCTTTGTAGTTGCCTCCTAGGCTCTTTATATAGAGTTTGGAATGTCTTTCTTAGCCCTTATGTCACCTTTTCCGCGTGAAATTGAAACTCGTAACGATAAGGACACGCCCATGTGGCACAGCCGTGTGAATCCAGTTTAGGCCGTGTTCAAGCCTGTTAATGTGGCACGACCATGTGGTTCACCCATGTGATGAACTCCAGGCTGTATTGTTTCCTTGCTTTGGCCCATTTTCTCCATTTTCGGCACGTTTCTCTTTCTTTTCACTCTCCTATGCTCTTCTAAGTATAAACCATGAAATTAAAGGATTAGGAGCATCTAATTCCACAAATTCAATGATAATTTATCCATAAATGTGCTAAATGTGGGATAGAAATATGTATAATTTATAGTTTATCAAACCTCTAAAACATAACTCACCCGTATTATTAAACCCAAAATTAGAAGTCTTACTCTCATCAACCTGCTAAACTTGAAGAACTAGTGAGTCATCCAATAAATTTTTACCCCAAATCTGATCAATCCAAGTCAGCTTAACTTGCAACTCGGCTAACAAACTACCATCCTCAAACAGACTTAGGCGAGCAAACATCGCCCTCAAATCAAACATCGATCTCCAACTAAGAGCATCGACCACAACATTGGTCTTACCAGGATGATGCTTAATGATGCAGTCGTAGTCTTTAAGCAACTCAATCTATCTACATTGCTTAAGATTCAACTCCCTCTAAGTTAGGAGGTACTTGAGGCTTTTGTGATCAGTCTAGATTATACACCTCCCACCATATAAATAGTGCCTCCAGATTTTTATTGTGAATACAATTGCAACTAGCTTAAGATCATCCATCATATAGTTGCCATCATGTATCTTAAGTCGTCTAGTTGCAGATTAAGTTGTCTAGATGTGTAAGCCACCACTTTACCCTATTGCATCAACACACAACCCAAAATCGTATGAGATGCATCACTATACACTACAAACTCCTTACCAAATTCAGGTTGTTTAGAACGGGTGCTTAAGTCAAAAGGAACTTAAGCTTCTCAAAGCCCGATTTCTTCTCATTAACCCATATAAAAGGTGTGTTCTTACACAACAACTTAGTTACTAGAGCTACGATAAAATAGTACCCCTCTACAAATCTCCGATAGTAAACCACTAAATCGAGAAAACTCCGAATCTCAAACACATTCCTATATTCTTTCCACTTAAGGACAACCTCAATTTTTTTAGAGTCGACATGGATACCCTCGACAAAGACCACATGCCCTAGAAAAGTGACTTTCCTCAACCAGAATTCGCACTTGCTTAACTTGACATAAAATGTCTTCTCATGAAGAAGTTGCAAAACCACTCTAAGATACTCATCATGATTTACCTTAGTCTCAAAGTACACCAAAATATTCTTGATGAAAACTACGATGAACTGATCTAGATACGGCTGAAAAACCCAGTTCATTAGATCCATTAATGCAGCTGGAGCATTCATCAAACCGAATGGCATGAAAAGGAACTCGTAATGCCCATAACGAGTCCTAAAAGTAATCTTATGCACATTAGCCTCCTTTACTTTCAACTAATAATACCCAAAATAGAGATCAATCTTCAAGAACACTGATGCCTCATGGAACTGATCAAACAGATCATCAATCCTCAAAATTGGGTATTTATTCTTTACCGTTAATTTATTCAACTACCGGTAATCCACACGTATTCTCATTGTCCCATCTTTCTTTTTAACAAAAAGAACTGGTGCTCCCCATGAAGAAACACTAGGTCTGATGAACCCTCTATCGAGAAGTTCATGAAGCTATACTTTCAGTCCTTTTTGCTTCTTTAGTGCGATATAATAAAGAGCGATGGACACCGGAGCTGTCCCCGACAATACCTTAATTTTGAACTCAGCCTACTTATTTGGTGGTAACCTCAACAATTCTTCAGGAAAGATATACGAAAATTCCTTAACTATCTAAATGCCCTCAACAGAAGATTCCACAATACTCGACCCTTTTCGGACTAACTTTTCGGCTACTAGAACAGATATTACATTAAAGAAGTAATCTTGATGTTCACCAACCATTACTATCTCCACATCATCCTCAATTTTTAGAGTTACCCTATTAGTCGCACAGTCCCAACTAGCTCTATGCTTCACAAGTCAGCCCATACTTAAAATCAGATCAAACTCCTCGAATAGAAACTCCATCAGATTAGCTAAAAATACAACACCTTGGATTTCTAATGGACACCTCCTATATACTTTACTAACTTGTACTGAGTGACCCAATAGACTGATAACAAAAATCCTACTAGAAATATCCTCGACAAAAATCCCTAAATTACCATAAATGTAACAACTCGATTTAGGGCCTAATCAAAATAGTGGTTGCGAGACTACAAATTTGAAGTAGAAATATATTTTTTATGAATATTTTAAGGCTTATGATATGATTGCGTAGTTGTGTGAAAATTTCATGAAGAAATTTTATAATTAAGTGATCAAATTGTCTTTGAGGACTAAATTGTAAAAATTGAAAAATATGATATTCTAGAAGTTTTAAGTATGAAATAGCCTTAGAAAATTTATTAGAGGTCCTTATTTAGTAATTAGACTATTATATTTCATGATGGACAAAAATGGACATAGAAGGGAAAAATTTCAAGGAATGGCCTTAAGGGCATTTTGGTCATTTAGTTAATAAATTAATAAAAAGGGAAAAAGAAGTCAAAACTTGTGTCCATCTTCTTCTCCTTGTGCCAAAATTATCAAGAAGCCATAGCTAGGGTTTCTTTCATCTTCAAGCTTGATAATAAGTGCACCCTAGCCCCGTTTTTAAGGTTCTTTACATTTTTCAGATCCTCGTAGCTCAATTTAGCTATTTCTAGCCATATTTTAAGCTAGAGTTCATGTTCAAAAACTTACCCATGTATGACATGCATGTATTTTGATGTTTAATGGAGGAATATGGAAGTTTGATGTATGATGGACATCTTTCTCTAAGTGATTTTTCATGGAAACACCTAAAAAGGACCTATTTGTAAAAGTGATAAATTGTGTAGTAAACATCTAATTTAAAGGAACATGTGAGCTATTATAAGCTTAAGATAGGTTTGGCTGGGCTTGGGTAGCCAAGAAAATGAGTACATTTCATCATACGAGCCTAGAGACCATTTTGTAAATATGTGAAAGTTTAGGCGCAAAATTATAATTCTGCCAAAGTATGATTCATGGGCTGTTTAGTCAATGTGATAATTAAATAAGTGAAATTTTTCATTATAAATCAAGAACCACGAAGTCTGGACCTAAACCGAGGAAAGAACAATGTGGTGGACTAAATTGAACAACTATCTATATTTTGGTACTGAGGTAAGTTTGTGTGTAATAAATCAACATTATGTTATTATGTTTTTAAATGCTTGATATTGTATGAAATGTATATTCTTTTATGAAATTGGTTAATAAGATCTCGAAGAAAAAATGATGAAGTCATGCTATATCGAAGTCCCAGTTGAACCTTAGGAATAGAAAGGATACCCTTGTCACGACATTAGATTAATAAGGTCCTGTATAAGACCATATCTGGGATATGGCATCGACACCGAATTGAGATCCTATGTAAGACCATATCTGGGACATGGCATCGGCTTCGAATAGTAATTTTGTGTAAGATTGCGTCTGAGACCTGGCTTCGGTATGAAATCGTGTAAGACCATGTCTGGGACATGGTGTAACAGCCTATTTTAGACCCTAGTCGAAATAGTGGTCATATATCCGAGTCTAAAAAATATTTTAATATTATTTTCTGTGTTTTGTGATGTGTGAATTGACATTTTTGAAATTTTCGTAATTTAATTTTTCTGATTGAGTGCTTAACTTGTGAAAAGGACTAAATTGAAAAAATTGCAAAATTGTTCTCTTAATTGATTAATGGTTGAATTGACATGTCTTTGCAAGTGTGAGGTCTTTATTAAACAAATGGACCATTAACTAGGTTAATGGACATTTATGGCCAACCATTATATGTTCTATTATGGCTTAATGAAAGGTTATTTTGGTAAAAAGATTATTAAAGAATTTATAATAAAACTAAGGCATAAATTAAGCCATTATTCATCTCAAATTGTCAAAAATTGAAAAGAAAAAGAAAGAACAAGTGTTTTTACCATTCGACACTTACTTGGCTTGATAAAGGTATGCATTTTAGTCTGTTTTCAATAATTTTCATGTTTTTGAATTGTTGCTTTGTTGCTTTGTGTTTTATAAAACCCATGCCTCAATTTCTAATTTTGTTGAAGATTATGAAATATGCCATTGTTGATAATGTGAGCTTAGTTATGTTATTTGGTGAAATATGAAAGATATGTGGTTGATAAACATGTTTTGTCTTTGGATTTTTGGTGAATTTAGTCAATTTGGGTTTAATTGTGAAAATAAAATTTTGGGAGGACTATTTTGTGAAATAAATATGATTTATAGGCTTATTTGAATGCCATTGAAATTTAGCTAGGTATAAATGTTTAGGGAATTTTGTGAATTTGATGATTTTATGAAATAGGGACTAAAATGTCAAAATGTGCAAATATGAGGGCTAATTTGTAAAATGCTCTAATTATATGTTTTTGAATTGAATTGAATGTTTTGGTGAATAAAAGAGGTAAATTTGAATTTATATAGATCAAGATCAAAGGAAAACAGACTTAGAACGGGGAAAATCTAAAGTGGTCGAGTAATCGTTTTTGTTCGTCTGAATACATACGAGGTAAGTCAATATACAAATAAGCGTGTTATATTGAATTATTACTGCTTATACAATGTTGTAATTGCATTGAATGGCTATGATAGATATAATTGTAAAATTGAGGAAGTTAAGAATTGATTTCGTGTAAGGCTACGTCTGGGACGTTGGCTTCGATCTGAGATATCGTGTAAGACCGTGTCTGGGACACGGGCATCGATTAGAGATTTCATGTAAGACCCTGTCTGGGACAGTGGCATCGATAGTTGAATACATGTAAGACCACGTCTGGGATGTTGGCATTGTACGGGCTTCCTGAGCTTACAGTATATCTAATTGTTATTGAATGGTCTATTGAGCAACTCCCAGAAATGAATGTGAATCTGGTTCAGGTACATTGGTATCGTATTAAAGATCTGAACATGAAAGGTATGTTTATATGAAATGATAAATGTGTGGTAAGTATAAGTTCATGTAAATGAAATGTGATATATGTAAGGTGGAATTGGGAACATGTGACATTTGTGTATACATATGAGTATGTGAATAACTCATGAAAGGTTAAGTCATGAGTTTATGATATTTATGCTATTAAGATGACTTATATGTGAACTATATTTGAATTTATTTGTGTTTGGCTTACAAAGCTCTTTGTAGTTTACTCTGTGTGTTTTTCAACTGTTTTACATATATCGTTACTACCGAAAGCTCGGAGATTATCAAGGATCCTCACCACACTATCTAATCTTATTTTGGTACATTTTGAAAGTGTAAATGTTAAGTTATGGCATGGATAGGCTAGAAGTCTATGAGATATGTTTTGATGTGTACATATGTTATGCCATATGATATGGCTACTTAATGGATGTGTTCATGTTTAATTATGATATGTTTATATTGCAAATTTGGCCTAAAGAGAAATGGTCGTTTTAGTACAAAGATGAGTGTGTTTTTGATAAGTTTTGTTATGAGAATGAACATGGAATGAATGTGTCTTGAAACATAGACTTTGATGTGATTTGGTTTAAGAATTTGGTATGAATAAGCATGGAAAATGAGTATGGTACTTGTTGTTGATAATATGAGCATAATGAGGTATGTTTTGGGTATGAATTGGTTGAGAAATGGTTGCATGAAATGCTTTGTTTTTGGCTTGTAGGAATGAACCAATTACGGTGGCAAAATTGGCTTTTTGGATAGCCTATTTTGTGCCACACGGTTAGAGCAAACGGGCGTGTGACTCTACCGTGCGTCTCCTGTTTTGTAGCTTAAGTGGTTAGTATTGCACATGGAATAGACAAACGGGCGTGTTTGAAGATCGTGTGGCTAGTTCAAGATGGCACACGGACTGGACACACGGGCGTGTCTGGTGACCGTGTGGCCAACTCAGGCTTATACACGGGCTGGACACACAGGCGTGTCTAGTGGCCATGTGATCCTAGCTAGTGTTACACACGGGTTAGGGTAAGATGTGAGACACGGTCGTGTGGGATGTGAGACACGGTCGTGGGAGGCACATGGCCTAGCCACACGGGCATGTGCCCTGTTTTATAAAAGATAATTTCATAAGTTTTCAAAGACTTTCTAAGAGTTCAGTTTAGTCTCGACGTTCTTCTAATGCATGTTTAAGTTCTCGGTGACCTTCATAAAGGACTCAATGATTATGTATGTTTATGACTTTGATGTTGATAATTGTTAAATGTCTGAAAAAGTTTTGAATTGTCTGGTAATACTTCTAACCCTAGTCTGGCAACGGATACGAGTTAGGGGTGTTATACATGGCATCGATATACGATCTCGTGTAAGACCATAAATGGGATATGGCGTCGACATCGATATGAGATCTCATGTAAGACCATATATGGGATATGGCATCGACATTGACATCGACATGTGATCCCATGTAGGACCATATCTGGGATATGGCATTGGCATCTTACCACATGTATGAAATTTTCCGAGTATCCTTCAATATTCCAAGTGGTACAATAGGGAAAAGAATTAAAGTTTATGTTAAAGATGAAAAAGGCTAAAGTTATGTGATGGATTGATACAGGTACATAAGCGAAACTCAAGAGAAATGAGCCCAGTATGTGATATGTGGTCAGTAATAATAGGCATGAGTAAGCCATGTCAATGATCACTTGGAAATTATGTGTTAATTCATAATGTAATATGCGGATGTTATTACAAGATTTTTATGTTGCTATCTATTACATGCAAACTTACTAAGCTTTATGCTTACTCCCCCTCTTTTCCCTTTTCTTGTAGTATCGCCAAGCTAGCTTGGGGATCTAAGGACGTCGGAGCTCAATTCACACTATCAAGCTATTCTTTTGGGTATAGTAAAGTTTGATTATTTTGGGTATGGCATGTATAGGAACTTGGTCATTTTGTGATATGTCATATTGGTTAGCTAATGTGTTGGCTAGTGATGTTACTTATTTTATTTAGTAAATAGCCATTGAAATTGGCCAATACTAGTTAAGTTATATTATTTCAATAATGATGAAATTTATGAAAGTGCAAGCTTGCACAATTGAATGAGTAATATGTGAAGTTTATGCATGATGAACATAGTATGAAATTGAGGTGTGGATGCCTTGATTGTGGATATTAGAGGTGTATTATTGTTATGCTATGTGTTGTTGGAAATGGTATAAGTGTGGTTGCTTTTCAGGGTGGCAAATGGCTTGGTAAATAATTTTATATTTGTCCACACGGGTTGACACACAGGCGTATGTCTAGGTCGTGTGTGACACACGGTCAACCCCATGGGCGTGTTGATAGGCCGTATGTCCCCTGCATCTAAATTTAGCAAAATAGAATGCCCAGTAGTAAACACACGGGCAGAGACACAGTTGTGTGTCTCAGCCGTGTGAAAGACACGACCTCAGGACATGGGTGTGTGTCCAAGCCGTGTGAAGTCTGCACATTAATTGCGAGAATTAAATTCGCCAAACGGCCTAGCACATGGGCGTGTGAATTGGTCGTATGACCCAAAATGTTTGTTGATGTCATACATAGAATGTCAAGGTTTTCATACACGGGCTAAGACACGGGCGTGTCATGGCCGTGTGAGGGACACAAGCCATAGACATGGGCATGTGCCGAGCCGTGTAAAAACCCCAGTAGGTTCGAAATAAAAAAAAATCCGCACGGGCTAAAGACATGGGCGTGTGTGACCACACAGCCTGCTCACATGGGCGTGTTCCTTTCCATACGGGCGTGTGGTCCTGTTTTGAGAAAAAAATTAAGTGTTCGAAAGCTTCCGGTTCAGTCTTGAACCACTCTATATATATGTTTTGGGTCTTGTAGGCCCACAATAGGGATGTTATGAATACGAATGAAAAGTTTTATGTTAGAGTGAAAAATTTATGGCCTGATTTTGTATGATTAAGTATGTTAAGTCCGATAATGCCTCGTACCTAGTTCCGGCGTCGAATACAGGTAAGGGGTGTTACAATAAACCCCACTATGTATGAATGCATGGACAGAATATCAATCAATGAAAAACAAGAGAGAAAATGAATAAAAAACGTATTGGCTATCACATCAATCGCATATATTGTAATAGCTCGTTTTCAGTGGTGTCAAAAATAATGCTTTGGGGACCACAATTCTAATGAGTGAGTTATTATTTTAATATATTTAATGTTTACAGGATTATATTAATGTTATATTAAAATTTTATTAAGAAATTTTGATGTTTAAATGGTTAATTATGTAAAAATGACTAAATCATAAAAGGTGTAAAAGTTTAATTATATTAGTTAAAAGGGCTAAATGGTTTTGGAAAGGAAAGTTAATGGACTTGAATGGTAATTATACCATGTTATATGTTAGTGGATGTGCATGAATAGGTTTTAATGAAATTTTGATAGTTTTTAAAAGTTAAAATTGTAATTGAATAAATAAAACCTAAACTAAAATAACACAAAAAGGATGCCATCTTCTTTAGTTGTCTTCACAACTGAAAGTTGAAGAAGGAATAGTCATTTTTAGGGTTTGAAGGTTTGATTGATATTCTCCTATGCATGTAAGTGAATTCAAGCCCCGTTTTTAATGATTTTTATATTTTTTAGTTTATTTTAGCTTAATCTAGCTAGCCCAGGGGTTAATTTGCAAAATTTTTAAAGGTTGAGGGACTTTTCATGTATGTTTTTTAATTTGTTCTGATGTTAGTTGATAGATTATTAATCTTTGTTATAAAATAAACATGTTTTGTTAAATGGTTTTTGATGAACTTTAGAAATAGGGATTAAATTGTTAAAAGTATAAATCCATAGATTTTCTTGTGAATTGTTGATAATTATGGGTTATTTCAAGGTCCCTTGTAACATTGGTTAAGTTGGATTTAGGCTAAAATGAGTTATATTTAAGTTTTGTACTTAAGGACTAAATAGTGAAAAGTCAAAGTATTAGGGGTTTTGCATAAATATAACTATGGATTAAATTGAATATTAGAAGTATGAAATTATTTATTTAGATCAAGATAAACCACAATCGGACTTAAATCGGGGAAAAACTAAAGTTTCAAATTAGTGTTCGATTCTACTTCTATGCCCTAATTATTGAGGTAAGTTCGTATGAATTATGATTGTTTTAATGTTTTGCTATGTTGTTTCAATATAAACTAATCTATGTATAAATGTATCTGTGCTATGATGTATTGACGGATAATGAGTCCCGTTTGAGCCTTAAGAATTCTTAGGATACAAATGATATGTCATTGGGGATTTCATGTTTTGGGTGCTGGTCTTGAATGTTCTACTGATGGCTGAGGTCTTGCATTTGTTGTAGATTCTCCACAACTCGTGTGAGCAACATCATGTAGCTAATATTTTGACCCACAGGTTGTGTGAGCAGGCCCATTTCACAACTCGTGTAAGCATTGATGTAAGGAAAATGTTATGGTTATATGGAAAGACACACTATGTATGAGCATTCCTGAGTATCCGATGTAATTCTAGATGGTTCAATGGGTAAGAAAAGAAAATGAAATGGTAAGTATGCAAATGGAATGAATCATGAATTTAAGGAAAGGTTGGTGAGTTAAATGTACACATACATATGGAAATTTACTTATGTAACGCCCTGAATTTTGGGCCTAGAAGAAATGGGTTTTGAGCAAGGGATCAGTTAGGAGACGGCACATAAAAGTTTAGGAGTATAGGAAAATGACACAATTGCAAGTTTGCTTTAATGGCAAACTGATTTAGGAGTGTTTGGGAGTAATTGGGAAGTCTTGGGTTCAAACCTGGGCTTTAGCAAAATTTTTGTTTTAAGTGAATAAAACTCTTGGTGCTTGAAGGAGGCCTTTTAAATATTGGTGGGTAAAATTTGACAGAATGTGCTTACTGGTCTGGTGGTTAAGTGAGTGTTAGTGTGTCTAGAGGATCTGGGTTCAAGTTTTGAGGTGTGCGCTTTAGAGACCCTTTTATTTCTTATTTCGTTCCTTTTTAGTTAATAATTATAAGAATTTATAATTATTAAATTATGTGTTAAGAATTGGGTTTTATTATTATTTTTTTTGTTATGATTTTTTTTATTTTTGTTTTTGGGAACGTTGTTCTCTTCTCGGCTTCTTCCCCCTTTCCCCTTCATTTACAATTCCAGCACTAACTTAAGGATTAGGGATTTTCACTCCTTCATCTTCGTCTTCGATCGCAGTAACAGGTGTAGGATTCGAACTGGTCTTCTACTTCCTATTTTCTGTTATTCGATTGTTTTTTTGTTTTGCAAATTCCTATTTCCCTTCAGCTTTTTGTATTGTTGCATTAACCCTCCATTTTTGAGCTTTTAGATGTTAGAAGGGATGAGAAAACTCCCTTTTTCTGATATATGTTGGTAGGGTGAGGGTTTGGGACCGTTTAGGTGGCCAAAATGGCAAAAACGAGGTTGAATTGGGGTGGTTTTCGTGACTAATTCGACGACTACGGCACACGGTAGTATGGATTTGGGGATTAGGTTTTCGACCAATTTTGGGTGCCACACGGCTTGGCCACACGGGCGTATAGTCAATTTAGGGATTTTTTTGGAAACCACACAGCTGTGTCCCTTGGACACACGCCCCGTGTGACTAATTTAGGCAAATAGGGTTCGCACACGAGCGTGTGTTTCGGGACACACGGCCGTGTGGCTGAATTGGGGTCTAGAGATTCCACACCGGTATGTGTTTTGGGACACACGACCGTGTCTGATGACCATACGGGCATGGGACACCTTCACATGGTCATGTCTGCCCTGCACTTAAGCTTAGAGAAATTGAACAGTGAGATACATGGCTTGTTCACACGGCCGTGCCCCTACACCACACATGCTTGTGTCTCTGTCACAAGACCATGTGCTACTCTTTATACGGGCGTATGGATCCCCACACGGCCTAGACTGCTCCACACGGCCAAAGCACATGGGCGTGTGGCCCTAACGCGCCAAATTTTGATTTTAAGGAAGTTTTAGTGCAATTGCGATTCTATGTGTTTCGATCCCTCGACTAGGCTTACTGAGGGTTGACACGACTCTGCTCTGACTGCAATTTGTGTGCTACTTGTGATCGATTGTGGGAAATGATTAATATTGGAACTGAGTGCACAAGTGTGCACGTTTTTTAAACTAAATGGTTCCCTCTGAATGACTGCTTTTGATTGTCTTCTTCTGAATGTCTGCTACTGAATGACAGTTACTAAGTGACTATTTCTAATTGACTGTCTGTAATGATGTTCTGAATTGGTGCATTCATGCATTTGCATACATTCATATGCATTGAACATTTTTGGTTCAGATATTGAAGAGAAAGAAGACTAATCTGATCTGGCAGTTTAACTGCATTTTGTAGTCCTAATTCCCAGAAGGTCCTGGATGATTTGACTATATTGCGAATTTTCGTACTGCACTGTACAGCACATACGTCAGCATCGCTACATATTGTGATCTGATCTGGCAGTTTTACTGCAACCCGATGGTATAGCGACCTACCGCATGACACTGTACCACTTGTACGTTAGCTACGCTATGTGCTGTTATTTGATCTGGCAGTTCACACTGCATATCTATACCGCGATGTACCGCCTTGCACAATACAGCCCATACGCTAGCATTGTTGCGTGATATATGAGACTAGCAGTCTAACTGCACACTGATAGCCTCACTTCCCAGAGGGTCGAGGGCGATTCCAATTCCCTGAAGGTCATGGACAACATAGATGATCATCATTGCTGGGCAACCCGGGATGACATCGTATGGAGTGCAGGGTTGGATGGGCTTTTTGAGGTCCTACTTGGAGTGCAGGGATGGGTGGGTCGATTATATCCCCACCAGATGTGCAGGGGTGGACGGAGATGGTGTGTTGGCTGGATAGGTGGGTTTATTTCATAACTTATCTGTACTCATATACATTTGACTAAATCTGACTGTCTGAATGTGATGGTACTGCTTGATTGATAAATATATCTGATTAATTGAGTTTGTTAGAACAACTGAATGTGTCTGCAATATTGACTGTTATGTCTGATTTACCGTTTGCGTTTGACTGGTTGATTAAAAGGCACTCATGCCTAAGTGGTTTATGTTGACATGACTGCTACTGTACTGATATGAACTAGGGCCCAAGTTTGTTACGGATACTGAAAAGGGCTTGGGCTCAGTCTGCGACAGTAGAAAATTGTCGTTACTGTATCTGACAGAGCCTTATGACTGTAAAGTTACATATAGTTTGTATTTTTTTAATCGGTTTGTAAGTATGCTCCTTTTCGAACTGCTTCTAGTTATTTTTTTTTCTTTTCCCATTGTAGAATATCTGTTTTGATTTCACATTGAGCTCGAGTAGCTCACCTCCTCTTTTGTTTTCCTTTCAGGTACAGTTCTAGATTCTGGACATTGGACTTAGTACACGAAGGTCTAGGACAGGCTTAGAAGATTTTCAGTTATAAATTTCATCTCAGTTTTTAGTTTGTTACTCGATTAATTTGAACTATAAAGATTTTTGTAACGCTGTGGTACAATTCTGATTTGTGTTAAGATAAACTGTTTTGTAAATCATACTACGATCACTTTGGTGATCAATATAGCATTTCGAATAAGGTCTAGTCTCCTAGGCCGGGTTAGAGGTGTTACAACTTATCTTATGGTTGAGTTCATTTGTATCATGGACAATTATACTAACTTGTGAATTGGTGATGATTGTATAGGCTTATGCTAAGCTTATGCCTTTGGTTGATATTATACTTATGCTATAAATTGTGCAAATGAAATGGTAAGTTATGTTTAAGTTTATATGAGCTTACTAAGCACTCATTGCTTACGTAGTTACTTTCCTTTGTTTTATAGATAATCAAAAACTCAACTGATTTGAAGCTCGTCGGAGACCTATCACACTATCTAGCAACCATTTTGGTAGTTCTTGAGAATTTTGGCCAAGGTTAATAATGACATCTATAGGATCTTTGTAATGGATGTTTTGATATGTTTAAACTTTTGAAGTTATATTTGGTTTGGTGAACTTTAATGCTTTACCAAGTTATGTCATATTCGTCATTTTTAACTGCTTGTAAATAAGGTTATTTTGCTATATATGTGATGACTTAAAAATGGTTAATTGTGGTAGAATATAGTTTTTAAATTAACTAGGTTGTGGGTTTGAGATAAGGTCAAATTACTTTGATTTGATTCATAACTTTTGATACAATTATGGTGCATTTGAATGCCATATTGGTTAGATGAATTAAGATGTTTGAAAAGGCATGTTTATATATGTTTGAATGATGTTTAAGTTCCTTGAATGTATGCCCAAATGGTATGAATGGTTAGGTATGAATTGGACTTGAAATGACTTGTTTTTAGGTAAATTTTTGGGTTCACACAGCCTGGGACACAGGCTGTCACACATGGCCGTGTGCCATTTGAAATGTCTTAGTGTTTCAAGTTAGTGAGTTACACGACTTGACACACAGTTGTGTGTGGCAACTTAAAAAGTTACACGGCTGTGTGACCCTACTCAGTGAGTTACATGGGTGAGGACACGATTGTATGTCCCTTTGTTTGAATGTTACACGGCCTAGGCTATGTCACATGGCCTAGCCACACGGCCGTGTGACCCCTGTTTCCACATTTTTGCAACTTTTTTTTAAAATTTATGTTTTGTTTCGATTTAGTCCCAATTACTTCAAAGCTACTTTTAGGGCCTTGAAGGCTCGATTTAGGGACAAAATGCATATGATTGTTTGGTTTATAATAAATTTAATTTATTTAATGTTAGGATGATAAATGTTTTTCAATTGATTGGTGACACTCCATAACCCTAATATGGCGACAGAGATGGGTTAGAGGTGTTACATCTCTGTCCTCGCGGTGCATCGTCGCAGACACCAACGCATGCTATCTCGCCTCAGTCTAATTAGCATCTCTATCCCGTGTTCTCTGCCCATGACCTATACCATTACCACCCCTAACCTGACCACAACCCCTGGGTGGCTGTTGAACTGCTCTCTATGGCTAAACCAAACCAGGAGTTGAAGCTTGCACCTGGTCGACCCGATAAGGACAATCCTTAATGTGGTGTTTTATAGACCTGCATCTAAGACAAGCTCCCAACCTCCTCTAACACTTGTCTAGATGACGCCTACCACAATCCCTATATATCTGAATTTCCACAGTAATAACCAGTTCTTCAACCTACAGAGGCCTATTAAACCTAGTCTGTTTCTTATGCTGCTAAGCAGAACTAGAGGCCTATTAAACCTAGTCCGTTTCTTAGGTTGCTAAGCAGAACTAGGATCCGAATCCCTCTTATTTTTATTCTAACCCCTTTCATTATCTCTCTTTTCGCATTTCATGCACTTAATTTCCTCATTGATCTTAATCTTCTCCACTGGTGTTTCGAAGACTCTCTTGCTGCAGAGCCACTAACACCTTTAAGTCATAGCGGAGTCCTTTCTCAAAACGGACACTCTTATCATAGTCTGTCGCTACCGAATTTTGAGCATACCTACTCAGCCTCAAAAATTAGATTTCACACTCGGCCACAGTCCTATCACCCTAAGTAAGGTCAATAAACTTTAACCTCTAAGCCTCAATATACCTCACCCTCACATACTTTTTCTAGAAGGCGCTTTGAAAGAAAGCCCAAGTCAATTGCTCAGGCTAGTTGCCTAGCTCAACCGATTGCCACCACTAATACGCTTCATCGCGAAGTAAGGATACTGCATCCTTCAGTTTCTACTTCGGGGTGCAGTTCAAATCATTTATTATTCTTTTGGTGGCCTTTAACCAATACCCAGCCATCGTCAGGGTAATCCCACTACACCCGTAAATAACTCAGCCCTATTAGACCGTAGTCATTCAGTTACTAGCCCTCGACTGACAGATCTAGTTTGGGCCCCAGTGACCCTCTCAAGCACCCTCAACATAGCTTGCGACAGTGCGTCGGCCCCAACAGTCTAAGACTTAGTCTCAACAGTAGGTGTCCCAATAGTCTTGCTTGTATCTAAATTGGGCATGCTGCCCATCAGAGATGGTTCAGCTCGAGCCCCTCTTCGGTGCCCTCTGCACCCACTGGTTTCGCGCGTACTCATTATGCTAAGTTATTTATAATTCAGAAATTTATGTATTAACTTAGGTTTATTATTGAAAACCCTAACTTTACAGTTTTATCAGATGTTTTTACAGAGTTATTGTAATCTTTGGCTAAAGCAGAGTAATTCTAGCACTACAGTGTTTTACTAAACTATCAAGTATAGCTAAGGTAGAAGTACTTACAAGATCGGCACTAAAGACTCGAAAATTTCCATAAACTTATTTATCAAAATTACTCAAAAATATAAATTATTTAAAACACTTTTCATAAAAGAATTTGAATTCAGAAATTATAGCCTGAATTTTGAACCTAGGCTCTGATACCACTTAATGAGCACCCTAAACTCAGCCAAAAATATTATGGCCGAATCTAGAGAAGTTACACCAACTTGTTTGAAAACCCAGAAATCTAATTTGAACTTGATAATTCATTTTCCAAATTTAGGGATAAATACTTGTTAAAACCATTTATATTATTATGGGAAACCATTTAAGTGATTATTTCGATTTGTAGTGGAATTTTTCTAACTTGAGTTATTTTGTAAACCGTGACTTTATCTTACAAAACAAATAATATTATAGTTTAAGATATAATAATTACTAAATCCAATAAAATAATTTAAAAACAAAAATTAAAGTCCAAAATCAACACAGTCCTAGAAAGTCCATTAAAACACAGTCTTTTAAAGATCGTATTATCAATAAAACTAGTCTAAGTTTCCGTACACCAACCAGTCCTAAGTTTGTTGGTTACCTGAGAGGAAAATAAACAAAAAAGTAAGTTACGAGCTCAGCGTGTAACACATCCTAAGTAACATATCAAATATACATAAATTAACAAATGTGTTTCTAGATGCATTAACAAATACAGAATCAAATGGATTTTTCATAATCAGATACATATTCAAATGCATATTCAGATCCTACCCCTATTCGGTATACACCATCTTTATCCATCCCTACACACCAAATAGGATATAAAGTACCCATTCAACCCCACACACCATTTATTGAGCGTATGTCACTTTTCAAAAAAATGTAATCAAGCCACTAGAACAAATATATGTGGTTTAAACCACCAGATAATACAGATTATCAAACTGCCAACACTTCCTTCGTCAATTCATATTCCCACCCCAATGCCTATGTAGATACTAACAGATATCATATGCACATTGTCATGCATGTTTTTCACATAAGACATGCTATCAAAATTATTAAAATACAGATCATATATATTTAAATTTCACATACCATACCTATATTACATACAATAGCATATTATTATCTTTCAAGTCCTATTCATACTGTATGTACCCTACGAAATGGCTAAATAAGAATCACACAACAAGACGGGCATAAGCAAAATTTTCAAAAAATAGGCCCACACACCCATGTGGCCTACACAACTCAATTGGCCCAACCCGTGTGGTCCACACAGCCTAACACATGCCTGTATGGCCCACACAACCCAATTGAACCAGACTATGTGGCCCACACAGTTTGGCATAAGGCCTGTCACATGGCTGTGTGGCGTCGACAATCCCCTTTTTGACATCGCACTGTTCGTTGTTTTTCAATTTTTTGTTATAGACATGATTGGTTTCCAATACAAATCCAACCACATGGACTCCAAAACCTATAATCAGCATTTAAAATGTTTAATTTGTAATAAAACCCTAAAACTAAACCGATTATTCATTAACAAACGCCAATCGATAAACCTTAACATCACCAAACAACCACTAGCACAATATTTGATTACTTACCCAAACCAAACAACAACTTCCAACAGAAATTAATTTATCGAAGGAACGTTTGTCTCAAGATCCTCACCTAAAATAAATATTTCACAACAATTAGACCCACGCCACAAAAATTAACCAATTCATCCTTCACAAACATTTCATAAAAATCCTGTAATAGAACACTTACGCCAGGATAAATAGAAGATTAACACCACGAAGATAAGAATAACAAAAGTGTGAAGAGAACAAAGATAGTAGCAACAAGAAAAGACATAAGAAAGAAGAAATAAGGAAAACTGAAAAAGAACAAACGTGAAAAGAAGGGACGGCAAAAGTAGGGAAAATTTTAGGAAAAATTTTAGGATAAAAATCAAAAATAAATTTTAAAAGAAAAGCCTACCCACTTCCCCATAACAACCCACAACAGATCCTCTTAAGAATACAAATTCTATCCAAATTCCTCCACATAGACAACACCTCACGTTTGCACACATAAGGATTCGAACACAAGACCAAAGGGTAAGTTGACACCTTATCACTAAATCAACAGACTCATTGTATCATTAGAGTGAATAATATTTTAGCCCAAATTTCAAGGATAAGGGTTTGGACAAAAATTAACAAATTCTAGAGGAAAGGATTTAAACCTAGAACCTCACACACTTAAACACAAGATTTAACCACTGAAAAAATTAAATTACTTTATAAATTTCAACAATTTAAAAACTTATAATTTTGAGGCGTTACACATAGTTGACGTGGTGCTCCATGTCAATGACAATTGTTGACGTGGCCACATCAGCTGCCACATCAACAACAAATAAAAAAATTCAAAAATTTTAAAAATAAAAAAATTAAAAGGAATATTTAAAATTTATAAAGTTCAAAATAATTAAAAATTAATAAAAACTATTTAAAGTTAAGTCCAAAATGAATATGAACATACGATTGTCAATTCAGACAATCATATGCCCAGTTCCATTCAAGAGAATCTTTCTAAATTATATAAAGTTGAAAAAATATTGAAATTTTATTTTATTTAAAAAAGTATATTTGTATCAATGTTTTAATTCTATTGGTACCTTTTAGAATGTTTAAAAACTGAAAAATATATTTTATAAGATAAATAAGTATAAATAATTTAAATTTTATTAATCGTATGTGTAAAGCTTTTTTAAATGTATGAACATATCCAATTATTTAAAACTTTCAGGCTATAAAATAATTGATATACCTTTTAGGCTACACATGTAATAAAATAATTGATACACTTTTCTATTTGGATATGTTCATACATTAAAGAAAATACACATACGATTAATAAAAATAAAAATATTTATTTATTTTATAAAATATTTTTTTTACTTTTTATACATCATAAAATGTACCAATTAAAAAACTGATACATATTGATTTTTTAAAGAAAATTAATTTTTAATATTTTTAAACTTCATATAATTTAGAAAAATCATCTTGAATGAATAGGACATATTGTCCAAATTTACATTAAATCTGGACAACTATTTATCTAGATTTAACTTTTAAATGGTTTCTTATTAATTTTTATTTTTCTAATTTTTTAAACTTTATTTAATATTTTTTATAAATTTTAATAATGTTTTACAAATTTTTTGAAATAACATATATTTTTAATTTTTAAAAGAAATTAAGTTTTGAAACAAATGAAATATCTTGGTTCATTCCAATAAAAAAATTTAATATTTTTTTTTTTTTTTTTGTTGATATGGCAATTAATGAGGTACAATCTTGTTAGCAATTATTGCTTACATAAAATGCCATGTCGGTGTCACTAAAGTAAATGAAATAGAAATTAAAATTAAAATACTATAACAAATTATGATAAAATATGGAATAATTTAAGACGTGATAAAAATATATGAAATAATTAAAACACGTGGTGTCATGAAAAATGACAAATACTTTGACAAACATACTCTTCACATTTTAAAATCTACATAAAAGTAACCATTAACATGTAAAATTTTATTTACATTTATAATACTTCCGACAAAAAAATAATGTAAATACAATATGAACCATTTTTATTTTATTTTTATAAATTGAATAAGTATAACAAATTATGGACTAGATGAGATAACTTAAGACATAATATAAATACAAAAATTATTTTTTTTAAATAAATTATTGTGAAAAACTATATACAATATAGTACAATAAGAATATAACATAAAATTCGTTTTTATTTTTATTTAATTTGTAAAATTTTTAATAAATTTATAGTACTCTTAACCCATGAATATAGCACGAACATTAATATAATATGAATATATTAAAATTATGAAAAAGAGAAAAACATGAACACAAGCTAAATACGGGATAAAAATAAGAATAAATTGAATAAGTAAAACAACTAATATCGCAATATATATATATATATATATATATATACACGAATACATCAAACTTTACATAAAATTAATTATTAATGTGCAAAAAATATTTAAGTTTATAATACTTAAAGTAAATAAAAGAAATCATACAAATTATTTGATTGACTAAACTCACAATACATATTTATGGTCAAATAATCCCTAATTTATTTGTTATTTTATTTCTTAAACATTTCTTTAGAATGACATAATTATGTAGTATAAACTCTCCCAGGTAATCACTTAAAAATGAACAAATAAATTCAAAACAGTCCCTTAGATGAATAATTATGTCGACACATGGAATCCCATATAGGCTCTACAAAGATAATTCCAATGAGATAAGTGGAAGAAATACTTCATCATCTAATCTTTTTTATCTTTGGCTTTATCATTATCAACAAATAGATAGACCATAATTACTTCAGATAAACTTCTTAACAACCAAAGAAGTCATAGAGGATTAAGACTCTTCTTGACAAAATCTAATGCCTTAATCGACTAAGTATCTATCTTTGGTTGTTTTATAGTTTCTTAAATAAGAATAATCTGCAAAATAAACTGTTGTAATTTTACTGCTTAAAAAGATATAAGTTTGTACGTCAAAATTTTCAATTAACCATAAAAGTGCACAATTATCTAGTATAGATGTGTCAATACCTTCAACCACAATGCGTGGCACATTACAAGTTGTGCATCAACTTATTTATTATATTTGAAGTTAGTAATTTTTTTTCGTTGGATGATTCGAGTATTCGTTTGAGTCCGAGGTAGATTAATAAAGGTTATAAATGATAAATTTGATTAGTGGTGCTAAAATGAATAGATAATGATATAGAACAAATTTTATATGTGATCTATTATGTATAATGATTGAAAACGACCTGGAGGTCATAGTATAAACAAATGAGTCAATAGACTCCAGAGAAAAGTTCAAATGATATGTCAAATGATTTGTTGATGAAAAATGAATGTGAGATTAAATGTAACAATGTCATAGTTACAAATTGGTATTAATAATTAGTATGTTATGAGTTTGGCATGATATATGTAGTTGTATTGTTTAAGCTATGGTTATGATAGTAGATTGGTTTATTTATGGTTTGTGTATCCTTTATATGTAAAATGGTTGTGAAATTGAGATGTAATTGGGAATTTTCATAGATAGATGTTAGTTGTATGTGCACTACATATTATTGTCATTGTTACCATATGTTAACTTTCCTTAAATCATAAATGTACCGCTGAGCCCTATTGCTCAGCGTACGGTTTGTTTTCTCTGTGTGTAGGTGTAGATATTCCTTGGGAAATTGAGAAGTAGTTCTAGCATCCAAGAAGCGATGCACCGACTCAACAAAGTCTATAAAGTACCCTTTGATTGTAAATGGCATGTACCTAGGATTTAAGCTAGTTTTGTATTAAAAAATGGTCAAATTTAGAGCTTGGTTGCTTAATATTATTTTGAATTGTCATTTTGGCGTATCTTGGCGTAATGTATGTTAAGTGCATTAGGGGATTGCGATGGCAGCTGGTGGCGCGACATGCCTACTAGGACCATCCGTCAAGATCGTATATGACCCTGATTCAATAAAAGAATCTCTCTTTTTCCTTAAACCAATTCATATAACTATCTGAGTCTTTCAAGCGGTGTAACAACCCGTTTTTAATTAAACTGGAATAGTGGTTTGGAAACCACAAATCCAAGGTCAAAATAATTATTTTATTATTATTTTAATATTTGCAGCATGATAATATGATTGTGTGAAAATTTCGTTAGGAAATTTTACTCTTTGAATGCTTAATTTGTGAAAAATGACTAAATCGCGTAAAATATAAAACTTGTGTTCTATTAACTAAAGGTGTCTAATAGCTATAGAACTTTAAAGTGGGGGTCCTTATATGGTAAATATACCATTATAATAGTTAGTGGACAAATATGGACATTGGTTATGAAATTATAAAGGTTAATTACTAAGGTTAATATAGTAAATTATTAAATAACTTAAGTAAAATAATGAATAACATAAAAATGCTATCATTTTCTCTTCATCACCACCGAATTTAACGAGGAAGAAGCCATGGTTAGGGCTTGAAGGTTTCGGTCACTCCTCTAGCTTGCATGTAAGTGGTTTTTGTCCCATTTTTAATGATTTTTATGTTTTTAATATCGTTGTAACTAGGTCTAGCTAGCCCAAGGACTATTTTGCAAAATTGTTAAAGGTTTAAGGTTTTGCCATTGATGAATATATGTGTATTTTGATGTTTCATGATAGATTTTGAATGGTTGTTGTTAGATAAACAACATTTGTAAAGTGATTCTTAGTGAAATTGTAAATTAGGGATTAAATTGAGAAATATATAAATTTTGTCGTTGAAATGTGAAATAAATGAAAAATATGAGCTCCTATACCAATAAAAGAAATTCAGCTAGCATGGTTAGGGACTTAATTGCATGAATTTTTATTTTTATGAGCTAAGAACTAAATTGTAAAGAAGTTGAAATATTGGGGGCAAAAATATAATTTTTCCAAAATAGATGTTTTGGATTAAATTGAATAGAATAGTAATTGAATGAGCTAAATTTGATTATATATAGATCAAGAAAAGCAAAGATCAAAACTAGATCAGGAAAAAAATAAAGTGGTGGATTGATAGCTTAATTTTCATCCGTATTATACGAGGTAAGTTCGTATTGTTAGAATTGAGTATTTAAATATGTACTTATTTGAAATGTATTTATATGAATTAAGAAAATAAATTATACGATATTCGAATGCCTAAATGTTGAAGTTCAAACAATACCGAGCCCCGTTTGAACCTTAGGAATTCATAGGATACGAGTGACATGTCACTAGGGTTACCGTTTGGTTGAGATTCCTGCATGTGTTGCAGACTCACCACAGCTCGTATGAGCTTACCGATATTTCATCTCGTAAAAGCTTATCGTTTCTCAGCTCATTAGAGCTTACAGTTACCTTAGCTCAGGAGGAGCTTACCGTTTATAGCTCGAAAGAGCATGTATGTTCAAGAATTGATGGATTACTAATTGTACACTTCGTGTGTATCACCCATGTATCTATTGATATTCTAAGTGGTTCAACGGGCACAAATCTGCTACAGGTTATATGAATTATATGAAATTGATGTTATATGATATAGTAAAGTATGAAATAGAAGATATAAGTTCATGAAGCTTGAATGATTGTTGAATTTATCCATATCGATTTGATGATTATATGTACACTACATGACTAACCTATTGAATTATTCATGTGTTTAGGCATTTGCTAATTTGAATAGATTTACTATGTTTACTTATAAATTGTAAATGATTGGTAAGTTAAATTCTATATTATACGAGCTTACTAAGCTTTTTAGCTTACTCTGTTTTCTTTTCTATGTTTTATAGTGATTCAGAAGCTCGCTCGATTTAGAAGGTCATTAGAGATAGCATCACACTGCCTAGCTATCATTTTGGTACTTTTGAATTTGTGTACTTAATTATATTGCATGTATAGGGTAATGGTCATTTTGATTTAAAGTTGGTAATGGAATGAGCCATTTGAATTGGCTTGTAAGTAATGAATGTTTGGTATGTGTGTAGCCATGAGACTTGGCTTATTTTGGTATATTTGGTGATGTCTATATATTATGCAAATGGCCATTTTGTAATATGGTTGATAGTTGTTATGTAATGCTTGTTATAAATTGGTAATTGAGTATCATATGGTTGGAATTTGAGACTGGCATGATTGGGGTTTTAGGCAAACTAATGCATATAGGAGTAATGGTCATATTGATGAATTCGAAAAGTGAATTTGGTATGAAATTGAATGGTTAGTTATGTTACTATATGCTTTATGGAATTGGTATGTTATAGGCTTGAATTGATTGAATTGAATGCCTATTTTGGTTGTGAATGTATGCTTTTGGATTGTATAGGTTGGCATCAAAATTGGGTGAGAAATTTGGCTTGTAACCTAGCTTATTTTCGTCCACACAGGCAAAGACGCAGGCGTGTGTCTCAGCCGTGTGTGACACACGGTCAGATGGCACGGCCATGTGTCCCCTATAGAAATTAATGAAAACAAGTCAGTAAGTTACACGAGTTGATTACACGAGCGTGTGGTTGGCCGTGTAACACAAGTCAGAGAGTTAGATGGGGTAGGACATGATTTGGGACACGACCATGTAATCCCATTTCAAATGTCCACACGGCCTGTGACATGGACGTATCTTTTGGCCGTGTGAGACACACAGCCTGGCCGCACGGGCTTGTGTCCCCTGTAAGTGAAAATTTTCTATGTTTTTCCAAAAAGTTTCCTGAGTTATTAGTTTAGTCCCGAACCACTCCCAATGCATGATTTGGACCTTGTAGGCTCATATTAGGGACAATATGAATGTATTTGATTAATGATTGTTGGAAATGGAAAATGTATGATATTTTTTGTAATAAGTTCGGAAATGCTCCGTAACCCTATTCTAGCGACAGATATGGTTAGGGGTGTTACAAGCGGCCTTGGTTGCTGAAGTTGTAACAACCCGTTTTTCAGTGGTGTCGGAAACAGTGAGTTCATAAATATTATTATTTAATATTTACAAGTCAAATATAGTAATATAGTAAATTGTGATTTGATAGATTTGTTAATTGAACTATTAATAAATTACAAGTGGTTCGAACTTAAAGTTAGTAGTTTTAGAAAGTGAGGTATTGGGACCACATTTCCATTTTTATATATGTATATTTAATTTTGGTTCGAAAATTTTAGTGATTAGAGGGTTAATTAAAATATAAGAACTTAATCGTAAAAAAAAATAAAAAGTAATAATTTTTTTTATTTTTTAGTTAAATTTCTCAATTAATAATTATTTAAGGTTTAAAGTAGCAATTTACTGCCTTTTAATGTCTTGTACTATTAGTGTTTGACATCTTTCATTATTTTATGTTAATTATATTAAAATGATATTAGTAAAGGTTAAAATAATATAACATTACAATCATCATCTTTATTTGTTCTCTCCACTGAAAAAAATAAAACACCATTTTTTAATGCTTTGAGGTTCGGTCAAGCTTGTGTTTAAAAAAAATAAAACACTATTTTTTAATGCTTTGAGGTTCGGTCAAGCTTGTGTTTATGCATGTAAGTGAATTCTAAGTCTGTTTTTCATAAATTTTATGTTTTTGAGATCGTTGTAGCTTAATCTAACTTGGGTGTTTGTTTTCGAAACTATTAAAATTTCTAAATGTTACCATTGATGAATGTTTGATGAATTTGGTATTATTTGGTTAGATTTGATGTTTAGATATGAAAAATGATTAATTTGTAAACTAAAAGTTATTAATTTTATGTATAGGGATTAAAATGAAAATATTTCAAAATTGGTAAGATATTTATGTAATTATTGAATTTAGAGGGATGCAAAGGGATGGAATTGAAATTGGATTGTAAAACGAACCTTGAAATTGAAAGATATAGCTATTTCAATTTTAGGGGCTAAATTGAATAAAATGAGAAACTTTAGGGAAATTATGTAAAGTGAAATTAAATTTTTATATGCATATAATAAGATGTTATAAGGTTGTTGGAATTGATAAATTGAAATAAATTATTATAGATTTGGTATTAAATGAATCGGAAGTTAATCGACAAATAGAAGAAATTTCAAATTAGTCCATGACGCTTAGTAGTTGTCGTTTTCCAGGTAAGTTCGTATGGAACTCACTATATTTTCTTATTATACTTGAATTGTGTGTTTGTATATATATTAATTATATATATAATTGTAAATTTAATTACTTTTGGCATCAAATGAATTAAATAGTAAAATATGAAATAATTAATAAATATGAAAAGAGTCATGACATTGAATAAATATGGGAATAGTAGGTAGTTGGATAGCATGTATATGATGATGTTGGAAGTTTAAAATGTATAGAGAATTGTTATTCGAAATAAGAAATGTGTGTATATAGTTACAAGATTTTTGAAATGATACGGAATTTGTAAAATTGAAATAGTGAAATAGCTTTATTTTATTCAATTTTATTCAATTCAGTCCCTAAAATCAGAATTGGTAAATGGTTTAGATACGAATGGAATGTGATTAGGGTTCTAAAAAGGAAAAATGGGAATCGCAATTAGAGATTTATTAGATGGTTGAGCTCCAGCATAAATTTTGGATTCTCGATAGCTTGGTGAGCAAGATCGAATTATTATATAGTGATCAGTGATGGTTGAGATCCAATAATAATTGTGTAGTCTCAACAACTTGAGTGAGCAACATCGGATCATTATACTTTAGCGATGGTTGAGGTCCAACATGTGTTGCGGATACTCGACAGCTTGAGTGAACAGCATCACATTATACTTTCTCGATGACTGAGATCTAGCATGTGTTGCAAATTCTCGATAGCTTGAGTGAATAGCATTGAATAAAGTTTGCTTAAATAAATAAGCTCTACAACTTGTGGAAGCAAGGTAGTCTCATGTATTTGATGATAAGTTACTATAGTTCCCTAAATGAAAATGTTAATTAAATGGAAATGTAATAATTGGAAGGATTGAATATAAAACTTACTGTAATGTTGCAATAATGAGCATGATTTTAATGTGGATTTCATTGATATGTTTACATATATAACAAGGTTGAATGGTATGATATTAAGTAGTATGGTTATATATGTATATGAATTTAAATACCATGATCTAACTTACTAGTTGTCTTGTGGAATTGTATATTTAGTGAAGACGCGAAGGATATGACATGTTGTGCCTTTTGTTTTCAACATTTAAATTATTATAACGATGAGGTATGTTAAGTTAATTTTCATATAAACTTACTAAGCTTAACTGAAGCTTACTCTGTTTCATTTTCCTATTTCCTATAGTTATCGTTTTATGAAACTTGGCAATCAGATCAACTTGAAGATCACACTATCCAACCACCTTTTCATAGAATTTGAAAAAAAATTATTTTGGTTATGTGGCATGTAATAAGGGTCAAATTATGTATATGTGCTTTGTAATAGCAAGTGTTTATAGTATTTATAAAGTATGCTTGGATGATGGCATTTTAATATGTTTGATTATGGTTTGAATTAGTAATCTTGAATGTGGTATTTGAGTTTGGTTTGTGACAAAATGAGATAAGTATTTGATAAGTTGGATTATGTTATGGAACAATTGGATAGATGAGATTTTGGTTGAAGCATAAGGCATAATAGTTTACGTGGAAGTTATAAATATGTTATATGTATTGGTTCTTTTGGTGCATTTGGAACAAGTATAAGAACTGATTGTTGCATGTATGAATTGATTGTTGCATGTATATGGCTTAGGTAAGAAGCAATTGTTGAATGTATAAGGCCTAGGTAAAAGTTTGCATTAGATAACTTGATTGAAAAGGCTTATTTTTGTGCATATGATCTAACACCTGGCCATGTGTCATACACGGGCAAGTGACATGATCATGTGCTCTGTATGATCAGAGAGGTTTTGGTTAGACACGGTCTCTGCCTCTCAAACGACCTAGTACAAGATTGTTGAATGTTTGCAAGATTTTACATTTAGGTCCACACAACATCCATTTGTTACATGGCCTAGTGACATAGTCGTGTGACTCTATTTTATACGGTTTTAGTTTGTGACACAGTTTGGATACACGGCATTGTGATCTAGCATTACACGACCTCAGACTGTCACACGACCTAGCCACACGACTGTGTGACCCTGATTTATGATTTTTCCCTAGTTGTTTATAAGGCTATAATTTAGTCCTTATTTGTACTCGGGTAAACTTTAGAGCTTTCGTAAGCTCGATTAAGACTCGGAATTTTATGTAATTCGTAATAAATATGATTCATGACTTGTATTTGTAGATTTATTAGATGTTATTGATGTTAAATGTATCTAATTGATCTTGTAAACTGTTATAGCATCTTGTAGCTCGGGTCTGGTAACCAGACTAGGTAAGGGGTGTGTAACACCCTAACCCGTATCTGTCACAGCAATAGGGTTACAAGGCATTAACACATAAAAAAAAATAGTAAACCATTCAATTCATATATTGATGCAATACATATTCTGATTTCATTCAAATACATTCATAACGTCCCTTAATCAAGCCCTCGAGGCCCTAAAAATACAATAGAAATAGTTCGAGACTAAATTGGAAACATTTAGAAAGTTTAGGAAAAAGTTAGAAAAAAATTACACTGCAGGTGTTACACAACCGTGTGACCAGGCTGTTAACATTCGAAATAGCAACCATTAACAACCTGCAGGGGACACAAGGCCATGTCACCTAGCCATGTGTACATACGGCTGAGATATACGCCCGTGTCTTAAGCTGTGTGGACAAGAAATGGGCCAAAATCAATCCTTTTCTTTCACCCAATTTCAAAAAGTACCAACACACCAGATGAACCTATGATCAAGGCACCCAAACATGCCAAAATATGTATAATAAGATCATTTTAATATACCATAAGTCCATTCAACCAATATGCCATTTAGGCACTTTAATCATAACCAAGCATTCATACTAACATTTGCATCAAAATGATCATGTTTCATCCAAACAACCTTAACTAAATTCCATATCAACACAACCTAATTGACCATATTTCAACCATGCTAACACATACCACTTTGGCCATTTAACCCATGCATCAATTTAGCAATAAAACACCAACCATCAAGGCATCAAATGCCAAAAGCACACCGACCATATTACCATATTTACAAGCCAAACATAACAACTAGTTCATCAAACACAAGTCCACCTATACATGCCATTATAACCTTGATCAAGATAAAAAAAACTTCCAATATAATCATTGGATAGTGTGATAGATCTTCGACAAGCTTCCAACCTGACTAAGCTTTTGATAATCTGTAAAGTAAAGGAAAATGACCACGTAAGCAACGAATGCTTAGTAAGCTCGTATGAATATTAAACATAACATTTCATCATATATATGAAATTTATACGACAAATGTAAAGCTTTACCAAATTCACAAGATTTATCAAACTATAAGACTATCAACTAACATATACTTTCTATTCATGACATAATAAGATCTTATAAGTTGTACTACATAATCATCAATCTTTTCTTAAAATGATGAATCATTCCACTTGCTTACTTTCCATTCCATTTACTTAGCATAAGCTTAATTACATTATCAATCTATGAATTAGTATGATTATTCTTGACATAGGTAAATTCACCTTTAGCATAAATAAATTTCTCATATATAGGTAAGTCCTTTAATTCATCAATCCTTTTATTTTATCACATTACATTTCAATTGTGAACTTACCATTTCACTACCATACAAAGACAAAAGATGAACAAAGCTTCCTAGGTCATCAATGGTGAGGTTCGACCAAGAAGAAGATAAAAATGAGAAAAATAAAGCTTTTGTTTCAATTTGTTCCTTTAATTTTGACTAATTTACAAAATTGCCATTAAACTTATTTTCTTTTAATTTTTCTTTAGTTATTAATAACTATTACTGTCCACTATTCAAAATAGGGATTAATTTCCCTATTGGTCCTCTCACATTTACTGCTTAGGCCATTCAATCACCTAAATGCTATATTTAGCATATTTTATACTTTTTACAATTTAATCCTTTCTCATTAATTAACTATTAAAATTTCTCATTCAAATTTTAATACGGATTTAATAACTCTATAAATATTCTAAAAGTAATAATTACGAGTCGACACGATGGAAATTTATGGTCTCGAAACCACTGTTCTGTCACCATTGAAAATCGAGATGTTACAGGGTGTGACAAAACCTATTAGCATTGACTAACGCCGATCATTCTGCATAACAATTCAGTTTTGATGTTTCCATCTCCAATCCATGGTTTTTTTGTTTCTCTTGGTCACTCTATACATATCATTCATGTTCATTAGATCAACTAGGAGCATCTACTCAAACCCAAACTGACGCATAGCACAATCAGGGTGATGCCACTTAACAACTTGCATGTTAAGTAATGGCATACTATTGCGCCACACTTCACTTCCAGCATAAACCCACGCTAGAGTAATCCAAACAACCTCTTTATCTACATATGACATCCAACAGAATTGTAAACTAAAAACTTTTTAGGACCCAAACCACATTAAATATAATTTCTAACCATAACATATCACATTCCAAACATTCTGTATTTAACTTGTCTTCTGAATCAAGTTCCAATTCAATCTTGTATGTGACCACTTCTTTACCTCGATTCTTATGGCCATGCAGAAAAATCTAACCACTACAGCAACATTTTAAATATATTACACAAAGTGTATAAACAAATACAAAATTGATAATTTCAAAACATATTTAAACAATTAAATACTAACCATAACGCAAGTGGGAATCGATAAATAATAGGACTCAATGGTATTAAGAAAGGCATTCTAATATATGCCCAAGTCTGTAAAAGATAACACAACCACCCACTTCTTAATAAGAGGTTCTCATTCCTAAGCACATCTCCTGATACATCTCCTGATATAAATTGTGTTAGTACAACAAATCCCTAGCTATATCCTTCTATAGCAAATAAATCCTGTAGTAAAATTAGACAATGGCAGAGAACTCGATTTCCAAATTTATCTGGCATCAATATGGTTCTAATGGGCCTCAATATTGATGCTTAGGCTGTAACAGCCCAATTTTAGGTCTAGTCAGAACAGTGATTTCGGGAACACAAATCCAACGCAAAGAAATTTATTTTTAATAGATTTCTGTGGTCTGCAATTTTATGGAATGATTTCGTGAAAATTTCATTCGAAAATTTTGACGTTTGGGCACTCAATTTAGTCAAAAGGACTAAATTGTAAAAAATACAAAATGTGAGTTCTGCAGATTAGAAGTGTCTAATTGTTATGAAATTTTAAATTGGAGGTCCTTAAAAGGTAATTAGACCATTGGTTAAGTTGGTGGACAAAAATGGACATGGTTAGGCATGTTTCCAAAGTTTTTTTCATTAAGGGCATTTTGGCCATTTGGTAATTAAATAAATTAAAAAGTCAGATTAAAAGCCAGTTTTTGTCCATCTTCTTCTTCATGGCTGAAAATCACAAGGGGGAAGCCATGGCCAGGGTTTTCAAGCTTCCAAGCTCGATTGTAAGTCCGTTTTAGCCCCGTTTTTAATAATTTTTATGTTTTTGAAATCCTTGTCACCTAATCTAGCTTTTCCAAGGATTTATTTGAAGTTTTATCAAAGTTTAAAATTTTACCCATGTTAGACATGCATGTATTTTGATGTCTAATGGTAGAAAATGCATGTTAGTCGTAAGACAAACGACTTTGCTAAGTGATTTTCAATAAAAACATCAAAAAGGTCCCATTTGTAAAACTTGTAAAATATGTGTAGAAAATGTGAATAAATGAAAAATGTGAGTTTCTATGAACATGTCTAAGGTTTGGCTAGGCTCGGGTATTAAAGAAATTTAGTACATTTCATTTTACGAGTCTAGGGACTAAATTGTAAAAATGTGAAACTTTAGGGCAACAATGTAATTTTGTCATAATGTGATTTTTGGGTTGTTTTGAATAGTCTAATGATTAAATAAGTTAAATGTGATGTTATAGATCGAAAAAAATGAGGTTCGAAATTAGAACAGGGGAAAACTGAGTGTTAGACGGTTAGCTCATTTTCGCCATTTTTATGCCAAGGTATGTTCGTATGTTAATAAATGTCATTGAATTGTGTTAATTATACATTATTAACATATATTTGATTGAATTGCCAATGTATGTTCGTATGTTAATAAATGTCATTGAATTGTGTTAATTATGCATTATTAACATATATTTGATTGAATTGAAAATTTTAAATTAAATGTTCGAAATGAGTAAAAACGAAGGATCGATCACGATCATTTCATAGTGAAATATGAATTGACATTAAATAACCATGGTTGGACCATGACAAAATGAAATATGTGATTTCCGTGTAAGACCATAGTTGGGTTATGGCATTGGCGTATGATTACATATAAGACCATATTTGGGATATGGCAATGTACTATGCATATATGATCCGGGTGCTGGTTTTGTACGTCCTACTAGTGGTTGGGTACTCCGGCATGTATTGCGGATACTTGACAGCTTGTGTGAGCAGCACTGGGTAGTTACATTTTGACCGACATCTTGTATGAGCAGACCCGTGAATAGTGTGATTACATGTAAGAGCATATTTAGGATATGGCATTGTACTATGCATATGTGATCTTGGTGCTAGTCTTGTACGTCCTACCAGTGGCTGGGTACTCCGGCATGTGTTGCAGATGCTCGACAGCTTGTGTGAGCAGCATTGGGTAGCTACGTCCTGACAGTCAGCTTGTGCGAGCAGACCCTTAGATAGCTCGAGAGTGAGCCTATATGTGTTATGAGATATGAGGTAGCTTTGGCTACATATGTGGCACTTACGTGCATGAATTCTGAATATCTGTTAATATTCCAAATGTTCAACGGACAAAGTTAAGACAAGAATGTAAGTGAGACTGAATTAAGTAAACCAGGTATGTATCAAATCTATGCGAAAATCGAATGAAAGTAAAGTGGTGAGCTTATAGCATATCATGTATGTAAAACAAGAAAAAGATTTGTGTATGAGTATGTTTCATGCCAAAATGTGTGTATTTGGTTATATTGGAATATGAATCGAAAGATATATGAGATATGAGTTATAATTGTTTTTAATTATACGCAAGTATGGCACATAGTGTGCAAAGTACTGTTATGTGATGAGATTCTACATGGTTTGTCTTGGATAAAGTAATTGTGATGAATATTGGATTGAATGAAATTATATTGATATTCGATTATGTATGTATAAATGTGGACAAATTGATACAAAGGTATTTGATCTATGTGAACATAGAGATGAATAAGCTTGTGAAATCTTTGGTTAATTACGTAATTAGAATTTTGGTATTAAGGTGAAATCAAATGAGTTTACACCATAGTAATAAAATTTTCTTAATAAATGTTTATTCGATATGTTTTGTTTATTTTCATATGAACTTATTAAGCTTTATAGCTTACTTGTGTCATTTCTCCTATGCTTGTAGGATTTCGAAGACTCGCTCGAGTTGGAAGCTGTCAGAGATCTTATCATACAACCCAGCTACCATAACTGTACTGAAAAGCTTGTGAATTTGGTTATATGGCATGTATAGGCTGGTTGAGTATAAAGCATATAAGTCATTTGGTTTATTTATTAAGGCATTTGACTTTAAGTTAACTCATTTCAAAATCGTGGTTTATACATGTGAAGTATGTATTATGCCTTGTGATTTGAGTATGTTTGATAAGTGAAATATGGTGAATGTTGAGTATAGTAGTGGTCATATTGAAATGGTCTATAATGTGATAATGTGTGGATGTTTTGGCTTCTTGAGTATATTGTATTCGGTGACTTTAAAATGGTGTAAGTGTATGTGTGAACAAGGGTGGCAAAGGGCTTGGCAAATAACCTTTATCTTGTCCACATGGGTAGACACACGGGCATGTGTCTAGGCTGTGTATGACACACGGTCAGCCTCATGGGCGTGTGAATAGGCCATGTGTCCCCTACACCTGACTTTTTGAGAAACAGAATGCCTAGTATGGAGCACACGGGCAAAGATACGGGCGTGTGTCTCAACCGTATGGACAGCATGGACTTGAACACGGGTGTGTGTCCAAGGCATGTGAAGTCTGCATCTATTTTGTGAAAAATTAATAAAATTAAATTGAACACACGGCCTAACCACATGGGCGTGTGACTTGGCCGTGTGACCTTCAAATGTTAATGACGTCATAAACAAAGAGTTACACGAGGTAGAGACATGGGCGTGTGTGACCACACGGCCTGCCCACACGAGCATGTCCCATAACCACACGGGCATGTAACCCTTGTATAGTGAAAAAGTTTTCTAAGTTTCGTAAAATTTTCTAAAGTTCTCGGTTTAGTCCTAAACTGCTTCCAATGTATGTTTTAGGCCTCGTAGACTCGTTTTAAGGACATTATGATTGAATGTGAATGGTTTGAATTTGAACACAAATTCATGTCTCGGAATTGTATGTTATTTGTGTGATAAGTCTGGTAATGTCTCGTACCTCGTACCCTGTTCCGACGTTGAATATGGGTAAGGGGTGTTACATAGGCTGCATGCTACATGTCTATATTAGCCATAACCTCTGGTAAGACTTTAGGGAATTGCTCTAACCATGTATGTAGGATGAACAACCCTGAGATCTTGTCATCCGGAGGAACTACTGGAAGGTAATCGTTGCAAACATTAGTCAAGTGCGGCCCAGTATCCCTTGCTACGGTCAATCCATCAATGGGTAACCTGAGAATGAAATAGACATCTTGGAGGTTGATAGTACACTACACTAATGGTAGGCGAAAAGTATGCGTCTCTAGTCACCACTATTTAGTCAACGCAACAATCAATTTTGAGGAAATTATGCACGCCCTCAAGTACAAGACATACCTCAATCTGGCAACTTTCATACATTCAAAAATTAATTTATTTAGCATTTTCTATAAAATAATTAATTATTTAGCATAATAACAATAAACCTTAACCTAAAATTTCTATAACTAAAAAACTTAAAAAATAATAAACATATCATTTAATAAAAACAATTATTTATCTAACATAAAGATACATTACCTTAAATTAAATTTTCAACTTTAAAAATTAAACATGAAAATTTATATAGCAATAAATATGGAAAATTGCTATACCGTGATGATGATTTATTTCTCATATTATTTTCGTAAAACTAAATCTATACTATTCATGTAAATAATACTTTTTTAGTATTATTGTAGGAAAAAAGAGTAGATATTATTGCCGGCCTTGTGTGTGGCGATAAATCTAGTGATGTAGTTTGTTAATGCAGCTGTTGTTGCAAAAAGAAACAATAAATACTATTAACCCAAGGCTGAAAAGAAAAAAAAAGTAGGGGCGGACATCTATCACCATCCTTTTTCTTATTTTTAAGCAATGAAAAAGACAATGCTGATCAACAGTGGAAATAGTAATAATCAATATCTTCATTAATTGTAGAGTCAAACATGAAATAGGATCCATTTTACGATGAAAGACACATTTTTTTAATCAAATAAAAATTGTGTTAGTAAACACCTGAGAAATTATATTAATCAATAACAGATAATGGTGAATAATTAATTGCCTTTCTTTTTTAATCATTATTTCTTTAGTGCCTTAAAGTTTCAGCTTAAAGAAACAATTTAATATATTAAAATGTTTCAAACTATTTTTTTAACTAAAATTCAGACTATCAGATAAGTTGGAATTGGAGTAAAAAAAAATTAGGAAAAAGCATAAAGAGATAAGCGAAGGAAAGTGACCGCCTCCAGTTTTTCTTCAACTGGAGGCTTACAACTTCATCGCCTTGTTGTTAGGATTGAAGAGGTAACTTGGTACTCACGTTAACTCTCTTAAATTATATATTCTATCCAAGTGATGCTATGAAAACAACTTAAATGAATTATCAATCCCTGTTAACAGTCAAACAACTCAAATTAAGAGTGCTTTTTTTTTAATAGATTAAATTTCATTAAATCAAAGTTGGTTTTCATGATCAAATCTAGGCACCCATTTTATTATTTATACAATAAAATACGTTTATTGGTGACTTCTTGATACAATCGCACAAATAAACAAAATTATCTAATTTCCTCGTTTCTAACCAACACAGAGGAAACACCCCTTTCCTTCTCCGGCCCCCTCACAAAGTTTTCCCTCTGACACCTTTCTTAAAATTGCACCTTATAATACTCATATTTAAAACTTTTTTTATTATTCTTTTGTTTTACATAAATTTTAATGTCTTCATTTTTTTCTTATAAATGAATTTACTTGATAATTTTCTTTTATTTCTATCCAATATTTTAAAAACATCGTTAAAATCAAAACTCAAACCCGACATGACATCACACACCTCTCAAGGAATAGGTACTGGTTTACTTTGAATCAGACGCGCATTCCATTGCGCGTGCACAAACAAGTTTCCTCTCCGTTTTATACCTTCAACTACCTGCCACATAATAACATACCGTCTTTTTTCCTTTGTTTTTGCTCTCTTTTCTTAGCCTTTCTGTGTTAGCGCTCAACTTTTTCTTTTTCTGGCTATAAACTTTGCTTTGCTTTTGAGCAACAAGAAAATCATTAAAAATCAGTCACAGCTAAATCTCACTACTGTTTCATAAAACTCATGAGCAGCAGCAAAATCAACGCTCCAACTGCTGCTTTCTACATCAATTCAATACCAGATGAATCGAAAAGATCATAACCTTTTATTCCTTCCACTTTTCAGGCTCAACCATGGCAATGGCAACGACAAATCACTTCTTTTCTTTCTCTGTTTCGCCCTCTCCTTCTCCTTCTCAACAGCGCAAAGCCAAACGCCCGCAGGTCCGCCGCCACAACCGTCCTACTCCAACTCCTTGGGACCGGCTGGAAACCAATTCAATCCATCGATGGCGATCGTCATGGTGGTTTTGGTGACGGCGTTCTTCGTCATGGGATTTTTTTCGGTTTACGTCAGGCAGTGCACCGAAAGGAGGACGCGAGGCGGGAACTGGGACACCGCCATGAATTTTGGGCGGCGGTCAAGGAGGTCGATTCGTGGTCTGGATTCGTTGGTGATCGAGTCATTCCCGACGTTTCTTTACTCGACTGTCAAAGGACTGAAGATCGGAAAAGACACGCTTGAGTGCGCCGTTTGCTTAAATGAGTTTGAAGACGACGAAACGCTGCGTATGATTCCTATATGTAACCACGTGTTTCATCCCGATTGCATCGATGCTTGGCTCTCTTCTCATTCCACGTGCCCCGTTTGCCGTGCCAATTTGGCTCCAAAGCCCGGCGACACGACCACCTGCGCCACCGCCCAAGTAAACGATTCGGACTCCGAGACCGAAAACAATAACACAAGCGATGAAACCGGTCATCTTGATGTGGTTAACAGGGCAAGGGACATAGAATCGCCGGAGGTGAATTTGATAAACTCAAACACGGCAAATAATCAGAACAGGCAGCAAAGGTCACTGTCGACGGGGTGGATGTTGACCCGGTTGTTTCCCCGGTCTCACTCGACGGGTCACTCGTTGGTGCAGCCGGGCGAGAATTGTGAGCGGTTTACGCTAAGGTTGCCAGAGGATGTACGGACCCAATTGATGAACTCGAGTTTGAGCCGTACTAAAAGTTGCGTGGCGTTCCCCAGAGCGAGGAGTTCGAAGAGGGGTTATAGGAGTAGGAGTTTAGGGAGGAATTATTATAACTACGAGAGGTTCGACAGGCCGGATCGGTGGGGGTTCACTATGACTCCGCCGTTTTTTTCTAGGATCGGATCGGTTAAATCACCGAAACCGGCTGTTTGTAGTGGCGATGAGGGGTCGGCTACTCCGCCGAAGGGTTTATATAAATCCATTAAATCGCCGTTTGATCGTTTGTTCATCGGAGGGGAGGAGAACGTAGGTGAACAATCTTCGGACAGGCTACGGTCTGAAAGTCAAGTATAACAGTTGGTGGTTCATTGGGCTTTTCTTCTTTTGTTTTGAGGTTTGAGAACTGAATTTATGTGTACATTGGGTTTTCTTTTTACTTTTTTTTTTTTGAAAACAATTTATGGTTTAAAAAGTATGACGTCACTTCATACTTTGTATTTTTTAAAGAGTTAAAGAGGATTTATATTCAATATAGAAACAGTATGTGTAATTTAATATAAAATTACGAATCCGATAATAATCTTTCATTTAAAAATAGATTTAATTCTTTAAATTTTTTTTATAATACATGAAATTATATATTCAACTTATCAAATATTAATTCAAAATAAAAAATTTATTTTATAAGTATAAGGTAATCTTTAATTTATATTTTTGTTAATGTTGGTGTGACTTAAGTTGGACACAAGCATGGAAAACTTCAAATATAGTGTGGATTTTAATTTTTCTTTCTAGGCATAGCTCAAAGGCATTTTCTTTTTCCTTTTTGCCTTTTCGAAGTTGTTAAAATTTGAAAGTGTTTTTGGATGATGAATTTTAAAATTTTAACGTTAGCATTTTAAAATTTATAAATTTAAAAGTTAGGATTTGCAATTGCTTTGTTTCGATAACTAATTAATATAGAAATAAAAAAAATAAGATATTAGAATTTTATAAATTAAAAAATAATTATAAAAGAAGATTAATTTTATTAAAAATAAATAATATAAAGTATTCAATATGGATATATTTATATTTGTTAAAATTTATAAATAATTTTAATAAAATAAAAACTAAAAAAGTATTATAATTAAATAAAAATAAATTTTCAAGTTTAAGTTATGTGTATTAAATCAAATGAGGAATTTAAACTCCATGTGTTAGCTTGATGGTCAAAGTGTTCATCGCTCCAAATATGGTTTGAATTTGAGTCGCGTTAATTGCATTGTTGTTAGGGTTTTGTTCTGCTATTGTAATTCACCAAATAAAATCAAATGAGGAATTTTGAAAAACTACCTATCCAGGTGTAATTTGAAAATGGCGTTTGAGTTATTAAAATTCTCCCTTGAGGTTATTCAAAAATTTTGAAATTCTCTGATATATCTACCCAAACAAGTAAATTAATTTTTAAAATTTTGAAAACCTCGGTACAAATAAAATTCCTCACCCAAACACACCTTAGGTTAAGTAGTCATTTTGGTTGAAATACTAAATATAATCAACTCTCTATGAAAGTCATCCATTGTAACAACATTTCGCTATAACAGTCAATATTCTAGTAGAATCAAATTTTTTATGTTTTATTTTAACTCCCAATAACATATTTTCACTTATAACATAACTAGTCATAGTAATGAAGTACAATTTTAATTAAATTAGTTATTTATAACAATATACCGTATAAAATTTTAAGTAAAATTATAACTATTTCATATAAGCAAGCATATAATTATAATTTATAAAATAAAATTGATATTATAATTAAAATATTATTTCAGTAATGTTTAAATTTCATATTTGAAAAAACTATTAACCATGTTTACTATGAAAATAATATTCAATAAGTGGAATTAAAAATATCAATTCAATAAATTGTTAAGTTACCTAATTAAATGTAACACCCTTAACGCATATCCGTCGCCGCAACAGGGTTACTGAGTATTACCTGAGTTTACAGGCCAAATATTTGGACATCTCATATCATATAACATTCATGTTGGAAACCAACCAAAATCAAATATATTGTCCCTTATACGAGTCCTCAAGGCTCAAAATACACATCGAATATAAGTCGGGACTAAATCGTTACTCAAAGAATTTTTTTAGAAAACATCAAAATTTTTCAAAGGTGCAGGGGACACACGCCCGTGTGGTCAGACCGTGTGGCTCATACAGTCAAGAGACATGCCCGTGTCTCAGGCCGTGTGAGCAATCGAAATAGGGGCACACGACCGTGTCCTAGCCCGTGTCCAAACTTGTGAGCTCTCTGGCTTTGGTAACACAACCAAGCCACACTCCTGTGTGCTAGGCCGTGTGAGCATTTTGTTTTGTGCAAATTAAAGATACATGTCACCTGGAAATGTTTCACACACGGTTGAGACACATGCTCGTGTCTCTACCCGTATGGACAAAAATAGGTCATTTTATTATCCATATTTCTCACCCAATTGGTCATCAACCTAAATCAACATTTTGGACATCAAAAAGCCATAACAAGGCATTCAAATCAAGCCAAAATCAATACTTAAAGATGTAATACTATCACAAAACAACAATACGCCATTAGGCTCTTTAAATGACAACATAACTCATATCAATCAAATAACCAATTTCACCTACATGACCAAATACATATATGCATAATTTACCAAATATACCTATTCAACCCAACCATCAATATACCTATAAGATTTCCATCATTCAACCATTTCAAACACACATCAAACATAATAAGGCCACTTACATACACATCAAAATTTATCAATCACAAGCCATTCAAATTGGCTTGTTCCAACAAAACATTTATACGCCATCATTGGCCAAATTAACCTATACATGACATTATAATCAAAATTAATTTACAAATTATATCAAAAAAGCTGATGGATAGTCTGAAGTTGCTTCAACCAACTTCCAACCAAAATGAGCTTCCGAATTACTATAAAACATGAAAAATATCACAGAGTAAGCATTTAAGCTTAGAAAGTTTGTACAACAAGGAAATTAACTTACTATTTAATCACATTTAAGGTAAGCATGCTAATATAACCAAACCAATTTGGCCAAAAGCCTAAACACATATCCTTAACATGTTAGCCATGTAACACTTTCAATAACCAATAAACATGGATGTACATAATCACTAGGTAAGATTCACATACATGTATCATCCATCTCATATTTCAATATATCATGTAATATCATTTCTATGTAACTCAAGCATATACCCGTAATTGTTCATTCAAACTCATATTGTTTCATATCAGAACTTTGCCCGTTAAACCATTTAAAATATCGTTGGATACACGGGTAGTACACACGAAGTGTACAAATCTATAATCCGTCAATTCATGTACTTTAATGCTCATACAAGCAAGTAAAGGAGAAGCTTTTTCGAGCCATATAATGGGAAACTCATGTGAGCTGAGTAACGGAAAGCTCATACGAGTTGTATATCAGGAAGCTATTGCGAGCCACATATTGGAAAGCTCATGAGTGCCAAGTATCGGGAAGCTCAAGAGAGCTATGGTGTGTCCACAACACATGCTGGATCACAACCATATTGAGAACCCTAAGGACATGTCATCTGTATCCTTTGAATTTCTAATATTCAAATGGGACTCGATAATTATTAGATATGTGATCATAATTACACATGGAAATTTGTTCAAATAACACACGACAACATTCAAATTTAAAACATAAAAATATAAAATTTAGTTACACGAATTTACCTCGATAAGTTTTCGTAGATACGAAGGCTACTAGTCCGATACTTTTTCTTTGCCTCGATCTTACTCCGTATGAGGTCTATCCGGATCTATATGAATGAATTTAACTCAATTTAATAAAATTCATATTCAATTTAATCCAACACACATCTTTGGAAAAATTACTACTTTTCCCTTATACTTTTAATTAATTACAATTTAGTCCCTAGGCTCCAAAAATGAAATTCATAAAATTTAATCCTTATTCAAGCCTAGCCGATTTTCATACATATCAATAGCATCCCATGTGTTTTAAAAAATTCAAAATTATTTTCATAAATTTTTCATCTTTTCAATTTAGTCCCTAATTGATAATTTTATCAAAATTCTCTTTACAAAAGTTATTTATCTAATAACAACCTTTCATTTTCTATCATAAAACTTCAAAATTCAACTATAGTCATCCATGGAAAAACCCTAATACTTTAACAGTTTTGTAAATTAATCCCCAAGATAGCTAGATTAAGCTATTACGATCTTGGAAACATAAAAATCATTAAAATTGGGACAAGAATACTTACCCAAATGAGCAAAATAAGCTTGCTAAAACTCAAGCTTCCATGGCTAAGGTTTCCATGTTTTTTGATGAAAGATGATGAAAATAGGTTTTTTTTTTCTTTTATTTAATATTACTTTAAATTTTTAATTTCTAAAATTAACCTTAATATTTCTTCAATTTCCAATGATGAATAATCATACTTATCCACTAACACCTCTAAATGGTCTATTTGTTATATAAGGACCTCCAATTTTAAATTCCATAGCTATTTGATACTTTTAACTACTAAAATTTAATTTTTACTCTTTATGCAATTTAGTCCTTTTTTATCAAGCTAGGCATGTAAACAGTAAAATTTCTGAACGAAATTTTCATACGATATTTCTATCATACTGTAGATCATAAAATAATATTAAAATAAATTTTCTTTTAACCTCGGATTTGTGGTCCCAAAACCACTATTCCAATTTCACTGAAAACAAGCTGTTACATTAAATATTCTGTTATGAATTTGGAATATAATAAACTTATTAATTGATTACTTGAATTCAATAACTCATGATAAATTAATTAATTTAATTTGATAACCCATACTAATTTTTTTGAAAGGTAGATAATTCAAATGAAAAATGGTGAATGAAAGTGATACTTCTGGCTCCTATGACAATCTTTCAACTAAAAAAGTGAGGTTCAAGGACCCAATTACGGATGAAAGCATTGAAATGATGATTGATTTAGAACCAAAGTCAATGCTTTCCTAGAAAGACAAACTTTAGGGTGGTAGATCTGGTGGTCTATGGCGTTGGTTGCCCTGTCCCCTTTTAGTGATAATGATGGATTTGAACTTATAGATGGGGATATTACAAGATCTATAATAAATGTTATCCAAGTGATTAACTTTTCTGAAAGGATTAATCAACTTCTAATAAAAGACATGGCAACAACAATGATTATCAAACTTTTGGGACGATCCTTTGGATACAATGTCTTGCAAAACAATGTTAGCAGTCTACGAAAGCCATCATCGTCGTTTCAATTAATCGATATTTCTTAGTGAAATTTCAAAATAAAGAGGACTATGAGAAAGTGTTTACCCAAAGATCGTGTATCATTTTTGGGTAGTATCTTACTGTGCAGCCTTGGACTACGGATTTCAATTCGATGCAGCCTTATTCGAGTGTTGTCAAGGCATAGATTAGACTTCCAAGGCTCCCAGGGTTCTTGTACAAAAGAAGGATGCTTGAAGAGATCGGGGGGCTGATTCGTAAAGTTTTAGAATAAATAGTCGAATGAGAAGGAAGATTGCAAGGATGGCAGTCTACGTTAATCTGGATAAGCCACTTACTTCTCAAGTTCTGATTAACAACACTCTTCAATGGGTAGAGTTTGAATTGTTGTCGGTGATGTGTTTTGGGTGCGGGCGTTACGGCCATTTGAAGGAGGCTTGTCTAAAAGACGTTATCAATTTGGCTCAAATTAAGAGAAAAGTGAGATAGAGGCTCCAATTTGGACTGAGGAAATTTTGATGAGGAGATGGAGGCCTACGGGCCATGGATGGTAGTAAAGAGGAAGAACTGACATAATCTCAAGAAAAAACCTGGTATTCCAGTGAAGAAGGCTAATTTAGGAACGGTTGGGAGAAGATTTGATGCCTTGATTCCTGGTGACAAGAACACTACTAATTTAGGGTATGAAAAAGGAAATACGATAGGTAAAAAACAAAGTGTTAAGGTTAACACTAGCAGAATCTTTCAAAGGGACTTTTCTAGAATTAAAAAAAACATGGGCCTTTCCAGAGTAGGCCTTAGACAAGCAAATAAGCTAAACCATGGGATGGGTTTTGGGGCGGCTGAAAGGAAGGTTTCGGCTGAAGCTAGCCTAGGTTTGTCTCAAATAGAGCACTGAGCTATAGTTTTGGGCAAGCAACCTAGTAGCCTTATGGAATTAAATGTGGAAGGAAGTGTGGTGGGTCAACTTGATCCGATCCAAAATGATGATTTGACATTGGACCTTCTGCTATAGCCATGAAAAAAATTTCAATTTTAATTCATGATGGACTTTCTACTACAACTATGGAATAAAAGTCAATAACTTGTGATGATGATATTTTACTCGAGAAGAATCATTTGTCAAGTATAGATCCCAACACTATGACTTTTTCTAACTCTATTTTTGTAAGATCATATGGTACAAAGGTCTCAGTAGAAAATAGAGTGCTCGATCCGGGTAAGCATATTATATTTTCTTTTAAGGAAAATACGACAAAAACGAACAGGAAGGCCTTCAAGAAAAATATTTCGATAGATTCAAGAAAGGGTATCTATATAGGCAAAGGGCGTGGATTTGGTGACAAATTTGAGTCGAGCAAGAGTGGTAAGGTCCTTAATAGGACTTTTATGGGTCATAGTGATAAATTCAAGACGTATGAGATTTCACATATTCCTCTCTCGGAGTCCATGAATTCCATGGTGGAACTTATAAAGTCCCAAGTGGATGCTGTTGACGATAAGGGTGTTTTAGTAAGGAATGGGACATGTTTGTAAAGTTCTTCTCTCTCTAATTTGTAAGGTTTGTATGCACTTAATTTTTCTTATGGTTTTGTTATGAATTTGTTAGTTTTTTCATGGAATTGTCAAGGTTGCGCAATTACAAAATTTTCGTGTATTTTTCGAAAGTGCAATCTAGAATATAAGCTGAATATAGTGAGTCTGCTAGAAATAAAAGTTAATGGTACGAAAGCAGCTATCATTATTGCCAAATAGGGTTTTTAGTTTTCTCATCGAGTGGAAATTATTGGGCTTTTCGAAAGAATTTGGGTTGGATGGAAGAATTCAGTTTAGGTTGAGGTTGTTCATAATCATCCACAATTCATTTTGGTAAAGTCTTTGGTCCTTCTCAGTGTCAACCTATCTTTATAGCTTTTGTTTACAGTAGTCCTGATAGACAGAAATGGTAAATGCTATGGGAAGGTTTGATTTCTACTATTCCACCAGGTAATGTCCCTTGGCTTGCTATTCAGAACTTTAATGCTATCTTATCTGATAGTAAAAAGAAAGGTTGGATTGGTTATAGGAAGGAGATGTCCTTTTTAGGGGGTTTTATGGATTCTACTACTTTACATGATTTGGGTTTTAGAGGCCTATCTTTACTTGGTGCAGAGTAAGGACTTTGGAAAGACTAGACAGAGCTATTGGAAATGATGCTTGGCTAAAAGTGTTCCTTAATAGTTTATTCACTCATCTTCCAAGGCTTGAATCTGATCACAGACCGCTTTTCTTGTTTGTGAAGCTAGACCTTAGGTTTTCTAAAGAGTAACCCTTCATGTAACACCTCTCACCCATTCCGGTCGCCGGAACTGAGTAATAGAATGTTACGAATCAATACTATTCAATACAAATAATTTAATATTTAATATTTAATTTTAAACTACTATTAATACATAGATAATAAGTTTATATATAATTCACCAATTTACATATCTTTCAAACACAGTAATTTGAAAACAATAAGAATCTATTTGTAATAACTTAGGCATGAAAAGGGTTTAAAAGGCAAAATTTCAAAGTTTAAAAGTTGGTATCGATATTTCATAGTTGGTATCGATACTGTATTTGTACCTTACAAAAAATAGATACCAATTTATACTTCTGTTTACTTTCTCAAAACTTAGGTATCGAGAATTATTATGTGGTATTGATACTGTACGAAAAAGTATTGATATTTAAATAAAAATCGATACAAATTTAGCGTTCTATTTGTTTTAAAACTATTTATATGGTCAATTATCGATACCAAATGCCAAAATATAGATACATTATTTCAAAAGTGGTAAAATATCATATTTAACAAATTCATTTCATTCCAAGTTCATCCATGAAACAAAACACTATAATTTCACCTATGCAAACATCCAAATATCTAACCAATGTGCCTCAAATGGCACCTCAATTCAAACACCTAATAAATCCAAAACTAAGGCTATGTTATCATGTCACAAGTATATAAAAAATGTTTTACATTTAAGCTCAAAGAAACACATATTGACTCATATCAAAACTTACCATTCCTCTTACCATGTAAAACATATTCATTTATACCATAACTCAAACACTTTATAAGGTTTATATGAAGTGATCAACGAGCACAACAAGAATATAATACACCAAGGTCTAAAATAAGATCACATATAAACACACAATCAAGGCATATATAATTTTTCACCTATTACATGCCATATAAGCCAAAGAAAAACACTTTCAAACTATCCACAAAATTTACCACTTCCATCTAACATAAAAATATATATAAATATTTACATACCACAGAGGACCACCATAATACTAATAACCTAAAACATCATATTAAACTTAAGTACATACCAAAACCAATAAAAAGACCGCTCACCAACATTTGAGTTTGGGATCGTTGTTGGATGCTGAGTTGAAGATAGGTCTACTAGATACCTAACCTACACACAAGACAAATGTACACTAAGTATAACTCAGTGATATTTCTAGAATCCAAACATTTAAGACATAATATAAATACATTTAAATGCTCAAATTAAATGATATTATGCTAATTTCAATTCAAATTTGCAATTTCATAAATAAATTTATTTTGCATAATATATTATGCTAATACTAGAACATGGCATTTTCAACTCATACATATCCATTTTCCATTTTGGTTTTCAATATACATTTCATTCCATATCACTTGCTATTTCAATAACATTTTTATTTCATTATCATTTGCCATTTCAAAATCAATCATTTAAGTTTACCAATTATTTTCCCTATTAACAGGACTCGAACTCGGACAGATACACAAACCCAACCAACACACCAACTTGGCACCCAATGCCTCATTGGATAAATCCAAAGCAAATAATTGTGCCCAACACTATAATAAGTCGACATCTAGTGTCTCATCAGTTAAACCGAAGCCACTTGGCACCCAATGCCTCATTAACTCGTAGTCGAAGTAACCCTAAACTCTTCCTATCCTATGGTATGCCATCTATATCCGATTCAGCCCGAATAGTTAATAGGGTAACCATTTTACATTTCCATACCAATCAATGTCTCCACTTCACATTTATTTAAATTAATCAGAACCAAAATTATTTCAAAACATTTTTTGATTCACACACTTAAAAAGAATACATATACTTTTCAGATATTTACAATGAAATTCTCATAACTATCTATAATTCAAATAGCCCAATAAAATAAGAAATCTCACCTCAGTTACTTTCCATAAACAAACAAATAAATATGCAACAATTTATAATTTAGTTCGTATTATAGAAATACAAATCGTGAACTCCAAGCTATTCGTCGATGACCTTGTCTTTTCCCTTCTTTTTCGAGGAATCTAGGTTAATGTTAGCTATGAAAATAAGTAAACCATATATATAGTCAATACATAAACAATTTCTCATTTAATTGTTAATTTAAAAAACTTTTGTGCTTTACTCAGTTTAGTCCCTAAAACTGGAACTAACCTAACTTCCACATTTAACCCCCAAATTTTTATACCAATTTCACTCTAAGTCAAATGTAACTCTTTATTCCTCAATTCTACCTCATAATTTAAAAATTTTCACAATTTAGTCCATATTTCTCAAAATCAACATTTGGCTTCACAATTTAGTTCTTTTTCACTTCTAACTTAAAAATCTATCAAATTAATTCCTAAAGCTTTAGCTACTCAACAATGGTAACATCTAAAATCTTAAGCAGTATTGGAAAATAGGACATGAGTCGACTAGCTCATAGTATCGGGGTTCCAAAAACATAAAAATTACGAGAAAAGTACTAAAGTACATTAACCAATTTAAGCTTGAAAAATCAAGCCCTAAGCCGTGCGTTCTTCTCCATTCTCTTTTGCTTTCGAAATGTCTAGGATGAAAAGAGATTATGGTTTCTCTTTCAATCCACTTTCTCGTATTTTATTATGGTTTATTTTCATGTTTTATTTAATTAATTATATATATATTACTGTTAACATAATAATATATATTTTAAAAATAATGTATATGTGTATATCATGACCATCAACCACACTAAAAAAAAAACAAAGGTATATTTGCCTTTCAAGTCCCTTAATTATGATTTAACTTATAATTTAATAATAATCATTTTTTTACCACTTAAATGGTTTAGTCCTTGTACTCTAATTAAACACTATTTCATCGAATTTATCTAATTGAATTTCAATTCATTATGATATAACTCTGTAAATATTTAATAAAAATATTTATGAGTTTGATTTACGAAAACAAGGTTCCAAAACTATATTTTCCAACACCACTGACTTTTAGGTCGTTACACTTTAGATTTCTAGCTGATTGGTTGGAGCATTCAAGGTTTCCAATTTTATTAAGAATTAGTGGGGTTTTAATGGTAATTTGCCCGACTGCCTATATAATATTTTGATTGAACTTAAGAAGTGGAATTGTACTATTTACGGTCACTTAGGTACTCGTAAAAGGCACCTGGTGAATAAGCTTCCAAGTATTCAAAGGATGATCGAGTTCTTTGATTTTAGTACGCTCTTTCAGTCTGAGATGGAAACCTGAGAAAAATTAGAAAGTATTATTAACAATGAGGAACTTCTTTGGAAGTAGAAATCTAGATGTGAGTGACTTAACTTGGGAGATCGTGTAACACCCCAAACCTGGCCCAGACGTTACGGCCAAGCCCGGTGTGTTATATTACCTATACCTAACCCCATTACCTAGTTACTAATATGAAGGTGAATTTGGCAAAACGGATATTGAAGTTTTTAAGAGAAACTCCCAGTTTATTACGTGATCGTCCTATTTATTTCATTATAAAAATTAACTCGTTGCTTATGAACTTGAGTGACCGATTAAAAAAGTTTGATTGATTTTAGGAAAACTCGCGTAAATAATTTCGAATAAATTTTAAGTAATACGAAAATAGAAAATCCCATAAGAATAACTTTAGCGGCCTTATTACAAACCCAAATAAAAATATTAATGAATAAAATAAGTAGTAAATTAAAATAAAACTAGTTAAACCAGTGTTTTTGATTCTCGTGGCCACTCTAAATCCCTCCCAACTCCAAGTCCACTGTCTAGGGCTCACCTGCAAGGATGGAAAGAAGAGAGGGTGAGTTTGAAAACTTAGTGTGTAAAGAATCCCATCCAGAGCCCAAATCAGCTCAGGCCCACTAGGCCTAAGCCCTATCCAATCTCAACATTAATTGGGCCGAAGCCTTTCATATATCGATACTAGGCCTCAGCCCTTTTCAGTTACAATATCGCTGGGCCGAAGCCTTTCATATAACAGTAGATGGTATGGCCCCAAAGGCCCATTTCAATATCACATATAATATCAATGCATGTATGCAACCCATATTACTGTGGGGAAACTATCGACCCACCCAACCGCTACTCTCCACCCGTACCAACCAACACACCATGTGGGGAGAACTACTCAACCCACCCAACCGCTACTCTCCACTGGCAGCATAGCTACTTTATCATATAACTGGAGGCCTAGCCTCTTTTAATAACTGGGGCAGAGCCCTTTTTTGATAACTGGGGTAAAATCCCCTTTTCGGTAAACTGGGGCAAAAGCCCTTTAACGCTTCCTCCATTCATATAAATCCCAAATCCCATGCAACAGATATCATGATATGGCATATAATAATCAGAAACAGTAATTTATACAAATCAATCCAATTTAACCCTAGGGGTATAACAGTCATTTTACACCTAAAGGTAAAACAGTAAATTTTCACTTTTTAGGGTATTTCAGTAATTAATCCACTTTTTAGGGTTTTATTCCAATTTTATGCCACTAATAACTCTACTTCCGTCATTGTAACTTATTTACCATGTTTTACCAATTTTAGTCACTAGGCCCTAAAACCCCTAATGGCCCTACTGTGTCTTTTTTAGCGATTTAAGCCCATTAAGTCTAAAACTTATAAATTAATTATTAATTTAACCCATTTTAAGCCTATAGTCTACAAGGATACATTTATTACACATTTTCACCCCTATGAGCCTGTAAGCCCATTGGGCCCATATTCAGCCAATCGAGGCCCAACTACCGAATTGTACGAAATTACACACGTAACTAGCTTACCACTTGCAACTTCCAAACCAATGATTCCTAACCGTTTTGTGAGCACTCACATACTTACATGCCCACGAAATGCCTGAATTTTGGCATTTCGGCTTTTCGGCTTTTGCCGATTAAGACTATAGAGGGGTGTTCGATACACACCTGTGTGACGATTTCACCGGTAAGGTCTCCTCCCAAAACGATCCTACAATCGGTTAAATCACATTAATATTTAAAACCCAAATCGAATACTTACGCCTAAGCAATACACACATTCGGCCACCCTCCTACAGTGGCTCCTTAACACTTACCTTTATTGAAGTAGGAACTAGATCTAGATCTCGCTATTCCCCCTTGCTCAAGTCCTCAATCAACCGTCTCTAGAATATAATAATACCAAAAGAAATCGTTCATTAATGACTCCTAGAGCCCCATGCCCAAATCGGCAATCTCCCTAGACTTTAAGGACTTCGGCTTTTACTTAAATCGTAAAATATACATAGATCTGAGTCGATAAGCACTTACCACTGGTTTCCCTTTGATTTCTACGCAGATCTGGTGTAGATCTAACCCTTATTCGCTTAGCAAACTTCGAAACCCAAAGATCTAAAGATTCGGCTATCTCTCTAAAACTATGGTGATTTCGGTTTTTAGAATTGTAAAGAAAAAGATGATTCGGTAAGGGGGTTTAGTAGAGGTGTTGTCAACAGGGATTTAGATTTTAGAGGGTGTGAGATTCGGCCAAAAGAATGAAAGCAATTGAGGGATCTTGCCTTGGAGAAATCGGCACAAAAAGTAAGTTTTCAGGATTTCGACTTTTTGGTAGTCGACTATGGTGGCTTTGAATGGAAGGATAAAATCAAAAGAGAAGATGATTATGATGGTAAGTGGGTTTCGACTAGATAAAATAGCAAAAAGAAAAGAAAAAGATTGGAGAAGAAGGTAGCAAAAAGAAATCGGCACAAGGAAGAAGAAAGTTGCGTTTTTCGGTCACTTTTGTGAAGAGGAGAAAAGAATGACTTAAGGTGGCTAACCCTAATTGTCAGTACAAAAGAAAAGGAAAACAAGTTGCCCTAAATGCCACTTAAACATTCGGCCCACACTCCCCTAAGGCCCTTGCCGGTTTCACTTAAGTGAGCACATGCCCAGCACATGCCTAAAAATTAAAAATAACCATACGCTTACCTTACAGCTTGAACTCTGGACCTTTTATTCTTTCCCAGGCGCCACTTTTTTAGGAACTTAGTGGCGCCACCTTTCCACTTTGCCAAGCTCCTTTTTGTGTCATGTTTTACGAATTTTTTCTTAAAAGCCTACTTGATCAGGTCCCCTTTTCACTAAAAATCCAAACTTGATATTTTACCGGGTTTTAACCTAAGCTTGGGCCTTCTATAGGCCCACTAACACTCTTAAACATATTTCCAACAATCAAACACCAAAAATTCCAAAATTTCGCCAAAAATCATAAAAACTCAAAAATTCCCGAAAATTAGGGCGTTACAGACCGAAACATTAAGTTCTTCCACTATCGTACTTTTTAAAGAAGACAATAGAACCGTATTACTGATTTGAAGAGTGATGATGGGTCATGGATCTATGATGACAAAGCCCTTCAGTCTGAAGCTATTAAGTTCTTTCAAAATCTGTATGGCGAGCAACTAGAACCCATAAATAGTCTACCCGCTAGTTACTTCCCTGTTTTTGCTACTTGTGATATTCAGTGTCTAGGGAAGGATGTGTCAAATGATGAAATTAGAATATCACTTTTTGATATGGCCCTGTTGAAGGCTTCGGGAAGTGATGGCTTTTAGGTAATTTTCTTTCAAAAACACTGGGATTTAATTGGTTCGAAAATTTGTGAGTGGGTTAAAGGGGTTTTTGATGGTAAGAATATTGAGTTTGAGCTAAATAATACCATGTTAGTTCTTATTCCTGAAGTTCTTAGTCCTTTTGTCATATTAGTTTGTGTTCCGTGATGTATAAATTGGTGATGAAGGTAATTGCTAATTGTTTCAAAATGGTGTTTCCTAATATCATTGGCTAGGAACAAGCAAGTTTCATTGCAGGACGTAATATTACTAACAACATACTGATTGCACAGGAGGTCATTCATTTGATGAGGAGTAAGTACAAGAACATGAAATGGATGACTGTCAAAATTGACCTAGAAAAAGCTTATGACAAACAATGCTGAGAGTTTATTAGGGCTTCTCTTAAGGTTGTAGGTATTCCAAACATGCTTATAAATGTTATAATGTTTGATCTTTCGAGTTCTACTACGTAGGTGTTATGGAATGGTGTTCCAACACAAAAGTCCAGGCCAACAAGTGGTATTCGACAAGGATGTCCACTTTCACCATATCTATTTATTCTTTGCATGGAATGGCTCGATCATAGCTTTCATCAAGCTATAAATGGTGGTCTTTAGTAGTCTATTCATTTATCGAGATTTGGTTTGAGCCTCTCTGATCTTTTCTTTGCGGATGATCTTATCATTTTTGGTCATGCAGATCTCTAATAAACTTTGATCCTCAAAGATATTCTAGAGAGTGGGTATTTTGATCATTGGGTTAATGCTTAGAAAACTAATATTTATTTTTTAAAGGAATAGATGATGCTATTGGTATTGAGTTGAGTGAAATTCTTAGTTTTCACAGGGTGCTTAATCTTGACATTTATTTAGGGTACCTCTTCCTCATGAAAGGATTTCAAATAGTACCTTAAGTTTTATTGTTGACAAGATTTGAAGTAAACTGAACAGATGAGATGCTAGGAGATTATCTTTAGCTGGTAGAGCTACCTTCTCTGTAACATCCCGAATTTTGGGCCTAGAAGTATTGGGCCTTGGTTAAGTGTTGGATCCTAGCTTAGTATTTTTTGGAGTTTAATTTTGGCCTTCTAGAAGGTTGGTAGTGGCGTTGGTATGGACTTTGATAGGAAGTGATCAGGAGAGAATTTTAAGATATGGATAAAGGAGAAAAAGTAGGAGATTGGGAGAGGGGAAGTGATAGTGCCGAATTAGACTTTAGGGAAGGCTAGGTTCGGCTATTGGCTATTTAAGGAGTGCCAAATTTCATAATAGGGTTTTCCTTACATATAATTTCTTTTCTCTACTCCTCTTGCCGAATTCTTTTTCTCCCCTTTGTTTCATCTTTGCTGAATTTTTCCTTTGCCAAATAGCCATCTATTGTTTGTCGAAACCCTTAGTAGTTCCCTTCTTTTTCTTAAAAGCCAAATACCTGTGGTTCATTGTCGATTTCTTTTCCTTCATCACTATTCGTCTTTGATTACCATCCTTAACTTAGTGTTGAAAAGCTGATTGCTTAAACATCAAATATCTAGGCCGTTAGTTTGAAGGCGAGTTTCAGTAAGTGTCTTATTCTCAATTTTGGTTTCTTAGGGGGGTGGCCGAATATATGTGTAGCCATAAGGGTAACTCGTGTGGAAGACGAGTCACCTGATGTTGATAAAATATGTGTGCTGATGCAGATCTAGGAATATTCGAGACTATTCGCTAAGGAAAGGCTAGAAAAGCTGAAGGTTCACGGTAAGGCTACGGTAAGGCTTCGGGATTTGATAAAGTGTTAGTAAGTTTTGGAGTTGATTTGGAAGTAGTTTGGATTGTAGGTCAAGACTGAGGATAAGGTGTGAGTCGTCAATCAGGTGTATACAAACACTACACACACGGCGAAACGGCAAAAGCCGAAATCCCGAAATCCTGTATGGGCCTGCTGAATTTGTGGGCCCAAATTGGAAAAATTGTGATATGAAATTCTATGATGAAATGATATGCCTGAATTGTATGATTGAATTATGATTGGGCTTAATGGGCTTTATAAGCATGATTGGGTTTAATGAGCTTTATGAGCATGTTTGGACTTTGTGGGGTTGTAGGAATGCATGCTAGGGTTTAATAGACTTTAGGCCTAGTTAAATGGACCCTCAAATTTTCATAAGACTTAACTAAGTAATATATATGTCTGTGGACAAGTTAATAGACTAAGGTGTGGCAACCGACATATGCATGTCTAGGATTGGATCATGGAAGAGCCTGGTACTTAAGCGATCCAAGTGACCCACCTCTTCTTTTCTTGAATCTTACCTGGTGCATAGTGTCTGTTCACTTTAGCCTCGAGGACTTATTGATGGGCCAAAATCCATAATTAAAATCTGTATCATTAGAAAATTACGAAAATACCCTTTTAGGATAAAATTGCGAAAATACCCTTCTAAGGTAGAATTACGAAAATGCCTGTAAAGTAGAACTACTAAAACACCTCGTAGGGTAGGAGTACCAAAATACCCCTGTAGGGTAGATTTACGAAAATACCCCTGGGTAGTGAAATGACCAGAATACCCCTAAGTGCTTAATATGTGAAAATGTGTGAAAATGTGTATGATGCATTCATGAATTGTATGTTGCACTTGGGTGAGTTTTGATGATACAGAGGAAGTGTTTTAAGGATCGTATAGTCGCTTGACGACCGTGGATCCACCGTAGGCTTTCAACCCACCGAGTAGCTTGGCTACACCGTACATATATAGCAGCCTTACTGCAACGCGAGTAGTGCCGCTGTGTGTGCTACCATTGGTGTGTAGAGGATGGGTGGGTTGATGTAGACATCCCCAAAGGTGTGTTGGGCTGGTACGGGTGGTGTGTAGCGATTGGATTTGGGATAGGAATTTTTGCATTCATGAAATTCTGATATGATATGAGGTCAATGTGGGCTAAGGCCTAGGCCACCGATATTGATGAGGGCTTAGGCCCAATGTGATATGTGCATACTGAATTGATTTGATTGCCAAGGGTCGTACATACTAAGTTGCGAAACTCACACCCTTAATTTAAATGTTTCAGGTGACCCTCAGTAGGCGGCTCGACGTGGGAGAGGACTCGGAGATGGCCACATTACAAGTTACTTAGGAATTTTCAATATAGATTTATTAAGTATTTTATGATAATTAATTTTAAATCTCCACTGTGATGTAATAAGGCTATGTATCTTCGATTTCATTATTTACTTGAGATTTTATTTAGTTACTGCTATATTTAATAAACATGTTTTTTTTTTCTAATTATTCATTTAATTTAATTCTTCGAATTTTTAACTAAGTAAATTTCTATCAAGCATATTTCGTTTCGAACTAAGTTTTTAACTAAACCATTTTTTAAAAGCAACCCTTCAATGTGACATCGCCAGATTCAGGCCTAACTTCTAGGCTGGGTTTGGGGTGTTACATTCTTGCAATCAATTTTGCTATTTGTTCCTAAATATTTCATGCAGTCCATGTTGATTCCTAAGGTGTGATGAGATTAAACATGTTATCAGGAAATTTATTTAGGGGACATCCGATAGCAGGTAGAAGATGTATTTCGTCAATTGGGAATATGTTTGCCACCCTCATTCTTGTGGAGGGCTTGGCATTAGACATTTGAGAGACCAAAATACCTCGTTTATGATGAAGTTAGGGTATAACTTAGTCTCCAAATCGGATGCCTTATGGGTTCAAGCTCTTCGATCCAAATATGGAATGAAAGAAGCTTTACTAGATAATATCTTGCAAGGGAGATGTTCAATTCTTTGGAGGGTCATTTCTAAGGCATAGCCCCTAATTCGAGGAAGTTTGCTTTGGTCAATTGGAAATAGGAACAGTATTAGTTTTTGGAAAGACCCATGAATCCCAGATATGTGGCCTTTGATCTATCAAGTTCCAACCTATACTAATATTAACTTGGACTGTCTTCTTAGTAATAAAACCATTAAAGAGGGATATTAGAATTTGGATCTTTTTCGTCTTTGACTATTTGATGATATAATTAGATGTATTATAGGTATTCATTCACCCTATCCATCTACAAGTTCTGACAGGATTATTTGGGCTCATACTTCAAATGGTATTTTCTCTCTCAAAAGTGCGTATTGGCACATTCGAGAAAGATCATGGAATATGAAGGATGTGAAGTGGAATTTGGCGTGGAAATTTTAGAGGCCCCATAGAGTCAGAATTTTCATATGGCTTGTCTTGAATCAATGTCTTCTTACTAATGTAGAGCGTATTAAGCGAGGTATAGGGTATGATAGTTTTTGTGGTATATGTGGTCATTATTCTGAAGACATATTATATGTTCTGAGATATTATAATGGCCCAATTTTAGTGATATTGAAAGAGTGGTTTCGTTACCACAAATCTGAGCGAAAAAGAGAATTTATTTTAATATTATTGCATGGTTTATATTATGATAGAAAAGTTGTATGAAAATACTGATAGGAAAATCTTACCGATTTAGTGATTAATTAGAAAAAAAGACCAAATTGCATAGAATGTAGAGGTTGAATTCGAGAAGCTAGAAGGATTAAATGGCTATAGAATTCAAAACTTAAGGTTCTTATATGGTAATTAGACCATCAATCAAAAGTTAGTAGATTTTTATGGATGAATCATCCATGGAATTTGAGAAAAAGAAAAAGGACTAATTTGGAATTTAGTAAAATTCAAAAATGATAAATAATTAGCATAGAAAATATCATCCTATTATCATCTTCATCCCCAAATATTTTTATGGAAACCCTAGGAGAGAGGAAACAAACTTTCTTGGCATAAATTGGTAAGTTTTCATGTCTCATTTTTAGTAATTTTTATGTTTTTGAAATTGGGATAGTGAAATCTATCTAAATTGGGAATTAATTTGAAGAGTTATCAAAGTATAGAGATTGTGCCATGGATGTAAATACTGGAAATTGAAAATTTATGGTAGAAAATGAAAGGTTGTTGATAGATAAAAAACTTTTACAAAGTAAATTTGGATAAAATTGTGATTTAGGGACTAGATTGTAAAGATGTAAAATTCATGGAAAAATTCTAATTTTTGTGAAATATATGTGCTGTAAATATGACTTGAAATTTTTTACTAGACTTGGCAAAAGGATTGAATTGCATAAATTTCATTTTCCGAGCCAAGGGACGAAATTGAAATTAATGAAAAGTTTAGGGGTAAAATAATAATTTTTCCTAGAGTGTAAATTGAGTCCAAAAGAATATAAAATGTGATAGATTGATGATGAAATTCATTTATATAGATCCAAAAAGACCAAATACGATTTGGATCGTGGAAAGGAAAATATTTCAGATTAGTAGAATTTTGTACGAAAAAGCATCAAGGTAAGTTCGTGTAACTTAAAATTGAATCTTGAAAAACTTGAAACGCATGATATGTGATATGAATGTTAAATTGAATGTTCAATGTATAAATATGATGAAATGTTTGATATTTCTTGAGGAAAAGGATAAGTCTCGATTGAATAAAGGAAATTCGATAGATTAGTGTAAAGGTGATTTTCCATATGTTGCAGACAGGATTTAGCTCAGACAAGTAATCCTGATAAGCCTCTCAAACATTACGAGATAAAGTCCTGCAAGAATAATGATTGGTAGTCGCATATGTTGTAAACTACCGTAGCTCTGTGTGAGCATCAATGTATAAGAATAGTGATTGGTAGTTGCATATATTGTGGACTACCGTAGCTCTGTGTGAGCATCGAGGTATTAAAGAGATTGGTAGTAATTCCGCATAAGTTGTGGAACTACCGTAGCTCTTCGTGAGCATTGAAGTATATGATTTACCCGAATGACTTGCAAAGATGACTCGAGAGTTTTGTACACCTTAAGTGTATTATATAAGAGTATCCATCGATACTCTGATAAATTCAACGGGCAACTTGGAAAAGGATGATGAAACTTGAGATATATTATCTTGAAAATGTACATGTGATATGGGAATTAAGCATGTTTAGAATATAATATGATGAGCTCATCTATGAGGTTGTATTATGTGAAATTATTTGACTAACTTTGAGTGTTGAAGTTGTTTTTGATAGGATAATGATCTAATTGCTTGAATGTATGCTTGTTTGATTAAATTTAATGGAAACACTTGGTAAGTTAGTTTCTTGTTACATAACTTTCTAAGTACTAAGTGCTTACTTTGCTTTATTTTCCCTGTTTTATAGTGCTCGGAAGCTCGAGAAGGTTGGAGTTAGGTCGGAGCATCATCACACTATCAACTAACTTATTTTGGTATATAAAGATATTTATTTTGGTATAATGGCATGTATAGGTTACTAGTACCAATGTTGATGATAAATTGGATGAATGTAATCTAGCCATTAAAATGGCTAGTGATGATTAGTTTGATAAGTATATAAAGTTAAAATTATGGATACTCGTATGTGCATGGTATGTTTTGAATTAGATGGATTTGTATGTATATATGGAAAGGTATGGTATGAGATAAGATTATAAGCATATATGTTATGTTAAATGATTGGTATTTGTTTTGATAATCATGCTTGGATTGGTTGGTTAATAATGGCAAGAGTTGGTGCAGGTAAAGGATGAAATGAGTGAGAAATAAGGCTTGGAAAATAGTTTTATTTTGTCTACACGGGTAGACACACGAGCTTGTGTCTAGGCCGTGTATGACACACGGGTTGATACACGGGCGTGTGTCAAGGCCGTGTGTCCTCTGCATCCAAAATTTGAGAAATAAAATGCCCTGTGTTAAGCACACAGCTCAACACGGGCGTGTGCCTCAGCCATGTGGGGTACACGGCCTGGGAGCACGGGCATGTGATACGACCATGTGAAACCTACACCTATTTTTTGAAAATTCGAATTAACCACACGGCCTAGCACATGGGCATGTGACTTGGCCGTGTGATCCTAATTTTTTCATTGGTTGCAAGTTAGAGAGTTACATAGGTCAAGGACACAGGCGTGTAAACCCACACGGCCTGACCATACGGGCATGTCCCTTACCACACGGGCGTGTGACTCTTCTACATAAGAAAAATTTTGTAAGTTTGCAAAAAAAATTCCCAAGATTTCGATTTAGTATGAAATCAATTTTAATGCATGTTTTAGGCCTCGAGGGCCCATTCAAGGGACGTTATGAATAAATTCAGAAAGTGAATAGTAATTGACTTAGTTTATCTAAAAATTTCTGTAGTCTCCGGTAATGCCTCGAAACCCTATTCCGGCGACGGATACGGGTTAGGGGTGTTACAGAGATTGTCCAAAAACTAAAGAAATTTGGACGCATGTCTTTCTGGGTGGAATTAATGGGTGTTTCTTTACAGGTGACCTTCTTTAGTAGTTAAAGTCTAATTTGTAGAATGGTGCTAAATTAGTAGTCGATGAGGTAAATTGGTCTTGTTTATTTGGTTTACTTATCTAGAGGATTTGGAAGAATCAAAACCTTTTTCTTTTTTAGGGTGTCTCATGGAATACATGTGAGATAATTAAAATATCATATATTTGGGCAAAACAATTTTCCTCTTTTCACACGAAGGATGTGTTCAGTTACTCATATTCTGAAAAATTGTATAGGCCTTTACACTGATGGAGTGGTTCAGATTGTTTCTAGAAATGCTACAGTAGGGGAGTCATAAAAAATAGAAATAGGGAGTGGATTATGGGATACAATAGATATTTAGACAAATGCTCAGTTCTTGATGCTGAATTGTAGGGTATGCTAGATGGATTGACCTTCATTCACTACAGGATATACAAGGGTGTGATGATTCAAATAGATAGCTTGGAAGCGGTCAAGATCATTCAACATTCTTCCTTGATGAGTTCGAGTTCTACTCTTATTAGATGTATCCATCTTCTTCTGGCAAGTGCAGAACTTTGGGTCATACAACATTTTCCTATAGACTTGAATAAGGTTGCTGACTGTTTAGCCAAGATGACCTTTGATACAAATCATGGCTTGAAGATATTTGAGGAGATTCCAAAGGAGGTGCTAGCACTTTCTTCTACTGTTCAAGCAAGTGACAGTCTTGCTCAAAGAACTCTTATGTAGTTAGATTACTATATTCATTTTTCTTTACCAAAAAATAAGGTAGATAACTCATAATAATTAATTGAACTTGCTAGTTTTATAAACTATATAATTACTCATGTAAAAGAAAGTAAAATACAATATTTAAAAAAGCAATAATGCATGCACCTGCTATACATTTTTTTAAATTTTTTTATTTGATTATCATTTTTTTTCTTTTTTGAACATAATTCTCACTTTCTTTATTTGATAGAATTTCTTGATCTGGATTCTATGATAGATTTACAATAATCGTCTTTTTATAACATGTTATAAGTATATAGCAATCATCTCTTTATAACAAGTAAAATCTTGGCAAACCAAGAGGCAATTATATATAAGGTTGATTGTATTTAAACCTAGGTGATAAAAAGAGAGATGTACATAAATACTTATTATTTTATCCAAGTATCTTATTTAATAGACTGCCCTTTATTTTAAAAATAATATATTGAAAAAAATTATAAATGTTTAAATTTGAACATAAATTTATTCACAATTCGAATAAAAAATATTTTAAAAATAACTTAGAGCCAATCTAACATCAATGACAAAAAATGTTTTTAAAAAGTGTCGAGAAAAACTACTTTTAAAATGTGCTTTTAAGAAGTTTGAAAATGTTTAGTATTGATGTAGAAGATAAATCTTTGGATGTAAAATGTCTATTTTAAATATGATATAAAGTAAAAAAAAATTATGTATTTAAATGACATACAAATTCGTTACTGTTATGATATATGAAAATATAAACTTAAATTATAATAAAAATTACAATTGACTCGAATATAAAGAATCTTTATTTCCACGTGTATTTATCATTATTATTATATATTCAACTTAGATTATAATACTAATATATTAAAATAATTTATATTGACTTATTCTTAATAATATGATATATGAATTACAAATTTTAATTATTTATAATTAATTAATATATATCCTTGTAACATTTAATTTGAAAATATAAATAATATTTTTAGAATTAAAATGAGAAGTAAATTTATAATTTGACACCCTTAACTTTTAAAATGTCAAAAGCTAGAATATTTAATTTTTAATTGGTTTGAAAAAACAATTTTAAAAACTAATTTGATTTAAAAAACTATTTATTTATCATTAATTTTGGCTTAAAAATATACTTTTTAGAACATAATAGTAAATACATAATTAAGAAGACATGAGTTGACTTACTAATATTAAACCTGACGCGAAATAATATATTAAACACCTAATATTGAAGTATAATATACAAAATTCAAATAATTAATAATATATAAATATAAAATATTTTAAACATTTACCTATGAAACAACAAAATCCATAAATATAGAGAATTTAGGTATTTAAAAAGTATTGTAAATTAATTATTAATTCGATTAGCATGAGTATTGTTACTAATGCAGGAGGATGTGAGTTCGAATATGTTGAAACATACTATCCTCTTATTTATTGGTTGAAGAAGGGCCATGACCAATTTTAGACATTATCTTTAAAAAAAATATTATCAAAACTTTAAATAAAATTATTTTAAATATATATCTAAAAAGTGTTAAATTATATAAAATCCCAATCACAACTGTCATCGTTATTTTTGTTATAACGACAGTTTCCCTGGCTTTCCACGTCTCTTCTTAGCTTTTTCTTTTAACTTTGTCAACCAATTTAATGATAATGCATTCTTCTATTTTTTTTTCAAATAGGTCCACGCAAAGAATAATATTTAATAAACAAATTAACTTATATATAAAGTTAGGTTATTACATTCCATTTTAAGAAATGGTATTTTTTAAATTTAGTCTAAATATCTCAACTTCTTTTCTTCAAATTATAATTTATTTTGGGTAAATTATACAAATGGTCACCTAGCTATGTCCATTTTTTTATTTTGGTTATCTAACTTTAAAAATGTTTAATTTAGACACTAAAGTTTGAACTCATTCCTGTTCTGGTCATCTGCAATTAAATTGATAAACAAAAAGCCTTTTTTCTAATTGGTATAATAACATATTTAGTCCTCAATATTTATATATTCTATTAATTTGATCCTAATTCTAAATAATTCAATAAATTTAACCTTTCACATTTACAATTTCAATCAAATTGATCCTTAAAATTTCTAATTAAAGCTTTCAACTTTTAAAATAGTCATTCCACATCTAAAAATTTGTAACCCCTCCCCCCCCCCAAAAAAAAACTTATCTCAACTAACAGACCTTTTTTCGAGCTAATTCTTGATACCAGTGAGTTTATCTTGAAATTTTATTTTTTCCCATTAGTTTTCTTCTAAATTTAATATTTTATAACCCTTTGATTAATAAATTTTTGGCTAAAGAATATGGAAAAACCTTAAAAAAAAAACTTTAGATTTACTCTTGTTGTTAACAGTATGATATTTCTTCAAGGTACATAGAAATAGTCCTCAAAGTTGGTCCTTGAAATTGGAAATTAAATCCAGAGTTAAAAAATATGGCTTTGAAAAATCCAATTGTTCAATCAATAATTATATAAGAAAAAATTATGAACATTTAATTTTTCATAAGAAAAAAATATGAAAGAACTAATTGAATTTTCTTATGTTACATTGATAATGATTTTTTTAATTTTATAAACTGATTAAAAGATTATTACGTGTTATATTTATTTTTAATTATTTATTTTTAATTTTTAAATCCACAATAAGCAATGTGTACTAATAATCTGATTTAGCGTCAAATCATTTACCAACTTAATTAAAAACTAAAATTATGCTAGTCAAAGTGAAAATTATTTTTTAGAAATATTAAATTATTTATATAATTTTATTATATATTATATATTTTAAATTTGTATTTTTTATTATTTTTAATGGTGTTTAGTTAATTTCTAACATTAGCTTCTCAAAAATATAAACAAAACAGGTTATGTACCACAATGGATTGTAACGCCCCAAAATTTTAGTTTTTGAATTGTAAAAACTTGTTAAGTAATTTATTATGGTTCAATGGTTAACTGTTGTGTGTGTAAGGTTTTGGGTTCAAATTCTTTTCCTTTAAATTTTGTTAAATTTTGTGCAACCCTTGACTTTGGATATTAGGTTTATATATTGTTTTCGCTTAATTAATGAAAGAATGAGCTTGTTGGTTCAATGGTAAGGCTTTAGCTTATCCAAAGGTTTCGTGTTCTAGTTCTTGTGCGTGCAAAATAAAAATATTTTGATTTCCTTTATCTATATCGGCCAAGGGGTAGAAGTTGTGTGGAATTTAAATTCTGGAGGATATCTGATAAAAAGCACTAAATGAATTTAGTGGAAAAGTGGGTTTTTTAATTTTTTTTCAAAATTATCCTAATTTTTTTTCCAAATCCTCCTAAAACTGTCATCCACTTTCCCCATCTCCTTCTCTATCTCACGTTCCAAATTCATCTCACTATCCCATATACGTTTGTTCTTCTTTCTGTTTCATTCTTTTTGTTTTTCAATCTTCCACTTCTTGTTCTTATTTTTCCATCATTTGTGCGATCTTTGCATGATGTCAATAGAGTTGATCGTAAGTAAGTCTAGTGTAAGTATCAGTACTTACAGTGGCAAGGTTTTAGTTTTCTTGGTATTCAATTTACGTTTTGGTGCACTATAAATTCTATTGTTTAATAGTTATGGTTCTCTAATAGGAGAAGAACGTGAGGCGTATGATGTTTTTTCGATGATCTAGGTTCAACTTAGGCTATTGTACTTGCAAGGATAAGTGGAGAAAAGTTTCAACTAAGGGTCGATTTAGTTAGCTTGTATTTATTGGTTGTTCACGTCTAATTTGGTGGATAAATTTAGTACGAGACTTGGTTATTAGTTCTTTTTGAATGACGCTTAGGTGCTGGGATCCTCGCTATTGTGTTCACCTTAAAAAATTGACCAAGTGTGTAACGAAAACCCCGAAAAATAACAAATGACGCGATGTTGAAAAGCTTACTATAGACGTCATACAGTTATGTGGACCATATAGACTGGGTTATTTGGGTCGTGTGGGCCACACAAACGTGTGCCATATCGTGTGGACCACATAGTTAAGCCAGTTAGGCCGTGTAGATCCAATTTTTGTAAAATTTAGTTATGGCCGTATTTAAAGTGTGATTTGAGAATAGCTACTTCGTAGGCTCTGAAATATGTTATGTATGATTTATAATTATGAAATCTGATATTTTGCCTCTATCTATTTGATTTCTGAAAGTATGATATTATAATCTGATGTGTTAGTGTCATGGGGCTAAATCTTTTGTCTCGCAATCCGTGCGGCCTTAGGTGATCCTTTCGTCCAAACTCGCCCAAGTCAACCTTTACTCAAGTGAGGATTCCTTAAGAACTCCTCCAAGGCCCAATTTATATAACGGAAGTAAACTTATGCCAAAAGAAGCCATAAAAAACAATAGAAAGCCACAGAAAAGAACACACACAAGGTGTTTGAGTAAATGCTCTCAGAATTCTATTACTATTAAGAATTCATTTTACAATGGATGATTTACAAATGAGGGGGAAGCTCTCTATTTATAGTTGAACTCCCTCAAAATTGACGGTCAAGATTAAATTACATCGATGGACGAGATTAGCCTATCCCTTAAATTTTGGAAATTTACAAGATTACATCATATCAGATCTACAAGATATGCTTCCCCTACTTACTAAAAATAGCCTAAGTTGCCATATCTTCATTATCGAGCCAATCGGGCTTCAATCTGACAGACTTCTTTAACAGTTCTTTGAATCAAGCCAGTTCTCGTGGGCTAAATGTTCCCCATCTAATCGATAGACATCCATGGGGTGTATCTTGTGCCATGGTCACGGGCTTTGCATTTTGAACGGTGACATTCTCCCCTATCCATTCTCGCAACACCCTCGTTGTGACTTCTAAATTGCACTAACTTGATTCACCTTAAAACTCTCTCATTGCCTTGGTTTCCTCTCGACTTGTCTTGAAATCGGGTTTTCCCCTCTTTTGAAACATTTGCCTCGGCTTCCGTCGCCTTTTAACTTGAACCATTACACTTGTTGGCACATCTTGTTGGCAAGAAGTCTCCGCTTTAACTTGCCCCAATTTTGACTTGTTCCCTTTTGAATTACCTTGATTCTCACACCTTGGCTTCGTATTGCCCACACGATCAAAGTGTTCACAATGTGCCTTACTCGCAGAATTTACTTGTCCCAACTGTTTCTACATCACTCTTTTTTCCTCGAAGCCTGATGCACAACCCCCCTTTCCCAAAAGTGTCAGCTCTACAATCGAATCTGCAGGTTTTATATCGATCTCTTACGTCACTAACACTTTCGGAGGGGCTTTCATAGCATTCTGTTCTATCGAATCAATGTTCCTTCCATACGAAGCATCCTCAACTAGTTGGATTGATGACAACACCTTTTTCTCAACCTTTATATCTCGATGCAACAGCATAACAACTTTTGATAACAGACCGGTGACAATATCAATTTGATTGGCCCATAGATACAGAGATGTCTGAATCTTATCAAGGAAGTTTAAGCCAAGAACATAATCATAATCATCTAATTGGATTACCTCGAATGCTTCATTGTGTAGCTCCACGTTATGAACTACTCCCACAGTTGGGGTCTCCTCGAAATTTACCGTCTTGATCTTCCTATTTGATTTCTTAATTAAGAGACTAAGTTTCCTCGCAGCCTTTTTCGATATGAACAAGTTTGATGCTCCCATATCGACAAGAGCACTTCTCTTTTGACTTACAATGTTGATGTCTACAAATATCAACCCTTCTCCACCATTCCTTTTATTAGAAATGAGCACTATTGAATTGACCCTCGATATTTTTTACTCAATAGGCTTCGCCTCTCCGGCTCATCATTTTTCTTGATAGCCGAAACTGAAGATACCTTTTGACAATCCTTTTTCATATACTGTCCCTTACAAAGGTAGCATTTCAACTTTCTCTTATTCTCTTTTGGGCTGTAAGGTCTCCACTTCCCATTTCGTAGTTTCCCATTACCATCGTCGCTACTACTACAGTTGCTATAATCACTATGTCCCTCTTCATCTTCTTTATGGTACCCACCATTACCCTTCCTGTTGGGCTTGGAAGATCCAAACCTGTCTCTTCTCAGAACAAGTTCCACTAAGGACTTCGCTACCATCATGGCATTCGTAAGTTTCTAAAATTCTTGATGTTACAATTCTTGTTTCACCCATGGTTTCAACCTATCCATAAATGAGAAAAATGCTTTCTTCTTACTCAAATTAGAAATATGAAGTATGAGTTCACTGAACTCCCGCACATACTCCCTAACCGTGTCTTATCGCGTAAGCCACTACAACTTTGCTCGAGCTTTATCCTCAGCATACTCGGGGTAAAATTGTGCTTTGAACTATTTTTAAAACTCCTCTCAAGTCCCAATCTCGGTCCTACCATGTCTCACATCAATGAACCTATGTCGCCACCATAACAAAATAGCTCCAGTAAAATACATAGCAACGATATTTACCTTTGTGGCATCATCCTCGATGCCCATCACATGGAAGTATTACTCCATGGCCCAAAGAAAGTTGTCCACTTCACTTACGGACCTTGCCCCTTTAAACGCTTTCAGTTTGGACACATCTATTGCCTGCTGCTTCGGCTTCGAAGCCAACATTCCATTACCCACAATAGCCTTGAAAATCTTGAGCTCTCCCTTAAGCTCATTAATTTCTTCCTTCAAAGTTGTCACCATAGCTTCGAGAGCATTATCCTTCCCAACTGACTTATTTTCTGAGGAACTGATAGTATCCTACACATATTCCCTGAGCTGCTCCTTCATGGATTGCAACCCATCAGTGATTCTATCATCGACTTCATCAATCCTCTCCTTGACGTCCCCCATAGAGTCATCTAGTGTGACTACTCAACCCTCCAAAGCAGACAATAAATCTCTTGACCAACTCACTTTTTTGGCCCTTCCACGGGTCTCTATTGGCTCACTCTGACTGATAACTTCTTTCAACATCTCAATAGTACCTTCTAACCAATAGCTCAGATACTACTTGTCACGGGGCTAAATCTTTCATCTCGCAATCCGTGCGGCCTTAGGCGATATGTTCGTCCAAACTCACCTAAGTCAACCTTTACTCAAGTGAGGATTCCTTAAGAACTCCTCTAAGGCACTAATTTATATAGCGAAAATAAACTTATGCCAAAAGAAGCCACAAAGAACAATAGAAAGCCACAGAAAAGAACGCACAAAAGGTGTTTGAGTGAATGCTCTCAGAATTCTATTACTATTAAGAATTCATTTTACAATGGATGATTTACAAATGAGGGGGAGGCTCTCTATTTATAGTTGAACTCCCTCGAAACTGACGGTCAATATTAAATTACATCGATAGACGAGATTAGCTTATCCATTAAATTTTGGAGATTTACAAGATTACATCATATCATATCAGATCTATAAGATATGATTCCTCTACTTAGTAAAAATAGCTTAAGTTACCATATCTTCATTATCGAGCCAATCGAGCTTCAATCTAACAAGCTTCTTTAACAATTCTTTGAATCAGGCCAGCTCTCGTGGGCTAAATGTTCACCATCTAATTGATAGACCTCCATGGAGTGCATCTTGTGCCATGGCAACGGGCTTTGCACTTTGACCCATGACATTAGCATGTATAACATGTATGTATCTGATATCTGATTAGTATTGCATGAACATTGTGGTGGGATATTGATAAGACAAAGGAAGTGTTGGCAGTTTAATAATTTTTTTTATCTGATGGCTAAGACCACATATTTGTTCTAGTTGTATTGCCACACTTATCTGTTTTTTGCAACCTAACTATATTATTCTTAAAAATGGCATACGCTCACTTATAGGTATGTGGGGTTGGATGGGTATTTATTACCCTAATTGGTATGTAAAGATGAATTGAGATAATGTATAGCAGATGGGGGTAGGATCTGATTCTATATTTAATTATGCATTTGGTTTTGTATCTGAATATGCATATGATTCTGTAACTGGATTGCAACTGCATACGTATCTATTAATTTATACGTTTCTAATTTGCTTGTTGGGTTGAGTATCACACTGAGCTTGTAATCTCACCCTTTTATTTAATCCTTTTAGGTAATCAAGAAACCTAGGAGTGGAGGGTGTATAGGAACTCAAAATAGGATTTTTTTGATAAACTGGTTTAAATGGACTTTATGTTTAAGTTGGACTTTTTAGAATTTTGAATTGTAAATTATTTTGGAATTTACTTTCATTTTAGTGTGCTTTTTCGAATTAATTAGTATTAAATTTCTAATACTAAGATTCTATTTTGTCTAGTTCATCGAATGAGAAAATGTCCTCGGTATAAGAGTCTATTTTGAATGGGGGTTGTGGTTGTTTATCGCGCTGGATAGCTTTTCTTCGCAGTGTTCGAGCCAACTTCTCTATTTCTGGTTCAAATTCTAGAGTTTCCATTTCTGACCTGGTCGTAAGGAAAACAAATAAAAATTAGAAAAAAAATATTTCTTATCCTCGGCAATGGAGCCAAAATTTGATGGACGTCGAAACCACCAAATAAAAATTCCTACGAAAAAATAATACAAAATAGCAGTATAGAGTAGTAAGGTTGAATCCACAAGGATTGATTATCTAATTTCGCCTGTTCTTATGAATAGAATTACTATCGCGGTAATAGTCGTGCCCATGACTCATGACGAGCTTGGTGAAAAGAAAAAAATAAAATAAATAAGGGGGAATGAAAATGTTGGGAAGTAAATAAACTGTAATTGCATCAAGTAAAAAATATATTAATCGAAAATAAAATAAGTAAATGGAGTTAAACTTCGTAAGCAATAATATAAAGTCTTAGCCTTAGACTCAGATAATTCCAGTTCTGAATCAATCATTGAAAATGAGTTTTCTCCTCTAAACTATAAGTTGGTTATAGCGGCTAGGAGTGTCCCACCCACCAATTCTTCCTTTCGTAGTTTATTCCTGTACGACTTGCAAACTAACCCTTATCGATTGTCTAACCGCGATACACGTATTCGTAATTCAAGACCCCGGTAGTCTTGCATTTTGAAGAACCCAACTTGGATCAATGACCTCAACTATGTGGGTTGTTTAAATCCGATCATTATCTCCCTTGACGAAAATCTCACTAGTATGACCCTTCTAGGATACACCAATTTGTTCTCGAGAATCCGAATAAAGCACAGTCAACTCGACTTCCCAACTGTATGCCAAACAAATCCAACCCACCACGTGCTTTTTGAATTGAAACTGAATTGACTTTAAGGGACAAATTTGTAGTATCCCATATTTCGAAGAGATGGTGAATACCGTTATGAAAGATTTTTAGTACGGATTCATTTCTCACGATTTTTACTAGAAAGAATACTAACTTAAAGCTAAGTAGAAGTTTAGTGAAGCATGAAATTAATCATACTTTGTTGGTTTATATAAATGATTTTCAATGAAATTGGTGGAATATGGAAAGGGAAAGAGAATTAGGAAGTAATTTAGCTAAAATTAAGGAATGGAAAGAATAAGGCAAAATCTCTACACTTAGCATTTGAAAGAAAAGAAATGAAGAAACCTTATTCAATTTCCAAATGTATTCAAGTGTGTTTTTCAAAGGCCACCAAAGACCCTATTTGTATACATATCATATACTAAAATTAGCCTAACTCACTTAACAACTAATTACATGAAATCACATTCATATCAAATTTTTTTCTAAATATGAATTTTACAAAGTTAAAAATTTGATTAGCCCTCAAATGTCTCTAAATTTCTAATTCAGCCCCCTCTTTTATTGTTTGTGCTCCACTTTTGTCCTTTGCTGCTTGTTTTTGAATTAAAGCGTCTGAATTCCGTTTCCAATAGAATTTAAGCATACAGTCACCAATTTAGAAAGATTAATTTGATTTGAACGTGTAAAATATGAAAAATAAACATGTTATTGGCAAGTTAGAGTTCTAGTTAAGGGAAGTTACTTTTTTGGGACATGTAGTTTTTTGCTGAGCTTGTCCACGTGGACTCGAAAAATATTGAAGCTGTTCTTGAGTGAAAATAGCCTAGGAATGTGTTTGAGATTTAGAGTTTTCTCTGTTTGGCGGGATACTATCGGAGATTTGTGGAGGGGTTTGAGCTTATCGCAGCTCCCTTGACTAAGTTGTCACATAAGAACGTGTTGTTTGTGTGGACTGATGAGTAATAATCGAGCTTTGAGAAGCTTAAATCTGTTTTGATTTAGGTACCCATTTTGATACAGCCTGAATTTGGTAATGAGTTTGTTGTGTATAGTGATGCATACCACACTGGGTTGGGTTGTGTATTGGTGAAAGAGGATAAAGTAGTGGCTAACGCATCCAGATAGCTTAAGCCCCATAAAGGCAACTATCCGATGCATGACCTTGAGTTAGTTGTGGTTGTCTTCGCGTTGAAAATTTTGAGGCATTACTTATATGGTGAGAGGTGTATTATCTACATTGATCACAAAAGCCTTAAGTACCTTCTCACTCAGAAAGAATTGAATATTAGGCAACGTAAATAGATAGAGTTGCTTAAGGACTACGACTGTGTCATAGAGTATCATCTTGTAAGGCCAATGTGGTGGTTGATGCTCTTAGTCAGAGATTAATGTCTGAGTTGAGGGAGATGTTTGCTCACCTAAGTCTGTTTAAGAATGGTGGTTTATTAGCCAAGTTGCAAGTTAAACCGACATGGATTGATCAGATTCGGGGTAAGCAGTTATTGGATGACTCTTTGGTTCTTCGGATTGAACAGGTTGAAGAGGGTAAAGCGTCTAATTTTTTGTTTAATAGTGAGGGTGTGTTGTGCTTCAGATGTCAGATTTGTGTGCCAAATAACACCAAGTTGAGGTAGTCCATCTTGTGGGAAGTGCATAGTAGCCTTTATGCTATGCATCTCGGTGGAAATAAAATGTACTGTGGTCTCTAGGAGATGTATTGATGGCCCAGTTTGAAATGAAAGGTAACCAAATTTGTGTCTCGTTGTTTGATGTGTCAGCAGGTTAAGGCTGAGCATAAACTTCCATCAGGTTTGCTTCAATTCATTAAGATTCTGTTATGGAAATGAGAACGGTAACTATGGACTTCGTTAGTGGGTTGCCCTTGACACCTACTAAGAAGGATTCTGTTTGGGTCTTCATAGATTGATTGACCAAGTCTGTTTATTTCCTTTCGGTTCAGATCGATTATACTCTACAAAAGTTGGCAAAATTGTACATTTCCAATATTATAAGACTTCATTGGGTTCCGGTGTCGATTATCTCAGATCAAAACCCTTGATTTAAGTCTCAATTTCAGAAGAAACTGCATGAGGCTTTGGGTACTCAGTTAGACTTTAGTACTTTGTTCCATATCAAGACTAATGGGCAATTTGAGAAGGTGGTTCAGGTATTGGAGGATATGCTACGGAGTTGTGTTATCGACTTCCGTAGCAGTTGGGAGGAGTTTCTGCCACTAGCTGGATTTGCTTATAATAATAGCTTTCAATCCAATATTCAGATGGCACCGTATGAGGCTCTATATGGTCGTAATTTTCACACTCCGTTATGTTGGACTGAGTTGGGTGAGAGGAGGATTATGGGTGCGAATATAGTTTTTGGGACTACGGATAAGGTCCAATTGAATTGGGAAAGTATTAATGTAGCTTCTAACAGATAGAAGTCTTATACGGATCTTAAGAGGAAAGATATTGAGTTTGCATTATTTGAAAATGAGAAAAATTTTCATGACATGTGTTAAGATGAGATGCTATTGTCCGTAATGACCTTTTTAGTATCATGTAATCATATTAGATATTGACCAAAGCTAAAATTAAGGTGGGTTGAATTTCTAAATTAAGTTAAGTATTTTTATAAGAGCTAAAATATATTTTATTATTTTATTTATAATTTTATAATTTTTAAATAATTAAATTAAAGTTCTATCATTTTAAGGAATAAAGTATAAATTTTATTATGTTTTAATTTATAATTTTATAAAATTTAAAGGGTCAAACATGTAATTTTTCATTTTAAGGGATTTAAACCTTTGCCAAGACTTTACGCCGCCCTTGTTATTACTGTTTTCTCTATCTACAAGGCTTGAATCCAAAAATTTATTTAAGAATTGTAAAATTCTTTACTAGTCAAAACTCTCATTTAGGAGAATATACTTAGGTTAATAATTATATAATCTATAGGGTGTTGAACTCTTATTCTAATTTCTTTCTTTATTTTTTTACAAAATTGCATATAGATTCAAAAAATTATGCAACCATATTTTTATGATATCATATTGCTATTTAATGTGTTTTTTATATTTATTAGGTATTTTATTACACACGAATATTTGTAGAAACTACATATTTAAAATATGAAGATTAGTTTTAAAAATATATATATAATAAATAATAAAATATATGATTTGAAACTAATTAATAATAACATATGAAATATGGATTATATTAAAATGAAAAAAATAGATTATTTTGTGAGTAAAATAAAATTTAAACATATAAATACTTTATATTAAGAATATTAAATGTACTGCAATTATTTATTATGATGTTGTCATCAATTTTTAGTCGTTGTCAAGTTAACTTATAACACCAACTTAATCAACGATATCACTAATATATAAAGTATATATAATATAGTAAAAATGTAAATATCATAATAAAATAAAGATTTAATTTAGTGGTGAATCTAATGTTTTATTAATATAAATACTGCAAGGTTAAATCTCATAACATGTGAATTTTTAAAATTTTTCTAAATAAAAAAATTGAAGAAATTTCAAATAATATAATTTATTTTAATTAAAAAACAATATTCACAAATTTTATAATTGAATTAAAGCATGATTGACTTGTACTAGGGTTTAAATAATAAAATAGATGTGAGGTAATAAAAGAGGACAAGAATATAGATTTATTACCATACAACTTAATCCGACAAAGCCCAAAAAGACACAAAATCTTAGTTATAAACGGGCTTAGTACAGTGTTTGGGCTCAAGTTGAAAGGCGAAGCGAAAATCTAGGAGGTATAAGGCCTACCGAGTTGGCCGTTACCGGATATTATTATGTCGTTGTCCTGTCGTGTGGCCATCTGCCAATTGCCGGCTGCTCCTTCCAATTTCAAATTCAAACTTCAAACCAAAACTTAACGTAACCAAATTCAACCCCACGACGAATCAATGCTACAATCTTCCTTCACGATTTGACCCCTTAAAATATTTTCCATTTCTGTTTCTTCTGACCCCAACACCCATATATATAAATCATGAGCCAGCCAGCGTCCGATCCTAACAGCATCCCCGAAGCCAAACAGTCCACAACATCCTCGGACTCAACCCGAGTGCCGCCCCTCTCTTCGGATTACGCTCCGTACCCGAATTAGACCCCAAGGACGTCGCTCCTCCACCGGAGAATTGGACTAACGTTTCCATGGGTTCCCAGTCGCAGCCTAATCAAGGGCCGGCGACGTTCTCTGGCAGCGCTGCTACCACCATGCCGGCTGAGTCGAATCCTTACGTTTCTCCTGCTCCGGTTCGATCATCTTCCATCAAGAGTAACCCACTTGCTTCACCTTCTACTAAATTTATTCTTTTTATTTGAATACCATTCATATTTAAGCCCTTTCGTTTAGCAGATAAGATGGGAGCAGTGAAAGAGGTGTTAGGGAAATTGGGAAAGAAAGCGGCGGAGGATACTAAGAAGGCAAAAGAGATAGCTGGGAACATGTGGCAACATTGTAATTATTTCTCTTTATTGACCATCCTTGGTTCCCCTGCACGATAGACTCAGTGACTCTTGAATTTTTAATATGAATTTTAGGTAGTGTTTGAATTTGGATTTCAAAAATAGTGTAAATCATGGATGAATATGTGTAAATATCAGATTAGTTTTAAAAATTATGGATTTGTTGAATATCTATTTAATAGTTTATACATTTCAAATTTATAGCATTAGGGTATTCTCAATACACGATATCAATTGATTGGATTATATTATATGAAGTATTCATGATTAGTAAGTTTATGGTTTTTTTTTTTTTTTTTTTTTTTTGTTGTTGTTGCAACAGTGAAAACTGGGCCAAGTTTTGCTGATGCTGCTGTAGGAAGAATTGCTCAGGGTACCAAAGTTCTTGCAGAAGGTGGTTATGACAAGATTTTCCGAACAACATTTGAGACTGCTCCTGAGGAACAGCTTCTGAAGACTTATGCATGTTACTTGTCCACCTCGGCTGGTCCTGTTATGGGAGTTTTATATTTGTCAAGTCAAAAGCTTGCTTTTTGTAGCGACAATCCTCTGTCTTACCAAGTTGGTGCTCAGACTCAATGGAGCTACTATAAGGTATAGGAGCTTATATTATGCGTTTAAGTTGGTCAAGTCATTGCATCTGTGTCTAATTGGTTAGGGTTGAGTGTAGACTGATGTTGGTGCTGAGTTTTTTTTTTAGATTTTACATTCCCAGGCAGTTCCATATATCACTAAAAGGACATGAATTATGAATTTATTTTCCCTTTCTTGATTACATGTTTTGAAATTACCATATCGTGGGCTCAATGCTTGATGATTCTATTTCTATCATCTATGTGGTTCCGCCAAAAGTTGCCGATCCCGGATGCTTTGTTAGATTAAAGCTTTGCTTTTAAATAAGCATCTGCAGTTTTGACTTATGACCTGTTCGAGTTATTTGCTAAAGTTTTGTAGTCCCCTTGTTTCTTAAGGTCTTCATCATCTTTGATTTGTTCTTTTTCCTGCTTGGTTACCGTAGTGCTAGTTTTTGAGTTAGTGCTTTTGTAGTTAAAGCTTGTGTTTGCTTAAACTTATTAATAAGGAGAAGTTGGTAACGGAATAGATAAGGCTATTGAAATGAGTTGTAAAATAAGTGATTTTTCTGAGGTAGTTTATGTACCCCATCTTAGTAGGAATGTTAGATGTTCCGTAACTTGTGTTTTGTTTCTTCCTTTCCAATATCCTTCAGTGACAAAATCCAGATATAGAGTTTCTACCTAAATTGCTTCGAACTCTTTTTCTGTAGCAGTACCCTTGTTTGATACCTTTATCCAACACATATCCGGACATGATTCTTCAAGGAATTCTCCAAAAATATGGAAATATTTGAATGTCCTCCTCTTGTTTGGTTTATCAGGATATATGTGTATGTGATTTGTGAAAGATACATCTCTGCTTGTCCGTGTTTGTCAAATTTTGATCCCTGATCGCTAGAACTATGAAACTGGCATCTTACCAACAGGTGACTCAGTTGTTGGCAAATTTTATTGATCCTTAATTAAACTTCTTGTAATGGTTATTAATGTGATTTTAGGTGGCTATTCCATTATATCAACTAAGGGCAGTGAATCCATCAACAAGCAAGGCAAACTCAGCTGAGAAATACATCCAGATAATATCAGTTGACAACCATGAATTTTGGTTCATGGGCTTTGTACACTATGACAGTGCTGTTAAAAATCTTCAACGACCATTGCAGCCAGCCCGATGTTAATATATTGAGCCAGATTTGTCAGAGTTGAAATAGCATAGTCTTGTTTTACATTTGCATTTATATTCTGATATTCCTTTGTTTCTTAAACTCGTCAGTTGTTGGTGGATATGTTTTACTGATGTCTGTAAGGTATCGGCTTGTTGAATGGTTTAATACTAGATGTGTGTTCATTTATACTATTTTTTTTATATATATACATTACCTTCTACAATACCAATGATTCTTTATTAGTATTTATATATTTATAAAAATATTATATACAAAATTTAATTAATAAATAATAATTAAGGTCGAACTAGATTGGATTGACCAGGAAATAAATTTACCTTATTCCAGTTCAATAGCAATTCTTGACTAAGCCCTTCAACGAAAGGTTAATTTTCCTCTCCCTAATAATTATGCAAATATAGTCAGTCGCCACAATTTCCTTCTTTTACCCTTTTTATCTCCTCCACCTGCCCTCAACCTTCTTTAAGAAACCTAGGAGAACCGGAGTAGTTATTAGTTTATAGTCCCCCTTTTCTTGGACTAAAAAACTTGGTCCTATATGTACCAAAAAAGAAAAAAAAAAGAAGTGGATCCTATTTTCGTATTAACTCATTCCTAATAAATGTATTGGTTAAATGGGATGGCTTAAAGCTTAAGTTGATAGGAGTCCAGTATTAGTTTCAACACGTCTTGAAATGTGCATGTCATTGTCAGATCAACTTTTGATAGATTTGCGTGTGGACCAAAAAATGAATAAATTTATAAAAAAAAGCTTTGAGAGTGGTTCAACCATTACATTTAAATTTAAGCAATATCTTACCTTCAATTTGATGCCTCAGAAACAGTGGGGGGAACTTTTATGAGAGAATCTGGGAGCAATTGCTGTGGATGTTGAGTATCGGAGGTTAATCGCGGTTGACTTCAATGCCAGTTTGCGTTGCGAGCAAAGACGAGACGAGTTTGAGTCATGTAAAGTGGGATGTAGTCGTTTTAATTCCTTTGTGTTTCAATACGGATTGACTGATTTGAATTTTCAGGGTTCTATATACACTTGGAATAGGGGAAATTTTTTCAGAGGTTAGATTAGTTGCTTTGTAATGATCAATGGCAAACGATTGCACCAAACACCTCTATTCATCACTTGCATAAACTAAAATCTGATCATATCTACTGGTGTTGGTTAATTCGGTAAGGAGAAGAGAAGGGGAGAGACGTTTTCGGTTCCTAGCTAGCTGGTTAGTGCATTCGGAGTTTCGAGATGTTGCAAAGTCTTTGAAAGCCGACAGTGATATAGTAGAGAATCTTGAAAAGTTCGCACTTCTGGTGTAGGATTGGAACAAGACTATTTTTAGAAAAAAAATTTGACCTAAAAAAAGAAAGCAATTAGGGAGTTAGACTGTGTTCAACAAACATTGGAGTAGTGTAATTCTACGCGCCTCAGGTTGAATGAAGTAGATATTCGGATGGATATTGAGAACATACTAAGCCAAGAAGAACTATTGTGGTTTCAGAAATCAAGGTGTGAGTGGCCTGCTAATGGTGATTGAAATACAAATTTTTTTTTTCACAGTCGTACTTTAATAAGGTGGAAGCAGAACAAAATTGAAGTATTGAAGATTGAGGGGTTTGAATGGTGTTATGATGATGATCTCCTAAAACAACATGCTATGGAACATTTTTCTAATCTTTATATTGTGGATAACTATTCAATTAAGGATTTCCTTGCCAAGAGGCTTTTTCTGAAATTGGGGGATGATCTAATTGGTTCTTTGAATGCTGAGATTAGTATGGAGGAGGTTTATTAGACCTTATTTAGCATGGCACCTTTAAAAGCACTTGGAGTCAACAATTTTCATGCAAAATTTTATCAAGCAAACTGGGACATTGTGGGTAAAAGTGTTTACAAGATAGTTCATAAGGTGTTTATGGAGGGAAATTTGGATCCAGAACTTAATAACATTATTGGTTCTAGTTCCTAAGAGCATTGTTGTGGACACCATTGATCAGTTTCAACCTATTAGTTTATGCACCATTCTGTACAAGATCATTACCAAAACAGTTGCAATTCATTTTTAGCGATCGATGCAAGTATTGGTGAAACAAAACCAATCTAGTTTCATAGCATCACAGAGTATCTCAGACAACATCATAATCGCTCAAGAGGCATTTCATACAAAAACACTAAGAGCAAAAAAAGTTGGATGAAAATAAAAGTTGATTTAGAAAAAGCTTACGATTGGGTTTGGTGGGATTTTTTGCAAGACGCATTTTCTAATGTTGGGCTGCCAGATTCTCTTGTGAATACAATTATGCGTTGTGTATCTTTGGTATCTATGCAACTTGTAACACCCCTTACCCATATCTGACGTCGAGATAGGGTACGAGGCGTTACCTTGCTAAAACACATACAAACATACATTCTCGAGTCAACAAATTCCGTTCCAATTTAAAACTTTTTAAACTTTATCTTTAAGTCCCTAACGCAGGCCTGCGAGGCCCAAAACACGCTTTATAAACAATTTGGGACTAAACTGAGCACTAAAATAAACACTATAAAATTTCATTGAGAACAGGGCACACGCCGGTGTGGAAGGGCAACACGCCCGTGTGACCTCTGAACATGGCCATGTTGAAGGCCCGTGTGGCTCACACGGCCTAAGCATTTAGGGACACGCTCGTGCCCCATGCTCGTGTAGATTTATTTTCTAACATCAAACCTATAGGGGTTTTCACACAGCCTGACACACGCCCGTGTTCATGGCCCGTGTCCCTCACACGGCCATGACACCCGTGTCTTCCACCCGTTTAATTCCCCGACTTGTACTCTATGAAAAAATTGGGTTTGCACGGTTAAGGCACATGCCCGTATACTCAGCTCGTGTCCCTCACACGGCCATGACACGCCCATGTCGCAGGCCGTGTGCAAAAACCTTAGTATTCTGTTTCTGACGTCATCAACTCTTAAGGGTCACACGGCCAAGGCACATGCCCATGTGCTAGGCCGTGTCCACCACACGGTTGAGACAGATGGCCGTGTCACTACTCGTGTGGTTACTACTGAGCATTTAATTTTACCAACTTAAGGTACAGGGGACACACGGCCTGACCACACACCCATGGGGTGGATCGTGTCACACATGGCCTAGACACACACCCGTGTGTCTACCTATGTAGACTATATAATGCTATTTACCAAGCCTTTTTGCAACCCTGAAACAAGTTCAAATATATACCAATACATAACATAGCATAAATACTCAAGTAATGACCAATCCAACCATGCAATAATACTACTATCCCTAGTGCTTTTGTTCATCCACACTAATTTACACATTTAAGAAAACAACATCATTTGTGTATATATATATATATATATATATATATATATCAACAGCAAATTTTAGCCAATATCCATGGCCTTATACAAAATAGAGTATTCCAAATCAAGCCAACACACTTGGCTCCAAAAGAAAATGACACTTAACAAAAGACTAAGTCCCTATACATGCCATTACTTAAAACGATAAGGCTAACTATACCAAACGCTTTGATTAATAGTGTGAGCGTTGCCTCTGACTTTTTTTGATCCACGAGCTAATTAGGTGGCACTAAAAAAATGGAAAAGAAAATGGGTAAGCATAAAGCTTAGTAAGTTGCAAGTAAATAAATAACAACAATTTACCATGCATTCACATAATCACAACATATCATATATTGCACATGGACCATAATGGTTATAAACACAACTTACTCATTTTCATTCCTTACTAATCATACAATATAAGTTGAGCTCACGTCTCATACATTTCATATAGGTACTTGTACCACTCACAATATCATCATAATATTTCTCATTCTTGGCACAAACTTTAAATTTCCCGTTGAACCATTTAGAAATACGAAAGGGTATTCAATAAGCCTCAAACATAAGATATTATGCTGATGCCATGGGCCAAACATGGTCTTACACTGGCTCAAATATCAAGTCGATGCCATCTCCCAGACATGGTCTTACATTGACTCTCATATATCGAGGCCGATGCCATGTCTCAGACATGGTCTTACACTGGCTCACACATCAAGGCCGAAGCCATGTCCCAAACATGGTCTTACACTAACACTCATATTAATGTCGATGTCATGTTCCAGACATGCTCTTACACTGGCTCGTACATATCGATATTGATGCCATGTCCCAGACATGGTCCTATACTGACATATAACGTGTAACACCCCTTACCCGAGTCCGTCGTCGGAGTCGAGCACGAGGCGCTACCGGACTTTACTTACTCAAACGGGCATAAAAATTTACTTTTTAAAATTAATTTATTTTTATTCGTTCAATACGTCCCTAAAAAGGGGTCATCGAAACCCTAAATCATGGTATTGAAATAGTTCGGGACTAAACCGAGATCAATCAATATTACTGGTTACTTAAACGAGCCAAAATGAATTATTTCTCTATTCCTTATAAAACTGTCCAACTATATCACGGTTACAAAAAAATCATATTTCGAGTTATGAAACTCAAAATCAAGATCCGTAAATTTTCCATGAATTTAGACTCATGTATCTATTTACTAATTTTTTTCTAGAATTTTTGGTTTAGCCAATTAGTACAGTTTATTAGTTAAAGTCTCCCCTGTTGCACAGTCTAACTACTCTGACCTCTGTTCACTACAAATAAATTTTCTCTCTGTACAAAACTCAAATAGGCCTTCTGTTTGTTTTATTAAAAACTAGACTCAATAAGAAATCTAGGAATATAAATTATAACACCTAATTATTTATGTAAAATTTATGGTGAATTTTTAAATTCAAAACAGGGGATCACAGAGTCAGTCTAGAGCAGTTCCACTAAAGTGCAAATAACTCATAATATACTACTCTTTTGCTTACTCTGTTTCTTCTACATGAAAAGAGACTCATTAAGCTTTAATCTCAAGCCTCATTCACCTTTTAATTCCATTTATACTATTTTTAGTGATTTTTAAAACTCACGTCATTGCTGCTGTTTGAATCTGTTTTGAAATTACTTTTACCTTTTTCATAGTTTCCTTGTAATAGTTACCATTCAAGCATACAATCTATTAAACATGTGTATGATTAGCCATTCCATTAGCTATTCACTAACAAGTATTTACACACCATTCATTGAACTTATCATATCAAAAGAAGCCAAGTCCCTATACATGCCATACACGAAATGAAACATCTAACTGTACCAAAATGATTCCTTCAATAGTGTGACCGGATCTCCGACGTTCCTTTCGATTCCCGAGTGAGCTTGGTAATAACTATAAAAAGAAAGAAAATAAAGAAAGTAAGCACTAGGTTTAGTAAGTTTACAAGCACATAAATTACAACATTCATCATAAACGATAATTATTCAATATATCACCGAGCATCATAAGCTTTCTTTACACCTCATTTCCTACTTTCTTCCTTATTCACTTGTCTTCTTTCTTACCTGATCTTTTCAGTACTCATGAATATAACTTACCTTTCCCTTGCTGATAAATTTTCCATAATTTAACTTGTACAATAGCCCATTGAGCCGCTCGAAATACTAGGGATATTTGGGTTTTCTTGTCTGATAATAATCTGCCAATGCCATGTCCTTGACATGGACTTACATGAAATGTTCCTGTCTTTCCAAAGCCATATATTTGATATGGACTTACATGGATTATTCCTGTCTCCAAAGCCATATATCTGATATGGGCTTACATAGCTCATTCCTGTCCTATCCTGTCAACCCCAAATGTCATGACATTTGTATCCCTATATTTCTAAAGTTCAACGGGACCTTTCGATACTCTTTCTTTGTCATCTCGTCTATGATTCAACTTTGAATATTTTCGTAAAATAAATGTATAAATGCTGGAAATCAACAAAATTAATGTAAAATAATGAAATATTGCATTTATTTACCATAAACTTACCTCAATACAAAATATGACTAAACTTAACAATTTAGTCCTTTACTTTCTCTTTTCCCCGATCTACTCTCGAATTTCGTTCTTCTTGATCTATAATAGAAAATTTAGCTTATTTAATACTCACATTTATCAAAATAGTCCCTGACTCCAACTTTGGCAAAATTATATTTTTGCCCCTAAACTTTTGCATATTTACACTTTTGCTTCAAGGCTCGGAAATCAAACTTTATCACAAATTCTTATGTTTTAAGACATGCTGATCATTTATTTACCAACAACAACCTCAAATTCCTACTATAACTTGTACTTATGAACAATAGGTATTTTTACCGATTAAGCCCTTTTACTCATTTTTACCTAAAACTGAGTAGCACAAGTTGTCTAGCATAATTTAAAACCTCATATTCTATCATAAAACATCAAAATAAACACTTTTCACCTATGGGTTTTTTTCCAAATATGAACCCTAGCTTAAATTATAGCTAGCATAAGCTTTATCGAGCTACCAGGATTCCAAAAATGTAAAGAACATTAAAAGCGGGGCTTGGAATCACTTACTATGGATCTTGGAAGCTTGAAACAAACCCTAGCTATGGAGAACCCTTGAAATTTCATGCTAATGAAGAAGATGGACATATTTTGCCATCTTTTTCCCTTTTTTAATCTTTTAATTACCAAATGACTAAAATACCCTTCATGCCTTTCTTTGAAAATTTTTCATGTACAAGCCCATTTTTGTCCAAAATTTTAGAAATTGGTCAAATTCCTATTTAAGACCTCCTAATTAATAATCCAAAGCAATTTCATACTAAAAGCTTCTAGAATGCAAGTTTTGCAACTTATTCAATTTAGTCCCTAATTTCAAATTAAGCATTTTATGCATAGAATTTCTTCACGAAATCTTCACACCATCATGAAATCATATCATAAACATCAAAATAATTATAAAATAATTATTTCTATCTCAGATTTGTGGTCACGAAACCACTGTTCCGTTTAGGCCCTATTTCGGGATGTTACATAACGAGTTCGATGCTATGTCCCAGACATGGTCTTACACTAGCACTCGTATGGCCCTTGTTCCATGGCATGAATATCCGATCTATTCCTACGGTTCAACCGAAAGTTTACCACATTAAATTTTACCATACATAGGCATATTCAACCATATTATGCAAAATTAATCATTCAATACATAATAATGGTAAAGTTGTATTATTTACATATAACTTACCTTGGTATACAAAATGTGAGCGACTATTCAATTTAGTCCGCTAGCTTGGCCATCCCTGGGTCTAGGTCTGGATTTCGTACTTCTTGATCTAGAATAATAAAAATTTACCAATTTAATTATCAAATTAATTTAGACATTCCACAATTTATAATTTGGAAAATTGACCATTTTGCCCCTACACTTTCACAAAATGACGATTTTACCCCTAGGCTCGGAAATTGATTTTCATCAAATTTCCTTATTAACCAAGCCTATCTGAACCTTTATGAATCTTATGGCAGCTCCAAATTCCAAGTATTTCACACAATTACTATCTATTTTACAACTTTTACAATATAGTCCATTTAGTGATTTGTCATAAAAATCCTTTCACAAAAGTTGTTCATTTAACAACCAAGATTCATTTTCTTCCATAAAAAAAAATCAGCAAACAACATAATTACTCTCATGTTAAAAACTTAGACTCTCAATCATTTTGCAAAATAATCCTCTCATTAGCTAGATTAAGCAATAAGGGTTCCAAAAGTGTAAAAATCATTAAGAAAGACTATCAAATTGACTTACTTGTAAGGGTTGTAAGTTGCTGAAAATTTTCAAGCTTCCATGGGGTTCTTTCCTTTCAAATTTTCGATGAAGAAAAGATGGAGAACAAGATGACCATCTATTTTTATTTTTTTATCAATTAAGTCACCAAAATTTCACCTAACCTTTGACTTTTTCTATTTTTCTTACCACCACGGCTGACCATCACTTCTTGGAGGGATTAGTTGCTCTTTAAGGATCCTTAATTATGGTTCTCTAGCTATTTAACATTTTTAGCTAGTAAAATAAAACTTTTACCCTTTATGCGATTTAGTCCTTTTTCGCAATTAAGCCCACAATCGCTAAAATTTAATTCACCAAAATTCTCATGCACTCATATAATCATACAATAACACATAAAATAACATTTAGTTAATATCTCGACCTCAAATTTGTGGTTCCAAAACCATTATTCTGACTAGGCCCAAATTCAGGTTGTTACATAAGTTTTATAGAATGGTTCTCTTTCCAAAATGTTTGTACCAATCAGAGGTGTGCGATAGGGAGACCCCTTATCTCCATACATTTTCATTCTAGGAATGGAACACTTAGGTCATCTAATTGATTTTTCTATTGAACAGAAGCTTTGGGAACTGTTAATGCTGTTTTACAGAGGACCAGTAGTGTCCCATCTGTTCTTCACAGACGACTTAGTACATTTTTGCAAAGAGGATGAGAATGGAGCTAATTGTCTCAAACACGTTTTTTACACTTTCTTTCATTTCTCCGGTCATCGAGTTAATCACCAAAAAAACTGAGTTATTTTCTCTAAAAATGTGGCAAAGTAGGAAACTACAAACCTTTGTGACAAACTCGACTTTACTAGAGTAAGAGATTTGTGGAGTTATCTTGGTGTACCTTTTTTCCATAGTGGAGTTGGAGTTAGCACTTTCCAGTTTATTCTAGACAAAGTTTGGAACCGACTTAATGTTTAGGATGTTCAGAAGTTATCTTTAACAGGGTGACTTACTCTGGTGAAGTAAGTTCTGCTGACGATACCTAACTACTTTATGGCCATGACAAGAATTCCCATTTCGATATGCAAAGAAATTGAAAAACTGGCTCGTGGGTTTTTATGGGGGGCTTCTTCTTTAAGGAAGAAACTGTCACTTTTAGTATGAAGGATTGTTGTAATCCCATGGTGAATGTGGGACTTGGGATCCGACGACTACAAGATTAAAAAAAAGCTTTTTCTTATGAAGATTGGATATAATCTAATTGTCAAAACATTATGGGTTTGAATTTTGAGGAATAAATATAACATTCACATATTGATATTGGGGGATATTCGTTATAGCAATTGGTCATACTTATGGTAGTCTTTAGCCAATGTTTGGGATGAGGTGAAGAAGGGGCTTGTCTGGTCTGCACGAGATGAGAGGCTGGTTAAATTTTGCAATAATATATGGGTGAGGGATGTGGGACCTTTGAAGCAATACTATATTGGTCGGGGGGATCTCAAATAGATGATCGGGTTTTGGTTGGGGGGATTTCAACTAGATGATCAGGTATACGACATTGTCTTATTAGAAGGTGTCTAGAACTCACAGTGGTTGTCATCGATTCTTCCTTGAGGAGTTGTAGACCATGTTCTAGCCTGTAATCTTCATTGTTAGATGCGGGGCTTGGTCAAATTACATGGCAATGGATGTTAGTTGGGAAGTTCTCTTTATTAGAGTCGTATAATCACTTTTTTGTTGCCAATGCTTCAAGCCAAAATAAAAGAGATGCACTAATATGGAAAGTTGTTGCACCATAAAGGATTTACGTACTTCTATGGTTGCTTGTCCGAGATAGACTTCTAACCAATGAGGAACGAACAAGACGGGGTATGGCTCATATCCCTTTTTGTGAACTATGTGAAAGTGTGGAGTCTACAATCCATGTTGTAAGGGATTGTAGGTTTGCAAAAATAGTTTGGAAATACATTGTACCAAGAAGAGGTTGGAGGCTTTTCTTCAGTTTAACATTAGAGAGATGTGTGGTGTGGAATATCAAGAACGAAGGTAATTTTCTATTCTACGGAAGCTAGTGGCTGCCTTTTTCTCGATTGTTAGTTGGTTCATTTGGAAAAGGAAGAACTAATTTATCTTCAATAAATCTAGCCAGAATAGTTGTGAGCTTATCACCTCGGTGATGGCATAGACAAAATCATTGAAAAATAAAAGATGAAATTGAACAGTTGGCGTGTAAGTCTATGACAAAAAAAGATGGCAATTACCAACTCGTAGATGGGTTAAGGTCAATGTAGATGGTTTGGTGTCAAGAAGCAGATCAAGGCAACAATAGATGGGGTGGTGAGAGGACCAAGTGGTGGCTGGCTGGTGGGTTTCAGAATGGCAACAGGTATGTATTATATCTTTAATGTCAAAGACCGTGTTATTCTAGAAGGTCTAAAAATAGGTTGGGGTTGAGGCTTTAGACAAGTAGAACTGGAAAGTGATAACGTATTATTAGTTGATTTTTTTTTAGAACAGTCTAGCAGTAGTAAGTAAAATTGATAAAATTAGAATGATATATGATTTGTGCTTCATGAATTGGTAAATTAAGTTTCGGCACATTCAGAAGGATGGAATAAAGTTGCTAGTCATTTAGCTAAGGTAGATAGAGACAAATTAGATCATTTGGTTATTCTTGATGATCCACCACATTCCGTGAGAGGTCTATTGGAGGAAGATATCCATTAGACAATAATGGAAGATGGTAGAAGGTATTAAGTTTGCTATTTTGTAGGCATGGCCTAATTTATTTTTATACCCAAAAAAATAAATACTGGAAGGGGGAGTTGTACATTGTTTCAAAAATTGGGGTATTGCACAAAGAAACAAACTTTATTAATGTTGTTGTCATTCACAAAAACAAAGAACCAGCAGACCATCTTTCAGTTCTGATCGATTAGATCAGAGTTAAAGAAATTTATTACCAGCTCCCAATTGGAGTTTGGTATTAATGGTGTAGGGGTTGAAGGTTTCTCTTTGCAATGAAACTTAGACAGGGAAACATTTTATCTCATATATCTTTCTATCATCATTGCACATGTCCTATCATGCCTCCTCAAGAAAGTTTTTGTGGATGGTTTTTTAAATGATTACGGAATGAAGGGACATTTCTCCACTCTCACTGACCTTTTCTTCCAAGGTGATTGCCTTCTATTCGTGGAAGCTAATGGCAACAAGAGTAACATCATCAAAATCAACTTATACACTCCAATATTTCTCATCTAGAATTTAGGTTTGAACTTTTTTTGAGAAGAGCGACCATAAACCTTGAAAGAATAAGTCTTTATAAACAATAATTTTATATTTATTTTATTAAATTTATAATTAATTTTAATTTTTTATAATGTAGAACCATATATTTTATATTTAAAATACTTAAAATAATTAAAAAAACTATATAACAATTATTAAAAAAACACACACACTAGGAAGTTGCTGCTTTAGTTGTAATTGGGCCTACAACTGCTAGTGCCCCTATTACTAAGAGAGCCAAGTTGATTGCACATCTTGATGATAAGGTGGCTTGCATTGATAAACAAAACTTCTTGGATAAGTAGATTAAGGGTGGGTTTGGATGGGTGGTGGGGTGCGATGCGATGCGTTTAGCTTACTTTTTATCTTACACTGCATTTTCGCTACAATATCTAATCTCACCACCAAAACTATTTTTCCAGTAACCGCAGGTAAACACACTAACCATCTAAACCCACCCTAAGCTACTTAATAGGCAATGCTTGAGCTCTTTGTTACAAATTAGATCTTCTTACTTATGGGCCTGACGAACCTTTGGATTTTTTAACAAAGAAATGTTTGTGATATGATTTGAGGTGGTGAAGGAGAAGAATGTCTGTGTTAAGTTATGCACTTGCCCACTCTAGATTCCTTATTACTCGATCTAAAATTTCAAAAAGTTTGCCTTAACTCCACGTGATATGTCTTAGGTAACTAACTAAAAATACGACAAAGGCAAATGCACCTATCGATAAATAGTATAGCTATGGTGAGTAGAGATATCATATCCACGAGTACTAAAAGTATTAGTAATTATCGTTTTTCTATTATTTAGCCGACAATTTGGAGTGATAGCTTTTAAACTAAAATTACTAAGCTAATTTAACTAAGAACTCAAAAGAAAATAAATCAGGAAAATAACCGAATAATAACCAATGAGAAACAATACCCAGGAAAGAATCCACCTAGACTTCATCTATTATTATGAACCTGAATTAAACTATTTATTCACTTGGTAACTTGATCCGTAGAAATCCTTAAATTATGCTAATATCTCTTTCGAGAGTAAGAGGAACTGACTCTAGGTTGATTAATTGAAATCTCTTTCTAATTAAAACCCCTATCGTCGTATTAACTCGATCTATGGATTTTCTTATTAGATTTGACTCTAATTCGTAGATTTATTTCATCCTATTTCTAGGATTGCATGCAATTCCACTTAATTATGCTAGATCTACTCTTAAACAGGGACTTTTCCTCCACTGAATTAAGCATATTAAAGATGAATTAATATACTAGAAATATTAAAACAAGAAATAAGCACACATAATTGAGAACAAGAATCAAGTATTTATCGCATAAAATATAAATCAAATAATAAAATTCATCTTAGGTTTCATCTTCCCTAGGTATTTGGGGAATTAGTTCATAATTCTGAATAAAAACATCTTAAAGTTATAAAAACCACAAGAAATAAAGAAACTCATAAAAACTTCGAAAGAAATTAAAAGGTCTTCATTCTTAATGGAAATCTACTTCAAATATGACTCTGATGGTTTTCTTCAAGTTATTTTCTTCAATCTTCTCTAATGGCTTCTATATCTCTTCTTCTATTTGGTATTTATAGACTTTAGAATACTTAGAAAGCCTAAAAATTGTGTTTTACTGGGCATTCGGGATGCGAGTTGTGAAATCAACACATTCTGATAGATGGCCTTGTGTCCAGCCCGTGTGGAAAGGCCCAGGTCGTGTGGCTCCTAAACGTGTGGCTCCTAAAAACAACTTTATTTGTCCAATTTTGACTCATTTTTTCCTCCTTTCGCTCCCAAATGCTCTCCTAAGTATAGAAATATGAATTTAAAAGATTAGGAGCATCAAGTTCACCAATTTTCATAATTAATCATTTAAAAACGCATTAAGAATGAGATTAAATATGTTATTTTTATCACTTATCAAATATCCCCGCACTTAATCATTTGCTTGTCCTCAAGCAAAATCCTCAACTCACGTTAAAGTTAATATTTCTCAACTTGTACTTCTCATCAATAATGTCTCAAACTAATTCACAAATAATCATGCATTGACAATTCAACTAAAAGGGCACTAAAGACTCAAACAATCCAAGCTGGCATTTTAAAGCATGAAAACATAGGTGTCTCTCCTTATTTAAGTAGTTACCTTTAATTCACAATCAATAAGAATTGACATCCTCACTAAAGATCCACTCATAGCACTCACAGTGTTTAAGGTTTAATAAATATGTACTCAACAGTCAAACAAGAAATGCCATTACCATAGGCTTGCTTGAAAATCAAATCTCCACCACTATAAAATGATATGACACACCAATCAAGAGGTCTTTAAGAGGTTGTAATGGGGCTTAGGTTAAGGGTGTGGAATAAGGCCAGAAAGTTGGTTATAATTGAGATTGAGTTGATAAATTACCAAACTAGAAAAAATAAACAAATGCTAAATTGAAAGAAAGAGTATCAATCAAAACTTATTCAAGAATAAATATGAGCTTCTCAATAAAATATGAAATTAACTGTTCAAGCTCAACCAACAAAGAATTAATCAACATATATTTTTTTTTCAATTTTTTTAAATTGAGAACAAAATACGATTCAACAATTCAAACAATGGAACATAGTTAGGTAACTAACCAAATCAAATCTCGACAAAAAAGGTAATCAATAAAATAGGAAATAGTCACAACGAAAAAACATGGGTTATGGGTTAACATTCACGGGTTAATAAAGAAAATGTGTGTTAGGATCAACGAGGTTCACTAAGGGTTAATTTAAGAGGTAGGCTTTTTAAAGGTTAAGTGGCTTAAAACCTAAGTGCTTCTATCATCTCAGTCTATCAAATCAAAGGTGTGGTCTCGCGTGCATAATCGAAGCAAGTTCTAGAATAACAAATCAAGTTGACACACTCATAACCAATAATAGAATAAGCATGAAAAATGTATGATCTATAGGCTCAAAATCTCACAAAAAATCATAGTTTTGATGTCAAACTTTCAAATTTAAAACTTCAAGATAATACTTCAATTCAGGGAAACAACTTAAAATGTTTAATTCTGAAAAATAACTTATCATGCTTGGCTCTCTCATGTCTTAAACTTTAAATCAACCAATGCACAAATATCTACAAATTGATCAAATACACATAAATAACAATCCCAAATCGACAAAAGTTCACTCTAATAGAAGTATGAGAATAGTACTTAAACACAAGAAATAATTCAGGGATTTTCTAATAATTATATGAATAACTTCCTCACACTTAAGATGTACATTGTCCTCAATGTACAAATAGTTAAAAGCATAGAATAAGTATAATATTATAAGAGGGGGAGAAAATTGAAACTGCCCTGAATTATAGATGAAATCGTCAGAATGGTGAAAATCAAAATTGTACACAAATCTAAATGGAGTACATGATTCTAAGCAAACTAATAAGAAAGTAAACACAAATAATGAATAAGATTAAGAGGTTACAAACTCGATTAGAAATAACCATAAAAATAAAAACATAGTTCAAAAGATAATAAACGAAAGAAGTCTAAGAAAATAAAAATAAAACAACTAAAAAAAATAAAAATTTTAAAAATAAAAATAAAACTAAAAAGAAAAGAAATAAAATCAGTGATTTTTGTCGTCGGAGGCATTAGGATCATGAGGCACTGGTGTTGAAGAAGATATGTGGAGGTGCTGACAAATCTACAGCAAGGTCGCATCAATACTGTCGAACCACTGAAAACTGTGTTGCTCGAAATGAGTGAACTGCTTAGAGAGGTTCGCGAGGGTAGCAACAAAATTAGTAGTATGATGACTTAGAAGTGGGTGATGTAACATCCCAAAATAGGGCCTGGACGGAACAGTGGTTGCGAAACCACAAATCTGAGATAGAAATAATTAATTTATAATTATTTTGAGGTTTATGATATGATTGCATGATTTTGTGAAAATTTCGTGAAGAAATTCTATGCATAAAGTGCTTAATTTGAAATTAGGGACTAAATCGAATAAGTTGCAAAACTTGCATTCTAGAAGCTTTTAGTATGAAATTGCCTTGGAATATTAATTAGAGGGTCTTAAATATAAATTTGACCAATTTCTAAAATTTTGGACAAAAATGGGCTTGTACATGAAAAATTTTCAAAGAATGGCATGAAGGGTATTTTAGTCATTTGGTAATTAAAAGATTAAAAAAGGGAAAAAGATGGCAAAATATGTCCATCTTCTTCATTAGCACGAAATTTCAAGGTTTCTCCATAGCTAGGATTTGTTTCAAGCTTCCAAGCTCCATAGTAAGTGGTTCCAAGCCCCGTTTTTAATGTTCTTTATGTTTTTGGAATCCCGGTAGCTCGATAAAGCTTATGCTAGCTATAATTTAAGCTAGGGTTCATATTTGGAAAAATACCCATAGGTGAAAAGTGTTTATTTTGATGTTTTATGATAGAATATGAGGTTTTAAATTATGTTAGACAACTTGTGCTACTCGGTTTTAAGTAAAAATGAGTAAAAGGGCTTAATCGGTAAAAATACCTATTGTTCATAAGTACATGTTATAGTGGGAATTTGAGGTTGTTTTTGGTAAATAAATGATCAGCATGTCCTAAAACATAAGAATTTGGGATAAAGTTTAATTTCCGAGCCTTGGGGCAAAAGTGTAAATACGTAAAAGTTTAGGGGCAAAAATGTAATTTTGCCAAAGTTTGAGTTAAGGGCTGTTTTGATAAATGTGAGTATTAAATAAGCTAAATTGCTATTATAGATCAAGAAGAACGAAATTCAGGAGTAGATCGGGGAAAGGAAAAAGTAAAGGACTAAATTGTCAAGTTTAACCGTATTTTGTATCGAGGTAAGTTTACGGTAAATAAATGCAATATTTCTTTATTTTACATTAATGTTGTTAATTTCCAGCATATATACATTTATTTTATGAAAATATTCGAAGTTGAACCAAAGACGAGATGACAGAGAAAAAGTATCAGAAAGCCCCGTTTGAACTCTAGGAATGTTGGGATACGGAATGTCATGACATTTTGGGTTATCAGACAGGAGGAATATCCCATGTAAGTCCATATTAAAAATATGGCTTTGGTAGGACAGGGAACATCTCATGTAAGACCATGCCTAGAATATGGTATTGACAGGTTATTATCAGGCAGGAAAACCCGAGTATCCTTAGTATTCCGAATGGTTCAACGGGCTATTGTACTTGTTAAATTACAGGAAACTTTCAGCAAAGGAAAGGTAAGTTATATTCATGAGTTTATTGAATAATCAAGTAAGAAGAAAGTAAGTGAATAAGGAAGAGGGTAAGAAATGAGGTGTAAGGAAAGCTTAGGATGCTTGATGATATTATGAATAACTATTATTTAGGGTGAATGTTGTGATTTATTTACTTGTAAACTTACTAAGCTTAGTGCTTACTCTCTTTATTTTCCTTCTTTTTATAGTTCTTACCAAGCCAACTCGAGAATCGCAAGGAACGTCGAAGATCCGGTCACACTATCAACAGGATCATTTTGGTATAGCTAGATGTTTCATTTCGCGTATGGCATGTATAGGGACTTGGCTTCTTTTGGTATGAATGTCCTTAGGATATGTTGAATGAATGGTATATAAATACTTGTTGATGATTAGCTATTGGAATGACTAATCAAACATAGGTTTAATACAATGTATGCCTAAATGGTAATTATCACATGGAAACCATGAAAAAGGTGAAAATAGCTTAAAAACAGATTCGAACAGCAGCAGCTATGTAACTTTGAAAAATCACTAAAAATAGTATAAATGAAATTAAATAGTGAGTGAGACATGAAATTAAATATTAATGAGTCTATTTTCATGTGGAAGAAGCAGAGTAAGTAAAAGAGTTGTATATTATGAGTTATTTGCATTTGAGTGAGACTGCTCCAGATGGTCTTTGTGATCCCTATTCTTATTTTAAAAATTCACCATAAATTGTACATAAATAATTATGAATTATAGTTTATATTCATAGATTCCTTATTGAGTCTAGTTTCAAATGAAATAAATGACATGCCTATTTGAATTTTTTACAGAGAGAAAACTAATTCGTAGTGAACAGAGGTCAGAGTAGTCGAACTACGTAACAGGGGAGACTTTAACTAATAAACTGTACTAATTGGCTGGACTAAAAATTCTATAAAACAATTAGAAAGAATTTATATGAGTCTAGTTTTAGGGAAAATTTACAGAATTAAATTTTGAGTTTTGTAACTCGAGTTATGATTTATTTAGTGACTGTGATGCAGTTGGACAGCTTTATAAGGAGCAGAGAAATAATTTTATTTTGGTTCGTTTAAGTAATCGGAAAAATTTTATTGATCCCGATTTGGCCCCGAACCATTTTAATAGCATGATTTAGGGTCTCGATGACCCTTTTTAAGGATATATTGAATGAATGAAAATAAATTAATTTTAAAAGAAAATTTTTATGCCCGATTGAGTAAGTTAAGTCCGGTAACGCCTCGTGCTCAACTCCGGCGACGGTCTCAGGTAAGGGGTGTTACAGGTGATGAGATGGATCCTCATGGTGGAAAAGGACATCATCAGTGAAGTCCTTATGCTTATCCTGAGGGTCAGAATGAGATAATCCGTATCGACGAGGATCCACTCCACGTAGTCACTCAATCATCCTTATATGACTCATACTTGATAATCATTGCGGGGACATCTGTCCAACTAGTGTAAAGGAGGAGGATTACTCTAGAGTGTCAAGGAGGCCAAAATGTCATGCGAGACGAGTTACACAAGGGTCTAAGCAAATAAGACCCTTCGTACTGCACTCTGTCTGATGGCGGCAAGCTAGGGTGATGAAATAGGTAAGATCAAAAGTGTGCCCGATGGGCATGCTCTATAAAAATTAAGTGTCGGTTGTACCAATGACACCGGTGTTCTCCCTCCGGCTGGTCAATGTGTGAGGCAAGATGGCATCAATATAGTGCAAGGCTGGAGGTAGGGAAGTCACCTTCAACTGACTCGGATTATAAGGTGTCATACTCGCAGTAAGGTTTGCCCAGCATAAAGAAGGTGAGGACTGGATGTGCCGATATAAAGTGAGGAACCCCTCGGCACCCATGAACTGCTTAGTGTAGAGTTTTAATGCAGCTCCAAACTCTAGGACGCTCATATGATGCGTCGTGCCACAGAGTCTGAATGACGTAGTGCGCGGCTCATTGTGGGTCGCCATCATGTGTTGTAAAATGAATGTCAAACAAAACTCGAGGGTAAGCTCCGAGTAGGTGGGCTCGACGATGAAGAAGAACCGGTCCCAAGATGCTGTAGGAATCAGTGCTTAGACTCGATAAGCTAACTGGACCTGCTCTAAAGCTGCCCAATCAATACAACGGCCTAATCCAAATGGTCACTATAGGAGATGCTGATAGAGGTCCTCTTGAGGACCTTGTAGAAACCGTAAAAATGGATGGCGGGCATTAACGGAAGTGCCCAAGGAAGAGGTCACGCTTGGAGTCTTCTACTTTTTCAAAACGAGGACGGTGACCTTAGATTTGCCTCGCGTGTTCGTCATGGTGTACCTAAGGAAAATAAAATGGCTCAATATGAGAAAAGCATTGAAATAAGCATCACCGATTATGCAAGCAGAAAAGTAGACAAATCAAAAAACAATTTAAAGTGCATCGACAACAGATAATCACAGTACGAAAACCAAAATAAAATACCAATATAGCAAGATACTACTCCTAAGATAACAGAAGGAACAAAAACTAAGCAGAATAAAACAATAATAAGAAGAACAAATTATACTAAGCACAATAATGATATTAAACCTAAAAAGGATAATAACATTAATAACAAACTAGGAATAACAATAATAGATATAATAAAATACTAACTGTAAAGAGTAAAAAACAATTCAAAAGAAAATAAACAAAATAGTAATTTAAAGCATAAGAACACAAAAACATATATCTAAAACAAATAATAGTAATAAAAACAAAAAATAAAAAAATAATTAAAAAACATAATTAATAATTAATAATTAATGAAATGAAAGGGTACGGTAGGGTGGTGGTGAACGGCGGCACACGTGGTAGAGATGACGGGAGAGGAACTATGGCGGCGAAGGAAGGGTATTTTGCGGTGGGCTAATTAGGGGCTGTTTCAGAGGTAGGGGATGGTTTGGCTTGTCTCATTGGAAGGGGAAGGGGGAAGTGAAGGGGAAAGGGAAACATGAAGGGCAGGGCTGTGTTGTTGAAGGGGAAGAGGGAAAGTGGGTGGCTTGGGTGCGACGAGGTTGACGATGGAGAGGGAGGGAGAGGGCTAAGGTGATGGTGAGGGTGACGTAGGTGGTTGGACAAGGTGGGGAAGAGGGAGAACGGCGGCTAGGGTTAGGAATTGATGAATGGACGAAGAAGACAAAGTAACAAAACAAATTAGGGTTTTTTGTATTAAAAGGGGGGACACTGTCATGTAAAGGCCCGTGTTGGGCCACACGATCGTGTCACACGCCCATGTGCAATTAAAAAAACCAAAGCTGTAACACCTCTTACTTGTATCCGACTCCGAGACAGGGTACGAGGTATTACCTTACTAAAATAGATGCAAACATACATTCTCGATTCAACAAAATCTGTTCCAATTTAAAAATTTTTCAAAACTTGTCTTATAGTCCTTAATATGGACCTACGAGGCCCAAAACATGATTAGAAAACAATTCGAGGCAAATCCAGGTGCTTAGAAAATTTGTAAGAAAATATACTCAAAACAGGGCACATGCCCGTGTGGTTGGGCTACACGCCCGTGTGGCCTCTAGACATGGCCGTGCTGAAGGCCCGTATGGTTCACACAGCCTAAGCACATAGGGACATGCTTGTGCTACTTGTCCATGTGGATTTATTTTCTAACTTCGAACCTACAGGGGTTTTTACACGGCCTGACATACGCCCGTGTGCTTGTCCCTCACATAGCCTTGACATGCCCGTGTCGTAGCCCGATTGCAAAAACCTTGGTATTCTGTTTTTGATGTCAGCAACCATTTAAGGTCACACGACCGTGGCACATGCCCGGGTGCTAAGCCGTGTCTTTCACATGGTTGAGACACATAGCTGTGTCTCAATCCGCGTGTTTACTATTGGGCATTTAATTTTTGCCAACCTAGGGTGTAGGAGACACAAGGCCTAACCACACGCCCGTGAGGCGGATCGTGTGTCACACACAACCTAGGCACATGCCCGCTTGTCTACCAGTTTGGATAAAAATAAGGCTATCTACCAAGCCTTTTGCCACCCTGAAACAAGATCAAACACAAACCAAAACATCACAAGGTACCAATACTCAACCAATGACCATAAATTGGCATTCACACAACTTCACATAATCAATTCAACCAAGCATTCATATTACTATCCTAATACTCTTGTTCATCCATACTACTTGCACAGTCATGAAAACATCAACATTTGCATTTATAAACCAATAGCAAATATTAGCCAATATCTTTGGCCTTATACAAAATGAGGTATTTCAAAATCAAGCCAACACACTTGGCCCAAAATAAAATGACACTTAACAATGAATAGTCCCTATACATGCCATTTCTCAAAATGCTAGAAACTAACTATACCAAATGCTTTAGTTGATAGTGTCAACGAAGTCTCCGATGTCCGTTGATCCACGAGCTAATTAGGTGACACTATGAGAAAATGGAAATGAGAGGGGTAAGCATGAAGCTTAGTAAGTTGCAAGTAAATAAATGACAACAATTTACCATGCTATAACATGCTCTCAATGCATCATAATTTGTGCATGATACAAAAGAATGGCTACAAGCATAACTTACTCATTTTTGTCTTTTACTAATCATACAACATAATTTTGATCTCACATTTCATACATTTCATATAGGTACCTGCACCACTCACAAGGTCATCATAATATCTCTTGATCTTGATACAAACTTTAAATTTCCCATTGAACCATTTAAAATACGAAAGGATATTCAGTAAGCCTCATACAAAGGGTATTATGCTGATGTCATGTCCTAGACATGGTCTTGCACTGGCTCACATGTTAAGTCGACGCCATGTCCTAGACATGGTCTTACACTAACTTTTATGTATCGAGGCCGATGCCATGTCTCAGGCATGGTCTTACACTGGTTCTCCTTTATCCGTGTCGATCCCATGTACTAGACATGGTCTTACACTGACACATAGCCAAGTCGATGCCATGTCCTAGACATGGTCTTACACTGACACATAGCCAAGCCGATTCTATGTCCCGGACATGGTCTTACACTAGCTTGCATGTCAAGGCCGATGCCATGTCCCGAACATGGTCTTACACTAGCACTCGTATCAACGCCGATGGCATGTCCCTGACATGGTCTTACACTAGCACTCGTATCGACCCTAGTATCACAGCATAAATATCCAATCTATTCTTAAGGTTCAACTGGGTTCTATCACGTAGATTCTCATCATTTCATTACTCAAAATCATAATTAATCAATTCATGCTAAATAAATGTTCTCATGCATAAATCATATTCACAATTAATCATTTTATGCCCAATCAATAACTCATGCATAATTATAGAAAAAGTTTCATTATTTACATACAACTTACCTCGGTATATAAAATGTTGACGGATAATTTGGTTCAATCCGTTAGCTTGGTTTTCCCTCTGTCTAGGTTCATATTTTGTACTTCTTGATCTATAAGAATAAAATTTGACTAATTTAATCACTACATTAACTAAGGCAATCCAAAATTCATAATTTGGGAAAATAACCATTTTGCCCCTAGGCTTTCACAAAATGACCATTTTGCCCCTAGGCTCGGAAATTGATTTTTATCAAATTTTCTTATTACCCAAGCCTAAAAAAAATTCTTTTCATTCTTATGGCAGCTCAAAATTTCCATTATTTCATGCATTTACTACACAATTTTCAAACTTTACAACTAGGTCCATTTTTGGTGTTTTCCATGAATATCCTTTCACAAAAGTTGTTTATTTAACAAATATGATTCATTTTCTTCCATAAAATTTTAGCAAACCACATGAAAAATTTCATGGAAAAACCCTAGACTTTCTATCATTTTGCAAAATAGTCCCTTCAATAGCTAGCTCATGCTATAAGGGTCCCAAAAATGTAAAGATCATCAAGAAAGGCCATTGGAATCACTTACTTTTAGGAGAAATGAGTGACTAAAAGTTTGATCTTTCATAACCCCAACAATGGCTGAATTTTTAGTGAAGAAGAAGGAAAAAATAAAGAAAAATGAAAGCTAGGCTATTTAGGTATTATTTTATCAATTTAGTCACCAAAACTTTACCTAATCTTTAACTTTTCCTTTATTTCTTTTCTCATGGCCGGCCACCCCATTAAAATGGGTGTAATTTCTCATTAAAGACCCTCAATTTTGGTTCTCTAGCTATTTAACACAAATTTCTAGTAAATGATAACTTTTACCCTTTATGCGATTTAGTCCTTTTTCGCAATTAAGTTCCCGCGTAAATTAATTCACCAAAATTTTCATGCACCCTTATAAAAATGCTATAACACATAAAATAATATTAGAAATAATTTTTCTAGCCTCGGGTTAGTGATTTCGAAACCACTTTTCTGACTAAGCCCAAATTCGGGCTGTTACAAAACCCATTCTTCACACGGCCATGTCACACATGGCCGTGTGTGATATTCCTTCGCTTCTCCCACACCTGTGTGAGGCCATGTGGGGCACACAGTCTCACACATGCCTGTGTGACAGTCTATCTCTCACACACGGCCGTGTCTATAGCCCTTGTAACTCACTAACTTGTAATTAATTTTGAAAAATTAACTTCAGTTTTCACACAGCCTAAGCCAAACCCATATGTCTAGGCCGTATGTGCTACACAGTCATGTCGCCAGGTTGTATGGATCACTTTAGGCTGTGTAATAATCAATTTTTGAAAAAAATTAAGTCCTAGGACTCGTACGACCAAGGACATGCCCATGTGACCTACATGGCCATGTCTTCACATTGTGTAACTCACAGTAGAACACTTCCTTGTACACACGGTCTAGGACACGTCCGTGTGACTTACACGACCATGTCACCAGGCCGTGCAACTCTTGAAAATAGTTCCATTTGTCTGATTTTGGCTTATTTTTTGCTCATTTCACTCTCAAATGCTCTCTTAAGTATATAAACATGAATTTAAAGGATTATAAGCATCAAATTCACCAATTTACATAATTAATCATCCAAAAAGTGCATTAAGAACAGGATTAAAATATGTTACTTTTATCACTGATCATTAAGGACCCTTGAATCCATATTTTTCAATCCATGATCAAAAGTGAATTGTTAAAACATTATGCATCTCGTAGATAAATATGATGCTCTTCAAAATTTTCTTTCGCACTGAGCACCAAGTTAAGATCTCCCCCAATAAGCCATGGTTTGTTAACAATCTCTCCAATTAAGCCAATGCACACTTAGAGGTACCAATAACTTTGTTTCTAGGGGCTAGCATAAACAAAAGTGAATAAACAATTCTCACCATTAGCAATATTAATAACTCTCATATGGGTAAAGTAATTATGATTATATTTAACTTCTAATTTAACAACCTCTCTGCAACAAAACCAAATACCCCTTGTAAAACCAGTGGCTCCTATTTTATGAGAAAACTTAAACACAATGTTTTTCACATCTCCATCAAGTTTCAACTTACTAATTCTGGGTTCAAATAAAGTAAGAATATCGAGCTAAAATTATAAGATATACTCTTTCACCCAATTTTAGCTTTCAAATTATCCAATGATTTATTCTCCAAGATTTCTTTCCCTTGCAAAAAGTTTCCTTGTTTTGCGTTCAACAACCATCTAGGGATTAAAATTCTTGATTTCAGTTTGGTGACTCATTTTCAACATTCTTGATTTGTTTGATATTTTTGGTTCTTGTACAACTATACTAGAGATAACCATTGGACATTATTGTTTAATGTTGTAACGCCCTGATTTTCGGGATTTCTCGAGTTTAGTGTGATTTTGGTGAAGTTGTGAAAAAATTTTGTGTTCTGATTGTTGAATTTGTGTTTGGGCATGTTAGTGGGCCTTTAGGAGGCCTAAACTCAGATTAAAATCTGATAAAAATGTCAAAGAATGTTTTAAGTGAAAGAGAGAACTGGATCAAGAGGGCTTTTAATGAAAACTTAGCAGAAATTGTCATGAAAAGAGCTTTGGCAAAGTGGCAAGGGGGTGCCACTAAGCTCCTAAAAAAGTGGCACCTAGGAGGTGTATGAGGTCCATGGTACGAGTCACAAGGTAAGCTTTAATGACTTTTATTTTTATGTACATATGTGGTCAAATGTTGGCACTCAAGTGAAACTCTGGTTTGAAGAATTTGAATTGCTCAGGAGAGTGAATTGAGGAGAGTTTTTAGGATGTTTGAATTTGTAAGAGTAGTGGCCGGCCATAGGACTTTGTGTTAGTGCAATTTCGGCAAACAACTTAGGTTGGTATTTCGGCAATTTGAATGTTAGTTGTGCCGATTTCTTTAGGGTTCTTTTTGAGCTTCTTGTGCTGATTGTGTAGTGCATCTTAGGGCTTCTTGTTGTCCCCCTTTAGGTCATTGTTTTTTCTTTCCTTTTTGATCTAATAGCTGAACTCTTTTACTCCCAAAAAACCCCTATTGCCGATTGCACCTCCTAGCCAAATTCACTTCTTTCTATTCTTCTTTTCTCATTCTTCATCATCTTCTTCTTTCTCTTTGCATCTCAACTCGATTGCATTCCATCCCTTTTCTCTTCAAGACCGAATCCATCCCCTTCTTTCTTTCTTCACTCAATCTCTGTCGATAATCACTTGACCAAAACCTCTACCATAGTCGAATACACTTTTGACCGAAAATACACCCTTGCTATTTACTTCTTGATCGAAACCAGTAACTCCTCTTCTCTTGAATCTATCAAAAGTCGAACCCTTGGTCTCTCATCTTTCTTTTTACCGAATCACTTCACCATCTTGTTGTAAGTCGACAAGAACGCTTTGCCATAGATCTAAAAGCTGAAACCTTCTAAAGCTACCCTTTGTTAGCGTTTGGGTAGATCTAGTGTGGACCTAGATTAGTGAAGGCGTGGAAGCAATATTCTTCGAATAGAATCGTCGGTAAGTGATCAAACCCTGAGTACTTTGGTATTCTTAAATGTTATGGAAGAAGCCGAAACCCCTATGTCATTAGGGGCTTTGTCGACATAGTCTATGGATAACATAGTATTGTGTTTTTGGTTCTTTTACGTGATAGTTAGCAAAGGAGGAGAACCAGCGAGGAACTAAAGGCATCGATACAAGCGGATCTAGATCTAGTGCATCTAAATGACAAGGTGAGTTTTCAAGGCCATTAGGGGCACTGACCGATTGTGGTAAGGGATTTCTTACTGTGGTTTTCGTAGATCTGTTGTTTAATCGGTTAAATGGTGGATTGTAGGAGTTATCGCATAAAGGATTTTCATCGGTGGAATTGCAAACAGGTGTGTGTATCTAACACCCCTTCATGGTTCAGATGGGCAAAAGTCGAAAAGCCGAAATGTCGAAGCTTTGGCATTTCGAGGGCTTGTGAGCGTGTGAGCACTCTCAAGTCGATAGGAGTACGTTGGATCTAAAATCGCTACTGGTTGGAGAGTTGGGTGCGTAATTTCGAGCACTTCGGTACGATGGGCTTTGGTGGGCTAGTTACGGGCCCAATGGGCTTTTGGGCCCATTAAGGGTAAAAATGGGTTTTAAGGGTAATTTGATGGATTATAAGTTAAAACTGTTGGAATCGGTAACTGAATGCTAAAGATTGGACTATATGGGCTTAAGTGATCAATAGGTACTATAGGGCCCATTAGTGGCCTTGGGGCCCAATAACTGAAATTGCTTAAAGCTGTTAAATTGACCGTTCAAACGGAGATAAAAACTGTTAGTGACTGTAACATGCTTAAAACTGGTAATAATAGTGTAAATGACTGAAATACCCCTTAGGGAAAGAAATTACTGTTTTACCTCTAGGTGTAAAATGACTGTTATACCCCTAGGGCTAGAATCGACTGTACTGCTTAATCTGACTGTCACTGTTACTGCATGCCATGTTATTTATATATCTGTTGCATGGGTTGGGTTGATATTGGAGGAAGTGTGAGTGGCACTGCCACGTTTCTGAAAAGGGCTATGCCTCGTACTGTTTTCTGAAATGGGCTTTGCCTCGTTATACTGTTTATCTGAGCAGCTGTGCTGCGACTATGGTGTGTGGGCTGGGTGGGTTGAGTTATTCCCCACATGGTGTGATGGCTGGTACGGGTGGTGTGTAGCGGTTGGGTGGGTCGAGTAGTCTCCCCACATAATATGGGCTTGCATTCATGATATTATTCTGCACTATTCTGTTCTGGGCCTATGGGCCATACTGTTATCTGAATAGGGCTTCAGCCCAGTATACTATTATCTGAATAGGGCTTCGACCTAGTTTACTGTTATCTGAATAGGGCTTCGGCCCAGTTTACAGTTATCTGTATAGGGCGTAGGCCCAGTGGGCTCGAGCCAATTTAGGCTTTGGATGGGATTCTACACACACTGAGTTTTCCAAACTCACCCTTTTCCTTTCCATCCTTGCAGGTGAGCCTTAGTTCGTGGACTTGGAGCTGGGAGGGATTCAGAGTGGCCACAAAGACTGAATTTTGGTTTAAAGCTTATCTTCATTATTTCACTACTTTTACTTACTCGTTTTGGTTCGTTTTGGGTTTGTAATAAGGCCGCTATAACTATTTTTATTTAGTGGTTTTATTTCTTTTACTTATGCTTATTATACTTCAACAACATTGACACACATTTTTCCAAACTTTAATCAATGTTTTCAAACTAATCCTACCATACAACCGGTTAACTAAGATAATGTTAATAAGGAAGTAAGTCGTTTAACAAACTGAGTAGAGATTAGGTTGATTGCCAAATGAACTAGGAGTTTTTATCAAACCCTAAAGTGTTGTTTTTACAAAATTCATCACTTGACTTAGTAACTAGGCTACGCGAGTTAGTTTAGGTGATGTAGCACACCAGATTTGGCCATAACGTCTGGGCCGAGTTTGTTACAAATGTGCCCATAACAATCACATGAAAATTAGATATTTACTAAGAAACTTTGATACCAATTATTGAGTCCAACCTAAAATTTGAAGACAAAATCAAGCAATGCCAAAAGTAGTGCTTAGAGTTGCTCCAGTACTGCTGGAACACTGGTATGGCTCATGGCATAGCGGAAAAATTATTCCGGTGACCATTAATCATGGATCCATGTACGAGGAATGAATTCAGGTTGAAATAGGGTAAAAAAATACCTTTTCAATCTGATTCCCTTATGCAATGTCGATCTCAAGCAGCAACAAAATCGTTTCGACCTCTACGTAGTCCACCCAATCAAAGAACAAATACCAAAATTCTCTTGAAAATTTTAGATAGTGTTTTTAAAAATGGCTATTAGACCCTCTGTATTATTTTTCTTGGTAACCTATGCACATATAGGGATTCACATAATTTTTTTTTATTCTTCTTTAATATCACATAATCATAGGAACATAATTATTCCCTTATTTTTAGAGAAACATATGAAAGGTATTAAAAAATACATTCTTTCAAAAAGAATATCAACTTCCATGTCTTTTTATCTTTGACAAAAATTATTATTATAGCTATTTATTTTAAATATTTTAGTAAACTATCTTAAGTTAATATTTTATATGAATCAACTTTATATATTAATTTTAGCTATGTTCTCTATTTGTGTACAACAAGTTTGTACATATAATGCGTTCAACATAATACCAACTGTACTTTGATTCTATTCTCTTCAACCATAGGGTGTGATCCTTTAGGCTCTTGTTACATTAGTAGTAATACTAGAACATTTCTAATATTACAAGCAATGAGTGGTATCTAGCAATGCATCATTGCTACCCAAGTTACAAGAAGTCGTAATTCGACATAAACTTTCTGTGATAATTTTTTCATGTATTATATCCTTTTATCCTTTATATCTAGATTGGATACAAGTCATGGAATAGTTACACTTGTATAGTTTAATATCATATTTCTTAATATTCTGAGTAGACTAAAATAAACAAATAAGTGTGATATCTCATATAAACTTATTTGAGCATGGTCATGCATTTCTAGTCTCACTCCATCAAGTGGCCTAAGATATTTCTCCCATTATATAGGAGAGGCAAATTTTATCTTGATCAATCATATCCAATTACATAGATTGTGGCATACCCAACATCAGCTTTTATAATACAACCTGTTATAGTAGACGTTTGACTGTATCAAAATATATGACTTACGATGTTGGGGAAATGATGACCTCAAGTCTAAGGATTGTATACATAGTTATCACTATGAGTAATGTTGTGACTATTACATAATAATCTAAGAAACATACTTATGACGGGCTAGTCTAGTATGTTGTTCTCTAGCACATACTTATGTAATGATTTTGACATCCCTATGTGTAAGAGTATGCCCAAAGGTCAATTATGAGATGGTTGTAATAACATACTTGATTTACCATGTTTATTAATATAAGGTGTTGCCATTATTATTTCAGTTTCTTTTCTATGTGTATAAAGAAACTGTTTTATAATAATGTCCTGAGAATAATATGATTATTCTTAAAAGATCTTTAGTCAAGTATTATTGTTGACTAGGACAACAATAATGCATTAAGACTAACATGTAGTTGATTGATGATAAAGAGTTGTCATTGATATGGAGTGTCAAAATCAATGCATGAATATGTATGTTAGAGAACAACATATTGGACTGACCCGCTATGAGTATGTTTCTTGGATTATTATGCAATTGTCACAACATTACTCATAGTGATTAATATGTATATGATCCTCAGACTTAATATCATCATTATCCCAACATCGTGAGTTGTATATTTTGATACAGTCAAACATACACCGTAACTGGTTGTTCTATAAAGGCTGATGTTGGATATACCACAATCTATGTAGAGGGATATGGTTGATCAGTATAGGATAAGACCCTCCTACATAATGGGAGTAATATCTTAGGCCACTTGATTGAGTGAGACTAGAAATGCATGGCCATGCTCAAATAAGTTGATATGAGATGTCATACTTATTTGTGTATCATAGTCTACTCAAGATATCAAGAAACATGGGATGGACTATGCAAGTGTGACTATTCCATGACTTGTGTCCATTCCAAAGGTAAAGGGCTTAAGGATTAATGCATGAAAGGTTAATCACAAAAAAGGTTATGTCGAATCATGACTTCTTGTAACATAGGTAGCAATGATGCATTGCTAGATGCCACTCATTGTTTGGAACATTAGAATCATTCTCATATTACTACTAATGTTACAAGAACCTACAGGGTCACACCTTATGGTTGAAATGAACGGAATAAAACATAGTTCGTATTGTGTTTGGTTGTCACATGAATTAAATTAATTATAGAATTAATTTAATTGGGCAATCAAATAGTGAACATATTATATGTACAAGGATGTTGTACACATAATGAGAACATAGTTCTATTAATATATGAATTTGGTTCGTATATAAATTTAAATAAATATAGTTGACCGAAATCCTTGTTATAATTAATGTAATTATAGTTTTCGGTTAAAACACTATTATATTTATTTATTTCTAATTATGATTATTATGTTCAGATAAAAATTTTATGAATTATGATCCATTATATATATCAATTATAAAAGGTGAGAAATAGGGTTTTTTTTTATATATAGAAAAAAAACCCTAAAATAAAAAAAACCTAAATAAACTTTGCTTGTGATGTCTAGCAGCCATCAAGCAAAGAAATCTCCAAAAATTGTTTTTGGAGATTTCTTTCGTTCATCGTCAAACCAGGTGGATTACGTAGAGGTTGGCATCATAAAAGGTTGCGGCTTGGTTCGATAGTAGATCAGAATTCTTGTTGCCGAGACGTCGCTATCTACTCACATTGGAGTTTCGGTAATTTCGAAACCATTATTTCACCCCGATTCATTCCTCGCACATGGATCCATGGTTTGGATCATCGGAATTATTTTTATTTTGCTGCGCCATGGGGGCACCAGCATCCAACATTATGTCAATGACAACACTTTGTCATCAATCAAATACACATTAGTCTTAATGCATTATTATTGTCCAATCCCACGATAATACTTGACTAAGGACCTTTTAAGAATAATCATATTATTCCCAAGACTTTATTATTAATCACTTTATTTACACACACAAAAAAAGAAATTGAAATAACAATGGTAATATCTAATATTAAAAAACAAGGTAAATTGAGTATGCGATTACAATCATCTCATGATTGGTCTTTGGGAATACTCTAACAACTACTTCAGGCACTTGTAATGAAAAGTGTAGAAAAATAAATAACACGAGATGTTTACGTAGTTCAGTTTTCCTATATTTGCAGGGCCTTGCCTAGAGAGCATATTCATTATCTCATTACCTTGTACAACAAGTCTTATCAAGCTCTAACACTCACTAGTTTAGACTTCTCACTTTTTTACTTAAAATCTAAACATCTCTTTTCTAAGTTTTCCCCTTGAAAACTTAGGACACTAACCAAGTTACACACTTGATTATTACATTTTAATGCACTCACAAAAACATTCCTCTCTTGAATTGTAATACCTTTAGCCATTTTTCATCATTGCATTAGGGTTATAGAACATTATGATACAGAATAGAACCTTTAACTTCAATCAAAATCATAATAAAAATTAACATTAATTCATAATTAACTCAATACAATCAAGGCAAATATACATATTTGGGCCTTAAATCGAGCCTTCGAGGCCCTAAAAATAATTTAGAAACAAACAAGGATCAATTTAAATCAAATCTAAAAATTTGGACAAAACAAGAAAATTTAGGAAACAAGGGTTACATGGCCGTGTGACATAGCCTAGACCGTGTGCCAAACCGTATGTGTAATTGATGTTGGGTCACATGACTGTGTTGCAGGTTATGTGCCAGACTGTGCTTGAAACTATTTTGGGAGATATGGGCGTGTTGTAGTCCATGTCTTAGACTATGTGAAACCTGCACCTAAAAGAAAAAATAGACACACAGCCGTGCAAACAGACTGTGTGTGACACACAGCCGCGTGACAACCCGTGTCTCGGGCCGTGTGTGCCAAAATGTACCTTGAGAAAACAAGTTTACCAAAAATGCTTTCTTGAGCAACAAACATACCATTAGCCAACCTTTAGACCTATCTAATACACACTTAAAAAGACCAAAACATGCTAAAATCACAAATATACAACATATTTCCTTCAATAAACCAATGTACCCTCATTGGTACCACAAAATGCACTTCTAAATAATTCAACTAAATGACATGGTTTTATGCTTTAAACCTACTTCGTACACTTACCATTCATCCAATATAACCTCATATAAACATAGCTCAAGTCATATACTTACCATACACTTGAAAGTGACCCAAAAGATATATTCTCACTAAGCTTTATAAGTCCAAAAAAATATATACACAAAAAGGCATAACCACACCATGATAACCAAATAGCATACTAAATAACTTTCATTACTTAAAAGCCCTATACATGCCATTTATAACCATAGCCAAAGTAATTAAAAACTACCAATATAACATATGGATAGTGTGATGGCGCTTCGACAAGATTCCAACCGATCGAGCTTTCCAATGATCTATAGGAAAAGAAAATAACTAATGTAAGCAATAATGCTTAGTAAGTTTGTATAAAGGAAACTTAATTTACCAAACATTTAAGCTAAACAACCAAGCACAATTTCATTATAACACAAGTTAACTTTCATTTCCTGTACACACCACCTCACATGGTTAATTGGTGTAACATTGCATATATATATATAAATTCAAATACTCATTTTAAATGTCTCGTTTTCCATATTTATATTCTTATGAAAATTTTTGTATAAACAATTCATGTAACCATTTTATATATATAATTCTTTTCATATAAGCATTTCGTACCACCATTTCACTTAAACATGTCATCTTACCACATTCTTTACACATTTAACACATAATCATTCTATACATCACATTTTGTTTCAAATGTTCATATAAACATCTCATCCTCGAATCATTTACTTGCACTAAACAATGTGGAAACTAAATAAATAGATTAATCATACTTGTCAATCATTTACGAGGCACTTATAGGATTAGTACTGAAAATGGTTCATCATATGCTTCTTGTATTATAATAATTCAATCCAAACTAACTCATTTATGTATATAAATACCTATTTTAACCATGTAATCATCAATATGAAATATAGTATAAAATTATTCTTGATACAATATTCAAACGATATACATTAATATTTCAACATTAAACACATATTTTCATAGCCCGGTGAACTATAGCAACTTGACTCAAATGCTCAGGTAACTACACCGCACCAAAAGCATCAAAGATGTGTAACAGAGGCACCGAAGTGCAGGTAAAGGCACAAATGTGCAATTAGAGGCACCGAAGTGCAAATAGGGGCACCAAAGTGCAGTCCCGTACAAGCACACATACTAACCTTATTGGCATGCTAATCGTATCTTAATCGTTTACTATGTCCAAACGACCATTTTAACAAATTAAATTATAACTTTCATGAATCAGAGGAACTTCCATATTTCTCAATACACATGCTGTAACAAATCATAGTCGTTTCGAAAATCACATATATCATATTTCATAAATATTTAATAGTTTTTAAATAAATCTTTTCTCACCTTATATTTAGTTATGATATTTTGGTTTCCAACTCACAAATTAAACATCATATTTATACATTCACAAATCAGTAGTAACATTATATATATAGATATGTACAATTCTACACATACAAACTTACCTAGACAATTGCAGTTGTAAAACGAGGCCGACGACCAATTTGACACATTAGCTTTTCCTTCGTTTAGACCCGTTTGATTCGTTTCTTGATCTAAATAATAATTTTTCATTCAATTAATACAATTCTAACACTTAAATAATATGTTTAGTATAATTAAGTCCTTCCATAATCATTTTACAAAATTATCCCAATATTTTACCTTTTATGCAATTTAGCCCCTAAACTTGAAACTTGCAAATTTACCATTTTTTAGTTAAAATTCATGCTAGCTGATTTTCATAGGTTCATAATCAGCCTATTTTTATTATCATTTCATAATAGTTACCTTGAATTTTACTATTTCTACAATTTAATCCTTAAACATTAAAATTATCAAAATTTACTTAAAAAAACTTGCTTATTTAGCAACCAAAATTAATAATCCATCATCTAAATTCAAAGCACATGCTAGCTTTATCATGGTAAGTCCCTAAAATTTTAATAACTTTACAAATTGACCCCTGAGCTAGCTAGATTAAACTAATACAATAACAAAATCATAGAAATCATCAATGGAACTATGCTTGACCGAATGCTCCCAGCCCTCTATGGAGGTTTCAGTTATGGGGAAGAAGAACATAAAAGATATTAAAATGTTTGGCTTTTGTTTTATTATATTTGTTTTAACTTAACATTATTTTATTAATAATAACATATAATTAGTTAAAAATAATGTACCAACTGCTTATACCAAATGATTTTGATATATTTGCCACATAAAACCTTGTGAATTTATAAATTTAACTATTTAACACATTCATCTAATAGAATTCAACTTTTGCATCATTTATGATTTAGTCCTTTCCACCTAATTAACCATTTAAATGATAAAATTTCTTAACCAAATTTTAATATAACCCTAATAACACACCATAAATATTTAACAAAATATTTATGGGCTTGATTTATAGATACAAGGTCTCTATACCTCATTTTCTAAAACCACTTAACTTTAAAGATTCACTGCTTGAACCTAATTAGTCATTCAAATAACATAAATTATCAAATTAAAATTTACTATAATACTATATTTGACTCATAAATATTAAATAATAGTATTTACAGACTCGCTCATCGGATTGGTGGCCCCGAAACACTGTTTCTGACCGCACTAAAAAATGGGCTGTTACATGAACAAAATAAAATGTCCTTTATACAGATACATACCATATACAAGTCTTCACAATATATAAGTGAAGAAAACTTGCTAACAAACTTTATCTTTTACAATCAATTATCTCTTTAAATTTGTAACACCCCTTACTCGAGTCCGACGCCAGGATGGGGTACAAGGCGTTACCGTACTTAATCTTGTTCAAACTTTCTAAAATGAGCCTTAATTCTTGCTTCAATTTAAAACTTTTACAAACACATTCTTAATAATATTTTTATGAGCCCACGAGGCCCAAAACATACACCGGAAGTGGTTTGGAACCAATTCAGGAACTTTCGAGCTCTATGAAAAATTTTGCTTGAAACAAGGCCACATGCTCGTGTGAGGTGGGACATGTTCATGTGGGCTGGCCATGTGGTCACACACGCCCATGTCCCTAGCTCATGCTGAATTTATTTTTCATTTCAATCTTATAGGTTTTAACACGGTTTGGGCACATGCCTATGTCTATATCCCGTGTCACTCACATGGCCTAGACACGCCCGTGTCAATAAACTGTGGAGCACTTTGATCTTATTACTATAAACAATAGGCGTTCACACGGCCAAGGCACACGCCTGTGTGCTCAGCTTGTGTGCAATACTTACTTAACTACTTAAGATTAGGGGACACACGGTCTATCAACATGCCCATGGGGGATGACCGTGTGTCACGCACGGCCTAGGCACATGCTTGTGTGCCCATACATGTGGACAATTATAGGCTATTTTCCAAGCCTTTTGTCCCCTTGAAATATAACCAACCACGAGACCAATTTCAATAACACATTACAAAACATTTATACACATACAATACTCACAATTTAAGACATTCATCCTTAATCACTTTTCTTACTAAAACGTACAATTTGCACTACCATAATTTCATCAACCTTGCATAGGATTAACTTAGACAATCATTAGCCTATTACAAGGCCATTACAACATGATTTGAGAAATGCCAATAGCCAAAACAATTGGTTACCCCAAAATGACACATACTAAGTTAACAAATTTCTCTATACATGCCATACTCAAAATAGCTAACTATACTATACCCAAAATGGATGGCTTGATAGTGTGACTTCGAGCTCTGACTTTAACGATCCCATAGCTAAAATTTGGCAAACTACATTGAAAAGGGAAAAGAAAGGGAATAAGCACATATATGCTTAGAAAGTTGCATGGAATAAAAGTAGCAACATAGATAAAGAAACATCACTCAAATTGAAAGTCATGAAATATCATATGAGATCTCATTCATTCTCATGACTTACTCATTATTTTGACTTACTCAATCTCATCATTTATACATTCTCGAAACTTACTCGTGCCTTTCTTGCTGTATTACTTATAACCATATATTTTCAGTTTTTCTTAACTTACTCTTGTGCGCCTACAACACTTATCATAAAACTTCAGTCTTTCTCGATAAACTCATTTAGTTACATGATTCTCTTGTTAATTTACTTAGAATACCGAAGGATACCTGAATGTCATTCTCATGGTAAGATGCCAAAGCCATATCCCAAATATGGTCTTACATAGGATTTCAAGTCGATGCCGAAGCCATATCCCAGACATGGTCTTACACGGGATCTCATATTGATGTCGATGCCATGTCCCGGACATGGTCTTACAGGGGATCTAAGTCTCATCTTGGTGTCGATGTCATGTCCCAGACATGGTCTTATACAGGACCTCATGTTGATGCCAATGCCATGTCCCAGACATGGTCTTACATGAGATCTCAGTTCGGTGTCGAAGCTATGTCCAAGACATGGTCTTACACGGGATGTACATAACTCATGCTATGACTTTGGTATCCCTCGTATTCATTAGCATCTTATTTAGGATTTCTCAACTAATACTTATTCTTTCTTGATGAAAGTCATATTAAATAAATCATGGAAGTTTACAAAATTTCATAGAATATCATCATAATAAATTTACATCATGTGTAGGGCTAAATTATTACATACAACTTACCTCAAGTCCAAAATGCGTGTGGATGCTTGGTTTAATCCACCATCTTACTTTTTCCCCGATTTCGGTCTGTGCTTCGTGTTTCTTGATCTAAAATGACAAATTAAACTTATTTAATACTCATATTATGTAACACCCCTAACCCGTATCCGTCGCCGGAATGGGTCACGAGGCATTACAAAACCAAACTCAACATTTGAACAATATGCATGCATATGAACAAATCCCTTAAATATTAAAACATATTACTATTATAATTCCTTTGTAAATCATTTCATATCTTATAGTGGGCATAAATACAGTCATATAATTCAAATGTAAAAGTATCAATAACTCATTTTGACCAAATCTCTAATCGACAATCATGCATTTAATTCAAGGAGTACGCAACCATAATATGAGTTTATGCTAAAACCAACACAAACCAAAACCTCATCATTTAAATACAAGTATATGCGCATGAATGACCAAATAAGTCATAAACCATTTAAGCACTATATATAGAAGTGTTACTATTCATTTGGTCAAATGCCATTTCATTAGCCAAAAATATCTTACCCTAAAACCATTTCTCTTCCAATAAAATTCCTTCATTGAAACGAATATGCAATTATACATGGAAGCATATAAAACTTAAGGTAATTTGGCTTATAAAAAAAAATCACATCATTCATATACATAACACATCCAAAGTATGCATAAATTTCTAAGCTAAATTAATTGGCCTATTTTGCATATACTCTTTAAAATCCCACACTTGAGCATTATTCACATATGATCCAACAATTCAATACAACCCATTTATTTACTTCTTTATAAAGCCGAACTTAATGACCAATATTAGCAAGGTAACCTAAAAGGTTTATAAACATATAATATGCATATCATGGAAATCAACCAAAACCAAAACAATCAAAGTCACTTACAACTACATTGGTCAACTCATACATAACTACTATTACCAACTAGCATAACCTAAACATTTTAATACACACATCAACTTAATAAGCCATATTTGCATGGCATATTATATACACATCTTTCAAAATGCAACATTTACAAACTTGTTCAACCTATACATGCCATAAGTCAAGTTTAAATTCTAAAAACCAAATCGTAGATAGTGTGACAAGATGCTGACGATCCCTGAGCTCGTAGCTGGATTCAAAAATCTATAAAACAAAGAAACATAACATCCAAAGTAAGCTTTCATAAGCTTAGTAAGACTTAAGCAATTAAACATTTCAACTAAACCATCAATTTATTTCATCTAGCCGAGTTGTACCACTTAAAATATACTTTAATTCAAATAAGCTAACTTAGCCGAATATGCAAATTTCTGCATAATTTCACACTCAACCGAACATACCTATCAATTTAGGCTCACATTCAACCGAATATACAAATCAATATAGGCTCACATGTTATTAAATTCACAATTTCATTGTATTTTTTCATTTAGCCGAATTCACAAATTCCTTTCATCTTCACAAGTACTCACCTACATGTCCAAGAATATAAGTCATTTAGTATAATTCACTTGATCCTTCTCACAACCCGGTGAAGTCGTAAAAACATGGACCTGAGAATAATTCACCGGCTTATAGCCTGCTAGGTTCAAAACCTGATCTATTTCACCGACACATAGCCTGCTAGGTATAAACCTGATTTAAACATCGGTACAAGACTTGCTAGGCTTTTAGCCTGATTTAATTCACTGACACGAGGCCTGCTAGGCTCAGATGCCTGAATATCTCAAACACATAGCTTATTCTATCAATCATTAACTGAAATAAGCTAAAACCATTCATTACTTTACCTTACATTCGATAACTTCAATTAATTTAGGGCAATGACCAAGTTTAATATTTCATATCACATTCGACAATCACATTTAAATCATAGCAAATATCATTCACCATTATAAGTCACATTCAGCAATGGTATAAAAAAATTCTAAAAATTCAATTTAGCACTTATATCTAGTCTTTATTAAAATTTAGTACATATAATAGCTTAAGGACTTACCTCGGGTATTTTCGTACGATTATATCGACTACTCAGCTAGCTTCGATTTTCTCCGATCCAAGTCTGACCTCTTTTGATCTTGAGCTTGAATTTAAAACAAATTGAACTTATTTAATCAATTAACCAATTTATTTTCACTCAAAAAATCACATAATATGCAGTTTAAAAAATCGCCCCGTACAAATTACTCTCTAACAATTTGGTTCCAAATTCATATAACAGAAATCAATTTGAATTTACTCAACCTATACTTAGGCCGAACATGCCCCTCTCTCATACAAGTCCTCCTAAATCATTTATTTAAAAAAATTAGCCACTCAAATAACAATTTTTACAAATTAGCCCTATAAGCTCAAAATCATATAAAATCACAACCTAATCGATATTCATCTAACACTTATATTTTAGTTTCTAACTTCCAACTCAAATTCTAACTCATTCATGGCCGAACATACATTTTGCAACCATTTCAAAAATTCCAAGGTGGGCTTTAAATCTAATTAAACAAGGATCACAAAAACTATCAAAATTAATGAAAATCACATGAACTTACCTTAAATTTTTAGCAAGAAATGGCTGAATATGGGAGATTTTTCTCTTTTTTTTTTTTTTTAAAGTTTTGGCAACCCCCAAGAGATGAACACATGCAAAATTTATTTTTATGTTTTGTTTTATTATAAAATCACATGTTATTAATTTACAACTTTAGCCTTAGTCATAATATAATATTTCTTTGTATTACTATCCATTACCGTTCATATAATTCATTAATGGCATAATTGCCATCTAAAACCCCAACATTCAAAAGACATGACACTTTAACATTTTCATGATAGCATGCATAAAAATTAATGGATGCAATTTAATCCTTTTTGGTAATCAAGCACTCAAACCTCGAAATTAAATCACGAAACTTTAGCACACATAAGTACACACATTCAGAACACATTTAAATGATATTTAGATATTTTTTTGACTCAGATTCGTGGTTCCGAAACCACCATTCCAATTAGGGTCAAAATCGAGCTGTTACACATTGGCTAAATAGCCCATAATTGACACTTTGGCAAAATTTATAATTTTTCCCCTAAACTTTTGTATATTTGCAAAATGGTCCCTAGGCTTGTATAATGAAATGCACTTAATTTCTTGGTTACCCAAGCCTAGCCGAATCTTATTAGTGCTTATAAGAGCCCCTATTTCTCATCAATTCACACTTTTACTACCATTTTACTAACTTTACAATTTGGTCCCTATTAGGGACTTTCATGAAAAATCACTTGGAAAAATGTGTTTACTACACTTTAAACTTTCATATTCTACCACTATACATCAAAATACCCACATGTCATGCATGGGTATATTTTTGAACATAAATCCTAGCTCAAATTAGTGGTAGAAATAGCTAGATTAAGCTACGAGGATTTAAAAAATACGAAGAACATGAAAAACGGGGCTAGGAGTCACTTACTTGGAGCTTGAAAATGAAAGAAACCCTAGCTATGGATGGCTTGGGAATTTCAGCACACTAGGAAGAAGATGGCCACTATTTTTGACTTATTTTTCCCTTTTTATTTCATTAATTAACCAAATGACCAAAATGCCCTTAAGCCCTTTCTGTGGAAAATTTTCCTCCCATAGGCATTTTTGTCCACAATACTAAAAATTGGTCTATTTGCTAAATAAGGACTCCTAATAATTTTTCTAATTCTATTTCATCCTTAAAGCTTCTAGAAACTCATATTTTGCAACTTTTGCAATTTAGTCCTAAAGGACAAATTAACCACTTTTTCATAAAAATTTCTTCATGGCATTTTATCACTATCATGCAATCATGTCATAAGCTTAAAAATAATTATAAATTATACTTTTGTACTTCGGATTTGTTGTCTCGAAACCACTATTCTGACTAGGCCCTAATTTGGGCTGTTGCAAAATTAGCAAGATAACTTGTATAAATGATATCTTTTAAACAACATAAGCTAAGGCTTGAATAATTTGGATAAGCTTCCTTCTATAGCTTGATTCAATTTGATCCATGAGTCAAGGGATGGTGACTGCTTCGATTCTAATCCAAACAAATCTCCAAGATCTCTTGCTAAGTGTAGTTTGGATAACTAGGATGGGTTATTTAATGTCCCAATCGACTAAAGAAATTACAACCATAATAGTTTTTCTGAGTAGTCAATTCTACTACTAGTTGGCACTAGTGTAGGCACTCCTTGAAAAATGCATCAAGAATTTCCTCATTTGGTAATTTTTTGAACAAAACCAAAATAAGGAACATAATTATTAGTAAACATAAATTCTCCCCCTAGGTAACTACTCTTTAGTTCGTCATACTTCAACTGATAATGTACCCAAGCAAATAAATCATTAATGCATAAGAAAAAAGATTAATATTAATAATAAAAATACTAAAGTTCATAACATAGTTTTAGCAAATAGGATAAGGTTCACAAAATATCACCCAAAGTAAAAAAAATCAAGTTCAAAGTTAACATTGTTACAACAATATATATATATATATATATATATATAAAACCAAAAGCATTACCAATCAGTTTTTGAATAGAAAGGCTTGCAATCTTGAGGACGATTACTGGAACTCCAAACTTATAGTGGAAAAGAACGATCATACTAAATATTCCAAGTCCCTTCAGTTCCTTGACCTACACCGTAGACAAGCCCTTAATCCTCTCCAAAACTCACCTGAATGGCGCCTACCATAATCACTTCAAGGCTGAATCCCAGTAGAAGCAACTGGAACCCCCACACTAACAGGCCCATTAGGTTTGGCCCATTTCTTAGGCCTCTAAGTAGAACTAGAGGGCTTCAAATCCCTTTTAGTCTTGCCTCTCTCTCGATCTTTGTTCTGGTACTTAACCTCTTCGACGATCTTCGCCTTATCCATAGGTCTTGCAATCTTGAGGTTTCTGATTGCTCTGCAAAGGGAGCATAAGTTTCCTATTCTTATGGATAAGGCGAAGATTACTGAAGAGGTTAAGTGCCAGAACAAAGATCGAGAGAGAGGCAAGAATAAAAGGGATATGAAGCCCTCTAGTTTTGCTTAGAGGCCTAAGAAATAGGCCAAACCTGATGGGCACGTTAGTGTGGGGGTTCCAGTTGCTTCTACTGGGATTCAGCCTTAAAGTGATTATGGTAGGCGCCATTCGGGTGAGTGTTAGAGGGGATTAATGGCTTGTCTATGGTGTGCGTCATTCAGATTAGAGAGTGTCCACATCGTTCCGGTCAGATGCAAGCTTTGGGACTAGTTTTTTTAGCCTTAATGGGCAGTACAACAGCCACCTAGGGGCCTAGGATTGGATAGGGTTTGTAATGGTATGGGCCAAGGACAGAGAGCATCAGGAAAATATGCTAATCAAACTGAGGAGAGGAAGCCTACATTGGTTTATGCTGCACGACGCTAAGAGGACATAGGCGCCTTTAATATGATCACGGGTATGTTTTTAATTTTTTATGCTCCTTATACTGCTTTAATAGACATAGGTTCTACACACTCCTATGTAGGCAGTTCTATTTCTGAGAACTTGAGGATTTTCTGTTGAGTTTACTTCTGATGAGATTACTGTACGGAGCCCGTTCTGAGGACCGAGTTAGTTTGGATTGCACAACTAAGAAGGTCATTTTGAGGATCGAGGATGATAAGGAGGTGGTTGTGATTGGAGAGCACCAAGATTACTTGTCTAATGTAATCTCTACACTAGTGGCTGAGAAATTGGTCCAAAAAGGGTGTGAGGCGTATTTAGCCTATGTTACTATTTTAGTTTCTAGGGATTCTTCTGTTGGGGATATCAGAAGAGTAAGGGAATTTCTGGATGTTTTTCTTGAGGAGTTATCAGGTTTATCTCCAAATAGAGAAGTTGAGTTCGACATTGAACTTTTACCGGGTACAGCTTTGGTGTCTATCACTCCATACTATATGGCACCGAAAGATCTTACAGAACTTAAGGCTCAACTTCAAGAGCTTTTGGATCATGGTTTCATCCATCCTAGTGCGTCTTCGTGGGGGCACCAATTCAATTCTATTGGTGAAGAAAAAAGATGGTACCATGAGGATGTGCATCTACTACTGACAATTAAATAAACTGACTGTGAAGAATAAGTACCCACTTTGAAGGATCGATGACCTGTTTGATCAGTTTCGTAGAGCTGTGGTATTTTTGAAGATATATCTTCGTTCTGGGCACTATAAGTTCCTAGTTATGCCTTTTGGTTTGACGAATGTCCGGTTGCATTCATTGATCTGATGAACCGAGTGTTTCAGCCATATGTGGATCAATTAGTTATAGTCTTCATCGATGATATTTTGGTGTACTCTTAGACTGAGGATGAGCATAATGAGCATCTTAGAGTAGTGCTTCAAATACTTTGAGAGAAACAACTCTATGCTAAGTTGAACAAGTGTGAGTTCTAGTGATGAGAGGTAACTTTTTTGAGGCACGTGGTTTCTACTGAGAGGATCTGAGTTGATCCTAGAAAGATTGAGGTTGTGCTTGATTGGAAACAACCTAAGAACGTATTTGAGATTTACAATTTTCTGGGTCTTTCGGGTTATTATCAATGGTTTATTGAGGGGTTTTCACTTATTGCAACTCATCTGACAAAGATTCTACATAAGAATGTTCCTTTCACCTGGTTTGATGTGCAACAATCGTGCTTCGAGAAGCGCAAGTCTGTTCTGACTCAGGCTCCTGTTTTGATACTGCCTGAATATGGTCGGGAGTTTGTGGTGTACAGTGATGCATCACATGTTAGTTTATGATGTATACCAATGCAAGATGTTAGGGTTGTGGCTTATGCATCTTGACAACTTAAGTTGTATGAGGGGAATTATCTGATTCATGATCTCAAGTTAGTTGCAGTGGTGTTTGTGTTAAAGATCTGGAGGCACTATCTGTATGGTGAGAGGTGTATTATCTACACTGATCATAAGAGCCTCAAGTACCTCATTACTCAAAAGGAGTTGAATCTTAGGCAATGTCAATGAATTGAGTTGCTCAAAGATTATGATTGTATGATAGAGTATCATCTTGGTAAGGCCAATGTGGTGGTTGATGCTCTTAATCGTAGAACAATGACTGATTTAAGAGAGATGTTCGCTTGTCTTAGTTTGTTCGATGATGGGGGTCTGTTAGCTGAGTTGCAAGTTAAGTTGACTTGGATTGGGTAGATTTAGGAAAAGTAGTTAGGGGATGAGTCTTTGGGTTTGCGGTTTCATCAAGTTAAGAGTGGCAACACATCTGATTTGGAACTGAATAAGGATGGAGTTTTGTGTTTCCGAGGACGAGTTTGTGTACCAAATGATTCTGATCTGAGGCTGTCAATTCTGAGAGAGGTGCATAGTAGCCTTTATGCTATGCATCCCAGTGGCAATAAAATGTATCCGGATCTTTGTAGGTTATACTGGTGGTCGGGTTTGAAATAGGAGATCACAGATTTTGTTACTCGTTATCTAACGCGCCAGCAAGTTAAGGCTGAGCACCAATTGCCTTTAGGTTTGTTACAACCTATTAAGATTACCTCGTGGAAATGAGAACGAGTGACGATGGACTTTGTTAGTGGGTTGCCTTTAACACCGACTAAGAAGGATTTTGTTTGGGTTATCGTGGACTGATTGACCAAGTGCACCTATTTTATTCCGGTCTGGATGGACTTTTCTCCGCAGAAGTTAGTGAAGCTCTACATCTTCGAGATTGTAAGACTGCATGTGGTTCTAGTTTCAATAATTTCTGATAGGGATCCTAGCTTTCACTTTTCAGTTCTAGAAGAAACTTTACGAAGCTCTGGGTTTGAGATTGGACTATAATAGTACGTTCTATCCTCAGATCAATGGTCAATCTGATAGGGTGTTTTAGATACTAGAACATATTCTACTAAGCTGTGTAATTGACTTCCAAGGTAGTTGAGAGGATTTCCTACTGTTAGCTAAGTTCGCCTGCAATAATAGTTTCCAGTCTAGCAATTAGATGACACCTTACGAGGCTCTGTATGGTCGCAAGTGTCGTATTCTACTATGTTGGACTGAGTTGGGTGAGCGACGAGTTTTGGGTCCTAGGTTAGTTTCCAAGACTCAAGATAAGGTTAGACTGATTTAGGTCACCTGAAGGCAGCTTCTGATAGGTAGAAGTCTTATGCGGATATAAAAAGGGGAGATATCAAGTACTCTATGGGGGACTTTGTATTTCTTAAGGTATCTCCATGAAAGAAAGTTCTGAAGTTCGGTCGTAAGGGAAAGTTGAGCCCTAGGTTCATTGGGCTATATCAAATTTTGAAGAGTGTTACACCGGTTGTTTATCAGCTAGAGCTACCTCTAAAGTTAGACTGTATCTATGATGTGTTTCATGTCTCTATGTTGAGGTGGTATTAGTTTGATCCATTTCACGTTGTCTCTATTGAAGAGATTGAGGTTAGATCAAACTTGACATTTGAGGAGGAGCCAGTTTAGATTTTGGATCGAGATATTAAAGTTCTAAGGAGGAAGTCTATACCGCTGGTTAAGGTTCTGTGGCAGTATCATGGCACTAAAGAAGCCATATGGGAACCTGAGGACCTGATGCGTCAGCAGTATCCTCATCTGTTCGAATTAAGTAAATTTCAAGGCCAAAATTTCTTTTATGGGGTAGAGTTGTAACGCCCTGAATAATTGAAGTCTATTTTTGTGAAATATAACATAAATATGTATATGTTTCAGTGGTTAGGTGTTCTGGGTGTGTGTGTGAGGTCTGGGGTTCAAGTCTCATTTATGGAAAATTTTGTTATTTTTTATCCAAGCCTTATCTCTATTGGGTGGGCTTATAATATATTGTTTGTAAACTCATATCAAAATGAGTCTGCTGGTTTGAGTGGTAAGGAGTTAGCTTGCCTTAAGGTCTCGTGTTTGAATCCTTGTACAAGCGTGGATGTTAATTTTTACGACGGTTGCATGATAGAGGTTCGGTGGAAGTGGAATTATGAGGTAGTTGAGAGTTGGTGGGTCGGTTAGTAGTGGGATAATGTGGGGGTTGAGATATTGTAAGGATTAATTTGAATTTTATTTTAATTTCTCAAATTTTTTCCTCTCTTTGATGTTTTCTTCTCTGTTCCTCTATCAATTTCTTTTCTTTTCTTTTTTGATTCTAGTCTTATTTCTTTCCTTTTATTTTTGGTCCTTTCGTGTGCTTCATAGGTAAGATTTCGTTGTGGGTTGAAGGAGTTTTTGTGTAACGCTTTAGTTTTTGTGGGTGTTTTGGGCTGATTTGTTATACTATTTTGATAGGTATTTCTTAGGGAATCAGAGACCCTTTGGCTGTGTAGTGAAGTTTTGGGGTTGCGATTTTGGGTTTGGTTGCGTTGTGCTTAAGGGGATGTCTCGTTTGGAATTGTAAACTCGTTTTGATTTTGGGCGTTTTGTGATAATTTTAGGCTTTATTCACCCCAAGGGTGAAATTACTTCGAAAATAAACCAGGTGTGTACTCCTAACATGAAAAATCGGGCTTCGGTAAAAGCCAAAAATAGAGTCTGTCAACGCCACACGGGCGTGTGCCCGAATTTGTGGCTGGTCGAGTAAGAGACATGGTCATGTGAGTGACAAAGGTGTGGCCGTGTGCATGACAAGACCGTGTGATGGTGTGAGTGTGGCCGTGTGGGCCACACTAGCTAGCCTAGATTGGGCGTGTGGGCCACACAGGCATGTGGGCCCACACATGTAACACCCCTTACCAGAAACCGTCAGAATCGAGTAATGAGCGTTATCGGACTTACCAAAGTACAGACCCATGTTTGTAATCAAATCATTAAAAATTTACCCTTCTCGAGGGTTTTCTATCACAATTCTAACATCTCGGATGATTAGGATTCGAATCCTATCGTGTCTGAAACCCGGAAAATTTTTTACTTTTGAAACAACGTCACACGCTCGTTTGACACATAGCACGGCTGTGTGATAAGACCGTGTGGCCTTCACACGCCCATGTCTAACGACCGTGGTCGAAACTGTCAAATTGGCCACGGTCACCCCACACGGTCGTTTGGGGGTCGTGTACCCCACACGGTTGAGACACACGGCTGTGTCTCCTGCCCGTGTGGTACATTAAAATTTAAAAATTAAGGTGTAGGGGAGGCACAGTCTAAGTACACACCCATGTAGACAAACCGTGTGTCGCCCATGGTCTAGGCACACGCCTGTGTGCCCTACTATATAGGCCGTGTCAGGCTATTTACCAAGCCTTAACCTCCCTGAAACACACTTTCACATACATACCATATAATTTAAGCAATTCCAATGTCACATTCTCAAAATGACTACATTATAATACCATTTACAAAATGAGTATCACATATAAACCTATACTATTTGACTTACATACAAATCTTATACAATGACTAGCCACCTATACATGCCAAGATCAAAATATCAAAATCATGCATACATACAACAAGGTAGCTTGATAGTGTGAGACAAGCTTCCTTTAATCACCAATCCCGATATGCTCAATGCTCGATAATCTAAAAAGAAAGGGGAAAGAAGGGGAGTAAGCTACAAGTAGCTTAGTAAGCCATAGGTAAATCAATAGCAAAACACACAATAATTAGCTAAGGCATCTTATTTCCACATAGCATAAATGCAACATTCATATACTTACTCATGCACATTCTTACCAAAATGTCCAAATATAGACATTCACACACATATCATGTTCAATTCATTTTCAATTGCTTAACCTGCACAATTGCTTCACATAACCAAGTTAATTCCCATTGAACATTTAGAACATAAATGGATATACAGAGGTTAGCATTGAAGTGCCTCACAGATATGTGGCCGAAGCCAATATAGAAATATGGCAAAAGCCATCAGAATATGTAGCCGAAGCCACCAGAATATGTAGCCGAAGCTACTTCAGATCACAGAAATACAGACGTAATCCACGGGCTTGCTCACATAAGCTGACAGGTGACTGCAACACATGCAAGTACACCCAACACCCGGGATACGGAATCAGACAGAATCAGAAACCCTCAAGTGACATGTCACACATATCCGGAGTCATTCTTATAGTTCAAACGGGATTTTTCAAAACATTCACAATTATACAATTTCATAATTCATAATTCATATTCATATATTTTCACTTAGAAATCATCAAATAATTTAACAATGATGTAAATGTGCTATAATTTACTCATGACTTACCTCGATAACAAAACGACTAAATCTTGAATTAGTCGACTACCTTTTTTTTTCCCTGATCTCGATTGCTTTCTCTTCTTTCTTGATCTAAAGAAACACATTTAACACATTTTATCAATTTCTTACTCAAATTCGTTCACAATTCGGACTTTTGTGCGAAATGACCATTTTGCCCCTAGTCTCGTAAATTCAATTTCATTCTATTTTCTTAACCATTTATACTTAACTAAATCTTTTTCATAACAACAATCTAAGAATCACATATTTTCTTATACTTATGGACAAATTTTCATTTTTCTCATTGTAGTCCCTTAGAAACGTTTTCACCGGAAATTACTTAGAAAAACTCTTAAATAACACTTCAAGAACTCATTTTCTACCATTACCCATCAAATCACAAATTTCTCAAGAATGGGTCAAGTTTTGAAACTCAATATCTCTTCAAATAAATGGTAAAATCATGAAATTTAAGCTTAGAGGAACTAAAAAATACGAAAATAATTGAAAACGGGGCAAGATTGCACTTACAAATTGCTTGAAAAAGCTCAAACCCCTTAGCTATGGAGAAGAGAAATTTTGGCAGGTCAAAGAAGAAGAAGATGAACACTTTTCATCTTTTTCTCATCTTTTATTTGTCTTTTAGCTAAATGGACAAAAATGCCCTTATGGCTATTACACATAAAAATTTCTAGAAATGCCCATATATGTCCATGTTATTAACCATTGGTCTATTTGCCATTTAAAGACCTCTAGTTCAAACCCCGTTTCAAATAGGTACTTATACTTAGAGGTGCTCATGGGCTGAGCCGGGCTAGGTTCGGGCTGGGCTCAACTAAAAATCTAGGCCCATTCTTCGGGCTCGGGCCGGGCCGGGCCTAAAAAATGGGCCTAAAATTTTGCCCAAGCCCGACCCATATAAAAATGCTAAAACCTGAGCCCGACCCGGCCCGCCGGTATTAAGTTTTTATATTATTTTATATAATTTTTAAATATATATAATACATAAAAATACAAAAAAATTAAAATAAATATTTCCCAACAAATTGAAAATTAATTTTAAAAAATATGTAGACTTAAATAACACTAAGATAAATGCAAATTAACAAGCAAATACCTCTAAAATAATAACAAAATTAACAAATGCCTTTAAAATAATAACAAAATTAACAATAAAATAAGTTTTATACAATATCCAAACAATAACAACAAAATAGTAGAAACATAATAGTAATGTGGTATCAAAATAGGGAGAAAACATCAAGAAAATAACATTCAAAAATAAAAAAATAGCAGTTTTTTTTTCATTTAGTAATTTCAGGCCGGGTCGGGCCGGGCCCCGGCCAAAAATACCTTACCCGAGGCTCGGCCCATTTTTTAAACGGGCCTAATTTTTTTGCCCAAGCCCATTTTTCGGGCCTATATTTTTGCCCAAACCCTCACACATTTCGGGCGGGCCTTCGGGCCGAGCCGGGCCGCTCGACCCATGAGCAGGTCTGCTTATACTATATATCTCATATTTTTCAAACAATACAATTTAGTCCCAAAAATAAAATTAGGCACTAAATCAATGAATTTTCTAAACGATTTTCACACAGAACATATTTAATAAATCGGAAAACATAGAACTTTTAGAATTTAACTATTTTAATTCGGATTTTGTGGTTACGAAACCACTGTTCCGATTAGGCTCTATTTTAGGCTGTCACAATTCTCCCCCTTAGGGATTTTTGTCCCGAAAATCTTACCAATAAACAGATAGGGATACTGATTCCTCATAGTCTCTTCCGTTTCCCATGTTGCCTCTTCCATTCCATGACGTTGCCACAATACCTTTACCAGAGCAATTCTTTTATTTCTCAACTGTTTTACTTCTCGTGCCAGAATCTTAATCGGTTCTTCATCATATGACATATCTGATCGAATTTCAATTTCAGTAGGTGAAATCACATGCGATGGATCTGACCGATATCGACGAAGCATAGAGACATGAAACACATTATGAATTCTGTCCAACTCTGTAGGTAAAGATAACTGATAAGATACTGGACTGATTCTTTCGATTACTTCATACGGACCAATATAGCGCGGACTTAATTTACCTTTATGGCCAAACCTCAAAATTTTCTTCCATGGAGACACTTTTAAAAACACTTTATCTCCTACTTGAAACTCAATTTCTTTTCTTTTCAAATCCGCATATGACTTTTGTCGATCAGATGTAGCTTTCAAACAGTCTCGAATTATCTTTACTTTATCTTCGGTTTCTTTCACCAAATCCGTCCCATAAATGTATCTCTAACGGAGTTCAGTCCAATACAATGGAGTCCAACACTTCCGCCCATACAGAGCTTCATATGGTGCCATTCTAATACTTGACTGATAACTATTATTATACGCGAATTCAATCAAAGGCAGATATTTATCCCAACTACCTTCAAACTCTAAAACACAACATCTTAACATATCTTCAAGCACTTGAATCACTCTTTCTGATTGCCCGTCTGATTGAGGATGAAAGGCAGTACTAAAATTTAATTTAGTACCCAACGCCTCTTGTAACTTCTTCTAGAACCTCGAAGTAAAATGCTGATCTCTGTCAGAAATAATGGATACAGGTACACCATGCAATCTAACTATCTCAGAAACATATAACTCTACTAATTTTTCCAAAGAAAAGTTCATCCTCACCGGTATGAAATGAGCTGACTTAGTTAATCGGTCAACAATTGTCCAAACAAAATCTTTCTTTCTCGAAGTCAAAGGCAATCCGAAGACAAAATCCATGGAAATTCTTTCCCATTTCCATTCGGGAATCATAATTGGTTGGAGTAGTCCCGAAGGTAACTGATGTTCTGTTTTTACCCTCTGACACACTAAACATTTTGTTACATATTCAGAAATATCTCGTTTCATGCCCGGCCATCAATACACTTTCTTTAGATCTTGATACATTTTCACACTACCAGGATGTACTAACCAAAGGCTATCATAAGCTTCATGCAAAATCTTCCGGATCAGTTCAGTATTTCTCGGCACACAAACTCTGTCACAAAACAGCAGACAATCACTCGAATCTATCCAAAAATCAGAACTATCATCTGTTTCACACTGAGTTCACTTTGCTAATAAATCACTATCTAATTTTTGAGCTTCACAAATTTCTTGCAAAAATAACGACTTAGCCACTAACTCGGCTATCAACGAACCATCATCAGACAACGAAAAATCGGTATTCAAAGCTCTCAAAGCAAACAAAGATTTTCTACTTAAGGCATCAACAACCACATTTACTTTACCTGGATGATAGTCAATCACAAGTTCATAGTCTTTTAATAATTCCATCCATCTTCGTTATCGCAAATTCAAATCTTTTTGAGTCATTACGTACTTCAGACTTTTGTGATCGGTATACACTCTATATCTTTCACCATACAAATAGTGTCGCCAAATCTTCAAGGCGAAAACTATAGTAGCTAACTCCAGATCGTGAGTTAGATAATTCCTTTCATGTGGCTTTAATTGTCGAGAGGCATAAGCTATTTCTTTTCCTTCTTGCATCAAAACACACCCAAGTCCATTTAGAGACGCATCGCTATAAACAACAAATTCTTTCCCCGACTCAGGTTGCACTAACACTGGTGCCTCATTCAAACACTTTTTCAACCTTTCAAAGCTTCACTGACATTCGTCAGTCTACACAAATTTAACCTCTTTTCGTAACAGTCTCATGATCGGAGAAGCTATTACTGAAAAACCTCTTACAAACCGACGGTAATACCTGGCTAAGCCCAGAAAACTCCTAACTTCAGACACATTCTTAGGAGGCTTCCATTCTATAATTGCTGAGATCTTATTCAAATCTACTTGGATACCTTTTTTCGAAATAATGTGCCCCAGAAAACTGACTTCACTAAGCCAGAACTCACTTTTACTGAACTTGGCATACAGTTTCTTCTCTCTCAAGGTCTGAAGTATAATTCTCAAGTGTTCAACATGCTCAGACTCACTTTGAGAATATAAACCACTACGTACTTATCCAAATAAGGCCTGAAAATCTGATTCATCAAATCCATAAAAATGGTCAGAGCATTAGTCAATCCAAACGGCATTACCAAAAATTCGTAGTGACCATACCGGGTCCTAAAAGTAGTCTTAGGCACATCGGACTCCTTAACCTTCAATTAATAATACCCGGATCTCAGATCGATTTTAGAAAACACTGAAACATTCTTAAGCTGATCAAATAAGTCATCAATTCTAGGCAAGGGATACTTATTCTTCACTGTTACTCTGTTAAGCTGACGATAATCAATACAAAGTCGCAACGACCTATCTTTCTTCTTAACAAACAAAACCGGAGCACCCCACGGAGAAGAACTAGGTCTTACAAATCCCTTGTCAGTCAATTCTTGCAACTCAACTTTCAATTCCTTTAGTTCTGTCGGTGCCATTCTATATGGAGTGATCGATATCGGAGTAGTACCCGAAGTAATTCAATGCCGAATTCGATTTCTCTATTCAGAGGTAACCCTGGCAATTCTTCCGGAAATACATCCAAATATTCACATACCATAGGCAAAGATTCAATCTCCTTTTTAGACACCTTAGTGTTTAACACATAGGCCAAATATGCCTCACAACCACTTTTCAAACATTTATTAGCAGACATTGCAGAGATCACAGTCGGAACACAATTTGACTTATCTGTTTCAATTCGAAGTATCTCACCATTACCACAATTCAATTCAAGAATCTTTTGTCTACAATCTATTTTAGCACTGTGCACGGTTAACCAATCCATCCCCAAAATAACATCAAATTCATCAAAAGGTAACAACATTAAATTAACAGGGAAACAATGACCACGAATCATCAAATGACAGTTCTTACAAATTTTGTCTACTATCACATGTTTTCCTAACGGATTCGACACTTTGACCACAAATTCAGTGGACTCAATACACAGATTCTTATCGACACTAGTATCACACATATATACGAATGAGTTGATCTAGGATCAATTAAAGCAAGAACAGAATTATTATAGAGAGAAAATGTACCCGTGATCACTTCAGGTGAAGAGGCTTCCTCACTAGCCCGTATAGCATACGCTCTAGCTGGAGCTCTTACTTCAGATCTTGTAGTCGCATCTTTCTTTTTGCTTTTACTACTATTTCTAGATCCCACATTTCTTGGTTGTCTTCCTCTACTCACATTACTCAGTCTCACGTTCTGAGGTTTCTCAAACCCTTCTCTTTCAAGACAATCTTTGATGAAATGATCTTGAGACCCACATCTAAAACAAGCTCGGTTATGCAGATAACATTCACCCGGATGTCTCTTTCCACAGTGTTGGCATTCGAATCTATCAGATCTAACACTACTGACACTTGTTACGGAAGTGGTTTGACCCTTCGGATTGGAACGTTGCTTACCATGATCTCTCTGAGAAAAACTTGCTGAAACATCTGATCGAGAACTATCTCTCTTGATTTCTTTGATTGCGATTGAAATGATCGGCCCATTGATCTCTTTCTTGCATCTCTAGCTTCACCTTTAACTTTTCTTTTCTCTTTGCTCAATGCCTCGGCCTTAATGGCCCGTTCAACAAGTATTACTAATTCTTTAATTTCTAAGATTCCCACAAGTACGGATATCTTCATTCAGTCCATCTTTGAATCTCTTACAGAGTATTTCTTCAGTAGTTACAAACTCCTGGGCATACTTACTTAATCTAACGAACTCTCTTTCATACCCAGCTACTGACATTTGCCCTTACTTTAACTCCAAAAATTCTTTCCGCTTCTGATCGATAAACCATTGACTGATGTACTTTTTACAAAATTCTTCTAAAAAGAAATCCCACGAAACTTTCACTCTCAGAACCACTGATATCAAAGTCTTCCACTAGTGATAAGCAGAATCTCGTAACAATGAAGTGGCACATTTCAAACTTTCTTCTGGTGTACAAGACAGCTCATCTAACACTTCATAGTGTTCTTTAACCAAAATTCAGCTTTCTTTTGGTTATCATCCACATTAGCCCAGAATTCTTCAGCTCCATATTTTCTGATCTTATCTACCGGAGGCTTAGATAGTCTTACCACTTCTGTTCGCAGAGAGGCCATGGGAATGGCTTGAGAAACAGGAGGGGGTGGAGGAGGTTAAGCATTCGGATTCGCTCAAATGAACTCCGTATACCAATTGCTCATCATATGGAGAAAGGCTTCCCGAGCCTCATCTCTCTGACCCTGAATCTCGGGTCTACTCTCAACAGGCGCTGTCCCTTGCGCGGGAGCAGGCGCGTTACTCTGAGCATCATCAGCAGTATCTCAATTGGGATCCATTTACCATAATAGAAAACATTTCAAAGTCATTAGGAGTCGTCACACTATCAAGTCTCAGATATGGCATGTATAGACTGACTATTACACTTACTACGTTAGTCCAAGAATCGGCTAAACCGTAGCTCTGATACCAATAAAAATATAACACCCCTTACTCGAAACATCATCGGAATCGAGTAATGAGCGTTACTGGACTTACCGGAGTACAGACCCATGTTTGTAACCAAATCGTTACAAATTTACCCTTATCGAGGGTTTTCTATTGCAATTCTAACATCTCGGATGATTAAGATTCGAATCCTATCGTGTCTAAAACCTGAAAAATTTTTCACTTTTGAAACAACGTCACACGCCTGTGTGACACATAGCACGGCCGTGTGATAAGACGGTGTGGCCTTCACACGCCCATGTCTAACGACCGTGGTTGAAACTATCAAATTGGCCACGGTCACCCCACACGATCGTTTGGGGGCCATGTACCCCACACGGTTGAGACACACGGCCGTGTCTCCTGCCCGTGTGGTACATTAAAATTTAAAAATTATGGTGCAGGGGAGGCACAGTCTGAGTACATACCCGTGTGGACAAACCGTGTGTCGCCCATGGTGTAGGCACACGCCCATGTGCCATACTATGCAGGCCGTGTCAGGCTATTTACCAAGCCTTGACCTCCCTGAAACACACATTCACATACATACCATATAATTTAACCAATTCCAATGTCACATTCTTAAAATGACTACATTATAATACCGTTTACAAAATGAGTATCACATATAAACCTATACTATTTGACTTACAAACAAATCTTATACAATGACTAGCCACCTATACATGCCAAGATCAAAATATCAAAATCATGCATACATACACCAAGGTAGCTTGATAGTGTGAGACGAGCTTCCTTTAATCACCAATCCTGATATGCTCAATGCTCGATAATCTAAAAAGAAAGGGAAAAGAAAGGGAGTAAGCTACAAGTAGCTTAGTAAGCCATAGGTAAATCAATAGCAAAACACACAATAATTAGCTAAGGCATCTTATTTCCACATAGCATAAATGCAACATTCATATACTTACTCATGCACATTCTTACCAAAATGTCCAAATATAGACATTCACACACATATCATGTTCAATTCATTTTCAATTGCTTAACCTGCGCAATTGCTTCACATAACCGAGTTAATTCCTATTGAACATTCAGAACAGAAACGGATATACAGAGGTTAGCACTGAAGTGCCTCACAGATATGTGGCTGAAGCCAATACAGAAATATTGCAAAAGCCATCAGAATATGTAGCCGAAGCCACCAGAATATGTAGCTGAAGCTACCAGAATATGTAGTCGAAGCTACTTCAGATCACAGAAATACAGACGTAATCCATGGGCCTGCTCACATAAGCTGACAAGTGACTGCAACACATGCAAGTACACCTAGCACCCGGGATACGGAATTAGAAACCCTCAAGTGACATGTCACACATATCCGGAGTCATTCTTACAGTTCAAATGGGATTTATCAAAACATTCACAATTATACAATTTCATAATTTGTAATTCATATTCACATATTTTCACTTAGAAATCATCAAATAATTTAACAATGATGTAAATGTGCTATAATTTACTCATGACTTACCTCGATAACAAAATGACTAAATCTCGAATTAGTCGACTACCTTTTCTTTTTCGCGATCTCGATCGCTTTCTCTTCTTTCTTGATCTAAATAAACACATTTAACACATTTTATCAATTTCTTACTCAAATTCGTTCACAATTCAGACTTTTGGGCGAAATGACCATTTTACCCCTAGTCTCGTAAATTTAGTTTCACTTTATTTTCTTAACCATTTATATTTAACTAATTCTTTTGCATAACAACAATCTAAGAATCAAATATTTTCTTATACTTATGGATAAATTTTCATTTTTCTCATTTTAGTCCCTTAGGAACGTTTTCACTAAAAATTACTTAGAAAAACTCGTAAATAACACTTCAAGAACTCATTTTCTACCATTACCCATCAAATCACAAATTTCTCAAGAATGGGCCAATTTTTGAAACTCAATATCTCTTCAAATAAATGATAAAATCATGAAATTTAAGCTTAGGGGAACTCAAAAATACGAAAATAATCGAAAACGGGGCAAGATTGCACTTACAAATTGCTTGAAAAAGCTCAAACCCCTTAGCTATGGAGAAGAGAAATTTCGACAGCTCAAAGAAGAAGAAGATGAATACTTTTCATCTTTTTCTCATCTTTTATTTGTCTTTTAGCTAAATGGACAAAAATGCCCTTATGGCTATTACACACAAAAATTTCTAGAAATGCCCATATATGTCCATGCTATTAATCATTGGTGTAGTTTCCATTTAAAGACCTCTAGTTCAAACCCCCATGTCAAATAGGTACTTATACTATATATCTTATATTTTTCAAACAATACAATTTAGTCCCCAAAATAAAATTAGGCACTAAATCAATTAATTTTCTAAACGATTTTCACACAGAACATATTTAATAAATCAAAAAACATAAATTTTTAGAATTTAACTATTTTAATTCAGATTTTGTGGTTACGAAACCACTGTTCTGATTAGGCCCTATTTTGGGCTGTCACAACACGGGCATGCCACATAGGAGTTTTGGTTTTAGGCTAGACTGTGTGGGCCATACAAGCAAGGCCATTCTGTGTGTGTGGGCTCGCACGGGCATGTAGGCCCAGAATTCTAAAATTTTCCCTAGGGTCGTACGAGTCATTTCGATCGACTGTGGGCCTACGTAGGGTCTGTAAGGGCTAACCAAAGCCTAATTCTTGTGATCTGATATTCTGATTGCCTGATCTGAGTAGGACACTGATATGTATGTTTGACTGTTCTGTTTTAGTATATATATGTTATATGTATACAAGCATGTTAAGCATGTTAATTCTATAGTATGTATCTGTGTTTGGGGTGGGATTTGTATATGTGGAGTAAGTGATCTGTACGGTGACCTTTCGCCTATATTTTGGCAACTTGACTGCATATTATTTTTTCATGTGTCTCATCGACACTATATGGTGTGTTGAGATGGGTGTGTGTTTTTAACCCCACATGATGTGATGGGATGGTCAGAGATGGTGTGTAGAGGATGGGGGTAGGATTCTGTATATCTGCTCTGCATATCTGATTCTGCTATCTGTATCTATCATGAACTGAGGTCCCAATCTATATCTGACTGTATGTGAAATTCTATATTTGTTGCATGACTATTTCTATTTGGTTACACACTAAGTTTACGAAAACTCATATATGTTGTTTGTTCTGTTCAAGTAATCCATAGGCATAGACGGATCGGTGCGATGGAGGCTCAACTGTGACCACTTAATGGGAATTATGTCCATTTTTATTATTTAATGGTTTTTACTGAAATTTCCAGTTTTCGTGAGACTTTTGTACTTTTCAGTCTCTCCAGACTTTTTGGACTGTTTGGTTTAAATTTTTGGTCTAGTTTCTTTATGATTTCTAAACTGCGACAACTCAACAAACTATCATTTTTACGCGAACAAATGTTATTTCTGAAAACACAAGTGTGGTTTTGTTTTAAATGGTTTTTCAACTTCCGTTTTGAAATGATTTGGTTAACCTTAAAGGATAACACGTAATAATCAGTAATAAATATATAAATGAATACGTTTTGTTAAACTTGGACATTTTATCAAAGGATCATTAGTTTCAAAACCATTCTTTGTGGCACTCCTAGATTCGGCCATAATGTCTAGGCCGGGTTTGGGGTTGTAACGCCCTCTTACCCGAGACCGTCGCCGGAGTCGAGCTTGAGGTGTTACTAAACTTAATTTATCACTTTAAGAACTTTAAATCATTTATTCTAACTTTTGTAATAAGTTGTTCATTTGTGTCATAGTCGTTAAAAAATTCATATCTTGAGTTCCAAAACTTGAAATTAAGATCTGTAAATTTTCCCTAAAACTAGACTCATATACCTATTTACTAATTTTTTTCTAGAATTTTTGGTTGGGCCAATTAGTACAGTTTATTAGTTAAAGTTACCCCTATTTCAGGACTTGACTGCACCAACCTCTGCTTACTATGAAACCACTTTTCTCTCTGTACAAAATTCATAAGACTATAACGTTTGTTTCTCTTAAAACTAGACTCAATAATAATTCTGTACATATACATTATACCTCTTAATTATTTATGTACAATTTATGGTGAATTTCCAAACTTGGAACAGGGGATCCAGAAATTGCTCTGGCCCTATTTCACTAAAACTCAAATATCTAACAAGAGATAACTCCTTTGCCTGTTTCGGTTTTTCCATATAAAGATAGACACAATAAGCTTCAATTCCATATTTAATTCATCACCTAATTCGATTTCTACTATTTTTAGTGATTTTTCAAACTCATGTCTTTGCTGCTGCAATGTTCTGTTTTATGGCAAATTTCACTTTTCTATGGATATTCATGGACTAAGTGTCACTTTAAGCACACATGGTCTCACACATGATCTAGATTAACCATTCCAATGACTAATCATTATCAAGCATTTTCTCAACAAAACCACAACCATATCACAAGATTAATTACACAAAATAAGTATATTGCTATACATGCCATATTCAAGTTATACAAGCCATTTTACCAAAATAGTTCTTCGGATAGTGTGAGCGAGCCTTCGACCTATCCTGATTCCCAAGCCGGCTTGCCCAAAACTACAATGAATAAAAAGGGAGGAGTAAGCATAAATGCTTAGTAAGTTCACATGCAAATAACGGGTAATATAATCATACAATTTAACATAACATCATTTGCTTAAACATTATCAAGGCATTCCATTGATGACATAAGCATACTTATTTCCTCACCACAATTTGTCTTACCACATTATTCACAAAAAGGAATAAGTCCATACTTGTTCACTTACCTTTATTTATCACATTCACCATTGATTCACTTTCATTTTAGGTGTTCTCCCAATTTCCTTAAGGTTCACCTGTTGAACACATTGGAATATAACTTGGGTACGTGGATAGTATGCACGTAAATGTGCCATCCCCTTAGTTTAACAAGCTCAATAGCTTTTATAATTCAAGTAGCCAAGCTACTATGTAACCCGCCCATAAACGAACTCGGACTCAACTCAACGCACTCGGGCGTTCGCATCCATAAGTGAACTCGGACTCAACTCAACGAGCTTGGATGCCTAGTTACATCTCACGAACTCAGACTCAACTCAACGAGCTCGGAACTTAACCATCCTAGTGACATGTCACTTGTACCCTAATCTATTCCCAAGGTTCAAATGGGATTTCTCTCTCAATTCCACAATTCAATCGTCTTCCTCGAGATATCGAAACCAACATTTACTATATTCCATACTTATTTGCACATCAATAAGAAATAGTTCACAAAACATAATATTTCATAATAACAACTACAATAGCATATAATGACATTAAATAACTTAGAAATAACAATTATATCACATTATTTATACATGAACTTATCTCAATGCCAAATATTTGAAATCGAGCCTATTCCTCAAAAACTTTGTTTTTTCCTCGTTCACGACTTAGATCTCATTTTTCTTGATCTAAAATAGTACATTTAGCTCATTTAATACTCACATTTATCAAAATAGTCCTTAATTCAAATTTTGGCAAAATTACAATTTTGCCCCTAAACTTTTGCATATTTACACTTTTGCCCCAAGGCTCGGAAATTAAATTTTATTCCAAATTCTTATGTTTTAGGACATGCTGATCATTTATTTACCATTAGCAAGCTCAAATTCTCATTATAACATGTACTTATGACCAATTTATATTTTTACCGATTAAGCCCTTTTTACTCGTTTTTACTTAAAACCGAGTAGCACAAATTATCTAGCATAATTTAAAACCTCATATTCTATCATAAAACATCAAAATACACAAATTTCACCTATGGGTATTTTTCCAAATATGAACCCTAGCTTAAATTATTGCTAGCATAAGCTTTATCGAGCTACCGAAATTCCAAAAATGTAAAAATCATTAAAAACGTGGCTAGAACGGACTTACAATCAAGCTTGGAAGCTTGAAAAACCCTAGCCATGGTTTCTCCATGCTATTTTCGGCCTTGAGGAAGAAGATGAGCAAAAATTGGCTTTTAATTTGATTTTTAATTCATTTAATCACTAAATGACCAAAATGCCCCTAACTTAAAAATATTTTTTTTCACCCATTTCATGTCCATTTTTGTCCAATAAATTAACCAATGGTCTAATTACCATTTAAGGACCTCCAATTTAAATTTTCATAACAATTGGACACCTCTAACATATAGAACTCAACTTTTTCACTTTTTACAATTTAGTCCTTTTGACTAAATTCAGTACCCAAACGTCGAAATATTCGTACAAAATTTTTTTAAAAAATAATTTCATAAAAATGTAAACCATAAAAATATAAATTAAACACATTTCAATTTAACACCTTTACCATTTGACAAAAATGCCCTTAATGTCTTTCTCTGTAATTTTTCATGTACAAGCCCCTTTTTTTTCCAAAATTTTAGAAATTGGTCAAATTGCTATTTAAGATCTTATAATTAATATTCCAAAGCAATTTCATACTAAAAGCTTCTAGAATGCAAGTTTTGCAACTTATTCGATTTAGTCCCTAATTTCAACTTAAGCACTTTATGCATAGAATTTCTTCACGAAATTTTCACACAATCATGCAATCATATCATAAACCTCAAAATAATTATAAAATGATTATTTCTACCTCAGATTTGTGGTCACGAAACCACTATTCTGATTAGGCCCTAGTTTAGGATATTATAGGGGTATTTCAGGAATTCATAGCCCAAGAAATGGGCAAATGATATCCTTTCATTGGCATTGGATGATGGATGAAAAGGAAACGTGGCCATGGGTCATTCGTCTTTGTGATGAATGACTTTTACTATTTGATATGAATTGATTGTTTGTGAAGGAAGATGTAATGGTTACCACGAGATAAAATATGACAATATTGGGAGAGTGGATGTATCCCAAAGAGATTAAAGATATCCTATGAGAGTAACACACTTATGACAAGGTTATTGGATGAACACTGATCGAGTAACTTTTGTAATGATATGTAATCGGGGCTAGCTTAGTCATGATATTATAGTGGAATGACTTTGTAACTAAATGAGTTTATAATTAATAGGAAAAAAGCTGAAACCTAATTATAAATAATTTAAGCCCTAATGACATATGTCCAATCAATCCCTCCGCTAGCTCATTGAAACTAGAAATGAATTCCATGTTGAATCAAATGAACATAAATGGATAGAAATGATAAAGTTAGAAAAATGAGTTATATTTAGAAATGAATGTGGTTTCTCACTAAGTATGCAAATGACCTGAGAATTAATTTAATTTTTTTGAATTATTACAAATAATTGAAGTTCAAAAAAGAATTGAATTAATTGGTCATAGTGAATAAGTTGAATGTAGAAATTAAATATATTTTCTCATAGATTCTTTTACGGTAAACTTTCAATTATTTTAACAGAATTAGAATTGGGTTAAAAAATATTTAATTGAAAATTTAATTAATTTAAATTAATTTAATAAATAATGTCTATTTTGGGAAATAGTAAAGGATGTACCAGGTTGGATTAAATTATTAAGTGCTAGGTTAAAAGTATAGGAAACACATATAATTAGACCCAATACAGGAGAGGCTTGAATCCTCATCATAATACATATGAGGGGAATCACTCCTTATTAGGCACTGTCTCTCCTAGTTCAATTAGGGGATTATTTTTTCTATCAAATAAACATTCATTCTACTAATTCATCTAGGATTTCACTTTCTCTCTCTATAAATAGATGATACAAGTAGCACTAAAAACACAACAAGTTATATAAAACTTTGAGATATTGTTATTCTTCCTGAAAGTAGTGAGAATTTATTTCTAAGTATAAGTTCTATTTTCCAGGAATAACAATTCTATTGGTTTGTATAAGAGAGAAAGTTTTAATTTCCCACTGAAGGTGAAGAAAATATTTCCTAGTTATGTGTTTGATTCAAAAGTGTTTGAGGCCACAGTTGAAGTAGTTCGTAGTACGAGAATAATAAAGAAGGTTGTTCATTTGAAAGTCAGGAATGACAAGGATCCATCTAGCCCAAAACTGTAACGCCCGAAAAATCTAAGTTTTTAATTTTTTTTGTTTCATTCTCAATTGTATGTCTGCTTTAGTGGTTTAGTATCTTGGGAAGTATTTGGGAAGTTAGGAGTTCAAGCATTAGATTACATTAAACTTTTTGTTTTTAATGAAGTAACTCTTGACTTTGCTCTATAAGCTTCTTAAAGATTCATGGTTAAAACATAACACAAAAAAGGTTTGTTGGTCTAGTGGTAACTGGCGTATGGAGTGTTCATGAGGTCTGAGGTTCGAGTGATAGCACCATAGAAAGGAGTATTCATTTTACTACTTGCCATGGGAGAGTCCTAGGTTGTCTGGAATTGGGATGTTTTAAGGAAGTTTGAATGGGTGGTTGGAGAGAGAGTTACGGATGCATTAGTGGATAAGGCGAAGATCGCCGAGGAGGTGAAGCGCGTTGAGCACCAGAACTGTGAGATGGAAAGGGGGAAGAATAAAATGGAATTGGAGCCCTCCAGTTCCGTTCACAGGCCTAAGAAAAAGGCCAGAGTTGATGGGCCAGTCAGAGTTGGGCCCCCTGTTGCTGCTGCTAGATTGCAACCTTGTGTTGATTGTGGGAGACACCATCATGGCGAGTGTTGGAAAAGGACTAGAGCATGTTTGAGATGCGGATTGAAGGAGCACTGTATCAGAAAGTGTCCACGGGGGCCAGATCAGGTGCAAGATACTAGTATGGGTAATGTACAGCTACTGATGGGTGGTCAGCAGCCATCGAGAGGCCATGGTTAGACTAGGGTGGAAATGGTTTGAGTCGTGGTCGTGGTCGTAGAGCACTGGGCAGAGGTGCTGGTCATACTGAGGCGAGGTAGCCAGCTCTGGTTTATACTGCACGTCATGAGAGGACAGAGACGCCCCAGATGTTATTACTGGTACTTTCTTTATCCGTAATGTACCTCATACTACACTGATTGATGTGGGGTCTACGTATTCTTATATTGCATGCACTGTGACTGAGACTTTAGGCATATGTTTGAAACCACTGCAAGTGAGGTTACTGTGTTGAGTCTATTACGGCAGTCGGTGAGAGTGAATAAACTGTTGAGGGATGTGCCTTTAGAGGTTCAAGGAATGATCTTTTTGGTGGATTTAATGGAATTTCCTTTCGGAGAATTTGACTTAATCTTGGGAATGGATTGGCTAGTTAAGCATCAAGCAAATTTAGATTGTGCTACTAAGCGAGTAGTACTAAAAGCTGCAGAGGGTGATGAAGTAGTGGTTATTAGAGAGTGTCGGGATTATTTATCGAATGTGATTTCTGCACTGAGGGCCGAGAAATTTGTTTGTAAGGGGTGTGAGGCGTATCTAGCCTACATTGGTGTTTCAGAATCTGAGGTCTCTTCTGTTAAAGATATTAGAATAGTAAAAGACTTTTCGGATGTTTTTCCCAATGAGCTCCCCAGATTACCCCCAAATTGTAAAGTTGAATTCGAGATCAAACTCCTTTCAGGGACAGCTTTGGTGTCCATCTCCCTTTATAGAATGGCAACAAAGGAGCTTGTGGAACTTAAAGCTCAAATTCAAGAATTACTGGAATCGAGGATTCATTCGATCAAGTATGTCTCCATAGGGAGCACCAATGCTATTCGCAAAAAAGAAGTATGGGTCTATGCGTATGTGTATTGATTACCAGAAATTGAATAAACTGACCATAAAAAATAAGTACCCTTGGCCAAAGATTGACGATCTATTTGATCAGCTTCAAGGAGCTGCGATTTTCTCCAAAGTTGATCTCTGTTCTGGGTACCATCAATTGAGAGTCAAAGAGGCTGATGTTTATAAGACAACGTTTAAGACTCGTTATAGTCATTACAAGTTCCTAGTAATGTTGTTTGGGCTAACGAATTCACTAGTAGCCTTTATGGATTTGATGAACTGAATGTTCCAGCCCTCTCTGGATCAGTTTATAGTGGTTTTTATAGATAATATTTTGGTGTATTCGAAAACTGAAGAGGAACATGATGCACATCTCCGAGTGGTTCTGCAGATTCTGAGGGAAAAGCAACTGTATGCCAAATTTAGTAAGTACGAGTTCTGGTTGAGGGAAGTTACATTTCTGGGCGATGTAGTATCTACCGTAGGGATTAAGGTTGATCCTCAGAAAATAGAAGCTATTCTGGATTGGAAGCCAACTAAGACTGTATTTGAGATTTGAAGTTTTCTGGGTCTGGCAGGGTATTATAGACATTTTGTTAATGGGTTGTGTAATAGAGTTCTGAGGCAGTTGGGAAGACTACTTGCCGTTAGCAAGGTTTGCGTATAACAATAGCTACCGGTTTAGCATACAGATGGCACCGTATGAGGCATTATATGGCCGTAGGTGTCTTACTCCTTCGTGTTGGACTGAGTTAGGCGAGCGGCATGTTCTTGGCCTTAAGTTAATTTCTGATACCGAGGACAATGTTAGACTAATTTAGGATCGATTGAAGGTGGCATCAGACAGACAAAAGTCGTATGCGGATTTGAAGCGCAAAGAGATTAAGTATTCTGTGGGAGACTTTGTGTTATTTAAGGTCTCGCCATGGAAAAAGTTACTGAGATTTGGACGGAAGGGCAAGTTGAGCCCTAGATTCATTGGGCCTTACCGCATACTGAAGCATGTGGGACTGGCTGCCTATAAACTGGAGTTACCTCCAGAGTTGGATCGGATTCACGACATGTTTCATATTTCAATGCTGAGGCATTACCGTTCTGATCCCATGCATATTGTCTCAACCAAGGAGACGAGGTTAGGCCAGATCCAACCTTCAAGGAAGAACCGGTACAGATATTGGACCGTGATGTTAAAGTCCTGAGAAGAAAATCCGTCCCATTGGTCAAAGTGCTTTGGCGCAATCACAGTTCTGAGGATGCTACATGGGAACCTGATGAGGCGGTGCGGCAACAATACCCTCATCTATTTTGAGTAGGTAAATTTCGAGGCCAAAACTTCTTTTAGGGGGTAGAGTTGTAACGCCTGAAAAATCTAAGTTTTTAATTTTGTTTGTTTCATTCCCAATTGTATGCCTACTTCAGTGGTTTAGTATCTTGGGAAGTGTTTGGGAAGTTAGGAGTTTAGGCCTTGGATTGCGCTAAACCTTTTTTTAATTGAGTAACTCATGAATTTAGTCTGTAAGCTTCTTAAAGATTCATGGTTAAAACATGACACAAAAAAGGTTTGTTGGTCTAGTGGTAAGTGGCATGTGAAGCGTTCATGGTGTTTGAGGTTTGAGTGATGGCACTGCAGAAAGGAGTATTCAGTTTGCTACTTGCCGTAGGAGAGTCCTAGGTTGACTGGAATTGGGATGTTTTAAGGAAGTTTGAATGGGTGGTTGGAGAGAGAGTTGTGGATGGATTGGCTGAGTGATTTTAGGAGTGTTGTATAGATGAAAATTTGCAGAGAAAAGGGGGATATGGATGAGCGATCGGTTTGAATAATGTGGAGAGATTTTAGGAGTAAAATAAGGAGATGTGAGGTTGGAAAGGTGTTGGTGGCGTGTAAGGACTCTAGATACTCAAGGAAGTCGGCTATGGGGGAGTGTTTTAGCTTTGGTTTTGGCATTTTTGGCTCTTTGCTTCATTTTGCTACTTCTGTTACCTTTCTTTGTTTTGGTTTCTGTTCTTTGGAGACTATATAGTACAAGGGTTTTGGCCATATTTTGGTTCATTGGGGTGAGTGTATTGGGTTTCTTTTTACATTTCTTTACAATCTTCTTTCCCTTTACTTCCTAGCTGAACTTGTTTTACAATTCGGGTATTTTATGAGTTAATTCTGGCCTTCTCTAGTGATTGATCTCTCCTTCACCAAACCTTTGCCGAATCTTTTCTTTCTCCCTTTTGCTCAATATTATTTTTTCCTTTCATCTTGGTGGCCGAATACCCTCCATCCCCTCTCACTCAAACATTTTGTTCTAGCTGATTATTGCTCTTCTCCCTCTAACTTCCATTTCTTTCAACCTCTATCTTTTGATTTCTTAGCCAGAAGGGTTCGACGTAGGCATTTGGGGTTCTTTCGATTGTTCAGGTTACTACACTTTCTTCTACTACCCTTTCGTCGAATTTTGTGTAAGTACTCTTGACTTCTTTCAAGTGGTTTTCTTTGGCTATTACTGTCCCCCATTCCTCCATTTTGGTTCTCTTTCCCTTTTCTGAATCTCCCATATTTTCTCATGGTGTATTGTTCGTTTGGTTCCTAGGTCTTCTCGAGGAGTGAAAGAGTTGCAAGTATTCTAAGGCAGTCGAAACCCTACTCTCATCACACGATCAGAGTAAGTATTTTGCCTTGCATTCTTGGTTGGAAGCCAAATGCTTTTTGGTGGTTCTGTAAGTTATCAAATGTGGATGTAAACCACATGTATAAGCAATCTCGATTAATAAAGTTTGTTGTAACGCAAATATCTGTCAAGGGGTTTGTTATTAATCTTCGTCAACAGTTTAAGCAGACTTAACCACGCTCGTTCAATCAAGGCAAGTACCAATATTATTTCGGTTTAAGTATTAGAAGAGGATGATTAACCCTATTGATTAAAGGATTGATAGAGTGTCTTAATTGAATATAGGTTTGGTGCTCACGGGTTCTGCCCCTTTTCACTAACAAGGTGTGTACTCACACAGTTTTAACAGTAGGTCGGTAAAAGGCAAAAAGTCGAAAAAAAGGGCATTTGATGCCACATGGGCGTACGTTCGTGCAAGTGGTAATCCAAGCCCACGAAACATGGGTGTATGACTATAAAGGCCACCATGAGCGATCTCATGTGCTTAGGCCGTTTTGGGCCACATTGGGCCGAAATGGGCCGTGTGGGCCAAATGGGCTTGTGAGTCCACAAGGGTAAATCTGACGGACATGTTGACAATGATAGACCCGGCTGTGTCGTTTTCATGGCTAAGGTCATTTCTAGAATTGTGGACCCCACGGGCATGTGGGCCACATGGTCTCGTACAATGGGCCTTGGGCCCATTTCACTATTTGTACTGTTAAGGTTGCACGAGTTGCCTGAGACAATTGTGAACCTACTAATGGGTCGGTAAGTATACATAGGCCCCAAACTGATAAATGACTGTTATGCCCCTATAGGGTAACATGACTATTCTGCCCTTGTATGATGTATGATTGATTAAGCATGCTATATGATATATTTATGTTTTGCATTCATGCATGATATTATGATATGTTGCATGGGGATAGGACTAATGTATTTGGAAGACTTGTACTGAACTGAAAGGTCGCACTGGTCGCCCAAGACGACTGTGGACTTACTGATGGCTTTAAGCCACTTATATTACTTGTAGCTTTGCTGCGATATTGTTTAGTGCCGCAACCGTGCTAATAATAGAGTGTAGGGACGGGTGGGTCAATTTATTACTCGCAGGAGTGCAGGGTTGGATAGGAGATGGTGTACAGGGTTGGTTGGGATTACATGCGTCATGGATACTGATTTCTGATACTGTTATGGGCTAAGGCCCAATTGAGACTGTTATGGGCTAAAGCCCAACTGATACTATTACTGTGAAGGGCTTAAGCCCAGTTTGTGCTATTGCATATTGCTCGTATGTTTGGGGAAATACATAGAGTTTTCCTGAACTCACCCATCTACTTTAACTGTACAGGTAATCCCCAATCTTAGGGGGTTTGGTGCGATCGGAGGACTCAGCGGTGGCCGTGCTTTTCATTAAGATTGGTTCAATACTTTTTTTAATTTGGGTATTTGTTTTTGTAATAAGGCCTCTCTGGGTTATATTTTAAATTTTTGGGATTTTTAATTTGCTTTGATTTTGACTGCTAGTCTTAGGACTCGAGCTTTAAAAAGAAAAATGTTTTTACAAAATAAACACAAATACGCAACTATTTTTTACAAGAAAAGCTTATGCTATTAACGAGATTTTAAATTATTAACGTATTGAAGAAAGTAACTTTTAAAAATAACTCAAGGTTTTAAAGCATCTTTTAATGCACTCAAAGAGGTTAAATAAAGATTGGGGTTTCAAACAAAATCACATTTTAAATGCTGTTAACTTTCAATAATGCACAATTTGAAAATGTATGACCCGTTTTGGAGTCACCGTTAAATAACAAATTGATTAAATGATTTTGAGGTTTCCAGCAACAAGAAGTTTTATGTTTCACACTTCAATGTGACACCGCCAGATTTGACCATAACGTCTTGGCCGGGTTTGGGGTGTTACAAAAATACTGGTGCAATTTCGGGAAAACGTTTATTACTATAAATATCACAAACATACTCAGTTTTCAAAATTTTATTTTTCTGTTGTGTAAGAAAACGGTTTTCAAATTAGATTGTTTCCAACACTACCTACACCTCTTCCCCTTTTTGTTTAAAAGATTTGCCAAAATATACTCGAGCAACTTGGCCAAGAGATTATTCCTTATTGTTTTAGCCCTTTGAATGTTCACTTGCAACTGTTGGATAACTTTCTCTTGTGAGGCAATCTTAGCATCAATGTGGCCTAGAATTCTTTGATCAAAGGTTGAGATTTGTATTGTTATGCCTTCCTCAACGCCAACTCCTATAGGCACTGTCTCCATTGGTTTTTTTGTTGCATCAAATTTTCCCATTACTTGGGCTATGAATTCCACTATTATAAATGATGCTACCTACTTCAGAATTCGTATACCTAATGCACTAGCTTTTGGTTCCTTATGTATTTGAACTCAAGCTTTTATCTACATCAAATTATATGTGTCACACATGCAAGGTAGTTGTGAACAACAACTATCAACTGCAATATATTCTTCCTCAGTTGTTGACAAGGAGATGAAATATTTCTTCTTATTGAATCATGACACTCGATTAGGTCCAATATAGAAACATCCACTTTAAGTGCTTTGTCTTTCATCTATATTTCCTTCCAAGTCTACATCATTATAGCTAACCAAGCTCATAAATCTATCTCTAGACATCTACATCCCAAAAGCAGGTGTACTTAGAACATATTCGAGAATTCATTTTACCGGTTTGACAGCTGACTCCTAGGATTGGATTGATATCGAGTACAAACACCTACACTGAAACTTAAATCTGATCTACGTGCAATTAGATACAACATGCTTCCAATCATACTTTTATAAGTGCTTTGAGTAGTTGGTACTCTTATTTCTATGTTGATTTTGTCACTTGGTAACAAGTGTCCTAGCTGCTTTGGCTTCCTCCATTCCAAACTTATTGATGAAATTTTTGGCATATTTTTCTTCAGATAGAAAAATTTCCATTTTCAAGTTGCTTGATATATAAGCCAATGAAGTAAGACAATTCTGTAATAATACTCATCTCGAACTCATTCTTTATCATATTTACAAACTCTTTTCTGGCATGAATCAAAGTGGAGCTAAACATTATATCATCTACATATATCTAAGCAACAACTAATATACATTTGCATCTCTTGATGAAAAGTGTTTTGTCCATATATCCTTGTTGATAACTTTACTCAACAAGAAAACTAAACAATCTTTCATACCAGGTATGAGGAGTCTATTTCAATCCATAAAGAGATTTGTTAAGTTTGAATATATATTTAGGGTACTACAAATCTTCACATCTCTTTAGTTTATCAACATAAACCTCTTCTTTCAAAAATTCATGAGAAAAAACACTCTTAACATCCATCTAGTAGAGTTTGATATTAAAGTGAGTGGTCACTACTAATAAAAACGTTACGACTTCTAATAGAGCAACAAGGACAAATGATTTATCAAAGTCAATCCTTTCAACTTGTATAACCTTATGCTACCAACCTTGCTTTGTTTTGAGTTATAATTCCATTTTCATTAGTCGTGTTCTTGAATATCTAATTTTTCCCAATGATGTTATAGCCTGTCGATCTTGGTACCAATTACCATACATCATTTTGATCAAATAGTTGGAGTTCTTCTTGCATATCCTGAACCTAATTTTCATCGAGCAAAGGTTCTTCTACCTTTTTGGGTTCAATCTGAGAGGTGTAACAAATATTCATGGCCATATCTTTATAGTTTTTCTGGTTCTTCCTCTAGTCATTGTTAGATCTATGCCCTAAGTGTAATTTATTTGTTTGTATACTTTTAATTTTTTTTGAATAGATTGTTTTAATAAAATTATTCATGAATTATTTTAATACTCTTTGTATATTATCCTCAATGGTTTTTGAATGCAAAAAACAATGAAAGTAAATATTAGCTCATTGGTTGTCTAATGTTTAACAAATACTAAGTGGTATTACGTGGTTGGATTTTACTGTGGAAGGACAACTTATATTAGTAGACAGATCTAAACATGTCCTTAGTCTAATAAAAAATGAGCAAACGAATTGAAAGACTAATATGTCATCTATCAAGTCCAATTGGGGAGATACTTTGTCTTGGGCATCAGAGCGAATAACTCAGAAGATAGACACATAGATATGACTGACTGGACTAACAGTACATCAGACTAGACTTAAGTATGATAGATCATAAATTTGTTTATGGATTTATTCACTTGTGACGTTCATAGTGTGACATACCTTCATCCCAAGTGGATGATGGACCATATATACATGACTCGTATACTTTTATGTAAATAAAAGCCTGAGTTTGAATAGATAAGGAGTTGAAAGCTGGTGCATTGGGTATACAACTTCTACAGTATGTAGTATCATTCACAATAGTGGAATTCATAGCCCAAAACATGGGTAAATTGTAACAACCCAATTTAGGGCCAAATCAGAATAGTGGTTTCGGGACCACAAATTTGGAGTAGAAATATTTATTGTGATAATATTTAAGGTTTATAATATGATTGAATGCATGTGTGAAAAATTCGTTAAGAAATTTTATTGATAAGGGGTCCAATTTGATTAGTAGGACTAAATTGCAATAGGTATAAAATATGTGTTCTAGAAGCTTTGGGTACTTAATTGTGATGAATTTGTAAATTGGAGGTCCTTAAAAAGTAATTAGACCATTATTTCATAGGATGGACAAAAATGGACATGGTTAGGTGAAATTTCAAAGTTAGGCCTTAAGGGTATTTTGGTCATTTGGTTAATTAATGGACTAAAGAAAGATGGAATTTTTGCCCATCTTCTTCCTCCCATAACCAAAAATTTTTAGGAGTGTATAGCATGGGTTTTTGGCCACTTTCAAGCTCGATTGTAAGTCCATCCTAGCCTCGTTTTTAATGATTTTTATGTTTTTGAGATCCTCGTAACCTACTCTAGCTTTTCCAAGGACTAATTTGAAGTATTATCAAAGTTTAAAGTTTTACCCATGTTAGACATGCATGTATTTTGATGTCTAATGGTAAAAAAATGTATGTTTGGTGTTAGATAAATAACATTTACTAGGTGATTTTTGATGAAAATGTTAAAAAGGACCTATTTGTAAAAAGTGATGAAATGAGTAGTAAAAGTGTGATTAAATGGAAAATATGGGCTGGTATGAGTATGAAAATGGTTTGACTAGGCTTGGGTTTTATGGAAAATGAACACATTTCATTTTACGAGCCTAGGGACTAAAATGTAAATAATGGGAAAATTAGGGGTAAAAATGTAATTTTTGCCATAATATGATTTTTAAGCTGAACTGAATAATGTGAATATTAAATGAGTTAAATTGTTATTATAAATCAAGAGAAACGAGGTTTGGACCTAGATCGGGGGAAAAACAAGGTGTTTGACGATTAGGTCCTATTTCTATTATTTTTGTACCAAGGTATGTTTATATGTAAATAATGCCTCGTTATATTATGTTTAAATGTTTAATTATTGCCTAAATTGTATAATGGACCACGTGGATGAGTTTAATTGTATGAACGAGTTTGATGATAATTCGATAAGTGTGGAATCCTAGTACGAGCCTTAAGAACATTATAGGATACGAGGGTCATGTAACACCTCAAATCCGGCCTAGAGTTATGGACAAACCTGGTGGCGTTACATGAGAGTGATTTTGGAAAACCGTTTCAAATGTGAAATCTTGTTCAAATTGTTATCTTTCTTTCATCGCGGAAGCATTGAAGCCGTTCATTATATAAAAATCTGAAATTAAGTTTTAAAACGCGTTTGTGATGTCACATTTTATAAATCAATAAAACTCCCAAAATAATAAAATAATAAATAACCAGTAATAAAAACATGAAGTCCAGTAAAGTGTCCATCAGTGGTCACCCTCGAGCCCTCCGCAGCACCAATCCATCTACTGTTGGGGATTACCTGACAGAAAAATAACATAAAAGGGTGAGTTTTTGCAAACTCAGTGTGTACATCCCCACAGTAAAGAATGCATATAAATAGATAACATTCAAGCAATCATAATCGAGCCTGAGCTTTTAACAGAATCAGTATAAGCCTTAGCCTACTCAGAATAGTATCAGATACATTCGGGCCTCAGCCAATACATACATGCATATCAATCAGTACAGTACATGCCCACCAACCCTACACACCATCTCCGTCCACCCTACACACCATGTGGGGATAAATAGACCCATCTAGCCCTACACACCAAGTATGGGGATAAAATCAACCCATCCAACCCTACATACCATAAGGTACCGTAAAACGACACATAACAAGTAAAGGTAGTACAACTGCCAGTCAAAAGGCCAAAAGCCTTTCAGTCTTCCTTCTCTCCAATATCAATCCCAACCCAATGCAATGCAACATAAATAATGTCATAGCATGCTTTCATACAGTAAATAGATCATACAGATTTATCATAGCAGATACAATATACATGCTAAACATAACATGCTATCACATTTAGTTACTTTAATCACATTTCAGAATAGGGGTCCAGCAATGCTTACCGACCCTTTAACAGGTCACAGTTGACTAGGGCGACCCGTGCAACCTTTCAGAACAGTTCAGAATAGTGGGCACACACACCCATGTGGCCCCACACGCCCGTGTGGCCCGCATGACCTAACTTAGCCTTGCCTGTATGGATCACACGGCCTGGCCCAAAACCCTACACGCCCGTGCAGTTTCACCTATGTGGGCCCACGCACTCGTGTGGCCACATGGCCTAATTGGCCTAGACCGTGCCTCGCACATGGCCTAACCAGCCTTATACGCCCGTGCCCATCTTGCTAGTGTGCATGCACATGGCCTAGCTCCTCGATCCCACAGTCGTGTCTCGCTACACGGCCTCCAGACGACCAGTCCATACACTCGTGTGGCATCGACAGCCTCATTTTTCACTTTCACCGAATCGCACTTTTAGAGCGTTCAGAGTACACACCTGACTTTTTTTCGATGCTAACACTATTCTGAGCACTTTGAGAACTATAATCAACAATAGGAAATCCAATTTCAGTAATTTGAGTCAAACAATTACGAACCGATAAATCCTGAAATCGCACAATTGACTTACCACCACCAAAACCGAGCACTTCTCGTATTCAAATCGTCGAATCCTTGATTTCCAGCCCCTTAATTGACTCCTAATTAACAGTAAAACAAATCCTCATTAATATCCAACTCGTCTAACGATAGAACCATGGAGAAAGAGTCACTTACCCAAAAAATCGTGATCAAACGCGAATCGCAAAGAGGACAGAACGAAGGAAAATCGTGAAGAAAAAGAAAGAGAAGGATAAACAGAATTTCGGCACAAAGACTAGAGATTAAACGTCAGAAAGAAAAGAAAATAATTTGATTTGGGGATTTTGTAAAACAAAAGAATAAAGGTCAGATATTCTGGTAGCTTCCAATTCTCTCCAGTACTCCACTATTAAGTATTAGACTCAAACTCAAACTCCTTTACAATGCACAACAAAAATTAATGCCCACACAGCGATTCGAACACATGACCTCAAGCATAATTCCTTGTCACTTAACCACCAGACTAGCAGGCCTATTCTGTTATATTTTTACCAACTTTTACTTAAAAGCCTGATTACTAAGAGTTAGGCTTTATTTTTAAAAAACCCCAAAATTTAACCCAGGTCTTAGCTTGAACTTGGGACCTCCCTAAACACACTCAGAGCACGTATTCACTATAGCAGACAATTATTTGTGTCAAAAATGCAAAAACAATTCCAAAAATTTTCATGCACTACAAAACACAAAAGCTAAAATTTTGGGGAATTACAGGTCATGACATTGAGGTTATTGATATGTGATCACGTGTAAGACCATATCTGGGATATGGCATTGGTATGGTAGTATGTGTAAAACCATGTCTAGGACATAGCGTCGGTATGAGATTTCGTGTAAGACCATGTCTGGGACATGGCATCGATACAAGTTTTCGTGTAAGACCATAGCTGGGCTACTGGCATCGATATTGGATTAGATGTAAGACCATATGTAACACCCTAAATTCTGGGCCTAGAAAAAATGGGCCTTGGTCTTGGGGAGCGCTTGTAAGTCGGCACGAGAATAATTCTATGCAAGAAGTGGCATAGATGAAGGCTTGCTTCAGTGGTTAGGTGTCCTAAAAAGTGTTGGAGAAGTCCTGGGTTCAAACCTGGGCTTTAGCAAAATTTTTAGTTTTAAGTGAATAAAACCCTAAATGCTAGGTAGTAAGCCTTTTAAATAATTGAGGTTAAAAGGTGATACAAGAAAGAATGCGTTCTAGTGGAAGTGGCATTACAAGTGTGGTAAGGGGGTCTGAGGTTCGAGTCTTGGATTGAGTTATGTGATATTTATTTTGGAGCTGGAACGCCTAGTGTTTGTGTTGTAGTGGAATTGGTCTTGGGGGAGTGATTCATGGGATATGGAGGAGGGTTGTTATGAATTTGGAGGAAGAAAAGGTAGAGAAAATTGTGTTTCAATTTGGTGAAGAGTTGTAGCCGATTAAGGAATGAGGGAGATGCAAATTCGGCTAAGGGGTCTCTGGTTTGATGAATTTGGTAATTTGAGGAGCATTTGAGGTCATTGTGCTGAATGTGGTTTAGCTATTAAGGGAATTGTTTTGGTATTTCGTTTAGGGTCTTTTGTTCAAAGTCTTGAAGTACCGAAATTGCTTCAGTTCTTGCTCTCTGTTTTTGTGTGTATTGCCAAATTTTCTCTCCTCTCCCTCTTAGTCTTGTTTTTTTTTATTTGCCAAAACTGAATGGTGTTTCTTCCCTTTGCTTTTCATTCTTTCTCAATCATAGCCGATTTCTCTTTTGGTGCTTGGTTGAATATACCAACTTGATATAGCCGATTCCACCATCTTCTCTTCCTTTCTTTGTTTTAACCAAACCTTTGCTCTGTGTTCCACATTTTTGACCTCTCTGCTCTTCTCTTTTACTCTCCTCTCTTGATCACTCATAACCTGAACCTCTCCTCTTTCAAGAAATCTAATTCGTGAGGTCGAAGGCTAAATCTCAGTAAGTGCTTGTCTTTTTACTCTTTCGGCATTTTGTTTTGAAAAGGTCGAACTTCTCATCTTTTCTCTTTGAAATTCAGTCGACTTTAGTGGTTGTCGTTCTGACCGATTGTGACCCTTTTATACTGTCTCAGTTGTTCTATTCGATTCTGTAGGTGTTCTTAAACAATCAGGTCCTCGAAGGGTGAATAATTCTTAAGGGATTTAGGATCCCTCTTTGGCTATCAATCCATTTTTGGAGGTAAGTGTTGTTGGGCTGAATATTTTATGACTTATGGATTGGACTTAAAACCATATTCTCGTAAGCAATTTTATTAATAGGGTTTGTGATAATACAGATATTTGACCAGGGAGGGTAACCGATTGTGGTTAGTGGACTTAGGAGATTTAAGGACTTTCATTCAAGCAAGGTAAGGAAGGTTTATGTTTTAGGGTTAATTGTTGAGAAGTAATTAACCTTAAGCGATGTCTGGCTAACAAAGGGTTTTTGGATTAGAGGTTCGGTACGAGTGGGTTAAACACACGTTTTGTAAATAGGTGTGTACTTACACTAATAGATCGTAGATCGGTGAAAATCTGAAAAGTCGAAATGCCAAAAAGCTGAAAGTCACGAGCGTGCGAACGCATGTGTAGGGAATTCGACACGATAGTAGAGGACACCATAAGTGACCTCATGGGCTTAGGCCGATTTTGGGCCGAAGTGGGTTGTGTGGGCCCAATGGGCTCGTGAGCCCCACCGGGTCTTTTTCATGGATATGTGGAAATAATGGACCTGGCTATGTTGTTCACATGGCTATGGTTGATTTTGGGCTTAATGAGCCAAATGAGCATGTTGGCCCCATTTGGGCTATGTATTGGGTTTTGGGCCCAATTGAACATTTTGATTGAAAAAGGTTGCAGAAGTCACCCGAGACGGCTGTGAACCTACTGAAGGGTCGGTATGTGTACTTAGACCCTGAATTGCGAAATGACCGTTATGCCCCTGAAGGGCTTAATGACTGAAATGCCCCTACATGATATATGAATGATTTTGTTTGCCATTTGATGATATGTTACATTCATTCATGTGATATTATGCTGCGTGGCGATGGGATCTTGTAATTTGGAGTGAGTGTTTGATCTATTATGGTTGCACAGGTTGCCCGAGACGACTGTGGACCTACCGATAGCTTAAACCCGCTTATACTTTTGGTAACTTTTCTGCATTATTGGTTAGTGTCGCAACCGGTGCTATATTGGGAGTGTAGGGATGGGTGGGCCGATTTAATCCCCACAAGAGTGTAGGGTTGGACGGGACACAGAGTGCAGGGTTGGTTGGGGCTAATATGCATTACATACATTGATTTTGATATTGCTATGAGCTCCGGCCCAACTGTGGTTATTGCAGACTAAGGCCTATTTGCCACGATTACCATAATAGGCTTAGGTCCAGATGGTTGTGATGTATATTATTTGATTGTTGGGGGTTGTACACATTGAGTTTTCGTAAACTCACCCCTCTTTTTAATTTTTCAAGTAATCCTCAGTGAAGGGCGGTTCAACGTATTAGAGAACTCGGAGGTGGCCATACTATGGACATTTGATTCTCGTATTTTTAATTACATTGCTTTAATTGAGTTTCCTTTTATTTGAGTTTTGTTGTAATAAGGCATTTCTCATAATTTATGGATTTTAATTTGGGGTTTTTGGTTTAATTTGATCTATATTTGTTAGCAGTAGAACCCAGTTTCCCAAAAAAACAAGAATCTGTTGTCAAACTACTACGTTTCTACAACATGTTCGAAATGGTTCCGTAAGTCAATTTTTAAACATCGCGTTTTCGTAAATCAACTATTTTAAATTAAGGTTCCATAATAAACAATGTTTTGGAAATAAAGATAACAACATTTTAATAAGAGAATAACTTTGCAATGAACCTCATTTTGAAAATAAACTAACGTAGGTTTTATACCCATTTTGAATGGCTAGAAGTTCTAAATAGTAAGAAGGGTTTTTAATGAGAACATGGTTTTCGAAAAACACTTTGATGTGACACGATAGATTTAACCATATCGTCTAGGCCGGGTTAGGGGTGTTACACCATATCTGGGATATGGTATTGTGACGCCCCAAATTATAGGGTCTTTGATTTATTTCATAAGTTGGCAATTGCATGTTTGGGTGTGCTAGATTGATGATTTGGGTGTGTTTAGGGGCCCTTTAGAAGGCCTGGGTTCAAGCCAAACCTTGGGAAAAATTTTAATTTTTAGGCTTAGAGGAATATGGATGTTAGCTTATAAGGCTTAAGTAAAATTATTGTGATTTCATGACACAAAGAGAGCCTCTGGTGGAGTGGCTAATGACGCCTCAAGCATGGGAAGGGAAAGTGTGTTCAAATCCCCTTATAAGCAGAATGAATTTATTTTGCTACATAGGGGCGGCAAGTGGTGGAGTAGAGTTCAAACTCTAAAAGGGTTGTTGTGGACTTGGTAAGAGGTAAGGTTTGAACTAGTCAAGGTTGTTATTCAAATTTGAAATAAGAAGTTGAGTGAATTAAGGAGAAAATCATGGAATTCTTGTGGACTAAGGAGTGTGTGCCGGATTAGGGAAGCTAGGGTAGGTGATTTCGGCAAATGGGCATTTGAGTGGCAAAATTCGGCTAGTGTGTTCGATTAGAGTGTGCATATTCAAATTTTGTGAGGATTAGAGGCCGATTCTCTTGGGTGTTGTGATTTTTTTTGCTTTTTATTTTGTGTGTTTTATTTCGTTTTCTCTCTAGTGTCGATTGACCACTCGTACTCTTTTAGGGGTTGATTAGTGTAAACTCTTAGTGCAGAAACTCTATCTTTTTTTCTTCTATTCTTTGCCAAAACTAAAAAGGGTGCCGATTGCCGAGTCTTCATCTTCTTTCTTTCTTTCTCTTTCTTAATTCTTCTTTCTTATTCTCTTATAGCCGAAACTCATAACCCTCTCATCTTATTTATCTTTCACAATCTTAGTTGATTTAGTAGCCTTTCTCTTACCTTTAGCACATATCCTAGTGTTGGCTAAATTTAGTCTCCTTTCTCCTTGACTGATTTTGTGTTTCTTTCAGTTCTTCGATAGCTGAATCTTTTTGCTTCCTCTTCCATCCAGTTCTCTTTCTGCTGAAACTTCTTTCTTTTTCCTCCATTGATATTTGTACTTTCTTTTCTTTCTAATCTAGACTGGTGATCTTTTCCTAATTGGGGATTCAATTTTGCAAGATTTTGGAAGAATTTGTGTGGTAATCGGGTAAGTGTCCCTCTTCGGGTAGCTATTCTTTTTAGGGTATAGCCGAATCAATTCTCTCTTAGTTTATTCTCTAAAGCCAATTGTTAATCTTTTTCTTTGAATGCGTTGATCGGTGGGATTTAGGTTACATTTCGAGGAGTAAGGGGACAAGAGTTATCCAAGTTCTCTCTTAATTTCTGAGTAAGGTATGAACAACATCTTCCTTTTTCAGAGGGTGGGTCGATTATACCTATGCCCTGTAGGATGGTATGGACTCAATCTTTAGTATATTTGCCTAACAAGGATCTTCATTAGTGCAGTCTCCTCTTAAGGGGCTGGAATTTGATCTTAGGCTAGCGATCTACCAAGAACAGATCACAAACCGTGTGGTAAAGGGTGGGAACACTTGTAAGGCAAGGCACGTATTGCAATTAGGTGTGTAACCACACCCTACTGTAGTATAGATCGGCAAAAGTTGAAAAGCCAAAATGCCAAAACATTGACATTCAAGGCCTTACGGGCCTATGAACGTTTGTAGGCCAAACCGAGCCCACGAATCATGGCTATCAAACGTGATTTCTTGCACTTGGGCCGTTTTGGGCCTCGATGGGCCAAATAGGCCCAATAGGCCTACGGGCCAAATAGGCCCAATGGGCCTACGGGCCCATATGGGCAAATTACTCGGTAAGTGATCTTTGGTATGTTGAGTGATAAGGCTTGTGATGCCGTACGTAAAATGGGACTGATTGGGCTATACGAGCATGTGGGCCCACCTAGGTCCAATAAGGGTGTTGGGCCCATATATACTATTTTGACCATATAAACTATCTGAGTCACCTAGCGCAATGTTAGACCTATTAGGGGGTCGTATTAGGTGAGAGACTTCGAAACTTAGTAAAATGACCAAAATACCCCTGACTTCTAAAATGCCCTTTATACCCCTAAAGATAGGTTGTCTGATATATGTATGACTGAAATTATGTCTGTTAATTTGCATGCCTGATTAGTTATTTATTACATGGTGATCTGCATGGGGTTAGGTATGATGTTGGAGGTAGCTCTATAAGAGTGGCTCTGCCACGTAATTCTGTATAGTGGCCTTGCCACGTATTCTGACTTTGGTGGCACTGCCACGATATCTGTTATTAACAGCATGGCTGCGTATTGGTGTGTGAGCTGGGTGGGTCGAGTTACTCCCCACATGGTGTGATGGTTGGTACGGGTGGTATGATGGTTGGACTGGGTTGGGCTTTCATGCATACACTGTTCTGATTTTGTAATAGGCTTGGGCCCACTCTATTTTTCTATAGGGCTTCAGCCCAGTCTGTTCTATTGAGGAGTTGCACACTGAGTTTTCGCAAACTCAACTTTTATTTTATATCTACAGGTAACCCCCAGCCATAGATGATTTAGAGCTGCGAGGGACTCGGGGTGGCCACATGTCTTATGCTTTCGGATTTTGCTTTATTTAATTTCAGTTTGGGTATTATTTATATAATAAGGCCATTGTGGGGTTTTATTTTAACTTTCGTATTTGAGCTATTTTATTATTCAAACCGTTAAAGTAGTTAATCGGGTTTTCAAAATTAATAACAAATGGTTTCAAGAAATTCACACATAATGTTTTCAAATATTAAGAGTTTTCATAACTTCGAATAATTGAATACAACAAATCTAGCAGCCACTTTTGCAAATACATTTTCAAACTTATAAAGATAGTTTTAACCGGGTTTTGTTTTACGTCCAAAATTCTAAATGGGGTTTTATTTAAATAGAGGAAACTTTTATCGAATAGTCTGAAATCAAACGAAACTTCCTTGTGACACATCAGATCTGGCCATAACGTCTGGGCCGGGTTTGGGGTGTTATAGGTATTGTACGACCAATGTATGACTCCCGAGTATCCTTAGTGATCCTGACTGGTTCAACGTGCCTAGTTTAGGCGAGAACAAAAGTACATTCAAAGTAAGCAATACAGGTACGTACGAAGTCCATATGACTATCGAATAGAAGAATAATGATGAGTTAATAAGTGATGAGTAGTGATGAATTTATGGTAAGGTTATGAATGGGTGGGTAATGGCTATGAGATTTTAATAATATCTATATTAACTCCCATTATGAAATTTGTATGATAAAGGTGTAGTTATGATGCCTATTATTTGCATATGAACTTCCTAAGCTATATAGCTTACTCCCCTTTCTTTCCCTTGTTTTATAATGTCACCAAGCTAGCTCGGGGATCGAAGATTGTCGGAGTTTCAGATCACACTATCAACTCTCTTATTTTGGGTATTGATGATATTAGCATTTTAAAAGTATGGCATGTATAGGGGACTTGGTCATTTTGATATATATGTCATAGTTGAATTGGCCAAGTGTGTTGGCTTAATTTGGTTTGATGATTATTTTGTATAAGGCCATTTGAAATAAGCCAATATTGATTACAAGTATATCCAATTGATGATGTCTTTTATGAATGAAGTATAGATGTCTTGGTTGTGGATGTTGGTTGTATGTATATGCTTGGATTTGTGCTATGTTGTGTAGTGTAGGTTTGTGCATTAAAGGGTGGCAAAATGGCTTGGTAGATAACCTTTATTTTGTCCACATGGGTAGACACACAGGCATGTGTCTAGGCCGTGTGTCGCACATGGTCAGCCCCACAGGCATGTGTTCAGGCCGTGTGTCCCCTGCACCTTAATTTTGAGAAACAGAATGCTCAAGATTGAGCACACGGGCAGAGACACGGGCGTATGTCTCAATCGTGTGGATAGCACAACCTCAAACACAGGCGTGTACCCTGGCCATGTGAAGTCTGCACCTATTTTTGTGTAAATTAATTTTCCAGATGGCCTAGCACACGGGCGTGTGACTTGGCCGTGTGATCTCAATTTGGTCATGAGTTACAATTCAGAGAGTTACACGGGGTCGGGACACCGGCGTGTGTAACCATACAGCTTGCCACACAGGCGTGTCCCAATCCACACGAGCATGTGACCCCTATTTTGTGGAAAAATTTTCTATGTGCTGTAAAAAATTTTGAAGTTCTTGATTTTGTCTTGAACCACCTCTAATGCATGTTTTGGGCCTCGTAGGCTCGTGTTAGGGACAATATGAGTGATTGTTAAAAGTTTAAAATTGGACGAAAACTAATGACCTGAAATTACTAAGTTCGGTAATACCTCGTACCCTGTTCCAGCGTCGAATACGAATAAGGGGTGTTACATAAATGATATACTCTCATTGGCTTTATGTGATAGATGAAAAGTAAACATGGCCACGAGTCGTTCGTCTTTGTGATGAATGACTTAATTACTATTTGATAGTAATTAATTTTTCATGAAGAAAGATGTAATGCTTACCATGAGATAGAATAGGATCATATTGGGAGAGCAGATTTATTCCAAAAAGATTAAGGATATCCTATGAAGGTAACGCACTTATTACAAGGTAATTGGATGAGCACTGATCCAGTAGCTTTTGTAATGGTATGTTTTAAAGAGAGCTCAGTCATGATATTATAGTGGAATGACTTTGTTATTAAAGGAGTTTATAATTAATAGGAAAAAAGTTGGAACTTAATTATAAATCATTTGATACCTAATTACATATGTCCAACCGGTCCCTCTGCTAGCTTGTTGAAACTAGAAATGAATTGTACATTGAATTAAAACAGAATGAATGGAAATGATATAGTTACAGAAATTGGTTACATTCGAAAATAAATGTGGTTTCTCACTAAGTTTGGAAATCACTTGAGAGTTAATTTAAGTTTTCCGAATTATTATTGAAGTAAATTATTGAAGTTCGAAAATAGAATTAAATTAATTGGTCATTGAGAATCAATTGAATGTAGAAATTAAATATATTTTCTCATGGATTCTTTTACAATAAAGTCATTATGACTTTAACAGAATTAGAGTTAGGTTGAGAAAATTATTTAATGAAGAAATTAATTTATTTAAAAATAATTTAATAAATAATGTTTATTTTAGAAAATAGAAAAACATGTGCTAGATTAGATTAAATTATAAAGTGCTGGGTTAAAAGCCTGGGTGAGGCCCAAACCCCTCATATTAAATATGAAGGGTAACAACCCTAGTAAAATAACTAAGGTTTGTCAACCTCCCTCTCCTAGTTCAACTAAAGGATTGTTTATCTATTAAATAGGTATTAATTGCATTCTACAAATTCAACTAGAGTTTCACTTTCTCTACCTATAAATATAGATGGACTGGTAAGGCTATATACATATGTTTGAGATAATGTTATTCTAAACAAAAATAGTTAGAATTTATTTCTAAGTATAAATTATATTTTTGAGAATAACAATTCTATCAGGTTCTATAAGAGAGAAATTTACTTTCCTATTCAAAGGACCAAAATTATTTATGGTTCTGTGTTTGATTCATAATTATTCAAGCCTAAACTTGAAAAAACTCGTGGTAAGAGAATAGCAGAGAATGTCGTTTGGTTGAAAGTTGAGAACGTCAAGGATCCGTCTCGCACAAAGCATAGGAACTTTTTGGGAAATAAATCATTGCTATAAATACAAAAATCGACTTTATTTTCAATTTTTTTATTTTTTTACTTGCAAGAAAATTAATTTTTAATCGAATTTTTTTAACAATTGGTATCAGAGCTAGGTTATGTTATGTTTATAGTATAAATAGATATAAAAAATTTCTCTTTTGTTCATATTTGATTAAATATTGATAAGATGTGGTATTCTTAAAATTATTTTCATGTTTTGGGATATATATGTGAATGAATGGAAGTTATTATTTGATTATTTATATGATAAAGTAATTTTATTAAATTTGTGATTTCTAAAAATTTGGTTGTAATTATTATTAATTTTTACGAGAATTGTAATTAAATCATGGACTATCATCTCCGCATAGGAAATATTTTATTTATTTATTTTTTGAATAATTCATATAAGCCGGAAACAAGCATAAGTATCATGTAACCATTTTTTGACAAACCCCAAAGGACTAAGTGCATCCAATAATGATCGTGACAAGGCAAACTAGATTTTAGAATAATTCGAAATAACCGTACCTTTCAAATTTTTGTCTTGATTTAAAAACCAATTTCAGTTACATTCATTAGGGACCCTCTACTTTCTATTTGCATCAAAATTTTAAAACAATTTTACATTTTATTTACTTTAGTCCCTATGTACAAAACTAACAATTAAACTTTACAATCTAGTCCTTTTTATAGTCTAAATTTAAAATCTATAAATTTAACACCAAATTTTCCATGAAATCAACAATGACAACTTTCAAGAACTTTAACAGTTTTACAAATTGGAACATAGGCTAGCTAAATCAAACTCTCATAACCTAAAAAACATATAAATTACAAGAAAAAGACTTAATTGGGCTTATCTAATGTTGGTCAAAAGCTTGGAAGCCTCAGGAGCTTTCTTCCTTCACTTATGGTGGACAGTTCTTATTGGAGAAGAAGTGAAGTATTTCTCTTTCATTCCACAAACTTTATTTATATACCACAATGAATGTTTTTATTTAACTAATTAATTATATAAAGGTAATATTAATCATACTTAGAGAATCTTAACCTCACCGTCCACTATAACTCACCTAAGATGGTTTATTTACCATTTTAAACCTTTGGTTAATTGCAAATAAGTCCCTCAGTCTTTTGCCAATTAAAAACCTATAGAGATTAAACTTTTACAATTTAGTCCCTATATCTAAACTAACTATTTAATAGACAAAATTGATAGACAAAAATTATATCAACTCCGTAAATATTCATATTTGATATTTATGAACCTGATTTACAAAAATGGGTCTTTAAAATTGTTTATTTTGGCACCACTAAAAATTGGATTGTCACATGTATGCTCGAAACGCTTAGCTAGTCTCAAAATAGTCTATAAAGGTTCCGTCATCACTTTTAGAATTGAACTTTCCTTAATATTATATGTCTTTGAGGATGTAACATAGATTGCTAAAGATGTGTAAATACTATACAATTGGTTTTTCCCTTTCCACATTTCATAATGTGTCATATATGTCTTTGGCCTCAAGTGAAATCAATTTTTGATTTATACAATAGTGTTGACTACTTCAACCCAAAACTTATGAGGAATATTCTTGTTGTCTAATAAAAGATAAGCTATTTCTTAAATTGTCTTGTTCTTTCTTGAAAAATCTTGTTCTTTCTTAGAACAATACCATTCTGCTATGGTGTTTTTGCAACTAAGAATTCTTGTGTAATGTCTTCATCTTAGAATTATGAGAATTCATTATTCTCAAATTCCTTGCCATGGTCACTCCTGACCCATACAATTGTTCTAATGGTTCTTTCCTTCTCATTTATTACCCTTTTGCACAACTTTCTATATTACCCAAGTGAATCGAGAATAATCATCAACACGCACAAAAATGTATTTCTTACCACCTATATTTTTTATTTGCACTGGTCCAATAAGATCCATTTGGAGTTGTTAAAAATGTGTAGTGCTTTTGACTAGTTGCAATTATTTGTGGACTCTTTGTGTTACTTCCTTTTGAGGTAGTATCCGCAAATTTTTAGCACTACTTCCTCTGACATTGCATTCCTCTCATAGCTTCATATCTCACCAATCATTTCAAACTTTTGTATTAAATGGGCCTAATTCTTTCATGCCACAATTCAACCTTAATGATTCTGGCTTTGTTGCACTGAAATGATGAATAACTTTATAATAGTTATCAAGTGTTTTGGCTCCTTCCATGATGTCCTCACCCTATTTAAAAGTGACACAACATCTATCCTTAGTGAAGTTTACTAGCATTCCCTGGTCACATAAATGACTAATGCTAATAAGATTAACCATTAAACCATCAATAAGGAACATATTATTTAACATAGGCAAACTAAGAACATCTAAAATTCCTTTGCCAATAATTCTACCTTTCTTACCATATCCAAATATTACACATCCATCATTACTTTCATCAAAATTAGACAAGTACTGAATATTATCAGTCAAGTTGCAAGAACATCCACTATTGAAATACCATATATGATCAACTATAGTATTTGATTCTTCTTAGGGACAATGTTGAATCGAGTAGGTATTGGTGTATGAACTGTTTGCTTCCATCTCAAGTCAAGAAGCATCTTGTAACATATGGATTTGATATGTCCTGAACCCCACTATAATGACATATAATCTTGCATTTAACATGTACCTTCAAGTTAACGTTGGTCATAATAGCTTTGATTGAACATTCACCATTATATGTATCTGTAGCTTTAACAAATACTGTTGAACTTATTGCAACAACTTTACCTTTTTGCTCTATATATAGCCTAATCCTCCTTTTCCAATACTCATTCTAGTAGCAAGAATTTCATATATTTTTCCACTGCTTGTGTTAAAATTTTCAAACATCTATTTGGTGGCTTCAAGTTCTTTCCAAGTCCTTTCTAGGTTGACAGGTTTAACAACCAATTATGAGTCTTTTCCATCTACTTGTTTGTTTAGCTTTTTAAATTTCCTCTTTTGGCTCGCTATTCTCAATAACCAATTAAGAGTTGACATTACAGACCATTTACCATTTGTCTAGAATTGTCTTATAGTTCTTCAAAAACTCAACATCTGATACCTCCTTTGTAGCTTCATTACAAACACTTTCAATCTCTTCTATATTAACTATGGAAGTAAATGCCATGTAATTACTCAAGTGTTCTTTGTTAGTTTTAAGAATTGCTAGGACTTTTCATCCTTCCAAATAACATAAAAAGATTTCTTCTTTTTCATGGTGTTTGCACGCTCTGCTTGTATGTGCCTATAACCATGACATTTATGACATTGAATCCCTTTCTTTCTATCTTTGGTAGCTTCCTCATTAATTACTACTCCTTTATATTTCCCTTGCTAAAGAGTTTTAATATTTTCAAATCCTTGACTTCGTTTAAACTTTAACTTGATGCCTTGTTGAAGTATTAAGTCAATAAGGCTATCTATTCTTGCATGGCTTATGTGGCAATACTTTGATCAGTAGGCATTGTTTCTGTCACTTGTAAGGCGATGTTATTTTCCTTTGTTATACTCCTCTTAACTTCATCAAGTTTGATCTTAAAGGTTTGGAAAGATTCAATAAATTCACCAATATGCATATCAATGTCCTTGGATTCCTCAATGGTAGCTGCTTTGATGTCGAATCTTTCATGCAAATATTGAAGAACCTTTTGAACTAACTTTGAGTTTGAATATTCATCTCTAAGAGTGAACATTTGATTAAACACGTCAGAAATTTTGGCATAGAGCTTACCAATTATTTCATTCTCTTGCATTATCAGATTCTCAAATTTAGTGATAAGCATTTGAAGTTTAGAACTTTGAGAGTATTTGTACCTTTATGAGCAATTTGAAGAATATCATAGGCCCTTTTCTCACTCTTGCATTTTGAAATGTGTCTAAACTCTTGTCTATCACATTATAAAATATTGCATTGAGAGATTTATAATTTTCACTATCTAACCTTTCTTTTTCTATGGTACGTTATGCTTAGGGATTTGGAATCTTAAGACGAGATTCTTTAATAAAAAGATGTTCACAGTTTTTGACAACATATCTCCAAGCACTTTGATCAATTTCTTTGATAAAAGTAGTCATATTGACCTTCTAGTAAGCATGTAACACCCCTTACCCCACTCCAACGCCCGGACAGGGTACGAGGCATTACCATACTTAAACGTACTCAAATATACAAAATCGAGCCTTAATTCTTAGTCCGATTTTAAAATTTTACCAACATATTCTTAATATTCTTATCATGGGCCTACAAGGCCCAAAACATACTTCAGGAATGGTTTGAAACCAATCTGAGAATTTTTGGGCTCTTAGAAAAATTTCGCTTAAAATAGGGCCACATGCCCGTGTGGGCAGGCCGTGTGGTTACACACGCCCATGTCCTTAGCCCATGCTGAATTTATTTTTCATTTCGGACCTACAGGGGTTTTAACATGGTTGAGTCACATGCCCGTGTCCATGGCTCGTGGCCCTTACACGGCCTAGACACGCCCGTGTCTTCAACCCGTGTACACTTCTATTTTTAACACTATAAACAACTTGGGTTCACACGGCTAAGGCACACGCCCGTGTGCTCAGCTCGTGTGTAATACTGACTTAGCCAATTTAATATGTAGGGGATACATGGTCAAGCTACACTTCCTTGGTGCAGACCGTGTGTTACACATGACCTAGACACACACCCATGTGCCTACCAGTATGGACAAATATAGGTTATTTTCCCAGCCTTTTTGCTACCCTAAAAAAGAACCAAACTCATACCAATTTCAACCTCATAACTTCGCTCATAATATACATTATAAACTTTCATAATTAAGGCACTCACATGCCACGATGCATATCATTCTCATCCATCATTATTCTACTTAAACATGTAATCTTGAACATTCATGAGCCTTATCAACATTGCATAGTTTAACTTAATCAATATTAGCCCATTTCCAATGGCCATTACAACATGACTTGAGTGATGATAATAGCCAACACACTTGGCTACCCAAAATGACACATATCAAAATGACCAAACTTTTTATACATGCCATACATCAAAATAACTACTATGCTATACCAAAATGAATTGTTTGATAGTGTGACTTTGAGCTCTGACTTTAACCGATCCCCGAGCTAATTTGGCAAATCTACATGGAAAAGGGAAAGCGAAAAGGGTAAGCATAAAATGCTTAGTAAGTTACATGAAATAAAATAGCAACATAGAATATGAAACATCATCAAATAAAGTATCATAAAATGTCATATACTTTCTTACTTATTTTCGTGACTTACTCATTCTCATAACTTACTCCTTCTCATGACTTACCTATTCTCATGATTTACATTTTTGTTTTTCCTGTAACTTACTCAATTGCACGTGTAATACTCATCATAAAACTTTAGTCTTTTTCATTAAACTAATCAATTGAATACTTTCTCTTTTGATTTATTTAGAACCCCGAAGGATACCCAAAATGTCATTCTCATGGAAAGATGCTATAGCCATATCCCAGATATGGTCTTACACGGGATCTCATATCGATGTCGATGCAATGTCTTGGACATGGTCTTACACGAGATCGTAGGATGATGCCAACGCCATGCCCTAGACATGGTCTTACACGGGATTTCTCTTAGATGCCCATGCCAAGTCCCAGACATGGTCTTACAAGGGATCTATATCACATCTCAGTGTCGAAGCCATGTCCCAAATATGGTCTTATACGGGACCACATGTCGATGACAATGCCATGTCCTAGACATGATCTTTCATGGGATCTCAGTTTGGTGCAGATGCCATATCCCAGATATGGTCTTATATGGGACTCACATATGTCAGACCATGACTAAGGAACCCTTCGTATTCTTTATCATATGTTTGAGATTTCTCAATAGTAACTTCTCTAGAAAAATTATGTTAGTGTATCTCATAGAAAATAACATGTATCTCATAGAATAGCATCACAATAAATTTTTATAATTCATAAGGCTAATTTATTACATACAACTTACCTCGGGTCCAAAATGAGGGTGAACGTTTGATTTAATCCACTGTATTGCTTTTTCCCTGTTTTCGATCTGGGCTTCGAGTTTCTTGATCTAAAATGAAAAATTAAACTTATCTAATACTCACATTGGCTAATTAGCCCATAATCTATACTTTGGCAAAATTTCTATATTTTCCCTTAAACTTTTGCATATTTGCAAAATGGTCCCTAGGCTTGTAAAATGAAATGTACTTATTTTTTTATTACCTAAGCCTAGTCGAGCCCTTCATATTCTCATAACAACCCCTATTTTTCATAAATTTTCTCACTTACTACACATTTTATCACATTTTCAATTTTGTCTTTATTAGGGTTTTTCAAGAAAATCACTTAGAAAAAGATGTTTACCACAATTTAAAATTTCATTTTCTACCATTAAGCATCAAATTACTTGTATGTCATGCATGGGTATATTTTTAAACATAAACCCTAGCTTGAATTAGTGGTAGAAATAGCTAGATTAAGCTACAAGAATTTTAAAAATACGAAGAGAATTAAAAACAGGGCTAAATTGCACTTACTAGTAAGCTTGAAAATGTCAAAACCCGAGCTATGGAGAACCCTTCAATTTTTGGCAGCCCTTAGAGAAGATGGACAAGATTTTTGTGTTCTTTTTCCCTTTTTATTACTTAATTTTACCAAATAACTAAAATGCCCTTGCACCCTTTCTTTAGAAAATTTTCCTTCCTTTGGAATTTTTGTCCATAATACTAAAAATTGGTCTAATTGCTAAATAAGGACCTCTAATAAATTTTCTAATGCTAATTCATCCTCAAAGCTTCTAGAAACTAAATTGTGCAATCTTTGCAATTTAGTCCTAAAGAACAATTTAATCACTATTTCACAGGAATTCCTTCATGAAATTTTCTCACTATCATGAAATCATGTTATAAACTTAAAAATAATCATAAAACATGTTTTTCTAATTCAGATTTGTGGTCTCGAAACCACTATTCCAACTAAGCCCTAGTTCGGGCTGTTACAATTCTCCCCCTTAGGGATTTTCATCCCCGAAAATCTTACCGATGAATAGGTTTGGGTATTGAGTTCTCATGTTTTCCTTAAGCTCCCAGGTTGCTTCTTCTTCTACCCCATGTCTTTGCCACAATACTTTCACTAGGGTTATACTTTTGTTTATTAACTGTTTGACTTCTCGAGCTAGTATCTTAACCGATTCTTCACCATAAGTCATGTAAGGTTGTATCTCAATCTTAGTCGGGGTAATCACATGTGAAGGGTCTAATCGGTAGCATCGCAACATGGACACGTAAAATACATCATGGATCTTTTCTAATTCAGACAACAAAGCTAGCCGATAAGCTACCGGCCCTATCCTCTCGATGACCTCATAAGTTTTGATAAAACATGAACTTAATTTACCTTTTCGGCCAAATCTAAAAACTTTTTTCCATGGAAAAACCTTTAAAAATACTTTATCCCCAACTTGGAACTCCATTTCTTTTCGCTGCAAATCTGCATACGACTTTTGTCTATCAGAAGTAACTTTCAAATAGTCTCGAATCACTTTTACTTTCTCTTCAGCTTCCTTAATTAGATCAATCCTGTGAATCAGATTTTCTTTGAGCTCTATCCAATATAAAGGCATTCAGCACTTACGTCCATATAATGCCTCAAATGTGTCATTTTCAAACTTGATAGAAACTGTTATTTTAAGCAAATTCGACTAAAGGTAGATACTTTTCCCAACTACCTTGGAATTCCAATACTCAACATCTGAGCATATCTTCAAGCACCTGTATTACTCTCTCCGATTGACCTTCGGTCTGTGGGTGGAACGCGGTTCTAAAGTTTAGCTTTGTACCCAAAGCTTCTTGTAACTTCTTCAAAAATCGTGACATGAATCTCGGATCTCTATCCGAAAGGATCGATAATGGTACTCTGTGTAGTCTCACAATCACTACAATGTATAAGTCAGCCAACTTGTCTAACAAATAATCTGTGCGTACTGGTATAAAATCCATGGTAATACGATCCCACTTCCACTTGGGAACCATGGTAGGCTGTAACAAATCAAAGGGTACTTGGTGTTCTACTTTTACTTGTTGACAAATCAAGCATTTCACTACATACTTAGAAATATCTCGTTTCATGTTCAGCCACAAATGCCATTTCTTTAAATCATTGTACATCTTGGTACTACCGGGGTGAATAGACATACGGCTATTATGTACCCCGTGTAGAATTCTTTGAATGAGTTCATCATCCTTTGGTACACAGATTTGATCTCGAAACTTTATGCAACCATTTGAATCGATCTGAAAATCTAAATCGGTACCCGATTTGCACCGAGCTTTCTTGGTTTACAAATCTCTATCACTTGGCTGTGCTTCACAAATCTCTTAAATGAACATCGACCTTGCTGTCATTTCTGCTAAAACCAAACCATCATCATTCAAGGGTAATCACGTGCTAATAGCTACCAAAGCAAATAGTGATTTCCGACTAAGAGCATCAGCAACAACATTTGCTTTCCCTCGGTGGTAGTCAATGACCAACTCATAATCCTTTAATAACTAAAGACACGTTCGCTGTTGTAGATTCAAATCTTTTTATGTCATCAAGTACTTGAGACTTTTATCATCGGTGAACACTCGGCATTGCTCGCCGTATAAATAGTGCCCCCAAATCATTAACGCAAACACTATTGCGGCCAACTCCAAGTCATAGGTGGGATAATTACTATCATGAGGCTTTAATTGTCTCGAGGCATATGCAAACACCTTACCTTCTTGTATAAGCACACAACCCAATCCGTTAAGGATGCATTATTGTAGATTACAAACTCTTTTCTCGGTTCAGGTTGTACTAAAATAGGAGCTTCAGTTAACAACGTCTTTAACTTCTCGAAACTTTGTTGGCATTTATTGTTCCATTCGAACTTAACATCTTTTTGCAACAATCTTGTCATTGGAGTGGTGATCATAAAAAATCCCTTGATGAACCTTTGGTAGTAACTGGCCAAACCTAAGAAGCTTTTGACCTTGGTTACATTTTTCGGTGGCTTCCATTCAATAATTGCCGAGATCTTATTTGGATCAACTTTAATGCCATCACCCAAAATGATGTGGCCCAAAAATTTGACTTCTTTAGGCCAAAATTTAATTTTGCTGAACTTGGCATAAAACTGCTTATCTCGTAAGGTTTGCAAAACCATCCTCAAGTGTCCGACATGTTCATCTTCATCACGTGAATAAATTAGGATGTCGTCAATAAAGGCCACAACGAACTTATCTAAGTATGGCTGAAAGATACGGTTCATTAGATCCATGAATACTGTAGGAGCATTAGTGAAACCAAATGGTACGACGAGAAATTCATAGTGTCCATATCTAGTTCTAAATGCAGTCTTCGGCACATCGGGCTCCTTAACTCTTAACTGATAGTACCCGGATCTCAAATCTATCTTAGAAAATACTGTGGCTCCTCTCAACTGGTCAAATAAATCATCGATCCTTGGCAAAGGGTACTTGTTCTTTATAGTCACTTTGTTAAGTTACCGATAATTAATGCATAACCTCATAGAACCATCTTTCTTTTTCACGAATAAAATAGGAGCACCCCATGAAGAATGACTTGGTCTAGTAAAAACTTTGTCTGTCAGATCTTGTAGCTGGGCCTTCAATTCCTTTAACTATATCGAAGCTATTCTATAAGGAGTACTAGAAATAGGTGTAATGCCGGGGACCAACTCTATACCAAACTCTACCTCTCTAACTGGAGGTAATCTGGGCAACTCTTCTGGGAGGACATCTTGATACTCACAAACTACTGGCACTGACTCAATTTTCAACTCTGACTCTTTTGTATTCATCACAAAGCCAGGTAAGCTTCATACCCTTTTCTTATACATTTCTGAGCAACCATGGAAGAAATCATTGTAGGCAAAATCTCAGATTCATCTAATTCAACCTGAAGTGTATCACCATTCTCACATTTCAGTTCAATAAGTTTTCTACCCCAATTGACTATCACATCATGATTGGTTAACCAGTCTATACCAAGGATCACATCGAATTTATCAAATGGTACAAGTATGAGGTTAGCGGGGAAACAATGACCCTTAATCATCAAAGGACAATCTCGGCATACTTTGTCTACTAATAAACATTTGCCTAGGGGATTAGAGACCTTTATTACAAATTTTGTAGACTCTAAAGATATATTTATGCTAGAGACTAATTTCATGCAAACATATGAATGGGTAGATCCTGGATCAATCAAAGTAATGATAGAAGTTTCATGAAGAGAAAATGTACCTGTAATTACATCAGGTAATGATGCCTCTTTGCAAGTGCGGATGGCTACGTCCTTTCTGGCGCTCTACCCTCGGGTCTCACAGTCTGTTCTCTTGGTGCACCTTTACTACTCACTCTTGTACCCGGGTTTCTCTAGGGTCTACCTGTAGAGGGAGCATTATCCGATCTTGCACTTTGATCTTTTTCTTTTTCCACCATCTCAGGGCACTCTCTGATGAAGTGGTTTGGAGAACCACATTTGAAGCAAGCCTATTCATGTGCTAGGCATTCGCCGAGATGGCGTCTACCACACTGGGGGCACTCAGGCCTACTGGGTCGAGTATTACCCATGCTTGCAACGGGGGTGTATGAGCTTTGGAAGCTGAATACTGTTTACCTTTTCCTTTACTTGAAAACCTCGTTGAAGTAGCTAATCGTGTAGTAAATTCTTTTGACCTCTTGGAAGAGGATTGGAATGACTTACTCAACTGTCTCTTTCTCGAGTCCCAAAACTCCATCTCAGCTTTCCTCTTCTCTTTGGCCAATTCCTCAGCTTTGCAAGCTCTATCCACAAATACCACAAACTCTTTCAATTCAAGAATACCAACAAATATTTTAATGTCCTCATTTAATCCATCTTCAAACCTTTTGCACATGATGGCTTCGGTAGACACACATTCTCGAGCATATTTGCCAAGTCTTACAAACTCTCGCTCGTATTCTGTTACGGTCATCCGTCCTTGCTTCAATTCCAAAAATTCCTTATGCTTCTGATCAATAAATCTTGAACTGGTATACTTTTTATGAAATTTTTCTTGGAAAAATTCCCAATTAAACTTTTCCCTTGGTACTACGGACACAATGGTGTTCCACCACTAATAGGTAGAATCTCGTAGGAGGGATATGACACACTTAATGCACTTTTCAAGTGTGCAAGATAATTTGTCGAATATCCTGATGGTATTCTCTAGTCAAAATTCAGCTTTTCTTACCCTACTACATCTACTATTTGGGGAGCTACCGGGGTAGTTTAAGGGTTTGGAGGGTTGGACCTTGTTGTTGAGCGACTGGATTCATCTGAATGAATCTGTGAATCACTCATTCATCATTTACAAGAAGGTCTCCCAGGCCTCTCCTCCCTGACTTACAGTTGCTATTCTATTTTCTGATCCAGCTGGCACCATCTCTTTAGTGGGAGCCGATGCATTGCTTTCTACATTGTCTGCCACAGCTTGATCGGGATCCATTACTATAATAAAACACATTTAGATTGTCAGGAGCTGTCACACTATCATACCACATATATACATAAGTATGGCATGTATAGCTAGACTCGTGCATATGCTAGGTTAGTCCTAGAATTGCCTAAACACTAGCTCTGATACCACTAAATGTAACACCCCTTCCCCAATCTAGCGCTGGGACAAGGTACGAGGCATTACCATATTTAAACGTACTCAAACATAAAAATTGGGCCTTAATTCTCACTTCAATTTTGAACTTTTACCAACATACTCTTAATATTCTTATCATGGGCCTACGAGGCCGAAAACATACATCGGGAGTGATTTGAAACTAATCTGAGAACTTTCGAGCTCTTAGAAAATTTTTCTAAAAATAGGGCCACACGCTCGTGTGAGGTGGGACACGCTCGTGTATGCAGGCCGTGTGGTTATACACACCTATGTCCTTAGCCCGTGTTGAATTTATTTTGCATTTCGGACCTACAGGGGTTTTAACATAATTGAGCCACACGCCCGTGTCCATAGCCCGTGTCCCTTACACGGCCTAGACATGTCCGTGTCTTCAACCCGTATACCCTTCTATTTTGAACACTATGAACAACTTGGGTTCACACGACCATGGCACACACCCGTGTGCTCAGCTCGTGTGCAATACTGACTTAACCAACTTAATATGCAAGGGACACATGGTCAAGCTACACTCTATTGGTGCAAACCATGTGTCACACATGGCCTAGACACATGTCTGTGTGGCTACCTGTGTGGACAAATATAGGCTATTTTGCCAGCCTTTTTGTAACCTTGAAACTGAGTCAAACTCATACCAGTTTCAACATCATAACTACATGCATAATATACATTGTAAACATTCATAATTAAGGCACTCACATACCACCCTGCATATCATTCTCATCCATCATTATTCTACTTAAACATGCAATCTTGCACATTCATGAACTTCATCAACATTGCATAGTTTAACTTAATCAATATTAGCCTATTTCTAAGGGTCATTACAATATGACTTGAGTGATGATAATAGCCAACACACTTGGCTACCCAAAATGACACATATCAAAATGACCAAACTTTCTATACATGCCATACATCAAAATAACTACTATACTATACCAAAATGAATTGCTTGATAGTGTGACTTCAAGCTCCGACTTTAATCGATCCCCAAGCTAATTTGGCAAATTTACATGGAAAAGGGAAAATGAAAAGGGTAAGCATAAAATGCTTGGTAAGTTGCATGAAATAAAATAGCAATATAGAATATGAAACATCATTCAAATAAAGTATCATAAAATTTCATATATTTTCTTACTTATTTTCATGAATTACTCTTCTCATAACTTACTCCTTCTCATGACTTACTCATTCTCATGATTTACACTTTTATTTTTCTCATAACTTACACAATTGCACCTGTAATACTCATCATAAAATTTTAGTCTTTTTCATTAAACTAATCAACTTGAATACTTTCTCTTTTGATTTATTTAGAACACCGAAGGATACCTAAAATGTCATTCTCATGGTAAGATGCGAAATCCATATCCCAAATATGGTCTTAAATGGGATCTCTAGTCAATGCCGAAGCCATATCCTAGATATGGTTTTACACGGGATCTCATATCAATGTCAATGCCATGTCCCAAACATGGTCTTACACGAGATTGTAGGATGGTACCGATGCCATGCCCCAGACGTGGTCTTACACGAGATTTCTCTTAGATGCTCATGCCATGTCCCAAACATGGTCTTACAGGGGATCTATATCATATCTCAGTGCTGAAGCCATGTCCCAGACATGGTCTTATAAGGAACCACATGTCGATGCTAATGTCATCTCCCAGACATGGTCTTACATGGGATATCAATTCGGTGCCAATTCCATATCCCAGATATGGTCTTATACGGGACCTACATATGTCAAATCATGACTAAGGTACCTTTCGTATTCTTTATCATATGTTTGAGATTTCTCAATAGTAACTTAATCATCTCTCTATAAAAATTATCTTAATGTATCTCATAGAAAATAACATGTATCTCATAGAATAACATCACAATAATTTTTTATAATTCATAAGGCTAATTTATTACTTACAACCTACCTTAGGTCCAAAATGAGGGTGGACATTTGATTTAATCCACTATATTACTTTTTCCCCAGTTTCAATCCGGCCTTCGAGTTTCTTGATCTAAAATGACAAATTAAACTTATTTAATACTTACATTGGCTAATTATCCCATAATCTATACTTTGGCAAAATTTCTAATTTTCCCCTAAACTTTTACATATTTGTAAAATAGTCCCTAGGCTCTTAAAATGAAATGTACTTATTTTCTTTATTACCCAAGCCTAGCTGGACCCTTCATATTCTCATAACAACCCCTCTTTTTTATTAATTTTTCTCTTTTACTACACATTTTATCACATTTTCAATTTAGTCCTTATCAGGGTTTTTCATGAAAATCACTTAGAAAAATATATTTACTACACTTTAAACTTTCATTTTCTACCACTAGGCATCAAATTACTTGCATGTCATGCATGGGTATATTTTAAAGATAAACCCTAGCTTGAATTAGTGGTAGAAATAGCTAGATTAAGCTATGAGAATTTCAAAAATACGAAGAAAATTAAAATATTGCTAAATTGCACTTACTAGTGAGCTTGAAAATGTCAAAATCCTAGCTATGGAGAACCTTTCAATTTTCAACAACCCTTGGAGAAGGTGGACAAGATTTTGTTGTTCTTTTTCCCTTTTTATTACTTAATTTTACCAAGTGACTAAAATGCTCTTGCACCTTTTCTTTAGAAAATTTTCCTTCCTTGGGCATTTATGAAAGGGACTTTGGATATGTGGTCTCGAAACCACTATTCCGACTAAGCCCTAGTTTGGGCTGTTAGAAAGCATAATTAACACCATCGAGCATAAAGAGCGAGACAAAGGCATACCTTCTAGTTCTACTAAATACCAATACCAAGAAGTGCACTAGATGTGCTTAGTGGGAGGCTTTAATACTAGTTGTCGAGTCTGAATTGATATTTAAAGATAGAATCAAGAAGTGTTTAGAGTTGTTCCAACTACTTCAGGCACTTGTAATGAAAAGCTTAGAAAAATAAATAACACAAGAGGTGTTTACACAGTTTGATTTTCATGTATTTGCGGAGCCTTGCCCAAAGAGAATATTCACTATTTAACATCTAGTACAACAAGTGTTATCAAGCTCTAACATCTCCCCTCTAAGTTTTCCCCCTGAAAACTTATGACACTAACCAAGTGCCACACTTGATTATTACAATTTAATGCACTCACACAAACTTTCCTCACTTGAACAAAATAAAATGCTCACTTTCTAAGTATATAACCTATACAAGTCTTCCTAATATATAAGTGAAAAAGACTTACTAACAAACAATATCTTTTACAATCAATTATCAATCTAAATTAGCAAGATAACTTGCATAAATAATCTCTTATAAACAACATAAGACAAGGCTTGAATAATCTAGATATGCTACCTTCTATAGCTTGATCTAATTCAAACCATGAGTCAAGGTATGATGATTGCTTCGATTGCAATCCAAGAAACCTCTACGATCTCTTGCTAAGTGTAGTTTGGATATCAAGGATGGGCTAAAAAATATTCTAATCAATAAAGAAATTATAGCCCAAGGTAATTTGATTCTAAAATTTTTCAACTCAAACATGGTAGTTTTTTTAGTAGTCAATAATATTACTAGTTGGCATTGGTTCAAGCACTAGTGTAGGCATTCTTTGAAAAATGCCTCAACATTATAATTACATAGAAAGAAAAAACTCAAAATCTTGATTTATTACTAACAAATACATTACTTTGATACATTTAATGAATTCAACTTCTATTTGTTAAAAAAAACTTTTTTTAGCAATTAAAATAACTTTTATATTGTCTAATTACATAGAAAGAAACAACTAAAATATTTGATTCATTACTAATAATAAGAAAATTATTGTAATCAAATAAATCAATTTGACACATTCATGCTACATTTGGTAGAAGTATTATTTGTAACACTCGATTATGACATATTCTAGATCGAACAACCTCTGAACTTAGTGAGTTAATGGAGTAGTGTTCTGAGCGGCATAATGCTACCCCCGTAAATGTTGCTATTGGCCTGTAAAGTGGGGTTGTGGCAAGCATTGGATTATTGTGAAGAATTGTTTTAGAAAAGGATGAATTGTTAAGAAAATGAGCTTGGTAATGTATTAAAGAATTCTGAATAATTGGGTTATCGTCGAAAAGTATTATACGTCGAGTTTGGTTAGTAACGGTACTAGTTACGATCTAACATGGTGGTAAGGAGCAAATGATGGAATGGTCCCAAATAAATTATTACATAGAAATGTTAGATTTTTGTTCTCGTTTCTGTATAACTGTAAACCACTTATACGTAAGATTGAAAAGGATTGTAATGCATGTTAAACTACTATAGGGACAAAGGTTATATATATCCAGATAATCAGATTAGGAAAAAGGAGGATTTTTTCTTCTTCCTTCTTCAAGAAGTATTTCTGTCTAAATCTAAAGAAACCTAGGAAATCCTTTCTTTCAATTAAGCTAAGTTATAGATCTGGATCTCTACTGGAGAATACTCTATGTCAAGGTAAGATTTATGACCCTACATGCTATGATTATGAAAGAGTAAATCCATTTAACTTGGTAAGATGGATGATATAAGGTCTTATTTAGGAATTTTTAGTGTTAGATATGATAGAAAAAGAGGTCCATGAATATATCTTGATGAATTTCCATGTTTTATAGAAGTATTTGTTGTTGATTATTCGATAGAAGTCTGGATCTAGAGTTTAGTGCTGCAAAAGGTGAAAATCAAGTGAGTCCCCAAAGCTGACTCTTGTGTGTATACAATATATTTTAGATGCTTCTGTGTAGTATTGTATAAACTGTGAAACTGGCCCTAGAAAATATGGCGTATAGAGTATTCTATGGTATGTATGGTTGCTACGTTTGCATGAATGGTTGTACAAAAATTGACAAGTACCTTCACATCAGAATAATAATATACGAGTATAATTAAAATATATGGGAAAGGTTATGTGTATGTCCATCTGGTATATAGGAATAGAGCAAAGAACTAAGTGTTAAGGTGGTATCAATATATGAAATTCTGTCAAGTAAGTCTATGTCTGTCTTCGCAGAGACGTTTAAAGGGGTCCGTTAGGACTACAAGCACAATCTCTGAAAGAAAGAATTCATGGCCATGACACTATATCGTCTAAGACTATAGCTGGTGGGTTATGGCATCATATGGAAAGAACAAAATAAAGGTTATTACCTAACAGGGTTCTCTATATGACCTAAAACAATGAGGGACAAACCTCACCAAGTGTGAGTTCAGGCAAATCCCTATCATAAACATGCCAAAAAATGGAAGAATTTGTGGTGATCTAGAAAAATAGAAGCCTTACGGCAAATCTTATAAAAGATGCCTTTGTGGAGCACTCTAAAGAATGACCCTTATGGCAATCTTCTGAAGGGAAAACCTCTATGGCGGACCCTGAAAAAATGAAATGATTTCCATGGCATATTCTGATGGAATGAAATTCTTGACGAATAAGGAAGAGAACGATATAAAAGATGGATTCTGGACTTAGAGCCTTCGTGGCAAAGAATAAAGGATATGCCCTTACGGTGGGTTCCAAAAGAACATCCTTTTTGGCAAATTCCATTGAGAAAGTTTTCATGGCACACAAAATGGGGTATGCTTGTGGCGTGTTCTAGAAAGGCTCCTAAGAATAATTCATAAAAAATGTTTTTTGTGGCGGACTTTGTACTAAGTGAAAGGCGTATTCCTTATTACTCCTAAATGCAAATAGTGAGAACAATAAGCACAAAACGTAGCTATAGGTATTCTGATAAGGTACTCGATATGATTAAGATTTGTGCATAGATAGAAATTCTAAAAGATATATCGAGGTGATGAGAAAGTATTCTGAAAATGAATATAAACATGTCACACTCGAAATATCGCTCACCTGTGTATGGGTCTTTTCTTGAAGTTGAGGAAGTTATGGCTTGGTGAACGAAGTATGTAGGTAAGGTCTCAAAGGTAAGAAAGAAAAGGAATTGGAATCAAAGTAGGGTATGGTAATGAACGTGAATGAAGAAACATAAATGGAGGAAACTTTTGTTAGAGACTCATTGAAGAATAAGAGCAAAAAGATGGTTCTTTAAACATTAGATGCGGCATGCAAATATGACTAAGGTAAATGGTGGTTGCCTCACTAAGTTCTATTGAACTTATTTCTACGTGTTATGTTTCAGGTAAACTCTTAAGGTCTGCACTTGGAGGGATGACAACAGGGCTACGCAAAGGAGTGGCAAGGCTAGGTATTTTGCATATAGAGTAAATTGTTGGTGTGTTTGAGTCTAAGTTGTTTTGCAGAAGTCTTTTAAACTGAATAATTATGATAGACCAGGATACCAAATCAATCATAGTTGTAAATTAATTCTCTAGGTATTTTAATTAAATTTTCACATGGTTCACACTTACATATTTCATAGAAAAGTTGTAATTAAACAGTTGTAATTGAATGTAATTTGTATGAATAGAATTGAATTTCTTATGTACTTGAGTAGTAACACCTTAGGTTCGGATAAAGATCATTGGATCGGGTTTGGGGCGTTACATTATTTTTTCACCATGTTTTAGTAAATGAGTTACCAATAAACCAATTTCAATTGGTAATATTCTACCACTCCCACGACTAATTTTTAGCAAAGAGAAGGGAAATTTTTACTTATTTTGAAGAGGTCTTGTTTTTTACAAGTATTTTTACCCATTCTTCTAATTTCAAGTTGAAATTTACCATAATTATTTTTTATTTTATGTTTAATCACTTTAAAACATGTGTAATAAATAAGTTTTTTCCTTATGCTATTACAGTTGTAACTAAACATAACATCAATGGCGTTGTGACAACTTCATTAAATTTATATTAGATTTTTGTCATTTCCACTGTATAAGAGAATGAAAAAAATTATATTAAAATTATGAAAAATTATTTAGTATATTTCCAGTAGAGAGTATTTAGATTTCAGAAGTAAGTTTCTGAATTGACAAGTGTCTTATAGGGGATTGTAAAATATTTTAAGAAATAAATATTTACAAAAAGTCACATGTTAATTTTTTTATGGTTGTTTGTGGAATAAAAAATACACTACCAATGTACCAAATACTCACCCTAAAATCATATTTATAAAAAATTTATTCAATATTTAAATCATAGGTAAAATGGTAAAGTGTTTATAAAAATACTTAAAATTTTCATTCTGTTATAAAATAAATAGACAAAGAGTAAAGAACAAAGAGAATAGGAGAGCAAAAAGAGAGCGTATTTTATTGATCAATCGGAATATTTACAAAGCTTCTCCAAAGTCTCTTTTTATAGGCATAAAAAGTATAAATGAAGTAGAGATCTACTTCTAATGACTATTAGAATTTCAAATACATCAAAACTTATCTTGATCTTGATGAACATCCACGTAATAAGATATTCATAACACTCCTCCTTGGATGTCTATTGGTAGATAATGTGTCTCGTTAAAAACTTACTAAGATAAAAACCCTATGGGAAAAAAATTCCTAGTGAATGAAAAAGAGTACACATATCTATAATACACATAATATGTTGATCATTAAACACCTTACCAGGAAAACCTAATCGGACAAAACCTTGATTAAGGGAAAAAGAGTACAGCACTATTTATTCCCCCTGATAAAAACATCACATATTTTCTCATATTTTACGTATTCAATCTTGAATACTAGTCTTTCAAATGACTATTTGAATGTATCTAATAAGCATATATATCACCATTCTTTTGAAAGTCCTGAGTGAGGGAAAATTTTTAGGGGAAATATATTTTGATCTCTTCAGGAGTTTCAACAATAATCATAGCAAACCTTAATTGTGATTCTTGTAACACCCCAAACCCGGCCCGAACGTTATGGCCGAATCCAGCACGTCACATTGAAGTGTTTTATCGAAAACCTTGTTTTCATTAAAAAACCCTTCTAAAGAAAAAATTCAAGTAAAATCTCAATTTGTGTTTACTTTGAAAACGAAGTGTATTCAAAGCTAAAAAAAAAATTCCCTTTAATTGCAGAAGCTTATTTTAAAGACAACATGTAGTTTCAGAAAAACTTGAAATGTGTTTAACAAAGAATAAACCCAAGTTCCGTTTCTAAAATACAAAGCACATCAATAATAATGGAATAATAATAATAATCAGAGGGAAGGCCTTATTACAATCCGAATAAAAATCATTTAAAATACTAGGAATTAAATAAAAGACTAAGTCAAAAACTTCTTGCCGAGTGGCCACCTCCGAGTCCCTCCATCCGTCGAACCGCCTACCGAGGATCACCTAAAAAAATGTAAAAGGAGGATGTGAGTTTATGAAAACTCAGTGTGTACGACCCTCATCAAACGAATAGCATACAAACATTCAACTGGGCCTAAGCCCTTATCACATAACAGTGGCCTTTGGGCCTTAGCCCATAATGGCCTCCGTTGGGTCTAAGCCATATCATAGTAACATAATAATATCATGCATGCAATGCTGTAAAAACCCTCCCCAAATAATCCATCCGCTACACAACATCTCCGTCCAACCGAAACACATATGTAGGTACTACCTAACGTTGCAGCAAAGCTGCTAATCAAATATTATGCTTAAAAAGCCATCGGTGGATCCACAATCGTCAAGCAACCATGCGATCCTCATATACTTCCTCCATTTCATAATTCCTGACCTATATGCAACCTAAACATAATATCATATGAATGCAGAAAACATACATGTAGCGTACATAAATCCTACATTTAACATGTAGGGGTATTTTGGTAATTTCACAAATCAAGGGTAATTCGGTAATTTTGCTAATCGAGGTATTTTGGTAATTTTACACTACAGGGGCATTTCAATGATTCTACCCGACAGGGGTATTTCCGTAATTCTACCCTATAGGGGTATTTCAGTAATTTACCAACGTATGGGTCTTAATTATGAACTTTGGCCCGTTAACAAGTCCTTGTTGGCTAAAGTGAATAGACACTATACACCAGGTAGGATTCTAGAGAAGAGGAGGTGAATCATTAAGACTGCTTAAGTATTAAGCTCTCCCTAGATCCAATCCTAAACATGCATATGCCCATTGCCACACTCTAACCTTATGGCTTGTCCACAAACGAATTTGATAAATTAATTAAGTTTTATGCTTAAGGATTTATTAGAAACTAGGCCTAAAAGTCCATTATAAAACCCTAGCAAGTCTACAGGCTTCATACATTTATATGGCCCATCAGGCCCAATCACATTTATACGGCCCATTAGGCTCAATCACACTTATATGGTCCATCAGGCCTGAATCCATTCCAAGCCATTCAGCAACTTAATCAGCTCATCACATATTACCATATTATCAACTTTTACTTATTTGGGCCTACGAGCCCGTCGAGCCCATTTGGCCCATTTTTGGCCCAGTTGGCCAAAACATGCCCCAAGTCCATGAGATCGCTCATGGGATCTCTGCTACCATATCAGTTACCCTCGTACGAGTGTTCGTGCACTCGTAAGACTATCGTAGCCAAACTTTTGACTTTTAAGCATTTCGGCTTTTCAGCATTTCGAGATTTGTCGATCTATGTGTGCATAGTGTGTGTGATACACGTTCGGCTTTATCAAACTATCGAATCATAGGGTAGAAGTACACACCTTATTACGAAGAGTACCAAATATTCATAATCGTCAAAACCTATATTCAAACATCGCGCTTCATTAGTCACTACCCATTAATTCAAAATAAAACCACTACACTTACTTACTGAAGGACAAACTACACTTGCCTTGATCTACTATGATTTGCCTATTTAATCTGTGGTCCATTGTAGCCCCTCTTCTGCATCCAGGCAGAAAGTCTCAAACTGTTGACACCCTACGTCGCTTAAACTGGGGAATAGTGGTTACGTGTTCAAATCCCGTTGTCACCTTCGCCATCTCCTTACCACTAACATCCCCTTTTCCTATTGGGATTTGGCCTTCAATCTCATGTACAAGATTGCTTATGGAAGATTCAGCTAAAGAGAACCCAAGAGAGCAAGATTGAAACCAAAAATCGGTTTGGTCAAGGTTTGAAGGGTTAATGATGGCACAATAAGAATTTCGGCAAAAAAGAGGGTGGAATTATTCGGCTTTAGAGGGTTGGGAAAAGGTAAAAAGAAGAAAAGAAAAAGATCAAATGTGCTCATATGAGGGTAACTATAGGATATTCGGTAAAGAAAAGAAGGACTGACCTATTTGCAAAACTCTCCAAATGGCGAAAACCATAGTGAAAATTCGTAATACACTTTAAAAGACCCAAAAACGGCACTCATTTACCCTCCTAAGTCGAATTTATACACTCCCCACTTCCCAAAACGGCGCCAACTCTTTACACTTCTCAGCTCCTAACTTTTCTCCCTGATAACTCCCCAATCTCAACCTAAATCTTCTCTAAGATAAGCTCATTTATCCCTTAATTTTCTCTTATGAACACTTTCTTCAGAGTTCACATCCAATGCCACTACTAACCATCTAGAAGACAAAAATAAAATTCCTAAAAATACCAAGCCAGCACTCGAACCTAGGATCCCTTTGCTTGCCACTAACGCCACCTCCCTACGCCCTAAGTGGCGTCACTTATCCACTACACCACAACCATGCTTATGTCCTATTTTATCTCCATTTATTTAAAAGCCAAGCTACTTGCCATTAAGGTTTCTTTAATTATTAAAAATTCCTTCACCTTAAAGTTCGAACCCAGAACTTTTTCAACGCCCCTAGACACTCCAAATTTATTAAACCCTTAAAGCCAACATGTCATTTGTCATTTTCTTGCTTACTAAAAAAAATTATGAGACTTATAGCCCAAAGCCCAATTCATCTAGGCCCAAAATTTGGGGCATTACAATTCTTCTATAAAAACACAAATAGGTATTTTGGATCATTTTATAATCCTCCTTCAACTACTATTCACTAAGTCAAATTTACCACATATCTTCAAATTATTTCAATTCATATAAATGAACAATTTCTCTATAATTTTAATATGCTTCTAGCATTTTAAATCTAAGGATTTTAATATAAACTTTACACTATATAGTGATTCATATAAGGTTGTAGCAACCATTAGACATAAGTTAAACCTTTTATGAACTGTTAGTTTAATAATACATCTAAAGGTTATTGTATCCACCACAAAAGAATATTATATCTTTTCATAATCAATGTCAGGATTTAGTGAAAAGCTTCATATTTTTATTCCGTTTTTGCAAAACTGCTTCATTTTATCCTTACTGGCTTTATACCTTTAGATATTTGGATTACTGGTCCAAAAACTCCCTGAATTTAATTGTACTTGAGTTGCATCTTTCTATTTTGAACAATCTATTCCATAGGTTTATTCAAGATTCTCATTTTATTTCATTATTTCAACAATAATATTGCATGCAAAACCATTGTCGACCACTTTTATTATTGGTTTAATATTTTCTCGAATCGACATAACGTATCGAGATTTTTTTATTTTCACTATTTTAATCTTCAGTTTCAGGTACCTGAATCTCTTTTGGAGTTTTACTTATTAGTTATGTATTGGGTCTCTTTTGGAGCACCCGCCTCCACTATATGACCATATGAAAGAATTTTCATCTTTGGAGCCAATTAATTTATTATTTATTCTAACTGATTGTTCTATTGGGACTTTGATTCAAATTAAAATATTAGATGGTATATAACATTTGGTTATTCTCATTAAGTTTGTAAATACATTTGACAATTAACTTGTAATGAGTTATCCTTATTGAACTTTTGGTTTAAATTACTCTCACCCTAACTCATTACAAGTTATTATTTCTCTCCCCCTAATGTTGGGAAAACTATTGAATCAAAATGGTAATCACAAATCATGTCATAATTGAATCTAAAATACAATCAAAACATCTAATAATACAAAGAGACTTGTTATTAATATATATTCTCAACTTTTTTTGAGTATTCACTCATCTTTGTGCCTTGTGGTGGAGCAATTGGAACATATATACAGATACAAAAATTCAAAGATGAGAAATATTTAGCTCTTGCTTAAAAACCAGCTGTAATGGAGAGTATTTATAACTTATTAACTTGATGCATATAACATGTAAATCAACATAATCTCATGTTGAAATAGGAAGTTTAATTCTCATAAGTAATGTTTTAAACATTAACTAGAGGTAGAGGTGTACATGGGCCAGGCCGGGCCGGGTTCGGGCCGGGTCCAACTAAAAATTTAGGCCCGTTCATTAGGCTCGGGCTGGGCCGGGCCCAAAAAATGGGCCTAAAACTTTGTCCAAGCCCGGCCCATATAAAAATGCTAAAACTCGAGCTCGGCCCGGACCGTCCGTATTAATTTTTTATATTATTTTATATAAATTTTAAATATATATAATACATCAAAAATACTAAAAAAAATCAAAATAAATATTTTTCAACAAATTGAAAATAAATTTTAAAAAATATGTAGACTTAAATAACACTAAAATAGATGTAACTTAACAAGCAAATGCCTCGAAAATAATAACAAAATTAACAAATGTCTTAACAATAACAACAAAATAATAGCAACATAATAGTAAAATGGTAGCAAAATAGGGAGAAAAACAATAAGAAAACAATATCTAAAAAAAAAAATTGTCCTTTAGTGAATTCGGGCCGGGCTCGGGCCAAAAATGCCTTACCCGAGCTTGGCCCATTTTTTAAACGGGCCTTATTTTTTTGTCCAAGCCCATTTTTTGGGCCTATATTTTTGCCCAAACCCTCCAACATTTCGGGCGGGCCTTCGGTCGGGCTGCCCGGCCCATGTACACCTCTAACTAGAAGTGTTCCAATCAATAATTTCTCTAAACCATTATGTGGATAAAAACAAACTTCTACAAAAGTTTTTCAAACTCAATCAATAACAGACTGAGATATAAACTCATCAGTATTAGCAAGATGAATTGTCTTAATTGCATGATCTGAAATTAATTATTTAAACAAGCTATCTTGCAAATGACAGGTTGCAAGTTGATAACACATATGTGATTATTTTGTAGATGCATCTACCAAAATCATATAATATCAAAACCATCCATATGGTGGATGAATGGGCTCATATTCATTTCAGAAATGCAAGATATTAAATCTCAACTTTAGCAAGTGAGTTTTTAGCAATCAATTTTCATAGAGAACATGCAACAAATGAGAATTCTTTAAATTAAATAATCTTTTGGTTCTTTAATGAATGTCCATATAAATTCTCAATTAACTTTCGCATCATATATGATCCAGGATGGTCTAACTGGTCACGCTAAGTAGTAAATACATTTGTATCGGTAAACTTCCAGTTTACTTTAACATGCATTTCAATTGTACTAAATTGTAACAAATTGATAATTTTACTATCATTCCTTTTTACTTTGTATCCACATATAAGTATTATTGTGACATTTACTGCTGGAAATGTTTAAATCAATGTGATGTTTATAATGCCACTAAGTCAATAAGTATAATTTCCAAATAATTACATGCAATATTTGCTTCAGGGAATATGCCAAAATCTTCAAATGCACGTCATTTGGTCTAGTGGTATTATTCTTGCTTCATAGGCGAAAAGTCTCGAGTTCGACTCAAAAATACTTTTAAAACCCTTTTAACGAGAGTTTTGCATAAATCGGCTAGCTACTAAGAATAACTGCCTAGGTCATGTATAGAAACAAGCCTATACTAAATATATCAACAAACGTCACATCTCAAGCATAAAACTATGACATAATGAAAACTAGCAATTTCTTTTTCATAATTATTATCCTAGACATGCATTAAATTTAATTCAAAATCCAACCATTCAAGCTCATAAAACTTTTCATTTACAGTTGTTCATGTTATTTCTCTAAATAATTAACAAATAGAATAATATAAAACATATGAACTACTACCTTTAACAATTTTTTGAACTAAATCAAATCTAAATAACCATAAAATTTATTGGTTTGTTAACATAAATTTGCATACTAGATATGTTTTAACCAAATATATTTTTTAATTATAAAACCTACTATAGCGATATAAATAAATTAGTTAATATTTATTTTCATGAACAAATTAAATGCTTAAAACAATATGTAATACATGTAATCAAAACTTAAAAAAAAGACCATCTTAAAATATTTAAATCATATATCAAGTTGATTTAATATTTAAATATGTACCTTTTTTTTTGGTTTTACATTGAGTCTAGATGATAAAAAGTAAGCAAATTAAACTTCAGTAGTAGACTTTGAGTCCAATCAAAATCTACTAAGAGCAAACTTTGAAAATGGATCTTATTTTCCAAGTGTATAATAGGTATATAACCAATGACTCTTCATAAATAAATTGTCTCTCTTCTTAAAAAGTTCTTAGAAATTCTTGTTCTTTTCTTGCTTTCTTCATTTTTCCACTTCTGGTGGTGAGAAAATTTATTACGACGACCATCTCACATGACAATTATTATAGTCCAACTTACTACATCCACGTCTAAGATTATGTCTTTTGAATTTATTACATATTGTTACATTCTCTTCAGGGAATGGTTAGGTTTTGTGATTAAAAACTTTTGTTCAATCATAAGTAAATTTTTTTCATAATATTGCTATTACAGGAGCACATTTGAATAATGAAAAGTTGAATAATTTCTCTCCTGTAAGGTTTTTATTAGTAATTTTTTTACGTAAATTTAATTGAGAACTGATTTTGAATACTGTAAAGTTATACTCACAGTTTTAAAAACTTGCAATTTCAGGTGCATTCAATCATAACGAGTTTAGATAGAATTATCATATTCTATTTCTCATATTTTTCTCTTAAATTATTTCACAATTTAAGTAGATTTTTTACAATATAAGATTTTGCTTTCAACCCCTTAACGGGGATGATGACAAAATAATATTACAAAAATAGTCATAATCAATTCAATTTATAATAAGAGTAATAAATATAAATCAATACCCAATCCTCTTTTAATACATATGAAATATAATCTTTTCGTCATTTACAATCTCAATATGAGATCCATTATAAATACATTTTAAAATCAATGGATTAACCATCACAATATATTAATATATTAGCTCTTCTGGAGCTTTTAAGTAATTTTGTATTACCAAATATTGGAATGATATTGATTTATATTTTCTTTTGCATTCACTTTGAGGAATGCAATAGATTTACCAGGACGAACTTATAAATATCCCAAAAATTCTTTATTTCATAATCACTATTGCAAACTTGCGTGGATTTCAAATCAAAATCTATCTATTCATGTTGTCATGATTAGTCTCCAATTATAATAAACATTATATAATAAATAAATCATAGTAAAATATACCTGAGATTCTTTAACATTATTGTTATCACCCTGGCTATTATCACGAGCACTATTATTAGTAAAACGACTTTGTTTTCATAATAACGTTTATAATCTAATAGTAACAAAAAATCATGTAATAAATAAAATCAAAATTTTCGTGTACGATGCTTGAAAGTTATCTAATACACAATGTACTAAATTTCAATACCACATATGTGTTATAAAATCTTATGATGCTCTAATCAAATATTTATAAATTCAATTTAAAAAATATAATATAATAATTTCAAGCATATTTAATAACAATAATTTAATCATTAAAAATTTTAATCATCCAAATATCATACATACTATAATTTAATAATAGAATCATAGTTTAAAAGAAACTTTAAAGTAATAATATTTTTTCATAAAATAATTTTACCAAAAATCAATCAACAAAGAAGAAAAACGTACCACGTAAGGATTATATAAAATTCTATGCGTAAAAAGGCATAAAAATTTAGAGATTTATGTGTACCTGACTGGTTAAAGGCTCTAATGATTACCTATAGTGTGCAAGCCTCAATTGATATAGCAACAACTCTGGAGACAATCAACAATAGTAAAATTTGGGATATTTTTGTGACTTATGGAGAAAAAAATTAAAAGATAATCGTACTAATAACGTGCTATAAAATAAATAGACAAAAAAGTATAGAACAAAGAGGATGGGAGGGAAAAAGAGAGCGTATTTTATTGATCAATCGAAATATTTACATAGTTTCTCCAAACTATCTATTTATAAGCATAAAAAGTATAAATGAAGAAGAGATCTACTTCTAATGATTATTAGAATTTAAAATACATCAAAACTTATGTTGATATTGATGGACATCCACTTAATAATATATTCAAAACACATTCTAAGTTGTTTTGTTTAAACATTTCATATAAAAATAGTAAAAAGATAAAAGTATTATTATATTAGTATTCAATACTTTATTAAAAATTAGTTTAAAAGTAATTTTTTATCGAGTTGACTCATAACACTGACTTAGTAAATAAGTATAAATAATTAAGATAAATGAAATTTTAATTTAATGCAAAATTTTGAAATTGTAGATTCCAATTAAAAAAACATGTAATTATATTTATATTGTAATTTAAAAAATAACATAATTGCTATATTATATTCTCTTGCTAACTTCATTATTTCTTAATTAACCAGATTAAAAATCTTAGAAGTAGACTTGAAATTATACTCACATGTTTAACTTTTTCATTTGTGAAAAATGCTGAAGAAAATAATAATAAAATTGTGGGATTCTTATTGCGTTGTATCAAATATTATCATATCTAAACACGATCTGTCACAGAATTTCGTAGGGACAATGCAAGTCAAGTCAACACCCCATCGTAAACTAAACTCTATAGAAGAAAAGAAAATTACGGAATTATCATTTTATAATTAAGATAAGTGGGATTTTAACTTTGAATTAATAAAATATTAAATATATTACTCAACTAAAATTTTATTTTAATATTTTTATACGTTTTTATTATTAATATCATACATAATTTAATTAAAGTTTCATTTTAATATAATATATAGTCTATTTATTATTATTAATTAGTTTCAACATGCGTTTTATTATATATTATTTTTAAATATATTTCTATTTTTTACATATATTATTTTCAGTTTTTATATATATACGTACATTATTTTCAGTTTTTATATATATATGTGAAATAGAATTTATAGTAGTTTTTGAAGTTTTATTTAAATTAATAATTTTATTTAATTTATAAAAAATTACTATCCTTAATCAAAATGGAAATTGAGTTATAATTTAAGTGCCCATAATGGAAAACCATTATCGTCTAGAAGTAAAAGCAAAATGCGTGAAGAATGGTCTACGTTTAGGCCAATTACTACTAGATGTGTTTCCGCAAAAGACTTTACCTAATTCAACTAAAATCTCGATCAATCTTTTATTTTTCTTAATAAAATATTTTAAGTGTAATATATGTAAATTCTAACATATTAACAATTGGTACTATATAGATTTATTCACACGATAAATATTTTCCATCAAATTTTATTTTAATTATTTTTCCTATGAATATCAGATACAAAATTATAAGTTAATCGACCATTTTTGAAGCAGTAAACTCGTAGTTTCTTCCAAATACTATGGAAACTCAGATATTTTAATATTGGAAGCCTAGAATATGATAAATCATTTTGAAGAACAAGGCAAAATTCTTTATTTTTAACTATCTATTATATCAAAGATCCATAATGGTATCCATCATTCCAAGTCTTTCTTCCAACCTAAACTGAGATTTTATCTGTTTGGAAGAAAAGAAAACAACCCTTGTTTGACACAGCCCTAGTTGACTTCTCCAGCTGACCAATTGGGTTTCACTCATTTAACCCAACTTCATAATTGTGTTAATGTTTTTAACTTGAAACCTCATCCAAAAGCTTATATCTTCTTACCTTGTTTCTGAAAAAATGTCTTGTAATGACCCCATTCTTCGATATCTCTTCTAACTTTGTTCTTCTAAGCTTTTCTTCTAAATAAGCATTCTTTATGATCCTTTTTCGCTTCATTTTCTCTTCTAACTTGGGTTTCTTGATGGGAATTTTCATCAATTGTTGTTGCTTTAAACTGTTGGTATTTCTTCGGTTGCCTTTAAAGCCAGCTCCATGGTGATTATCACCCTTTTTCTTGTTCTTATTATTATCATCTTCGTTTTTGCCTTTAGATGAAGCTGAAGAATTCAATGAATTCTGAGACTTTTCCTTTGAATGCTCCTCTTGATTCAAACACCAATTACAAACTTCATAAACCCCAGCTTTTGGATACAGATTGCTGCAATATCTGCCACGGGAAAAAAAAAAGAGCAAGATTTTTAAAAAGAATAAAGAAAATCTGATTCTTTATCAATGAAAATAAAAACCCAGAAAGATTAAAAAGAAAAAACATGGAAAACATGAGTAGAGGATATATAAAATAAGTACCTGTGCTGAGATCTGAAATGACAAATTTTGCATTGAAAAAGCTCTTGAGTAATACCAGAATCCCCACACATATAACACTTGAGGAGGCTTGATTGCTGCGACGACGATATTTTCATGTTTCTCTGATTCATATGTGTTGTTTTATTACAATAATTCATTGATGAATGTTGGATTTCATTTCCATGTCGCGTGTGTACAAAGTAATATATATATTTCGACTTTCAAGTGTTCTTTTTAAGTTTTGTCCCAAAAAGAATGCATGATTGAGGTTTGAGGATTGGCTTTCGGTGTGAATTACACAAACACATATATATATATGATGGCGATGGCGATGTTTTTCTATCAAGTGTTTAGAAAATTTGGTTTGGCCCAAAATTAATGCCAAGAAAGTTATTATCAAAGAACGGGTAGATGAAACAAACAAAATAATAATAATAATAATAATAATAATAATAATAATTAGTTAGGGAAATAAATAAAATACGGATCATTCTTTTATATATAGAGAGAGTAGAAAGGCCACCTAACTTTCTAACAAATTAAGTGATTGGTTAACTTTATGCCAAATCCCCATTAGAATCTTAAAGATGAGATGGAATTTTAAGAATTGGTTTGGTTTACTAAAAGGAACAATAAAAGAGTGAAAAAAGAAGAAAGCAAATAAAATTTGAGTTTTTTTAGCAATATAGAGTAATGAGAGAAAAAAAAATTAAAAATATATGATCATTTTCCAAAAAAAAATTGAAATGTGAAAGTTAAAAGTGTGCATTTACTAATTATACATTGTTTAAAATTGTATTTTCTTTTTCCTTCTCATTTTTCAATTTTACCAACAGGAGCTAAACTTAAAATTTTCAAGAGGAAAATGATGTAACACATAAAGACTAGAGTAAAATTTAAAAGTTTAATTGAACTGCACTCTTCGTTCTTTGATCAAATTGAAATCATTAATTATTTTGTTTACATCAAAAAATTCTGCAATTCCTTTTTCAAGGTAGACAACTAAAGAGTTTCTCAAAAATATTCATCTTTCATCTTGTTACAGAGTTGAATCTTCACAATCTTCATAGTAGAAAAATCATGTATTGTTGATGCAGTTGAAACTGGAAAAGTCAATATAAGACGAACTAATCAATCAACTAGTGGGTGCATAACTAACTTTCCATTCTCAACTAAACTTCTACAAAGTTCAAAAAGTGTTGATATTTTTCTTAATTTAGGATTTCTGACATGCATCAAGCTCATAATGTCTCAACTCATATTGAATTCGCTTTTTCTCTTATTGAGAAAAATCTTCTGCATAGAACTTGTCTACAAGAATACATATTTTTCCTATATCAAATAACTTGAAAAACTCTTTCGGTTCTAAAGTTGTAGTAAGAGTGAGGAGTTGAACAACATGCTTGTTAAATTTTCTATTCCAGCAATTGAGTATCTATTGTAGCAAAATATATATCAACTCGATAATGATGCTCCATTGTAACATCTTCCTTCTTACACAACTATGACCTACTGTGTATTGAGCATTCATATTTGGAACATCCAAATCCCATGTTTTACAAAAAGATATCACCTTGTTCAACAATTCATCTCATTCGTTGTCTCTCAACTTTTGAATCAAATCATTGTCATGTGATTTAACATATCTTGAGATCGACAATGCAAAGCTCGATAGAGATTGTAATTGCCAGATTACCGAAAATTCAGTTTCGAAACACCATTTTCATAAGTCCGGTCCGTAAATATTTATATTTAATATTTATAGAGTTGATATAAAAGAATATTAGAGTTTGGTCATTCAATTTTATCTTTTAATTGCTTAATTAACGTACAAAGACTAAATTGAAAAGGTCTTATCGCTATAAGTTTTTAATTGGCTAAACACTTAAGTACTTAAATTACAATTAGACAAAGGTCCTAAACGGAATTTAACCAATTTCTAATATATGTTAGTGGCTGATAAACTAGGTTAATTAAAGTTAATCAAATATTAACCAAGGTATAAAAACAAAACCTAAGTGGAAGGAAAGAGAATCATCATCTTCTCCATCCTTTCATGCTTGATTTCTTCAAGAAACAAAAAAAAAAAAAAAAGAAAAAAAGAAAAAGAAAATCATCCAAGGGTTTCAAGCTTTTGGCAATAAACTGGTCAGTGAAATTAAGTCATTTTCTTGTAATTTTCTATATTTTTGAGGTTAGGCAAGCTTGATTTAGCTAGCCCATGTACCAATTTGTAAAAATTTTTAAAGTTTTTGAAAGTTTCTATTATTGATTTCTTGAAAAAAAATTGGTGCTAAATTGATAGTTTTTAAGCTTAGATATGAAAAAAACTAGATTCTAATGTTTAAATTGTTAGTTTTGTCCGTAAGGACTAAAGTGAATAAATTGTGAAATTTAGTAATATTAGAAAGTAGAGAGATTGTAATGAGTGTAATTGGAATCAATTTTAAAACTGAAGCTCAAAATTGAAAGTTATGGCTATTTTAGTTTTAGAGACTAAATTGAATAAAAAATGTAAAATTTTAGGGGCATATGAAAAATGAAATTATATAGGTTCATACATATCATGGCATAATATGAAAAGGTTTGGTATTGATGAATTGTCTAAAATAATTATCTAGATCAAGAATTGGATCAAACTGGAGATATTACAAAAAAGTCAAAATTATCGATTAGTCCTTAGAAGTTCAACTTTTTTGTTGTTTTTTCCTAGTAAGTTCATATGGTATAAATGTATTTAAGTAATTATGTATTTAAATTGTGTATATAAGTGTGATTGTGGATTGATTTGTGGTAAATTGGTATAAAAGGTAAGAGTTGGACTAAATCATAAAGAAATGTTTATGTGTTAAAGATGTCCGGGTGAACTTAATAAAGGTTAGGATACGATTGACATGCCAATAGGGTTTTGTGCAGGATTAGTTACAGATGTTATCAAGTTCCAACATTTTGTTACGGACTCGAAGATACATGTGACAGTTTAGACTAGACTAGTAACCTGATGTTGTTTAAAGGTTAAGCTTGGATGGGTAACCTAACATGTGTATATTCAGCTTGGACAAAAAACCAGATGTGTCGTTATAAAGGTTTAGCTTAGACTGGTAACCTGACACGAATACATTCAGCTCAAATGAGCAATTGGTGTAATAAAGATACTTGTGTATCAAAATTCGTTTACTAGGGTTTATCAAGTGTAACGATTAAAGTGAAGATGAAAAAGTGAAATTATATGATTTGAACTTGATGTCCAAATGGACAATTGTTGAATTGAACATGAGTATGGTATTGAAATGTTGATATTTTCATATATATACATGATTGTAATATTCCTTAATTGAATAAGTTTTGAGTTTGGTTAAGTAAATGACTTAAAGTGGCATGTTATGTACTTGTGATATCATATGATTTGATTATTAGTAAATACTTACATTGTTAATGTTTTGGTTTGCCATGTTAGCCAAAAAATGCAACTTGTGGTAGCTTTTTGTATTTAATTGAAAGCTAAGGTAAGTTTTGCTTAATGCCTATGAACTTACTAACCATTTTATATGCTTACCCAATTTGTTATCCCTTTTCCTTGTAGATCGTTTCCTTGCAGAACATGTCAAGCCAAACCGTTTCGAAGCTCACACTATCCTATCACCAAATTGATAGTTTTTTTTTTTTTATCATTTTGAGTCAAGGATTGTGGCATGTATATAAGTGTTTTGGTATATACCTTAATGTATAGGATGTCTTGATGAGTTTGGTTACTTGTGATGTTCTAATGGTTTTGATTTATATAAGGTGATGAATATATATATGTGCAGTTCATGCTTAATGGTGTGATAATCATAACTATATGAATAGCATATGAAAATGGTATTGAACTTTGTTTATGGTGATTTGGATGATGGTCTTGGTATATGATTTGGAAATGCATAAATTGGCATTGATGATGCATGGTTAAATTGAAATTTTTTTATTGATATACTTGGAATATGTATGGCATATAAATGGACATGTTTCAAGATAGTTCGACATAGGTAAATGCTTGGTATTTGGATAATTTAATTGATATGCCTGGCATGACAATGGATTGTTAAGTCTAATGGTTGAATAGGTAATGGATGTTGTTAAGAAGTTAACTGTGGTTATTTGAACTTGATTGGTATGGTTTTGGGTATGTTTTGGACCAATTGGATTTGATGTTTGGTGCATATGTTGTCTATTTTGTTTAAAAGCATTGAAAGACGTACCAAACGATTCATTTTTACCAATAATAGAGTCTTTGTCCCAACAAGCATCCTTCCTTGTTATAATGACGATTAACAGTAAGTGACACTGCTATGCCGAGTGGTTTGACGTCGTGACATGAAATATTTTTTTGGTGACGTCCCAACATGGAATTGATGGCATCACAACGTTGGCCTTGAACTTTTAAAACTTTGCAATTTGGTCTTTTTTCGTGCTCAAGTTATCAAAAGAGCTTTTGTAAGCTTAGTTATGACTTGGGATTGATCGTTAAACCTAAAATGAATGTGGTTGATGTTTGAATACTTATGGTAATGGTTATCTTATCATGAATTTGACTATAATTGCTCTGGCAATAACTGTAGCATCTTGTCGCTTAGACTCAATGATCAAGTCTGGCAAGGGGTGTTACAAAGATTATCAATAATTCCCAAAACTTCTTTCATCATATGCAAAATAAAAGTAAACTTGATGAAAGTCATGATGAAAATGGGGTTTGCCTAATAATGGACTGATAAAATTATGGGCTATGTTCGTTCTGTTAGATACTTGATTAAATGCAATAATACTTTATCGGATGTTATTTTTCCTAATAGGGGTCTTCGTCAAGGGGATCCCCTTTCTTCGTACTTGTTCTTCTTTTCCATGGAAGCATTCTCGGGGATGCTAATCCATGCTCAGAGTAGTAATTTGTTAAGAGGTATTCGTGCAAGCATGAATGGCCCGAGGATTAATCATTTGTTCTTCGCCGATGATGCTCTTCTATTTGTGAGTAACAAAAAAAGTGATGTTGAGCGCATTATTAATATTCTTAGGAATTTTGCTACTGTTTCAAGACAAGAGATAAACTTTGAAAAATTGATGGCCCTTTTTAGTCCAAAGACTCTGAGTGCTCAAAGAAGAAATTTTGGCGATCTTCTAGGCATGAACGTCGTGGAGAAGTTGGATAAATACCTAGGCCTCCGGTTCCCTATAGGTAAAAAGAAAAAAAATGAGCCTTCATTAAAGTCACTAATAGATTATCATGTGGGATAAATCGTTAGACCAAAAGATTACTCTCATACGGTGGAAAAGAAGTTTTCATTAAGGCAGTGCTACAGTCCATTCCAACATACATTTTGTCTATCTTCCTGGCCTTAAAGGGTGTGATCTTAGGTTTACAAACCAATCTTAGCAAAACATGATGGGCGAGAAAGGATAAGGGCAAATTCTAGCTGATGTTCCTTTGGAAGACTTTGTGCCATCCCAACGGTATGGGGGGTCTCGGCATAAGAGATATGAGGCTCTTCAATCTTACTCTCATTGGTCGTCAAGTTTGGAGACTCATCAATAATAAAGATACTCTATGTTTTAAAGTGCTATCATCAAAGTATTTCCACAACGGTAATATTTGTAATGCTAAAAAGATTGATAAAGCCTTTTTTACTTGGTCAAGTATTGCTGCTACTGTGGAGGCTCTCAAGAATGGCTTCAGTTAGCAAGTTGGAAATAGTGATCGTGTTAATATCTGAGTTGATAAATGGGGTATGGAAGTCTTAAATAGAGGAGCCCTTATTTTAAATAGGCTCAACCCTCATGAAAGTAGTGTTAGAGATCTTTGGCTTGGGGATGAAAGACGTTGGGACATTGATCAAGTTTACAAGTTGTACAGGAAAGATTGGGGTGACAGGATTTGTAGTTTACTCATCAGGAATGAGGTCCAAAGTGATAGGATTGTATGGTTTCATAATCCTCATCGTTGCTTCACACCGAAATCTGTCTACTCTTGGCTTCTTTTGAAGGAGTTGTGTCTTGGTCTACATAGGTTTTATTGGAAAACCATTTGGAAACTCGATAGTTTACTTAAAATTCGGGTGTTTTCTTGGTGTGTGGGGCATAGACTCTTCCCTACGAATGTCAAAATTGCGTCTATTAGAAATGGCTTTGATCAAGGATGTCCTAGCTATGAAGTTGTAGCTGACACTCTTATTCATGCTCTAAAATACTACCCTATTTCGCGTGAGGTTCTCTCTATTGGCGGGTGGAACATAAGCACCATGTTGAGGCAGTATGATCACTATATTGACTGGCTTGAAGGCATGATAAGAGTCGTTGACAAGAGAGCCATGGCTGACTTGATGACAATGTTATGGAATTGCTAGAACAATAGAAATAATTTTGTGTTTAAGGGTAAAGAAGGCAAGGCGCAGATCATTTGGGAAAGGGCTAGTAATCTTAGTAAAGACTTTTGCATCTATAATATTTTGAACGAACCTTTGCTTTCCCAAAATGAAGCAATCAAGAAACGGGAAAAGCCTCTAAAGGGCATTGTTAAAATTAATTTTGATGCTTCTATTAATGTCAATAGAATGGGTTATGGCATGATCATTCGAGATGATTATGGTTTTATGTTAGGAGGAGGTGGGGATTTTATTGACAAAAGGGTGTCGGTGCATGAAGCAGAGTGCATTGCATTTGAAAAAGCATTGAGATGGCGTGTTAGCTCAATATTAATGGCGACATGCTTTTTGAAACTGACCATGCTGGTCTTGTGAACAAAACATGCAATAATGGTATGGACGTCACTATCATCGGCGCGAGGATTAAAGAATGTAAAGATGCCTTCAACAACTTTAAGTCTGCCAACTTAATTTGGACAAATTGTGTAACACCCTTTACCCATATCGGATGCCAAAATCGGGTACAAGGCATTACCTTACTAAAACACATGTAAAAACACATTTTCGATTCATAAAAGTTCGTTCCACATTAAAACTTTTCAAAACTTGTCTTACAGTCCTTAATATGGACATACGAGGCCCAAAACATGGTTTAGAAACAATTCGGGACAATTTTGAGTGCTTAGAAAAAAATTCATTAAAACCCACTAAAACAGGGCACACACCCGTGTGGATGGGCAACACGCCTGTGTAGCCTCTAGACATGGCCGTGCTGAAGGCTCGTGTGGTTCACACGGCCTAAGCACATAGGGATATGTCCGTGCCCCTCATCCGTGTGGATTGATTTTCTAACTTTGAACCTACAGGGGTTTTTACACGGCCTGGCACATGCCCGTGTGCTCAGCCCGTGTCCCTCACATGGCCATGACACGCTCGTGTCATAGCATGTGTACAAAAACCTTGGATTCTATTTCTGACGTTAGCAACCATTTAAGGTCACACGGTCATGGCACACGCCCGTGTGCTAAGCCGTGTCTTTCACACGATTGAGACATAAGGCCGTGTCTTAGCCCGTGTGTTTACTACTGGGCATTTAATTTTTACCAACCTAAGATGTAGGGGACACATAGCCTAACCACACATTCGTGGGGTGGACCGTGTGTCCCACACGGCTTAGACACACACTCGTGTGTCTACCCGTGTGGACAAAAGTAAGGCTATCTACCAAACCTTTTGCCATCTTGAAACATGATCAAACACAAACCAAAACATCACAAGGTATCAATACTCAACCAATGACCCTAAATTGGCATCCACACAACTTCACATAAACAATCCAACCAAGCATTCAAATTACTATCCTAATGCTCTTGTTCATCCATACTACTTGCACATTCATAAAAACATCAACATTTGCATTTATAAACCAATAGAAAATATTAGCCAATATCTTTGGCCTTATACAAAATGAGGTATTTCAAAATCAAGCCAACACACTTGGCCCAAAATAAAATGAAACTTAGCAATGACTAGTCCCTATACATGCCATTTCTCAAAATGCAAGAAATAACTATACCGAATGCTTTAGTTGATAGTGTGAACGAAGTCTCTGACATCCGTTGATCCACGAGCTAATTAGGTGACACTATAAGAAATTGGAAAGCAGAGGGGTAATCATAAAGCTTAGCAAGTTGCAACAATTTACCATGCTATAATATGCTCACAACACATCACAATTGTGCATGATGTAAAAAGAATGGCTACAAGCATAACTTACTCATTTTCATCTTTTACTAATCATACAACATAATTTTGCGCTCGCATTTCATACATTTCATATAGGTACCTGCCCTACTCACAAGGTCATCATAATATCTCTCACTCTTGATTACAAACTTTAAATTTCCCGTTGAAACATTTAGATTACGAAAGGATATTCAGTAAGCCTCATACAAAGGGTATCAAGCCGATGCCATGTCCCAGACATGGTCTTACACTAGCTCACATATCAAGTCGATGCCATGTCCCAGACATGGTCTTACACTAGCTCACATATCAAGTTGATGCCATGACCTAGACATGGTCTTACATTGACTCTCATGTATCGAGGCTGATACCGTGTCCCATACATGGTCTTACACTGGCTCTCCTCTATCCGTGCTGATGCTATGTCCCAGACATGGTCTTACATTGACACATAACCAAGCTGATGCCATGTCCCAAACATGGTCTTACACTAGCTTGCATGTCAAGGCCGATGCAATGTCCCATACATGGTCTTACACTAACACTCGTATCAACACCGATGCTATGTCCTAAACATGGTCTTACACTGGGTAGCACATATTGGTGTCGATGCCATGTCTCAAACATGGTCTTACACTGACACGTAATGAGGCCGATGCTATTTCCCAGACATGGTTTACACTAGCACTCGTATCGTCCCTAGTATCACGGCATGAATATCTAGTCTATTCTTATGGTTCAACTTGGTTCTATCACATAGATTCTCATCATATCATTACTCAACATCATAATTTATCATTTAATGCTATATAAGTGTTCTCATGCATAACTCATATTCACAATTAATAATTTTATGCCCAATCAATAAACTCATGTATAATTATAGAAAAAGTTGCATTATTTACCTACAACTTACCTTGATATACAAAATGTGAACGACTTCTCGATTTAGTCAGTTTGCTTGGCCTTCCCTCGGTCTAGATTCAGATTTTGTAATTCTTGATATATAATAATAAAAATTCACTAATTTAATCACCATATTAATTTAGACAATTCAAGATTCATAAATTGGTAAAATGACCATTTTGCCCCTAGACTTTAGCAAAATGACCATTTTACCCCTAGGCTCAGAAATTGATTTTTATTAAATTTCCTTATTAAACTAGCCTAACTGAATTCTTTTCACTCTTATGGTAGCCCACAATTTCCATTATTTCATGCATTTACTACACAATTTTCCAACTTTACAACTAAGTCCAATTTAGGTGTTTTCCACGAACACCCTTTCATAAAAGTTGTTTATTTAACAACTAAGATCCATTTTCTTCCAAAAAGTTTCAACAAACAAGTTAAACACTCTCATGGTAAAACCCTAAACTTCCCACCATTTTGCAAAATAGTCCCCTCAATAGCTAGCTCATGCTACAAGGGTCCCAAAAATCCCAAAATTATCAAGAAAGGCCATGAGAATCACTTACTTGCAAGGGTGTTAAGTGGTTGAGTTTCCAAGCATATAAAACCCCAAACTTTCTAAAATTTTTGGTGGAAAATGAGAAGAGAATGAAAAAGATGATGGCTAGTCTTAGGCCATTATTTAATTGATAAATATCACACCTAACTTTGACTAAATTTTGTTTCCTTATTTCCGTTTTTTCATGGCCGGCCTGTAGCACCCCGAATATTTTTACAGTAAGATATTATCCTTGATATAGTTATGTAAGGAAATAAAGTGATAAAAAGAGAAATTTTGAGCTATGTCAACAAAATCTATATAGGAAGTATATTATGATGTATTAATCCAAGAAAGGACTAAATCGTAAAAGTGAGAAAAAGTCTTGTGGCCCAAGAGTAAATACTCAAAATTTAAGGGGTTAAAGTGTAAATATAGAAAAATTGAAGGACCAATAGTGCAAATATTTTAAGGATGGAATGATCTAGAAACTAAGGAAAATGGATGAATTAGGACCAAATTGAATAGGAGAATAATTATGAAGGACTAAATCGCAATTTTACCAAATTAAGTGATGACTCAAGGATGGAATTTTAAAAGATCATGAAGGGCAAAATAGTCAATTAGAAGGAGAGAGAAATCTAGAAGGTAATGATGATGTGATGATATTTTATAATTATTTAATAAGATAAATATTACTTTATTAATATTTTAATAAGATATTTTATTATTTTATTATTTTATTTAGTATATATATATGTGTGTGGAAAGTAAGAAAGGGAGGAAAAAAAAAAAACACATCAACCAACCATTTTTCATGCACCAACGTGAGTGGAAGAGAGAAAGAGAGAAAGTTTTACTTTCTTTACAATTTAGTCCTTCCACCAAAAATTCACCAAATTTACCTAGAAATCAAGAGAATTTTCATAGCTACCAAAGAGAAAAATGTTAAGGAGACTATGGGGAGTTAGAATATCAAGTTGGATTCAAGAAATAGAAGCTGGAAGAGAGAGAAAAATCAAGTTAAAGATTGAAATCAATGAGACAAGGTAAGTATATCAAGATTTCAATATATTTTTAAGTTTGATATTATTGAAAAAGCATGGAAAAGATGTTAAAGTAGAGTTTTCTTATTTATGGTTCTATGTTTTTGATATATTAATGAAGAGAAATAAGAGAAAGTGATGGGAAATATTGTAGAGAAAGGAAATAAGAGTGTTATAAACTTAGTAATTAATATCTTGCATTAAAACAGTTTTGGACAGCAGCAGTAAGCTAACTTTGAAAAATCACCAAAAATGGTAGAAACTGAATTAGAAGTTGAATAAGATATGCAATTAAATCTTGTTGAGTCTATTTTCATATAAAAGAAACAGAACAAGTAAATGAACTCTGTATTCTAAGATATTTATATTTTTGTGAGACTGATTCAGAATGATTTCGGGATCCTCTGTTTTGAATTGGAAAAATCATTAAAAATTGTATAAAAATGATTATGGGACATAATTTATATGGTTAGATTCGTTAATGAGTCTATTTTTATAAGAAGTAAATGATAACATCATTTGAATTCTATACAAAGAGATAAATAAATTTTACCAAAGAGTGGTCAGAACTGTCAAATAGTAAAATAGGGGAGAATTTAATAAATAAACTGTACTAAATGGCTAAACCAAAAATTCTGAAAATGTTATGGTAAGAAGATATGTGAGTCTAGTTTCAGGGAAAATTAGTGGATCCTAATTTGGAGTTCTGTACCTCAAGATATAAATAATTTAGTGACTATGACTCAAATGGACAGCTTTGAAAATACATATAAGTAAATAGTGAAAGTTTTGATAATGTTACTCATAAGCATGTTATATAAATTAAGGATGTGGAATGGAGTGGAGGAGGAGGAAAATATGTATGAATATTTAGTTGGCATGGTTAATTTGCAAGTTGTAGACTCAAGGACTAAATTGAATAAAGGTAAAACTTTATGGGCAATTTTGTAAAAATGTCAAAAATGATAAAATCGCATGAAATGGATTATTTTATTATTTAAATTATGAAACTGTATGAAATTATTAATATAGTTCAAGACCGGGGAAAAACATGTTTTAGGGATTAAATTGAAAAGTGTTGAAATTATGGAAAAATTCTGATATTTTATAGAATTTATGGGCTATTATCAATATGTATGATGATAACAGTTGGAAATAAGGATTAAATTGCAAGAATTTATTTTTCTGGGCCTAAGGGTAAAATCGTTATTAATTAAAGATTTAGGGGCAAAATGGTAATTTTTCCTAGATCATTAATTAAATGTATTAGAATATAGAATAAATGAAAACGATGACCAAATTTATTATAAACAAATCCAGATGACTCAAATACGAGACTGGAATATGGAAAGAAAAATGACATTTATCATGACATGTACATATGTAATTACCTTTGAGACGTTGATACAAGGAAATTAAGTATGTTGAGACGAATAATATATCCAAATAAAATACGTCGAGAAAAAAAATATGTTTGGGGAAAAATATGTCTAATTTTAAGTGGTTCGAAATATATAAATGTTAGATTGTTAAATAAAATATTTGATAAATAAATCAATAACTCTAGTAATGCTCCGTAACTCTAATCCGGTGTTGGATTCGGGTTAGGGGCGTTACAGTATGTGCATATAGAATTTGATTTATATTAAGTTTGATATGAATTATTATCGGAATAAATATAAGTGAAATATATAGAAATTACGGTACATGAAATTATAATATAATGAAATAAATGATTTTAAACGGTAAGAGAATGTTACCTATAAGCATATTATATAAAATATGCGTAAGTATACTAACAATGTTGATTGATGCTAAGACAAGTGCCAAGCTATTGATTGAATGATAATATAATTATCTATATGATGCATTGAATCGATAAGTATTTAACGGAAATTTTTGCTAAATGATATATAAATCCGAGTAATGCTCTGAAACCTTATTTCGACAACGGATATGGGTTGGGGTGTTACACGGCCATCACTCCTTGGAGGGCTTATTTGCCCTTTAAGGACCCCTAATTAAGTTTCTCTAACTATTTAACACAATTTACTAGTAAATCATCACTTTTTCCTTCTATGTGATTTAGTCCTTTTTCGCAATTAAGCTTCCAAATGCTAAAATTAATTTACCAAAATTTTCATGCACCCTCAATAGCTAGCACTCGTATCATCCCTAGTATCACGGCATGAATATCCAGTCTATTGTTATGGTTCAACCAGATTCTATCAAATAGATTCTCATCATATCATTACTCAACATCATAATTTATCATTTAATGCTATATAAGTGTTCTCATGCATAAGTCATATTCAAAATTAATCATTTTATTGCCCAATCAATAAACTCATGCATAATTATAGAAAAAGTTGCATTATTTACCAACAACTTACCTCGGTATACAAAATGGGAACGACTTCTCGATTTAGTCAGTTTGCTTGGCCTTCCCCCGGTCTAGGTTCGAATTTCGTAATTCTTGATCTATAATAATAAAAATTTACTAATTTAATAATCGTATTAATCTAGACAATTCAAGATTCATAAATTGGCAAAATGACCATTTTGCCCCTAGACTTTAGCAAAATGACCATTTTACCCTTAGGCTCGAAAATTGATTTTTATCGAAGTTCCTTATTAAACAAGCGTAACCAAATTCTTTTCACTCTTATGGTAGCCCACAATTTCCATTATTTCATGCATTTACTACACAATTTTCTAACTTTACAACTAGGTCCAATTTAGGTGTTTTCCATGAACACCCTTTCACAAAAGTTGTTTATTTAACAACTAAGATCCATTTTCTTCCAAAAAGTTTCAGCAAACAACTTAAACACTCTCATGGTAAAACCCTAAACTTTCCACCATTTTACAAAATAGTCCCTTCAATAACTAGCTCATGCTACAAGGGTCCCAAAAATACCAAAATTATCAAGAAAGGCCATGAGAATCACTTACTTGCGAGGGTGTTAAGTGGCTGAGTTTTCAAGCTTCTAAAACCCCAAACTTGCTGAAATTTTTGGTGGAAAATGAGAAGAGAATGAAAAAGATGATGGCTAGTCTTAGGCCATTATTTAATTGATAAATATCTCACCTAACTTTGACTAAATTTTGTTTCATTATTTCCTTCTTGTTTCATGGCTGGCCATCACTCCTTGGAGGGTTTATTTTCCCTTTAAGGACCCCTAATTAAGGTTCTCTAACTATTTAACACAATTTACTAGTAAATCATCACTTTTTCATTTTATGTGATTCAGTCTTTTTTTGTAATTAAGCTTCCAAACGCTAAAATTAATTTACCAAAATTTTCATGCACCCTTATAAAAATGCTATAGCACATAAAATAATATTAGAAATAATTTCTCTGACCTTGGGTTAGTGATTTCGAAACCACTATTCTGACTAAGCCCAAATTTGGGTGTTACAATTCTCCCTCTTAGGGATTTTCATCCCCGAAAATCTTACCAGTGAACATGTTCGGTTATTGATCTCTCATTGCCTCCTTAGGTTCCCATGTGGCTTCTTCGACTCCATGTCGATGCCATAATACTTTCACAGGTGCTATACTTTTATTCATCAATTTCTTGACCTTCTAAGCCAAAATTTTAATCGGTTTTCCACCATAGGTCATATATGGGCTTATTTCAATCTATGTTGGTGTAATCACGTGTGAAGGGTCGAAACGGTAACGGCGTAACATAGACATATGGAAGACATTGTGAATCTTTTCTAATTTGGATGGCAAGGCCAATCGGAAAGCTACTGGTCCAATCTTCTCGGTCACCTCATAAGGTCCAATAAACCGTGGACTTAACTTGCCTTTCCTGTCGAATCTAAGGACCTTTTACCATGGAGATACTTTCAAGAACACTTTATCCTTGACTTGAAACTCAATTTCTTTTCGTTTCAAATACGCATAGGATTTCTGTCTATTCGAAGCGGCTCTCAAGTAATCATGAATCACCTTCACTTTCTCTTCAGTCTCTTTTACTAAATCGACCCTATGTATTTGATTTTCTTTAAGTTCTGACCACCACAAGGGCATTCAGCACTTGTGCCCATACAAAGCCTCATAAGGCGCCATTTTCAAACTTGTCTGATAACTATTATTGTAGGCGAATTCAACCAGCGGTAAGTATTTTTTCCAACTTCCCTGAAACTCGAGAACACAACACCACAACATGTCTTCAAGAATCTGGATTACTCTTTTCGACTGACCATCAGTCTATGGGTGGAAAGCCGTACTAAAATTCAGTTTAAACCCTAAAGCCTTTTGTAAATTTTTCCAAAACCGAGATGTAACTCTCGGATCTCTATCCAAAATGATCGACAAGGGCACTCCGTGAAGTCTCACAATCTCGAAGATATCCAAATCAGCTAGTTTCTTAAGTGAGAAATCAGGATGCACTGGTATAAAGTGAACTGACTTTGTTAGTTTATCTACAACAACCCATACGGTATCTCTCTTCTTTGACGACAAAGGTAGCCCATAAACAAAATCCATGGTAGTGCGATCTCATTTCCTCTCGAGAACCATTACGGGTTGAAGTAAACCTGAAGGTACTTGGTGTCTGACTTTTACTTGCTGACAAACTAGGCACTTAGAGATAAACTTTGAAATGTCTCTTTTCATTCCCGACCACTAATACAGTTTCTTCAAGTCATTATACAATTTCACGCTACTCGGGTGAATAGATAAGCGGTTACTATGTACCTCTCACAAAATCCTCTGAAAAAACTCATCATTCTTAGGTACACAAATCCTGTCTTTGTACATCAAACAGCCGTCAGTACCAATACGAAATTTTGAATCATTAACCGTCTCGCACTGAGCTATCTTGGTTTGCAAATCCTTGTCACTTTTTTGAGCTTCATAAATTTCTTGAAGGAACATCGCTCTAGCTTTCATCTCAGCTTGAACCGAACCATCATTGGTTACAGACAACTGAATATCCATAGCCCTCAAGGCAAACAATGATTTCCTACTTAAAGCATCGTCGACTAAATTCGCCTTCTTGGGGTGATAGTCGAGTATCACTTCGTAATCCTTTATTAACTCTAACCACCTTTGTTGTCACAGGTTCAATTCTTTTTGAGTCATTAAATACTTTAAACTCTTGTGGTCCGTGAATATCTGGCATTTCTCGCCATACAAGTGATGTATCCAAATCTTCAATGTGAAAACTATGGTGGCCAGTTCCAAATCATGTGTGGAGTAGTTTTTCTCAGGTGGCTTTAGCTGCCTTTAGGCATAGGCCATCACCTTACCTTCTTGCATGAGTACGTACCCTAATCCATTCAAGTATGTATCACTGTACACTATGAATTCTTTCCCCGGTTCCGGTTGTACTAAAACTGGGGCTTCGATCAACAAAGCCTTTAGCTTCTCAAAACTCTGTTGGCATTTTTCTGTCCATTCAAACTTAACATCTTTTTGTAGTAGCCTTGTCATCACAGTGGCGATATTAGAGAACCCTTTAACAAACTGTCTGTAGTAGCCTACTAAGCCCAAGAAACTTCTAATCTCTGATACATTTCTCGGTAGTTTCCACTCAACAATGGCCGAGATCTTACTTGGGTCAACTCTGATCTGGTAAGCTGACACAATGTGTCCCAAGAATCCGACCTCTTAGAGCCAAAATTCGCTCTTACTGAACTTGGCATACAACTGTTGATCTTTTAGGGTTTGTAATACAGTTCTCAAATGCTCTGCATGCTCACTTTTGTCATACAAATGAGGATATCATCAATAAAGACGATGAGGAACTTGTCCAATAGGGTCAGAAAATGCGGTTCATTAATCCATAAATACTGCAGAGGCATTCGTTAAGCCAAAGGGAATAACGAGGAACTTATAATGGTTGTACCTCGTACGAAAGGTAGCTTTCAGCACATTTTGCTCCTTAACTCTCAGCTAGTAATAATCAGACCTTAAGTCTATTTTAGAAAACACGGTAGCTCTCTTCAGTTGATCAAACAAGTCGTCAATCCTCGGTAAAGGATATTTGTTCTTAACTGTAACCTTGTTGAGCTATCGGTAATCTATCCATAACTTCATCGAATCATCCTTTTTCTTCACAAATAGTACCGGTGCACCTCATGGAGAATAGCTTGGTCTTGCAAAACCTTTTTCTATTAATTTCTGTAACTGAACTTTTAGTTCCTTTAACTCCGTCGAGGCCATCCTATACGAGGCAATCGATATGGGTGCTGTACCAGGGACCAACTCGATACCAAACTCAACTTCCCTAGCTGGAGGTAATCCAGGCAACTCTTTTGGAGATACATCTTGGTACTCACATACCACTGGCACTATCTCAATCTTTGCTTCCAACATTTGGGTATTTAACACAAAAGCAAGATATGACTTATACCATTTTCTCAAGTACCTCTGAAATGTCATACAAGACATTACTACTAGTAAGCCATCCAATTCACCTGATTCAACCTGAAGAACATCCTCATTTTCACATTTCAGCTTCAAAAATTTTCTCCCACAATTTACTACTACATTATGAGCAGTCAACCAATCCATACCAAGAATCATGTCAAATTCATTAAACCGAAATAACATTAAGTTAGCCGGAAAACAATGACCTCTAATTATCAGGAGACAATTCCTACACACTTGATCAATTAGCACATGCTTGCCTAGTGGGTTAGACACCTTTACCACCAATGTAACAGCTAGAAATTAAGCCTAGTCGAAATAGTGATTTCAAAATCACTTACCCAAGATTAGAGAAAATTATTTTAGCATTATTTTATGTATTATAGTATTGTTATAAGGGTGCATGAAAATTTTGGTGAATTAATTTACGCGATTGAGGGCTTAATTGTGGAAAAAGGACTAAATTGCATAACAAGAAAAAGTGGTGATTTATTAGTAATTAGTGTTAAATAAAAAGGGATACTTAATTAGGGGCCTTTAAAAGGCAATTAGACCCCTTTCTATTGGTGTGGCTGGCCATGAAGTGACCATACGCTTGGAAAAAGTCAAATATTTGGTAGTTTAGGTGACTAAATTGATAAAACAGTACCTATTTTGCCTGGCCTTCATTTCTTCTTCATTTTAGTCTTCTCTTTCACCAAAATTATCAGCCATCTTTGGGGGTTTTAGAAGCTTAAATTTTCAGCAATTTCAAGCACTCATAAGTAAGTGATTTTAATGATTTATTTGATGATTTTTTTTTACATTTTTAGAACCCTTGTAGCATGAGCTACATTTTGAGGGGTGTATTGTGCAAAATGGTTGAAAGTTTAGAGTTTTTCCATGATTGAATAAGTGTTGTTTGCTGGGTTTTTATGGAATGAAATGAGTCCTAGTTGTTAAATAAACAACTTATGTAAAGCGGTGTCAATGGAAAACACCAAAATTGGACTTATTTGTAAAGTTAATACATAGTGTGGTAATTACATGAAATAATGGAAAATTTGGGTTACTATAAGAGTGAAAAGAGTTTGGTTAGGCTTGTTTAATAAGGAAATTCGATAAAAAATCGATTTCTGAGCCTTGGGGTAAAATGGTCATTTTGCCAAAGTTTATGATTTTTGAATTGTTTAGATTAAATTGGTGATTAAAACTAGTGAATTTGCATTCATATAGATCAAGACGTGTGAGACCCAAACTTAGACTGGGGAAAGGCCAAGCTCGTAGATTGAGATTGATCGAGTTATCACGTTTTGTATACCGAAGTAAGTTTATTTGTGAACGACACCTCTTTTATTAACGCTTTTATTCATAATTGCCTTATATAATGTGTGGTTGAATGTTATTGTCATTGGATGAAAATGTAAGAAATGAGAGTACGAGTAAAAATTTCATAAAATATAGATAAAAGTGGGCTATGTGCGAAGCCACCAGGTTGTAGTTGAAATTAGTGAGCTAAGTGCGTTATCATCCAAAATTATTGATAAAGGTGGGCTATGTGCAATACCACCGTAAATTATTGATAAAGGTGGGCTATGTGTGATACCACCATAAAATTATTGATAAAGGTGGGCTATGTGCGATACCACCGTAAATTATTGATGAAGGTAGGCTAAGTACGAAACCACTTTATTATTAATGTCACTATGAATGGCTATGTGTGAATTTAACTTGTATGGTTTATTGCATGGATGTGTATATTGTGGAATCAATTAAATTAAATTTATGAGTGTTTTGGTGATAGAGAAGTGCAGGGAACATATGTGTTAATAAGACAAGCTTTGTGCGTAAACTTGTGTTGAGCATATTGGGTAAGGTGTGGGACGAGTAAGTGAATTTATGTTTTGGAAGTATTAGTATAGTTGAGCTTTATTTTAATTGTTCAATGTATAGTTATGGTATTAAATGTTTGCATATAGACTTACTAAGCTTTATGCTTACCCCTCTTTTTTCCATTTTCCTATAGTGCTACCTAGCTAGCTCATGGATCATCGAACGTCGAAGGTCTTGCTCACATTATCAGCTTGATCACTCGGTATAGTTAGATTTAAGTATTTTGAGGAATGACATGTATAGAAACTAGACTTCGTTTATGTCATTTATTTTTGGGCCAATTGTGTTGGCTTGGATTTAGAAGTATCTCATTTTGTATAAGGCCAAAAATGTTGGCTGATACTTATCATTGGTTAATGAATGAAAGGTTGATGTCTCATGAATATGCAAAATGGCTTGATGAATGCAATTTTTAGGGTAGTTATATGATGGTTGATTAGATTGATCTTATTAAGTTGTGTGAATGCCAAATTATGGCTATTGGTTGAGACTGGAGTCTTGGTATGTTTGAGTATGTATTTGATCTTGTTTCAGGGTAGCAAAGAGGCTTGGTTGATAGCCTATTTTTTTCTACACGGGTAGATACACGAGCATATGTCTAGGCCGTGTGTGACACACAGTCTGCCCACGAGTGTGTGATTTGGCTGTGTGTCCCCTACAGCTTAGGTTGATAAATTAAATGTCATCAGTGTAACACACAGGCATGAGGCACAGCTGTGTGTCTCAATCGTGTGGAGGATATAACCAACACACGGGCGTGTGCCATGGCCGTGTGAGTGATGACGTCAGAAACAGAATGCCAAGGTTTTTGCACACGGGCCACGAAACAGACGTGTCATGGCCATGTGAGGGGCAGGGGCTAAGCACACAGGCGTGTGTCAGGCCGTGTGAAAACCCCTGTAAGTTTGATGTTACAAAATAAATTCACATGGACATGGGGCATGGGTGTGCTTCTAAGTGCCTAGGCCATGTGAAATATACGGGCCATCAGCACGACCATGTCTAGAGGCCACGCGGACATGTTACCCTTCCACACGGGTGTGAGCCCTATTTTTACTAGGTACTTGAAAAAAATTTCTTAAGTGTCTGAAATGGTCCCGAGTTGTTTCTAAACTTTGATTTAGGCCTCATAGGCCCATATGAAGGTTCATTGGACAATCTGTGAAAAAGTTTTAAGTTGAGACGCATTTCAATGAGTTAATGTTGAATGGTTGCTTGTGATTTGTAAGGTAACGCCTCATATCCTATCCCGACGTTAGATACGGGTAAGGGGTGTTACAACGAATTCAGTAGACTCAACTAACATTGTCATTCTAGACATCAATTTCATGCAAATATAGAAATGAGTAGACCCTGGATCAATCAAAGCTATCATAGAAATATCATAGATAGAAAAGGCACCTGTAATCACATTAGGACACGAAGCTCCTCGCGAGAACGAATAGCGTAGGTCCTCACAGGCGCTCTGCCCTTGGACCTCAGAGCGAAATCTCTAGGGGCACCTCTGCTACTTACCCCACTACCTGGGTTCTTCTGTGGTTTACCCCTCGAAGGAGTACTATTTACTCTCATAACTTGCTTTTTATCTTTCTCATCCAACTCAGGGCAATTTCGGATGAAGTGGTCTAGTGAACCACACTTAAAACAGCTTCTCTCATTTCCTCGAAGCTCACCAAAGTGTCGTCTACCACATTGCAAACATTCAAGTCTATTCGGCAAAGCACTACCCACACTCGCAATGGAAGTGGTATGAGCTTTAGACGTCGTATGCTGCTTATTCTTGTCTCTGCCCGAAAACCCCACTGACGCATTCGATCAGGTAGTAAACTCTCTGGAGCTCTTAGATGATAATTTATGTGACTTCCCCATTTGTCTCTTCTTCGAGTCATGAGACTCAGTATCCGCTCTCCTCTTCCCTTTGGCCAACTCTTCGGCCTTACATGCTCTATCAATGAGCACTACAAATTCTCTTAACTCTAGAATGCCCACAAGAAGCCGAATGTCTTCATTCAGTCTGCCTTTGAACCTCTTACACATTATTGCTTCCATAGAGATGCACTTCCCCACATATTTGCTAAGCCTTACGAACTCGCATTCATATTCCGCCACTATCATTTGACCTTGCTTTAATTTGAGAAATTATTTCCTCTTCTGGTCTATGAACCTCTGGCTAATGTACTTCTTACGAAACTCTTCTAGGAAGAATTCCCACGTTACTCTTTCTCGGTACAACTAACATAAGAGTATTCCACCACTGATAGGCCAAATCTCGCAATAGTGACACCACAAACTTCATGCAATCTTTAGGCGTACATGATAGTTAATCGAATAATCAAATGGTGTTCTATAACCAAAACTCTACTCTCTCTGGGTCATCATCTTTGTTTGCCCGAAATTCCTTGGCCCCATGCTTTCTAATCCTGTCTACCGGAGGTTTCTCTCTTCTACTCATTTCTGCTCCTTGAGGAGCTACAGGGGCAAACTGAGGAATCGGAGGAGGTGGGGGAGGTAGAGTATTTGGATTTGCTCGAATAAACTCCGTATACCAAGCGTTCCTTATTTGGAGGTAGGCTTATCTTATAACAGCCTGGATTAGGGCCTAGTCAGAATAATGGTTGTGTGACCACAAATACAATATGAAAATATGTGTTTAATGATTATTTAAGGTTATGATGTGATTGCATGGTTGTGTGAAAATTTCATGAAGAAATTTTAAGAATAAGTGATCAATTTGTCCTTTAGGACTAAATTGAAAAAATTGCAAAATATGAGTTTTTAGAAGTTTTAAGGATGAAATAGAATTAGAAAATTTATTAGAGGTCCTTATTTAGTAATTACACCATTTTATAGGATGATGGACAAAAATGCCTAAGGAAGGGAAAAATTTTAAAGATATACCATAAGGGCATTTTGGTGATTTGGTTAATTAATGAAATAAAAAGGGAAAAAGAAGCAAAAATGTGTACATATTCTTCCTAAGGGTGTCGAAATTCTTATGCTCCATAGCTAGGGTTTTGTTTCATATTTTCAAGCTCAAAGTAAGTGACTCCTAGCCCCGTTTTTAATGTTCTTCATATTTTTGAAATCCTCGTAACTTGACTTAGCTATTTCTACCACTATTTTAAGCTAGGGTTCATGTTCAAAAATTTACCAATTCATGACATGCATGTATTTTGATGTTTTATGGAGGAACATCAAAAATTAAGGTGTAATGAACATATTTCTCTAAGTAATTTTTCATGAAAACCCTTAATAGGGACCAAATTGTAAAATTTGTGAAAGTAGTAGTAAAAGTTTCAATTGATGAGAAATTTTGGCTACTATGAGTACATATAGGGTTCGGCTAGGCTTAGGTAATCAAGGAATTGAGTACATTTCATTATACGAGGCTAAGGACCATTTTACAAATATGTGAAAGTTTAGGGGTAAAATTATAATTTGCTAAAGTGTGAGTTATGGACTGCTTTAGTCAATGTGGTAATTAAATAAGCTTAATTTGCCATTATAGATCAAGAAACAAGAAGCCTGGACCAAAACCGGGGAAAGAACAAGGTGGCGGATTAAATTGGATAACAAGGTGGCGGATTAAATTGGATATTCACCCGTATTTTGTATCCGAGGTAAATTCATGTGTAATAACTTAACATTATGATATCACGTATTTAATGTTTTCGATATTACTTGAAATGTATGTTAATTTCACGAAAGAAGCTATTGTAAAGTCGAGAAAAAGACAATGAAGTTATAATATGTAGAAATTCCGGTTAGACTTTAAGAATACGAAAGATACCACTATCATGACATGAGACTGAAAAGGGTCCCGTATAAGACCATGTTTGGGACATGGCATCGACATCATTATATGATCTCGTATAAGACCATATCTGGGGTATGACATCAACATCGAGAGGAGATCCCCTATAAGATCATGTTTAGGACATGGCATCGACATCGACGTGTGATCCTATGTAAGACCATATCCAAGATATGGTATTGGCATCCTATCCTGAGAATGACATTGTGAGTATCCTTTGGTATTCTAAGTGGTTTAACGGGAAAAGATTATAATATAATGATGAGAATGGGAAGGACTAAAGTTATGTGATGAGTGATAAAGGTACATATGAGAAACCCACGATAAATGAGTTAAGCATGATATATGAATGTCAATAAGAAAGAGCATGAGTAAGCTATGTCAAAAATCCATGATAAGTATGAGATGATTTATGATGTATTATTTAGATGCTATTCCATGTTCTATGTTGTTATTTATTACATGCAACTTACTAAGCGTTTATGCTTACTCCCTCTCTTTTCCCTTTTCGTAGTAGTATCGTCAGGGTAGCTCAGGGATCAAAGGAAGTCGGTGTTCATTTCACACTATCAAGTCCTTTCTTGGGTAAAGTAAATTTTGTGTATTTTTTAGTATGGCATGTATAGGAACTTGGTCTTTTTGTATTATGTCATTTTGGTTAGCCAAATGTGTTGGCTATTAAGGGTATATGATTTACTTTGTAAATGGGTAATTATGTGTTGGCTATTAAGGGTATATGATTTACTTTGTAAATGGGTACTTGAAATTTTCCAATACTAATTAAGTATGATTATTCACTCAGAATGAAATTCATGAATGGGTAAGTTGCAAAACTGGAATGGGAATGTGTAAAGTTTTTATATGATGAATGTTGCATGGGATTGAGGTTTGAATGTCGAGATTGAGGAAGCTTGGCTTTTTATTAATGCCATGATATGTGATGCTAAAATTGGTATAAGTTTGGTTGAGTTTCAGAGTGGCAAAGAGGCTTGGAAAATAGCCTATATTTGTCTACAAGAGTAGGCGCATGGGCATGTTTCTAGGCCGTGTGTGACACACGGTCAGCCCAATGTGCGTGTCGATAGGTCGTGTGTCCCCTGCACCTAAAATATGCAACATAGAATGCCCAGTAATAAACACACGGGCAGAGACACGGCTGTGTGTCTCAACTATGTGAATGACACAGCCTAGCACTTTAGCGTGTGACTTGATCGTGTGTATCAAAATGGTTGCTGACATCATAAATAGAATTTCAAGGTTTTCACACATGGGTTAAGACACGGGCGTGTCATGGCTGTGTGACGGACACAAGCCATGGACATGGGTGTGTGCCAACCCGTGTGAAAACCCTTGTAGCTTTGAACTGAAAAATAAATTCAACACGGAATAGGGACACCGACGTATGCGACCACATGGCCTGCCCACACGAGAATGTCCCAGGTCACACGGGTGCGTGAATTTTGAGTAAAAATTTTCTAAGAGTATGAAAGATTTAGGTTCAGTCACGAACCACCTCTAAAGTATGTCTAAGGCCTCGTAGGTCTACAATAGGGACAATGTGGATATGATTGAGAAGTTTTAAATTGGAAAGAAATTTTATGGTTCGATTTTGGGTGAGTGTTATCGTTTAAGTCCGGCAATGCCTCGAACCCTGCTCTGACATAGGATGCGGGTAAGGAATGTTACATTTAAGGGTATTAGATATAGTGTATAGTTGATTCTAGGACTAGCCTAGCGTATGCACGAGTCTAGCTATACATGCCATACCTATATATATATGTAATATAATAGTGTAACGACTCCTGAAAATTTAAAATGTGCTTTCTTATAGCAAATGGATCTCGATCGAGCTATGGCAGATGATGTAGAAAGTAATGTGCCAGCTTCCGCTGAAGGGACGGTGCCAACTAGAATTGAGAATAGACCAAGAACTGTGAGTTAGAAGGGAAAGGCTCGGAAAGCCTTCTTCCAAATTATGAACGAGTGGTTTACAGAGTTCGTTCGAACCAACTCGGTCATTCAACAACAGGCTCCACCCCCTCCAAATCCTCAACCTACCGCAGTAGCTCCCCAAATCGTAGAAGTGGTAAGAAGAGAAAGGTCTCCAGTAGATAGAATCTAGAAACAAGGGGCCAAAGAATTCTGGGCTAATAAAGATGATGACCTAGAAAAATCTAAGTTTTGGCTAGCGAATACCATCAGGGTATTCAAGGAATTATCTTGCACGCCTGAAGAGTTCATGAAGTGTGTCGTATCCCTTCTACGAGATTCCGCCTATTGTGGAACACCCTTGTGTCGGTGGGACCAAGGGAAAGAGTTAATTGGGAATTTTTCCAAGAAGAATTTTGCAAGAAGTATATTAGTCCAATATTTATCAACCAGAAACGCAAGAAATTTCTTGAACTGAAGCAAGGTCGAATGACAGTGACCGAGTATGAGCGTGAGTTTGTGAGACTCAGTAAATACACCTGAGAGTGTGTATCCACTGAAGCCATCATGTGCAAAAGGTTCGGATATGGATTAAATGAAGATATTTGACTGTTAGTTGGAATTCTAGAATTAAAAGAATTTGTGATGCTTGTGGATAGAGCTTGCAAGGCCGAGGAATTGGCCAAGGAGAAAATAAAAGCTGAGATTGAGTCTCGTGACTTAAGAAAGAGACAGTTGGGCAAGTCGTTCCAATCCTCTTCTAAGAAGTCTAAAGATTTCACCACTCGATTAGCTACATCAGTTGGGTTCTCAAACAGAAGTAAAGGTAAACAGTATTCAGTTTCTAAAGCTCAGACTACCTTAGTTGCAAGTGTGGGTAATGCTCGACCTAGTAGGCCTGAATGTCCCCAGTGTGGTAGACACCACCTCGGAGAATGTCGAGCACATGAGAGAGCTTGCTTCAAGTGTGGTTCTTGAGACCACTTCATTAGAGAATTCCCCAAGATGGTTGAGAAGGACAGAGATCCGAGTGCAAAATCAGGTAATGCTCGCCTTAGAGGTAAACCATAGAGAAACCCAGGAATTGGAGCTAGTAGTAAAGGTGCACCTAGGGAATCAGCTGCGTGACCTGAGGGTAAAGCACCTGCAAGGACTTACGCCATTCATATGTTTGCATGAAACTAGTATCTAGCATGAATATACCTGTGAAGTCTACAGAATTTGTTATACAAGTATCCAATCCCCTAGGCAAATGTGAGCTAGTAGAAAAAGTATGCAGAAATTGCCCTTTAATGATTAGGGGTCATTGTTTCCCAGCAAATCTTATACTATTGTCATTCGATGAATTTGATGTAATCCTTGGTATGGATTGGTTAACCACTCATGATGTGATAGTGAATTGTGGAGGAAAGTTTATTGAACTGAAATGTGAGAATGATGATATGATTCGAGTTGAATCAGATGAATCAGATAGTTTGCCTACAGTAATATCTTCCCTAACGGCTCAGAGATGTATAAGAAAGGGGTATGAAGCCTATCTTGCTTTTATGATGAATGCAAAAAAGTCAAATTCAGGAATTGAATCAGTGTTGGTAGTATGTGAGTATTCAAATGTAATTCCAGAAGAGTTGCCCGGATTGCCTCCAGTTAGGGAAGTTAAATTTGGAATTGAGTTAGTTCTTGGTACTGTGCCTATTTCGATTACCCCGTATAGGATGGCTCCAATCAAGTTGAAAGAATTGAAGGCTCAACTACAAGAATTCACGAATAAGGGTTTCGTGAAGCCAAGTTATTCTCCGTCGGGTGCTCCCATGCTTTTTATGAAAAAGAAAGATGGTTCGATGAGGTTGTGTATAGACTATCAACAGCTTAACAAGGTAACTGTAAAAAACAAGTATTATTTTCCAAGGATTGATGACATGTTCAACCAATTGAGGGGAGCCACAGTGTTGTGCAAGATAGACTTGAGGTCTGGATACTATCAGTTAAGAGTCAAGGAATCAGATGTGCCGAAAACTGCATTTCAGATGAGGTATGGCCACTATGAGTTCTTTGTCATGCCTTTTGGTTTAACCAATGCACCTGCCGTATTCATGGATTTATTGAACCGTATCTTTCGACCATACTTGGATAAATTTATTGTAGTTTTTATTGATGATATCTTGATTTATTCTCATGATGAGAACGGGCATGTTGAGCACTTGAGGACAGTTTTACAAATTTTGCGAGATAAGTAGCTTTATGCCAAGTTTAGCAAAAGTGAATTTTGGCTTAAAGAAGTTGGATTTTTGGGCCACATCGTTTCGGGTGATGGCATTAGAGTTGATCCAAGTAAAATTTCGGCTATAGTTGAATAGAAACCGCTGAAGAATGTAACGAAGGTTAGGAGTTTTCTAAGCCAGGATGGCTACTATAAACGGTTTGTTAAAGGATTTTCCATGATTGCCACTCCGATGACGAGGTTGCTACAAAAAGATGTTAAGTTTGAGTGGGCAGAAAAATGCCAACAAAGTTTTGAGAAGTTAAAAACAATGTTGACTAAAGCTCTTTTTTTAGTGCAACCCGAACCAGGAAAAGAATTTGTGGTTTATAGTGATGCGTACTTAAATGGTTTGGGCTGCATACTTATGCAAGAAGGCAAGGTGATAGTATATGCCTCAAGACAGTTAAAACCTCATGAAAGAAATAATCCGACACATGACTTAGAGTTGGCCGCCGTTGTATTTGCATTGAAGATATAGAGACACCATTTATATGGCGAGAAATGTCAGTTGTTCATCGACCACAAAAGTCTGAAATATTTGATGACTTAAAAGGGGTTGAATCTATGGCAATGAAGATGGTTAGATTTGATCAAGGATTATGAGTTGGTGATTGACTACCAACTGGGGAAAGCGAATGTTGTTTTAGATACTTTAAGTTAGAAATCGCTATTTGCTTTGAAAGCTATGAATACCCAGTTGGCCATAACCGATGATGGTTCGGTCCTAACAGAAATGTGAGCTAGACCGATGTTCATTCAAGAGATTTGTGAAGCTCAATCAAGCGACATTGAATTACAAGCTAAGAAAGCTTAGTGTAAATTGGGTATCGATTCAAATTTTTAGATTGATTCTGATGGCTGTGTAAAGTTTCAAGACTGAGTGTGTGTGCCAAAGAATGATGAGCTCATTCAGAGAATTTTGCATGAGGCACATGAAAAGAGATATCTCCGAGTATGTAGCGAAGTGCTTGATTTGTCAGTAAGTAAAAGTTTAACACCAAGTACCCTCCGAATTATTACAACCTATCATGGTACATGACTGGAAATGGGACCGTATTACCATGGATTTTGTGACGGGTTTTTCGTTGTCACCGAAAAAGAAAGAAGCCATTTGGGTTGTGGTTGATAAACTTACGAAGTCAGCTCATTTTATACCAGTCTGCATAGATTATTCACTTGACAAGTTGGCTGACTTATATATTTCTGAGATTGTAAGACTACACGGAGTACCATTATTGATCATTTCGGATAAAGATCCGAGAGTCACGTCATGATTTTGGAAGAAGTTACAAGAAGCTTTGGGTACAAAGTTGAACTTTAGTACCGCGTTCCATTTACAAACTGACGGTCAGTCGGAAAGAGTAATACAGATACTTGAAGATATGTTTGTGTATTGAAATTCCAAGGTTTACAGTCATGTTTGAAAATGGCACCTTATGAGGCATTATACGGGTGTATATGTCGAACACCCTTGTAATGGACTAAACTTAAGGAAAATTAGATACACGGGGTTGATTTAGTCAAGGAAACCGAAGAGAAGGTAAAAGTGATTCAAGACTGTTTGAAAGCTACTTCTGGTAGATAAAAGTCAAATGCTGATTTAAAACGAAAAGAGTTCAAGCTCCAAGTCAGGGATAAAGTGTTCTTGAAAGTATCTCCGTGGAAGAAAGTTCTCAAATTTGGCCGAAATTATAAACTAAGTCCGCGTTTTATCGGACTGTATTAGATCACCGAAAGGATAGGATCAGTGGCTTATCAACTAGCTTTACTGTCTGAGTTGGAAAAGATTCATGATGTATTTCATGTGTCTATGCTGCAATGCTACCGATCAGACCCTTCACATGTGATTGCCCCGGCAGAGGTTGAGATTCAACCGGACATGACTTATGGTGAAGAACCGGTTAAGATTTTGGCTTTAGAAGTCAAACAGTTAAGAAATAAAAGTATAGCCCTTGTGAAAGTATTGTGGCAAAGACACGAGGTAGAAGAGGGTAAAGGGGAGCTTGAGGAGGCTATGAGAAACTAATATCCAAACCTATTCACCGGTAAGATTTTTGAGGACGAAAATCCTTAACGGGACGAATTGTAACAGCCCAAATTAGGGCCTAGTCAGAATAGTGGTTGCGTAACCACAAATCGGATATGAAAATATGTGTTTTTATGATTATTTTAAGGTCTATGATGTGATTGCATGGTTATGTGAAAATTTTATGAAGAAATTTTAAGAATAAGAGATCAAATTGCCTTTTAGGACTAAATTGCAAAAAATTGCAAAATATGAGTTTCTAGAAGTTTTAAGGATGAAATAGCATTAGAAAATTTAGTAGAGGTCTATATTTAGTAATTAGACCATTTTATAGCATGATGGACAAAAATGCCTAAGGAAGGGAAAAATTTTAAAGAAAGGCCATAAGGGCATTTTGATCATTTGGTTAATTAATGAAATAAAAAGGGAAAAAGAAGCAAAAATGTGTCCATCTTCTTCCTAAGGGTGCCGAAATTACCATGCTCCATAGCTAGGGTTTTGTTTCATCTTTTCAAGCTCAAAGTAAGTGACTCCTAGCCCTGTTTTTAATGTTCTTCGTATTTTTGAAATCCTCGTAACTTGACCTAGCTATTTCTACCACTATTTTAAGCTAGGGTTCATGTTCAAAAATTTACCCATGCTTGACATGCATGTATTTTTAATGTTTTATGGAGGAATACGAAAGATTAAGGTGTGATAAGCATCTTTTTCTAAGTAATTTTTCATGAAAACTACTAATAGGGACCAAATTGTAAAAGTTGTGAAAGGAGTAGTAGTAGTTTGAATTGATGAGAAATGTGGGCTACTATGAGTACATATAGGGTTCAGCTAGGCTTGGGTAATCAAGGAATTGAGTACATTTCATTATATGAGCCTAAGGACCATTTTGTAAATATGTGAAAGTTTAGGGAAAAATTATATTTTGCTAAAGTGTGAGTTATGGACTGCTTTAGTCAATGTGGTAATTAAATAAGCTTAATTTGTCATTATAGATCAAGAAATACAAAGCCCGGACCAAAACTGGGGAAAGAACAAGATGGTGGATTAAATTGCGTATTCACCTGTATTTGTATCTGAGGTAAGTTCGTGTGTAATAAATTAAGATTATGATATCACGTATTTAATGTTTTTGATATTACTTGAAATGTATGTTAATTCCATGAAAGATGTTATTGTGAAGTCGATAAAGAATCAATGAAGTTATAATATGTAGAAATCTCGGTTAGACTTTAAGAATACGAAGGATGCCACTATCATGACATGAGACTAAAAAAGGCCCCATCTAAGACCATGTCTGGGACATAGCATCAAGACCAAATTGAGATCCCATGTAAGACCATGTCTGGGACATGGCATTGGCATCTAAGAGTGATCCCATTTAAGTCTATGTCTAGGACATGGCCTCGACATCGATATGTGATCAAGTGTAAGACCATGTCTAGGACATGGCATCGACATCATTGTACGATCTCGTATAATACCATATCTAGGATATGGCATCGACATTGAGAGAAGATCCTGTATAAGACCATGTCTGGGACATGGCATCGGCATCGACGTGTGATCCTATGTAAGACCTTATCCAGGATATGGCATTGGCATCCTATCATGAGAATGATATTATGAGTATCCTTTGGTATTCTAAGTGGTTTAACGGGAAAAGATTATAAGATAATGATGAGAATGAGGAAGACTAAAGTTATGTGATGAGTGATACAGGTAAATATGAGAAACCCATGAGAAATGAGTTAAGCATGATATATGTATGTCGGTAAGAAAGAGCATGAGTAAGCTATGTCAAAAATCCATGACAAGTATGAGATGATTTATGATGTATTATTTGGATGCTATTCCATGTTCTATGTTGTTATTTATTACATCTAATTTACAAAGCATTTACGCTTACTCCCTCTCTTTGCCTTTTTCCTTGTATTATCACCAAGCTAGCTCAGGAATCGAAGGAAGTCAGAGTTTGTTTCACACTATCAAGTCCATTCTTGTGTAAAGTAAAGTTTGTGTATTTTTTAGTATGGCATGTATAAGAACTTGGTGTTTTTGTATTATGTCATTTTGGTTAGCCAAATGTGTTGGCTATTAAGGGTATATGATTTACTTTGTAAATGGGTAATTGAAATTGGCCAATACTAATTAAGTATGATCATTCAATGAGAATGAAATCCATGAATGAGTAAGTTGGAAAACTTGAATGGGAATGTGTGAAGTTTTTGTATGATGATTGTAGCATGGGATTGGTGTTTGAATGTCATGATTGAGGAAGCTTGGCTATTTATTAATGCCATGGTATGTGATGTTGAAATTGGTATAAGTTTGGTTGAGTTTCAATGTGGCAAATGGGCTTGGAAAATAGCCTATATTTGTCCACACGAGTAAGCACTCGGGCATTTGTCTAGGCCGTGTGTGACACACGGTCAGCCCCATAGGCATGTTGACAGGCTGTGTGTCCCTTGCACCTAAAATATGCAAAACAAAATACCTAGTAATAAACACACGAGTAGAGACACGGCCGTGTGTCTCAATCATGTGACGGACATGGCCTAGCACACGGGCGTGTTGTAACAGCCCAATTTCGAGTCTGATCAAAATAGGTGGTTTTGGGACCACAATATGAAGTTAAAATATTTATTTTATTAATATTTACAGTATTATAAAATGTTAGTGTGAAAATTTCATAAAGAAAATTTACCGTTTGAGTATTTAATTCATTAAAAAGGACTAAATCGTGTAACGCGCAAAAGTGATGTTCTATTAGTAAAATACATTAAATAGCCATGAAATTAAATATGGAGGTTCTTAAGTGGTAAATAACCCATAAATGTTGACAGTGGAATATCATGGTTTGGCATTATTAAAATTATGATTTAGTTTTATGGTTAATTTGGTAAACTGGTTATTAATTGTTAAAATAATAATTTGGTAAATTGGTTATTAATTGTTAAAATAAATAAAATAAATAACATGACCATCTTCCTAATATCATCATCAACCGATTATAAAACAAAGAAACAACCATGGAAGGGTTTTGCATTTTACAACTTTATTCTTGCTCAATTAGGTACGATTTTAACTCTGTTTTTAGTGATTTTTACGTTTTTGAGCTCATTGCAACTCAATCTAGCTACTTTGATTTCAAAACTATTAAAGTATTTGAATGTTTCCATTGTTGAATTTATGAGTATTTTGATAGTAGATGAAGGAAAATAAATTATTGTTGTTAGATATACAATTTTTGTTAAAAAAATTTTGATAAAAATATCAATTTTGGATTAAATTGTTAAATGTGAAGACTTTGTGGTTAAATGTGTGAATTAATGAGAAAACTGGGCTGATATGAATATATGGAAAATTCGGCTAGCATGGGCTGTCCTTAAATTGCATGAATTTGCAATTTTACGAGATAAGGACTAAATTGTAAACATGTGAAACATTAAGGGCAAAAGCGTAATTTTTCCAAAATGTGTATAAAGTGTCAAATTGAATAATTAGGAAGTTAATATGCTTAATTTGAAATATTATTTAGATCTAGATAAGTCGAGATTGAGCTTAGATTGCGGGAAAAGGAAAAATGAACGAATAACCGATATTTACTATCTGAGCGACTTGAGGTAAGTTCGTAATGCTAGAATGGAATAATTAAATGCTTGTAAGTGTGTAAAATGAATTATTGTTATACAAATGAATTATTGATATATATATACACATATATATATATATGAAATACTGATATATGAACAAAATGTTGTTATTGAATGAATTATTATTTATTTGATATGAATCATATGAGATGAATTGGTATATGAATATATGTGTTATAAAAGGAAATGTTACATGATATGTATGATGTGTATATACGAAATGGTACATGGTTTATATGAAATACATAAGTAAATGGTGACACAATTCATATGAATTATATAAATGAGATGTTTTTTTCAAATTGACTATTGGTTAAATGCTTTGGCTAAATGCCGAGTCCCGTTTGAACTGTAAAATGTCGTAGGATACAAGTGACATGTATAACACCTCAAATTTTTTTTAATTCCGAGTCTTAGTGAATTTGTAGCGTAAGAATTCATATATATGTTTCTACATTAATTTGGCACAAATAATTGTCTACTTTAGTGGCTATGTGCTCTGGGTGTGTTGGGGAGGTCCCATGTTCAAGTCAAGATTTGGGCTAAATTTTGGGTTTTTATTTGAATAAAGCCTTACTCTTGTTCAGTAGGCTTATAATTAAATGTGGGTAAAATTATGTCAGAATGGGCCCGCTAGTCTGGTGGATAAGTGGAGTGTTGCAAAGCTAGAGGACTTGTGGTCGAATCCCTGCGTAGGCAAAAGAGTGTTTTTTTTTTTTTACTGCTAGTTTCGGCTAAAGGTTGTGTTTAACTGGAAGTTTGATAGTGGAGTGTTCAATGGAGAAAATTAAGGGATGTGGAGGTTATCAGAATTTTTGGTTGTTGCTGAGTGTGGAAAAATTCGGCTCTCTCTCTCAGTTTTCAAATTTTTTTGACATCTTCCCTTTTTCTTTTGTTTTCCTTTTTCTTCTTCTATTATTGTTTTCCCTCTTTCTACCTCCATTGTTGCTGATTTTTCCCTTGCTTTCTTCTTGTTTGTTTTTGGCTTCGTAATAGCGGGCTTATGATTCTTAGTCGTGTTAACCGGTGGTAAGTTTCTGATTATCAATCTTGAATGCTATTTTGATAAAATGTTTAAGAGGTGTTTTATTGTTGTTTAGGAGTCACTCAGGATATTAGAATCAATGATTCGTAGAGTTGTTTCGAAGTGGTGTTCATTTGGTTACGGTAAGTTGATTTTTCATTTTAGGGTTGGTTGATAGGGCTATTTTTTGGTTTCTAAAGGTTGAATATTCTGATTGTAGGTACCGGTAGTCTCTGAATAGCATACCCAGCGAAAATAAACTAGGTGTGTACTTTGATTGCACAGAAAACGAGATTTGGCGAAAGCCGAAAGACCCTCTGTTGGTGCCACATGGGTGTGTGGACTGCTAGTGTGGTAGGTAGTATGGCGATACATAGGTGTGTGGATGACGGGGTAGACCATACGCGCGCGACACAGGTATGACGAACACAGTCGTTTGAGGCCAGTGAGGCCATGTGCAGGACACGAGCTAGGCCAGTTGTACCATGTGGGCCACACGGGCATGTGGGCCCACACGGGAGAACCACGTGGGCGGTGGGATTTTGGGCCAAGCCGTGTGATCCACACAGCCAAGGCTAATTTAGGTCGTGTGGGCCACACGGACGTGTGGGCCCACACAGACATGCTACATGGGCGTGTGAGACCATTTTTCTGAAATGTACTATAAGGTTGCACGGGTCGCCCAAGTCGACTGTGACTTGATGTAAGGTCAGTAAGGATATTTTATACCCCTGTTTCTCTGATATGATATTGTGATGTCTGCACTTAGCATGTCACTATAAGCATGTGTATTTGTTTGTATATGTGATCTGTTTATCTGCATATATCATGCCATTTATGTACGTTGCATTGAATTGGGGTGGGATTATTGATGAAGAGAAGGCAGTATCTGAAAGCCTTCTAAGCCTGTTATCTGCGGCTATGCTGCATATTTCTGATATGTGTCATTCCATGGTACCTTATGGTGTGTAGGGTTGGATGGGCTGATTTTATCCCCATACTTGGTGTGTAGGACTGGGTGGGTCAATTTTATTCACACATGGTGTGTAGGGTTGGACGGAGATGGTGTGCAGGGTTGGTGGGCATGTTTCTAATCTGATCTGATTCTGTACAGGGCTCCAGCCCGAATTATCTGATATCTGTTATATATCTATATGCATGCTGAACTGTGAGGATGTACACACTGAGTTGCGAAACTCACCCCTTTATTTGTTTGTTTGTCAGGTAATCCCCAGTAGTAGTTGGATCGGTGCGACAGAGGGCTCGATGGTGACACAGACACATAAACTATGGTTTTTTTCGATTTTAATGCTGAAACTACTTTATTTATTATTCTTTTGGGGTTTTATTTTGATGTATTTTATGGACTAAGGACTTTCAGTTTTTATTTGGGTTTTTAAACATTTATTTTAGATTTATAAACTGCAGCACCATAAAATATTGTTTTCCAAAATTGACTAAAATGTCTCATACTTAAATGGATTTATTAATTATTCGGTTATTATAGCTTCCGTGTACAAGAAATGTTTTCAACCAAGCTAATCATTACTTGTTTTTCATTGGCTAAGTATAAGATAATAATTGGAATGATTTTTAAGTATCGAAACGATTTACAAAAACACTCTCATGTGACATCACCAGATTTGGCCATAACATCTAGGCCGGGTTTGGGGTGTTACAACATGTCACTAGGGTTACCGTTTGGTCGAGCTCCGGCATTTGTTGCGAACTCACCATAACTCGTATGACCTTACCGTTTCAGCTTTTATGAGCTTACCGTTCAGCTCGTCAGAGCTAACAGTTTCAATCTTTTCGGGCTTACCGTTTTAGCTCTACGGACCGTTTAGCTCGTTTGAGCTTACAATTTATCGGCTCAGGAGGAGCATACCGTTTTTGGCTCGAAAGAGAATACATGATGAATTGACGGATTACCCATTTATACACTTAATGTGTATCACCGGAGTATCCCTCGATATTTCATTAGGTTCAACAGGCATTATAACGACATGAATTACATTGATACTATATGATACAAGAGTTAGATGATTTACATGAATATATGCTACAAGAGTTATATGAATTACATGAATATATACTATACAAATTACATGATTTACATGGACTATATGTTACATGAGTGACATGAGTTATAAAGATGATATGTTACATGATTTACTTAAATTTAAAGAGATGAGATGTTACATGAATTATATAGATGAATTAGGTATTACATAGACATTACATGTTTGATTTCATTCTTGTGAACGGATGAATTATAATATATACGAATGAATTACCGTTGTAATTGGTGAATTACTGTTATTATTAATTTATGTGTATTATGGATATTATAGTATTAATTTATTGAGATATGGAATGAATGATACTTGTGATATGAGAAACATGTTGTTAAACCACATATATGGCACGTAAGGTGCAAGATACCAAGTATACGATAATTTTCCAAAATGTTTTATCTGGAAAATGACAATATAAGCAATGATACGGATTAATTCAAGTATCAGTGAGGACTCTGACATGTAAGTGATATTTGATGGTTCATATGAGACATAAGTGAAACCTAATGAATTCATACATGAATTATTGGTTGTTAATGTAATCGATATTGAATCGGATGATTTCTAATTTTGAATTAATTGTTAAATGATTTATAATACTTACTAGTCTTACGAGCTTGCTAAGCTTATTAGCTTACTCTATTTATTCTCTATATTTTACAGTGATTTGAATGCTCACTCGGGTTGGAAGTCATCGAAGAATTCATCACCCTATCCAGGAGACGATTGGTGTTTTTTTAACTCTTTGAAATGTGGTAATATGGTATGCATAGGCTAGTTTATGTATTGAATTTTTGTGGTTGATTTTTGTACAAGTTTGGTACTTGTCCAAGCTATGAGATATGGCTTGGGTTAACAATTACTAGTTGATATGAAAGTTCCATATTATATGTCTATAATATGGTAAGTTGATGAATAATGTTGGCCTTTGATAAAGTTGAAATGAATGGTTTATGGCACATGTGATATTTGGGATTAGGTAAAAAGACTAGTTTTATTGTGGATGAATTGGTAAGTTTAGAATAACTATAAGTCGGTTCATATGGTAGATGTTTTGATGATACAAATTGGCATGGAACTTAGTTGGTTATGAAATGATGCAAATGTGTTTTGGTATGGCTGAATTAGTTGATCATTTGGTGTATGGAATTGGTGCAAAATGATGCTTGTAGGTACATGAGATATGAGTGGGAAATGTGGCTTAAACCAAGCCCATTTTCATGCCATACGGCCTAAGCACACAGGCATGTGTCTCGATCGTGTGACCCTTGCACCCTGAATAATTTGGATAGTATAGTACACGGGCTAGACACACGAGCGTGTCTGGTGACCGTGTGGCCAAGTCAAGATGACATACGGGCTGGACATGCGGGCGTATCTAGTGACCGTGTGAACAAGTCAGTGTTACGCACGGGCTAAGGATGGTCTAAGGCATGGCCGTGTGAGACACATGGCCTAGCCATATGGGCATGTGCCCTGTTTTAAAGGAAAAATTTTTCTAAGTTTCATTAAAGTTTTAGATGTTATCAGTTTAGTCCCAACCCTTTTCTAATATATGTTTAAGGTCTTGTTGACCTATTAGAGGGACTTTATGTGTTTGAACAACAATGATTTGATGATGTTTGATTATTGTTTGTGAATTGATTGTAAAAGTTCCGATAGGTCTTATAATAACCCTTATCTATTCCGGCGATGGTTACCAGATAGAAGTGTTACATTTTATTGGTATCAGAGCTACGATTTGGTCGATTCTATGACTACCGTAGTGTATACGAGTCTAGCTATACATGCCATATTTAACCTGTGATAGTGTGATATTTTCTGACTCTGATGAGAATTGTTTTAATTAGACAGATGTGCTTTCCAACAGAGCTAATTCTAATTGTACTGAATATGATACTCAAATGCTTGAGTAAAATATATTTATGATGAGTTGAAACTTATAAAGGTACGAATGATAATTCATAACACTATGTTATTGATAAAAGTTATGTTATATGGGAGTATATGTGAGAGTCAAATTATGAGGCTTTATGACCTTCACCCCCTTGCCAGTATAGAGTTACAATGAAATTTACCAGATTTGGATTGGATAAGTTCCCAAGTGTGGAATAAAAGAGTTCAAGGATTGAATGATTTATAACATGGTTAGATATGAGAATGAGTTAGCAAGTAAAGACTGTTCTGGAAGAGATGACAAATTTCTCAGAAGATTGTTTGGAATACACAAAGTCGCTATTAAAGAAGAAATTGACTTCAATTAACTGAATTATTTATGTATGATAATTAAAGAATGTATTACCAAAATTGCTTTTGAGTTGATTTTGATATTGAACGGGTTGATGTGATTTTAATGATGATAGAAACAACCAGTGGGATAGTGTTTAAATTATAAAGACATCTGAGTACCGCAATATAATTGAATAATTTATGATGATTTCTTCTAGGTATTCTATCTGTTCATCTATCCTCAGAGGTATGGTAGTTATATATTTTCAGATGAAATTATTATCACATGAGAACATTATTTAATATACTGATATACAAAAGCATTATTGGGCTGTTCGGGTTATGGTCAGCATTATTCTATTTTCTCCAGTATTCTATTACATTGTGTCAATAGAAGGTCGACTGTAAAATCTATATGATGTTAGTATTCTGTTTCTCTTGGTTATTGTTCTGTTGAATATACATGAAGATTATACTGCTTCTGTTACCGTTGATTCTAGTGCATATGAGTGATGCTTTACTTCTGGATTTTCTTTGAGACATTATTGAGATGTATATCATCTAATATGGGTGCTTTCTCAAAAAGTTCAGTATAGTATTATATTTGGGATTTCAATATCTCGATTTTTTTATGATTCTATATGGTTATCTGTGAAAGATATTTATTGAATGGATATAATCATATTTGCTTCGATTGTAATTTCTAGTTTGATTGTAGTAGCGTTGTTATACAAATCCTGAATTTATAAAGGTTGTGATTTTGCACTAGTTGTTATTGGAATTATATTTGATTTTCACTTTTGTTCCAAACTACATTATCGATAGGAGAGATCGACTCATTTGTTGAATCTGATTGAGTTATTCATTTGAAAAGTATTTGAATTTTGTGTACTTGAGTTTATCTATAGGTTCGAAAAATGAATTATATGCTCACGGGTGAACAGACGGGTAGTCTGAATGAAGAATTCATATTCTAGAAGACATGATATAGAATTATAACTATCGGATCAGATCTAATTCAGAAATGATATTGTAATTAAGGTTATTCTAATGGAAAAAGTTATTGCATTTGTCAAATTTAAATGACTTGATACTTGTTAATAAACTTATTAACTGTGGAAGGATTATGGATTAACGATGATTGTCATCTAGGGAAAGTGATTGTAGTCACAGATACCGGGAACAGAAAATCTTTGTTTATTTTACGGGTAATGAGAATACAGTTTACTTTATCGAAAGATAGTTCGATATTAGCTATGTTAAAGAATTAAATAGATGCTTATTCAGCAAGAATAGTTTGAGTACTAAGGAATCTAAAGATTTTACAGTGAACGATATACGAAGCTCACAGTGGTAATTTGCCTGTTTTCCCAAGAAAAACAACATGTTTAATGATCTGAAACAGTTGTATTAATAGATAGGTATGAAACGAAACATTTCTGACCCTATGCTTAAATGTTTAAAGTATCAGCAAGTTAAACTAATTGTTATGTGCCTTCGGGACTGTTACAGTCGAAGATGATATTTGAGTGAAAAATGGGATAATATTATGATGGATCTTGTATTGGGATTATTCTTATCACCGAAAAAGAAAGATGTTATTTGGGTTACTGTCGAATGTTTAAAAAGTCTGCACATTTATTTCTATACGTGCAGATTTCTCTTTTGATAGACTTGTTGGGTTGTATATTTAAGAGATTTTTAAATTATACAGCGTGTCAGTCTCCATTATCTTGAGAACCCGAGGTTTATATTATGATTAGGTAGAAAGCTACAGTAAGCTTTGGATACAAGATTGCATTCTAATACTGCATTTCATCCTTAAGCTGATGGTTAATTTGAGAAAATGGTTTAGATTTTCAGAAATATGTTTTGTTACGGTGTTATAGAATTTGAAGGCAACTAAGAAAGATATTTACTGTTGGTTGAGTTTTCGAATAAACATGATTAAGTATTGTACAATTGCAATTACCAAACTCCGTTGTACTAGATAAAGCTTTATGAGAAAAAGATTTATTGGATTGTTTTGATCAGAGAAATTGAAGAGATTTATGGGAGGATTAAGCCAGCGTTTCATGTATTTACATTGCGATGGTGCAGATCAAACCTCTTGCACATAAATTCTCTTACCAATTTTGAGATACACTTATGTATATAGTATAGAGAAGAACAGATCAAGATTTTGGCCCGAGGAATCAAAGGGTCGAGAAATAAATGTATAGCACTCGTGAAAGTTCTCTAGTGTAAACACAGAATAAAGGGAGCTACGTGGAAACCCGAGGAAGCTATGCGAAAACAGTACCCTAATCTGTTTACCGGTAACATTTTTAGGGACGAAAATCCCTAAAGGGGGGAGTTGTAACAGCCCAATTTCGAGTCTGATCAGAACAGGTGGTTTTGGGACCACAATCTGAAGTCAAAATATTTATTTTATTAATGTTTATAGTATTATAGAATGTTAGTGTGAAAATTTCGTAAAGAAATTTTACCGTTTGAGTAGTTAATTCAGTAAAAAGGACTAAATTGCGTAACATGTAAAAGTGATGTTCTATTAGTAAAATGCATTAAATAGCCATGAAATTAAATATGGAGGTTTTTAAGTGGTAAATAATGCATATATTTTGATAGTGGAATATCATGGTTTGGCATTATTGAAATTATGATTTAGTTTTATGCTTAATTTGGTAACTTGGTTATTAATTGTTAAAATAAATAAAATAAATAATATCACCATCTTCCTAATATCATCATCCACCGATTATAAAATAAAGAAATAGCCATGGAAGGGTTTTGCATTCGGCAACTTTATTCTTGCTCAATTAAGTACGGTTTTAACTCCATTTTTAATGATTTTTACATTTTTTGAGCTCATTGCAGCTCAATCTAGCTAGCATGTATCTCCGATTTCAAAACTGTTAAAGTATTTCAATGTTGCCATTGTTGAATTTATGAGTACTTTGATAGTAGATGAAGGAAAATAAATTATTGTTGTTAGATATACAATTTTTGTTAAACAATTTTTGATAAAAATATCACTTTTGGATTAAATTGTTAAATGTGAAAACTTTGTGGTAAAATATGTGAATTAATGAGAAAAATGGGCCGATATGAATATATGGAAAATTCGGCTAGCATAGGCTGTCCTTAAATTGCATGAATTTGAAATTTTACAAGATAAGGACTAAATTGTAAAAATGTGAAACATTAAGGGCAAAAGCATAATTTTTTCAAAATGTGCATAAAGTGTCAAATTGAATAATTAGGAAGTTAAAATGCTGAATTTGATATATTATTTAGATCTAGATAAGTCGAGATCAAGCTTAGGTCGCGGGAAAAGAAAAAATAGATGAATAACTGATACTTACTATCCGAGCGACTTAAGGTAAGTTCATACAACTAGAACGAAATAATTAAATACTTCTAAGTGTGTAAAATGAATTGCTATTGTACAAATGAATTATTGATATATATATATATATATATGAAATACAGATATATGAACATAATGTTGTTATTGAATGAATTATTATTAATGTGATATGCTTCATATGAAAGATATATGTAAATGAGATGGATATTTATTATAAAGATTACATGTTACAAAAGTTACATGAGTAAATGTGACATGAGATGAATTGGTATATGAATATATATATATATATATGTGTGTTATAAAAGGAAATGTTACATGAGATGTATGATGTGTATATACGAAATGGTACATGGTTTATATGATTTACATGAGTAAATGGTGACACGATTCATATGAATTATATAAATGAGATGTTGTTTCAAATTGATTATTGGTTAAATACTTTGGCTAAATACCGAGTCCCATTTGAACCGTAGAAAGTCGTAGGATACAATTGACATGTCATTAGGGTTACCGTTTGGTTGAGCTCCGGCATTTGTTGTGGACTCACCACAGCTTGTATGAGCTTACCGTTTTAGCTCTTATGAGCTTACAGTTCAGCTCTTTAAAGCTTACCATTTTAGTCCTTCGGGGCTTACCGGTTCAGCTTTACGGAGGTTACCATTCAGCTTGTTTGAGCTTACAGTTTACTAGCTTAGGAGGAGCATACCGTTTTTGGCTCGAAAGAGCATACATGATGAATTGACGGATTACCAATTTATACACTTAATGTGTATTACCCAAGTATCCCTTGATATTTGATTAGGTTCACTGAGCATTATACTGACATGAATTACATGGATATTATATAATACAAGAGTTATATGACTTACATGAATATATGCTACAAGAGTTATATGACTTACATGAATATATATTATACAAATTACATGATTTACATGGATATGTGCTACATGAATTGAATGAATTACATGAACTATATGTTACATGAGTGATAAAGATGATATGTTACATGATTTACTTGAATTTAAAGAGATGAGATGTTACATGAATTATATGAATTATATAGATGAATTAGGTATTACATAGACATTACATGTTTGATTTCATTCTTGTGAACGAATGAATTACAATAAATATGAATGAATTACCCTTGTAATGGGTGAATTACTATTATTATTGATATATGTTTCTTATGGATATTATAGTACTAATTTATTGAGATAAGGAATGAATGATACTTGTGATATGAGAAACAGGTGGTTAAGCCACATATATGGCACGTAAGGTGCGAGATACCAAGTATACGATAATTTTCCAAAATGTTTCATCTGGAAAATGACGATAAAGATGAGGATCTAAGCAATGATATGGATTAATTCAGGTATCAGTGAGGACTCTGACATGTGAGTGATATTTGATGGTTCATTTGAGACGTAAGTGAAACCTAATGAATTCATGCATGAATTATTGGGTTGTTAATGTAATCGGTATTGAATCGAATGATTTCTAATTTTGAATTAATTGTTAAATGATTTATAATACTTACTAGTCTTACAAGCTTACTAAGCTAATTAGCTTACCCTGTTTATTCTCTGTATTTTATAGTGATTTGAATGCTCACTCGGGTTGAAAGTCATCAAAGATTTCATCACACTATATAAGAGACTAGTGGTATTTTTTTAACTCTTTGAAATGTGGTAATATGGCATGCATAGGCTAGTGTATAGATTGAATTATATGGCCACTTATGTGGTTGATTTTGTTACAAGTTTGGTACTTGTCCAAGCTACGAGATATGGCTTGGGTTAACAATGATTGGGTTGATATGAAAGTTCCATATGATATATCTATAATGTTGTAAGTTGATGAATAATGTTGGCTTTTGATAAAGTTGAAATGAATGGTTTATGGCACATGTGATATTTTGGATTAGGTAAAAAGATTGGTTTTATGGTGGATGAATTGGTAAGTGTAGAATAAGTATAATTTGGTTCATATGGTAGATGTTTTGATGATACAAATTGGCATGGAACTTTGTTGGTTATGAAATGATGCAAATGTGTTTTGGTATGGCTGAATTAGTTGATCATTTGGTGTATGGAATTGGTGCAAAATGATGCTTGTAGGTACATGAGATATGAGTGGGAAATGTGGCTTAAACCAAGCCCATTTTCATGCCACACGACCTGAGCACATAGGTGTCTGTCTCGACAGTGTAACCCTTACAACCTGTATACTTTGTATAGTATAGTACACGGGCTAGACACAAAAGCATGCCTGGTGACCGTGTGGCCAAGTCAGGATGACACACGAGCGTATCTGGTGACCATGTGGCTAAGTCAGGATGACACACGGGATAGGGGTGTTACACGTATGACTTGGCTGTGTGTATCAAAATGGTTGCTGACGTCATAAAAAGAATTTCAAGGTTTTCACATGGGCTAAGACACAAGCGTGTCATGGCCGTGTGACAGACACGGGCCATGGACACGGGCATGTGCCAGGTCGTGTGAAAATCCCCATAGGTGCAATTTGAAAAATAAATTTGACCAGAATAGGACACCGGCATGTGCGACCGCACGGCCTGCCCACACGGGTGTATCCCAAGTCACACGGGCGTCCTATTTTGAGTAAAAATTTTCTAAGAGTATGAAAGATTCTGGTTCAGTCCTGAACCACCTCCAAAGCATGTCTAAGGCCCCATGGGCCCATAATAGGGACAATGTGGGTATGATTGAGAAGTATTAAATTGGAAAGAAATTTATGGTTCGATTTTGGGTGAGTGTCATCGTTTAAGTCCGGTAACACCTCAAACCTTGCTCTGAAGTTGGATATGGGTAAGAGGTGTTACTTCTCTAGCCCCTCCACCTTGACTCATCGTGACGAGTGCACTCTCAACTGGCACGGTCCCTTTCTCGGGAGCTGGCGCATTGCGCTCTATATCATCCGCCATAGCTCCGACAGGATCCATTTACTATATGAAAAATACAATTTATAATCGTCAGAAGTCATCAAACAATCATATTACAATTATGGCATGTATTGCTAGACTCGTACACAAGCTAGGTTAGTCCTAGAATCGACTAAACCATAACTCTGATACCACTAAATGTAACACCCCTTACCTGTATCTAATGCTAGAACTGGGTACGAGCCATTACCATACTAAAACACATGCAAAAACACATTTCTTTTTCATAAAACTTCGTTCCAAATTAAAACTTTTCAAAACCTATCTTACAGTCTTTAATATGGACCCACGAGGCCTAAAACATGGTTTAAAAACAATCCAGGACAATTCCGAGTGCTTAGAAAAAATTTCATTAAAACCCACTAAAACAGGGCAAACGCTTAAGTGGATGGCAACATGCCCATGTGGCCCCTAGACATGGCCGTGCTGAAGGCCCGTGTGGTTCACACGGCCTAAGTGCATAGGGACACGCCCGTGCCCCTCGTCCGTGTGGATTTATATTCTAACTTCGAACCTACAAGGGTTTTCACATGGCCTAGCACGCACCCGTGTGCTCAGCCCGTGTCCCTCACACGGCCATGACACGCCCGTGTCGCAGCCCGTGTGTAAAAACCTTGGTATTCTATTTCTGACATCAGCAACCATTTAAGGTCGCACGGCCGTGGCACAAGTTTGTGTGCTAGGCCATGTCTTTAACATGGTTGAGACACACGGCCGTGTCTCTACCTGTGTGTTTACTACTGGGCATTTAATTTTTGCCAACCTAAGGTGCAGGGGATACACGGCCTAACCACACATCTGTGGGGCGGACTATGTGTCCCACTAGACAGACGCCCGTGTGTCTACCCGTGTGGACAATAATAAGGCTATCTACCAAGCCTTTTGCCATCCTGAAATATTATCAAACACAAACCAAAACATCACAAGGTATCAATACTCAAGCAATGACCATAAATTGGAATCCATACAACTTCACATAAACTATAACGCCCTAATTTTTGAGATTTTTCAGGATTTTTGCGATTTGGTGTGAACATGAGATTTTGTTGTTTGGGTAGGTACTTTATGCTTTGAGTGTGTTAGTGGACCTTTAGAAGGCCCAAGCCTAAATTAAAATCCGGTAGAATTATCGAATTTTAGACTGAAAGAGAAGGGGACTTGAGTAAGTGGGCTTTGAAGAAAAAGTGAGTAATTTAAGACACAAGTGAGCCCTTAGTAAAGTGGCAATGTGGTGCCACTTAAAGCCTAAGAAAGTGGCGTGTGGGAGCTAGGCAAGGGCCAAGGTTCAAGTCTCACAGTAAGTAGTGTGGTATTTTATTTTTACTGCATGTGCAAGTTATGTGATGGATTTCAAGTAGAACTCTGTTGGAAAGAGTTTGAGATGCTCATGGGATTAAATCAAGTAGGAAGGGAGGTAAAATTTTAGGAATTTTGAATGGGAGCTAGTGGTGGCTAATTGTTGAGGTTTTGGAGAGCATTTTCAGCAAATGAGTCTTTAGTGTGCCGATTTCTTGGTGTGTGGACTTTCGGGATTGTTCTGACCTCTTTTCTTTCTTGCCGAACTAGTGTAGTACCACTTAGGGTTCTCTACTCTTGTTCTGTTCTTCTCCTTTAGTTCCAAAAAGCCGAAAACGCAAACATTGTTCTTCTTTTGTGTCGACTTGTGCAAAGGACCAAATTGACATCTCCTTTCTTTCCTTCAAACTGAATCTATCATCTGTTTCCACACCTCTCGTCTTTCATCTTCTTTCTCTTCTATTTTCACCTAAGCCAAACCTGCTCCTTTATTTTCTTCTCCCTTCTCAAAGCCTAGTAGTCGACTTCCACAAAAACCGAAACCCGAAACTGGTGATTGCCGATTTCACCTTGACCAAAACCTCTCCCCATTGCTATTTCTTTTCAAGAAGCCGAACTTTAAATCTCTTATTTCTTTCTCTACCGATTGTTTCTTCACTTTGTGAACTTCTCTTCATCTATTCTTCTTTTAAACCGAAATAGACATACTCAAGGATAGATCCAAAAGCTAAAATTATTTAGATTCGTTCTCTACTCGTGTCTTGGTGTAGATCTACATCAGATCTAGATTAGAAGGGTGATTTGGGATGATTCTTTGGTGAGAAGATCTGCGGTAAGTTATCAAAACCCCTTTCCATTCTTTATTTCGAGATTTAAGAAAGACGAAAGTCCCTAAACACTGTAGGGAGGCTGTCAATTATAGTGACGAATGATGCTAGTCTTTCTAATCAATTTTATGTGTATTAGTTCATGAAAGGGGCGATCTAGCAAGGAGCATAGGAGGCTAGGATCATTGGAGCGACTAGATCTAGATCTAGTCACTGTTTTCGGTAAGGTATATATTCAAGTGATTAATGGGTGATTGGCGATTGTATATGGGGCAAGGTGATGATAGTTTTGGTTAGATGTTAGATTAAAAGTATATTTTCAAACGATTGTAGGAAGAATCACGTGGGAGATCTCATCGTAGAATATCGTAAATCAGGTGTGTAAACAGCACCCACTAGTAAACTAAATTGGCAAAAGCCGAAAAGCTGAAATGCTGAAATTCTAGCATTTCGTGGGCTTGCGAGCCTGTGAACGCTCGTGGGCTGGTTGACTTGGTAAAAACTGCAATCGCTAAAGGTAAGGTTGATATGTGTGCAATTTCGAGCACCTCGGTAAATTTGGGCCTCGAGGGGTTGAATTTGGGCCCAATGGGCTTATGGGCCCATATGGGTAAAAACGAGCAGTAAGCGTATTATGATAAACTAATTGATAAAACTGTTTAATCAGACTTAAAATGTGGGCTTTGTGGGCCAGAATAGTTAATGGACACTGTAGGGCCCATTAGGGTTTTACGGCCCGTTAGTTCTAGAGTTGGTAAATGGGCTAGATAAGTCACTTAGATGAAAATGGACTGTTAACAAGTGTAATAAGCATAAAAACCCTAAAAATTTGTATATTTACTGAAATACCCCTTAAGGGTGAAAAATTACTAATTTACCCCTAGGTGCAAAATGACCATTATACCTCTAGGGTTAAATTGTCTAAAATGCATGCTATACTGTATCTGTTCATTGTATGCCATGACATGTTATTCTGTTGCATGGGTTTGGTTTTTGATGGAGGAAGTGTTAAGTGGCAATGCCACGTTACTGATAAGGGCTTTGCCTCGTTTTACTATTAGTGGCTTGGCCACGTTATCTGATTAAGCAGCTATGCTGCGACTGTGGTGTGTAGGGCTGGGTGGGTAGAGTTATTCCCCACATGGTGTGTAGGGCTGGTACGGGTGGTGTGTAGGGCTGGATTTGCGCCTATGGGCCTATGGGCTGCACTGATTACTGAATAGGGCTAAGGCCCAGTTAATACTGTTTACTGAATAAGGCTAAGGCCCAGTTAATACTGTATCTGGATAGGGCTTAGGCCAAGTAAGCTTAAACTGATTTGGGCTCTAGTTGGGTTTACTTTACACACTGAGTTTTCCAAACTCACCCCTTCTCTTCCATCTATGCAGGTGAGCCCTAAGCTAGTGGACTTGGAGCTAGAGGGAGTCGGAGTGGCCACGTGGACTACAGTTGCTTAATTTGCTTTAAGTAATTCATTTTTTAGAATTTCACTTAAATTATTTTTGTTTCAGTTTTGGGTTTGTAATAAGGCCGCTTTTAAGTATTTTTAGTTTGGGTCTTTCTATCTTTATTTATGGTTTGATTGAAATGGGTAGATTAAGGCTGTACGGGTTTTCCTTAAAATTAATCAACGTTTGTAAAACAAAACACTCGTAACAAATGAATAACAAAAAGACCAACAAGATCTTGTAATAGAATAACTTTAAACTGGTAGTAGATAAGACGTTCACAAGCTAAACCTAGATTTTCTTTGCAAACTTCAAGAACGGTTTTGTAAAACTCACCCTAATCGTAATGGCTAAAGAACATGTCTCAATATGTCATTGATGTGACACACTAGACTTGGCCGTAATATTTGGGCCGGGTTTGGGGTGTTACATTTAGTGGTATCAGAGCCAGGTTGCAACAACTCAGTTATGGATCGGGTCCAAAAGTTTCATAAATTTTTAAAACTGAGGCCCAGGAAGGGTATTTTGAAAATGGTTTTGGGAAATCTTTAAGAAAACCCTTTTCGACCTTATTTTCTTTTAAACATACTTATTTAAGGATTATTTTAAAGGCAAAGTTTAGTTTCTACATAAAAATTGGGCTTTCTGAAATCTGGTTTTTGAAGGGTGGCACACTGAATCCCCGGCATCAAGTCTGTAAGTATTTCTTCTCCTATACTATACTGTACTGAAATATGACTGTAGATAGTACTGAGACTCTACTATGATACTGTAGTTAGAGTTTTACTGAAACTGTAGAGACTGAGACAGTAGGAAAACTAAACCCTAGAAGGCTGAGACTATAGCTAGGCTACGATTCCGCGAAAACAAACTCTGAAACAATATCTGTGCATAAGACATTTGTAATAAACACTGAAATACTAAACTAATTTCATAAAATTCGTAATCAAATAAGTCGATATAAATACGAGGGCAGCTCGTGGACAACGCCGTGGATGTGGCTGAGGTAGTGTACAAGCTGGGTCTTTATCTTCGGGACATATGCCAGCTAAGGAGGCACGACCACCGCCGGTAGCTGAGAATGGGCTGTATGATCGGGCTGTAGGGGACGATGCCTTGTCCCAGGCAATGTTAAGGGTCCTAGAGAGGGTTGCTGGAGCTAGTACTGGGACTGTGAATAGGGGATCCATTTCTGAGCGACTCCAGGCTAATGGAGCAGAGGTCTTCAGGGGCATATCTGGAGTAGCCCCAAATGTGGCCGAGTACTGGCTGGAGGCCACGGAGCGGATCATGGATGATTTGGATTGCTCAGCAGAGTAGAAACTAAAGGGAGCGGTGTTTCTGCTGCGAGACTAGGCGTATCAGTGGTGGATCACTGTAAGGGATAGTACCCCAGCTGAGCGGGTAACCTGGGAACTATTTAAGACGGCTTTCAAGGGAAAGTACGTTGGGGCGAGCTATGTGGACGGTGAAAGGAAAGAATTTCTGAATCTAACCCAGGGTAATAAGTCTGTTGCTGAATATGAGGCGGAGTTTCTAAGGTTGAGCCAGTATGCTAGTGGAATAGTTGCTACTGAGTATGAACGTAGCATTCGATTTGAGGATGGCCTCAGGGATGAGCTTAGGGTGTTGATCGCTCCGCAGAGGGAGCGTGACTTTACTGCATTGGTGGAAAAGTCTAAGATAGTCGATGAGGTGAAGCAAACTGAACGACAGAACTGTGAAAAGGACCGAAATTGATTCAGGAGGGATTTTGGACCCTCGGGTGATGCAAATAGGAATGCCGAACGAGCTAGAGTGGATGAACCGGTCCGAGCGGTTCCGGTGAATATAGTTAGACCGCAAGCTTGTGGGGGCTGTGGTAGAGTGCATCTGGGAGAATGCTGGAAGCATATTGGGGCTTGCTTTCAATGCAGATCCAAGGAGCACAGAGTTAAGGATTGTCCATAGAGGCCAGCTAAGACACAAGCCACTGATCAGAAGGTTGCTCAACTAGTACGAGGTGGACTACAATCGCCGAGAGGCCGTGGTCAAGGTAGGGGTGGCAACAGAAATGGTCGTAGACGTGGAGTACCTGGTAGGGATGCAGGAAATGCTGAGGCTTGTCAGCCAGCGTTGGTGTATGCTGCTTGTCGCCGAGAGGAGGGTGACGCACCCAATGTCATAACTGGTACGTTCTTGATCTCTAGCGTGCCATACACTGCTTTGATAGATATGGGTTCTATTCATTCGTATGTTGCATGTAATATATCTAGGTCGTTGGGTGTGCACTTTGAGGAAACTATGAGTGGGGTAACTGTGATAAGTCCACTGGGTCACTCGGTTAGGGTGGACAAACTCTATAGAGATGTGCCTTTAGAGACTCAAAGTAGGATTTTCTCTAGGGACTTAATGGAGCTACCGTTTGGAGAATTCGATCTCATCTTGGGGATGGACTGGCTTGCTAAGCATAAGGCAACTCTGGATTTTGCAGCTAAGCGGATGGTGTTAAGAACTACAGAGGATGAGGGGGTGATGGTTATAAGGGAACGAAGGGACTATTTGTCCAATGTTGTTTCGGCCTTAAGGGCTGAGAAGCTGATTCGCAAGGATTGCGAGGCATATTTGGCATTTGAGAGTCAGACGGAGACTGAGGGTTTGACTGTAGAGAAGGTTAGAACTGTTAAGGAGTTTCAAGATGTTTTTCCTAAGAAGCTTCCTAGATTGCCTCCGAATCATGAAGTCGAATTTGGAATCGACTTGCTGCCTGGAACAGCTCCAGTGTCCATCGCTCCTTATAAGATGGCACCGAAGGAGTTAGTGGAACTGAAAGTGCAAATCCAAGAGTTGTTGGATAGAGGTTTTATTAGACCAAGTGTGTCTCCATGGGGAGCACCAGTACTGCTTGTGAATAAGAAGGATGGGACGATGCGTATGTGCATCGATTATCGCCAGTTGAATAAACTGATGATAAAGAATAAATACCCTCTGCTAAGGATCGATGATCTGTTTGACCAGCTTAGAGGAGCTTTGGTATTTTTCAAGATTGATCTTCGATCTGGATACCATCAGTTAAGGGTCAAAGAGGTGGAGATTCATAAGACAGCATTCAGAACTCGGTATGGTTGTTACAAGTTTCTAGTGATGCCGTTTGGACTGACGAATGCACCTGCAACTTTCATGGATCTGATGAATCGAGTGTTCCAACCTTACTTGGATCGATTCTTAGTCATCTTTATCGACGATATTCTGGTGTATTCGGAAACTGAGGAGAAGCATGATGAGCATCTCTATGTTGTTCTGCAAGTGTTGAGGGAGAAGCAACTCTATGCAAAATTCAGTAAGTGTGAATTTTGGTTGCGAGAAGTGACATTTCTGGGTCACGTTTTTTCTGCTGTGAGGATTAGGGTGGATCCTCGAAAAATTGAGGCGGTTCTAGAATGGAAGCCGCTGAGGTCGATTTCAAAAATTCAAAGTTTTCTGGGTTTAGCAGGGTACTATAGAAGGTTTGTAGAAGGATTCTCTCTGATTGCTGCACCATTAACGAAACTTCTGAGGAAAGGAGTATCATTTGTGTGGACTGAGAAACAGAAAGAGGCTTTTCATAAGTTGAAGAAGGTTTTGACTAAGGCGCCAGTATTGATTCAGCCGGAATCTGGGAAGGATTTCATAGTGTATAGTGATGCGTCACATGTGGGGTTAGGCTGTGTATTGATGCAAGAGGGTAAGGTGGTCGCTTATGCTTCGCGACAGCTTAAGCCTCACGAAGCGAACTATCCTGCGCATGATCTGGAGTTGGTAGCGATAATCTTTACGTTAAAGTTTTAGAGACACTATCTGTATGGAGAAAAGTGTATTATATACACGGACCATAAGAGTCTCAAGTATCTACTAACTCAGAAGGAGTTAAATCTTAGGCAATAGAGATGGATAGAGTTGCTGAAAGATTACGACTGCTAGATTGAGTATCACCCAGGCAAGGCAAATGTGGTGGCGGATACACTGAGTCGAAGGGCTGTAACTGAGTTGAGAGCAATGTTTGCTCATCTGAGTCTATATGATGATGGGAGCTTGTTAGCGGAGTTACAAGTGAGACCAACTTGGATTGAGTAGATTAAGGAGAAACAGTTAGAGGATGAGTCATTAGTTCCTCGGTTTCAGCAAGCTAATTTTGGACTGAATAGAGAAGGAGTTCTTTGTTTTCAAGGACGAGTTTGCATTCCGAAGGATTCTGATTTAAGGAAGTTAATTCTGAAAGAGGCTCATGGTGGACCTTGTGCCATGCATCCTGGAGGAAATAAGTTATATCGAGACTTGCAAGAACTATACTGGTGGCCTGGACTTAAGCGAGAAGTGACCGAATTTGTGGGGAAATGTCTGACATGCCAGCAAGTAAAAGCTGAGCATCAACTGCCTTCTGGACTTCTGCAACCGGTGAAGATTCCACTTTGGAAGTGGGAGAGGGTAACCATGGATTTTGTAAGTGGGCTACCTTTGACACCTACCAAGAAGGACTCAATATGGGTAATTGTGGATAGGTTAACGAAATCTGCCCATTTCATACTTGTCCGAACCGATTACTCACTTCAGAAATTGGCCAAGCTGTATGTGGCAGAGATAGTGCAACTGTATGGGGTGTCGGTTTTGATTATTTCTGACTGAGATCCTAGGTTTACATCTCAATTCTGGCAGAAGTTGCATGAGGCGTTGGGTACGTGATTGGATTTTAGCACTGCTTTTCACCCCCAGACAGATGGACAGTCGGAAAGGGTTATTCAGGTTCTGGAGGACATGTTGAGGGGTTGTGTTATCGACTTCTGAGGTAGTTGGGAGGATTACTTGCCATTGGTGGAATTTGCTTATAATAATAGTTATCAGGCAAGTATTCAAATGGCCCTATATGAGGCACTATATGGGCGAAGGTGTAGTACGCCTAGTTGGATAGAGTTGGGAGAATGACAAGTTCTTGGGCCAGAATTGGTGGCAGATACTGAGAATAAGGTTAAGTTGATCAGAGATCGGTTAAAGGAAGCATCTGATAGGCAGAAGTCTTATGTGGATTAAAGCGTAAGGAAATTGAGTTCTCAGTAGAGGATATGGTCTTCTTGAAGGTCTCGCCTTGGAAGAAGATATTAAGGTTTGGTAAGAAGGGCAAGTTAAGTTCGCAGTTTATAGGGCCTTATTGGGTTCTTAAACGGGTAAGGCTAGTAGCTTATCAGCTGGAGTTACCGCCAGAGTTGGATCGAATTCAAGATGTTTTTCATGTGTCCATGCTAAGACGGTATCGATCAGATCCTTCGCATGTCGTACCAGTGGAGGAGATTGAGGTAAAGGCCGACTTGACCTTTGAAGAGCAGCCTGTGCAAATACTGGATCGAGAAATCAAAGTACTGAGGAAGAAGTCAGTTCCTTTGGTAAAGGTACTTTGGAGCAATCATGGTAGAGAAGAGGCTACTTGGGAACCAGAAGAGGCGATGCGTCAACAATACCCTCACCTATTTGGATCAGGTAAATTTCTAGGCCGAAATTTCTTTAAGGGGGTAGAGCTATAACGCCCTAATTTTTGAGATTTTTTAGGATTTTTGCGATTTGGTTTGAACATGAGATTTTGTTGTTTGGGTAGGTAATTTATGCTTTGAGTGTGTTAGTGGGCCTTTAGAAGGCCCAAGCCTAAATTAAAATCCAATAGAATTATCGAATTTTAGACTTAAAGAGAATGGGACTTGACTAAGTGGGCTTTTAAGAAAAAGTGAGTAATTTAAGACACAAGTGAGCCCTTAGTAAAGTGGCAATGTGGCGCCACTTAAAGCCTAAGAAAGTGGCGTGTGGGAGCTACGTAAGTGCCAAGGTTTAAGTTTCACGGTAAGTAGTGTTTTACTGCATGTGCAAGTCATGTGATGGATTTCAAGTGGAACTCTGTTGGAAAGAGTTTAAGATGCTCGTGTGATTGAATCAAGTAGGATAAGGGAGAGAAATTTTAGGAACTCTGAATGGGAGCTAGTAGTGGTCGATTGTGGGGATCTTGGAGAGCATTTTTGGCAAATGAGGCTTTAGTGTGCCGATTGCTTGGAGTGTGGCCTTTCGGGATTGTTTTGACCACTTTTCTTTCTTGCCGAACTAGTGTAGTACCACTTAAGGTTCTCTACTCTTGTTCTATTCTTCTCCTTTAGTTCCAAAAAGCCAAAAACCCAAACATTGTTCTTCTTTTGTGCTGACTTGTGCAAAGAACCAAATTGTCATCTCCTTTCTTTCCTTCAAACCGAATCTATCATCTGTTTCCTCACCTCTCTTCTTTCATCTTCTTTCTCTTCTATTTTCACCTAAGCCAAACCTGCTCCTTTCTATTCTTCTCCCTTCTCAAAGCCTAGTAGTCGACTTCCACAAAAGCCGAAACCCAAAACTAGTGATTGCCAATTTCACCTTGACCAAAACCTCTCCCCATTGCTATTTCTTTTCAAGAAGCCGAACCTCAAATCTCTCATTTCTTTCTCTACCGATTGTTTCTTCCCTTCGTGAACTTCTCTTCATCTATTCTTCTTTTAAACCGAAATAGACATACTCTAGGATAGATCCAAAAGCCAAAATCACTTAGATTTGTTCTCTGCTCGTGTCTTGGGGTAGATCTGCATCAGATCTAGATTAGAAGGGTGATTTGGGTTGATTCTTTGGCAAGAAGATCTGCGGTAAGTTATCAAAACCCCTTTCCATTCATTATTTCAGGATTTAAGAAAGCCGAAAGTCCCTAAACACTGTAGGGAGGCTGTCAATTATGGTAAAGAGTGATGCTTGTCTTTCAAATCGATTTTATGTGTATTAGTTTGCGAAAGGGGCAATCTAGCAAGGAACGTAGGAGGCTAGGATCATTGGAGCGACTAGATCTAGATCTCGTCACTGTTTTTGGCAAGGTATGTATTCCAGTGATTAATGGGTGAATGGTGATTATATATGGGGCAAGGTGATGATAGTTTTGGTTAGATGTTAGATTAACAATATATTTTCAAATGATTGTAGGAAGAATCACGTGGGAGATCTCGACGTAGAATATCACAAATCAGGTGTGTAAACGAACACCCACTAGTAGACTAAATCAGCAAAAGCGAAAAGCTGAAATGCCAAAATTCTGGCATTTCGTGGGCTTGCAAGCGTGCGAGTGCTCGTGGGCCAGTTGACTCGATAAAAACTACAATCGCTAAAGGTAAGGTTGATATGTGTGTAATTTCGTGCACCTTAGTAAATTTGGGCCTCGAGGGGTTGAATTTGGGCCCAATAGGCTTATGGGCCCATATGAATAAAAATAAGCAGTAAGCGTATTCTGATAAACCGATTGATAAAACTAATAAATCAAACTTAAAATGTGTACTTTATGGGCCAGAATAGTTAATGGACACCGTAGGGCCCCATTAGGGGTTTTAGGGCCAGTTAGCTCTAGAGTTGGTAAATGGGCTAGATAAGTCACTTAGGTGAAAATGGACGTTAACAAGTGTAATAAGCATAAAAACCCTAAAAATTGGTATATTCATTGAAATATCCCTTAAGGGTGAAAAATTACTAATTTACCTGTAGGTGCAAAATGACCATTATACCCCTAGGGTTAAATTGACTGAAATGCATGCTATATTGTATCTGTTCATTGTATGCCATGACATGTTATTCTGTTGCATGGGTTTGGGTTTTGATAGAGGAAGTGTTAGGTGGCAATGCCACATTACTGATAGGGGCTTTGCCTCGTTTTACTGTTAGTGGCTTGGCCACGTTATCTGCTTAAGCAACTATGCTGCGACTGTGGTGTTTAGGGCTGAGTGGGTTGAGTTATTCCCCACATGGTGTGTAGGGCTGGTACGGGTGGTGTGTAGCACTAGATTTGGGCTAGGCTTTTGCATACATGCATAATTTTTGTTCTGTTACTGTAATGGGCCTATGGGCCGCACTGATCACTGAATAGGGCTAAGGCCCAGTTAATACTGTATCTGGATAGGGCTTAGGCCAAGTAAGCTTGAACTGATTTGGGCTCTGGTTGGGTTTACTTTACACACTGAGTTTTCCAAACTCACCCTTCCCTTCCATCTATGCAGGTGAGCCCTAAGCTAGTGGACTTGGAGCTGGAGGGATTCGGAGTGGCCACGTGAACTACAGTTGGTTAATTTGCTTTAAGTAATTCATTTTTCAGAATTTCAATTAAATTATTTTCATTTTGGTTTTGGGTTTGCAGTAAGGCCACTTTTAAGTATTTTTAGTTTGGGTTTTTATTTCTTTATTTATAGTTTGATTGAAATGGGTAGATTAAGGCTACGCAGGTTTTCCTTAAAATTAATCAACGTTTTCAAAACAAAACACTCGTAACAAATGAATAACAAAAAGACGAAAGAATAACTTTAAACTGGTAGTAGATAGGACGTTCACAAGCTAAACCTGGATTTTGTTTACGAACTTCAATAACGATTTTGTAAAACTCACCCTAATCGTAATGGCTAAAGAACATGTCTCAATATGTCATTGATGTAACACACTAAACTTGGCCGTAACGTCTGGGCCGGGTTTGGGGTGTTACATAAACAATCCAACCAAGCATTCAAATTACTATCCTAATACTCTTGTTCATCCATACTACTTGCACATTCATAAAAACATCAACATTTTCATTTATAAACCAATAGCAAATATTAGCCAATATCTTTGGCGTTATACAAAATGAGGTATTTCAAAATCAATCCAACACACTTGGCCCAAAATAAAATGACACTTAACAATGACTAGTCCCTATACATGCCATTTCTCAAAATGCTAGAAATAACTATACCAAATGCTTTTGTTGATAGTGTGAACAAAGCCTCCGACGTCCGTTGTTCCACGAGCTAATTAGGCGGCACTGTAAGAAAATGGAAAGGAGAGGGGTAACATAAAGCTTAGTAAGTTGCAAGTAAATAAAAAACAACAATTTACCACGCTATAATATGCTCACAACAGATCACAATTGTGCATGACGTAAAATGAATGGCTACAAGCATAACTTACTCATTTTCATCTTTTACTATTCATACAACATAATTTCGAGCTTGCATTTCATACATTTCATATAGGTACATGCACCACTCACAAGGTCATCATAATATCTGTCGCTCTTGATTACAAACTTTTAATTTCTCGTTGAACCATTCTGAATATGAAAGGATATTAAGTAAGCGTTATACAAAGGGTATCATGCGATGCCATGTCCCAGACATGGTCTTACACTGGCTCACATATCGAGTGGATGCCATGTCCCAAACATGGTCTTACACTGACTCTCATGTATCGAAGCCCATCTCATGTCCCAGAGATGGTCTTACACGGACACATAGCCAAGCCGATGCCATGTCCCAAACATGGTTTTATACTAGCTTGGATGTTGAGGCCATTGCCATGTCCCAAACATGGTCTTACACTAGCACTCATATCAACACCAATGTCATGTCCCAGACATGGTCTTACACTGGCTAGCACATATCGGTGTCGATGCCATGTCCTAGACATGGTCTTACACTAAACGTAACGAGCCCGATGCCATGTACCAAGCATGGTCTTTCACTACCACTTGTATTGTCCCTAGTATCACGGCATGAATATCCAATCTATTCTTCTGGTTCAACCGGGTTCTACCACATAGATTCTCATCATATCATTACTCAACATCATAATTTATCATTTAATGCTATATATGTTCTCATGCATACCTCATATTCAAAATTAATTATTTTATTACCCAATCAATAAACTCATGCATAATTATAGAAAAAGTTGCATTATTTATCTATAACTTACCTCGGTATACAAAATGTGAACGACTTCTCGATTTAGTCAGTTTGCTTGGCCTTCCCCCGGTCTAGGTTTGGATTTCGTAATTCTTGATCTATAATAATAATAATTTACTAATTTAATCACCGTATTAATCTAGACAATTCAAGATTCATAAATTGGCAAAATGACCATTTTGACCCTAGACTTTAGAAAAATGATCATTTTACCCCTAAGCTCGAAAATTGATTTTTATCGAAGTTCCTTATTAAGCAAGCCTAACCAAATTCTTTTCACTCTTATGGTAGCCCACAATTTTCATTATTTCATACATTTACTACACAATTTTCTAACTTTACAACTAGGTCCAATTTAGGTGGTTCCCATGAACACCCTTTTCACAAAAGTTGTTTATTTAACAACTAAGATCCATTTTCTTCCAAAAATTTTCAGCAAACAACTTAAACACTCTCATGGTAAAACCCTAAAATTTCCACCATTTTGCAAAATAGTCCCTTCAATAGCTAGCTCATGCTACAAGGGTCCAAAAAATACCAAAATTATCAAGAAAGGCCATGAGAATCACTTACTTGCAAAGGTGTTAGGTGGCTAAGTTTTCAAGCTTCTAAAACCCCAAACTTGCTGAAATTTTTGGTGGAAAATGAGAAGGGAATGAAAAGATGATGGCTAGTCTTAGGCCATTATTTAATTGATAAATATCTCACCTAACTTTGACTAAATTTTGTTTCCTTATTTCCTTTCTGTTTCATGGTCGGCCATCACTCGATGGAGGGCTTATTTTCTCTTTAAGGACCCCTAATTAAGGTTCTCTAACTATTTAACACAATTTACTAATAAATCATCACTTTTTCCTTTTACGCGATTTAGTCCTTTTTCGCAATTAAGCTTCCAAATGCTAAAATTAATTTACCAAAATCTTCATGCCTCTTTATAAAAATGCTATAACATATAAAATATATTAGAAATAATTTCTCCAACCTCGGGTTAGTGATTTCGAAACCACTATTTTGACTAAGCTCAAATTCAGGCTGTTACAAATTTGTCTTGTAATAATGTTGTTGATTTAATTTGTACTAAAATGTGTAGTGAAGCAAAAACTTTGTTCTTCGATGGATTATCCAAAAGAAATCCATAATGCTGTTATTAATGATGTTACTTAATAAAAGTGTTGACCCTTGTTGTAACATCCCAAACTTGGCCCAAACGTTATGACCGAATCTGGCAGCATCATATTGAAGGGAGAAACGTAAAATTCGATATTTAAAAACTTCGGGACCATTTGGTAAAAAAAGTTCTTAAACGGCAACTTCAAAATGGGTTTTCTCTTTAAAGCGTACAACCTTTGTTAAGTTATTAGCTATTACAACGAAATGTCATTTGAAAATCCAAATTAGGATAAGCCTCTTTGAAAATATGTTAAGCATTAATTAAACCATGTTTTTAATGAAAAACTGAGTCTTGAGTAATATTATTAAACTTATGACTTACAGCAGAAGTTTTTCTTAGAAAACATTTGCATATTTAATTTCGATTATAAATCATTGTTTTTATTTTTAAAACCTATGACCCAAAACTAGTAGTTACAAATTTAAAATGAAATAAACCCAAAATGAAAATAAATCCAGATAAAGGCCTTATTACAATAACAACCCAAATAAAGAAAAACTTAATTAAAAATAAAATAAAGTACTAGAAGTTTTAACTGCCCATAGTGTGGCCACCTCCGAGTCCTCCAGTATGTCGATCCGTCTTTCACTAAGGATTACCTGAAAAATTAAAAAGAGGGGTGAGTTTATGAAAACTCAGTGTGTAATCCCCTATTATAAAAACACAATCAGTCAGGTAATTAGAGTACAAAAGAAGTATGGGCCTAAGCCCATTACAGTAAGAATTGGGCCTAGCCCAAAACAGTATCAGCTGGGCCTAGCCCTTATCAATAACAGTTGGGCCTAACCCATATCAATAATAGTTGGGCCTAGCCAATATCAATAATAGTTGGGCCTAGCCCATAGTAGTATCAGAAACAGAATGTATGAACAATGCATGATGCATGTTATCCCATCCAACCCTACACTTGCCTCCGTCCAACCCTGCACTTCCTGTGGGGAACAAATCACCCACCCATCCCTACACTTACAATGTCACAGCAAAGCTGCCAGTATCAGTATATGTGGCAAAGCCACCAGTACGATTTTCTTCCTCCATAACGGTATCCCAATCCTATGCGGTGTGTCATGTCATAATATAATAAGTGACTGCAAAATATCATGCTTAGAAAGATAGTTAAATCATACCATAAATTAATCATCTACCCTCGAGGGGTAAAATAGTCATTTTACGCTATAGGGGGTATTTTGGTCTTTTTACCCTACAGGGGTATTACAGTCATATACTGACCTCTTAAAAGGTCTACAGTCGCCTAGAGCAACTTATGTAACCCAAACGGTCATAACGGTGTATATGGGCCCAAGGCCCATTATCCGGCCTAAGTGGGCCAAATACTCGTGTGGCCCATTTAGCCCAGATTGAGTCACGGCTATGCGAACTTCATAACCAAATCTAGTCTTTGCCACATTACGTGGACATTATCAGTGTAGGGCCCATGAGCCCATTAGGCCCACAGGGCCGATTCAGCCCATAACAGCCTAAGCCCATGACAGCGCTCATGGTGGCCTCTACGGTCACACGCCTACGTTCGTGGTCTCAGTTCACCGTACGAGTGTTTGCATGCTCATGAGGCCTCGAATGCTAAAGTTTTGACTTCTCGGCTTGTGATAGTAATAGATTTGTTGTACGGTTACACACCTATTTGTGATAACGAGTAAACTAGCCCACGTGCACTCCAACCTATTACAACAGAAGCTTCGGTTAAATACTTAACACACGAGTTGAAAGAGACACTAACCGAAACCTATTCAAAATATTACTTACTATTGCCTTACTCGAATGAACGAAATATGGCTTAATCCTTTTAAACTACTGGCATGAAATGATCGCACGCTCCTAGACGATTATCTGCATTGAGAGTGGATTTAACCAAATCAGATTGTAAAAACACATGCCTAAAAGCCCCACATATTACTTACAAAAATAAAGAAATATTCGGCCTATGTTCAAAAAGAAAGGTAATGCTCTTACCTTAATTCAAAGCTTAAGAAAAGGATTATGATTGCTTCCAAACCACTTACACACCACCACTCCTCGAGGAAAACTCTTGAACCCAATGAGTAACACATCGTGAGAAGGGATCATAAATCGGTAACCAAAGAATAAAAATGAGAGGCATTCGACTTAGATGAATGCAAGGAAACACAACTTAACCCGTGTGTTTCAAATTTTAAGGGTTTTGGCACTCCTGATTAGTGTCACACGCCCGTGTTCTTCGGGCATGTTAGGGCACACGGCCGTGTCGCACGGCCGTGTTCTTTGATGTTCGCTTATCCCACGCCCGTGTATGAGATCAAATGCCTGTATATGAATTGACAGGTTTGACCAGGGGTTAAAGCACGGGCGTGTCTCCTGCCCGTGTTAATTTAGTAGGTTCGACCACCCTTTGGGGACACGGGCGTGTCACACGCCCGTGTCGATTCATCAAGATTGGCCATGGCCATATCGCACGACCGTGGCTATTTATCGAAAGCCGTGTGTTACCCATGGTGTGCCCACGGCCTTAGGCACGCCTGTGGGCCTGGCCGTATGGTCCTTAAAAACATGCATTTTAAGAAGATCAGAATATAAACTAAAGGTTTAATAGCTTAAGTTAAAGAGCTTTACTATGTTAGTGCTCGAGTTGCCTCCTGAGAAGTGCTTGTTTATAGTCTAAGCTCGACTTTTCTCAAGCTTGCTCAGTCACGGTGGTTTGAGGAGTTCAAACTCCTTTCTCCTACTGTCAGTTTTAATATCAAAATAAGGTTTAAGTCGAGTATAGTTTACCTTGAAAATGCCAAATGTCTTATGCGTTATCTCGACTGTACCATAGGGAAAGATTTTCATTACCGTGAAGGGAAGTGTGTCACCTATAAGAAGCTTTGCATTTGAGATTCGAGGATCCTCCTCCTCTAATAATACCTTATCCCTACCTAAAATTGATTTTGTTTATCTGTGGGCTTATCATGGTGGTGCTCTGTTTCGGTGTGGCATATCTTAGGTTTCTGCGGGCGATAGTTCAGCCACTCGTCTAGTTTTTCGATTTGTAACATTCGTTCTTCATGTATTGTTCCCTTGTATGGACTCGTATGTGGTTTGGTTGCACTTACGTGAAGAGTATCCTATAAAGAAGGCTGGACGGTGAGATCATTCTTATTACAAGAACTCGTAATAATATCTTTATCATTAGCGGTTCTATTAGAATTACGAGCCTGTAAAGTGATTGTATCATTGCCTATACGAAGTGTGAGTTCGCTTGTGCCTATGTCAATTATAGTTCTTGCAGTTGCTAAGAAGGGTCGCCCTAAAATTAATGGTACATTACTATCTTCATCTATGTCTGAAACAACAAAGTCCACTGGGAATATGAATTTGTCAATTTCAACTAGCACATCTTCGATTATACCCTTAGGAAATCTAATGGTTTTATCAGCCAATTGAATGCTCATCATGGTTTGTTTGGGTTTTCCAAGACCTAGTTGTTTAAATAATTTGTAGGGCATTACATTAATATTGGCCCCTAAATTAGCTAAAGCATTTTTAACATCTAAGCTACCAAGTAAACAAGGAATTGTAAAACTCCCTGGATCTTTTAGTTTGTTGGGTAGCTTATTCTGCAAAATGGCTGAGCAGACTGCATTTAGTTTTACATGTGACGACTCATCCAACCTCTGTCTGTTTGTCAAAAGTTCTCTTAAAAATTTCAAGGCATTTGGCATCTGTGAGAGAGCTTCAATAAATGGTAAGTTAATATGCAATTTCTTTAAAATTTTAAGGAATTTACCAAATTGTTCATCTGTGCGGTCTTTCCTCATCGCATTAGGATATGAGACACGAGGCTTATACTCTTTGACAATTGGTTATGTGTGACTTACCTCACCCTTACCTCTACTTACCACAGTTTCCTTACTTGGCTCTGATTTGGTTTTAGCTGACCCTCCTTTATCAATTGTGTCGATGGCGTGGAGTTGCTCCTTAAGGTTAGTTTTGATGTTACTTAGTAAACCACCTTGTGGTCTTTCAAAAATTAGTTTAGCGAGTTGGCCTATTTGGGTTTCGAGTCCTTAAATGGATGCTTGCTGGTTTTTAAGTGCTGTCTCGGTGTTCTGGAAACGGGTTTCTGACACGGAGATAAATTTCGTGAGCATATCCTCAAGGTTCATCTTTTTCTCTTACTGGAAAGGTGGTTGCTAGAATCTCGTAGGTGGTTGTAGGCTCTGATTTCCTTGGTTACCTTGTCCTCTCCATGAGAAATTAGGGTGGTTCCTCCAACCTGCATTGTAAGTGTTACTATAAGGGTTATTTTGAGGTCTAGAATTATTATCCATATAGTTGGCTTGCTTATTTTCCATGTCATATCCATAGGTGGGGTATTCAGAATTACTCATGTTTCCTTGAATTGAGTCACACTGCATCACTGGGTGTACCTGCGTAGAACCAACTAAATTGTCAACCTTTTTATTTAAGAGTTCTACCTAATTTGACAGCATTGTGACTGCATCAACAATAAAAACTCTGGCAGCTTTTTGCAGCTTTGTTCTCATGACTTGCCACTGATAGTTATTCAGTGACATCTCTTCTATAAACTTGTAAGCTGCTTCTGGTGTTTTGTTATTGATTGTTCCACCGGTGGCTGCATCGATCATATGCCTTGTTGAAGGGTTGAAACCGTTGTGAAAAGTTTGAACTTGTAACCATAGAGGTAACCCATGGTGAGGGCACCTTCACAATAAATCCTTGTATCTCTCCTAAGCATCGTAGAGTGTTTCTAAATACATCTGCATAAAAGAAGAGATATCATTGCTTAATTTTGCCGTTTTAGCCGACGAAAAATTTTTAAGTAAAAAATTTTCGGTCATTTGTTCCTATGTAGTGATAAACCCTCTAGGTAGAGAGTCTAACCATTGTTTGTGTAACACCCCAAACCCGGCCCAGACGTTACGGCCAAGTCCGGTGTGTCACATCACCTACAACTAACTAGGTTACTTAATTACTAATGTTAGGGTGAGTTTTATAAAACCATTATTAAAGTTTTAAGAGGAAATTTTCGGTTTATTGATGAATGTCCTATCCTCTACCAATTATTGAGAGATTATTATAAAATTTACTTTGTAACTCAATTGAATCGTGTGACTGATTTTGAAAATGTTGATTAACTTTAAGAAAAACTCGCGTAGCTATATTCCAAATAATTTAAGTAATGTGATAAAAAGTAATTAAAACCCAAAATAAAAATAAATAGAGCGGCCTTATTACTAACCCAAATTAACAAAATAAAAAAAACGATTAAGTAAAATAATCGAATAATTAACTTAAAACCAGAAATGCAGTCTTCGTGGCCACTCTGAATCCCTCCCAGCTCCAAGTCCATAGTCTAGGGCTCACCTGCAAGGATGGAAAGAAAAGGGGTGAGTTTGGAAAACTCAGTGTGCAAAGAAGCCCATCCAGGGCCCAAATTAGCTCAAGCCCACTGGGCCTAAGCCCTATCCAGTCTTAGTAATAACTGGGCTGAAGCCCTATTCAGATACAGTAAACTGGCCTTAGCCCTTTTCAGATAACAGTACGACCCATACGCCCATTTCAGTAACAAAGCAGATATTATGCACGAATGTAAAACCCAAACCCAACCTAAATCCAACCGCTACACTCCACCCGTACCAGCCCTACACTCCACAGTTGCAGCATAGCTGCTCAGATAACAGTAAATTGAAGCAAAGCCTCTAGTACGTGGTTAAGCCACTATCAGTACTTCCTCCATCAATATCCCAATCCCATGCAACAGATATTCATGACATGGCATGCAGTAAACAGTAACAGTAAAACATGCATTTTGGTCAAACTTAGCCCTAGGGGTATAACGGTCATTTTACACCTAGGGGTAAAATAGTAAGTTTGCACGCATAAGGGGCATTTCAGTATTTATTCTAGTTTTTAGGGTTTTATGCATATTTTAGTCACTAATAGTCCAATTTCCATTTCAGTAGTCTATTTAACTCATTTTAACAGTTTTTAGTTATTGGGCCATAAAACTCCTGATGGGCCCTACAGTGTCACTTAACCATATTAGCTCGTTTAGCCCAAATTCTAGGTCTAATCTAGCAGATTTAACCTACAGTATACCAGAACATACTTACGACATACTTTTACCCATATGGGCCCGTAAGCCCATTGGGCTCAGTTTCAGCCCATCGAAGCCTAAATTTACCGAAGTGCACGGAATTGCACACTCATCCATCTTACCACTTACGATTACAGATCTAATAGTTTCCAACCGGCTTTCGAGCACTCACACGCTCGCAAGCCCACGAAATGCTAGAATTTCGGCATTTTGACTTTTTAGCTTTTGCCAGTTTGAACTATAAGAGGGTGTTCGATACACACCTGATTTGCGACAACTGCTAATGAGATCTCCCACGATATCCTACAATCGGTCACTAGACACATCAGATCCAAAATACCATGACAGCCATCATAAACTTACTTACCATAATCGGCCATCAACACCTAAGGCCCTCTTTTTGTTTTAATTTGCTAACTTTTCCTTAAAGGCCCACTTAACCAAGTCCCTTTCATTTAAAAACCAAAGTTGATATTTCTGCCTGGTTTTAACTTAGGCTTGGGCCTCCTAAAGGCCCATAACATCCTTAAACATAATTTCAGTAACCAAATACCAAAATTTCAAGATTTCACCAAAAATCACAAAAACCTGAAAAATCCCAAAAATCAGGGCATTAGAACTCTACCCCCTTAAAGAAATTTCGGCCTCGAAATTTACTTGATCCAAATAGTTGAGGGTATTGTTGACGCATCGCCTCTTCGGGCTCCCAAGTAGGCTCTTCTCTGAAATGATTGTGCCAAAGTACTTTCACCAACGGGACTGACTTCTTTCTCAATATTTTGACTTCTCGGTCCAGAATTTGCACAGGCTCCTCCCTAAAGGTCAAATCGATTTTTACCTCAATCTCCTCCACTGGTACGACATGTGAAGGATCCGATCGATACTGTCTTAGCATGGACACATGAAAGACATCATGGATTCTATCCAACTCTGATGGCAACTCCAACTGATACGCCACTGGCCCTACTCATTTAAGAACCCGATAAGGCCCAATAAACCGTGGACTCAATTTGCCTTTCTTGCCAAACCTCAAGATCTTCTTCCAAGGTGAAACCTTCAAGAAGACCATATCCCCAACAGCGAACTCAATCTCCTTACGCTTTAGATCCGCACATGACTTCTACCTATCAGATGCTTCCTTTAACTGATCTCTGATCAACTTAACCTTACTTTCAGTGTCTGCTACTAATTTCAGTCCAAGAACTTGTCGCTCTCCCAATTACGTCTAACACGTAGGCATACGACACCTTCGCCCATACAGTGCTTCATATGGAGCCATCTAAATACTCGCTTGATAATTGTTGTTGTACGCAAATTTCGCCAATGGCAAGTAGTCCTTCCAACTACCATGAAAGTCGATAACACAACCTCTTAACATATCCTCCAGAACCTGAATAACCCTTTCCAGCTGTCCATCAGTCTGAAGGTGAAAAGTAGTGCTAAAATCCAATCGCGTACCCAATGCCTCATGCAACTTCTGCCAGAATCAAGATGTAAACCTAGGGTCTCGATCAGAAATAATCAATACTAGTACCCTATGCAGTCGCACTATCTCCGTCACGTACCACTTGGCCAACTTTTGCAGTGAGTAGTCGGTTCGGACAGGTATGAAATGGGCAAATTTCATTAACCTATCCACAATCACCCACACAATGTCCTTCTTAGAGGGTGTTAGTGGTAACCCACTCACGAAATCCATGGTAACCCTTTCCCACTTCCAGAGTGGAATCTTTACCAGCTGTAGTAATCCAGAAGGCAGTTGATGCTCAGCCTTTACTTGTTGGCATGTCAGACATTTTCCCACAAATTTGGTCACCTCTCGCTTAAGTCCAGGCCACCAGTACACGTCTCACAAGTCTCGATATAGCTTATTTCCTCCAGGATGCATGGCACAAGGTCCACCACGAGCTTTTTTCAGAATCATCTGCCTCAGGTCGAAGTTTTTTGGTATGCAAACTCTTCTATGAAAGCACAGTACTCCATCAGTATTCAGTCTAAAATCTAAATTCTCATCATTCTCAGCTTGTTGAAATAAAGGAACCAACGAATCATCCTTTAACTATTTCTCCTTAATCTACTCAGTCGAAGCTGGTCGAACTTGCAATTCTGCTAACAGACTTCCATCGTCATACAGACTCAAACGAGCAAACATTACTCTCAACTTAGCAACAGCCCTTGCTCAGTGCATCAGCCACCACATTCGCCTTGCCTAGGTGGTACTCAATCGAACAGTCGAAATCCTTAAGCAATTCTACCCATCTTCGTTGCCTAAGATTCAACTCCTTCTAAGTCAATAGATACTTGAGACTCTTATGGTCTGTATATATAATACACTTTTTCCCATATAGATAGTGTCTCTAGATTTTTAACGCAAAGATCACCGCTGCCAATTCACTTCGTGAGGCTTCAGTTGTCACGAAGCATAAGCGACTACTTTACCCTCTTGCATCAGTACACAGTGTAGACCCACATGTGATGCATCATTGTACACAGTAAAATCTTTCCCAGACTCTGGCTGAACTAACACCGGCGCTTCAGTCAAAACCTTTTTCAACTTGATAAAAGCCTCTTGTTGTTTCTCAGTCCATACAAACGCTACTCCCTTCCTTAACAGTTTCGTCAATGGTGCAGCAATCAGGGAGAATCCTTCCACAAATATTCTGTAATACCCTACCAGACCCAGAAAACTCTAAATTTTTTATACTGACCTCGGTGGCTTCCATTCCAAAACTACCTCAATTTTTAAGGATCTACTCTAATCCCCTCAGTAGAAACAACGTGACCCAGAAAAGTCACTTCTCACAACCAAAATTCACACTTACTGAACTTCGCATAGAGTTGCTTCTCTCTCAGCACTTGCAGCACAATACGGAGATGCTCATCATGCTTCTCCTCAGTTTCTGAATATACCAGAATATCGTCGATAAAGACGACTACGAATCAGTCTAAGTAAGGTTGGACACTTGATTCATTAGATCTATGAAAGCTGCAGGTGCATTCGTCAGTCCAAATGGCATAACCAGAAACTCGTAATGACCATACTGAGTTCTGAATGCTGTCTTATGAATATCCACTTCCTTCACCCTCAACTAATGATATCCAGATCGTAGATCAATCTTGGAAAACATCGAAGATCCTCTAAGCTGGTCAAACAGATCGTCGATTCTCGACAGTGGGTATTTGTTCTTCATCGTCAGTTTGTTCAGCTGGCGATAATCGATGCACATGCGTATCGTCCCATCCTTCTTTTTCACAAACAGCACTGGTGCTCCCCATGGAGACTCACTCGGTCTGATGAAGCCTCTATCCAACAACTCTTGAATTTGCGCCTTCAGTTCCACTAACTCCTTTGGTGCCATTTTATAAGGCGCAATGGACACTGGAGCCGTTCTAGGTAGCAAGTCGATCCCAAACTTGACTTCTCGATTCGAAGGTAATCCAGGAAGCTCCTCAGGGAATACGTCCTGAAATTCCCTAAGAGTTTTGACTGTCTCTACAGTCAAGTTCTCAGTCTCAGCTTGGCTCACAAAAGCCAAATACACCTTGCAACCTTTACGAATCAGCTTCTCAGCCCTCAAGGCTGACATAACATTGGACAAATAATCCCTTCGCTTCCTAATAACCATTACCTCCTTATCCTCAGTAGTTCTTAACACCATCCTCTTGGTCGCACAATCCAGAGTCGCCTTATACTTAGTCAACCAATCCATTCCTATGATCAGATCGAACTCTCCGAATGGTAACTCCATCAAGTCTCCAACAAAGATCCTACCTTGAGTCTCTAAAGGTACCTCCCTAAAGAGTTTATCTACCCTAACCAAGTGACCTAGAGGACTATCACAATTACCCCACTCATAGTTTCCTCTGAGTGCATACCCAACGACCCAGAAATGTCACATGCAACATATGAATGGGTTATCCCACATCTATCAGAGCAATGTAAGGCATGCTAGAGATCAAAAACATACTAGTTATGACGTCAAGTGCATCACCCTCCTTTTGGTGACGAGCCGCATATACTAATGCTGGCCGACGAGCCTCAACATTCCCAGCACCTCTGCCAGGTGCTCCACGTCCACGTCTAATTCCATTACCACCTCTACCTTGTCCACGACCTCTCAGCAGTTGTGGTCCACCTCGCACTGGTAGGGCAACCCTCTATTCAGCAACTTGAGTTTGAGCTGGCCTTCTAGGATAATCATTGATTCTATGTTCCTTGGACCCACATCGAAGGCATGCCCCAGTACGCTTCCAGCATTCTCTCAGATAAACTCTACCATAATCCCCGCAAACTTGTGGCCTCATTATATTTACTGAAACCGCTGGGACCAGTTCCTCTACTCTAGCACTCTTAGCATTTCTGTTTGCAGCACCAGATGGTCCAGTATACCTCCTGAATCGGTTCCGATCCTTATCATGGTTCCGCCATTCAGCTTGCTTCACCTCTTCGGTTATCTTAGCCTTCTCCACTAGTGCAGAAAAGTTGCACTCTCTCTGTGGAGCTATCAGCACCCTCAGCTTATCCCTGAGGCCATCCTCAAAATGAACACTACGCTCGTACTTAGTGGCAACTATACCGCTAGCATAACGGCTCAACCTTAAAAACTCTGCCTCATACTCAGCAACGGATTTATTACCCTAGGTCAGATTCTGAAATTTTTTCCTATGCGCATCCACATAGCTCGTTCCGACGTACTTTCCCTTGAAAGACGTCTTCAATAGTTCCCAGGTTACCCGCTCAACGGGGGTACTCTCTCTCACGGTGATCCACCATTGATAAGCCTCGTCTCGCAGCAGCGACACCGCTTCCTCCAGCTTTTGCTCCACCGAGCAATCCAGGTCATCCATAATCCATTCCGTAGCTTCCAGCCAATACTCAGCTATGTTTGGGGCTACTCCAGATATGCCCCTGAAAGCCTCTGCTCCGTTAGGCCAGAGTCACTCAGAAATAGATCCCCTATTCATAGGCCCGACATTAGCTCCAGCCATCCTCTCTAGAACCCTTAACATGGCCTAGGATAAGGCATCATCCCTGCGGCCCACTCATACGGCCCAATTTCAGCAACCGGTAGCTGTCAGGCCTCACTAGCTAGCATGTGTTCTGAAGATGATGACCCAGCTTGAGCACTGCCTCGGCCACGTCCACGGCCTCGTCCACGAGCAGCACTCGTACTCATATCATCTTATCTGATTATGAATTTTATGACATTAGTTTAATATTTCAGTTGTTTATTACAGAATGTCTTATATACAAATAGAGTTTCAGAGTTTGTTTTTGTGAAATCGTAGCCTAGCTACAGTCTCAGTCTTGCAGTTTTCAGTACTACCCTATCTACAGTATCATAGCAGGGTCTTAGTTCTATCTACAGTATTGTCTCAGTATAGTACAGTATAAGAAACAGAAATACTTACAGACTTGGTGCCGGGGATTTAGTGTGCCACCTCTTCAGATACTAGATTTTAGAAAACTCGAAAAGCTTAAACCTTTTTAGATCAGACCTTAGAACATGTATATATTGAAAAAAACGAATTTGAAAAGGGTTTTCTAATTTTTCCAAAGATTGATTTCCAAAAATACACCTCTTGGGTTCAACAATGAAAAAATTTTGGAAGGCTTCAATTTAAAATTTTCAAAAGGCTTTTTGGACCCGATCCACAGTTGAGTTGTCGTAACTTGGCTCTGATACCACTAAATGTAACACCCAAAACCCATCCCAGACGTTACGACCAAGTCCGGTGTGTCACACCACCTACAACTAACTAGGTTACCTAATTACTAATGTCAGGGTGAGTTTTGTAAAACCGTTATTAAAGTTTTAAGAGGAAATTTTTGGTTTATTGATGAACGTCTTTTCCTCTACCACTTATTGATAGATTATTATAAAATTTACTTTGTAACTCAATTGAATCGTGTGACTGATTTTGAAAACATTGATTAACTTTAAGAAAAACTCACACAGCTATATTCAAAATAATTTAAGTAATGTGATAAAAAGTAATTAAAACCCAAAATAAAAATAAATAGAGCGGCCTTACTACAAACCCAAATTAACAAAATAAAAAATGATTAAGTAAAATAATGGAATAATTAACTTAAAACCAGAAATGCAGTCTTTGTGGCCACTCTGAATCCCTCCCAGCTCCAAGTCCACAGTTTAGGGCTCACCTGCAAGGATGGAAGGAAAAGGGGCGAGTTTGGAAAACTCAATGTGCAAAGAAGCCCATCTAGAGCCCAAATTAGCTCAAGCCCACTGGGCCTAAGCCCTATCCAGACTCCGTAATAACTGGGCTAAAGCCCTATTCAGATACAATAAACTGGCCTTAGCCTTTTTCAGATAACAATACGGCCCATAGGCCCATTTCAGTAACAAAGTAAATATTATACATGAATGCAAAACCCAAACCCAACCTAAATCCAACCGCTACACTCCACCCGTACCAGCCCTACACTCCATGTGGGGAATAACTCAACCCACGCAGCCCTACACTCCACAGTTGCAGCATAGCTGCTCAAATAACAGGAAATTGAGGCAAAGCCTCCAGTACGTGGTCAAGCCACTATCAATACTTCCTCCATCAATATCCCAGTCCCATGCAATAGATATTCATGAAATGGCGCGCAGTAAACAGTAACATTAAAACATGTATTTGGTCAAACTTAGCCCTAGGTGTATAACGGTTATTTTACACCTAGGGGTAAAATAGTAATTTCGCACCCATAAGGGGCATTTTAGTGTTTATTCCATTTTTAGGGTTTTATGCATATTTCAGTCACTAATGGGCCAATTTCTATCTCAGTAGTCTATTTAACTCATTTTAACAGTTTTTAATTATTGGGCCCAAAAACCCTTAATGGGCCCTACAGTGTCACTTAACCATATTAGCTCGTTTAGCCCAAATTCTAGGTCTAATCTAGCAGATTTAACCTATAGTATACCATAACATACTTACCACATACTTTTACCCATATGGGCCCGTAAGCCCATTGGGCCCAGTTTCAGCCCATCGAGGCCCAAATTTACCGAAGTGCACGAAATTGCACACTCATCCATCTTACCACTTGCGATTACAGATCTATTGGTTTCCAACTGGCTTTCGAGTGCTCGCACGCTCTCAAGCCCATTAAATGCCAGAATTCTGGCATTTCGGCTTTTTGGCTTTTGCCAATTTGAACTACAAGAGGGTGTTTGATATACACCTGATTTGCGACAACTGCTAATGAGATCTCCCACGATATCCTGCAATTGGTCACTAGACACATCAGATCCAAAATACCATGACAGCCATCATAAACTTACTTACCATAATCGACCATCAACACCTAAGACCCTCCTTTTGTCTTAATTTGCTAACTTTCCCTTAAAGGCCCACTTAACCAAGTCCCTTTCACTTAAAAACCAAAGTTGATATTTCTGCCAGGTTTTAACTTAGGCTTGGGCCTCCTAAAGGCCCACTAACATCCTTAAACATAATTTCAGTAACCAAATACCAAAATTTCAAGATTTCACAAAAAATCAAAAAAACCTGAAAAATCCCGAAAATCAAGGCGTTACAGTTTGGCTTTTTTCCTCAAGGAAAATGGGAATAACCGAAGACGAATGGCATCACCAGAAATGCCATTTATTTTGAATGTGTAGCAGAATTCTAAAAAATTAGCTAAATGTGAGTTAGGATCCTCTTCCTGCAAACCATCAAACTGAACAAACTGTTGTATAATTTGAATAGTGTTAGGGTTCAGTTCAAAATTATTTGCAGCAATAGTAGGCCTAACAATACTAGATTCAGTGCCAGCTAAATTAGGTTTAGCATAATCATACATAGTACGAGAAATAGGATTTTGATTAACAGGATCTACGGCTACTAGAGGAGGTAGCTTATTATCCTAGTTTGCCTCCATCTCTTCAGTGGATTCGGGTTCTTCTTCTTGTCCTGTTTTAGGTACTGTAGGCTTTTTCTTATCTCTCTACGGTTTATGCAAACTGTAGCTTCTAAGTCGTCGTCAAAAGTAAAGGTCCTGACGGGTTTCTTCTAGTCATAAACTAGAGATACCTGTCAGAGAAAAGCAAAATAATAAAGAAAATTTTAGTAAATAAAACCTAAGAAGAAAATAATAAATAAATTGAAATAAAAGGAAAGATGGCTAAAGTAATAGAAATCAAGTGTTCCTAATATTTTAGTTCCCCGGCAATGGCGCCAAAAACTTGATCATGATTTCAAAAAAGTAATAATAATGATCGTACCTGGAAACTAACTATTATCACGATAAAAGGCAAATGCACCTATTGAATACTAGTATAGCTAATGGAAAGACCGGAATATCGAATCCAAGGAACCAAAAGTGTAACACCCCAAACTCGGCCTAGAAGTTAGGCCCGAGTCTAGCGTGTCACATTGAAGTGTTTTTCGAAAACCTTGTTTTCATTGAAAACTGGGAAAATCGGGTTCTACTTAGAGCAGATAATAAATGTAATAAACAAAAACCTAACTTTAAAATCTAGAAATTATGAAGGCTTTATTACAAACCAAACCCAAAAATTAAGTACTTGAGAATAAATAGTCCAAAACAGAAATCATAAGCAGTGTGCAGCCTTCTCCGAGTCCCTCGCAGCTCTGATCCGTCTAAGGCTAGAAAATACCTGAAAGGTTAATAAACGGGGTGAGTTTACAAAAACTCAGTGTGTAATCCCCTTATTAGAGTAATAATTATTAAATAGAAATAGAAATAGAATCAATCTGGGTTGGAGCCCTTTAACAGAAACAGGTGGGCCTAAGCCTTACTACAGTTCCAGTATCAATTGGGCCTTCGCCCACTATAGCAGACAGTACCAGATGGGCCTTAGCCCATTACAAAATCAAAAATATTATCAGAATTAGAATCAAAATTAGAATCAGAATTAGAATCAGGTAACAGAATCAGAATCAGAATCAGAATCAGTATCAATTAATAGAATCAGAATCAGAATTAAAATCAGGTAATAGAATCAGAATCAAAATCAGTATCAGTATCAGTTAATAGAATCAGAATCAGTATCAGTATCAATTAATATAATCAGAATCAGAATGTGAATGCAATCCCAACCCAGTCCAGCCATCACACCACCCGTACCAACCCTACACACCATGTGGGGAATAACTCGACCCATCCAGCCCTACATACCACAGTCGCAACAGAGCTGCTAATACAGAAATCGTGGCGAAGCCACCAGAACAGAAATACGAGGTAGAGCCTCTAAGCAGATAACATGGCATTGCCACTTTTAGCACTTCCTCCAATATAATCCCAACCCCATGCAGAACATCATGTATGTCATGCTCATCATCACACATGTATGCATAATGGCCATGCTCAGTAACAGTCATTCAAATATATATTAAAACATATCAATCACACAGCCACAGTCACATTAGTCAAATCACTGTCATAGGAACATTGTCTAATCCGTCAAACACACATTCCAAGTCAGTCACTTGCCTACAAGGGCAAAACAGTCATTTAACACCCTAAGGGCAAAATGGTAATTTTACCCCACAAGGGTATCTCAGTCATTCTACGCTACAGGGGTATTTCGGTAATTCTATCTTACAGGGGTATTTTGGTAATTCTACCCTACAGGGGTATTTCGGTAATTCTATCTTACAGGGGTATTTTGGTAATTCTACCCTACAGGGGTATTTCGATAATTCTACCCTAAAGGGGTATTTTGGTAATTCTACCCTACAGGCGTATTTCGGTAATGTTTTCCCTACAGGGGTATTTCGATAATTTCACTGACCAGGGGTAGTTCGATAATTTTGCAACCTAAAGGTATTTCGATAATTTCACAAATCAAGGGTAATTCGGTAATTTCCCAAATTAGAGGTATTTTGGTAATTTTGAAAATCAGGGTAAGACGGTAATTTTATAATTCAGGGGTAAAATAGTAATTTTACAAATTAGGGGTAAAACGATAACTTTACAAATCAGGGGTAAGACGGTAACTTTACAAATCAATGGTAAAATAGTACTTTTACAAATCGGGGGTATTTCTGTAATTTTACAAATCGACGGTATTACAGTAGTTCTACCCTATAAGCGTGTTTCAGTAATTTTACCCTATAAGGGTATTTCAAAAATTTTGTAAACTAAAGTATTCTAAACAGATATAATAATGCAAATGGGCCTAGGGCCCATTCTCGGCCCAAATAGGCCCACACGCTCGTGTGGCGCCTTTAGCCTAAATCTAGCCACAGATATGAGATTCACCTAGTCTAGTCCAATATTTACTACAGAATCAAACAACTTATCCAATTAGGCCTACGGACCCATTGGGCCCACATGGCCCCTTTCGACCCATCGTGGCCCAAACAGCCTAAACCCACAAGAACACTCATGATGGCCTCAACTATCGCGTCGAAGCTCCCACATGTGCGTTTGCACGCTCGTGTGGCTACCATCGCCGTGTGACCGGCATTTCGACATTTTTCGCTCTACAGCTAGAGTAGAGTGAAATACACACTTAATAGGAATCTGGAGTTAATCCACACTCCAAACACTCTTATGCCTAAACGCCAACCAAGGTATCCTTACTCTCCTCATAGATCGCTCTATTTAAAGCCAGCTTCTTGCCTATTCCCATGCTAGCTTCCCGATGTGGGATCCCTCCATCAATCATCCAAAATAAACTCATTAGCAAAATAACTAATCTTTGCGTGCAAAGGGAATCGAACCATAGTCCTCTCAATAACCATGCCATGCCACCACCACTAGGACACAAACTCTTTTGTGTCATAAGTCCAACACATTTAACTTTAAAGCCCACCTACTCGCTTCTAGATTTATTTAAAAGAAAAACCAAAATAAATTGCAAGAGCCAAGACTTGAACCTTGGACCCATTGTTTCCTTTATGGCGTCACTTTATTGTCCCTTAAGTGGCGCCACTTTGCCACTACACCACCCTCCTTTTTGTGTCTTATTTTACCCTAATTTATTTATGAGTCATACCATCTGAGATCAGGGTTCCACTAAGGCTAAAAATCAAAATTTTTCCTATGGCCTAACTTGAACCCGGGATTGTATGGTACCTTTCAAACACTCCAAAATCACACATTTGAATTTTTTAAGCCGCCTTTTAACCGATCCAAAACTCAAGGCCGAATACTTCTAGGCCCAAAATTTAGGGCGTTACAAAAAGTACTAGTGATGACTTTCTTCCTATTATCTAGCCTAAAAATAAAGGAGGGTTTGGTTGAAAACTAACTGATCTAATTTAAACTAAAGACACGACAAAGAACAAATTGGGAAATTACTTTGGAAAGACTGAATGATAAAGGCAATACCTAAGGAAGAATCCACCTAGACTTCACTTGTTATCTAACTCTGAACTAGACGATTTCTTCATTCGACTTGGTCCATAGAGATCCCTAAATTGTGTTAATATCTCTATCGAGAACAAGAACAACTAATCCTAGGTTGATTGATTGAAATCTCTTTCTAATTAAAACCTCTAGTCTTGCATTAACTCAATCTATGGACCCCCATATTTGATTTGACTCTAATCCGGTAGATTTTCGTCGTCCTATGTCTAGGATTGCGATCAACTCCACTTAATTTTGTTGGATCTACACTTACACAGGGACTTTTGCTCCTCTGCATAAGCACATTCGACTTAAGTTAATATCTCGGATATATTAATTCAAGAATTAAAAACACAATTAAGAACAAATCAAATATTTATCATATAGTTTAAATAACAATAACAAGATTCCTTTTAAGTTTCATCCCCCTTAGGTATTTGAGGGTTTACTTCATGTTCATAAAAGAAAACATCTCAGAATAAAGAAAATAACAAGACATAAAGAAAACCCAAAACTCCTGAAAGGATTGAAGGGAGATCTTCAGTCTTGATGTAGATCCTGGCTTCTGAGATGGATTAATCAGCTTCCTTCGAGTAATTCCCTGTCTTCTACTCTTAGTCTTGGTAGGGACACCATACACCCTTGTAGTTGCCTCCTAGGGTCTTTATATAGAGTTTGGAATGTCTTTCTTAGCCCCTTAAATAGCTTTTTCTGTGTGAAATTAAACTTCATCATGATAGGGACAGGCCCGTGTGGCACGCCCGTGCGAGTCGAGTTTAGGCCGTGTTCAAGCCTGTTAATGTGGCACAGCCGTGTGGTTCACCCATGTGAGAAACTCTAGGCCGTGTTGTTTACTTGCTTTGGCCCATTTTCTCCATATTCGGCCCGTTTCTTGTTCTTTTCACTCTCCTATGCTCTCCTAAGTATAAAATATGAAATTAAAGGATTAGGAGCATCAAATTCCATAAATTTAATGATAATTCATCCATAAATGTGCTAAATGTGGGATAAAAATATGTATAATTCATAGTTTATCAGAATGTCTTCAAGTCTTACAAGTATATGATTTATACGAATCAACACTTCAATGTGACACGCTGGATTCAGGCTTAACTTCTGGGTCAGGTTTGGGGTGTTACATTATGCAAACGAATTATTGTTGTAATGGTTGAATTACTGTTAATACTGATGAATTACTGTTTATATGGATGGACTACTGGTCATATGAATGAATTACAGATTATACAAATAGAAATAAATTGATATAAATGATATGTGAATCTTATAATATTGATGATATATGGTAAGCTAAAGTATGAACTAAGAGTTATATGTGCTTGAGCTTGAATGTTTATTACTTTCATTTATGAGGATCTGATGAAATATGGACATTGTGGTACTAACCTATTAAAGGTTTTATATGTTTAAGCAAATTGCAAATTGGTTGGATTGTATTAAAACGATATTACTATTTATATTGACATATAGATAGGTAAAATATATGTGATATGAAATATATATGGTTTAATCATAATATGGCAGTTAGTGTGTGTAACGCCCCAAATTTTTTATAAATTTGTTTTCGTACTTGTTTGACACAAATATCTATCTGCTTCAATGTTTAAGTGTTCTGGGTGTGTGCTAGAGGTCCCAAGTTCAAGTTAAAACTTGGGTTGAATTTTGGTATTATTTGAATTAAGCCTTGTCTTTGGTAATTAGGCTTATAATTAGATGTGGGTAAGATTATGTCAAAATGGGTCTGCTGGTCTAGTGGTTGAGGGAGTGTTAGTGCTACTTAAGGGCTGAGGTTCGAATCCTTACATGTGTAATAAGGGGGTTAATTTTTGCTACTTTGGACGGCTAGAGTTGGTGTTGGACTGAAAATCTAATAGTGGAGTGTTCGGTGGAGAGAATTTAGGGATTGAGGGGGTAATCAAATTAGTTTCCTTTCTATCTCTTTTTCCCTTTTCTAAAAATTTGGTTTGCTCCTTGTTTTCCCAAAAGATTTTTGTCGTTTCTTGATCTCCTAAAACACCTTTGTTGCCAAAAGACCTTTATTTCCCTTCTATTTTGACTAGTATTACTTTTCTCTTTTTCTATTGATCTGCTATTCGATGGTTAGAGGGCATGGTATGCTTTTGTTTCACTTGATTTGAATGTTATTCTGTTTAAGTGATTAAGTAGAGTTTTTCAGCTGGTTGTTAGACGTGGATCGAGGGGCTGGAGAATATACATTAATGCTTTAAGGATCTAGGGTCGCTACTTTTCAAACTAGGGTAAATTTCGATCGTTCATTGGGTGAATATTTCGTTTCGGGTTTGTTTTTGGATTGACGGTTAGGTGAATAATTGATGGTTTTGGTCAATAATAGGTTCTGGAGTGTTCGAGATAGTATTAACGTTGAAAACGAACTAGATGTGTACTCTAATTGCACAGAAAACAAAATTCGGTGAAAGCCAAAAAATAGTCTGCCGACGCCACAAGGGCGTGTGGTCGCCCGTGTGGTAGGCCGTATGGTAATACACAGACGTATGGATAACGAGACAGGCCGTGCACGCACGACATGGGCGCAACGGTCACGGTCGTGTAAAGGCCAACGAGGCCTTGTACGAGACACGGGCTCAGCCAATTGGGCCGTGTGGGCCACACGGGCGTGTGGGATTTTAGGCTAGGCCGTGTGATCCCATTTTACTTAAATGTTCTATAAGGTTGCATAGGTCACCCAAGTCGACTGTGACCTGTCGTGGGGTCGGTAAGCATTACTTAGACCCTTAATTATGTGATTTGATGTTGAGATATATGCAACTACACTTAGCATGTTTATCTGTTCTATTATGAATATGAATTGTATGATCTAATAATTTGCATTATAGCATGCCATTCTTGTATGATGCATTGCACTGAGGTGGGATTGTTGAAGTGAAGGAAGTATCTGAAAGGCTTCTAAGCCTGATATCTAGCAGCTATGCTGCATGCTTATGACATGTGCCGCATTACAGTACCTTTTGGTGTGTAGGGTTGGATGGGTTGATTTTATCCCCATATTTGGTGTGTAGGGCTAGATGGGTCGATTTTATCCCCACATGGTGTGTAGGGTTGGACGGAGATGGTGTGCAGGGTTGGTGGGCATGATTATGCTGTTTTGATCTGTTATGCATGCTTTATCTGTATGGGCTAAGGCCCAACTATATTTGATTCTGCTTCAGAGTGGGTTAAGGCCTACACTGATTCTGTAAAGGGTTTAGGCCCAAATTATAACTGTATTCTGTTATCTGACTGTATGCAGGCTGAACTGTGGGGATGTACACACTAAGTTGCGAAAACTTACCCCTTTATTTGCTTTATCTGCCAGGAAATCCCCAGCAGTAGATGGATCGGTGTAGCAGAGGGCTCGACGATGACCACTACCACATACTCATCAGACTACAGTTTTATACTTACATTCCTTAAAATATCATTTTGGAATTTTTGTTGTAATATGGACTGTTTTGGGTTTATTTTGGGGCTTAAAACTGTTATTTTGGATTTATAAACTGCAACGCCACAAAACATCATTTTCCAAAATTAACTGAGATTTTTCATACTTAAACGATTTATAAATTATTCGGTTATTATAGCTTCTGCGTACAAGAAATGTTTTCAAGCAAGCTAATCATTACGTGTTTTTCGATAGCTAAGTATAAGATAATAATTGGAATGATTTTTTTATGTATCGAAATGGTTTACTAAAACACTCTCATGTGACATTGCTAGATTCGGCCATAACGTCTAGGCCGGGTATGGGGTGTTACAGTGTGCAAGATACCAAGTATTCGATGTTAATCTCAATGGTTCGACAGAGAAGATGATGATACAGAAATAAAAATGATGATATGAATCAGTGCAGGTATTTGTGAAACGCTCGACAAGCAAGTGAAATTTAATAAATTTTATATGAAGTCGGTTATATGTAAGTATGCTTCTCAAATTGTGAATTAATTATTAAATTGTTTATAGTACATACTAGTCATACGAGCTTACTAAGTTTATTAGCTTACTCTGTTTATTTTCCGTATTTTATAGTGATTTGAAAGCCCGTTCGGGTTGGAAGTCATCGAAGATTTCATCACACTATCCAAGAGTTGATTTGGTATTTTTGAACTCTTTTAAATTGGTAATATGGCATGTATAGGCTAGTTGATGATATGAGATGTATGAGTTATTTTAACCATGGAAGCTTATATGCATTGATGTGTTTAAGCCATGTGATTTGGCTTAACTTGGCTAAATATTGGTTATGTATATGTGTACTAAATATGGTATGTTTTGGCAAGTAGTTTATGAGATAAAGATATTCAAATGGTTTGAATATGTGGATTAAAAATGCTTGGTTAATTATGGCATTTTGAATGATTATAAGGTTGAGTTATAGATATGTTAGATGTATGTGTTTAATTGATTGTAAAACATGTTAAATTGGTAATATAATTGGATGTGTAAATGAAGAAGATTGAGCATTGATATGATTAGATTATAAAATGGTATATAATGTGTATTAAAAATGGATATTTGGCTGCCTATTTGAATGAGATTTTGGTATTATTTGATTGATTATAGGTAGTTGTGCTTTGGGTAAAGACGGTGGCTTAAATCAAGCCTATTTTCACCTTGCACGGTTGAGCACACGGGCGTGTGACTCGACCGTGTGTCTACTGTAACTTAATTAAATCAAGTTAGTGAGTTCCATGGCCTAGATACACAGGTGTGTCTACTAGCCGTGTGTGGCACACGGGCGTGTGGTCGACCGTGTGACGCAAGTCAATATGTATGCCTTGTTTTCACGCGGCCTAAGACATGGGCATGTCTGGTGGCCGTGTGAGGCACACGGTCTGGGCATACGGGCATGTGACCCTTGTACAAAAAAATTCCAAGTTTTCCTTAAACTCTCGTATGTTATTGATTTAGTCTTGAATGCATGTTTTAAGTTGTTTATGTTTGATTTAAGCATGTTACACGTATAAATGAATGACTTTGTTTGAAATGGGATGATTTTGTTAAATGAATGTTCTAAACTGAGGTATAAGTCTGGTAATGCCTCCTAACCTATTCCAGCGATGGTTATGGGTTAGAGGTGTTACATCCAACATGTGTTGCAGATTCTCTGAAGCTCATGTGAGCAGCATTGAACTAAATTGTGTGAGAAACCTTGGTCTGAAGCTCATGTGAGTAACCCAATAATGTCAGCTTGTGTGAGCAAATTAGTCTCATGTGTCTAACTTCAATTTGCTATAGTTCTCTATGAAAAAATAGAAATGAAAACATATTAAATGAAAATGAAATTTTGAAATGAACATAAGTGAATGTAATGGATTCTTATGAATGTAAATTGTGTATTAAATTTTTGCTATGCAACTGAACTAATATATATGTTTTTATTGAATTGCACATATCAGTGAACGGATGTCATGCGTTATACCATTGATTTCAATTGATCAAATTGTTATAAATGTCAAGGTAAGTTAAGTAAATTTCATATGGGCTAACAAAACATTCGTTATGCTTACCTATTACAGTTCCTTTTCCTTGTAGATTGTTGATTTGTGAAACGTTTCAATCGAATTGCCTCGAAGCTCAAACTATCCAACTATCAACTCGGTAGACTTTTTCTTGTTTTAAGCTCGATTATGTGGCATGTAAATGGGTTTTAATATAGGTAACTACTTTGAACGATAGTTTTAATTTAAACCTTAGTTAATGTTTATATATGTATTTATGCATGATTTGGTCATGTGTTAAGCCATATGGATAGTATTTAAATGGCTTATTTAAGTGTGAAATAGTATGAATTGATGATGGTGTGGAATAGATTAAGTCGTGTTAGTAGAATTGTTATAAAATAGTGCCAAATTGAGGCATGTTGGTTTGGTTGATTATGGAAATGGTAAAATGGTTGTTTCAGGATGTGTTTTGGTTGGCTTTATGTAGGTTTAAGTGTGATTTTAAGTACTATTAGAGTAAAAGAGTTGATTTGGCTTGAAATTGGTACCAAAGTAGTGTTTTTGGCAAAAACATGGGGGTTAGTAGACTGTCTTTGGTATCGCGATACCACAACTTGGATATCATGATACCCACTTTTGATAATTTTGTAATTTGGTCATCAAGTTAGGAAATTTGTATGTTGCCTTCGAGATCAGGATGCTAAGCTCTAGATATTGTGATACCCACGTAATATATTTTGAATTTTGGATACTGTCTTTTGCACCGCGATACCATCCTATCACATTCGGAAATTTTTTAGTTTAGTCTTATTTTTTGCTCAAGTCATGAAAAGAGCTTTGGTAAGCTCAATTGAGACTCAGAATTGATTGTGTATCTTATTTTTCTTTTGTTCGTTCTATGCTTTCATCACTCTCATTTTGCTTTTTACCCTCACAATGCTTTATTGTCTCATTATTTTCATTAAGCACCTACTTGCAAGGCTCAGCAGGTATTCTTTAGAATTGATTCCGTTTAAAGAAGAGAGTTTTCAGCGACTCCTTTGGGGATGGCGTGATGAGATCAAAGTTTAGTTACTAACGCATAAGCAAAAAGAATTTTTCGATCTGAATGAACGTGCGAAGATGGTTGAACAAGCCAATGGCCTTGATAAAATGATCGAGCCTACTTTGTTCAGATCTGTGAAGATGGTGATGCTACAGATGTCATAGCAAGTATATTCCTTTTATATTCAACACCTATGTATGCTTTAATTAACCTTGGTTCATCCCATTCTTATGTAAACTCTAGTTTTTGAAATCGGGAAATTTGAAATCCGAGTTGTTGGTAGTAGCAATGGATATTTTGAGTCCTTTAGGACAAACCATGCTCGTTGATGAAGTATGTAGATGGTGTCCATTGGAAATTTAGAATACATCATTTCTAGTTGATTTGTTGATTTTATTGTTTTGTGATTTTGATGTGATTCTGGGATTAGACTAGATAACTAAACATGATATAATTCTGGATTGTCGTAGAAAGAATTTTTTCATCCATATTTCGAAAGGTGAGGTGGTGGCAGTGAATGACATTAGATTGAGTGGCTCAACTCCTATCATTTCATCAGTTCGAGCTAATAAGTTCCTTAATTGAGTTTTTCAAGCGTTTCTAGCCTATATTAACTCAAACTCGGATGAAAACCAGATAAGTAAGATTCGAACAATATGTGAGTTCCAAGATGTATTTCTTGAATAATTGCTAAGTTTGCCTCTTGACTGCAAGGTTGAATTTTCAATTGCACTTTACCTAAGTACAATTCATGTGTTAATTGCTCCATACCGTATGACGTCAACAAAGTTACAAAAAATTTGAAAATTCAATTTCAAGATCTCTTAGACCACAACTTAATAGTCCTAGTGTATTAAATAATGCAATTTTGAGACCTCATTTCTATAAACTAAGTCCATAAATATTAGCTAAAGATATTTACGGAGTTAGTGTGTAGATGAATTGAAATTTGGTTAAGCAATCTAGCATAAATTGTGAGTAATTAAGGCTCAGGGTCTAAATCATAAAAGTATAATTGCTATAGAGTTTTAATTATATTAAGGCTTGGGGACTTAGATAGCAATTATCCAAGGGATTAAAATGGAAAATAAACCAATTTAGACTAATTTTAGTAGATGATGATTTAAGATATCATTAGATTAAGTTAACGGATGATTAAAGTTTAATTAAGATTAAGTTAATTAAATAAGCTTAATTATAAACTAATCTAACTAAGTAATTGTTAGTGGAAAAAGATGAAAGAAGTATTCATCCTCTTCATAAAGCCATCGTCTACCATTTTTTTCAAAGAAGATAAAACTTTGAAACCCTTTTGATAATCGACCATGAACTACAAATAAGTCCCTAGCCATTTTTCGTTAACTTATATAGATTTGAGGTCATGGGAGCTTAATTTAGCTAGCCTATGTACCAATTTGTGAAAGTGTTAAGTTTCTAAAGTTACCATTATTGAGAATTAGATGAAATTGGTGTGAAATTGTTAGAAATTAAGCTTAGTTTATTAAAAGTACTAAATTGCAGAGCTTAATTGTTAGTTTTGTGCATTAGGGACCAAATTGAATAAAATGTAAAACTATTATGAAATGTTGGTAGGGATAGAAAATAGAAGGTCCCTAATGAGTTATAGGACCATCTCTTTTTCTTTTCCAAATACAGTCTGTTGATATATTTCTTCTGGAATTCAGGTTGGAAAAAGTCCCAAATAACTTTATCTTTCAATACAATGGCTATCAACTTAGACCACCACTGATAAGCCTCGTCTTTCAACAATGACAATGCGCATCTCAAATAGTCATCAAGAGTACTTGCCATTTCGTCAAAGACTTTCTATGACAGTCATCAAGAGTACATACCATTTCGTCAAAGACTCTCTATGTGTTCTCTAGCTAGTACTCAGCCCTGGTTGAATCATCTGTTGTTTTTCCTCGGAACTCTTTAGCCCTACACTTTCAAATCTTGTCAATGGGAGGCCATCATACACTTTCCATATATTGAGGACGAGGTGGTAACACAAGAGTCACATTAAGGGGTGGAGGTTGCTGAGCCGTAGAATTGACTCACATAAAATCAAAAACCATTGATTTGTCATACCAAAAAAGGCATTTGTTGCCTCATTTTCAGACATTTGCGTAACGAGGATACTGTGACTTGTTCCTTGATCAAAAGTTGGAACATTAGTATCTACTTCATCAGATATGGTATGGTCTGATTCGACCAATATATTTATATCTATAAGAAAACATAGTCAGATTAGATCAGAAGGCATCACAATATCACAGGTTATCATGGCATGTATTTTCTAGACTCAATACACACTACGTTTAGTCTTAGAATCGACTAAAATGTAGCTTTGATACTAAGAAATATAACGCTCCTCTCTCGGTCCGGTCGTCAAACCCAAGCTATAGGATACTATAATTGTAAAACTTGCAATTTTACTACAACACACATATTACTAGTTTACACACCAGCTTGTACTTAGATACTTTACAGAGGGCTCGCACATACACACCATACAAAGTCAGTTCACACATAACAATGTTAATGAATTAGTTCGCACACACTTGACAAAGTTAGTTCGTATATACATTCCATAGGCAGTTAGCGCATGACTACTTACAAAATCAATTCACATGTATGTTACACTGATAGTTTGCATATAAACACAACATGCACATTGTCACAGCTTGCATATTTACACATTCCACACATTAATACAGTTCACATATAAACACAACACACACATGACACAATTCGTATATAAACATATATATATGTATATGAAACATAGTCATTCAAAATCCAAGCCACATTCATGATCGAAAGTAAACACTTATTGACATCAAAACCTATACACATGTAACATAACTGAGTCTAGAATGATTAAAAAGTTTATTGAGAATGAAGCTGGATAGTGTGAACTCTAGGGTGGTCCAGTAGACATGTTTTGCAAAATGCCAACTATAGAAATTGAAAACAAAATAGAGTAAGCATTTCATATGCTTAGTAAGTTCATAGGTTTTAAAAACATAACTCTCCTCAATTTGTAATTAACAAAATGAATTAGCTAAATTAATAACTTTTCTGTCATAACATTTTGCAACAGCAAGGTGAGTTCATGGTCACCAAATCATTTAATGATTCAATATATTCTATCAATCCAATTCAGTACCATTAAACCAAAATTGTCAATTACGCTTCATTTACAATAACCTAACATCATATGAACATTTCCAATTTCAATTCATATCATTATTCAGTCATTTCTCTTTTCATTAATAGTTTAACTTGATAAACTATAATAAACATATTTGAATATGCGAGTGACTACACCACACCAGTAGTTCATTAGAGTAGTAACTAAACCACTCTAAATCACCGAAGTGTGAGGCCTATAGGCTCGTATATCATATATTGGTACATCCCTCCACTACACCAAAGTTTCCATAGAGACAATCAATAACAGTGGTCTTCATAGAGACAAACTCGGTAATCCATAACAAATGTTGGATTCCAGTACAATCAATGAATTCCTATACATCAATACCATCTCTTATACATATCTTGCCCAATGTGCAAATAACCCTATTGGCATGCAAATTGTATCCTATCATATCATACGTTCATCCGGGCCCAAATAACATATCATAACAACTATTTACAATTCAATCATTTCCTCACCTTTTATACCAATTTGTAAACAATTAAAAGTACATTCCAATACTATAAATTCACAATTCAACCACAAAGTTACATATATGTATATAAATTTTCCATATGAACTTACTAGGTACAATTAGTGATAATTGAAGCGTCAAGGACTAATCTACAATTTTTATTTTTCCTCGATTATCTATCAATTGATTCAAATCTTGACCTATTCAGTAATTCATTTCAATTTATCAATTTCAATAACTTATACTATCTCATTCCGTGTATATGACATATTAATTTCACTTTCCACAATTTTTCAAAAGTTTCACATTTAATTCTACTTAGTCCTAAAATGAAACAATCATATCTTTCACATTTAAGCCTCGTTTTGCAATATAATTCCAATCACATCATTCTAAATCCCTATAATATCTATAATTATATAAATTTCATTCTTATTTTGAATTATTTTCATTTTAGTCCATAGACTCAAAATTAGCATTTAAACTTTACAATTTAATCCCTTTTTCATTTCTAAGCTTAAAATCTAACATTTAAACACCAAAAGCTTAAAAATTCATCAATGGTAACATTTATAAACTTTAATAGTTTGAAACATTCATCAATAGTTTTGCTAAATCGAGCTATAACGATCTCAAAAACATAAATTTATTAAAAATGAATTTTAAAATCACTTACATGTAAGGGTCGAATGCTTGGAAATTTTTGAAGCTTTCAATTGTTCCTTCAATGGTGATATTTGGTGGAGAATATTAGAATGAAATTCATACTTTTGTTTCTTTTATTTTATGCTCTACTTTCATTAATTTATCTTTAATTTTTAGTAAAACAATTGTAAAAATCATGCACCAACCGTCCATACTAATATATTATGGCCTAATTTCTATTTAAATCCTTGAATATTTTCTATTTAAGCCTTTTAACTAATAAAAATCAATAGCGATTAACTTTTATAGTTCTTACGATTTAGTCCTTATACTTTAATTACTAACTGTTCAATAAAATTACCAGACCAAATCAATATAACACTATAATATCCTCGTCAATATTAATAAATAATATTTACTGACTCGATCATCAAAAAATGGGGTTCCAAAACTGTCATTTTCGATACCACTGGAAAACGATTTGTTACAACTCCCCTATAGGAAAGTTTATCCTCGAAATTTTACCTGAGAATAGATTTGGGTACTGAGATTTTATTGTTTCTTTCGATTCCCACATAGCTTTTTCAATACTGTGTTAGTTCCATAACACTTTCACTAACGGTACTCATTTATTTCGCAACTCTTTCACTTCTCGGGAAAAAATTTTCACTAGCTCTTCACTGTATGAAAAATCAAGTTGCAACTATATCTCATCTAGAAAAATCATGTGACAGGGACTAGGATGGTATCGGCATAGCATTGATGCATGGAAAATGTTGTGGATCTTTTCTAATTCTTACGGCAATGCCAATTGTAAGTTACTAGGCTAACTCTCTCAAGAATTTCATATGGTCCTATGAATCCTATGCTGAGCTTTCCTTTCCTGCCAAACCGTAGAATATTTTTCTAGGATGAGAATTTTAGAAAAACCCAGCCACAAGTTTGAAACTCGATACCCTTTCTCTTAAGGTCAATATATGATTTCTCTCTACCAGAAGAACCTTTCAAACATTCTCGTATGATTTTGACTTTCTCTTTAGTTTCACGAATTAGTTCAGTCTCAACTAAGATTCTTTCACTCAATTTAGACTAGTACAATGGAGTCCTACATTTACGTCCATACAGAGCCTCAAATGGTGCCATCTTAATGCTCGATTGGTCGTTGTTATTATAAGAAAAATCAGCAAGTGGCAGAAATGTTTCCTAACTACCCTTGAATTCAATAACACATAAACATAACATGTCCTCGAGTATCTAAATCACTCATTCTATCTAATCGTCTGTCTACGGATGAAAAGTGGTTCTAAAATTCAGTTTAGTACCTAGGGCCTCTTGTAGCTTACCTAAAACTAGGAGGTAAACCACGGATCACGATTAGAAATAATGAATAATGGCACACTGTGCAATCTAAAAATTTTGGCAACATTCAACTCAGCTAGTTTCTCAAGCGGAATATATGTTTTGATAACAATAAAGTGAATTGATTCAATTGATCTATCAATAAGAACCTAGATCACATCTTTCGTCTTTGATGAAAGAGGCAAACCTATTACAAAATCCATCGTAACACATTCCTATTTCCATTCGACAATCATAATAGGTTTTAGTAACCCTGATGGAAAAAGGTATTCAACCTTGACTTGCTGACAGATTAAACACCTTGATACAAACTTTGAAATCTCACGCTTATTCCTAGCTACTAGGAAAACATTGATTTTTGGCTCAATGCATCAGCTACCAAATTAGCTTTACCTAGGTGGTAACCAATGACCAGATCATATTCTTTCAACAGTTCAAGACATCCACATTGTCGCAAATTCAACTCTTTCTGAGTCATTAGGTATTTCAAACTTTTATGATCAATAAAGATGTGACACTTCTCATGTAACACCACTTACTCGAAACCATCACTGGAATCGAGTAATGGGTGTTGCCGAACTTATCGAAGTACAGACTCATGTTTACAACCGAATCATTACAATTTTACCCTTATCGAGGGTTTACTAATGCAATACTAACATCTCGGATGATTAGGATTCGAATCCTATCGCGTCGGAAGCCCGAAAAATTTATCACTTTTGAAACAACGTCACACGCCTGTGTGACACATAACACGGCCGTGTGATAAGGCCGTGTGGCCTTCACACGCCCATGTCCAGAGGCCATGGACGAAACTGTCCAATTGGCCACGGTCACCCCACACGGTCATGTTGGGGCAGTGTACTCCACATGGTTGAGACACACGGCCGTGTCTCCTACCCGTGTGGTACATTAAAATGCAAAAATTAAGGTGCAAGGGAGGCACGGTCTGAGTACACACCCGTGGGGACAAACCGTGTGTCGCCCACGGTCTAGGGACATGCCCGTGTGCCCTACTATGCAGGCCGTGTCAGGCTATTTACCAAGCCTTGACCTCCCTGAAACATACTTTTACATACATATCATTCATTTCAACCAATACCAATGTCACATACTCAAAATGACTACATTTATACCACCATTTACAAAACAAGTATCACATATTCACCAATTCTATTGAGCTTACAAAACAAATCTTGTACAATGACTAGCCACGTATACATGCCAAACTCAAAATATCAAATTCATGCATACATACACCAAGGTAGCTTGATAGTGTGAGGCGAGCCTCCTTCGATCACAAATCCCAATACGCTCTATGCTCGATAATCTAAAAGGAAGGGAAAAGAAGGGGAGTAAGCTACAAGTAGCCTAGTAAACCATAGGTAAACTAATAGCAAAATGCACAATAATTAGCTAAGGCATCTTACTTCCACATAGCATAAATGCAATATTCATATACTTACTCGTGCACTTTCTTACTAAAATGTCCAATTATAGACATTCACACACATATCATGTTCAATTCATTTTCAATTGCTTAACCTGCACAATTGCTTCACATAACAGAGTTAATTCCTGTTGAACATTCAGAACAGAAATGGATATATAGAGGTTAGCACTGAAGTGCCTCACAGATATATGGCCGAAGCCAATACAGAAATATGGCAAAAGCCATCAGAATATGTAGCCGAAGCCACTAGAATATTAGCCGAAGCTACCTCAGATCACAAAAATACAGACGTAATCTACGGGCCTGCTCACATAAGCTGACAAGTGACTGTAACACATGCAAGTACACCCAGCACCCGTGATACGGGATCAGACAGAATCAGAAGCCCTCAAGTGACATGTCACACATATCTAGAGTCATTCTTACAGTTCAAATGGGATTTACCAAAACACTCACAGTCATAAAATTTCATAATTCGTAGTTCGTATTCACATGTTTTCACTTAGAAATCGTCAAATATTTAACAATGATGTAAAGGTGCTATAATTTACTCATGACTTACCTCGATAACAAAATGACTAAATCTCGAATTAGTTGACTATCTTTTTTTTTCCGCGATTTCGATCACTTTCTCTTCTTTCTTGATCTAAATAAACACATTTAACACATTTTATCAATTTCTTACTCAAATTCGTTCACAATTCGAACTTTTGGGCGAAATGACCATTTTGCCCTTATTCTCGTAAACTCAATTTCATTCTATTTTCTTGCATTTTAGGATTAACCAAATCCTTTTTCACAAAAATAATCTAAGAATCACATATATTCACACAATTATGGACAAATTTTCACTTTTCTCATTTTCGTCCCTTAGGGACGTTTTTACCGAAAACTACTTAGAAAAACTCGTAAATAATACTTAAAGAACTCATTTTCTACCATTTCTCATCAAATCACAATTTTCTCAAGAATGGGTAGATTTTTGGAACTCAATATCTTTTCACATAAATGGCAAAATCATGAAATTTAAGCTTAGGGAAACTTAAAAATACGAAAATAATCGAAAACGGAGCTAAAATGCACTTACAATTTGCTTGAAAATGTTCAAATCCCTTGGCTATGGAGAATGGGAATTTTGGCAGTCATAGATGAAGAAGATGAACACTTTTCATCTTTTTCTCATCTTTTTATTAGTCTTTTAGCTAAATGGACAAAAATGCCCTTATGGCTATTACACACAAAAATTTCTAGAAATGCCCATATATGTCCATGCTATTTTCTAATGGTCTATTTGCCATTTAAAGACCTCTAGTTCAAACCCCCATTTCAAATAGGTACTTATACTATATATCTCATATTTTTCAAACAATACAATTTAGTCCCAAAAATAAAATTCGACACTAAATCAATGAATTTTCTAAACAATTTTCACACAGAACATATTTAACACATCGGAAAACATAAAATTTTTAGAATTTAACTATTTTAATTCAGATTTATGGTTACAAAACCACTATTCCAATTTGACTCTATTTTGGGTTGTCACATTTCTCCCCCTTAGGGATTTTCGTCCCGAAAATCTTACCAGTAAACAGATAGGGATACTGATTCCTTATAGTCTCTTCCGTTTCCCATGTTGCCTCTTCCATTCCATGACGTTGCCACAATACCTTTACCAGAGTAATTCTTTTATTTCTTAACTGTTTCACTTCTCGTGCCAGAATCTTAATCAGTTCTCCATCATATGACATGTCTGATCGAATTCAAAAATTTCAGTACTTATTTACATATTTATAGTTTTTCAAAGTTTCTATTTTTATAGAATCATAGCCTAGCTACAGTCTCAGTCTCTAGAGTTTTCAGTACTCTCCTATCTATAGTATCATAACAGGGTCTCAATTTATCTACAGTGTCATTTCAATATAGTACAGTATGAGAAACAGTAATACTTACAGACTTGGTGCCGGGGATTCAGTGTGCCACTTCTTCAGAAACCAGATTTCAAAAAACTCAGAAAGATTTAAACTTTTCAAAATCAAACCTTTAAAACATGTATATTTTAAAGAAAACAAGTTTGAAAAGGGTTTTTCTAAATTTTTCTGAAATCGATTTCCAAAAATACCCTTCTTGGGCCTAAATTTTAAGAATTTCGAAAACTTTTTTGGACCCAATCCACAGTCGAATTGTTACAACCGGGCTCTGATACCACTAAATATAACACCCCAAACCCGGCCCAGACGTTACGGCCAAGTCCGGTGTGTCACATCACCTACAACTAACCATATTACCTAGTTATTAAGATTAGAGTGAGCTTTGTAAAACTGATATTTAAGTCTTAACAGAAATTCTCGGTTTATTGATGAACGTCCTACTCAATACTAGTTATTAAGAGATTTATGATAAAACTTAACTTTGTTACTCGTTTGAAACGTGTGATGAGATTTTGGAAAACACTCAATTAATTTTAAGAAAAACTTGCGCAGCTATATTCAAAAGAATTAAAGTAGTGTATGATTAAGTAATTTAAAAACCCAAAATAAAAATAATTAGAGTGGCCTTATTACAAACCCAAAACCATAATAAACATAATTAAAAAAATAAATACGAAAATAAAATAAGTTAAAATAGAACTTAATTAAATAACTGCAGTCCATGTGGCCACTCTGAATCCCTCCCAGCTCTAAGTCCACCGATCTAGGGCTTACCTGAATGGATGGAGAGAAAGAGGTGAGTTTGGAAACTCAGTGTGTAAGGAAAACCCATCCAGAGCCCAATTCAGCTCAAGCCCACTGGCCTAAGCCCTATCCAGTCTCAGTAATTACTGGGTCGAAGCCCTATCCAGATATAGTAAACTGGGCCTTAGCCCTTTTTAGATAACAGTACGGCCCATAGGCCCATTTCAGTAGCAGAACAGATATTAATTATGAATGTAAGCCTATTACATGTGGGAAGACTACTCAACCCACCCAACCGCTATACTCCACCCGTACCAGCCCTACACTTCATGTGGGGAATAACTCAACCCATCCAGCCCTACACTCCACAGTTGCAGCATAGCTGCTCAGATAACAGAAAGATGAGGCAAAGCCTCCAGTACATGGCCAAGCCACTTTCAGAACTTCCTCCATAAATAGCCCAGCCCCATGCAATAGATATTCATGATATGGCATATAGTAAACAGAAACAGTAAATCATGCATTTCAGTCAAATTTAGCCCTAGGGGTATAACGGTCATTTAGCACCTAAGGGTAAAATAGTCACTTCGCACCTACAAGGATATTTCAGTACTTATACCAGTTTTTAGGGTTTTCATGCACATTTTGATCAGTAATAGACTAACTTTTACCTCGGCAGCTTATTTAGCCCATTTTAGCAGATTACAATCATTGGGCCCTAAAACCCCTAATGGGCCCTACAGTGCCAATTAGCTAATTTAGCCCATCTAGTCCAAATTTTTTGATTGATTTACCCGTTTTACCAGTTTTAGACCTACAATCTACCAGTACGCATTTATTGCCTATTTTTACCCATATGGGCCCGTAACCCCGTTGGGCCCAGTTTCAGCCCATCAAGGCCCAATTTACCGAAGTGCATGAAATTGCACATTCAACTAACTTACCACTCGCAATTACGGACCCAATGATTCCCAAATGACTTATGAGCATTCGCACGCTCACAAGCCCACGAAATGCCAGAATTTTGACATTTTGGCTTTTCGGCTTTTGCCGATTTGAACTATAAGAGGGTGTTCGATACACACCTGATTTGCGATGACTGCTAACGACATCTCCCACGATATCCTACAATCTATTACTAGACACATCAGATCCAAAATACAATGACAATCTCCATAATTCTACTTACCATAATCGACCATCACCACCTAAGGCCCTTGAAATCTTACCTTTGCCGAAACTAGTGACTAGATCTAGATCTAGTCGTTCCAAAGATCCAAGCCTCTTATGCTCCTGGCTAGATCACCCCTTCCACAACAAGTACACATAAAACCAATTAAAAGAATTGTCTTTACCTATCATCACATTCGACAGCCTCCCTAAAGAGTTTAGGGATTTCAGCTTTTCTTAAATTCAAAAGTAATGAGTAGATCTGAGATGTCGAGTACTTACCACAGGTTTTCCTTAATCAAGGCAATTCTTCTACTCAAATCTGATGCAGATCGAGCCCCTAAACACTAGCAGAATTCAAATCTTAGATATTTAAGGATTCGGCTATATATCCCTAAAAACTATGGTGTTTTTGGCTTTTTAAGTGGTGAAAGAAGATATGATTTGAGGCTATGGTTGGAGGAGTGCTTGTCGGTAGAGCCTAAGGGTTTGGAGAGTATGAAATTCGGCTACAAGTGAGGAAAAAAAAGGGGTTCGGCTATAGGCAAATCGGCACAGGAAGTAACCTTTTAGGATTTCGGCTTTTAGTAGTTGATGAGTTTGAGAAGAAAAGAGTGGCAATTTCGATTTCTGATGAGTTGATGAGGGACGAGGAGAGGTGATTTCGACTAGAGAGGAAAAAAAAAGAAAGAATGGAATAGAGGAGAAGAGAAGGAAGAATTCGGCACTTCGGAGAGCTAACTTTGCGTTTTCAGCTTTTTGCAATACTGAGAAGAGAATAGAGTTAAAGTGAAGGCTCTAGGTGGCTAACCCTAATTCAGCAAAACAAAAAGAAAATAAAGCTTGCTCTAATTGCCATTCAAACCAATGGCCCAATCCCCCTAGGGCCCTAGCCGAATGCTACCTAAGCTCTATCACATGCCCGACACATGCATAAAAATAAAAGTACCATCTGCTTACCTTGCGACTTGAACTCTGGCCCTTAAACCCAGTCCACACGCCACTTGTTTAGAAACTTAGTGGCACCACATTGCCACTTTACTAAGGGCCTCTCTGTGTCTCAACTTACTAACTTTTTCTTAAAGGCCCACTTAACCAAGTCCCTTTCACTTAAAATCCAAGTTGATTTTTTTGTCGGGTTTTAACTTAGGCTTGGGCCTTCTAAAGGCCTACTAACACACTTAAACATAATTTCAATAATAAAACACCAAAATTCCAAGATTTCACCAAAAATCACAAAAACTCAAAAATTCCCGAAAATCAGGGCGTTAAAATAAAAAAATTTTAAAACATCTAAATTACTCAGGCTGTCCTCTATTCGAACCCAGACTCAAGGCCCAATACTTCTAGGCCCAAATTCAGGGTGTTACAACTCTACCCCCTTAAAGAAATTTCATCCTCGAAATTTCTAAATAATAAGATAGTCGTTGCATCACTACTCTACTATGCTACCGCTGGGCACTCTGATCCAAATAATTTTTAATACGACCCAGAACACCTAATTACCGAAGTAAATAAACATTTTTCACGTGCGCATACAATTCGTATCCAAACATCACACACACCTAACTAGAATAAGCTTGGCAATCCAGAGCTCGATGTTCTAGGGACCCGCATCTAAAGCATGCTATTTTCTCTCTATGCATTCACCCGAATGACGTCTGTTGCATTCTTGCAGGTCGAAAAGTTTGGTCGTGCCCTAACATGTTTCATAGAACGAGACTCTGTCCTCTGCGAACTAGGATCCTTCCTCTTCTTACATTTCAAGCACCCCGCTTGAAGCGTTTCCCTAATTTCCTTAACTTTGGAATTTTGGAGTTTTTGGTGGAGAAAGTGAGGTCGAGAGATAAACGAGTATCCATCGATTAATTAATTAGTAGAGGCCGGGAGGTAATACTAGTTAATTAATAGAAAATTCATATTAAAACCCAAATTCTGAAATTAGTTAATCTTCTATTTATTAATTATGGGTTTAATCGATCATAAGCTAAAGGCTCGCATTGTTGACTAGGAATAGGAAATTCCATTATGTTAATTTAAGTTTATTTAATTTAATTAGTTTAATTAATACTTTAATTTGGATTAGCACTACTAATTTGTGACTCGATCAGATTAATAATTATTTTTAATAGTTAATTTAATTTCTCCAATATGCAAGAATACTTGCCAACATTTCGTTGTAAACTTTATTATATTACAATTTGACCCATACGTTTACAAAAATCGTCGATTTAATTTTTACATTTTTGGTGTGGTATTTTTACTATAAATGATAACACGTTTTATAGGCGGTCATCCACACAGGGGTAAAATGGTCTAGAAGACTCATTCTCTTCTTCCCTCAACCTTATTTCTTGAATCAAGGAACCACCTTCTCTTCATTTCAAGGGATGACAACCTCTTCATCCAAAAATAGCAAATTGACAACCTCCTCCTCCACTATTCAAGGTTCGACCAAACAATAGAGATTTTCAAGGGAATTTTTATGCTATTTTTAATATGGGACGTTGGAGGGCAAAACTAGTATAAATAGAGCCCTCAATCAATCCCTTAGGCATCATTCCTTATTCACCAAAGCATCTTTCTTCTCTCATCTCACATTTTCATTTTTGCATTCTTTCTACATTTGAGAAGAGCGTTAAAGCTCTCAAGCCCGCAACCTGAGGAGTAAATTTGCATCGGAGCAAAGGAGACGAAAGGAGGAAACAACCATGAGCAGTATTATAGAAAACCACCAGATTCTACTTAGAGTTTTTCATTCCTTTGAATCTTTATTTTTTATCTAAGTTGAAATATATGATTGCAATTTTTTCTATTACTTTTGATTTAATAATGATGACTTAGTTTCGTTTATGCTAGAATGATTGCAAATTCTTGACTTGTGTTGTTCATAACATGTTTATAATATTCTATGCGTCAATTTTTTATTCGTCCAAATAAAATCATAGACATGTTTCTTACGCATAATTAATGTTTGATTGCATCTGAACTAGTCATTTAATTAGACCCAGATTGTGATTAGTGGACATGATATTTGTATGGTGCATGTTTAATCTTTTGATGATGAATTAGGTCAACTTAGGAATAATATTGAAAGGTATTTACTACCTTGCATAACTTTAGGAGGATTAATGTGATTAAATTGTTTCAATATAGACATATCACTGTTATTTCACATAATTTTTAATGAATGGTGCTTTATAATATAATATTTAGTTAAATATGACATAGACATATGCATATTGACTAATAGATAAACATAGGACTTCAACAGAAGCTTATGACTAAAGATTCTAAGTTAATAAATAGTTTAGTTTCCATGGATTTTTCTTGAACATTTATTTAACATTGTTGTGAATAAATTAAGTTGAAGAGAGTAATTATTCTAGCTCATTCATGTCATAGTTGTTAAACCTCGTGGACAATTTAATTATTTTTAATCACCAACTTGCCAATTGAAACTTCACAATATTTGCCTATACAATCCCTATGGACACAATACTCTTACTCACTACTTTATTACTTGTTGATGATTGTGCATACTTGCACATCAATATCAAATATAATCTTTGTGATAGTGCACCCTAAGTTGACATGCTCAGTTATATGAATCCATTCTATGTAGGGAAATTAAGATTGGGGCAATTCTTGGTGTTAAATCAATAGTGAATTCAACTTCTCGTTCTAGTGGTAACCCAGGTAACTCTTCTCGAAACACATCAATAAACTCATTAACTGTAAGTACCTGATCAATCTTCGAATCTATCACTTGAGTATCTAAAATGTAACTAAAAATCCCTCACAACCTTTTCTAATCAATTTCTGAGCAGAAGTCGTCGACATAACATTGTTAGTACCATAAATTCTTTTAGATTCAATAGTGATCAACTCACCACTTTAACATCTCAGAACAATCTGCTTTTGTCTACGATTAACTACATCATTGTGCAAAGTTAGCCAATCCATACCTAGTATCACATCAAAATCATGAAAAAGTAACAACATTAAAGTGGTCAAAAACTCACAACCCAGTATTCTCAGTCAACACATTTTACAAATCAAGTTGATTATGAAACTTTGACGCAACGGATTTGTTACCCTAACATCAAATTCAGTTGGTTCTATTGAAATGTTCTTTTTAGTTACTAGAGCAGTGCAAATGTAAGGATAGGTTGATTCAGGGTTAATCAGTGCATATATGGTAGCATCAAAGAGAGAGAAAGTATTAGTAATGATATTTAGGGCAAAAGCTTCTTACAAAGCACAAATGGCATAGGCTCTGCGCCCGAGCCTCGGATCCAATAGTAGAATCTTTGGTCCCACCTCGAGTTACTCTAGTGTTATTACTTTGTCATGGTCGTCTACCTCTCTATGAAGTAAACATCGGTCTTCTAGCCTGGTCAATAGTATTGCCTGACTTCTTTGGGCAGTCTCTTAGAAAGTGATTAATGGAACCACATCGAAACAAGCCCCACTTTAAACTCATTGTACACCCTCATGAGGTTTCTCGTGATGATAAAAAATAGGTCTATTTGCATTACAAACACTACCAACACTGGCTGTTGGCATACTCTAAGGTCTCAGATTACTCAATGAGAGGTAAAACAACTATGGAACTTTCTTAATATCTTTGGTGAAGGAGTCTGAAACAATTTTGACATACTTTGTTTACCGGTGTCCAAAAATTTAATTTTTGCATGTTTCTTCTCATTACAAATAGCCTCCATCTTCTGCACTTGCTCAGATAGAACTACAAACTCTCGCAGCTCCACTGCTCTGACTAACATTCGGATATCATCATTCAATCCACATTTAAAGCATATGCACATCTTGCTTTCAATCAGTACAATTTCACGGGCATATTTGCTAAGTTGAACAAATTCTTGTTAATACTCAGCCATGATCTATTTCCTGCTTTAATTTGAGAAACTCTCTCTTTTTCTTTTCCAGATACAACATGTTGATATATTTCTTTTGGAATTCAGTTTGGAAAAAGTTCCAATTAACAATGCCCTTCGGTAAATTGGCTATCAACGTAGATCACCACTAATAAGTTTCGTCTTTCAACAACGAAACTACAAATCTCAAACTGTCATCAGGATTAGTGTCATTTCGTTGAAGACTCTCTATGTGTTCTTTAGTCAATATTTAGCCCTGGCTTCATCATATTCTATTTTCACTTAGAACTCTTCAACCCCACAATTTCTAATCTTGCCAATCGAAGGTCATCATACACTTTTCATATTCTAAGGACGAAAGGGTACCACAAGAGTCACATTAGGGGGTGAAGGTTGCTGAGCCGCAAGATTGCCTCGCATAAATTTAGAAAACCACTAATTCATCATACCAAAGAAGGCATTTCTTGTCTCATTTTTTGACATTTATGAAACGAGGCTACTGTGACTTTCTCCCTAATTGAAAGTTCGAATATACTTTATCAGAGACAACACAATTTAATTCAACCGATAACTTTGTATCTATAAGAAAGTAGAGTCATATCGTATCAGAAGGCAACACACTTTATACGTTATCCTGGCATGTATTTTCTAGACTAAATACAACTTATGTTTAGTCCTAGAATTGAGTAAATCATAGCTCTGATACCAATAAATGTAACACCTGTTGCCCAGTCTAGTCGTCAGACCCATGCTATAGGATACTACAACAAAACAACTTGCACTTTTACTACAACATGCATATTACTACTTTATAGACTAGCTTGTACTTAGATACTTTATAGTGAGCTTGCACATTCACACCATACAAAGTTGATTCACACATAACAGCGTTAATGAATTGTTTCACACATACTTGACAAATTTAGTTTGTATATACATTATAGATTTAGTTAGTTCATGACTACCTTCAGAATCAATTTACACATACGTTATAGTGGCAGTTCACACATTGACACAGTTCACATATAACACAACATGTACATTGTCATAGCTAGCATATTTACACAGTTCACACATTGGCACAGCTCACATATAAACACAATACACACATTGTGTCACACCCGAAAATGTTAAAGGTTTGGTATAATGGAAATTTTGAGTATTTAATTAAAAAAATTTTATTTATGCGGGTTCTATTATGATTATGAGAATCTTGTGAATTGATTGGTAAATAGTTAGAATTCAAATTTAGTTTCGTTACATTAGAAAGAGTTTTCTTTTAATGGGAAACATTATGATTAAGGGTATTAATAGTACTGACTGACTTGGGATTAAGGGAAATGGTAGTAGAAAGATTATATATGGGAGGATTCTTTCATTCTAGCATTCATTTTCTTTCTTCCATCTTCTTCTTTGGCTTGTTCTATAAAAGAGAAAAGCTAAGAAACAATTTGCATGGAGGGAGAAAATAACGTATTAGCTTAAGTGATTGAAGGTTTAGTAAATTGGTAATTTTTTTCTAACTTTTCTATATCTTTTGATTGAAGGAAAAGGGAAGGAAAATTAAAGATTTTAGTTTAATTCATTGAGCTTGTACTGAGATGTTTAAGGTATTAGCTAACCTATAAAATTTCTCTACATGCAAATGAATTATGGTTTTCTTACATATGAATGCCTTCGTTTTGATCTTGATATGGTTATTTTATTTAGCTAACCAAGAAGGATGAGGCTCAGGTGATAAGGAAAAGCTAAACAAGTGTAATTAGTACTAGCTTTTAGGTATTTTGCTGTTGAGTTCTCGAACTGAATTACTCATTAGTTATTTTAGTAGTTTCAGTATTGTGTTGTTTCAGCATATTTGACTTTGCATTCTACTGATGATGGGTAATTGTTCTATGGTGAGATGGTTGTTGTATTTGTTGGTGTATATTTAGTATTGAGATGCAAATACATCTTTGGTTGTAAGTATAAGTTGGATTTTTTATGAATTGTTTCTTGTAAAGCCCTATCAAATATGATGTTGTTGAATGGTCAGTTAGGTGATATATATGGTATGATTTGCCTTGTTATTAACAGTATGTTCAGTTGAATGCTTGTTATATGTCTGTCATAAATATGAATGATAAACGGAGTATGGAAGGATGTATTGAAGATGAAAGATGAAAAAAATGACATTTTGTACATTATGTGCCACATGATATTGGTGTTGTAGAGGTTCGAGCGGATTGTACAATGAATGTATACATATGATATTTGGTTTTGTAGAGGTTCAGTTGGAATGTACGGAGATATTTGCACACATGTATATGATAACTTGATACATTGTAATTCGGTGTAGCAGATTAAACTAGTTTTTGCATTTGGGGAGCTTGAATGCAAGTACTTTTGTTAGGTTGTAGTTAAGTTTTTGCAATTTTATTTGCATTCAATAAAATGTGTAATTTGAGTCTTTTATTGACCTTAAGTGCCAGATGAGGCCTAAGCGTAAGCTAATATGCTTTGTGAATGTGCAAGAGACCATTAGAAGGCTTGCTAACTCAATACTACTCGTTGTGTTGAAACACAGAGAGCTTGATGTCACAACATAGAGAGCAAAATAAAAGAATTCTAAGACTACCTTCAATGTCGCGAAACACCCTAAAAGCTACCCTGAAAGTGAGCATACTGCCTTCGGTGTCACGACATAGGCTTTAATGGTGTGAACATCGATCCTGTACAGGAAATAATTACGAGCCATGGGCCTTTTGGTCCACACAATCAAACATTAAGCAGGAGAGCATTAGCTAACCTAGGGTTGAGGACGAAGGCCACCCTAAATCTATAAATAGGCTCATTTAACACATGTTATTAACAACTTGGGATACTATAATTTCCTTTATAATTCTAGTTTTTAGTTTTTCCTTTTCTTAGACTTTTAGGTTATTTTTAGTTTCGTTCTTTACTTTTGTTGGGAGATCTAATTTGTGGAACTCGATTAACTTTGTGTAAATTCATAATTAGATTCAATACAATTCAGTCTTTTCCTAAATTTTATCCTTTTGATTCATTATTATTGTTTATCTTTTATATCAAGTTTATTTTGTTTATGAGATCCATGAGGAACTAACCCTCTTATGGGTGATTAGGGAGTGGAGGTATGATTAGTTAACTGTTTTGTAGGGTTTTCTTAAATGATCAGCTGTTTAGGAGAGGACAAACTTAAACCCTAAGCTTGACGACCCTAAGAAGTCATTTAGGTGGAAATTAACCTAAAATTGTTATGGTCTATCCGTGAACACCTTAGCCCCGAACCGATCTGGACTGTGAGGTCAAGAGATAAGTAGTTATTGTCGACTCATTATTTTGGTAAAAGATCGAGAGATCGTGATAGGATATCGACTATTTGGATGAATGAGAAACTCGAAGCAACAGTTGATCATGATTACCAACACGAGCTAATCACCCATGCTCAAATCTGATATAGTTCACTATTTACTTTCCCAATGTATCTTTTGTTTTTTATTATAGAAAAATCCCAAAAATCACTATTTATGTTTGATCATAATAAAATATACTTAAAGTATTAATTAGATCTATTAGTGCTTAGGTTAGGATTAACTTATTGCTCGCCTCCCTTGGATACGATTCTCGGAGTACTTATTACTTCATTGTAACTATATTACAACCTGACCTGTATACTTGCAGACACCACCTATCTAATATATTTTGAGCATGATTCTTACTCTGGACATGGTATATTCAGAGGCAGTCATGTTGTTGGCACCATTGTCGGGAAGGTAGTGTCATTAGTTTAATTTTAATTTTTGCATTTTAAATAGAATAATTAGGAAACTTTTAAGTTATAGCTACAATCATATTTTATTGATTGTGTTAACTCCTCTTAATCTCTTTTTTGTTTCAGTGTATGACACATAGTAGGGGTAACACCTATAGAGCCAGTTACTAATCCCAAAAAGATAATATGTAGGAATCATCGATAGCAACAACAACAATTACTACGAAAGATGCAGAATCCACCACCTGCTGTAGGCAACATACCTTGCAAGAACCTACTGCTCGATAAAGCTAATGATAACCCCCCAGACTTACCACCACCACCACTACAACTACTTGCAAATATGGTGCGTAATGAAAGAACTCTAAGAGAATATGCACAACCAAATCTAGGCATGGTTCAGGGGAGTATAACGGGGCCAACTATTACGACTAATAATTTTGAGATCAAACCAACAATGATTCAAATGATTCAAAATAATTTGTATTTTAGGGGCATGATGGCAAAGGATTCAAACCAGCATTTAAAACGATTCCTTCAGCATTATAACACCTTAAATATAATGGAGTCACCAATGATGCTATTCATCTTCAGCTATTCCCCTTATCCCTAAAAGATAATGCTTTCTTATAGTTAGATTCACAGGTACCAGGATCCATTACGACATGGGACAAGCTTACAGGAAAATTCCTACAAAAGTTCTTTCCTATTAGCAAAACAGTCCAGCTAAGGAGAGAGATTGCTACGTTTAAGAAATTAAAAGGAGAAAGTTTCCATGAAGCTTTGGAGCACTTTAAAATGTTGATTCAGAAATGCCCACACCACGGACTACCTGAGTGGTTATGATTACATATGTTTTATAACAGGTTGAATGCACATGCATGGTTAGGGTTAAATGGAGCAGTAGGATGAGCTTTAATGAATAAGACATATAAGTATGCATATGAACTTATAGAAAACATGGTGATGAACTCTTGCCAACAGGAAATTAAACACTATATATATGGCCAAAAACCATCTACAGTGAAGGCTATCTAGGAGGATAACATATACAAACAATTAGTGGACAGACTTATCCACATTGAGGCTTCGAATAGTGCAACATCTATATATGGAGGAGACAAACCACTATTCCACTATATTAACAATCCTACCGAGGATGTGAACTACATCAAGAATAGGGGTGGAAACCCTTATTTGAATACATACAATCCTAAATAGAGAGATCACCTAAACCTGAGATAGGGAGGAAATCAAGGAGGAGGAAATAGTTCTAATCTGGTTAAAAATGCTAACTATCAACCTCAAGAGAGGGCCAACCTAAATGGTCGACGTTTGGATTAAATAGAAGGGGAAATGCAGTCAATGAGGGCAGACGTGAAACAAGTGCAGTTTGAGTGCACCAATTCAGTGAAAACATTGACTGAACTTAAAGATCAAATGAGGCAATTGATATGCATGATGGGAGACATCAAGAGACAAATTGGCACTGGTATCCCTAGTAACACTAAAGATGATCCTTAAATAGAGGGGAAGGAGCATGGGAAAGCAATCGCAGTCCGATTGGGTAAAGTGTTGAATAGCCCAAAGAACCCAACTCAGAAGGCGAATAAGGGGAATACTAATGATATTCATGAAGAACCTTCAAAAGTTGATGACGAACTAGAGCTGGAAGAAGTAGCTAAACTGACAATTAAGCGGGAGAGAGAACAAACAAAGGAACCTATAATTGCAAAGGTACCATTCCCATTACGATTGAAGGAGAGATAAAGACAAGACGAATATGATTTTTTATGTTTTCTAAACTTATTTAAATCATTAAATGTTAACCTATCGTTGATAGACTTAATTGAAAAAGTTTCGAAGTATGCCAAGTACCTTAAAGAAATTATTTCAAGGCATAGGAAAATTCAAATTGGAGAGTATATTAATATAGACACATCATGTGGTGTGCTAACATCTAGAAAGGTTCCCCAAAATTAAAAGACCCATGGAGTTTTCCAATACCTACAGAGATAGGGGAAATCCATTTCAGTAAAGCTCTATGTGAATTAAGATCTAGCATAAACATAATGCCTCTATCTATATATGAAAAAAATTGGCTAGAGAACCTGAAAAATATTCAAATTACGTTATAGTTAGTCGATAGGTCGTCAGTACAACCTAAAGGAGTATTAGAAGATGTGTTGATAAAGGTGCGTAATTTCATAATTCCCACATACTTTGTGATCCTTGACATTGTGGAAGATCGTGAAATACCTATTCTGTTGGGTAGGCCTTTTAGCTACGTTAAGCTCCACCATCGATCTAAAAAAATGAATTAACCATGAAGACCAATGGTGAAACAGAAACTTTTAAATGTGGACACCAATAGAGTGAGGAAAATAGGAAAAAGTTAGGAGAACATTTTCATAAAATATCTATCCTTAAGCCTAACTACCCTAAATCAAGGAAGGTATTTTTTGTAATCTGTGCAGGTTAAAAGAATAGTTTTAAAGATAGGGACAAATGGAAGAAGGTGAAGTGGCACGATGGACACTGGGCCAACACTAAAAGATACAAGAACAGAAAAACGTCTTTGGAACTGTTAGACAAATCCGACAATAAAATTTAATAGTTCTAATTAACCTTTAATTTTATGTAAATTATTATATATCTAACTAACTGGTTATTCTAGATTCTAATTTGTATCATATTTATGTTTTATAGGAAACAAAGCACTCTAGAAATTGGAAATTTGGGCTAAAACAGAGTCGGTGTCGCAACACGGCAACCCCGTGTCACAACACCAAGGCCAGAATTGAAAGAATCGTATGGGTCATGTTGTATTATAGTTTTTACAATGGAGTTGGTGAGTACTTCGAGGATCGTACCCAAGAGAGGCAAATACTAAAATAATGTTAACCTAAACGCAAATAGAATTAATTAGTAATCTAAACAAATTATACTATGATTGAACATAAAAAGAGATTTTTAGGTATTTACAAATAAAGAAATAAAAATTGTATAAAAGAGTGAACATCAAAAAACTAATATCTAAACTCAATCAAATTTAGGCATGCATGATTAGTTCACTTCAGTGGTCATAACTAATTCCTATTTCAGGTTTGTAGCCAATCAACTAATTGGTACCCTAGTAGGATCTTTCAATCTTCCACTAAACTAATGAGTCGGCAAGAACTACTTATCTCACAACCTTACAGTTTAGACCAGTTTGGGGCTAAGTTATTCATGGATAGGCCATACAAAGTTTAGGTTAATTCCCACCTAAATAACTTTCTAGGGTCGTCAAGTCTAGAGTTTAAGTTCTTCCTCTCCCAAACAGTTGATCTACTAAGAAAACCCTACATAGTAATTAGTTATTAACACATCCATTCTCTACCCCATAGGAGGATTAGTTCCTCATGGAATCCATAAACACAATAAGCACTATAAATAAGATATTCATAAAGAATAAATCAAGAATAAGGTTTAAGAGAATTCTAATTGTATTTAATTTATGAAGGCATAGAAATCCATAATAGTTTGATTGCGTCTACAAATCAAGTTCTCTGAAGAACACGAATGAAAATAACTAAAAAAAATCTCAAGCCTAAAAAAAAAAAAATTGATGCTAGAATTACAAATTAAATTCTAAACTGTCAAAACTGTCCTCCAACAAGTGTTTAATGAGTCTATTTATAGAGTTAGGGTTGGTCGTCATCCTTAATCCTAGGTTTGTTGACACTTTCGTTTTAATTTTCATTGTACAGACCAAAATGCCCCCTACTCGTAATTTTTCTCGTATAGGGCCGATGTCACAACACCTAGTGTCTGTGTCACGACATCGAAGGCAGTATACTCTGGTTCAAGTTTGGCTACGAGGTGTGTCACGACATCCTATGGCTGTGTCATGACACCAAAGGCAATATTAACATTATTATATTTTGCTCCCTATGTTACGACATTAGGCTTCCTGTGTTGCAACACAATGACCAACCTTGAGCTATTTTGCCTTTGAATGATGTCCTGCACATTCACTTAGTTTGTTAGCTCACCCTTAGGCCTCATTCAGCCGCTAAGGTCATACATGGACTGAACTTACACTTTTTATTTAATTAAAACTAAAATAGAAAAAATAACTAAAACATAATGAAATTGCTTGTATTCGAGCTCCTTAAGTATGAAAACTAGTCTAATCTGCTACTCTGAATTATGGCAGATCAATATACCATTCCATACTCAATACATTTTCAAGTTTTCCCACTTCAATTCAAAATAAATATCAACCGATTGAACTCTAGTAGGTTGGACTTGGGTACACTAGCTAACCCTCTAGGCTAAACCTATGTCATATATTACTCAAGAATTCATGATAAGGTTGTATCTTGTTATATTATTCGAGAATCTACAACTAGACTAAATCTCGTTATATTGCCCGAGAATCTGTAATAAGGCTAAATCTCATTATATTACACTCGAGAACCTGCAACTAAACTAGATCTCGTTATTTTACCCGATAATCTGCAATAAGGCTAGATCTCATTATATTACACGAGAATCTGCAACAAATGTTAAATCTCGTTATAATCTGTAATGATCTTCGATCAAGCGTGCATATGACTCTATCAACATGCCAATTGTATCCAAATATTTTACTAAGTTTATGCAACACCCATAACCCGCACCCATTGCTGGATTAGGGTTACGACATATTAGTTTACAATACAAAATAATCAATAACAGATAGCATTGAGTTGCCAAATTAATTAACATAATTTCATAATAAATCATATCGGAGTAATACATATATTTATGAGCATTAAATGAAGCTTACAAGGCCTTAAAATTTGTTTAGAAACAAGCAGGGGCTAATTTTAGAACAATTCAAAACATTCAGGGAAAAATTAAAAATTTTCACTACATTTAACAACTCGATTTAGGGCCAAGTCAGAACAGTGGTTTCGGGACCACGAATCTGGAGTAGAAAAATTTATTGTGATAAAGTTTTAAGATCAATAGTATGATTGAATGCATGTATGAAAGTTTCATTAAGAAATTTTATCAATAGAGGGTCCAATTTGACTAGTAGAACTAAATTGCAAAAAGTGCAAAATATGTGTTCTAGAAGCTTTGGGTGCTTAATTGAAATAAATTTGTTTATATAGATGCTAGGCACAAACAAATATCGAATTTAAAACTTATCAAAGTAAACTTCCAAGGGTGCCATATTCGCATGGCTTATATGCAATAGTCAAGATATCATTCTACTTATAATCTATCCTATACATCCCTTAAGCTAAGTCTGATTCATATGGTTACCGCAATAGTAGATAGTGTGACGAACTGCTGACGATCCCTGAGCTGGTAGTAAGAGTCCATAATCTATAAAACAGAGACACGAAACAAACGGAGTAAGCTTTCATAAGCTTAGTAAGTCTTAAGCAATAAATATGTGCAATTTAACTTAATCATCAGTCGATCAATCAAATTCACTAGAAATTATTTCTAGGTACTTAACCACTTAACCGGATATATGCATAGATATAGGGCAATTTAGCGTATACTTTTACTTAATCTAATGATCATATCTCATGGTTGTATCACATACTTTCCCATGGCATCATAAATGGACTGAATGTATTACTATTACACTTGTAGACACAACATTTATTCATATACACATCACTTTAGAGATTCATGATCCAATTCGAATTAAATTCACATACATGTGCATGATACATACCTGGCCAACTTAATGAATTAATCATATTCAAGAAACTGAGTAAAACAAATTCACGGTAAGCGCATGATCTTTTAAGTACTAAGTACTTAAACAACAACTAAATTTATGCTCAAAGTTCATCTCTATCATATTCGAAAGAACTGCCGACTTACCGAATATGCATAGCCTCATTATAACTATATCACTGACATATCATTGATTCAACAAAACTAACTCAGGCATCAGATTTCATATAAAATTTCAAATGATCATCATTCACCCTAAACTTATATACTTTCATACATAATAGCTCACAATGGCCGATTATACACCTACTTAATCCCAATCAAATTTTGAGGTTCTATTACTTATAAAATACATCAAATTTCAAGATACTTTCTAAGATGGCTGAATGCAAATAAGTATCTATGATCATATAGCAATTTCCAAATACTTTTCAATTTCTGAATCCAAGAATCATATTGAGATCACCCTCACATATTAGAAAATAAATATTACATACCTAGATTACTTAATGCTTTATGAAATTTTACTTGTCCCTTTTTATACATAACTGAGCCTCTTTGCCATATATACTTATCAGATCATCGGCAATCCTCATGCTAGGTATAAAACCCGAATATATTACCAGCATGAATCCTGCGGGACTTTATACCGGATATTATCGTACGATAGTCAATTCACAAAGTTTATCACACTTCTTGTCATACACTTTTAGTATGCACAAACACATTAATAAGGTAATGCCTTCATTCAAATCTACTCATAAGTCACCTGATTTACTTTCTTTTTATAATGACCATTTAGTCATACAACATTTCCCATTAACCATTTGGCCTTACCGCATGTATATATCTTACACACCATTCACATTAGCCATTCGGCCTCACCACATGCATATAAATATATAATACACTTCACATTCGGCCTTACACAACTAAATACAATAAAGTCATATTTACATATCTCATACTTTGACTTTATTTCTTAATATCACCAAATCACATCACATATATACATGGATTACTCTCAATTCATTTTATCTCTTACTTATCTTCAACTTATATATTTATATATAATTCACACTCATTCCAAAACATAACACAATTCTTGCTTAAAACTTCTATGTGCCTTTCGGTCTTAAGCTAGATATCGTACCTTATCATTTCATTTCATTTTAAGTACAAAATTACATTAGGTCTATAAAGTAATTTGATTCGAATACTTAAAACTTACCATGCTGTTCTTAAATCAACTATTCAAACTCAATTTGTAAATACATACTTATATGTAACATTTATTCACATACTAAATTTCATTTGGCCGAATATATAAGCATACAACCGATTCTCATTTACTTCTCATTTCACATTCATAATTTGGTACACATTGTCATTCCCCATATGGACGTATCACATGTACATTTACACAAAGGCATTTTCTCATTCGATTAAATCATATAGGTATAATTTAGGGATCATAACACATAGTTTATCGACTTCATTTATACACACAAATCTCATTCGACTTATGGCCTGCATTTAATTCACTTTCAGCAAATACCAAAATGCAATAATTCATATTATACCCAACTTTCTCACATAATCAATAACATATATAATCATGGTTACTTTTAGTTCTCAACTAATCACAAATTTGCAATAATCTCTTTTATCACACATATAACTTGATCTATCTATTTGTATACTCATTAAACACCTCGCTTTTGACATCCAATTCAATAAATATATAAGATAACTATATTCGGTTAATTAATTAATTTTTCATTCCATCTCTTTATGCTTCTCGACTAAATAAAAACAATATTCTGTAAGCTACTTTCATTTAATCATTTAGCATATCAAACCGAGCTAAATTCTTAAGAACTTACCTTATGTTGGGTGAACTAACTCTAATTGGCTACTCAATCACTTTTGATTCTCCTTTGTCCAACTCTCCTCCCTTTTGTTCTTGAACTTAATTTGAGACAAAATAAATAGTTTAATTACTAAATTGATCAACAATTTACTAACAAATGTTGGACCAGATCTTGAAACATAAATAGACACAACTAATGCCACTTCTGGACAGCATTGCTACATGTTTCAGTTAGCTTTAATCTTTAGTAATACAAGCATTTTAGGTCAGTATGGCACAACCAAATATGTCCTATTTTGGACAGCATAATTGCATGCTTCGTGTACAGCCATAATACTCCTCCTAACGGCAATATTTAAACAACTAAAATACAGTAAATATGTCTTAAATCGGACAACCAATGATTTATCACACAACAATAGCGTTTTAACTATTTAAATACCATAATTATGCACTAATTTGGACAGCCAATGATTCATATTATAACAATGGCATTTACCATAGATTTGTCCTAATTTGGACAGCCAATGATTCATAATATTGAATTCATTTTAATTTATACTTTAAAACCCCATAATTCATATCAGTGCACACCTGAATTACGGTACCAAAACACTAAAATTTCAGTCATTAAAATAGCCCAACTTTCAACCTACCATTTGGAAACTTAACAGTAAAATTCAACTTCATATTTATTTCCTAATACAATATAAGTAAGGTCAGTCTCTTAGAGTTCAATTCGGACATTTAACTACAGAAATCTCAAACAATCAGCTCATAATATCAAGCTAAAATAGGTCAGCATGCATAGAACTCACATATTACAACAGTTCACTCTCTTTAGTTAACATTCGACAATCCCTTCTATACATACTTACAATTAAATTACAAAGTTCAGATTTTAACCACAAATCCAACATTTCATCATGATTACCGAATACACTTTACTAATTTTAACCACTTAAACAACATTTAACTAGTTCGTACACAATTACTAAGCTTCAAACACAATTTATAACTATGCATCCTTTAAAATATTCAATACCAATCATTTATACATATAAGCTTAGACCGAATACCATTTTAGCATTTTAAGTACTCAAACATTTAATCAATCATTATTTAAATTCATAATCGGCAAACATACATATATATACCAACAATTTGGTATTCGATTGTTGTATTTAGCAAGAGCTTCTCAAATTATTACTTAAATAAATTTCCATGCATCAACCAAGTCATACATGTCAATTTAACAAGCTCAAGCTCATCTTTCTAGTATTTCCAATTTCACACATCAAAGCTTCAACAATTTAACACTTAAAAACCATGGCCGATTGCATCATTTACTTCAAGCTCAAAAATTACCACATGGGCTATACCAAAGACTTAATAACCAACTCAAACTCACAAAATTTGAAAGAAATAACATAAACTTGTACCTTAATTTGTCATTAGAGTAGCCGAATGTCTTGGCTTTTCTTCCTTATTTTGTTCTTTTTGTTTCAGAAAAACTTTGTTTTTGTCACCCACTTTCTTTTATTAATTTCATGTATTTTATATTATAAAATAATTTGAATATTATAACATTATTATAAATAAAACACACATATTATCCATCATTTAACTTCATTGCCGTCCACTATGCCAAAAAAAAATGGGCTATTTGACATGCAAGCCCTCCATAATGTTAACCACATACTATTCGGCCACTACCATTTTACCTATCACATTTCCAAGGTTTCTCAAACAAGTCCTCTTTCATAATTCAATATCTAAATGACAGAATCAAAGCACGAAACTTTCACATATGTAATTTCACATATAATGAACATAGAAAATAACATTTTTAAAAAATTTTCTGACTCGGTTAGTGGTTCCAAAACCACTTTTCTGATTAGGGTCAATTTAGGGCTGTTACTATCCTACCAGTGGCTAGATACTCTAGCATGTGTTGCAGATATCTGCCAACTTGTGTGAGCAGCACTGGGTAGCTATGTCCCCATCATCAGCTTGTATGAGCAGACCTGGGACTGGCTCAAGAACGAGCATATATGTTAAATGTGATAAGACGTAGCTTTGGCTACATATGTGGCACTTAAGTGCAAGCTCTCTGAGTATCCATTAATATTTCAAGTGTTCAACGGGAAAATTTAAAGATGTGAAAATATGTGTTTGTATGATGATACGGTACAAGTGTGCACGTGAAAATCATAAGTGTGAATGCTATAAGTGATAATTTTTGGTAAGGTTGTGATTGAGTAAGTTATTGCTATGTGGATTAAATGATAATTATCATACCTTTGATTTTAAAAATTGCATGTTAATTTATATGGTTATGATGTTTATTATTTGCATATAAACTTACTAAGCTATATAGCTTACTCCCTTTTCTTTTATTGTTTTACAGTGTCACCAAGCTAGCTTGAGATCGGAGACCGTCGGAGGCTCGTATCACACTATCAAAAACATTATTTTGGGGTATTAATGATCTTAGTATTTTTGAAAGTATGGTATGTATAGGGACTTGGTCATTTTGTATATGTGTCATAGTGATTGGGTTAATGGTGTTGGCTCATATTTGTTAAGTAATTGTTTTGTATAAGGCCATTGAAAAATTGGCTAATGTTGCTTATAAGTAAAATCATATGATGATGCATTTTATAGATGTGGTATTTTGCATGATTTGGGTTGATGAGTATGTCTTTGTTTGAGTGTGATAGAAATGGCATCAGAATGATGTGTTGATGTCTTGGTTGTAGACATTATGGTTGTCTAAGAATGCTATGATTTGTACCTATGCATTGGTGTTTGTGTATATGTGTTTTAGGGTGGCAAATGGCTTAGTAAATAACCTATACATTGTCCACACGGGGTAGACACATGGCCGTGTGTCTAGACCGTGTGTGACACATGGCCAACCCCACGGGCGTGTGAATAGGCCATGTGTCCCCTACAACTTAATTTCGAGAAACAGAATACTCAGTATGGAGCACACGGGCGAAGACACGAGCATGTGTCTCGACCGTGTGGACGACACGGCCTAGAACATGGGTGTGTACCCAGGGCGTGTGAAGTCTGCACCTATTTCATGAAAAATCATGAAAATTAAATTGACCACACGGCCTAAACACACAGGCCTGTGACTTGGCCATGTGACCCTAAATGTTGGTGACGTCATAAACAGAGAGTTACACGAGCTAAGGACACAGGCGTGTAAGACCACACGGCCTGCCCACACGGGCATGTCCCACAACCACACAGGCGTGTGACCCCTGTATAGTGGAAATTTTTTAAGTTTTTGTAAAAAAATTTTAAGTTCTCGGTTTAGTCCAAAACCACTCCCAATGTATGTTTTGGGCCTCGTAGGCTCGTTTGAGGGACATTATGATTAAATATGGCCGATTTTTAATTTAGACAAAAATTTATGGCTCAAAAGTGTATGTTTACTTGTGTTTAAGTCTGGTAATGCCTCGTATCCTGTTCCAGTATTGAACAAGGGTAAGGGGTGTTACACTATAGGGGTCACACGGCCATGTGGCTATCCCATATGCATGTGTGCTACTATACACGCCTATGTGCTCACTCGTGTAACTCGTTGACTTGGGTCGTACAACTGTGTTGTAGGCCATGTGCTAGCCTGTGTGAACCGTGCAGCTAACATATTCAAGGTTCACATCCGTGTGGGCTGTCCGTGTGTGACACACGGCCTTGTGATAGCCAGTGTCCCAAGCCATGTATGTTTAAAAGTGACCTAAATCATGTTTATTTTTCATCCAATTGCATATATACCTAAACCAGTTCTCAACACAATATTATAAGACTTCAAAATGCATTCCAATGGCACCAAAAACATGCCAAAACAAACATCTTAAGGTCTAACCAATGTGCCATCCATGACACCACATTTCAAGTACTTTCACAATTCATTTCCTTAACTAAGTTTACAAGCTACAAGCCCATTCAAATAACTTATTTTCTATCTCAAAATGCTATACCATAATATCAAGTATGCACTTCACTTAACTAATTATAACACATCATCATATGCATATTAACAAAAACACCAATAAGTACTTATGAACCCTTACAAACATAATTCTCCTATTACGTGCCATATAAGCCAAGATGTATTCAAAGGCTACCAAATGATCCACGGATAGTGTGATTCTACGAGCTAATCCGATCTCCTGATCCATAAAACATGTCTCAAGAAATAAGGTAAATAACATGAGTAAGCTTTCGTAAAGCTTAGTAAGTTCATTGATTGAATGGTAAAGCTTATCAAACCAAACATAATAATAATTCAAATTCAAGATTAATGAACAGAATTCCTTTCAATGAGGTTATTATTAGAATTTTTGTCTATCACAACTCACAACAGGTGAGAAATGCTAAGTACAATAATACAAATTAATTTCCACTTTTTAATAAATTTTCAAATATCAATAAAACATAGCCCGATGAACCAAATAGAATAACATTGACTACTCAACAAATACTCGTATATCCATTTAATTCATTGAACATCACAAACATCATTAATTAACATATTTATATACATATATAGCATATAATCACACCAAGGCATAAATCTTCTTTACAACTTATACTAGTCAACACATTCATCTCACATTCAATCTTATGATACATATCTCACCCAAAACATATTACCTGAATAGCAAATGATTGAAGGATGTCATAGTGTCTCTCAATCGTGATCTTATTTGTCTGATTCATGATGCGTGTAACACCCCTTACCCAGAACCGTCACCGAAGTCGGGTAATGAGTGTTACCAAATTCAGAATAACCTTTACAGAAATTATTCAAGGACAGTTACAAATTTGCATGCAATTCAATTTAGAATCACTCTTATCAAAGGTTTTCAAACATATTATGGACATTTCAGATGGTTAGGATTCGAATCCTTATCATATCGGACTCTCAGAAAAATTTTCGCTTTTAAAACACCGTCACACGCCCGTGTGACTATTGGCACGGCCGTGTTGTTGGACCGTGTGGTCTTTACACGCCCATGCTCGACAACCGTGGACAAAACTACTCGTTATGCCACAGCCGCGGCCGTGTCTCTTGCCCGTGTGGTACATTAAATTTTAAATTATGGTGCAGGGGAGGCACGATCCAAGGGCACGCCCGTAGGGTCAGGCCGTGTGTCGCCCACGGCCTATGCACGCCCATGCCACCCACCCGTGGAGTAAACTATCAATTCTCACACGGCCATGTAACATGCCCATGTGCCATGCCGTGGAGGCCATGTCAGGCTATATACCAAGCCTTGGCCTCCCTGAAACGCGAGCAAGAAAAAACATAACCAAACCAGCCAATTCAAGAGCAAACACTCAAAATAACTACATTTAAGAGTGATCATTTACAAAATGCCACTAGGAGCGCCATAACTAAGGCTTACAAAATAGCCATTTACAACCACAATTGTTCTATACATGCCATAAATTACTCTCGAAAATATAAACTATACCAAAAGAAGCTTGATAGTATGTCGCGTGGCTCCAACTTTACGATCCCAATCTAACAAGCTCAATATCTACAGAGGAAGGGAAAGGAAAGGGGGTAAGCTATAATAGCTTAGTAAGTCACATGAAATTCGTAGCAATGCAACAATTCAATACATCATTTGTTTTAACATCATAAATGCTATCACATATCATTATACAGTTAGCTTACTCTTTGTGCACAATTCACATACCCACCGTGAATATACTTAACAACAACATTCTCAGTATTCCGTACCATTTTTAGTTCACCTGTACAACCATTTCATCGCAGTGCAGTTAATCTAATCCCATTGAGCAAATTTCGAAATATGAAAAGATATACCGAGGTTAGCACATAAATGCCATACAGATATGGCAAAGCCATGAAGTAGCCAAAGCTACTAACAGTAGGGTAGTCGAAGCTACGAAACGGTAAAGTAGCCGAAGCTACAATCAGTAACAGTGCAGAAGTTAACCACGGGCCTGCTTACACAAGCTGACAGGTGTCTACAACACATGCAAGACTACCTAGCAACCGGGTAACTATAATAGTCAGAACAGTAAGCCTTAAGTGACATGTCACCTATATCTATGCCTATTCCTACTTGCTCAATCGGGATATATAGACAATACATAAATTAGTAGTTTCGGAAGTACATACAATGATCAATCAGAATTTACAATAATTACCTTATTTCCCCATTTGCAGAGGTATACTGAATTTCAATTGTTTCATAGATCAAGTAACAATATAATTATACAAATACAAACTATTAATTGTAATTTTTAGCATAATATGCTAGAATTCACATACAACTTACTTGGATTGCCAAAAAGGACTAATTCTCGAAATTAGTCGAGGACTTTCTCTTTTCCCTGATCTCAAGCCTTATCAGACCGTTCTTGATCTAAATTAACACATATAGTGCAGATATCAATTATTTATTTCAATATAGTCACAGTTCACATTTGAGGTAAATTTCCAAATTTGCCCCTCAACTTTTCAATAATTACTAATTAGTCCCTTAGACTCAAAAACTCATTTTCTTTATTCCATGGGCTGATATAACCCATTTTTACAATTATAACACTCAAATTCTCATTATTTCACACATTTAGGAACAAATTGTAACCCTTAACAATTTAGCCCTTTTCTACGCACTTTCATTCAATTTCATCCAATAAAACATGTAAATAACACTTAAAACTTTCATTATCTACCATTAATGAGCCAAACACATTCATATCACAAATGAGTAATTTTTCAAACTCTTATTTCTTTTCAAATAAAGGTAGAATCATGAAATCCAAGCTCAAATGAACTAAAAAATACAAAAAAAATTGAAAATGGGACCAAATTGCACTTACATGAAAGCTTGAAAAATCAAAAACCTTTAGCTATGGAGATAGGAATTTTCGGCAGCACATATGGGGAAGAATAAGGAAGATGATGACTTTATTTTAATGAAATTTTTCATTATTCATTAATGACCATTTTGCCCCTCATGCCATATCTTAGATATTTTTCCATGTAAGGGTATTTTAGTCCAAAACACAAATAAATGGGCTAATTGCAACATAAACACTTTCAACTTCATAAAACAATTCAATCATATCATATCATCATGCACAATGCATATTTTTCACCTATTGCAATTTAATCCCTAATATGCAATTAACCATCAAAATAGTAAAATTCCCAATTGACATTTTCACAGTAACATTCAACCAAGCAGATAAGATCAGAAATTCACATAATTAAAAATTTTTACTTCAGATTTGTGGTTACGAAACCACTATTCTGACTAGCCCCTAATTCGAGTTGTCACAATTCTCCCCCTTAGGGATTTTCGTCCCTGAAAATCTTACCAGTAAACAGTTGAGGGTACAGTCTCCTCATAGCCTCTTCTGTTTCCCAAGTTGCTTCTTCTACGCCATGCTTTTGCCACAGTACTTTTACTAATGGTATCTCTTTATTCCTCAACTGTTTCATTTCCCGTGTTAGAATCTTAATCGGTTCTTCTACATAAGTCATATCTGATCGAATTTCTACTTCTGTTAGTGAAATCACATGTGTCGGATCTGATCAGTAGCGACGAAGCATAGAAACATGGAACACATTATGAATTCTTTCTAACTCAGGTGGCAAAGCTAAACGGTAGGCTACCGGTCTGATTGTCTCGATTACTTTGTAAGGACCAATAAAATGCGGACTTAGTTTACCTTTTCGGCCAAATCTCAGAATTTTCTTCCAAGGTGACACTTTCAAAAATACTCGATCACCTACTTGAAATTCAATTTCTTTTCTTTTCAAATCTGCATACGATTTCTGCCAGTCAGATTATCTCGGATTATCCTTACTTTTTCTTTAGTCTCTTTAATCAAATCAACCCCATGCAATCGGTTTTCACTTAATTCGATCCAATACAGTGGAGTTCGACACTTCCGTCCATACAATGCTTTGTATGGTGCCATTTTTATATTAGACAGATAACTGTTATTATATGCAAATTCAATCAGAGGTAGATATTTGTCCCAACTATCTTCAAACTCTAATATGCAACATCTAAGCATATCTTCAAGCGCTTGAATAACTCTTTCAGATTGTCCGTCTGTTTGAGGATGAAATGCAGTACTAAAATTCAATTTAGTACCTAAAGCATCTTGAAACTTCTTCTAGAATCTTGAAGTAAACAGTGGATCTCGATCAGAGATTATGGACAATGGCACACCATGTAACCTCACTATTTCGGTGATATACAGTTCGGCCAACTTATCCAGTAAAACTCCGTACGTAGCAGGATGAAATGAGCCAATTTAGTTAATCGATCAACAATTACCCAGACTGAATCTTTCTTTCTTAGTGTTAAAGGCAAACCCGATACAAAATCCATTGTTTCTCGATCCCATTTCCACTTGGGAATCAAAATCGATTGTAGTAATCCAGATGGCACTGATGTTCCACTTTCACTTCCTGATAGATCAAACATTTTAACTCAAACTCGGAGATATTTCGTTTCATACACTACAGCAAAACAGACTTTTAGCGGTATTTTTTTTGCTTTTAGCGGCGCTTTTAGAAGCGCCGCAAAAAATGCCACTATAAGTGACACCACAAAGTTTTGTGGTGTTTATGTGAAAAAATACCGCTAAAAGTTAGCACTTTTAGCGGCGTTTGTGTGGAAAACGCCGCTAAAAGTACAGACCTTTAGCGGCGTTAACCCTACAAACGCCGCTACAAGTACAGACATTTAGCGGCGTTAAACACACAAACGCCGCTAAAAGTACAGACCTTTAGCGGCGCTATCCCCACAAACGCCGCTACAAGTATAGACTTTTAATGGCGCTTTCCCCACAAACGCCGCTAAAAGTACAGACCTTTAGCGGCGCTTTTCCCAAAAACACCGCTAAAAGTACAGAGCTTTAGCGGTGCTTTCCCACAAACGCCGCTAAAAATAAAGACCTTTTGCCGCGCTTGTCCCACAAACGCCGCTAAAAGTACTAGCTTTTAGCAGCGCTTTTACCACAAACGCCGCTAGTTTTACAGATTCAAAAACAGCGCATTTTAATCAATATCAAACCCTCCTGCAGAGTTCAACCAATAACAGTAAATATGACATACAAATCCAACCAATAACATTAAACCTAAATAATACTTCAAATTCAATGAAAGATATATGATTTACATTAATAAATAAAGTATAACTAAGTATATTGTTACAATAATATTCAATGTAAAAATGTTAAAAATATCGTCACAGCAGGAAAAGAAATATCTAAAAAGGCGGCTGCTGCGACCGCTGAAACATCTTCATCATTTGCTAAAGCTGTAGCTGTAGCTCATCATACTTTCTGCTCTGCTCCGCCTCCCTCGCTGCTGCTGCTGCCTCCCTCGCTGCTGCCGTTGCCTCCCTCTCTGCTGCATCGGCTAGAAGTTGTTGCTGGAGTTCTTCATATTTTCTTTGAACCTTTGTAATTTGCTTAACTGTGCTCGCTTGCATCTAAGCTAGCTGATCTCTTAACCTCTGAACTTCAGCTTGAGCTTGACTTCTGGAAGGCATGTATTGCTGGGAGCTGGATCTAAAATATTGGGTCGGGGTAACACCAGATCCTTGAAATCGAACCCGACCATACCTTTCAGGACCCAAAACTTCAGTAATCATTCTGTTATCAATGTCTTCATGATTAACAGAACTATCAGTCGAAGCAGTCGCTTCGTACTCCGCCTTCTTCTCCTTTAGTCTCTCCTAAAAAATAAATGAAAGAGTTAGAAACGAAATATATAATGAAAAAGAATAGAAAATAACATTATTTAAAAAAGAATGCAACATAATTTAGAATAAATCAAATTTTATTAAGTTCATATACCATAATTTCTCCGGCTTCGGATGTCATTAGAGATCCATCTTTCTTCCTATGCGTAATGTCAAAAAGCTGAAGGCGTCCAACTTTTTTACCAGACGAGACTTCCTACAATATAGTAATAAAAATATTATTTAATAATAGAGACTCATCGTAAGTTGATAAAATTAATAAATTTATAATACCTCGGCCTCAGCTACGCAAGCAAAACTTCTCAACCCTGCCGTGTGCGTGAATTTTTGTTTCTGTCTGCTACTTGTTCCAATACGCTCACGGTCTTACAGAATGAAATTATTATTACGTATATAGTAAATACTAGAAATTGAACAATTTAAAAGAGTTTGAAAGTACATAATACCTCTCCTTTTCTTGAATTCCAAAATCTAATCGTATCTTCCCACTGGTACCTCAGCATTCCCGGCGGGACATTGCGTAATTTTTCCTCGAGGCTTATGTCTTTCTTAAAATATTACTTTTTTAAAGTACTTTTATTGTCTCTCCATTTTTTGCCCAAGGTCTTCTTGATATAGTCATCCGAGACCTCTAAATTAAATCTCTCCTAAAAAAAACACAAGGTTAAAAAGAAAATAAAAATTAAACTTAAACCAAAGCATTACAGATTAATTTCATGTTTTCTTACCTTAATATTGTCGAGAGCTTGATTTTTGTTGCTGTCAGCCATGTGATGCCATGATTCGTAGTTGATGGGCAACATATTTGCATTTCGTGCAAGAATGCCCAAATAGCCAGCTAAAACTTAAGCTTCAGATCCGACAGGCTGACCATGACTATTTCTACGAACTTTGACACGCTCAGTAGGAGCTAAGTCGTACAAATCCGTAAGTAGCGTACGACCTCTGCGCGTCCCGGCCCTCTCAGCTGAAAAATGACATATTATTATATTAAAAATAAAAAATAAATTAATAATAAAAGTGAACACGCATGTAAAATAAACTTAACATTACTCTGAACTTCTGCAGTCTCGTGAAGTGTCTCCGGCACACTTGAAGATCCAACAACTGTTTGTTGTTCACTATTGCCTTCTTCTAAATTTGGATTATTCTGAACAATATTTAAATCTCCTAACTTTCTTCTACGCATTTTTCCTGCAATAAACATAAAACAGTGTAAATTTTAGTAACAAATTAGAACAATAATAGTACATATAAAATAGTTAAATTATATACCATGAGCAACATTAAAATAATAACATTACATATAAGTAAAAAAATTGTAAATTCTTACTACATTATAATTCATATATATCTTCATCCATATCCTGACGAACCCATTGAAATTGTGTACTAGTACTAGGGATATTTTCATTTAAGTTTTGTTGTGGAAAAGGCAAATGTAATATCCCGAATTAGGGCCTAATCGGAATAGTGGTTTCGTGACCACAAATCCGAGGTAGAAATAATTATTTTATAATTATTTTGGTGTTTATGATATGATTTTATGATGGTGTGAAAATTTCGTGAAGAAATTCCAAGCGTAAAGCGCTTAATTTGAAGTTAGGGATTAAATCGAATAAGTTGCAAAACTTGCATTCTAGAAGTTTTTAGTATGAAATTGCTTTGAAATATTAATTAGGAGATCTTAAATGGTAATTAGACCAATTTTAAGTTCATGGACAAAATTAGGACATGGAAGGAATTTTTGAAAGTTTAGTAAGGAGGGGCATTTTGGTCATTTGGTTATTAACATGAATTAAAAGGGAAAAATAACACAAAATTCATCATCTCCTTCATTTAGTTGCTGCCGAATTTTGCTCTCTCCATAGCTAGGGTTTCTTCAACTTTCAAGCTTCATAGTAAGTGCATCTAAGCCCCGTTTTTAATGATTTTTACGTTTTTGAGATCCCGGTAGCTCGATAAAGCTTATGTTAGCAATATTTTAAGTTAGAGTTCATATTTGGAAAAATACCCATAGGTGAAATTTGTGTATTTTGATGTTTTATGATAGAATATGAGGTTTTAAATTATGTTAGACAACTTGTGCTACTCGGTTTTAAGTAAAAACGAGTAAAACGGCTTAATCGGTAAAAATACATATTGTTCATAAGTATGTGTTTTAGTGGGAATTTGAGCTTGCTAATGGTAAATAAATGATCAGCATGTCCTAAAACATAAGAATTTGTGATAAAATTAAATTTCCGAGCTTTGGGGCAAAAGTGTAAATATGCAAAAGTTTAGGGGCAAAATTGTAATTTTTCCAAAATTTGAATTAAGGACTAATTTGAAAATGTGAGTATTAAACAAGCTAAATGTGTTATTTTAGATCAAAAAAGACATGGAATCGACCTCAATCGAGGAAAAGAAAAGATTGCGGACTAAATTGCAAAATCTTTGTATTTTGGTACTAAAGTAAGTTCATGTGTAAATAATGTAACATAATTGTTATTTTTAAGTTAATTGATGTTATTTATTTGATATGCTGATTTTTATCATGAAATATATGCTTTGTGGTTATTATCGAATAATATGCAAATTATGTGTGCTACTTGTTAAATATAAATTGCTATCGAGTATTGGTTTCGGTATTCTGTGGAAGACGGCATGGAAATGTGATTGAAGAAAGCCCCGTTTGAACCTTGGGAATAGATTAGGATACAAGTGACATGTCACTAGGATGGTTGGGCATCCGAACTCGTTGAGTTGAGTCCGAGTTCACTTATGGATGCAAATGTCCGAACTCGTTGAGTTGAGTCCGAGTTCGTGAGATGTAACTAGGCATCCGAGCTCGTTGAGCTGAGTCCGAGTTCACTTATGGATGCGAACGCCCGAGCTCGTTCAGTTGAGTCTGAGTTCGCTTATGGGCGGGTTACATAATTGATTGATTACATATATAGCACTTATGTGCAAATGATCCGTGTATCCGAGTTGTATTCCAATGTGTTCAACGGGTAAAATTCAAGTGAAATGGAAAAGCACTCAAGATGTAAGTGACAATTCGGTAATGCTGAGAAATGGCCATGTTGGACAGGTATGTACTTAATCCTTGGGTTGAAACTCGACACAACAACAAAAAATGTGGTAAGATGAAGTATGATGATTAGAATTGTGACCTATGTTTTGGTGATACTATGCTCATGTTGTTTGGCATAATGACTTTGTTATGTTACTTGTTATTTGCATGTGAACTTACTAAGCATTTATGCTTACTCCCTCCTTTTCATTCATTGTAGTTTTGGACAAGCCGACTCGAGAATCGGGATAGGTCGAAGGCTCGATCACACTATCCGAAGGACTTTTTGGTAACTGGCTTGTAAAACTCAGTATGGCATGTATAGCACTATACCTACTTTGTGTAAATAATCTTGTGATATGGTGGTGTTTTGGTTGAGGAAATGCTTGACAATGATGAGTCATTGAAATGGCTAATATAGACTATGTTTGATGTCATGGAAGGATAATAGATTATCTAGTACATGAAAGCTTTTATGAAAATGAAATCAACCATAAAACAGAGCATTGCAGCAACACTGACGTGAGTTTGAAAATTTACTAAAAATCATAGAAACCGAATTTGGTGATGGATTAGTTATGAAATTGAAGCTTATTGTGTCTACTTTCATATGGAAGAAGCGAAATAGGTAAAGGAGTTACATGTTATGATATATTTGAGTTTTAGTGAGACAGGGCCAGAACGATTTCTGGATCCCCTGTTCCAGCTTTGAAAATCCACCATAAATTGTACAAAAATAATTAGGAGGTATACTTTATATGGTTAGAATCCTTATGGAGGCTAGTTTTAATAGAACCAAACATAAAATTCATGTGAATTTTGTACAGAGAGAAAAGTGGTTCGAAGTAAGTAGAAGTCAGACCAGTCGAGATCTGCAACAGGGGTAAATTTAACTAATAAACTGTACTAATTGGCCCAGCCAAAAATTCTGGAAAAAAATTAGTGAATAGATATATGAGTTTAGATTCAGGGAAAATTTACGGATCTTGATTTTGAGTTTCGTAACTTGAGATATGATTTTTTGAGTGACCATGACGCAGAAAATAATTTATTCCGAAAATGAAAATAGATTTTGTAAAGTTGTTTAAAATGGTAAATTGTGTTTAGTAACACCTCAAGCTCGACTCCGGTGACGGTATCGGGCGTGGGGGCGTTACAGCAAAGTTTATGATCTTTCGACGATATCATCTCTACTTTCATTGCCCATGTCAAACAAGTCTCTAGGGCTGTTTCGGAGTACAACGTACCAACCCTCATCAATTGGATCTTTCGAGTAAAAAACTTGTTTCACTTGAGAAGAAAATATGTATGGCTCGTCTATCAATTGTTCTCCGGTGTGAATCAATCAAGAGAAATTCACCATTGTAAACCCGAATTGATCGTTTTTAATACCGCGAGCAGTATTCACATCAGCCCAATCACCTCGAAATAAGAAAACTTTCCATTTTCCATAGTAATCCAATTCAATAATGTCGGTAAGAAGTCCGTAAAAATCCATATTTCTCTCGACAGGATTACTGTCCCTAGCACTGGCATAACTCGTAATAGAAGAATTGACAACTAGTCTGCAATTTTGGGTTCTCCTCAATCTCTCCCGATATTTGGCATGAAATCTGAATCCATTGATGATGAAGCCACTGTATCTTTTCACTAATCGATTCGGACCCTGGGAAAGCCATTTAACTTCGTCAGTAACGGCCTTCCCACTCCAAACCTATTGAATCGAAAGATGATTTGAGTAATAATTATAAATGTTACGAGAAAACTTTATTATTTGGTAATAAGAGGTTAAGTTGCATACCGTTTGGCTTAACCATTCATGAAAAGATTCAGTGATTAACTTATTAATCTCTCGATGTGGTAATCTTCGTGAGCGTGAACGAGATCTCAATATTTGTTTGTACTCACTATGTTGAAAACAGGTTTAGTTGGTTAGAAAATAAATAAATCAAGAAGATGAATATTTATCATATTTATCATATTCTAGAACTTACTTGTATAATGGTTGAATTGCATCGTGGTGGAAAAGAACATATCTATGTGCTTGTATCCAAGATCGGTCATCTAATTCTGCAACTTCAACTTTGCCGATTGGTTCTCCATAACTTTGAAATAAATAAGTTTCGGCCAAGTTAGGATCATTGAGCCTAGCATTTCTACTTGGTCTATTCAATCTTGTTTCAACATCGTCTAAATATCTAGAACAGAATGTCATACATTCCTCTGCCAAGTAGCCTTCAGCAATTGATCCTTCCGGATAATGCTTATTACGGCAATAAGACTTCAATTTGCTCAGGAACCTAAACACGATATACTACATTATCAAAGGTTGTAACTATACGTATAGAGTTGAATGAACAAATACCTTTGAAATTAATTAGCACCTTTATATGGGATACATCAAACTATAGAAAACCGGTCCACCAATTATTGCTTCACGAGGGAGATGAATTACCAGGTGCACCATAATAGTGAAGAAGGAAGGTGGAAAGATCTTCTCCAAATTGCATAATGTCAAAGCGGCTCGATTTTGTATTTTTTCAAGTTCTTCAACGTTCAGAACTTTGCCACAAATTGCTTTCATTATATTCAACCATTCAATTATACAAGACGTTACCTTCTTTGACGTATAGCACCGTAAAGCAACTGGAAGTAGATCTTGCATCAAGATGTGATAGTCATGTGATTTTAATGAATACAGCCTTCGATCTTTAAGGCTTACACATCGAGATATATTTGATGCATATGCATCTGGTACCTTTATATCCTTCAACACCGTGCAGAACATTTCTTTCTCTTCCTTCGACATTGAAAAAATTGGAGGAGGCAACCGATATCTTCCATTCGGTAGTACTTGAGGATGAAGATCACGTCGAATTCCCATGTCAACTAAATCAAGTCGACTTTGAAGATTATCTTTCGATTTACTATCGACGTTCAAAATTGTCGCAATGATGTTCTCGCAAACAGTCTTCTCAATATGCATCACATCAAGATTGTGACGTAATATGTGATGCTCCCAATAAGGCAACTCAAAAAACAACTTCTTTTTTTCCACAAGTCTGCATCTAACCACCGTCGATGCCCCATATAGTAGAACTTCTTCCCATTATGCAACCACTGTGAACACGTTTGCGCAGCACAACAAGGACAAGCATAAAGTCCTCTAGTACTCCAACCAGATAAATTCGCATATGCGGGAAAATCATTAATTGTCCACATCAAAGCAGCACGTAAGTAAAAGTTCTCCTTTCTCACAACATCATATGTCTCAACGCCTGCCCATAATTGTTTTAACTCATCAATAAGTGGCTGCAGATATATGTCAATATCATTTCCGAGACCTTTCTCTCCGGGGATAATCATAGATAAAATCAAAGAAGATTGTTTCATGCGGAGCCATGGAGGCAAATTATAAGGAACAAGTACCACAAGCCAAGTACTGTATGAGGTGCTCATGATCTTAAAAGGATTAAATCCGTCCGATGCTAGGCCGAGCCTCACACTCCGAGGATCACTTGCAAAGCTTGGAAACTTATTGTTAAATGATTTTCACGCTAAAGAATCTGCATGATGCCTTAGTAATCCATCATCCGTTCGTTGACCATGATGCCACGTCATAAACTCGGCTGTCTTTGACGACATGAATAGCCTTTGAAGCCTTGGAATTAGCGGAAAATATTGCAAAATCTTGCTCGGCTTCCTTCTTGATTGTGGCTCATATTCATCCTCATTAACATCTTCTGCATCTGCATTCATCCAACGAGATTTACCGCAAACATTACAAGACTATTGATTTCTCCAATCACCCCAATACAACATGTAGTCATTTGGGCAACTATGAATTTTGTTGTAACCAAGGCCCAAATCTTTTATCACTTTCTTCATGTCTTTGCATGATTGAGGGATTTTTGCAAACGGGAACATTTCTCTTAAAAGCTCTAACAGCATTGTCAAAGAGTTTCCGGTCGACCCTCCTAAACATTTTAAGTGAAAAAGGCGAATACAGAATGACATTCTCGAAAATTTTAATCCTTCATAAAGTTCTTCATTCATTTCACCAAGTAACGTGTAGAACTTCACGGCTTCTTCATTCGGCTATTCATCCGGTACACTTCTTCCCGTTTACATGAAAGTATTTCCACCGATATTATAATCATCGGATGCAACATAGTTTGGTGGAAATGATTAAAAACCTTCACTCCGCATATTAAATGCATCCCGCAGCATACCTTCCATGTCATCTTCTCTAACATATTGACGGTAACCACTATAAGGATAACCCAAATTAATTGTCGAAGAGGCTCCACTGGGTGTACACTCACCATGGAAAATCCATTTTTTATACCCCCGAATGAAGCCATATTTTTCAGAATTCGTGTGGCCAATGTTAGTGTAGTACAAAATATATATTTATACTCTTATATTAAATAATATAGATGTAGTACAAAATGGATGAATCTTAGTAAAATCCTAATGTTATTCAGTTTTAACAGTATCTTTAAACCTTAAATTCCAAACCATAAACCTACACCGATAAACCCTAAAAATATATATTACAAGGGACAAAAGTAATTAAAAAAGAGTCTTAATGCTTAACTAAACCCTAAAATAAATATTTTTTTGTCATTTTATCAAAAACCATAACCCTTAAAACCCTTAAAACCATGAAATATAAGTACTTGAACCGTTAAATATCAAAAACCCTAACCCTTAAACCCTAATAGCCTAACCCCTAAAATCATGAAGACTACTGAGACCCTACCTATAAAATAATAACCCTAAACCACAAACTATAAATCACAAACACTAAACCCCTAACCACTAACCCTTAAACCCTAAACCCTAAACCATAAAAACATAAACCATGAACCCTTACCCTAAACCCATAAAACCATAAACCTTAAACCATAAACCCTTAAAACCGCTAAACATTAAGATCATAAACACTAAACACTAAACCTCAAACCCAAAATAACAAAACCCTAAACCATAAAATTAACATTCAAACATTAAACCCTAAACCATAAACTTTAAACCTTAAATATTAAACCCGAAACCTAAAAAATAAGAACTAAACCTTAAAACTTACCTATGAAAATATAATTCAAAACAAGACTTTTAGCGACGTTTTTCCAAAAACGCCGCTATTGCTCCGCTATTGCTCAGACTTTTAGCGGCGTTTTTGGACAAACGCTGCTATTGCTCAGACCTTTCGCTGCGTTTTTAGAAAAACGCCGCTATTGCTCAGACTTTTAGTGGCATTTTTGGACAAACGCCGCTATTAAACGCCGCTATTGCTCTGACTTTTAGCGGCGTTTTTGACAAACGCTGCCATTGCTCAGACTTTTATTGGCATTTTTGGACAAACGACGCTATTGCTCAGACTTTTAGCGGCATTTTTGTAAAAATGCAGCTATTGCTCAAACTTTTAGCGGCGTTTTTGGACAAACGACGCTATTGCTCAGACTTTTATCGGCGCTTTGGACAAACGCCGCTATTGCACAGACTTTTAGCGGCGTTTTTGGAAAATGCCGCTATTTCTCAGACTTTTAGCGGCGGTTTTGGAAAAACGCCGCTATTGCTCAAACTTTTAGCGGCGTTTAAAAATGCCGCGACTGCTTAGACTTTTAACTGTGTTTTCAGAAAAACGCAGCGATTGCTCAGACTTTTAGTGGCGTTTTTGGAAAAAAGCCGCTATTTCTCAGACTTTTAGCGGCGTTTTAGTAAAAACGGCGCTATTGCTCAGACTTTTAGCGGCGTTTTCTGAAAAACACTGCTATTGCTCAGACTTTTAGCGGCGTTTTAGGAAAAACACCATTATTGCTCAGACCTTTAGCGACGTTTTTTTTAAACACCGCTAATGTATAATATTTGCGGTGTTTTTTCCAAAAACGCCACTAAAAATGCCGCTAAAGCCCTGTTTTGCTGTAGTGATACCCGGCCACCAATACAGTTTTTTCAAGTCATTATAAATTTTTACACTACCAGGGTGTATTACCATACCACTACTATGGGCTTCAGGCAGAATTTTGTCAATCAGTTCAGAATTTCTCGGTACACATAATCGGTCGCGGTACATTAGACAACCATTAGAATCGACTTTAAATTCAGAATCTTCATTCTCTAAACACCGTTCTCTTTTAGATTGTAACTCATTATCTACTTTCTAAGCTTCATAAATTTCTTCTAAAAACACTGGCCTAACTAGTAATTTCGCAATCAAGGCACTACTGTCAGACATTTCAAATCTCACATTCATAGCTCATAAAGCAAAGAGGGACTTTCTACTTAAAGCATCCGCTACTACATTAGCTTTTCCCAGATGGTAATCTATCATCAACTCATAGTCTTTTAACAATTCTAGCCACCTTTTCTGACGCAAGTTCAGATCTTTTTGTGTCATCACACACCTTAGGCTTTTGTGATCAGTGAATACATGACATTTCTCACCATACAAATAGTGTCGCCATATTTTCAGTACAAAGACTATAACAGCTAGTTCCAAGTCATGCGTCGGATAATTTTTCTCATGCGGTTTTAGCTGTCAAGAAGCATAGGCTATCACTTTTCCCTCATGCATCAAAACACATCCAAGTCCATTTAACGAAGCATCACTATATACAACATATTCATTTCCTGACACAGGTAGGACCAAAACCGGTGCCTCAGTCAAACATTTTTTCAATCTATCAAAACTCTGTTGACATTCTTCGGTCCATTCAAACTTACCATCTTTTTGCAACAATTTGGTTATTGGCGATGCAATCATTGAAAAGCCTTCAACAAATCGACGATAATAGCCAGCCAAGCCAAGAAAACTTCTAATCTCTGATATAGTCTTCGGAGGCTTTCATTCTAATATCACTGAGATCTTTCCCGGGTCCACTCGTATCCCTTCACCAGATACAATATGCCTCAAAAATCCAACTTCCCAGAGCCAAAATTCACTTTTGCTGAACTTAGCAAATAGTTTCTTTTCCCATAAGATCTGTAATACGATTCGCAAATGTTCAGTATGATCAGTCCCACTCGAAGAGTAAACCAAAATATCGTCTATAAAAACCACTAAAAATTCGGTTCATTAGATCCATAAAGATAGCCGGTGCATTGGTCAGACCAAAGGGCATTACTAAAAATTCATAATGACCATAACGAATTCTGAAGGCAGTTTTGGGTACATCTCCCTCTTTAACCTTTAATTGGTAATACCCGGACCTTAAGTCAATCTTAGAAAATACCGTAGCACCCTTCAACTGATCAAATAAATCATAGATTCTAGGTAACGGATACTTATTTTTCACAGTCACTTTGTTGAGTTGTCGGTAGTCAATGCAAAGCCTCAATGACCCATCTTTCTTCTTAACAAACAGAACTGGAGCACCTCAAGGTGAAAAGCTCGGTCTTGCAAATCCTTTATCAGTTAACTCTTGCAACTACACTTTCAGTTCTTTCAATTCGGTAGGCGCCATTTTGTAAGGAGCGATTGATATTGGAACAGTACCAGGGAACAATTCTATACCAAATTCAACCTCTCTATCGGGGGGTAAACCAGGCAGTTCTTCTGGGAATACATCCACAAATTCACACACAATTGGCACAGATTCAATCTTCTTTCCAGATAATTCAGTACTCAGAACATATGCAAAATAGGCTTCATATCCTCTTTTTAAACATTTATAAGCAGACATAGCAGAAATCACAATTGACTTCCTATCAAACTTGTTTGTTTCAACACTAAGTATCTCACCATTATCACACTTCAGTTCCAAAGTCTTTTGCCTACAGTCTATTTTAGCACCATGCAGCGTTAACCAGTCCATTCCCAAAATAACATCAAATTCATCAAAAGGTAACAACATTAAGTTAACAGGGAAACAGTGACCATGAATCATGAGAGGGAAATTTCTACAAATTTTATCAACTAACACATGTTTCCCTAAAGGGTTTGACACTTGCACCACATACTCAGTAAATTCAGCACATAAATTCTCATTAGACAATTTACTCATACACACATACGAATGAATAGAACCAGGATCAATCAAAGCAAGAATAGAAACACCATAAAGAGAAAATATACCAGTAATCACTTTAGGGGAGGACGCCTCCTCTCGGGCCCAAATAGCATAAGCTCTTGCAGGAGCTCTCACTTTAGATCTCACAGTAGTATCCTTCGTTGTGTCTTTACCACTATTCCCGGTTCCCACATTTCTCAGAGGTCTCCCTCTAGACACATTGCTTGGTCTCACATTTTGTGGCTTTTCTTGTTCTTCCCGCTCCGGACAATCTTTCACAAAGTGATCTTGGGATCCACACTGAAAACAAGCCCGATTTGCTACGTAACATTCACCCGAATGTCTCTTCCCGCAATGTCGACACTCTAGTCTATCAGACTTGACACTTTCGGCACTAGCTACCGAAGTGGCCTGGGTCTTAGAACCCAAATATCGCCTATCACGGTCTCGACAGGAATAACCTGTAGAAACATTCGATCGGGGACTCGTCTCTTTTGACTTTTTCGACTGAGACTAAAATGATTTACTCATTGTTCTCTTTCGAGCTTCTCTATTCTCATTTTCAACTTTTCTCTTCTCTTTACTTAGCTCTTCACCCTTAATGGCTCTTTCAACCATTATCACAAATTCCTTTATTTCCAGAATTCCAATCAATAATCGGATATCTTCATTAAGTCCGTCCTCAAATCTCTTACATAAAGTAGCCTCATTGGGCACACATTCTTGAGCATACTTACTTAACAAATTCACGCTCATACTCGACTACTGTCAAACGTCCTTACTTTAACTCAAGCAATTCCTTCCTTTTTTGATGAATAAAGCGCTGACTGATATATTTCTTCCTAAACTCCTCTTGGAAGAAATTCCAGGTAATCCTTTCCCGCGGTACCACTGATATCAACGTCTTCCACCAGTGATAAGCAGAATCTCTTAAGAGAGATACAGCACATTTCAAATTCTTCTCAGGAGTACACGACAGTTCATCCAACACTCGGATAGTGTTTTCTAACCAAAACTTGGCCTTTTTCGGATCATCATTCACATTAGCTCGAAACTCTTTAGCCCCATACTTTTTAATATTATCCACAGAAGGCTTAGTCAAGCGAACTACCTCTGGTTGTTGAGGAGCTATGGGAGCAGGTTGAGGTAGAGGAGGGGGCGGAAGAGGTTAAGCATTTAGATTCACCCGAATGAACTCAGTATACCATTCACTCATCATATGGAGGAAGGCTGCTCGGGCCTCCTCACCTTGACTTTGACCCGCAGGTCCAGAATCAACAGGCACTATCCCTTGAGCGGGAGCAGGCACATTACTTTGGGCGCCATCCGCCACATCACGATTAGGATCCATATCTATACAGAAAAATAATTTAAAATCGTCAAGAGCCAACACACTATCGATTTCAATTTATGGCATGTATAGACAGACTACCACACTCGCTATGCTAGTCTGAGAATCGGCTAAACCGTAACTCTGATACCAATAAAATGTAACACCCCTTACCCGGAACTATCACCGAAGCCGAGTAATGAGCGTTACCAGATTCAGAATAACCTTTACAGAAATTATTCAAGTATAGTTACAGATTTGCATGCAATTCAATTCAGAATCACTCTTATCAAAGGTTTTCAAACACATTATGGACATTTCAGACGATTAGGATTCAAATCCTAATCATATCGGACTCTCAAAAAAAATTTCTCTTTTAAAACACCGTCACACGCCCATGTGACTATTGGCACGGCCGTGTTGTTGGACCATGTGGTCTTTACATGCCCATGCTAGACAACCGTGGACAAAACTTCCCGTTATGCCACGACCGCTCCACACGACTGTTCAGAGGCCATGTACCTCACACGGTTGAGACACACGGCCGTGTCTCTTGCTCGTGTGGTACATTAAATTTTAAATTATGGTGCAGGGGAGGCACGGTCCAGGGGCATGCCCGTAGGGTCAGGCCGTGTGTTGCCCACGGCCTATGCACGCCCATGCCACCCACCCGTGGAGTAAACTGTCAATTCTCGCATGGCCATGTAACATGCCAGTGTGCCATGCCGTGTAGGCCGTGTCAGGCTATATACCAAGCCTTGGCCTCCCTGAAACGCGAGCAAGCAAAAACACAACCAAACCAGCCAATTCAAGAGCAAACACTCAAAATAACTACATTTAAGAGTGATCATTTACAAAATGCCACAAGGAGCACCATAACTAAGGCTTACAAAATACCCATTTACAACCACAATTGTTCTATACATGCCATAATTTACTCTCGAAAATATAAACTATACCAAAAGAAGCTTGATAGTGTGTCGCATGGCTCCAACTTTACGATCCCAATCTAACAAGCTCAATATCTACAGAAGAAGGGAAAGGAAAAGGGGTAAGCTACAATAGCTTAGTAAGTCATATGAAATTCGTAGCAATGCAACAATTCAATACATTATTTGTTTTAACATTGTAAATGCTACCACATATCATTGTACAGCTAGCTTACTCTTTGTGCACAATTCACATACCCACCTTGAATATGCTTAACAACAACATTCTCAGTATTCTATATCATTTTCAGTTTACCTGTATAACCATTTCATCACAGTGCATGTAACACCCCTAACCCGTATTCGTCACCGGAATAGGGTTACAAGGTATTGCTTAACTAAACAGAACTTACAGAGGTTTATAGATACATACAAGACATAAATTTCACATATGCATCAAATATCAAATAGTAGACTACTTTAATTTGTCTACAACCGAATATGTATCAACTCACTAATATGATTCAATCCATGCAAACATATCTCATTAATTCACTATATGAGTACTTATCAAAATAATGAGTCACATAAATTTCATCAAAACCATACATTCATACTTAACAATTAAACAAGCCATTTTCGCATGGCTAGATTATATACAATTTCAAAATATCATTTGATTCAAAAGGGAGTTAAGCCCATACATGCCATCTTTCAAAACATAGACTTTCAAAAGTACCAAAACAGTGTCGATAGTGTGGATGACTTTGAGCTTGTATCCTCGAGCCCGTAGCCTTCAAACGAGATCTATAAAATAGAGTAACAAAGACACTAGGAGTAAGCTAAATAGCTTAGTAAGTCTTAAGTAAATTAAACAGCTTAACTTAATTAAACACATTAATCAAGTATTCAAGATCTAAGTATAATATCATTCGGCCGAATAGGCCTAACCACAACTGTACACTTTTACATTGACATTTCATTTACTAAAAAGTTGGAATCACATAATCGTATCATCATTTACTGCAATGTCATTCATTAATTCAACTCAATAGAGTTAATTTAAGGCATCTTATCAACATTTAATTCCACAAGGCCGAATATGCATAATCAATAACATGCACTAATATCAAGTCATTCGATTAGCTTCAAATTCACATATATACATGAACCAAATGTTCACAAATGAACACATTCAAAATCCACTTCGAATCATTCCCACATAAATAGATAAGTATCACATACCTGAGCCACTTAATACGTAATATGAATTCAATTTGTCCTATTAACATAGGATCTCGTTGTCATATACTTTATTAAATTCACCGACACTTGGCCTGCTAGGTATAAAACCCGAGTTTCATCACCGGCTCAAAGCCTGCTATACTTTTTAAATCTGAATTCACTTCACCGGTATTACACCTGCTAGGCTCAAGGCCTGATATCATTTCACCGGCATCACGCCTGCTAGGCTCAAGGCCCGATATTATTTCATCGGCATTACGCCTGCTAGGTCATAGACCCGAATGTCACAGCACACTAGCTATGCATAAATTTTCACATAACTTAGAGCATATACTTCTAATTCTCACATGATATAAACATCTCATAAAAATTGTTGCATCATTCAAGCATTGTACATAGCGATCAACCAATTGCATTTCACACTTACCATTCGGCATTAGCACATATCATAGTCTTATCTTTGTCACACAATTTAACCCTTTGGCTTTGATTCACATTAACACTTATTAAACTTTTACCTTAATCTCATGCATACTATTAGCTTATAAAACATTCTACTTAAATCTCTTTCATCTCAACTTTCATATTCAGTATGAACATTCATACAAATAGCATCAATTGTTCAAGATACATAGCATGTTAAATTACTTAAAGCTTACCTCCGATGTTGTCAAGCTTTTACGGATCGACTACTCAACAATTCTCGTTTTCCCCTTATCCGAACTTGGCTCTCTTTGATCTTGAGCTTTAATTAAACAAATAAACTAGTTCAATTACCCTTTTAATTCATCATAATTCAAATTTAATAAATTCCAACACATAAAGCTTACGGCACTTTCATTTATTTGACTATTTAAACTCATAGTAGAAATTATACACATTATAGGACATCATTGATCTTATTATCATCAACGAATCAAACCATTCCCCACAACAAGCTACATTCAGCATGATAACATATTTCACAAGATTCAATTTATACACATCACAAGCCTCAATCGGCCATTTCAAAGAACATCAATTAAATCGTTCTTTAATATTAACACCTGTAGCTATTGTTATAAGCTAATTTAATCTTCAAGCATTGACCTTTATCACTAACATAAAATTTCCCTAGTAAACTGCATACCCGAATGACATTTTAATCATTTAAACACTCTTTTCTCTTATTTAACAAAACTCTTCCTTATACACATTAGCCGAATACAATTAACCATTTTTGGCCACATGAATCAAAGTTTAGCTAGCTCAAAAACACTTATAACATTTAACACCGAATTTTTCATGTAAAATGTACCATTGCCGAATGTCATTTAGTTCACAAAGTCCTAATTACCAAAATTTGACAAGCTCATACTTATTTTATACCATTTTCATCTTATTAACACATGTACGGCAAAGCTAAGTTCCATTTTTCCTTAGTTTGCATTCAACTAAATCATGCCTTAACGTTAAGCACATTCGACAATGGTGTAAACATCATTTAACAATCAAACATTATCATCCAATATCTAATACACGGTTTCCCTAATTTAACACCCTTAGCCGAATTGTCTTATAGTCTTTGAATTTATCTAAAACACATTTATTAAGCTTCCAATTCAACTTAACTATGTAAAAACATCATTTAAACATCCAACACCAAATCATTTGTACAAATGGACATAACCGAATGCCTCTCTTAGCTAATTGAGCCACACAAAGCACAATTTGCATTATTTAAGCTTATTAACCTATAATCACATGGATTTTAACACCATACTGTCCATTAAACACTCATTCATAAATTCCTATCAAGATTTTCAAATTTCATCAAATTTCTACCCATGACCGAACATGTTTTCATTACAATTTCAAGAAATGCACTCATGGGTCTAGGATAGAATCAAACAAGGAACTCAAAAATACCAATTTTTAAAACATACCTCAATTCTAAGATGCATTCATGGCCGAACACCTAGCTTCCTTTTCTTTTTCTTTAGTTAATTTCGGCAAAACAAAGGTGAAAATGAACACCACTATCATGTTCTACTATTACATGCAATTGATCTAATTATTGATTTACTAATTTAACCTTGATATAATCATGTCTTTTCTACCAACTCAAGGCCGATTATGTCCATGCAAATTTTACATGGTCCAATTGCATCTTAAGCCCTCCAATATCAAGAAATCACTACAATTCGGCACTTACAATATAGCCTTCTAATTTTCCTTTTATGCAATTAAATCCTTACTTAATAAATTAGTATCCAAATGACAAAATTAAAGCACCAAATTTTCACGTATGACCTTACACATAATAAAAACATAGAAAATAATATTTTAAAAATTTTTAGACTCGGTTTAGCTGTTCTGAAACCACCTTTTCCGATTAGGGCCAAATTAGGGCTGTCACAGTGCAGTTAATCTAATCCCATTGAGCAAATTTCGGAATATGAACAGATATACCGAGGTTAGCACATAAGTGCCATACAGACATGGCAAAGCCATGAAGTAGCCAAAGCTACTAACAGTAGGGTAGTTGAAGCTACGAAACGGTAAGGTAGCCGAAGCTACAATCAGTAACAGTGCGGAAGTTAACCACGGGCCTGCTCACACAAGCTGACAGGTGTCTGCAACACATGCAAGACTACCTAGCACCCGGGTAACTATAACAGCCAGAACAGTAAGCCTCAAGTGACATGTCACCTATATCTATGCCTATTCCTACTTGCTCAATCGGGATATATAGACAATACATAAATTAGTAGTTTCGGAAGTACATACAATGATCAATCGAAATTTACAATGATTACCTTATTTCCCCATTTGCATAGGTATACTGAATTTCAATTGTTTCATAGATCAAGTAAAAATATAATTATACAAATACAAATGATTAATTGTAATTTTTAGCATAATATGCTAGAATTTACATACAGCTTACTTGGATTGCCAAAAAGGACTAATTCTCGAAATTAGTCGAGGACTTTCTCTTTTTCCCGATCTCGGGCCTTATCAAACCGTTCTTGATCTAAATTAACACATATAGCGCAGATATCAATTATTTATTTCAATATAGTCACAGTTCACATTTGAGGTAAATTTCTAAATTTACCCCTCAACTTTTTAATAATTACTAATTAGTCCTTTGGACTCAAAAACTCGTTTCTTTATTCCATGGGCTTATATAACCCATTTTCACAATTATAACACTCAAATTCTCATTATTTCACACATTTAGGAACAAATTGTAACCCTTAACAATTTAGCCCTTTTCTATACACTTTCATTCAATTTCATCCAATAAAACATGTAAATAACACTTAAAACTTTCATTATCTACCATTAATGAGCCAAACACATTCATATCACAAATGGGTAATTTTTCAAACTCTTATTTATTTTCAAATAAATGTAAAATCATGAAATCCAAGCTCAAATGAACTCAAAAATACAAAAATAATTGAAAATGGGACCAAATTGCACTTACATGAAAGCTTGAAAAATTAAAAACCCTTGGCTATTGAGATAGGAATTTTCGGCAGCACATATGGGGAAGAATGAAGAAGATGATGACTTTATTTTAATGAAATTTGTCATTATTCATTAATGACCATTTTGCCCCTCATGCCATATCTTAGATATTTTTCCATGTAAGGGCATTTTAGTCCAAAACACAAATAAATGGGCTAATTGCAACATAAACACTTTTAACTTCATAAAACAATTCAATCAAATCATATCATCATGCACAATGCATATTTTTCATCTATTACAATTTAATCCCTAATACGCAATTAACCATCAAAACAGTAAAATTCCCAATTGACATTTTCACAGTAACATTCAATCAAGCAGATAAGATCAGAAATTCACATAATAAAAATTTTCACTTCGAATTTGTGGTTATGAAACCACTATTCCGACTAGCCCTTAATTCGGGTTGTCACAATGCCATAGTGCCCTTCAACTATGGTCTTTCTCGTTGGAATCGTGATGCCATAACGTCTTTCCACTATGATCTTACTCGTTAAAATCGTGATGTCATAACATCTTTCAACTATGGTCTTACTCGTTAAAATTGTGATGTCATAACGTCTTTCAGTTATGGCCTTACTCTTTGAAATCGTGATGCCATAACGTCTTTCAGTTATGGTCTTACTCATTAATATCGTGATGCCATAACATTTTTCAGCTATGGTCTTACTCGTTTTCGATATGATGCCATAGTTTCTTTCAACTATGGTCTTATTTAGTTCCGGTATAGTGCCACAGTGTCTTTCAACTATGGTCTTATTCATTTCATTCAAGCCAACAAGTTTGATTCACATATATACACAAATAGATAATAATTCATCGAAACAATAAGTAATTGAATTACCAAGTTACGAACTTACCTGACCAATTTACAGTAACGGTTTAAAGTATCTCAATTAATGATCGACGTCATATCAATTCATTATTTTCATTTTCAACTACACACATCAATATAATCTAACATTATACAATTAGGTTCATATAATACATTCAAAAATATACTAAAATTAAACTGAACGAACTTACCAGACTAAATTGCAGCAACGACAAAGTATGGAAACTATTTTGCAATTTTCTCTTCCTTGATTTTCCATTCGTTCTTGATCTAAAATAATAATTTCACTCAATTCACTAATTCCACAGCAAAATTAACTCATTTTAGGCAATTTAGTCCTTTTAGACATTTTACAAAATTGCCCTTAATATTTCACTTTTATTCAATTTAGTCCTTAAGCTCCAAACTTGCAATTTAACCAATTTTCATTAAAAATAAACTTAGCCGAATGATATTGGGTCTTATTACAACCCATAATTTTAGTTATTTCACCTCAAGTCCTTACATTTTTCTCACTTTAACATTTTAGTCCTTTAACATTAAAATTAACAAAAACTACTTTACAAAATAGTACTATTTAACAATCGAACTTAATAATCCATTATAAAACTTCAAGAATATACACAACATATCAATGGCATAATCCACAATGTTTAACAATTTTACAAATTAGTCACCGGATTAGCTAAATCGAGCTAATACGAGCTTAAAAACATAAAAAAATATTAAAAATGGACAAGATTTACTTACCCAAATAAAGAACTCAACTTGGCCAAAGCTCCTTCTATGGTTTTCTAAAGGTTTCGATCTTTGAGAGAAAGAAATTGAAGAAGATGAAGTTATTTTACCTTTTAATTTATTATAAATTTTTACTTTTTTATTAATTTACTAATATACCCTCCATTATAACATTTAAATTTCATCTTTTCATAGCCATTACCATCCACTACAAGCACAAGGGTCTGATTTCCCTTTAGAACCCCCTTATTAAACCTTTTAAACTAATAGCAATTGACTTTTACAGTTTTTTACAATTTAGTCCACTTTTTTTAATTATTAATTAATTAGGATCTAAATGTAATTTATCAAAATCTAAAGAATTCAACATCAATCCTATCATTAGGCCATTTAAGGATAGTCCAATTACAGCATTGTTCCTTCAATTTATTAAATTCCAATTAAGAAAACTTTATTTTAATTTAATCTTAAACTAATTAGGACTTAATGAATAAATAACCCAAAAGTTAGTGGAATGATTGACATCCACCATCGCTTGGACTTTTTTACCATGTTTCAATTGCCATTTTGGTCCCTTTAGTAATTAAATCTATAACAATTCACTTTTGTCTCGTTTACAATTTAGTCCTTTTACCGAAATTAAGCAATAAATCATCAGAATTACTGAACCAAACTTCAATTCACATCTATTACAAATCTGTAAATATTTAATAAAAATATTTATGACCTTAAATAACGGAAATAAGGTCCCAATACCTCATTTTCATAACCCACTCGACTTTTGAACCAAACCACTTAAACTAACTTTTAATTAAATAATTAAAATTCATCAAATCAAAATTCAATATAAAATTATTATAAACCTTCGCATAATTTAAATGCTAGTTATATGAACTTACTCATCGGTTTTGTAGTCCCGAAACCACTATTTTCAATACCACTGAAAAACGCACTGTTACAGTTTACGTGGGCATCAAATACATATATCTCAGTATCAAACATGCAATCAATCATGTTCATACATTTATACCCTATAGTTATTCACATGTTTCAATTCAATATGCTTTACCCTTATGTTTCAAACTACTAGTATGTCAATATATACTCAAACATACATATACATTTATATATATATAATTAAATACAAGTATGCATAACATACAAATTAGTAAGTTCCATCTGAACTTACCTATTCAAAACACCAAAACGAGTGAATTCTTCAGGGACTAATCCATAATTTCAACTTTTCCCCTATTAGCTCAACGTTGATTCAAATATTGATTTAGCAATTATTTTATATAACCAATCAATATTAAACATTTTCATACTATGCCATGATATGCATGATCCTATATAAATCTTTCTTTATTCCCCTTATATTTTACATTTTATTCAATTTAGTCCTTAAACTCGGGATAAACATAACTTTTAGTTTCTAGCTTCGGATTAAAATTTGATTTCATATATTTCCATTAGGGAACTTTCACTTTCTATTTCTAACATAATTTCATGGTAGGTTTTACATTTATTCAATTTGGTCCCTAATGTAACAAAGTTAACAAACAAGCTAGATTAACTTTACAATCTAGTCATTTTCACAATCTAAGCTTAAAATCTATCAATTTCAAGTTTAATTAATCAATTAATCAATAATAGGAACTCCCTAAAACTTTAACAATTTATCAAATTGATACATGGTCTAGCTAAATCAAGCTCTCATAACCCTAAATCTATAGAAATTACAAGAAAAGAACTTAATTTCTCTTTACCTATTAATGGTTGAAAGCTTCAAAAGCTTGAAAGTATTTTTCTTTTGCTTCAACAATGGTGGACAATTTAAGGGTGAAGAAATATGATGAATTTCAACTATCTTTATCTTTTATTCTTTAATTTACCTTTAATTAACCTAGATTAATTAAATAAACATAGTTTAATTAATATAATTTATCTTTTAATCACAATTAGTGGAAGATGTCATCATCATGCACTATCTCCTATTGGAAAATAATTTATTTACCATTTTGAACCTTTAGTTCAGTATTATTTAAGTCTCTAGGCCTTTGGTAAATTAAAACTCTATAAGGATTGGACTTTTACAATTTATCCCCTGAACCTTAATTAACTAATAATTCGAAAAAAATTACTTGACCATTACAAATATAAATTTCCAAGCCTCTGAGTTGAAGAAAAAATCAAGTAGGGAGAAAGAAACTAACAACTTCTCCAATAAAAAAGGATAGTTTAAGTGGAAGACTAATATTCCAAATCCACATCCAAGTTAAGGGTGGTTAATAAGGTTTGAAGTAATATGCTAAGCTAATTTGATAGGAAAAGGCCATTTGTAGTGGCATTATGTTAGGGCCATAACGGAAGATGGGAAGGGGACGTGCAAGAATATTGTTCGCAATGCCATTAGGAAAATCAAAAGACCTAATAAAGAAGCCAGAGTAGAAATCCTTAACCGAGATATGTTCTTCATCGAGTAGAAAAAGGGCCATGAATGAGAGGATGAATAGAACCCATGCCAGTCTAGTTGGCTTGCCAAAAATTGATAAGGGAACCATCTTTTATAACCCACCAAACACCTTTCTCTATGATGTGATGAACACTATTAAGAGTTTTCCATGTAATCAAAAATGTTAGCTTTAAAATTTGAGTTGAGAATGTTTTTTGCATGTAAAATTTGAGCTTAAAGTTCAGAATTAGAATTGATAGGTCGCCAATAGAGTTTAGAGAGGTGGGCTTGGTTTTGAGCCTTCATTTGACGAACTCCAAGACCTCCATCTCTTTTCACTTTTTTGAAAGTTATAAAACCAACTTGAAAATGTTTCCCAACTTCATTGAACTGATTGAGAATTACACAAGGAGTATTCAATACAAGCAGATAATAACTAACTATTAACAAACTAACTCTTTTAACTGACTTTATCAGTAAGGCTACTGATGAAATACTCATAACATGCCCTGTGCTAGCTAATGTTGTCTTCCTTCTGTAACTTTACGCTCATAAGGAACGACTTTAAACTAACTTCTAAACTTGTGAAACAATACTACTGATAATGGTTTTGTCAAGAGGTCAGCAATCTAATCTTAACTTGGTACATGCCCCACCTGAAAGGCTCCTTCTGCAACTTTCTCTCTTACAAAGAACAAATCCAATTCAACATGTTTGAATTTGGAGTGCATGACAGGATTCGCTGCTACTGCAACAGCAACTGAGCTATCACACCATACTAATGCCTCCTTCTTAATAGGAACATATAACATGATTAACAAGGATTGAATCCAGACCATTTCTGTAGTGACATGTGCAAAATTTCTATATTCTGCTTCAGTTGTAGACCTGGATAGTACTAGCTATTTTTTAGAACTCCAAGAGGCTGGATTTCCTCCAAGGAATACACAATAGCTTGAGGTTGACCTTCGATCATCAGTATCTGATCACCAGCTGGAATCAGAGTAGCCTTTAAGCAAAAAATTGGAAGTTTGACTTAACCTTAGCCCATGATCCAAAGTACCTTGTAGGTAACGCAAGATTCTTTTGACAGAATTGAAGTGCAAGTCCAATGGTTTGTGCATGAATTGACAGACTTTGTTGACTAAGAAGGCAATGTCTGGTTTAATAATCACTACATACTGTAGAACACCAACTATGCTTCTGAAAAAATGTTAATCTTCAACAGGACTGTCTTCATGAGCTGATAAACAACAGGTAGTAACCATTGGTGTAGAAGAACCATTCGACCTATCTATGGAGGCCCTTCTAAGTAGATCAAGTATGTACTTCTTTTGGCTAAGAAACATACCATTTTGAATGTAGTTGACTTCAACGCCCAAAAAGTAGCTCAGCTTCCCCAAGTTTTTCAAAGAGAACTGATCATCAAGTTTCTTAACAAAATGGTCTATAGCTCGAGAGTCAGTCCCAGTGACACTAATGTCATCTACGTATACTAGAACATATAGAAACTATTCCCTCGATCGATGGATAAAAAGAGAGTTGTCAGCTTTTGATACTTTAGATTTATTGGCTACAAAAAATTCCCTCAGCTTATGAAATCAAGCCCGAGGTGCTTACTTAAGACCATATAAACCCTTTCTCAACTTGCATACCAACTATTGGCCATAGTTTTCTTGCTATTCAAAACCTGATGGTTGCACCATATAAATTTTCACATGCAAATCACCATTCAAGAAGGCATTATTAATGTCCACTTGCCTTAGAGACCAACCCAAGAACACAGCTAAGGCCAGCACCACTCAAATTGTTGTTAGTTTAACCATAGGACTAAATGTCTCCTGAAAGTCAATGCCTGCCTCTTTAAGATAACCTGTAACCACCAATCGTCCTTTGTATCTAGCCACAAACCCATCAACATTTCTTTTGATTTTAAAAATGCATTTACACCTTACGGCCCTACGACCTGCAAGAAAGGGCATAAGATCCCAAGTGTGATTGAAAAGTAATGCTTTATACTCATTTTGTGCAATTATTGTCCAGGCAGGACTCTAAAATACTTCTATAATGGAAGTGGGCTCTTTTTCAATCAGCATAGAGGAGAACACCTTTGGTTTGCAAATACGAATCTTAGATCGAGTTTGCATATGGTGTAAATTTACAAAGGTAGTAGACCTTTCAGGAGTAGCAAACTGACTACTAGAGGTAAGGGCACATGCTGTAGGTGCGAATTCTACTTGTTGACTTGCAGAAGAAGAGTGATCAATAAGAGAAATTCTGTTAGAAGAAACTGGACAAGAACTTTCTACAGGAGAAGAGATGGTTATCATTGATGAAGAAAAAGGATGATCTGGAGGAAGAATAGTTGTAACCATAGGAATGTGAGACCGTTGATAGACAAAACTGATGGAGTCCAAGGTAGGCTATTAAGAAAAACCATGCTGAAATAGAAACTGTGATTCATCAAAGATAACATGTTAAGATAAAAAAATTCTACCATCTTCATCAAGACACTTGTAGCCTTTTTTATTGGTTCTAATCTCAAGAAAGACACACCTCTTTGATTGATACTGAAGTTTGTGTTGGTGAAAGGGCCGCAAATAAGGAAAACAGGTACAACCAAACACCTTTAGTTGGGAATAGGTAAGTTTAGCTTTATAGAATTTCTCATAAGGACTACTCTTTTGTAAAATTAGAGTAGGTAACCTGTTGATCACATGAACAGCATGAGCAAATGCAAATGACCAAAATTTCAAAGGTACTAATGCTTGAGCCAAGAGAGTCAATCTCATATCTACTGTCTGTCTATGTTTTCTTTCAGCCACACCATTCTATTCTGAGGTGTGAGGACATGTGATCCTATGTTGAATACCAAGTCTAGAAAGCTCATTGGATAGGGATTGATACTCTCTCCCTAGTTATTCTGAAGCATTTTTATTGAATAATCGAATTGAACATGTACCATTCGCTGGAAATGAAAGAAACATTTGAAAACCTTAGACTTGGTCTTGAGAAAATATAACCAAGTATACCTACTGTGCATATCAACAAAAGAAACATAATAGGAGAAACTATTTGATTGTACATGTGCAGGCCCCCAAACATCAGACACAACGAGTTCAAAAGGCAAAGAATACACTGTTTGTGAAGAACCAAAAGATAATTTGTGAGCATTGCCTAACTGACAAGCTGAACATACTTGAGGCAATCAACTATGTTTGAAAGAAACATTATAAGCTCTCAAAACATGAACAAGCATGCTATTATAAGGATGGCCAATCCTGTTATGCCATAAAGCAAGAGATAAAAAAAGTTGAGCATTACATATAAGTGCTGAGCTGACTACTGAGCAACAATCGATTTGTTGAAAGCAACTCAAAAAACATCAAACTTGTAGAGACCATTATGCATTTGGCTTATTAAAAGAGTTTTCCCTATTTGAATATCCTTCACAAAACATAGATATGGGTGAAACTCAAAATAAACTGCATTATCCATTGCAAACTGACCTCCAAATAGCTAATTCTTACACACAGTAGGTACATGCAGAACATTCTTGAGGCATAAAAGCCTAGGACCAGCCAATAAAGAGGAAGAGCCTATGTGAGCTATAGAAACAAATTCATCGTTTCTTATAGACACCTTATTTGTACCTGCATAGGGAGAAGCAGATGTGAGAGTAGCCATGTCAGGAGTAATGTGATTTGTGTCCCCAGAGTCAGAATACCACGTCTGATCAGGCGATGCAGAAGAAGAGGCCCGAGGAGATGGTTGCTGGGATGAATAAGAATGTGGTGAAAATGAATTACAACAGTGGGACATAGAAGAGCAAGGAGGTGCAGGAGAGGAGTACCCTTGCCCATTGAAGTGATGATAGTTGACTGTCATCGAATGATTAGGACTAACTCTAGAAAAATTTTCATCAAATCTATGATAACAAGATTGAACCACATGGCCAATTTTGCCACATAATTGGTATTGTGGTCTAGATCATGACCAACTCCAACCATTGCCACGAGCTCTGCCACGAGACCAGCGTCGGCCTTGACCTCTGTGTCTTTGCTTGAACTCCTGAGAATAGTTGTTAGTGTCTGTAGTATGTCTTGAACTATTGACATTATCATGGTTGGGATGTGATGTCAAATTGGCTTGTAAAGGAACCTCTATCAATAAAGCCATCTATCATGCTTCACAACCAAGATGCATTTCAGTCAACAAGTCAAGAGACATAGGAGTATCAGAGGCGATCACACGAATGGATTCATATTCAAGTGAAAGACCAACCAATATGATGCTCACTTGTTCTTGTTCAATAACCAAGCTACCAACTGCAATCAAATTGTCACTTAGACTTTTTACCTTAGACAAGTACTCCTTGATCATAAGATTTGCTTTCTTGCGCGAGTATAGAGCATGACGCATACTAGGGATCTTGATATTAGATTTGGCACCAAATCTTCTTTCAATGGTCGTCCAAATTTCAAAACTAGTCTTGGTTGTTGTAAGATGAACCAAGATAGCATCTGTGACTGTTGACAGTAGCCAAAAGGTTAGAAACTTGTCTTGTTTCTTATAAACAAGAATGCAAGATTATCAACTAACTGCCCCTTGTTCCCAGTGATGAGAAGAGAAGGAACAGCAATGGTGCCTAACACAAATCCTTCAATATCACACCCTTCAAGAATTAATAAAATTTGATGTTTCCATAGGAGAAAATTGTGCTCACCAAGTTTGATGGTGTCATGCTTGGAAAAATAATGAACTATTTGTAAAGCAACACTATCTTGACCCTGCCAATAAACTTCTTCCCTAGTGTTGGAAAAGTGTCAAGGTGTATCAACCATAGGCACAATTTCAGTGGCCATAAAAAGGAAAACGAGAGAAGAAAAGAAGAGAAAAAATTCAGTTATACCAAAAAAAAACCTTAGCTCTTGATACCATGTTGAAATCATGAATAAAACCAACTTGAAAATGTTTCCTGACTTCATTGAACTGATTGAGAATTACACAAGGAGTATTTAATACAAGCAAATAATAACTAACTATTAACTAACTGTGTTTAACTACTAACTAACTACGCTTAACTACAAACTAGCTCTTTTAACTAACTTTATCAGTAAGGCTACTGATGAAAATACTCATTATAGTTGCCAAGTTGGCCAAATAAAGGCACGAATGAGATTTCATACTCCCTAGGAAAGATTTCGATTAATATGACCAATAGCATTTACTAGTGCTTGATGGCAATTTTTAACATTGGATGAAGTGGGATGATAGAGATGCCATAGTAGATTTAATGAGCATGAGCCTCCCAACAAGAGAAAGCAAGATAGCTTTCCATCCCACGAGTTTTGAGTAAATTTTCTCAACTATCAAACCATCATCCTCTTTATTGGCTCTTTTATGGTGAATTGGGTAATCCAAGATAGCAACTAAAATCAAAAGTTTCATAGAACCCTAAAAGGTTAGTAAATAGTGATCTAAGATTTTTTAAAACCAAGAGCATTCGTTAAGAAGAAGACTTTTTTTAAAGGCTAATTTTTTGTCCTGATTCTTTATAGAAGGAGTTAAGAATTTCGTGGATTGTGGTGGTGGATTAACTATCAGCTCGAGCAAAAAGAAGGATATCATCAGCAAAGAAAACATAAGAAAGGTCAGGGCCCATGCAACAACATTTGAGGGGGAACCATTTCTTTTGAAATAAGCATGATTAAGAAGATGGCCAAGATACTCCATACATAAGGTGAAAATGTAGAGAGATAAATGGTCGTCTTGTTGAATTCCTCTTGAAAGTGTAAAGCTGTTGAGTTTTTCTTTATTAACCAAGATGGACATGGTAGAAGGAGAGATACAACTCATAATAAGGTTAAATCATGTCTTCAATAAGTTGAAGAAAGTAAGTGTCTTTCTAATGAAATCCCAATCCAACCGATCAGAGGCTTTCTTCAAGTGAAGCTTAAGGGCCATAAAGCCTTGTATCCCTTTCTTTAAGTCTCATGGAGTGGATGGCTTCTTGAACAATGATGACATTATCATAGGCTTATCTACCAAGAATAAAACTAGCATGCAGGGGAGAGGTCAATTTGTCAATGATAGGATAAAGGCGCAAGGAAAGGATTTTGGTAACAAGCTTGTAAGAGGTGTTACAAAGGTTAATTGGTCTGAATTGGTTGATTGAGAAACCTCCAATGCATTTAGGGAAGAGGAATAAGAGTTCCATTTATCTCTTTTTGGCATGGTGCTAAAACTGAAGATATCCATGATAAAATAACAAAGCCTGGAATGAATGGTAACTTTAAGTGGTTTGAAGGACCAAAGGGCTTTCTTGATCACAAGAGTGGTGATTGGGGAGCAAATATCTTAAATATGCTATTGTGAAAGAAAAGGCCAAGAAGGAGGCAAGTAGAAACAAGCCAATCATTATTAATCTTCTCGATAGTGTAGATTGATTTAAAGTGAGGGTTAATTAGCTCAGCAAAGGGTCAAAAATGCTATTTTCAATCTAGTCAACAAGGTTAGAAATGCGATTATTCTTCTTACAAATGAGAGTTGTGAAATGGAAAAACTTAGTGTTCGTTTCTCCCTTAATGATTGAACCCACTCTCGACTTCATCACCCAATACATTTTCTCTTGATTAAGAATTTCATTATAATCCAAAGAGGGAGTCTTGTAAAGGCAAATAAGAAAACCACGCGAATTATAAGCAAGCTGATGTTGGATTCCTAAGAGGTGGGCAAGGATTCTTTTTTTCCAAGCAAAAATATTGCCAAAGGTAATTTTATTCCACTCTCTAAGGTCAATAGAGAGGTTTGATCCTTGCATCCAACTATTAGAAACAAGAGGGGAGAAGGTGGGATGACTGAACCACATGGGTTGGAACCAAAAAGGTTTATTGCCAAATTGATGTCTTGAAGTGTGGAGATTGAGAAGGATCAAGCAATTATCGGAATAGGTTTTGGGAGGTGAGTAACAAGATATTCAAGGTATAAAAATTTGGTTAGCAAAAGCCAAATCAATGCGCTCTTGAATAAGATTAAGGAAAACACACATATTTGACCAAGTAAAACAAGGTCCAAGAAACCCAGGTCAATAAAATTACAAGTGTTAAGATAATTCTGGAAGTTGTATACACGAAGAATTTGAAAAGGAGACCTCTTTTGTCAATAAAGGATAACACTTTAATGATATCATCCACAAGAAGCTATGGAAGTGAAGGAGACTCAGCAACTTTAATTAATTTTTCCCAAAGGACAAATCTTTCATGCAATTAAGGACTAGCATAAAAACATATTTTGTTTTATAGTAAAATATGTTTATTTTGATTTGATTTGAGAACATCTTTAAGCAAATAATAGAACATGAAGGTATAATTAGCATAAAAGTAACATTTCATGCAAAATGTTAATTAGATTACTAAGGAAAAATAAAGATTAATCCCTATATTGTATTATTATTCATTAATTCTTATATTATTGAATCTTACCTTGTTAATGATATTATATTATCTTCAAAATAATATTTTCATATTTAAAATATAATATTTTCACTCATAATATTAAATGTTTCATTCAAAAGTCTCTTTAGTACTAATTGAGATTAAAAGTGTGTGTCAGGCGAAACTCAATTATAAAATATTTTTCATATTCAAGCACGTCGTTCATGTCAATTTAGCCTACTTAAAAAGACCTTTTACCATTAAAAATAAATAAATTATTAAAAAATATTTTTCAGCTACTATTTTATATATTTTTATATTAAATTTTAATATGAAATTACCTTATCATCATTTAAATTAAATTCAAGTCAATTATCAGTCTGATGATGCAAAAATCTTTATCCAAATTCCAACCTAATCAAATCTGATTTATCAAACCGGACCAGCCTTACGAGAGTTATTATGAGACGTTATTCTTTCAGCTTTTTAGAGATGGGACAGGATACATATCTTGGTTGACGTGGCAACAGATAGTATTGTCCATACGACGACAAATCAATGATGTTTCATCTCGTGACATCAGCCGTCTTCCTAAATGCAAATTGTAGACATCATGACAGATTAACATCAACTTGACCTACGGCTTTATACGATGTGAAAGTGAAACCTCTTTCCTTTCAGTGAGATTCGAGATTCTCCATCGTCTAACACCAAAACCACTGCTAACACCGCTTTATCATCCACTGTGGAAGGAGGCGGATTTGGCATCTCATTTTTGAAAGAAGACAGCACAAAACTGTAGGCAAACCTGCCTTACTTAGCCCGATACTTCAGAGAATTTAACCCAAAATATTGGAAGACAAGTGATGCAGGAAACGACCAACTGTTCGATGAAGATAAAATAAACAAAAAAAAAAAAAAAAAAATAGTGCCCAAATGCTACTCTAATAAAAATCACTTCCATATTCCAAAAACAAGTTCAGTACAGAATATAGCAACATCATTGCCATGGGTTGCTTCCCATTTTTTAAATTACACACTGTAATCAGAGAATCAAATGACATTCAAAGCCCACCTCCTTCAGATGAAGAATAGGACCAACACCGCTATAACACACCTTCTACGGCTCATCTAACTGGTCCTGCATGAAAATCAACATCACACTGAGTTGGGCATGGGCTAATGCATGTGTCAAAATCCCTGTTAGCATGGAGTTCGTGTGTGCCCTTGAGAGGGGCTAACATGGGTGAGGATAATGTGGATTGGGGGGAAATCAATGGTAAATTTGCAGAATTAGGACTGAAAAACGAGTAGAAAGTTGAAACTTTTAAAAACGTAGGGGTATAGGAAACCTTTAGGGTTTTTTTTTCTATTAATTCAAACAATATAATAAGAATAATATTGATCATAATGCTTACTAACTTATTTATACTAGCCTTTCTTGCAAATAAGACTTTGTTCCTTGCCCTAGATTTAAACCTTAAAAAGAACTAATCATCTGGGCCAATTATAATAAAAGGACCAACAAAAAATAACATAATAATGTAATCAGCATTAATAAAAATAATAGATAAAACAAGCTCCTGCTTCAGAGGGGAAGGGGAAGGGTAGAGGAAGGGAGGGCAATGACCTGCACATCCGAAGTCCAGAGAGTAAGATTATCCCTTAGCAGTTGCATAATGAGAGTGCTATCCTTGTATGACTCTTCTCCCAGTGTGTCAAGCTCAGCAATGGCTTCCTCAAATGCCTTTTTCAAAGAAAAATAAGCCATATTTAATGAATTTCCGAAATTAATTTATGATTTATTCTTACCACAACAAGCAACTATGCATCGACACCCAAGAATATCACAAAGAATGTTTTGAAACAAATTACGAACGTTATTTTGCAATGATTTCAGAGGTTAGCCTCAATCCATTTATTCTCTCCCCATAAACATAAGCAAGATAATAGCGAGAAGAAATACAAACAATTCTCCCTCTGCCAGCACAAATCTATTGAAATTTGGGAAATTTTATACTAATTTGTTCCCTACCTAACTACAACTCTTAAGTATTTCAAGTTTGTTCACTGACCTACCATCTTACCATGTTGTTCAACTCTTCATTTTTCTTGAAACACCAGTATCTGACTTATTAAGACACGGATATGGAATATCACCCTCCAAATACACATGACTTAATTGCTCATAAGGATTTGGTTTAGCAGATCTGCATCAAAAAACATTATGCACTATAGCTAACACCCTGATTTAACACTAGTTTCTTCCCAAGTTCAAAATTTTCAAAATGAGAAGTGAGTTTAAAGTAATAGAATGATGAGAATCAAACAAATACAAATGGAGCTATCTTTTCGCAATTATCTGAACAAAAAATTATTTAACTAATGCTGGTTCATACTTTAATCTAATAGGCTCCAGATTAAACTAAAAGGTGGATTTATAGCATAAAACATGATAAAGTGGTAACAAAAATAACAGAGGAAAACGCACCTGTTTAGCCATGCTACATGCCTTGTCTGACTGATTGAGAATCTCATAGTAGAACACCGAGAAATTCAGCGCTAGCCCCTATCTGATCGGGTGCGTCGGTGCTAGATCCGCCAGTGCAATATCCTTTATTCAGTTCAACACAAAAATCTAAAGAATCAACTTTGGAAGAAGAAAATATGAAAGAGGTTTCAAAATCGAAGCCCCAACCGTAAAGTCATATTCCCCCAAGTCAACATCCAAAATTGTACTGTAAAATTCAACTATTCAGTCAAAGCTTGAGCTGGAGTTAAAATGTTACCTGAGCAGCCTTGTAAGACAACATAGTATCCTCGGCAGCAGCTTTCCTCTCATCACCAACCTTAAACTCCGCTAAATAGCGATGATAATCTCCTTTCATCTTCAAATAGAAAACCTTGGACTCACTAGCAGTAGCAGAGGGGATCAGATTCGACTCCAATAAAGTCAAGATACTAGCGCAAACTTCCGACAACTCGGATTCAATCTTGGATCTGTACTCCTTAACCAGCACAACATGTTCCTCGTTCTTTCGACCTTCTTCTTTCTGCTCGATGGAAGAAACGATTCTCCACGCGGCACGTAGAGATCCGATGACGTTTTTGTAGGCGACGGAGAGAAGGTTCCTTTCCTCGACGGTTAATTCAGCGGCTGGGGTTGAGCCGAGGACCAGCTTTTGCATGAACTGAACCATCTCCTCATAGCGCTCAGCTTGCTCGGATAGCTTTGCTAAGTAAACGTACTGATCGCGGCTCAGGTTGTCGGGGACCGTCGTCGCCATTTGCCGTAATGGTAGGTTCCGAGGGAGAGAACGTTTTTCCTTTTTTTATTATTTTTTTACTTTCTTTCGCTTTCGGGAGGGACGCTGAAGGCCTTAAGATTTAGAGGGTTTTTCTTTTTTAATGCCAGGTTGGGGAGGGTATAATGGTAATTAAAAATGAGAATAGAATTCGTTGTTGTTTTTTTCTTCTTCTTAATTTTATTTAATTAAGATAAACTTATTTTTGAATTTTTGAGCCAAGAAAAGTAGGTTTTGTTGGGGAATCTGGATTTCAAAACTAATGATTCAGGATTTAAAATGGAATTGGGCGGTTTTGGAGATAAGATTTGCATGTAATAAGTGGGACCCAATCCAGCTCGAAACGGTGTAGTTTTGACCATGACAGATAACGTTTTCAACGCGAGTATCAAATCAAACTCTATCAAAGGTATCGACGTTCGTAGTTCTCTCCAGCTGGCCTTTGTTTTTTTAAATTGTATTCCTTTTGGCGGCTTTCCCTGTGTTGCAGCAGGCCAGCCAGCCAACCAACCAAAATAAAAGTTTTAAAGCTCTAACTTTTCCTCTGCCATAATATAATACACCAACTTTTTTAAAATATTTATTATTCAAAAATTACTATCTATGAATGAATTATGCTAAAATATGGATACGGCTTAAAAATAGAACGCTTCCAATGGGTTGGATGAAGTTGGAACTGCATATTAATGCGGACCACATCAATATATTAAGTTAAGAATTTGTATAAAAACAAGGCTAAACTACTTGATCGCTAATTTTTAGAGTATTTTTATTTTAGTCATTTAAAATAAAATTTTTATAATTTGATTACTTAATTTTTAAGGTATTCTCAGTTTAATTATTCAAACGTTGAATCTCTAATAACTGTTGATTATACATACTACATCATGTTTATACTTTTATTTTGGTAATCAAAAAATATATTTTTTAAATATTAAGTGGGGTAAAAAAATAAAAAATTAAAGTGAAAAGAGATAGAAACTAAAATAATACACAAAATTTGTCAATTTGTAATTATTTATTCCATTGCTGAAAATTCTATTTTTTATAATATCGAAATTTTAAATTTTAAAACATCAAAATAAATTGAATAAACTATTGAAACAATTTTATCCTTTGATAATGTCAACGAATTTGTAATATAGTATTAAAATTAATTAATTTAATCTCCTTTTAAATTTTAAAATTAATGAAATCAACAAATAACTCATTTATAATAATTGTCTATAAAACTTAAATTTATTTTAATTGTATAATTTGGAATCTTTCATGTTAAGCTAAAACTAAAGAAAAATATCCTTGAAATTAATTAAATTAATTGTTTGTTCTTTATTTGAGTAAATAACTGATGAAAAAAGTATGAGTATTCTTTGGCATGGTAGATAAAATTAATTAATTTAATTAATTGTAAGTATTTTTCTTTACTTCTAGTTTAACATAGAAAATTCAAGATTATATAGTCAAAATAAATTTAGGTTTCATCAACAACTATTAAAGACAATAATTTTCATTGATAATTTTGTAAAATAATTTCAAAACATCAAAATAGATTAATAACTTGTTGAAAATTTTTTATTTATTAATAATGTAAATTGATATGTTACTATAATTTTGAATCTTAATATTTAAAAATTTATATTTCAAAACAAAAATTTAAAATTTTCGGCAATGAGATAAACAAGTACAATTTGATAAATTTTGTATATTATTTTATTTTCTACCTTTTCTTTAATTTAATCCTTAATTTTTTTACCCAAATCAATATTTAAAAAAGATATTTATTAGGTGACTAAACTGAAAGCAACTTAAAAGTTGAGTAATCAAAATGAAAATGCAAACATGATGTGGTGTCTACAGTTAACCACCATTAGAGGTTTAATGCTTGGGTGACTAAAATGAAAGCGCTCTAAAAGTTGGGTGACCAAATTGCAAGGATTTTATTTTAAATGACCAAAATGAAAGTGCTCTAAAAATTGAGTGATCAACTACACAATTTACCCTAAAAATAAATATTACACATTAACATGTTGTAGCACATCTTCTCGTTCAAATCATTTTATGCAACTAATTTTTTAAAATTCACTTACAATAAATATAAAATAATTTTTAATAAATAACCAGTAGTTTAACAATGTAATTATACTATTTGAACATATAATTTTAAAATTGATGTCGTATCTTGAAAATATTTTCCACGATTCCCTGAATAATATAATAATTTTAATATGAAAATTATTCTATATTGGAATATAGTATAATAAAAAAATTTATTTATATAAAAATAGGACAAATGAAAAATTAAAAAAAAAAAAAAAGCTAATTTTTTTCCTAAATTGTTTGCTTCTTCACTCTTGTTTTACCTAGGAATGGTGTCAACCTATGGGCTAATTACTATTTGCCTTTTTTTCCTCCTACTAATCCTCACTTTATTTTTTTTATCTTCATTTGCTCTATGTATCTTCTTTTTTCGTTCAATTTACAAATCTATTTTGTGGGTATTTTTACTGTCTTCATAAGTTATGATAGATAGATGATTATGTCTATTGTCGCTGAAACTCTCTCGGCCACCAGTAATTTCTATTGAAAAGTGGGTGGCTATTTGTCGAATTCTTAATTTGTTTTTGTTCGAGTCGATTTAGACACGTGTTCTCTTAAGTTTTATATGTTTTTTTTTTTTTTTTTTCATTGTTTAATGGATCTTCACTTTTAAAAGTTTTTGCCTGTTTTTGTAGCATATTTTTTAGTCTTGCTTTTGCAAGTGATTTTAAGATGGTTTTGTTGTCATCCTCTCTAGTTTAGTGAATGCTCGGTTATTTTGCCGATTTTTCCCACCGCTTAGGACCATCCGCTGCTGGTTTCCTTATTTTGATAGTTGCTTGCGATCACTCTAAATATGTCGTGCTTGAGTTGTGACAAAGCCAGTTGTCAACATGTGTTAAGTTCTCCTAATGTTGAGGCTAAAGTTTTTGTCATATTGATAGAGCTTGTCCTACACCGTCAAAGATAGAAATTTGTTTATTTTCCTACCAAATTGTATGGTCCCATCCATGAAATGTATTAATAAATTTTCTCTTAAAAAAAAAATGAGACAAATATTATCCTTTTAATTTTATACATGAAGTCTAAAAACGTTCCTAATTGTAATAGAACAAATTAGTTTCTTCCCCGTAACATGTACGAGTTGATTATTTAATTTTTTTTAATTTAATACTAAAAAGTTTAAAATTTTTAGATTGATAAAAAAGATGTAGAATTCTGTAAAAAAGATAAATAGTATTAGTAAAAATTAAGGAAAACATATATTAAAATAAAAACATTAATATTAATAAAAAAAACTAAAAAAATCATATACCATTTTCTAAAGAATTTAGTTAATTTTAATATTATATAAAATTATGCCTAAGGTGACAAAAAATTAGATGCATCAGTAAATATACATATTAGAGATATAAACAAATTAAAGCCAAAAAATCAACAATAATTTTCTTTAAAAAGTAACAAAAAATTGAAAGTAATAACATAAAAAATAATTAAAAACTGAACAACTTGAGATGTTATTATTTAAAATCATTTTATTTAATAGCTGTGATCGTTTATATAGATTTTTTAGACTTTTAAATATTAATAAATCTATATGCGTTGTTATCTTAAATTTAAATTAAATAATAAAAATGTTAAGATAAATAATATATTTAATGAAAATGTTTAGATTTAATCAAATAACTTATAATATAAATTAAACAAAAATATACATAGATTAATGGTATATGTCTAAATTTATTAAATTTATCTATTGATTTTTAAGTTTAATTTAGATAAATAAATTTTGGATCAAGTACTAAAAAATCTCTATAAAATAATTTTAAAAAATCAATATAGTTCCTAGTTGAAAAGTGTAATCAATTGAGTATTTAATCAAAATTTAACAATCAATCGAACCCTTAAAATATGGATTTTTGTTGAAGCCCCTTACGACCCGTTAATGCTAACGAGGTAAGTGATTAACAATTGGCATGAAAAGAATGATGATGTGGTGGCTCATGTGACATTTGATGTGAAAAAATATCCGACATGGGGAACTTCATAATTTTTTTAATTGTCTTATGAGGGCATAATCTATTTTTTTAATTATTTTGGGAAGGATTTATTAATTTTTAAGGATTATATATGTAACGCCCAATGCCCGAGACCGTCGCCGGAGTCAAGCTTAAGGTGTTATTAAACTTATCTTACTTTTTAAACAACTTTAAACCACTTATTTTAATTTTCGGAATAAACTATTTTTCTGCGTCATGGTCGCTTAAAAATTCATATCTCGAGTTACGAAACTCGAAATCAAGATCCGTAAATTTTCCCTGAATCTAGACTCATGTATCTATCTACTAATTGTTTTTCTAGAATTTTTGGCTTGGCCAATTAGTATAATTTATTAGTTAAAATTTCCCCTGTTTCAGAACTCAACTGCACTGACCTCTACTTATTACGAACCACTTTTGTCCCTGTACAAAATTCATATGACTATGACATTTGTCTCTATTAAAATAGACTCAATAAGGATTCTGAAAATATAAAGTAATCCTCCTAATTATTTTTGTACAATTTATGGTGAATTTCCAAATTTGGAACAGGGGATCCAAAAATCACTCTAGCCCTGTTTCATTAAAACTCAAATATCTCATAAAATACAATACCTTTACCTGTTTTGTTTGTTCCATATGAAAGTAGACACAATAAGCTTTAATTTCACATATCATTCATCATCAAACCATGTTTCTACTATTTTTAGTGATTTTTCAAACTCACGTCACTGCTGTTACAATGTTCTGTTTTTAAGCTACTTTCACATTTTCCTTAGTTTCCATGTGATAGTTACCACCCAAGCATACATACGATCATACTTGTATATCATTAGCCATTTCATTAGTTATCCACTATCAAGTATTTACATCCATTCATTGAACATATCATAAGAACATCCATGTCAAAAGAAGCCAAGTCCCTATACATGCCATACACGAAAAGAAACGTCTAACTATACCGATAGGATTCCTCGATAGTGTGATCGGATCTCCGACATTTCCTTTGATCCCCGAGTGCCTTGGCAAAAACTATAAGAAGAAGGAAATAAAGAGAGTAAGCACTAGGCTTAGTGAGTTTACGAGCAAATAAATCACAACATTCATCACACAGGATAATTATGCAACTATCAACTAGCATTATAAACTTTCTTTACATCTCATTTTCTACCTTCTTCTCTCTTCACTTACCTTCTTTCTTACCTGACCTTTCATTATTTATGATTACAATCTACCTTTCCTTTGCTGATAATTCAATGCAAATTAACTTGTATAATGGCCCGTTGAACCACTCGGAATACTAAGGATACTAGGGTCATTCTTGTCTAACAATATCCTGCCAATGCCATGTCTTTGACATGGACTTACATGAATTATTCCTGTCTCCAATGCCATATATCTAATATGGGCTTACATGGCTCATTCCTGTCTCCAAAGCCATATATCTGATATGGACTTACATGGCTCATTCCTGTCTTGTCCTGCCTGTCAACCCCAAATGTCATGACATTTCGTATCCTAACATTCCTAAGGTTCAATCGGGGCTTTCTAATGCTTTTCTCTGTTACATCGTCTTTAATTCAACTTTGAATATTTTCATAAAATGAATATATAAATGCTGGAAATTGAAAATATTAATGTAAAATAAAGGAATATTGCATTTATTTACTGTAAACTTACCTCGATACAAAATGTGACTAAACTTTACAATTTAGTCCTTTACTTTTCCTTTTCCCCGATCTACTCCCGAATTTCGTTCTTCTTGATCTATAATAGCAAATTTAGCTTATTTAATATCAACATTTATCAAAACAGCCCTTTACTCAAACTTTGGCAAAATTATATTTTTGCCCCTAAACTTTTGCATATTTACACTTTTGCCCCAAGGCTCGGAAATCAAAACTTATCACAAATTCTTGTATTTTAAGACATGTTGATCATTTATTTACCAACATCATCTTCAAATTCCTACTATAACATACACTTATGTACAATAGGTATTTTTACCAATTTAGCCCTTTTTCTCGTTTTTACCTAAAACCGAGTAGCTCAAGTTGTCTAGCATAATTTAAAACCTCATATTCTATCATAAAACATCAAAATACACAAATTTCACCTATGGGTATTTTTCCAAATATGAACCCTAACTTAAAATATTGCTAACATAAGCTTTATCGAGCTATCGGGATCTCAAAAACGTAAAAATCATTAAAAACGGGGCTTGGAATCACTTACTATAGAGTTTGGAAGCTTGAAACAAACCCTAGCTATGGAGAACCCTTGAAATTTCGTGCTAATAAAGAAGAAGATGAATTATGTGTTATTTTTCCCTTTTTATTTCATTTAATATCCAAATGACCAAAATGCCCTTCCTTACTAAACTTTCAAAAATTCCCTCCATGTCCAATTTTTGTCCATAAACTTAAAATTGGTCAAATTTCTATTTAAGACCTCCTAATTAATATTCCAAAGTAATTTCATACTAAAAACTTCTAGAATGCAAGTTTTGCAACTTATTCAATTTAGTCCTTACTTTCAAATTAAACACTTTATGGATAGAATTTCTTCACGAAATTTTCACACTATCATGCAATCATAATATAGACCTCAAAATAATTATAAAATAATTATTTCTATCTCGAATTTGTGGTTACAAAACCACTATTCCGATTAGGCCCTATTTTGGGATGTTACAATATAAACATTTTCAAAAAATATATATAAAAAGAATGGTAGTTTTTGTTATGAATATCTCATTAAGTGGATGTCTATAATGATCAAGATAAAGTTTTGGTATACTTTAAATTCTAATGGTTATTAGAATTAGATCTCTACTTCTTTTATACTTCTTATGCCTATAAATAGAGACTCCAATGAAGCATTGTAACTTATCCATTTGATTAATAAAGTACATTCTCTATTGCTTTCATATTTTCTTTGTTCTTTATTCTCCCTATCTCTCTTTATTTTATAACACGTTATCAGCACGATCTTGCTCAAAGTGATAGTTCCTTTTATTAACGATCAAATTTATTCTCCATGATTTTTAATTCCTTTGACGGCAAGATGCAAAGTTTTTACAGGAAGTTTCTTTTATTTAATGTTTCATAACTGATTATTATTTTTCATTCTTCTTTCATTATAGTTTATCATTGTTTTGATTAACTTATTTTACTTTTTGTTCTTAAGGATGGTGAAAGATTTGATACCGTTATCTATATGAAATCAAGAATATTTTCGAACTATCTCTTACCTTCTAGTGATGACAATGATGTTAAAGATCTTCAAGTATATTTTGCTATGTTTTATTTATTATTTATTATAATTGGAGACTAATCATGACAACATGCATAGATAGATTTTGATTTGAAATCTCATACATGCTTGCGATGGTGATTATGAAATAAAGAATCTATTGGGGTATTTATAAGTCCGTCCTACTAGATTTCTTGCATTCCCTGAAGTGAATGTAAACATAAAGAAAATAAAAGATATACTCATGGACCACTAAAAGTGAGAACATAGTAATAAATAAAAGAATAATGAGAATGCTCAAGATAACTTTTCAAAGGGTAAAGATAACTTATGGTATCAATGTGATATTAAAGATTACTAGCCACATATGTGGCGTATGCCCAAATATTTTGTTTCTGTTAATATTACTTGAGGAGTGATATGAAAATGTAGTAATGAATTCTATCATTACAAATAGAAAATATTTATCTTATTTGGTACTGAAACAAACAAATATTATTTCAATATTTGATAATACAAAATTAGTTGAAAGCTCCAGAAGAGCTAATATATCACTATCTAAAAAGCACAAAATCTATGATGGTTAATGCATTACTTTTAAAAGTTATTTGTATTGGATCTCATATTGAGATTGTGAATGAGAAAAATATTATATTTCATATGAATAAAAAAAGGGGATTGAGTTATTAATTTATAATCTTTATGATATTCTTTTGTCATCATCCCTATTAAAGGGTTGAAAGCAAAATATTTAACTATGAAAGATCTACTCATGGGAAATAGAATATGATAATTCTATCAAAAGCATATTATGGTTGGATGCACCTAAAGTTGCAAGCATTTTTTAAAAACTGTGAGTATAACTCAATAGTATTCAGAATAAGTTCTCAATTAAAATTACGTAGTAAAATATTACTGATGACAACTTGCAAGAGAGAAAACTTATTTATGAAAAGTCATTGGTTATGTACATGTTATACACATGGAAAATAAGATCCACTCTCAAAGTTTGCTATTAATAGATTTTTGGGCATTTGAGATTTTGGCATATTTCGTGAAGCGAATACTGCATATAATTATTTGGAAATTATATTTATTGTCTTAATGACATTATAGACTTCACATTGATTTAGACATTTTCAGTAGTAAATGTCACAATAGTACTTATATGTAGATACAAATTAAAAGGAACGATAATAAAATTATCAATTTGTTACAATTTAGTACAATTGAAACACATGTTAAAGTAAACCAAAAGTTTACTAATACAAATGCGTTTACTACTTGGCGTGACCAGTTAGACTATCCTGGATCGTATATGATAAAATTAATTAAGAATTCATATGGACATCCATTAAAGAACCAGAAGATTCTTTAATTTGAAGAATTCTTATTTGTTGCTTGTTCTCAATAAAAATTGGTTCTTAGAAACTCACTTGCTAAAGTTGAGATTTAATGTTTTATATTTATGAAATGAATATGGGCCCATTCATCCACCATGTGGATGGTTTTGATATTATATGATTTTGGTAGATGCATCAACAAAATAATCACATGCGTTATCAACTCACAACTTATTGTTTGTGAGGTTGCTTGTTTAAATGGTTAATTTCAGATTATGCAATTAAAACAATTCTTCTTGCTAATGTTGGTGAGTTTACATCCCAAGTTTTCAATGATTATTGCATGTTAATTGGAAATAAAAGTTGAACATCCTGTAACTCATGTTCACACACAAAATGATTTAGCTGAATTGTTTATCAAATGCCTCCAACTAATAGCTAAATTATTACTTATAAGAACAAAACTTTCTATTTTAGTGTGAGATTCATGCTTGTATTGATTTACATGTTGTACGCATCAAGCCAATAAATTATAAATACTCCCCATTATAATTGATTTTTGGTCAAGAGCCAAATATTTCCTATCTTATAATTTTTGGTTGTGCGGTATATGTTCCAACTGCTTCACCATAACGCACAAGTCATAATAAGATATTGGGAATGTATATTTATATGAGTCTCCTTATAATATTTTTGAGCAATTAATTCGAGATTTAATTGTGACATGAATTGTCAGTTTTCCCAACATTAGGGGGAGAGAAACAATAACTTGTAATAAGTTAGGGGGAGAGTAATTGAACCAGAAGTTCAATAAGGATAACTCATTACAAGTTAACTGTTAGATGTATTTACAACCTTAATGAGAATAACCAAGTCTTATATACCATCTAATATTTTAATTTGAATCAAAGTCCCAGTAGGACAATCAGTTAGAATAAATAATAGATTGATCGGTTCCAAAGATGAAAGTTATTCTAGATGGTCATATAGTGGAGGCAGGTGCTCTAGAAGAGACCCAAGACATAAATAATAATTAAAACTTCAAAAGAGATTCAGGTACCTAAAACTGAATTTAAAATAATGAAAATAAGAGATCTCGATAAGTTATGTCAAGTCAAGAAAATGTGGAACCAAATAATAAAAGTGGTCGACAATGATTTTGCATGCAATATTATTATTGAAATAATGAAATAAAAGGAGGATCTTGAATAAATCTATTGAGAAATATAGATATGGAATAAATTGATCAAAATAAAAGATGCAACTCAAGTACAATCAAATTCGTGGAGTTTTTGGACTTATAGTCCAAATATCTAAAGGTATAAAGCCAATGAGGGTGCAAATGAAATAGTTTTGCAAAAGCGGAATAAAAATATAAAGTTTTTCGCTAAGTAAGTATTGTGTAACAGCCCTTACTCAGGTTCGACACCAGAATCGAGTACGAGGCATTACCGAACGATAACACAACCAACATACAAAGTCGAGCAATAAAATTTCATTCCAATTTAAAACTTTTCTATAATATATCATACAATCCTTAAAATGGGCCTATGGGGCCCAAAACACGATTTGGGAGTGGTTCGGGACCAAAACAAGAACTTAGAAAAATTTTAGAAAATTAGGTCAAAGACGGGGCACACGCCCGTGTAGGCAGGCCATGTGGTCGCACACGCCTGTGTCCCCTACCTGTGTGGAATTATTGGAAAATTATATTTTCATTTCAAACCTACAGGGGTTTTCACACGGCCGAACACACGCCAGTGTCCTTGGCCCGTGTCTTTCATATGGCCTCAACACGCTTGTGTTCTCACCCCATGTGAAAAACTGGGGGTATTTTGTTTATGACGTCATCGCGAGGTTTTCGTCACATGGCTAAGCCACACACTCGTGGGCTAGGCCCTGTCAAGCACACGGTCGAGACACACGGCCGTGTCTTCACCCGTGTGTTTACTACTGAGCATTTAATTCCTATAATTTCACGTACAGGGGACACATGGCCTATCAACACGCCTATGAGGCTGGCCATGTGTCACATACGGTCTAGACACACGCCCGTGTGTCTACCCGTGTAGACAATTTTAAGCTATTTTCCAAGCCAATTACCACCCTGAATGCTTATGAACCTATACCATTTTATCACCACCCAACATAATACTCTTCAACACTCATCAAAGCCACATTTAACAACAATTTAACACATGTCCATGTCTATTCATCCACACACAAGCAATCAACCACTTCATGAATTTACCTCATATAAAAACAAACCAAAAGCATTATTAGCCATATCACATGGCCTTAATACAAAATAACTTATCAAGTAACATGAACCAACATAGTAGCCAAACCATTGTGACACTTACATAAACAACTAAGTCCCTATACATGCCATAATTCAAAAGTACAATTTGATATACCAAAACGAGTCTTGATAGTGTAGGTGATCCTCCGATGCTTCCCGACTTCCGAGCTAATTTTGGCAACACTATAAGACAAGGGAAAAAGAAAAGGGGTAAGCTTTAAGCTTAGTAAGCCTATATGCAAACAAATAGCATTATAACAACATATCAATTTAAGCTCATTTTAGCATAATAGAACTTACTTCTCATCACTTCACTTACTCATTTTAACCTTACCAATTTTCACATACACCACATGAAATTTACTTATCCATGCACATACTCTCATATACCTTAGCTCTCATATACATTTGCTTACATCCCTGCATCTATAGATCACAAATTCACACATAACATCTTTTAGTAAATTTTCCCTTTTTGAATCCTTTGGATTATCAATTGACTTTCTCAGTGGTTCCAGCACAAAGCTCCACCTTATCAAATCAATACGTTATAGCCATGGTAGAAGCACATAGCTCCATGCTTTCGTACAACTCAATGTACTTTAATCGCTGTAATAACACATAGCTCCACGATGTCAATACAATGCATTTTATTAGTGGTCACAGCACATAGCTCCATGATATTTAGCCAATAGCACTTGCGAGTTGTTTTAGTACATAGCTCCACTCTTTCAAGTGAATCTCGTATCCATTCACTCGGGGATTTCTTATTTAACCTTAGTATTCCCTCGAAATTCATCTTTCGTATTATACAACCATTCAATTCTCAATTCCATTCCATACTATACAACAAATTATTCTAACATAATTAAGCAAAGGTTTATTTACATATAAACTTACCTTGATAACAAAATGCGATGGTTTGCGATTTAGTTCGAAACATTGCCCTTGCCTTGATCAAGGTCGATTCCTCGATCTTCTCTATCTGTAATGATACATTTAGCTCATTTAATAATCACATTATTCAAAACAGCCCAACATCTTCCTATAGCAATTTTACAATTTGACCCCTAACTTTCTAAATTTTACACTTTAGTCCCTAGGCTCGGTTTATGATTCTCATTCAGTTTTCATGAATTTCAAGCCTAGTCAAACCACTTTTCCTCTTATAACAACCCCCAATTTCCATTATTTCACAATTTATGCACACCACACTTCATCTTTTACAAATAAGTCCTTTATGAAATTTTCATCAAAAATCACCTAATAAAAGTTGTTCACTACACTTTAAACTTTCATATTCCACCACAAAACATTAAAATACATCTATATCATCCATGGGTAAAATTTTAAACATCAACTCTAGCTTGAAATAGTGGTAGAAATAGCTAGAGCAAGTTACGAGAATTTCAAAAATACGAAAAACATTAAAAACGGGGCTAAGAGTCACTTACAATCAAGCTTGAAAGATGAAGGAAACCCTAGCTATGGCTTCACCAAATATTTGGCCAAGGGGATGAAATTGGAAGAAGATGAAAGCTTTTATTTCTTTTAATTAAGCTTTATTTACCAAAAGAATAAAATACCCTTCATTAAAAACCTTTAGTATTCTATCCTTCCTTGGGCATTTTTGTCCAAACTAAGTTAAAATGGCCTAATTACAACATAAGGACCCCTAATTTAAAAACTCAATTCAATCAAGTACCTTTATGGATTAAAACCCATATTTTTCACCTATTGCAATTTAGTCCAACCTACCAAATTGGACATGCAAACAACAAAATTTATACACCAAAATTTCACATAATTATTCAAGCACCTAATAACATTAAAACTCAATCGAAAAAATATTTTAGACTTTGGATTCATGGTTTCGAAACCACTATTCCGTTTAGCCCCTAATTTGGGCTGTTACATATTGATTATGAAAAGATATAATATTCTTTTGTAATGGATGCAAAACCTTTAGATATGTTATTAAATTGACAATTCATAAAAGATTTAACTTGCGTCTGATGGTTGTTGTTACAACCTTTATAAATCACTATATAGTAAAGTTTATATTAGAATCCTTGAAGGATTTAGAATGCTAGAAGCATATTGAAATTCTCAGGAAAGTATTCATTTATATGAATTGAAATAATTTGAACATATGTGATAAATTTGAGTAGTTGAAGGAGGATTATAAAATGATCCAAAATACCTATTTGTGTTTTTATATAAGAATCATGACTAAAGTTTGTTATGATTATTGTTGAATCTTCTGAAGAGATTAATTTATATTTTCCCAAATTTCCCTTACTCATGACTTTTAAAAGAATAGTAATATAAATGCTTAGCAAATTCATTTAAATAGCCATTTGAAAAACTAGTATTCAAGATTGAATATGTAGAATATGAGAAAGTATGTGATATTTTCATGAGGGGAATTAAATAAGTGTTGTACTCTTTTTCCCTTAACCGAGGTTTTGTCTCATTAGGTTTTCCTGGTAAGGTTTTTAATTAGGCAACATATCATGCTATTATACATTGTGTACTCTTTTTCCCTCGTTAGGTTTTTATCCCACAAGGTTTTTCCTAATAAGGTTTTAATGAGGCACATTATGTAACACCCCTTATCCGTGTCCGACACCAGGACGGGGTACGAAGCGTTACCATACTTAAACATGCTTGATCTTACAAAGTCAGGCCAAAATTTTCATTAGAACTTAAAACCTTTCATTCATTCTCTTAATGTCCCTATCATGGGCCTACGAGGCCCAAAACATACATCGGGAATGGTTCAGGACTTAATCGAAAACTTCCGAACACTTAGAAAATTTTTGCTCAAAATAGGGCCACACACCCGTGTGGGATGGGGCATGCCCGTGTAGACAGACTGTGTGGTCACACACGCCCATGTCCCTGGCCCGTGTCGAATTTATTTTTCATTTTGAACCTACAGGAGTTTTCACACGGCCTAGCACACGCCCGTGTCCATGGCCCGTGTCCCTCACATGGCATGACACGCCCGTGTCTTCACCTATGTGTGAAAACTTGGGTATTCTATTTATGACATCAGCAAACATTTAGGGGCACACGGCCAAGCCACACACCCGTGTGCTAGGTCGTGTCCTTCACACAGTTGAGACACATGGCTGTGTCTCTACCCGTGTTTTTACTACTGGGCATTCTGTTTTGCATAATTTAGGTGCAGGAGACACACAGCCTGATTACACACCCATGGGGCTGACCGTGTGTCACACACGGCCTAGGCACATGCCCGTGTGCCCATTTATGTAGACAACTATAGGCTATTTTCCAAGCCCTTTGCCACCTTGAAACTTAACCAAACACAATGCCAATTTGAATATCACATATCATGGCATAAATACGCTTCTAAATACCCACAATTAAGGCATTCACATGCCACAACACATTGTATTCTCATCAATCACTGCTCTACTTATAAATGCATAACTTACACTTTCATGAACTATGTAAACATTGGATAATTTTAGCTTAATCAATATTAGCCAATTCTAATGGCCAATTCTAATGGCCAATTTACAACATGTTTCAAGTAACATTTATAGCCAACACATATGGCTAACCAATATGACACATAGCAAAAAGGCCTAGTTCCTATACATGCCAAACTCAAAATGATTAAACTTTACTATACCAAAATAAAATGTTTGATAGTGTGACTTCGAACTCCAACATCCTTTTTGATTCCCGAGCTAGCCTTGCAACACTACAAGGAAAGGGAAAGGAAAGGGAGTAAGCGTAAATACTTAGTAAGTTGCATAAAATAAATAGCAACATACAACATGGAATATCATCCAAATAATACATCATAACTCATCTCATACTTATCATGGATTTTGACATAGCTTACTCATGCTTTTCTTACCAATATATTCATATCATTTCATTTTTCTTTTCTCGTGAATTACTCATGTACACTTGTATCACTCATCACATAACTTTAGTCTTTCTCGTTATATTCAACAACTTAAATACTTTTCCCTTAAATTACTTGGAATACAGAAGGATACTCGAAATGTCATTCTCATGATAAGATGCCAATGCCATATCCCAAATATGGTCTTACATAGGATCACATGTCGATGTCGAAGCCATATCCCAGATATGGTCTTACACGAGATCACATATCAATGTTGATGCCATGTCTCAGACATGGTCTTACACGAGATCGTAAACTAATGCCGATGCTATGTCCCAGACATGGTCTTATACGGGATCATTCTTATATACCAACGCCATGTCCCAGACATGGTCTTATAGGGGATCTAAATCTCGTCTCGGTGCCGACGCCATGTCCCAAACATGATCTTATACGAGACCACATATCGATGCCAATGCCATGTCCCAGGCATGGTCTTACATGGGATCTCAATTCGATGCCGAGGCCATGTCCCAAACATGGTCTTATACGAAACCTTCTAAATCTCATGTCATGACTACGGTATCCTTCGTATCCTTAAAATTTAACTAGGATTTCTCTATAATAACTTCATCATTTCTTTATAAGATCACATCAATAAATCTCATGGTAATAACATAAATTTCAACAATGTCATAACATTATTTCATAATACATAATGCTAATTTATCACACACAACTTACTTCGGATCCAAAATGCGGGTGAATATGCAATTTAATCCACCACCTTGTTCTTTCCTTGGCTTTGCTCCGGGCTTCGTGTTTCTTGATCTATAATGACAAATTAAGCTTATTTAATAATCAAATTGGCTAAATAAATTTTTCCCTAAACTTTTACATATTTGTAAAATGGTCCCTAGGCTCATAAAATGAAGTGCACTTATTTTCTTGGTTACCCAAGCCTAGCTGAACCTCTTATGTGCTCATAACAGCCCACATTTCTCATCAATTTACACTTTTACTATACATTTTATCACATTTACAATTTGGTCCCTATTAGGGTTTTTCATGAAAAATCATCTAGTAAAAGATGTTTACTACATTTTAAACTTTCATATTCTACCACTAGACATCAAAATACATGCATGTCATGTATGGTTATATTTTTGAACATAAACCCTAGCTCAAATTAGTGGTAAAAATAGCTAAATTAAGCTACGAGGATTTCAAAAATATGAAGAACATAAAAAATGGGACTAGATTGCGCTTACTTGTGAGCTTAAAATGAAAGAAACCCTAGCTATGGAGCTTTGGAAATTTCGGCAGCCAAGAAGAAGAAGATGGACATTTTTTTGATTCTTTTTTCCCTTTTTATTACTTTAATTTACCTAATGACCAAAATACCCTTAATGGCCTTTCTTGGAAAATTTTCCTTCCTTGGGTATTTTTGTCCATGATGCTATAAAATGGTCTAATTTCTAAATAAGAACCTCTAATAAATTTTCTAATGCTATTTCATCCTAAATTCTTCTAGAAACTCATATTTTGCAATTTTTGAAATTTAGTCCTAAAGGACAAATTAATCATTATCTCATAAAAATTCCTTCATGGAATTTTCTAATTATCATGCCATCATATCATAAACTTAAAAATAATCATGAAATATATAATTCTACTTCAGATTTATGGTCTCGAAACCACTATTCTGACTAGGCCCTAATCCGGGCTGTTACACATTATCTACTAATGGACATCAAAGGGGGAGTGTTATGAATATCTTATTAAGTGGATGTCCATCATGATCAAGATAAAGTTTTGGTATGGATGTCCATCATGATCAAGATAAAGTTTTGGTATACTTTAAATTCTAATAGTTATTAGATCTCTACTTCTTTTATACTTCTTATGCCTATAAATAAAGACTCTGATGAAGCATTGTAAATCATCCCTTTGATTAATAAAGTACATTCTCTGTTGTTTTCATATTTTCTTTGTTCTTTGTTCTCCCCATCACTCTTTATTTTATAACAATTTTAAAATTTTTATAGTAATTAATAACTTATACTTTTTTATGATTTCTTATTTTTTATAATTTTATAAAATTTTATAATATTTAACTAATATTTAAAAATTTAATAAAAATTATAACTTTTTTTTTGTTTTCCCTTACTCGGTGCCTACATCATATCTCAATTCATACTTATCAACTTCCCTTACATCACCTCTCCTCAATTAAAAGCATTGCCTATCACTCACCTTAAGTCACCAAATATTAAATATACTGATCACCATTGCACTTTAAACTCCTTGCTAAAACCAACTCCAAACCTTCAAAATTGTAAAAAAGATTCTATAGCCTTTTTTTTTGAAATTTTTTTATAATTTTTAATACTTTTCATAACTTTTTAAATAAATTTTATATTTTTCTAGCTTTTTATAGTAGTTATATATTTATAAAATTTTCTATAATTTCTACATTTTTTTGTTTATATAATATTTTCATATTTCTCAACGATTTTACCAAAAAAGGCCAATTTCTAATTTTATTTACGGAAATGGGCCACTTTTTTATTATTTACTAGAATGGGCCGAAAACAATAAAACGCGTCCACATAGGAACGTTTTAAGGGGAAAACGTATCCCTGAGGGAGCGATTTTGCCATGTCAGCTCAAAACGTGTTGACGTGGATACGGTTTGCTGACGTGGCAAAATCACTCCCTCAGGGACGCATTTTAGTCTGTGTTTTTCTAGGGTTAGGGCTATTTGCATGTTTAGTGCCTAGGGTTTGTGGGTTTATTATTTTAGGGTTGTAGTGTTAGTGTTTTGTTAAAATAATTTAAGGTTTTATTTATTTAGGGTTTAAGAATTTTAAAAAATAAATCTGGGTTTAGAGTTTTTTTTAAAAATTAATTAAATTAGGTTTTAGGGGTTTTAAATAAATTAATTAAATTAGAGTTTAGAGTTTTTAAGAAAATTAATTAAATTAGGGTCTAGTTTTTTTAAAAATAATTTTGTGTTTAGCTTTTAGGATTTTTGTAAAAGGGTTTATGTTAAGGGTTTAGAAAAATTATATTGACAAGAAGGATTTTGTTTTTTTTCTACAGTAGTTTTAGAAAAATTAATTTTGAGAAGACGGTTTTAAAAAGATAATGTTAAAAACACTTCAAGTAGGATGCACTGTTAGTAAAATTATTAAAAAAGCCCCCATGTGGATGCTCTTTTTCTATAGTAGTTCCTAAAAAAATAATTTAAAAAAACAGTTATGAAAAAATAGTGTAAAAAATGCGTCACGCAGGATGCACTGTTAGCAAAATTACTGAATAAAGCTCCCACGTGGATGCTCTTTTTCTACAGTAGTTCCTAAAAAATAATTTTGAGAAGATGGTTCTAAAAAATTAGTGTAAAAAATGCTTCAAACAGGATGCACTGTCAACAAAATTACTGAAAAAAACTCCCACGTGGACACTCTTTTTCTACAGTAGTTCTTGAAAAAATAATTTTGAGAAGACAAGTCTAAAAAAATAGTGTCAAAAACGCTTCAAGCAGGATGCACTGTCAGCAAAATTATTGAAAAAAGCTCCCACATGGACGCTCTTTTTTTTTTACAGTAGTTCCTGCTTGGCCTTAGGCTATAAATAAGCCAAATTTCATTCTCATGTTGCATAAGTTACAGCAAGAAAAATTAAAGAGGCTAAGCAGAATAGAAATTGAAGATGAGTGAACGTATTAGTGTTGTATTTACTATGATGGTGAGGTTTGTGACACCGAGAATGGTGTTGCTTTTTTATCAGAGAACACAACGCGATTGGTTTTTAACCAGAACATAGATTTGACAAAACTTCGTAAAAAACTTAGGCGTAAAATTTTTGAAACGATGCCAATGAGAGTTTCGTCTATTAAGTATCGATTTTGTGCTTCAGTTGATCTCGTGATATATGACTTATTTGATATCAAAGGTGGTCATAGCTTGGACGCAATGGTGCAGACTCATCTTGCTGGTGGATCACCCTATCTTGAGTTATATGTACAATTTTCATTGCCAAATGAAACATTTGCGACTTCAACATCTACTGCTGTCCGAGAGGAATACATAACCCCTACCCGACACTCCGTTAGTGGGAGGCAGAACACGAAAGTGTTTGTGCTTAATGGCAGTATGGAATACATAACTTCTACATGACACTTGTTTAGTGGAAGAGACATGCACCTCGGTGGGTCGATGTTCGATGCTGGAATACGTACTGGGGAATGACATCAACTTCTAGTGGTTGGCAATCCACATCTAATTGGGGACATTACGAAACATCCACAAGAAGGGATGATGTACTCCCTACGACATCTACCGATGAGGGGACCTCGTAGATTGTAGATGATGATGGGTTGGATGATGAGTCCAATGTGGATTCACCTCGAGAGCCCGGCCCCGATAGTGTAGAAGTTGCATTATTTTCTGAATTGGAGCTTGTTCCAATTGAACCTGAAGACAATGAAGGGGGTTTATATTAAGAAGAAGAAGATCCGCGATTCACGGCGTACTCGCCTCTAGTCCACATGCATAATGTTGAGCCATCAACAGATGATGTGTTAGAGTTCTACCACACAGAAGGCGTGACTGTACAAGTTCATCATTAGATACAAGTGAATTGGAAGTTGGTAAGGAGTTTTCCAGTAAGGATAGTTTTTTTGGTGCATTGAAACAACATAGCATCATAAACGGGGTTAACTACCACGTGGTTAAATCCAAATTCGAGAAGTTCGAGGCTAAGTGTACAGTGCAAGACGGTACATGTTCATGGAAAATCATGGCTTTGGTTAGAAAAAAGACAGGCTTGTGGGAGATAAAAAAGTACAAAAATCCATATCCTTGTGTTGCTGGTACACTATCACTAGGTGTTTAAGGTTTTTGAATAATACTGTTATTACTTAATGTTGTATTATTTAACGTACTTCGTTGACAAGTGTTTCACAAGATCATCCTAAGATGGATTCAGATATGATAGCTAGCTTAATACTACCAATAGTATAGGTAGATCTCGAGATTTCTATGTTGGTCTTAATTGCCAATATTCATAGCCAATTGAGGTATACACCCTCTTACTGTAAGGCTTAGATAACTAAGTAGAAACCATTAAAAAAGATGCATAGTGGGTGGGACGCTTCATATAATGAGGTGTGGCAATGGTGTCAAGTGCTGGAGAGGTATGTCCCAAGTTGCATATTAGAACTTAAAACGGGCCTTGTGTACTACAATGACCGCTTGCTCCATAGATGCCAAGTGTTCAAGCGTCTGTTCTGGAGCTTTAAGCAATGCTAGGATACATTTGTGTACTACAAGCCATTGGTACAAATTGACGGTACCTTTATGTATGGTAGATATACCCATCGGCTATTGCTAGCTATGGTACAAGATGGCAGTGGGAGAATCTTTCCAATTGCATTTTCAATAACACCGGGAGAGTCAGGTGATGACTAGAATTTCTTTCTTTCTAGGTTAAAGAGGCATGTCTACCCCCAACCTAATTTCTGCGTTATATCATACCGGGGCACTAGAATACTAGCCACAATTGAGCGATAGGGAAGCCTATGGGATCATACATATCATCGGTATTGTCTAAGGCACATTGCGTCCAACTACTACGAGCAATATCAGTCTACCACTAAACGATGACAAGTGACCAACATGGGTATTTAATCTATATTAATATAATTTCGTTTGTAATATTCAATTTATTTTGAATGGAAGAGTGGTATGTAATTTTTGCTATCAACTTTTATTAACAGGGTAGGAGATCAATAAAGACTGTTTTCATGAGATGTTGGCGATTTTGTTGTTAGTTAACGATCAAGTCGCAAATTATCTCTGTAACATACCTTTCGATCAGTGGACACAAGCATACGACGGCGGCCTATGATATGGTCATATAACCTCAAACCTAGCTGAATGCATAAATTCTATTCTAAAAGGAACGCATCATTTGCTGATAACCTTGGTTGTGCGGGAGACATATTTTCATTTGGCGGTACCATTTCCAAAGCGAGTAGCGAGTTATAAAGGCCAAATAAAGGGAGTCCATGTATGGTGTCGAAAGGTATTGTAAGAAATTAACAAGGTGAATGAGCGGGCCAACACCATGCATACAGTGTGTCACGATCACAACAACCTATGGTTTCATGTGATGGAGTTCGACAGACTGAACCAAGGTATTACCAGCGGGCAATATCCTATACACCTGAGAAATAGGACTTGCGACTATGGAACGTTTGACGCACTTTGTTATCCATGCACTCATGTAATTGCAGCTTGTCAGAATCTCCATTTAGATCCCATGAGCTTTGTCGATGAAGTGTATAAAATAGAATACATGTACAATGTGTAAAGAAATGTATTCCTATCGGTCCCAGATGAACGTAAGTAGCCATCTATATCGCTTTCTCCATTTAGGTTGTTACCGGATAGAGAATTGCATTGCAAACCAAAAGGTCGACCTTGCTCACGTAGAATATGTGATAATATAGATATTTAGGAAAGAAAGAACCAACAGGAGTTGTGCGGATGGTGTAGGAACTCAGGTCATACAATTCGAACATGTCCAAATCGAAATAGTTGATAATTGCTAAAATGAAACTATGTTGCATTATTTCTATTACCTTATTCAAAAGAACTTTTGTTTTATTAAATAGGACAAAATATAAAAATAATTTATTATTAAAATGTTCAAAACAACTTTTATTGTATTAAATGAAACAATATAAAAATAGTTTGTACAAATATATTAAAAAAATCAATGTATATGCTAATTGGAATCAGTGCCACATAAGGGTGGTCGATGATTATGTGTTGGATTCCTTCTTTGTTCAGCTTCCGATTGGGTTGTAGTTGCTTTGGTGGGGGCTTTGGTTGTTCTAGTTGTGGGTGTTGGGAGGATGACCCACCTTAATAGAATAAAGAATGCAGAGGTGTTTGCATTACCCACGGCGGAGGTGTTTGAATCATATAAGGCGATGGGGATTAGAAATGAGATGAGCTCTCCGACGGTGCCTCGTACGATCTCTCCTGCAACGATGGCCTATACATTGTCGGTTGAGTCAGAGTCATCGGGAAATGAGATGCCACGGGCCATGCATTCCAACTTGGCATAAGACTTGGTAAAGGAAACATATAAGGTTTAGGATACATATAAGGGCTAGGATACGCACCTGGCGTAATCTAAAGGGGCTAGTGTGGGCGTCATCGCTTAAGGAATTGGGCCTGGTTATTGTATGGGCACTGTTGATGTGCTCGTGTTGTCATCCCTTCTCATTGGATTGAAAAGGCCCCATCGTTCCCCTTTGACACAGATTTACTGGTGCCTCTACTCTTTCGAGAGAAAATATGGCTTACTATGGATTTTAAACCATGACATGTAATCCAGCACACACGCTAACTCTAGAACAATGATCGGTTCACGAGTAGGTATTTGATCATACCGATTTTTCTAAATTTTGATATATTTTGAGAAGAATACCGACCAATGTGTATTCAATTGTCATAAGTCAATTTTGTGCTCATCATCAAGTACCTTAGGTGTCACGGGAATCGGTTGTCGTAATCCAAATTGTCGCAACACTTTATCCGTCTGGTGCATCTCGATAGTAGTATAGTTGACCAATGGGACCTAACATGCCAACTTTTTGAATTTTGAAAAAATTCATCCGGAATTACTACCTGAATTGTCGGATCCTCGTATGGTGTCCATTGAAACTATATGAATGTGATAAAAATATTAGTTATATACATAATACTAAATACTAAATATGAAACGATTATGTTATGTGTATATATTTTATTTAATACTTACATGCGCTTCTGACCGTTGGTCTAATAAAAGCCGTATATCTTCAGGAGCGATAGGTATTCCAACATAACTCGCAAATGGTTCTACTTAGTTAAATACATTTTTAGCATAAAATTATATTTTAAATTTATGTAATAATTATAAAATCTAATATAAATTTTACCTCATTATGAGTGGGAATGTATATGGGTGGTTCACTCGAGGACGTAAAAATAGAAAGTGAAATCGAGCCCATGATTGTAGTAGTGATAGACAACATCTAATCTTTTCTTTATTTGGTTTCTCATCCTGAACATCTCCCGGTACAATGTTGCCAATACGAAAGACCCCTAACTAAGTTCATCAACTACTCTAAAATCAACGAGTTTCAGCAACCACCTCAGATGTATGAGGTTTCGTGACAAGTCTGGCATCAGATAACCTCCAATAATCTCAAAGATGTATGCCCGATCATATCGTATTCTTTTTACTTTAGTCAAATCATTCTGCGGCTTTGGGAATGTGTCTTGTAACCAGCCGATCTCGATCTGACCTTCGTAAATATTATCTAAAATCGCACCAAAAGATCGTAGCATAAGGCTCCTCAATCAGTAGATTAAGAGGATTCTGTGATTACAGACCCATCCACCGACAATCCCAATTGTACCTTCATGTCTTCCAAAGTGATGGTACACTCTCCACATGGAAGATGGAATATGTGCATCTTGAGTCTCCAGCTTTCTATGAATGCACTGATGAGTTTTGGGTCAAACTTGCACCCTTGGCCTATATTGGCCACATGCCAAAAACTCGCTTCCCTCAAGTAATTTTCTATCAACGGTGATGGAGGACCAGACATATTATGAATATAACATTATAACACCTGATCTACAGGCTGTTATAAAAAATTATAAAATAAAAATTAATTAAAAATACATAAATGAAAAAATATTAAATAATATTCAAAAGTTGAAATCAACCCTTACCGTTTTCTTTTGTTCGATGGAGATATGTTTATGAGCTCATTTAATCAGCGAAAATGCTAATTTGAGTCAGCATATCGACAGTTCTAGGCTGCCTAATTGGTGGCTGGTTCGATTCACTTAATTCGGTCCAACCGGTGCGATTCAACTGGACCCCTTTCTTTCATAATTTAATTAATAATAATTTATTAACCCAAATTAATTAAGTATAAATTAAAATTAATTATTTTATGAAGTAATACACATATTTTTAGACCGTCTTGGGCTGGAAATTAATTCGCCACAATACTTCAACTCAGTTTTGTGTTTCTCGTAGTGTCTGCCGAGCCAATTTTCATCCTTTGTGGGAATTTGTCAAAAATAATCAAAATTCACTTAAAATAATTATAAAATTGACTAAAAATTAACATGTTCAAATTTTTAATACACTTTAATTATTTTAATAAAATTAATTAATTTTCAACAAGAATTTTACCAAAACTGCATGATTTTAAGTAAAAATGGGTATGAAAAAGTCTATAAATTTTTGTGTTTCCAGTGACTAAGAGGGTTGGTTTGAGGACCGAGGATGATAAGGAGGTGTTTGTGATCGATGAACGTTGAGATTACCTATCTAATGTAATCTTCGCTCTAGTGGCCATGAAATTGGTTCGGAAAGGGTGTAAGGCATATTTGGCCTATGTCAGTATTTCAGTTTCTAGGGACTCTTCTATTGGGGATATCAAAATGGTGAGGGAATTTTTGGATGTCTTTCCCAAGGAGTCACCAGGCTTGCCTTTGAATTAGGAAGTTGAGTTTGGCATTGAGCTTTTCCTAGGTATAGCTCCGGTGTCTATCGCTACATACCATATAGCATCGAAGGAGCTTACAGAGCTTAAGGCTCAACTTTAAAAGCTTCTGCATCATGGTTCCATCCATCCTAGTGTGTCTCTGTGGGGGGCACCGATTCTATTTGTGAAGAAAAGGGAAGGTACCATAGGGATGTGCATCGAGTACCGGTAGTTGAATAAACTGACTGTGAAGAATAAGTATCCACTTTCGAGGATCAATGGCCTATTTGATCAGTTTCATTTGGCTGTGGTATTCTTGAAAATAAATCTTCATTCTAGGTATCATCACCTTAGGGTTAAGGAAGCTGATATTCATAAGACGGCTTTTAGGACTTGTTATGGGTAATACGAGTTCCTAGTTATGCCATTTGGTTTGATGAATGCTTTGGTTGTATTCATGGATTTGATTAATTGAGTTTTTCAGCTATATCTAGATCAGTTCGTCGTAGTTTTCATTAATGATATTTTAGTGTACTCTAAAATCGAGGATGGGCATTATGAGTGTCTTAGAGTAGTACTTCAGATACTCCGAGAGAAAGATCTCTACACTAAGTTTAGCAAATGTGAATTCTAGTTGCAAGAGGTAAAATTTCTGGGGCACGTGGTTTCTGCTGAGGGGATCTGAATTGTTCCTCGAAAGATTAAGGCTGTGCTTAATTGGAATCAACCTAAGAACTTTTCTATAATTCGCAGTTTTCTGGGTCTTACGGGTTATTATCGGAGATTTGTTAAGGGGTTCCCATTGGTTGTAGCTCCTCTGACTAAGCTTTTACGCAAGAATGTTCCTTTTTCCTAGACCAATGCCTAATAATAGAGCTTCGAGAAGCTCAAGTCTATTCTGACTCAGACTCCTATTCTGATATAGCCTAAATTTGGTAAAGAGTTTGTGGTTTACAGTGATGCGTCACACGTCAGTTTGGAATGTGTACTGATGCAAGATGGTAAGGTTGTGGCTTATAAGTCCCGTCAGTTTAAGTCACACAAGGGGAATTATCTAACGTACGATCTCGAGCTAGCTACCGTGGTGTTTGCTTTAAAGATCTAGAGGCACTATTTGTATGGTTGGAGGTGTATCATCTATACTGATCACAAGAGCCTGAAGTACCTCTTTATTCAGAAGGGGTTGAATCTTAGGCAGCGTAGATGGATTGAGTTGCTTAAGGATTATGATTGTATGATACAATATCATCTCGGTAAGGCTAATGTGGTAGTCAATGCTCTCAGTTGTATGCCGATGCCTGATTTGAGGGCGATGTTCGCTCGTCTCAGTTTGTTTGATGATGGAGGTCTGTTAGTCGAGTTGCAAGTTAAGCCGACCTGGATTGATCAGATTAAAGATAAGCAATTAGGGGTTGATTCTCTGGTTCTACAGTTGCATCAGGTTGAGAGTGGCAGTGCATCTGATTTTGGGATGAATAATGATGGGGTTTTGTGTTTTCAAAGACGGGTTTGTATATCAAATGATTTCAATTTGAGATAGTCGATTTTGAGGGAAGTGCATAGTCATCCATATGCTATACATCTCGATGGTAATAAGATGTATCAGGATCTCCGTGAACTGTACTGGTGGTCAAGTTTGAAACGATAGGAAGCAGATTTTGTTGCTTGTTGCCTGATGTACCAGCAAGTTAAGGCTGAACATTAGTTGCCTTCGGGTTTGCTCCAACCCGTTAAGATTCCCTTATGGAAATGGGAACGTGTGATGATGGACTTCATTAGTGGGTTGCCTTTAACTTCCACTAAAAAGGATTCTGTTTGAGTCATCATGGATCGATTGACCAAGTCTACCCATTTTATTTCAGTTCGAACGAACTATTCTCTGCAAAAGTTAGCAAAGCTCTACATCTCCGACATTGTAAGATTGCATGGGGTACCAGTTTCGATAATCTTTGATAGGGATCCTCACTTTCCTTCTCGATTCTAAAAGAAACTACATGAAGCTCTGGGTTTGAGATTGAATTTCAATACTATGTTCCATTCTCAGATCGATTGTCAATCTGAGAGGGTGATTCAGATACTGAAGGATATACTTTAGAGTTGTGTAATTGATTTACGAGGTAGTTGGGAGGATTTTTTGTCGTTAGTTGAGTTTGCCTACAATAATAGTTTCTAGTCTAACATCAAGATGGCACCTTACAAGGCTCTATATGGTCGTAAGTGTCGTACGCCACTATGTTGGATTAAGCTGGGTGAACGACAAGTTTTGGGCCTGAGTTGGTTTTCAAGACTATAGATAAGGTTAGGTTGATTCGTGATCATCTTAAGGCAGCTTCTAATAGACAGAAGCCTTATGCGGATCTGAAAAGGAGGGACATCGAGTACTCTGTGTGTAATTTCGTATTCTTTAAGGTATCTACGTGGAAGAAAGTTCTACGGTTCGAACGTAACGGCAAGTCAAGCCTTAAGTTCATTGGGCCGTATCAGATTTTGAAGCATGTGGGATTGGTTGCTTGTCAGTTAAAGCTACCTCTAGAGTTAGACTGTATCCATGATGTGTTTCACGTATCGATGTTGAGACGGTATCAGTCTAATCCATCTCACGTTGTCTCTATTGAGGAGATCGAGGTTAGACTAGACTTGACTCTTGAGGAGGAGTCGGTTTAGATTTTGGATCGAGATATTAAGGTTCTGAGAAGGAAGTCCATACCGTTAGTGAAGGTTCTGTGGCAGAATCATAGCACCGATGAGGCCACATGTGAACTTGAGGACTCAATGCATTAGCAGTATCCTCATCTGTTCGGATAAGGTAAATTTCAAGGCTAAAATTTCTTTTAAGGGCTCTAAGTTGTAATGCCCTGAATAATTTAAGTCTGCTTTTATGAATTTGACACAAAATATGTATCTGCTTTAGTGGCTAAGTGTTTTGGGTGTGTGTATGAGGTTTTAGGTGCAAGCCCTACATTTGGAAAATTTTGTTATCTTTTATCCAAGCCTTATCCCTGTTGGGTGGGCTTATATTATATTGTTTGTAAACTCATATCAGAATGAGCTTGCTGGTTTGATTGGTAAGGAGTTAGCTTGCCCTGAGGTCTCATGTTTGAATCCTTGTGCGAGTGTGAATGTTAATTTTTTGTCTCGGTTGTCTAACAAAGTTTCGAGGGGCTAGAATTCTGAAGTGGTTGGTTTGGGTTAATGGAGTAGTGGGGATTTAGAGAGATTTTTGAGATGTGTTACAAAAAATTAATTTAAGTTAAAAATATTTTATTTTCTTTTTTCCTAAAAATAAATAAGAAAACTCTATATCTTTATGATGTTTCTATACTCTTCTCCTGTCAAATTTTCCATCTTTCTTCCTTTTTAATTATTGTCAAAATTTCTTCTTTCAATCGCAGTGTTTTACTTTTTGTTTCCGTCGTACGATTTTGAAGGTAAAGGTTTGTTATGGTGTTTTGGGAGGTTTTTTTGTACTTTTGTTTCTGTTGATGTTTGAGTTAATCTGGTATACCATTTTGGTAGGTGCTCTTCAGGAAAATCAAGACCCTTCGGTGGTGTAGTGAAGTTTTGAGGCAGTTATTGTCAAAGGTAAGCTTTTGGATCATTTTAGTGCAGTTTTCTATTGTGTTTTTCGAGTTGTGCCCAAGAGGTGTCTCGGATGGATTTGTGAATTAAAGTTAATTGTGTTTGTTGTGGTTGACAATTTTAATTGTTGTTCATTCCAAGGGTGTGAATTCTTCAAGAAACGAACTAGGTGTGTACCCTAAACACGAAAAATTGAGGTTCAGCAAAAGCTAAAAAAGTGCATTGTTGACATCACATGGGCATGTGTTAGGTCGTATGGCTTGCCGTGTGTGAAACACGGCCGTGTGTATGTCGTAGGTGTGGCCGTGAGCGAGACATAAGCATGTGATAGCGAATGTGTAACCGTATGGGCCACATAGGCTAGTACAGGTTAGACATGTGGGCTACACGAGTGTGTGGGTGTTGGGGTTAGGGTGTGTGGGTTTGGGGGCCAGGGTGTAGGCTACATGGGCAGGGCTCTTCTAGTCGTGTGGGTCACATGGGAGTGTGGGCCCACATGAACATGTGGGCCCAAAATTCTAAAAATTTCCCTAGGCTCGCACAGGTCGTTTCGATTGACTGTGGGCTTACTGTAGGGTCTGTAAGGGCTAACCAAACCCTATTCATGTGATCTGATACTCTGATAGTTTGATTTGAGTAGGAAACTGATATGTATGTCTGATTGTACTGTTAAGTATGTATTTATCTGTATATGAGCGTGTTAAGCATGTTTATTTTATTATTTTTGCATCTGTATTCTGTATCTGTGTTTGGGGTGGGATTTGTATATGTGGAGGAAGTGATCTGTACGGTGTCCTTTCGCCTATATTCTAACAGCTTGACTGCATATTATCTGTTATGTATCTCATCGACACTATATGATGTGTAGGGATAGGTGGGAGTATTTAACCCCATGATGGGATGGTCGGAGATGGTATGTAGAGGATAGGGGTTGGATTCTATATATCTGTTCTGTACATCTTATTCTGATATATGTTTCTATTATGGACTTAGGTCCGAATTTGTATCTGACCGTATATGAAATTTTGTATATGTTGCATGACTATCTCTGTTGGGTTACACACTGAGTTTATGAAAACTCACATCTGTTTTTCTGTGTTGTTTAGGTAATCCATAGACATAGGCGAGTTAGTGCGACGGAGGCTCAGCAGTGACCACTTGCTAAAAACTGTTATTATTATAATTATTTAACGATTTTATTGAAATTTTTTATTTACGTGAGAGTTTTGTAATTTTTGGACTCTCCGGTCTTTTTTTGGACTGTTTGGTTTGAATTTTTGGGCTTTGATTGCATTATGATTTCTATACTACAATTATTCAAAAGATACCGATTTTACGCGAACAAATGTTATTTTTGAGAACACAAGTGTGATTTTGTTTTAAACGATTTTCAAACTTCCGTTGCGAAATAATTGGTTAACTTTAAAGGACAACATGTAACAATTTCAGTAATATATATAAATATGTTTTATAAAACTTGGATGTTTTATCATGTAACTGAACATAATTTTATTGAACTACCATCTATAACAGCCCATTTTCAATGAAATCGGAACAGTGGTTTCAAGACCACAAATTCGAGCTAGAAAGAAAATTTATTTTAATATTATTGGATGATCTGCATTATAATAAGAATGTTACATGAAAATTTTGATAAGAAAAATTTTACCGATTATGTGTTTAATTATAGAAAGGACCAAATTGCATAAAATGAAAAAGTTGAATTCTAGTACCTATAAGTACCAAATAACTATGGAATTCAAAACTTGAGGTCCTTATATGGTAATTAGACCATTAAAGAAAAGTTAGTAGATATTTTTGATGAATCATCCATTGAAAAATTAAAAAAGGGCAAAGACTAAATTGGTAACTAAAATAATTAAAAGATGATAATAGAAAATATCATCTTACTTTATATTATCTTCCCCAAATAAAAATATGGAAACCCTAGGGAGGAGAAAAGTGTTCAAGCAGCTTTCTTGGCTTAATTGGGTAAGTAATCTTATCACGTTTTTAGTAACTTTTATATTTTTGAGATCGAGATAGCTTAATCTATCTATTTTGGGGATTAATTTGATAAGTTATCAAAGTATAGAAGATTTGCCATGGATGAATATGCTGAAAATTTGAAATTTATGGTAGAAAATGAAAAGTTGTTGATAGATAAACAACTTTTACAAAGTGAATTTTGATGAAATTGTGATTTAGGGACTAAATTGTAAAGTTGCAACATCTATGGAAAAATTATGATTTTTATGAAATTTATGGACTGTTATTGTTATATATGAAAGTCGGCTAGGCTTGGGATAAGGAATAAATTGCATGAATTTCATTTTCCGAGCCTAGGGACGAAATTGGAATTTTTGAAAAGTATAGGGCAAAATGGTAATTTTTCCTGGGGTGTAAATTGAATCTAATTGAATGTGAATTGTATTAAATTGATGTTAAAATTCATTTATATAGATCTGAAAAACTCAAATACGAAGTTAGATCAAGGAAAAGAAAAAGTGCCGAATTAGTAGACTTTTGTATACGAACAAGTGACAAGGTAAGTTCGTGTAACCTAAACATGCATATTTATATATTTGAATTAAATGTTGTTTATACGAGAATTGTATAAACGTTTAATGTATGAAAATAATCACATGGCTGAAATTACTCGATAAATGATAAGTTCCGTTTGAAGAATGAAATTCGATGGATACGTGATCTTCCCGTATTGATTATAAGCTTGCATTTGTTATGGATATTATTGTAATAGCTCGTTTTCAGTGAAATCAAAATAGTAATTTTGGAACAAAAAATTTGAGGCCAAAATATTTATTTTAATATTGTTTTGAGGTCTACAACATGATAGTAGGATTGCATGAAAGTTTCGTTAAGAAATTTTATTGTTTGAGTGCTCAATTTGTGAAAAAGGACTAAATCACGTAAAATGTAAAAGTTGTGTCCCATAAGTTAAAGGTGTCTAATAGCTATGGAACTTTAAACTGGAGGTCCTTAGGTGGTAATTAGACCATTGACATGTTGAGTGGACAAAGATGGACATCGATTAAGCATTACAAATGTTATTATATAAGGTTAATATAGTAAATAAATAAATAAAGGTTAATTAAATAAAAAAATACCTAAAAGCTATCATCATCCTAAGTGAACCATTGAAATTAAGAAGAAAAAAACCTCCATGGGAGCTTGCTAGGTTCGGCCAACATATTCTAGTGCATGTAAGTGCAATTTTGCTCAGTTTTTAATGATTTTTATGTTTTTGAGGTTGTTGTAGATTAATCTAGCTAGCCCAGGGACTAATTTGCAATACTGTTAAAAGTTTAGAGTTTTTCCATGAATGTGTGTTGATTGTTTTTTATGTTTGATGATGAAAATAAAAGTTTAGTGATAGTTAAACAACTTTTGTGAAGTGATTTTTAGTGAAAATGTCAATTAAGGATTAAATTGAGCAATGTGTAAAATTCATGGTAAAATGCATGAAAAAATGAAATATATGGGCTGTTATGGGCTTAAGTAAAATTTAGCTAGCATGGGTTAATGTCAAATTACATGAATTTGCTTTTTTATGAGATAAGGACTAAATTGTAAAGAAGTTAAAAGTTTAGGGGTAAAATAGTAAATTTACCAAAATATGAAATTGGATTGAATTGAATAGAATGTGAATTAAAATAGATAAATTTGATTGTATAGATCAAGAAAAGCAACGTACGGATCTAGACCGGGGAAAAGAAAAATATTTGGACTAAACGGTCGTTTTTCAGTCGTTTAAATTTGAGGTAAGTTCGTATGTTTATAAGCTTTATGTTATAAGTTTTTAAATGCTTAAATTGTGTAATTTTGATAAAACGACATTGCAGAAGTTATCAACAAGGCATCGACAAAGAATAGATCTCGTTTGAACCTTAGGAATAGATATGATACAGATGACATGTCATAAGGGTTTACCGTGATTATGTGATTTGGGTGCTAGTCCTGTACGTCCTACTAGTGGCTGAGTATACCAGCATGTGTTGCGATTACTCAACAGCTTGTGTGAGCAGTACCGTGTAGCTACATCTTGACTAACAGCTTGTGTGGGTATACCTAGTGATGGCTCGAGAGTGAGCATTTATATGTGTTATGTGATAGAGGTGGTTTAACCACGTATATGGCACTTAGTGTACGAGATACCCGAGTATTCGATATTATTCCAAATGGTTCAACGGGCAAAGATGATAGTAGGAGGATATAAGGGATGATATGGATTGGTTCAGTACTGGTGATAAGTTTGAGAAGTAAGTGATAGTTGATAAATTCATATGATAAGTAAGTGATAGTTGATGAATACATATATGACTCATATGGTTATGACAATGTGTTAATTGTTGGATTGAATGATGCTTATCTATATTTACTTATGTATCTTTAAATTGTGAATGAATTGGTAAATTGTACTTATTAGTCATACGAGCTTACTAAGCTTCATAGCTTACTTTGTTTTCTTTTCTGTGCTTTATAGTGAATCAAAAGCTCGCTCGGATTGGAAGTCATCGGGGATCTCATCACACTATCCAGATGTTGATTTGGTACTTTGAAACTTTGGGTATTTTGGGTTATATGGCATGTATAGATCTTTTGGCTATAGTAGCCTATATGTCTTGTTTTGTTTTGTCTATTTCAATTGGCTTATATAGTAGTCCTATATTTTGATTTGTATATATATGTATAAATGGCCTACTGATATGTGGTGTATAGTTGTTGTGTGAATGACTTGTTTGTGAAGTTGAGTTTTAGCACCAAATGGTTGAAATTAAGATGAGTATGCTTGATGGTTACTTTATAAATTGCCTTGGTTGTGAATTGGTAGTTGGCCTAATAGGTGACTTTGATAAGTAATAAGTATATTAAAGTTAGGCAAGTTAGTGATTACATGAGAATTGTAACACCCTAAACCCGGCCCAGACATTATGACTAGATCTGGTGTGTCATATGGATATTTTATTCGAAATCAGACTCTTTGACAAATAGTTCCTTCTATTTTCAAAGCCTTGTTTAGAAAGTTGAAAGTTTTGAGCGAAATTAGATTAAAAACTATTTTTATGTTAAGTTGGTAAGTATAAGCAAATTTCCATTTGTTGTATCCTGTTATCATACTATCTAAAATTATTATGCGAGACTTATTTGAAAACATTCGTTATGAATTTTGAAAACCTGAGTATCCTAATCTACCAGTTTAAAGCAAAATATCAGTGTAACAAGATAAAACACCCATAATGATCTTATTACAAAAATAATACCGAAACTGAAATAATGATAAAAATAAAAGTAAAAGCAAATTCCAGAAGCAAAAGTCATGTGGCCACCCCGAGTCCCTCACAGCTCCAAATCCTCTATGGCTGGGGGTTACCTGCATATGTAAAAATAAAAAGGGTGAGTTTGTGAAACTCAGTGTGTAATTTCCCCAAGCAATAACAGAGATCAGACATACAGAATAGACTGGCCAAAGCCCTAATCAGATACAGCTCAATCTGGGTCTTGGCCCTATTCAGAAACAGAATGGGCCTCGGGCCCACTACATATACAAAACAGAACAGATGTATAACCCAACCTAGTCTAGCCCATCACACCATTCGTACCAACCCATCACACCATGTGGGGAATAACTTAACCTACCCAGCCCACACACCAGTTCGTAGCCATGCTGCTACAATCAGATATCGTGGTAGAGCCACCAGAATAGATTACGTGGCTAAGCCACTAAACAGAATACGTGGCAGTGCCACTATACAGAACTTTCTTTGATTTCAAACCCAACCCCATGAAGACTAATAGAACTACATATAACATGTATACAGATTAACAGATACAGATAAAGTCATACGCGTATGAAACAACTTATTTCTAGGGGTATAACAATCTTTTAGCAGCTAGGGGTAAAATAGTAATTTTACCCTTCAGGGGTATTTTGGTCATTTTACTAAGTCTCGATGTCTCAACACCTAATACGACATTCTAGTAGGTCTAACATCGCTTCGAGCGACTCAAGAAGTCTAAATGTTCAAACAGGGTTTACAAGCCCCAAAACCTCTAATGGGCCTAAGTGGGCCCACACGCTCGTATGGCCTGCTCAGTCCAAACTTATGCACAATATCACAGATCTTAACATCTAACGAACCAGATATCACTTGCTGTATAACTTACCCATATGAGCCTGTAAGCCCATTGGGCCTACTTCGGCCCATCGAGGCCTAGAACAGCCCAAGTGTACAAAAACGAGCACAACGGCCTTCATGGTATATCGCCCACAGCTTGTGGGTTCAGATTAGCCCACAAGGGTTACGCTCGTTAGGCCTCGAAATGTTGGTATTTCGGTATTTTGGCTTTTCAGCTTTTGCTGATCTATACTATTGATGGGTATAGATACACACCTCTTTTGCAAAATCGAGTGCCTTACTGGTCAACACCTTATTTGCTTTGCATGTTGATCTATTATCTTAAGATTTTTGGCTAAAAGATGATCGTCACCCAAGAACTGCAATAAGTTAGATCCAATTAATAACGTAACTAAAACCACGACTAATGCCGATTAAACCCCCTCCGTACATTCGACTTTGACCAGAGAAGAAAACAATTATTACCTTTAATGAAGAATGGAAGAAGGCTTGATCAATTGAGACGCTCGACTTTTAACACCTCTATGAGTGATTTAAGAAACCTACCATGAGGCCGATTGTGAGAAAGGGCCATCTAACAGCCACAAAGGTTCGAAAGAACAACATTAGGCCCATAGAGAGCATACAAAAGATCAACCTAAAATACAAGAAGAAGAGAAAATGAGAACACTTACCCTTTGATAGAACTCTTGCGGCACAATACTCGCCTATGAGAGAAAATTGGAAAAGATGCGTAAGAAGAGAAGTGGTGAATCATCCTAGAGAGATCCTGAAAAGAGAAACAGCAAGGTGAGAGGTGAACTATGGATTGGTTTCAGCCAATGAAAGGAGAAATGAGAAAAAGAGAAAATTAAAGGTGTCAAATCCAACCAAGGAGATGAGTAGAAAAGAGAGAAAAGCACTAGGCTCAATAAGGAAAAAGAAGAGGTAGGGTTCGGCTTTAGGAGTAAAGAGTAATGAGAAAGAAAAAGGGCTATTCAGGGATATCCTAATCAGCTATAATAGAGAAATAAAGCAAAGAGAGGAGGGTTTCAGGTTTCGGCCTTAAGAGAAAATGTGGGGAGGAATAGAAGAATGAGAGTTGAGATAAGAGATAGGAGATTCGGCCTACTCACACGAAAAGTACTCAAATGCAACTTGAGAACATGCCTAAAGAAGCCAATAGGCACTCAAAAAAAGGAACTAAAATCCTGAAATGCCAAAAGAGAATATCGGTAGCCAATCCACAATGCCGAAATGTACACTTGCCAAATCCAAAATCAGGTGTCCTCTCCCTAGCTAAATTCGGCATTCAAAACTGCATATGCACACTCTCTTGGAATCCCAAATTTAGCCCACACTCCCCCATTCCCAATTCTACAATCTTCTCCTTGTTTTGCTCTAAGATTGACTCAACTTCTCAATTTGAATTTAATTCAAATCTATGAGACCAAGCCATCCTTATCTCACAACCAACCTGAAGAGTTCGCATCCAAGTCCACCACTTGCAAACTCCAACTAGCAAAATAAACTCATTACACCAGCAAGGGGATTCGAACCCTTGACCCCTTGCCATTGATGCCACATGCCTTGCTTCCCCTTACCAAAGATGCCTCAAGCCACTCCACCACGTGCTACTTTGTGTCACAAAACCCCTTCAACATTTCTTAAGCCCTAAGAACTAACATCCTTACTCCCCTAAGCCTAAAATTTAAAATTTTTCCAAGGTTTAAGCTTTAGCCCAGGCCTTCCAAAGGCCCTCTAAACACACACAAAACATCAAATTATCATACCCAATCTTGCAATTACCAATTTAAGCAACAATTCAAAAACCTTAAAATTTTGGGCATTACAAGAATGACCATTTAGATAGCTTTTGAACCAAGTTTGGTATGTGTTTAAGTGAGCAAATGTATGTGCTTATGACGTCTTATGGTGTACATGGATATTGCTTGTTTAGGCTTAATTTTGGATTGGTTTGAGTGTATATTTTGGTTGTGATTATAAGCTATTGAAATATATAGGTTGGCACCAAAGTTGGGTAAAAAATGTGGCTTAGAAAATAGCCTAATTTCATCCACACAGGCAGAGACACAGGCGTGTGTCTCAGCCATGTATAACACACGCTCAAGTGACACGGCCGTCTATCCCCTGTAGTTTTTAAGGAATGGAGGTCAGTGAGTTACACAGGCTAGTCACACGGGTATGTGGTTGGCCATGTGACACAAGTCAAAAAGTTACACAGGGTAGGACACGGTCTGGAACACGGCCATGTGATCCCATTTGAATGTCCACACGGCCTGTGACACAGGCGTGTGTCCCTTATATTTGAAAATTTTCAATATTTTTCCAAAATTTCTAAAAGTTCTTGATTAAGTCCCGAATTGCATTTAATGATTGTATTAGCCCTCGAAAGCTCGTGTTAGGGACCATATGATTGCGTATGAGTGCTTTATATTTGGATATGTGAATTGAATTTGAATTGTGTTATCATTTAAGTGTTAAGTCTGGTAATGCTTGGTAACCCTATTCCGATGATGGATACAGGTTTGGAGTGTTACAATTATAGCTCTGACGAGCATCCTTATCGGTAGTGATTATGCATGCGTTGTGCATTACCACAACTCTTTGTGAGTGTCCTATTACATGATTCGATCGGTTGTGATCCTGCATATGTTACGGACACAAACGCAGCTTTTTGTGAGCTTCCTGTTATACGATTGATTGTGATCTCGCATAAGTTGCAGACACAAATGCAGCTTTATATATGAGCGTCTTGTTAGTGCTCGCTTGAACTCCTTGATATATGGCTATCCAGAGCTCCTATTACATGGCTCTTTATGAGCATCCCTGATAGGCTCTTCATGAGCTTCCCGGTTAAAATGTTCTTTGTGAACTTCCTATTTATGGCTCTTATGAGCATTCCTATTTAGCCTAGATAAGCATCCTGTTACATAGCTCATTTGAGCACCCTGATATATGTGGCTCAAGAATATGCTCCATGATTATGTGCCCTAATAGGTACATTGAAACATGAATTAATAGATTACTAATTCGTATACCTCGCGTATACTACCTGAGTATCCATTGATATTTCTATAATTCAATGGAATAAAATCCTGGCATGAGAAATTATGAGATTAAAAGTGTTATATCTCAAATTCTTTTGAAATACCTGAAAGTTTGTAGTATGATGAGCTCATCCATGTTTAATTGATATACATGAGAAATATGTAACTAACATGCTTATTTGAGTGTTTGTGATTAGGCAAAATTTTCCAAATTATTGGAAAACATGTTATTGCTATGCTTGTGTAAATGAATATAATTTGGTAAGTTTAATTCCTATTATACGAACTTTTGAATGCTTATTAGGTTTTCTTTCCTCTGTTTTATAGTGCTCGGAAGCTTGCGAGTGCTGGAAATTGGTCGGAACATCTTCACACTATCCACCAGCTTGTTTTGGTCTAAATAGTAAACTTATTTTAATATAATGGCATGTATAGGTTATCTTGATCAATTGTTGACTTGTAAATTGTTGTTTGTAATTTAGCCACTGGAATGGCTAGTGATAGTTTGTTTTGGTATATTTATAAGGTTGAATCATGATAAATATATATGTGTTTAGTATAATTTAAATTGAGTTATGTTAAACATGTATGATTATAAAAGGTAAGATTATAAACATGAATGCATGTGATGATATATCATGTTAGATAATAGAGTTTGGTATAAGACTTGAATTGGTTGGTATATGATTGCAAGTATTGGTGTAGGTTACTAGAAAATTTGGGAGAGAAATAAGGCTAGGAAATGACCTTATTTTGTCCACACAGGTAGACACACGGGCGTGTGTCTCGACTGTGTATGACACACGGCCTAGCACATGGGCATGGGGTTTGGCCGTGTGTCCCCTGCATCTTAAAATTTAGAAACTGAATGCTTAGAATTGGGCACTGATAAATGATAAATTATACATATTTTTACCTCCTGTTTAGCCTATATTTTGGATGGATTATCATTAATTTTGTGAGAATTGGTGCTCTTAATCTTTCTTTTTCATATCTTATACTCAGGAGAGCATAGGGAAGAGAAAAGAATAGAAAACGGCCACAAACCATGAAAATGGGCCAAAATATGAAATTGACACAGCCTAAGGTGTCCCTCACGACCGTGGCACACGGCCGTGCCACATGAAGATCACACGGTCCAGCCCCTAACAAGCACGGCCAGGCCACACGGCCGTGCCTCTACCGACAGACTCTCACACGGCCTCTTGTCATGGCACACTGGTGTGGCACACGGGCGTGTTCCTATCATGAGGAAGAGGAATTTCACTCGGATTTGGATACTTAGGGGCTAAGAAAGCCATTCTAAACTCTATATAAAGACCCCAAGAGGCAACTCTAAAGATATACTCTTTTCTCTCAAGAAAGAGCGCCATAATTCTGCCAACACAAGGAGTGACTCCAAGGGAAGCCGATTGATTCATCCCAGAAGCCAGAGTTCTACATCAAGACAAAGGATCTCCCTAAATTCCTTTAAGGGTTTTTTGGGTTCTTATGTTTTGTTATCTTAATTCTTTTGAGATGTTTTCTTTCTTTATTATGAACTAAACCCCTCAAATACTTGAGGGGGTGAAACCTAAGACAGATCTTGTTATTATTTATTCTTGAATTATTTGATAAATACTTGAATTGTTCTTAATTATGTGTTCTTCATTCTTGATTTAATAATCCTAGGTATTACTTCAAGAACTTGATGTGCTTAGGCAGAGGAGCAAAAGTCCCTGTTTTAAGAGTAGATCTACCATAATTAAGTGGAGTTGCATGCAACCCTAGACATAGTGCGACATAAATCTGCTAGATTAGGGTCAAACCTAATAGGGGGATCCATAGATCGAATTAATGCAACCTAGGGTGTTAATTAATGAAGAAACTTTAGTTAACAGCCTAGACCTAGTTGTTCTTATCCTCGAAAGAGGTATTAACATAGGTTAGGGATCTCTACGGATCAAGTCAAGTGAATAAATCATCTAGTTCAAGAAATTAATAACAAGTGAGGTCTAGGTGGATTCTCCCTTAAGTATTGCTCATATCAATTAGCTTTTCCCTAAAGTTTTCCCCAATTTACTTTTTGTGCACTTTTAGTTAGTTTTAGAATTAGTTTCAATCAATCCTCTTTTATTTTTAGGCTAGATAATAGAAAGGAAGTAAGTATTAGTACTTTTGGTTCCCTTGGGTACGATAACTCAGTCTTGCCGCTAAACTATACTACTGTTCGATAGGTGCGCTTGCCTTTAAGATTGTGATATTAGTTAGTTTTGGTGTGATCAGTTTTTATAAATTTTATTACTTAATATCGCGAGCATACCAAGTTTTTGGCGCCGTTGCCGGGGAATTAAAATATTAAGAAAACTCGATTTCTATTACTTTAGCCATTACTATATTTATCTATTTTCAGTTTTTATTTATATTTATTTTATTATTTTTTCTTTTATTTTCTTTTATTCTATTTTTCTTTGTTTTTCTTTTCTTTTAGCTATTTCTACTTTATGACTAGAAACAACCCAGCAGGACCATTACTTTTTGACGAAGATTTAGAAGCAACAGTTCGTAGAAATCGTAGAGAGATCAGACGAAGTCTATAGTACCCAGAACAAGATCAAGAACAAAGGCCAGAACCTACAGTAGAGATGGAAGCAAATCAAAATGTTCCACCACCTCCCGCAATAGTCGCGCCACCAGCAAATCAGGCAGAAGCTCCTCGCACTATGTATGATTATGCTAAACCTAGTTTGGCTGGTACCCAAACTAGCATTCTTAGACCTACTATTGCTGCTAATAATTTTGAATTAAAGCCTAACACTATTCAGATGATACAATAATTGGTGCAGTTTGATGGTTTACAGGATGAAGATCTAAATTCACACATAGCCAATTTTTTGGAATTTTGTGATACCTTTAAAATTAATGGCGTTTCTGATGATGCCATTCGTCTAAGGCTATTTCCATTCTCTTTGAGAAATAAAGCCAAACAGTGGTTAAATTCTTTACCACGAGGCTCAATCACCACATGGGAATAGATGACCGAAAAAGTTTTACTTAAATATTTTTCCTCCAGCTAAAATAGCTAAATTACGAAACGATATCTCTTCTTTTGTGCAGATGGATTTAGAGACACTCTACGATGCCTGGGAGAGATACAAAGATCTTTTGTGAAGATGCCCTCATCATGGCCTACCTTTATGGCTACAAGTTGAAACCTTTCACAACGGTTTGAACCCTTCAACAAGGCAAATGATCGATGCCGCCGCAGAAGGAACAATCAATAACAAAACACCTGAAGCAGCTTATGAATTTATTGAAGAGATGTCACTGAATAATTATCAGTGGCAAGTCATGAGGACAAAGCCGACGAAAGCTGCAGGAGTTTATAATATTGATGCTGTCACTATGCTTTCTAACCAAGTAGAACTTTTAAATAAAAAAGTTTGATAATTTTGTTGGTTCTACGCAGGCACAACCAGTGATGCAGTGTGATACAACTCCAGTAAACATGTTCAATCTAGATTTCTCATCCTATGGACATAGCATGGAAACTGAATAAGCCAACTATATGGGTAACAATTCTAGACCTTAAAATAATCCTTATAGTAATACTTACAATGCAGGTTGGAGAAATCACCCCAATTTTTCATGGGGAGGACAAGGAAATCAAAGACAACAGCCTCTTCCGGGATTTCAGCAGCCACCACCACAACAAGAGAAAAAGTCGAATCTTGAAGAGATGTTCACCAAATTTATGGCCGCATCAGAAACCCGTTTCCAAAACACGAAAACGGCACTAAAGAACCAGCAAGCATCAATTCAAGGGCTTGAGAATCAAATCGGTCAGCTTGCAAAATTAATTTCAGAAAGACCACAAGGTGGACTACCAAGTAATACTGAGCCAAATTCCAGAGAACATGTCAAAGCAATTACTCTAAGAGATGGGAAAGTCCTAGCCGAACCAGAAAAGAAATCTACTCCGGAATCTTCAGGAGACAAGGTAGAGGAACCCAAGGAAAACACTCTACTAATACTCAAGGAATACAAACCGCCCATTCCATATCCGGCAAAGTTGAAGAAAGACCGTACAGACGCTCAATTTGGTAAATTTCTTGAACTCTTTAAACAATTACACATTAACTTACCTTTTGTTGAAGCAATTTCACAGATGTCGAAGTACGCGAAGTTCCTTAAAGAACTTTTGACAAATAAAAAGAAGTTGAAGGAATTAGCCACAGTAGAACTCAACGAAGAATGCTCAGCTATTCTCCAGAATAAACTGTCGGCAAAACTAAAAGATCCAGGGAGTTTTACTATTCCTTGTTTAATTGGTAGTTTACTCATTGATAAAGCCTTAGCTGATTTAGATGCTAGCATTAATCTTATGCCTTACAAAATGTTCAAGCAACTTGGTCTAGGGGAACCAAAGCCCACTAGGATGAGTATTGAACTAGCTGATAGATCTGTTAAATATCCTAGGGGAATCATAGAAGACATGCTAGTAAAGGTAGATAAATTTATATTCCCTGTTGATTTTGTTGTGCTTGATATCGATGAGGATATTAAGGTACCTTTAATTTTGGGATGTCCATTCTTAGCCACTGCTAGAGCTGTTATTGATGTAGGAGATGGTAAATTAGTACTTAGAGTTGGTGAGGAAGAAGTCGTTTTTAAAATCTATGACACTATGAAATTTTCTAAAGAACAAGATGATTCCTATTATTTTGTTGATATTATTGATTACTTTGTTCAAGATAAGTTTCAGGAACTTTTTATGGCAGACAGTTGGAACTGTGTCCTGTTCAAGGTGGGGGAGAAGACGAAGTCACCACTGAAATTGAGGAAGTAAGAAAGGAGTTAGATTCTAATGAAATCATCACAAGACACATAAGTTATGAAAGTATAAAAATGAATGATGAGTTAAGACAGAAACCTTCCATTGATGAACCCCCTAAATTAGAGTTGAAGCAACTACCAGATCATTTAGAATATGCCTTTTTAGGGAAAGATTCAACTTTACCAGTCATTATCGCTCAGATTTGAGCATTGTAAAAAAAGAGGAACTACTCCATGTGTTAAGGGAACACAAGCATGCTATAGCTTGGAAAATTTTAGATATTAAGGGAATTAATCCATCCTTTTGCACCCATAAAATTTTAATGGAAGATGAATACAAACCATCGGTGCAAGCTCAGAGACGATTGAATCCCAACATGAAGGAAGTCGTAAAAACCAAGGTAATTAAACTCCTAGATGCAGGCATTATTTATCCTATTTCTAACAGTTCTTGGGTAAGTCCTGTGTAGGTTGTTCCTAAAAAGGGAGGCATGACTGTGGTATCTAATGACAAAAAAGAGGCAATACCTACAAGAACAGTCAACGGATGGAGAGTTTGCATTGATTATAGGAAGTTGAATGACGCCACTCGAACAGATCATTTTCCCTTACCTTTTATTGATCAGATGTTGGAAAGATTATTAGGGCACATTTATTATTGTTTCCTAGATGGCCTCTCTGTTACTTCCAAATCCCGATAGCCCCAGAAGATCAGGAGAAAACAACATTTACATGCCCATACTGTATGTTTGCTTATCGTAGAATGCCTTTTGGTTTATGTAACGCTCCTGCTACTTTTCAGCGATGCATGCTAGCTATCTTCAATGAATTTGTGGAAGATATCATGGAGGTATTTATGGATGATTTTTCAGTTTTCGGTAATTCTTTCCAACTTTTTCTTAATAATCTAAAACGTGTTTTGATAAGATGTGAAGAGACAAATTTAGTGCTAAACTGGGAAAAATGCCACTTTATGGTTCAAGAGGGTATTGTTTTAGGACATAAAATTTCTAGTAAAGGGATAGAGGTAGATAAAGCAAAAATTGAAACCATTGAAAAATTACGTCCCCCTAATTCAGTTAAGGCTATAAGAAGCTTTTTAGGACATGTCGGTTTTTATCGCAGATTTATTAAAGATTTTTCTAAAATAGCTAAGCCTTTAACAAAGTTGTTAGAAAAAGACGTGCTTTTCAACTTTGACCAAGAATGTTTAAACTCTTTTAACACTCTTAAAGAAAAGTTATTCAATGCCCCGATTATGATTTCACCTGATTGGAATCTACCTTTTGAACTAATGTGCGATGCAAGTGATTTTGCAGTAGGTGCAGTTTTGGGACAACGAAGAGACAAGCACTTCCAACCGATTTATTATGCTAGCAGAACTTTGACAGCCGCTCAAGCAAATTATACTACCACAGAAAAAGAATTGCTAGCTGTTATTTTTGCATTTGATAAATTCAGATCTTATTTGATTTTGCCAAAAGTCATTGTTTATACTGACTATTCTGCTCTTCGTTACCTTTTAACTAAAGCTGATGCAAAACCTCGATTAATAAGATGGATTCTATTGTTACAGGTGTTTGATTTAGAAATAAAGGACAAGAAAGGAGCTGAAAACTTGGCAGCAGATCATTTTCCAAGATTAGAAAACACGCAACCTAAGTACCTCGACAAAGTAAACGATTTGTTTCCTGAAGAACAACTCCTATCCTTAGCAGATGCAACAGTTCCTTGGTTTGCTGATTTTGCAAATTATTTAGCAGCTAACATAACCCCAAAAGGGCTGACCCATCAGCAAAAGAAGTGATTCTTCGCTGATGTGAAAAACTACTTTTGGGAGGATCTTTTCTTTTTCGAATTTGTGCAGATCAGGTTATTCGAAGATGCGTTACTGAAACAGAAGCATACCAGATTTTAAATCACTACCATTCAGGACCCATAGGAGGACATCACAGTGGAGCTAGAACTGCTCATAAGGTGCTTGAATCAGGCTTTTACTGGCCTACACTTTTCAAGGATGCCAACAGGTATGTGACCTCTTGTGATAAATGTCAACGAACAGGTAATATTTCTTAACATAATGAAATGCCTCAGAACTATATACTTTCATACGAAATATTTGATGTATGGGGTATTGATTTCATGGGTCCATTCCCTACTTCATTTGGGAATAAGTACATCCTAGTAGAAGTAGATTATATGTCAAAATGGGTGGAAGCCCAAGCCTTACCTACTAATGATGCTAGAATGGTAGTACGATTTTTGAAGAAACTTTTCTCTCGATTTGGAACACCTAGGATAATTATTAGTGACAGAGGCACACATTTTTACAATGCCCAGTTTGAAAAAGTCTTGAAAAGGTATGGAGTACACCATAGAACAGCTACCCCTTATCACCCACAAACCAGTGGCCAAGTCGAAGTGACAAATAGGGAACTCAAACACATCCTAGAGAAAACAATAGAAACAAATAGAAAAGATTGGTCATGGAAAATAGACGATGCTTTATGGGCTTATAGAACTACTTTTAAAACACCCATAGGTACATCTCCTTATAAGCTTGTCTATGGAAAAAGTTGTCATTTGCCATTTGAACTTGAACATAAAGCATTTTGGGCTATCAAATTTTTAAACCTTGATTTTAAGCTTGCAGGTGAGAAACGATTAATGCAGTTAAATGAACTCGATGAATGGTGTTGCAATGCATACGAGAGCTCACGACTATATAAGAAAGCCATGAAGCGACTCCATGACAAACAACTGAAACAACCTAAGCAGTTCAAAACAGGTGATCTTGTCTTACTCTACAACTCGAGGCTGAAACTATTTCCTGGAAAACTCAAGTCAAGGTGGTCAGGTCCATTCACTGTTCAAACTGTCTTTCCATACAGCACAATTGAGGTAACTCACCCCAACTACAGTACGTTCAAGGTAAACGGACATAGGCTTAAACACTACAGAGGTGAGAATTTTAAAGATTATAGGAAGGAGCTTTAGCTCCACGAAATCCCTTCATGATACATCCAGGTAGAGTCGAGCTTAGACTCTAAATAAGCACTTCTCGGGAGGCAACCCGAGCACTAACTTAGTAACTTTTCATTTCTTAAAATCTTAAGTATTTTGCATCAACTAACCCTTTTAAATGCAGAGATTTAGGACCACACGGCCATGCCCACGGGTGTGTCCAAGGCCGTGTGAACACTTCAAGTAGAGACACGGTCGTGTACCGAGGCCGTGTATAACCAAAGCAAAAATTTTCCCAAAACACGGGCCACCGATAAATACCCACGGCCGTGCGATATAGCTGTGGCAACCTTCCGACTTCCACAAGGGGCTACCAACAAATACCCACGGTCGTGCGACATGGCCGTGGCAACCCTACAGTATCAACACGGGCTTACACAAATCCCCACGCTCGTGTCCCTAGCCTGTGGAAGACACTGTCAAATTTCACACGGCCGTGGAACATATCACACGACCGTGTGAAACACGAACATGATCACACACGGCCGTGTATACCATCACATGACCGTGTGAGTGACGAAGAACCGATCTCCCACGACCGTGTAACCTTATATTCGGTTCTATTTTCTCATTTTTCTTATTTATTTTTAGTTATATTTCATTTTTCATCTATATAGTTAAATGTTACTGTAGTCTAATTGTTAATTCAAGCATGGAATTAGTACACTTGGATAAATAATCTAGAATAGTATAGAATATATAAGGATTGCATGCCATTTAAATACATTTTTGTTTGCCACTTAAATTCATATTTGCTTGCCATTTTTCTCATACATTTAGTATAAATACATACTCATATTTCTTAGTATTGTTACAAATTTCAAAATGATTAATTTCTACTATTCAGGTTAATCTTTGTCTTATATTTTCTTAGAAACATTGTCATCCTAATTTAATTATTATCTATCTAGTTTAATTTCAATATTTAGGACTAATGCTTGTTATTTTATTTCAGATACTATGTCGTCATCACGCAGTAGGAAAACTGCCGTCCCCATCTCAAAGAAACGTAAGGGGCTAGGAAGTTCATCATCGAGGCCCACCTCCGAGGCTCGACACTTGTTTATCACTTTTTCCCAAGCCTCCTAAGAGGAACATTATCAATTACTCTGAGCCCGCACTATATCCACCGGCCGATGCATAGATTGGGCCGGCCTCGAGCAGATACACCTAGTGGACGACGTCCGAGCCCTATTAATGACCGAGCCATGGGATCAGTTCTTCCAGATCGTGGAGCCCACATACTTAGAACTCACCCTCGAGTTCTGCTCCACATTCCACCTCCAGACCGTCATGAACTGGTTTGATGACCTTGGGACAGTCCAGTTTCGTTTGGGAGGTCTCATGCGAAAACTTAGTGTTCCAAAGTTCGGCTCAGCACTCGGGCTCTACACAGAGCAATTCATGGCAGATGAAGACTTCCCCAACCTTTCTCGCTGCATCCATATCAGGCCAGTCGACTGTTGGAACGAAATAGCCCTGGGGCGTCAGACATATAACCCCAGTGTCAGCAAGTCGACCACCCTCGTTCCCCCTCTAAGGTACATTTATGCTCTCCTTGCTCACACTCTGATAGGTAGACGAGAGAGCACAGGCATCGTCAACACTCACGACGTGTACTTCCTGTGGTGCATGGTGAACGGACACGTCATCGACTTAGCATACTTCATCGTGCATGCCATGTAGCATCAGACGGAGAGGCACCACAGAGGCGTCTTATCCATGGGGCCCTACATCACATGCTTTGCCCGTCACTTCGGGCTCCTCAACACTTCAGCCCAGGCATCCTCCTATACCCTGATCGGTCAGATGTCTCCTCAAGGCATCCAGACTATATTTCATATGAGGACGATCGAGCATAGGCCAGGAGGCAGCCACTTTCAGTGTCACCTCATCCAGAAGGGTGAGGACCCAGAGGACATTACTGATGATGTCCCACCACCACCACCGGAGGAGGATGCACCAGCAGTGCCACCACCACCTCGCCACCCATCTCATGCAGCAGCCTCCCATGCTGACTTATCTGAGTGCTTCTCACAGTTCGAGTAGCAATGTTTTCAGTGCCTCGATTATATTGACGCCACCTTAGAGCAGATATGCCAGCACCTCCGTATCACTCTAACGCCGCGTGATCCATCTGAGGATTAGATATATCTATTCCTCTTAAATTTATTTTTTTTACTTACTTTATTTTACTTTATTCTAACTTTTGAACACTGATCTTTATTTTTCCCTTTTCTTCTAACTTTATTTTCCTTTTTATGTTTATTTTTATTTTCTTTCATTTCCCTTTTTTTCATTATTTGAATATTAGTATTTTTAGTATTTTGCTTTATTTTATTTTATTTCTTTTTTATAATGGCCAACCCCTAATGACTAATTTCAATTGATCCAAATTCCCACGACTAATAAATACTTTTGCAGTTTCAAAGGAACTTTATAGCTCAAATCTCTACAAAAAAGGGAAAACCTTGCCACAACTGCCAACTCTTCCAATCTCCGTCTCACTAATCCATCCAAAGCAGGGAGTTTCATACCTCCCCCTATCTTATGATCTTATGCTTTTATTGCTACTAATGCTATCTTTGTACATTGAGGGCAATGTACATCTTAAGTGTGGAGGGGGAAATCTATTTTCAAGTCTTTACACTCTCTTTGAAATCCCTGAACTTTTCTAACATTTTGCATTGTTCTCAATTCTCACTTTCACTCTTTGCATTATCTTTAATCTCCTATTAAGAATATATTTTGATTGATTTATGATTTTTATTGATATGTGAGAATTAAGACATAGGTGCTTGTACTCTGATTATTCAAACTTTAAAACATTAGGGAATCAAGCATGACAGGTTGAAATTTTTTAGAACCCCAATTTTTTTTCATAAGTTCTTTTCCTTAATTCTAAGTGTTATCTTGAGATTTGAAATTCACAGGATTGACATCAAAAGCCATAATTCTGGTGAGATTTTTGTGCCTTTTGAGCATACATTCTTTCGTGCTCACTTTTATTATTGCTTTGAGTGAGTCAATACTGATTTGTTATTCTAGAACTTGCTTCGATTATACATGTCGAAACCACATCGTTGATTTAATACACTGAAATGATAAAGGCACCTAGGATTTAACCCACTTACTCTACAAAAGCCTACCTCCATAAATTAACCCCTAGTGAACCCCATTGAGCCTAACAACCTTTTCTTTAACTTACCTCTAATATTAACCTATAACCCATTTTTTTGTTGAATTCCATTAAATTATTTGACCCCTATTTTTTTCGAAATTTGAGTTGAAATTTTTATCTAGCCTTATTCTCTTTTCCAGAATGTAAAGTTTTATGCAATTTATTGTATTATACTTGAATTGTTTTTTAAAAAAAGTATGTTCAGTTGTAATCTGTAATAGTTCAAATGGTTTTTGCATATTTCTATTTTAAGGCTACCAAGGCGGAAATGATGTTATCATAAGAATTAGTTCGAGAAATATGTTCCAATGATAGAGATTTTTCTAGTTAGAGACACGGGCGTGTGTCTCGGCCGTGTGAAACACATAGCCTAGAACACGGACGTGTGTCTTGGTTGTGTGAAACCTACACCTAATTTTTAAAATTTAAATTGTCTACATGGCCTAGCACACGGGTGTGTGACTTGGCCGTGTGACCTATGCATTTAATTAAATTGCAAGTCAGAGAGTTACATAGGTTAAGGAAACGGGCGTGTGCCCTACCTTATATGTCACACGGCCTGAGACATGGGCATGTCATCTGGCCGTGCACGAGTGTGTGACCCCTGCACCAAGGAAAAATTTTGAAATTTTGAGAAAAATTCTCTAAGTCCCCGATTTAGTCCCGACTCGTTCTAATATATGATTTGGGCACAAGGGCCCTAAAAAGGGACTTTATGATAAATTTCTGACATGAATGATGTCTGTATTCATTCTATAATTTCTAAAAATGCTCCATAACCCTGTTCTAGTGATGGATACAGTTTAGGGGTGTTACATTTGTTAGTATTAGAGCTATGCTTTAGTTGATTCTCGGACTAACGTAGTAAGTACGAGTCTAGCTATACATGCCATTATATAAATTGTGATCGTGTGATACCTCCTAACCATTTTATATGTGTTTTTCATATAGTAATGTCTTCCAACCAAGCTAGAGCTAAATCCGAGGAAGTTGAGAGCACTGCTCAAGCTTCTGTACAAAGAGCTGCATCTAGTAGTAGTAAAAGGCCCGTATCTGAGGGATGAGGTGAGGAGGTAAAAAAAACCTTCTTTCAAATGATGAACAAGTGGTTCACTGAATGTTTGAGAACAAATCCTACTGTTCAACAACCTTCTCTCATGTTCCTCAACCAGTTCCTGATGTGTGACAAGTTACTGAACTAATTAGAACTTGTAAGTCTCCAGTTGATAAAATCTGTAAATATAGGGCAGAAGAATTTAGGGCTACTATCGAGGATGATCCGAAAAGGGCTGAATTTTGGTTGGAAAATACTATCCGGGTTTTGGATCAATTATCATGGACATCAGCTAAACGCTTGAAATGCGTAATATCTTTACTGAAAGACTCAGCTTATCAGTGGTGGAATATTGTGATTTCTGTTGTGCCAAGGGAAAATGTTACATGGGAGTTTTTCTAAACAGAATTCAGAAAGAAGTATATTAGCCAGAGATTTCTGGATTAGAAAAAGAAAGAATTTCTAGAGCTTAAACAGGGAAACATGACTGTATCTGAATACGAGTAGGAATTTGTTCAGTTAAGCAAGTATGCCAGAGAATAGGTCCTGACTAAGGTTGATATGTAACACCCCTTACTCATATCCGACGTCGGGATAGGGTACGAGGCATTACCTTATTAAAACACATGCAAACACACATTTTCGATTCATAAAACTCGTTCCAAATTAAAGCTCTTCAAACATTATCTTACGGTCCTTAATATAGAACTACGAGGCCCAAAACATAGTTTAGAAACAATCTGGGACCATTCTGAGTACTTAGGAAAATTTCAACAAAAATAACTAAAAACAAGGCACACACCCGTGTGGATGGGCAACATGCCCGTATGGCCTCTAGACATGGCCGTGCTAAAGGCCCGTGTGGTTCACACGGCCTAAGCACATAGGTACATGCCCGTGCCCTTCATCTGTATGGATTTATTTTCTAACTTCGAACCTATAGGGGTTTTCACACAGCTTGTCACATGCCCGTGTGCTCAGCCCATGTCCCTCTCACAGCCATGACACGCCCGTGTCGCAGCCCGTGTGTAAAAATCTTGACATTCTGTTTCTGACGTCAGCAACCATTTAGGGTCACACGGCCATGGCACATGCCCGTGTGCTAGGCCGTGCCTTCCATACGGTTGAGACACACGGCCATGTCTCAGCCCGTGTGTTTTCTACTAGGCATTTAATTTTACCAATCCAAGGTGCAGGGGACACACGACTTAACCACACGCCTGTGGGGCTGACCGTGTGTCACACATGGCTTAGACACTCCCGTGTGTCTACCCATGTGGACAAAAATAAGGCTATCTACCAAGCTTTTTGCCATCCTGAAACAAGATCACACACAAACCAAAACACAACAAGTTCCCAATATTCAACCAATGACGATAATTTGGTCATCATTCATAGATTATATTATTTAATATTTATGAGCCAAATGTAGCTTTTAAAAGATTTTTGAAATAGTAAATTGTGTTTTATAAAGATTTATTTGGTCAAGAAACCGAGAAAATGAGGAATCAAGATCTCGGCGTTATAAATCGAGCCATAAATATTTTTATGAATATCTACATAGTGTCAATAAGGTAGTATTAAAATTTCGTTAGAAAATTTTGACGTTTGGGTGGTTAATTAAATAAAAAGGACTAAATAGCAAAAGTGAGAAAAGTTTTGTTGCCCAAGAGTAAATATTCAAAATTTGAGGGGTCAAAGTGTAAATATAAAAAAGTTCAAGGACTAATAGTGCAAATATCTTAAGGGTGGAATGATCTAGAAACTAAGGAAAATTGATGAATTAGGACCAAATTGAATAGGTGAAGAATTATGAGGGACTAAATTGCAATTTTACCAAATTAAGTGATTACTCAAGAAGGGAATTTTAAAAGATCACAAAGGGCAAAATGATCAATTAGAAGAGAGAGAAATCTAGAAAGTAATGATGATGTTGGTGATATTTTATAATTATTTAATTAGATAATTATTATTTATTTAATATTTTAATAAGATATTATATGTATGTGTGTGTAGAAAAAAAATATACATCATCCACCATTTCTCCATGCATTAACGTGAAGAAGAGAGAAAGAAGGAAAGTTTTATTTTCTTTACAATTTGGTCATTCCATAAAAAATTCACCATTTTCACCTAGAAATTAAAAGAATTTCCATAGCTACCAAGGGAGAAAAATGTTAAGGAGACTATGGGGAGTTAGAATATCAAGTTGGGTTCAAGAAATAGAAGCTGAAGGAGAGAGAAAATTAAGTTAAAGATTGAACTCAATGGGACAAGGTAAGTACATCAAGGTTTCAATATATTTTTAAGTTTGATATTATTGAAAAAGCATGGAAATGATGTTAATGTAGTGTTTTCTTATATATAGTTCTATGTTCTTGATATGTTAATGAAGGGAAATAAGAGAAAGTGATGGAAAATATTGTAGGGAAAGGAAATAAGGGTGTTATAAACTTGGTAATTAACACTAAAGTAGTTTTGAACAGCAGTAGTAGTCTAAATTTGAAAAATCACCAAAAATGGTAAAAATTGAATTGTAAGTTGAGTGAGATATGAAATTAAATCTTGTTGAGTCTATTTTTCATATAAAATAAACAGATAAAGTAAAGGAATTATGTATTCTAAGATATTTAGATTTTTGTGAGACTGGTTCAGAATGATTTTGAGATCCCCTATTCTGACTTGGAAAAATATCAAAAATTGTAAAAAAAAAAAAATGTTTGGACATAATTTATATGGTTAGATTCCTTAATGAGTCTATTTTTAGAAGAAATAAACGAGAACATCATTTGAATTCTATACAAATAGATAATTAAATTTTAGTAAAGAGTGGTCAGAACTATCGAACAGAGAAACAAGGGAGACTTTAATGAATAAACTATACTAATTGGCTAAACCAGAAATTCTGAAAATTTTATGGTAAGAAGATATGTGAGTCTGTTTTCAGGAAAAATTAACGGATCTTAATTTGGGGTTCTGTAGCTCAAGAAAAAGTAATTTAGTAACTATGATACGAATGGACAGCTTAAATATGCATATAAGTAAATAATGAAAATTATAGATAATGTTATTTACAAGTGTGTTATTTATATTAAGGATGTGGGATGGAGTGGAGGAGGAGGAAATATATATGAATGACTTGTGTATAAACTGATCACATGCCCGCTTATAATCAATAAATGTTGAATTAGAAATGAGATAATATTTTTTTTGGAATATTTATTATGAAATTATGATTATCGTTATAATACAAAAGTCGAACTTGTGAGTTTATATGGCTAAATTTTAGTGAATATTGAAATTGGACTCAATAAGTGATTTGTCAATTTAGATTATGATTGGCAGGAAGAGTTAGTGAATTACATGTTTATAAATTGTTACACATAATTGTCTAAAATACGAGAAAATGATGGTAATTGATACATGGAAATATGAGACTATGATATATAAACATGAAATATGCCTGATGAATGAGTTCATTTGTGATTATATATTTGTCCATCTTGAGTGTACTTTCTGTATTAATTGGTATTTCAAATGAATTAATGAGAAAAGTTCTAATATGAAATAGTCTGAATTCGGAATGAAATATTATGAAATGTATTTGAAATAAATTAATATGTCTTGCATATGTTATTTGAGTTCATGATGTGGCAAGTAAGTTTGTATACAAGTAATGTATCGTTTTTAATTACATTTTCATATTTTGATATAATTTATGAGATAACGTTGAATATTTGACGTAATTGATAAAGTATCAAAAAGTAAGATAATTTCCTGGTTGAACATTAGGAATAGAAAATGGATACTAGGGAACTGTGTCGAAATCTAAGTGAAACAAGTACATGGCATTATGCTAAATGTGATTAGCTTGAGAACGAGCCTATGTGATCTATGTAAAATAAAGTAGCTTTGGCTACAAGTGTGGCACTATGTAAGATATCCCGATGTATCCATTATTATTTCGATGTGTTCAATGGGAATTGAATTAAAAATGACTAAGTGAAATTGAATGTGATTATGATGATGATGATATTTGTACATGGAATTTATTGATGGATACGTGCATCCATGATTATAAAATTTATATACCTTGAAAGTATTACATGTATAACGATGATATTTCGAATGGTTTAATGAATAAAATTTCGACATGGAATAATCTGAGCATAAGATAATTAATTATAAAATTAAGCTTGAAATACATGGAATGGAAATCGTATGTATTTGATATATTGAAATATGACATGGAAAATACATGTATGTGAAACTTACTAGATAATTATGCATATTCAGGATTATGACCTGTCACACGAAATTCATGAAAATGATGGTACATGAAATATTGATACAACGAATTGAATGATTTATGTTTATGAAGAAACGATAAGAGAATGATATGCATCATGCTATGTAAATATGTGACTATCTCTAATACATGATATATGGAAATTATGTAAGTTGTGATGAGTAATAAACTCAAATGTAATATGTTGATAAAATAGGTTTGTCAATATTGAATATTATAAGAAACATGTTCAAGTATATTAACAAGTGTTATTATTGTTGTTTTTGTTGTTGTTGTTGTTCATGCATAATTATAGAAAAGTTACATTATTTACCTACAACTTACCTCGATATACAAAATGTAAACGATTTTCGATTTAATCTGTTTGCTTGGCCTTCCCCCCGTTTGGGTCTGGATTTCATACTTCTTGATCTAAAATAACAAAATTTCACTAATTTAATCACTATATTAATCTAAACAATTCAAAATTCAAAACTTGGCAAAATGACCATTTTGCCCCTAGACTTTAGCAAAATGACCATTTTACCCCTAGGCTCAGAAATTGATTTTTATCGAATTTCCTTACTAACCAAACCTAACCAAATCTTTTTCACTCTTATGGTAGCCCAAAATTTCTATTATTTCATGCAATTACTATACAATTTATCAACTTTACAACTAGGTCCAATTTAGGTGTTTTCTGTGAACACCTTTTCAGAAAAGTTGTTTATTTAACAACTAAGATCCATTTTCTTCCAAAAAGTTTTAGCAAACATCTTAAACACTCTCATGGTAAAACCCTAAACTTTCCACCATTTTGCAAAATAGTCCCCTCACTAGATAGCCCATGCTATAAGGGTCCCAAAAGTACAAAAATTATCAAAGAAAGTCATCAAACTTACTTACTTGCAAGGGTGTTCAGCGACTGAGTTTTCAAGCTTCTAAAAACCCCAAACTTGTTGAAATTTTCGGTGGAGTAGATGAAGAAAATGAAAAATATGAAACTAGTCTAATAGGTCATTATTTTATTTCAATTTAAGCCACCAAACTTTGACCAAATTTCATTTTCTTTAATTTCTTTGTCTCTTGTCTCCCTTGGCCAGCCATGCCTATTAAAATAGGTTTATTTGCTCACTAAAGACCCCCCAATTTTGGTTCTCTAGCTATTTAATATAATTTGCTAGTAATTCACAACTTTTACCCTTTATGCGATCTAGTCCTTTTTCGCAATTAAGCCCTCAATCGCGTAAATTAATTCACCAAAATTTTCATACACCCTCATAAAAATGCAATAACACTTAGAAATAATTTCTCTAACCTCAGGTTAGTGATTTCAAAATCACTATTCCGACTAAGCCTAAATTTAAGCTGTTACAATTCTCCCCCTTAGGGATTTTTGTCCCCAAAAATCTTACCAGTGAACAAGTTCGGGTATTGATCTCTCATAGTCTCCTTGGGTTCCCATGTGGCTTCTTCAACTCCATGTCGATGCCATAATACCTTTACAAGTGCTATACTTTTGTTCCTCAATTTCTTGACCTCCCGAGCCAAAATCTTAACGGGCTCTTCACTATAGGTCATATCTGGTTGAATCTCAATCTCTTCAGTGTAATCATGTCTGAAGGGTTGGAACGGTAACGGCGTAACATAGACACATAGAAGACATCGTGGATCTTTTCTAACTTGGATGGCAATGCTAATTGGTCTGCTACCGATCCAATTCTCTCAGTCAGCTCATAAGGTCCAATAAATGAAGACACTTTCGAAAACACTTTATCCCTGACTTGAAACTCAATCTCTTTTCATTTCAAATCCGCGTTAGATTTCTGTCTCTCTGAGGCGGTTTTCAAGCAATGACGAATCATCTTAACTTTCTCTTCAGTCTCTTTGACCAAATCGACCCCGTGTATCTGATTTTCTCTAAGTTCTGACCAATACAAGGGCGTTCAACACTTGTGCCCATATAGAGCCTCATAAGGTGCCATTTTCAGACTCGACTGATAACTATTATTGTAGGCAAATTCGACCAGCAGTAAGTACTTTTCCCAACTGCCTTGAAACTCGAGAACACAACATCGTAACATGTCTTCAAGAATCTGAATCACCCTTTCCAACTGGCCATCAGTCTACGGGTGAAAAGCCGTACTAAAGTTTAGTTTTGCCCCCAAAGCTGTAACACCCCTTACCCGAGTCCGTCGCAGGAGTCGAGCACGAGGTGCTACCGGACTTTACTTACTCAAACGGGCATAAAAATTTTATTTTTAAAATTAATTTATTTTTATTTTTTCAATACATCCCTAAAAAAGGGTCATCAAAACCCTAAATCATGGTATTGAAATAGTTCGGGACCAAACCGGGGTCAATCAAATATTACCGGTTACTTAAACGAGCCAAAATGAATTATTTCTCTATTCCTTATAAAACTGTCCAACTGTATCACGGTTACAAAAAAAATCATATCTCGAGTTACGAAACTTGAAATCAAGATCTATAAATTTTTCCTGAATCTAGTCTCATGTATCTATTTACTAATATTTTTCTATAATTTTTTGTTCAACCAATTAGTACAGTTTAATAGTTAAAGTCTCCCCTGTTGCACAGTCTGACTACTCTGACCTCTGTTCACTACAAATAAAGTTTCTCTCTGTACAAAACTCGAATAGGCATGAAGTTTGTTTCATTAAAAACTATATTCAACAAGAAATCTATGAATATATATTATAACACCTAATTATTTATGTCCAATTTATGGTGAATTTTTAAATTCAGAATAGGGGATCATAGAGTCAGTCTAGAGTAGTCTCACTCAAGTGCAAATAACTCATAATATACTACTCTTTTGCTTACTCTGTTTCTTCTACATGAAAATAGGCTCATTAAGCTTTAATTCCATGCCTCATTCACCTTTTAATTCCATTTCTACTATTTGTAATGATTTTTAAACTCACATTATTGCTGCTATTTGAATCTGTTTTTAAATTACTTTCACCTTTTTCATAGTTTCCTTGTAATAGTTACCATTCAAGCATACATACTATTGAACATGTATATGATTAGCAATTCCATTAGCTATTCACTAACAAGTATTTATACACCATTCATTGAACTTATCATATCAAAAGAAGCCAAGTCCCTATACATGCCATACATGAAATGAGACATCTAACTGTACCAAAATGATTCCTTCGATAGTGTGATCGGATCTCCGACGTTCCTTTTGATTCCCGAGTGAGCTTGGCAATAACTATAAAAAGAAAGAAAATAAAGAAATTAAGCACTAGGCTTAGTAAGTTTACAAGCAAATAAATTACAACATTCATCATAAACGATAATTATTCAATATATCACCTAGCATCATAAGCTTTCTTTACACCTCACTTCCTACTTTCTTCCTTATTCACTTATCCTCTTTCTTACCTGATCTTTTCAGTACTCATGAATATAACTTACCTTTCCCTTGCTGATAAATTTTCCATAATTTAACTTGTACAATAGCCCGTTGAATCGCTCGAAAGACTAGGGATATTCAGGTTTTCCTGTCTGATAATAATCTGCCATTGCCATGTCCTTGACATGGACTTACATGAAATGTTCCTGTCTTTCCAAAGCCATATAAAAAAAGCCATATATTTGATATGGACTTACATTGATTATTCCTGTCTCCAAAGCCATATATCTGATATGGGCTTACATGGCTCATTCCTGTCCTGTCCTGTCAACCCCAAATGTCATGACATTTGTATCCCTATATTTCGAAAGTTCAACGGGACCTTTCGATACTCTTTCTCTGTAATCTCGTCTATGATTCGACTTTGAATATTTTCGTAAAATAAATGTATAAATGCTGGAAATTAACAACATTAATGTAAAATAATGAAATATTATATTTATTTACCGTAAACTTACCTCAATACAAAATATGACTAAACTTAACAATTTAGTCCTTTACTTTCTCTTTTCCCTGATCTACTCCCAAATTTCGTTCTTCTTGATCTATAATAGAAAATTTAGCTTATTTAATACTCACATTTATCAAAACAGTCCCTGACTCCAACTTTGGTAAAATTACATTTTTGCCCTTAAACTTTTGCATATTTACACTTTTGCCCCAAGGCTCGGAAATCAAACTTTATCACAAATTCTTATGTTTTAAGACATGCTGATCATTTATTTACCAACAACAACCTCAAATTCCTACTATAACTTGTACTTATGAACAATAGGTATTTTTACCGATTAAGCCCTTTTACTCGTTTTTACCTAAAACCGAGTAGCACAAGTTGTCTAGCATAATTTAAAAGCTCATATTCTATCATAAAACATCAAAATAAACACTTTTCACCTATGGGTATTTTTCCAAATATGAACCCTAGCTTAAATTATAGCTAGCGTAAGCTTTATCGAGCTACCGGGATTCCAAAAACGTAAAGAACATTAAAAACGGGGCTTGGAATCACTTACTATGGAGCTTGGAAGCTTGAAACAAACCCTAGCTATGGAGAACCCTTGAAATTTCGTGCTAATGAAGAAGATGGACATATTTTGCCATCTTTTTCCCTTTTTTAATCTTTTAATTACCAAATGACTAAAATACCCTTCATGCCTTTCTTTAAAAATTTTTCATGTACAAGCCCATTTTTTTTAACATCAAAATAATTATAAAATAATTATTTCTATCTCGAATTTGTGGTCACGAAACCATTGTTCCGTTTAGGCCCTATTTCGGGATGTTACATTTCTCCCCCTTTAGGGATTTTCGTCCCCGAAAATCTTACCTGTGAAGAGATTTGGGTACTGTTTTCGCATGGCCTCTTCGGGCTCACATGTAGCCTCATCAACCCCATGTCTATTCCATAAGACTTTCACAAGAGCAATACTTTTATTCCTTAATTGCTTTACCTCTCGAGCTAGAATTTTTTACAGGTTCTTCACCATAAGTAATATCTGGCTGAATCTCAACCTCTGTCGGAGAAATCACATGTGGCAGATCTGACCGATAACGTCGTAACATCGACACATGAAACACATCATGAATCTTTTCTAACTCAGTCGGTAAGGCTAATTGATATGCTAATGGCCCAACTCTCTCAATCACTTCAAACGGTCCAATAAAACGTGGACTTAGCTTGCCTTTCCTGCCAAATCTGAGAACCTTTTTCCACGGGGATACTTTCAAAAATACCTTGTCGCCAACTTGATACTCGATCTCTTTTCTTTTTAAATCTGCATATAACTTCTATCTATCTGAAGCTGCTTTCAAACAATCTCTGATAACTTTCACTTTTTCTTTTGTTTCTTTAACTAGATCAACCCCGTAAATCTGGTTTTCCTTAAGCTCTGTCCAATATAAAGGTGTACGACATTTGTGTCCATACAAAGCTTCATAAGGTGCCATCTTCAAACTCAACTGGTAACTATTATTATAGGCGAACTTTACCAATGGTAAATACTTTTCCCAACTGCCTTGAAATTACAATACACAACATCTAAGCATATCTTCAAGTACCTGAATAACTCTCTCTGACTGACCATCGGTCTGAGGATGAAAAGCCGTACTAAAACTCATCTTTGTACCCAAAGCTTCTTGTAACTTTTTCCAGAACCGTGAAGTAAATCTCGGATCTCTATTTGAAATGATCGATAATGGTACTCCATGTAGTCTAACTATCTCTGAAATGTACAACTCGGCCAACTTGTCAAGTGAATAATCCATACGAACTGGGATAAAATGAGCCAACTTAGTTAGCTTATCAATCACAACCCATACAGCATCTTTCTTTTTCGGTGTCAACGGTAACCCTGTCACAAAATCCATAGTAACTCTGTCCCATTTCCACTCCGGAACTAGCACAGGCTGCAATAAACCTGATGGTACCTGATGTTCAGCCTTTACCTATTGACAGATCAAGCATCTAGAAACAAACTCTAAAATATCTCTTTTCATTCCTACCCACAAGTACAATTTCTTCAAATCATTATACATCTTTGTACTACCTAGATGAATAGACAAAAAACTACTATGTGCTTCCTGTAAGATCTTCCGAATAAGCTCATCATTCTTTGGTACACATACTCTGTCTCTAAACATCAAACAACCATCAGAACCAATCCAAAAATCTGATTCTATACCTGACTCATATTGAGCTCTTTTAGCTTGTAACTCACTATTATATTTCTGAGCTTCGCAAATTTCTTCAAGAAATACCGGTTTAGCTCTCAACTCAGCTAAAATAGAACCATCATCTGATATGCCCAAATTGGTATTCAAAGCTCTCAATGCAAATAAAGTTTTTTTACTTAAAGCGTCAGCAACTACATTGGCATAACCCGGGTGATAATCAATCACTAACTCATAGTCTTTAATCAGCTCCAACCATATTCTTTGCCTCAAGTTCAAATCTTTTTGAGTCATCAAGTATTTCAAGCTTTTATGATCGGTGAATATCCGGCACCTTTCGCCATACAAGTGATGTCTCCAAATCTTCAACGCAAATACAATAGCAGCTAATTCCAAATCATGCGTCGGATAATTTTTCTCATGTGGCTTCAATTTTCTAGAGGCATAAGCAATTACCTTTCCTTCCTGCATGAGTACACAACCGAGCCCATTCAAGGATGCATCACTGTAAATCACAAATTCTTTACCTGGTTCTGGCTGTACTAAGATAGGAGCTTCTGTCAACAACGCTTTTAACTTGTCAAAACTTTGCTGGCACTTCTCAGTCCATTTAAACTTAACACCTTTCCATAGCAATCTCGTCAACGGGGTAGCTATCATAGAAAATCCCTCTACAAATCGTCTATAATAACCAGCTGAGCTAAGAAAGCTTCTAACCTTTGAAACATTCCTGGGAGGCTTCCAATCGACAATGGCTGAAATTTTGTTCGGATCAACTCTAATACCTTCACCTGAAATAATATTTCCAAGGAATCCAACTTCTAGGAGCCAAAACTCACTTTTGCTGAACTTAGCATACAACTGATTATCTCTTAGAATCTGTAAAACTGTTCTCAAATGCTCTATATGTTCAGTCTCATCATGAGAATAAATCAAGATGTCATCTATGAACACAATTACAAACTCGTCCAAATACAGCCTAAATATCCGATTCATTAAGTCCATAAAAACGGCAGGAGCATTAGTTAAGCCAAACGGCATCACAAGGAACTTATAATGACCATACCTAGTTCAGAATGTAGTCTGCGAAACATCTGACTCTTTAAGTCGCAGCTGATAATTTCCAGATCTCAAATCTATCTTGGAAAACACAGTGGCTCCCTTTAATTGATCAAACAAATCATCAATTCTAGGCAATGGATATTTGTTCTTGATAGTTACCTTGTTAAGCTGCTGATAATCTATGCACAATCTCATTGAACCATCTTTATTTTTCACAAATAGCACTGGTGCACCCCATGGCGAACTACTGGGTCTTGCAAAGCCTTTATCGGTTAATTCCTGCAGCTGAGCTTTCAATTCTTTTAATTCCAACTGGGCCATTCTATAAGGAGCAATAGAAATAGGTGTGGTACCTGGAATTAACTCAATACCAAACTCAACTTCTCTAACAGGAGGCAAACCTGGTAATTCTTCTGGAAATACATCTGGATACTCGCACACCACGGGCACTGATTCAATTTTTAGTTCTGGATCTTTAGTATTCAATACAAAAGCAAGATAAGCCTCATACCCTTTCTCAAACATTTCTGAGCTGTCATAACAGAAATCATGGCAAATGAACCATCTGACTCATCTGAATTAACCCGAAGAATTTCACCATTTTCACATTTCAACTCAATGAATTTCCTTCCACAATTTACTACCACATCATGTGTAGTCAGCCAATCCATACCCAAAATAACATCAAACTCATCAAACGGCAATAACATGAGGTCGACCGGAAAATAGTGACCTCTAATCATTAAGGGGCAATTTCTGCATACTTTATCTACCAATACATACTTGCCTAGTGGATTCGATACTTTAATCACAAATTCTGTGATTCTATAGGCATGCTCATACTAGGCATCAATTTCATACAAACATGGGAATGGGTCGAACCCAGATCAATCAAAGCAATGACATTAATATCATGTAAAGAAAATGTACCTGTAATCACATTGGGGGAAGATGCCTCTTCGCGAGCACGAATAGCATAAGTCCTTGCAGGTGTTCTAGCATCTGGTCTCACTGCCGAGTCTTTGTATCTTGCATCTCAGTTTCAACTTTACCTTTTCTCTTTAACAGCTCCTCTGCCTTACAGGCTCTCTCAACTAGAACAACGAACTCTTTTATTTCTGGGACACCCACTGACAGCCGGATATCATCATTTAACCCATCCTCAAACCTTTTACACATAATAGCCTCTGTAGGCACACATTCTCAAGCATATTTACTGAGTCTAACAAATTCACGCTCATAATCAGTCACTGTCATATTACCTTGTTTCAGCTCTAAGAACTCTTTTCTCTTCTGATCAATAAACCTCTGGCTGATGTACTTTTTATGAAATTCCTCCTAAAAGAAATCCCAAGTGACCCTCTCTTTCGGTACAATTGATACAAGTGTCTTCCACCAGTGGTAGGCTGAGTCTCTAAAGAGTGATACTACACATTTCATACATTCCTCAAATGTACAGGATAATTCATCAAAGACTCTGATGGTATTTTCCAACCAAAATTTTGCTCTTTCTGCGTCATCATCTTTTGTTGCTCGAAATTCTTCTGCCCCTTGTTTCCTGATTTTATCAACTAGTGGCTTTTCCCTTATCACTGTACCTGTGACTGGGGGAGCTTGAGCTACATGGGTGGCCTGAGGATCATGAGGGGGTGAGGGTCTAACAGCCAGATTCGTACGAATGAACTCGGTAAACCATTCATTCATCATGTGAAAGAAGGCTTCTCGAGCCCCTCCTCCCTGATCAACTGTCACTGGCCTATCCTCGGGTGGCACTGTCCTTTCTGCGGGAGCAGACGCATTACTTTCTACCTCATCTGCCTCAGCTCATTCGGGATCCATAACTATAAAATAAAAGCATTTCAAAATCGTCAGGAGTCGTCACACTATCAAAATACAAGTATGGCATGTATAGCTAGACTCTTACTCATGCTAACGATTTCGAGAATCGACTAAACCTCGACTCTGATACCAATAAATGTAACACCCTTTACCCGAGTCCGTCGCCGGAGTCGAGCACGAAGCGCTACCGGACTTTACTTACTCAAACGGGCATAAAAATTTGCTTTTTAAAATTAATTTATTTTTGTTCATTCAAAATGTCCCTAAAAAGGGGTCATCGAAACCTTAAATCATGGTATTGAAATAGTTTGGGACCAAACCATGATCAATCAAATATTACCGGTTACTTAAACGAGCCAAAATGAATTATTTCTCTATTCCTTATAACACTGTCCAACTATATCACGGTTACAAAAAAAATCATATCTCGAGTTACGAAACTCAAAATCAAGATCCGTAAATTTTCCCTAAATCTAGACTCATGTATCTATTTACTAATATTTTTCTAGAATTTTTGGTTCAACCAATAAGTAGTTAAAGTCTCCCCTGTTGCACAGTCTGACTACTCTGACCTCTGTTCACTACAAATAAATTTTCTCTCTGTACAAAACTCGAATAGGCATGACATTTGTTTCATTAAAAACTAGACTCAATAATAAATCCAGGCATATAAATTATAACACCTAATTATTTATGTCCAACAGGGGATCACAGAGCCAGTCTAGAGTAGTCTCATTTAAGTGCAAATAACTCATAATATACTACTCTTTTGCTTACTCTATTTCTTCTACATGAAAATAGACTCACTAAGCTTGAATTTCATGCCTCATTCACCATTTAATTCCATTTCTACTATTGTTAGTGATTTTTAAAACTCACGTCATTGCTGCTATTTGAATCTGTTTTTAAATTACTTTCACCTTTTTCATAGTTTCCTTGTAATAGTTACCATTCAAGCATACATACTATTAAACATGTATATGATTAGCCATTCCATTAGCTATTCACTAACAAGTATTTATACACCATTCATTGAACTTATCATATCAGAAGAAGCCAAGTCCTTATACATGCCATACACGAAATGAGGCATCTAACTGTACCAAAATGATTCCTTTGATAGTGTGACCGGATCTCCGACGTTCCTTTTGATTCCCGAGTGAGCTTGGTAATAACTATAAAAAGAAAGAAAATAAAGAAAGTAAGCACTAGGCTTAGTAAGTTTACAAGCAAATAAATTACAACATTCATCATAAATGATAATTATTCAATATATCACCTAGCATCATAAGCTTTCTTTACACCTCACTTCCTACTTTCTTCCTTATTCACTTGTCTTCTTTCTTACCTGATCTTTTCAGTACTCATGAATATAACTTACCTTTCCCTTGCTGATAAATTTTCCATAATTTAACTTGTACAATAGCCCGTTGAACTGCTCGAAATACTAGGGATATTTGGGTTTTCCTGTCTGATAATAATCTACCATTGCCATGTCCTTGACATGGGCTTACATGAAATGTTCCTGTCTTTCCAAAGCCATATATTTGATATGGACTTACATCGATTATTCCTGTCTCCAAAGCCATATATCTGATATGGGCTTACATGGCTCATTCCTGTCCTGTCCTGTCAACCCCAAATGTCATGACATTTGTATCCCTATATTTTTAAAGTTCAATGGGACCTTTCGATACTCTTTCTCTGTGATCTCGTCTATGATTCGACTTTGAATATTTTCGTAAAATAAATGTATAAATGCTGGAAATTAATAACATTAATGTAAAATAATGAAATATTGCATTTATTTACCGTAAACGTACCTCAATACAAAATATGACTAAACTTAGCAATTTAGTCCTTTACTTTCTCTTTTCCCCGATCTACTCTCAAATTTCATTCTTCTTGATCTATAATAGAAAATTTAGCTTATTTAATACTCACATTTATCAAAGCAGTCCCTGACTCCAACTTTGGTAAAATTACATTTTTGCCCCTAAACTTTTGCATATTTACACTTTTGCCCCAAGGCTCGGAAATCAAACTTTATCACAAATTCTTATGTTTTAAGACATGCTAATCATTTATTTACCAACAATAACCTCAAATTCCTACTATAACTTGTACTTATGAACAATAGGTACTTTTACGGATTAAGCCCTTTTACTTGTTTTTACCTAAAACCGAGTAGCACAAGTTGTCTAGCATAATTTAAAACCTCATATTCTATCATAAAACATCAAAATAAACACTTTTCACCTATGGGTATTTTTCCAAATATGAACCCTAGCTTAAATTATAACTAGCATAAGCTTTATCGAGCTACCGGGATTCCAAAAACGTAAAGAACATTAAAAACGGGGCTTGGAATCACTTACTATAGAGCTTGGAAGCTTGAAACAACCCCTAGCTATGGAGAACCCTTGAAATTTTTTGCTAATGAAGAAGATGGACATATTTTGCCATCTTTTTCCCTTTTTTAATCTTTTAATTACCAAATGACTAAAATACCCTTCATGCCTTTCTTTGAAAATTTTTCATGTACAAGCCAAATTTTTTTTTTAACATCAAAATAATTACAAAATAATTATTTCTATCTCGGATTTGTGGTCATGAAACCATTATTTCATTTAGGTCCTATTTCGGGATGTTACAAAAGCTTCTTACAGCTTCTTCCAAAACCGTGACGTAAACCTCAAATCTCTGCCCAAAATGATCGATAAGGGCACTCCGTGCAGTCTCACTATCTCGAAGATATGCAAATCGACTAGTTTCTCAAGTGAGTAGTCCGTACGAATTGGTATAAAGATAGCTGACTTTGTTAGTCTATCCATAACAACCCATACGACATCTCTCTTCTTTAGTAACAAAGGCAGCCCTGATACAAAGTTTATGGTAACCCGGTCCCATTTCCACTCGAGAACCATTACCGTTGAAGTAAACTTGAAGGAACTTGGTGTTTGATTTTTACTTGCTGACAGATTAGGCAATTGGAGACAAACTCTGAAATATCTCTTTTCATTCCCAACCACCAATACATTTTCTTCAAGTCGTTATACATTTTCACGCTACCCGGGTGGATAGACAAGAAACCACTATGCTCCTCTTGCAGAATCTTTTGAATAAGACCATCATCCTTGGGTACATAGATTCTTTCTTGGTACATCAAAGAATCGTTGGCACCAACTCAAAAATCTGATTCATTACTCTCTTGCACTGAGCTATCTTGGCTTGCAAATCCTTGTAATTTTTCTAGGCTTCGATAATCTCTTGCAGAAACATCGGTCTAGCTCTCATCTCAGCTAGGATCGATCCATCATCGCTTACAGTCAACTGAGTATTCATGGCCCTCAAGGTGAACAATGACTTCCTACTCAAAGCATTGGTGACTACATTCGCCTTTTTGGGGTGATAGTCAATTATTAGCTTGTAGTCCTTTATCAACTCCAACCATCTTCGTTGCCACAAGTTTAACTCCTTTTGGGTCATCAGATATTTAAGGCTTTTATGGTTAGTGAATATCTAGCATTTCTCGCCATACAGATGGTGTCTGCAAATTTTCAATGCAAAAATTGTGGCGGCCAGCTCCAAATCATGGGTCGGGTAGTTTTTCTTGTGTGGATTCAGTTGTCTCGAGACATAGGCTATTACCTTGCCTTCTTGCATGAGTACACACCCTAATCTATTTAAAGATGCATTGCTATACACCACGAATTCTTTTCCCGGTTCTGGTTGCACTAAAACTAGAGCTTCGGTTAACAAAGCCTTTAGTTTCTCAAAACTCTGCTAGCACTTTTCCATCCATTCAAACTTGACGTCTTTCTGTAGTAGTCTTGTCATCGGAGTAGCAATCATAGATAACCCTTTAACAAACTATCTGTAGTAGCCTGCTAATTCCAAGAAACTCCTAATCTCTGACACATTTCTCAGTGGTTTCCACTCAACAATAACCAAGATCTTGCTCGGGTCAACTCTAATCCTATCTTCGACCACAATGTGTCCTAGGAATCTGACCTCTCGTAGCCAAAATTCACTCTTACTGAACTTGGCATACAATTGCTTATCCCTCAAGGTTTGCAATACAGTTCTCAAATGCTCTACATACTCACTCTCATCACGTGAATAAATGAGTATATCATCAATAAAGACAACGATGAAATTGTCCAAGTAGGGTCAGAAAATGCGGTTCATTAAGTCGATAAATACCATAGGGGCATTAATTAAGCCAAAGGGCATGACAAGAAACTCGTAATGGCCGTACATTGTTCTAAAGGCGGTTTTCAGCACATCCTGTTCCTTAACTCTTAGCTGGTAATAACCAGACCTTAAGTCTAGTTTGAAAATACAGTAGCCCCTTCAATTGATCGAACAAGTCATCGATTCTAGGCAAAGGGTACTTATTCTTCACTATAACCTTGTTAAGTTAATGGTAGTCTATGCATAACCTAATAGAACCATCCTTTTTCTTGACAAATAAAACCAGTGCACCCCATGGAGAATAGTTTGGTCTCACAAAACCTTTATCTATTACCTCTTGCAATTGAACTTTTAGTTCCTTTAAGTCGATCGGGGCAATCCTATACGGGGCAATCGATATGGGTGCCGTACCCGGGACTAACTCAATACCAAACTCAACTTCCCTAGTCAGAGGTAATCTGGGTAACTCTTCCGAAAATACATCTTGGTACTCACAAACCACTGGCACTGTCTCAATCTTTGCTTCCGTCACTTGGGTATTCAACATAAAACTAAGATATGACTCATACCCTTTTCTCAAGTACCTCTGAGCTGTTATACAAGACATTACTACCGGCAAGCCATCTGGTTCACCTGATTCAACTCGAAGAACATCCCTGTTTTCACATTTCAGCTCAATAAATTCTCTCTTACAATTTACTACTACATTCTGAGCAGTCAACCAATCCATACCAAGGATTATGCCAAATTCATCAAACGGGAATAACATTAAGTTAGCCAGAAAATAATGACTTCTAATTATCAGGGGACAATTCCTACACACTTGATCAACTAGTAAGTGCTTGCCTAGTGGGTTAGACACTTTTACCACGAATTCAGTAGACCCAACTAGCATTTCCATTCTAGACATCAATTTCATGCAAATATAGGAATGGGTAGACCCTAGATCAATCCAGATCAATTAAAGCTATCACAGAAATATCATAGATAGAAAAGGTACCCGTAATCATGTCAGGAGACGAAGCCTCTTCACAGGCACGGATAGCATAGGCCCTCGTAGGCGCTCTACCCTCTGACCTCACCGCGGAATCTCTAGGGGCACCTTTACTACTAGCCCCACTACCCAGGTTCCTCTGTGGTCTACCTCTCGAAGGAGTATTACTCGCTCTCACGTCTTGTCTTTTGTCCTTTTCATCCATCTCAGGACAGTTTCGGATGAAGTGATCTAGTGATATGCATTTGAAGCAACCTCTTTCATTTCCTTGACACTCGTTGAAGTGTCGCCTACCACACTTCGAGCACTCAGGTCTATTCGGCTGGGCACTACCCACACTCCCAATGGAAGTGGTCTCAGCTTTAGACGTCGTATGCTGCTTATTCTTATTTTTGCTTAATAACCCCACTGAATCATTCGATTGAGTAGTAAACTCTCTAGATCTCTTAGAGGACGACTGATGTGACTTCTCCATTTGTCTCTTCTTCGAGTCACGAGACTTAATATATGCTCTCCTCTTCTCCTTGGCCAACTCTTTGGCTTACATGCTCTATCAATGAGCACTACAAATTCTCTTAACTCTAGAATGCCCACAAGAAGCTGAATGTCTTCATTCAGTCCGTCTTCAAACCTCTTACACGTTATGGCTTCCACAGAGATGCACTCACGCATATACTTGTTGAGCCTCATGAATTCGTGCTCATATTCCGTCACTGTCATGCGACCTTACTTTAATTTAAGAAATTCCTTCCTCTTCTAGTCTATGAACCTTTGACTGATGAAATTTTTGTGAAACTCCTCCAGGAAGAATTCCCAAGTCACACACTCTCTCGGTACAATAGACACGAGAGTAGTCCACTACTGGTAGGCCGCGTCTCGTAGGAGTGACACTAAACATTTCATTCACTCTTCAAGCGTGCATGATAGCTCATCAAATACCCTAATGGTATTCTCTAACCAGAACTTTGCCCTCTTAGGGTCATCATTTTTGTTTACCTGAAATTCCTTAGCCCCATGCTTTCTAATTCTGTCTATCGGGGGTTTCTTTCTTCTACTCATTTCTACTCATTGAGGAGCTACAGGGGCAAACTGAGGAATCGAAGGAGGTGGGGGAGGTGGAGTATTCGGATTTGCTCAAATAAACTCTGTATACCAAGCGTTCATCATTTGGAGGTAGGCTTCCTTAGTCCCTCCACCCAGACTAATTGTCACGGGCCCAGTTTCAACTGGCGTGGTCCCTTCCGCGGGAGCCAGCGCATTACTCTCCACATCATCCACCATAGCTCATTCAGGATCCATTTACTATAAGAAAATACATTTTATAATCGTCAGGAGTCATCACACTATCATATTACAATTATGTCATGTATAGCTAGACTCGTACACAAGCTAGGTTAGTCCTAGAATTGACTAAACCATAACTTTGATACCACTAAATGTAACACCCCTTACTCGTATTCGACGCCGGGATAGGGTACGAGGCATTACCTTACTAAAACACATGCAAACACACATTACCAATTCATAAAAATCATTCCAAATTAAAACTCTTCAAACATTATCTTACGGTCCTTAATATGGACCTACGAGGCCCAAAACATGGTTTGGAAATAATCCGGGACCATTCCAGGTACTTAGGAAAATTTCAACAAAAACTACTAAAAACAGGGCACACACCCGTGTGGATGGGCAAGACGCCCGTGTGGCCTCTAGACATGGCTGTGCTGAAGGCCTGTGTGGTTCACATGGCCTAAGCACAGAGGGACACACTGGAGCTGTAGCATCCCAAAATAGGGCCTAATCAGAATAGTGGTTTCGTAACCACAAATTCGAGATAGAAATAATTATTTTATAATTATTTTGAGGTCTATATTATGATTGCATGATGGTGTGAAAATTTCTTGAAGAAATTCTATGCGTAAAGTGCTTAATTTAAAATTAGGGACTAAATTGAATAAGTTGCAAAACCTGCATTCTAGAAGTTTCTAGTATGAAACTGTTTTGAAATATTAATTAGGAGGTCTTAAATAGTAATTTGGCCAATTTTAAGTTCATGGACAAAATTTGGACATGGATGGAATTTTTGAAAGTTTAGTAAGGAGGGGCATTTTGGTGATTTGGATATTAACATGAAATAAAAAGGGAAAAATAGCACAAAATTGATCATCTTCTTCATTACCACGAAATTTCAAGGGTTCTCCATAGCTAGGGTTTGTTTCAAGCTTCCAAGCTCCATAGTAAGTGATTTCAAGCCCCGTTTTTAATGTTCTTTACGTTTTCGTAGTCTCGGTAGTTCGATAAAGCTTATGTTAGCAATATTTTAAGTTAAGGTTCATATTTGGAAAAATACCCATAGGTTAAATTTGTGTATTTTGATGTTTTATGATAGAATATGAGGTTTTAAATTATGCTAGACAACTTGAGCTACTCGGTTTTAGGTAAAAACGAGTAAAAGGGCTTAATTGGTAAAAATACCTATTGTACATAAGTGTATGTTATAGTAGGAATTTGAAGATGATGTTGGTAAATAAATGATCAGCATGTCTTAAAATACAAGAATTTGTGATAAGTTTTGATTTCCGAGTCTTGGGGCAAAAGTGTAAATATGCAAAAGTTTAGGGGCAAAAATGTAATTTTGCCAAAGTTTGAGTAAAGGGTTGTTTTGATAAATGTTGATATTAAATAAGTTAAATTTGCTATTATAGATCAAGAAGAATGAAATTCAAGAGTAGATCGGGGAAAAGAAAAAGTAAAGGACTAAATTGTAAAGTTTAGTCACATTTGGTATCGAGGTAAGTTTATGGTAAATAAATGCAATATTCTGTTATTTTACATTACTATTGTCATTTTCCAGCATTTATATATTCAATTTATGAAAATAATCAAGTTGAATATAAGGTGATATGACAGAGAAAAGCAGTAGAAAGTCCCGATTGAACCTTAGGAATGTTAGGATACGAAATGTCATGACATTAGGGGTCGACAGGACAGGACAGGACAGAAATGAGCCATGTAAGTCCGTACTAGGTATACGGGTTTGGAGACAGGATTGAGCCATGTAAGTCCATATTAGATATATGGCATTGGAGACAGCAATAATTCATGTAAGTCCATGTCAAAGACATGGCATTGGCAGGATATTGTTAGACAGGAACGACCCTAGTATCCTTAGTATTCCGAGTGGTTCAACGGGTCATTATTCAAGTAAATGTACAGTGAATTATTAGCAAAGGAAAGGTAGATTGTAATCATGAATAATGAAAGGTCAGGTAAGAAAGAAGGTAAGTGAAGAAGAAGAAGGCAGAAAATGAGATGTAAAGAAAGCTTATAATGCTAGTTGATAGTTTGCATACTTATCCCATATGATGAATGTTGTAATTTATTTGCTTGTAAACTTACTAAGCCTAGTGCTTACCCTCTTTATTTCTTTCTTCTTATAGTTCTTGCCAAGCCACTCGGGGATCAAAGGAAACGTCGGAGATCCGATCACACTATCGAGGAATCCTATCGGTATAGTTAGACGTTTCTTTTCGTGTATGGCATGTATAGGGACTTGGATTCTTTTGATATGGATGTCTTATGACATGTTCAATGAATGGGATGTAAATACTTGATAGTGAATAGCTAATGAAATGGCTAATGATATACAAGTATGATAGTTTGTATGCTTGAGTGATAACTGTCACATGGAAATTAAGGAAAAATGTGAAAGTAGCTTAAAAACAGAACATTGTAACAGCAGTGATGTGAGTTTGAAAAATCACTAAAAATAATAGAAACATGGTTTGATGGTGAATAATATATGAAATTAAAGCTTATTGTGTCTGTTTACATATGAAATAAACAAAATAGGTAAAGGTATTGTATTTTATGAGATATCTGAGTTTTAGTAAAATAGGGCTAGAGCGATTTCTGGATCCTCTGTTCCAACTTTGGAAATTCACCATAAATTGTACAAAAATAATTAGGAGGATTACTTTATATTTTCAGAATTCTTATTGAGTCTAGTTTTAATAGAAAAAACCGGAATAGTCATATGAATTTTGTACAGGGAGAAAGTGGTTCGTAATAATTAGAGGTCAGTGCAGTTGAGTTCTGAAACGGGGGCAACTTTAACTAATAAACTGTACTAATCGACCCAGCCAAAAATTCTAAAAAACAAATTAGCAGATAGATACATGAGTCTAGATTCAGGGAAAATTTACATATCTTGATTTCAAGTTTTGTAACTCGAGATATAATTTCTCAAGCGACCATGACGCAGATAAACTGCTTATTCCGAAAATCAAAATAGATAATGTAAAGTTGTTTAAAATGGTAAATTATGTGTAGTAACACCTCAAGCTCGACTCTGGCGACGGTCTCGGGCGTGGGGGCGTTACAAGTGCCTCTCGTTCGAGTGGATTTATTTTCTAACTTTGAACCAACCGGGGTTTTCACACGGCCTGTCACACTCCCTTGTGCTCAGCCCGTGTCCCTCACACAACCATGACACACCTATGTCACAGCCCGTGTGTAAAAACCTTGACATTCTGTTTCTAAAGTCAGCAACCATTTAAAGTCACATGGCCATGGCACACGCCCGTGCGCTAGGCCGTGCCTGCCATAAGGTTGAGACACGGTCGTGTCTCGGCCCGTGTGTTTACTACTGGGCATTTAATTTTACCAATCCGAGGTGTAGGGGACACACGGCCTAACCATACACCCGTAGGGCTAACTGAGTGTCACACACAGCCTAACCACACACTCATAGGGCTAACTGAGTGTCATACACAGCCTAGACACACGCCCGCATGTCTACCCGTGTGGATAAAAATAAGGCTATCTACCAAGCCTTTTGCCACCTTGAAACAAGATCACACACAAACCAAAACACAACAAGTTCCTAATACTCAACCAATGACCATAATTTGGCATCCATACATATTCACATAACCAATCCAATCATGCATTCAAACTATTACTCCTAGCATATACATTCACTCATGCTAATTACTCATTCTTAAAAACATCATCATTTGCATTTATAAACCAATAGCATTTGTTAGCCAATGTCCATGGCCTTATACAAAAATGGAGTATCCCAAAATAAGCCAACACACTTGGCCGAACATAGAATGACATTTAACTAAGACTAGTCCCTATACAAGCCATTTCTCAAAATACAAGAAACTAACTATACCGAATGCTTCAATTGATAGTGTGAAGGAAGCCTCCGACGTACTTTGATCCACGAGCTAGCTAGCGACACTATAAGAAAATGGAAAGGAGAGAGAGTAAGCACAAAGCTTAGTAAGTTGCAAGTAAATAAATAACAACAAATTTACCATGCTGTAGCATACTCTCAACACATCACAATTGTGCATGATGTAAAAAGAATAGCTACAAGCATAACTTACTCTTTTTTATCTTTTACTAATCATACAACATAATTTCGAGCTCACATTTCACACAATTCATATAGGTACCTGCACCACTCACAAGGTCATCGTAATAGCTCTCGATCTTGATACTAACTTTAAATTTCCCATTGATCCATTTAGAATATGAAAGGATTTTCAGTAAGCCTCACACAAAGGGTATCATGTTGATGCCATGTCCCAGACATGGTCTTACACTGGCTCACATGTCAAGTCGATGCCATGTTCCATACATGGTCTTACACTGACTCTTATGTATTGAGGCCGATGCCATGTCCCAGACATGGCCTTATATTGGCTCTCCTCTATCAGTGCTGATGCCATGTCCTAGACATGGTCTTACACTGGCACATAGCTAAGCCGATGCCATGTCCCAGACATGGTCTTACAATAGCTTGCATGTTAAGGCTGACGCTATGTCCCAAACATGGTCTTACACTAGCACTCGTATCAATGCTGATGCTATGTCCCAGACATGGTCTTACACTAACACGAAACGAGGCCGATGCCATGTCTCAGACATGGTCTTACACTAGCACTCGTATCAACCCTAGTATCATGGCATGGATATCCAGTCTATTCTTAAGGTTCATAATTCATCTTTTAATGCTAAATAAATGCTCTCATGCATAGCTCATATTCAAAATTAAACACTCTCATGGTAAAACCCTAAACTTTCCACTATTTTGCAAAATAGTCCCCACACTAGATAACCCATGCTACAAGGGTCCCAAAAGTACAAAAATTATCAAAGAAAGTCATCAAAATTACTTGCAAGGGTGTTAAGTGGCTCAATTTTCAAGCTTCTAAAAACCCTAAACTTGCTAAGATTTTTGGTGGAGAAGATGAAGGAAATGAAAAATATGAAGCTAGTCTAATAGGTCATTATTTTATTTCAATTTAAGCCACCTAACTTTGACCAAATTTCATTTTCTTTAATTTCTTTGTCTCTTGTCTCCCTTGGCCAGTCATGCCTATTAAAATGGGTCTATTTGCTCATTAAAGACCCCTAATTTTGGTTCTCTAGCTATTTAACACAATTTGCTAGTAATTCACAACTTTTACCCTTTATGCGATCTAGTCATTTTTCACAATTAAGCTCTCAATCGCATAAATTAATTCACCAAATTTTTCATACACCCTCATAAAAATGCTATAACACAGAAAATAATATTAGACATAATTTCTCTAACCTCGGGTTAGTGATTTTGAAATCACTATTCTGACTAAGCCAAAATTCGAGCTGTTACATGATATGTGTAAATGTTTTGAAAAAGGATTAAATGAAGACAACAAGCTATTGATAGGAATTCTTGAATTAAGAGAATTTATAGTACTAGCTGATCGGGAACACGAAGCTGAGGAATTAAGAAAAGAGAAGAGACAAGCAGAGAAAGAAGCCCGGATTTCTAGTAAAAGATTTATGGGGAAGTAACAAGCATTTACTTCAAAGTAATCAAAGAAATACCATGATCGTTTTACCAAATCTATGGGATAGTCTGGAAAAGAGTAGGGCTCTCAACGCTCTAACCCAAAATCTTCTTCTCCATCTGTAACAAGTTTGGAAGTGTTAGTAGCCTCAAACTGAAATGTAAACATTGTAATAATTTTCATTTTGAAGAGTGTCGTATGAGAAGTGGAGCTTGCTATAGATGTGTTTCTCTTGGCCATTTTCTCAAAGATTGCCTAGAAATGATTGAAAAAATACTAATTAGAATTCAAAGCCGAGTAATCCCACCTTGGGCGGCAGACCACCTCGTTACTCCGTAAATGTTAGTGGTGGCAAAGGTGTAACAAAAGATTCAACAGCTAAATCGGAAGCACAAGCACTGGCTAGGACATATGCTATACGTGCAAGAGAAAATTCTTCTGCACCAAACGTTATTATTGGTACTTTTTCTCTTCTTGATATTAACATTATTACTTTGATTGATCCTGGTTCAACATATTCATACATATGCATGAATTTACTGTTTGTTAAAAAATTACCTGTTGAATTCACTGAATTTGTGGTTAAAGTTTTAAAACTCCTCGGCCAGTATGTTATGATGCATAAAGTTTGTAAAAATTGTCCGTTGATAGTAATGGGTTATTGTTTTTCGGCTGATTTGATGCAACTGCCTTTTGATGAATTTGACGTGATTTTGGGAATGGATTGGCTAACCCAGCATGATGCAGTGGTAAATTGTAAATAGAAGTACATTGTGCTAAAATGTTAGGATGGTAAATTAGTGCATGTTAAATCTGAAAAACTGGATGGGTTATCCAATATGATTTTAGCGATCTCAGCACAGAGATATATCAGAAAAGGATGTGGTGCCTATCTTGCTTATGTAATAGATACTAAAGTGTCTGAATCGAAGATTGAGTCAGTGCTGGTTGTTTGTGAGTTTCCTAATGTATTTCCAGAGGAATTACTCGAATTACCGCCGGTCAGAGAGGTGGAATTTTCTATAGACCTTGTTTTGGGAACAACTCCTATATCTATATCACCCTATAGAATGGATATGATAGAATTAAAAGAATTGAAAGCACAGTTGCAAGAACTATCTGACAGAGGTTTTGCTCGACCTAGTTCTTATCCTTAGGGTCTGTCGGTTTTGTTTGTAAAGAAGAAAGATGGATTGTTGTGGTTATGTATTGATTACAGACAAATTAACAAAGTCACAATTAAGAACAAGTATCCATTGCGTTGAATTGACGATATATTTGATCAGTTGAAATGTGCCACTGTATTTTCAAAGATTGGTCTTCGCTGTGGTTACTATCAACTACAGGTAAAGAATCAAATGTACAGAAGATAGCTTTTACAACCAGGTATGGACATTATGAGTTCCTTGTGATGCCGTTTGGTTTGACAAACATATCATCAGTATTTATGGATCTAATGAACTAAATTTTTAGATCGTATCTAAATAGGTTTGTGGTGGTGTTTATTGATGATATTTTGGTATATTCTCGAGAAGAAAATGAACATGTTGATCATTTGAGAATTGTACTACAAAATTTGCATGAGAAACAACTACATGCCAAATTCAGTAAATGTGAATTTTGGCTACGGGAAGGTGATTTCCTTGTGCATATAGTGTCTGCAGAAGGTATCAGGGTAGATCTTGAGTAAAATATTAGCTATTATTAATTGAAAGCCACCGAAAAATGTATCTGAAGTCAGAAGATTTTTGGGATTAGTTGGATACTATCAGAGATTTGTACAAGGGTTCTCTATGATAGCTTCTCCGATAACTCGTCTATTGCAAAAAGATGTAAAATTCAAGTGGTCTGATGAATGTCAGCAGAGTTTTGATAGATTGAAAGCATTGTTGACTGAAGCGCCTGTGTTAGTACAACCTGAATCTAGTAAGGAATTTGTGATTTACAGTGATGCATCATTAAATTGTTTAGGCTGTATCTTGATGCAAGAAGTTAAAGTAGTAGCCTTTGCTTTTACACAACTTAAGCTAGATGAAAGGAATTACCCAGTACATGACTTAGAGCTGGCAGCAATTGTTTTTGCCTTGAAAATATGGTGACATTATCTGTTTGGTGAAAAATGTCATATCTTTACTGATCAGAAAAGCTTGAAATATTTGATGTCACAAAAAGATTTGAACTTGAGACAACATAGGTGGCTTGAACTATTGAAAAAGTATGATCTGGCTATAGATTATCATCTGGGGAAAGCCAATGTGGTAGTAGATGCTTTAAGTAGAATGTCACATTTTGCTTTGCGAGCATTGAATGCTAGGTTCACTTTATCTGATGATGGTTCGGTCATAGATGAGTTAAAAGCTAAATCGTTATTTTGACAGCAAATCTGCGAGGCTCAGAAAGATGATAGTGAGTTACAAGCAAAATGGATACAGAGTGAATCAACTTCTGCTTCAAAATATCAGATTGGGTCTGATGATTGTTGTTTAGAGGTAAAGTATGTGTACCAAGAAATTCATAGCTTATACATATAATTTTGTATGAAGCTCACAATAATACTATGTCTGTGCATCCGGGAAGTAACAAAATGTATAATGATTTGAAAAAGATGTACTGGTGGCTGGGAATGAAATGGGATATCTTTGAATTTGTATCTAAATGTTTGATATGTCAGCATGTTAAAGCTAAACATTAGGTGCCTTCGGGATTATTAGAGAATGGAAGTGGGAAAGAATTACTATAGACTGTGTCGGAATTGCCCCTGTCTCTTAAAATGAAAGATGCCATTTGGGTAATCGTTGATCGACTAACAAATTCTATACACTTTATTTTAGTACGTATGGATTTCTCTTGGATAGATTGGATGACTTATATGTGTCTGAGATTGTTAGATGAAATGGAGTACTAATCTCCACTATTTCATATAGAGATCCTTGATTTACGTCTTGATTTTGGAATAAGCTGCAAGAAGCTTTGGTACTCAATTGTATTTTAGCATTGCATTCCATCCTTAGAGTAATGGATAGTCCGAACGTGTTATATAGATTTTGGAGGATATGATTCGGTGTTATGTGCTTGAATTTGACGGTAACTAGGAAAAATATCTGCCTTTAGTTGAATTTACTTATAATAATAGTTATTAGTCCAACATTAAAATTACACCGTACGAGGCTCTGTATGGCCTTAAATGTAGAACTCCATTGTACTGGACAGAACACAGTAAGAAAAAGATACACGAAGTTGATTTAGCCCGTGAAACTGAAGAAAAGGTGAAAGTAATTCGAGATAGTTTAAAAGCAACTTCTGATCGCGAAAAGTCTTATGCCGATCTTAAACGAAAAGAGATAGAATTTTAGGTTGACAATAAGGTATTCTTGAAAGTTTTGCCTTGGAAGAAAGTTCTTCGATTTGGCCGTAAAGGTAAATTGAGTCTGCGGTTTATTGGGCCATATAAAGTTATTAAAAGAATTGGGCCTGTTCCGTACCGATTGGCATTACCACCAGAGCTTGACAAAATTCATAATGCTTTTCATGTGTCGATGTTACGACGGTATCGGTCAGACCCTTCACATGTTATCTCCTCGACAATGGTTGAAAGTCAGCCTGATATGACCTATAGTTAGGAACCGATCAAAATCCTGGCAAGGGAGACGAAAGAGTTAAGAAATAAAAAAGGTAGCTCTAGTGAAAGTTCTTTAGCAATGACACAAAATTGAGGAAGCTACCTAGGAACTAGAGGAAAGAATGAGAAAGCAATATCCAGACCTTTTCACTGGTAAGATTTTCAAGGACGAAAATTCTTAAGGAGGGAGAGTTGTAACAACCCATTTTCAGTGAAATCAAAACAGTGGTTTCGGGGCTACAATCCAAGACGAAAAAAAATTTATTTTAATATTATTGCATGGTCTGCATTATGATAAGAATGTTACATGAAAATTCTGATAAGAAAAATTTTATCGATTATGTGTTTAATTATAAAAAGGACCAAATTGCATAAATTGCAAACTTGAATTCTAGTAGCTATAAGTACCAAATTGCTATGGAATTTAAAACTTAAGGTCCTTACGTGGTAATTAGACCATTAAATAAAAGTTAATAGATATTTTTGATGAATCATCCATGGAAAAATTACAAAAGGAGAAGGACTAAATTGGAAACTAAAATAATTAAAAGATGATATAGAAAATATCATTATTTTACATCATCTTCCCCAAATTAAGATATTGAAACCCTAGGAAGGAGAAAAGTGTTCAAGCAAGCTATCTTGGCTTAATTGGGTAAGTAATCTTATCCCGTTTTTAGTAATTTTTATATTTTTCAGATAGGGATTGCTTAATCTATCTATTTTGGGGATGAATATGCTGAAAATTTGTAATTTATGGTAGAAAATGAAAGGTTTTTGATAGATACACAACTTTTACAAAGTGAATTTTGATGAAATTATGATTTAGGGACTAAATTGTAAAGTTGCAAAATTTATGGAAAAATTATTATTTTTTGTGAAATTTATGGACTGATATTTTTATATATGAAAATTGGATAGGCTTGGAATAAGGAATAAATTGCATGAATTTCATTTTTCGAGCCTAGGGACGAAATTGGAATTTATGAAAAGTATAGGGGCAAAATGGTAATTTTTCTATCTATAAATTGAATCTAACTGAATGTGAATTGTATTAAATTGATGTTAAAATTCAATTATGTAGATCCAAAAAAAACTTAAATACAAAGTTAGATCGAGGAAAAGAAAAAGTGTCAGATTAGTAGACTTTTGTATACGAACAAGTGACAAGGTAAGTTCGTGTAAGCTAAAAATGTATATTTATATATTTAAATTCAATGTTGTTTATGTGGGAATTGTATAAATGTTTAATGTATGAAAATAATCACATGGCTGAAATTGCTCGATAAATGATAAGTTTCGTTCAAAGAATGAAATTTGATGGATACGTGATTTTCCCATATTGGTTATAATCCTGCATTTGTTACGGATATCATAGCTCAGACGAGCATCCTGTTAAAAGCCTTCTCAAGCATCCTGTTACATAGTTATTCCGAGCATCTTAATCGATAGTGATTATGCATGTGTTGCGCACCACCGCAGCTCTTTGTGAGCGTCCTGTTACATAATTCGATCGGTTATCATCCTGCATATGATGCAGACACAAACATAGCTCTTTGTAAGCATCCTGTTATATGATCGGTTATGATCTCACATATGTTGCAGACACAAATGCAGCTCTATATATGAGCGTCCTGTTAGTGCTCGCTTAAACTCCCTGATATATGGCTATCCGGAGCTCCTATTACATGGCTCTTTATGAGCATCCCTGATAGGCTCTTCATGAGCTTCCCGGTTAAAAAGTTCTTTGTGAACTTCCTGTTTATGGCTCTTATGAGCATTCCTATTTAGCCCGGATAAGCATCCTATTACATGGCTCATTTAAGCATCCTGATATATGTGGCTCGAGAATAAGCTCCCTGATTATGTGCCCTAATGGGTACCTCGAAACATGAATTGATAGATTACTAATTTGTATAACTCGTGTATACTACCTGAGTATCCATCGATATTTTTATAATCCAACGAAATAAATTCCTGACGTGAAAAATTATGAGATTAAAAGAGTCATATCTCAAATACTTTTGAAATACCTAAAAGTTTGTAGTATGATGAGCTCATTCATATTTAATTGATGTACATGAGAAATATGTGACTAACTTGCTTATTTGAGTGTTTGTGATTAGGCAAATTTTGCCAAATTATTGGAAAGCATGTTTTCGTTATGCATGTCTAAATGAATATAATTTGGTAAGTTGAATTCCTATTATTCATACTTACTATGCATTGAATGCTTATTAGGTTTTTCCCTCATCTTTTTTAATAGTGCTTGGGAGCTTGCCAAGGTTGGAAATTAGTCGGAGCATCTTCACACTATCCACCTGTAACATCCTATTTTTCATTAAATCAGAACAATGGTTTCAAAACCACAAATCTGATGTCATAAAATTATTTTAATATTATTTTATCTGTTTACAGCATGTTAGGAAGTATGTGTGAAAGTTCTGTGAATTAATTTTCCCGATTGGATGTCTAATTTGATAAAAGGACTAAATTGCATAAAATGCAAAATTTATGTTCTTCTTGATTAAAGTGTTTAATTGCTATGAGTTGTTAAATTAAAGGTCCTTATGTTGATATGATGCCTTTGATAGTGGGAATGGACAATAATGGATGTTAAATGAATGGTTTTATAATCTTTTCATTAAGGTTAATTTTGGTATTTAGAAATTAAAGCTTAATTAAATAAAGTAAAAGTTAAAATGTGTCCATCTTCTTCTCCATACAACTAAATATTAGAGAGAAAGATAGGGTTTGAAGCTTTAATACATTCGGCCATTAGAAGCTTTGATTAAGGTATTATTTTTGTTCGGTTTTTTTGATAATTTTTATATTTTTGTGATCGTTGCTTTGTAATCTAGCTAGCCCGTACCTCTAATTCTAAAATTGTTAAAGACTATGTGAGTTGTCATTGATGAATATATGTGTTTTTGAATGTTTAATGTTGAAATATGAAAGTTTGGTGTTAGATATTGTAACTCCCTAATTTTCGGGTTTTTAGAATTTTGCTTGAATTTATCTTTGCATGTCTGGATGTGCTGAATTATGCTTTGCATGTATTTGGTGGACCTTTAGAAGGCTAGGATTAAGTCTAAAGCCTGGAAAAATTTTAAAATTTTAGACTTAAAAGAGAAGGGGCAGTGGCTAATTAGGCTTTTAAATTAATGTTAGGGGTTTAAGGCACAAGGAAGCTTGTGGAAAAGTGGCAAGGTGGCGTCACTTAAGAGCATGAGAGTGGCGTGTGAAGGCTTGGGAAGGAGCTGAGGATCGATTCCCTTAGCAAGCAAGTGTTCTTTTATTTTACTGCATATGCCAGGTACGTGGTGGACTCTAAGTGAAACTCTGTGGGGAGAAGTTTGAAGTGCTCATGGAGTTAGATGGAGAGTGATAATAGGAGGTTATCTAGGAGAAAATCTAGGAAGTTTGAAAGGTAAACAAGAGTTGGCCGAATAAGGGACTTTGGAATGGCAAGTTTGGCTAGGGACCTAAGGTGCATGCATTTTCGGCAATAGTGGCTAAGTGTGCCGATTTCTTGTGGTTAGTTTCCGGGATTATTTTATGGGCAAATTTTGGTCATTCTTTCGGTTGCCAAATAGTTATAGTTTTTGGGGCTCTTTCATTCCCTTTTTTTTCTTCTCTTCTCTGTTCAGAAAAGCCGAAAACCTTGTCCACATCATCCCCCTTGCCAATTTCTCATTGTTGGCCGAACTCTTTCATCCCCTTTTCTTCCAAAGCCAAACCTATCATCTTCTTTCTCTTCTCTTTTCACTTTTCTCCTTTCATCTTTCTTCTTCTTTTTCTCCATCGATTGAATTAACCCCTCTCAAGCCTTGATAGCCGATTGCTCTTAAAAGCTGAAATCTCGAAACTTGAGCCTTCCCCTTTTGTCGACTTACTGAAAGAGCCGAAACTCGGAAAAGCATTCTTCTTCTTTTCTATTTTCTCTTCAAAGGCCGAAAAACTCAAAATCCCTAAAGTTTTTAGCCGATTACTCCACATGCTGAACTCTCCTCATCCCTACGTTGAAAAGCCGAAACACTTAGATCTCTTCTCTCTTCTCTTCTTGCGTTTTGACTAGATTTGTAATAGATCTGGCATAGGCTAGTGTCCAGTGGTTCTTTCGTGTGGCAAGGCTGTCAAGAACACTGTTGGGTAAGTAGCTTCCTTTCCACTTTATTCTTTCTTGCGAATCAAGAAAAGTCGAAACCCCTAACCCCTTAGTATTAATCGATTTTGGGGCCTCTATCTAATGGACTGTTTTAACTTCTCCTCTTGTGGCCAATTTTGGGTACAACTATTCGTAGTGACAGATCACGTTAAAGGTGGTTAACGTTACAAAGGTGATCTAGATCTAGATCTAGTTGTAGATTTCAGCAAAGGTAAGTGATTAATGAATTTGGATGGTGATGACTGAATATGATGGTGATGTCGATTTCATTGATTTTGTTGGATTATAGTTTAATAGTGTGGTGGAATTGTTGTAGGTTAATTGGGTGCGGATCTCGACGTAGTACGTAAATAGGTGTGTAATCGACACCCTCTAGTAGGTTAGATCGACAAAAGCTGAAATGCCAAAATACCGGCATTTCGAGGGCTTGCGAGCGTGCGAGCGCTCGTGGGTGAGTTTGAAACTATAAAGTTGGTAATTACGAACGGTAAGACTGTTGTGCGCATTTTCGTGCACGTTGGTGGTTTTGGGCCTCGAAGGGCTGAATTTGGGCCTAATGGGCTTACGAGCCCATATGGGTGAAATCATCATGCGGTAAGTATTTTCAGGTAATCTGGATAATAGTTCTGCTAAAATATAGGTAAAATTTGGCTGGTGGACCACAATAGCTAGTGGGCTCCGTTGGGCCCGTTAGGTGTTTTGGGGCCCGATGACTTCGTATTAATAAATTAGGCTAATTGAGTCGCTCGGGCGACGATAGGTCTGTTAATAGACTGTAATGAGCATGAAACCCTAGAATCTGGCAAATTCACTAAAATACCACTAAAGGGTGGAAAATTATTGTTTTACCCTAGGTGCTAAAAGACCATTTTACCCTTAGGGTTAAGTTGACTGATTTACATGCTACTATATCTGATATTCTGTATGCCATGTCATATTATACTCTGTTTGCATGGGGTTGGGTTATTATGACGGAGGAAGTGCTAAGTGGCAATGCCATGTATCCTGCTAAGGGGCTCTGCCTCGTATTACTGTTCTAGTGGTTTGGCCACAATATCTGTTTAAGCAGCTCTGCTACGACTATGGTGTGTAGGGCTGGGTGGGTTGAGTTATTCCCCACATGGTGTGTAGGGCTGGTACGAGTGGTGTGTAGGGCTGGATTGGGCTTAGGCTTTGCATACATGCATAAAATACTGTAATCTGATCTGTTACTGTAATGGGCCCAAGGCCTCACTGTTTTCTTAATAGGGCCAAGGCCCAGTATATACTGTATCTGAATAGGGCTTCAGCCCAGTCTGTGCTTGAACTGATTTTTGGCACTGGTTGGGTTAGCTTACGCATTGAGTTTTCACAAACTCACCCATTTCTTTTCCATCCATGCAGGTAACCCTCAGCCATAGAGGACTTAGAGCTACGAGGGATTCGGAGTGTGATAGCCCTATTTTGGCCCTATTCGAAAAAGTGGTTTCAAAACCATGAAATCGAGCTAGAAAATTTTTAGAATATTATTCTCTGTGTTTTTATTATGTGAAGTATCATGTGTGAAAATTTGGTATTTTAATTTTGTCATTTGAATGTTAATTTATTATTAAGGACTTGATTTCATAAAAGAAAAATTTGATGGCTATAGTGTAAGTGCCGAATTGTGATTTAAAGTTAATGTGGAGGGTTTATGAAGCAAATAGGCCAAGAGAATTATGCATGGACATAACCGGCCATGACTTAGTGGAGGAGTAATAATGTTAAAAGGGTTAGTTTGGTAATTTAATAAATAAAGACCATGCATGTAATAGTAAATCAAAATGGTTGTTCATTTTCATTTTCACTCATGCTTGGCTGAAACTAAAAGAAAATAGCTAAGAAAGGAGTTTTGAGCATTCGGCACTATAGGAGCTAAAATTTAAAGGTAATTTCATGTTAGTTTGATTCTGCTTTAATGTTTTTAAGTTCTATGGCCGATTATACCTTAAACCCATGATTTTAATCTTTGATTTGTTGTTAACTGGATGTTCAGCCATGGGTAGTAGAAAGCTATGAATTTCCGAATTTAATGTTATAAATTGATGAATGAGTGGTTGATGGACTTTATGATGTTAAAATCCAAGAAATTATAAGATTATAAGTTTAAATTATGAATGGGAGCTTTGTGTGGCTCAATTTCTTGAAATGAGCATTCGGCCATGGTATTGAAGTGTTAGATTGTTAATAGTTTGATGTTGTGTAATTAGAAATGAGTGTATGTGGTTTTAAACTAGTTAAATGTTGCTATAGGTGGCTAAAATAAGTAAATTGCATTCCGTTATTATGGTGAAGTGTGAAACTTGTGTTTAATTTTGGAAATTAATAGTTAAATGGTTAGTATGTGTATATTTGTGGCCGAATGTGAAACAAAGTGAGAAATAAGGAGAAGGATGGGTTTGAGATTGTAAATTAGTGAATGTGACTTAATTGATAATCGGCTAAAGTAATTAAAATGCATTAGATATATATGTATATTTTATAATGGCCGAATGTGGACATGAACCATGATGTGAATAAATGGTTGTTAATGAGGTAGCCGTATATGTGTATTTGGGAAAGGAAACTATCTTTGTTGGAATTAGTCATGCCATTGTTAAATTGAACTTTGAAATAATGAAATTTAGTGATAAATGAAAGAAATTGACTTGAGTGTATATGAAAATGGCAAATGGTGAGCTTTGGTAGCTTAATAAAGTATTCAGCCTTGATACATTCATAGGATTAATGCACGAAATTTGGTGTTTTAAAGTGTTGAAAATGAGAAATGGTCAAAAGATGAATTCTGAGTTGTTAAAGTTGATAAATGTGGTTTCAAAGGGCATAATGATGTTCGGCTATTGTGGTTAAAATATGAATCTCGTGCTAAATGTTAGATGATAGTATTGGTTGTTAGTTTGGTTGTTAAAATTACCGAATGTGATAAATTTGACAAGAAATGATTTAGCTTATTATACTTTAAAATGGATTGAGATAGGGATTTGCTAAATATGCTTAATGGTGAGTATAAATGAAGCAAATTCGGCCGAGGGGTGTATTGCATAAGTTCATAAGCTATTAAGCAAAATTAAATTATTTATTTATAATTTAAATGAAAGTAGAAAATTAAAATGAATAATGTTATATCAACCAGTGCTGAATGTGAGAGAAATTACTTGATGTATTTTAGTTATGGTATTTTATAATTGCTGAATGTGGTTTTAAATAATAGAGATGTGATAAGTTAAAATTTGTCTAATTTAGCTCAAGAACTCAAGGGGACAAATTAGGATCGTGGGAAAGAGAAATTGGTCGAATAGTCGAAATTGACGTACGATAGCCATCGAGGTAAGTTTTAAGTATTTAAACATAAGCTGCTTGTGAGTATGTCATAATATGTCATGAAAATTTGCATCTTTGATCTAAATATGCATATATACATGCAAGTGGCCGAATGATATGCATGAGAGTGAAATACGGTAAACTTTTATGATCGAATTGCCGAAAGCTATATACATGAAATGGAAGATATGTATTTGATATAGATATTTTACTGAATGGTAAACATGAAACCGAAACGTGATGGATATTATAATATATTGCCGAATGGTAATATAAGAAACGATAATGTGATAGACATTATCTGTTCATATTTGAATGAGGTCAAAGTCGACTTTTGTGGTTGCTCTGTGCTAAATAAATAAGTACATGATGTAGTTATGATGATGATTTTGTGAAATTGATATTCGAATTGTTATTTGGGCCTTTGGTTCAGCAAGCTTTTAGCTGGTGAATATCTTTCGGGCCACGAGCCTAGCAGGCGTGAATGCCGATGAACGATACCGAACCTAAATGTCCAGCAGGCCTTGTGCCGGTGATAAGTTCGGTTTATACCTAGCAGGCTAAATGCCGGTGAAATAATAAAAGTTTAAAGCTATGAAGCTTATGCTATACGGCATCTGAATTCACTCGATAGATTAAGTTATTCAGGTATGCAAAAGTTATTTGTACAAATGAGGATAATGTGGATTGAATTATAGAGGTGAAATGAAAAAAATATGAGAATTGGTTATGTGTTTATGTTTTCGGTCATTGTGGAAATGTAGTTATAGAAGTATATGTTATACCTATGTGATTATAATTGTTGAAATTATACGTGAATATGATGCATTAGGTTGACTCTATTAAGTCAAATCAAAGAATGATCTCGAAGTATTTAATGATGTAATTATGTGACTTCGAATTTTTAAAGAAATGAATGTCAATGCAAATGTGTACAGTCGTGACTATGCATATTCGGCTAAATTATAATACATTTAGATTATGTTATATGTGAATAATGTGCTCGATTTAGTTAAGATGTTTATATTACTTAAGACTTACTAAGCTAATTAGCTTACTTCGAGTGTCCTTGTTACTCTGTTTTATAGATCTCGTTTGAAAGCTACGAGCTCGGGGATTCAAGTTCAAAGTCATCTACATTATCGTCGCTGTTTTGGTACTTTTGATAGTCTATATTTTGATAAGATGGCATGTATAGGCTTAACTCCCTTTTGAAACAAATGATATTTTGAAATTGTTTATATTCTAGCCATGCGAAAATGGCTTGCTTAATTGCTAAGTATGAATGTATAGTTTGATGAAATTTATGTAGCTAGTTATTTTGATAAATTTGTTAAATGGTTACGTAAGTAAAAAGAATCATATTATTCATGTATAGTTGAACGAAGTAGCATAATTTTTTAATGGGGATAAAGGTGTAAAATGACTTGATAGTGGTTGCCTTTGCTACTAAGAAATTCAATTATGCCCATTGATAAGTAGTCACTTTTGAAATTTGATAAGTACTCATATAGTAAATTAAAGTAGTTTACTATTTGATATTCGATGCATAATTGAATTTATGTCTGGTATGTATCTATGAACATCTAGAAGTTTTGTTTAGCTAGGTAATACCTCAGAACCCTATTCCGGCGACGGATACGGGTTAGGGGTGTTACACGGAGTGGCCACAGGAACTGCCTTCTAGGTTTAGTTTTTAAATTTTCTTCATTGGTGTTTTATTTTCAATTTCAGTTTTTAAGTTGTAATAAGGCCGCTCGGTATTTTGTTTTGGGTTTTATTGGTTAGTTGATTTCTATACGGTAGACTAGTTCGCGCGGGCTTTTCAGAACTAATCAAATGTTTTAAAAACATACAACACGTGACTAATGGATACCTAATAACAATGGCACAACGTTAAGATCTTTTAAAAGATGGCTTTAATCAATAGTGGATAGGGTTTTATAAACCATTGATGTTTCTTGATTACAATAAAAAGAAAAAAATACCAACCGAAATTACGCAAATCGATGTAACATTTTATTAAAAGGAGATCAAAGCTTAATCATTTATGCACGTGACATACCAGTTCTGGCCATAACGTCTGGGCCGGGTTTGGGGTGTTACAGATATACTAGTTTTATAAAGTGATTTTTAATGAAAATGAAAAATAGGGTTTAATTTGTGAAATGTGTAAATTGACTGGTTGAAATGTGAAATAAATGAAAAATATAGGCTACTAGGGGCACTATGGTCATTCGGCTAGCATGGGTATTAAAGGAATTTCATGAATTTGTGTTTTTGTGAAATAAGGACTAAATTGTTAAAAGTGTGAAAGTTTAGGGGCTAATATGAAAATGTGCTTAGATATGTATTATGGACTAAATTGAATGAACGGTCGATTGAATAAGTTAATTTTGAATACATTTAGATCAAGAAAAGAGGAATTCAGAGTTAGATCGAGGAAAAGGCAAGATTATTGAATAGTCGAGGCGATTCATTATTTCCACACCCGAGGTAAGTTCGTATGCTAATAAACGTTCTTAAATTGTGTTATAAATGCTTATTTATTATTGAATTGAATTGAATACTGAATGGTGATGAATTTGAACCAAAATCGACTTTGAAAGTCCAGTACGAACCTTAGGAATTGTATAGGATACAAATGTCATGACATTAGGATTACCGAGATGAGATTACGTGTAAGATCATGTCTAGGACATGGCATCGATACGAGATTTCGTGTAAGACCATAGCTGAGATATTGGCATCGATATGGGATTACATGTAAGACCATATCTGGGATATGGCATTGTACGATTTATATGTGATTTTTGAGTATCCTTAGCGATTTCGAATGGTTGAACGAGCAAAGTCAAGATGAGAATGAAAGTATAATCAAATTATGTGATTGAGGTACGTACGAAACTTATGTGATTATTGAATGGTGGTAATTTGATGAATTGATATGAGATCATGTTATAAACATGAGAAAGGTTTGTGTTATTGATATATGAAATTGCATGTTATGTCTTATTATGTTTAGATGATTGAATTGCAAATACTTATTATGCTAAGTTTATTACTGTACGAGCTGTGTTTATTTTCCTTTATTTTTTTAGTGATTCAAAGCTAGCTCAGCTCAAAGGATCATCAGCGACTCTATCACACTATCGTGCAACTATCTGGTACCTTTTTAAATTGTATATGTGGTATATGGCATGTATAGGCTATGGTCATTTTGGTTTGTTTAATGAAAGAGTATTTTTCCTATTAATAGGGCTTAAAGATGATGATAAATGGATGTGTATATGTTGCTTTACAAAATGGCATATTTTGGTATGGTTGATGATGGTTTAAGTTGTTCAAATGGTTATTTAGATTGTGGTGAGTATTTGCTTATGAAATGCATGTTTTTGGTTTGATAAATAAATGGCTAATAGTTGATTTATGAGTCAAGCTATGTGTGCGATTGATGGTGGGATAATGCATGTTTGAAATGGGTTGAATTGATGAATATGACATGTGTTTTGGTATATGTTGGAATAGGTGAAAAATGAATGATGAATCATGTTGATTTGGTATACATTTGGCCTAGTATATAGTTATGAGTTGAGTAGTAGAATGGATGGATTTGAAACGGCATGAATTGTGCATGAAATGGTAATGTTGGGTTGTCTATTTGTGTAAGAAAATGGTACCATTTATGCTATTGTAGGTATGTGCATTTTGGGTGAGAAATGTGGCTTATAACTAGCCTATTTTCGTCCACACGGCTGAGCAGACAGACGTGTGGCTCGACTGTGAGTGACACATGGCCTTAGAGCACGGTCGTGTGTCCCCTAAAGCTTAATTAAAAACTAAGTCAGTGAGTTACACAGCTTAGACACACGGGCATGTGGTCGGCCCCAGTTTTTACATAGCCTAGCACACGGCGTGTGGTCGGCCGTGTGACACAAGTCAGTATGTATGCCCTGTTTTCACACAGCCTATGACACGGGTGTGTCTGTAGCTGTGTGAGGCACACAGCCTGTTCACACGGGCGTGTGACCCCTATATTCTTGAAAGTTTTTCTAAGTTTCCCAAGTTTTGTATGTTATTGATTTAGTCCCGAACCATCTTTAAAGCATGTTTAAGGCCTCGTAGGCCCGTATAAGGGACATTGTGATTGTATTTGAATGATATTGAATATAAATTCCTAATGTATGGGAATTGTATACTAAATGATGTAATTTAATCAGTAATACCTCGTAACCCTGTTCCGGCGACAAATATGGGTTAGGGGTGTTACACCACCAGCTTGTTTTGGTATAAATAGTAAACTTAACTTAGTATAATGTCATGTATAGGTTATCTTGATCAATTGTTGACTTGTAAATGGTTGTTTATAACCTAGCCATTGGAATGGCTAGTGATAGTTTGTTTTGGCATATTTATAAGGTTAAATCATGATAAATATATATGTGTTTAGTATAATTTAAATTGAGTTATGTTAAACATGTATGATTATAAAAGGTAAGATTATAAACATGAATGCATGTAATGATATATCATGTTAGATAATAAAGTTTGGTTGGGTTATAAGACTTGAATTGGTTGGTATATGATTGCAAGTATTGGTGTAGGTTATTGGCTAATTTGGGTGAGAAATAAGGCCAGGAAATGGCCTTATTTTGTCCACACTGGTAGACACATGGGCGTGTGTCTTGACTGTGTGCGACACACGACCTAGCACATGGGCATGGGGTTTGGCCGTGTGTCCCTTGCATCTTAAAATTTAGAAACATAATGCTCAGATTTGAGCACACAGGCGTGTGTCTCAACCATGTGAAACACATAGCCTAGAACATGGATGTGTGTCTTGGCCATGTAAAACCTGCACTTAATTTTTAAAAATTAAATTGTCCACACGGCCTAGCACATGGGCGTGTTACTTAGCCGTGTGACCCATGTATTTAATTAAATTGCAAGTCAAAGAGTTACATGGGTTAGGGGCACAGGCGTATGCCCTACCTTATATGCCACAAGGCCTGAGACATGGGCATGTCATCTAGCCATGTGGCTACACGGGCGTGTGACCCCTGCACGAAGGAAAAAATTTCAAATTTCAAGAAAAGTTCTATGGGTCCCCGATTTAGTCCCGACTCGTTCTAATGCATGATTTGGGCCTCTAGGGCCAAAAAAAGGGACTTTATGATAAATTTCTGATGTGAGTGATAAAATAATATAAAATGTCTATATTCATTCCGTAATTTCTGGTAATGCTCCGAAACCTTGTTTCGGCGACGGATATGGGTTAGGGGTGTTACATCTTTGGTTTCAAAACCCTTCTTCATAACACTCTCAGATTCGGCCATAACGTCTAGGTTGGGTTTGGGGTGTTACAGCGGTTGTGTACACTTACACATTTCCATCGTTCCAGTAACAAAAGCATAGAAGATGATAAAAGTCAAGAGAGTATTGAATGTTCAAAGTAAAATAAAAAATGAGAAATTGAGAAAAATTTCACTCACATTGGCCCAAAAACTCGTAACCGCTTATACTTTTAAATGTTTTATTAGAGTTCAAAGCATGAATAAAAATAAGCTAAGTAGGAAAAAAAATTGAACTAACTATATTTTTCAAATATAAATGCTATATTCGTATATACATTTTGATAAAGTTATATGTTTAATTTTCTTTAACTTGTTTACTTTGTAATTTGTTGAACTAATTTGTTTCACTAAAAATAATCATTGTTTGACTACAAATAATCATTAATGCTCCAATCTAATCTCGTGTCTCAACCTTGTTCATGTAAATTTTCTTGCATGTTTATTTTTTTGTCTTTATTTTCATTTTGTTTGCTTGAGGACAAGCAAAAACTTAAGTGTGGGGGTATTTGACCTGTCACCAAACTTGGGATAATTTTAGTACATTTTGACACTTAAAAGACTTGTTTTCTAGTAGTTTTATGTTTAATTATCGCATTTTCAGCGTTTGTACTCTAGGTTTAATTATTTGCAAAATAAGCATTTTTACGCAATAATTGATGTTAGTTGACCTATTAGGCCAATTCAAGCCTTAGGTAGTTTTAATGTGTTGAATTAAGTGTGGAGGATGTGTATTTAGCAGCCCGATAGCCTTAGGGATGACACCTGAGTGTAACATAAGCTTCTTGAGACACAAAATGTGAAGCCGAAACTCCTAACTTGATAACTCAATGTCATGTCATGGCACACCATGGCTGTGATGCGAGACAGGTCTAAATGTGGGGCACTAGACTCGACAAGGCTAAATTTATCTGCACAATCAATATTTTTTGGGATTAAGGCCTGTAATAGACCTAATTAGGGTTTCTAAACATCATTATAAATAGATAGGTTATTGCCAATATGTAAGCTAGCCTTTAGGAGCCATAGTAGATTTAGTTTTTAGTTCGTTTAATGTTCCGTTTTGAGATGCTTTTGTTTTTTTGACTAGGTTCGAGTTGAACCTAATTATTTTCTGTTCAAGTATTCTAAAAGTTATTTTTCATTTGCAAACATCGAAGATCAGTTAATTTTCAAGAGATTATGCAATTCTGAGCACATTTGATTCAATCAATTGAGCGATTTCTTACCTTTCTCTTATTTGAATTTATTTGTGTTCTTTTGCATGTTTAAATTAAATCTAAGATTTATGGAATATAGATCCATGAGAGGCTAAGTCTCAAGGGAGATTAACAAGTGGATGTAGGAGTAGTAAATAGAGGAATGTGGGTTCCTGTAGGAATTAACTAGTTTCCAACTATGTGTGCTTAAACCCTAGGATTAGCAACCCTAAGAAGTCATCTAGGTTAAACAAGGCAGAAGATAAGTTTGTAACATTCCTTACCCGTATCCGTCACCAAAATAGGGTACAAGGCATTACCGAGCTTAATCACATATAACCAATCATTTTCAAGTCACAAATTTCCATTCAAACTTAAAACTTTTCATTCATAATCATATTGTCCCTATTATGGGCGTACGAGACCCTAAACATACTTTGGAAGCAGTCTGAGACTAAACCGAGAACTTTAAAATACTTAGCAAATTTTACTACAAAATAGGGCCACACGCCCATGTGGCTTGGGACACGCCCGTGTAGGCAAGCCGTGTGGTCACACACGCCCGTGTCCCTACCCGTGTGAAAATCATTGAGCATTCTGTTTATGGCGTCATCAACCATTTAGGGTCACACGGCCAAGTCACACACCCGTGTGCTATGCCGTGTGGATGAAAGTTAGGCTATTTACCAAGCCTTTTTTCATCCAAAAACACTTGCACACTTATACCAAGTTTATCAACACACAACATGGGCATTTTTAGGCATTCCAATAACCACATCAAGGCATTCACAAACCATTTATAAATCACATTCATCATGCACAACCACACACACACACTTAAGTAATCATAGAATATAACTTACTCAACCATTCCCATTTAGTATTTGCCACACATAATTATCACACATTCACTCATCCAACCCAAACAAGCATGCACATCCATGTAATGCTTCATCATAGACTTATAACATAACAAATATTGGCCACATTAAATGGCCTTATACAACAATGACCTTCAATTAGCATAGGCCAATATTCTAGGCCAACTCATAATAACATGTAAACAAATGACCAAGTCCTTATAAATGTCATAGACTTAACAAAAAAGCTAGAATAAAAATTATTGATTCTAATCCATAGCTTGTTAGTGTGATAGAATCTCTGATGACCTCCAACTCGAGCTAGCATCTGTGACACTATAGGAAATAGGAAAGGAAAGGATGTAAGCTATATAGCTTAGTAAGTTGGCATGTAAATAATAATCAATTTATTTATATGTTTTTACAAATCCTCACAATATGTTCTCAAGATAATCATAATTGCACATAGTTCCACTATTTACTCACATTTATATCAAGTTTTCTACTCGAGTCATTGTGACTAAATTATTTATATCTTGAGCTATGGAACTCTGAATTAAGATCTGTAAATTTTTCCTAAAACTAGATCCACATATGCCCTTACGACAAAATTTCTAGAATTTTTGGTTTAGCCAATAAGTACAGTTTATTCTTTAAATTCATCCCTATTCTGCTGTCTAGCAGTTCCGACCCTTCTTCACTAAAAATTAGTTATCTCCTCGTACAAGATTCGTATGATATTCCCATTTATTCTTCTTGAAAATAGACTCATTTAGATTTTTAAACATATAATTTCTAATCCATAATTATTTTTATACAATTTTTAATGATTTTCCAAATTCAGAATAAGGGATTGCGAAATCATTCTGACCCTGTTTCAAACAAATTCAAATATCTCATAGTATAAAATTCTTTTGCTTACACCATTCTTTTATGTGAAAATAGATTCAATAAGATTTAATTTCATATCTTATTCAACCTATAATTCAATTTCAAACATTTTTGGTGATTTTTCAAAGCCACACAACTACTGCTGTCTAAAACTGTTTAATTGCGAATTTTACTCTTTTATGTTTTCTTTGTATTAACGTTCATAGTAACGCTTACTCCATAATAACCTTACCAAAGTTCAATCACATATCGAACATATTTCTCATAAGTTTACACACACATACCTGCACTTATTCATCACATAGTCATATTCATTTACATTTAGTCATTTCCCGTTGAACACATCAGAATATTAATGGATACGTTGGGATATTTCACATAGTGCCACCCTTGTAGCCAAAGCTACATCATTTCATAAAGTTTCACATAGGCTCATTCTTGAGCTAATCACATTTATGGGTCTTCTCACACAAGCTGATGACCAAACGTAGCTACTTAGTGCTGCTCATACAAGCAGTCAAGTATCCGCAACACATGCCGGACTACCCAGCCACTGGTAGGACGTACGGACCAACACCCGGATCACTTATCTCACTTAGCACAATGCCACAGAATTATTTCACTTAGATGCCATGGACTTATGTCACTTAGATTTTCACATAGATCCCTGGTGAACATGTCACTCGTATCCATTTTTATTCCTAAAGTTCAACCGAGAAATTTCTCACTTGTCGATATTTTGTCAATTACATTCAATATTCAACCACAATTCATAAAATTATCAAAATATGAAAACGTAAATAAAACCGATGCATTATTTACATAAAAACTTACCTTAATACCAAAAATGGTGAAAAGGACCTAACCATCAAATACTTGTTCTTCCCTCGTTCTAGGCCCGAATCTAGTTTTTTCTTGATCTATAATATGAAATTAGCTCACTTATTAGTCACATTATTCAATGTTACCCAAAACTCATATAATGGAAAAATTACATTTTTTCCCCTAAAGTTTAACATATTTACATTTTTGCCCCTAAGCTCGAAAAAATGAAATTTATTCAATTTCTTTAACATACAAGCCTAGCCGAACCATTTTCATAATTACAACAGCCCACAATTTCCATTAAAGCACATTTTTACTACACATTTTATAACTTTTACAACTTAGTCCTTTTTGACATTTTTACCAAAAATCATTTAGTAAAAGCCGTTTCTCTAACCATAAACATGCATTTTCTACCATTAAACACAAAAATACACACATATTCATCATGGGTCAAAACCCTAGACTTTAACCATATCTCAAATTAGTGGTAGAAATAGATAGATCTTATTACGAGGATTTCAAAAACGTAAAAATCATTAAAACGGGGCTAGAACGGACTTACAATCGAGCTCGAAAGCTTGAAAAACCCTAACCATGGTTTCCCCTGGAGAAATTCAGCCATGGTGGAAGAAGATGGACACCAATTTAACTTATTTTTCCCTTTTTATTCTTTTACAACCAAAAGACCAAAATGCTCTTCACTTAAACTTTGATGTTTTGTCCCTTCCATGTCCATTTTTGTCCAAACTAAACTATATTGGTCTAATTACCACCTAAGGACTTCTAATTTAAGAACTCATCACAATCAAATCCCTTTAGCAATTAAAATAAACATTTTGTAACTTTTGCAATTTAGTCCTAAAAATCAAATTGGACACTTTATCACTAAAATTTCTTAACCAAAGTTTCACACATGCATTCAATTGTATAATAAACCTCAAAACTTGATCGCAATAAATTTTTCTACTTCAAATTTGTGGTTTCGAAACCACTATTTCATTTAGGCCCTAATTCGGGCTGTTACAAAGTTTATCATGTAAATCATGTTTATCTTAGTAGGGAATGTGAGGTCGGGAGATAAGCGAGTACTTGTCAATTAATTAGTAGGGCCAAGAGGTAATACTAGTTAATTAATAGTTAATTCCATTTAAACCCAATTTTTTATGTTAACTACAACCACTAAAACGAGTTAATCTATTGTCTGTTAACCTGGTTTAATTGTTTGTTTATTTTTTATTATTTAATTTAGTTGAATGTTTGTCCACATGACACCCCTCACCTAGTTCGGTCATCAAACCCAAGTTACGGAATTCTACAGTAAAATAGAAGAACATTCCCATGCAAAGTTTAACAAGAAATTTCATTTTAAAATCATTAAAACAATTATGAACATATTTAAAAGCAATCATCTATAGATTCAAGCATGTTTAAGGTTCATTTGGAAAATTTTAAAAAAAAATGTGCCAAGGTTATCCTCTAAAATAGGTTTCGCCAAATAACTAATTGCCAAAGATGATTCACAAATCAGTTCACCAAATATCTCACATGTACTCCACAAATGTAACACCCTCAACCTAACATGATTCTCCAAGTTTGAAATGTAACACCCCTAACTCGTATCCGTTGCTGAAATAGGGTTACAGAGCATTACCATAAAAAGTAATGTAAAACATACATTTTTAAACATTAACATAATCATAGCATAACTCAATCATATACATGCATATCATTCCTTATTTGAGCTTTCGAGGCCGTAGAAACACTTTAGAAACGATTCAGGACTAGATTGGAAACATTTGAAACATTGAGGAAAAAATTAGAAAATTCAAATCTGTAGGGGTCACAAGGCCATGTGGCTAGGCCATGTGACTTACACGGCTGAGACACACGCCCGTGTCTTAGGCCATGTAACATTCAAAATAGGGACACACAGTCGTGTTCCAACCTGTGTCCGTGCCCGTGCCGTGTAACTCTTTGACTTAGGTCGCACGGCTAAGCCACACGCTTGTGTTCCAGGCCGTATATTAGGCCATGTAACTATTGAAAACCAACCTTTAAAACCTACAAAGGACACATGACCGTGTCGCATGGCCGTGTGCCACACACGGCTAAGATACACACTCGTGTCTTAGGCCGTGTGGACAAGAAATTGGCCAAATTCAAGCCATTTCAATCACCCTTTACAAGCATGTTCCTACAAGCAATTTGCATCCATAATCAAGGCATCAAAAACATACCAAAACATGCATAAAACAACCAATTCAAATGACCAAATTTCATTCAATCAAAATGCCATATAGACACATTATTCACAATCGAACTAAAATGCCTAAACATAAGCATGTTTAATCGCATTACTACTATTTCAAAACATACATACTTGACCTATACCAAGTCTATATATTCTTACCATTTGGACCATTACTCATATGAATCAAAATCACATAAGTGACACAAACCAACCATTTCCAAATAGTACCAAACAACCAATATATATATATATATATATATCATATTTATTTCCATCATGCACATCTAATTCAAAAAATTTCCAATGCATAGCATATCTTGACCATGTTGAGGTCCATTCATCACATACCACTTTGGCCATACAAACATGCATTAACACATTGTAAAAATATCACACATCAACAAGGCACCAAAAGTACCAAGGTTACATCAACCAAAATGACATGTACATTCTGAACTCATCAACTAACATACAATCAATCATCAACCATAAGTCCACCTATACATGCTATTATAACCTTAACTAACATATCAAAGTTACCGATATAATCGTTGGATAGTGTGATAGATCTCTGATGAGCTTCCAAACCGATCGAGCTTCCAATAATTTGTAAAATAAGAGAAAGATGACTACGTAAGCAATGAATGCTTAGTAAGCTCATATAAACTTAAGCATCATATTTAATTTCAATAATGAACTTTATAGGTGAATATAAACCTATACTAATGCTATAAGATTTATCAAACCATAATCATCAACTCACAAATGAGCAATTCCATCAATATCACATATATTTTTCATTCCTAACATCATAGGATTTATAAGACTTATTACACAATCATTAACCTTTTCATAAACTATGTACTACTCTATTTACTTTCTTACCATTCCATTTACTTACTTTCCATTTCATTTACTTAGCATAAACTTAAATAACAGCATCAATTCACTAATTAGTATATTTTTTCATGAACTAGGTAAATTCATTCGTAGCATACGTAAGTTTCTCACATATAAGTACATCATTCAACTTATCAATCACTTTTTCATCATATTACATCTCAACACTAAACTTATCATTTCGTTACCTTTTCTTACTTGTTTCATTTGCATCATACAAGACATAAGCATAAACATTAAACACATGATAGACCATTTCATTAGAAAATACATACCTTCATTCTTACCACCCCTTTCATGAACATAAGCATATTTCCATTTGGAAACTTACCATTTCAATGCATAACTTTTAAAATTAAACACTATACAATCCAACCAATAGTGTGGCACAAGCCTAAGCATCATCAACAACATATGTTAGCATATTCAAATTGTAACGCCTTAATTTTTGGAATTTTTTGGGTTTTTGTGACTTTGGCGAAATTTTGAAATTTTGGTGTTCTGATTGCTAGAAAATGTTTAAGAGTGTTAGTGGGCTTTTAGAAGGCCCAAGCCTAAGTTAAAACCCGGTAAAATATCAAGTTTGGATTTTGAGTGAAAGGGGACTTGGTTAAGTGGGCTTTTAAGAAAAAACTTCATAAATTATGATGCAAAGAGGCCCTTGGTAAAGTGGAAAGGTGGTGCCACTAAGTTCCTAAAAAAGTGGTGTGTAGACTGGGTTTAAGGGCCAGGGTTCAAGTTGCAAGGTAAGTGTATTGCTGCTTTTAATTTTTAGGCATGTGCCGGCATGTGATTAACTTAAATGAAATTTCGGCAAGGGCCTTGGGGAGGTTGGGCCGATTGTTTAAGTGGCCATTAGGGAAAAATTTATTTTCTTTTCTCTTGTCTTGCCAAATTAGGGTTAGCCACCTAAAGATCTATTCTCTTCTCTGATTCACAAAGTGACCGAAAATGCGAATACACCCCTCTGTGCTGATTTCTTCTTCCTCTTCTCCTCTACCATTCTTTTCTTTTTCCTTTTTCTTTTCTTCTATAACCGATCTACACTCTTTATTCACCCCTGTTCATCTCTTTTTCAGTTGACCGAAATACTGAGCAAAAACACCATTGTGGAGCCGATTTCTTTTGACCGAAAAATTGTCTTTTGTGTCGTTTTCTCCAAGCCAGAATCCTTCTATTCGCTTCATTCTTTTGGCTGATTCTCACACCTTCTAAACTTTAAACCCCTGTCGACAACACCTCTGCAAAACCCCCATACCGAATCATCTTCCTCCTCACAGTTTTAAAAGTCGAAAACACCATAGTTTTAGGGACATAGCCGAATCTTTAGATCTCTAGGTTTTGAAGTCTGCTAAGTGTTTAAGGGCTAGATCTACATCAGATCTAAGTAGAAATAGAAGGGAAATATATGGTAAGTACTCGTTATCCCAAATCTATTCTCTATTACGGATTTAGAAAAGCTGAAGTTCCCTAGAGTTTAGAGAGACTGTCGATTGGGGATTTGGGCTCTAAAGGCTATTAACGAATGATTTATTTTGGTGTTAATGTATTCTAGAGGCGATTGATTGAAGGCTTGGACGAGTGGAACGACTAGATCTAGATCTAGTTATTGGTTTTCTTTAGGTGCTTATGGCCGAATATGGTAAGTAGATTTTGGGTCTGGTTAACGCAAATTGTAATCTAAGAGTTATGGTGATCGATTTTAGGAGATCGTGGGAGATCGCATTAGCAGTCGTCGTGAAGTAGGTGTGTACTGAACCCTTTCTATAGTCTAAATCGGTAAAGGCCAAAGTGACCGAAAGGTTGACCGCAAAATTGGTATTCCATGAGCTTGTGAGTGTGTGAATGCTCACAAGATGTTTAGGAATCGTAGGATCTGGGATCGCAAGTGGTAAGATAGTTACGTGTGTAATTTTGTGCACTTCGGTAATTGGGCCTCGATAGGCTGAAAACGGGCCAAATGGGCTTACAGGTCCATATGGGTGAAATTTGGGTAACAAATGTGTACTAATAGTTTGTAGGATCAAAATTGTATAAACTGGTAAATTGATTGTAAAATCTAGACTAATTGGGCTTAAGATGCTATTGGACATTGTAGGGCCCATTAGGGTTTCAGGGCCTAATGACTGTAAACTGCTAAAATGGGCTAAATAACCTACTGAGATAAAAGTTGGATGATAAATGACTATATAGTGTATAAAACCCTAAAAAGTGGAATAAATACTGAAATATCCTCATAGGTGAGAAATTATAGTTTTACCCCTAGGTGTAAAATGACTGTTATACCCCTAGGGTTAAGTTTGACTAAGATTGCATGTTTTATTATTTTTATACATTATATGCCATGACATGATCATTTGATGCATGGGGTTGGGTTATATGATTAGAGGAAGTGCTAAGTGGCAAATGCCACGAATACAGAAAAGGGGCTTTGCCCTAGTTTATCAAAAGAGGAAATGCCTCGTATTACCGTTCTGGTGGCTTGACCATACTATACGATTATGCAGCTATGATGCCACCGTGGAGAGTAGCGGTTGGGTGGGTTGAGTAGTTCTCCCCACATGGACAGATTGGCTGGTACGGGTAGAGAGTAGCGGTTGGGTGGGTTGAGTAGCTTCCCCACATATTGATATGGATTTTGTATGCATATTTGATTGTCATGAAAATGGGCCTATGGGCCATACTGTTTACCGTAAAAGGCTTCGGCCCAGTGATATTATGTCTGAAAAGGGCTAAGGCCCAGTAACTGATATCTGAAAGGCTTCGGCCCTATTAATTCTAAGACTGATTAGGGCTTAGGCCCAGTGGGCCTGAGCTGGTTTGGGCTCTGGATGGGATCCTTTACACACTGAGTTTACCAAACTCACCCCCTATTCTTTCCATTCTTGCAGGTGAGCCCTAGACAATGGACTTGGAGCTGGGAGGGATTCAGAGTGGCCACGGAAACCGAAACACTGGTTCAATTAGATTATTTATTTTATTTTATTTATTACTTATTTCATTCACTATTTATTTTAATTTGGGTTTGTAATAATGCCGCTTTATTTATTTTTATTATGGGTTTTAATTATTTATTTTTGCATTATTTAAATTATTTTGAAAATAGCTGCGCGAGTTTTCTGTAAAATTAATCCAACATTTTAAAAACCCATCACACAAGGTAAATGAGCAACAAAGTAAGTCTTTATAAAGTAAACATCTATCTAATTAACCAGGAATTTCTCTTAAAACTCTAATATCACTTTTGCCAAATTCACCCTAATGTTAGTAACTAGGTAACGTGGTTAGGTATAGGGAAACTAGAAACCCTAGAAGACTGAGACAGTAGCTAGGCTACGATTACACGGAAACAAAACTCTAAAACTTTATCTGTGCAGAAGACATTCTGTAATAAAGAAGTGAAACATTAAACTAATGTCATAAAATTCGCAAATCAGATAAGTCGAAATAAGCAAGAGAGCTGCTCGTGGACGAGGCCGTGAACGTGGCCGAGGCGGTGTTCAAACGAGATCGTGATCTTAGGAACACATACCAGCTGGTGAGGCACGACCGCCACCGGTTGCTGAAAATGGGCCGCACGATCGGGCCGCAGGGGACGACGCTCTGTCCCAGGCCATGTTAAGGGTTTTGGAAAGGGTTGCTAAAGCTAATGTTGGACCCATGAATAGGGGATCCATTTCTGAGTGACTCCGGGCTAACGGAGTGGAGGTTTTCAAGGGTGTGTCTGGAGTAGCCCTAAATGTGGCTGAGTATTGGTTGGAAGCAACGGAGCAAATTATGGACAACCTAGATTGCTCGGAGGAGCAGAAGCTAAAGAGAGCGGTGTCGCTACCACGAGATGAGGCATACCAGTGGTGGATCACTGTGAATAAGGGTATATCAGCTGAGCGGGTAACTTGGGAGTTGTTTAAGACGTCCTTCAAAGGGAAGTACGTTGGAGCAAGCTACGTAGATGCACGCAGAAAGGAATTCTTGAATCTGACCCAAGGCAATAAATCCATTGCTGAATATGAGGCAGAATTTTTGAGGTTGAGTCGGTATGCCAGTGGAATAGTTTCTACGGAGTACGAGCATAGTGGTCATTTTGAGGATGGTCTCAGAGATGAGCTGAGGGTGCTGATAGCTCTGCAAAGGGAGCGTGACTTTGCTGCTTTGGTAGAGAAGACAAAGATAGCGGAGGAGGTGAAGCGAACTGAGCGACAGGACCGTGATAAGGATCGAAATCGCTTTAGGAGGGATATTGGACCAACTGGTGCTGCAAACCGAAATGCCAAGAGGGCTAGAGTGGAGGAACCGATTCAAGCAGTTTCGGTGAATACAGTTAGGCCACAAGCTTGTGGGGACTGTGGTAGAATCCATCTAGGGGAGTGCTGGAAGTGAACGGGGGCATGTTTCAGTTGTGGGTCCAAAGAGCATAAGTTCAGAGAGTGTCCTCGGAGACCAGCGCAGAATCAGAATCAGGTGGCAGATCAGAGGGTTGCTCAACCAGTACGAGGAGGACCACCACCACCTAGAGGCCGTGGGCAAGGAAGGGGTGGAAATGGTAATAGATGTGGACGTGGAGTACCTAGTAGGGGTGCTGGTAATGCGGAGGCTCGTCAGCCAGCTTTGGTGTATGCTACTCGTTATCGAGAGGAGGGTGATACACCTGACGTCATAACTGGTACGTTCTTGATTTCTAGCATACCATACACTGCTTTGATTGACGTGGGTTCAACACATTCGTATGTTGCATGTGAGATTTTTGGGTTATTGGGTGTGCTCTCTAAGGAAACTATGAGTGGGGTAACTGTAATTAGTCCACTGAGTCACTCGGTTAGGGTAGATAAACTCTTTAGAGAGGTGCCTTTAGAGACTCAAGGTAGGATCTTTACTGAAGACTTAATGGAGTTGCCATTCGGAGAATTCGACTTGATTTTGGGAATGGATTGGTTAGTTAAGCATGGGACAACTTTGGACTGTGCGGCCAAGAGAATGGTGTTGAGGACTGTCGAGGACGAGGAGGTAATGGTTATTGGAGAGAGAATGGACTATTTGTCCAATATGGTTTCGGCCTTAAGGGCTGGGAAGTTGATTCGCAAGGGTTGCGAAGCGTACTTGGCATTTGTAAGTCAAACTGAGGCTGAGAGCGTGACAGTGGAGACAGTCAGAACCTTTAATGAATTTCAAGATATTTTTCCTGAGGAGCTTCTTGGATTGCCTCCTAATCGAGAAGTTGAGTTTGGAATCGACTTACTGCCTGGAACGGCTCCAGTGTCCATCGCACCTTATAGGATGGCACCGAAGGAGCTAGTGGAACTAAAGGCACAAATTCAAGAGCTGTTAGATAAAGGCTTCATTAGACCGAGTGTGTCTCCATGGGAAGCACTAATGCTGTTCGTGGAAAAGAAGGATGGGTCGATGCGTATGTGCATCGATTATCACCAGTTGAACAAACTGACGATAAAGAATAAGTATCCTCTGCCGAGAATCGATGATTTGTTTGACCAACTTAGAGGAGCTTCAGTATTTTCCAAGATCGATCTTCGATCTGGATATCATCAGCTTAGGGTAAAAGAGGTGGATGTTCATAAAATAACATTTAGAACTCGGTATGGTCACTACAATTTTCTGGTTATACCTTTTGGGTTGACGAATGCGCCTGCAGCTTTCATGGACTTAATGAATCGAGTGTTCCAGCCGTACTTGGATCGATTCGTGGTCTTCTTTATTGACGATATATTGGTGTATTCAAAAACTGAGGAGAAGTATGATGAGCACCTCCGAATAGTCTTGTAAGTGTTAAGAGAGAAGCAGCTTTATGCGAAATTTAGTAAGTGTGAGTTCTGGTTGCGAGAAGTGACTTTTCTGGGTCATGTTGTTTCAGCTAAGGGGATTAGGGTGGATTCTCGAAAAATTGAAGCAGTTCTGGATTGGAAGCCACTGAGGTCAGTATCGAAAATTTGAAGTTTTTTGGGTCTAGTAGGCTACTACAGAAGATTTGTAGAGGGGTTTTCTTTTATCGCAACACCATTGACAAAACTGTTAAGGAAATGAGTATCTTTTATGTTGATCGAGAAACAGCTAGAAGCTTTTGACAAGCTGAAGAAAGTATTGACTGAGGCACGAGTGCTAATTCCGCCAGATTCTGGGAAGGATTTCACTGTGTATAGCGATGCATCACATGTGGGATTAGGCTGTGTACTGATGCAAGATGGTGAGGTAGTCGCTTATGCTTCACGACAGCTAAAGCCTCACAAAGCGAATTACCCTACGCATGATCTGGAGTTGGCGGCTGTGATCTTTGCGTTAAAGATCTAGAGACACTATCTATATGGAGAAAAGTGTATTATATACACTGACCATAAAAGTCTCAAGTATCTGTTGACTCAAAAGGAGTTAAACCTTAGGCAACGAAGATGGATAGAGTTGCTTAAGGACTATGACTGTTCGATTGAGTATCACCCAGGCAAGGCTAACGTGGTGGCTGATGCACTGAGCCAAAGAGCAGTTGCGGAGTTGAGGGCTATGTTTGCTAGTTTGAGTTTGTATAATGATAGAAGCCTGTTGGCAGAGTTGTAAGTGAAACTGACTTGGATTGAGCAAATTAAAGAGAAGCAGTTGGAAGACAATTCGTTGGTTCCTCAGTTTCAACAAGCTAAGGATGGTGAGAATGGGGACTTTGGATTGAATACTGATGGAGTTCTCTACTTCCGTGGAAAAGTTTACGTCCCGAAGGATTCTAATTTGAGGCAAAAGATTCTGAAAGAGGTTCATGGTGGACCTTTTGCCATGCACCCTGGAGGTAATAAGTTGTACCGAGACTTGTGAGAGGTGTACTGGTGGCTTAAACTTAAGCGTGAGGTAACAAAATTTGTTGGGAAATGTTTGACATGCCAGCAAGTTAAGGCTAAGCACCAACTACCTTCTGGACTGTTGCAACCAGTGAAAGTTCCACTCTGGAAATGGGAGAGGGTTAGTATGGATTTCGTGAGTGGGCTACCTTTAACACCCTCGAAGAAAGATTCTGTTTGGGTAATCATGGATAGATTGATGAAGTCTGCTCATTTCATACCAGTTAGAACCAATTACTCTCTTCAGAAGTTGGCCAAGTTGTACATGGGAGAGATAGTGCGTTTGCATAGGGTGCCAGTTTCGATAATTTCTGATCGAGATCCTCGATTTATATCTCAATTTTGGCAGAAGTTGCATGAGGCATTGGGTACAAGATTGGACTTCAGTACAGCCTTCCACCCTCAGACAGATGGTCAGTCGGAAAGGGTTATTCAAGTTTTGGAAGACATGCTGAGGGGTTGTGTTATCAACTTTCGTGGCAGTTGGGAGGACTACTTGCCATTAGCAGAATCCGCATACAACAACAGTTATCAAGCAAGTATATAGATGGCTCCATATGAGGTACTTTATGGGCGACGGTGTTGTACACCTACGTGTTGGACAGAATTAGGGGAGCGCCAAGTTCTTAGACCAGAGTTGGTGGCAGATACTAAGAACAAGGTTAAGTTAATCAGAGACCGGTTAAAGGAGGCATCTGATAGGCAGAAGTCATATGCAGACCTTAAACGTAAAGAAATCGAGTATGCTGTTGGGGATATGGTTTTTCCGAAGGTTTCGCCATGGAAAAAGATCTTGAGATTTGGTAGGAAGGGCAAGTTGAGTCTGCGGTTCATTGGGCCTTATCAGATTCTTAAGCGAATAGGGCCAGTAGCATATCAGTTGGAGTTACCACCAGAGTTGGACCGTATCCATGATGTTTTTCATGTGTCCATGTTAAGGCGATATCAGTCGGACCCATCGCATATTGTACCAGCGGAGGAAATTGAAGTACAGACTGATTTGACCTTTGAGGAGGAGCCTGTGCAAATTCTAGGCCGAGAGGTTAAAATTTTAAGAAGGAAGTCAGTTCCGTTACTAAAAGTACTGTGGCGCAACCATGGCAGAGAAGAGGTTACGTGGGAGCCAGAAGAGACGATGCATCAACAATACCCTCAACTGTTTGGATCAGGTAAATTTTGAGGCGGAAATTTCTTTAAGGAGGGTAAAGTTGTAACGCCCTGATTTTTGGGATTTTTCGGGTTTTTGTGACTTTGGTGAAATTTTGAAATTTTGGTGTTCTGATTGCTGAAAATATGTTTAAGAGTGTTAGTGGGCCTTTAGAAGGCCCAAGCCTAAGTTAAAACCCAGTAAAATATCAAGTTTGGATTTTGAGTGAAAGGGGACTTAGTTAAGTGGGCTTTTAAGAAAAACTTCGTAAATTATGATGCAAAGAGGCCCTTGGTAAAGTGGCAAGGTGGCGCCACTAAGTCCTAAAAAAGTGGCGTGTAGACTGGGTTTCAGGGCCAGGGTTCAAGTTGCAAGGTAATCGTATTGCTGCTTTTAATTTTTAGGCATGTACCGGGCATGTGATTAACTTAAATGAAATTTCGGCAAGGGCCTTGGGGAGGTTGGGCCGATTGTTTAAGTGGCCATTAGGGCAAACTTTATTTTCTTTTCTCCTATCTTGCCAAATTAGGGTTAGCCACCTAAAGATCTATTCTCTTCTCTGATTCACAAAGTGACCGAAAACGCAAATACACCCCTCTATGCCGATTTCTTCTTCCTCTTCTCCTCTACCATTCTTTTCTTTTTCCTTTTTCTTTTCCTCTCTAGTCGATCTACACTCTTTATTCACCCTTGTTCATATCTTTTTCAGTTGACAGAAATACTGAGCAAAAACACCATTGTGGAGCCGATTTCTTTTGACTGAAAAATTGTCTTTTGTGCCGTTTTCTCCAAGCCAAAATCCTTCTATTCCCTTCATTCTTTTGGCTGATTCTCACACCTTCTAATCTCTAAACCCCTGTCGATAACACCTCTGCAAAATCCCCATACCGAATCATCTTCCTCCTCACAGTTCTAAAAGCCGAAAACACCATAGTTTTAGGGACATAGCCGAATCTTTAGATCTCTAGGTTTCGAAGTCTGCTAAGTGTTTAAGGGCTAGATCTGTATTAGATCTAAGTAGAAACAGAATGGAAATCTGTGTTAAGTACTCGTCATCCCAAATATATTCTCTATTACGAATTTAGAAAAGTAGAAGTTCCCTAGAGTTTAGGGAGACTGTTGATTGGGGCTTTGGGCTCTAAAGGCTATTAACGAACGATTTATTTTGGTGTTAATGTATTCTAGAGGTGATTGATTGAAGGCTTGGATGAGTGGAACGACTAGATCTAGATCTAGTCATCGGTTTTTGGCAAAGGTAAGATTTTGAGGGCCTTAGGTGCTTATGGCCGAATATGGTAAGTGGATTTTGGGTCTGGTTAACACAAATTGTAATCTAAGAGTTATGGTGATCGATTGTAGGAGATCGTGGGAGATCTCGTTAGCAGTCGTCGTGAAACAGGTGTATACTGAACCGTTTCTATAGTCTAAATCGGCAAAGGCCAAAGTGACCGAAAGGTTGACCGCAAAATTGGTATTCCATGAGCTTGTGAGTGTGTGAATGCTCACAAGATGTTTAGGAATCGTAGGATATGGGATTGCAAGTGGTAAGATAGTTACGTGTGCAATTTCGTGCACATCGGTAATTGGGCCTCGATGGGCTGAAAACGGGCCCAATGGGCTTACAGGCCCATATGGGTGAAAATTGGGTAACAAATGTGTACTGATAGTTTGTAGGATCAAAACTATATGAACTGGTAAATTGATCGTGAAATCTAGACTAATTGGGCTTAAGATGCTATTAGACACTATAGGGCCCATTAGGGGTTTTAGGGCCTAATGACTGTAAACTGCTGAAATGGGCTAAGTAACCTACTGAGGTAAAAGTTGGATGATAAATGACTATATAGTGCATAAAACCCTAAAAAGTGGAATAAATACTGAAATATCCTCATAGGTGAGAAATTACAGTTTTACCCCTAATGCAAAATGACTGTTATACCCCTAGGGTTAAGTTTGACTGAGATTGCATGTTCTATTATTTCTATACATTATATGCCATGACATGATCATTTGATGCATGGGGTTGGGTTATATGATTGGAGGAAGTGCTAAGTGGCAAATGCCACGAATACCGAAAAGGGGCTTTACCCTAGTTTACCGAAAGAGGCAATGCCTCGTATTACCGTTCTGGTGGCTTGACCACACTATACGATTATGCAGCTATGTTGCCACCGTGGAGAGCAGCGGTTGGGTGGGTTGAGTAGTTCTCCCTACATGGAGAGATTGGCTGGTACGGGTGGAGAGTAGCGGTTGGGTGGGTTGAGTAGCTTCCCCACATATTGATATGGGTTTTGCATGCATATTTGATTGTTATGAAAATGGGCCTATGGGCCATACCGTTTACCGTAAAAGGCTTCGGCCCAGTGATATTATGTTTGAAAAGGGCTAAGGCCCAGTAACCGATATCTGAAAGGCTTCGGCCTTGTTAATTCTGAGACTGATTAGGGCTTAGGCCCAGTGGGCCTGAGCTGGTTTGGGCTCTGGATGGGATCATTTACACACTGAGTTTACCAAACTCACCCCCTCTTCTTTCCATTCTTGCAGGTGAGCCCTAGACAGTAGACTTGGAGTTGGGAGGGATTCAGAGTGGCCACGGAAACTGAAAAACTGGTTCTATTAGATTATTTACTTTATTTTATTTATTACTTATTTCATTCACTATTTATTTTAATTTGGGTTTGTAATAAGGCCGCTTTATTTATTTTTATTATGGGTTTTAATTATTTATTTTTGCATTATTTAAATTATTTTGAAAATAGCTGCGCGAGTTTTCTATAAAATTAATCCAACGTTTTAAAAACCCATTACACGAGGAAAATGAGCGACAAAGTAAGTCTTTATAAAATAAACATCTATATAATTAACTGGGAATTTCTCTTATCAGTTTTGCCAAATTCACCCTAATGCTAGTAATTAGGTAACGTGGTTAGGTATAGGTGATGTGACACACCAGACTTGGTTGTAACGTCTGGGCCAGGTTTAGGGTTTTACACAAATACAATCCACATGAGTTTAACATAGATAATCCATTTCACATGAATATAATTCATTTGAACACATCATTTTTCCTTAACATATCATACTTTCAATGAAACTTACCATTTCAACCTTTTCATAAATATACGACATATTTCTTTTGAACACTTACCATTGCTTTCCTTTTCATGCTCGTTGTACCATTTAGAATACCATCGGATACGTGGAATAGCTCACACAAAGTGTGATAAACATATAACCGTAACATTTCCTTTCCTTTACATTATTACTCATGTGACAGCCCTAATTTGACCTTAATCGAAAAAGTGGTTTCGAAACCACGAAACCGAGTCAGAAAAATAATTAAATGTTATATTTTATGTTTATTATATGTGAAATTGCATGTGTGAAAATATTGTGTTTTAATTTTGTCATTTAGATGTGGAATTATTAAAAGGGGCTCATTTGATAAACCATGAAAATGTGATAGGTAAAAATTTAAGTGGCCGAATTGTATATGGTTAGCATTATGGAGGACTTGCATGTCAAATGGACCACTATTAATATAGTGGACGGAAATGATGATGGGTGTTTGGTGTTATATGCATTTTATATTAGTGAAATAAAATTTAATGGTTTTATAATATGAAAAATGAATTAATAAAAGTAAAAGGGTGATAAAAACAAAGTTTTCATCCATTCTTTCTTCCATTTTGCCGAAACATTTGTAAAAGAAGAAAAGAAAATTTGCTTACGGGTTCGGCCATGGAGATGGACTAATTAAGGTATGTCTGATGCTTTTTTTTTAAAATCATTGTATATATTTTGAATGGTCTTCAAGCATTGAAGCTAGCCCATGGCAAAAAAAATTTTGTTAATTGATGAAGATGACACATTCGGCCATGAGTGTTTTATGATGGTACATTCGGCTATTGATGTTTTGTATTTCATGGATGATGTGTTAAATGTTTTGATGAACAAATAGTTGTTAAATGAGGTTAAGCTTGTTAAACTTTGAATTTGGCTGAGATATGAGCATTTGGCTATGGAGGCTTTTTGGTGTTTTGAAGCTTTAAAATGGAAAAATGATTTTGTTTGTATAGATGAGCTTGTTTAATTGTGGTAGGAAGATGAAGTTTGAGCTTGCTAAGTGTGGGAATCGAATGCTAAATTTTAGTATATGTATGAGCAATTGCCGAATGTGAACTTAAATGATTATGTGAGTAAATACTTGTATATTATGTGAGGAATGAAATTTTTAAATTGTGTATATGTGAAATTGAACAAGAAAAAAAAAGGCCTATAGTGACTTAAGGGAATATGCGGCATAAGTAGGTTAATAGAGAGAAATGAAATTGTTGGTGAAGTTGTATTCGGCCATGGCTAGGTTGAGTGTTGTCGATCATGACTTGTTGATTGATTAATCATGGTTGCTATGTTTTTGGTCAAATGAATGATATAATTAAATTTTAGTCATGTGTTAATGTACTAAATGACATTCGGCTATATGGTATTTAAAATGGGAATGTAAGCTTAATGAAATGTGATATGTGCATAGATGTAACCATGTGAATTCGGCCAAGGTGGGAATTTTGTATAAAATTCAAAAATATTATTTATAAAATTTTTAAGCTTAAATGTTATTCGGCTATAGTTGATTATTAGGAAAATATATGATAGATGGAAATGAAAGTACTGTATATTTTGTGTGTATGAGATTAATGGTATTTTGATTATTAAGGATGTTAGCTAAATTTTTTTAAAGGGATGCTGAATATGACTTTTTATGAGAAATGGTTCAATTTGGTGATTATGGAAAGGTCAAAGATGACCTATAATGGAATTCGGCCTAATGAGATTTGTAAAAATTTATTGAAGTGTGAATTTTGTATGTGCACTAAAGGTTAGATGTGTATTCGGCTATATGCATGTGTTTCGTTGAGAATTTATCCTTGTTGCTTATAATAAGTTGGCGAGGTGATTAAACTAGTTTTAATTTGTTGGATTAAGCTCAAGGGCATAGAGAGCCAAATTTGGACAAAGGGAAAGCTAAAGTAGTTGAATAGCTAAGAGAATGATATTATTATTTATGTATGGAATTCAAATGTAATGCTTTTGTACAAATGTATATGTTCGGCCATATGTGAAGTTGAAGCATAAGTTGTGAAAGTATGAAAGAACATGTGAAATGATTTTTTTAATGTGATATTCGGGCTTTGAGCCTAGCAGGCGTAATGTCGGTGAAATGATATCGAGCCCTGAGCCTAGTAGGTGTAACGTCGGTGAAATGATATCGGGCCTTGAGCCTAGCAGGCATAATGTCGGTGAAGTAATTTCAGACTTAAAAGTCTAGCAAGCTTTGAGCCAGTGATGAAACTCGGGTTTTATACCTAGCAGGCCAAGTGCCGGTGAATTTAATAAAAGTATATGACAACAAGATCTTACGTTAAGATGACAAATTGAATTCACATTACGTATTAAGTGGCCCAGGTATGTGATACTTACCTATTTATGTGAGAATGATTCGAATTGGATTTTGAATATGCTCATTTGTGAACATTTGGTTCATGTGAAATTGTTCATGGAAGTATATTAACTAAAGTATGTGGTTACAAATAAAGAAGGAATGTTTAAATGTGAAGATGGTATTATATTAGAGCTTAGTTCAGGTGAATTAAGGTTGGCATTGAGAACTTGAAATGTTCATGTCTATATGAATTTGAAGTTAATCGAATGATTTGATATTAGTGTATGTAAGTGATTTTACATATCCAGCCTTGTGGTATTAAATGTTGATATGATGCCAGTTGAATTAATGAATGATTTTGTGTTATATGACGATGCGATTATGTGATTCATATGTTTAATTAAGTTATGTTGTTATTCTTACTTAAGACTTACTAAGCTAATTAGCTTACTTCGAGTGTCTTTGTTACTCTGTTTTATAGATCTCGCTTAAAAGCTACGGGCTAGGGGATTCAAGCTCAAAGTCATCCACATTATCGTCACTCTTTTTGGTACCGTTAAAAGTCTATAATTTTGAAAGATGGCATGTATAGGCTTAACTCTTCTTTTTGAAACAAGTCATATTTTGTGTTTGTATATATAAAAGCCATGCGAAAATGGTTTATTCATTTTGTTTGGTAAAGTACTATGAATGACACGATGTTTGAAAAATGTTTTGGTTGGGTGTCATATTCGGTTATGGTATATATTTATGTACATATGGCTTGTTATTTTGGTAAATGTGCTTAAAAGGTTAAGTAAGTTAAATATCATGCTACCGTGTAGGGTTGAATGAATTAGTTATAAGCTTTCAATGGTAACCAACATATAATATGTTTTGTGAATAGATATACTAGAACATTGGATAGATTGTTATATAGTAAATTAAGATGATATGTTGTAGTAAATGTGTTTGCTACTAAGTTAGTACATTCGGCCATTGGCCATAAGAATAAGGTCACTATTTGCTAAATGTCATATGTTTGATTAAATTGTTGTTAAACTCATAATTGTTTCTATAAGCTGAAAAGTTTATAAATTTTGAACATCATGTCCATAGTCACAAATATCGATTGTCTAACTAATTGCTATAAGCTCAATTGCAAATGATTATTATTAATGTGTGGAATTTAAGTGTAATTCGTCTGTGATGTGTGGTAATGCCTTGTAACCCTGCTCCGGCGACGGATACGGGTTAGGGGTGTTACAGCTCACACGAGCTATGGGTCAGAATGTAGGCTACACAATGCTGCTCACATGAGCCATGGAGTATCTGTAAAAAATGCAGGACCTTGGCCATTGGTAGGACATTCAAGACCAGCACCTAAAACATGAAAACCCTAATGACATGTCATTTGTATCCTATGAATTCCTAAGGTTCAAGCAGGGTTTGGTAATCATCGTGACATTGTTGGATTTACATCGTTCCATGACATGATAAATTACATAATAACATATATAAATTGATTTATTTATATTAGAACAACACATTAAACATTCAAATTAATTAACATTATAATGATTATAGTTCATACGAACTTACCTGGCTAAATTACAAAAATGTCAAAGTATAGGGGCTATTTGGTAATTTTTCCTTCTCTTCGATTTTCCATTTGTTCTTAATCTAAATTAATAATTCCATTAAATTCATTAATTTAGATAGTAAAACTATTTCACTTTATGCAATTTAGTCATTTTTTAAGTTTTTACAAAATTGTCCCTAACATTTTACTTTTATTCAATTTAGTCCCTGAGCCTAAAACATGCAAATTAACCATTTTTATTGAAAACCCATGCCAACCGAATGTTCATAGCTTCTATTTCAGCTCATATTTGTAAAAATTTCACATCAAATCCTTATATTTTTACTATTTTAACAATTTAATCCCTAATCATTAAATTCATCAAAATCACTTAACAAAATACTTATAAATAATAACTAATACCTCAAATTCATCATTTAACATCTAAAATCACAAAGATTCACCAATGGCAACATTCAAAATCCCTAACAGCTTCAAAAATGAAGGTACGGGCTAATTGGACCTAATTGCAACGATCTCAAAAACATAAAAATTATTAGAAACGGGGCTAAAATCACTTACCAATCTAGCTTTTGAAGTTGCCAAAATTCCAAGGTTTAAAGATGGCTTCTTCCTCCATTCAATTTTGGTGAGGAAGAATTGTAAAAGATGATAAAAGCATTTTAGTTTTATTTAATTTAATTTAATTAATCAAATTACCATTTTAACCTTGGTTAATAATTAAATAAAACACCAAATCCATGTCCATATATGTCCACTAACTCCTTAAATGGTTTATTTACCATATAAGTGCATTTAATTTTATTCATTAAACCATTTAATCATTTAAATTAATAGTGATCAAATTTTACATCCTTTACGATTTAGTCCTTTTTAATTAATTAACTATCTAAACATTAAAATTTCTTAAAGAAACTTTAATACAACCTTAATAACACTCCATAAATATTTTTATAAATATTTACAGCTCAATTTATAGAAAAGAGGTCTCAATACCTCATTTTCTATAACCACTTGACTTTAGGGTCTTACTACTTGAACCTAATTAATCATCCATATAACATAAATTACCATATCAAAAACCTTTTTAAAACCATATTTGACTCGTAAATATTAAATAATAATATTTATGAACTTGTTTGTCAGATTTGTGGCCCCGAAACCACTATTTTTGACACCACCGAAAAACGGGTTGTTACACGAATCTTGGGTGTTACTACACAATACCTAAAAAAATATTGAAAGAATTGAAAAATATTTCTTAATGAAACATTATTCTTATTATTTTAACTGAAAGACTTGATAACTAATATCAAAGGAAAGTATTAAAATAAAATAAAATATTACATCAGACCTTTTTCTAAAACTTTTATAGTTCATTAATTTACAAACATTTTTCTTACAACTAACTTTTCGGTTAAAATACTATAATACATCATGTTTCCACTGTATGCATAATAACTTAGTATGTCGTTTCCTTGGCATACCCAAGTGCTGTCCCTCCTAGCGCAATCTTGTACCACACTACTTGAAACACAAACATAATCTTTGTAAGTTCAGAAGAACTTAGTGAGAGTTAATTCAGAATTTCCTTGGCGGATACTTTTATAACATCGGCTGAATATCCGTACACAACTACCATCCTTAACACTTTACTTCTATTTTGGAGAATATTTTCAAGATGTTAGGCTCAACCTATACTGACTATCATGCTTACCACATCAATTCTCTTCTTACACATAAAATAAAATTTAAAGAATATATCTTCAGAGCCCACTTCATGCAGATCATCCCATCACTCTTAATCTTAACCTAGAATGGCTATTCAAAGATAATGATCACTGGAAAATACATACACCTTTGGCAGATACTCACGCAGATTTGAATACTATCAGTTTACTAATCAAACCATATTATTGTTCAATGCCATACAATCTCTTACTAATAATGAACTATATAGATCATTCTGATGAATTCCATACAACTTTTTTTCAAAACCCCAGATACTTAGGATAACAATAAATTTAATTCCATATGATTCCAAAAGAAGATACAATACAATTCAGATATGGAAAAGTTCTGGGTAACTTCATATTTAACTCTACCTTTTACAGGAAAACTAGACTAACGGATACTTATCTCATTCATATCTACGAATATGCCCAAATCCCAAACATATAGATTATCATGGCGGATACACCCTCTGAACATACAAATACACACTTCTTCTCAAGAAATTCCCATTGGACTTATTCAATTACATCACATATATTACACAACCATATTAGCTTTAGACATGTCGTAACCTTATCATAGAGTTACTTACCAAAGATTTATCAGAACTTATCCTGTAACGCCCGAATTTTGGGCCTAGAAGAAATAGACCTTGAGCTTGAGGAGCATTTGGAAGTCGGCACATGAATATTTTTTGTGCAAGAAGTGACATAAATGAAGGCTTGTTTCAGTGGTTAACGGTCTTGAGAAGTGTTGGAGAAGTCCTGGGTTCAAACTTGGGCTATAGCAAAAATTTCATTTTTAGTGCATAAAACCCTAGGTGTTTGGAAGTAGACCTTATAATTAATTGAGGATAAAATATGACACAAAGAGCCTATTGGTCCAGTGGTAGGAGGCCTGTGGAGTTTGAGTGTAAATAATAGTGACTCATTTTAAATGGTTTTCATTCCTGGTTCTGTTCTTTTCCCTTCTACTGAATCTCCCCTCTCTTATCTTGTCTGATGTTGGTTGGTACTTAGGGCTCCTCAAGAGGGGCAAATAAATTGAAGCAGTCGACATCCTACTCTTAGTTCTTGATCAAGGTAAGCTTTCTTGCCTTGTTTTTGGTTGGGGGCCGAATATTCTTGATGGTCCTGTAAATTGTCAAGCGTGGATTGAACCACATGATTTTGCAATCTCTTTTAATAAAGCTTAATGTAACGCAGAATTCGTCAAGGGGTTTTAATCTTCACTAACAGTTAGAGAGGACTTAACAAAGCTTGATCGATTAAGGCAAGTATTAGTGTGTTTCGGTTTATGTTTTGAAAAAGGAGGATAACTTTATTGATCAGGTGACTAACTGTTAGTATCGTATAACGTAAGTTCGGTGCTAGGGGTTCGCAGCACGTTTCGTAAACAAGGTATGTACTCACACTGTTTAGATCGTAGAACAACGAAAAGCTAAAAAGTACGGCAACAGTTGCCACACGAGTGCACGAACGCATGTGTGGAAAATTCAATACGATGATAGAGACCACCATGAGCAACGTCATGGGCTTAGGCCGTTTTTAGACCGAAATGGGCCGTGTGGGTCCAATGGGCTCGTGGGCTTCATAGGGGTAATTAGCGCGGACATGCAGGAAATAATAGACCTAGCTATGTCATTCGCATGGCTAAGGTCAATTTTAGGCTTGGCGGGCCGCACGAGTTTGTGGGCCCCACTTGGGCCACATAATGGGCTTTGGGCCCAAATGTACTATGTGATTGCTAAAGGTTGCACGGGTCGCACTAGACAACTGTGGACCTACTGATGGGTCAGTAAGTGTACCTAGACCCCAGACTGAGAAATGACCGTTATGCCCCTGTAGGGTAAAATATCCAAAATACCCTTATGAGATATGTGATTGATTATGTATGCCATTTGATATTTATGTTTTGCATTCATATGAGATACTATGTTGCATGGGGATGGGATCTTGTAATTGGAGGAAGTGATTAATCTGTTAAGGTCGCACAGGTCACACAAGACGACTATGGACCTATACTGGCAAGGTCGCAGGGGTCGCATGAGACAACTATGGACCACTGATGGCATTAAGTCAATTATATGATTGGCAGCTTTACTGCGATATTGAGTAATACCACAACCGGTGCTAACACTGGGAGTGTAGGGATGGGTGGGTCGATTTAATTCCCCACGGGAGTGTAGGGTTGCACAGGAGATGGAGTGTAGGGTTGGTTGGGGTTATGTGCATCATATGTTCTGATATCTAATACTGTTATAGGCTAAGGCCCAACCGAGGCTATTGTAGGCTAAGGCCCAATTGCCACTGCTACTGTAATGGGCTTAGGCTTAGACTGATGTGTTGCATGTTAATTGTTGTTAGGGTGGCATACACTGAGTTTTTGTAAACTTACCCTTCTGCTTAATTGTGCAAGTAATCCTTAGTGATAAATGGTTCGACGCATCGGAGGACTCAGAGGTGGCCACACTATGGACAGCTAAACTTTTAGTACTTTATTTTATTTTATTTACATTTCCGCTATTTGGGTTTTTTATGTAATAGGGCCTTTCTCTGGATTTTATTTTTCTTTTGGGGTTTTATTTCGTTATGGATCTTTTTCTTTACTTTTAAACGTAGGTCTCGGGTTTTTTAAAAAAAGGGAAATAATGTTTTTCAAAACAAATGTAAGTACGCAAATGTTTTCAAAGAAAAGCTTCCATTGTAAATCGAAAGTTTAATAATATTACTTAAAACTCAATTTTTAATTAACAACATACGGTTTAATCGATTCTTAACATATTTTCAAATAGGCTTATCCTAGTTTGGATTTTCAAATTGCACTTCATTGAAATAGCTAACAACTTAACAAATTACATATGTTTTAAAAAGAAAACCTGTTTTGAAGTTACTGTTTAAAAAATGTTTTGACCAAATAATCACGAAGTTTCCAAACATCAAATTTTACGTTTCACCCTTCAATGTGACCCCGCTAGATTCAGCCATAATGTCTGGGTCGGGTTTGGGGTGTTACATATCCAAAACTTACCATAAGCGTGAATAATCACATTTCACCATATAGGCTTAACAGAGTATGCCACAAGGGCCAAACAAAATATGCCATAAGGTAACTTATGGAATATGCCATAAAGGCTTTATATAGAATCACGTGTTTATTGTCTCAATGGATTCTCACAGAAGGTGCCATGGGTTTATCCTTATGGACTTATACATATTTTCATGTATCATGATCTACCAATTTGATTTACATATTATTGAAGGATACACTATGAACATACATACAGACATATCATGCTTGGGTCTCAGCCACATAGACTTATATGCACATTCATGTATTGTGATCTGTCAATCTAGTATTCATCTTACTAGAGGCCACACCATGAGTGTTTCCAAATCATTTTAAGATGTCATAAGTCTCAACCTCATGGTCTTACACTTGTTTTCATATCATGATCTGCTAGTCTGGTTAACAATATAACTACCCACCAGAGGCTTCACAAAGGGACATTATTTAATAGTTACTTACCTAGATTTTCACATTTTACTAATCATACTTCTCATATCTCAAACCTTACCTGCATGCTTACCAAACATTATTCTTTTTAACAGAACCTTATACATATCATCATATCACACATTTCATCTTTACTATAGTCATAAGCTTACTAATTACTTCAGATATCATTATCTTTTATATATGTATATATGTATACTTCTACTTAAACGTTTCACGTTTAAGAATCATGGTCAAGACTCATCTGATACTCACCTTGTAACACCCCTAACCCGTATCCGTCACTAGAATAGGGTTATAGAGTATTACCATAAAACTGTAACATCAAAACATTCATTTCAAAAAATTTCATGAATCATATCATATTACCTTCAAACACTTGCATATTGTCCCTTATTCGAGCCCTCGGGGCCTTAGAAACACTTTAGAAATGATTCAGGACTAAATCAAAAACATTTAAAACTTCATGGAAAATGATAGAAAAACTTACAATGCAGGGGTCATACGGCGGCATGGCCAGGCCGTGTGACTCACACGGTTGAGACACACACATGTGTCTTAGGCCATGTGGTTATTTGAAGTAGGGACATGCGGCCGTGTCCCAGCCCGTGTCCCAGCCCGTGTCCGTGCCCGTGTAACTCTTTGACTTGGGTCACGTGTCTTAGGCCGTGTAGAAAAGAAATAGGCCAAATTCAAGACATTTCTTTCACCCAATTCAAACACACCTAAACAAGCCATTTGCACATATGACCAAGGTATCAAAACATGTTCAACCATGCATAAAATGGCCAATTTCAAATGGCAAATTCCATTCAACCAATATGCCATAAAGGCACATCAAACACATCCATTAAACATACCTAAACATGTGCATATTTAACCATTTAGCAACTAACTTGTTTCCATACCCAAACATACCACAATTGACACATACCAACCTTACCATATTAGATTCATGCCATAACAGAATAACTTTACCATTTGAACCACTTCTATCATGTATCAAAACCATATAAATGACACAAAACTAGCCATTACCAAATGGTTCCAACATCCAATATATATACATACTAGATTTAGGTCCAAATTGTGATAATTCAACCAAACATACTTGATTAAATTCTATATCAAAACATGCCATAAATGATCATTTTGTAACCATGCCAACACATACCACTTTGGCCATAAAACCATGCATCAATTTGATCATATAAACAAAAGCACACAAACATAAGTTTAACAAATTCAAAGCAACATTACATGCCAATATCATTAGCTAAACATTAGACATAGTCCACCTATACATGCCATTATACCCACTACCAAAACATCAAAATCTACTGATAAATTCGATGGATAGTGTGATGGATCTCTGACTAACTTCCAACCCAATCGAGCTTTCGATAATCTGTAAAGTAAAGGAAAATAACTACGTAAGCAATATATGCTTAGTAAGTTCGTATAAACTTTAAGCATAATATTCCATTTCAATAATAATCTTTATATAATAAACATAAATCTATGCTAGTGCCATAAGATTCATAAATCGATATGATCAACAACTCACAAATGAGTAAGTTCGTTAATGTCACATATATTTATCATTCATAACGTGATAGAATTTTTTGGGACTTAATAGATAATCAACAACCTTTTTAAAAGATTATACACTTTTCAATTACTCTATTTTCTTTCTGTTCCTAATGCTTATCATAGGCCTAAACCACATTAACAATTCCCAACTTAGTGTATTTCTCCATGATATAGGTATATTCATCTCTAGCATACGTAAATTTCTCACATATAATACATCATTCAAAATTATTACTCCCTTTTCTTCAAATTTCATTTCAACCATGAATTTACCATTTCATTACCTTTTTTCACCCGTTTCATATGCATAATACACAAGTTATAAGCATAACATTAACCATGACTACAAGCTAGTGCATCTAAATATAGCTCTTTTGGAATCAACTACATAATCGACCATTGAATAAAAAACTACATACTTTGATTTATTCCACATTTTCATGGACATAAGCACGTTACCAATTGAGCACTTACCATTTCAATGTATTTCATTAAGATTAAACATGATATCATTCAAGCATAAACTTACCATCCCTTTTTCTTTAACCAATGGTCATCACTATCCCTTTTCATATTCGATGGTCGAAACCATCCCTTTTCATATTTGATGTTCGTCAGCATCCCTTTTCATATTCGATCTTTTCATATCTGATGGTCTTCACCATCCCTTTTCATATTCGATGGTCAAAATCATCCCATTTCATATTCGATGGTTGAAACCATCCCTTTTCTTTAATCGATGGGGGTCTATACTTTGTTGGATTTTTCCATCAAGACATGATATGATAACATAACATGATAGCATTTAAAACAACAATTTAGAATGCTATTTAACGGACGAACTTACCTGGCTAAATTGTAGAAATGACAAAGTTCAAGGGCATTTTGGTAATTTTTCACGCTCATTGACTTTCCATTCGATCTTTATCGAAATTAATAATTTTATTCAATCTATTAACTTAGATAATAAAACAATGTATTTTATGCAATTTAGTATTTTTGACATTTTTATAAAATTGCCCCTAAACTTTTACTTTTATTCAATTTAGTCCTTGAGCCTAAAACAGCAAATTAACCATTTTTATTGAAATTTTACACTAGCCGAATATTTATAGCCTCCATTTCAGCCCATTTTTGCAACAATTTCACATCAAATCCTTCTACTTTTATTATTTTAGCAATTTAGTCTCTAGTCGATAAATTCATCAAAAAATCACTTAACGAAATACTTTTAAATAACAATTAATATTTCCAACTCATCATTTAACATAAAAAATCACTAGATTCATCAATGGCAACATTTAAAATCTTTAACAGTTTCAAAATCGAAGATACAGGCTAGCTGGACCTAGTTGCAACGATCTCAAAAACATAAAAATTATTAGAAACGGGACTAAAACGAACTTACATGCATCAAATGAAACATGGGAAAAGCTTGAAGCTTCCATGGAGTTTCTCTAATGGCAACATTTAAAATCTTTAACAGTTTCAAAATCAAAGGTACGGACTAGCTGGACCTAGTTGCAACGATCTCAAAAACATAAAAATTATTAGAAACGGGACTAAAACGGACTTACATGCATCAAATGAAACATGGGCGAAGCTTGAAGCTTCCATGGAGTTTCTCTTCTTTCCCATTTCGGTGAAGAAGACATGAAAATGATGATATTAACTTTTACTTTTTATTTAATTTAATTTAATTTAATTTAATTTAATTATAAAATTACTATTTTTTCTGTTTAATAATCATCCAATTTTCATGCTTTTAGTTACCCAAAATCATCCACTAAATTCTTAAATGGTCTAATTACCATTTTAGCCCATTTTCCTTTATTCAATAAACCATTTAATCACTTAAATCAAATAGTGATCAAAATTTACATCTTTTACGATTTAGTCCTTTTTAATTAATTAACAATCAAAATGTTACAAATTTTTCAACGAAACTTTAATACCACCTTAATGACACTTCGTAAATATTTATAAAAATATTTACAGCTTAGTTTATAGAAACAAGGTCCCGATACCTCATTTTTTAAAACCACTTGACCTTAGGGTCTACCACTTGAACTTAATAAATCACTTAAATAACATAAATTATAAAAAAAAACCTTTTTAAAATCACATTTGATTCGTAAATATTAAATAATAATATTTATGAACTTACTCGTCAAATTTGGTGTCCCTAAAACCACTATTTTTGACACAACTAAAAAATAAGTTATTACACACATACTATAATTCAAGGTTCCAAACTCAACCATCCTTCTCGATCTAGCAGCAACAATTGCTTACAGAACATAGGACCACCATTAAAACTCATTTACATACAATTTACTATCATCAAAAACTTTGATAACCCCCATGCAAAGCCTTATACATACAACTTACTATCCATATACCACATACAGAACCACTCTTTCAAAAACATCTAACATACAAAGCTATAATACTTACCTAGAGATGGAATGATCACCGATTAAACCAAGAATCCTTACCTTCTAGTTTAGCAAGGACAAGGCGCCATTGGATTTAAGAAAAATAATATGAAAGTACTCTCAAAGGTAGTAGAAGAACCTCTCTTAGAACCCTGCTCACCCATATAAATATGACTCATCCTACCTAGTGGAGCTTAACAAGTGTCACATATTTTAGAATTTACCTTCGTAATGGTCTACAGTTTCTGAGAGAAATATAAATGAGAATCTCACATTATAAATATCAAACTAATCTATCCAGTTGGTTCCTAACTAGGTTACTTTACAACCTAACTACCACTTTACTTTAGAAAAACAAGGCGTACTATACCTTTTACGATAATTCAAAATCATACTTACCCCTTATTACTTAACGCTATCTTTTCCTTTAAATAGTAAACTATCTTGAAATAAAATCTTCACTTGCTTACACAGTAGTTACTATACGCCCACAATTATGTGCCAAGAGAAAAATATGAGTGGATTACACTTCGCCAAACAGATTATTTTACCACTATACACAAAAATCTTAGGTCCGCTAGACTTAGGGTGTGACAACTCTTTTCCCCTTAACAAAATTTGTCCTCAATATTTCATAACTTTGGAGAATTTCAATACATAACTGAAACCTAATTGTTCAGGCCAGGCGTATACCACTAATTTGGCGAATATAGAATTTTAGCAGCAACTCACGTAAGTTCAAACATTACATAACTTACCTTTTTTACAAATGTCAAATTTGTATTATAGAACCTAAATAGTTTTCACAAAACAAACTTCTGGCACACATTTATTTCTATAAAGAATATACTCAATCACCCCTTCAAACATTTTTGTTAAATCAATCAAAACCCTAACTTTTTCTCTGCTTAATCTTTTTCCCTTCTTCATCTTCAGTCTCGGCTTTCTCAAAGGTAACATTTTTCTTTCTTTCATTTCCTTTCTTTTCTCTTTTTCATATAAAAATGGTCAAGACAGACAATAGAGGGAGGGAAAAAGGCCAAAGTAACCGAAACGAAATTCCTAGAAATCCTTTCTCCTTCAGACCTCTAGGTCCCAATGATATTCCATCGCACATGGAAACACCTTCTTATGAATGTAGTACTACTTAGGATGAGATTCACAGATATTTAGGAACTCGTGGTCTTCTCCACCCAAATTTTTCCTATGAATTCAGACACCCACCAAGGTATCGTTTGAGTTACAACTGTTAGAGTATGCCCAAACACAAATCATGAGATGATTGTAATTACATACTCGTTTTACTTTGTTATTAATATAAGGAATTGTTATTATTATTTCAATTAGTGGTCAGCAAAATGCAATTTGATTAAAAAAAACTAGATAAAAAATTTAAATTTTGAATTAAATAGTTCAAGCTATTTGAGTTAATCGGGTTATTCGAATCAACTCGAATAAAAAATTAAGTTTTTCAGTTTAACTTGAATATGAATTACACAATTCGAGTTATCCAAAAATTTGAATAAGAAAAAGTAAAACTACGATGTTTTGATAAATGTTTACGCATTAAGTTAAAAGGCAAAATCATTATATTGTTTATGTAGTTAAATAATCTTGTACTTCATCTACTAGTTAAATAATCAATCCATGTAAATGCAACATTAAGTATAAATAATAGGACTCGTTAACTTAACTCAATTTGTATCAAAAATTTTTCCTCGATTCGAAAAAAATTCAAATTGAGTTCGGTTGCTAAAATAGGATTCGTCAACTCGACTAATTTTTTGACTCGATTCGACTTGACTCAATCAGATACTCACCCCTAATTTCAATTTCTTTTTCTGCATGTATTAGTAAAATGACTAATACTAAAGACTTGAGAATAATATGATTATTCTTAAAAGGTCTTTAGTCAATATTATTATGGGTTTGGACAATAATAATGCATTGAGACTAATCTGTAGTTGATTGATGACAAAGTATTGTCCCAATGCATTATTATTGTCCAAACCCATAATAATATGATGGGACATATGATCCTCAGGCTTGAGATCACCATTGTCCCAACATCGTGAGTTATACATTTTGATATAGTTAAACGTCTATCATAACAAGTTGTACTATAAAGACTGATGTTGGATATACCATAATCCATACAGTGGGATATGATTTTTCAATATAGGATTTATCCCTCTTACATAATGGGAGTAATAACTTAGGCCACTTAGTGGAGTGAGAATGCATAGCCATGCTCAAATAAGTTGATATGAGATATAACATTTATTTTTTTACTGTAGTCTACTCAGAATATCAAGAAATATGATATTAGACTATACAAGTGCAACTATAGCATAACTTGTGTCCAATCTAGATATAAAGGATAAAATGATAAAATACATGAAAAGTTTATTATAGAAAGGTTATGTCGAAGCAGGACTTCTTGTAACTTGGATAGCAATGATGCATTTCTAGATGCCACTCATTGCTTGTAAAATGTCCTAGCATTACGACTAACATTACAAGAACCTACAAGGTCACACTCTATGGTTAAAATGAATATACTTCAGGCAAATACGCATGATGTAATGCTCGGTTTGTGTAAGTGTACACATTCGTTCTCAAGTAATAGAGATATTGTCTGCACAAGAACTGTGTATGTTAATCAATATATTGCAAGATTAAAGTTAACAATTTGCTGATAAAAACACAGTATCTTGAGTGATGGGTTATTAACTAAATTAAATTATCTAGATGCAAGATTGATCCCTAATGCAATTTAAACTAAATGCGAAGTATGAAATGAAATGTATGAATGATTTTAGAAAAAACACTAACTTTAACAATCAATAACATGAATAGGCTAGGATAATTACATCATTCAACGTAGCTTATTTTTATCGTGATTAACAATTTTCAAAAATTATTCCATGGAAACTCGATCTTTTAAGAGTTTGGAAATCAAATTAAGTCCTTTTGGAATCTTTTACTTAGTAAAACATGCAATTTACTAATCATATTAAACTAAGGGTTTCTTAGGATTCATGTGAAGTAACAAGGATGTGTTAGGTTTGAAACAGTTCAATCACATAAACCTAAAAACTATGCAAGATAATAGAGGTCGTTAAAGTTATCATGAACCTTTAATTTAGTTAGCATAGGATCTAAATTAAGCATGCACATTTGAATTATTGTGTCCACTAGCCATCGTCTGGTTAGGATTTCTTAGCTAATCCTAAAGCATCCAATCACATATGAATGAAATACATACTTGAGTTTAATTGAAAACATGATGGACTAAGGCATAAACACTATAGACATAATTTAAACAAACTTCATTAAATAAATGCAATCATCCTAGCTAAATAGAATTAAGCTACCATTTTAGATGACAAGAAAATAAATCACATTGCAAACATGTTTAAAATCAAAATAACCAAGTGAAAGGAAGAATAAACTCTATTGAATCAACAGTCTCATGAACTTTGATTGAAGATATTTTCCTCCAATCCTTATGTTGCTCCTTTTATAATGGCTCCTCAAGATGGTTGGCCAAGAGATGATATTATCAAGATTTTTGGCTAAGAAAGAAAATATGGAATGCTACGCATAGAAATGAAGAGAGAAAATGAGAGAATGAATGATGATTGAGAGATGTAAAGAATGAGGGATGATTGAAATGGGGAATAAGTGGGGGTATTTATACTTGAAGTAGATGGTCGAGTTACTAAATATAGGGATTGGAATCCCTCGATTTTCTCTATTGCTTGGTTAGTCACATTTTGTGGAAGAAGGTGGATGATGATTCCTTTATTTGAGCATAGAATCTTACTAAATTTAGGCATGGGTTAGACAGTTTCAAGGGAAATCTTTGTGTGTTGATTTCCAATGATTCTCCAAATGCAGGGACCTCCAGTATATATCCTAAAAAAGATCTTTGGGCAGCCAACGTACTTGTGCCAGGCTTGACTCCCTTTGTTGGATGGTTCTGTGATCCATTAAATAATCAAACTTGTCCACTACGAAGCATCATTTTAACTAGGTGAAAATAACACCTTGTTGACCCATTTAGCATGGTATTGCCATCCAACATAGGAAACAAATAGCTCAAGTTCATGCAACTTTATAATAAGCTCTTTATTAAATCAACTTTATGGTCCCACTACAAAATTAAATATAACACATTAATAAATAACATGAAATAATTTAATTTATGCACAAAATTCATGTAATAGAGCACAAATTTTCATATTTTATAAATTCATGTCCATTATCGATGTAACACCCTGAATTTGGGCCTAGAAGAATTGGGCTTTGAGTCTAGGTTCGGATGGAAGATAGCTTGAGTAATTTAGATGACGTCCTAATTTTTGAGATTTTTCGGGTTTTTGTGATTTTGGTGAAATTTTGGAATTTTGGTGTTCTGATTATTGAAATTATGTTTAAGTATGTTAGTAGGCCTTTAGAAGGCCCAAGCCTAAGTTAAAACCCGACAGAACAATCAACTTGGATTTTAAGTGAAAGGGGACTTGGTTAAGTGGGTCTTTAAGAAAAAGTTAGTAAGTTAAGACACAAAGAGTGCCTTGGTAAAGTGGCAAGCTGGCGCCACTAAATTCCTAAAAAGTGGCGTGTGGACTGAGTTTAAGGGCCAGAGTTCAAGTCGCAAGCTAAGCAGATGGTACTTTTATTTTTATGCATGTGCCGGGTATGTGATAGAGCTTAGGTAGCATTTGGCTAGGGCCTTAGGGGGATTTGGCCGTTGGTTTGATTGGCCATTAGGGCAAGCTTTATTTTCTTTTTTTCTTGTTGAATTAGGGTTAGCCACCTAGAGCCTTCACTTTCATTCTATTCTCTTCTCAGTGTTACAAAAAGCCGAAAACGCAAAGTTAAATCTCCTAAGTGCCGAATTCTTCCTTCTCTTCTCCTCTCTTCCATTTTTTCTTTTTCTTTTCCTCTCTAGCTGAAATCACCTCTCCTCCTCACTCATCTTTCATTCTCTTCTCTTCAGAAACCAAATTTGCCATTCTTTTCTTCTCAAACTCATCAACTACTAAAAGCCGAAATCCTGAAAGGTTGCTTCCTATGCCGATTTGCCTATAGCCGAACCCCCTTTGTTTTTCCTCACTTGTAGTCAAATTTTATACTCTCCAAACCCTTAGGCTCTGTCGACAAACACGCCTCCAACCGTAGTCTCAAATCATATCTTCTTTCACCACTTAAAAAGCCGAAAACACCATAGTTTTTAGGGATATATAGTCGAATCCTTAGATCTCTAAGATTCAAATTCTGCTAGTGTTTAGGGGCTAGATCTACATCAGATCTGAGGAAAAGAATCGCCTTGATTAAGGAAAACATGTGGTAAGTACTCGACATCTCAAATCTACTCGTTACCTTTGAATTTAAGAAAAGCTAAAATCCCTAAATTCTTTAGGGAGGCTGTCGAATGTGATGATAGGTGAAGACAGTTCTTTTAATTGGTTTTATGTGTACTTTTTGTGGAAGGGACGATCTAGCAAGGAGCATAAGAGGCTTGGATCTTTGGAATGACTAGATCTAGATCTAGTCACTAGTTTCGGCAAAGGTAAGGTCCCAAGGGCCTTAGGTGGTGATGGCCGATAATGGTAAGTAGAATTATAGGGATTGTCATTGTATTTTGGATCTAATGTGTCTAGTAATCTATTGTAGGATATTGTGGGAGATCTCATTAGCAGACGTCGCAAATCAAGTGTGTATCAAACACTGTAACGCCCTGATTTTCAGGATTTTTCAGGTTTCGTGAATTCTTGGTAAAATTTTAAAATTTTGGTGTTCTGGGTATTGGAATTGTGTTTAAATGTGTTAGCGGGCCTTTAGAAGGCCTAAGCCTAAGTTAAAACCCAGTAAAATATCAAGTTTGGATTTTAAGTGAGTAGGAGACTTGGTTAAGTGGGCTTTTAAGAAAAACTTTGTAAATTATGACACAAGAAGAGCTTTGGCAAAGTGGCAAGGTGGTGCCACTAAGTTCCTAAAAAAGTGGCGCCTGGGAAGGAATTAAAGGTCCAGGGTTCAAGTTGCAAGGTAAGCGTATTGTTACTTTTAATTTTTAGGCATGTGACGGGCATGTGATTAACTTAAGTGAATTTTGGCTAGGGCTTTAGGAAGTTGGGCCAATTGCTTTACTAGTGATTAAGGTTAGTTTATTTCTTTTTTTGTCTTAGAGAATTAGGGTTAGCCACCTAAAACTTTATTCTCTTCTCAAGTCTCACAAAGTGACCGAAAACACAAGTAAGCTTCCTCCTGTGCCGATTTCTCTTTTGCCTCCTTCTCCTCCATTCTTTTCTTTTCCTTTTTGCTTTCTCCTCTAATCGAAACCTTCTTATCACCTTATTCATCTTCTCTTTCAATTCTACCCTTCTAAAAACCTCCATAGCCGATTGCCATAAAAGCCAAAATCCCGAAATATTACTTCTTGTGTCGATTTCTTCTAGCCAACATTCTCTTATTTTCTTTATCTTTTCTAGTCGATTTCTACATCCTTTAAACCTTAGGCTCTGTCGACAACACCACTCCAAGATTATAACCCCAAATCATCATCTTCTTCATCAGTCAAAAGCTAAAAACGTCATTCCTTTAGGAGCTTATAGCCAAAACTTGAGATCTCTAGGATTTGATCTCTGCCGGTGTTTAAGGGCTAGATCTACATCAGATCTAAGTAGAAACGGCAGGGAAATCAGTGGTAAGTGCTCATCACTTCAGATCTAGTCTTATTTTGAGATTTAGTAAAAGCCGAAGTCCCTAAAATCTAGGGAGGTTGTCGATGGGGGCATAGGGCTCTAAGGGTCATTAATCAATGATTTCTTTTGGTGAATAGTGTGTTCTAAAGGTAATTGATCGAAGGCTTGGGCAAGTGGAACGACTAGATCGAGATCTAGTCATCGGTTTCGGCAAAGGTAAGAATTTAAAGGCCTTAGGGGCATTGGCCGAATGTGGTAAGTAAATATTGAGATTGATTATATGGATTTGTAAATTAAAAGTTGTGGTAATCGATTGTAGGATATCGTGGAGGATCTCTCTAGTAGTCATCGCGAAACAGATGTGTATCGAGCCCCTTCTTTAGTCTAATTCGGCAAAGGCCAAAGCAACCAAAAAGTGACCGAAAGTTTGACCGAAAGTTAATATTTCGTGGGTTTGTGAGTGTGCGAATGCTCACAAGATGTTTAGAAATCGTTAGATCTGAAATCGTAAGTGGTAAGTCAGTTGAGAGTGTAATTTCGTGCAAATCAGTAAGTTGGGCCTCGACGGGCTAAAACTGGGCCCAATGGGCTTACAGGCTCATATGGGTGAAAATGGGTAAATAATGTGTACTAATAGACTGTAGGCTCAAAATTTTCTAAACTGATAAATTAATCGAGAAACCTGACCTAAATGGGCTTAAGTAGCTAATAGACACTGTAGGGCCCATTAGGGGTTTTAGAGCCCAATAGCTAAAACTGTTAAACTAAGTTAAATAGATTACTGTGACGATAAATGGATTAATAGTGCCTGTAATATGTATGGAAACCTTAAAAATTGATAGAATTACTTAAATACCCTTGTGGGTGGAAAATTACAATTTTACCCCTAGGTGCGAAATTACCGTCATACCCCTAGGGCTAAATCTGACTGAAATGCATGTGTTACTGATTCTGTTTACTGTATGCAATGTCTTGATTATCTGTTGTATGGGATTAGGTTTATATGGATGGCGGAAGTGATCTGGTGGCCATGCCACAATTTCTGTTAAAAGGCTTTGCCTCGATATTCTGAATCTGGTGGCTCTACCACAATATCTGTTCTGGTGACTCTGTCACATTATCTGTTTACGCAGCAATGCTACCACTGTGGCGTGTAGCGGTTAGGTGAGTTGATAGTTTCCTCACAATGAGGAGATGGGGCTGGTACAAGTGGCGTGTAGCGGTTGGGTGGGTTGAATAGTCTCCACACATGTGATGGGCTTGGGCATACATGCATAATCTTTGATCTGTTCTGTAATGAGCCTATGGGCCGTACTGTTATCTAAAAGGGCTAAGGCCCAGTATTCTGTATTTGGATAGGGCTTCGGGCCAGTTATTACTGTGACTGGTTAGGGCTTAGGCCTAGTGGGCCCGAGCTGATTTGGGCTTTGGATGGGCTTCTTTGCACACTGAGTTTCCGAAACTCACCCCCTTCTCTTCCATCCTTGCAGGTGAGCCCTAGACAGTGGACTTGGAGCTGGGAGGGATTCAGAGTGGCCATGAAGATTAAATTTTCTGGTTTTCAATTAAGTTACATTTCATTTCTTCTTTTATTTAAATTATTTATTATGGTTTTGGGTTTGTAATAAGGCTGCTCTTATTATTTTTATTTTTAGGTTTTATTACTTTTACTTACGATACTTTAGTTATTTTGAATTTTAGCTGCACGAGATTTTCTTACGGTAATTCAAATGTTTTCAAAATCAATTACATGTAACCAGCAAGTAACAATGTTTCAATTTATAATAAACCTCTTAATAACTAGTATTAAATAGGACGTCCACCAACAAACCGGGAACTTTCTTTAAAGACTGAAAAGCCAGTTTTGCAAAGCTCACCCTAAACTTAGTAACTAGGTAACATGGTTAGATGTAGGCAATGTGAGACACCGGATTCGGCCATAACGTCTGGGCTGGGTTTGGGGTGTTACAAACACCCTCTTGTAGTTCAAATCGGCAAAAGCCGAAAAGCTGAAATGCTAAAATTCTGGCATTTTGTGGGCTTGTGAGCGTGCAAATGCTCATAAGTCGGTTGGATATCACTGGATCTATAATCGCAAGTGGTAAGATGGTTGAGTGCGCAATTTCGTACACTTCGATAAATTGGGCCTTGATGGGCTAAAACTGGGCCCAACGGGCTTACGGGCCCATATAGGTAAAAAAATAGGCAATAAATGCATACTGGTAGACTGTAGGTCTAAAACTGCTAAAATTGGTAAATTGATCATAAAATTTGGACTAGATGGGCTAAATTAGCTAATTGGCACTGTAAGGCCCATTAGGTGTTTTAGGGCCCAATGACTATAATCTGCTAAAATGTACTAAATAAACTACTGAGATAAAAGTTAGACTATTACTGATTAAAACGTGCATGAAACCCTAGAAACTAGCATAATTGCTGAAATACCCCTTATGGGTGGAAATTACTATTCTACCCTTAGGTGCAAATGACCGTTATACCCCTAGGGCCAAATTTGACTGAAATGCATGTTTTACTGTTTCTGTTCACTGCATGCCATGACATGATTATCTGTTGCATGGGACTGGGATTATTTGATGGAGGAAGTACTGAAAAGAGGCTTTGCCTCAGTTTACTAAAAAAGGGGCTTTGCCCTAGTTTACCGTTTTGGTAGCTTGGCCACACTATCTGATTATGCAACTATGCTGCCACTGTGGAGAGTAGCGGTTGGGTGGGTTGAGTAGTTTTCCCCACATGGAGAGTTTGGTTGGTACGGGTGGAGAGTAGCGGTTGGGTGGGTTAAGTAGCTTCCCCTCATACTGATATGGGTTTTGCATTCATGCATCGATATTACTGTTCTGTTACTGTAATGGGCCTATGGGCCGTACTGCTATCTGAAAAGGGCTAAGGCCCAGTTTACTGTATTTGAATAGGGCTTCGGCCCAGTTATTTCTGAGACTGGATAGGGCTTAGGCCCAGTGGGCTTTAGCTAATTTGGGCTCTGGATGGGCTTCTTTGCATATTGAGTTTTCCAAACTCACCCCTTTTCTTCCATCCATGCAGGTGAGCCCTAAACTGGTGGACTTGGAGCTGGGAGGGATTCAGAATGGCCACGTGGACGACGATTCCGGTTTAATTAAGTTAATTATTTAATTATTTATTTTAATTGTTTCTATTTTTAATTTGGGTTTGTAATAAGGCCGCTCTAATTATTTTTATTTTGGGTTTTTAAATTACTTAATCATACACTTCTTTAATTCTTTTGAATATAGCTGTGCAAGTTTTTCTTAAAATTAATCGAGTGTTTTCAAAATCTCATCACACGTTTTAAACGAGTAACAAAGTTAAGTTTTATCATAAATCTCTTAATAACTAGTATTGAATAGGACGTTAATCAATAAACCGGGAATTTCTCTTAAGACTTAAATATCAGTTTTGCAAAGCTCATTCTAATCTTAGTAACTAGGTAATATGGTTAGTTGTAGGTGATGTGACACACCGGACTTGGCCGTAACGTCTGGGCTGGGTTTGGGCTGTTACAATTGAGGTTAAGCAAAATTCACTAAATTAATTAACAAATACTCGGGATTAGTATTATTTTTAAGTAAAAAGGTGATAAAAGCTACTAGAAAAAAACCTATAAAAATTAGAATCTGGCAAACCGTATCGCTTGGTGGATAATATCGCCTTACGAATTGTATCACTTGGTAGATAGTATCACCTAGCAGACAAAATCGCCTAGCGAACGTGATTCGCAACTACTTTCCAAAGTTAATATTTATGGAAGTTGACATTCTTTTGGAAAGAATACACAATTTTAATGTCTTCTATGATTTTCTCTAAAAGTAAAAGGGGATTAATCCATTTTATTATAGGTTATTAATAAAAGGAAAAAGTGATCCCTCATCATATAGGGTGGAAGTAAGAAAATTCAAGAGGTCTAGCAGCCAATTTTGAATTCTCTCTAAAAAATTTCAAAAAGTTTTGTTTTTCCTACTTAACTAGGTAGACTACATAAAGGTCGAGATGATCCTACTGCGGCTTGGAATCAACACCCCAAACGAAATCATATCGCTAAAGGTATATTTCCAAGCCTATTTCAACCTAATTTGTTTCTTGTACTTGAATCATTGGTTAATGATTGCCGGAATATTTTTTTCCACTACATCATGAGGCGTATTGGCAATCCAACAACAACACCCAAGGTTTTATTCTTCCCTAAGTTCTACTTGAAGTTGACTTTCATCTGCCACTACATCTATTCTTTTGCTCGGTACTGATTGAGTATGGCATTGCACCTACACAACTATCAGCCTTGTCCTGATGGACTTTGATCGCCTATTTCATTGACTGCTACATGCATAATGAACCACCATTTCTTGTCATGTTCCAAAAAAATTTATTAGTTAAAGATAAAAAGATAGGGGACTACAGTTGGGAATGCTCATTTCAGTGTACATCAAGGTTGTAAGCCAATCATTCAAAAAAAATATCTCAAACCTACACCTAAAGAAGGAAAAATTCATATGAGTTATCAGTAGACTTGAAAGTGGATTTGGCTTTCCCACACGTTGGTCTCTTCCACGGGAATATGTTTGTGTTCATTGTCAGTTAGTTCATTCAAAAGTGGCCTTAAAGTAATATAAAAGGCTTAAGAGGGGCATACACTTGAGTTGGTGAAGGTTTTTACAGTTAGGAATGTCTTCCAATACTATTTATAGAATCTAAGCCCAAATGGTCGTCAGACAATTGACCCCATCAGTTGGTTAGATGATTACCATGTGCCTTCAATTTCAGAGGCCTGGCCTTTTTAATGCTACAAGCAACTTAGCACAAGTCTTAATTGGGTGTATAGGGGAACCTTCTTTTTTTTTTCTATGAAATTTGTGGGATTCATTCTTACAATTTGCTTATCAGTCCTTTTGGTACTCTTTCTTCTTCCTCTTCCTTGAGTCAGGCTAATTCTCTTATTAATGGTCCAAGATCTTCTTCAAACTACCCCACCATGCCCAAACAAGTACCATATATGGATATCACACCTCTTTTGGGAGAGGCTCGCGCAAAGGAGAGAGCTACTACTTCTTCATCGAAGAATTTAATAGCAAAGAAAAATAAAAAGAAACCTAGAGTAGATGGGACTACTCAAGAATTTAAAGAGAGTGAACGCCCCACAAATAACACGACATGGACATAGAAAGGGGCTCTCACCACCAAAAGTTCTTTTTCCTCTAGTTTCAGCACTTCTTGTAGTTCTTTTAGTTCCAATGGAGTCTGCCCTTTCTGCAGACTCACCAGTTTAAAATGATGATCCTCCACTAGTTGAGGTCCCAGCAGAAATATTACCCTCGGAACAGCTAATGGTTCCCACTAGTTCTCAACCCCAACAGGCCTCCTCTATAGAAACAAATGAATTCTTCCTACGGCATAACTTATATACATCAAGGCCATCTTCTATTTATCTGAGTTCTATCTTCCAAAGTTAGAATAGTATGATACCACATCAGACGAAAGAGTCTCCTCACTCCTATCATTCTTTCAATTAAGAATTGTCTCCTGTTTCATTAATGAAAAAGTCTGCACAAGCCTTATCTGTGGAGTATAGGTTGTAACAGCCCATTTTCACTAAAATTAGAACAGTGGTTTCGGGACCACAAATTTGACCCAGAAAGAAAATTTATTTTAATATTATTGCATGGTCTACATTATGATAGGAATGTCATATGAAAATTGTAATAAGAAAATTTTACCAATTACGTGTTTAATTATGGAAAGGACCAAATTGCATAAAATACAAAAGTTGAGTTATAGTAGCTATAAGTACCAAATAGCTATAAAATTCAAAACTTGAGGTCCTTATATGGTAATTAGACCATTAAAGAAAAATTAGTAGATATTTTTGGTGATTCATCCATGGAAAAATTAGAAAAAGATAAGGATTAAATTGGAAATGAGAATAATTAAAAGATGATAAAATAAGTAAAGGTTTACTATCATCATTTTATATCATCTTCTTCCCCAAATTTCATGGAAACCCTAGGAAAGAAAAAACAAACTTTCTTGGCTCAATTGGGTAAGTATTCTTGTCACGTTTTTAGTAATTTTTATATTTTTGAGATCAGAATAGCTTAAACTATCTATTTTGGGGATGAATTTGAAAAGATATCAAAGTATTGAAATTTTTCATGGATGAATATGCTAAAATTTTGAAATTTATGGTAGAAAATGAAATGTTGTTGATAGATAAACAACTTTTTCAAAGAGAATTTTGATGAAATTGTGATTCAGGGACTAAATTGTAAAGTTGTAAAATTTATGGAAAATTTCTTATTTTTTTGAAAAATAAGGACTGTTATTGTTATATAGAAAATTTGGCTAGGCTTGGAATAAAGATTAAATTGCATGAATTTCATTTTCCGAGCCTAGGGACAAAATTGTCATTTATGAAAAGTATAGGGGCAGAATGGTAATTATTCCTAGGATGTAAATTGAATATAAATGAGTATGAAATAGATTAAATTGATGTTAAATTCATTTATATAGATCCAAAAAGATCAAGTAAAGAGTTAGATTGAGGAAAATAAAAGGTGACGATTTAGTATATTTTTATAACCGAACAAGAGTTGAGGTAAGTTCATGTAACTCAATTATATATGTTGATATGTTCAATAATGCTCAATAAATGATAAATTCCATTTGAATAATGAATTGCAATGGATACAGTATTTTCCTGTACTGAATATAGTCCTGCATATGTTGTGGACATTATAGCTTGGAGGGGCATCCTGTTAAAAGCCCCCTCGAGCATCCTGTTATATAGTTCCTATGAGCATCCTGATCGATAGTAATTTTGCATGTGTTGTACAGTACCACAGCTTTTTGTGAGCGTCATATTACATGATTCGATCAGTTTTTCTCCAGCATTTATTGCGGACACAAATGTAGCTCTTTGTGTGCGTCCTGATATAGGCTCTTATGAGCTTCCTGACATAGCTCGCTTGAACTCCCTATTACGCTATCTAGTGCTCCCTGATAACAACTCTTCAAAGTTACCTGTTAAGCTCTATTAGCTCTTTGATTAAAACTCTTATGAGTTTTTTGTTTAGCCCAGAAAAGTGTCATGTTACATGGCTCATCTGAGCATCCTGATATGTGGCTAGAGAGTGTGCCCCCTAATTAAGTGCCCTAATAGGTACCCCTAAATATGAGTTGACGGTTTACAGTTTTGTACACTTTATGTGTACTACGTGAGTATCCATCGATATTTCAATAATTCAACAGATAAAATGTCTGATATAAGAAATTATGAGATTAAATGAAATATTCTACGAATGCTTTTGAAATACCTGAAAGTTTGTAATTGATGTGCTCATCCATGTTCATTTGATGTACATGTGAAATATGTGACTAACTTGCTTAATTGAGTGTATGTGTTTAGGCAAATTTGTCAATTTTGTTGGAAAACATGTTATTGTTATGCTTATTTAAATGAATATGAATGGTAATTTTAATTCCTATTATAAGAACTTACCAAGCATTAAATACTTACTAGGTTTTCTTTTTTTTGTTCTATAGTGCTTGGAAGCTCGTAAAGGTTAGAAATTGGTCGAAACATCTTCGCACTATCCACCAGCTCATTTCAGTATAAATAGTAAACTTATTTTGGTATAATGGCATGTATAGTTTAAATAGTTCATGCGTTAAAATATTTTGATTGTAATTAGCCATTGGAATGGCTAATGTTTAAAATACTTTGATATATTTATATAAGGGGTTAACATGTTTGATATGTGTTGGAAATGGTTGATAGTGAAAGGTGAGTTTGGAAATACATAAATGCATGAGATGATATATCATGCTAGATGATAGAGTTGGGATGGTTATAATGCTTGAATTGGTTGGTATATGATTGCAAGTATTGGTGTAGGTTTTTGGCAAATTTAGGTGAGAAATAAGGCTAGGAAATGGCCTTATTTTGTCCACACGGCTAAACACACGGGCGTGTGTCTTGACCATGTATGACACACGGCCTGGCACATGGGCATGTGGTTTGGCCGTGTTCCCCTGCATTTTAAAATTAAGAAGTAGAATTCTCAAAATTGGGCACACGGTTAGAGACACAGGCATGTGTCTTAGCCGTGTAAAACACATGGCCTAGAACACGGGCATATAGCTTGGCCATGTGACCCATGCACTTACTTAAATTGTACGTTAGAGAGTTACATGGGTTAGGGACACAAGCATGTGCCCTAGCTCATATGCCACATGGCTTGAGATATGGGCATGTCACTTGGCCATGTGAGCCACACGACCTACTCACACGGGCATATGACCCCTATACAGAAGAAAAATTTTGAAATTTTATGAAAAATTGTTTGAAATTCTAATTTAGTGTCGACTTGTTTCTAATCCTTAAATTGGGCCTCAAGGGACCAATCGGTAATGCTTTGTAACCCTATTTCAGCGATGTATACGAGTTAGGGATGTTACATTTGTTGGTATCAGAGCTATGGTTTAGTCGATTCTCGGACTAATGTAGTAAGTACGAGTTTAGCTATACATGTCATTATATAATTTGTGATAGTGTGATATCTCTTGACCATTTTTAAATGTGTTTTTCATATAGTAATGTCTTTCAACCAAACTAGAGCTGAATTTAAGGAAACTGAGAGCACTACTCAAGCTTCTGTTCAACGAGCTGTATCTAGTAGTAGAAGGCCGTATCTGAGGGCCGAGGTGAGAACAAGTCTTGTTGTACAAGTCTTGCTGTACAACGACCTCCCTCACCTACTCCTCAACTAGTTCCCGATGTGTCACAAGGTACTGAACTAGTTAGAGCTGGTAAGCTTTCGGTTGATAAATTTTGAAAATATGGGGCAGAAGAATTCTAAGCTACTGCTGATGATGATCTCGAAGGGCTGATTTTGGTTAGAGAATACAATTAGGGTTTTGGATGAATTATCATATACAACAGCTGAATGTCTAAAATGTATTGTTTCTCTACTAAAAGACTCAAACTATCAATGGTGAAATACCTTGATTTCTATTGTACCGAGAGAAAATGTTACATGGGAATTCTTCCGGACAGAATTTAGAAAGAATTACATTAGTCAGAGATTTCTAGATTAGAAAAAGAAAGAATTTTTAGAGCTTAAAAAAGAAATATGACAGTATCTGAATATGAGTGGGAATTTGTTCGGTTAAGTAAATATGCTAGAGGATGGGTTCTGAGTGAGGCTGATATGTGTAAATGTTTTGAAGAAGGATTAAATAAAGACATCAAGCTATTGATTGGAATTCTAGAATTAAGAGAATTTGTAGTACTAGCCGATCAAGCAGACAAAGTTGAGGAATTGAGTAAAGAAAAGAAACAAGCAGAAAGAGAAGCCCGGATTTCTGGTAAAAGATTTATGGGCAAGTCACAATCATTTGCTTCAGAGAAATCAAAGAAGTACCATGACCGTTCTACCATATTTACGGGGTATTTTGGAAAAGAGTGGGTTTCTCAATACTCTAACCCAAGATCTTCTTCTCCATTTATAACAAGTGTTGGAAGTGTTGGTAACCCCAAACTGAAATGTAAACATTGTAATAAATTTTATTTTGGGGAGTGCCGAATGAGAAGTGGAGCTTGCTATAGATGTGGTTCTCTTGATCATTTCCTCAAAGATTGTTTGGGAAGAATTTTCGAATTAAAAAAGATATTGATCAGGTTTTGAAGCTGAGTAGTCCCGCCCCGAGAGGTAGACCACCTCGTTACTCTGAAAATGTTAGTGGTAGCTAAGGTACAACAAAAGATTCAACAGTTAAATCTGAAGCACGAGCACCGACAAGAACATATGCTATTCGTGCTAGAGACGATGCTTCTGCACCAGATGTCATTACTGGTACATTCTCTTCTTGATACTGATATTACTTCTTTGATTGATCCTGGTTCAACATATTCATACATATGCACAAATTTAGTGTCTGTTAAAACTTTAACTATTGAGTCCACTGAATTTGTGGTAAAAGTTTCAAACCCCCTAGGTCAGTTTGTGATGGTAGATAAAATTTGTAAAAATTTCCCATTTATGGTAAAAGATTATCGCTTCTCATCTGATTTGATGTTGTTGCCCTTTGATGAATTTGATGTGATTTTGGGAATGGATTGGCTAAATCAACATGATGTAGTGGTAAATTGTAAACACAAATACATTATGTTAAAATATCAGAATGGTGAATTGCTCCTAGTTGAATCTTAAAAATTGCACAGGTTAACTAATGTGATTTCAGCTATATCAGTACAGAAATAAATCAAAAAAGGTTATGATGCTTATCTTGCTTATGTAATGGATACTAAAGTGTGTGAATCGAAATTTAAGTCAATGTCATTTGTTTATGAGTTCTAGATGTATTTCTAGAGGAATTACCTGGTTTACCATCGGTTAGAGAGGTAGGATTTTCAATAGACATTATTCTGGGTACAACAGCGATATCCATAGCGCTCTACAGAATGGCATTTTTAGAATTAAAAGAGTTGAAAGCATAGTTGCAAGAATTAACTGATCGACGATTTGCTCGACCTAGTTTCTCGCCTCGGGGTGCACTGGTTTTGTTTGTAAAGAAGAAATATGGATCATTAAGATTATGTATTGATTACTGACAGCTTAACAAAGTCACAATAAAGAACAAGGATCCATTTCCCCGTATAGATGATTTGTTTGATCAATTGAAAGGTGCCACTGTATTTTTGAAGATTGATCTTTGTTCCGGTTACTATTAGTTACGAGCAAAAGACTCGGATGTTCTGAATACAGCTTTCAAAACCTGGTATGGACATTATGAGTTCCTTGTGATGCTGTTTGGTTTGAAAAATGCACCTGCAGTATTTATGGATTTAATGAACAGAATTTTCAGACCATATCTAGACAGGTTTGTGGTGGTATTTATTGATGATATCTTGGTATATTCCCGAGATGAAAATGAACATATTGATCATATGAGAATTTTGTTGCAAACTTTGTGTGAGAATCAATTGTATGTTAAATTTAGTAAGTGTGTATTTTGGCTTTAGGAAGTCAGTTTTCTTAGGCATATAGAGTCTGTAGAAGGTATCAGGGTAGATCTGAGTAAAATCTCAACTATTATTAATTGAAAACCATTGAAAAATGTGTCTGAAGTAAGAAGTTTTCTAGGATTAGCTAGATACTATAGGAGATTTGTATAGCGGTTCTTAATGATAGGTTCTCCGATGACTCGTCTATTGCAAAAAGATGTAAAATTCAAGTGGTCTAATAAATGTCAACAAAGTTTTGAGAGATTGAAAGCTTTGTTGACTGAAGCACTTGTGTTAGTATAGCCTGAATCGGGTAAGGAATTTGTGATTTACAGTAATGCCTCATTGAATGGTTTAGGCTGTGTATTGATGCAAGAAGGTAAAGCAATAGCTTATGCTTCTAGACAACTAAAACTACATGAAAAAAATTACTCGGTACATGATCTTGAATTGCAACCATTGTGTTTGCACTGAAAATATGGCGACATTATCTGTTTGGTGAAAAATGTCACATCTTTACTGATCATAAGAGTTTAAAGTATTTGATGACGCAGAAAGACTTGAATCTGAGACAACGTAGATGACTGGAATTGTTAAAAGATTATGATCTGGTTATTGAATATCATCCGGGAAAAGCTAATGTGGTTGTTGATGCCCTAAGCAGAAAGTCACTATTTATTTTACGAGCAATAAATACCCAGTTATTATTATCAAAAGATGGTTCAATCATAGCTGAATTAAAAGCTAAACCTACATTTTTACAACAAATTTGTAAGGCTCAGAAAGATGATGATGAATTACAAGCTAAACGGGTACGATGTGAGTTGGATTCTGATTCAGAATTTTAGATTGGGTCCTAATGATTGTCTATTATTTAGAGGTAGAGTATGTGTATTGAGGAATTCAGAGCTAGTATAGAAGATTTTACGTATTCATCCTAATAGTAACAAGATGTACAATGATTTGAAAAAGATGTAATAGTGGCCGAGAATGAAACGGGATATTTCTGAATTTGTATCTAAATACTTGATATGTCAGCAAGTAAAAGTTGAACATCAGGTACCTTCGGGATTATTACAGCCAGTTACGATACCAAAATGGAAATGGGAAAGAATTACCATGGATTTTGTATCAGGATTACCCCTGTCTCCGAAGAAGAAAGATGCGATTTGGGTAATCTTCAACTAGTTAACAAAGTCTGCACACTTTGTTATGGTATGTATGGATTTTTCTTTGGATAGGTTGGCTGAATTATATATGTCTGAGATTGTTAGATTACATGGAGTACCAGTCTCTATTATTTCAGACAGAGATTATCGGTTTACATCTCGATTCTGGAGTAAATTGCAAGAAACTTTGGGTACTCAATTACACTTTAGTACTGCATTTCATTCTCAAACTAATGGTCAATTTGAACGTGGAGTACAAATTTTAGAGGATATGCTTTGGTGCTGTATTCTAGAATTTGAAAGTAATTAGGAAATATATCTGCCATTAGTTGAACTTGCATATAATAATAGTTATCACAGTATTAAAATGGCACCGTATGAGGCTCTGTATAGTCGTAAATGTAGAACACCATTGTGTTAGACAGAACTTAGTGAGAAAAAGATACACAGAATTGATTTAATTTGTGAAACTAAAGAAAAGGTGAAAGTAATTTGAGATAATCTGAAAGCAGCCTCTGATTGCCAAAAGTCTTATGCCGATATTAAACGAAAAGAGATATAATTTCAGGTCGGTGATAAGGTATTTTTGAAAGTATCACCTTAGAAGAAAGTTCTCTAGTTTGGCCGTAAAGGGAGCCCACTGTTCATCGGGCTATATGAGATTATTGAAAGAATTTGACCTGTTACTTATCAGTGGGCATTACCTCCAGAGCTTGACAGAATTCATTATGTTTTTCATGTGTCCATGTTATGACGGTATCAATTAGATCCTTTACATATCATTTCTTCGATAGTATTTAAGATTCAGCCTGATATGACTTACAGTGAAGAACCTATCAAAATTCTAGCACGTGTGATAAAAGAGTTAAGAAATAAAAAGGTAGCTCTGGTAAAAGTTCTTTGGCAATGACATGGAATAGAAGAAACTACTTGGGAACTAGAAGAAACAATGAGGAAACAATACCCGAACCTCTTTACTAGTAAGCTTTTCGAGGACAGAAATTCATAAAAGGAGAGAGTTGTCAGCCCATTTTCAGTGAAATCAAAACAGTAGTTTGGGACCACAAATAGAAGCTGAAAAGAAAATTTATTTTAATATTATTACATGGTCTGCATTATGATAGGAATGTCATATGAAAATTCCGATAAGAAAATTTTACCGATTACGTGTTTAATTATGGAAAGGACCAAATTGCATAAAATGCAAAAGTTGAGTTCTAGTAGCTATAAGTACCAAATAGCTATAGAATTCAAAACTTGAGATCCTTATATGGTAATTAGACCATTAAAAAAAAGCTAGTATATATTTTTGGTGATTCATCCATGGAAAAATTAGAAAAGGATAAAGACTAAATTGGAAATGAGAATAATTAAAAGATGATAAAATAAATAAAGGTTTAATATCATCATTGTATATCATCTTCTTCCCCAAATTTCATGGAAACCCTAGAAAAGAGAAAACAAACTTCCTTGGCTTAGTTGGGTAAGTACTCTTCTCTCGTTTTTAGTAATTTTTATATTTTTGAGATCGGGATAGCTTAATCTATCTATTTTGGGGATTAATTTGAAAAGATATCAAAGTATAGAAATTTGTCCATCGATGAATATGCTGAAATTTTAAAATTTATGGTAGAAAATGAAATGTTGTTGATAGATAATGTAATAGCCCGAATTAGGGCCTAAACGGAACGGTGGTTTCAAGACCATGAATTTGACATAGAAAAAAATTTATTCTGATTAAGTTTGAAAGTCTATTGTGTGATTGAATGCATGAGTGAAAATTTAGTAAATGAATTTTACCGATAAAGTACCCAATTGAGCGATAGGACTAAATTGCAAGAAATTCAAAATATGTGTTCTAGAAGCATGTATTGTGAAATTGAAATGAAATCATATACTAGAGGTCCTTATTTAGCAATTAGACCATTTTATAGCATGATGGGCAAAAATGCCCACGGAAGGAAAAATTTGTAAAGAAGGCCATTAAGGGCATTTTGGTCATTTGGTTATTAAATGAAATAAAAAGGGAAAATAAGTCAAAATTGGTGTCCATCTTCCTCATGTATGGTTGAATGCCCCTTTCTCCATAGCTAGGGTTTTGTTTCATCTTTTCAAGCTCCAAGTAAGTGATTCCTAGCCCCGTTTTTGTCACAACATGCCTTGTGGCTTGGTGGCAAGTGACGTCTTGGCAATTGAGGGATGTTGACAGTATTTGTTTAATCTTGGTTAGTAGATGTTGACAGTTAATAATGATTGTGGTACAGCTAAACCATAAGGAGGTGTGGTCGATTCATAATCAAACGGCTTATGAGGTATAAGCTGATTTAGTCAAGATAGGTATTAATCTTGGGTTCGGTTTCGATATTAAAAAGGCTTGTTAAATCTCATTAATCGAATGGCTAATCGAGTATCTTATTCGAATATCGGTTCTTTGCGAGTGGGCTATGGCGTTTCTCTCCACCAATGTGTGCAACCGGGTACTATGTCTGCTAGTCAGCTGAAAAGCCAAAAAGATGTATTTCACTAAACAGATAGTAGTTCGGCAGATGCCGAAATGCCGAAATGCCAAAAAGCCAAAAGTTTGGCAACGGTTACCATACGAGCAAGTGAACGCGCGTGTGGATAATCCGATGTGATAATGGAGGCCACCATGAGCGAACTCATGAGCTTAGGTCATAATGAGCCGAATGGGCCCAATGAGCCCGTGGGCCCGTATGGGTAAATCTCGCTGACAGGTGGGAAGTAGTCAGACTTATCATGTCACAGACATGACTTTGGTCGTATTGGGCCTCGATGGGCCAAAATGGGTCGTGTGGGCCAAATGGGCTCGTGGGCCCTACACGGATAAAATCTGCGGTAAGTGTCTATTAAAGATCTGGGCTATGGTTTTCGCATAGCCTTAGCTGAATTTGGGCTAGATGGGCCACAAGAGTGTGTGGGCCCACTTGGGTCGAGTAATGGGCCTTAGGCCCATCTGCACCGTTATGTTTGTTTAGGTTACATTAGTTGCTCGAGGCGATGGTGGATCTTCTATTGGGTCATTAAAACTTCGGACTACAAAATTACTGAAATACCCTTATAGTGCAAAATGACTGTTTTGCTCCTCGTAGGTAAAAGACTGACTTGGGCTATGTTTTGACTGATTTGACTGTAACTGTATGACTGTGATTGGGTGACTGGTTATGAGCATGACATTCTGCATACATATCATATTGCATGGGTTGGGATATTGTATGGAGGAGGATATGATCTGATAGGGTCACACAGGTCGCCCTAGACTACTGTGGACCCACCGAAGGCTTAAAAGCTGTACATTTCTATGGATCTGATAAGGTCGCACGGGTTGCCCGAGACAACTATGGACCGATTGATGGCTGAGTGCCGATCATTTTATCAATGGTTGTATGCCACTTATTCTTATTATGGATATGTGCCAACCTAATTAAAGCTTTGTGCCAATTATGTTACCATGATTGAAGGCTTTGTGCCTATTGTATTCCGTGATGGATGGCTTTGTGTCGATTATGGACCCGTTATCAATGGCTTTGTGCCACGCATGCTACTATGGCTCTGTGCCTTTCTATTTATGGCTGTTAGCCATTCTGTTATTTGGCAGCATTACTGCGATACTTATGGCCTTTACCCATTCTGTCTACGATATTGAGCCTTTTTGTTGACTTAGTGCCGCAATCAGTGCTAAGCTTGGTGTGTTGGATGGGTGGGATGATTATATCCCCACAGACTGTGCAGGGTTGTACGAAGGCAAGTGCAAGGTTGGATGGGGTTAACACATAACATGCATCATACATCATTCATGTGCTTTTGTTCTGATATGGGCTAGGCCCAAATGATTCTGCTATGGGTTGTGACCCAAATGATAATGTAGGGGGCTTAGGCCACATGTGTTCTGTTTCTGAATTTGTAATGGACTAAGGCCCATTTGTTATTGTCTACTGTAATTGGCTTAGGCCCAGATTGTTACTACTTTTTGTATGACTGATTGTTTTTAGATAGTAGGGGATTACACATTGAGTTTTTGTAAACTCACCCCATTTATTAACCTTTCAAGTAATCCCTAGCTTTAGAAGGATCGGTGCTGCGAGGGACTCGGAGATGACCACACAACTGCTTTTGGTTTCATTTACGTTTATTTACTTTTAAGTACTTTGATTTTGATTTGGGTTGTAATAAGGCCTCTTTTAATCTCTGGATTTTTATTTGGGTTTTTGGTTTATTTTTTATCTAAATCTGTTAAAAGTAGAACACGGTTTTCCAAATTATTAATGGTTTTCAAAACAACACATTTCCACTACACTGTTAAAATGTTTCCGCATTTAACAAAGTTTTTCAAAAAGTAATAACGAGAATGAACTTTGTTTTTAAAATAAATTAACATAGACTAGGGTTTTTACACAAGTTTTAAATGGCGAGGTGTTTTTTTAAATCTTTAAGAAGGGTTTCCAATGAAAGCATAGTTTTCGCAAAACACTTCAATATGACACGTCATATTCGGGCCATAACGTCCAGGCCAGGTTTAGGGTGTTACAAATTGTGACATATTAAAAATTGTGAGCTGCTATAGAAGAGAAATATGTTCGACTAGGCTTGGGAATGTAGAAAAATTGATACATTTCATTTTACGAGCCTAGGGACTAAATTGTAAAAATTGACAAGTTAGGGGTAAAATGGTAAAATTTACCATAGGATAATTTTGTGTCTAATCGAGTAATGTATGTATTAAATGAGTTAAATTTGGTGTTATAGATCAAGAACGACGCAGAAACGATCTTGACCGAGGAAAAGGCAAGGTGTCGGACTAAATCGAAAAGATTAGCATATTTGTACCGAGGTAAGTCCTATATGTAAATAATGAGTTATTTTTAATCATTATGTTTAATTAGTTTAATTATTTTGAAATTTTGAAATTTTAAATCGAAATGTTGATTATGGACTATGATAAACCAATAAGTAAAGAAAAAGTCTCGGTTGAACCTTATGAATCATTAGGATACGAGTGACATGTCACTAGGAAACCATCGACTGTTGCTAATTGTTTATGTGATTCCAGGTACTGGTCTAGTTCTACTACCAGTGGCTAGATAATCCTGTATTTGTTGCGGATACCTATCAGCTTGTGTGAGCAGCACTGAGTAGAATCGACTACACCGTCAGCTTGTGTGAGCAGACCCAATAATAGCTTATTATTGAGCCTTATGTGATAAGTGGTAGCTTCGGCTACATTATGTGTGTGGCACTTGTGCCTTATTTTCGTGTATCCTTTAGTGTTCCACGTGGTTCATCGGGCTGTCCGAATTAATATGACACAATATGAATGCATGCAAAAAGATTTAACCGTATGTTCGAGATTGTGTATGTGCAGGCTATATGAAAACTATTATGTGTGCTAAGTGCTTAATGTATGTATTGAATCATTTGTTAAGATCACATGAGTAAGTGATGATTCCCAACCTTAATTGTATGATTGGAAAACTTACTTTCCATTATCTATGTCTATTTAGTTTAAATGCTCATTTCTTTTACATATAGACTTACTAAGCTTTATAGTTTACACAAGTTCAAAAGTACCAAAGTAGAAGATCGATAGTGTGATGAAAACTCTGACAATCCCCGAATCCGAGCTAGCTTTGAAATCACTATAAAATATGGAAAATAAAATAAAGTAAGCTCAATAGCTTAGTAAGCTCGTATGCACAAATAGCACATACCAAATATACATAACTTCAACATATAACAAGTTATAACATAACTCATACCAATTCACAAACCTTTACTTGTTGTTCATAAAACTAAACATGAAGATCTCAAATTTCTTTGATTCATTACTCACACAGTTCGTCTACGTACCTGTACCGTCTCATAACAATCTTGTTCTCATTCACTTCTCTGATACACCCATTGAATCATTTGGAATACTAAAAGATACTCGGGAACACATCGCACCTAAGTGCCTCATGCATAGCCGAAGCTATCTCAATCTCATATCACATATATGCTCATTCTCGAGCTATCACAGGGTCTGCTCACACAAGCTGTCAGTCAAGATGTAGCTACACGGTGTTGCTCACACAAGCTGTCAGGTACCGCAACACATGCCGGAAACCCAGCCACCAGTAAGACGTACGAGACAAGCACCCTAATCACATAATCACGGTAATCCCTAATGTCGTGACATTCGTATCCTAATCTATTCCTAGGGTTCAAACAGGATTTCCACATAGTCGAACCATCATCGAACGTATTTGCAAGATCGTAATCACAGATTATACAATATTAAAGCATATGAAACACAATTATATCAAAGCTCATTAACATACGAACTTACCTCAGATGCCAAAAATGACATAATGAGTAAATTAGTCCGAGACCTTGTTCTTTCCCCGATCTAAATCTGAATTCCTCCTTCTTGATCTATAAGTAATCAAATTCAACTTATTCATTCATCTTTTCACTCAATTTAGTCCACAATTTATAATATGGAAAATTACATTTTTACCCCCAATATTTCAACATTTATGCAAATTAGTCCTTAATTCATAAAATCACAAATTCATGAAATTCCTTATAAACCCATGCTTTTCGAATTTCTATTAGGTCCCTAGCAACCCATATTTATCAATTATTCACACTTTTAGCCACACATTTCACAAATTAATCCCTATTTGGACATTTTACTAAAAATCACTTAATAAAACTTGTTAATCTATCATCACACATTCATAATCTATCATTAATAATCAAACAACACATGCATTCATCAATGGCAACACTCACATATGTTAACATTTTTGAAATCAAAGGGAGCTAGCTAGATTAAGCTGCAACAAACTCAAAAACATAAAAATCATTAAAAACGGGACAAAAATAGACTTACATGCATGAATGGAGTTTGGCCGAACCTTAAAGATATTTTAATAGCTTTCTTTGTAACATCCCAAATTCGGCCCAGACATTATGGCCGAATCTAGCGTGTCACATCAAAGTGTTGTTCAAAAACTGAATTTGTCGATAACCATTCATTTCCATGTTTAAATCTTTTTTTTTTTTTTGTGTTTGTGTTTAGCAAATCATCTCGTCAAAGCTTTCCAAGGTTTGGACTTGTTGGTAAAAATCCATTTTTAAGTAAAAAAACCCCCATTTAGTTTTTATTGCTTGAGAAAATTTGGCAAATCATGTTATAACAATTTGAAAACAACTTATCAAAACAATTGCCATATTTGTTATCATTGATATCTTAAACTGAACAAAACTGCAGAAGCTTTTCTAATTGAAAACCTTGAAGTTTAAATTGCGTGTTTTTTTTAAAACAGTTATTACTTTGAAAACTCGTTTTTCCTACTCTAGCAGTTTAAAATAAGAAATCAAAGCCCAATTTAGAAATTAGAATCAAATGGCCTTATTACATAACCAATAGCCCAATATGAAATTTAAATAAGCAAGTTTAAAGTAGAACATCAGCGATCGTATGGCCACCTCCGAGTCCCTCGTGGCTCCAAATTGCGTAAGACTGGGGATTACCTGTACAGTAAAAGAAAAGGGTAAGTTTACGAAAACTTAGTGTGTAATCCCCTATCAGACATACAGTAAACAATGCATGCAGAAATAGTCTAGGCCTGAGCCTATTCAATAACAGTACAGTCTGGGCTTTAGCCCTATACAGTAATAGAGTGAGCCTAAGCCCAATACAATATCAATACAATATAAATATGCAACCCAATCCAACCAACACACCACCCGTACCAATCAACACACCATGTGGGGATAAGATCGACCTAACCAGCCAACACACCAATATCATAGCAAAGTTGCTAGTAGTAGTAACGCAGCAAAGCTGCTAATAACAGTAAGCATGGCTAAGCCACCACTATCAGAATATGTGGCAAAGCCACCAGAAACAGTAAATACTTGACAGAGTCACTAGTACTTCCTCCGTAACAGTATCCCAACCCCATGCAGTATGAAGTGTCATAAATATTATGTATATGCAGTATGTCACACTCAGTATCAGTCATATAAACATCAACACACATCAATCAACCTACCATTAGCGGTGTAACGATCATTTCGTCAGTTAAGGGTAAAATAGTAATTTACCCCTTAGAGGGTATTTTAGTCATTTAACTAATATTGGGGTCTCGGTACAGAAAATGACCCTTTAAAAGGTCTCCAGTCATCTTGAATGACTCAGGTGACCTAAGTGGTCATAACAGTGTAAATGGGCCCAATGCCCATTTCTCGGCCCAAGTGGGCCCACAAGCTCGTGTAGCCCATTTGGCCCAAATTCAAGTAGGGCTATGCAAACCTCATAGCCCAACCCATTATTTGTCACTTACCGTGAATTACACCAGTGTGGGGCCCACGAGCCTATTGGGCCCACATGGCCCATTTCGGCCCAACTAGGCTTAAAACAGCCCAAGTCCACGAAAACCCTCGTGGCAGCCTTTACAGTCTGCCGCCCATGATTTTGTGGGCTTAATTTACCGCACGAGCATTCGCATGCTCTTGAGGCCTTAAATGCCGAAGTTTCAGCTTTTCAGCTTTTGTCAATTCACAGTAAAGAGGGGTGTGAGTACACACCTTTTCAGCTTTACTATAGTAATGGTTTACGGTGTACAGATACACACCTTAATGCGAAACGAGTAGATTACACTACATGCGATCAACCTACATTCACCCCATAACAATCAGCCTTTCAACTTTTCATGATCATTAACACTAAAGCCTCAAATCGATAACACCTCTTATCTTGACCAAAAGTTATGTGATTATTACTCTTAGATCGCTGGTTGAAAAACGATCGCACCCTTCTTATCAGTTTACTGTGCATATAATAGATTTCATTAGCAATAGCCGTATCACACAAAGCTTGAATTACTACCCATAGTCCAAAGAACTAGAGTTAGAGCAGATTGGTATTCGGCCAATACTAACAAAATAGATTTGCTTACCCTAGAAAATTAATCGAATAATGGAAGAAGGATTCAAAAGCCTCCAAGCACTTGAGGATCCCTTCTTCTCTTCGAGTGTTAGAACCCAGAGATCCCAATCATAAGAAAAAGAAGAGAGAGTTAGTAACCCTAAACCGAACACTCAACTAGATTAGCAAAGAACGCAAAACACGAAAAATAAGAGCAAAGCACTTACCCACAATCAAATGCTAAAAAGGAAGAATGAAGAAGCAAACAACCGCTTGTCAGGAATTGATGTCCCACAGAAACGAAGACCACTGGAACAAGAGACACAGTATTCAACTTAGAGGAAGAATAAAGGGTAGGCTGAAAGAAAATGAAGAGGAGATGACAAAGAATAATTGGCTCAATTCCTAAAAGAGAAGAATGAGAGAAAGAAAATAAATGAAAAGGGAAAAACAAGGAAGGTTTGGCTATACGAGAAAATTGAAGGAATAATAGGGTAGAGAAGGGGGTATATTTCAACAATGTCAAAAGAGTAAAGGAAAAGAGAGAAAAGAGACCGTGTTATACAAAGAATGAAAGAAAGACCAATTGGAAAATTTACCTATTCGACTAAACAAGCAGGGAGAGCACAGAATTGACCAAAAGAAACACAGCACGAGAACACCCAAAAAGACCCCAAACGGCACAAAAGGCAAAATACTGAATTCCCCCACAACACTCACCAAATTCAGCACAAGGAGAGTCCTAAATTCGGCCAACAACAACCACCCCACCACTCTTTGATCCACTCCCCTTATCTCTCCATGTTTTTCTCCTTAACCTACTCCCACATCCCATTCAAATTCATCAAGACCGATTCAAACCTAGAGTCCCCATCTAACTCAAATACCAATTGTCCCATGCAGCAAAATAAATACCCCTTATGTGATTATGCCAGCACTCAATCCCCAGACCACTTGCATACCCACACGCCACCTATCATCTTTACTAGTAGGCTCCTTGTGACAAAATTCCACCACAATTAATTATAAAGCCTACCTACCAGTGTCCAAGTTCATTTAAGAGAAAAACTAAAAATTCTGCAAAAGCCCAGACTTGAACCCAGGCTTCTTTTACACTCCCAAACACACCCAAATCATCTAGCCAACATAACAAACATGCAATTTGTGTCAGACAGCGCAAAATTAAAGACCCTAAATGTTTGGGGCGTTACATTCTTCTTCTAATTTTTGGTGGAAAATATGGATGGAAGAAGATGATGATTAACTTTTTTTATTTAATTAACCTTAATAACTAATTTACTTATTTACCCTTTGATTAATACATTTGAAAATCACATAAACCATGTCCAAATATGTCCACTAACATTTCAAATGGTCTAATTTCCACATAAGGACTTCCACTATTTAATTTCATGGCCATTCAATACTTCAAGCTATTAGAACATCACTTTTACGCTTTATGCAATTTAGTCCTTTTTTTCGAATTAAACACTCAAATGATAAGATTTCTTTACGAAAATTTCTCACTACTCTAATATCATGCTATATACATTAAAATAATAATAAAATAAAATTTTCAATGTTGAATTTGTGGTTCCAAAACCACTGTTCCAATTTGACTACGGGCTGTTACATGTTCGACTCTATAAGTCATTTGGTGTGTTGGAGATCTATGTATCCGATGTGTGGTGATACAACCCACTTTTTTGTTTCATAGCCTCAAGTGCCAATTTATCATAATGTGATTAAGATATGGAAATGTTGTGTGTAAATGCATGTGAATATATAATCTAGACTTGTAAGTTATTAAAGCATGAATACAGTTTTTTTGTCCTGATGAATTATCATTAAATAAATTATATATATACAAGTTGAGTGTAATTTCATGTAAGAGTATATGTTGGTTTTATGATTTAATGAAGCGTGAATATGTTATTGTGACTTGGTTAGATTATGGTTGTGAATGTGTTATAGCATGCTCTTGTTTAACCTTTGGTATTGTGTATGCTTTGTGGTTACTCTGAAATTTATTAAGCTTGTTTAAGCTCACCCACTCTCTCTAACCATCGTAGATATTTAGCGTTTGTGGTGTGAGCGATGCAGGGATACCAAGGAAGTGATCCATGTTAGGCTTTAATTTTGTATAGGTGATATTATTATTCTTTGAATTGTGGGAACAAGACAATATGGTAGACTTTTAGCTGACTATTTCCATGATGTTTTGGATGTTTACATGACTTTATTGCTCTTAGGATTTATGGATATCGAGCTTGGTATATTTATTTCCTGCTCGGACATAATTACGATGATCTGAACTATCATTGTAGTTGATTTGAGAATTATTTGATGTGGTATTAGTTACATGCTGAATAGTTTATGGTTAGAATGGTTTATATACCTTACTATGCTATATTTTTGTTGTCTAGAGCAGAAGTATTGATGTTTGGGATTTAAAAATGATACCTCCATGATACTTCGATGTGTAGGGAGTTAGTAACGTAACGAGTATCGATACTCGAGGTAAAATAATTGATATTTTATAAAGGTACCAATAAATTCTAAGATTTTAATTTTTAGGCGAGAAACAAAAAGTTGTTTTGGCATTGATTTTTCAAGCAATATCGATACCATTTGAGAGAAATATTGATACCTTTTATTCAATATCCATACCTACGTGAATAATTTGGAATTTCTATCTAGTGGTCTAAATGCATGTTTAACTTTTGTTTTAAAGTTCGTTTGACGAATGTTAGCATGTTTTAATGATGACTAGAATATGTATGACTTATAACTATTACAAAAGCTAAAATAAAATATGTTTACTTAAGAATGAGACCATTTGTATTACATGTGATGTGTGATGGTGTTGTGACATCCTGATATTTGGGCTCGGTGATTGAGCTGGGTATAGGGTGTATTCTACATTGGATCCCTTCTTGGTTGGATGACAGAAAACCTTCAAAAACATCAGACTCCTTTTTTGGGTGGGGTGGATTGGTCGTGCCTTTTTGGGATCATTTATTTTCACATTTGGAGGAATCGCAACTTGTTTACTTTCCAAGGTATTTCTTGGAGTATTGATGAAGTCCTTAAGGTCTCTCATAGTTGGGCAAGACAATATACTTCAATTTCAAAGGAGATACAAAGTTTTTTCACTAGCTCTTCACTAGCTCTTCGGGTATTTTAGATGGGCTGAAGCTTATTTTATATAGGAGATTCAAAAATGTCCCAATTCAAACGGACAACTTTGAGGCAGCTTGTAACATCCTTGACCCGTATTCGTCACTGGAACAGGGTTTAAGAGCATTACCAAAATTTACATATCAAACTCAGACATTTCATGTCACTTTACATTCAAATTAGATATAAATCCTAAATTAATCGTATTGTCCCTTGTATGAGCCCTTGAGGCTCAAAACATACATTAGAAATGAGTAATGACTAAATCGGGAACTCAAAAAATTTTTTACGAATTTCAAAATTTTTCCTATATGTAGGGGATACACGCTTGTGTGGTCAAGCCGTGTGGCTTACATGGCCAAATGACATGCTCGTGTCTTAGGCCGTGTGGCATATAAGGTAGGGCACATGCCCTTGTCCCTAACCTGTGTAACTCTTTGACTTGCAAAATATTAAGGAGTAGGGGTCACACCAGTCACACACCCGTGTGCCAGGCCGTGTGGTTAATTCTTTGCATTCTGTTTTGAAATCTTAAGATGCAAGGAACACACAGGCAGAATACACGCCCATGTAATAGGCCATGTGTCATACACGGCTGAGACACACGTCCGTGTCTCTACCCGTGTGGACAAAATAAGGCCATTTTCTAGCCTTATTTCTCACCCATTTTGTCTTCCACCTTCATTAACACTTATACAAACCAAAATCATGTCTTAAACATGTCATATTTCCACTTCTAACCAATGTGCCTTTAGGCACCTCAAGTGACACTTTACCATCCTATAAACAAATATATATTTTACTTATCAATTTCACTTATGTGCATATTTTACCAATTATGCTAGAATTAATCATTAATATACAAACATAATTTCTAACATTCAACCATTTAAGCACACACCAAACATGTTATAGCCTTATTTATACATGTCAAAACTTGTTCATCATAAGCCATTCCAATGGCTTATTATAACCAAAACATTTATATGCCAACATTGGCTAATCATCCTATACATGCCATTGTAACCGTAATTGATTTATCATAAATATTGAAATGGGCCGATGGATAGTGTGAGTGATCTCCACCGAGCTTTTAATCCAACGAGCTTCCAAACTACTATAAAGCAGGGGAAAATAAAACAGAATAAGCATATAATGCTTAGTAAGTTCGTATAACATGGTAAATAACTTACCATTTATTTGTATATTCAAGATAAACATATAAGGCACATTCAATCAGTTTGATCACGAGCCCTAACACATATCCTCATCACCCTTGTTAGTCATAAATTTTATACAAATATCAAGAAACATGTATGGGCTCAACAACAATTAGATTTCTATATACATACACATTCCATATAATGTATTCATATAACATATACAAATATCATTCATGTATTTCAAATATGTTTTCATAATAATTCATTTCGAGTATAGATTATTTCATGTCGAAACTTTGCTCATTTTGTCGTTTCTGACATTAATATCATACAGGTAATATAATCAAGGTGTACAATTCCATAATTAGAAATGAACATATTCATCAATCAATTTCTATGTTCATTATATCATCATCTCATATTTCCATATTTCATATATCATCAATTTCATGTACTTTCAGCAGATATTTGTATTAATTCATTTCATTTTCATATCTTCTTCTGTTAGAATTTTACCCGTTGAATCATTGAAAACATCGATGGATACACTAGTAGTACACTCAAAGTGTACAATTTAAAATCCATCAAATCATGTCCGGGAGTACTCATTAGAGCACTTAAACAGAAAGCTCTCTCTCAAGCACTATATCGGGACGCTCATAAGATCCATAATCGAGAAGTTCATAAAAAACTATATTGGGAAGCTCACGAAGAGCCATGTAACAAAAAGCATATCCGAGCATGGTAACAGAAAATTCACAAAGAACTTATAATGGGTAGCTCCTAAGAGCACTTAACGGGAAGCTCCAAAGAGCACTTATCAGGTAGCTCTGTAGAGCATTTATCAGGTAGCACCGGATAGCTTATAACCGGAAATTCAAATGAGCACTAACAGGACACTCATATAGAGTTGCGTTTGTGTCTGCAACATATGCAGGATCACAACCGATCGCATAATAAAATGCTCACAAAGAGCTGTGGTAGTGCGCAACACATGCAAGTCACTACCGATTAGGATGCTCGCAAGAACACTATAACAGGAAGCTTGAGAAGGTTTATATTAGGATGTGCTTTTGAGCTATGGTATGTCTGCAACATACGCAAGATCAATACCAATCGGGAAATCTAGTATCCACTGATTTTCATTCATTCAAACGGGACTTAACATTTTTCGGGCATAGTGATCATTTCTTATATTTATTACATTTATAAAATTTACATATACACATTCATTAAAAATTCAATCAATTTCACATACATGGCAATTCTACATTTCACATACAAAACATTCATATCAATTCAAACATATAATTACATAATTTAGTTACACGAACTTACCTCGACAACTGTTCATGTACATAAAGTTTACTAATCCGACATTTCTCTTTTCCTCGTTCTAACTCCGAATTTGATCTATCCAGATCTATATAAATGAATTTAACATCAATTTAATCCATTTTACACTCAACTGAATTCAATTCATGTAACACCCCTAACCCGTGTCCATCGCCGGAAGGGTTGTGAGGCATTACCAAACAATTTTCAACTTTCAAGCATTCACTTGCTCGCAAGTTCAAATTTCTTAATCTAATCAAATGTAATATCATCTAGTCAAATAATCTCTTATGAACAAATTTCATGACACATCGCTAATATATATATATGTATAAACTCATTTAATTTATAAGCACATATATAAAATATAAAACAATTCACATAAGCATACGTGCAAAGCAAAACCAATAAAGTAAAATATCTCATAAAATGAATCAATTAAAACTTTCATCAAATAACCATAAAATACACAGCAATTAAAGGCAACTAATTCTATTCAGAGGTGCAATTCAATTAACAATTTATACATCATATCATACTATTCATATGGTCATTTTTCAATGACTTAATCAAATAAATAATAGCAATCAAATAAATAATAGCTTTTCACCTAGCACCATCAACTTGTCCAAACCACTCATGCATATAATTTATGACTTCAATGTCAGACCTAAACTACTTTACTATACATTATGTCCATTTTGGCCAACCACTAATTATAATGTCTATGATATCAATTCTTAGTATCACATACATGAAGCTTATTATACAAACCTATGCGAAACTATATCACCTTCCTCTAATTTCATTCGGCACCTATAATTCAATTACAACCACCCATCACATATTTGATAGTCTCGAATCATGAATCATTCATTATACATTAAACAATGTTCACGCATTTTATAACCATTTCTACCATTGCACATCATGCCAAGAACAATGTCAAAACTATATACCATAATCAAAGATAACCATATTAGTTACTAAAAACATTTAAACATATTTAGTTCAACGATCAAGCCATATTCACATGGCTCATACAATTATACATACCGAGTTCAAAAACATTCACAAAATGATTTAGCCTATACATGCCATAAGTTTGAAATATAGTCTTTTTAAAAGTACCGAAGGATTGATGATAGTGTGGGTGACTTTGATGTTGATTCCTGAGCTCGTAACTTACCTTCAAAATCTATAAAACAAGGTTACAAGACACTCAAAGTAAGCAATTTAGCTTAGTAAGTCTTAAGTACATTAGACAACTCAATCAAAATGTATAAACTTCAAAATAACCAATTATACCAATAACCTTCTACACATATACAATATAATATCTTGGCCGAATGTCCAATATCAATAATTCAGCATCACTTACATATTCCCTATGGAACCCATTATATAAAATAAATTATACTTTCTCATAGATATTCACACATATGGCCGAATATCAAAGATAAGTAAAACCTTCTATGCCACTTATAGTTCAACCTCAATATAATGTCATATTGACCCAATCAATTCATTCAAGGCAACTTCAAATAAAACCGAATGCACAAACCAATATAATTCATCCATAGTCAAATTTCAATTTCAATATACATGACATATACTTACCTATGTGGCCAATTCTATGAAATGTCACATAGCTCAATTACCATTGTTAATTATTGTAATGACTTGAATTCTTATAATCACGGACTTGGAAATAAATCACTGGTATAAAACCTGCTAGGCAAGAGCCTGAATTTATCACCAGCACAAGGCCTGCTAGACTCAAAGTCTGATATTCATTCACCGGCATTACGCCTGCTAGGCATGAAGCCTGATCAAATTCACCAGCTTAAAGCTTGCTAGGCCTAAGGCCCAAATATTACAATATAAAAATCAATCCGCAATGTTTCACATATCTAATCATATATTTTTATTTTCCATGTAACACAAACACACCTTTAAGATATTAGTATCATTCGAATATATATATATATATCAACTACCTTAATTTATTTTCATACTTCCCATTCGGCTATATACAAATACAATAAAAAAAAATTTAATTCTCATGATATATCATGTTATATTCAAAAGTAATCTATGTTTAATTACCTAAAACTTACCTCGGATATCGTTGAGCGTTACGAATTGGTTATTCGACTATTTTTGTTTTTCCCCTATCCAAGTCTGGTTTCCTTTGTTCTTGATCTATATGATTTCAAATTAACCCCATTTAATAAAACTTCATTCAAGTTAACCCAACACATCATAAATGAGCAAATTTTCATTTTGCCCCAACATTTTGTACATTTAGCAATTAGGTCCATAATTTTCAAAAAACATAAAACAACATAATTTATTCATTCTAGGCTATAGCCGAATACTCACTATGCTCTTATAAGTCCTTATAAGTAATTTATTTCACAATTTGGTCCCTCTATTCACTACTTTTGCAATTAAATCCTATTTACTTAATTTCCATGAAAATTTTCAATAAAAACCTAATAATCTAACACATATTTTTAATTGAACAACATTAAACACCAAATTCACTTAGATATCAATCATGGTAACTCATGACTACAACATCAAAAATCAAAAATTTAGGCATGGGTCGGGTAATACTTGAAGCAACAATCTCAAAAACGTAAAAATTCATCAAAACGGAACAAAATTCACTTACCAAATCAAGCTAAACCATAGCCGAATGCTCAACAAGCTTTTATCTTTTCTTTTCTTTTGATTTTCGGTAAAAACAAGGTGATAATGGCTTTATTTTTTTATGTTTGTTTTATTTAATAAACATTAATAGGCCATTTACTAGTTTAGCCTTATTATTTTCATTATAATACCACTATCTCATATCCTTTATTGTCCATGCATTATTGTAATGATATAATTACATCTTAAGGACTCCACAATATAAAAACAATAGCAATGTAGCACTTTAACAATTAGCTAGTCACTTTTACATTTTTCGCGATTAGATCCTTTTTATTAAATTGAGCACACAAACGATAAAATTTTCATATGAAATTTTTACACATACTAATTCACATATAATAAGCACAAAATATAATATTAAAATATTTTTTGACTTGGATTCGTGGTCCCGAAACCACCGTTCTGAGTAGGGTCTAAAACGGACTGTCACAATTCACTTCCTAGGGACAAAATTGTCATTTATGAAATAGACAAACAACCCATGAATTTCACAAAAATCAAAATTTTCTATGAATTGTACAATTTTCCAGTTTAGTCCCTAAATAATGATTTTCATGAAAATTCACTTTAGAAAAGTTGTTATTCTATCAACAACCTTTCATTTTCTATAATAAATTTTAAAATTCCAACATTTACATCCATGGAAAAACTTTAATACTTTGATAACTTTGCAAATTAATCCCCAAAATAGATAGATTGAGCTATTCCGATCTCAAAAATATAAAAATTACTAAAAACGAGACAAGAAAACATACCTAATTAAGCCAAAAAAATTCCCTTTCTCTCTCCTAGGGTTTCCATAAAATTTTGGGGATGAAGTTGATATAGAATGATGTTATTTGATGTTTGTTTTATTTATCATCTTTAAATTTTTCAACTTTCCAATTTCATCCTTTTTCTTTTTCTAATTTTCCATGGATGATTCATCAAAAATATCTACTAACTTTTCTTTAATGGTCTAATTCCATATAAGGACCTCTACTTTAAAGTTCTATAGCTATTTAATTCCTTTAGCTATTAGAACTCTACTTTTGCACTTTGTGCAATTAGGTCTTTATCAAAATAAACATGTAATCGGTAAAATTTATTTACGAAATTGTCATGTGACATTGTTATCATACTTTAGATCATAAAAATATTTTAAAATAAATTTTCTTTCCGAAATTGGGTTTGTAGTCCCGAAATCACTATTTCGATTTCTATCGAAAACGGGTTGTTACATAGCTAATGTCATTCAGGATAGTTCTTTTGAAAACTCTAATTCTACTCTAGTCAAAAGAATTCATCAACTCCTAAAAATGATAAAGCAATTGAATATTCAACATATTCCCCAAAAAAATACAACCGCAGATAGTCTTATCAAGATGGTTCGTGACAGAAGACTATATTTAAAATTGTTTGAGGATTCCCTTGAAAGATCTAGTTTAATTAATTTTGTATTCTTTGTCTAAAACAAAAAGTATTGTTGTATAAAATTACTTGACTTTTGATGAACTCTATATTGAAGAGTCACACTAATTCAATAACAATCTTAAATATAAAAACCCTTCAATTAATTTCGCTATACATTTCGTATAAATCTGTTTTAAATCCACATTTGAAATTTAATAAAAAGAATAAGCCTATTAAAAAATCAATATTTTTTTTATTTTAAAAACCACACAAATAAATTTAACAAAAAAAATTTAATGAGGATGACAATTAAATCTAAATTTTAATTTTTAAAATAAAAAAAATTAAATTCTTAAAAAGTAAAAAACTAAATTTCAAATTTATAAACCTAATTCTACTTTGTCAAAGTAACGCCGGTCCTTGGGTTCTGTCGCACCAATCCCTTCCTTATGCTAGTTTAAAGTCTATTCACGGTTGACGGCTCTCTTCCACCGCCATTCCATCAACTAGCTTCCAAGACGGCCAACGACATTTTTTTGGTGGTTGGCTAACAAATTTTTCTGTTCCCGACCACATGGTCTTTCTAGTGACCCTCATTAAGACAGCCTTCAATCGGTCTCCTTACTGCTCCCATCAGTTATGGGTGTTTGATATTGTTGGTAGGTTTCTTTGTTTGTAATCGAGTCAAGATTGGAGATTGGCTTATCTTTTGAACCTTTTTTTTATCTTTGTATATAATTTATTTCATTACAAGCGTAATTGATTTACTTCATTACCTTGCCCCCGCGAAAAGCATCAAAATTAAACCTAATTCGTTTTATTTTCCTGGTTACTGTCTGTAGTACATAATTCTTAGCATCTAAATTTCTGAGTAGGATTTACCACTGGAAGTTGCTATGATTGCAAAGGAGGCAGAGGGAAGCATCCTGCGGTACTTGTAAGGGCAACTTACAAAGAGAAAATCCCACATCTTTCAGTAAAAAAAAAAAAAAAAAACCAGCAGAGAAGCAGCCGTGATTAAGTGGCAAGGAAAGGAATCACAGAACTAAACATCGAATTCTTCTGAGCAAAGACACATCTAACATGTTTGGAATTCAAATCCTAGCAACACCTTTTCTCACCAACCTGTAGCTTAAATTTTGAAAAAAAAAAGTAATGGAACAATAGTCCATCGACCATTTATATTTTAGATGATTTATCAACAGAAATGTTGTTATAAATGCAAGCTTTATCAATGCCACTCATAGAAGATGAAATTAAAGTTCCAGCTTCTAGAAGAGAGTATCCTCGTTCCGTGACTAGTTTAAGCTAGCAAGTTACTTCTCACATGAATTTACTCACTATGCTAATATCAGTGTTCACACTAACAAATTACCAAGTAAAATTGAAAAAGCACTGGCTATCCCATTAACTAGCTAGTAACAGTAGATTGGTTCCATAAATATTGCTCCTACGGTCATACCCTCATAAGCCTACAACCCTACAAGTTGAACCAAAAAGAAAAAGTCTACAACCCTACAAAATTAACAGGCTGCAAGCATGCAGTGAACAAATTGGTCATACCCTAATAAGCCGGACAAGCATAAGATGTTACAGATTATGTAAATTTCTCTACTTCACTATACGCAACCAAGATATAACATAACCTTGTAATACATCCAAGCTTCTTCTCATCCTCAACTGTGCTGTTTTTGTGATATTCACAAATCTGGGTGTCTCAGTTTGAGCATTATGACAATGAACATAAGGAACCTCAGTTCCTCCAGCTTGAGTTTACCAAATTGATTGCCTAATCCCAAGACCGTTACATGTTAAAATAAGGCCTTTGTAACGGTTAAGGTACTCCTGCAGCCAGTGAATTAAAACTTAAGATCTGACCCATCCAGAAGTATAAAAGTAGACATACCTAATTCAAAGCATGATGGAAGTTCTTACAATTATGTCATAGTCATACACATGCAACATCCCCTTCTTATCATACTCACTCCTTTTGACTGGATCGATGAGAACTGGTAAATGAAAGCCAAAACACCCAATGGTTAATTTCAAATTCATTTTCACAGGCTTACCAACACCCTTTGTAGTCTGTTTTTTAATCAAATGTTAGCAGTTCAATTATAGTTTCAAGTCTTCAACTATCATTGATCGTATAAACTCAGTTCACCTATTCATTCCATTAGACAAAGCATGATCATAGTTCGCTAGCTACTATCTCGACCATGCATGAATCAACTCCTCTCTTTAGGCCTCCAAAACCTTCATGTAAACACACAGCTACTAAGTCATGAAGAAATAGCAATGCACGACACCAATAGTGTGGCAACTTTAAACACCCATTATCATACCAAATAAGAACATACTTCCATAAATAACTGTTATAAATGAGATGACATTGTACCAGCAGATTTTCATAAGAGTAAGATGTTGTGGATCCTTGTTGAAATGCACAAAAATAAAGAAAAAGGATTACCTAAAACAGAAGACGAAGCATGAAAAAAGATTTGCAGCCAAGCCCAATAATAACTGCCTAATTTAAAATCCTTGCTCATGAATATGCAATGTGCATACTAGACATATGAGCAAACAACATAATTATCTTTCAAACAAATCCATATGAAGGGTAGGGCATGAAATTGTTAACTGAAAAGCAAAGATCAATCAAGAGCATATTAAAATTAACTAGATGTAACACCTTATAATTTGCAATTATCTTATAGCAACCCAAACTCCTCTTTGCTCTAATGCTAATGTTGCTTATCATCCTCATCTGTTTCTCTTTTGGGATAAATTTTTTTTTTTAATTTACTTGAACTAGCAATATGATAACATATCAACAAATGAGAGGCAGATGTGGACAAAATCTTTCAAGCGAAAAATAATATGCAAACTGTGTAAGATATATAGCATAAATTAAATGGTTCCCTTACTCAAAAGATTCAACGAAAAATATAATATTGAAATTATGAAACTAATGTAGAAATCCCATATAGAAGAATAAAGTACTACAAAAAAATAAAAGCCCAAAGAAAAAATTTACTCAAAAATGAAGCAAACACAAGCCGAAAGGAACCGAGAGGGAAAGATAGTTACCCTGGTAAGCCTCATTTATCTCTTGAAATCTTGAAGTGGCGCTATCCCCATCGTCCTTTTGCTTATCAGGATGCCATTTCTGCATAAATAACCTCATACTAATCAATTAAAAAAAAAGGAAAATTATGTATATATATATCAATTCAAATTTTGAAGAAAAGAAAAAAAAAAAAGAGGAAAAACAGAACCAGTGCAAGACGGATATAATTGGAGCGAATAGCATCCTCCGTAGCATCGTAATCAACTTCCAATATCTTATAATAATCCTGCGTTTACACAAGCAATTCGATAAATATACAAATTTCGAGATTTTCTCCTTTTGTTTTCCTTTAAATTTTAAGCGAACGTTTGAATTGAGCTTACCTTGGGCTTGGAAACGAGAGAAAAAAAGTCGAAATTGAGGTTAGAATCTTGCTCTGGCTGTCGTGGTTCTTCAGGAAGATCGTCCCAGTCGACCCTCATCGTAGCCGTAAGGCCGCGGTATGAAAAAATAAACGGCGGTCGGCTGCGGCGGTGTATAGGATTGAGATACTACTACAATTTGTCTACGGAGGAAGGGAAGGGTCGTGGATTCTCGGCCTGCTTGCGTAAAGCGTAAAATGACAACATATAACCGTCCTGATTTTTTTTTAGCTTCCTTTTTTTCCAGTGTTTTTAAAAACGGGACAAAGTAGGAAGTTTCTAGATATTAAATAAAATCACAAGAATAATATAATATTTTTACATTGTACTTATATATATATAATTTTATTTCATCACCTAAATTTCGGAATTGTATATATTTTGATATTTGAATTTGAATTTTGTCAAAATTTAACGATGTAATTAATATTTTTGGATTATAATTGGATTGGTCAATCAACTCAATTGAATCAAGTTTATCAATATACAGGTCCAAATAAAGAAATTGAACAGAGTGAATCAAGAATTGCTTCAAACTAATAAAATCTGAAGACGGGGACAAAAACCAATGATTGAGCATGTTGAACTGATTTAATATTTTTTTAATTATGAATTTTTAATTATTTATTTAATTATTATTGGTCTAACAATTAAACTTATCAAACTGATTAAATTGAGAATCAATGGTCTGACTAATCCAACCATTAGTATGGTTACTAAAAATACTATATCATTAATTTTTTTTATTTCTCAAGGTATTTACCGGAGCGAGCCCAGTAACTAATCCTCCACATTCTGTTGGCTTATTAAAAGGGTAGATGATGGCCACAAGTTTTAAAACTACTCCATACCTAGGGCGAGGATTGAACCTTCAACAACTGGTTAAGGTAGGAGAGACTCTTACCATCTCACCTAACTCCCATGGTTTAAACTTTTATATTTGTCAAGTTTAGGATCAAAATCAATTTAGTTGTCAAGTTTAGGTACCAAAGTGAATCAAAGAAAAAATATAGTTACCCAAGCGTAAGGGTAAGCAAAACTCAATTTGATTCGCAAAAAAACAAATTTTGAGTTAATTGAGTCAGTTCGAATAAGTATTTGAGTTTCAAGTTTGAGTCGAATTGAATTTTACAATTCGAATGACTTAAAAAATTCAAATAACAGATTGTTGTAACTACCCTTTTAGTCGTCGTCAGTTTTGAAAATAAGCAAATTGGTCTCTTTCTCAACTAAAATTACAAAAAAATAAAAATAATTTCAAAAATTCAAAATAAGTTTTTAAATTCAAAATATTTATAAAAATTTCAAATTTTATAGTTTTAAAAAATTGTAAAATTATAAAAACAATTGTAAAAAAATAAAAAGAAATTTAATTTTTTTTTAAATTCTAAAATAATAAATTTGTAGACTTAAATAGTCTAATTAATGATTCAAGTTTATCATATTAGTACATTATTTTTTATTATTTTTTTAGAAACAATTTTTAAATATATATGGTTTCAAATTTAGGTGCTCTAATATGGAATTAGTTATATAATAATAATATTTTAATTTGACATGTTTAAATTTTTTTAATTGAACTCGAACAATTTCACTCGACTCGACTTAGCTCGACTCGAATTTCATTTCACTCGACTCGATTTGAAAAAAATCAAATTGAGTTAGGATAATAAAATAAGAATCGTCAATTCAATTAACTCGAAATATTTTCATTCAATTCAACTCGAATTAATTGAATTGAACGCTCACCCTACCAAAGTAAACCTAGTTGCCTAGTTCAAAGACTAAAATTTGTATTATCCCAATCCAAAAAAAAATATTGTAAAACCCAAATTTTGCCCGGGCCCAAGTAAATTAAAACAAAAAATAGCAGTCCAATGTTTTTACAAAATCCATCAACGGGCCCAAAACCCAAACTAAAAACCAGCCCTATACAAACCAAAGCCCAAAATTTAGCCCAATTCTAACCCAACCCATAACAAAGGAAAAAGTAAAAGAAAACCCTAACCCTAGCTACCCCTCTAGCGCCGTTACCCACGTGCCTCTGTTAGCTTGCACCCCGCCCGAGGTTCGACCTCTCTTGCACCAAAATGCCACCTGCCTTCGTTGACTACCTCTCGTGACCTGCGAAAACAGACGAAAGCAAAGATAGAATATGAAAGCAGCAACAAAGAAGAAAACATAAAAAAAAAAAAAAGAGAAACATAGCAAAACAGAAAAGACTTTGTATTTTCGGTTATAAATACCAAATCAAACCAATGTAATGAGGACGGATTTTTGAATACAGATCAGAAAAAAAAATTTAGAAGGTGTTTATTGATTTCTTTGTTTCGTTCCTTTTTTATTTTGAAGTTTTATTTTATTTTCTTTTTTTGTTATCTTACATATACGAAAATAAAAATAAAAAGAAAGAAGAAAGGAAGACTTACCCAAAATCACTCCATGGTCGGGTCGTCGGAGTTCTCTCCGTCGCTGAAATCGAACCCAAAAGGGGGAAGGGATCTTCTTCTTTCGATTTTTTTTGGGCCGATAGGGTTTACCCTTCAAGCATGTCTTAAAACGGGGTTGAAAGCCCATCTTTGCACATCGCCGGCCACCACCTACGATGGTGGTACGGCGGTCCGACGGTGGCCCTATTCGCCGGAGGAGAAGAGAGTCGAGAGGGAGATGAGAGAGTTTCTAAAGGATTTTGGTTTTTTTTTTTAGAAAAAGGGTTGGAAATGAATGTTTTAAAAAAATGGGGTTTAAATAACAAACGAAAACGGCGCCGTTTGGGGAGGAGGGTCCGCGTGTTGACCCGACCCGCAGACCCAGGATCCGCGCGTTTCCAACTATTGGGATATTTGCGCGCGAGGTCCTTCCTCTTCTGCAGCATTTTTCAATCAGGCCCTTTTATTTCTCTCAAATCTGGCCATCAGATTTTGTTCTTTTTTAAAAAGGTCCTTCAATCTGTCGGGCTTAACACGTAGCATTTAGGACTAGGGATAATGTCTCATTTGGTCCTTTCAAATTTAGGCTCGTTTCATCTGGCCCCTGTTTCTTTTTTTTTTACTTTGTAAAATTGACCCTTTAGTTTTATTTTAATTTCAATTCGGTCCTGGGTCGTTTAAATTCTTTATTATTTTTTAAATACTGTTTCGTTTGTTTTTATTATTTACTTGTTTAGTTTTCTTTTTTTTTATATCAAATGTTTATATTTCGTTTTCATATTCTTTTATTTTTAAATTGTTTTTTTAAATTGATTTATATATTACTTTAAACTCATTTTCATTAAGTTAAAAATAGTTTCATTATTTATTTTATATTGTTCGTTATTATTTATTCTAAGTTCTTTTCCACATAATATTTACCTTATACCTTATATTTATATACACATAGTTATTGTAAAATTTTATATATATAACCTATCTTCCAAATCGTTTTATACATCGTTGTTGACCTTGACCTTTTTTTCTTTCTTTTTTAAACTCATTTATTATTATGTTAAATTATTTTTTACATTTTATTTATTTTATTTTTGATTTATGCAACTTACCTTTAATTTGTCATATATGTTATTTGATTCTTCCGTCTTTGATTATTGATGTTAGCATTTTAATAATGTATGATTATTGTTGTTGTGTGTACCATAATTCGTTTGTTCATAACTACATATTACTTGTCATTCATCACATTTGTATTTTATTGCCCAAACAAACTAAATAGCACATATCATTTCGGTTTTGAAATCGTTATTATTCAAAAATTTTAAAAATAAAGGCAATATTCTGTATTTGGAAACTCGAGAAAATTGTGCCCTAACTTACTGGGTTGTGATTTTTTCTCGTTTGACCTAAAAAAATCAAATATTCCTTTTATTAAAATACATGAGTTTTAAAGATTTAAAGACGAGCTTATTCTCGAAGATTTAAAACGTTGTGTCCTAACTTACTAGATGTGACATTTTACTACCTTGAAACGAGAATGTCTTTAACATCCGTTTCAACTTAGCCAAGCTTTTCTGTAAAATTAGCATTAATAAAAAGGTTTGTATTTTTTTAAAATTTGTTCAAATTTTCAACTTTCGACATTAAGACGTTAATTAATCAATTAGGTACCAATTTTGGGCGTGACGAGGGTGCTAATCCTTCCTCGCACGTAACCGACTCCCGAACCTGATTTCTTAAATTTCATAGACCAAATCATCGTTTTAGTAAAACACAACATTTTATTAAAACGATCAAATTTTACGAGGTGACCCGATCACACCTCATGAAAAAGGATTGGTGGCGACTCCCAATTTTCATTTTCGTTTTCAAAATAAAGTCGACCTCGTTTTCACAAAAAAAATGGTTTCGACAAATATATTAAGGTAGTATTTGGAAAGCCATCTAATAATAATTGGATTTGAATGTAATTGATTCTAAATACAGAAGGGTGACATGTTTGGGTAACCAAAGTAATTGATGGGTCCCATAAAATTATGTGTAATTGAAGCATCCCAATTGCACTTTCTAATTTTTAGGAAAGGGTAAGAATTGGAGTAGATAATACACTCGTATCCAAATTTTTAAAATTTTTTATACATGTTATAAAAATTATGTCGAAACCATTTTTAAATTTTGAAAGAAAAACAGGGATCGACTTTAAAAGTATGGACGGATTCGCCACCAATTCTTTTTGGAGTGTAATTAGGCCACCTTATAAAGCATTTTGGTCTACAAATTTTAGAAAACAGGTTCGGGAGTCGGTTACATACGAGGAAGGATTAGCACCCTCGTAACGCCCAAAATTTGTACCAAATCGATTAACAAATGTCCTTATTGTCGAAAATTCGAAGAGATTTAAAAAATATGAAAAATATTTGCACAGTTCGTTTTGGAATATTAAGACTCATTTGTTCCAAAAGGACAAAACATCACACCCAGCACGTTAGGATGCAACATTTCAACCCCCAAAATCAAAATCGTCCCTTAATTTCCCAAAACCTGAAATTAAAAGGATATTAAAACGTTTGGACGACCGAAAAAACCACAACCCAGCACGTTAGGGCACGACTCTTTCAGACTTCCAAACGCAAAACATTGCCTTGTTTTAAAAGATTTTGAAAACAATCTTTAAATCAATCAAAATGTATTTATTTGATTTGTTTTGGAAATAAGAAAACTAAAAATTGGTCTAAGTAAGCTTAAATTTGAATCACTATTTGAAAGCGTGAAAATTGAAGCAAAGTTACAAGCAATGAAACAATACACATGGATAACATGTTGTACAAGTAAATGGCATCAATATAAAGATACAAATATGCAAATCAAGATACACACATTTACAACCTATGCTATTTCATATTTTTAAATAAAGACTAATGAATAAAAAAAAGTTTGAAGGAAAAAGAATTTGACAATGTAAAAAAACTATTTAAAAATAAATTATATGTATATAAACAAATAATGCATGCAAAATTTGAAATAAATCATAAAATGGAAAAAAATAAAATAAATAAAATATAAAATGTAGCATATAAACGAATTTCAAAATAGGTATTATAAGAAGAAATTTAAAATTAGTGAATATAATTTTGTACATAAAATAATAATGTATGCCCTATATAAAATTTTAAAACAAATAATATACATATAAGAAAATTTTAACATAAATGAATTAAATAAATATAACGATTTTACAAAATATACAAAGAATACATAAAAATAATAATCTATATAACATGAAATCAATGGTATACAAAATAATATAAAACAAAATTTATTGGTTACAAGATAATAATATATACATGGAAAATAAAATACATACAAGTATAATATATAAAAAATGTTTGTAGAAAACAAAAATGATTCTGAATAAAGTTTGCTAAAAAAACAGATTTAAAGGGATTTAAAAGAAAACGTAGAAACATGAACGGATTTAAAAGAGAATATGTACATGAAATAATGAGAAATCTACAGTATATATATAAAAGAATGTATAAAAGTATCTAGAATGGACAAAATATAAAATCGAAAATGTGTTATTCGAAAAAGAAGTCTTTAAAAGAAAGTAAAACATTTAAAAAAAATGGATAAAGGGGAACAGAGAAATACCAACCAAAACAATATAAAAATCAATAAAATAATGCAAAAAGATATATTAAAACATTTCCCAAGAGATTAATGCATAAACTAAAACAAATTTCACATAAACGGAAAAATTTAAAAGGAAGGACTCAATCGAAACAAAAAAAGAATAAAAGGATAATTCATAAATAAATAAACATTTAAAACAGTATTAGGGACCAAAACTCGATGCGCGCAAATTATTCCGAGTTCTCTAAACGTGGCGTTTCAACACAGACTAAATTGTAATGGCGTGTAAATTTCTGGGTAAATTAAAAGACAACCGGAAATAGAAAAGGGCCCATTCAAGCAGAGGCACAAAACAGAGGGATTAGACGCGAAAATATCCCAAAAAACCAAAATGTGCATATCCTCCCCCCTTCTTAAACGACGCCGCTTCTTATATTATTGAAACTTCCCTTCTTTCTTTCTTAAAAATAATACAGACCCCCATTTTTACAAGAAAACAAGAAGGTATTCACTTCTTTGCTAGGGTCTGACCCTTTTAATGCACCGATCACAATCTCTCGCCGTCGCCGCCATACCACCACCAAATCTAGTGGCCAGCAATGCGTAAGTATGGCCCCGTTCAATCTCGTTTCGAGATGAAATTTGGTAAGCCCCTTTTCTGTTCTTTTTGTTGCATATAAAGATAGATAAAAAAATTAAAGAATAAACTTCGAAAAAAAAGAATCACCTCTTGGAATTGATTTTTGCTCTTTGCTGTATTTTTACTTGTACTGTATTCTGGAGTGTGTATAATACAAGAAAAGAATCCTCCTCTTTACATTGTTTACAATGCCTTTTATAGCCTAGAAAACATCCCGAAAAATCCTTTTATTTTCTATTATTTCTTGCTATTGGGTTAGTTGTTGTGCTTGTAGGTGTGAACGTGATGGAGAGGGACTCTCCATGGAGGTGGGCACTGACGTAGGAGAAGCGTGCGACGTTCGGAGATCAATTTGGTAGCTACGGCGCTGGCTACCCTTTGCTGCTAGGTTTACCCATTTGTTTTATTGGTTTTGGGCTGTTAGAGTTAGCTTGGGCTAGTTTGGGCTTAATTTGGGTTAATAATTTGTATTTGGCCGGGTAAAATTAGGTCCAACAGCTGCCCCTCTTTGCTCATTATCGTGTAACGAGAATAAAGCAAAGACTTAGAAGGGCCAATTTTGCCTGGCCCCGTCATGTCTTGACTTCTTGATTGCCTCTCACTCAGAAGCTTTCTTCAAGTAGCCTCGTTCTAACCCACTGCATGCTATTGCTTCCAGATGCTTCATTGCTGCTATATAGAGATACGATTTATTGAAACTTGATCCATTCCACTCTTGTTCAGTGGGGTGAGATCTGCTAAAATTTGATCTACTCCGCTTCTGCTCAGCGAAGATATAATCTGCTGTATTTAGCCTGCTTCACTCCTGCTCAGTAAAGATAAGGCTGGTGGCTGAAATCTGCTCCATTGCCGATACATGGAGATAAGATTCGTCAAAATTTGATCTGCTTTACTCCTGCTCAGTAAAGATAAGATCTAGTATATCTGATCTGTTCCACTCCTGCCAGTGGGATGAGATCTGCTATATTTAGCCTGCTCCACTCCTACTCAGTGGAGATAAGGCTGGTGGCTGAAATCTACTCCATTACCGATACATGGAGATAAGATTCACCAAAATTTGATCTGCTCCGCTCCTGCTCAGTGAAGATAAGATCTGGTATATTTAGCCTGCTTCACTCCTGCTCAGTGAAGATAAGGCTGGTGGCTGAAATCTGCTCCATTGTTGATACATGGAGATAAGATTCACCAAAATTTGATCTGTTCCGCTCCTGCTCAGCGAAGATAAGATCTGGTATATTTAGCCTGCTCTACCGCTGTTCAGTGAAGATAAGGCTGGTGGCTAAAATCTACTCCATTGCCGATACATGGAGATAAGATTCACCAAAATTTGATCTGCTCCGCTCCTGCTCAGCCAAGATAAGATCTGGTATATTTAGCCTGCTTCACTCCTGCTCAGTGAAGATAAGGCTGGTGGCTGAAATCTGCTCCATTGCCGATACATGGAGATAAGATTCGCCAAAATTTGATCTGCTCTGCTCCTACTCAGCGAAGATAAGATCTGGTATATTTAGCCTGCTCCACTCCTACTAAGTGAAGATAAGGCTGGTGGCTGAAATCTGCTCCATTGCCGATACATGGAGATAAAACCCTCTAAAATTTGATCTGCTTCACTCCTGCTCAGTGAAGATAAGATCTGGTATGTTTAGCCTGCTCCACTCCTGCTCAGTGAAGATAAGGCTGATGATATCTATAGTTTTAATCAATCTTGCTATGCTGTCCACTAGGGATCCATCTGTAGAAGAAGTGATTTCCTGGGTTTATGCCTATGCCAGATGATTAGGATGCCATGATTAACATGAATCAAATGCTCCTAACTAGATGTATTATGGATGTTAAATGCATAAATGCAAAATGTCATGAGAATGATCCATTTTAATTTTTGGGTTGTCATCGCTCGCTATTTGCTATGGTAACATTTCTGACGTATGCCTTCTTGTTCAGCTTGATAAAAGAGGACCTGAAGATGCGGTAAATCCCTTATCCTTCACTCTTTTCTTGCCCTTTAAGCCTGGTGAGTTTTAAATAATTGTCCCGTTTCAGGTTCTTGTATTGTTTAGGAACCTTTCAGAGTAATATGCAAAACCTTCTTTTGAGAGCATTATTAGTTCATTAATCATTATTTCCAATAAAAATACTCGAAAAAGATTATAATGATAGGTAAAACTGAAATTTATTCGAGTTAAAATTTGCGAAAGATGTATCAAACAAAGAAAGCAGACATTGTTTGAGATGCAAAAATAGATGAAAGGAACAGAATAGGTGCCCCAGATTTCACAGTTTGAGCTTCTCTGCACGAACTCCTCGAGGACCATTTTAAGCTTGGCACGCGCTCAAGGGATCTATAGCACTTTGTTGATGCCCCAAGCTGTAGCTTATCTCCTCTTTGTCGATTCAAGTGTAGCAAGACTGTCACTTGCCCCAGTCTGGATCAAAATTTGAATTGCCCTTTGCGAGTTTTCAATTCAAAACCCCTTTGGTCTCAATGCGCCCTTTACGGGTTTTCACCTTAGCCTCTCCTTTTTTTTAGGCGCCCTTTACGGGTTTTCACCTCAACTGCTTCAAGCAAAATATCTTTTGACAAAATCTGAATTTATCGGGTTAGGCAAGCTCTTGCCATCCATCTCTGCTAGTATCAATGCCCCTTTAGAGAAAGCCTTTTTTACCACATAGGGTCCTTCCCAATTTGACATCCATTTCCGCCTGAAATTTTTTTGCATAGGGAAAATTTTTTTCAATACTAAGTCCCCCTCATGGAATACCCTAGGGCGAACTTTTTTGTTGTAAGCTCGCATAATTCTCTTCTGGTACATTTGACCATGACGAATAGCTTTCAGTCTCTTTTCTTTAATCAAGTTTAGTTGATCGTAACAAGATTGGATCCATTCTACCTCGTCTAACTTCAGCTTTGATAAAACTCAGAGAGAAGGGATTTCAACCTCAATAGGTAGAACTGCCTCCATCCCATAAACCAAAGAGAAAGGTGTTGCTCCGGTAGAAGTTTTGACAGATGTCCGATAAGCATAAAGGGCAAATAGGAGCTTTTCATGCCAATCTTTGTAGGTCTCAGCCATTTTCCCCACAATCTTCTTGATATTCTTATTAGCTGCCTGCACTGCCCCATTCATTTTCGGGCGGTATGGTGATGAATTGTGGTGCTTAATGTTGAACTGACCGCAGACTTCCGCTATCGTGCTATTGTTCAGATTCAACGCGTTGTCAGATACGATCCTTTCTAGCATACCATAACGACATATAATCTCCTTCTTTAGGAACTTACTGACTGCCGACTTTGTGACATTGGCGTACGAAGCAGCCTCTACCCATTTGGTAAAGTAGTCAATGACCACAAAAATGAATCGATGTCCATTGGAAGCTTTTGGCGAAATCAGCCTAATGACATCCATGCCCACATTGAGAAAGGCCATGGGGAGGTCATGACATGGATGGGAGGAGGCACATGGATTTTGTCTCCATAGATTTGGCACTTATGGCACTTCTTAGCGTAATTGATGCAATCTCCCTCCATTGTGGACCAGTAATACCCAAACCTCGTGATTTGTCGAGCCATTGTGAAGCCATTGGCATACGTCCCACAGACACCATCATGGACTTCTTCCAGGATTTTCTTAGCCTCAATAACATCAACACATCTTAGCAACACCTGATCCTTCCTCTTTTTATACAGGATCTCTCCGTCTAAGACATAGTCACTAGCTAACCTCCTCAATGTTCTTTTATCATTTTCGGTTGCTTGATCTGGGTACGCACGGTTTTTCACATACTGCAGGATATCATGATACCAAGGTTGATCTCTCTCTCTTCCTTTTCATCAATATTACAGTAGTGAGCTGGAGCCTCACAAATACTCATCTGAATAGGCTTCATATCTTCCTGTTCATTCATCGTAATCATGGAGGCTAGGGTAGCCAATGCGTCATCCATTTGATTCTCGTTTTGTGGGAGATAATGGAAAGTGATATCATCAAACTTCTCAATTAACTCTAGGATTACCTTTCGGTAACCGATCAATTTGGAATCTCTCGTATCCCATTCACTTTTAAGCTGATAAATTACCAATACAGAATCACCATACATTTCTAGTACCTTGATTTTGCGGTCTATAGCTGCCCGAATTCCTAAGATACATGCCTCATATTCTGCCATGTTGTTTGTGCAGTCAAAATCCAACTTGCAAGTGAACGGATAATGACCTCCATTTGGGGATATCAGTACTGCCCCAACTCCATTGCCAACGACATTTGATGCTCCATCAAAGTTCAATTTCCAAGAATGATCTTCAGGCCTGTCTTCTTTAGCGACTGCTACGTAAATCAGATCTTCATTGGGGAAATCGAAATTCAAGAGCTCGTAGTCCTCCAAAGCTCTACTGGCTAGGAAGTCCGCTATTGCACTCCCCTTCACAGCTTTTTAGTTTACATAGACTATATCAAATTCAGAGAGCAGGATTTGCCATTAGGCCATTCTTCCATTTAAAGTGGTTGACTCCATCATGTATTTAAGAGGGTCTAGCTTTGAGATTAACCAGGTCGTACGGTACAACATGTACTACCTCAACCTTCGTGTTGTCCAAACCAAAGCACAACATAGCTTCTCAATTGACGGGTACCTTATTTCGCACTCAGTGAATTTTTTACTGAGGTAATATATCGCTTTTTCTTTTTTCCCAGTCTCATCGTGTTGGCCGAGTACACATCCCACCGAATTCTCAAACACTGTTAAATACAGTATCAACGGCCTACCAGGGCTTGGTGGTGTTAGCACTGGGGAACTGGACAAATATTATTTAACTTTTTTAAAGGTTTTTTGGCATTCATCATCCCATACCCTAGGATTGTGCTTTTTAAGAAGACAAAATATGGGGTCACACTTCTCAGTTAGTTGCGAAATGAGCCGTGCGATGTAGTTTAATCTCCCCAAGAAACCTCAGACTTCCTTCTGAGTGCGCGGCGGAGGCAATTGCTGTATAGCCTTGACTTTATCAGGGTCGACCTCTATTCCCTTCTCACTGACTACAAAGTTGAGTAACTTTCTGGACTTAGCTCCAAAGGTACATTTTGACAGATTGAGCTTTAATTGGAACCTTCTCAATCTCAGGAATAATTTTCTCAAAACTCGCACATGCTTTTCCTCAGTTTGAGATTTTGCAATCATGTCATCTACGTAAACCTCAGTCTCCTTGTGCATCATGTCATGAAACAAGGTTACCATGGCTCTTTGGTACATTGCTCCCGCATTCTTCAACCCGAATGGCATCACCTTGTAGTAAAATGTCCCCCATAAAGTTATGAACGTGGTTTTTTCCATATCTTCAGGATGCATCTTAATCTGATTGTACCCGGAGAAACCATCCATAAAGGAGAATAGTGAGAAGCCTGCCGTATTATCTACTAGGGTATCAATATGAGGCAATGGAAAGTTATCTTTTGGGCTGGCCTTGTTAGATCTCTGTAATCTACACACATCCATACTTTCCCATCTTTCTTAGGGACAAAGACGACATTGGCCACCCATTTCGAGTATTTAACCACCTGTAAGAAACCAGCATCAAACTGCTTCTTGACCTCTTCCTTTATTTTCATTGCTATATCGGGTCTCATTCTTCGGAGCTTCTGCTGAACTAGCTTGCACTCCTCTTTTGTAGGGACACGGTGCACCGTGATATCAGTACTTAGACCAGGCATATCCTGGTACGACCATGCAAAGACGTCTTTGAATTCTTGCAATAGCTTAATGAGGTCCTGTCTTGTTCTCTCGTTAACGCAAGTGCCGATTTTCACTTCCTTCCCTTCTTCTAAGGTCACAATTTCAATGGTCTCCTTGTGTGGTAGAATCTGTTTCTCTTCCTACTCCACCATTCTTAACAAGTCTGAAGATAGACCATAATCCTCGTCATCTCCAAAATCCTGAGATCCCTCAAAGCACATGCCTCGCTCAAAAGAAGATTCTGGGCTCGTATCAGCATTGCTCATGACGTCGACATTCGGGAGCCTATTACGAGTGCAAGAAAAATGCCCAAAGAAAACAAAATGAATAATTGTTTTATATGGTATGATTGTGTATGGAATAAAAGAAAGAAAGAATAATTGCTCGAGCCGATATACGAAAATGCATTTTTTATTGAAAATAATAATGTTTGAACATGAGCCTATTTCACAAAAGATTCTTATTGTCCCTAGGCTAGAAGACAACAAGTGGGCTTTGAATATTACTCTGTGTTAGCTCTAAAGATTACAGGAATTTCTTCCACGGTCCAATTATTTAAAACACTCCCAGGCTCGTACGGGCGAATACCCGATAAATTCCTTTCCATTGTTTCCTCTTCAAATGTGGCGTTGATACTCCAAATTCCCATCGCATCTTCAGCCATTCCTTCTTCCACCTTCTTCTGCATGGAATGAATAAACCCTCCAGATACAAATGTTCGGGAAATGTGGAGGAAGTTCATCGGTTCCTGCCTGACTTCTGCCCCATTCAATCTTGCTCTCCTCTGTTCTTGTTTCCTTTCAAATTCTTTCTTCATGTGACTTGCATTTGGCCTGAATCCCAAACCAAAGTGATCCCACTTGCCAACCAAGACTGGCACTTTAACTTGTCCATGAAGGTGCTTCCCGAGTCCTCTTCTGGGTAATGCCCCTTTCCCAACTGTCAACTACAAGCTCATCTTCATAGCCCCTGATATCTTAGGCATCGAAATCCTATTTCCCTCAGTTATAAATGTTGCATTTACAAACTCTAGCGATCGAAATGAACATTCAACTGCTTTAGTATCATTCTCCACGTAGGGCGTATCACTGGTAACCGACACAATAATGTCTTCCTCCGCATTTATCGTTACTAGCCGGCCCTCCGTAACCAACTTCAGCTTCTGATGCAGCGAGGATGGTACTGCCCTAGCTGAGTGTATCCAAGGTCTCCCTAATAGATAATTATAGGAAGGCTTAATATCCATCACGAGGAAGTCTACCTCGTACGTGTTTGGGCCAATCTAGAGAGGAATCTCTATCCTTCCCATCTCTTTCTTTTCTGTGCCGTCAAATACTCTCACTATGTTCCGACACGTCTTCATGTGGAAGCTGCCTATAGGCAGACAGTTTAAGGTGGACCAAGGCAAGACATTCAGTGCGGATCCATTATCAATCAGTACCCCGGGCAGCGTATACCTCTTGCAACGGGTAGTGACGTGCAGAGCCTTAGTAGACCCTATGCCCCCTGGCAGTATCTCATCATCGCTGAAGGAGATGAAGTTGTCAGTGCTTATGTTACTAACGAGGCAGTCCAATTTGTTAACTGAAATGTCATCCGCGACATAGGTTTTGTTCAACACCTTCATCAGAGCGTTACGGTAGACCTCCGAGTTTAATAGCAGAGTCAGTACCGATATGTGATCTGGTTGCTGGTGTAGTTGTTCCACAACACTATACTCGCTGTGTCTTAGAAACTTCAAGAACTCCTTGGCTTCATTTTCCATTACTGGCTTATTAACCAGTGGTTCTGATCTCCCTCCTTCTTGCTTGAGCATGATGGGTTTCCCTTTTGCTGGTTCGGCTTCTGTGTTTGGCGTGTTAACCGAACCCTCCTTCTCTGGCACTGTTATACGGCAGTTATAATTCCAAGGCACCCTATGGCTATCCTTATAAGGGAAAGCTACTGGTTTCTGGATTATAACTCTTGGTGTAGCCCTTGCTTCTACTTCACTGACTTTGGGCTTTGAGATAATTATCAACGAACGGCTGGCTCTACAACCTTCTTCTCTTGACTCTTCTCTTAGAGAGCATACATCATCCTCTTCGACAAACTCGAAGAACTCCAACTCCTTATTATCTATTAGACCCTATACTAGGGCCCAGAACTCAACACAATTCTGGATCTCGTGATTCTTCTCATGGTGGAACTCACAGTAGTTTCGTGTATCTTGGATTTTATTCCCCAACCCCTACGGGACTAACCCTCTCTTCCGCATTTCCTTCCAGACCAGCTTCAATGGGGTTCTCACCTTAGTGACATATAGCTTGACTTTCCTCCCTATATTCTCAATTATCGTATTTACCTCTTTATCGGTGTGACTGGGCAACGGACTTCCTATACCAGGTGCATCGTCAAATTTTACAACACCTACTTTAATAAGCCTTTCGACACATCTTTTGAATGAGGTACAGTTTTCTATCGAGTGTCCCGTAATCCCTGCGTGGTATTCACACTGAACGTTTGCGTCATACCACTTAGGGTATGGAGGCTGCAACGGTTCTAAGTGGAAAGGAGCCACTACATGCGCATCAAATAGACTTTTGTACAACTCCCTATATGTCACTGGTATGGGAGTGAATTGAAATTTCTCTGTATTCTGTCTCGCGTTAGGCTCTCGCCTTGGTGAGGCCTACTGGCCTGTGACTATCATTCTCGACTGACTAACCGTGACAGGCTTTGAGTAGCCTAAGCTCACATTACCAACTTCATTCTCTCTTTTCTTCGGGGCCGATCTTTTCGTACTTTCCCCAACTTCTATCTTACCTGATCTTATCACATTTTCTATCATTTCGCAAGACATCATTATATCTATAAAACTCTTAGTTGCACTACCCAACATGTGAGTAATGAAAGGCGCCTTCAATGTATTGATGAAGAGCATGGTTGTTTCTTTTTCTAGCAGCGGTGGTTGGACCTGTGTAGCGACCTCTCTCCATCTCTGAGCATACTGCCGGAAGCTTTCACTTGGCTTCTTCTTCATATTCTGGAGTGTGATCTAATCAGGTGTGATTTCCGTTATATGGTTGTACTGCTTCATGAAGGCCTGAGCTAGGTCCTTCCATGACTTGACTTGGGTCCTACTCAATTGATTATACCATTTCGATGCAGCCCCACTGAAACTGTCCTGAAAATAGTGGATCAACAGTTGGTTATTGTTGACATACCCCGTCATCTTTCGACAAAACATTGTAATGTGAGCCTCAGGGCAGCTGGTTCCATTATATCTTTCAAATTCCGGCATCTTGAACTTCGGGGGAAGTACTAAGTCTAGAACCAAACTTAGTTCCTTTGCATCGACTCCGCAGTAATGATCAGCATTCTCTAACTCCTTAAACTTCTTCTCCAACCACTTGCATCGATCCTCAAACTGTTTTGGGAGCTCAGCCTTTGCCTTCTCCACCTCTGCCGTGTCATCGAAGTCAGGGACCTGGGGGTTTGCTAGATTATCTCCAGGGTTAGTGCTCCGTCTTATTGGGAAATTTGCTGGTGTCGAGGTACCAGTTTAATAAAGAGGCTGGGTATTAATAGACACCCTCGGTGGTTGTGTTTGCATGTTCACTGGCGCAAAGCTTGTAGGACGAGCAGAATCCTCATTGTCATTTCCCACGTCAACCATAGGGCCTTACTCTTTATCAGACCCTCCTTTAAACAGCTGTGTCAACTGGCTTATCATGTTATTTTGTGATTCTAGTATGCTTTTCTGAGACTCCAGCATTTGGTCTCTCATTTCCTGCTGGATCTTAGCCAGCTGTTCTTGCATTTGAGCCTGCAGTTGCTCCTGCATCTCTTTTTGCATTTGTTCCAACCTCTGATCCATATCCCTTATTTTTCTTCGTGTATAGTAGCGATGTTCCAGGATAACTAAATATGATCTTTTAATTAGTAGGATTCTTGTGTGAAACTAAATGCACATGATGCGATGTGATGCAAATGCATGAGATGAATGCAAAACTAAGAAGGTGTCACTTCTGATTCAATTTCTTTTAGAAGAACTTTATTAGAAAACAGAAAACTTTATATAAAACGGGTTATATATACGGCCTAGCCCTTATGCCCAAAGTTTTAACTCTCTCGAAAAGCCAAGCTAATTCTCGTCCTCGATCTGACACTAATTCATATTTTACACTTAACACATTAGCTTGAGCCGCTAGAGTTTGTAAATGATTGGCCACCTCTCGTATCCTATTCATGGCTTCACCCATGACATGATCTCTGTCTCTAACTTGGCCTTGGGATCGATGAAACTGCTCCTTCCAATGCTTATTATCTGCCTTAAGTTGTTCACTTCAATGTTCGTGACTTTAAAGTAAAATCTCGAGTTTCTCTACCTGCCCTTTCAGGTCCTCAATTATGCTCAAGCTAGCCTTTAACTCGATGGCGGAGTTACGATCACGATGCTGCTGTAGTGCCTGTTTTAACTCCATGACCCGAGCTCCTAACATTTCATTCTCATTCTGGCTCTTAACCAACCTCTTTTTTAAAGCATTCTCTCATGCTCAAGCATCATGGAACCTTTTTTCCCACTAATCAGCCTTAGACCTTTCCTCCTGGACCTCTTGTCGCCATTGCTCTGACGTCTTTCCTAGTTCAACATTTCTCATTGACTTATGTAGCTGCCGGTAATCAGTCTTCAAAGTGTCCAAGTCTTCCTCAGCTTTTCTTTTCCCCTTTCGTAGTTTCTCAACCTCGAGTTTCTGAACGTCGATATCTAACCTTAGATGCATCTTCTGTAACGCCCTGATTTTCAGGATTTTTTGGGTTTTGTGAATTTTAGTGAAATTTTAAAATTTTGGTGTTTTGAAGGTTGAAAATGTATGTACATGTGTTAGTGGGCCTTTAGAAGGCCCAAGCTTAAGTTAAAACCCGGTAAAATATTAAGTTAGATTTTCAAGTGAAAGGGGACTTGGTTAAGTGGGCCTTTAAGAAAAACCGTGTAAAATATGTCACAAAGGGAGCCTTGGTAGAGTGGCAAGGTGGCGCCACTAAGCTCCTAAAAAAATGGCGCCTAAATGGGCATTCAAGGACAAGGGTTCGAGTTACAGGGTAAGCGTAGTGTTCTTTTTAATTTTTAAGCATGTGCCGGGCATGTGCCTAACTTAAGTGAATTTCGGCAAGGGCTTTTAGGGACTTGGGCCTATTTCTTTAGAGAGATTATTAGGGTTATATATTTTTCTATTTTTTTTCATAAGAATTAGGGTTAGCCACCTTAGGAATTAATCTTCTCTTTTTCTGTCAGAAAAGCCGAAACTTGCCTCCCTAGAAAGCTTCTAGCCGATTTCTTCTTCTTCACATCTACCATTATTTTTTTTTCACTTTTCTTTTTCCTCTTTGATCTCTTCCCTAGCCGAATACCCTCCTTACTCAGATCCACTCTTCCTTTTGCTTTCATCCCTCTCAAAATCAACCATAGCCGATTGCTCAAAGTGCTAGAAATCCCGAAAACTGCTTTCTTTTGCTGAATCTTTCTAAGCCAAATTACCTCTGTTCCTTTCACCAGTTGTGGCCGATTACTACATCCCCTTGAGCCACATCATTTTCGACACCATCACTCAAACTCATAGCCCAAATCGCCATCTTCTTCTCTAGTTGAAAAGCCGAAATCACCATAGTTTTAGGGAGATAGCTGAATTTGCAAATCTCAGAGATAAGGGTTCTACTAACGTTTAAGGGTCAGATTTACATCAGATCTGCATAGGAATCGAAGAGAAATCGTTGGTAAGTGATTAATACCTTAGATTTGTACATTATCTCATGTTTTGGAAAAGCCGAAAGTCCCTAAAGTTAGGGGGATTGTCGATTTGGACTTTTAGTAATTCAAAGTGGTATTTTTATTCTTTTTGAGTGATAGTTAGCGAGGAAGGTGATCAAGCAAGGAGTTGAAGGCATCGGTATCACCAGATCTAGATCTAGTGCACCTAAATCGTCAGAGGTAAGTTTTCATGGCCATTAAGGGTGTGGCCGAATATGGTAAGGGATTGTGGCTTTGGTTTTTCATAGATCTACTGATTAATCGCTTAGATAATGGATTGTAGGAACGGGCGCATAGGAAATCTCGTCAGTGGAACTGCAAACAGGTGTGTGTTTCGAACACCCTTCAATGCTTAAATCGGTAAAAGTCGAAAAGCCGAAATATCGAAATTCCGGCATTTCGAGAGCTTGTGAGCGTGTGAACGCTCTCAAGTTGGTAGGAGAAGGTTGGTTTTGGAATCGGCACAGTCAGGCGGGCTGACCGCGAAATTTTGGGCGCTACGGTAAGTTGGGCCTCGGTGGGCCGAATATGGGCCCAATGGGCAATTTGGGCCCATTTGGGTAAAAATAGGTTTAAAGGCAATAATACGGACTATAGGCATAAAAACTGTTAAAACAAGATAATGGATTAGAAATTAAGGCTTAAATGGGCCTAATGGGCTAAAATGGCATGGTAGAGCCCATTAGGGGTTTTAGGGCCTAAAGGCTAAAACTGGTAAATTGGGTTAAATGAGATTTTGTAACGACCACTAGAATAGTAAAGGCTATAATAGTCATAAAAACTGTAATAAGAGAACAAAATTACTGGAATACCCTTAGGGTGAGAAATTACTGATTTACCCCTAAGTATAAAATCACCATTATACCCCTAGGGCTAAAATCGACTGTACTGTTTGACATGACTGTTTCTGTTACTGCATATCATGATGTATGTACGTCTGATGCATGGGTTGGGTTTTATATTGGAGGAAGTGTGAGTGACACTGCCACGTTACTGAAAGGGGCTATGCCTTGTACTGTTTCTGAAAGGGGCTTTGCCTCGTATACTGTTTATCTGAGCAGCCATGCTGCGACTGTGGTGTGTGGGCTGGGTGGGTCGAGTTATTCCCCACATGGTGTGTTGGCTGGTACGGGTGGTGTGTAGCAGTTGGTGGGTTGAGTAGTCTCCCCAATTGGGTTACATTTATACTGTTATACTGTACTGTACTGTTATGGGCCTATGAGCCAAACTGTTATCTGAATAGGGCTTCGACCCAGTATCTATTATAGGGCTTTGGCCCAGTATCTGTAATCTGGATAGGGCTTCGGCCCAGTATCTGACTGAGACTGGTTGGGGCTCAGGTCCAGTAGGCTCGAGCCAATGTGGGCTTTGGATGGGTTCTGCACACACTGAGTTTTCCCAAACTCACCCTTCTCTTTCCATCCTTGCAGGTGAGCCCTAGATTGTGACTTGGTTGCTGGGAGGGATTCAGAGTGGCCACGAGGACTGAGCATGGTTTAGAATAAGTTTTACTACTTTATATTTCTAATTATCGGTTTTTTACTCTTAAATTTGTTTATGGGTTGTAATAAGGCCACTATAATTGTTTTATTTGGGATTTTTAATTGTTTTACTTCCATGACAAATATCACACATGTTTTCAAAAAGTAAATGAACATTTTCTTAACCAACCTGTTATTACAAAAGACTAAGTAAGATAATAAGGTTAAAATGAATCACTTAACAAATGGAATAGAGATTAAGTTGAATAATTACTAAAATGGGAATTTCCAAAAAGTCAAGCATTGCTTTTCAAAACTCATCACCGAACTTAGTAAATAGGGCGGCGTAGGATAGTCTAGGTGATGTAGCACACTGGACATGGCCATAACGTCTAGGCCGGGTTCGGGGTGTTACATCTTCTCTTCCTCCAACTGTTCTATCGTCTTTCCTAACTCCGTATTTCTTTTTTTAAAGTCTTGTTTTATGATTTCTAGCTCGGAAGGAATTACTCACAAGTGTTCTTCCATCGATTGAACGCCTTCTAGACTTGGCCCCGGAATATTATCATTGATCCTCTTACTCAACCACCTACCGTACTCAGGAGTCGTCATCGGGCATCCAGTCAACTTCTTCATTCGGCGTGTCTGTTTCTAGGCATCGACAATTTCTCGAACTCTCTTCTTATAATTGTCCCCTTTATACAAAAATTCACTCTGAGCTAACCCATGTATCGCAGGTATAAACTGCTCTAACTCGTACTGTCTTAACGCCAGCACAAGGGCATACCAACAGCTCCCCAAATTCCAAGCAGAGGTACCCAGTCAAAATTTCCGCACCGGTAGAGGACTTCATAGGGAACCATCCAAGGGGCTTTCCATTCCACATCTTTTTCTTGGAGATTTTGGAGAATTGTCATCCACCTTTCTTCTGATATGTCGTCCCTCATGAGCGTAGCTGCTATCTCCTTCAAAGGGGAATAATTTTCAAAAAATGCTCGATTCGGCCTTCTGTGAACTTTTTAGAAGTGGCCATGGAACCAAATTAATAACAATTGTGCGCATCCCACGAATCTTCCTTCTCTGACCCTCCAACATGCACTTAAAGATCTAAATGTCTCTGCTAGAATTGCCGGTACCAGTGTAGCCCGTTTGGCAAGTCGATCAAATAAATCGGTGACTGCTTCATCGACATGCCTTAACGCTTTAGGAAAGATCACCAGCCCATATATACTCAAGGCGAAAACGTCAACTTTCTTCTTTGCATCTGGATGTGCCAGGATCAAGTCTCTCAAGTTCACCCAAGGAATGCATTTCCCCTTACCTTTTTGCTGAACCCGGGTTGTAACCCACTGCTCACTCATCCCAGTGACGTTCATTAGCTTCTTTACAAAACTTGGTACATTGGGGACATTAACATACACCCTATCGGCCTGAAACCTTGGACAACGTAGCAGGGCTGAATATTCTTCCACGGTTGGCACCAAGTCCACCTTTCCAAAGGTGAAACAACTATATGCGAGGTTCCAGAACTGAGTCATAGCTCGAAACAAGTACTTGTCTACCTTAATGTCGAGCAGGTAAGGCAGATCTCCGTAGTTATGATAAAATAATTTCTTGGTCTTATCATCCTATCGAGCCCACAAATCCCTTAATTCCTAGAGTTCGTTCTGTGTCACACTAATACGAGTGAAGTCCTACAACTCCGACGCATACCCCTCAGCCAGGCTATCCCCTTTCTCGAGTTGCACATTCTCTGACCATGGACGGACAACCGCGCTATCTCCTACTTTATCAAGAAGTCCGCTTTCCATAACAAGCTCTCTAACTTAGTAATCAAATAGGTATTGACACCTTCCTAGATATGAAATGACATGCAATCATGGCCAAAATAAAACACAATAAGTTAGTATCGAATAATAAAAAAAATCAAAGCAAGTAAGAAATAATCAAACACCTATTTGGGTAACCGCTAGAATTTGGTACGGCTCTACCTAAGGTAAGTTCCTAAAGATCATTATATGCGGTTTAGTTCTAAGAGAAGGGTACCTGAACCAGCAGATTCCTCAATCCTCACCCATTATAGGCTCATATGGATCGAGTTCAGTTTAGGGGGATACATTTCCCTACGGTCATGCGGAGGTGAAAACCTCACGAAACCATAGGTACGAATGTATCCCGAAAGCGATCCACTAGCCCATGCGGAGGTGAAAACCTCACGGAGGCATAGCTTCTCACTCCTACTTAAAGGTGTGACCACAACGGTTATGCAATATGATGCCAGAATAACATAAGAGACTTAAATCAAAATGAAACAAACAAATGTGATGGAAAAAATCATAACTTCAAAACAAAATTTCATTTTCAACAAAAGGACATAATTTAATCAATTCCACGGCTTGACTCTCTTATTGGTCCCCAGTGGAGTCGCCAAGCTGTCGAAACTATTTTTAAATTTTGAAAGAAAAACGGCGATCGACTTTAAAAGTATGGACAGAGTCGCCACCAATTCTTTTTGAGGTGTAATTGGCCCACCTTATGAAGCATTTTGGTCTACAAATTTTAGAAAACGGGTTCGGGAGTCAGTTACATACGAGGAAGGATTAGCACCCTCGTAACGCCCAAAATTGGTACAAAATCGATTAACAAATGTCGTTATTGTCGAAAATTCGAAGAGATTTAAAAAATATGAAAAATATTTGAACGGTTCGTTTTGGAATATTAAGACTCATTTGTTCCAAAAGGACAAAACATCACACCCAGCACGTTAGGATGCAACATTTCAACCCCCAAAACCAAAATCGTCCCTTAATTTCCCAAAACCTGAAATTAAAAGGATATTAAAACATTTGGACGACTAAAAAAACCACAACCCAGCACGTTAGGGCACGACTCTTTCAGACTTCCAAATGCAAAACATTGCCTTGTTTTAAAAGATTTTGAATGAAAACAATCTTTAAACCAATCAAAATGTATTTATTTGATTTGTTTTGGAAATAAGAAAACTAAAAATTGGTCTAAGTGAGCTTAAATTTGAATCACTATTTGAAAGCGTGAAATTTGAAGCTAAGTTACAAGCAATGAAACAATACACATGGATAACATGTTGTACAAGTAAATGGCATCAATATAAAGATACAAATATTCAAATCAAGATACACACATTTACAACCTATGCTATTTCATATTTTTAAATAAAGACTAATGAATAAAAAAAGTCTGAAGGAAAAAGAATTTGACAATGTAAAAAAACTATTTAAAAATAAATTATATGTATATAAACAAATAATGCATGCAAAATTTGAAATAAATTATAAAATGGAAAAAAATAAAATAAATAAAATATAAAATATAAAATGTAGCATATAAACGAATTTCAAAATAGGTATTATAAGAAGAAATTTAAAATTAGTGAATATAATTTTGTACATAAAATAATAATGTATGTCCCATATAAAATTTTAAAACAAATAATATACATATAAGAAAATTTTAACATAAATGAATTAAATAAATATAACAATTTTACAAAATATACAAAGAATACATAAAAATAATAATCTATATAACATGAAATCAATGGTATACAAAATAGTATAAAATAAAATTTATTGGTTACAAGATAATAATATTTACATGGAAAATAAAATACATACAAGTATAATATATAAAAAATGTTTGTAGAAAACAAAAATGATTCCGAATAAAGTTTGCTAAAAGAACAGATTTAAAGGGATTTAAAAGAAAACGTAGAAACATGAACGGATTTAAAAGAGAATATGTACATGAAATAATGAGAAATCTACAGTATATATATAAAAAAATGTATAAAAGTATCTAGAATGGACAAAATGTAAAATCGAAAATGTGTTATTCAAAAAAGAAGTCTTTAAAAGAAAGTAAAACATTTAAAAAAAAATGGATAAAGGGAAACAGAGAAATACCAACCAAAATAATATTAAAACATTTCCCAAGAGATTAATGCATAAACTAAAACAAATTTCACATAAACGGAAAATTTTAAAAGGAAGGACTCAATCGAAACAAAAACAGAATGAAAGGATAATCCATAAATAAATAAACATTTAAAACAGTATTAGGGACCAAAACTTGATGCGCGCAAATGAATGGGGGGCTAAAACCGCAATTATTCCGAGTTCTCTAAACGTGGTGTTTCAACACAGACTAAATTGTAATGGCGTGTAAATTTCTGGGTAAATTAAAAGACAACCGGAAATAGAAAAGGGCCCATTCAAGCAGAGGCACAAAACAGAGGGATTAGATGTGAAAATATCCCAAAAAACCAAAATGTGCATATCCTCCCCCATTCTTAAACGATGCCGCTTCTCATATTATTGAAACTTCCCTTCTTTCTTTCTTAAAAACAATACAGACCCCCATTTTTACAAGAAAACAAGAAGGTATTCACTTTTTTGCTAGGGTCTGACCCTTTTAACGCACCGATCACAATCTCTTGCCGTCGCCGCCATACCACCACCGGATCTGGTGGCCAGCAACGCGCAAGAATGGCCCCGTTCAATCCCGTTTCGAGATGAAATTTAGTAAGCCCCTTTTCTGTTCTTTTTGTTGCATATAAAGATAGATAAAAAAAAAAAATTAAAGAATAAACTTCGAAAAAAAAGAATCACCTCTTGGAATTGATTTTTGCTCTTTGCTATATTTTTACTTGTACTGTATTCTGGAGTGTGTATAATACAAAAAAAGAATCCTCCTCTTTACATTGTTTACAATGTCTTTTATAGCCTAGAAAACATCCCGAAAAATCTTTTTATTTTCTGTTATTTCTTGCTATTGGGTTAGTTGTTGTGCTTGTAGGTGCGAACGTGATGGAGAGGGACTCTCCATGGAGGTGGGCACTTACGTGGGAGAAGCGTGCGGCGTTCGGAGATCGATTTGGTAGCTACGGCGCTGGCTACCCTTTGCTGCTAGGTTTACCCATTTGTTTTATTGGTTTTGGGCTGTTAGGGTTAGCTTGGGCTAGTTTGGGCTTAATTTGGGTTAATAATTTGTATTGGGCCAGGTAAAATTAGGTCCAACAAATTATATTATAAATGTCAATATATTAGTGTTTAGAAAGGTTATGGTAAAAAGTTTTTTATATTATAAGTCTTAAAAATTTATATTATAAAAATAATTTGTGTATTTTATAATATTATAACAAAAAAATATTATTTAAATCCTAAAATTTTTTTAAAGTTATGGTCAAAAATTTTATTATAAAAAATAATTTCAATGTTATAAAAGTATTATCATATGTTTATTTATAAAATTTATGATCAAGAATTATGAACATAACTTATTTATGTATTCATGTTATATATTATAAAAATAATATACTTAATCATAAAAAGAGTTATAGTTTTTTTATCATAACTTATTTATAAAAAATATTTTTCTAAAGTTATGACAAAAAATTATATTTATCATAATAAATAGGCACTAGAGTAATTAAATAAAATTGTATATGATGTTTATTTTTCTTGTTACTTTTATTAGTAATCATATTATCAATTCTTTTTCAGACTAACATAATACAGAAAATAATTTGATTTTAAATTTTGTTACTGATTTAGAAATTATTTTTATCATACAAATAATTTTTTATATTAATTAATATTTTTTAAATATAAATTATGTAACTGTATAACTATAATTTATATTACAAAACATGACATAAAGAATTACGATATAATTGCACTATATTAGCCAAATAAATGTAAAGAATTACAATATTTTTAATTACAAAAAAGTGAAATTATTACCTTGACAATTATATTTTCATTTAATTATTTTTTGCTAATCTAAATAAAATGGGCATAACCTAAATTGCAGAAATAGAAACTAAATTAAGCTTAAAATTAAGTTCTAGTCATCAACTTTAAAAAAGTTTATATTTTTATAATTTTAACTGTAATTTTAAAAGGAAAAATTCTAAAAATGTATATGAAAATTCATAATTTTTTTTAAATATAAAAATATTTTTAAAAATTGTAATTATGGGAAAATTTTAAAAGATTCTAATAAAATATTACAATTATAAACTTACTTTAAAAAAGAAAATCTTGTGATTCTTTCAGCAGCGAAATTATTTGGTTTTTCAAAATCTCATTTCTCTTTAAAAAATTTAAAATCCAGAATGACAATTCCAAATTCATAACAATTGGGAAAGTTGTTTAATAATTTTCTTAATTATATCAAAAGAACAAATTGTTTCGAATTAATATCAATCTGTTAATCCAAAATGCAAGTTGTCTAAGCATATAATAAAACCTTTGACATGAAAAACAATGGTGAACTGCTGCAGAAACTGAATCCCCTCAAATAGGAGGAAGAGAAAAGAAAACTGGGGTCTTCACTCTTCTGGTTTTCTGCAATCTAGGTCTCTGTACGAATCCCTGATTCATTTGTGGCTTCAATTGAAAAACTTGCCTTTTTTTAGAAGTTCAATCGAAAAACTTCCAACTGCACAAGTTAGGAACGTTTCAATGATGTTAATGTTAAGGTGGATAAAAGTTCTTACGTCCTTGATTGAGGAAATTCATGAAAGAAACAGTGTGGCACCGCTTCTTTCATTGGACAAATAATTATTATTGACATAGTACACAAATCACTACAAAATCACTATTAGGATCAAAATTAAAATAGATTTGAACCATGAATATTTATAGGGACAAAGTCAAAAAAGTTTTTTTTGGGTGGAATTAAGATATATATTTTTATGATAGTAAAAATATAATTTTACTATTTTAATAGTTTATATATTTATAATTTTAAATGATTAAATTAAAAATTTATCATTTTAGGGGTCAAAGTGCATTTTTACCATTACTAATTTAAATTCTATAAATTATAAAGGGGCTAAAAAGAGAATTTTTCTTATTAGGAGGGTCGAAGCCCCTGTCGGGCCCTTAGCTCTGCCCCTGAATATCTATAACTTTGTATTTCAATTCATTTTTAGATATTAAATTTGTTATACCATCTTTACATACATTTATATGTGGCATTTTTGGATGAACTTCACACCAGGCGAACCTCCAACATCGAGCTACCCCAGAGTGGACCTCGTACTTGACGAGCCTAAGTTGCAGACTACCTTGTCAAGAGCACATGGAACTTATTGCCATTGATTACTAATCTACGCTAAGGTGTCACATCACTGATCTATAATATCACGTCACTGCCTCTACAAGGAGACAAGAAGTGATTTTACCGCCAATGAGATCTTGACACGTGGTACATCCTTTGTCCTATGTATATAAGCCTTCTCACTCCACTAATAGTAGAGATAAAGAATATATATAAGATAGAAACCAAATCATCAAGCTTTTAGCATTTCCTTCCTTCTTCCTCCTAGTCACTCTAACCACCACTCTGATCACTAAGACACGATGACTCTCCACCCTATAGGGTGAACCGCCATATCACCATCTCTTTCATTCCACTTATTGATTCCCCTCAGGTAACTCCCCAAAATAGGGCCTAGGAGTTTTAGAGGTATTTTAAAGATTTTAGCCTTAGAGTGTTCAGAATTTTGCGACATGGTATATCGAAAATGTTCTGAAATATGGTTTTGTAACATCCCAATTTTGGGCCTAGTCAAAAAAGTGGTTTCAAAACCATAAATCTGAGGTCGAGAAATTATTTTAATGTTATTTTATGTGTTATAGCATGATTATATGGATGTTTGAAAATTTTGGTGAATTAATTTAAGTGATTGCATGCTTAATTTTGAAAAAAGACTAAATCGCATAAAGTATAAAAATTTTGTTCTATTAGCTAAAGGTGTTAATTAGCTATGGAACATTAAAATAGAGGTCCTTATTAAGGAAATAGATGAATATTAATGTGGTGGCTGGATATGGAGACAAGAATCACGAAAGGTTAATGATTAGTTGGCATTAGGTGACAAAATTTGACTACTGAATAAAAAAAATAAAAAGCCTAGTTATCATTTTTTTTATCTTCTTCTTTCCACCAATTTTCTTTAAGAAAAATGGCCATGGGAGCTTGAAATTTTCGGCAACTTTAGACCCTTGCAAGTAAGTGTTTTTGATGGTCAATTTTATTGATTTTTATGTTTTTAGAACCCTTATAACTTAATCTAACTAATGAGGGGACTATTTTGTAAAATGGTTGAAATTCTAGGGTTTTTCCATGAGAATATTCATGTTGTTTGTTGCATTTTTATGGAAGAAAATGAATATTGGTTGTTAAATAAACAACTTTTGTTAAATGATTTTCATGAAAACACCTAAAATGGGTCATTTTGTAAAAGTTGTAAAATAGGTGGTAAATGTGTGAAATAATAGAAAATATGGGCTACTATAAGCATGAAAAAGGTTCGACTATGCATGGGTAGTAAAGAAATTGAACACATTTCATTTTACGAGCCTAGGGGAAAAATTGTAAATATGTGAAACTTTAGGGGCAAAAATGTAAAATAGGTTATGGACTAAGTTGGAATAATTAGCCGCTTTTGCATTCGAGGTGAGTTGTGTGTAAATATTACAACTCAATTGTGTTTATGCATTGATTACTTAACATAGCATAAAATGTTTGATTGTGATCATGAATTTGCATGATGAGAATGATATGGTAAAATCCTGGTTGAACCATAGGAATAGATTAGATATTCATGCCATAATACTAGGGTTATTCGAGAGCTAGTGTAAGACCATGTCTGGGACATTGCAGCGGCCTCGACATGTGAGCCAGTATAAGACCATGTCTGGGACATGGCATCGGCATGGATAGATGAGAGCCAGTTGAAGACCATGTCTGGGACATGGCGTCGACTTTGAGATGTGTCAGTGTAAGACCATGTCTAGGACATGGCATCGACACAGATAGAGGAGAGCTAGTGTAAGACCATGTTTGGGACATGGTGTCGGCCTCGATATATGAGAGTCAATGTAAGACCATGTTTGGGACATGGCATCGACTTTGATGTGTGAGCCAGTGTAAGACCATGTCTAGGATATGGCATCGGCATTCCACCCTATGTATGAGGCTTATTTGGATACCCTTTAATATTCTAATGGTTCAACGGGTGATCAAAAGCTTATGTCGAGAATGAGAAATGCTATGACTATGTTGTGAGTGGTACATGTACCTAAACGAAATTTATGAGGATTGAGCTCGATTTATGTTGTGTAAATTGTATGGGTGAAAATGAGTAAGTTATGCCTATGAGAATGATCTTGCGATGACCTTGTGATTATAGGTATATACTTATGATGTATACATGTGGGGTGAATTTGATTGATGATCGTATGTGAGGCTTTTAGGCCAAATTAAATTGAGAAATAATATGTTCAAGTCTTCGTTGTTGATGTATGGGTTAAATTTGCCAATGAATGGCGTGCAAATATTTGTTAATGGCTAGTTATGGATATGTTTTGGTAGTATGTATGTTTAAATGGAAGTTAAAACAAAGAAATCATGGAAGAGTAAAATTAGTAATAAAATAGTTTTGGACAGTAGCAGCTGTGTGACTTTGAAAAATCACAAAAAATGGTAGAAATCAAATTAGAGGTTGAATAATATATGAAATAAAATCTTATCAAGTCTATTTTCATATAAAAGAAACGATGTAAGCAAAAAAGCTATATATTATGAGATATTTGAATTTTTATGAGACAGAGTTAGAATGATTTTGAAATCCCCTATTTTGACTTGGGAAAATCATTATAAATTGTACAAAAATAATTATGGCCTATAATTTATATTCTTAAAATCCTTAATCTATCTACTTTCAAAAGAAATAGACGAGAACATCATCCAAATCCCGTACAAGAAGATAATTAAATTTTAGTGAAGAGGGGTTAGAACTATCGAACAACGAAATAGGAGAGATTTTAAAGAATAAACTGTACTTATTGGATAAACCAAAAATTCTAAAAATTTTATGGCAAGAGATATGTGAGTCTAGTTCTTACGTGGTCTCCTCAGAACTGTGATTACGCCAAAGTACTTTAACCAGTGGGATAGACTTCTTTCTCAACACTTTCACATCACGTTCTAGAATCTGCATTGGCTCCTCTTCAAAAGTTAAATCTGGCCTAACCTCATTCTCCTAAGCCGAAACAATATGCATGGGATCAGAGCGATAACGCTTCAGCATGGAGACGTGGAACACATCGTGAATCCGGTCCAACTCTAGAGGTAACTCAAGTTGATAGGAAACAGATCCTACACGTTTTAATATGCAGTAAGGCCCAATGAATCTAGGGCTCAGCTTGCCCTTACGTCCAAAACTCAATATCTTCTTCTATGGCGAGACCTTAAGAAACACGGAGTCTCCCACAGAATACTCAATCTCCTTACTCTTTAGATCTGCAGACGACTTCTGTCTATCTGATGCCACCTTCAATCGATCCCGAATTAATCTAACTTTTTCCTCGGTATCAAAAACCAATTCAGGGCCCAGAACATGCCACTCGCCCAACTCAGTCCAACACGAAAGAGTACGACACCTACGACCATATAATGCCTCGTACGGTGCCATCTGTACGCTAGACTGGTAGCTATTGTTATACGCAAACTCAGCTAACAGCAAATAGTCCTCTCAACTGCCTTAGAAGTCAATCACACAACTTCTTAACATATCCTCCAGTATCTGAATCACCCTCTTTGACTGACTATCTGTTTGAGGATGGAACGTAGTACTGAAGTCTAACCTTGTACCTAAAGCCTCATGTAACTTCTTCAAGAACCGTGACATAAACCGAGGATCTCAATCAGATATTATGGAAATCGGCACCCCATGCAGTCTCAAAATCTCATCCATGTATAGTTTAGCTAGCTTCTGCAATGAGTAATCAATACGAATTGGTATGAAATGGGCAGATTTGTTTAATCGATCCATGATGATCCATATCAAATCTTTCTTAGTAGGCGTTAAGAGCAACCTATTAACAAAGTCTATAGTTACTCTCCCTACTTCTAAAGTGGAATCTTAACTGGCTGAAGCAACCCTGAAGGTAATTGATGTTCTGCCTTAATCTACTAACAAGTAAGGCATTTACCCACAAAATCAGTAACTTCATGTTTAAGACCTGACCACCAGTGTAGTTCACGAAGGTCTTGGTACATCTTGTTCCCGCCAGGATGCATAGTATAAGGACTACTATGTGCCTCTTGTAGTATAGACTGCCTCAAATCAGTATCCCTCGGTACACAGACTCTCCCAAGGAAACACAGTACCCCTTCGCTATTCAGTCCAAAATCTGAAGTTTCCCTACTATCAACCTGTTGAAAATGAGGACCCATTGATTTATCCACCATCTGCTCAATCTATGTCGTTTTAACTTGAAGTTCGGCCAGCAGACTACCATAATCAAATAAACTTAGGTGAGCAAACATCGCCCTCAGATTAGACATAGCCCTATGGCTTAGCACGTCGGCTACCACATTCGCTTTACCAGGATGGTATTCAATCGTGCAGTCATAATCCTTTAGCAACTCGATCTATCTACACTACTTAAGATTTAACTCCTTTTGAGTGAGGAGATACTGGAGGCTCTTCTGATTCGTGTAAATGATACACTTCTCACCGTACAGGTAATGCCTCTAAATTTTCAGTGCGAAAACCACCGCAGCCAACTCCAAGTCATGCATCGGATAATTTGCCTCATGGGTCTTAAGTTGGCGAGACGCATATGCCACCACCTTACCCTCTTGCATTAACACGCATCCCAAACCAACGTGTGATACATCGCTGTAGATAGTGAATTCTTTCCCAGACTCTGGCTGTATTAAGATAGGGGCCTCAGTCAAAACCTTTTTAAGTTCCTCAAAACTCTCTTGTTGCTTATCAGTCTAGTCAAACGACATTCTTTTACGCAACGACTTAGTCAGAGGTGTAGCAATCAACAAAAACCCCTCAACAAACCGTTTATAATACCTTCCAGACCCAGAAAACTTTGAATATCAGATACAGTCTTAGGTGGTTTCCCATCCAGACCAGCTTCAATTTTTCGGGGATTAACCCTAATCCCTTCGGGAAATACTACATGACCTAAAAATATTACTTCTCGTAGCAGAATCCACACTTGCTGAACTTAGCGTACAATTGTTTCTCTCTAAGAATCTGTAGAACCATTCGGAGATGTGCATCATGTTCATCTTTAGTTCTCGAATACACCAAAATATCATCTATAAACACCACCACGAACCGATCTAGATAGGGTTAGAACACTCGATTTATTAAATCCGCGAAGGTTGCTGGTACATTTGTTAACCCAAACGGCATCACTAGGAACTCATAGTGACCATAACGAGTCCTAAATGCTGTCTTGTAAACATCAGCCTCTTTAACTCTCAGTTGATGGTACCCAGAATGGAGATCAATTTTGGAGAAAATCAAAGCTCCTCGAAGCTGATCAAATAAATCGTCTATCCTCAGCAAATGGTACTTATTCTTGATGGTCAGTTTATTCAATTGCTAGTAATCAATGAACATATGCATAGATCTATCCTTCTTTTTCACGAACAGCACTGGTGCTCCCCATGGAGACACGCTCAGTCGAATGAATCCTTTATCCAGTAACTCTTGAATTTGAGCTTTAAGTTCCACAAGCTCCTTCGGTGCCATTCTATAAGGGGCGATGACACCGGAGCTATACCAGGCAAGAGTTCGATCCCAAACTCAACTTCACGATTTGGAGGCAATCTAGGTAGCACATCGGGAAAAACATCCAAAAAGTCTTTGACTGTTCTAATGTCTTTAACAGAAGAAACCTTAAATTTCGAAACACTGATGTAGGCTAGATACACCTCACAACCCTTATGAATCAATTTCTCAACCCTCAGTGCAGAGATCACATTTGATAAATAATCCTGACGCTTCCTAATCACAACTACCTCCTCATCCTCTGAAGTTTTCAGTACCATACATTTAGCAACACAATCTAAACTTTCTTGATGTTACCAGCCAATCCATTCCCAAGATTAAGTCGAATTCACCAAAAGGTAGTTCCATCAAATCCGCCACAAAGGTAACTCCTTGAACCTCTAAAGGTACATATCTGAACAGTTTATCTATCCTCACTGACTGCCCTAATGGACTTATTACAGTCATTTCACTAACAGTACTCTCAAACAAGATACCAAAAGTTCCAGACATAGTGCATGCAATATAGGGATGCATAGACGCAACATCAATCAGTGCAGTATAAGGTATACTACAGATAAAAAAAGTACTAGTAATCACATCTGGGGCGTCTCCGTCCTCTCAGTGACGTGCAGTATAAACCAGAGCTGGCTACCTCGCCTCAATATGACCAGCACGTCTGCCCAGTGCTCCACAACCACGGCCCATACCATTTCTACCTCTGGCCTAACTACGGCCTCTCGGTGTTTGCTGTACACCTCTCTGTGGCTGAACAGTACCCTGGCCTGTAACTCGTATCTGCTCGGGCCTATGTGGACAATCTCTAACATGGTGCTCCAATGATTCGCACCTGAAACACGCCTTAATCTTTTTCCAGCAGTCACCCTGATGGCATCTTCCACAATCTGCATAAGGCTGAGGTCTAGTAACAGTAGTAGGGGCCCTAACTTGGACTAGCCCATCAACTCTAGCCTTTTTCTTAGGCCTCCTAAATGAACTTGAGAGCTCTGACTCCCTCTTATTCCTACCTCTTTCCTTTTCACGGTTCTGGAGCTCAGCGTGCTTTACATCCTCAGCGATCTCGCCTTTTCCACTAAACGAGGAAAATCTCGCTCCCTCTGCGGAGCTATCAGAATTCGTAGACTATCTTTGAGGCCGTCCTCAAAATGAACACAGCGCTTATATTTAGTTGCCACCATCCCACGTGCATAGCGGCTAAGTCGTAAAAATTCTACCTCATATTTAGCCACAGATTTATCCCCCTGAGTCGAGTTTAGAAACTCTTTCCTTCAGGAATCCACATAGCTAGCGCCCATATATTTTCCTTGGAATACAGTCTTGAAAAACTCCTAAGTCAACCGGTCGGCCTGAGTACCCTCTTTCACTGTAAGCCACCACTGATAGGCTTCGTCTCACAGCAATGACACTGTACCTTTTAGTTTCTACTCGGGGGTGCAGTCGAGGTCATCCATTATCCTTTCCGTGGCCTCAATCCAATATTCAGTCACATTAGGGGCTACTCCAACGATACCCCTAAAAATCTCAGCTCCATTAGATCGGAGTCGTTTTGTAACCGACCCACAGCCCACAGAACCAGTATTGAGCCCAGCGACCTTTTCCAGAATTCAGAGCATAGCTTGGGACAGTACGTCATCCCCAGCTGCTCGATCAAATGACCCCACTTCAGTTACAGGAGAAGCCAGTGCCTCTCTAGCCTCAACGTTAGGCATGTGGCCAAATGTAGAAGACCTAGTCCTAGCACCTCCTCGGCCTCTGCCACTACCTTTTGTACCCCTTCCACGAGTACCCCTAGTGCTCATTATCAAAATACACTTTATCTATTTTAACAATTTTATGCAGATTAGTTTACAATTCTAGTAATTATTAGAAGATGTTTTATGAAAAAAAGTAACTGAGAGTTTGTTTTCGCAGATCGTAGTCTCACTATAGTTTTTAATTTCCTACGGTTTTTAGTCACTCTAACTAGAGTATCTCAGTATGGTCTACTACCTAAAGTAGTCTTAGTATTTTCTATCTATTACATTTCAGTTTTAAACAGACAACAATATCAAGAAAACTTACGGATTCGGTGCCGGAGACTCGATATGCCATACAGTTAGTAAAAACTTTCAAAACACTTCAAGTCATTGAAAACAACTTTTAGAAATTCAAAACCTGGAAACCCATTCCACAACTGAGTTTTGCAACCTGGCTCAAATAGCACTAAATGTAACACCCAAACCCAGCCTAGACGTTATGGCCAAATCTGGTGGTGTCACATTGAAGTGTTAAGCGAAGAACTTGTTGTCGTTAGAAACCTTAAAATCAATTAATCAGTTTGCTACTAAACGATGTTTCCAAAACGGGTTGTTCATTTTCAAAATGCGCGTCTTTGAAGAGTTATTCACTTTGAAAACATAATATCGTTTGGAAAGCCCAATCTTTATCTAACCTCTTTGTGTGATTTAAAAGACGATTTTAAATCTTGCGTCATTATCAAAAGTACCCTCTTTAAAACATTATTAACTTCAAATCTCATTTATAGAGGAAGCTTTTCTTTTAAAAACAGTTGCGTACTTGTGTTTATTTTGTAAAAACATTGTTTCTTTTTAAAACTCGAGTCCTAATACTAGCAGTCATAACCTAAGCAAATTAAAATCCCAAAATCAAAACTTAAATCCAGAGAGGCCTTATTACAATAAAAAACCCAAATATCAAAATCATAAATATTAAAAAGTACTAAAAATTCTAATTTATCAAGTAGTGTGGCCACCGCTAAGTACTCCGATGCACCGATCCGCCTAAGGTTGGGGATTACCTACACAGTTAAAACATAAGGGTGAGTTTACGAAAACTCAGTGTGTAATCCCCTAACGAGCAACATCCAATCATACAATAGATAAATGTAGTTTGGGCCTGAGCTCGATATAGTATCAGTATCAGTGTGGGCCTTAGCCCATTACAGTAACAATAACAGTATATCAGAAACAGATAACATATAACGTATAATATGCCCACCAACCCTGCACACCAGCTCTGTCCAACCCATCACACCATGTGGGGATAAAATCTACCCACCCAGCCCTACACACCAAGATTAGCACCGGTTGCGACACTAAACAGTATTACAGTAAGGCTGCTAGTAGTATAAACGACATTAAGCCATTTGTAGGTCTACAATCGTCTTGAGCGACCCGTGCAACCTTATCAGTACAATACACTTCCTCCAAAATAATAATCCTATCCCCATGCAACATGCCATGCGTCGTATCATAATATCATACATGGATGCAACATAAATATAACGTGGCATGCTCAAATACAGTCATACACAAAATAAGGACAAAATAGTTATTTTGTCTCATAGAGGTATAACAGTCATTTTACTTCTTAGGGACATATCAGTTATGTAATCAGTTTGGGGTCTAGGTATACTTGTCGACCCAATAGTGGGTCCACAGCTGTCTCGGGTGACCCATGCAACCCTAACAGTCAAACAGTGTAAATGGGCCCAAAGCCCATTATGCGGCCTAGGTAGGCCCACATGCCCATGTGGCCCACGAAGCCCAGAAATGGCCTTGGCCGTGCGAACGACACATACGAGCCCAACATCCTCCATACATTCGTGTGGTTTACCCGTATGGGGCCCATAAGCCCGTTGGGCCCACACGGCCCATCTCAGCCCAACAAGACCCAAACCGGCCTTAGCCCATGAAATCGCTCATGGTGGCCTCTACAATCACATGCCTACGTTTCATACAGTAAGGTTGCCACACGAACGAGTGCACGCTCGCGTAGTGTCAATTGTCATAATTCTGGCTTTTGGCTGATTTGCGATAATAATAATGTGATTACACATCTGAATATGGAACCGCGCCCATCGTCTCGAGCAATCCAATCTACACTCACCACGATATTTGATTAGTTCGCAAGTCAACCAAAATTAAAAGAAACCTAATCGAACTACTTAATCTCTTCACGCCAATCCCTTACCATGTTGAACAATTGAGGCCTGCCCACTTTACACTACCGAAACCGAATGCCCACTACTTCCTGTAAACCAACTGAATGCTCATTAATAACTATTTGGAAGATAGTTGAACCAATCAAAATTAGGTAAGCTTGCAATAAGAAAAAGTATTTACAAATATTTATACCAACCAACCTTGACAAAATAGGTCTAGAGGATTCAGCCAAGGAAGATTAGGTGGGATCCTTTGCTTACTACAGCACGAGCGCAGTGAAAACAACCGTATAATAAGAAACAAAAGAGCGAATAACATTATCGTGAGTTATGGCCAAACCGAAAAGAATTAGAGGTTAAAAGCCAAGGCACAAAACTTACCAAAATTCGACAAAGGAAGTAGAAGAAGAAGCAGTACTCGAACAACCGAAAAAACCCAAATGCCCAAGTCGAAATCTTTTGACAACCAATTTTTGGCCAAAGGAAACATGTTTGAGTGACAGGGAAAGTAAGAAAAAAGACAAAAAAAGTGAAGTAATCAACCAAAGCTTGAGAGCGGGGAAGAATAGAAGAGAATCGGCCCAACCACAAATTGTAAAGAAAAAGAATAGTGAGAGAGAAAAGAAAAAAGTATAACATAGAGAAATAACTAGCACAATTGAAAAGATTGAGGGAGAGAAGAATAATATTCGGCCAAGAGAAAACACTTGAGAGAGAGAAGACAAGAGTATCGATAAAGAACCCTCACGAAAAAATTCCCAAATGGTAACAAAGAAAATTTGGCTACCCCAAAGCAGACAATGAAAAGAATCTGAAATAGTGCCAAAAATTGCAAAATGAGACGAGCAAAATTGCACAGCAACTGAACTAGAACTTCCCCCCAAAACTGATTCCAAAAGGTGCTTAGAGTTCAAATTCGACACTAATTCTCCCTCCCTTCAAATTCCATATTTTTTCGCCAAATCACTCAAAACCACCCACTTCTCTCTCAACCACCAAATCCCAATATCCTCTCCTAGAATTCTATAACCACACTCCTACCACACCTCCACTACTTTAGTATCTCAGTCAACCTCAAACATTGACATGGCACAAGTAGCAAAATAAAACACTCCACTGACTTCCCCAGGTTTCGAACCTCAAATCTCAAGGAACAATCCACATGCCACTATCCCCTGGACTAGTAGGCTTTTTATGTCAAATTTTCTTCACAATAATTTAAGAACCCACCAACCATGAGCAAGGGTTTAATTCTTTAAAACCATAATTTTTGTACATGCCTAGACTTGAACCCAAGACTTTACAGACACTTCCAGAGCACATAACCACTCAAGCAGTCAATTATTAGTGTCACAAACATACAAAAATAATTATTTAAGTTTTAGGGTGTTACACCCTCCTTTCTATTTCTCTTAGTGTTATCAGGTTGGCTCGGGGTTGGAGATCATCGGAGGCAACATCACACTATCAAATTATTAATTTGGGGTATTGATAAATCTTAAGTGTTTTCGAGTGAGTGGCATGTATAGAGACTTAGTTATTGGTGATATGCATTCTTAAGATTTGGCCAAATGTATTGACTTATATTGCTTCATTGTATATGGCCATGAGATGTGGCTCATATTGGTTATAAGTATGTGAGCCTATTTATGCATGCATGTAGAAAGGCTTTATTGTAGTTATGTGTATACATGTACCAAGTTCTGGTGTGATGTGATCATGCTTGTTTATCACGAATGGTTAGTATTATATTATATGTGTTGATGATTAAGTTGAGAAGAATTGAGGGTATGATATGTGCCTATGAAATGTATAAGAGAATAAAGAATTAAGAGCAACCAAAGGGCTAGTAAAATTGCCTAAGTGTTGGCCACACGGGCAAAGACAAGGCCGTGTGTCTTAGTCGTGTGGAGGACACGGCCTAGCACACGGGCATGTGACTTGGCCGTGTGACCCTAATTTGTTGACGACATCATAAACAGAGAGTTAAACAGGCTGAGGACACAGGCGTGCCCCAAGCCACATGGGTGTGTGTGACCACACACCTATCCATACAGGCGTGTGACCCTGTTTTCATGAAAAATTTTCTAAGTGTTGGGAAATTTTTGAAAGGTCTCGATTTGGTCCCAAATCACCCTCAAACTATGTTTAGAGCCTTGTAGGCTCGTTTAAGGGATAATGTGTGTATGTATGAAAATTTTTAAATTTGAGTGGAAAAATTATGTCTCGATTTTGAATGTTTGTATGGTTTTAGGTATGGTAAAGCCTCGTACCCTACGGGTAAGGGGTGTTACAGGTTTTTAGAAAATTAAATCAATTTCTGAAAGTGAGTTTTAAATACCTTTAATTTTAAAAATAAGACTGGTTTGTAAAAGAGTCAAAACTTAGAGTTTTTATGAAGTAGTTTAACCAAAATTTAAAAACCACCCTATTTTCCCTTCTATCTATATTAAGGTCATGATAGTTCTCCTTCATATTTTAGTGTTGTTGCCCCTTGAGTTTCCTAAACACAAATATTCCAATTTTGATTCCAAAACTCTATTCCTTTGATTTCTATCATCACCCAAGCCAACCATCTCCATAGAATTCCAAGAAAAACACTATAAATTCCTCCATTGTCAAGCTTGTGGGTTTTTTAGGTTTTCGATCAAACGCTTGGATTTTCATTTTCTAAGGTAACGATTCAACTTCTAATAAGTTTTAAATGTTATCTAGTCTTTTAAACGGAATTTTTATCCATTAAATTGCATGCTTTAAATAAAAGCCGAAAATTGGTTGTTAGTGGTAGATTTTGAGATTTTGGGTAAAAACATGGTTTCAAAGTGTTTTCAACTTATTTTAACATGATTAGAAGGTTTCTAAACTTACTTTAAATTTTTGGTAAAGATTTCTTGAGTTTTAATGAATTTTCAGAAAATAGCCATAAATATGTTGAAAATTTTGATACCTTAAATTGAGTAGTTTTGTGTAGTTTAAAGGTTGAGAATTAGCTGTAGGTGAATAATTAGATAAACAGAATCAATTGTAGGAAAAAAGATTAAGTATAAAGGAAGATATTTGAGTTTCAAGTTTGTTAGTCGAAATTTCAATTTCATGAGGACTATTTAGACTTGCATTTTTGGTTGGTTTAAGTGAGTCTTTGGCTGAATATTGATTGTGTTTATTATGTGGTTATTATGTGTAAAGCATCAGAAACATTGTAACCTTCTTCGAGCAAGGTGAAAGGCAAGGAAAAGCTAGTATAAGCTTTTGGCTTTTTGGTGCAAGCGTAATCGGTGAGTGTTTGGATTGCTGCTAGTAGACACGATTCATAGTGTTAATTGGAAACTTAAGAATAGCCCAAATCCCTAACCTAAGTTTCGAGTGTAAGCTTTCTATTTCCCTTTTTTTAATTTTGGTAAATTATATGATTATGAAAATATTTATGGATTGATTATTATGATGTGATATTATGATATGAGACATGTGTGATGACTATTGTGAATTGTATTGTGTTGTGGGCATATTAAATATGTTGAGCAATAGTGATGATGTTGTGTTAGCACTATAAATGTGCTGTGAAAGTGTGTAAAAATTAGTAAGTACGTATGTGTTGAATTATGAAATGTAATTGTAACAACCCGATTTTGGGCCTAGTCAAAATAGTGTTTTCGAGACCACAAATTCGAAGTCAGAGAAATTATTTTAATATTATTTTATGTGTCATGGTGTGATTATATAGGTGTTTGAAATTTTTGATGAATTAATTTTAGCGGTTTCATGCTTAATTTTGAAAAAGGACCAAATCGTATAAAGTATGAAAGTTGTGTTCTATTAGATAAATGTGTTAGTTAGCTTTAGAACTTAAAAGTTAAGGTCTTTAATGAGAAATTAGTCCATTATATGTGTAAATGGCACATGGAGTGTAATAAATGAAAAGTCAAAATTTGGTGGAAGTTGGTATTTGATGACAAAAGTAAAAATTAATAAAATAAAACAAATGACCATCTTTCTTCTCCATCTTTTCTTCACCAAAAATTAGAGAGGAAAACCTCCATGGGAGCTTGAAATTTTTAGCAACTTCAAACCCTTACTAGTAAGTGATTTCTATGGTCTTTCTTGATGATTTTTATATTTTTGGAACCCTTGTAACTTAGTCTAGCTAATAAGGGGACTATTTTACAAAATGGTTAAGAGTCTAGGGTTTTTCCATGAGAACACTAATGTTGTTTGCTGAATTTTTATGGAAGAAAATGAATCATGGTTGTTAAATAAACAACTTTTGTGAAAGGATTTTCATGAAAACACCTAAAATGGACCTTTTTGTAAATATTGTAAATTAGGTGGTAAGTGTGGTAAATAATTGAAATTGTGAGTTGCTATAAGATTAATAAAGGTTCAGCTAGGCTTGAGAAATGAGGAAATTTGATGAAAAATGTTTTACGAGCCTAGGGGCAAAATCGTAATTTTGTAAAAGTCTAGGGCAAAATGGTAATTTTGCCAAAGTAGGAAATTTGGAATGTCTTGATTAATGTGGTGATTAAATAAGTAAATTTTTGTCATTTTTAGATCAAGAAATATGGAATCCCGACCTAGACTAGGGGAAAACCAAGCTATTAGACTAAATCGAATTGGTCGCCCATATTTTGTATAACGAGGTAAGTTGTGCGTAAATAATACAACTCTGTTGTTATTATGCATTGAATTATTGATATTGCATATAATGTTTGAATGTGGTTATGAATATGCATAACAATATTTGATGTGGTAAACTCCCAGTTGAACCTTAGGAATAGATCGGATATCCATGCCATGACATTCGGGCAATATATGAGAGCCAGTGTAAGACCATGTCTAGGACATGGCATCAGCCTCGATAGGAGAGCCAGTGTAAGACCATGTTTGAGACATGGCATCGGCCTCGATATGAGAGCCAGTGTAAGACCATGTCTGGGACATGGCATCCGCACTGATGTATGAGTGTCAGGGTAAGACCATGTTTGAGACATGGCATCGGCCTTTGTATGTAAGCCAGTATAAGACCATGTCTGGGACATGGCATTGGCATTTTACCCTTTTGTATGAGGCTTATCAGGTATCCTTTAGTATTCCAAATGGTTCAACAGGTAATTTAAATCTTATGTCAAAAATGAGAAAGGTTATGACTATGTTGTAAGTGGTACAAGTACCTACACGAAATTCATGAGAAATGAGCTCAATTTGTGTTGTATGATTAGTAAGGATAAAAATGAGTAAGTTATGCCTATGATTATTTATGGATTATGTGTAAATTATAATATGTTTTGAGTATGTTAATGCATGGTAAATTGTTGTTAATTATTTACATGCAACTTACTAAGCTTATGCTTACTCCCTCTCCTTTCCATATTTTGATAGTGCCGTAAAACTAGCTTGAGGATCAAAGAACATCGGAGACAATGATCACACTATCAATTAAAGCATTTGGTATAATTAGTTTTAATATTTTGAGTATGACATGTATAGGGACTTGGCCTTTTTATTAAGTGTCATATTGTTTTGAGCCAAATGTGTTGGCTTACCTTGGGGATTAATTCATCTTGTGTAAGGCCATGGAAGATGGCTAATATTTGTTGATGATATATGCAAACGATGATGTTTATCATGAATATGCAAAATTGCATGGATAAGTAAGTGCATGTTTGGATTGATAAAGTATATATGGAATTTTTGCATGTGAATGAAACGTAGTGGTCTGGAAGTATGGTTGATATGGTCAAGTGTGTATGTGTAGAATTGGTGTTGTGACATATTGTGCAGTTGTGTACTTAGAAGGGTGACTAAAGGGCTTCATAAATAGCCCTGTTTTTTTGTCCACAGGAGTAGGCACATGGGCGTGTGTGACACATGGTTTGCCCCACGGGTGTGTAGCCAGGCCGTGTCTCCCCTGCACCTTAAGCTGGCAAAATAGAATGCCCAGTAGTAACCACACGGTTGAGACACGATCGTGTGTCTCAACCATGTGGAAGACACGGCCATTGCACATGGGCATGTGCCAAGGCCATATGAAGTCTGCATCTTAATTGCGAAATTAAATTCGCCACACGGCCTAGCACATGAGCGTGTGCTTTGGCTGTGTGACCCTAGATGGTTGATGACGTCAGAAACAGAATGTCATGGTTGTAGCACACGAGTGGATACAAGGGCTTGTCATGGCCGTGTGAGAGACACGGGCCATGGACATAGGCATGTGCCAAGCCATGTAAAAAAAACCCCTGTAGGTTCGAAATAAAAAATAAATCCATAGGGCTAGGGACATGGGCTTGTGAGACTACACGGCCTGCCCACACGGGCGTATCCCTTGCCATACGAGCATATGCCCTTATTTTCAGTGAAATTTTCCAAAGTTTTCTAAAGTGCCCGGTTTGGTACTGAACCATTTCTAAAGTATGTTTTAGGCCTTGTAGGCCCATATTATGGACTTTAAGATGATGTTTAAAAAGTTTTAATTTTAAATGAAATTCCATGTCTCAGAAATGTATGTATACAAGTGTTTAAGTTAGGTAATGGCTCGTACCTTATTCCGCAGAGGATACAAGTAAGGGGTGTTACAGTAATGCTAATGTAACATGTTATGTATGTGATAAACTGATTTTAATGCACTCATATATGGTTGGATACGTGATGGCTCAATAAACATTATTGTGGCACTTTAAGTGAAATTAGATGTGAATTCAATAAGCATGCATTGTGTACAAGTTTGTAATGTGAATTGATGAATATGAACAGAGATGATATGTATTAAATCAGTAATTAAAATTGTATAATTGTGGATATTTTGGCCTTGTGACCTTATGAGACCGTTGGGTATGGTTGGCTTGCCAAAGGATTGTGAGTACTCACCTATATGTGTTTTTTGATTTGAGTGTTAAGGCCCTTGTACATGTTAGAGAGATAACAGAATGTGAGCTAAGCTCCATTCAACGAGACATGTTTGGTGTGTTGGAGAGTGTTAGCTTTATGCTTCACTTTTGGGATATGTTTGACTTTATGAGTTATTTGGTGTGTTGAAGATCCGTATATGTGATGTGTGGTGATAAAGCCCACTTTTATGTTTCATAGTCTCAAGTGCCAAATTATCTTAAAATGTATATATGTGTAATGTGATGTATGCCTAAAGGAGTATGTGGTTGCTATGCAAATTATCATTTAAATGCAATCTTATATGTTGTAATAATACGATGTGAGATGGTTGCAAAAACATAAGAATAATATGTTAAATGAGTCAAGTTAAGTTTCATGAAAATGTTAGTATGTTCTTATAGTAAATTGTGTATGTAATTGTGGTTTGGATTGTTTCCATTTAACTTATGAATGCATGTGAATATATCAGCTAGACTTGTGGGATATTAAAGCATGTATACGTTGTTTAGTCTTGATGAATTATTGTTAAATGAATTATATATAAGCGAGTTCAGTGCAATTGCAAGTAGAAGTATATGTTAGTTTTATGATTTAATGAAACGTGAATATGATATTTTGACTTGATTAGAATATGGTTGTGAACGTGTTGTAGTATGCTCTTGTTTAACCTTTGATATTGTGTGTACATTGTGGTTATTCTGAGCATTCACTGAGCTTGTTAAGCTCAACCACTCCTTCTTAAAACCCTTGCAGAGTAGTTAAGTGCCGGTGTGAGCGGTATGGTTCCAAAGGGTGATGCAAGTAAGTTCTTTTCCATTATTTCGTAGGTGTTATTGTTATTTTTTTTTTTGTTTTGGGAATAAGACAATGTGGTAGACTTTTACTAATATTTGCCATGATATTTTTGATGCTTCCATAAACTATTTGTTCTTAAGTTTATGAGATTCATTTCGTATTATGTTGATTATTGCTCAAACTTACTTTCGATGTTTGAGACTATTACTACGGCCGTTTTTATGTTTATTTGATGATGATATGATAGCATGATAAATTGATACAAGTTGGAATGACTTATATGCTTAAAAATGTTGTTATTTTCTGGTCTGAAGTAGAGATATCAACATTCGTGTTGTAAAAATGATACCTCTGTGATTTTGAAATGTGCAGGAAGTTAGAATCGTAAATTGGTATCGATAGCCTATCACTAGTATCAATACTCGAGGTAATCTTATCGATACTTTTTCAATTGTATGGATATTTTCTTATGTTTTGATTTTAGATGAGAAACAGTGTAACACCCCTAACCCGTATCCATCGCCGGAATAGGGTTACAGGGTATTATCGATCAAATCACACCATTAAACAATTATTTCTCATTCAATAATCAATCATAAACAAATATAATTCAATTATGTCACAATGTCCCTTATACGGTCGTACGAGCCCTAAACATGCTTTAGAGAAGGTTTGGGACTAAACCGATAACATATTAAAATTTTGGGAAGCTTAGAAAATTTTTTCAAACATACAGGGGTTACACGCCAGTGTAAATAGGCCGTGTGCCTTATACGGCTATAGACACGCTCGTGTCATAGGCCGTGTGAAAATAGGGCATACATACTGACTTGGGTCACACGGCCAACCACATGCCTGTGTATCTAGGCCGTGAAACTCACTGACTTGGTATTTAATTAAGCTCCAGGGGATACACGGTCATGTGCTATGATTGTGCGTCACACACGACTGAGACATACGCCCGTGTCTCTGCCCGTGTAGACAAAAATAAGCTATTTGCAAGGCCAATTTGCCCCAAATCCAATGCACTTATGCAAGGCAAATGGTAAAATTTTCACACTAAATTGGCACAATTTTCACATTCAATTGGCAGCCAATACCATCAACCTAATACATGATTCATACTAATATAACTCCATCTATTCCAAAACTCAATTCACTACCATTTACTAAACCAAAACATCATGATAGTCATTCATGACTCATGCAATTATAAATCAACATATAACACTCCAATTCAACAACCAAACCAATCCTTAATTTCATATCATATAGCCATACTAAGCATACCAAAACACAAGGCATAATATATACTTCACATAACATATACCACAATCTCAAAATAAGCCAACTTAAATAGCCAAATACACACCAACATTTACATCATTTACAAGCCATTTCAAGGCCAAACACATTACCAAATATGAACCAAAAAACTTGGCTATTCATATCAAACTCATTTAGGCTTCAATAGCCAAAAAGACTTATACACTTCATAAACCAACTAGCCTATACACGCCATATAACCAAATTCATAAGCTTTCAAGTACCGATACGATAGCTGGATAGTGTGTTGAGATCTCCGACAACTTCCAACCTGAGCTAGTCTTCGAAACACTAAAAAACATAGAAAAGAAAATAAAGTAAGCTATAAAGCTTAGTAAGCTCGTATGATAATAAACATAACTTATCGAATAAACACTTATTATGCATTTTCATACTATAATGTAAACTCACTTAATTTCACCTTTATACCATAAATCCAATCACATAATTAACCAAAAGTTTTACAAGTTTATTCATTTCTATGTTCGTATGGATCAAATACATTTTTATTAATTTGTTCACATTTATATATACATAATCGAATATCTATATAACTTCGTTCAATCCAATATCCATCACATTTTCTTTAGCCAGGATAAATCATGTGAAATATCATCGAATAACGGTACTTCGCACACAATGTGCCATATATATGTATAATTAAAACAACTATAACTCATATCATATATATCATTCAATTTATATCTCAATATAACCAAATAAACACATTATGGCATGAAACATACTTATACACAAATTTTTCTCATTTCATATACTTGATACACTATAAGCTCACCAATTTACCTTCATTCGATTCTCACATAGGTTTTGTACATACTTGTTTTACTTAATTCAATCGTACTATTATTCTCGTCTTGACTTTGCCCGTTGAACCATTCGAAAATACTAAAGGATACTAAGGAATCACGTATGCATAGTACAATGCCATATCCCAGATATGGTCTTACATGTAACCTCATATCGATGCCATAGCCCAGCTATGGTCTTACCCAAAGTCTTATATCGATGCCATATCCCAGATATAGTCTTACACGAAATCTCATACAGACGCCATGTCCCAGACATGGTCTTACACGTAATCACATATCAGTGCCATAGCCCAGCTATGGTCTTACATGAAATCATATATCGATGCCATAGCCCAACTATAGTCTTATACAAAATCATATACTGCCATGGTCCAACCATGGTCTTTTCCGTCAATTTATCTTTCGCTATTAAACGATTGTGATAGATCCTGCGTTTTTACTTGTTTCAAGCATTTAATTTAAATTCCATAATTCAATCAATTATATAATGCATATAATACACAATTTAATAACATTTATTAACATACTAACTTACCTCGTTTACTGTATCGACGAATTAGGTCGATTAATCTGAAACTTTATTTTCCCCCGTTCTGGATCCAATTCTCATTTTTCTCAATCTATATAATATCAAATTTTACTTATTTAATCATCAATTCATTCATTTAACAAAATTTACCCATTTTGGCAAAATTAAACTTTTGCCATTACTATTTCGCATTTTTACAATTTAGTCCCTAGGCTCATAAAACAAAATTCACTCAATTTCAACAAAACCCAAGCCTAGCCAAATATTTATCATACTTATAACAGCCCATAATTTTCACATCTTCACACTTTTATCACACAATTTACCACATTTCTCAATTTAGTCCTTATTTGACATTTTTATCAAAAATCACTTTACAAAACTTGTAAATCTATCAACAAGCATTCATAATCTATCAAGAAAATTCAAAATACATGCTTATTCATTAATGGCATCAGTCAAAATCTTTAACAGTTTTGAAATCGAAGACACGAGCTAGCTAGATTAAGCTACAATGATCTTAAAAAGATGAAAATTATTAAAACCGAGCAAAAACCACTTACCAATTAAACCTTCAAGTGGCTGAAGCCTAAATGCACAAAAATGGTTTCCTTTCCTTGAACATTCGGTGGAAAATGATGAATAGAAAGATGAAATTTGGTTTTATTTCATTTATTTACCTTTTTACTAAATTAAGCTTTAAAATTAATTAAAATTACACAAATGCCAAAACCTTATCATCCAATAGCTCTTTAATGGTCTATTTACCACATAAGGACCTTTACTTTTAAGTTCTATAGCTATTTAATACCTTTAGCTTATAGAACCCAACTTTTACACTTTACGCGATTTAGTCCTTTTTATCAAATTAAGCACCCAATTGATAAAATTTCTTGAAGAAATTTTTACACAACCATAATATCATGCAATAAATACTAAATTAATAATAAAATAAACTTTTTGACGTCAGATTCGTGGTCCCAAAACCATTGTTCCAATTTGGCTTAAAATGGACTATTACAAACAGAATTTTAATTTGGTATCGATTTTCCAGACAGTATCAATATCGTGCAAGGAAAATATTGATACCCATGTTCTAGTATTGATACCTACGTGATTGTTTTAGAAATTTTGGTAAGTGATCCTAATGCATGTTCAATTATTACTATAAGTTTATTTAAAGTATGTTTGGCATGTTCTAGTGATAATTGACATATGTTTGACTAAAAATTTATAAGATCTTTGATAAAGAGGATGGTTTCTTAATAATGTGACAGATTACTATGAGTATGACATGGAACGGCGGTGTGACATCTTAATATTCGAGCTTGGTGACTAGTTTGGGTATAGGGTGTTACACATCATCAACAATTGGTGCAAAATTGTAGACTGACCACCGCTGACCCAAATATAAACATCTTATCAACCACAGAGCAAAACCCTAGTGCCAATTGCCAGATACCTCCAAGGAGCACTGATCGTGACTAGCCCCAACAAGTACTAGGTAAGCAACTCAAGAAACTCAATATATTAACTCAATCCTTACAACAACATTACCAGTGCCCACCACTTTAGAAATATAACTAATTTCCTTAAAACCATACCAGTGCCCCCTAGTGGATCCCAAAATCCCAAAACAAGATCACAATAGCTTGCAAAAATGCAAGAAAAGATAAAGGCACTTGAAGAACAGTTGTCCTCTTAGCAGAAAATGCATCAAGAGTAGAAAAAGTTTCTTCAATAGTAGTTAGAAATAAAAAGGTAGATGGATTTGAGAAATGAAAGAAATGAAAAGATTATTGAAAAATTAAGAGCAACTAGGTATTCTTAAAGATAAGATTGTAACACCCCTAACCCATCTCCGTTGTTGGATTAGGGTTATGGAGCATTATCGTACAATAAAAAATGTTTAAACATTTTAACATTCAATAATATAAATCATATCATAAATCATTTATACACATGCATATTGTCCCTAAATCGAGCCATTAAGGCCTTAAAAATAACTTAGAAGCAAATCAGGACTAATTTGAAACAATTCAAAAAGTTTAGGAAAAAGATGTAAAATTTGCAAACTAGGGGTCACACGGCTGTGTAACCTTAAAACTAGGGACACACGGCTGTGTCCCAGCTCGTGCCCTCACCCGTGTAACTCACTAAGTAGGGTCACACGCTTGTGTGCCAAACCATGTGTTAGGTTGTGTAACTCACCGACTTGCACCCTAGGGAAATCATCAGATGACGCACGACCGTGTCGCAGGCTGTGTGTCTCACACAGCTGAGTCACACGCCTGTGTCTTAGACCGTGTGGACCCAAAATTTACCTAAATCAAGCCATTATAATACCATTTCATGTATAAAAATTCAACTTATTTCAGCATACATACTATAACAACCCAATTTTAGTGAAATCGGAACAGTGGTTTTGTGACCACAAATCTGAGCTAGAAAGAAAATTTATTTTAAAATTATGACATGGTCTATATTATGATAGGAAAGTTGCATGAAAATACTGATAGAAAAATTTTATTGATTTTGTGGTTAATTAGAAAAAAGGACCAAATTGCATAAAATGTAGAAGTTGAATACTAGAAGGAAAAATGATCAAATAGTTATGAAATTAAAAAATTAAGGTCCTTATATGGTAATTAGACCATCAATCAAAAGTTAGTAGATATTTATGGATGAATCATCCATGGAATTTGAGAAAACAAAAAGGACTAAATTGGAATTGTAGAAAATAAAAGATGATAATTAAGTAATTAGAAAATATCATCATTTTATTCATCTTCATCCCCAAAAATTCCATGGAAACCCTAAGAGAGAGAGAAGAGACTTCCTTGGCATAATTGGGTAAGTTCTCATGTCCCGTTTTTAGTAATTTTTATATTTTTAAAATCAAAATAGTGAAATCTATCTAAATTGGGGATTAATTTGAAAAGTTATCAAAGTTTGAGATTTGTGCCATGGATGAACATGTTGAAAATTGAAAATTTATGGTAGAAAATGAAAGATTGTTAGTAGATAAACAACTTTTACAAAGTGATTTTAGATGAAATTGTGATTAGGGACTAAATTGAAAACTTGTGAAATTTAAAGAAAAATTCTCATTTTTGAGAAATATATGTGCTGAAAGTATTACATGAAAATTTTGGCTAGGCTTGGATAGAGGATTGAATTACATGAATTTCATTTTTCGAGCCTAGAGAAAAAATTGGAATTAATGAAAAGTTTAGAGGCAAAATAGTAATTTTTCCTAGAGTGTAAGTTGAGTTTAATTGAATATGAAAAGTAAAAAATTATCATTAAACTTATTTATTTAGATCCGAAAAACTCAAATCCAAAGTTAGATTGAGGAAAAAAAAAGATTTCGAATTAGTAGATTTTTGTATAAACAAGTATCAAGGTAAGTTCGTATAGCTTAATATTGAATCTTGAAATGCTTGAAATGCATGATATGTGATATGAATGATAAATTGAATGTTCAATGTATAAATATGATGAAATGGTTGATATTGAATTGAAAAAAGGGATAAGTCCCGGTTGAATGAAGGAAATTCGATGGATTAGTTTAAATGTGATTCTGCATATGTTGCAGACAGGATTTTGCTCGGACGAGTAGTCCTAATAAGTCTCTCGAGCATCATGAGATATAGTCCTATGAATATAGTGATTGGTAGCACTTCCGCATATGTTGTGGGCTACCGTAGCTCTGTGTGAGCATCGAGGTGTAAGCATATTGATTAGTAGTCGCATATTTTGTGGACTACCGTAGCTTTGTGTGAGCATCGATGTATTGGTAGTAATTCCACATATGTTGTGGACTACCATAGCTCTATGTGGGAATCGAAGTATATGATTTACTCGAATGAAATGAAAATATGGCTCGAGAGTTCGTACATTTTAAGTGTACTATATGAAAATATCTATCGATATTCTGATAAATTCAACGGGCAAAGCTTGGACAAGGGTTCATGGAATTTGAATGATTTTATCTTGAAAATATACATATGATATGGAAATTGTAAATGCATGGAAATCATGAAATGATGAGCTCATCCAAATAGTGAGATTATGCAAAGTTACTTGACTAACTTAATTTGTTTGAGTTGTGTGATAGGCTAGTAATTCATTTATTTGGATGCTTATGTATGTGATTAAAGTACATGATAATACATGGTAAGATGATTTCTTGTTACGTGAACTTACTAAGCACTAAGTGCTTACTAGGTTTTATTTTCTATGTTTTATAGTGCTCGGAAGCTTAGAAGGTTAGAGAATGGTCGGGTTATCATCACACTATCAACCGCTTTGTTTTGGTATATAAAGATGTTCTATTTTGGTATAGTGGCATGCATAGGCTAATAGTGCCGATGTTAATGATGAATTGGATGAATGTAACCTAGCCATTGGAATGGCTAGTAATGATTTAATTTTGGTATGTATATAACGTGAAATTATGGCTTTTGCATGTGTGTTGATTTGGTTGGATTAATTCATCTAAATATGCATGTTAAAGAAGATAGAAACGAAAATAAGTGTGTATGTAATAAAGTAGCATACTGTATGTTTAAATTAACTTATAAATCATGTTTGAATTGGTTGGTTGTTATTGGAAATGTTTGGTGCTGGTGTTGGATGAAAATGGGTGAGAAATAGGGCTTGGAAAATAGCCTTATTTTGTCCACATGGGTAGACACGCGGGCGTGTGTCTAGGTCGTGTGTGACACATGGACTGGTGCACGGGCGTGTAGCTAGACTGTGTGTCCCCTACATCTTATAATTTGAGAAACAGAATACCTTGTATTGTAATAGCCCAATTTTGGGCCTAGTCGGAACAGTGGTTTCGGGACCACAAATACGATGGGGGAAAATTTTATTTTTATTATATTTTTATGGTCTACAATTTTATGGAATTCTTCTGTGAAAATTTCATACGAAAATTTTGACGTTTGGGCACTCAATTTAGTCAAAAGGACTAAGTTGTAAAAAGTGCAAAAGTTGAGTTCTATATGTTAGAGTGTCCAATTGCTATGAGCTTTTAAATTGGAGGTCCTTAAATAGTAATTAGACCATTGGTTAATTTGTTGGACAAAAATGGACATGAAATAGGTGAAATAAAATATTTTTAAGTTAGGGGCATTTTGGTTATTTAGTAATTAAAATGAATTAAAAACAAAATTAAAAGTCAATTTTTGCTCATCTTCTACCCCAAGGCTAAAACTTGCATGGAGAAGACATAGCTAGGGTTTTTCAAGCTTCCAAGCTCGATTGTAAATCTGTTTTAGCCCCGTTTTTAATGATTTTTACGTTTTTGAAATCCTCATAACAAGATCTATCTATTTCTACCACTAATTTAAGATATGATTAAAGTCTAGGGTTTTGACCCATGATGGATATAAGTGAATTTTTTGTTTAAGGGTAGAAAATGCATGTTTATGGTTGGAGAAACAACTTTTACTAAGTGATTTTCGGTGAAAATGCATAAAAGGACTAGTTTGTAACAAGTTGTAAAATGTGTGTAGGTGTGTGAATAAATGCAAACTATGGACTACTATAGTTATGAAAATGGTTTGGCTAGGCCTAAAATGCAAAGAAATTGAATAAAAATTATTTTACGAGCCTAAGGGCAAAAGTGTAAATTTGACAAAGTTTAGAGGTAAGAATGTAATTTTTGCCAAAATGTGATTTTGAACTGATTTGAATAGCATGTTGATTAAACAAGTCAAATGTGATATTATAGATCAATAAAATCGAGGTTCGGGCCTGGAACGGGGGAAAAACAAAGTATATAACAATTAGGCTCAATTCACCGATTTTGGTACCGAGGTAAGTTTGTATGTAAATAATGCATCGTTTTATTTATGTTTTAATATTTTGATATATTTCATGATGTATGGCTGAATATTGAATGATTATTTGATGTATTCGACAAAGTGGCAATAAGTGAGAAATTTCCCGGTTGAACCTTAGGAATATAAATGGATATAAGTGACATGCCACTAAGGATCTAAGTGAAATAAGTCCATGGCATTGTTCTAAGTGAAATAAATCCATGGCATCTAAGTGAAATAAGTCCATGGTATTGTTTTAAGTGAAACAAGTCCATGGCACCTAAGTGAAATAAGTCCATGGCATTGTGCAAGTGAAATAAATCCATGGCACCTAATTGAAATAAGTCCATGGTATTGTGCTAAGTGAAATAAGTCCATGACATTGTGTTAAATGTGATTATCTCAAGAATGAGCCTATGCGAAAATTTGTGAAATGAAATAGCTCTGGCTACAAGTGTGGCACTATATAAAATATCTTGAGGTATCCATTAATATTCCGATATGTTCAACAGGAAATGACTAAGTGTAAACAAATATGAATGAGTGATGAATAAGTGTAGGTATGTGTGTGTAAACTTATGAGCGATATGCTCGACATGTGATCAAAATTTGGTAAGGTTGATATGTGTAAGTGTTACTATGAAAGTTAATACAAAGAAATTTAAGAAAGAGTAAAATTAGTAATGAAACAGTTTTGGACAACAGCAATTATATGATTCAAAAAATCACCAAAAATGGTGAAATCGAATTAGAAGTTGAATAAGATATGAAATTAAAGCTTATTGAGTCTACTTTCATATAAAAGAAAGATGTAAGCAAAAGAATTTCATATTATGAGATATTTGAATTTTAGTGAGACAATGTCAGAATGATTTCAGAATCCCCTATTTTGAATTGGGAAAATCATTAAAAATTTTAAAAAAATAATTATGGGATATAATTTATATGCTTAAATTCCCCAATGAGTCTACTTTCAAGGAAAACAAACAAGAATGTCATCCAAGTTCTGTACAATGAGATAATTAATTTTTAGTGAAGGGGGCTCAGAATGGCCGAACAGTGAAATAGGGGAGACTTTAAAGAATAAACTGTACTCATTGGCTAAGTCAAAAATCATGAAAATTTAATGGTAAGAAGATACGTTGAGTCTAGTTTTAGGAAAAATTAGTGGATCTAAATTTGGAGATCCTAGCTCCAGATATAATAAATTCAGTGACTATGACTCGAGTGAATAACTTGAGATGAACCTGAGTAAAAAGTGGAACTGTATGCAATTATGGTTATATTATTTTGGGGATATATTGTAAAGAGTTATAAACACATGTTAATGAATTGCTTATTATTTTCATACTTACTTACTAAGCTATAATGCTTACTCCCTTCCTTTCCTTTTTCCTATAGTGTCACAGTTGCTAGCTCGAGTTGGAGGTCGTCGGAGACTCAATCACACTATCAAGCTATTGGTCGATATAAAAAGGTTTTCAAGTATTTATAAGTCTATGGCATGTATAGGAACTTGGTTAATTGTTTATATGTTATTATGAGTTGGCCTAAAATATTGGCCTATGCTATTTGAAGGTCTTTGTTGTATAAGGCCAGTTAATGTGGCTATTATTGGTTATGTTATAAGTTAAAATGGTGCAATTCATGAATGAGCATGCTTGCATATGTGTATGGATGGGTTAGTGCATGATGTTGATGTGATAAATGTGGCATAAGAGTGGTTGTGTAAGTTGTATGTGGTTATTGGCAAAGTGAGTGAGATATTGTGCACGAGGAAGGTGTCATTGGAATGATGAACTTATGTCTTGAATGTGACCAATTGAGTGTCTAATAATGCCATGTTATGTGTGAAAAGAAATTGGTATAAGTGTGTAAGTGTGTCAGGGTGGCAAAGGGCTTGGTAAATAGCCTTTATTTTGTCCATACGGGTAGACTCACAGGCGTGTGTCTAAGCCGTGTGTCTACCCACAAGGGCATGTTCCAATTCACATGGGCGTGTGCCATGTTTTTCATGAAAAATTTTCGGTGTTCTTGAAAGTTCTCGGTTTAGTCCCGGACCGTTCTCGAAGTATGTTTTGGGCTTCGTATACCCATTTAAGGGGCTTTAAGGTAAAATATGAATAGTTTTAATTTAAATGAAATTTTATGACTCGATTTAGTACGTGTGCATGTGTCTGTGTCCCGGTAATACCTCGTACCCTATTCCGGCACTGAACACGGGTAAGGGGTGTTACATGTATTGAGCACACGGACGTGTGCCTCAGTCGTGTGAGGTACACGGCCTGGAGACACGAGCGTGCGACACAACCGTGTGAAACCTACACCTATTTTTGAAAATTCGAATTAACCCCACGACCTAGCACACGGGCGTGTGACTTGGCCGTGTGACCTAAATTTCTTCATGGGTTGCAAGTTAGAGAGGGTTAGAGACATCAGCGTGTAAACCCACACGGTCTTACCATACGGGCGTGTGACTCTTATATGTGAGAAAAATTTTGAAATTTTGCGAAAATTCTCTTAGATCCTGTGTAACACCCTTGTCCCATACCATCGCCGAAATAGGTAAGGGGCATTACTAGACTTGTAACTCAGATCAGAATAGTATATTATCAAACATATAGCATATATCATTTTAATCCAATAGTTTTCAAACATTCATAGTCAAATAATGCTTTAATCAAACATATAAAGCTCTAGTAATACAATAGGGACTAATTCGATAACATATAAAAGATATAGGAAAACTTAAGAAAGTTTTCGAAATAAGGTCACACGACTGTATGCCCAGGTTGTGTGCCTCACACGGGCACTAGACACGCCCATGTGTCCAGGCCGTGTGAAAATAGGGCATACATTCTGACTTGATCAACGGTCGCCAAACACGCCCGTATGTCCAGCCCGTGTGTCATACTGACTTAGCCACACGGTTACCAGACACGCCCTTGTGCTATACTATCCATCCTATTCAGGATGCACACATGGTTGAGACATACGCCTGTGTGCTCAGGTCGTGTGGCACAAAATAGGCTTGGTTTAAGCCACCTTTCCCACACATTTCACTTGTACCTACAAGCATCATTTTGCACCAATTTCATATACCAAATGAGCAACCAATTTAGCCAAAATAAACACTTCAATACCAACTCACATTCAACCAACTTTCATACCAATTTGTATCATCAAATCATATATCACTATGAGCCAATTCACTACCTATTTCAACTTTCCAATTCATTCATATTTAACTTAACAACTTAACCACATTCACTAACATAAATACCATATACCATTCATCCATTCTATCATATAAAAGACATAACATATTTTGCTTTCATAAGCCAACCAATACCATATCATCACAAAATGAACTTATCATACTAAGCATTCATACCCGAATCAACATATTCAACTCAAGCCATATCACATAGCTTGAGAAAGTACCAAATTCATATCACATTCACCAGCATAAGTGACCAAAAGGTTCAACTTAAAAACTAGCCTATACATGCCATAATTACAACATTTACAATAGTTCCAAAAGTATCAAAAGTTTTCTTGGATAGTGCGATAGCAATCCCTGACCTCGTCCAAAATTGAGCTAGCTCCCGAAATCTATAAAACATGGAAAAAAGAATGAAGTAAGCTTAAAAGCTTAGTAATCCCGTATAATATAGAATTAAACTTACCAAATTGTCAATAAGCATTTAAAGTAATTTAAAATGAATTCATTTGCTCACATTACCTATTCACATCATTCAACCACATGTTAGTTACTTATAAATCATATAATCATCCATTCAAAGGATGAAACCAAACATATATCTCATCCATGTGACATTTCAATACTTGTACTCTATCACATGATTACAAAATTCATACATATCATGTAATATTTCATTTATACATATTATATATCTTAGTGAACATATAACACATATATACAAATAGTAACCTTATTATTTCTACGGTTCAAATGGTAACCCTAGTGACATGTCACTTGTATCCTATGACTTTCTACGATTCTAACGGGACTTGGTACTTAATCAGAACATATAACCAATAGGCATTTCGACTCATTATTTCATATAGACATTTATACAGTATGAAATTCAAACATTTCAAATAAAAACATAGATTAGATTCTAATTATATGAACTTACCTCGTATTAGCTCGTAAATCTGATATCTACTTGTCTACCTTTTGTTTTCTCCGATCAAGTTTCGATTTTTTTTGTCTTGATCTATATTTATCTGTAACACCCCAAATTTGAGGGTTTTGCAATTTTTGCTTGAATGGATATTTGTATGTTTGGGTATGTTAATTTGATGTTTTGGGTGTGTTTAGAGGGCCTCTGGAAGGCCTGGGCTAAAGCCTAAACCTTGGCCAAATTTAAATTTTGGGCTTAGGGGAATATGGATGTTAGTTCTTAGGGCTTAAGAATTGTTGTTGGGGTTTTGTGACACAAATTAACACGTGGTGGAATGGATTGAGGCGTCTTTGGCGAGGGGGGAGCAAGGCTATGGCATCATTAGCAAGGGGATTCGGGGTTCAAATCTCCTTGCAAGCAAAAGGTTATTATTTTTGCTATGAGTGGGCAGCAAGAGTTAAAATAAGGGTAAACTCTATCAAGTTGGTTGTTAACTTGGTAAGAGGTAAAGTTGATGAGTAAAACTTGTTATTTAAATTCAAAGGTGAGTAAATCACAGAGTAAATCGAGGAGAAAATTTAGGGATTGAGGTGTGAGCGAAGAGTTGGCCAAAATTGGGGAACCTTGGAGTGCAAATTCGGCTAGTGTGGTAAGGGTGAGTCATTTCGGCAACTTATGTGAATGCTTGGTGCCAAATTCCTTCCATTAGTTTTTGGGTTTTTACTTTTTGGGTGTTTCATGCATTTTCGGGATTAGGGTGTGCTTTGGGTGCCGAATTGCCTTGAAGAAAGTCTTCTTTCTTTTCATCATTGTTACTCTGCCGACTTAACATCTTTGTTCACAATTTCCTCTCTAAACCGAAAGTCCTCTCTATACCTTTTCCACTTTTTTACTTTCTTTTCTCTTCTCTGTTTGGCTATTTCACCTTGGCCAAATCTTACATGCCTCTCCTGTAACTCTTTAGCCAAAACTCAAACCCCTCTTCCTATATCATCTTACGCTATTCTCTTTAAAAACCGAATCTTAGATTACCATTGTCGTTCGTATCTTTTCTTCTTTTCTCTTTGGAACCTTTTGTTCATTCTTTTTTTTAACTACCTTTGAATCGATTTCTCTACCTATCTAATGAAACCAAACCCTACTCTCCACTTTTTAGACATTTTCCTTGAGCCGAATACCACTCTATTTCATTAAACGAATCCCTAAATCGATTACCCCTGCTTCGATTGTTCACTTCTTTTGTTTTGCCTACATAGCCGAATACCTAGATGCCCTCTTCCTCTTTGTATTTCAATTAAATTTGCAAGAGTACTGGGTTGGGACTAGTGAATGACTGCTTCTAGATTCTAACAAATTGGTCAAACGGATTCTTGGGTAAGTACTTCTTGTCGTAGACTTCGGCTTTTGTTATTAGGGCTTTTCTCTTTAATAAAGTTTCAGTTTGGGAGGTTAATACTCCTTTAACCCTTATATATTGGTTGGATTTATCCATAATCATATGTGCCTAGATCTGTCGTCATTCAATCAAATACAGGGGGTATACGTTAATCGCAAGAGATAGTAGACAAGCGGAGCGATGGTAGGTAATCATTGAACAAATCCTTGAGTATGGTTTTCTCTATACTTTGGCTAAATTATTAATTAATGTTGTTATAACAATAGGTTGAGGGCGTGTGGACAATTCGAATCGCAAAATCAGGTGTGTAACGACACCCCCTAATAGCATAGATCGGCAAAAGCCGAAAAGCCAAAATGCCAATATGCTGGCATTTCAAGGTCTTGCGGGTGTGTGAATGCTTGTGGGTCGATCTGAACCCACAAATTGTGGGTATTTGACTGTGAAGGCCATTGTGCACATTTTCGTGCACCTGGGCTATTCTGGGCCTTGATGGGCTGAAATGGGCCCAATAGGCATGTGGGCCCATTTGGGTAAGTTATATGGTAAGTGATATCTAGTACGTTAGATGTTAAGATCTGTGTTACAGTACGTAAGTTTTGGACTGAGCGGGCTACACGAGCGTGTGGGCCCACCTGGGCCCATTAAGGGTTTTAGACCGTAAACCCTGTTTGGCCATATGGACTTTCTGAGTCGATCAAAATGATGTTAGACCTGCTAGAAAGTCATATTAGGTGCTGAGACACCGAGACTTAGTAAAATGACCAAAATACCCCTGAAGGGTAAAATTACCATTTTACTCCTAGTTGCCAAAAGACTGTTATACCTCTAGAAATAAGTTGATTGATTTATGTATGACCTTATCTGTATCTGTCTGTCTATATGCATGCTATATGTAGTTCTGTTAGTCTGCATGGGGTTGGGTTTAATTAGAGGAAGTTCTGTATAGTGGCATTGCCACGTATTCTATTTAGTGGCTTAGCCATATAAGTCTGTTCTGGTGGCTCTGCCACGATATCTGATTTTAGTAGCATGGCTGTGAACTAGTGTGTGGGCTGGGTGGGTTGAGTTATTCCCCACATGGTGTGATGGGCTGGACTGGGTTGGGTTATGCATCTGTTCTGTTCTGTATCTGTAATAGGCCCAAGGCCCACTCTGTTTCTGGATAGGGCCAAGGCCCAGATTGATCTGTATCTGAATAGGGCTTCGGCCCAATTTGTACTGCATGTCTGATCTTTGTTATTGGTTGGGGAAGTTACACACTAAGTTTTCACAAACTCACCCTTTTATTTTTACATATGCAGGTAACCCCCAGCCATAGAGGATTTGGAGCTGCGAGGGACTCGGGGTGACCACATGACATCTACTTCTGGGATACGTTTTTACTTATGTTTTTATCACTATTTCAGTTTCGGTATTATTTTTGTAATAAGGCCACTATGGGTGTTTTTACTTTGTTACACTGTTATTTTATTTTAAACCGGTAGACTAGGATACTCGGGTTTTCAAAATTTATATCGATCATTTTCAAATAAATCTCGCGTAACGTTTTGGATAATATGATAATTAAAGACAACAAATGGAACCTTATTTATACCTGCCAAGCTAATAAAAATAGTTTTCATTTGAGTCCGCTCAAAACCTTCAACTTTCTAAACAAGGCTTGGATAAGTGACATATCAGATCTGGCCATAACGTCTGGGCCGAGTTTGGGGTGTTACATTATCAAATTCAATTTAGTCCTTAATTCACATATATGGCAATTTACACATTCACCGCCATACTTTTGACTATTTTACAATTTAGTCCTTTATACACAAAATGACAATTTATATATTTTTAGCCACAATTTATCATAACTGAATATCAAATAGCTTATATTAAGCCCATATTTTCAATTGTTTTACAAATCTAACCACAATATTTGTATCTTTTTCAATTTAATCCCTAAAGCTCGTTTTTGTCAAAAAATTACTTTATAAAACTTGTATAAATTTAAACAACCATCAATAATCTAACATAAAACTTCAAATTACACATGTATTCAACGATGACACATTTCAAAAACATAACCAATTTTAGAAATTGAGGTACGGGCTAGCTATATCGAGCTACAACGAGTTCAAAAACGTAAAAATCATTAAAAATCAAGCTTAAACCGTACCTTAATCAAGTTAATTGTGTGCCAAACTCAAGAACTCATCCATGGCTATTTTTCTATGTTTATTTTTGGTGAAGATGATGGAATTTTTGCAATTTTTACAATTTTTACAATTTAGTCCTTTTAATTAATTAATTATCTAAACATTAAATTTTCTTAACCAAACTGTAACACCCCAAACCTAGCCTAGACGTTATGGTCGAATCTGGCGATGTCACATGGAATAGGATTCGAAAACGAGTTTGTCAAGTTAAAATCGTTCCAGTTAATTAGCCTTTCTATTAATTCAGAGTAAAGCACATGTTCTCTGTTATGTCAAAAAAATCGTTTCTATTTAGCAGAAGCTTTGGAAAATACATATTCTAGGAAAATCGTTCAATCTTAGAGAAAATCGAGGTTTATCATGCCTAGCAGTAATTAAATCATAAAACAATTTAAAAGCTGAAATTTAAAGCCAAATAGTCCAGCATCCAAAAGTTACATAAAAAAACCCAAATAAGTAATAAAATCAGAAAATTAACGAAAAACAGTCTAAAATTTACATGTGGCCACCATTAAGCCCTCTACTGCATTGACCCGTCAAGTTTGGGGATTACCTGTATAGATTAAATAGAAAAGGGTGAGTTTTTGCGAATTGAGTGTGTAATCCCCACAGAAAACATGCACACAGTTTAACATCAGACATCAGTCATGTATAGTCTAGGGCTTAAGCCCATTACAGATTCAGTTTGGGCCTTAGCCTATTCAGATACAGTCTCAAATATAGATTAGGGCCTTGGCCCATCTCAGATATAATATGTAGTAACAGAAATCAAAAATTAGAATCCTACCCACCAGCCTTTACACACCATCTTCGACCATCCCTGCACACCATGTGAGGTTTAAAACACCCACCCATCCTTACACACCATGTTGTACCGAAATGCAACACATAAACAGTAATTTGCAGCTGAGCTGCCAAATAACAGGCTTAAGAGCCTTTCAGAACACTTCCTCCAAATATCATCAACCCAGCTCGATGCAATGCAACATACAATAGATGTCATGCTATCATGCAATCAACATTCCATACATTTAGATCAGCATACATGCTCAGTTCAGATATCATATAGACAGTTCACACAATTAGGGGCTAAGTAATTCTTACCGACTCTACAGTAGGTTCACAGTCGACTTGGGTGACCCATGCAACCTTAGAAACATTTCAGATAAAATAGGCTCGCACGCCCGTGTGGCCCACACTGCCCAAATTGGCCTTGGCTGTGTGGATCATACGGCCTGACCCAGAATCCCTAACGCTCGTGTGGCCTATACAGCCCAATTCTGTCTAGCTCATGCCTCGCACACGGCCTGTCTAGCCATCACACGGCCATGTCCTTTGCGCATAGCCTGGCCTTGTCAATCACACGCCCATGTTGTGTCCACAGTCTACCACACGGCCTATCACATGGGCGACCACATGCCCGTGTGGCATCGACAGAATGCTTTTTCAGCTTTCGTCGAATCCTGTTTTCTGCATTTTTGAGTACACATCGGTAGTGTTTTTGCTGCAAATGCACTCCTAAGATCACCAGCACTTAATATTGTCCACCAAATTTAGATTTAGACACTTTAAACAATACTTAATCGAAATCACTACGAGAGCCGTAAACTTACCAGTAACGAACATAATTCCTAACGCTCAAATCGCCACACAGTACCGACAGATTCTTGGTCTACACCTAAACCGAGAGTAAAACAAATCCTCTTGTTAATCACTCAATTAGAGTATTGCTAGGACTTATGACAAAGCACAACTTACCGAACGAGCAGGATTATGCACAGCACAAAACAAAAGAAATGATCTTGGTAAACAACAAAAAAGAAGAGAGGGAGGGAGAGATGGAATTTTCGATAGGGAGAGGGAGAAAAGAGAACAAAATTTTGCCAAAAAGAAAAGGAAAATGAGGTTATCAGCAAGCTAACCAATTCTGACCACAATTCCTAAATTTTCTTTAACTAAACCCTACTACCTTTCCACTACTCACAATTTTAGTTTAAACAAACTCTTCTGGATGAATAAGCAAAATAATAATAATGCTCAATCAAAGACTCGAACACAAGACCTCCATCACATCAACACTCCACTTAACCACCAGATCAGTAGGCCCATTCTGTTCATTATTTACCATCTTTTACTTAAAAGCCTATTAACCAAATATAGGGCTTATTCATAAAAATTTAAAATTTTCCCCAAGTCATGGCTTGCACTTGGGATCTCACACATACACCCAGAACACTTAACCACTAAAGCAGACAGATGTTTGTGTCACACATTCACAAAAACAAAAACAAAAATTTTGGGGTGTTACACAAACTTTAATACAACTTTAATAACACTTTGTAAATATTTAATAAAATATTTATGGCTCGGTTTATAGAAATAAGGTCCCGATACCTCATTTTCTAAAACCACTTGACTTTAGGGTCATACCACTTAAACCTAATTATTCATTCTAATAACATAAATTGCAAATTCAAAATTTATTTTATTACCATGTTTGACTCGTAAATATTAAATAATAATATTTACGAACTTACTCATCGGATTTGTGTCCCTAAAACCACTATTTTTGACACCACTGAAAAAAGTGTTGTTATAAAGATACTCCAGAGCAAGAAAGTGAAATTGTCCATTCCACGCGTACGCATCAACATAGGTCTTGGAGTGGAAGCAATTTTACGGACTATCATAGGAGTCAAAGTCATAAGTTTAATCAAGATATTTTCAAAAAAAATGCAAGAGTTGAGGATGGATATGCAAGATTTTAAAATGGCAGAGTCATCTTGCTTTCTTAGAAATTATACCAACAAACTTTTGGGTTGGAAAATCGGGTTTGGAAACGCAATGGAAAATAAATTTAGGGAAAAACCAAAGTTTTAATTTTTTTTTTCCAAAATAAGAACTTAGTTGTGATATCTAAAGTAATAAACACATAATCAAAATTGTACCTTTTTGATTCGTTGAGGGTGAACACTTTGACCGAGTAGTCTTTACCTCTATCCTCAAGCTTACGTCTGCCGAGTGTAGGCTCGCTTCGAATTAGAAATTTTTTCACAAAAATTACCAGTGGGGTAATTTCACAATTTCTCTAGGTTTTGAGGTCAAGTTGTAAATAAGAAAAATATCTCTAAAAATTTTCTAAAATAATTTCTTTATAGAATTTTCTCTCTACAACTTTCTCTTGAATTCAAGTCTGTGTAAATAATAACCCAAGACTCTCTTTATATAGGGAGAGTTTAGATAGTAATGTAACACCCCATACCCAGCCTAGACATTATGGCCGAATCTGGCGGTGTCACATTGGACTGTGAAACGAAAAACCTCGATGACGTTAGAAACCCCAAAATTATTTAGTCAAATAGTGATTTCAAAACGGGTTGTTCATTTCCAAAACGCACGACATTGAAGAGTTATTTAATTTTAAAATGCGATATTGATTGAAAAGCCAAATCTTTATTTAGCCTCTTTGTGTGATCTAAAAGAACAACTAAAAATCTTGCGTTATTGTCAAAAGTACCATTTTTTTTACAATGTTATTAAAACTTTAAAGTCTCATTTATAGCGAAAGCTTATCTTTTGAAAATAGTTGTGTAAGCGTGGTGTCTTTGAAAACGGTTATCTTTTGAAAAACTCATCTTTTTCCTACATCTAGTAGTTTATAAAAACAGAGTAATAACACCAAATTAAAAATAAAATCCAAAAGAGGCCTTATTACATATCAAAAACCCAAATGAAATACTTATAAAATCCATAACTATTAGGAAACCAGTACGGATGTGTGGCCACCATCGAGCTCCTCGCAGCACCAAACCGCCTAACGCTGGGGATTACCTGTACAATTAAACAGAAGGGTGAGTTTACGAGAACTCAGTGTATAATCCCTTATAGAACAGTATGCAGTAACAGTATCAGGTGGGCCTTAGCTCATTATAGTAAATAGTATCAGGTGGTCCTTAGCCCAATACAGATTCAAAAATAGAATACATGTGGGCCTTACCCCAATATAGTATTAATAATAGAGCAGATATGCAAACAGAAATCCCACCCCAATCCAGCCAACACACCATCCGTCCCGCCAGTCACACCATGTGGGGATAAAATTGACCCACCCAACCAAACACACAAAGATTAGCACCGGTTGCAGCACTAATCGATATCGCAGCAAAGCTGCCAGTAAATAGGATGGCTAAAAGCCATAATCAGGATGGCTAAAAGCCATAACACTTCCTCCGTCCATAATAACCCATCCCCATACAGAATGTCATGCCATAATATCATCCATGTATGCAACATGTCATACTCAATTATTGTCATACATATTATAGGCAAATCAATCATGTTACCTCTAGGGGCATAACGATCATTTTTACCCTATAGGAGCAAAACAGTTATTTCTATCAGAACGAGTCAAGGCACACTTACTGACCCATTAGAAGGTCCACAGTCGTCTCAGGTGACTCTTGTAACCTCAACATACATAACACTACGAATGGGCCCAAGGCCCATTATGCGGCCCATGTGGGCCCACACGCCTATGTGGCCCACTAAGCCCAAAAACAACCTTAGCCATGTGTGCGACACAGTTGGGTCCAATATTCCCACATGTCTGTAAGATTTACCCGTGTGGGGCCCATGAGCCCATTGGAACCACACGGCCCATTTCGGCCCAACATGGCCCAAAACAGCCTAACCCCATGAGAACGCTCATGGTGGCTTCCACAGTCTTTTGCCCATGATTGTGGGCTCGGATCACCACACGTGTGATCGCACGCTCGCGTGGCATCAATTGTCAAGTTTTCAGCTTTTCAGCTTTTCGGCTTTTGCCGTTCTACAATTAAAATGGCGTGAATACACACTTTTCAGCTTTTCACCGACTATCGGTTACAGGGTACTATTACACACCTGTTACGAAAAATGCTAAACGCCCACAAGCACCAACCCTACATTCATACAAAGCTTTCCATTAGGCACTTGACAAAAGGCCAGACACCATCACACACTTTATTGAAATCACACTTGCTACTCACCTCGATTGAAAAAGTGTGGTTTAGTTCGCTTAATCATTGTAGAAGGTTGAACACACCTTCCTCGCTAACCAGCTGCATCATCAGAGAAGTTTATTAAAGATGATTATGCCACCTCATGAGCTAAATCCATAGATAAACTAATTGCAACCACAAGGCTATAAACAAGGAATATTAAAAAATCGGCCACTTTAACCAATTCCCCAAACATGAATAGCTTGGGCCAAGAGAACCACTTACCAAAAGTAGGCTAGGAAAGGGAAGCAGTGATATTCGGCCAACCAAAGTACACCCTAAAAATCCAAGCACAAGATCACACACACCTTAAAACTCTATCTGTTTGAACCCAGGGCTTCTCAGAGACCCCCAAACACTCCTAATTCACTTAGCCACTAAAGCAACCATGCATTTATGCCCTTTTCTTGTACAACTAAATATTCATGTGCTGTTTCCTAAATGTTCCCTTGTTTAAGACCAATACTTCTAGGCCCAAATTTAGGGCGTTACAATTCATCCCTCCTTAAAGAAATTTCGTCCCTGAAATTTCCAACTATTTGGACAGTCGCATAACATAGACTACACCACAATGCTCCCGCTGCGTACTCTAATTCCAAATTAGGTATATAGTACATTACAGATAAAGTACGTACCTGTAGTCTCATGTGAGGCGTTTCCGTCCTCTCGATGACATGTTGCATAGACCTAAACTGGTTGTCTTGCCTCAGCATGACCAGTACCTCTTCCTGGTGCTCTACGGCCTAAACTGTTTCCACCCTGGCTTAACCATGGCCTCTCGACGGCTGTTGAACACCTCTCGCCGACTGAGCAAAATCTTGACCTGTAGCTTGTATCTGCACAGGCCTTTGTGGACAATCTCTCATGAAGTGCTCCATTGATTCGCACCTGAAGCATGCCCTAGACCTACCCTAATGATAACTCCCACAACCCGTACAAGGCTATGACCTAGTAACAGCAACAGAGGCCCCAACCCAAACTAGCCCATCAACTCTGGCGTTTTTCTTAGGCGTCCCAAATGCACTAGAGGGCTCTGACTCCCTCTTATCTCTGCTACTTTTTAATTCTCGATTCTAACACTCAGCGCGCTTTACGTCCTCGGTGATCTTCGCCTTTTCCACTAGGGCAGCAAAATCCAGCTCCCTTTGTGGAGCTATCAATACCCATAGACTATCTCTAAGGCTGTCGTCAAAATGGACACAAAGCTTGCTTGTCTCTTCGCTGTCCCAAAACTGCACCTACTGCAAAATCACTTGCATCGCACATTAGCTCAAAAGGTAAGTTCTAATCGGGTGAAATCATGATTGGTGCATTGATTAATTTTTCCTTAAGAGTATTGAAGGATTCTAAGCATTCTTGGTCAAAATTGAAAGGCATGTCTTTTTCTAGTAATTTTGTTAAAGGCTTGGCTATTTTAGAAAAATCTTTAATAAATCTACAATAAAAACCGTCATGTCCTAAAAAGCTTCTTATAGCCTTTACTGAATTGGGGGGAGGTAATTTTTTAATAGTTTCGATTTTTGCTTTATCTACCTCTATCCCTTTACTAGAAATTTTATGTCCTAATACAATGCCTTCTTGGACCATAAAGTGGCATTTTTCCCAGTTTAGCACTAAGTTTGTTTCTACACATCTCATTAAAACACGTTTTAGATTATTAAGACAAAGTTGGAAAGAATTACCGAAAACTGAAAAATCATCCATAAATACCTCCATGATGTCTTCCACAAATTCATTGAAGATAGCTAGCATGCATCGCTGAAAAGTAGCTGGAGCGTTACATAAACAAAAAGGCATTCTGTGATAAGCAAACATACCGTATGGGCATGTGAATGTTGTTTTCTCCTGATCTTCTAGAGTTATCGGGATTTGGAAGTAACCAGAAAGGCCATGTAGGAAACAATAATACATATAACCTGGCAATCTTTCCAACATCTGATCAATAAAAGGTAATGGAAAATGATCTTTCCGAGTAGCGTCATTCAGCTTCCTATAATCAATGCAGACTCTCCATCCAGTGACCGTTCCTGTGGGTATTAACTCTTGTTTGTCATTAGACACTACGGTCAATCCTCCTTTTTTAGGAACAACCAGCACAGGGCTTACCCAAGAACTATCAGAAATAGGATAAATAATGCCTGCATCTAGAAGTTTAATTACCTCGGCTTTTACAACTTCCTTCATGTTGGGATTCAATCGTCTCTGGGCTTGCACTGCTGGTTTAAATTCATCTTCTATTAAAATTTTATGGGTACAGAAGGAAGGATTAATTCCCTTGATATCTAAAATTTTCCAAGCTATAGTACGTTTGTGTTCTCTTAATACATGGAGTAGTTCCTTTTTTTCTACAATGCTTAAATCTGATGCGATAATGACTGGTAAAGTTGATTCTTCCCTTAAAAAGGCATACTCTAAATGATCTGGCAGTTGTTTTAGTTCTAATTTATGGGGTTCAGTAATGGAAGGTTTCTGTCTTAACTCATCACTCATCTTTATATTTTCATAACTTATGTGCCTAGTGATGATTTCATTAGAATCCAACTCCTTCCTTACTTTATCGATTTCAGTGGTGGTTTTATCTTCCCCCCACCTTGAACAAGACACAGTTCCAACGTGTCTGTGAGAGAAAGTTCCTGAAAATTATCTTGAACAAAATAGTCAATAATATCAACAAAATAACAAGAATCATCTTGTTATTTAGAGAATCTCATAGCATCATAAATTTTAAAGATAACTTCTTCCTCACCAACTTGAAGTACTAATTTACCATCTCCTACATCAATAACAGCTCTAGCAGTGGCTAAAAATGGACGTCCCAAAATTAAAGGTACTTCAATATCCTCATCCATGTTGAGTACAACAAAATCAACAGGGAATATAAATTTATCTACCTTTACTAGCACATCTTTAATGATTCCCCTAGGATATTTAACAGATCTATCGGCTAATAGAATACTCATCCTAGTGGGCTTGGGTTCCCCTAGACCTAGTTGTTTGAACAGTTTGTAAGGCATGAGATTAATGCTAGCACCTAAATCGGCTAAGGCTTTATTAATAAGTAGACTACCAATCAGACAAGGAATAGTAAAACTCCCTAGATCTTTTAGTTTTGCCAGCACTTTATTTTGGAGAATAGCTGAGCATTCCTCGTTGAGTTCTACTGTGGCCAATTCTTCCAACTTCCTTTTATTTGTCAGAAGTTCTTTAAGGAACTTCGCATACTTCGGCATCTGTGAAATCGCTTCAACAGAAGGTAAGTTAATGTGTAATTGTTTAAAAGTTCAAGGAACTTACCGAATTGAGCGTATGTATGGTCTTTCTTCAATTTTGCCGGATATGGGATGCGCAGTTTGTATTCCTTGAGTGGTGGTGGAGTGTTTTCCTTGAGTTCCTCTACCTTCTCTGCTGAAGATTCTGGAATAGTCTTCTTTTCTAGCTCGGCTAGTGTTTTCCCATCTCTTAAAGTAATTGCTTTGACATGTTCTCTGAGATTTGGCTCAGTGTTACTTGGTAATCCTCATTGTGGTCTTTCTGAAATCAATTTTGCAAGTTGACCGATTTGGTTCTCCAGCCCTTGAAGTGACGACTGTTGGTTTTTTAGTGCCGTTTCAGTGCTTTGAAAACGAGTTTCTGATGCGGCCATAAATTTGGTGAGCATCTCTTCAAGATTCGACTTTTTCTCTTGTTGCGGTGGTGGTTGCTAAAATCCTAGAGGGGGTTGTTGTCTTTGATTTCCTTGTCCTCCCCATGAAAAGTGTGGGTGATTTCTCCAACCTGCATTGTAAGTGTTACTATAAGGGTTATTTTGAGACCTAGAATTGTTACCCATATAGTTGGCTTGTTCAGTTTCCACATTGTGTCCGTATGGTGAGAAATCTGGATTGAACATGGTTACTGGAGTTGCGTCACACTACATCACTGGCTATGCCTGCGTAGAACTAACAAAATTATCAAACTTTTTATTTAAGAGTTCTACTTGGTTAGTAAGCACAGTAACAGCATCAATATTATAGACTCCTACAGCTTTCTTCGGCTTTGTCCTCATGACTTGCCACTGATAATTATTCAATGACATCTCTTCAATAAATTCATAAGCTGCTTCAGGTGTTTTATTATTGATCGTCCCTCATGCGGCTGCATCGATCATTTGTCTGGTTGACGGATTTAAACCGTTGTGGAAGGTTTGAACTTGTAGCCACAAAGGTAGACCATGATGAGGATACCTTCTCAAAAGATCTTTGTATCTCTCCCATGCATCGTAAAGTGTTTCTAAATCCATCTGCACAAAAGAAGAAATATCGTTTCGTAATTTGGCTGTTTTAGCTGGAGGAAAATATTTGAGTAAAAATTTTTCAGTCATTTGTTCCCATGTAGTGATTGAGCCTTGTGGTAAGGAATTTAACCACTATTTGGCTTTATTTCTCAAATAGAATGGAAATAGCCTCAAGCGAATGGCATCGTCAGAAACGCCATTTATTTTAAAAGTATCACAAAATTCCAAGAAATTTGCTAAATGTAAATTTGGATCTTTGTCCTGCAAACCATCAAACTGGAAAAACTACTGAATCATCTGAATAGTGTTAGGTTTTAATTCAAAATTATTAGCAGCAATAGCAGGTCTAATAATGCTAGTTTGGGTACCAACCAAACTAGGTTTAGCATAATCATACATAGTGCGAGGAGCTTCTTCCTGAGCTGGTGGCGTGACTATTGCGGGAGGTGGTGGAACGTTTTGATTTGCTTCCATCTTTTCTGTAGGCTTTAGCTCTTGATCTTGATGTTGTTTTGGATATTGTAGACTTCGTCTGATTTCTCTGCGAGTTCTGCAAACTGTTGCTTCTAAATCTTCGTCAAAAAGTAATGGTCCTGCTGGGTTTTTTCTAGTCATAAACTAGAGATACCTAGAAGGAAAAAGCAAAGAAAATATAAAATTAAATAAAAAATAAAAATTGAAAATAAAATTAAAAGAAAAATAAATAAATATATATAAATACAGTAATGGCTAAAGTAATAGAAATTGAGTTTTCTTAATATTTTAGTTCCCCGGCAACGGCGCCAAAAACTTGATACGGCTCGTGATATTAAGTAATAAAATTTATAAAACTGATCACACCAAAACTAAATAATATCACGATAGTAAAGGTAAGCGCACCTATCGAACAGTAGTATAGTTTAGCGGCAAGACCGAGTTATCGTACCCAAGGGAACTAAAAGTACTAATACTTACTTCCTTTCTATTATCTAGCCTAAAAATAAAAGAGGTTTGTTTGAAACTAATTCTAAAACTAACTAAAAGTGCACAAAAAGTAAATTGGGGAAAACTTTAGGGAAAATCTGATTGATATAAACAATACTTAAGGGAGAATCCACCTAGACTTCACTTGTTATTGGTTCTTGAGCTAGACGATTTATTCACTTGACTTGATCCGTAGAGATCCCTAATTTATGCTAAACCCTCTGTCGAGGCGAAGAGCAACTAGGCCTAGGTTGTTAACTAAAGTTTCTTTATTGATTAACACCCTAGGTTGCATTAATTCGATCTATGGTTCCCCATATTAGGTTTGACCTTAATCCGGCAGATTTATGTTGCCCTATGTTTAGGGTTGCATGCAACTCTGCTTAATTATGGTAGATCTACTCTTAAAACAGGGACTTTTGTTCCTCTGCCTAAGCACATCCGTTTCTTGAATTAATACCTAGGCTTATTAACATAAGAATTAAGCACCCATAATTAAGAACAACTCAAGTATTTATCATATAACTCAAGAATAAATAATAACAAGATTCGTTTTAGGTTTCATCCCCCTCAAGTATTTGAGGGGTTTAGTTCATAATAAAGAAAGAAAACATCTCAAAAGAATTAAAATAACAAAACATAAAGAACCCGAAAACCCCTGAAGGAATTTAGAGAGATCCTCTGTCTTGATGTAGAATTCTGGCTTTTAGGATGAATCAATCGACTTCCCTTGGAGTAATCCCTTGCTTTCACTCTTTGTGTTGGCAGAGATATGGCATTCTTTCCTGAGAGAAAAAAGTATATCCCTAGAGTTGCCTCCTAGGGTCTTTATATAGAGCTTTTGGGAGCCTTTCTTAGCCTCTAAGCATCCAAATCCGAGTGAAATTCCTCTTCCTCACGACTAGAACACGCCCGTGTATTTCGACAAGAGGCCATGTGAGATTCTGTCGATTGGGGCACGGCCGTGTGGCCTGGCCGTGCTTGTCGGGGCTGGACCGTGTGATCTTTGTATGGAACGGCTATGTGCCACGGCTGTGTGGTGACTTCTTGGGCTGTGCATTTTCACATTTTGGCCCATTTTCTCCAGTTTTCGGTCCATTTTCCGTTCTTTTCTCTTCCCTATGCTCTTTTAAGTATAAGATATGAAAAAGAAAGATTAAGAGCACCAATTCTCACTAAATTGATAATAATTCATCCAAAATATAAGCTAAACATGAGGTAAAAATATGTATAATTTAGCGTTTATCAAAGCTCGTATTCAGTTGTCACCATTCCTCGAGCATAATGGCTAAGTCGTAAGAATTCTACCTCGTATTCCACCATAGATTTGTCCCCTTCAGTTAAGTTTAGAAATTCTCTTCTTCAGGCATCCACATAGCCACCGCCCATGTACTTCCCTTGAAATGCCGACTTAAAAAGATCCCAGGTTAACCGGTCAGGCTAAGTGCCCTCTTTCACAGTAAGCCACCATCGATAGGCTTCATCTTGCAGGAACAACACCGCACCCTTCAGTTTCTGCTCTGAAGTGCAGTCGAGGTCATCCATTATTCTCTCTGTGGCCTCGATCCAGTATTCTGCCACACTAGGGGCAACTCCAGCAATACCCCTGAAGATTTCAGCTCCATTTGACCAGAGCCGTTCCGTATCCGATCCACGGCCTCTAGTACCAGTATTGGGCCCAGCGACCCTTTCCAGAATGCGAAGCATAGCTAGGGATAGTGCGTATTCCCCAGCCGCTCGATCAAATGATCCCGTCTCCGTTACAGGTGAAGCTGGTGCCTCCCTAGCCTCAACGTCGGCATGTGGCTCGATGACGAAGACCTGGTCCTAACACTCCTACGGCCTCTGCCGTGGCCTCTTGTACCCCTTCTATGAGTACCATTAGTGCTCATTATCGGTTCGCATATTATTTGAATTAAAAATTTTATGCACATCTCTAGTTGAACAATTATTACAACCACCCACTTTAATTCCACATGGAATAAATCTACTTAATTAAATTATTTCCAAAGTCATAGAATTTTCTTCTAATTCAAAAATAGTTTGATCAAGTTTTTGTTGAGCTAATTGAGGGACAAATTGGACATATATAATTAGACTCAAGTAATTACAACTATGTCAAGAAGCATCATTTCGATAAATCGCAATTACTTAATCATGGAGTCAGTCCGTAAGAAGTACCATGATTTAAAACTCCTAATTGTATACTCTTTACGAAAGCAATTCATTCAACTGCTTCATCTAACGGCCTCGTATGTGTGTGTTACCCTCAAATGATATCCTTGATGCCTTTGAGTTAAATCCATTCACTCAATGCAACCCTATTTTATCTAATTGTCACCATTGTGTCTTCTTAATTATTAATATGATCATTGTCAACAAATGACTATGATAAATTGCTCGTTCGAGAATAAGCAACCCGTAGCCACGTTTCGTATTTATCAATTCATACAATGCCAATGCAAGGAGATAGTTAACTCTTTAATTAAGCTGTGAATTCCACTGTTGCTAGTAAAGCCATGACATACACAAGTCATGTGCCCAACATATCGGCTATTGGCTCGATCATCTTTAGAGCATAAACCTCCACTTATATCAAAGCACATGAGTTACATATGCATGATCAGTGACTAACTTAGGATTAAATCATTTCATGAATGTCACAAGTGAATTAATTCACAAACAGTTTTAGAATTAATTCATCTTGGGTCTAGTCCAATGTATCATTCTACCAATGAATACATCAATGTCTCTACCCATGGAGTTAACTGCTCAGATAGCCAAGACTAGCCATTACCTCAATTAGAATTGTAGGTGATATAATAATCATTCTCAGTATTTGAACCAAATGCTCACTTTGATTCTTTTACGAGATTATGGACTCATTTAGATTATCTACTGAAGTAAGTTGTCTTTCTCGCAATGTAAACATTCTTATAGTGCCACTTAGCATCAGTTTGAACTTAGACAATCAATGAGCTAATATTTGCTTGTCACAATTTTGTTATACATGCCAAGTATGAAAGATAGAAATGCAAAAGACATAACAGTGAAATGTGAAATTTATTTATTCATCGTTCAAATACATAGAAAACATTTACATGTTTACTATAATATGGACACATTTCCCAACAATCTCCCACTTGCCCTTGTGAAGTAAATGTGTCATGTTTCACATTGCTATATCCTTGATGTGTTTGTTAAAACCTTAGTTATAAGATTCTTAGTATGAAGTGATACTTCTGATCATTGTGTTTTGTCCTGTTGTGACTTTATATTTCCTTGATATGAGCTATTGTAGAAATGTTATGGCTTTTTCCATACTAGGAGTGAGTTTAAGACCAGTTAAGAAATTTCAAAGCCATATTACGTGTTTTGTTGTCTTAGAAGTAGCCATATACTTGACCTCTGTTGTAACACCCTTTACCTGTACTCGACGCCGAAATAGGGTACGAGGCATTACTGGAACACATACACTTATAAACGTATTAAACCTTGACATAAAATTTCATCCAAATTAAAACTTTTCCAATTTTCATCTTTGAGCCCCTAATAGGGCCTACGAGGCCCAATACATACTTTGGAAGTGGTCTGGGACTAAACCGAGAACTTTTGAAAGCACTGAGAAATTTCTTGAAAAACAGGAGCACGCGCCCTTGTGGCCACAAGTAAGGCAATTTACCAAGCCCTTTTCCACCCCAAAACACTTATACACTTTATAAATTTTGTAACACCCCAATCCCAGCTTAGACATTATGGCTGAATCTGGCGGCGTCACATGAGAGTATTTTTGGAAAACCATTTCGATTATCAGAAACTTGCTCAGATTATTATCTTTTCTTGCAGAAGCTTTGAAAACTGTACATTCATAGAAAATATTTTATTAATTTTGAAAAACGCAATTGCGGTGTTGCAGTTTATAAATTAATAAAAATAACAATTTAAAAAAAAATCCCAAAAATAAACCAAAAATCATCCAAGTCCAGCTTACATAAATAATCCCAGAAAAATTAAAACCATAATGCAATCAATAGTAAAAAAACCATGAAGATTAGAGCGTAGCAAACAGTGGTCACCGTCGAGCCCTCCGCTGTACCAATCCATTTACTGCTAGGGATTACCTGACAGATAAATAAAATAAAGGGGTGAGTTTTCACAAACTTAGTGTGTACATCCCCACAGTAAGCATGCATGTAAACAGATATCAGTCAATCGGTCATAAATCAAGCCTGAGCCCTTAACAGATACAGTGTAGGCCTTAGCCCGCTCAGAATAGAATCAGTTATATTCGGGCCTTAGCCCATACAGATATACATGCATATAAAATTAGTATAGTATATGCCACCAACCCTACACACCATCTCCGTCGACCCTACACACCATGTGGGGATAAAATTGACCCACCCAGCCCTACACACCAAGTATGGGGATAAAATCAACCCATGTAACCCTACAAACCATGTGGTACCGTAAAACGACACATGTCAAATAATGCAACATAGCTACCTGAAAAACGGCTAGAAGCCTTTCAGTCTTCCTTCTCTTCACAACAATCCCACCCCAATGTAATGCAACATAAATGATGTCATGGCATGCTTTTCTACCGTAAACAAATCATACAGATACATATAAGATCAGAAGCAGTATAGATGCTAAGCATAACATGTTATCATATCATAGAATAGGGGTCTTAGTAACACTTACTGACCCTTCAATAGGTCACAGTTGACCTGTGCAACCTTTCAGAACAGTTCAAATTAATGGGCTCACACGCCCATATGGCCTGCCCGTGTGGGCCTACATGCCACATGACCCAAATTGGCCTTGACCGTGTGGATCACGCAGCCTGGCCGAAAATCCCACACGCCCGTGTGGTTCACCCGTGTGGGTCCACATGCCTGTGTGGCCCACATGGCCCAATTGGCCTAGCTCGTGCCTCGTACACGGCCTAGCCAGCCTCACATGCCCGTGTCCGTCGAGCCTGTGTGGCACGCGCATGGCCTGGCTCGCTGATCACACTGCCGTGTCTTGCCACACGGCCTCCACACGGGCAGTCCACACGCCTGTGTGGCATCGACAGCTTCGTTTTCAGCTTTCGCCGAATCACAATTTCAGTGTATTTGGAGTACACACCTAGTTCATTTTCGAGCCTAAACTACTCCCAACACGACAGAACCTAAAGATTGAACAATCAAGCTCTAATATTAGCCTTAAACCTCGATTTAAACAAAGCCACAAAACTAATAAAACCACAATTTCGTTCAATCCGTGCTTAGCTCGAATCCCGTATTGCACTAAACTGAAATTTTATTGAAGTGGAATCCTACTCCAACTGATTTCTTGTTTCAACACACAAAAAGTTTACAATCAACCACTTGAAAAATGAAACTACAGTTGCACTTAAATCACTTACCGAATGCACCAAAGTAAGTAACGAAGAAAACCCTAAACGCAAGCAACATATTGGCTTAAGAACGAATTAAAATGGATACGAAATCCCCAAAGGAAAAATCAGCAGCAAGGTTTCTCTTTAGGGAATGAGGAAAACCAAAAATTCTGAGAGAGGAGACTAAAAGGAAAACGTGAGAGAATTTTTCCCTAACTGAAAACCTGATAGTAACCAACCTTGAATCACTCCACTATCCCACTATTCAGCATTTTACTAAAACTCAAATTCCTACACAATGTTAGTAGCAAAAGTTAATGCCCACGCACAGACTTGAACCCCAAACCTCCCTTTCTCCAGCACTCCACTTAACCACCAGACCAACAGGCCCATTCTGATATATTTTAGCCAACTTTTACGTATAAGCCTAATTACCAAAGATTGGGCTTTGCTCATAAAAAGCCAAAATTTGCCCAAGTTGTGACTTGAACTAAGAACCTCTCCAACACACCCAGAGCTCATCACCATTGAAGGAGATAATTATTTGTGTCAAATCAATATAGAAATACATTCAGAAAATTTCCATGCTACAAATTCACAAAAGCCGAAATTACAAAAATTTGGGGTGTTACAAATTTATCATCACACAATGTGGTATTATTAAACATTCAAACATCCACACTAAGACATCCACATACCATTTACAAACCACATTCATCATGCATAATCACACACACACACACACACACACACACACACACACACACACACACACACACACTTAACCATTCACATCATGTAACTTACACAACCAATCACATTTACCACTCATAATAATCATACATTTACTCATCCAACACATGCAAGCATACACATCCTTGAAATACATTATCATAGACTTATAACATAACAATTATTAGCCACATTAAATGGCCTTATACAATAATAACCTTCTAATAGCATAGGCCAACATTCTAGGCCAAATCATAATAACATATACACGCATAATCAAGTCCCTGTACATGCCATAGACTTAAAGATACTTGAAACTCATTGATACAATACCAATCAATAACTTGTTAGTGTGATAGAATCTCTAACGACCTCCAACTCGAGCTAGCATCTGTGATACTATAGGAAAAAGGAAAGGAATGGGGTAAGAATTATAGCTTAGTAAGTATGTAAATAACGAGTAATTTAGTAACATGCTTTTATAAATATTCACAATATGTTCTCAAGATAATACAATCATAATTGCACATAGTTCCACTGTTTACTCATGTTCATCTCAAGCTGTCTACTTTAGTCATAGTCACTAAATTATTTATATCTTGAGCTACGGAGCTCCAAATTAAGATCCGTTAATTTCTCTGAAACTAGAATCAAATATATTCTTACTATAAAAGTTTCAAAATTTTTGGTTTAGCCAATAAGTACAGTTTATTCTTTAAAGTCTCCTGTTCCGCTATTTGACAACTTTGACCCTTCTTCACTAAAAATTAATTATATCCTTGTACGAGATTCAGATAATGTTTCTGTTTGTTTCTTTTGAAAATAGACACATAAATGATTTCAGGCATATAAATTATAACCCATAACTATTTTTATACAATTTATATTGATTTTTCAAACTCAGAAAAGGGGATTTCAAAATCATTCTGACTCTGTTTCACAAGAATTCAAATATCTCATAATATGAAATTCTTTTACTTGCATCGTTACTTTTATATGAATATAGACCTAGTAAGTTTTTATTTCATATCTTATTCAACCTCTAATTTGGTTTCCACCATTTTCGGTGATTTTTGAAAGTCACACAATTGCTGTTGTTCAAAACTATTTTATTTCTAAATTTCACTCTTTCATGTTTTCTTTATAGTAACTTTAACACTTACTCTATAACAACCTTACCAAAGTTTGATCATATATCGAGCACATTGCTCATAAGTTTACACACACATACCTGCACTTATTTATCACATAGTCATATTCGTTTACACTTAGTCATTTCCCATTGAACACATCGAAATAATAACGGATACCCGGTGGCCCGCACTTAGTACCATCCTTGTAACCAAAGCTACCTTCTTCACAAAGTGGCCTTCACATAGTACCACACTTGTGATCAAAGATATCTTTCTTCACAAAATGGCCTTCACATAGTACCACACTTGTGATCAAGCTATCTCTTCTAAAAGTGGCCCTCACATAGTACCACACTTGAGTCACTAGTGACATGTCACTTGTATCCTATTCTATTCTTAATGTTCAACCGAAAAATATTTCACTTTTCGATACTAGTCAATTTCATTCAATATTCAGCTACAATTCAAAAAATATAATAAAATATGATAACATAAGTAAAAATGATGCATTATTTACATACAAACTTACTTCGGTAGCATAATTGGTGAAAATGAATTATTCGTCATATTCTTTGTTTTTCCCCCATTCTAAGTCCGAAACTCAGTTTCCTTGATCTATAACAACACATTTAACTCATTTATTCATCATGCTACTCAAATTAGACGAAATTCACATTTTGGCAAAATTTACATTTTCCCCCTAAAATTTGTCATATTTACACTTTTTCCCCTAGGCTAGAAAAATGATTTTCATTCAATTTCTTTACATTTTAGGCCTAACCATTTTCACAACTATAGCAACCCACATTTTGCATTAATTGACAGATTTACACACATTTTACAACTTTTTTCAAACTAGTCCTTTTATGCAATTTCATCAAAAATCACTTAGTTAAAGTCATTTATTACACTCTGAACATTCATATTCTACCATTAAACATTAAAAAACAAACATTTCACATATGGGTAAATTTTCAAATCTCAACCCTAGCTCAAATAAATGGTAGAGATAGAGAGTTCATGTTACGAGGATTTAAAAAAACATAAAGAGAATTAAAAATGGGGCAAAAACGGACTTACTATGAAGCTTGAAAGCTTGAGAACCCTAGCCATGGCTTCCCCCATGCTACATTCGGCCATGAATAAGATGGACAAGGTCTTTTTGGCTTTTATTTTGTCTTTTAGTCCATTTAATTACCAAATTACCAAAATGCCCTTTTTACTCTTCTTTAAAATTTTAGCCTTCCATGTCCATTTTTGTCCATTATGATATAAAATGGTCTAATTGCTATATAAGGACATCTAATTTAAAAACCCATTCCAATCAAGTACCTTTATGAACTAGAACACACAGTTTTCATCTATTTCAATTTAGTCCTAAATATTAAATTGGATACCCAAACAATAAAATTTCGTAACGAAAATTTCACACAGTTGTTCAATCACACAATAAACATTAAAACTTAATTGAAATAAAATTTTCCTACTGCGGATTTGTGGTTTTGAAATCACTATTTCGTTTAGGCCCTAAATTGGGTTGTTACGTCCGTAGGAGCGTCAATAGTGCAAGTTTGTTTTACACTTCTTTATACTATGGCTTTACGACCTAGGATGAATATATTTCCTAACGCCGATTTCCTTAAATATTTACAAGTTTGGAAGTTTAAGTCTGTGTATCCAATAGAAGTAAGATTCTCCCCAAAATACACAAGCATATAATCCTTAGTTCTTTTAAGATACATTAATATATGTTCTACAACTTGCCAATGCCTGAGACAGGATTCACCTGATACTGACTAACCATTTCTACAGTGGAACAAATAGCAGGACGTGTGCAAATATCACATACATATGCTCTCTTTCTTCTGCTGTCTTAGGATAGTCATCTAAAAAAAGATGAAAACTTGATATGGTTGACTGAGCACTTGACTTCGCATCAGTCATCGTAAAATGTTCCAATACCTTATCGATGTATGAATCTTGTGATAGAGCTATCATTTTATTCTTTTGATCGCTAAGAATTCAAATTCCAAAAATATAACTAGCTAAATCAAGTCCTTTTATGCTAAATTATTGAGCTAACCACAATTTAACTTATGGCAATTCTCCTACATTGTTTCTGATAAGTAGAATATCATCGACATACAAAATGAGGAAGACCACCTTTTTGTCGTTATACACTTATAAACACAAGATTAGTTAGCATTTTGCTCAAACCCAAAAGTCTTGGTTGTTTGATCAAATCTTTTATTCTATAAGCAGGAAGCCTATTTAATTCCATACATGGATCTTAGCAGTTTGCAAACTTTCTCCTCCTTTCCTTTGACAACATAGTTAGTGGGTTGAACCATATAAATGGTCTCATCAAGATAGCCATTCAATAGTGCTATCTTGACATCCATTTGCCAGATCTAGTAATCAAGAGCAGTGACAACAGATAAGAGTATACGGATAGACTTGACCATTACTATCACAGAGAATGTTTCATCATAATCGATGCCTTTTTTCTATGTGTAGCCTTTCCCTACAAGTCTAGCTTTATGTGTTTCCATTTTCCCTTTTGTATTTCTTTTCTTCTTGTAGATCTACTTACACCCTCTGGGTTTAATCCCAACCGGTAAGTCTAAAAGTTCTCACATCGTATTGGATTTCATAGAATCCATCTTGACATCCATGACCTATTTCTAGAGCTTGGAGTCAACGTCCTGCATAACGTTCTCGTAAGTGAGTGGATCATTATCCTAATGATTGGCTTCCGTATTATAAATACTACAATCATAGATGAAGAAGTCCAATTTCTTAGAAATTCCCCCACTACGATGGATTCCCTTATGCTGTTGACTGTTTGTAGGTCTTTCTACAACTTTCTTGAGAATTGAACTTGGTGATAGTTCTACAACTCCCAAATGTTCCTTGAGTGCCACTTTACTTGGAGGCTTAAAATTATCCATGTATCTTTCCTTAAGGAAAGCAACATGAGTAGAAACTTTAATCATATTATCTTTTGGATTGTAGAATAATCCATCCTTTGTTCCTTTCAGATATCCTACAAACATGCACAATTCTATCCGTGTATCTAATTTTTTTGTGTAACACCCATATCCCGTATCCATCGTTGGATTAGGGTTATACAGCATTATCATACAATCAAAAACTTAAACTTAACTTCATTCAATAGCATAAACAATTCATAAACCAATCATATTCATACATACCATCCCTAAATCGAGCCCTCGAAGCTCTAAAAATATCATAGAACGAATCGTGACCAATTTGAAATCATTTGGAAAGTTTAGGAAAACGTCATAAAATTTTGGAAATAGGGGCCACACGGCAGTGTGGCTAGGCTGTGTGCCTCACACAGCTAAGACACACACCCGTGTCTCAAGCTGTGTAACCTTCAAATTAGGGGCACACGACTGTGTCCTAGCCCATGTCCTCACCTGTGTAACTTTCTGAGTAGGGTCACACGGCCATGTCACACACTCGTGCGCCAGACCATGTAACTCTCTAAGTTGCCCCACACGTCCGTGTGTCAAGCCGTGTAACTCACTGACTTGTATATAAAGGAACTCTCAAATGACACATGGCTATGTCACCGGGCCATGTGTCATACATGGCTGAGTCACATGCCTATATCTCAGGCCGTGTGGACCTAAAATTCACCTAGAATCAACCATTACACTATCATATCATGCTTAACCCCTCAAACCAATCATGCACACATTTAAAGAGACTTGAACATCACCTAAACTTACATCAAAATACCATTTCAAAGTCCTAACATAACTAACCAATATGCCATTCAAAGGCATGTCAAATGCATTCATCACCACTTACCTAATCATGCAAAGTTTACCATATTTCAATAATCAAATTCTAGTTCAAAACTTACCAAACATGCCACAACTTGACCATTACCATACCATTTCAAATATTACATATAAGTCATTTCAAACATGCATCATAAGTTAACCAAAATGATACAATCTAGCAGGGTATCAAATGGTACCAACCAAGCTAACTTCCACAACTTATACATACCAAATTATCAACTAAACATTCAACTAAATACCATTACAAGTCCACCTATACATGCCATTATAACCTTGGCCAAAACTTTCAAAAACTACCTATATTTATGTTGGATAATGTGATAGATCTCTAATAGGCTTCCAAATCGATCGAGCTTTCGATAATCTATAAAACATAGGAAAGAAACTACATAAGTAATTAATGCTTAGTAAGCTTATATAACTTAAAAACAACTTACCATTCCACTTACATAATGTAAATAGCATAATTATAACGCCAATTAAAGCCATAAGCTTGACACAATGCCTATACAATATCATCAAATCCACAAGTTAGTGCATTTGTACATGGTTTAAATGAATTTATCCAAAACAAGTAATTTACACATATTCACATCATTTAGATCACCATTCCTTTTCATAGGTTCATGATACATTATATTTGAACACTTACCATTTCATTTTCTTTTCATACCCATTGAACCATCTAGAATTACATCGGATACTCGGGAAAGCTCACATGAAGTGTGCCTTTACATAACCATAATCTTTTCTTTACATCATTGCTCACATGAGTTGTGGGTCAGAATGTAAGCTACACGATGCTGCTCACACGAGTTGTGGAGTATTTGCAGCAAATGTAGGACCTCATCCATTGGTAGGACATTCTAGACCAGCACCTAAAACGTGAAATCCCTAATGAGATGTGATTTGTATCCTACGAATTCCTAAGGTTCAACCGGGACTCAACATCCGTCAATTCATTACAACATTAATATGATTATACATCGATCCATTAACATTAAAAATAACATAGTAAACATTCAAATTAAAAAAAATTAATACGATAACCATTCATACGAACTTACCTCGACAACTAGGGGCGTGAATGTTAAATCGAGCTAATCGAAAGCTTTTGCTTTGCCTCGATCTAGGTCCGTATATGGTTTATCTTGATCTAAAAAGACAATTTCAATCCATTTAATACTTATATTATTCAATTTAATCCACATTTCATATATAAAAATTACCATTTTGCCCCTAACATTTTAACTTTTTCACAATTTAGTCTTTAAGTTCATAAATTGAATCTAAGCATTTTAATCCTTCTTATAGGCTAATGAATTCTTTAGGGACTTAAACCAACCCAAGTAAATCATCATTTCATAAATTTAACATGATTTTTTTACGATTTTTACAAATCAATCCCTAAATGCAATTTTCATCAAAAATCGCTTTACAAAATTTGTTTATTAATAAAAAAAGGATCAATAATACATCATTTAACATAAAAAACCATTCAAGAAAATCCATGGCGTAACCTTCAACCTTTAACAATTTTACAAATTTACCACCGGTTAGCTAGATTAAGCTAAAACGACCTCAAAAACGTAAAAATCATTAAAAATAGAGCTCGAAAACAGTTACATGCAAGAAGGATAGCTAACTTGTAATACCCTAAACCCGGCCTAGACATTATGACCAGATCCAGAGGTGTTATAGATAATGGATTTTGTTAATGAAATCTACGCGTCAAAACCATCTCAGCTTTAAAACCTTTAGTTGCTTTTATTTAGTCAATACGTTAATTCGATTAAAGACTTTACATTAAAATGTACTTAATAATGGAATCTTACAAAAATTGGTGTTTGAGACAAACAGTTCATATTCTTAGAAAACCTTTGTTTTGATGAAACCACCGTTAAAATATCAGTCGCAATTTAAAAACTAAATAAAAAATCAGCCCAAAGTCCAGGAAGTCCAATTATTACAAAATAAATCCAGAAATAACCTTAATATTAATAAAAACTATAAATATGATCAGTTTGCAAACTCGTGGAAATATAGAGGCTCCGTCATACCGATCTGCCTAAGTCTATGGATTACCTGTACAGAATAGACAAATGGAGGTGAGTTTACGAAAACTCAGTGTGTAACCCAACAGAGTTAAGCATGCACACATACAGATTATCACATAACAGACAGATACAGATTCGGGCCCAAGCCCATTTCAGATAGAGTATATAGAATCATATTAACAGATCAGAAAAATCAATATCCTACTCACATCCTCTACACACCAACTTTGACCATCCCATCACACCATATGGGGTTCAAAACACCCACCCAGCCCTATATACCAAATTGTGCCATTAAGACACATAATAGATAAAATGCAGCATTGCTACCAAAATATAAGTGGTCACCTTTCAGAACACTTCCTCCATATATATCAACCCACCTCAATAGTAGATACAAAATAATTAGATACAGGTATCTTATATAGAATTAACAGAACATACAAACTCATGTACATATATCAGAATAATCAAACATGCTTCGCATTAACATACAAAAAATAGAATTTTAGATCTACAGTTTCTAGGGTTTGAATAGCCCTTACCGACCTTACGGTATGCCCGTAGTCGTTCGGGATGACCCGTGTGACCCTAGGGAAAATTTTAGAATTTTGGGCCTACATGCCCGTCTGGCTCGCCTGTCTAGGCTCACACGCTCGTGTAGCCCACACGCCCAGAATGGCCTTGCATGTGTGGTCTACACAGCCTAGCCCAAAAACCCACAAGCTTGTCTAGGCTACCCGTGTGGGTCCACATGCCCGTATAGCCTACAAGCCTAACTTGGCCTAGCCCGTGTAGCTCACATGGCCACACTCTAGCCACCACACAGCCGTGTCTTGCACATGACCATGCATTCGTCGACCACACGGCCGTCTACATGGGCAGCCACACGCCCATATGGCATCGACAGAATGGTTTTTTGGCTTTTGCCAAAATCTCATTTTCTGCGTTTCAAGTATACACTTAGTACTGTTTTGTAGCAAAACCACTCTTGAGCCTTCTAAAACCTAAAACGAGAGTACCCCACATCGATTTAGCAATTGATTTAACAGATTGCCAACAAGAACTACTTACAAAAATTGACTTACCATCAATGATTAACCACCTCTAACACACACCACTTGTAGAGATGCAATTCTTTAACTCAGCACCTTTACCTAATCACAGAATCCACCAATCATCAATGCATTCAAACATTACTAACCCAAATCAGAAGTTATAAAGGTGTAAAATTTACCTACTAGTCGAATAAAGAGCCCGAAAATTGCATCATGATAGAACGAAGGTTTCACAATTTAAGTCAAGGGAACGACAGGAGATTCACCGAAACAAAGAAAGAAAATGCCAGAAAGAGAAAAAACAGAAAAATTAGCGTTTGAAATTTGGAGGGGGAGAGATAAAGCTAAATTTTGAAAAATAAAAAAAATAAAAAAAATAAGATATCCCACAATCCTTTAATTATCTCCCACTAATACCAACTCCCTCAGAATTTTAGCCACACTGAAACACTATCAGCCAACCAAGCAAAAATTAACATTCATGCTTGCACAGAGATTCGAACACAGGACCTCTAACACACCACCCTTTTACCACTCGAACCAGAGGCTCATTCTGATATGAAATTACAGGCAATTTAATATAAGCCCACTCCTCAAATGTAAGGCTTATATTAGAAAGATAATAAAATTTGCTAAAGGTATGGCTTGAACTTGGGACCTCTCACACACTCCAAGAACCCTTAACCAATGAAGTAGATACAAATTTGTATAAACTAATTAGTGAAATAGAAATATATAAGTTAGGGCATTACAACTCTACCCCTTAAAAGAAATTTTGACCTCGAAATTTACCAGATCAGAACAGATAAGGATACTGCTGACGCGTCGAGTCTTCAGGTTTCCATGTGGCTTCCTCAATGCCATGATTCTGCCACAGAACCTTCACTAGCAGTATGGACTTCCTCCTCAGAACCTTAACATCTCGCTCTAGAATTGAACCAGCTCCTCCTCAAAGGTCAAGTCTGACCTAACCTCGATCTACTCAATAGAGACAATGTGAGATGGATCAGAATGATACCGCCTCAACATCGAGACGTGAAATACATCGTGGATACAGTCTAACTTTGGAGGTATCTCCAACTGATAAGTAATTGGTCCCACTCGCTTTAGAATTCGATACAGCTTAATGAACCTAGGGCTCAACTTGCCCTTTCAACCGAATCTAAGAACTTTCTTCCATGGTGAAACCTTGAGAAAGACAAAATCCCCCACATAATACTCAATATCACACCTCTTCAGATCTGCATAAGTCTTTTGACTACCAGAAGCCACTTTCAGACAATCCCGAATCAATCTAACCTTATCCCTAGTTTCAGAAACCAACTTAGGACCCAAAATCCGACGTTCACCCAACTTAGTCCAACATAAATGAGTACGACACTTACGACCATACAAGGCCTCGTAAGGTGCCATCTGAATGCTAGCCTGGAAACTATTATTATAAGCAAACTCAGGCAATGGCAGAAAATCATCCTAACTAACTCAGAAATCAATCACACAACTCCGTAGCATATCCTCTAGTATCTGAATTACCCTATCAGACTAGCTATCGGTCTAAGGATGGAACACAGTACTGAAGTCCAATCTTGAACCTAGAGCTTTATGCAATTTCTTTTAGAACCGAGAAGTGAATCGAGGATCTCTATCAGAAGTAATCGAGATAGGAACCCTATGAAGTCTAATTATCTCAGAGATATACAGTTTTGCTAACTTCTGCAAAGAATAGTCCGTCCAAACTGGAATGAAATAAGCGGATTTGGTTAATCGATCCACGATGACCCAAACAAAATCCTTCTTAGTCAGTGTTAAAGGCAACCCACTAACGAAGCCCATCGTCATTCACTCCTATTTCCATAAAGGAAGTTTAACCAGCTGTAGCAAACCTGAAGGCAACTGGTGCTTAGCCTTAACTTGCTGGCACATCAAACAGTGAGCAACAAAATCCATAACCTTACACTTCAAACCTGGCCACTAGTACAGTTCACGGAGATCACGATACATTTTATTACCACCGGGATGCATAGCATAAGGGCTACTATACGCCTCTTTCAGAATTGACTGTCTCAGATTTGAATCATGTGGCACACAAATCCAACTACAAAAACAAAGTACCACAGTGGTATTCAACCCAAAATTTGAAGTACTACCACTCTCAACTTGATAAAACCACAAACCCAAAGACTCATCCTCTAACTGCTTATCTCAAATCTGATAATCCAAGTCAGCTTACCTTGCAACTTGGCTAACAGACTCCCATAATCAAACAAACTAAGGCAAGTGAACATCGCCTTCAGATTAGTAATCGCCCTTCGACTTATAGCATCGACCACTATATTGGCCTTACTAGGGTGATACTTTATCATACAGTCATAGTCCTTGAGCAGCTTGATCCATTTTCGTTATCTAAGATTCAACTCCTTTTGAGTAAGGAGATACTTGAGGCTCTTGTGATCAGTGTATATAATACACCTCTCACCATACAAATAATGCCTCCAGATTTTCAATGCAAAAACCATAGCAGCCAACTCGAGATCATGCGTCGGATAGTTTCCCTCATGTGTTTTAAGCTGACGGGACGTATAAGACACAACTTTCCTATCTTGCATCAATACACATCCCAAAAAGACGTGCAATGCATCATTGTATACCACAAACTCTTTGTCGGATTAAGGTTGAATTAGAATAAGAGCCTGAGTCAGAACAAATTTAAGTTTCTTAAAGCTCAGTTGTTATGCATCAGTCCAGACAAAAGGAACTCCCTTACGTAGAAGTTTAGTCAACAGAGCTGCAATTAGAGAGAATCCTTCGATAAAACGCCAGTAGTAACCCGCCAGACCCAGAAAACTATAGATTTCAGACAGTTCTTAGGCTGTTTCCAATCTAGCGCAGCTTCAATCTTCTTTGGATCAACACAGATCCTCTCAGCAGAAACCACATGCCCCAGAAAAGTTACCTCTCGTAACCAAAACTCGCATTTGCTCAACTTAGCGTAGAGCTGTTTCTCACGGAGAATCTAAAGCACAACTCTAACATGTTGATCATGTTTATCCTCAGTCTTAGAATAAACCAGAACATCATCGATGAAGACCACGATGAACTGATCCAGATACGGCTGAAAGACTTGGTTTATTAGATCCATGAATGCCACTAGAGTATTCCTAAGACCAAAAGGCATAAGTAGAAACTCATAATATCCATAATGAGTCCTAAATGCAGTCTTATGAACATCAGCTCTCTTAACCCTCAACTGGTGATACCCAGAATGAAGATCTATTTTGAAGAACATTAAAGTCCCTTAGAATTGATCAAACAAGTCATCAGTCCTCGAAAATGGATACTTATTCTTTACAGTCAACTTATTCAACTATCGATAATTAATGCACAACCTCATGGACCCATCCTTTTTCTTAACAAACAGAACTGGTGCCCCCAATGGAGACACACTAGGACTGTAACGCCCCGAATTTAGGCCTAGAAGTATTGGGCATTGAGCAAGAGAACAGTTAGGAGACAATAAATATGTGTTTAGTTGTGCAAGATAGTGATATCAATAATGGTCTATTTGAATGGTTTAGGAGTGTTTGGGGGTCTCTGAGAAGTCCTGGGGGCTTTAGCAAAATTTTCATTTTTATTGAATAAAACCCTAGGTGCTTGGAAGTAGACCTTACAATTAATTGAGGATAAAATATGGCATAAAAGAGCTCATGGTGCAGTGGTAGGTGGCGTGTGGAATGTATCTGAGGTCTAACGTTCAAGTCTTGGCAAGGTAAGAGGAGTAATCATTTTGCTCTCTTGCCATGTGAGAAGCAGAGGTTGATTGAAACTTTATTGAGGGAGGTTTTAACTGGTCAGGGAGTGGATTATGGAGAAAATCATGGAGAGGATAACGAAGGATTTTTAGGAGGCGATTGTGGAGAAAATCAAGGAAGTTAAGTGTGGGAAGTGTTGAAGCTGAATAGGGAGCTTGTGTATGAGGAATTCGGCTAAGGGAGGTTGTTGTGAACATTTTCAGCTTTTGGAGTTTTGCCTTTTGATGCAATTTCGGGTGTTGGCAGTTTTTGATATTTAGTTTTGGTTTTTAGGTGCTGAATTCTCTTTGGTATTTTTCTCTTGCGTTTTCGAGGGGGATCAATTCTCTTTCTTTTCTTGCTTTAGCTGAATCCTATCTCCTTTACTACTCTTTCCTTTTGGTTCCTTTCCTAGCCGAACCACTCTCTTCTCTTTTCTCTATACTTTCTTTTCCTTTTTCTTCTTTTTGTCTCTTTTGCTCGGTAAACTGACTCACTGCCTTTTCTTCACAGTTTCTCCTCTAGCCGATTAATCTTTTCTCTTTCTTTACTCTATTTTTTTTGATATTTCTCTAAGTACTTGATCTTTGATCATTTGTTTTTGTGTCCTGCTATTGGTGTTGATGTTCGGTTTGCGAAGATTCCTAACAATTGGTAGGTATTTATAATCTCAGTAACACCTCAAACCCGACCCAAACGTTATGGCTAGATCTGGTGTGTCATATGGAAGTTACGTTCAAAATTGAACTTCTCGATAAAAAGTTTCTACTATAAGAAAACCCCGTTTTGGTTTTGTCATAAAACGAAATCCAATTAAAACTACTCCCACCAGTTGGAAAATAGGGTAATGAAAAATGGTTGTCATTTTTTTTGTACATTTAAATGAAGTTATGAAAACTCTTAACTTATTATTGCTTTTGGAAACATCACGTGTGAATTACTTAAAATCGTTATTATTAGTTTTGAAAACCCGGTTATCTACCTTACCAGATGAAATAATAAATCAGCCTAAATAACAAAAATTAAACAAAATAAAATCCATAATGGCCTTATTACATAATCAATAACCAAACTGAAATTTAATAAAAACAAAGTCCGAAAGTAAAAGACATGTGGCCACCTCAAGTCCCTCGCAGCTCCAAATCATCTATGGCTGGGGGTTACCGCATATTTAAAATAAAAGCGGTGAGTTTATGAAAACTCAGTAACTCCCCAACCGATAACAGTGAACAGATATGTAGATCAAATCAGGTCGAAGCCCTATACAAAAACAAATTAGTCTGGGCCTTGGCCCTATACAGAAACAGAGTGGGCTCAAGCCCATTACAGAACCAGAACAGCGTATATGCATGAAAGCCCAACCCAGTCTAACCATCACACCACGGTACCAGCCCATGACACCACGTGGGGAATAACTCAACCCACGCAGCCCGCACACCAATACGCAGCCAAGCTACTAAAACAAGTATCGTGACAGTGCCATTAGATACAGATTACGTGGCAAAGCTACTATACTGAATCACGTGGCAGAGCCACTATAACATAGCTACCTCCAATGTCAAACCCAACCCCATGCAAAATAACATATCATACTCAAATATAGCACGTATATTAATAGACACAGATACAATCATTTACATATATCAGGTAATCTATCTTTAGGGGTATAATGGTCTTTTAGGCAGTCAGGGGTAAAATGGTAATTTCACCAAGTTTCGGAGTCACGGTGCTTAATATGACCTTCTATTAGGTCTAACGTAGCATTAAACGACTCAGATAGTCTATAAGGTCAAAACGGTGTATATGGTCTCAAAACCCCTATTGGGCCCAAGTGGGCCCATACGCTCGTGTGGCCCGTTCTGTCCAGTTTTATGTACGACATTGCAACCCTTATTAGTCAATACACCAACGATCATTTACCGAGCAATTTACCCATATGGGCCCAGTTCGGCCAGTCGCGGCCCATAACAGCCCAAGTACACGAAAACGAGCGTAAAGGCTTCCATAGTCTATTGCCCACGACTTGTGGGCTCGGTTCGGCCCACAAGCGTTCGCACGCTCATAAGGCGTCGAATGCTGGCGTTTAGGCATTCTGGCTTTTTGACTTTTTCCAACTTATGTTACAGAAGGGTGTGGTTACACACCTTTGCCAGCGTATGATAGTAACAAAATCGCTGATTTGAATTCCCTACAATCGGCTAACATACGATTAATCCCTCCCAATCGTCGCCCACACCACATTGCACCCCAACAATCCACTGGAAAGAATGAAGAACACGAGACAGGAAATTCCACACCTCCAGGATCGACTTACTCCTCTCTGATCCCCTAAAATCGGACGATGAAGGAGAGCAAACTATATTTAGCTATCTAGAATCAGTGACAAAGACTCAGAGAAAGGAAAAGTGTAAATGACACAAATCGGCTAGAATAGTCAAAGAAAAAGGGCCAAGGGATAGGGTAACATTAGGCCAAAATAAGAGAAAAGGGAAAAGAAGAGGGAATCGAGAAGTAGGATTCGACCACTTGCAAAGATTTGAGAAGAAGAAGAGAAAAAAATGAAAGTACAAGAGAGGCAATATTCGATTGGTGGTTTGGAGAAAAGAAAATAATATGCTAGAGTAAAGAGAAAGTAAAGGAACGAACAGAAGTGGTTGAAGAGAGAAGAGTTTCAGCACAACACCTATGCTTCCCAAAACCCGAATATGCATGAAATGTCTTTTGTAAAAATGCACAAGAGAGTAAAAACAATTGCCGAAATACTCAAATGGAAGCACACTCCAACGGGACTTTTACGAAATCGGCACAACCCCAAAACAAAAGTCTCCCACATGCCCTCTCTTCCAAAAATCAAATACACACCCCCAAAAAAACCCCAAATTCGGCTACACTAACCCTTAAACCCAACTCCTTGAAGATCTCCACAATATTCTCCACATATTTCTCTTATTGATCTCCTCCAACATCCCACTTCAAATTCAAACCAAGCTTTGATCAATTCAAATTCTTATCTCTTACCAAGTCAATAGCCACCTTCAGAGTCTGATCACCATTCCACCTCTTGCCACCCATATGTAGCAAAAATGATCACCTTTTGCTTGTAAGGAGATTTGAACCCCCTTCCTTCCCTTGCTAATGACGCCACAAGCCACTCCACTACATGCCTTTTTATGTCATGAAATTCTGATAACTTTACTTAAACCTTATGAGCTAACCTCCATACTCCCCTAAGCCTAAAAATAAAAAATTTGCCCAAGGCTTGGCTTTAACCCAGGCCTTCTAAAGGCCCCCAAACACACCCAAATCATCAATTCAGCACACCCAACCATGTAATTACCAAATCATGCAAAAATTCAAAAACCTTAAAATTTGGGGCATTACAACTCTACCCCCTTAAAGAAATTTTGACCTCAAAATTTACTTGGTCAGAACAAGTGAGGGTATTGTTGTCACATCGCCTTTTCAGGCTCCCACGTGGCTTCCTCTGTACCATGATTACGCTAGAGCACTTTGACAAGTGGAACAGATTTCCTTCTCTGTACTTTAACATCACGATCCAAAATTTGCACTGGTTCTACCTCGAAAGTCAAATCTCCTCAACTGGTACTATATGTGAGTGATCAGAACGGTACCGCCTCAGCATGGAGACATGAAAGACATCATGAATCCAGTCTAAATTAGGAGGCAGTTCAAGCTGATACGCTACCGGACCCACCCGTTTCAGAACTTGATAGGGCTCAATAAGCCGCAGCCTTAGCTTGCCATTCTGACCAAACCTTAAAATCTTCTTACAAGGTGAAACCTTTAAAAATACCAAATCTCCCACAGAGTACTCGATCTCTTTACGCTTCAAATCGGTATATGACTTCTATCTATCAGATGCTTCTTTTAACCGATCCCTAATCAACTTAACTTTGTCTTTCGTATCTGCAACTAATTCAGGGCCCAAAACTTTACGCTCACCCAGATCAGTCCAACACGTAGGTGTATGACACCTTCGACCATACAACGCCTCATATGGTGCCATCTGAATACTTGCCTGATAACTACTATTATACGCAAATTTCGCTAGCGGCAAGTAATCTTCCCAGCTACCCCAGAAGTTAATAACACAACCTCCTAGCATATCTTCTAATATTTGAATCACCCTTTTTGACTGTCTATCTGTCTGAGGGTGAAAAGCAGTGTTGAAATCTAACCGTGTACCTAATGCTTCATGCAACTTCCTCCAGAACTAAGATGACCTAGGGTTTCTGTCAGAAACGATTGAAACTGCCATTTCATGCAGTCTCACAATCTCGGCTACATACAACTTACCAACTTCTGAAGCGAATAATCAGTACAAACCGGTATAAAGTGAACGAATTTTGTTACTCTATCCACAATCACCAAAATCGAGTCCTTCTTAGAAGGCGTCAAGGGTAGCCCACTCACAAAATCCATGGTAACCCTTTCCTATTTCCAAAGTGGAATCTTGATTGGCTGCAGAAGCTCCGAAGGCAGTTGATGCTCAACCTTCACTTGTTGGCATGTTAGACACTTACCCACAAATTCTATTACCTCGCGCTTAAGACCAGGCCACCAATACAACTCGCGTAAATCCTGATATAACTTATTTCCACCAGGATGCATGGCATAAGGGCTACCATGCGCCTCATACAGTATTGACTTCCTCGGACCAGAGTCCTTCAGAGCATAGACTCTACCATGGAAACACAAAACACCTTCACTGTTCAGTCCAAAATCTGACATCTTGTTATTCTCCACCTGTCAAAATCGAGGAAGCAGTGACTCATCCAATAACTGTTTCTCCCTAATTTGCTCAGTCCAACTCGGTCTTACTTGTAACTCAGCCATTAGACTACCATATTCAAAGAGGCTGAGATGAGCAAACATTGCTCTCAGATCAGATACCGCCCTACGGCTCAGAGTATCTGCTACCACGTTAGCTTTCCCAAGGTGGTACTCAATTGAGCAATCATAATCCTTAAGCAACTCTATCCATCTTTGTTGCCTAAGGTTCAACTCCTTTTAAGTAAGGAGGTATTTGAGGCTTTTATGGTCCGTGTAAATGATACACTTCTCTCTGTACAAGTACTGCCTCCAGATCTTTAGCGCGAATACCACCGCCGCTAACTCCAAATCATGAGTAGGGTAGTTTACCTTGTGAGGCTTAAGTTGATGTGATGCGTAAGCAACCACTTTACCCTCTTGCATCAGCACACAGCCCAATCCAATGTGCGACGCATCACTATATATAGTAAAATCCTTCCTAGACTCAGGCTGTATTAAAACAGGGGCTTCAATTAGAACCATTTTTAGTTTCTCAAAACTCTCTTGCTGCTTAACAGTCAAGATAAATGGTACCTCTTTTCACAATAACTTAGTCAACGGTGCCGCAATCACAGAAAACCCTTCTACAAACCTTCTATAATACCCAGCCAAACCCAGAAAACTCTAAATTTCTGACAAAGTCCTTGGTGGTTTCTACTCCAAAACAGCTTTTATTTTTTGAGGATCCACTCTTATCCCCTCGGCAGATACAACGTGACCCAAATATGTCACTCCTGCAGCCAAAATTTGCACTTGCTGAATTTTGCATAAAGCTGCTTCTCCCTCAAATTTTGTAGAACAGTCCAAAGATGCTCATTGTGGTCCTCCTCAGTTTTTGAATACACCAGGATATTATCTATAAAGACCACAACAAACCGGTCCAGATAGGGTTGAAATACCTGGTTCATGAGATCCATAAAGGCCGCTGGTGCATTTGTAAGTCCGAATGGTATCACTAAGAACTCGTAATGACCATACCGCGTTCTGAATGCCATCTTATAAATGTTTATCTCCATAACACTCAATTGGTGGTACCTGAAATAAAGGTCAATCTTGGAAAATATTGAAGCTCCTCTAAGTTGATCAAAAAGGTCATCAATCCTTGGCAAGGGTACTTATTATTGATCGTCAGTTTATTCAACTGACGATAGTCAATACACATGTGCATCGTCCCGCCCTTCTTCTTGACGAATAACACCGGTGCTCTCCATGAAAACACACTCGGTTGAATAAATCCTTGATCCAGAAGTTCTTGGATTTGTACCTTTAACTCCACAAGCTCCTTCGGTGCCATCCCGTAAGGGGCGATGGACAACGGAGCTATTCCAGGCAGTAGCTCAATCTCAAATTCGACCTCACGGTTCAGAGGCAACGTAGGAAGCTTATTAGGAGAAACATCCAAAAATTCTTTGACAGTTCTAACATCACTCACAGAAGGACCTTCAGAATTAGAATTGCTTACATATACCAAAAACGCCTCACAACCCTTGCAAACCAACTTTTCGGCTCTTACCGCTGATATTACGTTAGATAAATAGTCTCTTCACTCCCCTATCACCGCAACCTTCTCACCCTCTGAAGTCTTTAAAACCATTTGCTTAGCAACGCAGTCCAAGTTCGCACGATACTTAACAAGCTAGTTCATACCCAAGATAAGATCGAATTCCCCAAATGGTAACTCCATCAAATCCGCCAGAAAGATTTTACCTTATGCTTCTAAAGGCACATCTCTAAACAATTTATCTACCCTAACCAAGTGTCCCAGTGGACTAATTACAGATATCTCACTAGCAATATTCTCAGATTGCATACTCAACATCCTAGACACATCGCATACAACATATGAGTGTGTAGACCCAATATCAATCAAAGTAGTGTATGGCATACCATAAATAAAAAACGTACAGTTATGACGTCAGGGGCATCACCATCCTCTTGGCGATGAGCAGCGTAGACCAATGCTGGCTGTTGCGCCGCAATAGTACCAGCACCTTTGCCTGGTGCTCCCCAGCTGCCTCCATTACCATTTCCACCCTTGGCTGGCCATGGCCTCTCGGTGGCTGCTGACCACCTCACACTCGCTGAGTAACCCTTTGCTTTGTGGCTTGCATTTAAACTGACTTCTGAGGGCAGTTCCTAACTCAGTGATCCTTAGACCCACATCAGAAACATGTACCAGAATGTTTCCAACATTCACCTTGATGTGATTTCCCACAATCTACACAAGCCTGTGGTCTAACCATACTTACTGAAACTCCCAAACCCGGCCTAAATGTTACGGTCGAATCTGGCATGTCATATTGAAGTGTTTTTAAAAAAAAATGTTTTCATTGAAACCCTTCTTATTTAAAACTTGTTGCCCACTAAAACTTGTGTTTGTTTATTTTCAAAACGTGGTCTAATAAAAGTTAATCCCTATTAAAAAAAATAAAACGTTATTACCTTTAAAACCTTCTTTATTGCGAAAGCTTAATTTAATCAGTTGCAAAAAACGTAGTGTTTGAAAACAATTATTTTTTTGAAAAGCCACAATTTACTTCTAATTGATATAAATCACGATCACTGAAATCCTAAATTTAAAATCTAGAAGTTATAGAGGCCTTATTACAACCCAAATTAAAACCAAATTGCTTTAAGTAAAAGAGCAAAATAAAATAAGACATATATAGTTGTGTGGCCCACTCTGAGTCCCTCACAGCTCCGATCCGTCTAAAGCTGGGGTTTACCCTAAAGGTTAATAAACGGGGTGAGTTTACTAAAACTCAATGTGTAATCCCCTTCCTAAAGAAATCTCAGTAAACAGAAATAGATATAAAAACAGTTTAGGCCAGAGCCCTTTTATAGAAATAGTACAGTTAAGCTTAGAGCATAAGTGAGCCAAAGCCCAATACAAACCATTTGGGTCTCAGCCCATAACAAAACCATTTGGGCCTAGCCCATATCAGAGATAGAGCATAACTGAATGATGCATGATACATGCAAACCCATCCAACCAGCACACCACTCCGTCAACCTTGCACAGTCTGTGGGGATATAATCAACCCACCCATCCAACATGTCATGTATGCAGAATGTCATGCCCATTTTTGAATCATACAATTACAGTAAAGTCATTCATATCACAAACATATATTCACAATCAAACTAGCCCAATCATAACGCAAGTCAGTCATTTACCCACGAGTGGCAAAATAGTCATTTTACACCTTAGGGCAAAATAATCATTTTACCCAATAGTGATATTTCGATACCCTACCCTACAAGGGTATCTCGGAAATCCTATCTTACAGGGGTATTTTAGTAATTTTACAAATCGGGGGTATTTCGATAATTTTGTCAATCCCTTAAAAGGTCTATAGTCGCCTCGAGTGACTCAAGTATTCTAAACAGAGATAACATTGCGAATGGGCCTAAGGCCCTTCTGTTCTCGGCCTAAGTGGGCCCATACCCTCGTGCGGCCCTTTTTGTCCAAATTAGCCACAGATATGAGATCACATAGTCCAGCCCAATCTTTACTACACAATCATACAATTTGACTGATTGGGCCCATGGCCCATTGGGCCCACATGGCCTATTTTGGCCCATCATGGCCCAAAGCAGCCTAAACCCACGAGAATATTCATGATGGCCTCAACTATCACGTCAAAGCTCCTACACGTGCGCTTTCACGCTCGTGTGGCTACCATTACTGTGTGACCGATATTTTGACATTCTGGCATTTGCCGTCCTACAGCTAGAGTAGGGTGAAATAGATACCTGATAGGTATCTGATGTTAATCCGCGCTCTGAACGCTGTTATGCCCAGAAGCCAACAATAATCGCACCCTTGACTCCCAATGGGGTGTGTCGATCAACTTTGTGTCACTTCTTTGTGTGATAAGTCCAACACATTTAACTTTAAAGCCCACCTACTCACTTCTAGATTTATTTAAAAGAGAAACCAAAATAAATTGTAAGAGCCAAGACTTGAACCTTGGACCCATTGCTTCCCCTATGGCGTCACTTCCTTGCCACTGGACCACATCTCCTTTTATGTCTTATTTTAGCCCCTTTTATTTATAAGTTATCCCTCTTGAGCTCAAGGTTCCCTTAAGGCCAAAATCGAGATTTTTCCTATACCCAAGCTTGAACCCAGAACTTCATAAAAACCCTTTAACATTCCAAAATCACTAACCCTATAATTCTAACTTGCAAATTGAGCCGATGTCTTACACTCAAGATTTTTAAACGCACCCAAGCCCAAAGCCCAATTCTTCTAGGCCCAAAATTCAGAGTGTTACAACTCTACCCCCTTAAGAAATTTTCGTCCTCAAAATTTCCAACAATAGGGTAGTCGTGTACAACTACCCCATTATGCTACTGCTGCGTACTCTGATCCTACTATTACTATCACACTTTCACTAGATCTTGGAACTTCTCATACATACATCCACCACACCTACTACTATCATCATACTTTCACTAGATCTTGGAATTTTAATATTAACAACATATTAAAACAAAACACACCTAAGTTAAAAAGAGATCATACAATCACAAACCCGATGCTCTAAAGATCCGCATCTGAGACATGCTCCTGCCTTCCTCTGCTATTCACCCGAATGATGCCTTTTGCAATGCACATAAGTCAGAAAGTTCAAAGTTTCACAGAATGAGCCTCCTGCTTCAACGGACTACATCTCTCTTCTTGTTGCACTCCAAACGCCTAGCCTGAAGTGTTTCACCATCCGCCTTAAATCTAGCCTCAAACACCTCTTCCAACACTTCCCTTACTAAATTGGTCAGTGCCTCAGTACCAAGCTCAGGGTTATCAGCACCCAAAGTTAGCGGACTTTGCTTACTCTCAGAATCCATTAAGGTGCAAGCTAAGAATCTTTATTTCCAAAGCATACAGAGTAAATACAAAAATCTAATTTTGTGTGCAATCTATATCTAAAGGAACTTACAAATTCGGTGCCGGAGACTCGATAAACCACACTTTTAGGAAAACATTCAGTAAAACATTCCAAATACTTCAAATCTTTTGAAATAGTTCTTTTAGAAATTTAGATTTAAAAGCCCAATCCACAACCGAGTTTTGCAACCCAAGCTCTAATACCACTAAATGTAACAACCCAAACCCGGTATGGACGTTCGACCGAATCTGACGTGTCACATCGAAGTATTTTTCAAAAACCATGTTTACATTGAAACCCTTCTTATCTAAACCTTGTTGCCCACTAAAACTTGTGTTTGTTTATTTTCAAAATGTGGTCTATTAAAAGTTAATCCCTTTTAAAAAAAAATAAAATGTTATTACCTTTAAAACATTCTTTGTCGCGAAAGCTTAATTTAATCAGTTACGAAAAATGTAGTGTTTGAAAATAGTTTTTTTTTGAAAAATCGCAATTTACTTCTGATTGATATAAATCACGATCAATGAAATCTCGAATTTAAAATCCAGAAGTTATAGAGGCCTTATTACAACCCAAATTAAAACCAAACTGCTTTAAGTAAATGAGTAAAACAAAAGAAGACATATGCAGTTTTGTAGCCCACTCCAAGCCCCTCGTAGCTCTGATCCGTCTAAAGCTAGGGATTACCTGAAAGGTTAATAAACAGGGTGAGTTTATGAAAACTTAGTGTGTAATCCCCTTTCTAAAAAAATGCTAGCAAGCAAAAATAGATATAAAAACAGTTTAGGCCAGAGCCTTTTTACAGAAACAGTATAGTTAAGCTCAGAGCATAAGTGGGCCAAAGCCTAATACAAACCATTTGGGTCTTAACCTATAACAAAACCATTTGGGCCTAGCCCATATCAGAGACAGAGCATAAATGAATGATGCATGATGCATGTAAACCCATCCAACCAGCACACCACTCCGTCCAACCCTGTATAGTCTGTGGAGATATAATCAACCCACCCATCCAACATGTCATGTATGCAGAATGTCATGCCCATATTCCAATCATACAATCACAGTCCAGTCATTCATATCACAAACATAGATTCACAGTCAAATTAGCCCATTCATCACGCAAATCAGTCATTTACACACGAGGGGCAAAACAGTCATTTTACACCTTAGGGCAAACCAGTCATTTTACCCCACATGGATATTTTGGTAACCCTACCCTACAGGGGTATCTCGGTAATCCTACCCTACAGGGGTATTTTGGTAATTTTACAAATCAGGGGTATTTCGATAATTTTACAAATTATGGGTATTTCAGTAATTTTACAAACCGAGGTTTTTCGATAATTTCACAATCGAGGGTATTTTAGTAATTTTGTGAATCCCTCAAAAGGTCTACAGTCGCCTCGAGCGACTCAACTATTCTAGACAGAGATAACGTCGCGAATGGGCCTAAGGTCCGTTCTCGGCCCAAGTGGGCCCACACGCTTGTGTGGCCCTTTTTGCCCAAATCTAGCCATATATATGAGATTCACATAGTCCAGTCCAATCTTTACTACACAATCATACAATTTAACCGATTGGGCCCATAGGCCCATTGGGCCCACATGGCCCATTCTGGCCCATCGTGGCCCAAAGTAGGCTAAACCCATGAGAATACTCATGATGGCCTCAACTATCATGTCAAAGCTCCCATATGTGCGCTCGTACACTCGTGTGGCTACCACTGCCGTGTGACTAGTTTTTTGACATTCCGGCTTTTGCCGTCCTACAGCTAGAGTAGGGTGAAATAGACACTTGATAGGTATCTGAAGTTCATCCGTACTCTGAACGCTGTTATGCCCAGAAGCCAACAATAATCGCACCCTTGACTCCCAAGGGGGTGTGTCGATCAACTACGGTCACCAACACCGTGACCCAACGGCATACAAATCAACAATGATCCAACACCTAACCCAAACGAATAGGCCACAACGCGAAAGGTATAAGCCAAGAAAGGTATGCTTACTCTCCTTATGGTTTGCTCTATTTAAAGCCAGCTTATCGCCTATTCTCATGTTAGCTTCCCGATGTGGGATTCTCTATCAATATTCCAAAACCAACTCATTAGCAAAATAACCAACCTTTGTGTGCAAAGGGATTCGAACCAAAGTCCTCTCACTAGCTATGCCACGCTACCACCACTAGGACACAAGCTCCTTTGTGTCATAAGTCCAACACATTTAACTTTAAAGCCCACCTACTCGCTTTTAGATTTATTTAAAAGAGAAACCAAAATAAATTGTAAGAGCCAAGACTTGAACCTTAGACCCCTTGCTTCCCCTATGGCGTCACTTCCTTGCCACTAGACCACATCTCCTTTTGTGTCTTATTTTAGCCCCTTTTATTTATAATTATCCCTCTTAAGCTCAGGGTTACCTTAAGGCCAAAACCAAGATTTTTCCTATACCCAAGCTTGAACCTAGAACTTCATAAAAACCCTCTAACATTCAACAATTCTAACTTGCAAATTGAGCCAATGACTTACACTAAAAAATTTTAAATGCACCCAAGCCCAAAGCCCAATTCTTCTAGGCCTAAAATTCCAGGCATTACATGCTCAAACCAGCTCATCCATTCTGGCCCTCTTAACGGGCCTCCCTAAAGAACCCGAAGGCCCTAAATCCCTCCTGAATCTGACCCTATCCTTCTCCCAATTTTGGCACTCAGAGCGCTTCACATCTTCAGCTATCTTAGCTTTTTCAACCAAGGCGGCAAAATCACACTCCCTCTGTAGAGCAATCAGCACCCGTAACTCTTTTCCTGGACCATCCTCGAACCGCACACAGTGATTATTTTCAGTAGCAACAATCCTACGGGCATATCGACTTAACCTTAAGAACTCCATCTCATACTCTGCTACGGACTTATTCCCTTGAGTTAGACTTAAGAATTCCTTCCTTCGGGTGTTCATAAAACTTGCCCCAACATACTTCCCTTGAAAGGCCGCCTTGAAGAGATCCCATGTTAACCGATCAGCTGCTGTACCATCTCTCACAGTGAGCCACCATTGGTAGGCCTCGTCCGCAGTAAAGACACTGCTCCCTTCAGTTTCTGCTCCATCGAGCAGTCCAGATCATCTATTATTCGCTCTGTGGCCTCTAACTAGTACTCAGCCACATTCGGGGCTACGTCTGATACACCCCTGAAAATCTCTGCTCCATTAGCCCAGAGCCGCTTAGAAATCGATCCACAGCCCACGGACCTAGTACTTGCTCCAGCTACCCTCTCTAATACTCGGAGCATTACTTAAGACAAAGCATCATCCCCCCGCAGCTCGATCTTGAGACCTCGCCTCAGTCACCGGGGATGTTGGTGCCTCCCTAGCGGGCATATGTCCCGATGCTGAAGATCTAGTCCCAGGGCTACCTTGGCCCCTACCACGACCTCGAGCACCTCTTCTGTGTGCAGCTCTAGTGCTCATCTCGATATTGTGTATTATCTAATTTACGAATTTTATAAATTAGTTCATAATTTCAGTAATTATTAAGGATGTTTTATGACAAAGCAGTAATTTAAAGTTTTATTTTCGCAGATCAAAATCTAGCTACAGTTTTCAGTCTTCTACAGTTTTTCCTACAATCCTAGTTTACCCTAACTATAGAGTTTCAATATAGTACTAATGTCTACAGTAGTTTTTCAGTATCACAGTTTGATCTATAATAGAGAAAAAAACAAACCACAAATTTGAAGTAAAAAAAATTATTGTGATTAAGTTTTAATGTTTACTGTGTGATTGAATGATTGTGTGAAATTTTCATTGTGAAATTTAATTGATTAGGTGTCTAATTTGATAATTAGGACTAAATTGCAATAGGTGAAAAATGTGTGTTCTAGTTCATAAAGGTACTTGTTTGTAATGAGGTTTGAAATTAGAGGTCCTTAGATGGTAATTAGACTATTATACTTTAGTTTGGACAGAAATACCCAAGGAAAGATAAGATACCATAGTTTTTAATGAAGAGCATTTTGCTCACTTGGTTAATAAAAGAAATAAAAGGGAAAATAAGGCCAAAATTGTGTCCATCTTCTCCATGCTTGGCTGAATTTCTCAAGAAGCCATAGCTAGGGTTTCTTTCATCTTCAAGCTTGATAGTAAGTGCATCCTAGCCCCGTTTTTAATGTTCTTTACCTTTTTGAGACCGTCGTAGCTTAATTTATCTATTTCTACCATTATTTTGAGCTAGGGTTTGTGTTTAAAAATTTACCCATGGATGACATGCATGTGTTTTGATGTTTTATGGAAGAATATGAAAGTTTGGGGTGTGATAAACAACTTTTACTAAGTCATTTTTTATAAAATTGCATAAAAAGACCTATTTGTAAAAGTTGTAAAATTATGTGTAGAAAATGTGATTTAGTGAAAAATGTGGGCTGCTATAAGAGGGAATATGAATTGGCTAGGCTTAGGATTTGAGAAAAATAAGTGCTTTTCAATTTATGAGCCTAGAGGAAAAAATTGTAAATATGTGAAACTTTAGGGGCAAAAATGTAATTGTGCCATAGTGTGATTTTTGGACTAAATTGAATAATTTGAGTATTAAATGAGGTAAATGTGCTATTATAGATCAAGAAAGATGAGGAATTGACCTTGATCAGGGAAAAGAAAAGGTTGTGGACTAAATTGCAAATTCGTCATATTTTGCACCGAGGTAAATTTTTATGTAAATAATGCATCATTTTTACTTACGTTATCATATTTTATTAAGTTTTTTGAAATGTGACTGGATATTGAATGAAATTGACAAGTATCGAAAAGTGAGAAATTTCCCTGTTGAACATTAGGAATAGAATAGGATACAAGTGACATGTCACTAGTGACTCAAGTGTGGTACTATGTGAAGGCTACTTTGAGAAGAGATAGCTTGATCACAAGTGTGGTAATATGTGAAGGCCACTTTGTGAAGAAAGATAGCTTTGGTCACAAGTGTGGTACTATGTGAAGGCCACTTTGTGAAGAAGGTAGCTTTGGCTACAAGGGTGGTACTATGTGTAGGCCATCGAGTATCTGTCATTTTTCTGTTGTGTTCAACGAGAAATGACTAAGTGTAAACGAATATGACTTTGTGATGAATAAGTGTAGGTATGTGTGTATAAACTTATGAGCAATGTGCTCGATATGTGATTGAACTTTGGTAAAGTTATTATGGAGTAAGTGTTATTATGAAAGTTAATACAAAGAAAATATGAAACAGTAAAATTAGCAATCAAACAGTTTTGGATAGCTATAGTTGTGTGACTTTGAAAAATCACCAAAAATGGTGAAAATTGAATTAGAGATAGAATAAGATATGAAATTAAATATTATTGAGTCTAATTTCATATAAAAGAAATGGTGTAAGAAAAAGAGTTTCATATTATGAGATATTTGAATTTTTGTGAGACAGAGATAGAAAGATTTTGGAATCCCCTATTTTGACTTGGGAAAATCATCAAAAATTGTAAAAAAATAATTATGAGTTATAATTTATATTCTTAGAATCCTTAGTGGGTTTATTTTCAAAAGAAACAAATGGAAACATCATCTAAATCCTGTACCAAGAGAAAATTAATTTTTAGTGAAGAGGGGTCAAAACTGTCAGACAGTAGAACAGGGGTTGCTTTAATGAATAAAATGTATTTATTTACTAAACCAAAAATTATAAAAATTTTATGGTAAGAAGATATGTGAGTCTACTTTTAAGGAAAATTTGCAAATCTTAATTTGTAGTTCCATAACTTAAGATATAAATAATTTAGTGACTATGACTCGAGTAGACACGTAGACATGAACTTGTGTGAATAGTAGACCTATGTGCTTCTATGATTGTATTATCTTGAGAACATATGGTGAAGATTGATAAAAGCATGTTAATCAATTTTTTATTATTTACATCTTAACTTACTAAGCTATATGCTTACCCTTTGTCTTATAGTGTCACCAAGCTAGCTCGAGGTTTGGAGATCGTCAAAGATCCATCCATACTATCTACACTCTTTCGGTATTTTGAAATCAGTATTTTGAATTATGGCATGTATAGAAGGCTTGGTTATTTTGTTATGTGTCATAATCGATTTGGCCTAAAGTGTTGGCATGTGTTATTTAATAACTCATTTTGTATAAGGCCATTGATGTTGGCTAATATCGATTAAATTATATGTTCATGATGATGCATTTCATGGATGTCCAAGATTGCATGACTAGATTGAAAAGTTTTAATTTGGATACTAAATTTATGTCTCGATTTAGTATAACTGCATGTGTTATGTTCTGGTAATGCCTCGTACCCTGTTCCGGCATCAAACACGGGTAAGGGGTGTTACATTTAGTGGTATCAAAGCTATGGTTTAGTCGGTTCTCAGACTAACATAATGTTTGTGAAAGTCCATCTATACATGCCATAAATATACTGTGATAGTGTGATGACTCCTGAGAATTAAATTGTGTTTTTATATAGTAAATAGATCCCAGCCGAGCTGTACCTGATGATGTAGAGAGTAATACGCCAGTGGATAGTAGGCCTAAAACACATAGCCAGGGAGATGGGTCTCGGGAAGCCTTCTTCCATATGATGTATAATTGGTATACTGAACTTGTTCGAGTGAATCCAAATGATTAACCTCCTCTACCCCCTCCTATTCCCCAATCGGTCTCTGTAGCTTCCCAAGCTATTGATTTGGTAAGATTGAATAAGCCTCCAGTTGATAAAATCTGAAAGAAAGTAGCTGAAGAATTCAGGGCTAATATAGATGATGATCCCAAGAAAGTAGAGTTTTGGCTTGAGAATTCTATTTGGGTATTTGATGAGCTATCTTGTACTCTCGAAGAATGCTTGAAATGTGTTATATCTTTACTGAGGGATTCAGCATATCATTGGTGGAAGACACTGGTATCCGTGGTTCTAAAAGAAAGGGTTACATGGGATTTCTTCTAGGAGAAATTCAGAAAGAAGTGCATAAGCCAATGGTTCATTGATCAGAAATGCAAAGAGTTTCTTGAGTTAAAGCAGGATCGAATGTCTATGGCAGAATACGAAAGATAGTTTGTTAGACTCAGTAAATATGCCCAGGAGTGTGTGTCCACAGAGGCTATCATGTGTAAGAGATTCAAGGATGGGTTAAATGTAGACATCAGACTATTAGTTGGGATTTTAAAACTGAAAGAATTTGTGGTACTGGTTGATTGAGCTTGCAAGGCCGAAGAACTGAACAAAGAAAAGAGAAAAGCTATGATTGAGGCCCGAGATGCAAGAAAAAGGCTAATGAGTAAGTCATTCCAATCTCAGTCAAAGAAGTCCAAAGAGATGAATTCTCGATTGACTGCTTCAGCTGGGTATTCACACTGAGACCATGGGAGATCATATTCGGGTTCTAAAGCTCAAGCTACTTCAATGGCAAGTGTGGGTAATGTGAGGTCTAATAAACCTAAGTGTCAGCTGGAATGATGAAAATGTGCAAGTGTACACAACCGCAACAAGTAATAAAGTGACAAGTAAATGTCGAGTTATCGTACCTACAGGTACTGTTAAAAGAATTATTTATAAATGCTATTTAAACACTTTGGTGAAGAAAAAAAATATAACTTGTTTAAAAAGGGTGATTGAAAAATAAGATTTTAAACTAAGTAAAATAAATAAATAAAAATAAAAGTGCTAATGCATGATTTCAAAATATGATTTAATCAAGATGACATAATTGTGTTGGATTAGTTACATTTCTTTAACTTAGAATTATTAAGCTCGTGCTTATGTTGTTACGAATAAATTCACGGCAACTCGGTAATTTGCTAATTTATGAACATACTCACCCACAAAAATCCATTCATCTCTTGACGTATCCCTATGTCAATTCAATCGATTAATAGATTTCAATAAGCAAACATGTTATTGCACAAACATACTTATTAAATTAAAATAATCTCTTGTATATTCCTATGTCAATTCAAACGGTTAATTAAATCTAATAAGCACATAAAAGACTATGTGAGGTAACAAGGTATCCTTACCTTGAAATAGTTTAATCACAATAATCTTGCAAGTTATGCAAGGCAAATGTATCTCCAGATATAATGCTAATTTAACCTTCAGCTACCTTAGAAGAATAAACATGCACTGATTAAGTATTGTGTTGATTAATTACAATTTCAGTCCGTTTAAATAATTAATTCATTAGTTACCTCACAATTATGATGCAAGAATAACTTAGTCATGATTTTACTTAATCAAGCATTTTACCGAGGCCTATAATAGAATAAACACAATTTTAATAACTTAAGAGGATGAAATGCAATCAACCTAAACCGAATTAAATTCAAGCTAAGCTGATTAAATTAACCATTCCAAAAACATAAATATTCACAGATATGTTCATTATAAAAACAGCAAAAATTAAAGAGATAGGGAACAAGAATCAAATCTGGTGTCTTTCTGTAGCTTGACTAGGTTGCTCCGTTCTTCCTTCTTTGTTGTCCTTGCCGATCAAGGTGTAACACCCCAAACCTGACCTAGACGTTATGGCCGGATCTGGCGAGTTACATGGTGATTGAATTCGAATACCATCTACTCGATTTAAGGAAAACTCGTTTTAGTTTCGAATCATCCTATTTGGTTTTGGATATCTGGTTCAAGGTTAAATTAAACCATTATTAAAAGTTGAAACCGCATTGTAAAAGTAGCTTTTAAAAACGGGTTTGTTTTAGATCTAAAGTTTATTAGACTCATTTTAAAAACGTAGCATGGTTTGATCCTGAAAACGTTTGTTACTAGTTTTAGATATCTGAGTTGATTAATTAGCTGTTTAATATTAATATCAGTTCTAAAGCAAATAATTAACCAAATTAAAAGTTAAAACCTGTAGTGGCCTTATTACAAAACATAAACCCAAAAAGTGTAGAGAAAACTGATAAAAATCAACGGATATAAAGAAAAACCAAGCAAAAAAGCATGTGGCCATCTCGAGTCCCTCTCGGCTCCAAATCAGCTAAGACTGGTGGTTACCTGCACATTGAAACAACTAAAAGGGTGAGTTCGTGAAAACTCAGTGCGTAACTACCCATCAGAACAGAATGGGCCGGAGCCCAGAACAGATACAGATTGGGCCATAACCCCTAATAGATATAAAGAAGATAATATGCAGATCCCACCCCAATCCACTAATCACACCACCCATACCAAGCAGACACACCTGTGGGGAATAGCTCGACCCACCCAGCCAAACACACTAAAATGCAGCTAAGCTGCCATGTCAGAATTTGTGACAGAACAACTAGAAACAGATTATGTGGCAGTGCCACTTTAACAGAACTTCCTCCTCAGAAAGCCCAACCCCATGTAGACTCACAGAATGGATTACATCATGCTTACAGATTAATAGATACAGAAATATTCATGCATATATACAAATATACCACCTAGGGGTATAACGGTCTTTTAGCAACTAGGGTTAAAACTGTAGTTTTACCCCTCAGGGGTATTTCAATCATCCTACGAAGTTTAAATATTTCATACCAAGTACGACCTTCGTGCAGGTCTATGTTGCCTTAGGCAACTCAAAATCACTATTTAGGTCAAAAGTGTCTGTGGGCCCGAAAACCCCTATTGGGCTCGTGCGGCCCCACACACCCGTGTGGCCCATTAAGCCTACTTTTACTTCCAAAATTACAGATTTTACTACCTAACGTACTAACAATCATTATCCCAGTACTTTACTTAAACAGGCCCGTAGGCTTATTGGGTCCATTTCGGCCAATCGAGGCCCAAAATGGTTCAGATGCGCAGAACAGTGCAAATTGATCTCTTCAGTTTGAAACCCATCACTACAGGTTCAGATCAGCCCACAAGCGCTCGCATGCCAATTGGGCCTTGAAATATCGGCATTTTGGCATTTCGGCTTTTGCCGATCTACACTACAGAGGGTGTAGTTACGCACCTGATTTCCCGATTCTGACAATCTGTACGCGATCAACCTATTGCCATAACAACAATCATCAATAACTTAACCAACACTTAACGCATCCATACTCAAAAGTTCATTCAATGATTACTTACCACCACCTTGCTTATCTACTATCACATGCGATTACTGTGTTCCTTCAGCACTGATCAAAAGCCGATAGATCTAAGCACCTATAGTTGAGGATAGAACTAACCAAAAAAAAGGGTTAAAGGAGTGTTAAACTCCCAAACTGAGCCTTTACTAAATGGAATAAGCCAAAGAACCATAACCGAATCTAGAACGAGAAACACTTACCCGGTACGCTTGACTACTTTATTGAAACCCAAAAGTAGTTGCTCACTAACCCAAACTTAGTACACTTGAAGACCCCACAGGGATTCAACAATGAAGGAGAGATCTAGAGATTCAGCTAAAGTAGGCGACACAAGGGGGCGAACTCTTGAAGAAAGGGTATTCGGTTTAAGGATTTGTTTAACAAGATAGAGTGATATTCGACTGCACAAGAAATAGATAGGGAGTGATTGGGTTCAGCCTAAGTAAGGTGTAACAACAAAAGAAACAATGGAGAATGCAAGAAAAGAGATAGATATAGCAACATGCGCATGACAAGGGGTTAAGAGTTTTTGATCTTTGAAGAAATCGGCCAAAAGGGATTTCAGGGAATCGATTTCTAAATAAGAAGAAAAGAGGAAAGATAGAAGAAGAGGGAAGTAGGTTTCGACTACCAAGGAGAAGAGAGTAAAAGAAAAAGAGACTTCAATAGCAATTCGGCACCAAAAATATGCACTAAAACCCCGAATGGTCACAACTACTTCCTAAAAAAAGAATCCCGAAAGACCTAAAGGAGAAATCAGCACCTACTACCCCCAAATGCCGAAAACAAAATTCCCAAAAGTCCCTAGCCAAATTTCGCACTCCCAAAGTCCCCCACTCGGCCAACTCTTGCCTACCAATCTAATCTCTAAATTTTCTCCCTGATTTACTCACCTTCACCTTTGAATTCAATTCAAATTCCCATGAGCAAGTCTCCTCTTACCTAGTCTTAACCACCTTCTAGAGTTTGAATTAATTTGAGTACTTGTTGCCCACTTTTAGCAAAATAAACAACTTCACCTGCAAGGGGATTTGAAACTTAGATCCTTTTGCCAGAGACGCCACCATATGCCCACACATAGCACTTGCCACTTTGCCACAAGCCCTTTTTGTGATACAACATTCCAACAACTACACATAAGCCCTACAAACCAACACTCATACTCCCCTAAACCTAAAATCAAAATTTTGATAAAGGCTTGGCTTAAAATTTAGCACAGCCAGACATGCAATTATGAATTAAGCAAAAATCATCAAAATCATAAAATTTAAGGCGTTACACAAGGCTTCTATGAACACTCAATTGCTGCTCCAAAATGGCTGAGGAATACCCTTTTCCCAAGAAGAGAAATTGGCACAAGAGTAAGGAACTTTGAAGGGGAAAATTAGAGAAGAAAGTGAGAGAAGAGAGAAGAGATGTGAGTGAATGAGAGATGTGTTGAATGATCAGCCAAGGGGGTTTTTATAACTGAATGTGGCAGCTAAAATTTGTGAAAAATAGAAGCCAAAGAGCCATTTCTTGGCCGGCCACTTATGTGGCAAAGTTGATGGTTTCAACTTTGCTAAATATGACTTAGGGCAAATCCATAAAGCCACCAATTATGGAAGGGTTTGAATGCAACTTTGACAAGTCTTTGAGGACCTCTTTGCAAGCTTAATTAATCAACTAATAAGCTGATTTGGGTCAGCATTTGGACTGTATTGGGATGTCCAATTCTTGGCCAGCTCAGTTCAATCGGTTTGGTTCAACTAGACCATTTTTTTTCCATTATTAATTATTAATAATTTATTTAGCCCAAATTAAATTGGGTATAAATTAAGATTAATTACATTATGAATTAATATACATATTTGGACTGTCTTTGGCTGGAAATTAATTTGTCTCGATACTTCAAATTACTTCTCAGTTTTGTGCTTCTAGCAGTGTCTGTCGAGCCATTTTTCACCCTTTATGCAAATCTATTGAAAAATAGTCAAAATTAATAAAAAATAATTATAAAATTAATAAAAATTCAGCATGTTCATAATTTAAGTGTAATTTAATTATTTTATAAAAAATAATTATTTTTTGACAAGAATTTAACCGAATTTGAATGAATTTAAGTTAAAAAGGGCATGTAAAAGTATGTAAATTTTCGTGTTTCCACACCCCAAACTTAATTCATTGCTCATCCCGAGTAGTGCACAAAATTGAAAAGAATTTCTCAGTTGAAAAACTCCTTCAGAATAACATTCTTCCCAAAATTATGAATTCAGTATACTTATGCTCAGAAACAAGAAATTTGATAGTTATGCTACTCAAGTATACATATCGTTCAAATTAATCTCAACAACTATTATAATAGCAAAATTTAGATGAGATGCTTCCTTAATAAAGACATGTTAACCTTTACCAATTTAATTTTTATCCCCTTATTTAAGACTAAGCTGCAATCATTAAGTTTAGCCGATGTCTTCACATGTTGATCATAGTAATTTCTCTCCACTAATGTAGGTAGTATAAAAAATTGAATCAATAGGTCTTTAACAAGGTTGTAACATGGCTAGGCTAGGGGTAGGTAAAAGATAGATATTTAGGCTTAAAACCCTAGACTTAGTGTCAATCAGACCTTCAAAATTTTTACCTTCGATACACCAACTTACTTAACTTTCACATGCTCTTTTATACATCTATTTTCTTTCAAGTACATGTGCTTTTTTTGACGAGCACTTGATTCATGTACTACAATTTTTGAGCATTTAATACTTCTTTTGAACTCCTCCAAACTTATTTTTAAAGAATATTCTGAATAGTACTGAGTCTAGTGTTTGAGACAATTTAAAGATTAAGAGAAAAGTGATGGCTAAATATTACAAGGGTCCAAATAGAATTAGGCCATATAGTCTCAAAGTTTGATTTCAAAGGATAAAATTTGTCATGGTTGGCTTGAAAGGCTCAAATGGTCTAAAAAACAGTTGCCTAAATCATTTCCAACATTCCATGCTTCCTAGGATTTCGCCTCAAGAAACTACTAAGTCAATTTTAAAGACTTAAACTTTCATGCATGCCTAACTTCGTAAGGAACTAAAAATTTATGGTATGATTTTGCATGCTTTATTAAAAATACATTCATATCATTATTAAGCTAACATAATAATTTATTGAAATAATAGAACTTTATTAATACTAAAGTTTAGCATACTTAATAAAATTTCAAATTATTGAACAAAATATATCCTAATCATAATTAAAAGAAAAATTTATTCTGTGTGGAAATAATTTCAATTTTTCGGCCCCCTACTTAAAATGAACAATGTCCTTATTGTTTAAAGTGAATAGATACTATACACCAAGTTGGATTTTAGAAAAGAGGAGGTGAGTTAATTTGACTGCTTAAGTACCAAGCTCTCTCTAAATCCAATCTTAGACATGTATATATCTATTGCCACACTTTATACTTTGCGACTTGCTCATATTTATTCATGATTCCCATCTATTGTTTTATTATGTGAAAATAAAAATTCCTAATTAACTTAATCCTAAATAACCTAAGAACAAAAAAATAAAATAAAGTCGAGATCCTCCCATTTTATTTATTTGCAGATCCTTCCGAATTCGACTAATCTTTTGCTCTATTATTATTGTCTCTGCATGAATCGCTGCGCTCCTTCTTCGATAATGGGCTCCATGGTTCAAATATGAAATCTAGAAACTTAGACAGGAAAATAAATGGGTCATTGTAAATTTTCTTAAGGGCACTTCTCATCGAGTCATCCCTTGTTTTTTAGTATCTCTAATAAGCTTGTTGCTGCCATTGCATATGTTGTGTTATGTCCATCAACTTTGATAGCTCATCTCGAAGATCTAGGCTAGGCAGTTGAGCTTTGAGCATTGAAGTTTCAACATCAGGTTTAGCTTTTGGTTACATTGGTTCCGCCTCATTAAGGACTTCTGGCTTGATCTCTGTGGGATCTTCTTCTTCTTCTTCGGGATCCTCTCTTTCTTCAACTCGTTGCTGTAGAATAGAATCTCCAACTATTCGGTAGAGGTCCCAATCTGTGATTGTGTCCTGGCTATACCCTGTCTTTTTTACGTTTGCAAGAATTTTAGCTTTCAAGCACATAATTGTTATCATAAAGGGAAAGTAAGTTGGGCCAAAACGTCTAACAGCACAATTTCGCATTTCTCTCAGGATGGTTTTTCCCACATCAATGGTCATTCCAGTTAAAATCGAGTATAATAAGACCATTCGCTCTAATGAGATTGTAGTCCTATGCGAACAAAGCATAAGGCTGAAATGGATGAAATAGAACCATACCTTTGCGAGTGGTGTCAAATATTCCCTTCAACAAGTGTGGATTCCTTGCTTTGACACAATCCACTTAGAACCTGGACCTGTATGTTCCTCAAGAATTTCTTGCAAATTTTCAGGCTCGATATTGCTTATCAAAGAAGAATATTCATCGTTTTTGAAATTAGGTAATTTAAAGAACTCATTAATGGCATTTGAATTTATTGGTACCTTGATTCCATGAACTGGAACTTTGGTCAACTCGCTTGAGGTTAAATTCGCATAGAATTCACGAACTAGTTCCTCATCAACACTAGGTCTCTTCTCACAAAGCAACTCCAAATTGAGGGCTTCAACAACTTGACGAATACGTGCCATAAAGTCTTTGTAGTTTCTCCCTTTCAATGTAAAGCCTTTCTTTGGATGCATCTGTTGATTTTTGAAGATACTTTCGTATCTCACTTTGGCTTCTTCACAGTGGAACTTGTTTTGTGTTTCGTCAATTTGGGCGGAGGCAAGAGTTCTCTTGCAAGGCATGATTAACCTGAACTTAAGATGAAAAATTTTTTTTCTAAAAAAATTAATTAATAAAAAATTTTAATAATTCAATAAATTAAAAAATTAAATAATTGAATAAAATTAAAATTTAAGAGAAAATTCAGTCTTACTACCTTTTTTAAGAACTCCTAAAAATAATTAAAAAAACAAAAGAGGTCAATTTAAGGTAGGTTGGAGGATTTGGCTAAGAATGGGTGAAAGTGTGTGCTGCTTAGGTGTGCGAGGCAGCAAGCAGCAGTGTGCGCGAGGGCTGGATGCAGGTAGCGCGCAGGACCTTGTCGAGCAGGCCTGGTGTGTGCTGGTGCTGGGCGCAGGTGCAAGACAAAATCCTGGGTAGCTGGGCTGGAGTAGCAGGCACGCAATGCTGCGCGAGGTCTACTGGGGCGTGTGCTGGCCCACTGCTGTGGCTAGTGGCTTGCGACACTTAAGGGTTTTGGTGCTTTGGGGTTTTGAGTAGGGAGAAATAAGGGTGGAATTTATAGTGTGAGTAGGAGGAATTAGAGTAGAATTCTTAGAGTAATTTAATAATTAAAATATTCTAATTCTAACTCTACTCAAAGTTAACAACAATTAATAATCAAATATATGCATATTAAACTATTAATGCTATTAATTTATTAAAACAAAGATAAAATATTATTAAAATTAAACTAATCCTAATTCTATGCTAAGTTGATAAAAATTAATGTATAAATTATAATAGATATAATTATATATTAAAGTTTATCATATTAATTTAAAAAAATTATTCTAGATGCCTTTTGAAAATATTTACAAAAAGCGGTACCTAATTTTTATTATTTACGAAAATAGTAATTAAAATTTAAAAATAATTCAATTAAGTCCCTAGACTTAATGAAAATGTGAAATTGAGTTGCAATTTAAAACATGGGTCAAAATTGACCTTTTTATTTGAAAAACCAAAAATTTATTTTACCATTTAGGGAATAATTTCTCTGAAAATTATGTTAAAATCAACTCCCAGAAAAGATTGGAGGGGTCACAAGTGGTCCCGCTTAAGTTTCAATCTCTTAGACAGAATTTATTTAAACATACTAACCCCTAAAATATGCCCTAAATAATTTATTAAAAAGGAAAACACGAAAATTTAAACATCCGATAAAATGAACGAAATTTGATTCCGTTCAATTTTATCTCCCCAGTAATGTTTTAGGCGTTGAGCATTAACTTGAAAATTACCTCCCTTACCTTAGAGTTTAACAACTCCATATGGATAGACGCGATGAATCGTAAATGGACCGGACCAACGTGGTTTTAGTTTACCTGGAAAGAACCTTAATCTGGAATTATATAACAAGACTTGTTGACCTGCTTCAGATTCTCAAACTCGAATATGCTTGTCATCCCTTTTCTTAATTCTCTCATTGAGTAATTTGGCATTTTCATACAAGAACATTCAGAATTCCTCTAGCTCATTGAGTTGGAGCATTCGTTTCTCTTTATCAAGCTTAAGATCCAAGTTCAGTTGTCGAAGAGCCCAGTAAGCTTTATGCTCTAACTCCAAAGGTAGATGACAGGCTTTCCTAAAGACCAACCTATAGGGTGACATCCCTAAAGGTGTCTTGTATTGATAATGGCTCGCGATATTAAGTAATAAAATTTATAAGACTGATCACACCAAAACTAACTAATATCACAACCTTAAAGGCAAGCGCACTTGTCGAACAGTAGTATAGTTTAATGGCAAGACCAAGTTATCGTACCCAAGGGAACCAAAAGTACTATTACTTCCTTTCTATTATCTAGCCTAAGAATAAAAGAGGGTTTGTTTAAACTAATTCTAAACTAAACTAAGAAAGCACAAAGAGTAAATTGGGAAAACTTTTGGGGAAAAGCTGATTGATATGGACAATACTCAAGGGAGAATCCACCTAGACTTCACTTGTTATTATTTCCTTGAATTATATGATCTAATTACTTGACTTGATCCGTAGAAATCCCTAACCTATGCTAAACCCTCCGTCGAGGCGTAGAGCAACTAGGCCTAAGTTGTTAATTAAAGTTCCTTTATTAATTAACTCCCTAGGTTGCATTAATTCGATCTATGGCTCCCCATATTAGGTTTGACCCTAATCCGGCAGATTTATGTCGCCCTATGTCTAGGGTTGCATGCAACTCCACTTAATTATGATAGATCTACTCTTATCACAGGGACTTTTGCTCCTCTGCTCTAAGCACACCTAATTCTTGAAGTAATGCCTAAGATTATTAAATCAAGAATGAAGAACACATAATTAAGAACAATTCAAGTATTTATCAAATAAATCAAGAATAAATAACAAGATCTGTCTTAGGATTCATCCCCTTCAAGTATTTGAGGGGTTTAGTTCATAATAAAGAAAGAAAACATCTCAGAAGATATAAAATAACAAAACATAAAAGAAACCAAAAACCCCTGAAGGAGTTTAGGGAGATCCTCTATGTTGCTGCAGAATTCAGGCTTCTGAGATGAATCAGTCAGCTTTCTCTTCTGGAGTAATCCCTTGCTTCTACCCTTTGTGTGGCAGAAAGACGAGAAGAAATCTAAATATTTTGTACCTAAAGGTGTATAAAAAGTGTGTCCTGCCTATTGCTTCATGGGATCTTTATATAGAGCCTTCTGGGGGGCCTTTCTTAGCCTCTAAGCATCCCAATTCGAATGAAATTCCCCTTTCTCACAACTAGAACACGCCCGTGTGCCACGTTCGTGTGAGTTCGACAAAGGCCGTGTGGAACTATCGGTGGAGGCACGGCCGTGTGGCCTGGCCGTGCTTGTCGAGGGTTGGACCATGTGATCTTCACGTGGCATGGCCGTGTGGCAACTCCTTGGGCCGTGTGTTATGTCATTTTTGGCCCATTTTCCTCATTTTCGATCTATTTTCTATTCTTTTCTCTTCCCTATGCTCTCCTGAGTATAAGATATGAAAAAGAAAGGTTAAGAGCACCAATTCTCACAAAATTGATAATAATTCATCCAAAATATAGGCTAAACATAAGGTAAAAATATGTATAATTTAGCGTTTATCATGTATGCTGTCCTATAAGCCCATAAAGCATCATCTAGTCTTTTGAACCAATCTCGTCGATTTGGGAAAACTATATTCTTAAGTATGCCTTTGATCTCCTTCTTTTCCAATTCAGCTTGCCCTTTCGTTTGCGGATGGTAAGCTGTAGTGACCTTCTGTTTCACTCTATGTTTATCTAATAACCATTTCAACCACTTGTTCACAAAATGGGACCCTTCATCACTGATGATGGCTCTTGGGGTTCTAAACCTTGTGAACACATGTTTATGCAAAAACTTCATCACAACCTTAGCATCGTTTGCTGGATATGCTTTAGCCTCAACTCACTTGGACACATAGCCTATTACTACCAATATGTACTTGTGACCAAAAGATGGAGCGAAAGGACCGAGAAAGTCAATACCCCAAACATCAAACAATTCTACCTCAATGATGTTTGTTCGAGGCATCTGATTTCTATTGGTGACATTTCTCACCCTTTGACATCAATCACAACTCTTTACGTAAGCATATGCTTCCTTGAATAGTGTTGGCCAAAAGAATCTGACTTACAATACCTTGGCTGCAGTACGAGTACCTCCAAAGTGTCCTCCACTCGGAGCTGAGTGACAATGGTATAGAATCTTGTATACTTCATCTTCTGCTACGCATCTCCTAATCATCTGATCTGCACACTTTTTAAACAAATATGGCTCTTCCCAGAAATAGTACTTCACATCGTAAAGAAACTTTTTCCTTTGATGATATGTCTTATCAATCGGCATCAAACCACAAGCTAAATAGTTAGCAATATCGGCAAACCAAAGGGAATTATGGACATGATTTACCTTTAGTATGTGTTCATCTGTAAATGTCTCCTGAATCGGTACAAGTGGAGAATTCCCTTCTTGCGGCTTCAATCTAGACATGTGATCTACTACTTGATTTTCTACTCCCTTTCGATCTTGAATTTTTAGGTCAAACTCTTGAAGTAGAAGTACTGATTGGATCAGTCTCGGCTTAGCATCTTTCTTGGCATGTAAATACTTAATTACCGAGTGGTCCGTATAGACAGTTACTTTGGTACCTACAAGATAAGATCAAAACTTGTCAAAAGCAAACACAATAGAAAGTAACTCTTTTTCTGTTATCGTATAATTCGGTTGAGCTCTTGTTAGAGTCTGATCGTGAAGTCACTTGTGTCACACATCAATTCAAATGGCAAATCCTAGTTGGTGTGATGATTATGGGTGCTGTAACTAATCGACTTTTCAATTCGTTGAAAGCCTTTAAGCATTCCTCATCAAACTTGAACATCGTGTCCTTCTCCAATAATTTGCACAAGGGTTTAGCGATTTTAGAAAAGTCTTTGATAAATCTTCAATAAAAACCAGCGTGGCCCAAAAAGCTCCTAAAACCCTTTACAGATGTTGGAGGTGGGAGTTTCTTAATAACATCTACCTTTGCTTTATCTACTTCGATCCCACGTCTCGTTATCCGATGCCCTAGAACAATACCTTCTCGTACCATAAAATGTCATTTTTTCCCAGTTGAGTACTAGGTTTGTTTCTTCACATCGCCTGAGTACCTTGGCTAGATTGGCTATACAATCCTTATAAGAATCTCCAAATACTGAAAAATCATCCATAAAAACTTCCAAGTATTTCTCAACCATATTAGTAAAAATAGACATCATACATCTTTGAAATGTAGCAGGTGCATTACATAAACCAAATGTCATGCGTCTAAATGCAAATGTACCATACGAGTAGGTGGATGTTATCTTGTGTTGATCTTTTGGTGCTACTGTAATCAAATTATACCTAGAGTATTCATTAAGAAAATAGTAATAGTCTCGCCCTGCGAGTCTATCTAGCATCTGGTCTAAGAATGACAAAGAAAAGTGATATTTCCTAGTCACCTTGTTCAGCTTCTGGTAATCTATGCATATTCTCCATCTCGTAACTGTTCTAGTCAGTATCAACTCTTTATTCTCGTTTTCAATGACCGTGATACCTCCTTTCTTTGGCAGGCACTAGACTAGACTTATCCATGAACTGTCTGAGATGGGGTAAATTATGCCGCATCTAACTACTTGATGATTTCCTTCTTCACCACATCCTTCATGATGGGGTTTAGGCTTCGTTGTCCATCAATCGTCCCTTTCTTGCCATCTTCTAGGATAATCTTGTACATGCATGCAGATGGGCTAATACCGTGAATATTGTTTATGGTCTATCTGGTAGCCTTCTTGAATTGTTTCAATACAAGGATAAGTTTCTTTTCTTGCTCAGTAGTTAATTCTACTGAAACAATCACAGGCAAAGTAGAAGCGTTACCTAAATAAACATATTCTAAATGTGAAGGAAGTACTTTGAGTTTTGATTTGGGTGGCTCCTCAATTGACGCTTTCAGTTGTACATAATCCCTTTTCTCTAATTCCAAAGATTCAAAATAGGATTGCGGATTGAATCCCTTTTGATTAGCTTCTAGCAAAGCTAAGTATTCATCTTCCTTTTCATCATTTGGAGGGCCTAATGTTAGAATTTGTTCTAATGGATCCTCAACATTGTTGAGTTCATTCTCCAAGATTAAATCCTCTAAATTGGACACTGCAGAATAGTCATCAATTGTGTCAGGAAATCGCATAGACTTTAAAACATTAAATGTTACCTAATCATCCTGAATATGCATAGTGAGCTCGCCCTTCTGCACATCAATAAGGGTTCTTCCAGTTGCTAAGAACGGTCTTTATAGGATAATTGGCACTTATTTGTTTGCTTTAAAGTCTAGAATAACAAAATCTATAGGAAAAATAAATTTGTCTACACGTACCAATACCTTATTGATTTTTCCTTCTGGATATGCTAAGGATCGATCCGTTAATTGAAGTGTAACTGTAGTTGGTCTAACTTTACCTATCCCCAAATTTCTAAATATTGACATAGGCATTAAGTTGATACTCGCACCTAAGTCACATAGTGCCTTACCATAATATGTTGCTCCAATGTTGCAAGGTATGGTAAAACATCCAGGATCTTTCAATTTTGGGGGTAGTTTGTTCTGAAGATATGCACTGCATTCCTTCACTAGAGCCACCATCTCAAATTCTCTGAGTCTTCATTTTTTAGATAGGATATCCTTCATGAATTTGATGTAGTTCGGTATTTGTTCAAGTGCTTCAACCAACGGGATGTTGATATGAAGTTGCTTGAGTAAGTCTAGGAACTTATTGAATTGAATCTCCTACTTCTACTTTTGAAGTCTTTGAGGGTAGGGTGGTGGTGATTTCTTTACTGGAACTAGTTGATTCATCTTCTATGGCAATTTTGTATCTAACGGAGTTGTTAGTTGATCAGAATTAGTTGGTTCTCAAGTTACCTTGTCGGGTTTTGCAGAATCTACTTCTGGTGAAACTAGAATTTCAACATTTGGTTGAACTTCCTCTGAATCTTGAGCATCATATAGCTCATTTTCAACTTCGACAGTGTTGGGCCCTACTGTCTTTTCTCTCCTTAATGTCAACGCTTTACAATGCTCCTTCCCTGGATTCCTGGAATTCTCCGTATCACTAGGTAAAGCACCTTGTGGTCGGTTTCTGAGTTCAGTAGCAAGCTGGCCCATTTGGTTTTCAAGATTTTTCAATGTAGCTACTTGGCTTTGGATTAAGGCATCATTCTTGGCTTGTACGCCTTTAACAAATTTTCTAAGCCATTGGATGCTTCAGCGTGGGTTGGTTTCTGAACTTTTTGAGGGAAAGTAGGTGGCTGGGTGGTCTAGGTTGGGTGTAAGTGTTATTGGTTCCAGCCCCTTAGTTACTCTAGGAAAAATTTGGGTGATTTTGCCACGATGGGTTATAGAAATTGGATTGCAGTCCTCGCCTTCCTCGATTTCAGTTCTGGTTACCCATGTAATATATGGATTTTGGGTTTGATGGACATTCTTCAAACAAATGTCCATCCCCATAATAGACACAGTTTATATTCTCAAATTGATTAGGTGGTTGTGTTACAAAACTATTAGACCCATTAGTGGTAAGAGTTTTTAACATTAAGGATATTAAGGATACCTGAGATGTAAGTGAAGTAAGAGCGTCAACTTCATGTATTCTAGCAACTCGTCTTCTTGACGCTGCTCTATTGGTTGGCCATTGATAATTATTATTGGAAATCCTCTCAATAATTTCATAAGCCTCATTATATGACTTAGAAAATAGAGCACCATTAGCAGAAGCATCTAGTAGCATCCTCGTGTGAGCATTGAGACCATTGTAAAATGTCTAAAGTTGGATGCAATGTGGGATTTCATGATGAGGGCATTTTCGTAATAATTCTTTATACCTTTCTGATGCCTCATACAAGGACTCATCATCCATTTGTTGGAAGGCAGTGATCTCATTCCTCAACTTAGCATTCTTACTAGGAGGGAAATACTTCACAAGGAATCTTTCTGCTAACTCTTGCCATGTTGAAATAGAATTTGATAGTAATGAGTTCAACCAGGCTCGAGCTCTGTCCCTTAGTGAATATGGGAATAGCTTCAATCGTAATGCATCTTTGGGTACTTAGGCTAACTTGAAAGAGTCGCTCACCTCCATGAACAGTCTCAAGTTAAGGTGAGGCTCTTCGGTAGGCATTCCACTGAATTGGCCCACTGTCTGAAGCATCTGGAACATGACTGACTTTAGCTCGAACTATTGTGCCTCAATTTCAGGTCTCCTAATACGTGGATTAAGATCATTAAATACTGGTACGACATATTATCTTAAGGCTCTATCCCTATCATTAGCAATAAGGATAGGATTTTGAGCAGGGTTTCCTCCATTTCCTTGATTTGAATTTTCAAGATTTAGTTCTTTAGTACATCTCTAATTTACTTGTCTTCTTCACTCTCTACAAGTTCGTTCAATCTTAAGGTCTACAAGGAGTAAGTCAATAATTTGGTCAATACTCATAAACACCTAAAATAATCACAGAAATGACTAAGTGTAGACAAATACGACTATGTGATGAATAAGTACAGGTATGTGTGTATAAATGTAAGAGCAATGTGCTCGGTATGTGATCGAACTTTGGTAAGGTTATTATGGAGTAAGTGTTACTATGAGAGTTAATACAAAGAAAATATGAAACAGTAAAATTAACAATAAAACAGTTTTGGATAGCATCAGTTGTGTAACTTTGAAAAATCACCAAAAATGATGGAAATTGAATTAGAGATTGAATAAGATATAAAATTAAAGCTTATTGAGTGAATTTTCATATAAAAGAAACAGTGTAAGCAAAAAAAATTTCATATTATGGGATATTTGAATTTTTGTGAGATAGAGTCAAAATAATTTTAGAATACCCTATTTTGACTTGTGAAAATCATTATAAACTGTAAAAAATAATTATGGGTTATAATTTATATGCTTAAAATCCTTACTGAGTTTATTTTCAAAATAAACAAACAGAAACATCATCCAAATCCTGTACAATGAGATAATTAATTTTTAGTGAAGAGTGGTTAGAATTATCAAATAGTGGAATAGGGTTGATATTAGTGAATGAACTGAATTTATTGGATAAACCAAAAATTTTCAAAAATTTTATGGTAAGAAGATATGTGAGTCTAGTTTTAGCGAAAACTTGCGAATCTTAATTTGGAGTTCTGTAACTTAAGATATAAATAATTCAGTGACCATGACTCGAGCAAACAACTAGATATGAACTTGTGTAAATAGTGGAACTATGTGCTATTATGATTGTATTATCTTGAGAACATATGGTGAAGGTTAATAAAAGCATGTTAATAAATTGTTTATTATTTACATATTAACTTGCTAAGCTATATGCTTACCCCCTTTCTTTCCCTTGTCTTATAGTGTCACCAAGCTACCTTGAGGTTCGGAGATCGTTGGAGATCCATCCACACTATTAACACTCTTTTGGTATTTTGAAATCAATATTTTGAATTATGGCGTGTATAGAAGGCTTGGTTATTTTGTTATGTGTCATAATCAATTTGGCCTAAAATGTTGGCCTATGTTTTTTTATAATTCATTTTGTATAAGGCCATTGATGTTGGCTAATATTGATCAAATCCTATGTTCATAATGATGCATTTCGTGGATGTGCAAGCTTGCATGACTAGATCAAAAAGTTTTAATTTGGATACTAAATTTATGTCTCAGTTTAGTACGACTGCATGTGTTATGTTCCGGTAATGCCTCGTACCCTGTTCCGGCATCGAACACAGGTAAGGGATGTTATAGAAACTCTCAAAATTTATCAAATGTTTCACTTTTGTAGTGTATTAGACATACATATCCATATCAAGAATAGTCATAGATGAAAGTCACATAGTAATCATAACTTCCTCAGGCACTAATGCTCATGGGACCACATATATTAGTGTGCACAAGTTCTAAAGGTTGGTTGACTCTTGTACCTTTCACATTAAAAGACCTCTTAGTCACTTTACCTTCCAAGCAAGATTCACATTGTGGAAGATTAAGCAAGATTCACATTGTGGAAGACTAACTTCCTAAAGCATACTTAAGGGACCATCTATCATGAGTCTAGTAATTCTTTCTTGGTTAATATGACTGTAATAGCCCGAATTAGGGCCTAGTTAGAATAGTGGTTTTGAGACCACAAATTTGAAGAAGAAAAGTATGATTTGTGATTATTTTAGGTTTATGACATGATTGCATAGTAGTGATAAAAATTACATGAAAGAAATTTTATGAAGTAGTGAATAATTTGTCCTTTAGGACTAAATTGCAGGAGATGCAATTTATGAGTTTCTAGAAGGTTTAAGTATGAAATAGCGTAAGAGAAATTAATAGAGGCCCTTAAATAGGAAATAGACCAATTTTTAGCATGATAGAAAAAAATGCCCATGGAAGGGAAAAATATCAAAGAAAGGACACAAGGGCATTTTGGTCATTTGGTAAAGTTAAGTAATAAAAAGGGAAAAATAAGTCAAAATTTGTATCCATCTTCTTCCTTGTGTGCTGAAATTCTAAGGGTCTCTATTGTAACAGCCTATTTTAGACCCTAATCAGAACGAGTGGTTTCGGGACCATTAACCGAGTCAAAATATTATTTTTATTGCTTTAATATGTTTTACAGCATGATAGATATATGGTTTGAAAGTTTCGTATAGAAATTTTATCGTTTAAATAGTTAATTCGATAAAAAGGACTAAATCGCATAAAGCGATAAATAGGAGTTCTATTTCATAAATGACTTATTGAATATGGCTTTATAAATGGAAGTCCTTAAATGGTTATTTTACCATTTTAAAAGGTAGTGGACATCCATGTCCATATTATTTTGGCTTTTAAATGATTTTATCAAAGGTTAAAATAGTCTTTTGGTTTTATAATATGTTTTAATTAAACAAAACATGAAAAATACTTCATATTTCTTCTCTTCCATCGATTCTTCAAACAAAACTAAGGTTTTAAAAGCTTTTTCATTCGGCCAAGGGTTTTAGCTCAATTAAGGTACGGTTTTGATCCGTTTTTAATGATTTCTACGTTTTTGAGATCGTTGCTTTGTATACTATCTGACCCGTACCTCAATTTCTAAAATTGGTTGAGTTTTTGAAATATGCCATTGATGAATACATGGTTATTTTGATCATTTTTGATGAATTATTGATGTTTATTTAGAAATATACAATTTTTATAAAGTAGTTTTTGACAAAAATGCCGAAAAAGGGTTAAATTGAAAAAGATAAAATTTTTGTGGTTAGATTTCTGAATAAATGACTTATATGTGCTTATTTGAGGTATATGAATACTCGGCTATGATGAATTGAGGGTTTTATAGTGTAATTTGCTATTTTGTGAATTTAGGACTAAAGAGTTAAATTATGAAAAGTTAAAGGCTAATGTGTAAATAGGCCAAAATACTTGTTTTTGGATTCAATTGAACATGTTAGTGATTAAATAGCTGAATTTGTATTAAGATAGACAAAGACAATCAAATCCTGGAACTTGATCGGGGAAAACGAAAGGTTGATGAGTAGATATCAGGAAATCGAGGTGAGTTCATATAATTAAAATTGAATTGTAAATGTTTATAATTGTGGTCTAATTGTCATATGAATGTATGATACCTATTAGAAATTAAATTGCCTATTGGTTACATGTATATGAATAGACATGGAAATGTTAAAGATTACAAGTTCTATATGGTTACCGAGTCCCATTCGAACCATAGAAAGTCGTAGGATACGAGTGACATGTCACTAAGGCTACAAGGTGGTTTGAGCTCCTGCATTTGTTACGGACTCACCACAGCTTATGAGCTATATGTTCAACCTTCGGCATTACATGTTCAGTCTTTGGACTTACCGTTCAGCCTACGGGCTTACCATTCATCCTTCGGGATCACATGTTCAGCCCTCGGGCTTACCATTATAGGCTCGAAAGAGCATACATGATGCATTGACAGGTTTCAGGTTATATGTATATATACTGTGTGTATCACCTGAGCATCCCTCGATGTTCTTAAAGGTTCAACGGGCAATTATCAATACATGTTACAGGATGATCAAAGGGTATATGAATTACAAGTTACATGAACTACATGATTTATATGAACTATATGTTATGAATTACATGAATTATATGCCATAAGTATTTGGAAAATGTTTGTATTATGTGAATGATCCATTGAGAGAATGAATGATCACAAGGTCTTATAAGTACTAACTTGTGTATGATTGATGAGTAGGCAATAAGAGCTTATGACTTGGTTTGACATTAGTTATGTGCTTATCTCTAATGCTCGGTAAGTTTAATTCTACATTATACGGGCTTACTAAGCTTTTAAAGCTTACTCCGTTTACTTTTCCCTTGTTTTATAGATTCGGAAGCTAGCTCGATTTTCGGACGAGTCGGAGACTTGCTATCACACTATCCATCAAGTTTTTGGTACTTTTGAATCTTTGTATATGAGATGGTCATGGCATGTATAGGCTAGTTGCTAAGTGAATGTTTATAGTTAGCTTTGCTAAGGAATGTGGTATGTTTTGGTACCTAATCAAGCTATGAGATATGGCTTGTTTTGTATATGGCTAATCCATTTTGAATGACTATTATGATGTGTTCCTATGTGTTAAATTGTGAAGTGTTATGATGTTATTTGATTAGTCATATTAGCTTTTGAGTTGATGAATGATTGGTATGGAATGGTGCATACATGGTACATGATTATTTGATGCTTAATGGTTGCAAATTGTGGTTGGAATGTTGTGGTTATGTGATGCTCGTGGGGATGACCCATTTGGGTGGCAAAATGGCTTAAACCAAGCTTACATTGTGCCACACGGCCTCAGCACACGGGCGTGTGACTCAGCCATGTAACCCTTGCACCTAATAGATTTTAGACAGTCTTGCACACGGTCTAGACACACGGGCGTGTCTGGTAGCAGTGTGGTAATTGACAGTTTTGGCCACGGACTGAACACACGGGCGTGTCTGGTGACCGTGTGAGGTTTGACAGTTTCAACCACAGGCTGAGTATTTGGGGCGTGTTTAGTAAGGCACGACAGTGTTGGTGTGCATGGGATAGGTACACGGCCGTGTGTCCCTAACTTGAAAGTTTTCTCAATATTCTCCCTATCTTTCACATGTTTTCAATTTGATCCTAAATGAGTGTGTGTATGATTATATGATCTTTAAAGCATGATTGGGTAAATGATTATATAACTATATTGTGTTCGTAAAGTTCAAAATTTTACTGATCTGATCTGAATTACAAGTCTGGTAATGCTCCTTACCTATTCCGACGACGGTTACGGGATAGGGGTGTTACATCCATAGCTAGGGTTTCTTTCATTTTCAAGCTCCAAGTAAGTGACTCCAAGCCCCATTTTTCATGCTCTTCGTATTTTTGAAATCCTTGTAGCTTAATCTAGCTATTTCTACCACTAATTTGAGCTAGGGTTCATATTCAAAAGTATAGCCATGCATGACATGTTAATAAATTGATGCCTAGTGGTAGAAAATGAAAGTTTAAAGTGTTATAAACATCTTTTTCTAAGTGATTTTCATGAGAAATCCTTAATAGGGAGTAAATTGTAAAGTATGAAAATGTGTAGTAAAAGTGTGAAATTATGAGAAATGTGGGTTGTTATGGGTATATGAAAGGTTTGGCTAGGCTTGAATAGTCAAGAAATTAAGTGCACTTTATTTTACGAGCTAGGGACCATTTTGAAAATATGTAAAAGTTTAAGGGCAAAATTATAAATTTTTCCAAAGTGTCAATTATGAGCTAATTAGTCAATATGGGTGCTAAATAAATTAAATTTGTCATTTTAGATCAAGAAACACGAAGCTCAGACCAAAATCGGGAAAAAAGTAAAGTTATGGACTAAACCGAGCATTCACCCACATTTTGGACCCAAGGTAAGTTGTATGTGATAATTTAGCTTATATGTTATGTAAATTCTTTATGATGATTTTATATGAAATTATGATATTCCATGAAGTAATGGATGTAATCTTGTATGAATTATGTACAAATTCGATGAGATTATTGATATGAATTTCTACCAAGAAATGATAAAACATGAAAGAGAAATTACATGTAAGTTAAAAAGGATACGAAGGATACCGTAATCATGTCATGAGTGTTTGTAGGTCCCGTATAAGACTATGTCTCGAAAATTGCATCGGCACTAAACTGAGATATCATGTAAGACGATGTCTGGGACATGGCATTGGCATCCAGATGTGATCCATTGTAAGACCATGTCAGGGACATGGCATGGGCATCCGAGATGAGGTCATGTGTAAGACCATGTTTGGGACATGGCTTCGGCACCGAGATGAGATAAGGATCACCTGTAAGTCCATGTTTAGGACATGGCATGGGCATCCTATCTGAGATACCGTGTAAGACCATGTCCGGGACATGACGTCACCATCAGAGTACGATCTCGTGTAAGACCATGTCTGGGACATGGCAGCAACATCGATGTGTGATCCCATGTAAGACCATGTTTGGGACATGGCATTGGCATCATTCATGAGATTGACTTGCGGGTATTCTTCAGTATTCTAAAAGGATCTTAAAGGAGAAAGTATCCAAGTTGAGAAATTTCAAGAGAAAGACTAAAGTTTCACATTGAGTGTTATAGGTATATACGAGTAAGTTATGAGAAATTGAAAGTACATTGTTATGAGAAATACAACACGAAAAGCATGAGTAAGTTATGTGATTGAGTAGGTCATGAGGATGAGTATGAAATTATATGAAATTCATGATAAATTATTTGAGTGATGATTCATGATTTTTATTTCTATTTTATTCATGCAACTTACTAAGCATATATGTGCTTACTCTTCTCCTTTCCCTCTTCTATGTACATTTGCCAAACCAGTCAGGGATCGTTAAAGTCAAAGCTCGAAGTCACACTATCAAGCCATCTATTTTGGTATAGTATAGTTGGTTATTTTGTTGTATGGCATGTATAGGAAGTTTGATTACTTTTGATAAGTGTCCTTTTGGTGTAGCCAAAGTCATTGGCTATTAACATTACTCATGTGGTATTGCAATAGCCTTATAAATGGGCTAATGTTGATGAAGTTATACCTTATTCAATGTGGATGAAATTCATGAATATGCGAATTGCAAGTTCAAGTAGAGTATTGATGGATGAGAATGATGTGCATAATGGCATGTGGATGCCTTAACTGTGAGTATTTAGAGAGTATCTTATGCCTTGATGTGTGCTATGGACTTGGCATTGTGTTTGGTTATGTTTCAGAGATGCAAAAGGCTTATTACTGTCCATACGGTTGGGCACACGGGCGTGTGCCTAAGCCTTGTGTGACACACGGTCAGCCTCAGAGGCATGTTAATAGGCCATGTGTCCCCTACAATCAATTTATTTAAGTCAGTATAGAACACGAGCTGAGCACATGGGCGTGTGCCTTGGCCGTGTTCACCCCTAATAGTTATAGTGTTCAAAGTCAGGATACTTCACGGGATATTGGCACGAACGTGTCTAGGCCATGTGAGGGACATGAGCCATAGATACAATCGTGTGCCCATGCTGTGTTCAAGTCTGTAGGTTTGAAATAAGAAATAAATTTAGCACGGGCTAGGGACATGGGCGTATATGACCACACGGCCTACCCACACGGGTGTGTCCCATCTCACACGGGCGTGCACCAACTCTAGCGGAAGGGACGGTGCCAGTTGGAACCGAGAATACGCCAGCTACTGTAAGTCAGGGAGGAGAGGCCTGGGAAGCCTTCTTCTAAATGATGAACGAGTGGTTCACTGAGTTCGTCTGAACGAACCTGACCACTCAACACCAAGCTCCATCCCCCTTAATTCCCTCAATCTACCCCAACAGCTCCTCAGATAGTAAAGGTAGTGAGGCAAGAAAAGCCTCTAGTTGATAGAATTCGGAAGCAACGGGCAGATGAGTTCCGGGCTACTAAGGACGATGACCCAGAAAAAGCTGAGTTTTGGCTAGAAAATACCATCAAGGTATTTGATAAGTTATTGTGCACCCCTAAAGAGTGCATGAAGTGTATGGTATCTCTCCTACGAGATTCAACCTATCAGTGGTGGAACACCCTTGTGTCGATTGTACCAAGGGAGAAAGTTGATTGGGAATTTTTCTAAGTGGAATTTCGTAAGAAGTATATCATCCCCGGTTCATTGACCAGAAGCGTAAAGAATTTCTAGAGTTGAAGCAAGGCCAGATGACCGTAACTAAGTATGAGCGGGAGTTTGTAAGACTTAGCAAGTACGCTCGAGAATATTTGTCCACCAAGGCCATCATGTGCAAAAGGTTTGAGGATGGGTTAAACGAGGACATCAAAATGTTTGCTGGTATTTTGGAATTAAAAAAGTTCATAGTGTTAGTGGACAGAGCTTGTACGGCCAAGGAATTGGCCAAGGAGAAGAGGAAAGCTGAGATGGAGTCTCGTGAATCAAGAAAGAGACCGTTTGTAAGTCATTTCAATCCTCCTCCAAGAAATCAAAGGAATTTTCTACATGATCAGCTACTTCAGCTGGGTTTTCAAGTAAAGGCAAAGGTAAACAGCACTCAGCCTCCAAAGCTCAGACCACCTCCGTTGCGAGTGTGGGTAACACTCGACTTAGTAGACCTGAGTGCCCCCAGTGCAGTAAATGTCACCTCAGCAAATGTCGAGCTCACAAGAGAGCTTGTGTAACACCCCAAACTCGGCCTGGACGTTATGGCTAAATCCAGCGTGTCACATTGAAGTGTTTTATCGAAAATCTTGTTTTCATTGAAAATCCATCCAAAAGAAATTTCCGAGTAAAATCCAGTTCGTATTTTCTTTTATAACAAGGTATATTCAAAAGTCATTTTTTTACTACATGTTAAAAGTTACTTTGGAAAATTTTCTTTAATCACAGAAGCTTAATTTAAAAAAAAAAAACAAGTGGTTTCAGGAAAAAGCTTAAAATGTGTTTAAAACGAATAAATCCATGTTCCTATCTTAAAGCATCACAATGATTAATAATAACCAAAGAAAAGGCCTTATTATAATCTAAACTTAAATAATTAAGATACTAGAAATTTTAATAAAGAAAAAGAAACAAGTCCAAGTTGTCGTGCTAGTTGGCCACCTCCGAGTCCCTCCATTCGTCGAACCGCCTACTAAGGTTCACCTGAGAAAAATAAAAGAGAGAGTGGGTTTCGACACCCAGTGTGTACAACCCTCACCAACAATATATGTCGTGCAACACAAGTCATCTTGGGCCTCAGCCCAATACCATAGTAGCACAAAATCTATAGCGATCATGTATGCAATAATGCAATGCCCAACCCATCCAACTGATACACATCATCTCCATCCAACCGAAACACATCTTGTGGGGATAACTATATCGACTGACCCATCCGATACACTCCAAGGGTAGCGCCGGTTGTGATACTACCTAACGTTGCAGCCAAGCTGTTGATCATATATTGGGCTTAAAAGCCTTCGTTGGATTTATGGTCGTCAAGTGACTATGCGATCATCATATAACACTTCCTTCAATATAATTCCCACCCATATGCAACATCATAGCACATGAGTGCAACATATAGCATATAGTATACATAAATCATACTTATAACACACAAGGGTATTGTAGTAATTCTACCCTACGGGGGTATTTTGGTAATTTACTAATGTATGGGTATTAATTACGAACTTTAGCTCGTCAACAAGTCCTCATTGGCTAAAGTGGACAGACACTATGCACCAGGTAGGATTCCAGAGAAGAGGAGGTGGGTCATTAAGACCGCTTAAGGACCAAGCTCTCCCTAGATCCAATCCTAGACATCCATATGCCCATTGCTACACTCTAACCTTATATTTGTCCATAGACGCGCTTGATAAATTAATTAAGTTTTATGTGCTTGAGGATTCATTAGAAACTAGGCCGAAAAGTCCATTATAAAACCCTAGTAAGTCTGCATACTTTCATTCATTCATATTGTCCATCAGGCCCATTCGCATTTATATGGCCCATTAGGCCGAATCATAATCATACGACCCATCAGGCCCAATCCATTCTAAACAATTCAACAAACTGTATCAACTCATCACTTATAATCAACATATTAATTTTTGCTAGCTTGGGCCCATAAGCCCGTCAGCCAATTCTGGCTCGGTTAGCCAAAACGTGATCCAAGTCCATGAGATTACGCATGGGGCCTTTGATAACGTATCAAATACCCTCGTATGAGTGTTCGCGCATTCGCAGGAGCACCGTTGCCAAAGTTTCAGCTTTTTGGCATTTTGGCTTTTCAGCTTTTCAAGATTTGCCGATCTATCGCGTGTGTGCAGTGTATGTACACACCTGATAATAGAACGTGCTACACTCTCCTTAGCCACAAACCTACAACCAACACCAACCTTCAATTAATCACATGCTTAACCACAATATTTACCAAGAACCTAATCTTACCATAGGCTTACCCTGTGCGACAAGTCTTAAAAGTTTTTGCTTTAATCTCTAACTGTGAATACTCCCAGATCTGCACCAACATAACCACTAAAACCTAAGTAGTAGGTGACTTGCATCCAACACGAGTCACCCCTATAACCTTTATGACCATTCGGCTAACTCCTAAAATGAAAGTGATGAACACTTACCCAAATCTCGAAACACAGAGAGTGATTTGGCAGAGATCTAGAGAATAGAGATTCGATACTACCCCTGCAAAATCGATAATGACAGTGAAGGGGATGGGAAGTTGGTTCTTAGCCAAACTGATTTTAATAAGAAAAGGTAAGGTCTTTACCAAAGATCAGTCGGCCAATATTGAAGAAGGTAGCGATGGCACAGAAGGGTTTCGGCCACAATTGTATTTGGCCATAGAGTTTGATGTGGTAGAAGGAGATATTCGGCACAAGAGGAGAAGAGAAAATTGGCTAAGTGATGTAGCCCCCAAATGACTATGGCCAAAGAACAAGGGAATGAATGATGTAACAAAGAGAGTTGAGAGGAGAAGGTCTCGGCAAAAGCAGTATGTAAAGGAAAAATTCGACAAGAGGGAAAAAATGGTGAAATCGGCACAGAGAAACAAAAAGGAAAGAAGAAATTGGCACTTTACCTAGGTGTACAGAGAAAACCGAACTCAAGAGGAGCAAATGCCGAAAAATAACAAGTGATTTCGGCTTTTACACTACTATAGCCGAAATTGCCTACCTCTAATTTCCAATTCGGCTCCAACACCTCTCCTATCCCAATCTCCTAACTTTTCTCCATGATAAGCTCCTTAATCCCTTCCTTGAATTTCTCTTCTGATCACTCCCTTCAGAGCCCACTCCAACAGCACTACTATCCTTCCAAAGTGCAAAAATAAAGTCCCAAATAACACCACTCTAGGCCTTGAACCTAGGATCCCAGTACTTGCTAGTGACGCCACCTATAGCTCCCTAAGTGGCGCTACTTTGCCACTACACCACAGGATCACTTGTGTCCTATTTCTTCTCCATTTATATAAGAGCCATGCAACTCAATGTCAGGGTTCTTTTAGTACTTAAACTAGATTTCCCTACTTCTAAGTTCAGGTTTAGGGCTTCGTGGAAACTCTCCAACACTAAATAAAAATTAACCTGACTAGAAAATCATTCACACATCCAAAACCTCAAAAATGAAGGTTCGGGATTTTTGGGGCGTTACAACTCTACCCTCTTAAAAGAAATTTCATCCTGAAAGTTACCTGATCCAAACAGTTGAGGATATTGACGTCGCATTGCTTCCTCAGGTTCCCAAGTAGCCTCCTCAGCGTTGTGATTACGCCAAAGCACTTTTACCAACGAACGGATTTTCTACTCAGCACCTTAACATCTCGTTCAATTATCTACACGGGCTCCTCCTCGAAAGTTAGATCTGGCCTAACCATGATTTCCTCAACTGACATGACATGTGAAGGATTCGAGTGATAACGACTCAGCATGGAAACATGGAACATGTCGTGGATCTGACTTAGTTCAGAAGGTAATTCCAGCTGATAGGCAACTGGCCCAACTCGCTTCAGAACACGATATGGCCCAATGAATCTAGGGCTCAGCTTTTCCTTCCATCCAAAACTTAACACCTTCTTACATGGAGAGACCTTAAGAAAGACTAAGTCCCCTACTACATACTCAATCTCTCGACGCTTAAGGTCAGCATATGACTTTTGCCTATTCGAGGCCTCCTTCAACTGATCCCAAATCAATTTTCACCTTATCCTCAATATCTGCTACTAACTCAAGGCCCAAAACTCACCGTTCGCCCAATTACGTCCAACATGTTGGGGGTATGACACCTTCGCCCATACAGTGCATCATATGGTGCCATTCTAATACTTGCCTGATAACTATTATTATACGTAAACTCGGCTAACGGGCAAATAGTCCTCCCAACTACCTTGGAACTCAATTACACATCCCCTCAACATATCCTCTAAAACTTGGATAACCTTTTCCCACTGTCCATCAGTTTGACGATGGAACGTCGTACTGAAGTTTAACCTAGTACCCAGCGCCTCGTGCAGCTTCTTCCTGAACTGCGATGTGAAACGTGAATCCCTATTAGATATTATGGAAGCTGGCACTCCATGCAGTCTAACAATCTTGGCCACTAATAAACTGTAAATTATACATATTTTTTATCCCACATTTAGCACATTTATGGATGAATTGTCATTGAATTTGTGGAATTTGATGCTCCTAATCCTTTAATTTCATGTTTTATACTTAGAAGAGCATAGGAGAGTGAAAAGAATGAGAAACGGGCCGAAAATAGAGAAAATGGGCCAAAGCAAGGGAACAACACGACCCTGAGTTCATCACACGGGTAACCCACATAGCCGTGCCATATTAACAGGCTCATGCACGGCCTAGGCTCGATTCACACAGGCGTGTCACACGGGCGTGTCCCTATTGTGATGAAGTTTAATTTCAAGCAGAAAAAGCTACTTAAGGGCTAAGAAAGACATTCCAAACTCTATATAAAGACCTTAGGAGGAAACTACAAGGGAGTACGATGTCCTCGCCAAGACTAAGAGTAGAAGACAGGGAATTAAATTACTCGAAGGAAGCCAATTGATCCATCTCAGAAGCCAGGATCTACATCAAGACTGAAGATCTCCCTTCAATCCTTTCAGGAGTTTTTGGTTTTCTTTATGTTTTGTTATTTTCTTTATTTTGAGATGCTTTCTTTTATGAACATAAATTAAACCCCCAAATGCCTAAGGGGGTTGAAATTTAAGACGAATCTTGTTATTGTTATCTAAACTATAAGATAAATATTTGATTTGTTTTTAATTGTGTTTTTAATTCTTGAATTGATATTTCTGGGATATTAATTTAAGTCGAATGAGCTTATGCAGAAGAGCAAAAGTCCTTGTGTAAGAGTAGATCCAACACAATTAAGCGGAGTGGATCACAGTCCTAGACATAGGACGACAAAAATCTACTGGATTAGAGTCAAATCTAATATGGGGATCCATAGATCGAGTTAATGCAAGACTAAAGGTTTTAATTAGAAAGAGATTTCAATTAATCAACCTAAGATTAGTTGTTCTTATTCTCGACAAAGATATTAACATAATTTAGGGATCTCTACGGATAAAGTTGAGTGAAGAAATCGTCTAGTTCAGAGTAAAATAACAAGTGAAGTCTAGGCAGATTCTTTCTTGGGTATTGCCTTTATCATTCAATCTTCCCAAAGTAATTTCCCAATTTATTCTTTGTCGTGTCTTTAGTTTAATTTAGAATAGTTAGTTTACAACCAAATCCTCCTTTTTTTTAGGCTAGATAATAGGAAGAAAGTCATTACTAGTACTTTTGGTTCCTTGGATTCGATATTCCGATCTTGCCACTAGCTATACTACTATTCGATAGGTACGCTTGCCTTTTATCGTGATAATAGTTAGTTTCCAGGTATGATCATTATTATTACTTCATCGAAATCACAATCAACCACATATAACCTAGCCAACTTCTGCAATGAGTAATCGGTACGGATAGGTACAAAATGGGCAGACTTAGTTAATCGATCCATTATAACCCATATTGAGTCTTTCTTAGTAGGCATCAAGGGTAGCCCACTAACAAAGTCAGTAGTCACCCTCTCCCACTTCCAAAGTGGAATCTTTACCGGTTGAAGCAATCTTGAGGGCAACTGATGTTCCGCCTTCACCCGCTGACATGTCAAGCATTTACTTACGAACTCCGTCACCTCGCGCTTAAGTCCAAGCCACCAATAAAGCTCATGTAAATTCCAATACAACTTGTTTCCGCCAGGATGCATAGCATAGGAACTTCTATGCGCTTCTCGCAAAATAGACTGCCTTAGTTCATCATCCTTCGGTATACACATTCTTCCACGGAAACACAGTACTCCTTCACTATTTAACCCAAAATCTGACGTTTCCCTATTCTCCACTTGTCTAAAACGAGAACCTAAGGTTTCATCCAATAACTGCTTACCCTTTATCTGCTCAACCCATACTGGCTTTACTTGAAGCTCAGCCAACAAACTACCATCATCAAATAAGCTTAAACGAGCGAGCATAGCCCTCATGTCTGACATAACTCTACGACTTAATGCGTTGGCTACCACATTCACTTTGCTGGGATGGTACTTGATCGTACAATCATAATCCCTCAATAATTCCACCTACCTACGCTGCCTAAGGTTTAGCTCCTTTTGGGTAAGGAGATATTTCAAACTCTTATGATCCGAATAGATTATGCACTTTTCCCCGTATAAATAATGTCTCCATATTTTTAGCGCAAAAACCACTGCAACTGAATCCAAGTCATGGGTTGGGTAATTCACCTCATGCATCTTAAGTTGACGTGACGCATATGCAACCACCTTACCTTACTGCATCAATACGCCACCCAAGCCTACATGCGATGTGTCACTATAAACTGTAAACTCTTTCCCAGGTTCTGGCTGAATCAACACACGAGACTCCGTTAAAACCTTCTTGAGCTTCTCAAAACTCTCTTGCTGCTTGTCCATCCAAACAAATGGTACCCCTATTCGCAATAACTTAGTTAGAGGTGCAGCTATTAAAGAAAGGCCCTTAACAAACCTCCTATAGTACCCTGCCAAACCTAGAAAACTTCAGATTTTGAACACCGTCTTAGGTGTTTTCCAATCTAACACTGCTTCAATTTTTTGAGGATCCACCCTAATCCCCTTAGCTAACACCACATGTCCTAGAAAAGTAACTTCCCTTAGCCAAAATTCACACTTGCTGAATTTGGCATATAGCTACTTTTCCTTCAGAATCTGCAACACAATCCTTAAGTGTGCATCATGCTCATCTTCACCTCTGAAGTACACTAAGATGTCATTAATAAAGACTACCATGAACTGATCCAAATAAGGCTGGAAAACCCGATTTATGAGATCCATAAAAGTAGCAGGTGTGTTTGTTAGCCCAAATGGCATTACCAAGAACTCGTAGTGCCCATAACGAGTTTTGAAAATCATTTTATAAACATCTGCCTCCTTAACACTCAGTTGGTGATACCCCGAACATAAATCAATCTTTGAGAAAATTAAGGCTCCCCTAAACTGATCAAAAAGGTTATCGATTCTTGGAAAAGGGTACTTGTTCTTAATGGTTAACTTATTTAACTGCCGATAGTTGATGCACATTCGTATAGACCCATCCTTCTTCTTTACGAATAATACCGGTGCTCCCCATAGAGACACACTTAGTCGAATAAATCCCCAGTCCAATAATTCCTAAATCTGCACCTTAAGTTCTACCAACTCCTTCGGTGCTATCTGATAAGGGGTGATGGACACCAGAGTCGTACCAGGTAGCAACTCAATTCCAAATTCTACTTTTCTGTTGGGTGGTAGCCTAGGCAGTTCATCGAGAAAGACGTCAGGAAATTCCCTAACCATTCTCAAATCCTTAACAGTAGGACTCTTAGCCTCTTTATCACTTATATAAGCCAAGTAGGCTTTGCAAGTCCTTAGTGCCGAAATTACATTTGATAAATAATTTCGGCGTTCACCAATGACCACCACCTCTTCATCCTCCACTGTTCTTAACACCATTCTCTTGGTGCCACAATCCAAAGTCACTCGGTGTTTCACCAGCCAATCCATACCCAAGATTAAATAAAATTCACTAAAAGGCAGTTCCATCAAAACCGCTAAGAAGGTAACCCCTTGAACTACTAAAGGTACTTCCCTAAACAATTTATTCATTACTACCGACTGTTCTAATGGACTTAATACTATAATCTCATTTGCAATAATTTCAAACGTATCACCCAAAGGTTTAGTCATATTGCATGCAACATATGAATGCATCGATCCAGTGTTAATTAATGCAGTATAAGGTAACTCATGTATAAAGAACATACCTGTTATCACATCTGGGGCATCCTCATCTTCTAGGCGACGAGCAGCATAAACCAAAGTTGGCTGCCTTGCCTCAGCATGGCCTGCACCTCCACCTGGTGCTCCACGTCCATGTCTATTGCCGTTACCGCCCCTGGCCTACCCACGGTCCCTTGGCGGCAGCTGACCACCCCTTGCTGGCTGAACATTATCCCGACCCACTGTTGGTACTTGGCTCGACACTTTAGGGCAATTCTTAATCTTATTCTCCATAGATCTGCAAGCTAGACAAGCTCCCGTCCTCTTCCAAGACTCGCCTGTAGGACTTTTTCCACAATTAGCACAACGTGGCACCCTTGGATTAGCAGCGGGAGTCCCCGCTCTAATGGCCCATTAACTCTGGCCCTAGCTCTAGGCCTCTATCCAACACTAGACATCTCAGACTCCCTTTTATTCTTACCCCTTTCTTTTTCTTGGTTTTGGCGCTCAGTGCGCTACACATCTTCTGCTATCTTTGCCTTCTCCACCAACTCCGAGAAAACCCGCTCCCTTTGTGGAGCTATCAATACTCTAAGGCTATCTCTCAGACCATCTTTAAACCTAACGCAACGCTCATAGTCCGTTGCCACCATAACCCTTGCATACCTACTAAGGCATAGAAACTCTGCCTTGTACTCAGCCACAGATTTGTTCCCTTGGGTCAAGTTAAGGAACTCCTTCCTCCTAGCATCCACATAGCTTGCACCCACATACTTTTCCTGAAACGTAGTTTTGAAAAATTCCCAAGTGACCCGCTCAGGTTGAGTGCCCTCTTTCACTGTCAACCACCATTTATAGGCTTCCTCCTTGAGCAATGACACTGCCCCTTTTAACTTTTGCTCAAGTGTTCAGTCCAAGTCCTCCATTATCCTCTCAGTGGCCTTCAACCAATATTCAACCACGTTAGGTGTAACGCCCCAAAATCCTGAAACTTTTAATTTTGTGTGCTGTAGTTGACATGTATGATTAGCACTATTAGAGTGTTAATTTTAGGGTTTTATAGGGTTTCTTTGAAGTCTCGAGTTTAGGGTAGACTGTAGGAAGAATTTAATTTTTGGGCCTTAGTGGAACCCTGACCTCAAGAGCTATGACTTTTAAATAAAATAGGGTAAATTTTGACACAAATCAGCTTGTGGTGTAGTGGTTAAAAGACGCCACATGGGGAGCAGGGAGGTGGCGTTACTTAGAGGCTAGGGATCAAAGGTTCGAGTCAGGACAAGGCATTTGGATGAGTATTTATTTTACAAATCTGGGTAGCCATTGTTGGACTTGGAGTTGAACTCTGTAGGGAGGAGCTTGAAGTGATCAAATGAGAGATTTAAGGAGTGATAAGGGGAGGAAATCTTGGAGAAAACTTAGGAATAGGGTTGTTGGAGGTGTTGGAGTCGAATTAGCAAGTAGGGGAAGATGGAATCGGCTTGGGTATGGGATGTATGCCGATTGGGTCAGTTTTTTTTAAGAGTAGCTGAATTCTTTTGTTTATTTTCTTCGGCATTTGTGGGCTATAGTTTCAGTTCTTCTTTGTGCTATTAGGGAGTATTGTTGTTTTTCTTAGATCCCATTTATTTTCTCTCAAGCCTAAAAGCCGAATTCTCTCAGCACCCCCTGACTTAGTATCGAAATTTTTCTTCTATTTCTCTACTCCTTCTTTTGTCATTCCATAGTCGAACACCTTTTTCAAAACATTTCTCTTATGCCGATTCTTCTCTTGTTCTCTCATAACCCCAAAATAACTATTTTGCTTCTTAGATCCAGATTTGTACTTCCACAATTGGTTGTGTTAAAGACTGATTTACTTTCTTTTTCTTCTCCCAAAAAGCCAAATATTATCCCTATTTCTCTTGTGACCGATTAGCCCTACCACTTTGCCAACATATTGTTGTTGATCCTTCATTTCAATTCTATTCTTGTCGTCTACTACTCTTATTCAATTCTTAGAGCCAAATCTCACCTTTAAGCTATCTGGATCACGGGATCAAAGGTTAAGTTTGGGTAAGTACTTAGTCAATCTTTCTTTAGTGCGTTTTGGTGGAAGCCGGAGGGCTTATCTAACACTTTCTTTTTGTCAACCCTGCCGTAACAAAGGTAGGTTCCAGAGATCGCATTCATGGTAAGGATCGCTATCAAGTAGTAAGTGTATTCGTTTCTAATTTTGGATTAGTAAGTGGCCGAATATGGTTGTGGCGTTTTAGGGGTGACTTGAGTGGGATATGAGTCACTTGTTATTCAACTTTTGATAGTGTATGTATGGATACAGATCTTGGAATCAGTTGTGGCTAGCGATTCATAGGGTTTGTTAATCAAGGTTCAGAGTTGGCGACCTTGGGTACCGATTTTCAAAAAGATGTGTACATACACTGCACACACGACAAATCGGCAAAAGCGAAAATCTCAAAAAGTCGAAATACCAAAAAGCTAAAAAGTCACAAGGTTGGCATCGGTAATCACACGAGCGTGCGAACAGTTGTGCGGAGATACCGAAATGACTATCAAGGCCAAGGGAGCGATCTCATGGTCTCGAGCCACTTTTGGCCAATCGGGCCAAAATAAGCCAAATGGGCTCGACAGGCTCGTGGGCCCAAGTCGACAAAAGTTGATAAGTGACAATAAGTGACAAGCTGATAAAGGTGGTTGAATGTTTGGAATGGATTGGGCCTGATGGGCTGTATATTTGTGATTGGGCCAAATGGGCCATATAAATGTAATTAGGCTTGATATGCTATATGAATGTATGAAAGCATGTGGACTTGCTAGGGTTTTATAATAAACTTTTAGGCCTAGTTCTAATGAATCCATAAGCGGGCATAAAACTTAATTAATTTATCAAGTGTGTCTGAGGACAAGTCATAAGGTTAGAGTGAGGCAATGAGCATATGCATGTCTAGGATTTGATCTAGGGAGAGCTTGGTACTTAAACGGTCTTAATGACCAACCTCCTCTTCTCTGGAATCCTACCTGGTGCATAGTGTCTATTCACTTTAGCCAACAAGGACTTGCTGATGGGCCAAAGTTCGTAACTAAGACCCACACTGTTAAGAATTACTGAAATACCCCTGTAGGGCAGAATTACTGAATTACCCCTATAGGGTAGAATTGCTGAAATACCCCTGTACAGAAGAATTACTGAAATACCCTTGTAGGGTAGAATTACCAAATGGACTGACTAAAATGCCCTCATTGTATAAAGGACTAAAATACCCCTAGGTGTTAAATATGTGGAAATGTGTATGTTGCATTCATGTGATGTATGTTGCACTTGGGTGGGTTTTATGATACAGAGGAAGATATGTGAGGATCGCATAGTCGCTTGACGAACGTGGATCCACCGATGGCTTTTAAGCCTATTATATGACTAGCAGCTCTACTGCAACGATTGAGTTAGTGCCACAATTGGTGCTACCACTAGAGTGTAGGGATAGGTGGGTTGATATTTATATCCCCATAGGAGTGCAGGGTTAGAAGGGAAAATGGAGTGTACGGTTGGATTGGGATGGGAGCATTGCATACATATGATATTGATGTGATATGGGCTCAGGCCCAACTAAGGCCATTATGAGCTAAGGCTCAAAGGCCACCGATAATGATAGGGCTTAGGCCCAATTGTTATTTACATGTGATATGTTTGCCGAGGGTTTTACACACTGAGTTTTCAAAAACTCACACCCTTCTTTAATTTTTCAGGTGACCTTCAGTAGGCGGCTCGACGTAGGAGAGGACTCGAAGGTGGCCAGACTGCAAGTTAAATAGAAATTTTAATAATTTTAAATTTTACTTTATCTTTAACTATTATTCATTGGGATGTAATAAGGCCTTTCATCTCCGGTTTCATTTTATATTTGGGTCTTATTATTACTGTTGAACTTTGTTTTAAAATTTAAACATGTTTTATAAATCGATATAAATAACTGATCATTTTTTTCTAAAAGTACAAGCTTCTGCCACATTTAACAAATAACATGACAAGGGGAAAAACTTGGGCTTTCCTTTCTAAAATCAAAGCTTTTGTCTAAACTCACCTGAACTTTTTAAAACAAGCAAATGTTCAAATGGATTTTATCTTTAAACATTTTTCTAGTGAAGTCGATTTGAAAATAACCGTTGATTTGAACCACAAACGAACGATAGTTTTTAAATCTTTCAACGTATAAAATTTGTGCAAGTTACCCTGCAATGTGACAAAACCCGGTTCGGCCATAACGTCTGGGCCAGGTTTAGGGTGTTACATTAGGAGCCACACCAACAACACCCTTAAAGATCTCAGCCCCATTAGAGCTAAGTCACTCCAGAATTAACCCATGACTACCCGTGCCATTATTGGGCCCAACAACCCTCTCCAAAATCCTCAGCATTGCTTGTGATAATGCATCATCCCCAGCGGCCCGATCATACGGCCCAGTCTCAGCTATGGGTGAGGCCGGAGCATCTCCTACTCCAACATTGGGCATATCACCTGATGCCAATGATCCAGCCTTAACACTTCCGCGACCTCGGCCGCGGCCTCTTGCACCCTTTCTAGCGCTCATCGTCGATTCACGTATTTTCTGGATTAGAAATTTTATGAAGTTTTAATCAGTTTCAGTAATTAAACTGATGTTTTATGATAGTATTAAGTAAGAGTTGTTTTCGCAAATCCTTTATAGTTTCAGGTTCCTACGGGCTTCAGGTTCACTCTAACTAAAAATATAATCATCTACAGTAGCCCACTATCTATCTACAGTATATCAAGTTAAACAAGCTTAGTAATAAAAGAACTTACTTGGCTCGACGTCGGAGACTCGGTGTGCCACACAGCAAGAATTTCCAAAATATTTTGACCCAACCAAAATTAACTTTTAAACTCAAAGAATAAGGCCCACTTCACAGCCCGACCTTTGCAACCGGGCTCTGATACCACTAAATGTAACACCCCAACCCCGACCCGGACGTCATGGCTGAATCTAGCGTGTCACATTGAAGTGTTTTATCGAAAACCTTGTTTTCATTAAAAACCCTTCCAAAAGAAATTTTCGAGTTAAATCCCAGTTCATATTTTCTTTTATAACATGGTATATTCAAAAGTCATTTTTTTTACTACATGTTAAAAGTTACTTTGGAAAATTTTCTTTAACCGCAAAAGCTTAATTTAAAAAAAAAAACAACAAGTGGTTTCAGGAAAAAAAATTAAAATGTGTTTAAAATGAATAAATCCATGTTTCAGTCTTAAAGCATCATAATGACTAATAATAACCAGAGAAAAGGCCTTATTACAATTCGAACTTAAATAATTAAGATACTAGAAATTTTAATAAAGAAAAAGAAACATGTCCAAGTTGTCTTACTAGTTGGTCACCTCCGAGTCCCTCCATCCGTCGAACCGCTTACTGAGGTTCACCTAAGAAAAATAAAAGAGGGGTGAGTTTAGAAACTCAATATTTACAACACTCAGCAACAATATATGTCATGCAACACAAGTCATCTTGGGCCTGAGACCAATACCATAGTAGCACAAAATCTATATCAATCAGGTATGCAATAACGCAATGCCCAACCCATCCAACCGATACACATCATCTCCGTCCAACTAAAACACATTCTGTAGGGATAACTATATCAACCCACCCATCCGATACACTCCAAGGGTAGCGCCGGTTGCGGTACTACCTAACGTTGCAGCCAAGCTGCTGATCATATATTGGGCTTAAAAGCCTTTGTTGGATCCACGGTCATCAAGCGACTATGCGATCCTCATATAACACTTCCTCCAATATAATTCCCACCCACATACAACATCATAGCACATGAGTGCAACTTATAGCATATAGTATACATAAATCATACTTATAACACGCAAGGGTATTTTAGTAATTCTACCCTACGGGGGTATTTGAGTAATTTACTAATGTATGGGTATTAATTACGAACTTTGGCCCGTCAACAAGTCCTTGTTGGCTAAAGTGAACAGACACTATGCACCAAGTAGGGTTCCAGAGAAGAGGAGGTGGGTCATTAAGACTGCTTAAGTACCAAGCTCTCCCCAGATCTAATCCTAGACATGCATATGCCCATTGCCACACTCTAACCTTATGACTTGTCCATAGACGTGCTTGATAAATTAATTAAGTCTGTAGGTTTGAAATAAAAAATAAATTTAGTATGGGTTAGGGACATGGGCGTATATGACCACACGGCCTACCCACACGGGCGTGTGGCCCTGTTTTAAACAAAATTCTTTTTCTAAATGCCTAAAAGTTCTCAGATTAGTTCCGGAACACACCTAATGTATGTTTTGGGCCTTGTAGGCCCATAATAAGGGTGGCATAAGATTGTGTGAGAACTTTTGAAATGGAATGAATTTTTTATAGCTTGAGTTTACGTATTCAAGGATGTTTAAGTTTGGTAATACCTCGTACCCCGTCCCGACGTCGAACTAGGTAAGGGGTGTTACATTTAGTGGTATCAAAGCTAGTGTTTAGTCGATTCTAGGACTAACCTAGCACATGCACGAGTCTAGCTATACATGCCGTACTTATGTATATACATGAAATGATAGTGTGACGCCTCGTGACAGTTTGAATATGCTTATTTATAGTAAATGGATCCCGAACTAGCTATGATAAATGATGTAGAAAGTAATGCACCAACTCCCGTAGAAGGGATGGTGCCAGTTGGAACCGAGAATAGGCCAGCTACTGTAAGTCAGAGAGGAGAGGCCCGGGAAGCCTTCTTCCAAATGATGAACGAGTGGTTCACTAAGTTTGTTCGAAAGAAACCTGACCACTCAACACCAAGCTCTACCCCCTCAATTCCCTCAATCTACCCCAGCGACTCCTCAGATAGTAGAGGTAGTGAGGTGAGAAAGGCCTCCAGTTGATAGAATTCGGAAGCAAGGGGCAGAAGAGTTCCGGGCTACTAAGGACGATGACCCAAAAAAAGCCGAGTTTTGGCTAGAAAATACCATCAAGGTATTTGATAAGTTATTTTGCACCCTTGGAGAGTGCATGAAGTGTGTGCTATCTCTCCTATGAGATTCAACCTATCAGTGGTGGAACACCCTTGTGTCGGTTGTACCAAGGGAAAAAGTTAATTGGGAATTTTTCTAAGAGGAATTTCGTAAGAAGTATATCAGTCCCCGGTTCATTGACCAGAAGCGTAAAGAATTTCTAGAGTTGAAGCAAGGCTAGATGACCGTAACTAAGTATGAGAGGGAGTTTGTAAGACTTAGCAAGTACACTCGAGAATGTGTGTCCACCAAGGCCATCATGTGCAAAAGGTTTGAGGATGGGTTAAACGAGGACAGCAAAATGTTTGTTGGTATTTTGGAATTAAAAGAGTTCGTAGTGTTAGTGGACAGAGCTTGTAAGGCTGAGGAATTGGCCAAGGAGAAGAGGAAAGCTGAGATGGAGTCTCATGAATCGAGAAAGAGACCGTTTGTAAGTCATTTCAATCCTCCTCTAAGAAATCAAAGGAATTTTCTACACGATTAGCTACTTCAGCCGGGCTTTCAAGTAAAGGCAAAGGTAAACAGTACTCAGCCTTCAAAGCTCAGACCACCTCCGTTGCGAGTGTGGGTAACACTCAACCTAGTAAACTTGAGTGCCCCTACTGCAGTAAACGTCACCTCGGCAAATGTCAAGCTCACGAGAGGGCTTGTGTAACACCCCAAACCCGGCCCAGACGTTATGGTCGAATCCAGCGTGTCACATTGAAGTGTTTTATCAAAAATCTTATTTTCATTGAAAACCCATCCAAAAGAAATTTTCGAGTAAAATCCAGTTCGTATTTTCTTTTATAACAAGGTTTATTCAAAAGTCAATTTTTTACTACATCTTAAAAGTTACTTTGGAAAATTTTCTTTAACCGCGGAAGCTTAATTTAAAAAAAAAAAAAACAAGTGGTTTCAGGAAAAAACTTAAAATGTGTTTAAAATTAATAAATCCATGTTCCTATCCTAAAGCATCATAATGATTAAAAATAACTAGAGAAAAGGCCTTATTACAATCTGAACTTAAATAATTAAGATACTAGAAATTTTAATAAAAAAAAAGAAACAAGTCCAAGTTGTCTTGCTAGTTGGCCACTGCCGAGTCCCTCCATTCGTCGAACCGCCTACTAAGGTTCACCTGAGAAAAATAAAAGAGGGAGTGAGTTTTGAAACTCAGTGTGTACAACTCTCACCAACAATATATGTCATGCAACACAAGTCATCTTGGGCCTAAGCCCAACACCATAGTAGCACAAAATCTATAGCAATCATGTATGCAATAATGCAATGCCCAACCCATCCAACCGATACACATCATCTCCGTTCAACCGAAACACATCCTGTGAGGATAACTATATCGACTGACCCATCCGATACACTCCAAGGGTAGTGCCGGTTCGATACTACCTAACGTTGCAGCTAAGCTGCTGATCATATATTGGGCTTAAAAGCCTTTGTTGGATCCACGGTCATCAAGCGACTATGCGGTCCTCATATAACACTTCCTCCAATATAATTCCCACCCACATACAACACCATAGCACAAGAATGCAACTTATAGGATATAGTATACATAAATCATACTTATAACACGTAAGGGTATTTCAGTCATTCTACCCTACGGGGGTATTTCAATAATTTACTAATGTATGGGTACTAATTATGAACTTTGGCCCATCAACAAGTCCTCGTTGGCTAAAGTGAGTAGACACTATGCACCAGGTAGGATTCCAAAGAAGAGGAGGCAGCTCATTAAGACTGCTTAAGTACCAAGCTCTCCCCAGATCTAATCCTAGACATGCATATGCCCATTGCCACACTCTAACCTTATGACTTGTCCACAGACGTGCTTGATAAATTAATTAAGTTTTATGTGCTTGAGGATTCATTAGAAACTAGGCCTAAAAGTCTATTATAAAACCCTAGTAAGTCTGCATACTTTCATTTATCCATCTAGCCCATCAGGCCCATTCACATTTATATGGCCCATTAGGCCCAATCATAATCATACGGCCCATTAGGCCCAATCCATTCTAAACAATTCAACAAACTTTATCAACTCATCATGTAACACCCTGAATTTGGGCCTAGAAGAATTGAGTTTTGAGTCTGGATTCGAATAAATGGAAACCTGAATAAATTGAGAAGTTTTAAATATTATTGTTTAAAATTTTTTTTTTGAAATAAATTACTATTAGAAAATTTTTCTGTATTTATTATTACTGATATTTATGAAAATTATATATTCTTATTACTATTACTATTGATAAAATATTTTTGTTATTATTATTGATGTTTTAAAATTTTATGAAAATTATAATTAATTATTATTAGAAAAAAATTACGGTATTTATTTTATTTAGTATTTTGAGATAAAATTATTATTATTATTATTTTTAATTATATGACATTAGTACTAATTTTATGTTTAAATTTAGTTTTCAAATAAATTTGGAAGTGTTTAAAGTGTGGGAAAAATTTTGGTTCAATCCAACACTTTAGCAAAGAAATTAGTTTTTGTTTGTTAGGGGAACTGGTCGATAAGGCTTTAATAATTAAGTGGGCTAAATATGTCACAAAGGGAAGTCTAGTTCAGTGGTAGAGGCGCTAGGAGGTTGTTGGAGTGCCTAGGTTCAAGGCACGGTGCACGCCTAAGTTGTTTTTATTTTTAGAAGCCAGGTCACGCTTAAATAAGGGTTAAAAGGAGTTGCTGGCGAAATATGCCGCAAAGAGGCTTGTGGCGCAATGGCAGCAGTGCGTTAGCCACTCCACGAGGGCCAGGGTTCAAGTCACAATGCACGCGAGACGTTTGGTTTTTTTTAAAGGCGGGCTAGGACTTCAGCATGTATAGGTTAAGATTAATTGCGAGCATATTATAGTAAAGAGGAACACTTGGTGCAGTTGCCAGCAGCAGGTTGTGAAGCGTAGGGATGGGAGCAGGTCTGGAGTTCAAGTCTCGCCTCGCGCACGGAAGGTAGAATTTTGCTACACGAGTGGGGAAGGAGTTGGAGTCCGATCGGGACTCCTAGCAGCAGGATGAAGCGGTCGAAGCGGCATGGAGTGCTGTTGATTTGGTGGGGGGATTTGGATTCATCCAAATCCAATTGTTGCTAAAATCAAGGAAAGAAATTGAAAGCAATTTAATTATTTTATTTTGGATAGATTCTAAATCGGTGGTAGCAAAATTTAAGGATAATTAAAGGAATTTCAAAATTGATGGGAAGCTTACTTATAGGAATCGGTTCTTTTAATTTTATTGCCTTTAATGAATTATTTTCCTTTTCTTTTTGGTTCATCTTTTCTTCATCAATAGTAACCGAACCCATCTTCTTCCACCCTTCTTTCCTTCCTTTTTTCTTCATTGTTCTTTTATCTCCTCTCTTCTATTATTTCTATTTCCTCTCTTTCTCTTTTCTTCATCAATCCTTCTCAAAAGACCTTAAGCCAAATCCTCTATAGGTCAAATCTTCTATCTATTCTTTTAGCAAAACCTTCATGACTTGTGGTGTTTCAAGAGCCGACTATAGAGTCTAAACGTGGCAATTCTCGTGTTCGTGATTGGAGCTATTGTGGATCGTGATTAGATCATTATCTAGGAGCACTTGTTTGGCAGAATAACGTTGTGGTAAGTGTACAAACCTTGTTCACTCATTATTTCGTAATAGAAGGAAAAGCCGAAACCTTTTTGGGTAGTTAAAGTTAGGGGCTTAAGGCTCCTAAAGTCTCATTCTTTGGTACGTATGTGTTTAGTGAGGCATAAGGGCGATCAGTCAAGGAGTGTTGCGGAGTAGCACTTGGGGAGCATCTGGCTCTAGTGGTTGGAAGTCAAACAAAGGTAATGTTAGGGATCGTTTTAGGCTATGGCCGAATATGGTAGGAGTGTGTTCATTTGTTATCATAGATTCTTAGTTTAATATTTTAGTAATCGATTGCAAGATAATCACGTGGGAGATCTCGTTATTAATCATCGTTAATCAGGTGTGTATCGAACCCTTCTTTAGTCTAATTCGGTAATGGCCATGTAACCGAAAAGTTGGTATTCTGTGGGCTTGTGAGTGTGCGAATGCTCATAAGATGATTGGAATTCGTGAGATCTGTAACCGTAAGTGGTAAGTTAGTTGAGTGTGCAATTTCGCGCACCTCGGTAAGTTGGGTCTCGATGGGCTAAATGTGGGCTCAATGGGCTTTTGGGCCCATTTGGGTAAAAATAGGTAATAATTATATTTTATTAGACTATAGGATTGAAACTGCTAAAATCGATAATTGAATATGAAACTTGGACAAAATGGGCTTAATTTGCTAATAGGCGCTGTAGGGCCCATTAGGGGTTTTAGGGCCCAGTAACTGAAACTTGTTAAAAATTGTTAAATGGACTGCTAAGATGGAATAGAGATTACCAATAACTGTAATACGCTTAAGACTCGTAGTATTAGAATAATTACTGAAATACCCCTTAGGGTGTGAGATTACAGTTTTACCCCTAGGTGAAAAATGACTATTATACCCCTAGGGCTAAATTTGACTGGAATGCATGTTTTACTGTTTCTGTGTACTGTATGCAATGTCATAATTATCTGCTGCATGGGTTTTGGGATTATTGATGGAGGAAGTGCAAGTGGCATTGCCACTATTACTGAAAGAGGCTTTGCCTCGTACTGTTTCTAAAAGGGGCTTTGCCTCGTTATACTGTATATCTGAGCAGCCATGCTGCGACTGTGGTGTGTTGGCTGGGTGGGTCGAGTTATTCCCCACATGGTGTGTTGGTTGGTACGGGTGGTGTGTAACGGATGGGTGGGTCGAGTAGTCTCCCCACATGATATGGGCTTGCATTCATACTGTTATTCCGTATTGTACTGTTCTGGGCCTTTGGGCTATACTGTTATCTGAATAGGGCTTTGGCCCAGTTATTACTATTATTTGAGTAGGGCTTCGGCCCAGTATCTGACTGAGATTGGATAGGGCTTAGGCCCAGTGGGCTTGAGCTGACTGGGGTTTTGGATGGGCTTTCTGTACACACTGAGTTTCCAAATTCATCCACTTTTCCTTCCATCCTTTCAGGTGAGCCTAGGTTAATGGACTTGGAGCTGGGAGGGATTCAGAATGGCCACATGGACTGGCCTGATGGTTTTTAATTAAGTTAATTTAATCTTAATCATTTTTATTCTGATTTTGGGTTTGTAATAAGGGCCTTTTTAATAATTTATAATTTGTTTTAGCTTAAGTATGATATTATTTAAATTGTTCTTAATCGGTTAGTGTTAGGGCACGATTTTATAAATGCTACTTGTTTTCTTAATATCTCGATAAGTAGAGCAAAGCTTCCGCAACGTAAACATTTTCACAAATAAGTATTTTAAATGGACCTAAACTTAATTTGTTGATCGTGAACAAGTCATTAGCTTAAAGTGTGGCAATGGATGTGTGCATGTCTAGGAGTGGATCTAGGAAGAGCTTGGCACTTAAGCAGTCTAAATGACTCACCTCCTCTTCTCTTGAATCCTACCTGGTGCATAGTATCCATTCACTTTAAGCCATAATAAAGAGGATCTGATTTTCTGATAACTTAAACTGTTTTTAAAATAACATGTTTTCGTAACTGCAAAAGTTTTCAAGCTTTTATAATTTTCCATAAGATTTTACAAAGCCGTTATATTTTTATTACAATGAAATCACGTTTTGGGAAAAAATAAACACAAGCTAATGTTTTATACAAGTTTAACGGTAAAAGTTTTTAAACATTAAGAAGGGTTTTCAATGAAAACACGGTTTTCGAAAAACACTTCAATGTGACACACCAGACTAGGCCGTAACATTTGGGCCGGGTTCGGGATTTACACATCATTTATAATCAACATATCAATTTTTGCTAGCCTGGGCCCACAAGCCCCTCGGCCCATTTGGCCCATTCTGGCCCGGTTAGCCAAAACATGACCCAAGTCCATGAGATCACTCATGGGGCCTCTGAAATTGTATCAAATACCCTGGTACGAGTGGTCGCACACTCGCAGGACTACCGTATCCAAAGTTTTGGCTTTTCGGCATTTCAGCTTTTCTAGATTTGCCGATCTATCGTATGTGTGCAGTGTATGTACACACTTGGTAATAGAACGTGCTACACTTTCCTTAGCCACGAACCTACAACCAACACCAACCTTTAATTAATCACATGCTTAATCACAATATTTACCATGAATCAAATCTTACCATAGGCTTACCTCGTGCGACAAGTCCTAATAGCTTTTGCTTTAATCTCTAACTACGAATACTCCTAGATCTGCACCAACATAACCATTAAAACCTAAGTAGTAGGTGACTTGCATCCAACACGAGTCACCCCTATAACCTTTATAACCATTCGGCCAACTCCTAAAACCAAAGTGATGAACACTTACCCAAATCCCGAAACGCAAACAGTGATTCGACAGAGATCCAAAGAATAGAGATTCGATACGACCCCTACAAAATCAATTATGATAGTGAGGTGGATGGGAAGTCAGTTCTTAGCCAACCCGATTTTAAAAAGAAAACGTAAGGTCTTTACCAAAGATCAGTCGGCCAATATTAAAGAAGGCAGTGACGGCACAGAAGGGTTTTGGCCACAATTGTATTCGGCCCTAGAGTCTGATATGGTGGAAGAAGATATTCGGGACAAGAGGAGAAAAGAAAATTGACTAAGTGATTTAGCCCCCAAACGGCTATGGCCAAAGAACAAGGGAATGAATGATGTAACAAAGAGAGTTGAGAGGAGAAGGTCTCGGCAAAAAAGTATGGAAAGGGAAAATTTAGCAAGAGGGAAAATAATAGTGAAATCAGCACAGAGAAATAAAAAAGAAAGAAGAAATAGGCACTTTACCTTGGTGTACAGAGAAAACCGAACTCAAGAGGAGCAAATGCCAAAAAATGTCAAGTGAATTCGGCTTTTACACTATTATAGCCGAAATTGCCTGCCCTTAATTGCCAATTCGGCTCCAACACCTATCCTATCCTAATCTCCTAACTTTTTTCCATGATAAGCTCCTTAATCCCTTCCTTGAATTTCTATTCTGATCACTCACTTCAAAGCCCACTCCAACACCACTACTATCCTTCCAAAGTGCAAAACTAAAGTCCCAAATAACACCACTCTAGGCCTCGAACCTAGGATCCCCTTACTTGTTAGTGACGCCACCTATATCTCCCTCAGCGGTGCTACTTTGCCATTGCACCACAGGCTCACTTGTGTCCTATTTCTTCTCCATTTATTTAAGAGCCATGCAACTCGATGCCAGGGTTTTTTAGTACTTAAACTAAATTGTCCCTACTTCTAAGTTCAGGTTTAGGGCTTCGTGGAAACTCTCCAACACTGAAGAAAAATTAACTTGACTTGAAAATCATCCACACATCCAAAACCGCAAAAATGAAGGTTCGGGATTTTTGGGGCGTTAAAGCTTTCTTCAAGTGTGGCTCTCCAGACCACTTCATTAGCCCTGAGTTAGTTGAAAAAGATAAAGATCAAAGTGCAAGGCAGGGTAATGCTCCCTCAGAGGTAGACCTTAGAGAAATCCAGGAACAGGAGCAAGTAGTAAAGGCGTACCAAAGGAACAGACTGCGAGACCTGAGGGTAAAGCCCCAGCGAGGACATATGCCATTCACGCTTGTGAAGAGGCTTCATTGCCCGATGTTATAACGGGTACATTTTCTCTTCATGAAACTTCTGTTATTGCTTTGATAGACCCTGGATCTACCCATTCATATATTTGCATGAAACTAGTTCCTAGCATGGGTATGCCCATAGAATCTACAGAATTTATGATAAAAGTATCTAATCCCCTAGGAAAGTGTGTATTAGTAGAAAAAGTATGTAAAGATTTCCCTTTGATGATTAGGGGTCATTGCTTCCTAGCTAACCTCATGCTTTTACCATTCGATGAATTCGATGTAATTCTTGGCATGGATTGGTTAACCACTCATGATGTGATAGTGAGCTGTGGTAGAAAATATATTAAACTGAAATGTGAGAATGGTAATACTCTTCGAGTTGAATCAAATGAATCCGAGAGTTTGCCTGAAGTGATTTCCTCTCTAGTTGCCCAAAAGTGTATAAGGAAAGGGTACGAAGCTTATCTTACTTTTGTGATGAATACAAAAGAGTCAGAGTTGAAAATAGAATCAATACCAGTGGTGTGTGAGTATCAAGATGTATTCTCGGAAGAGTTACCCAGATTACCTCCTGTTAGAGAGGTTGAATTTGGTATAGAGTTGGCTCTAGGTACTACACCTATTTCTATTGCTCCTTATAGGATGGTTCTAACCGAGCTAAAAGGGTTGAAGGCTCAGTTAAAGAATTAACAAATAAGAGTTTTACAAGACTGAGTCATTCCCCATAGGGTGCTCCCGTATTATTCGTGAAAAAGAAAGATGGTTCGATGAGATTATGCATTGATTATCGATAGCTTAATAAGGTAACCATAAAGAACAAGTATCCTTTGCCAAGGATCGATGATTTATTTGACCAGTTGCGAGGAGCCACAATGTTCTCTAAGATAGACTTGAGGTCTGGGTAGTATCAGCTAAGAGTTAAGGAGTCCGACGTGCTGAAGATAGCATTTCGGATGAGGTATGGCCATTATGAGTCTCTTGTCATGCCATTCGGCTTGACCAATGCCCTAGTAGTATTCATGGACTTAATGAATTGTATCTTTCGGCCATACTTGGATAGATTCGTTGTAGTCTTTATCAACAATATCTTGATCTATTCTTGTGATGAAAACGAACATGCCAAGCATTTAAGGACAATTTTGCAGACCTTACGAGATAAGCAACTTTACGCCAAGTACAGAAAGAATGAATTTTGGCTTAAGGAAGTTAGATTTTTGGGCCACATCATTTCGGGTGATGGCATCAGAGTTGACCCAAATAAGATCTTGGCAATTGATGAATGGAAACCGCCAAGGAATGTATCCGAGGTTAGAAGCTTATTGGGTTTGGCTGGTTATTACCGGAGATTTGTTAAAGGATTTTCCGTGATCGCCACTCCTATGACAAGATTGCTACAAAAATATGTTTAAGTTTGATGGAATGAAAAGTGCCAACAAAGTTTTGAGAGGTTAAAGATGTTGTTGACTGAAGCTCCAATTTTAGTGCAGCCCGAATTGGGAAAAGAGTTCGTGGTCTACAGTGATGCTTCACTAAATGGATTGGGCTGTGTACTTATGCAAGAAAGCAAAGTGATTATGTAACACCCCAAACCCGACCTAGAAGTTAGGCCCAAATCTGGCGTGTCACATTAAAGTGTTTTTCAAACACTATTGTTCTTTGAAAACCTTTCTTAAAGGAAGACTTGACTAAAATCCCAGTTATGTTTGTTTATTTTTTTTAAAACGTGGTACATTGAAACATTAATTACTTTGTAAAATCTTTTTTAGTTGCAGAAGCTAATTTTTAGAAGAGATTGATTTACAAAAACGTGATGTTTAAAAACAACTAACATTTTGGAAAATCGTGATTTACTTCTAATAGGTATGAATCAAAATAAATAAAAACCCAAATAGCAGCAAATTAAAATCCCACTGGCCTTATTACAAAACTTTAAAACCACAACGGAATCTAAACCATAAATAAAGTCCAAAGCGCATTAAGGAAGCAGTGGTGTAGCCAACCCCGAGTCCCTCACAGCACTGATCCTCCTAAAGCTAGGGATTACCTGCACAGTTAACAAACGGGGTGAGGTTATGAAAACTCAGTGTGTAATCCCCTTACTAGAGTAACAGTCAGTATACAGAAACAAAGACAGAAACAAAAACAGTCAAGGCTAGAGCCCTTTGTCTGTAACGATACAGTCCAATACAGAACCAGTTGGGCCTAGCCCAAACTAATAACTGAACAAGTAATAGTCTGGCCCTAAGCCCATTACGGTAGGCAGTACAAATGAGCCTAGCCCATTACAGTTCCAGAATCTATTGGGCTTTAGCCTAATTCAGTAACAGAATCAGAATCAGAATATGCATGAAAGCCGAACCCAGTCCAACCATCACACCATCCGTACCAACCCAACACACCATGTGGGGAATAACTCGACCCACCTAGCCCACACATCAATACGCAGCCATGCTGCTAATAACAGATAGCGTGGCAGTACCACCAGAATCAGAATACATGGCAAAGCCACTAGCACAAACTTCCTCTATATCAAGCCCAACCCCATACAGAATATCGAGTATGTCATGCTCAATCATAACACGTGTATGCATAATGGCCATGCCAATTAATAATCATTTCAACATACGTTAAAAGCATACCAGTCATACACCCACAGTCAAATCAGTTAACCACAGTCATACAATCATAGTCGAATCAGTTATCGCACAGTCATACAACCATAGTCACATTCATAGTCCAAGTCAATCATTTACCTACATGGGCAAAACAGTCATTGTGCACCTTAGAGGCAAAACAGTCATTTCACCCTATAGGGGTATTCTAGTAATCCTACCCTATAGGGGTATTTTGGTAATTTTGTAAACCAAGGGTATTTCAATAATTTTGTAAATCGAGGGTATTTCTATAATTTTAAAATCTGGGGGTATTTCCGTAATTTTGTAAATTGGGTATTTCTGTATTTTTACTGACTAGGGGTAAAATCGTAATTTTACAAATCAAGGGTCTTAACGACCCCATCAAAAGTCCATCGTTGCCTTGAGCAACTAACATAACCTAAACCGACATAACGGTGCACTTGCCCTAAGGCCCACTATCCGGTCCAAGTGGGCCCACACGCTCGTGTGGCCCAATTATCCTAGAAATAACCTTAACTATACGAACTATTCACTCTAAACCAACAGTAGCCATATAACATATATTTCAACCGTATGTGGCCTACAAGCCCATGCGCCCACACGGCCCATTTCAGCCTAGAAAGGCCCAGAACGGCCTATGCCATGTACACAACATGACAAGCCTCACTAGTTCTCACCTAACTGTCATTTTTACATCTACGGGCCCATGGGCCCATCAGGCCTATTCGGCCCAAATCAACCACGGCCATGTGATTAACAAGGCCCAGTTCAATACTTGTCACCTATCAAGAATTTCGTCCGTGTGGGGCCCACGAGCCCATAGGGCCCACACGGTCCATTTTAGCCCCACGCGGCCCAACGTGGCCTCAATCATCCGATGCCCATGTTTGTGAGCTCAATTCACCACACGTGCGATCACACACTCGTGTGGCATCATTTATCGAGATTCTTGCTTTATTGGCATTTTGCCGATCTGTAGTCATAGCAAGGTGTGAAGAACACACTTCCGGCTTTTCAACTGATTATCAAAGATGACACTACTACACACAATTTCAGCTTATGTCGATCCACAGAAACAGGATATATGGTTACACACCTGGTTTCGAGACGTGTGATTTACGGCCCAATTTGAACCTTGATGAACAAACAGCCCCTTAATCACCAAGATCCTTGGTTGCACGATGCCAATAATAAAGGTTGATTGCCCTACCATTTGCTATCCTTCAAACTTCCTAAAAAGCCATTTGTCAACTCCTTGCAAAACCATAGTAGAAAGGTTAAAACATTGCTTCAGTAGAGATTTAAAGAGGAGGATTTGAGAAATAAAGAAAAAGAAGAGTTGGTCAAGGTGAAATCAGCCCACACTTTGAAGAGATGGAAATCGAATACAAGAGAGTACTATTCGACCAATTTAGAAGAAGGCAATCAATTTTTGTTATGAGAGAAGAAAACTTCGACATAGTAAGAATGAAGGTATGGCTTAGAGATAGAGGGGTTAAAGAATTGAAAAGAAAAGAATTTAAGAGAAGAGAAAAGAGAGAGTAATCAGCCACCGATTGACACCAATAGAATCGACAAACAACAAAGCCAAGAGGGGAGGTACTTCGAATACAAACCCGAGAGAGTGGTTGCTATGTTCAGCTTTTGAAAGGAAAGAAACAGGTCACGATTTAGAAAAGAAAGCATAATACCTAACTGTACAAAAGAGAACCGAAACTATGCAAAGAAAATGCCAAAATGGAAGTGGGAATTCGGCAGCACCCCTCAGAATGACCAAAATCGGCACTCCTACCCTACCCAAGCCGAATTTGCATAATCAACCACTCAAATTTGGTTACAACATCCCCCATTTCAAATCCCTTGATTATCTCCTTAATTTCCTCCATGAATCATTTCTTAAATCTCTCATTTGACTCATTCAAATTCTCCATTCATAGAGTTCAATTCCAACACCAACTCTTGCCTTCCCATGAGTAAAATAAATAACCCTATTTGCATGCAGTAGGACTCGAACATCTGACCTCCTTGCCCCTTGTGACGCTACCTCCTTGCCACATTATGTCACCACCTTGCCACTACACCACAAGTCTCTTTTTATAACATTTTATCCTCAACTAATTATAAGGTCTATAGACTAAAGTCTAAGTTCATTTAAAAGAAAAACCAAAATAAATTAAAAGAGCCAAGACTTGAACCCTTGCTTTCTTGCAACCCTAATGACACTACAACCACTAGACTACATGCTTCCTTGTGTCCTTTTTTTTTTACACAATAATTTATAAGGCCTACTTCCAAGCATCAAGTGTTTTACTCACTTAAAACCAAAAATTTTACTAAAGCCTAGGTTTGAACCCAGGACTACTCCAACACTTCCAAACACCCCCAAATCATCTAGCCAAACAACCAAACATGCAATTTGTGATATTTCCATGCACAGCAAAATATTATAAGCCACCTTCTAGCTGATCCCCAATTCAAGGCCCAGTACTTTTAGGCCTAAAATTTAGGGCGTTACAGGCCTATGCCTGGAGAAAATTGAAGCCCCACAAAAAGAATTATCCTACCCATGACTTAGAATTGGCTACAATAGTATTTGCGCTAAAGATTTGGAGACATCATTTATACAACGAGTAGTGTTGAGTGTTCACTGATCACAAGAGTCTTAAGTACTTGATGACACAAAAAGACTTGAATTTATGGCAACGACGATGGCTCGAGTTACTAAAGGATTATGAGTTGATTATTGACTACCATCCGAGGTTGCAGATGCTTTAAGTCAAAAGTCTCTAATTGCTTTAAGAGCCATGAACACACGATTGTCTCTAATCGATGATGGTTCGATTTTAACAGAAATGACAGCTCAACCAATGTTCATTCAAGAGATTTGTGAAGCACAATTAAAAGACAAAATTACAAGCCAAGAAAGCTCAATACGAGTTAAGTACTGACTCAGACTTTCCAATTGAGTCAGATGGTTGTATAAGGTTCCAAGATCAGTTTTGTGTACTAAGAGATGATGAACTTATTCGAAGAATTTTGCATGAGGCACATAGTAGTCGTATGTCTATCCACCCCAGTAGTACCAAGATGTACAATGATTTGAAGATATGGTATTGGTGGCTGAATATGAAAAGAGATATATCTGAGTATGTTTCAAAATGCTTGATCTGTCAGCAAGTGAAGGCAGAATACCAAGTACCCTTCGGATTATTACAGCCTATCATGGTCCCCGAGTGGAAATGGGACCGTATTACCATGGATTTCATGATAGGTTTGCTGATGACACCGAAAAAGAAAGACTTTGTTTGGGTTGTGATTGATAAGCTTACAAAGTCAGCCCATTTTATACCTGTGCATATGGATTATTCACTTGATAAGTTGGCTGACTTGTATATTTCAGAGATTGTGAGATTACACGGAGTGTCATTGTCGATCATTTCGGATGGAGATTCGAGATTCACGTCATGATTTTAGAGGAAGCTACAAGAAGTTTTGGGAACAAAGCTAAATTTTAGTACTGCTTTTCATCCACAGACCGACAGAAAGTTAGAAAGAGTAATACAAATGCTTAAAGACATGCTCAGATGTTGCGTACTGGAATTTCAAGGTAGTTGGGAAAAGTATCTACCTTTGGTTCAATTTGCATACAACAACAGTTTCTAGTCAAGTTTGAAAATGGCACCTTATGAGGCTTTCTATGAGCGTAGGTGTAGAACGCCCTTGTATTGGATAGAACTCAAGGAAAATTAGATTCATGGGGTTGATCTAGTCAAGGAAACAGAAGAGAAAGTAAAAGTAATTCGAGACTGCTTGAAAGTTGCTTCTGATAGACAAAAATTGTATGTTGATTTAAGATGAAAAGAGATCGAGTTCAAGTTAGGGATAAAGTGTTCTTAAAAGTATCTACATGGAGAGAAGTCCCTAGATTTGGTCAAAAAGGTAAGTTAAGTCCACGTTTCATCAAACCATATAAGATTATTAAGAGGATGGGGCTGGTAGCCTATCGGCTAGCTTTACCGCCCGAATTGGAAAAGATTTATGATGTATTCCATGTTTTCGTGCTACGATGCTATCGATCATACCCTTCACATGTGATTACCCTGACAGAGATTAAGATTCAACCAGACATGACCTATTGTGAAGAACCGGTTAAGATTTTAGCTCGAGAGGTCAAGCAGTTAAGAAATAAAAGTATTGCCCTTGTGAAAGTACTATGGCAAAGATATGGGGTACAAGAGGCAACATGAGAGCTTGAGGAAACCATGAGGAACCAATATCCCAACTTATTCACTGGTAAGATTTTCAGGGACAAAAATCCTTAAGGAGAGGAGAATTGTAACAGCCCAAATTAGGGTCTAGTTAGAATAGTGGTTTCGAGACCACAAATCTAAAGAAAAAAAGTATGATTTATGATTATTTTAGGTTTATGACATGATTGCATAGTAGTGATAAAAATTTCATGAAGGAAATTTTATAAATTAGTGAATAATTTGTCCTTTAGGACTAAATTGCAAAAAGATGCAATATATGAGTTTTTAGAAGGTTTAAGTATGAAATAGCATAAGAGAAATTAATAGAGCCCTTAAATAGCAAATAGACCAATTTTTAGGATGATGGACAAACATGCCCATGGAAGGGAAAAATATCAAAGAAAGGACATAATGGCATTTTGGTCATTTGGTAAAGTAAAGCAATAAAAAGGGAAAAATAGGTCAAAAATTGTGTCCATCTTCTTCCTTGTGTGCCAAAATTCTAAGGGACTCCGTAGCTAGGGTTTCTTTCATTTTCAAGCTCCAAGTAAGTGACTCCAAGCCCCGTTTTTCATGCTCTTCGTATTTTTGAAATCCTTGTATCTTAATCTAGCTATTTCTACCACTAATTTGAGCTAGGGTTCGTATTCAAAAGTATACCCATGCATGACATGTTAATAAATTGATGCCTAATGGTAGAAAATGAAAGTTTAAAGTGTTGTGAACATCTTTTTCTAAGTGATTTTCATGAGAAATCCCTAATAAGGACTAAATTGTAAAGTATGAAAATGTGTAGTAAAAGTGTGAAATTATGAGAAATGTGGGCTGTTATGAGTATATGAAAGGTTTTGCTAGGCTTGGATAGTCAAGAAATTAAGTGCACTTCATTTTACGAGCCTAAAGACCATTTTGCAAATATGCAAAAGTTTAAGGGAAAAATTATAAATTTTTCCAAAGTGTCAATTATGAGCTAATTAGTCAATGTGGGTGCTAAATAAATTAAATTTTTCATTTTAGATCAAGAAACACGAAGCTTGAATCGAAACGGGGGATAAGTAAAGTTGTAGACTAAACCGAGCATTCACCCACATTTTGGACTCGAGGTAAGTTGTATGTGATAATTTAGCTTGCATGTTATGTAAATTCTTTATGATGATTTTCTATGAAATTATGATATTCCATGAAGTCATGGATGTAATCTTGTATGAATTATGTACAAATTCCATGAGATTATTGATATGAATTTCTACCAAGAAATGATGAAACATGAAAGAGAAATTACATGTAAGTGAAAAAGGATACGAAGGATACCGTAATCATGTCATGAGTGCTTGTTGGTCCCGTATAAGACTATGTCTGGGACATTGCATCTGCACCAAACTGAGATCCCATGTAAGACCATGTTAGGGACATGGCATGGGCATCCAAGACGAGGTCCCGTGTAAGATCATGCCTGGGACATGGCTTCGACATCAAGATGAGATAAGGATCCCTGTAAGTCCATGTCTGAGACATGGCATGGGCATCTTATATGAGATCCCGTGTAAGACCATGTTTGGGACATGGCGTTGGCATAGAGTACGATCTCGTGTAAGACCATGTTTGGTACATGGCATCAACATCGATCTGTGATCCCATGTAAGACCATGTCTGGGACATGGCATTGGCATCATTTCATGAGATTGACTTACGGGTATCCTTCAGTATTCTAAAAGGATCTTAAAGGAGAAAGTAAACAAGTTGATAAATTTCAAGAGAAATACTAAAGTTTCATGTTGAGTATTACAGGTATATACGAGTAAGTTATGAGAAATTGAAAGTACATTGTTATGAGAAATACAACATGAAAAGCATTAGTAAGTTATGTGATTGAGTAAGTCATGAGGATGAGTATGAAATTATATGAAATTCATGATAAATTATTTGAGTGATGATTCATATTTTTGTTGCTATTTTACTCATCCAACTTACTAAGCATATATATGCTTACTCTTCTCATTTCCTTCTTCCATGTAGATTTGCAGAACCAGCTCGGGGATAGTTAAAGTTAGAGCTCGAAGTCACACTATCAAGCCATCCATTTTGGTATAGTATAGTTGGTTATTTTGTTGTATGGTATGTATAGGAAGTTTGATTACTTCTGATAAGTGTCCTTTTGGTGTAGCCAAAGTCATTGGTTAGTAACATTACTCATGTGGTATTGTCATAGCCTTATAAATGGGCTAATGTTGATTAAGTTATACCTTATTCAATGTGGATGAAATTCATGAATATGCAAATTGCAAGTTCAAGTAGAGTATTGATGGATGAGGATGATATGCATAATGGCATGTGGATGCCTTAATTGTGAGTATTTAGAGAGTATCTTATGCCTTGATGTGTGCTATAGAATTGGAATTATGTTTGGTTATGTTTCACGGTGTTGAAAGGCTCGAAAAATAGCCTATTATTGTCCACACGGTTGGGCACACAGGCGTGTGCCTAGGCTGTGTGTGCCATACGGTCTGTGTTAATAGGTCGTGCGTCCCCTGCAATCAATTTACTTAAGTTAGTATAGAACACGGGCTGAGCACATGGGCATGTGCCTTGGTCGTATGCACCCCTGATAGTTATAGTGTTCAAAGTCAGGATACTCCATAGGATATCGGCACGAGCATGTCTAAGTCGTGTGAGGGACACGAGCCATAGACGCGGGCGTGTGCTCATGCCATGTTCAAGTCTGTAGGTTAGAAATAGGAAATAAATTTAGATGGGCTAGGGACATGGGCGTGTGTGACCACTCGGCTTGCCCACACGGGCGTTTCCCATCTCACACGGGCGTGTGGCCCTGTTTTAAGCAAAATTCCTTTTCTAAGTGCTCGAAAGTTCTCGTATTGGTTCCGAAGCACACCCGATATATTTTCTAAATAAAAGGAATTCTAATATCTTACTAATATCTAATATTTATTAGGATTTTTTTATTTTATATCTATTTATATAGAATCAATCTAAAATCAATCTACCTTCAAAGATTAATTAAGAAAATGGGGTTTTGTTTATTTTATTCTTATCAAAGAAAAAAAAGAGCGATTGGATCTGTTGAAATGTGCTTTCGTTTTTAGGGTTATACTCTGAGTGATCTCCCTATAAGCGAACTTATGGGAATGATTTTAACCAAGCAACTGGAAGCGACCAGTTCCAATCAACAAAAAATACAATAATTAGGAAAAAAACTATACAACTTTTTTTTATTTTTAGTTGTTTTTGGATATTCTTTATTATTTTAGTTTGCTTTAGTTTTAAGAATATTATTTTCATTTCATTTTTCTTAATTTAATAAATTTAACGAATATTTAAAATTAATAAAATATAAAATTCAAAAATATAGCCCAAGTTTACGTATCCAAGCATGTTTAAGTACAGTAATGCCTCGTACCCCGTCTCGGTGTCAGACTCGGGTAAGGGGTGTTACAATGACCAAGTCTTAAATGCCATAGTTACCCCTCATTAGAGTGAGGAGTTTTAAGCTTCTTATCCACTATTTCAGTTTGAAGCATCGAGTAGTTATGTAGTTTGATAAAGTAGACACTATTTTCCATCATCCATCCATTACAGATTAAAAACGATTTCTGTGAATAAAAATCCCTTCATTGAATGCCACGATATAACCGTCATAAAATAAACATGCTACAGAAATTAAATTGCTTTTAAAATGAGGTACATAAAATATGTTCTTCAAAACAATCTTTCTAAAATTATCAAAATGTAAAATAACTTCTCCCACTGCTTTGGCTAAAACCTAGCTCCCATCTCATATCCATAATAAGAGGCTCCTATCATGCAAAATTCTCATTTTTTTGATCACTTATAAAGTAACATACACATGGTTAGTGGCTTTAGAATCAATAACCAAGTTGTCAATTGATTCGTCCAGTAAGCAAGCTTCAGCCACAAAGAGTAGATTTTCCTTTTATGGCTAGGTAATCCAGATACTCTTTGCATTTTGATTTGTAATGCCCTTTCCTGTTGTAGAATAAACATTTGGTCTTTTTAGGATATTTTGAATTCTTAGCCTTTGTCCTATCCACACGAGGTGGAACTGAAGACTTATTCGGTTTCTTACTTCCCTTAATTTTCTACTTCCCCTTAGAGGACAAGGGGAACACAACTAAGTTTGCATCAGGTTTCTCTTGAATCGACTTGCCACCATTCAGCATCAAGTCATAAGATTGTAATTCCTTCATGAGCTGAGTGAAGGTAAGTGCCTTGTTTCCTAAGTTGTAAGCGGCCTTAAAACCAACAAACTTTTTGGTTAAGGATTTGAATACTATTACAATTTGAGTGTTCATGTCTAGTTTAACCCTATTGACCTTTCCTTTGATAAAGAATCTCATAAGCTTAAGCATATGTTCTTTGACCAGAGTGTTAGGCTTCTGCTAAAAGTCATTAAATTTGTAATAGTGGATTGTAGAGCCAATGTGACTTAGCCTTCGAACAAACCCTCCAGATTTGGCATGACCTTTTTGGCAGTATGAAAATTCTCGTGTTGCTTTTGCAAAACACTACTCATGCTCGCTAACATATAACATCAAGCAATCAAGTCAGAATCTCTCCAGCAATTTCTTGCATTGGGCTGAGCTTCAAGAGGGCACATTTCGTCAAGAACAAATTTGTGTTTTTCATAGCCGAGAACTATTAGCAAGTTCCATTTCTATTCTCATAAGTTATCCCTATTCAATTTATTCTCAGTAAGAATGCTAATAAAAAGATTAGGAGACATAATTGAACTGAAAAATAAAGATTCACTAATTACAATCTTTGTATTAAATAATTATTTTCATGTTAGCAACATATCAAGAATGCAGTATGATGCATGCGTTTTGTATTAAAACCTTGAAAAAATATTTTTCCATTACTATGATCATTCTCACACCCATCAACCATGTCACATTAGATTCCCATGATTAACTAGAAAGAACATGAATTACATCCAATAAGTTCTGAATCTTAATTTTCAAGACTCCACATGACTTCCTGAATCTTAATTCTCAAGACTCCATACGAACCAACGATCGTTTAACGTTTGGCCATCATTTCTAACTTAAATATCATTTCTTGGGAAACTATTTAATAATAGAAGATCTTGAGTGTGTAACCAATGACTCAACACCCATCATGAACATGCTTTTATTTGTGAGACATATTGGGACAATCTTATTGAGAGCCATGCATGACTAGTTGTGTTTAAAAGGAAATCCCATCTAGTGAACCCACAAGATAAAGTCTACCCTGGGGTGTGGCCAGGGTAGGAACTAGCTCGAAACTTTATCATACTATCACTTAGGGACGATCAATGGAGGTCGTAGGTCTCATTTAAGGACCTTCCTCTCAATATTTTAAAATATCATGTAAGGTTTTTTTATCCGATATTTCAAGAATGTTTATACAATAATACTAGTGACATCCTTTGTAACAGCTTGATTTAGGGCCTAATCAAAAATAGTGGTTGCCAGAACACAAATCTGAAGTAGAAATATATGTTTTACGAATGTTTTAAGGCCTATGATATGATTGCATGGCTATGTGAAAATTTCATGAAGAAATTTTATAATTAAGTGATAAATTTATCTTTTAGGACTAAATTGCAAAAATTGCAAAATATGGGATTCTAGAAGTTTTAAGTATGAAATAGCATTAGAAAATTTATTAGAGGTCCTTATTTAGTAACTAGACCATTATATCTCATGATGGACAAAAATGGACATGGAAGGGAAAAATCTCAAGGAAGGGCCTTAAGGGCATTTTGGTCATTTAGTTAATAAATTAATAAAAAGGGAAAAATTAAGTCAAAATTGTGTCCATCTTCTTCCCCATGTGCTGAAAATTGAAGAGAAGCCATAGCTAGGGTTTTGTTCATTTTCAAGCTCAAAGTGCATCCTGGCCCCGTTTTTAATGTTCTTTATATTTTTGAGATCCTTGAAACATGATCTAGCTATTTTTACCCTTATTTTAAGCTAGGGTTCATGTTCAAAAACTTACCCATGTATGAAATGCATGTATTTTGATGTTTAATGGAGGAATATGGAAGTTTGATGTGTGATAAACATCTTTGTCTAAGTGATTTTTCATGGAAACACCTAAAAAGGACCTATTTGTAAAAGTGATAAAATGTGAAAAATCTGATTTGAAGGAAAATGTGAGCTATTATAAGCTTAAGATAGGTTCGGCTAGGCTTGGGTAACCAAGAAAATGAGTACATTTCATCATACGAGCCTAGGGACCATTTTGTAAATATGTGAAAGTTTAAGGGTAAAATTATAAATTTTCCAAAGCATGATTCATGGGCTGTTTTAGTCAATTTGATAATTAAATAAGTGAAATTTGTCATTATAGATGAAGAAACACAAATTTTGGACCTAAACCGAGGAAAGAATAAGGTGGTGGACTAAATTGAATAACTATCTATATTTTGGTACTGAGGTAAGTTTGTGTGTAATAAATCAACATTATGATATTCTCATCTTGACTATGTCTATTGAACCATTCAGAATTGCTAAAGATACTCAGAATCACAGATAAATAGTACAATGCCATATCCCGGATATGGTCTTACACGTAATCCCACATCGATGCCAATAGCCCTGCTATGGTCTTACACGATTTCTCAAATCGATGCCATGTCCCAAACATGGTCTTACACGTAATATCCTTCTGATGCCATATCACGGATATGGTCTTACACGAAATCACATGTTTATGAAGCTATGGTCTTACACGAAATCACATTTTGCCATGGTCCAACCATGGTCTTTTACGACAATGCAACTTCTGTCACTGATCGGAGGTGCTCAACCTTGTGTTTACCTTGTTTCGAACATTTAATTTTCATAATTCAACCAATACTATGAATAAATTCATAACATTATTCATCAGCATAATAAATAGACATTAAATTTTAACAATATGGACTTACCTCGGCATAAAAATGGCGAGAAGGATCAAATTCTCGTTTTTCCTTTGTTCTAATTTTAACCTCATTTTTCTTGATAATTGAGCTTGGAAGCTTGAAAACCCTAGCCATGGTTTCCCATTGAGAATTTCGGCCATGGGGAAGAAGATGGACAAAAATTGGCTTTTAATTTGACTTTTTAATTCATTTTATTACCAAATGACCAAAATGCCCTTAATGAAAAACTTTAGAAACATACCTAACCATGTCCACTTTTGTCCACCAACTTAACCAATGGTCTAATTCCAATTAAGGACCTCCATTTTAAAATTTCATAACAATTTGACACCTTTAACCTATAGAACTCATCTTTTGCACTTATTACAATTTAGTCCTTTTGACTAAATTGAGTGCCCAAACGTCAAAATTTTTGAACGAGATTTTCATGAAATCATTCCATAAAATTGTAGGCCATAAAAATATAATAAAAATAAATTTTTCTGCATCGGATTTGTGTTCCTGAAACCAATGTTCTAGCTAGGCCCAAAATTGGGCTGTTACAATTTCATGATCCAATAAATAACCATACATGTCCACTTTGTAACAACACTTTAGCTAAGTAAAATTAACATTCTTATGACCCAATTTTGTATGGTTTTGTCGTCCAAGTAAGACGGATGTTTTTATGTCCATGCAACATTATGATAATCTCATCTTCCATGGACCCATTACATAATAAACATTAACATATTAATAATTAACATGAAAATAATATAATTTATGCACAAAAATCATTTAATAAAGCATAATTTCACATACTTTATAAATTCATGTCCAATATTAACATTTAAACAAAATCCACTTAATTTATTAACAATTACTTAAGATTAATATAATTATTAAGTCAAAAGGTGGTAAAGATTGCTAGAAAAGTCCTATATAATTTTGATTTTACAGACCCCCAAGCTTAAACCATTGCTCGTCCCCAGTAATGTTCAGACACAACAAAATTTTGCTGAGGCAACTTTTGCAATATGGTTAAGTAGCATCAGCCTTTGCACATAATCATGCATCAATAAAATCATGGTCACAAATTATTTTTATAAGTAGCTCGAATGCAACTATGATTTCCAAACTTTATACTAAGTACAAAATATTTTCAACATGATTCATAGTATGCATGCATTTCAAAGTCATATATAACATTCACCAATCAATAAGCTTTCCTTATCAATCTAAACATAGTAATAACAAAGTTTAATTTGTGGTCTTCATATGTTAAACTTAGCAATTCCTCTCCATTAATGTAGTTGCTATAATCATCAAATCAATAGGTCTTTTATTAGGTTGTTGTAACACCCCAAACCCGGTCTAGACGTTATGACCAGATCTGGTGTGTCACATGATCCTACAACTAAACTTATGATCTTTTTGCTTGTTGTGACTTAGAGGATATTTTACTAAAACAGCAAGATTATAAAAAAACATTTTGATAAGCCCTTAGGTTATCCATATTTGAATTTGTTGAATTTTGAAAACCTTTTTAGTAGTTTGAAAAACCCGCGCAGCCTATAACTAGCAGTCTCGATAAAATATGAATTAAACCATGAAAGAATATAAAACCAATAAAAAATTAAAAAGTGGCCTTATTACAAATTAAACCCAAAATAGCATAATGAAAATACTTAAAGTGAAACAAAAACTGAATTTGCAGATGTTGTGGCCACTCCGAATCTCTCGCAGCTCCAAGCCCACTATGGTTGAGGGTTACCTGCAGAGATGAAATAAAAAGGGGGTGAGTTTGACAACTCAGTGTGCAACGTTATCTCAACCATAGGCCAAAACAGATCAAGCCTCAGAATCAGATTAATTGGGCCTTGGCCCATTACAGAAATCAGGTTAAGCCCATATGCCCATAACAGATACAGATCAGATATAATATGCATACAGAAACCCAACCCAAATCCATCCATAACCCGTACCAGCCTTACACCATGTGGGGAGACTACTCGACCCATCCAACCGCTACACGCTACAGATAATTGCAGCGAAGCTGCCAGATATAATTTGCAGCGAGGCTGCCAGATATTGTGACGAGGTCACCAGATACAGATATTGTGGCGAGGCCACCAGAACAGATGTATATATGTGGCGAAGCCACCAGATTGCAGCGAGGCTGCCAGAACAGATATATATGTGGCGAGGCCACCAGATTGCAGCGAGGCTGCCAGAACGCTTCCTCCATCATAAACCCATACCCCATGCAACAGATATATATACATACTAGCATGCAACATATAGCATCTCATGCATCAGATATATTCATATTAAATGGTAACTCATGTAGATACATAAAATCATACCTTTCCTACAGAATTGACCCTAGGGGTATAATAGTCTTTTTACACCTAGGGGTATTTTGGTAAATTTCCATATTCAGAGGTATTTTAGTCCTTTATCATATTTTCAGAGTTTTTATGCACGTTCGATTAATTATTAGTCCATAAATTACCACGGAAGTCTATTTAAGCCAAATTTCCAGTTTTACCCTTTTTAACTTAAAACCCCTAATGGGCCTTACTAAGTCCATTATCATCTCAAACCTGTTAAGTCTAATTTTTAGGTTTAGTTTATCAACTTAACCATGTTTTTATCAACCATGTCACCAGAAAGCCTATAATAATCACTTTACCGATTTGGGCTCGGAAGCCCATTGGGTCCATCTTTGGCCCGTTGAAGCCTAACTTACCAAAACGTTCAGAATTGCACCTTCTGCAATTCCTCCGGCACTGAATTCATAGTTAAGCCCAATGGAGTAAATGGTTACTCTCAAATATCATACGAATGCGTTTTCGGTCACTTACACCAGATGTCGGTAACGTTACGCCCTTTCCGGCTTTTACCACTTTAGTCTAATAGTTGGGATTAGTTACACACCTGTTAGTTGTCGAAGTGCTTGAAGAACCCACGAGCGAATAACCTACAATTGCACACTATTGCGTTAACCTAAAACTCAGTAACCAATAAGCCATAATCTCCCAACCAAAATCAGCCAACATGGCCTAAGTCCTTAAAAGCCTTTACCTTCTTGTCGAAAGTGGATTAGATCCTAATGTCCAGCAGCGTTTAGCCTTCTGAGTCCCTAGTTGCACAACCTCTTGATCACACTAACGCAAACAAACCAAAAGAAAGCGGCCAACAAGCCTTTAGTCACTAACGTTAGCCTCCCCATAAGGGGTTTCGGCTTTTCATATCTTAACCACATGAACCAACAAAATTTCTGAGTACTTACCAAAATGCTAGTCGGTTCAAGAAGTGTCTCTAAACGCCCTCTTAATCACGATCTAAGTAAAAAGAAAGAAAGAATTGAGACTAAAGAGAATTTGGCCAAGCACAGTGAGAGTTTCGGTCAAGCAAGAGAAATCGATTTTACTGGCTTTTGGTCTCAAAAGAAGTCGGCAATGGTTGTAAGATGAGAAGGAAAGATAGGGTTGATAGGGAAAGATGGATTCAGCTACACTAGGAAACGATGGTATGGAGTTGGTTTATGGTCTGAGAAGAAGAGAAGAAAGAAAATGAGATGGGAAAGAAAACGAAAAGAGATGCTTTAGTCAAAAGAAGATTCGGCAACCAAGGGTGGAGTAGAGTTCGGCTACTAATTTTGATAGGAGGGACAAAGTGATAAAAAGAGAACCTAATATGCTACGTAAAATCAACAAAAGAAGGGAGCTTACTAACCTAGAGAAATCGGTAAAAGATACTTCAAAAGGAACCTTAACAAAATCGGCACATCTACCACCCTAATTGCCGAAAATGTTCACCTAAGCATATGACCAAAATTACACCACCAAGAGTCCCTTGGCCGGCCACTTCCATTCAAAATTCAAAGGCTCCTTGATTTACTCCTCAACATCCTCCACGATTTGCTCCCTTGACCGATTCAAATCTCCCTTGTGACAACCCTATTTCGACCCTAGTCGGGAAGCAGTTTCGGGACCGCTAAGCCGAGTCACGAAAATATTTGAGTATAAAATTTTATATTTATTTTATGTGATGAATTATGTGTGAATATATTATTTCTATGGTGTGAAGTATGTGATCGTGCATGGATAAATTCATATGTTTTGAAGCTTGACAAATTGAATGTGTTACTTGAAATAAGAAACTTAGATGAGAAATGTTAAAAGTGTGTAAGACAAATTAAAGAGGCCAATTAATTCATGGATTTGAATTGGGGGATTTGCATGTCAAATTCCCCATTCTTATTATTGTTGCCGGCCATGATGACATTAGGTGCAAATATATATATATTTTATGTTAGAATGATGTCATAAAATCTTAAATTATGAAATTAAAGTCAACTAAAATGAAAATAGGGTGATAAAAACAAAGTTAGTTCATTTGTTTCATCTTTTTAGCCGAAAGTTAGTAAAGAAAGATAGAAGTTGAGCTCAAAGCATTCGGCAACCCCTTTTTGTTAGATTAAGGTACGAAAGCATGTTACTTTGTTAAAAAAATTAGTGATTTTGAGCTTTTTGTTTAATCCTATCCATTGCCCATGAGTCTATTCTTGAAATGGTCATATTATACATTCGGTCATGAGATGTGAGTATGAATTTGGGCAATGCTTGATGAAATTTGATTTATGAAGACTTGTTGATTAAAATGATGTATTAGGGGTTGTTAAATTGTATAGTTTCTTTTTGTTTTATGATCGTTGAGAGTGATACTCTTATTTTGAAGTTGTAATCGAGTAAATATGTATAGCCATGCGAAAATGGCTTGCCTTGTTGTCATGTGTACTCTGTATAGTTGATGTGAATGTGTGGATGTATTCGGTAAATGTTTTGAAAGTTTTGAGTGAATTACGCATAAATGAATCAATGCACTCATAGTAGGAGATGACTCATGTTCGGCCATGCCTAAGATTAACTACTAAATGAATAGTGTGTTAAGCTTTGTAAACATTAAGATATTCCATGACTTATGTATATGTCTAAACCATCTAATTTATTACCTTATGAATTGTAATACTACATTTAGAAGTAATTTTGGTTCTATGCATATTGACAATTCAGGTGCACATGCTTGAGTTCAATAAATGTTTGAGATCTTATAAGAATGAATGCTAATAACTTTTCATACGTCTCATTTCAAAACTAGTTGTATGCAAAAGCTAGGTATTGTAAACTTAGGAGCATGACTTAGGTTTGTTGGAATTATTTGAAAATTTTGTACTTATCTTGTAATGCCTCATGACCCTCCGGCGACGAGTGCGAGTTAGGGGTGTTACATTTTTATTAGTATCAGAGCCACGGTTTAGTCGATTCTCGGACTACCGTAGTAAGTATGAGTCTAACTATACATGCCATTTAGTGTCGTTTTGATAGTGAGATGATTTCTTATATCTGAAATGTGATTTTTGGTATAGAATGGATCCCGAACCCGATCGAACCGTAGCGGACGATGTAGAGAGTGTAGCTCCTGCTCCCGCGCAAGGGACAGCGCCGCCTGACTCTCAACCAAATATTAGTCATCAAAATGATGATATTAGACCAGCTTTTTATGCAATGATGAGTGACTGGTTTGCTCAATTCCTTAGATCAAATCCGGCTGTTCCGCAACCTCGGCCCCCGAATACTCCGCTTCTGACTTTTACAACCCCTCTTGTGACCGATCCAATGAGATCGAGTAGGCCCCCTGTCGACAAAATTAGGAAATATGGGGCTGAAGAGTTCCGGGCTACCCCTAGTGACGATGCCGAGCGGGCCGAGTTTTGGCTCGACAATACCATCCGAGTGTTCGATGAACTGTCCTGCACATCCGAGGAGTGTCTTAAATGTGCGGTGTCTCTGTTACATGACGCTGCCTACTACTGGTGGAATACTCTGGTTTCTGTTGTTCCGAAGGAACGGGTCACCTGGGAATTTTTCCAAATTGAGTTCCGTAAGAAATATATCAGCCAGAGATTCATCGATCAAAAGCGGAAGGAATTCCTAGAACTCAAACAAGGTCAAATGTCAGTAGCCGAGTACGAGAGAGAATTTGTGCGGCTCAGCCGTTACGCACGAGAATGTGTTTCCTCCGAGGCTATTATGTGTAAGCGTTTTGAGGACGGATTAAACGAAGATATCAGACTACTGGTGGGGATTCTGGAAATTAAGGAGTTTGTTGTGTTAGTCGAGCGAGCTTGTAAAGCTGAAGACCTCAGTAATGAGAAAAGAAGGGCCGAAGATGGAGGCAGAGAGTTCCAAAAGAGATCTGCGGGAAAATCTGTTCAGCAATCGTCCAAGAAAACTAGAGATGACTCAGGCCGATCTAAATATACATCGGGTTTTTCTAGGCGCGAGCACCATCGACCTTCCGTGATCTCGCGAGCTACTTCCATTGCCAGTGTGGGTAATGAACGTCGGGATAGATCTGATTGCAATTATTATGGTAAATGGCACCCGGGGAGTTGTAGGCATCGTGATCGCTCCTGTTTCAGATGTGGATCTGCCGATCATTTTATTAAAGACTGTCTGAAAGTTGACGAGCGCACTCCCGACCCGAGTCAGAGACCTAGTAGCACAGCTTCGCGGGGTAGACCACCGCGACGTGGAGGTAGTACCGGAGGTAGTCAAAGAGGGACTAGAGACACTGCTGTCAGATCAGAGGCTCGAGTGCCTGCCAGAGCTTATGCTATTCGTGCCCGTGAGGAAGCTTCTTCTCCGGATGTTATTACTGGTACTTTCACACTCTTTAACACTGAAGTGATTGCCTTGATTGATCCTGGTTCGACCCATTCATATGTGTGTGAAACTTTAGCCTCCAGTAAGACTCTTCCTGTTGAGTCTACTGAATTCGTAATTCGAGTGTCGAACCCTTTGGGTTGTTGTGTTCTAGTTGATAAGGTATGCAAGAAATGCCCGTTAATGGTTCGAGATTTCTGTTTTCCGGCCGACTTGATGCTTCTACCATTCGACGAATTTGACATTATTCTCGGAATGGACTGGTTGACCGTTCATGACGCGATAGTGAATTGTAAGCGAAAAACTATCGATTTGCGATGTTCGAATAATGAAATAATCTGAATTGAGTCCATTGATCTAAGTGGGCCGCCTGCCGTAATTACGACCATGTCAGCTCAGAAATACGTGAGAAAAGGCTATGAAGCGTATTTGGCTTATGTGTTAGATAATACAGCTTCTAACCGAGAACTTGAGACGGTGCCCGTAGTCTGCGAGTTTTCAGATGTGTTTCCTGAAGAATTACCTGGATTGCCGCCTGTAAGAGAGGTCGAGTTCGGTATAGAGTTGATTCCCGGTACGACGCCGATTTCGATTGCCCCGTATCGTATGGCACCTACCGAGCTAAAGGAATTAAAATCTCAGCTGCAAGAGTTGACAGACAGAGGCTTTGCATGACCTAGTTTTTCGCCTTGGGGTGCACCGGTTTTGTTTGTGAAAAAGAAAGACGGGACCATGAGAATGTGCATCGACTATCGACAGCTGAATAAAGCCACGGTAAAGAATAAGTATCCGTTGCCCCGAATTGACGACTTGTTCGATCAGTTGAGAGGAGCCTCAGTATTTTCGAAGATTGACTTACGCTCCGGCTATTATCAGTTGAGAGTTAAAGATTTCGACGTACCAAAGACGGCATTCCGAACGAGATACGGTCACTATGAGTTCTTAGTGATGCCGTTTGGCCTCACCAATGCCCCCGCAGTATTCATGGATTTGATGAATCGGGTATTTAGGCCGTTTTTGGACCGCTTTGTAGTAGTGTTCATCGATGATATTTTGATTTACTCTCGCGATGAAGCCGAGCATGCCGAGCATTTGATACTAGTACTTCAAACCTTACGTGAAAATCAACTGTATGCGAAATTTAGCAAGTGCGAATTTTGGTTGCGTGAGGTCGGGTTCTTGGGCCATCTAGTATCTGTTATGGGTATTCGACTTGATCCGAATAAAATTTCAGCTATACTCAACTGGAAACCCCCTAAGAATGTTTTTGAGGTTCGAAGCTTTTTAAGACTCGCCGGATATTACTGACGATTTGTCGAAGGTTTTTCAATGATCGCGACTCCATTGACGAGACTGCTGCAAAAAGATATCAAGTTCGAGTGGTCGGATAAGTGTCAGCAAAGTTTTGATCGACTGAAAACTCTTTTGACAGAAGCTCCAGTGTTGGTTCAGCCAGAATCCGGCAAGGAATTTGTAGTTTATAGTGATGCATCCCTGAACGGTTTAGGCTACGTTTTGATGCAAGAAGGCCGGGTCATTGCCTATGCTTTGAGACAATTAAAGCCTCACGAGCGAAATTATCCGACTCACGATCTTGAATTAGCCGCTATTGTTTTCGCCTTAAAGATTTGGCGGCACTATCTGTTTGGCGAGAGATGTCACATCTTCTCCGATCATAAAAGTCTCAAGTATTTAATGACTCAAAGAGATTTGAATCTGAGGCAAAGGCGGTGGCTAGAGTTAATTAAAGATTATGAACTCGTTATTGGTTATCACCCGGGAAAAGCTAATGTGGTTGCTGATGCTCTCAGCTGAAAATCTCTATTTTCCTTGCGAGCTATGAACGTGAAACTGATGATGTCAAAGGACGATGTGTTACTTGCCGAATTGGAAGCAAAACCTGTACTATTTCAGCAGATTCGAGAAGCTCAGAAAGTCGATAACGATTTGGTTGTTAAGCGAGTTCAATGTATGTCAGGAGAGAATACAGAGTTTCGAATTGATGAAAAAGATTGCTTGAGATTTAAGGACCGATTGTGTGTTCCGAAAAAGTCTAAGATAGTTTCAATGATTTTGAATGAAGCCCATAATAGCCGAATGTCAGTTCATCTGGGTAGTACGAAAATGTATAATGATTTGAAACGACAATATTGGTGGCACGGCATGAAACGAGATATTTCTAATTTTGTATCTAAGTGCCTAGTTTGTCAGCAAGTGAAAGCGGAACATCAGGTGCCGTCGGGATTACTTCAACCAATTTTGATACCCGAGTGGAAGTGGGATCGCGTTACAATGGACTTTGTGTCGGGCTTACCGTTGACACCGAGTAAGAAAGACTCCATTTGGGTTATTGTGGACAGATTAACGAAGTCAGCTCATTTCATTCCGGTTCGTACAGATTTCTCACTTGATAAGTTGGCAGAACTGTACATCTCCCAAATTGTACGATTGCATGGAGTGCCAACCTCTATTATATCAGACCGTGATCCTCGTTTTACTTCGCGATTTTGGAAGAGATTGCATGAAGCTTTAGGAACTAAACTTCATTTTAGCACAGCTTTTCATCCTTAAACTGACAGTCAATCTGAACGGGTCATTCAAATACTTGAGGATATGTTGAGATGTTGCATTTTAGAGTTCAGCGGATCGTGGGAGAAATACTTACCTCTGATTGAATTCGCGTATAATAATAGCTTCCAAACGAGTATTCAGATGGCACCCTATGAAGCTCTTTACGGTCGAAAATGCCGTACACCTCTGTTTTGGACCGAACTTAGTGAAGATAAGATTATCGGAGTTGATTTAGTCAGAGAAGCAGAGCAGAAAGTGGAGATAATTCGAGACAGTTTGAAAATGGCTTCCGATCGTCAGAAATCGTACGCGGACTTAAAACGTAAAGACATCGAGTACCAAGTGGGTGAAAAAGTGTTTCTGAAAGTTTCACCATGGAAAAAGATACTCCGTTTTGGCCGTAAAGGCAAGTTGAGCCCAAGATTCATTAGACCGTATGAGATATCAGAACGGATTGGGCCCGTCGCTTATAGATTGATTTTGCCTCCTGAACTTGAAAAGATCCACAATGTTTTCCATGTATCGATGCTCCGTCGGTATAGATCCTATCCTTCACACACGTTAAGTCCGTCAGAAGTTGAAATTCAACCTAATTTGAGTTATGAAGAAGAACCCATTCGTATTTTGGCTCGAGAAGTGAAAGAATTACGAAATAAAAAGGTTCCTTTAGTAAAAGTATTGTGGCTTAGGCATGGAATTGAGGAAGCGACTTGGGAACCTGAGAATGCTATGAAGCATAAATACCCAAATCTGTTTACCGGTAAGATTTTCGAGGACGAAAATTTTCTTTAGGGGGAGAGTTGTGACAACCCTATTTCGACCCTAGTCGGGAAGCGGTTTCGGGACCGCTAAGCCGAGTCATGAAAATATTTGAGTATAAAATTTTATATTTATTTTATGTGATGAATTATGTGTGAATATATTATTTCTATGGTGTGAAGTATGTGATCGTGCATGGATAAATTCATATGTTTTGAAGCTTGACAAATTGAATGTGTTACTTGAAATAAGGGACTTAGATGAGAAATGTTAAAAGTGTGTAAGACAAATTAAAGAGGCCAATTAATTCATGGATTTGAATTGGGGGATTTGCATGTCAAATTCCCCATTCTTATTATTGTTGCCGGCCATGATGACATTAGGTGCAAATATATATATATTTTATGTTAGAATGATGTCATAAAATCTTAAATTATGAAATTAAAGTCAACTAAAATGAAAATAGGGTGATAAAAACAAAGTTAGTTCATTTGTTTCATCTTTTTAGCCGAAAGTTGAAAGATAGAAGTTGAGCTCAAAGCATTCGGCAACCCCTTTTTGCTAGATTAAGGTACGAAAGCATGTTACTTTGTTAAAAAAATTAGTGATTTTGAGCTTTTTGTTTAATCCTATCCATTGCCCATGAGTCTATTCTTGAAATGGTCATATTATACATTCGGTCATGAGATGTGAGTATGAATTTGGGCAATGCTTGATGAAATTTGATTTATGAAGACTTGTTGATTAAAATGATGTATTAGGGGTTGTTAAATTGTATAGTTTCTTTTTGTTTTATGATCGTTGAGAGTGATACTCTTATTTTGAAGTTGTAATCGAGTAAATATGTATAGCCATGCGAAAATGGCTTGCCTTGTTGTCATGTGTACTCTATATAGTTGATGTGAATGTGTGGATATATTCGGTAAATGTTTTGAAAGTTTTGAGTGAATTACACATAAATGAATCAATGCACTCATAGTAGGAGATGACTCATGTTCGGCCATGCCTAAGATTAACTACTAAATGAATAGTGTGTTAAGCTTTGTAAACATTAAGATATTCCATGACTTATGTATATGTCTAAACCATCTAATTTATTACCTTATGAATTGTAATACTACATTTAGAAGTAATTTTGGTTCTATGCATATTGACAATTCAGGTGCACATGCTTGAGTTCAATAAATGTTTGAGATCTTATAAGAATGAATGCTAATAACTTTTCATACGTCTCATTTCAAAACTAGTTGTATGCAAAAGCTAGGTATTGTAAACTTAGGAGCATGACTTAGGTTTGTTGGAATTATTTGAAAATTTTGTACTTATCTTGTAATGGCTCATGACCCTCCGGCGACGGGTGCGAGTTAGGGGTGTTACATCCCTAAGCAGAGTTTAACTGTGCTTCAAATTCTTACTTGCTTCCTGCATAAAAATAAAACGCCATCTTGTAACCTCTGGAGCTTGAACCCTTGACCTCTAAGCTCACTTAGGCGCCACTTTTTAAGGAGCTTAGTGGCGCCTCCCTTGCCAATTTACCACTGAACAATTTGTGTCTTATTTCACCGATATTTTCTTATAACACCTATCTTCAAGAGACCCCTATCTCCTAAGTCAAAAATACAAAATTTTGCAGAGCTTCCAACCAACACATGGGCCTTCCATAGGCCCATTAACACCCTCCAAACATGCACTACACACCCGAATACTAGAATTTAAACATTTTATCAAATAAAGAAAAATCTAAGAAAAACCCGAAAATTAGGGCGTTACAACTCTACCCTCTTTAAAGAAATTTCGTCCTCGAAATTTACCTTATCCAAACAAATGGGGATATTGCTGACGAATTGCCTCCTCTGGTTCCCAAGTAGCTTCCTCTCTGCCATGGTTACGCCAAAGTACCTTTACCAATGGAACCGACTTTCTCCTTAGGACCTTCACGTCTCGATCCAAAATCTGTACAGGCTCTTCCTCGAAAGTCAAATCAGGCTGTACTTCCACTTCTGCAACTGGTAGAATATGAGTAGGGTCAGAACGATATCGTCTTAGCATGGATACGTGAAACACATAATGGATTCTATTTAACTCTGGAGGTAATTCCAACTGATACGCCACTGGACCTATTCGCTTAAGAACCCGATAAGGCCCAATAAACCGCGGACTTAGCTTGCCTTTCTTACCAAATCTTAGTATCTTCTTCCAAGGCGAAACCTTCAGAAAGACCATGTCACCTACTGAATACTCAATCTCCTTACGCTTCAAATCTGCATAAGACTTCTGTCGATCAGATGCCTCTTTTAACCGATCCCTTATTATTTTGACCTTCTCTTCAGTCTCTGCTACCAACTCAGGTCTAAGAACTTGCCGCTCGCCCAGCTCAGTCCAACAACTAGGTGAACGACACCTACGCCCATACAGTGCCTCATAAGGTGCCATACGGATACTAGCCTGATAACTGTTATTATACGCAAACTCTGCTAAGGGTAGATAATCCTCCCAACTGCCTCAAAAATCGATAACACAACCCCTCAACATATCTTCCAGAATCTGAATAACCCTTTCTGACTGACCATCAGTCTGAGGATGGAAGGCTGTGCTAAAATTCAGTCGCGTTCCCAACGCCTCATGCAACTTCTACCAGAAACGAGATGTGAATCTAAGATCTCGATCAGAAATGATAGACACTGGCACCCCATGCAATCGTACAACCTCTGCCACATACAATTTGGCTAACTTTTGAAGCGAATAATCAGTATGTACAGGGATGAAATGAGCAGATTTAGTCAACCTATCCACAATCACCCAAATCGAGTCCTTCTTTGACGGGGTTAAGGGCAACCCACTTACAAAATCCATGGTCACCCTCTCCCACTTCCAAAGTGGTACCTTTACTGGTTGCAGAAGTCCAGAAGGTAACTGATGTTCAGCTTTCACTTGTTGACAAGTTAGACACTTCCCAACAAATTCCGTTTCCTCTCGCTTCAGTCTAGGCCACTAATACAACTCCTTTAAGTCATGATACATCTTATTACCTCCAGGATGCATAGCACACAGTCCTTTATGAGCTTCATTCAGAATTGCTTGCCTCAAATTGGAATCCTTAGGCATACAGATTCTACCGTGGAAACATAGAACACCCTCACTGTTAAGTCTAAACTCAGAAGTACTCCCATCCTTAACCTGCTGAAATCGAGAAACCAGCGACTCATCCTTCGACTGCTTTTCCTTAATCTCATCCACCCAGGTCGGTCTTACTTGCAATTCTGCTAACAGACTACCATCATCATACAAACTCAAACGAGCAAACATAGCTCTCAGATTAGATACAGTTCTACGACTTAGGGCATCAGCCACCACATTAGCTTTGCCTGGATGATACTCAATCGCATAATCATAATCCTTAAGCAACTCAATCCATCTCCGTTGCCTCAGATTCAGCTCCTTCTGAGTTAGCAAGTACTTAAGACTTTTATGATCTGTGTATATAATACACCTTTCTCCATACAGATAATGTCGCCAAATCTTAAGTGCAAAGATTACTGCTGCCAACTCCAGATCATGGGTAGGATAGTTCACTTCATGGGGTTTAAGCTGTCGTGAAGCATAAGCAACCACTTTACCCTCTTGCATCAACACACACCCCAACCCAACATGGGATGTATCACTGTACACGGTAAAATCTTTTCCAGACTCTGGTTGAATCAGTACAGGTGCCTCGGTCAGAACCTTCTTTAGTTTCTCAAAAGCTTCTTGCTGCTGCTCGGTCCAAATAAATGGCACTCATTTCCTTATGAGTTTTGTCAACGGCGCTGCCATCACAGAAAATCCTTCTACAAACCTTCTATAGTACCCAGCTAAACCCAGAAAACTTCAAATTTCTGCCACTGACCTCGGTGGTTTCCACTCCAGTATTGCTTCAATCTTTTGAGGGTCTACCTTAATCCCCTCAGCAGATACAACATGACCCAAGAAGGTTACCTCTCTCAACCAGAACTCACACTTACTGAATTTCGCATAAAGCTCCTTTTCTCTTAACACTTCAGCACAATACGGAGATGTTCATCATGTTTCTCCTCGGATTCAGAATAAACCAGAATATCGTCGATAAAGACGACCACGAATCGATCCAAGTATGGCTGGAACACTCGATTCATCAGATCCATAAATGCTGCAGGTGAATTGGTCAGCCCAAATGGCATAACCAAGAATTCATAGTGACCATAGCGAGTTCTTAATGCTGTCTTGTGTATATCCACCTCTTTCACCCTTAACTGGTGGTACCCAGATCGAAGGTCAATCTTGGAGAATATTGAAGCTCCTCTAAGCTAGTCGAATAGATCATCGATTCTTGGCAACGGTTACTTATTCTTAATCGTCAGTTTGTTCAACTGCCGATAATTGATGCACATTCGCATTGACCCATCTTTCTTCTTTACGAATAGCACTGGTGCTCCCCACGGAGACACACTTGGCCTAATGAAGCCTCTATCCAACAGTTCTTGAATCTGCGCTTTCAACTCCACCAACTCCTTTGGTTCCATCCTATACGGTGCAATAGACACTGGTGCCGTACCAGGCAACAAGTCGATCCCAAACTCAACCTCTCGATTCGGAGGTAGCCTTGGAAGCTCTTCTGGAAAAACATCTTGAAAATCCTTAACGGTTCTAACTTGATCCACAGTTAGTTCTTCAGTTTCTACTTGACCTATGAATGCCAAATAAGCCGCACATCTTTACGAATCCACTTCTCAGCTCTTAATGCTGACACCACATTGGACAAATAATCTCTACGTTCACCTATCACCATAACTTCCTCATCCTCTGCAGTCTTTAGCCTCATTCATTTTGAAGCACAATCCAAAGTAGCCCTATGCTTTACAAGCCAATCCATTCCCAATATGAGATCAAATTCTCCGAAAGGTAGCTCCATCAAGTCTCCAGAAAAGATTTTTCCTTGAGTTTCTATAGGCACGTCTCTCTACAGTTTGTCTACCCTAACTGAGTGACCCAAAGGACTTAGTACAGTTACCCCACTCACTGTCTCCTCAGAATGCACTCCCAGCGACCCAGATATGGCACATGCAACATAAGAATGGGTAGATCCAACATCTATCAACGCAGTGTATGGCATACTAGAAATTAAAAACGTACCAGTTATGACGTCGGGGGCATCACCCTCCTCTCGGCGATGAGCTGCATAAACTAACGCTGGTTGACGAGCCTCAGCAAAACCAGCACCCCTGCCAGGTGCTCCTCGTCCTCGACCATTACCATTTCCGCCTCTACCTTGTCCACGACCCCTAGGAGCTGGTGGTCCACCCCTCACCGGTTGGACAACCCTCTGATCCCTAACTTGATCCTGATCTGGTTCCTGAGGACAATCCTTTATCCCATGCTCCATCGACCCACATCGAAAACAGGCTCCAGAACGTTTTCGACACTCGCCCACATGTATCTTACCACAATTCCTGCAACCCTGTGGTCTGACAGCATTCATTGGCACTGCTCGCACTGGTTCCACCACTCTTACTCTCTTAACATTTCTATTAGCCCCACCTGATGGTCTAGAATCCCTCCGGAAGCGGTTTCTATCCTTCTCGCGATTCTGTCTCTCGGTACGCTTTACTTCTTCAGCTATCTTAGCTTTCTCAACCAAAGCAGCAAAGTTACGCTCCCTCTGCAAAGCAATCAGTACCCTTAGTTCATCTCTCAGACCATCCTCGAAACGTACGCTACGCTCATATTCAGTAGCAACTATCCCAGAAGCATATCGGCTCAGCCTCAGAAATTCAGCCTTGTACTCAGATACTGTCCTACTTCCCTGAACCAAATTCAAGAACTCATTCCTACGGGCGTCCACATAGCTAGCCCCAACATATTTTCCTTTAAAGGCTTTCTTAAACAGCTCCCATGTTACCTCACCATCTGAAGTTCCATCTCTTACCGTGAGCCACCACTGATAAGCTTCATCTCTCAGCAACGACACGGCTCCTTTCAGCTTTTGCTCCATAGAGCAATCTAGATCATCCATAATCCGCTCTGTGGCCTCTATCCAATACTCGGCCACATTCGGGGCTACACCAGACACGCCCCTAAAGAATTCTGCCCCATTAGCTCGGAGTCGCTCAGAAATGGATCCCCGAAATCCATTACCAGTACTTGCCCAGCAACCCTTTCCAAAACTCGAAGCATCGCTTGTGATAGGGCATCATCCCCTACACCCCTATCATGAGATTCCACCTCTGTTGCCGGTGGTATCGGTGCATCAGCCGCCAGCGCATGTCCCGAAGATGAAGATTCAGCTCGTGCACTACCTCGGCCACGTCCACGGCCCCTACCACGAGCTGCTCGCGTACTCATTTCGTACTTTCTATTTTAGAAGTTTTATGAGTCAGATTAATATTTCAGTGTTTATTACAGATGTCTTATGAATAAGTAGCATTTTAGAGGTTATCTTCTTCCGCGGTAACCTAGCTACAGTCTCAGCCCACCTATCAGAGTCTCTATAGCTTCAGTAATACCCTAGCTAAAGTATCATAATAGATTCTTGGTCTGGCATATAATCAGAATTTCAGAAACAATCAGAAAAGTTCAGAAAACTTACAGGCTTGGGCCAGAGATTCGGTGTGCCACTCTTTAGAAAGATTACATTGGAAACTTAATTTATTCTTTGAAAGTAAATTATTTATATACGAAAGAAGTTCATCAAAACAAGTTCCAATTAATTTTGAAAACAATTGTTAAAAACATGATCTTTCAAAAATCTTTGTTTTGATTATTTGAAAGCTCCCATTTTTAGACCCGTTCCACAGTCGAGTTGTTGCAACTTGGCTCTGATACCACTAAATGTAACACCCCAAACCCGGTCTAGACGTTATGACCAGATCTGGTGTGTCACATGATCCTACAACTAAATTTATGATCTTTTTGCTTGTTGTGACTTAGAGGATATTTTACTAAAACAGCAAGATTATGAAAAAAACGTTTTAATAAGCCCTTAGGTTATCCATATTTGAATTTGTTGAATTTTGAAAACCTTTTTAGTAGTTTGAAAAACCCACGCAACCTATAACTAGCAGTCTCGATAAAATATGAATTAAACCATGAAAGAATATAAAACCAATAAAAAAAATAAAAAGCGGCCTTATTACAAATTAAACCCAAAATAGCATAATGAAAATACTTAAAGTGAAACAAAAACCGAATTTGCAGATGTTGTGGCCACTCTGAATCTCTCGCAGCTCCAAGCCCACTATGGTTGAGGGTTACCTGCAGAGATGAAATAAAAAGGGGGTGAGTTTGACAACTCAGTGTGCAACGTTATCTCAACCATAGGCCAAAACAGATCAAGCCTCAGAATCAGATTAATTGGGCCTTGGCCCATTACAGAAATCAGGTTAAGCCCATAGGCCCATAACAGATACAGATCAGATATAATATGCATACAGAAACCTAACCCAAATCCATCCATAACACCCCTGTACCAGCCTTACACCATGTGGGGAAACTACTCGACCCACCCAACCGCTACACGCCACAGATAATTGTAGCGAAGCTGCCAGATATAATTTGCAGCGAGGCTGCCAGATATTGTGATGAGGTCACCAGATACAGATATTGTGGCGAGGCCACCAGAATAGATGTATATATGTGGTGAAGCCACCAGATTGCAGTGAGGCTGCCAGAACAGATATATATGTGGCGAGGCCACCAGATTGTAGCGAGGCTGCCAGAACGCTTCCTCCATCATAAACCCATACCCCATGCAACAGATATATATACATACTAGCATGCAACATATAACATCTCATGCATCAGATATATTCATATTAAATGGTAACTCATGTAGATACATAAAATCATACCTTTCCTATAGAATTGACCCTAGGGGTATAACAGTCTTTTTACACCTAGGGGTATTTTGGTAAATTTCCATATTCAAAGGTATTTTAGTCCTTTATCATATTTTTAGAGTTTTTATGCACGTTCGATTAATTATTAGTCCATAAATTACCACGGAAGTCCATTTAAGCCAAATTTTCAGTTTTACCCTTTTTAACTTAAAACCCCTAATGGGCCTTACTAAGTCCATTATCATCTCAAACCTGTTAAGTCTAATTTTTAGGTTTAGTTTACCAACTTAACCATGTTTTTATTAACCATGTCACCAGAAAGCCTATAATAATCATTTTACCGATTTGGGCTCGGAAGCCCATTGGGTCCATCTTTAGCCCGTTAAAGCCCAACTTACCAAAACGTTCAGAATTGCACCTTCTGCAATTCCTCCGGCACTGAATTCATAGTTAAGCCCAATGGAGTAAATGGTTACTCTCAAATATCATACGAATGCGTTTTCGGTCACTTACACCAGATGTCGGTAACGTTACGCCCTTTCCGGCTTTTACCACTTCAGTCTAATAGTTGGGATTAGTTACACACCTGTTAGTTGTCGAAGTGCTTGAAGAACCCACGAGTGAATAACCTATAATTGCACACTATTGCGTTAACCTAAAACTCAGTAACCAATAAGCCATAATCTCCCAACCAAAATCGGCCAACATGGCCTAAGTCCTTAAAAGCCTTTACCTTCTTGTCGAAAGTGGATTAGATCCTAATGTCCAGCAGCGTTTAGCCTTCTGAGTCCCTAGTTGCACAACCTCTTGATCACACTAACGCAAACAAACCAAAAGAAAGCGGCCAACAAGCCTTTAGTCACTAATGTTAGCCTCCCCATAAGGGGTTTCGGCTTTTCATATCTTAACCACATGAACCAACAAAATTTCTGAGTACTTACCAAAATGCTAGTCGGTTCAAGAAGTGTCTCTAAACGCCCTCTTAATCACGATCTAAGTAAAAAGAAAGAAAGAATTGAGACTAAAGAGAATTTGGCCAAGCACAATGAGAGTTTCGGTCAAGCAAGAGAAATCGATTTTACTGGCTTTTGGTCTCAAGAGAAGTCAGCAATGGTTGTAAGATGAGAAGGAAAGATAGGGTTGATAGGAGAAGATGGATTCAGCTACACTAGGAAACGATGGTATGGAGTTGGTTTATGGTCTGAGAAGAAGAGAAGAAAGAAAATGAGATGGGAAAGAAAACGAAAAGAGATGCTTTAGTCAAAAGAAGATTCGGTGTAGTAGAGTTCGGCTACTAATTTTGATAGGAGGGACAAAGTGATAAAAAGAGAACCTAATATGCTACGTAAAATCAACAAAAGAAGGGAGCTTACTAACCTAGATAAATCGGCAAAAGATACTTCAAAAGGAACCTTAACAAAATCGGCACATCTAGCACCCTAATTGCCGAAAATGTTCACCTAAGCATATGACCGAAATTACACCATCAAGAGTCCCTTGGCCGGCCACTTCCATTCAAAATTCAAAGGCTCCTTGATTTGTTCCTCAACCTCCTCCACGATTTGCTCCCTTGACCGATTCAAATCTCCCTAAGCAGAGTTTAACTGTGCTTCAAATTCTTACTTGCTTCCTGCATAAAAATAAAACGCCATCTTGCAACCTCTGGAGCTTGAACCCTTGACCTCTAAGCTCACTTAGGCGCCACTTTTTAAGGAGCTTAGTGGCGCCTCCCTTGCCACTTTACCACTGAACAATTTGTGTCTTATTTCACCGATATTTTCTTATAACACCTATCTTCAAGAGACCCCTATCTCCTAAGTCAAAAATACAAAATTTTGCCGAGCTTCCAACCAACACATGGGCCTTCCATAGGCCCATTAACACCCTCCAAACATGCACTACACACCCGAATACTAGAATTTAAACATTTTATCAGATAAAGAAAAATCTAAGAAAAACCCGAAAATTAGGGCGTTAGAGTTGTAACATGGTTAAGCTAAAGGTATGGATAAAGAGAAGTGAATTATAACAACTCGTTTTTGGTAAAAATCAGAATAGTGGTTTAGGGACCACAAATTCTATTCCGGATAGGAAATTTATTTTAATATTATGTTATGGTCTATAGTATGATGGAAATGTCATATGAAAATTTCATAAAGGAATTTTACTGGTTACATGTCTAATTTGATAAAGGACCAAATTGTACAAGGTGCAAAAGTTGAGTTCTAATAGCAAAATGGATTAAATAGCTATAGAACTTTAAAGTAGAGGTGCTTATATGATAAATAGACCATTTAAAAATTCTTAGTGGTTAAGGATGATGATTCATCCATGGAAATTAAAATAAAAAAAGGACAAAATTAGAAAGATAAAAAAATAAGGATAATAAATGATAAAAAAATAAAATATCATCAATTTATCATCTGCTTTCCCAAAAAAATACATGGAAACCCTAAGAAAGAGAAAGCAAGCTGTATTGGCTCAATTAGGTATGTTTCTTTATCCCGTTTTAATGATTTTTATATTTTCGAGATCGTAATAGCTTAATTTAGCTATCTCGGGGACTAATTTGTAAAGATATCAAAGTATAGAAATTTTTCCATGGATGAGTATGGTGAAAATTTGAAATTTATGGTAGAAAATGAAAGGTTGTTGATAGATAAACAACTTTTGTAAAGTGAATTTTTATGAAATTGTGATTTAGGGACTAGATTGTAAAAATGTAAAATTCATAGAAAATTTTTAATTTTTATGAACTATATGTGCCATAAATATTATATGAGAAATTCAGATAAGCTCGAAATAAGGATTAAATTGCATGAATTTCATTTTCCGAGCCTAAGGACGAAATCGTCATTAATTAAAAGTTTAGAGGCAAAATGGTAATTTTGCCTAAGATGTGAATTAGGCTGAATTGAGTATGAATTCTATTAAATTGATGTCAAATTTACTTGTATAAATCCGGATAGACCAAATTCAGAGTTAGAGCTAGGAAAAGAGAAAGTGTCGAATTAGTAGATTTTACGTACACGAACATTTATCGAGGTAAGTTCGTGTAACTTAATTATGAAAATTAATATGTTTGAATTGAATGCTGTATTTGTGTGAATTGCATAAAATTTTAATGTATGAAATTAATCACAAGCCCGATTTTGCTTGATAATTGATAAGTCTAGTTTGCATAATGAAATGTGATGGATACAGTATTTTCCCGTATTGATTATAGTCTTGCATATGTTGCAAACATTATTGCTCGGAGAAGCATCATGTTAAAAGCCCTCTTGAGCATTCCTGTTATATAGTTTTGTGAGCACCTTGATCGGTAGTAATTTCGCATGTGTTGTGGAGTACCGCAGCTTTTTGTGAGCGTCCTATTTATTGATCGATTGTGATCTTGCATGTGTTGTTGACTCAAACATAGCTCTTCATGAGCGTCCTGGTATGGCTCGCCTAAGCTCCCTAATATATGGCTATCCGGAGCTCCTGTTACATGGATCTTTGTGAGCATTCCTAAAAAGCTCTTCATCAGCTTCCCGGTTAAAAGTTCTTTGTGAACTTCCTATTTATGGCTCTTATGAGCATTCCTGATTTAGCCCGGATAAGCTTCCTGTTACATGGCTCACATGAGCATCTTGTTATACGGCTCGAAGTGTGCTTCCTGATTATGTGCCCTTATGGGTACCCCGAAATATGAATTGACGGTTTCTAATTTGTACACTTCAAGTGTACTACCTATGTATCCATTGATGTTTTCAATGATTCAACGGGCAAAATCCTGACATGAGAAAATATGAACACAAAATGAATTATTACATGATCTACTTGAAATACATGAAAATGGTATTATATGATATATGGAAGTATGAGATGGTGATATACGAACATGGAACTTGTTTGATGAATATGTTCATCTAAGATTATAGATTTGTACACTTCGAGTGTATTTTCTCGGGTTTCTATTGTTTTTTTAATGGATTTAATGAACAAATTCCTGACATGAAATAATCTGAACTTGAGAAAAAATATTATGAAAATGTATTAGAAATATATGGGTATAATTTGTATATGTTATTTGAATTCATGATGTGGTGTACCACCCCAAACTTGGCCTAAACGTTATGGCTGAATCTGGTGGTGTCACATTGAAGTGTTTTTCAAAAACATGGTTTCATTGAAAAACCATTCTGTATTAAACCTCTTTGTGATATTAACGAAAAATTTGTTGATTATATTAGAATGTTAATATACTTCAAAACATTATTTGATGTGGAAGCGTTTATAATATTTTATGTAAACGTGGTGTTTTGAAAAGTATTTATCTTTAAAATTGTTATTCATTTCCAAAAATATCATTTTATAGCAGAAGCATTTTAAAACAGTTGCGTACTTGCGTTTACTTTGTAAAAACATTGTTTCTTTTGAAAACCTGCATCTTTCCCTGCTGCTAGCAATTATAAATCAAAGCAATTAAAAATCTCAAAATAAAATCCAAAGACTAAAAGAGGCCTTATTACATAAACAAATACCCAATTAAAATTATGTGCAAATTTAAAAGAAAATAAGAAATCATGTGCAGTTGTGCGGCTACCTTTGAGTCCCTCGCAACATCGATCCACCTAAGACTGGGGATTCCCTCCGCAGATAAATAGAATGGTGAGTTTACAAAAACTCAGTGTGTAGTCCCTTATCAAACAAACAGTCAAACATGCGATATGCAGTTAAAATCTGGGCCTGAGCCGATTATAGTAATAGTTCAGTTTCAGTTAGAGCATAAGCCCATTACAGTATCAGTAATAGTACCGATCTGCAATCATAAATCCTACCCAATCCAGCCTCTACACTCCACTCCGTCCAGCCCTACACTCCATGTGGGGATTAAATCGACCCACCCTTCCCTACATTCTAATGTTAGCACCGGTTGCAGCACTAAACAATATCGCAACAAAGCTGCCAGTAATATGATCGACATAAATCCATCAGTAGGTCCATAGTCGTCTCAGGTGACCCGTGCAACCTTACCAGTACAATACACTTCCTCCAAATAAAGTAATCCCATCCCCATGCAACATGTCATTCATCATGTCATAATATCATGCATGGATGCAATATATATATAAATATAAATCGTCGCATGCTCAGAAACAATCATACAATATAGGAGGGCATACAGTCATTTTAACTCATAGGGGTACAACAGTCATTTTACCTCTTAGGGGTATAACAATCATTTTTATCAGTTTGGGGCCTAAGTATACTTACCGACCCATCAGTTGGTCCACAGCCGTCTCAGGCGACCCGTGTGACCTTAATAGACAAGCAGTGAAAATGGGCCCAAGGCCCATTATGCTGGCCCATGTGGGCCCACATGCTCGTGTAGTCCACAAAGCATAGAAATGACCTTGGTCGTGTGAAACACAGTCAGGTCCAATATCTTCCACACATCCATGTGGTTTACCCTGTGGGGTCCACAAGCCCATTGGGCCCACACTACGCATTTTGGCCCAACATGGCCCAAAACGGTCTCAGCCCATGAAATCGCTCATGGTGGTCTCTATGATCCAGTACCCACGTGTTATACGTTCAGACTACCACACGAACAAGTGCACGCTCGTGTAGCGTCTATTGTCATATTTTTTCGATTTTTGCCGAATTACGATTAGAGCAGTGTTTACACACTTTTTTGGCTTTTTCGCCGATTACCGTCTACAAAATATTGTTACAGACCTTGTTTGTGAATATGCACACACGATCCTTTGGGCACTTTAAATCTAAATACAATTGTAAATATTCGATTTGTCGCATGTCAATTGAAACACAACCAGCCTTAATCAACATACTCAGTCACTTAAACCATAACCACTTACCTTGCTTGAACCACCGAATATTTACGCCTAACTATTGATTACGAGTGATTACCCACTCCTCAGTTAATCTCTGTATTGCAATCGAAACCTCCCATTAACAGCCAGTCATGTAAATAATTGATCCCTAACGAAAAAATACTTATCAAAATCGCTAAACGTAGAACAGATATAGAATTCAAAATCAACATAGAGGGCAGTAGAGCAAATTCAGCACAGTGAGGGTAAAAGAAAGATGGAATATCGACAAGAACAGAGAGTAAAAGAACATTCTAAACTTAGTAATAGTTATTAACTTTCGGCGGCAATAAAAGGGAATACAACAGCAAAGAGAAGAGGAAGGAAAAAAATGATTTGACAGAGCAACCCAAACAATAATCGACAAACAAGGAGAAGAAAACAATTGGTAATGAATTCAATTAAGATTAGTTGGCACAAATAACTGGATTTAGTCGACAAAATAGAAAAGAGGACAACGAGATTAAGAGGAAAAATCGGCAGAGAAAACCTGCGGGTTGTGGCAGTAGAGAGGAAAAAGTAATAATCCAAAAGCCAAAAACTCTATAAAAGACCAAAAAAAATGGCAAAATGAGAAAGAAGGTGTTGAATCAACCTCTGTACTCACAGCAAAATAAAATACTCCCTTACGCTTTACAGGACTCGAACTTTAGACCTTTAGTAGTAATGGCACGACACTTACCCCTTCACCAGCAGGCCTTCTCTGTCTTGCTATGCTCCTATTAATTGAAGAAACCTATAAACTATAGGCAAGGGTTTTTTCCTTGAAAACAAAACTTTTTGCACACGTCCAGGCTTGAACCTAAGACTTCTCAGACTCTCTCCAAGACACTTAACCACTGAAGCAGACATATATTTTTATCACTTTCTTGCACTACTAAACATTTATGCGCAGCCTCCTACCTATTCCCATGCTCAAAACCTACTACTTTTAAGCCCAAAATTTGAGGCGTTACAATTTACCCCTCCTTAAAGAAATTTCGTCCCTAGAATTTCCAACTATCAGAACAGTCACAAAACACAGACTACACCACTACGCTCCCGTTACACACTCTATCTCTAAAACACTACCACATTTAACTTGAGTGTTTTTAGTACAATCTATAGATAGACTGGGACAGTACATCAACCCAATACTCAGCCACATTAAGGGCGACATCTGTAACACCCCTAGAAGAGCTCAACTACATTAAACTGGAATCGTTCTATAACCAACTCTCGGCCCTGAAATCCAATATTGGGCCCAGGGACCCTTTCCAGAATCTGCAACATAGCTTGGAACAACGCGTCGTCCCTAACCATATGATCAAGAGACCCAGCACCTCTGGTGCTCATTATTGAATTGCGTTTTATTTTCAATTAGCAATTTTATGCAGATCAGTTTACAGTTTCAGTTGTTTATTAAGAAATATATTATGGAAACATTATCAAAAGTATAGAGTTTTACTTTCACACAATGCAGTGTCTATTGGTGTCTACCGGTTCCTATACAGTTCTAGTATACACTACTAAAGAGTTTGTAGTTCGGTATACTACCCACAATAGTCTTAGTAATCCTCCCTATGGCAGTTTCAATCAAAATCAAAATACAGTTTTCAGAGAGAACTTACAGGATCGGCGCGGAGACTGGGTGTACCACACATTCAGTAAAACAAAAATACTTCAAAACATCTGAAACAGTTCTTTTCAGCAATTTCCAAGTTAACGAAGGAGCCCAAATCCACAGCTGAGTTTTGCAACCTGGCTCTGATACCATTAAATGTAACACCATAAACTCGGCCTAGATATTATGGTCGAATCTGGTGGTGTCACATTAAAGTGTTTTTTGAAAAAATGATTTCATTGAAAACCTGTTCTGTATTAAACCTCTCTGTGATATTAACGAAAAATTTGTTGATTATATTAGAATGTTAATATACTTCCAAACATTGTTTGATGCAGAAGCGTTTATAATATTTTATGTAAACGTAGTGTTTTGAAAAGTATTTTTCTTTAAAATTGTTATTCATTTCCAAAAATATCTTTTTATAGAGGAAGCGTTTTAAAACAGTTGCGTACTTGTGTTTACTTTGTAAAAACATTGTTTCTTTTGAAAACCCGCGTCTTTCCCTACTACTAGCAATTATAAATCAAAGCAATTAAAAATCTCAAAATAAAATCCAAAGACTAAAAGAGGCCTTATTACATAAACAAATACCCAATTAAAATTATATGCTAATTTAAAAGAAAATAAGAAATCATGTGTAGTTGTGTGGCTACCTTTGAGTCCCTCGTAGCATCGATCCGCCTAAGACTGGGATTCTCTGCGTAGATAAACAGAAGGGTGAGTTTACGAAAACTCAGTGTGTAGTCCCTTATCAAACAAACAGTCAAACATGCGGTATGCAATTACAATCTGGGCCTGAGCCCGTTATAGTAACAGTTCAGTTTCAGTTAGGGCCTAAGCCCATTACAATATCAGTAACAGTACACATATGCAATCAGAAATCCTACCCAATCTAGCCTTTACACTCCACTCTGTCCAGCCCTACACTCCATTTGGGGATTAAATCGACCGACCCTTCCCTACACTCCAATGTTAGCACCGGTTGCAGTGCTAAACAATATCGCAACACAGCTGCTAGTAATATGATCGGCATAAAGCCATCAGTAGGTCCACAGTCCTCTCGGGTGACCCATGCAACCTTACTAATACAGTACACTTCCTCCAAATATAGTAATCCCATCGCCATGCAACATGTCATTCATCGTGTCATAATATCATTCATGGATGCAATATATATTTATATATATATAAATATAATTATAAATTGTAGCATGCTCAAAAACATTCATACAATATAGGAGGGCATACAGTCATTTTAACTCATAGGGGTATAACAGTCATTTTACCTCTTAGGGGTATAATTGTCATTTTTATCAGTTTGGGGCCTAGATATACTTACCGACCCATCAGTTGGTCCACAGCCGTCTCGGGCGCCCCGTGTGACCTTAATAGACAAGCAGTGAAAATGGGCCCAAGGCCTATTGTGTTGGCCCATGTGGGCTAACACGCTCGTGTACCCACAAAGCATAGAAACGACCTTGGTCGTGTGAACAACACAGTCGGGTCCAATATCTTCCACACATCCGTGTGGTTTACCCCTTTGGGGTCTACAAGCCCGTTTGGCCTATACGGAGCATTTTGGCCCAACATGGCCCAGAACGGCCTAAGCCCATGAAATCGCTCATGTTGGCCTCTATGATCCGGTACCCACGTGTTATACGTTCAGATTACCACACGATCGAGCGGACGCTCGTGTAGCGTTTATTGTCATATTTTTCGGCTTTTGCCGAATTACGATTAGAGCAGTTTTTACACACTTTTTTGGCTTTTTTGCCGATTACCGTCTACAGAATATTATTACACACCTTGTTTGTGAATATGCGCACACGATCCTTTGGGCTCTTTAAATCTAAATACAATTGCAAATATTCAATTAGTCGCCTGTCAATTGAAACACAACCAGCCTTAATCAACATAGTCACTTAAACCATAACCACTTACCTTGCTTGAACCACTGAATATTTACGCCTAATTGTTAATTAAGAGTGATTACCCGCTCCTCGGTTAGTCTCTGTATTCCAATCGAAACCTCCCCTTAACAGCCAGTCATGTAAATAATTGATCCCTAACGAAAAACATACTTACCAAAATCGCGAAACGTAGAATAGATATAGAATTAAAAATCAGCATAGAGGGCAGTAGAGCAAATTCAGCATAGTGAGGGTAAAAGAAAGATCAAATATAGGCAAGAACAATAGAGTGAAACAACATTCTAAACTTAGCAATAATCATTGACTTTCGGTAGTAATAAAAGGGAATACAACAGCAAAGAGAAGAGGAAGGAAAAAAATGATTCGGTAGAGCAACCCAAACAATAATCGGCAATCAAGGAGAAGAAAACAATTCGTAATGAATTCAATTAAGATTAGTTGGCACAAATAACTAGGTTTAGTCGATAAAACAGAAAAGTGGTCAATGAGATTAAGGGAAAAATCGGTAGAGAAAACCTGCAGGGTGTGGCAGTAGAGAGGAAAAAGTAATAAACCAAAAGCCAAAAACTCTATGAAAGACCAAAAAAAGGGCAAAATGAGAGGGAGGGTGTCAAATCAACCTCTGTACTCACAGCAAAATAAAATACTCCCTTACGCTTTACAGGACTCGAACTTTAAAACTTTAGTAGCAATGGCATGACACTTACCCCTTCTCTAGTAGGCCTTCTCTGTCTTGCTATGTTCCTATTAATTCAGGAAACCTATAAACTATAGACAAGGGTTTTTTCCTTAAAAACAAAAATTTTTGCACATGCCCAGGCTTGAACCCAAGACTTCTCAGACTCTCCCCAAGACACTTAACCACTGAAGTAGATAGATATTTTTGTCACTTTCTTGCATGACTAAATATTTATGCGCAGCCTCCTACCTATTCCCATTCTCAAAACCTAATACTTCTAGGCCCAAAATTCAGGGCGTTACAATTCACCCCTCCTTAAAGAAATTTCGTCCCCAAAATTTCAAACTATCAAAACAGTTGCAAAACATAGACTACACCACTACACTCCCGCTGTACACTCTATCTCCAAAACACTACCATATTTAACTTGAGTGTTTTCAATACAATGTATAGATAGACTGGGACAGTACGTCAACCCAATACTCGGCCACATTAGGGGCGACATCTGTGACACCCCCAGAAGAGCTCAACTCCATTGAACTAGAGTCGTTCTGTAACCGACTCTCGGCCCTCAAATCTAGTATTGGGCCTAAGGACCCTCTCCAGAATCTGCAACATAGCTTGGAAAAATGCGTCGTCCCTAATCGTATGATCAAGAGACCCAGCACCTCTAGTGCTCATTATTGAATTGCGTTTTCTCTTCAATTAGCAATTTTATGCAGATCAGTTTACAGTTTCAGTTGTTTATTAACAGATATTTTATGGAAACATTATTAAAAGTATAGAGTTTTATTTTCGCACAATGCAGTGTCTATTGGTGTCTACTGGTTCTTATACAGTTCCAGTATACACTACTAAAGAGTTTGCAGTTCGATGTACTACCCACAGTAGTCTTAGTATGTAACACCCCAAACCTGACCTAGAAGTTAGGCCCGAATCTGGAGTGTCACATTGAAGTGTTTTTCGAAAACCTTATTTTATCAAAAACCCTTCTTATTATTTAAAAACTTAAATCTTAGTTTGCGTTTGCTACTTTCAAAACATGGTTCATTGAAAAATAATTTACTTTTACAACCTTAATTACTGTCATAAGTGAGTACCAAGTAAGTTTGCGAGAGCTGAAAAAAATTAGTAGTTTGTAGGGGCGTGTTGATTTGAAAACTGTTAACGTTTTTGAGAAATCGAGTTCTACTTAAAGCAGATAAAAACCAAATTTAAAATTCAGAAATTATAAAAGCCCTTATTACAAAAATAAAATCCCAGAATGAAATTAAGTGGTAAATAAAAGCCAAATAAAAGAAAATAGGAGCAGTAGTGTGGCCACCTCCGAGTCCCTCGTAGCTCCGATCTGTCAAAGGCTAGAAATTACCTGAAAGGTTAATAAACAGGGTGAGTTTACGAAAACTCAGTGTGTAATCCCCTACTACAAATACGAACAGTCAGTCATGTAAAAGAATCAAAAAGTTTACCCAGCCATAGTTCCAGTATCAATTGGGCCTTAGCCCACTATAACAGACTACACCAGATGGGCCTTAGCCCATTACAGAATCAAAAACATTATCAGAACTAGAATCAAAATGAGAATCAGAATTAAAATCAAAATCAAAATCAGAGTCAATATCAGTATCAAAATCAGAATCGAAATCAGGATCAGAATCAGAATCAGTATCAATTAGCAGAATCAGAATTATAATTAGAATGTGAATGCAATCCCAACCCAGTCCAGCCATCACACCACCTGTACCAACCAACACACCATGTGGGGAATAACTCAACCCACCCAGCCCACATACCAATGGGTAGCAAAGCTGCCAATAACAGAATATCATGGCAAAGCCACCAGAATCAGATAACATGGCAAAGCTACTTAACAGAATACGTGGCATAAAGCCATCGGTAACGTGTCTATAATCAGCACAAAGCCTGTGATATTGGCACAAAGCCTTCGGTAATGGCACGAAGCCCACAATATCGATAGAAGCCCACAATAATGGCACACAGCCTTTGATAATGGCACAATCCCATAATAACGGCACGAAGCCCACAATATCGATACAAAGCCCATAATAACGGCATACAGCCTTCGGTAACATGATCGGCACTCAGCCATCGATTGGTCCATAGTCGTCTCGAGCGACCCGTACGACCTTATCAAATCAGTACGAATATATGGCTCTTAAGCCTTCGATGGATCCACAGTCATCAAGCAACCATGCAATCCTAACAGATCAGATCTTCCTCTATACAAAATCCCAACCCATGCAACATATCATATATGCAGAATGTCATGCCCATATTTGAATCAAACAATCACAGTCAAGTCATTCATATCACCAACATATATTCACAATCAAATCCGTCAAACACACAGTCCAAGTCAGTCATTTGCCCACAAGGGCAAAACAGTCATTTAACACCCTAGGGGCAAAATGGTAATTTTACCCCATAGGGGTATCTCGGTAATTTAACCCTACAGGGGTATTTCGGTAATTTTGCAAATCAAGGGTAAAATGATAATTTTGCAAATCAAGGGTAAAACGGTAATTTTGCAAATCAAGGGTAAAACGGTAATTTTACAAATCAGGGGTAAAATGGTAATTTTACAAATCAGGGATCAAATGGTAATTTTACAAATTAAGGGTAAAATGGTAATTTTACAAATTAGGGGTAAAACGGTAATTTCACAAATCAGGGGTATTACAGTAGTTCTACCCTATAAGGGTATCTTAGTAATTTTGTAAACCAAGGGTATTTTAGTAATTTTGTATATCAAGGGTATTTCCGTAATTTTGTAAATCAAGGGTATTTCAGTAATTTTGTAAATCAAGGTGTAAATCAAGGGTATTTCAGTAATTTTGTAAATCGGGGGTACTTTGGTAATTTTACAAGTCGAGGGTATTTTAGTAATTTGGTAAACTAAAGCATTCTAAACAGAGATAACAATGCGAATGGGCCTAGGGCCCATTCTCGGCCCAAATAGGCCCACACGCTCGTGTGGCCCTTTTAGCCCAAATCTAGCCACAGATATGAGATTCACCTTGTCTAGTCCAATATTTACTACACAATCAAACAACTTATCCAATTGGGCTTGTAGGCCCATTTCGGCCCATCACAGCCTGAAGTAGCCGTCCTACAGCTAGAATAGTGAGAAATACACACCTGATAAGAGACTGGAGTTCCTCCGCGCTCCGAGTACTTTTAGCCGACGCCCAACCCAAACGAGCCCGCCATAAAGCAAAAGGGATCAGCCAAGAAAGGTACCTTTACTCTCCTCATGGTTCTCCCTATTTAAAGCCAGCTTCGCATCCACTTTTATGTTAGCTTCCCGATGTGGGATCCCCCCATCATTAGAGTTTAAATTTAACACCCACTCTTGTCGCCCCCTGTTAACAAAATAAAAGCTCTTTGATTGCCATGAGTTTCGAACCCTGGACCTTTTTGCCAACTCTATGACACCACCTTCCTGCCTCTTATGTGGCGCTACTTTGCCACTAGACCACAAGGCTTTTTGTGGCACAATTTCTCCAACAATATTCTTAAGGCCTACCTACTACACCTAGGGTTTAATTCACCTGAAACCAAAATTTTTGCTAGAGTCCAGGTTTGAACCCAGGACTTCTCCAACACTTCTCAGCACACTTAACCACTGAAACAAGCCTTCATTAACGGAATTTACATGCACAACAAAATATTATAAGCTGCTTTCAACCGCTCCCATGCTCAAGGCCCAAAACTTCTAGGCCCAATTTCAGGGTGTTACATAGTAATCCTACTTATGGCAGTTTCAACCAAAATCAAAATACAATTTTTAGAGAGAACTTACAGGCTTGGCGCGGAGACTCGGTGTACCACACATTCAGTAAAACAAAAATACTTCAAAATATCTGAAATAGTTCTTTTCAGCAATTTCCAAGTTTACGAAGAAGCCTAAATCCACAGCCGAGTTTTGCAACTTGGCTCTAATACCATTAAATGTAACACCCTAAACCCGGTCTAGACATTATGGCCGAATCTGCACATTGAAGTGTTTTTCGAAAACATGATTTCATTGAAAACTCGTTCTGTATTAAACCTCTTTGTGATATTAACAAAAAATTTGTTGATTATATTAGAATAGTAACATACTTCAAAACATTGTTTGATGCGGAAGCATTCATAATATTTCACATAATCGTGGTGTTTTGAAAATCATTTATCTTTAAAATTGGTATTCATTTCCAAAAATATCATTTTATAGCGGAAGCGTTTTAAAACAGGTGCGTACTTGCGTTTACTTTGTAAAAACATTGTTTCTTTTGAAAACCTGCGTCTTTCCCTACTACTAGCAATTATAAATCAAAGCAATTAAAATTCTCAAAATAGAATCCAAAGACTTAAAGAGGCCTTATTACTTAAACAAATACCTAATTAAAATTACTTGCAAATTTAAGGAAAATAAGAAATCATGTGCAGTTGTGTGGCCACTTTTGAGTCCTTCGCAGCACCAATCTACCTAAGACTTGGATTACCTGCGCAGGTAAACAGAAGGGTGAGTTTATGAAAACTTAGTGTGTAGTCCCTTATCAAACAAATAGTCAAACATGTAGTATGCAATTACAGTCTGGGCCTGAGCACAGTACAGTAATAGTTCAGTTTCAGTTAGGGCCTAAGACCATTATAGTATCAGTAACAGTACAGATATGCAATCAGAAAGCCTACCCAATCCAGCCGCTACACTCCATTCCGTCCAACCCTTCATTCTATATGGGAATTAAATCGACCCAGCCATCCCTACACTCTAATGTTAGCACCGGTTGCGACACTAAATAGTATCGCAACAAAGGTGCTAGTAATATGATCGGCATAAAGCCATCAGTAGGTCCACAGTCCTCTCGGGTGACCCGTGCAACCTTACCAATACAGTACACTTCCTCCAAATATAATAATCCCATCCCCATGCAACATGTCATTCATCGTGTCATAATATCATGCATGGATGTAATATATATATATATAAATATAATTATAAATTGTAGCATGCTCAAAAACATTCATACAAAATAAGAGGGCATACAATTATTTTAACTCATAGGGGTATAATAGCCATTTTACCTCTTAGGGGTACAACAGTAATTTTTATCAGTTTGGGGTCTAGGTATACTTACCGACTCCTCAGTTGGTCCACAATCATCTCAAGCGACCTGTGTGACCTTAATAGACAAGCAATGAAAATTAGCCCAAGGCCCATTATGTGGGCCAATGTGGGACCACACGCCCATGTAGCCCACAAAGCCCAGAAATGATATTGGCCGTGTGAACGACAAAGCAGGGTCCAATATCTTCCACACATCTGTATTGTTTACCCGTGTAGGGCCCACAAGCTCGTTGGGCCCACACGGCCCATTTCTGCCCAACATGGCCCAAAACGGTCTAAGCCCATGAAATCGCTTATGGTGGCCTCTATTATCCAGTACCGATGTTTTATACTTTTGGATTACCACACGAGCAAGCGCATGCTCGTGTAGCGTCTATTGTCATATTTTTTCGACTTTTGCCGAATTACGATTAGAGCAGTGTTTACACACTTTTTCAGCCTTTTCACCAGTTACCGTCTACAGAGTACTGTTACACATCGTGTTTGTGAATATGCGCACACAATCCTTTGGGCACTTTAAATCTAAATACAGTTGCAAATATTCGATTAGTCGTATGTCAATTGAAATACAACCAGCCTTAATCAACATACGCAGTCACTTAAACTATAACCACTTAAACCATGCTTGAACCACTGAATATTTACGCCTAACTGTTGATTAAGAGTGATTACCCACTCCTTGGTTAATCTCTATGTTCAAATTGAAACCTTTCATTAATAGCCATTCAGGTAAATAATTGATCCCTAACGAAAAACATACTTACCGAAATCGTGAAACGTAGAACAAAAATAGAATTCAAAATCAGAACGGAAGGTAGTAGAGCAAATTTGGTATAGTGAGGGTAAAAGAAAGATGGAATATCGGGTAGAACAAATAGTAAAAAAAGTTCTAAACTTAGCAATAATCACTAACTTTCAGCAACAATAAAAGAGAAGAGGAAGGAAAAAGAAATGATTCGGCAGGGCAGCCCAAACAATAATTGGCAATCAAGGAGAAGAAAACGATCTGTAATAAATTCAATTAAGAGTAGTCGACACAAATAACTAGGTTTTGTTGACAAAATAGAAAAGAGGACAACGAGATTAAGGGGAAAAATCAGCAGTAAAACCTACAGTGTGTGGCAGCAGAGAGGTAAAAGTAATAAACCAAAAGCCAAAAACTCTATGAAAGACAAAAAAAAAAGGCAAAATGAGAGGGAGTGTGCCGAATCATCCTCTACCAAATTAGGATACTGCTTCAATCCCATAATATCCTCCTAAAAACACTCTAACCATCTCACGAAATCCCTTGATCCACTCATTAAACTCTCCTCCAATCTATCCACCTACTAGTTGAACTCCTTTCAAATTCCTTAGAGTTTCAGTCAACCAAGGGCACTCCTTTGTACTCATAGCAAAATAAAATACTCCCTTACGCTTTGCAGGACTCGAACTCCATACCTTTAGTAGCAATGGCACGCCACTTACCCCTTCACCAGCAGGCCTTCTCTGTCATGCTATGCTCCCATTGATTCAAGAAACCTATTAACTATAGGCAAGGGTTTATTCCTTGAAAACAAAACTTTTTGTACATGCCCAAGCTTGAACCCAAGACTTCTCAGACTCTCCTCAGGACACTTAACCACTAAAGTAGATAGATATTTTTGTCACTTTCTTACACAACTAAACATTTATGTACAGCCTCCTACCTATTCCCATGCTCAAAACCTAATACTTCTAGGCCTAAAATTCAGGGCGTTACATGTGGAAAGTATATGTATATGGGAATTTTGTTATTATTGAGCCCATGCATGTTTATTGATATTTATATGAGATAGTATGACTTAGAAATGAACTATTAGCCTTATATACATGAAATACATGGAAATGACATTACCTGATATAATGATGCATGAATTATTTGTTACATGAATGTGAATCATGCTCGATGACTTTGTTCATCCATGATTAAGGACTATTATCTGTGATTACTTGGCTAACATGATGATGATATGTGTTTAGGGCTTGTGACCAAATTGGTTGATAGTGCCTTGCATGTTTATTTTGAACATAAATATATGATAAGTTATCTACCATGCCATACGAACTTACTAAGCATTATATCTTACTTTGTTTTATTTTTCCTGTTCTATAGTAATTCAGAAGCTCGTTGGATTGGAAGCTTGGTGGGGGTCACTCACACTATCCATCGGCCTATTTAGGTATATATGGTAAACCAATTACGGTTATAATGACATGTATAGGTTGATTAGGCAATGTTGGCATGTAAGTGTGTTGGTTATAACAAGCCATTGGAATGGCTTGTGATGAACCTGTTTTGATATGTACTAATGAGGCCATAACATGTTTGGTATGTGTTTGAAGTGGCGGAATGATAGAAATTATGTTGGCATATTGTCAATTAATTCTAGCATATTTGGTAAAATATGTATATTGGTGAATTTGATAAGTTAAGTAAGCTTTGTATGTTTGGTTACATGATGGTAAAGTGTATTTGAGGTGCTTAAGAGCACATTGGTTGTATATGTTGTTATGTCATGCATAAGATCTGTTTTTACTTAAATTAATTATTTTAAAATGGCTTATGAATATGTTAAAGTATTGGTGTAAGAGGAAGACAAATTGGGCTAGAAATGTGGCATGGAAAATAGCCTATTTTAGTCCACATAAGCAAAGACAAGGGCGTATGTCTTAGCCATGTGTGACACATGACCTAGCACATAGGCATGTGATCTGGCCGTGTGTCCCCTACATCTTTAAATTTTCAAAAGAGAATGCTCAGAATTGATCACAAACCTTGGCACACTGGCGTGTGGCTTGGCTGTGTGATCCTTGCACTTTAATGTATTGCAAGTCAAAGAGTTACACGGGTTGGGGACACGGCCATATGCTTCACATCGAATGCCACAAGGTCTAGGGCATGGGCACACACGGCCTACCCACATGGGTGTGTGACTCTTGCATCTTGTAAAAATTTTAAATTTTCGCGAAAAATTTTCTAAGTTCCCGGTTTAGTCTTGACCCGTTTCTAATGCATGTTTTAGACCTCGATGGTTCATATAAGGGACTTTATGTCTGATTTTTGACATGAATACTGTATAAAATGAAGTATCTGTTTACTTGGTCTATAAATTCTAGTAACACTTCATAACCTTTCTAATGACAGATACGAGTTATGGGTGTTACATGAATTTTTAGGTTCAATCATCTTAACCCTAACTTTGTCTTGGATCCTTTTGCGTCATAACCTTCATACAAATGGGTCTTTGAAACCCCCAAACATATTTTGAACTCATGCTCAACCTTTTTCTTCAATATTTAAGCAAGCTTTTCTTTGCTCTTTATTCTTTTGAACAAACTTTCCTTTGTTCTTTTATCTTTCTTTCTTTTTTTTAAACATGTGAAGAGCATGTACATCTTTTGTATTTTTGCTCAAACTTTGATCACCAAGAAAAATTTAGTTAAAATAGGTTCACAAAAAATAGGATAAAATTAAAAAGATGATAATATGGTTCATGGTGTAGATAATTTGTAATAAACAGGCCATTAAGCTCAAAAGTAAAGTTTCAAGGGTTAATTTAATAAGGTCAGCTTGAAAGGCTTAAACAATCCAAAGAAGAGTGCATATATCATGTTTAGATTCTTATATGTCCTAGGATTTCACCTCAAGAAAGTTATTAAGTCAATTCGAAAGACTTAAAACTTCATGCATGTCTACTTTTAAAGAAATTAAATTTTCATGGCAAATACTACATAAGACTAAGAACATACAAGCATTCCATTACTCAAGATAACATAAAAATAACTTGGATAAAATAAAAAATCGTGCTTGTATTTGAACAAACTTTTGAGCAAAAATTCTCTCTAAACATTCATTTATTCTAGCATACTTAGGTGAAAAGATTGAAAAATACTTGCAAAATTTTAAAATTCATACAAAATATTGCCTTACCCCCTTTAAAAAGAAGCAATGTCATCATTGTGAAAACAAAGTAAGGAATGAAAACTGAACACCAATTAGGGTTGTAAGAAAAGAGAGGTGAGCCATACAGACTGCTTAAGTACCAAGTCTTTTTTAACAATCCAATCCTAGACATGTTCATTCCCATTACCACATCACTTCGTTGTTTCTAGTGAAGAGGCATAAAGCTTATTTTATTCATGCTTTCAATATCCTATTTATTATGTAAAAGTAAAATACTAGCTAGGAAATAAAAATAAACACATAAAAAGGAATAAATACTAAAGACAAGAAATTCCCCCTTTTATTTATTTGACTTATCCCCCTTGTCTTCCTTCTTTGATGCTCCATCCTTGTTTTCATCCTCATCCTCTTCCTTCTTTGACTCGAAGATACAATTTGAGAATTGTAATAGTCAGATTTTGGGCCTAGTCAGAACAGTGGTTTTGGGACCACAAATCCGATGAGGAAATTTTAAATGGGATGATTTCGTGAAAATTTCGTTCAAAAATTTTGACGTTTGGGCACTCAATTTAGTAAAAAGGACCAAATTGTAAAAAGTGCAAAAGTTGAGTTCTACATGTTAGAGGTGTCCAATTGTTATGAAATTTTAAATGAGAGGTCCTTAAATGGTAATTAGACCATTGGTTAATTTGTTGGACAAAAATGGACATGAAATAGGTGAAAGAGAATATTTTTAAGTTACGGGCTTTTTGGTCATTTTGTGTTTAAATGATTAAATAAACAAAATTAAAAGCCAATTTTTGTCCATCTTTAAGCTATGGCTGAAAATACCATGAAGAAACCATGGCTAGGGTTTTTCAAGCTTCTAAGCTCGATTGTAAGTCCGTTCTAGCCCCGTTATTAATGATTTTTATGTTTTTAAAATCCTTGTATCATGATCTATTTTTTTTTTACCACTTATTTGAGATATGATAAAGGTCTAGGATTTGACCCATGTTAGAAATTTGTGTATTTAGATGATTAGTGGTAGAAAATGCATGTTTATGGTTAAAGAAACGACTTTTACTAACTGATTTTCAGTAAAAATGTCTAAAAGGACTAAATTATACAAGTCATAAAATAAGTGATAAAAATCTGATTTTTATGGGATTTTTGGGCTGCTATAAGTATAAAAAAGGTTCGGTTAGGCTTGGGAATCAAAGAAATTGAACACATTTCATTTTACGAGCCTAGGGGCAAAAGTGTAAATATGTGAAACTTTAGGGGTAAAAATGTAATTTTTCCATAATATGATTTTTAGGGCACATTGAATAATATGACTAATAAGTGACCTAAATTTGATATTATAGATAAAGAAAACGAGATTCGGGCCTAAAATGAGGGAAAAACGGGAGTTTGATGATTAGGCCCTTTTCACCATTTTTGGTATCAATGTAAGTTTGTATGTTAATAAACATTATTGAATTTTATTAATTATTCATTAATATTGTAATAGCTCGATTTAGGGCCTAGTCAGAATAAAGGTTGCGAGACCACAAATCTGAAATAGAAATATATGTTTTATGATTGTTTTAAAGCCTATGATATGATTGCATGGCTGTGAGAAAATTTCATGAAGAAATTTTATGATTAAGTGATCAATTTGTCTTTTAGGAAAAAATTGCAAATGTAACACCCCAAACCTGGCCCAGATGCTATGGCCAGATCTGGTGTATCACATCGATGATTTATTCACAACCGGTTACTTTGACAAATCGCTATGTTATCTACTGTAAATCCATGTCTAGTAAATTGTAGGTTCTGAGCAAAGTCAAATTTAAAACTATTTTCATTAACTTGAAATATGTAAACCAAATCCCATTTGTTGTCGTTTATTATCATATCATCCAATCATTATGCAAGGTTGGTTCAAAAACGTTTGATATCAATTTTGAAAACCAGAGTACCCTAGTCTACTGGTTTAAGCAAATTAACAGTGGAACCAAAATAAAAACCCATAGTGGCCTTATTACAAAATAATTCCAAAATTAAAATAACAATTAAAATAAAGTAAAGCGAAATCCAGAAGAAGAAATCATGTGGCCACCCCGAGTCCCTCGCAGCTCCAAATCCTTTATGGTTAGGGGTTACCTGCATAGGTGAAAATAAAACGGCGAGTTTTGAGAAACTCAGTGTGTAACTTTCCCAACCAATATCAGAGATTAGACATACAGAACAAACTGGGCCGAAGCCCTATACAGATACAGATTAAGCTGGGCCTTGGCCCTATTCAAAAACAGAGTGGCCTTGGGCCCATTACAGATACAAAACAGAACAATATGCAAAACCCAACCCAGTCCAGCCCATCACGCCACCCGTACCAACCCATTACACCATGTGGGGAATAACTCAACCCACCTAGCCCACACACCAGTTCGCAGCCGTGCTGCTAAAATCAGATATCATGGCAGAGCGACCAGAACAGAATTACGTGGCAAAGCCACTAAACAAAATATGTGGCAGAGCCACTGTACAGAACTTCCTCCAAATCCAAACCCAACCTCATGTAGCCTAATATTACCACATACATACATACAGACTAACAGATAGAGATACCACATACATAAATCAGACAGTCTACTATTAGAGATATCACATTCATTTGGCAACTAGGGGTAAAATGGTAATTTTACCCTTTAGGGGTATTTTGGTTATTTCACTAAGTCTCAGTGTCTCATTATCTAATACGACCTTCTAGCAGGTCTAACGTCGCTTCGAGCAACTCAGAAAGTCCATATAGTCACATAGTGTATTTGGGCCCAAAACCCCTAATGGGCCCGGGTAGGCCCACACACTTGTATGGCTCGCTCAGTCTAAACTAATGCTTAATATAACAGTTTTTAACATCTAACGAACCAGATATCACTTGCCGCATAAATTTACCCATATGGGCCAATAGGCCAATTGGGCCCATTTTGGCCCGTCGAGGCCTAGAACAGCCGGAGTGCACGAGATCACACACAATGGCTCTTACCATCATACGCCCACGATTTGTGGGTTCGGATCAGCCCACGTGTGTTTGCACGCCCACAAGACCTCAAAATGTCGGCATTTCGGCATTTCGGCTTTGTGGCTTTTGCTAATCTATGCTATTAGAGGGTGTCGTTACACACCTATTTTTGTGACCCCACTGTCGGCACACTCTCAACCTATTGTCATAATAACAACCATTAATAACTTAACCAATACTTAGTGAATCCATACTTAAGAGTTTATTCAACAGTTACTTACCACCACTCCGCTTGTCCACCGTCACTTGTGATTAACGTGTATCCTTAGTACTTGATTGAATGACGACAAATCTAGGTACCTACAATTATGGGTAAATCCAGCTAATAAATAAGGGTTAAAGGAGCACTAACATCCCAAACCGAACCTTTATTAAAGAGAAAAGCCCTAATCAAAAGCCAAAATCTATAACGAGAAATACTTACCCAAGAATCCATTTGACTGATTTGTTAGAATCTAGAAACAGTCGTTCACTAGCCTGAGCTCAATACCCTTGCAGATCCAATCGAAATACAATGAGAAAGGAAAGATCTAAATATTCAACTATGTAGACAAAACAAAAGAAGTAATCGATTGAAGAAGGGGCAATCGGTTTAGGGGTTCGTTTACTAAAATAAAGTGGTATTCAGCTTAAAGAAAATGTTTGAAGAGTAAAGAGCAGGGTTCGATTTCACTAGATAGGCAGAGAAATCGATTCAAAAGTCGTTAAAACAAAGAATGAACAAAAGGTTTCAAAGAGAAAAGAAGAAGTTAAAAAAGTAGAATTCGGCCAGAAAGAGAGGAGATAGCAATAGTGAGAAAGAAGACTTGAGGGGTTCAACTTTTAGAGAAAAGATGGGGAGGATTCGGCTTAGATCCAAATGCATGAACAAGTAGAGAGAAGAAAAAGAGGAGAAGAAGGGCAAATGATTCGGCCAAAGATAACTAAAAGAAGAAAAGAAGAAACTGGAGCCAATCAAAAGAAGAGAAAAGACTAGCTTTGGTTTCAAGGAGATTCGGCTACCCTGGAGATTTGGATATGGTAGGATTTAGCCAAATGAAAGATTAAGAGCAATAATGATTCCGGCTCTTTGATCAAAAGAAAAGAAATGAATGAAAACCCCAAAAGAACTATACCTAATTGGCACTAAAGAAACTAATACAAAAATGACCAAAAACATGAAATCCCGACTACCCAAAAGAAGAAATTGGCCCCAACTCTCCCAATTGTCGAAAATGCTATTACCAAGAGTTCCTAGCTGAATTTGCAACCTCAAAGTTCCAGCATTCGGCCAACTCTTCCTCCATACCTAATCCCTCAAAAATCTCCTGGATTTTCTTCATGGACATTAGCACAAACTTTCAAGATCAAGTTATCCTTATCTCTCCACCAACCTGAAGAGTTTACCTTTACTACCATCACTTGTCGATTCCAGCTAACAAAATAATAGCTCTCCGCTTACAAGGAGACTCGAACCTCAGCTCTCCCACCTACTAATTCATGCCACACCAAGCCCCACATCTGGCGCCCCTTGCCACTCCAATACAGGGATTTTTGTGCTAAGAAACCACACTATTAGTTTTTAAGTCCTACCCTCCAACATCCAGATTCCCTTAAGGCTAAAATTAAATTTTTTGTCAAGCGCTGGCCTAAACCTAAGCCTTCCAAAGGCCCCCTAGACACACTCAAAACATCAATTAAACATACCCAAGTATGCAAATATCAATTCAAGCAAAAATCCTAAAACCCTAAAATTTAAGGTGTTACAACTCTACCCCCTTAAAGAAATTTTCGCCTCAAAATTTTACCTGATCTGAACAGGTGAGGTTATTGTTGATGCATCGCCTTCTCAGGCTCCCATTTAGCTTCTTCCCCGCTGTGATTACGCCAAAGCACCTTTACCAAAGGAATCGAGTTCCTTCTTAACATATTGACATCACGCTCTAGAATTTGTACTAGTTCTTCCTCAAAAGTCAGACCCGATTTAACTTCAATTTCCTCAATCGACACAATATGTGAGAGGTTAGAACGGTACAGCCTAAACATGAAGACATGGAACACGTCGTGAATCTGGTCCAACTTAGGAGGTAGCTCCAGCTGATATGCCACCAGACCCACCCGTTTAGAACTTGATAGGGCCCAATAAATCGAGGGCTCAACTTGCCTTTCTTTTCAAATCTTAAAATCTTCTTCCAATGAGAGACCTTTGAAAAAACCCAATCCCCCATAGAGTACTCAATCTTCTTATACTTCAAGTCGGTATAAGACTTCTGCCTATCTAATGCCTCCTTTAACTGATCCCTAATTAACTTAACTTTATTCTCAGTATTTGCCACCAACTCTAGCCTAAGAACCCGATGTTCCCCTAATTCCATACCATACAATGCCTCATATGGTGCCATCTAAATACTCGCCTGGTAACTATTGTTATAGCAAATTATGCTAATCGCAAGTAATCTTCCCAGCTACCTCGGAAGTCAATAACACACCCTCTTAACATGTCCTCCAGAACTTGAATCACCCTCTCTAACTACCCATCAGTCTGAGAGTGAAAAGTAGTGCTGAAATCTAACCACGTACCCAACGATTCATGCAACTTCTATCAGAACTGAGATGTAAACCTAGGGTCTCTATCGAAAATAATCGAAACTGGTACCTCATGAAGTCACATTATCTCTGCTACATACAACTTTGCCAACTTCTGAAGTGAATAATCAGTTCAGATGGGTATAAAATGGGCAGATTTTGTCAGCCTATCCATAATCACCCAAACTGAGTCCTTCTTGGAAGGAGTCAAAGGTAGCCCACTCACAAAATCCATGGTTACCCTTTCCCACTTCCAAAGTGGAATCTTAACTGGCTGCAGAAGCCTAGAAGGTAGTTGATGCTTAGCTTTCACTTGCTGGCATGTCAAACACTTACCCACAAATTCTGTTACCTCCCGTTTAAGTCCAGGCCACTAGTATAATTCCCGTAAAATTTGATACAACTTATTTCCACCTGGATGCATGGTACAAGGGCCGCCATATGCCTCTCGCAGTATAGACTGCCTCAAATCAAAGTCTTTTAGAACACAAACTCTCCCATGGAAACACAAAATGCTTTCACTGTTCAATCCAAAACCCAAAGTTTCACCATTTTCCTCCTGTCAGAACCGAGAAACCAATGATTCATCCAATAATTGTTTCTTTTTAATTTGCTCAGTCCAGGTCGGTCTCACTTGCAGTTTAGCTAACAAACTACCATCGTCATAAAGGCTGAGAAGAGCGAACATTGCCCTCAGATCAGATATAGCCCTATGACTCAGAGCATTTGCTACCACATTAGCTTTACCCGAGTGATACTCAATGGAACAGTCATAATCCTTAAGCAACTCTATCCATCTTCGTTGCCTATGATTCAACTCCTTCTAAGTCAGGAGGTACTTGAGGCTCTTATGATCCATGTAAATGATACACTTTTCTCCATGCAAGTAATGCCTCCAGATCTTAAGTGCAAATACCACTGCCGCCAATTCTAGATCATGAGTAGGATAATTCGCCTCATAAGGCTTCAGTTAACGTGATGCATAGGCAACCACTTTACCCTCTTGTATTAACACACAACCTAATCCAACATGTGATGCATCACTATACCCAGTAAAATCCTTCCCAGACTCCAGCTGAATTAACATAGGTGCTTCAGTGAAGACTTTCTTCAACTTCTTGAAACTCTCCTGTTGCTTACCAGTCCAGTTAAATGGTACCCCTTTCCTCAGAAGCTTCGTCAATAGTGCCACAATTATACAAAAACCTTCTACAAACCTTCTATAGTACCCTGCCAGACCCAGAAAACTCTAAATTTCTGACATAGTTCTTGGTGGCTTCCATTCCTGGACACATTACTAGACTTCCTACTTTTATTACTGGTTATTCATTATTTTATCATTTATCATTATTTTGGGAGTTTTATGTATTGTGGTCCTTTGACCTGTTTTGTTTTATACTTAGAGTTTTCAAATTATTTTATTGTTATTTTTTATTTTTAGTAAATTACGACACTCTAAACGCATTTTAAAACTTAATTTGAGATTTTTGTTTAATGAATGATTTATAAGCTTCCACGATAAATGAAAGGTAATAAATTGCACAAGATGTTGATATTCGAAATGGTTTCCAAAAACACTCTCATATGATGCCACCAGATTCGGCCATAACGTCTAGGCCAGGTTTGGGGTGTTACAGAGAAACCCCAGTTGAACCTTAGGAATAAAATAGGATACAAGTGACAGGTCACTAGGAACCCATGTGTATATATATGTTTATGTGACCCAAGTGCTGGTCTTGTACGTCCTACCAATGGCTGGGTATTCTGGCATATGTTACGGATACCTGACAGCTTGTGTAAGCAGCAGTGTGTAGTACGTTCTGACTGACAGCTTATGCGAGTAGGCCCGTGAATAGCTCAAGAGTGAACTTATAATTATTATGAGATATAAGGTACCTTTGGTTACAAAATATGGCACTCATGTGCAAGATTTTTGAGTATCCATTAAAATTCCGAGTGTTCAACGGGAATGTCAAAGATGTGAAAAGATGTGGTTGTGTTACGATTTGGTACAGGCATGTAAGTAAAACTCATAAGTAATGAATTCGATAGGTGATGAACTCTCAGTAAGGTTGTGATTGAGCAAGTTATGACTATGAGATGTTAATGACATTCATGTTATCTTCTATTATATGAATTGCATGATAATTGTGTGGTTAAGATGCTTATTATTTGCATATGAACTTACTAAGCTATATAGCTTACTCCCTTTTTCTTTCCCTTGTTTTATAGTCTCACCAAGCTAGCTCGGATCGGAGATCGTCAGAAATTCGAATCACACTATCAAACTCTCATTTTGGGTATTAATGATCTTAGTATTTTTAAAAGTATGGCATGTATACGGACTTGGTCATTTTGTTATGTGTCATAATTGATTTGGCCAAATGTGTTGGCTTATAATGGTTAGATTTTCATTTTATATAAGGCCATTGGAAATGGGCCAATAATGGTTATAAGTATATTCATATGATGATGCCTTCCATGAATGAAGTTTTGAGGTCTTGGTTGTAGATGTTTGGTTGTATGTATGATAAGCGATAAGTTATACATATTTTTACCTCATGCTTAGCTTAATTTCTAGATGAATTATCATTGAATTTGTGGAAATTGGTGCTCTTAATACTTCTATTTCATGTTTTATACTCAGGAGGGCACAAGGAAGAGAAAAGAATGAAAAACGGGCCAAAAAAAGAAAATGGGCCAAAGTGTAGAAACAACACGGCCCAAGGATTCACCACACAGTCGTACCACATAAAGTCCAACACGGCCCAGCCCCAACAAGCACGGCCAGACCACACAGGCGTGCCACCATCAATAGCCCACGCATGGCCTCTTGTCGATCCATACAGGCATGGCCCACGGGCATGTACCTGTCGTGAGATAGTTCAATTTCACTTGGAAAAGGATACTTAGGGGCTAAGAAAGGCATTCCAAAACTCTATATAAATATCCTAAGGGGCAACTTCAAGGGTGTGCTTATTTCCTACTAAGGGAATACTTTTCTCTCCACAAGAAAGTGCCGTATTTCTGCCAACACAGAGAGTGAAAGCAAGGAATTACTCCAAGGGAAGTCGATTGATACATCCCAGAAGCCGAATTCTACATCAAGACAAAGGATCTCCCTTCAATCCTTCAGGGGTTTTTAGGTTCTTTATGTTTTGTTATTTTTATTCTTCTGAGATGTTTTCTTTATTAAATATGAACTAAATCCCCCAAATACTTGAGGGGGATGAAACCTAAGACAGATCTTTTTATTATTTTATCTTGAGTTATATGACAAATACTTGAATTGTTCTTAATTATGTGTTCTTAATTCTTATTTTAATAATCCTAGGTATTAATTCAAGTATGATGTGCTTATTCAGAGGAGCAAAAGTCCCTATTTAAGAGTAGATCTAGCTTAATTAAGTGGAGTTGCATGCAACCTTAGACATAGGGTGACATAAATCTGCCGGATTAGGGTCAAACCTAATAAGGGGATCCATAGATCAAATTAATGCAAGACTAGGGGTTTTAACTAGAAAGAGATTTTAGTTAATCAACCTAGGATTAGTTGTTCTTATCCTCGACGGAGGTATTAACATAAATTAGGGATTTCTATGAATCAAGTCAAGTGAATAATTCGTCTAGCTCAAGAATTGATAACAAGTGAAGTCTAGGTGGATTCTCCCGTGAGTATTGCCAAATCAATCAGTCTTTCCCAAGAGTTTTTCCCCAATTCACTTTTTGTGAATTCATAGTTTAGTTTTAGAATTAGTTTAGTTTCATAAAAACCCCTTTTATTTCTAGGTTAAATAATAGAAAGAAAGTTAGTACTAGTACTTTTGGTTCCCTTGGGTACTATATCTCGGTCTTGCCGCTAAACTATACTACTGTTCGATAGGTGTGCTTGCCTTAAAGTCGTGATAATAGTTAGTTTTTGGTGCGATCATTATTATAAATTTTATTACTTCATATCACGCATATCAATGTATATGCTTGGATTGGTGCTATGTTATGTTGTGTAGGTGTGTGCATTAAAGGGTGGCAAAATGGCTTGGTAAATAGCCTTTATTTTGTCCACACGAGTAGACATACGGGCGTGTGTCTAGGTCGTGTGTGACACACAGTCAGTCCCACGGGCATGTGTTTAGGCCGTGAGTCCCCTGCACCTTAATTTTGAGAAATAGAATGCTCAGAATTGAGCACACGGCCAAAGACATGGGCATGTGTCTGAGCCGTGTGGACGGCACGGCCTCAAACATGGGCGTGTGCCCTAGCTGTGTGAAGTCTACACCTATTTTTGTGAAAATTGATTTTCCACACGGCCTTGTACATTGGAGTGTGACTTGGCCATGTGATCTCAATTTGGTCATGAGTTATAAGTGAGAGAGTTACATGGGGTGAGGACACGGGCATGTGTGACCACATGGCCTGCCCACACAGACGTGTCCCATATCTATACGGGTGTGTGACCACTATTTAGTGGAAAATTTTCTAGGTTTTGTAAAATTTTCTAAAGTTCTCGGTTTAGTCCTGAACCAATTCTAATGTACATTTTGGGGCCTCGTACGCTCCTATTAGGGACTTTATGATTAAATGCAAATGGTTTTGATTTGGACGCAAATTTATGACTCGAAATTGTATGTTTGTTTGTGTGATAAGTTCGTTAATGCCTCGTACCCTGTTCCGGCGTTGAATACGGGTAAGGGGTGTTAGAATGCCCACACGGTATAGGCTATGTCACACGGCCATGTGACCTTTGTTTCCAAAAATTTTAACTTTTTCCTAATTTTTTTGATTTGTTACAAATTGATCCCAAAATGTTTCCAAACTACTTTTAAAGTCCCGTAGACTCGGTTTAGGGACCATAAGTGCATTTTTAGTACAAATCAAATGTTCTTTTATTATTGTAATTATAATTGAATAATTGTTTTTGCTTAATTTTAAATGTTTATAATTGTATCGCAATACTCCGTAACCCTAATCTGGCGATGAAGACGGGTTAGGGGTGTTACATTCATAATTTCTACCTCAAATACAAACACAAATAAATCTATCTCCATAAATTTCCAACCCTAACTAATAGTCAGTCAGGGAGAGAGAAAGTGAAAGCCACATGTTTTTATTTCTCTATCCAGAATCGACCTATTTCCCTAAATATCCCAAAAATCAGCTCAAAACCATAATTTTTTTAAATTAGATTTTTTTATCAAATTTGGCCTTATTAATAAGTATAAATGTACAAGGTAAAAATATAGATATAAATAAATATAAGAATACAGTATAGATAATACCAAAATGATGTACCATAAAAGAAAATCCCAAAATGAACTTTCACATGGCTTGTCAAGACAAGTTAACATCAAATTTCCATGTTTGAAGATGTTTTGAGTTCATCCATATTATGCATAATTTGTTTTCCCATTCTCTCTAAGACATTAGGTAGGTGAGTTACCTTGAAGGTTAGGTAGTGGGGCAATCCCCACATCAAAGAAAGTAGGTTTGGCTGTTCCCACGCACCATTCCCATCAAATGTAACCTCCTACCTTATCTTCCCACCTTACATTCATTACATTTAATTAATCGTATTCAGTGCTCTATTTATTAACCCCTTCTACTCTTTAATGCATGCATAAATAAATTATATTTTATATATTAAAATTATTATAAAATTCATCATAACAAATTAAAATATATAATGAGTTCAAGGATTTTTAACTAATTTTAAAGTGTTGTCTGTTTGAAGTTGACGAATTTTTCAGCACATCCAATATTGTCTCAGGTTAAGTTTTGTTTCTCGACTCCCTCAAGAACCACATGTGGTTCATGAAATAGGAATGTCTTAGACCGACTACTAAGGAAATGGCACCCATCTGCCAATTGGTAGGGTTTGATGCATCAATGGGCATATGTTCTACCACTTGGTACTAGATCAAGTGATATCATCCTCCCCTAAAGATTACCTATATGTTATAGGTTGAGGGTTCAAACCCTATCATAGGTAAATGACCACCATTTTTTTTGGTAAGTGACCGTATGTCACGTACGGGTCCAACTTGATGAGGTGCTGTTGCTATATGAACCTATGTTTCAAGTGACCTCTTCAAGCATGCAAGCTCATTGCAAAATTGAAAGACAAAATCTCAACTTGACCTTAAACAATGTCAACCTCTTGAGAGGTCTGTAGGTTTTGGACAGGTGACATTTCAAAAACTTTTTCTAGGAAAGTTTGTCTCCCTCAACAAGCAAAACAATAAAAACACTCTTGAGAACATATGGGGAAGACCAAACAATATAATGACATGCTACCTTCTCATTTCTAACTCTCAAGCTCTCATATGTGCGAGTTATAGAGAATTTCCCTACCCGGATGCAACCCATATAATATATGAATCTAAATACCACATTTTTTATTAGAGAATATTATATTACCTAAGTATTGCGAAATTTGTGATAATTTTATCCCATTCTTAACGAATTTTCAATAAACCAAATCAAAGAGAGAATAAAGAATCAAAATCCACTAAAATTTGGTATTGATGGTAGAAATAAAATTATAAATTTACCGGTGCAAAGACTAAAAGTTTTGTTTGAAAATGGCTTAAATTGAATTATCAATAATCAGGAGGAATTAAATTGCTAGTACTCTATTTAACCAACGAGGGCATACCTTGTTTCGCTTCGCCTAATTAAATTTAACATTTGCTTATTATATTACATTTTTAAAAAATAATTTTTTACATTTTATTGATTACATTACCTTAATTTCGAATTATTTAATATTATTATAAGTGGGTTTTTATTCATTATTTAATTATATATTAATTGAGAATATTTATCATTTTTGTATTATTATAGTTATTATTATCTTATTTTTTCCTTATTTTATAATAAACTTTTACTCTCAATAAACTATTTCCAAAATGAAAAAGTTTCACTCCCTGTATAATTTAATAACCTCTTTCATATTTATTTAAAATTAAGAAAAATTAAGTAAATTTTATTTTTTAATAATCTTGTATTTCACACTTGACCGATAAAATATTACATTAAAGGTGTATTTGGACAAAATAAAGTAATTGGATGAAAATGGCGGGATCTAATATCCTTAGCGTATTTTTTTATCATATGTATTTGTGATTTTTTAACAGATTGATTTGATAAATTTTCAGCATTTTTATTAATATTGTTTGTATTTTTCCTCAATAGTTTTTGCACACAAACCAACATGAATAAGCAAATATGGCTCATTGATTACCTAATGTTTAACTAATATTAAATTGCATTGTGCAGTTGGATCATAATGTGAGAAGACAGCTTATATTAGTAGGTAATCTAAATGGCCCATGGTCTAATGAATCGAAGTTGAGCAAATTGGTTCAAGGGCTATTATGTTATCTATCAAATTCAATTGTGGAGATACATTATCTTGGATATTAAAGCGGATGACTCTTAGAAGATAGAGACATAGGTGTGTGACACCTCGCATTCAACTCGGTCGTTAGATCTGAGTGTGTGACGTCACATTACATTGCCGAAGCAACTCAGACTATTTCAAAATAATTACGAAATAATTTAACCAATGAATCATGGTACAATTGTTAAATTTTCAATCTCGATCATAATCATACATTAGATATGTAAACTAACCTTATTTAACTCATCTTGAAACTTTTTTAGATCAACTATAAAGTTGGGATTCGAGTCCAAACTCAACTATCAAAAATTACACTGTGTCTCGAGACATGATGTCCATGTCCCAAGTTTCGAGACAATAACTCTCATGGTCTTGGGACATAGCTCCTCTGATTTGGATTCTTATATTCAATGTTTAGGTGTCTTGAGATAAAGGGTTTCTTATCTCAAAACCTGAAACAAGAAAAATTCATCTCAGGTTAGATATTTACTTGTCTCGAGACAGACCATATGTCGTTTATCAAGTCCAATTGGGGATATACTTTCTCTTGAGCATTGGACCGGATGAATCCTAGAAGATAGAGACAAAGATGTGACTAACTAGATGACAATACATCAGACAAGACCCAAGTAGAATAGATCCTGAATTCGTTTATGGATTTATTCACTTGTGAAATTCATAGTGCGACATACCTTAATCCTGAGTGGATGATGGACTATGTATGTCTGACTTGTACACTTTGATGTAAGTAAAAGTCTAAGTTCAAGAAATGGGTAAATGATATCCTTTCATTGACATTACATGAGAGATGAAAAGTAAACATGGTCATAGATCATTTATCTTTGTGATAAATAAATTAATTACTATTCAATAGTAATTGCCTTTTCATCAAGGAAGATGTAATTGTTACCATGAGATAAAATAAGATCATATCGGGATAACGAATTTATCTCAAAGAAATGAAATATATCCTATAAGCGTAACACACTTATGGCAAGGTCATTAGAAAAACATTGATTGAGTAGCTTTCGTAATGGTATGTAATTAGGGAGAGCACAACCATGATACTATAATGGAATAACTTCGTGGCTAAATGAGTTTATAATTAATAGGCAAAAAATAGGAACTTAATTATAAATCATTTAAACTCTAATTTTATATGTCCAATCAATCCCTCTACTAGCTTGTTGAAACCAAAAATCAATTGCATAAAGAATCAAATGAAAAAAAATGGATGAAAATGATAAATTTAGATAAATGAGTTACAGTCGGAAATGAATGTGTTTTTTCACTAAGTATGGAAATGGGCTAAGAATTAATTTAAGTTTTTTGAATTATTATTTAATTAAATAATTGAATTTCAAAAATAGAGTTAAATTAATTTGTCATTGTGAATCCGTTAAACATGGAAATTAAATATATTTTCTCATATATTCTTTTACAATAAAGTTGCCCTGACTATAATGGAATTATAAAATTAGAAAATTAATTTATTTTGTGAAACAGAAAAACATGTACCGGGTTGGATTAAATTATAAAGTGCTAGGTTAAAGGTTCAAGAAGCACATATATTAGACCCCATACAGGAGAGGCCTTAGTAGGGGACTAGTTTTTCTATTAGATAAATATTATTTCTATTCTACTAATTCAACGAGGATTCTTCTATCTGGTAGGGCTAAAAACACACAACTTTGAGATATTGTTATTCTGCTAAAAAATAGTGAGAATTTATTTTCTAAGTATAAATTCTATTTTCTGATAATAATAATTATACCAGTTTTTATTAAGAGAGAATTACTTTCCTTTTGGAAATAAAAAAATTGTTTATGGTTTTGTGTTTGATTCGTGATTGTTCGAGCCCACATTCAAAGTGATTCATGGTACGAGAAGCGAAGAAGGTTGTTCAGTTGAAAGTTGAGAACATCTAGGATCCGTCTCGCACAAAGCACATGTACTTTTTGGGAAAAGTTTACTGCTATAAATATCACAAACCGACTTGGTTTTCAAATTTTTAATTTTTCATTGTGATAGAAAACTATTTTTAAATTGAATTTTTTTTAACAACCAAACCATACCTATGTAAAATTATTATATCACCTAATTCCAAAACATCAATTTGGCTTCTAAAAACACAATCAAACTTGAAAGCAAAGCATCCAATACATCATCACCTAGCCCAATTATCAACCAAGCAAAGTCATGCATATAAACTTCAAAATTAGATAACCAAATTCATCATTAGGTCACTTAATGATCCATCAGGTACTAAGACATATTAAAATACCCAAAATGACATTAAACCATATGACTCAATCTAGGTTCATGCCTTTAACCACTTGCTAGCAAAGAGAATACCAACTTAGTTTGAGCTGAGTTGTTGAACTTAGGATGCTTTGCGAAAATTTTAATCTATCAAACATGTTCTGGACCTACACATGGAAACAAACATACCCATATGTTGAGCATTGTATACTCAGTGTTGCTAAAACAATATGAATTCAATATGTAAAAACATTAAGCTAATAAGTAGGCTACTAATACATATATCAAATCTATAAATCAATTCTACCGTCTGATGTTTCACCAACAACACGATACAATATTTGGTACCAGTACCAATGCTTTCATGATATCATTTTGTCTCATTATCAAAATGGATAATCTAACAAATCACTTTCAAAACCATAGGAATAACTATCATAATCATAGTGATGTTTCGTTATTGAATTAGTATGACGTATCCTTTTCATAATTAGGATGACATTTCATTATCAGAACTATTATAACGTCTCATTATCAAAAATCAGAATCTCATATCATTATTTACTTTTAGCCCCTATTATCTGGATACAGAGACAAGTACACAAATTAATCCCCTAACACTCTACATCAAGCACCAAAGTGTTGATAAGGCATAAATGCATTGATCCCGCTAACACTCCACATAATGAAATGTATTGAAATGCTAGAATGAGTCACACTGAAATACCAGAATGAATTGCACCGAAGTTCCAAAATAAGTCACATCAAAGTGCCAAAATGTACCTACTAATAACAGATACGAATCCTATGGCATGTCAACTATACCCTAACTATGTCTAGCATTGTTTAATAAGGCCTTTTTTATTATTGCTTATCATCATTATATAATTCATTAATCATTCATTTGTAAATCCAAATTCAATACATGTCAAGCTTATAATTACACACACGTGCAAATGTGTATATATATTATTATCAAGTCATTAAACTTGTCTCAATAGCTTTGTAAACCATGTTTCGCATTATATCAACTTCAATTACTATCATTATAATCTTATAATTTAAGTTTAGTCTTAAATAAATATCAATCACATATACATTTATATATATACCTTCTTCCCTATTCACCAAATTAACATTGTAAAAGATAATATTAGATTCAATTCCAACACGACATAGGACAAAATTATTTTACCCTGTCATAATTCATACATGAGGTTATTTCTCAGCATTTGTACTAACAATAGGTATTCATCACAACATAAGTTGAAACATACTTAATATCAAATTGATGAACTTAATAGAAAATTAAAAGTAAAAACCATATATATAAATATATATTAAGTTAGCACAAACTGAATTAACTAACAAACACTTGAATTCATCTTTATCCTTCAACATTTGGACCTTGTCTCAACTATTTTTGATAATTCATTTATGAAATAGTGTTTGTTTCACAACCAATTAAAACATATTTGAAACTAAGTATAATTACATACTTTACAATAAGTTCCTTTTTAATGTTTATATTTCAAATGCTTGAATCTCATTATTTACTCTATAGAATCAAAATTTGGCTTTGTAACTATTCTCTAGGGATCTCAAACTATCAATTTATAACATTTATTTTCAAAAAATATAATTCTTTACATATTGGTCCCTAATAACTTAACAATAGCCAATAAGCTTTAAACTTAATTGAACTTCTTTTCGACAATACCCACTTAATTATTAGCATGTTTTTCACTTAACTCAAGCTTAAACATTAATCTTCCCATGAAGCCATTCACTAATTTTTCTAAATTTTCTATCATGATTATCTATCCATAACCTTAAGATTCAAATGTGTAGAATGTTAATCATTCATCCTACTTAAATAAACTAACAAAATTTAAAGGAAAAATTATTTCTAACCTTGGTAATGAAGGATGGTAATGGCTATATCACAAAGAAAATTTCTTCTTTCTTTTACTTGTATTTTTTGCTAGAGAAAAATGAATATGAAATTTGGTTTTCATTTTTTTCTCTCCCATTATCACATGTTTTAAGTTAATTAACCATGAATCAATGGCTAACATTTCACTATGGCAATAGTTAGTGGCAATCTATGGATGAAAATGATTTCATCCACTAACACCGTTTCATTAGTGGCTAAATTACACCCAAGGCCATGGCTTAATAGCTTAACAAGGATTTGCTCAATTCTTTTATAATTCTTTTTATATTACTTATCTTACAATTTAGTCCATTTACTATATACATATGTTAGCTTAATCAATTTATTGGCTAATCGAATCTATTTCTTAATTTTGTAATTGGCTTGTACACTTCCTATTTCAACTTTTCGAGCAACTTAATTTAGTATTTTTGGTCTTGACATTAACTTTTCTGATACAAATGAAAATTAGGTCATTACAAGGTGTGATTGTTTAGATTGACAATACATCAAACAAGATCCAAGTAGAATAAGATTGACAATACATCAGACAAGATCCAAGTAGAATAAATCCTAACTTTGTTTATAGATTTATTCGCTTGTGATGTTCATATTATACCTTACCTTAATTTTAAGTAAGTGAATAACTAAGCGTGTGAGACTCGTATATGTTAATGTATTAAAAGATAAAGTTCAATGATAATATAATTGAAAGTTGGTATATTGGGTATATGTAACAACCCATTTTTCAGTGGTGTTAGAAATAGTAGTTCCGGGACCATGATTTTGACGAGAGAATCTATAGATATATTTAATTAATATTTATGAGTTAATTATAGTATAATACTAAATTATGATTTAATAGATTTTATTAATTGGTCAGTTAGTCAAGGTACAAGTGGTGCGTACCGAAAGTCAAGTGGTTTTAGAAAATGAGGTATTAAGATCTCGTTTCTATAAACCGAGCTCATGAATATTTTTATTAAATATTTATGGAGCTATTATATAGGTGAATTGAAGATTGGTCTAAAAATTTTAGTGATTGGATAGTTAATAAAGAAAAAAGGGCTAAATTGTAAAAATACTAAAACTCTATTGCCAGTGATTTTTATTAGTTAAATGGTCTAAATAATATAGTTACAAGGATTAAAATAGAAAATTAAACACTTTGAAATTTAGTGGCCAGTTGATGGCTTTTAAGTTTGATGTCTGTTTATTTTATTGTATTATTAAGTTAATAATAAGTTAAAAGTGTTAGAATATTAAAAAGAAAATAAACTAAAATATTATCATCCATTATTAGTTTCTTTCTTCTCCATCTGAAACCGTAAGGAAAGAAAGAAGCCATAGCCATTTTTTGTTCAAGCAATCCACCATTGTATGGTAAGCTTTCTAGAGCCTATTTTTTGTAATTTTTTTTTTTGATATCATTACAACTAGGTCAAACCAAGTCATACCTCCGTTTTTGAAATTGTTAAAGATTTTGAATTTTACTATTAATGAATCTTAGTTATTTCTTATGTTAAATGATGAATTTGTAGTCTTGATTGTTGATTAATACTAGTTTGTGAAGTGATTTTTGTTAATTTTTAATTAAAGGGTTAATTTGTTAAAATATTAAAATTTACATGGAGTTCTTGTGAATTTTGAATAATTATGAACTATACTAGTATAGGAAGAAATTCGACTAGCATAAGAAATTGTGAAATATTAAGAAATTTAGAATTTCGATTTAGGAACTAAATTGAAATAAATGTAAAAGTTCAAAAAAATGTGTAAATAACAAAAACTTAAGGGTCACATGCATAAAAATAAGTTTAATATGTATTTTAATTTGATATATTAAATTTAATCATTATATAAATCAAAATTTTAATCTTACGGAGGATAACAAGAAAAAAGGGAAAATTGTGGATTAGTCCCTACGAGTCAACTGATAGCATAACTTAGGTAAGTTCATAGAATAGATATATGTCTATATGTTCATGTTATGTTCTATTAAGAATTAGTTAATTAATTCGTGGTTGAATTAGTAATATTAAATTGACAATAAGTTATGATTGTATGTAAGGTGTGTAAGATATATATTTATATATTTCGGAAAGAAAATAATTGAATTACTACATGTGTATTGGAATAATTTTTGAAGTGCCTCCTAGTTACAGTGTTATGAAATCCGTTAAATGCCCAATTGAATATAGTAAATTATTAGGATACAATTGGCATGCTAATAGATTTATTTACGCACTATACGGGATATATGTGATGGTACGGAGATGTTACTGATTATATCGAAATCTAGCATTTGTTGCGGACTATCGACTTATACTAGTGTGGTGGAGGGATGTATTGATACTGATTATATGATGCCTATGGGCTTTGCACTTCGGTGCTCTAGTGTGTCGTATTTTGAGCTCTTACGAACATTCTAGTGTGGTGTAGTTACCCATATATCTGTATCTATTTATTATAGTTCATCGAGCCATATGTTGAAAATATATATGTATTGAATTCATGAATTATTTAGAGATAATATGTTTATATGAATATTGGAATGTTAAGTGATGAAATTGAATAATTAATGATTATGTGTTTAAGAGTTGATTGAAACGATATTAAAACAACTGGAAAGTTTATAGTTATATGTAATGCTTACCTGGTAAATGCAATATTGGTGACAAAGTTGTGTGTATAAAATAAATGGAATATGAATTGACATGATCAATTGGTTAATATGATTTATATGCTGAATCTTTCCTAATTGAATGATATGAAAATATGTTGTACAAAATGATTGAGAGATTATACAAATGATATGTAAAACACTCACCTTATTGTTGTAAATGTCTTGACAGGAAATACGTATTAAATTAGTTATATTTGTTTACTTAACTGTAAACTAATGTAAGAATTTTGTTTAAGTAATTATGAATTTACTAAGCTATATAAGCTTACTTTGTTATATTTATTGTTTTCTGTAGTTTTCATTTTGCAGAACTGGTCAAATGGATCAACTTCAAGGCTCACACTATCAAGCTTCTATTTCAATATTTTTGACTTGGTTATTTTAGTTTTGGCATGTATATAAGGTTTTGAAGTTGTCAAATTTAAATTTTTATTTAAATATGTAAAATAAGTGAGTATTAGTATATGAAAGCTTGTGTTTCATGTTGATCTTATGATGAATGTAGAGTAAATAATAGAATTATCATGTTAATCTTATTTGGTTTGAATGTGTTTTGTGTCAATTGAATGGTAGGCATGGTTTGGTTTTAATATCTTACTTGTGAATTGATATGGAAACAGTCATTTAGTATTGGTAACTTGTGGTTCTAGAAGTGAGTATATTTGTCTTTGTTAAGTAGCATGAATGAGTGATTTTGTTAATTGGTATTTGGAACCTTATTGATGATGAAATGAGTTTCATATGATGTTTGCACTTTTAGTTAAATTTCTTGTATGTACAATTGAGTTTATGTTTGAATTTGTTTGTGATGATGCCAAATGGCATATTGGTTAGTATTAGAATAATGGTACCTAATTGCATACTTAGTTATTAATTATAATAGATAAGATGGTTAATAAATCATGGTTAAATCATGGCATATTTGTAATGGATTGAGTGAGTTTTATGCAAGTTATATGTGTACCTATTTGTATCTATGAATTAAGATATAGGTTTGGGCATGAAATGAATTTTCAAACTTGTAATTTTTGACCATCTAGATAAAAGTATCAATGCTAGGGACCAAGGTATTGATACTTGACCAAATGAATAGTGTTTCCAAATTATAGAATGCCAAAATGGTATCAATATCGATTTTGGTATTGATACCTATCACAAAAATATCGGTATTTGTTTCTATGGTATCGATACTTAGTTCAAAGTTTTGAAAAAATTTACAGTTTGGTCCTTTTTCATGCCCGAATCTAATCTATTATATTTAAAAGCTTGATTTAGTCCCATTTTCATTTTTAATAATTAATATGTGTATTAATATGATCATTTAATGTTTTTAATTGCACACTATTATTCCAGAATTATTCGTAGCATCTCTTAGCTTGAGTCCGGCAATCGGAACGACTATGGGGTGTTACAGTATACATCTTCATGACATAGCTTCATTTGCAATAGTGGAATTTATAACCCAATAAAGGGTAAATGATATCCTCTCATAGGCATTTTATGATAGAAGGAAAAGCAACGTAGCTATAGGTCATTTGTCTAGGATGAATGATTTATTTACTATGTTTTAGTAATTGACTCTTTCATGAAAGAAGATGTAGTGGTTACTATGAGATAGAATAGACAAGATCATTAGACAAGCATTTGATAATCTGCTTTCCTAATGGTATTTAATGAGGAGAGTTCAGTCTTGGTATTTTGGTGAGATGACTCCATGACTAAATAATGACATAATTAATAAACAAAAAGTCAAAGCTTTATTACTTATTTGAGCTTCAATTTTATATGCCTAATAGGTCCCTCCACTATCTCGGTACAACCTTTGATGGTTTTCATTTTCATCAGTATGATAAATAAAATAAAAGCGATAAATTACAAGAAATAGATCAATGTATCACTATTTGTAGTGAATGCATTTTCTCACTATGAACAAGAGATGACTTAGAACTTAAATTAATTTCTTTGAATTATTATTTAATTAACTATAATTAAATAATTAAACTCAAAGTGAAAATTAAATTAATTAGCCATCGTAATGAATGCATTAATTACTTCACGAAATGGTTGGAAGAGGAAGCTTTAGCGACTATAACTAAGAGGCAAATGGAAAATTTTGTAACGCCCCAAAACCCGTCCTAGCAATTTAGACCGAATCACAGAGGTTACGTTAATCACCAAAGTGATCGTAGAAAGTTTTTGCAACATGAGTTGTTCTAGACTTCATCAGGAAATCATTGCTTTAATCAAGCTCAATCATTTTACAAAATATGCCAAAACCAAAATGATAATTAGGATACGATGAAACATGTTCGAAAATAAAATCCCCAATTTCCAAATTCAATACTAATAACACTTACGTGTCTATGACACAAAATTTGTACCACAACTTTCAAAACAGTACTTACTGTCCAAAACCATTTATTTAAACTCATAATTAAAGAAATACTTTATTAGCCTATTTAAAAACCTATCACTCCGAGACCTCCGGCATGCCAAGTCTAGCTTTAGAACGCGAGAGTACCTGAAAGGGAAAACTAAGGGGGTGAGCTACACGAGCTCAGTGTGAGTTTGAAATAGACGAAAGCAAAAGATGGTAGTCCAACGGATGGTTCAGAAAATGAATCATATTCTTACAAATCACATACAGATAACTTAAACGACAATCTGCTAAATTTAGAGTTAACATTAACAAACCTAACTCATGTACCCATACAGATATGGGTTAATTAGATCACTTCATTAATATGCTAATTAAACAAACAAATAGACATAGACTTAGAAGTGTGAACTATGCAAAAATCAGAAATCCCGTCCAACTAACCGAACACCACTTTGACCTCCCAGCATACCATATATGAGCTATATCAAGCCCAACCAACCCTGCACACCACATAGGACCTTGAGAGGCCCATCCAACCCTACACGCCACATATGTGGAACTAAGCCACTAATGTATCAATATGTAACTGAGCTAGCATATGTACAATACATTACGGTAAACCTGTAACACACTAGATTATTTATTCTTACTTTGGTAATTAAGTGACACAAATAACTATCTGCTTTAGTGGTTATGTGTGTTGGGTGTGTGTAAGAGGTCCCAAGTTCAAGCCTTATCTTGAGCAAATTTTGTTATTTTTCTGATTTAAACCTTACACTTGAGGATAGGGTTTATATTAAATTATCTATAAATCCATATCAGAATGAGCTTGCTGGTTCAAGTGGTAAGGGAGTCTATGCGTTGTGTTAGAGGTTCTATGTTCGAATCTCTGTGCGAGCAAGGATATTATATTTTTGCTCTCTCAGTTAAGAGAGTTTGATTTGTATTCGAAATCTGAGTAATGGTTCTTAATGGGTTATTAGGGAGAAGCTTGAGGGATTTGGGGATAATTGTTTTTATTTTATTTTTTTATTTGTCGATTCTTGAATTTTCACAAAATTCTTCCATCCTTCTCACATTCTGCTTTCCCATCTCCTCTACCAAAATTTTTTCTTGTCTCTCCTTCTCCTTTTGGTTTTCCAAATTATCTCTTTCTTGTTCTATGTTGTTTGCCCTCGTTCGGTAAGTAACTATTTTGAAACTATTTTGTCACTATCTTATTGGTTCACGGCTCACTTCTAGAAGGAGATTATTTTTGGTTCTTTTGGATTAGGCAAAGGTCAAGAATCGGTGGGTGCTTCTGCAGAGATTTAAGCATTACAGGTTCTATTCGTCAATGGCAAGTCTCATGTATGTTGAATGTTGTCGTAAGGTTTTGATTAGGAAAATATTTTCGGTTGTGTTTTTACTAGTGTTGCTAACTCAGGCTCTGGAATATCGATTTTTAAGTCTTGGAGCGCTTGGGAGTATTTTTATAGTGGAACGATGCTAGGTGTGTACGCAAAACGTAGAAAAATAGGATTCGACAAAAGCTAAAATTGCAATCTGTGGATACCACATGGGCATGTGGTTGCCTGTGTGATAGGCTATGGGTGATGACATGGCCGTGTGATCGATGAAGGCCAACCTATGTGCAAGACGCGACCATGTGATGGTCGTAGTGTGGTCGTGTAAGCCACACGGGCTAGGCTAGATTGGGCGTGTGAGCCATATAGGTATCTAGGCCCACACGGGTTGTCCACACGGGCATGTGGGATTCCGGGCTAGGTCGTGTGATCCACATGGGCAAAGCTAAACTAGGCATATGGGCCCATTTATCTGAATTTTTCCCTACGGTTGCACGGGTCATCCCGAATGACTGTGGGCCTACTGTAGGGTCAATAAGGGCTAAATAAAGCCTATTCTATATGATATGATAAACCAATAGACTAAGGTTCTATACTAAGCATCGTAGTATTATGCATGTCTGATTACTGTTCTGTATACCTATATTATTATTAGCATGTTAAACTTGCATATCTATTTTTGTTCCTGTTTATAGGGTGGGATGATGTATATTGGAAGAAGGGTTCTTACAAGCAATTTACGCCTATTATCTGGCAGCATGGCTGCATTATATCTGTTATGTGTTGTATCGGTACTATATGGTACTGTATCTATTATGTGGTCGGAGATGGTGTGTAGAGGATGGGAGTAGGATTTCTAATTTCTAACTTGCATATCTGTATATGTATCTGTTATGGACTTAGGCCCAAATCTATATCTACATATGAAATGGGCTTAGGCCTGAATCTATATCTGTAATCTGTCTAATGTTTGATAATATATATGTTTGCATGCCTAATTCTGCTGGGTTACACACTGGGTTTACGTAAACTCACCTCTTTCTCTATCTGTTCTGTACAGGTAATCCACAGACTTAAGCGGATTGGTGCAGCAAGACTCAACCGTGACCACTTTACCATGAACTGTTAAATTTACTTAATTTCAGTATTATTTAATATTTTGTTTTTAATTGAGAGTTGTAATTTTCGAGACTCGCTGGACTATAAGGACTTTTAACTATTGGTTTTTGATTTCGTTGTTCATCTTATGCATCCTTTATCAAATGTTCACTCTGAAATCGACGGTTTTCTACAAGTTCAATTGTTTTTACTTAAAAACCACGATTTTTGGAAGCTTCTACGATAAGATATGTTCAAGGCAAATCGAATATTTGATTAAGCATTTTTGAACTAGATAAAAGCAAACAAGAGCTAATAAACTAAAATGGTTTTGTTAAGTTAACTTTATTTTCAAAATCCATTCCATGTGACATTATCAGATTTGGCCATAACTTTTAGGCCGGGTTTGGGATGTTACACAAAGAATCGATGCCTCAAATCCATTGATTTTGAAAACATCATGAATCAACAACAAAAAAAACCTTAAGCAACTAATCTAACATTCAGTGAATAGTTAACAAGGCAATGCTAATACTTACCCAGAGGCCCTATTGATAAAATTGCAAAAAAAAAAAAGAAAAAGAAATAGAGCAGAAGCCAAGGAACAGAGTTCCAATTGACAGAGAGAGAAGAAAGGGAAAAAAAGAACGTGATAAAGGAAATGTGGGAGAAAAAAAAGAACATGCAACTCTTTTTGGGATTTTCTTTAAAAAATAAAAATAAAAATAAAAATAAAAATAAATAGATATTTTAGCAACTTAAAAAAACCAAATCTAAAATAAAATTACTCCCTCAAACACATGAGGATTCAAACCCAAAACCCAAAGCCGAACTAACACACAACCAACTACCAGACCAAGAAGCCCATTCTAACACTAAAACGCAGACACTAACCCAATTGTTTGACCTACTCACTAAGCATTCAAACCTCAAATCTTTTAACCCTAAAATCTGGGGTGTTACAAATTTTGTGTGGAAAACTATCACTTATAGATATGGCATCCTACAATTGATCGTCACGAATAATGGCACCCAATCCCTGGTAAATTTCAAGGAACTTTGCAAGAATCTTCACATTTCCTTAACACAGAACTTTGTAAAGACTCCCTAAACTAATGGGCAAGTAGAGCTTACCAATAAAAATATCCTCTAGGCCCTAAAGATGAAGGTTGAAGATAAAAAGTATGCATGGTTAGATGAGTTACTGACTTTCTTTGGTCCCTTCGAATTACGTCCCACTCATGCTATAACCTCCCTAATCCAGCTCAGACATTATGATCGAATTCTGAAGGCTACATTGGCCACCAAAATGGCCTAGTAAAATCATTCAGTTTAAAGACTCCTATTTTGTCCAATTTTTAGAAAAACTTTGAGAAGTTGTTTTAAGGTTGCCAAAACGTCATATTATTAAGCCAAATAAACTTAGGGTTCAATTATTAAAAATCATTTCATTTAAAAGAAAAACTTATTTTTTTTTTGTCATTTTGCCTTTAAAAACTCCAATTCAGTATTATGTGGAGGAAAAACTAGCAACTTAAATTTTTGTTAAAAAAAACCATGTTTTAATCCATATTAAGTTGGTTATTTGAGTTATTCAATTTCTAACCAAATTCCATCTATGAAATATCCAAATAAAGCAACCCATGCCACAGTCCACATTTAACAAAATTTATAGTCCCAAAATAAAAACAGTAAAAAATAGAGTAATATTAAAAATACTTTATTAAATAAATCTGAGATAAGACCTCTGATTTTGTGTTCATTCCTAACCTTGAGAGTTATGTGTAAGGAGTAAACTAAAGGTGGTGAACTTGAAAATCTCAGTGTGAATCTTAATCGTAAGAAATTAGTGTACCAAAGATCACAAAAGCATACAAGTAAATAGAGATAACAGTAATAACAATGTCACAGATCACACTATTTCAAAATATACAGAATCAAAAAGTTCTTAGAATATATCTAAATATCCATGAATGTTAGTGCAATTTCTTACCCATCCATCCGCTACACATTAGGAGTTTCCTAGAACTCATCCATCCATACACACCATAATAGTAAGAGCCATAGCTCATTATGTATAAACCACCAGTAACAGTAAATATTTGCAAATATACTGCTAGTAATTTGCGATAAGCCTCTAGTAAAAGGTGTAACACCCCAAATTGAGCTTGACGAGCATTCAGAAGTCGGTACAGGAATATTTGCTATGCAAGAAGTGACATAAATAAAGGCTTACTTCAGTGGTTAAGGGCCCTGAGAAGTGTTGGAGAAGTCCTAGGTTTAAACCTGGGCTTTAGTAAAACTTTTGGTTTTAAGTCAATAAAACCCTAAGTGCTAGGTAGTAAGCCTTTTAAATAATTAAGGTTAAAATGTGACACAAGAGGACTTATGGTCTAATAGCAAGGTGGCGTGTTGAATAACTGTGAGGTCTGAGGTCCAAGGCTGGGCGTGTGCAATGGTGTGTTTATTTTGCTGCTTGTGTTGGTAAGGTGGTAGAGTTCAAGTGAAAGACTGTTGATGAGAGTTTGAATTGGTCATAGAGTAGATCAAGGAGGAAAAAGGGGGATTTGGGATAGGATGGGTTGTTGAGTTGTTGAGGAAAAATAGGAGATTGGTAAAGGAGGTAGTCTTTGTGCCGAACATGGACTTTTGTGGTAGAGAATTCAGCTAGGAGGGGGAATTTATGAGCATTAACGGTTTTGGTGGTGTCCTTTTGGCACTTATTTTTCGGCATTCTTTTATTTTCAGGTTTGTAGCCTCTCGTAGTTTTGGTACATTTTTGGTCAGCTTTGCTTTTCTTGTTTTTCTTGGCTAAATAGGCACTTGTCTTTTGGTCTTTATTGTTTTTCTCAACTCTCCTTTTTGGTGTCAAGCCGAACATTTCTTTTCTCTGTTGACCAATTTTTCTGTCAATCGAATTTTTTTTATCAACTATCTCCATTCTCTTCTCCTCCCCATTCAATAGCTCTTTACATTTCTCTAACCCTTGCCGAATACCCTCTATTTCCTTAAACTCTGTTCTTTCATTCTTCTCTTTTGAGATACTTGGCCGAATAACTCTCTTGTTCTCTTAGTGGGATTATCGTATCAGTTTACAAAGGTCACCTGTCAAGGGGGTAAGTGCTCGTGGTTTTCTTCTGGTTCCTTCTTAACGTTAGGGCCCTGATAAACGATAAATTATACATGTTTTTACCTCATGCTTAGCTTAATTTATGGATGAATTATCATTAAATTTATGGAAATTGGTGCTCTTAATCCTTCTATTTCATGTTTTATGCCCAGGTAAGCTTAAGGAAGAGAAAAGAGCAAGGAACGGGCCAAAAACAGGCAAATTAGGCCCAATTAAATAATCAACACGGCATGCAGATTCACCACACGGTCGTGTCACATTGAGCCCAACACGGCCCAGCCTCGACAAGCACGGTCGGACCACACGGCTGTGCCACCATCAACAGACCCGACCATGGCCTGAGCCTCGATCCTCACGAGCGTGGCACACGGGCATGTCCCTGTAGTGAGGAAGTGCAATTTCACTCGGAAAAGGATACTTAGGGGCTAAGAAAGACACTCCAAAGCTCTATATAAAGACCCTAAGAGGCAACCACAAAGATATACTTTTTCTCTCCTGAAAAGGGTGCTTTACTTCTGTCAACACAGAGAGTGGAAGCAAGGGATTACTCCAAGGGAAGCCGATTGATTCATCCTAGAAGCCAAATTCTACATCAAGACAGAGGATCTTCCTTCAATCTTTCAAGGGTTTTTGGGTTCTTTATGTTTTGCTATTTTAATTCTTCTGAGATGTTTTCTTTATTAAATATGAACTAAATCCCCCAAATACTTGAGGGGGATGAAACCTAAGACAGATCTTGTTATTATTTTATCCTGAGTTATATGATAAATATTTGAATTGTTCTTAATTATGTGTTCTTAATTCTTGTTTTAATATTCCTAGGTATTAATTCAAGTATTGATATACTTATTCAGAGGAGCAAAAGTCCTTGTTTAAGAGTAGATCTAGCATAATTAAGCGGAGTTGCATGCAACCCTAGATATAGGGTGACATAAATCTGCCGAATTAAGGTCAAACCTAATAAGGGAATCTATAGATCGAGTTAATGCGAGGCTAGGGGTTTTAACTAGAAAGAGATTTTGGTTAATCAACCTAGGATTAGTTGTTCTTATCCTCGACGGAGGTATTAACATAAATCAGGGATTTCTACGGATCAAGTTAAGTGAATAAATTGTCTAGCTCAAGAATCGATAATAAGTGAAGTCTAGGTGGATTCTCCCTTGAGTATTGCCCAAATCAATCAGTTTTCCCTAAGAGTTTTTCCCAAATTCACTTTTTGTGCATTCATAGTTTAGTTTTAGAATTAGTTTAGTTTCATAAAAACCCCTTTTATTTCTAGGTTAAATAACAGAAAGAAAGTTAGTACTAGTACTTTTGGTTCCCTTGGGTACGATATCTCGGTCTTGCCACTAAGCTATACTACTGTTCGATAGGTGCGCTTGCCTTAAAATCGTGATAATAGTTAGTTTCTTGTTTGATCATTATTATAAATTTTATTACTTCATAAAACGTATATCAAGTTTTTGGCACCGTTGCCGAGGAACTAAAATATTAAGAATGCTCAATTTTTATTACTTTAGCCATTACTATTTATATTTATATAAATTTTTAATTTTTCTTTTTATTTGTTTATTTATTTCTTTTTATTTACTTTTCCATTTCTAGGTATCTGTAGTTTATGACTAGAAGAAACCCAGGAGGACGGTTACTTTTTGACGAGGATTTAGAAGCTACAGTTCGTAGAACTCGTATAGAGATCAGAAGAAGCCTACACTATCCAGAACAAGGACAAGAGGAAGAACCTGAACCTACAGAAGAGATGGAAGTAAATCAATACAATCTACCACCTCCCGCGATAGCCGTAGAACCGGGGAACCAAAACGATGCACCTTGTACTATGTATGATTATGCTAAACCAAATTTGGCTAGTACTCAATCTAGTATTATTAGACCTGCTATTGCTGCAAATTATTTAACTAAAGCCTAACACTATTCAGATGATTTAGCAATTTGTGCAGTTTGATGGTTTGCAGGATGAGGATCCCATTTCATATTTAGAAAAATTTTGGAATTCTGTGATACTTTTAAAATCAATGGCGTTTCTGATGATGCCATTCGCCTCCGATTATTTCCTTTTTCCCTAAGGAATAAAGCTAAGCAATGGTTGAATTCTCTACCACGAGGCTCAATCACTACATGGGAACAAATGACCGAAAAGTTCATATTTAAATATTTTCCTTTAGCTAAAACAGCTAAATTGCGAAACGATATCTCTTCTTTTGTGCAGATGGATTTAGAGACACTTTACGATGCCTGGGAGAGATACAAAGATATTTTGAGAAGGTGCCCTCACCATAGGTTGCATTTGTGGTTACAAGTTCAAACCTTTCACAACGGTATGAATCCATCAACAAGGCAAATGATCGATGCAGCCACCGGAGGAACAATCAACAATAAAACACCCGAAGCAGCTTATGAGTTTATAAAAGAGATGTCACTGAATAACTATTAGTGGCAAGTCATGAGGACGAAGCCGACAAAAGCTGTAGGACTTTTTAATATTGATGCCGTCACCATGCTTTCTAATCAAGTAGAACTTTTAAATAAAAAGTTTGATAATTTTGTTGGTTCTATGCAGGCACATCCAATGATGCAGTGTAACGTAACCCATAGAAATATGTTAAATCCAGAATACTCCTCCTATGGACATAGCATGGAAACTGAGCAAACCAACTATATGGGTAACAATTCTAGACCCCAAAATAACCCTTATAGTAATACTTACAATACAGGTTGGCGGAACCACCCCAATTTTTCATGGGGAGGACAAGGAAATCAAAGACAACCACCTCCTCCGGGATTTCAACAACAACCACCACAACAAGAGAAAAAGCCAAACCTTGAAGAGATGTTCACCAAATTTATGGCCGCATCAGAAACCTGTTTCCAAAACACCGAAATGACACTAAAGAATCAGCAAGCATCCATTCAGGGGCTCGAGAATCAAATTGGTCAGCTTGCTAAGTTAATTTTAGAAAGACAACGAGGTGGACTACCAAGTAACACTGAGCCAAATCCTAGAGAACATGTCAAAGCAATTACTCTAAGGGGTGGGAAAATACTGGCTGAGTCTGAAAAAAAAGCCTGTTCAAGAAAAGGTAGCAGAAGAGGAACCCAAGCAAAGAACTCCACCAACACCTAAAGAATACAACCCACCCATACCATATCCGGCAAAGTTGAAGAAAGACCGCACAGATGCTCAATTCGGTAAATTTCTTGAGCTTTTTAAACAGTTACATATTAACTTACCTTTTTTTGAAGCAATTTCGTAGATGCCAAAGTATGCAAAGTTTTTAAAAGAACTCCTTACTAATAAAAGGAATTTGGAAGAACTAGCCATAGTGGAACTCAACGAGGAATGTTCAGCTATTCTCCAAAATAAACTGTCAGCCAAGGTGAAAGACCCAGGGAGTTTTACTATTCCTTGCTTAATTGGTAGTTTAATTATTGAAAAAGCCTTAGCTGATCTAGGTGCTAGTATTAACCTAATGCCCTACAAAATGTTCAAGCAACTAGGCCTAGGGGAACCAAAACCCACTAGGATGAGTATACAATTAGCTGATAGATCTGTTAAATATCCTAGGGGAACATTGAAGATGTGCTAGTAAAAGTAGATAAATTTATATTCCTTGTTGATTTTGTTGTGCTTGACATGGATGAGGATATTGAGGTACCTTTAATTTTGGGGCACCCATTTTTAGCTACTACTAGAGCTATTGTCGACATAGGGGATAGTAAATTAGTACTTAGAGTTGGTGAAGAAGAAGTTGTCTTTAAAATCTATGGTGCTATGAGATTTTCTAGAGAACAAGATGATTCCTGTTATTTTATTGATGTTATTGATTATTTTGTTCAAGATAATTTTCAGGAAATCACTCTTGAATACACGTTGGAACTGTGTCTCGTTCAAGATGGGGAGGAAGATGAAGCCACCACTGAAGTAAAAGAAGTAATGAAGGAGTTGAACTCTCATGAGATTATCACAAGGCACATAAGTTAGGAAGGCCTTAAGTTAAATGACGAACTAAAACAAAAAACCTCGATTGATGAACCTCCTAAATTAGAGCTAAAAAAATTGCCTGACCACTTAGAGTATGCATTTTTAGGAGATGATTCTACATTACTAGTAATTATCGCATCAGATTTTAGCGCTGAAAAGAAAGAGGAATTACTTCAAGTATTAAGGGAACACAAAAAGGCTATAGCTTGGAAGATTTCTAATATTAAAGGAATTAGTCCTTCTTTTTGCACCCACAAAATTCTAATGCAAGATGAATATAAGCCGTCGGTGCAAGCTCAACGACGACTGAATCCCAACATGAAGGAAGTCGTAAAAGCCGAGGCAATTAAACTTCTAGACGTAGGCATTATTTATCCTATTTCTGACAGTTCTTGGGTAAGTCCTGTGCAGGTTGTTCCTAAAAAGGGAGGCATGATTGTAGTGTCTAATGACAAAAAGGAGTCAATACCTACAAGAACAGTCATTGGGTGGAGAGTTTGCATTGATTATAGAAAGTTGAATGATGCAACTTGAAAAGATCATTTTCCCCTACCCTTTATTGATCAGATGTTGGAAAGATTATCAGGACACATGTATTACTGTTTCTTGGATGGCCTTTCTGGTTACTTCCAAATCTCGATAGCTCTAGAAGATCAGGAAAAGACAACATTCACATGTCCATATAGTACGTTTGCTTATCGTAGAATGCCTTTTGGATTATGTAATGCTCCTGTTACTTTTCAGCGATGCATGTTAGCTATCTTTGACGAAGTCGTGGAAGACATCATGGAGGTATTTATGGATGATTTTTCGATTTTTGGTAGTTCTTTCCAACTTTGTCTTAATAATTTAAAATGTGTTCTAATAAGATGTGAAGAGACGAATCTAGTGCTCAATTGGGAAAAATGTCACTTTATGGTTCAAGAAGGTATTGTATTAGGACATAAAATTTCTTGTAAAGGGATAGAGGTAGATAAAGCAAAAATTGAAACCATCGAAAAGTTACCTCCCCCTAATTCAGTTAAGGCCATAGGAAGCTTTTTAAGACATGCTGGTTTTTATCGTAGATTTATTAAAGATTTTTCTAAAATAGCTAAGCCCTTAACAAAATTACTAGAAAAAGATGTACTTTTCAATTTTGACCAAGAATGTTTAGAGTCTTTTAACAATGTCAAAGAAAAGAGAGTTAATGCACTGATTATGATTTCACCTGATTGGAATCTACCTTTTGAACTAATGTGTGATGCGAGTGATTTTGCAGTAGGTGCAGTTTTGGGGCAAAGAAGAGACAAGCACTTCCAACTGATTTATTATGCTAGCAAAATTTGATAGACGCACAAGCAAATTATACTACTACAGAAAAAGAATTGCTAGCCGTTATCTTTGCGTTTGACATATTTAGATCATATTTAATATTGTCGAAAGTCATCGTTTATACTGATCATTCTGCTATTCGATATCTTTTAACTAAAACTGATGCAAAACCTCGATTAATAAGATGGATTCTATTGTTATAGGAATTTGACTTAGAAATAAAAGACAAGAAATGAGCTAAAAATTTGGCAGCAGATCACCTTTCAAGATTGGAAAATCTACACCCCAAGGACCTCGATAAAATAAGCGACTTGTTTCCTGAAGAATAGCTCCTAGCCATAGCAGAGGCTGCTGTTCCTTGGTTTACTGATTTCGCAAATTATTTAGCAGCTAACATAATCCTAAAAGGGTTATCCCATTAGCAAAAGAAGCGATTCTTCGCTGATATGAAAAATTACTTTTGGGAAGATCCTTTCCTTTTTCGTATTTATGCAGATCAAGTCATTCAAAGATGCGTCACAGAGACAGAAGCATATAAAATTTTAGAGCACTACCATTCGGGACCTACAGTAGGACACCACAGTGGAGCTAGAACTGCTCACAAGGTACTCGAATCAGGTTTTTACTAGCCTACCCTTTTCAAAGATGGCAACAGGTATGTGACATCTTGTGATAAATGCCAGAGAACAGGTAACATCTCTTAGCACAATGAAATGACTCAAAACTATATACTCTCATGTGAAATATTTGATATATGGGGTATTGATTTTATGGGTCCATTCCCTACTTCGTTTGGGAATAAGTACATACTAGTAACAGTAGATTACATGTCAAAATGGGTGGAAGCCCAAGCTTTACCTACTAATGATGCTAGAATGGTAGCACACTTCCTAAAAAAAACTTTTCTCTCGGTTCGGAACACCTAGGATAATTATTAGTGATAGGGGTATTCATTTTTGCAATGCCCAATTTGATAAAGTTTTAAAAAGATATGGAGTGCACCATAGAATAGCTACCCCCTATCACCCACAAACCAGTGGACAAGTTGAAGTGACAAATAGAGAACTAAAACGCTTTTTTGAGAAAATAGTAGAAGCAAATAGGAGAGATTGGTTAAGGAAAGTAGATGATGCTTTGTGGGCTTATAGAACTGCATTTAAAACTCCCATAGGAACATCTCCTTATAAACTTGTTTATGGAAAAAGATGTCATCTGCCATTTGAACTTGAACATAAAGCATTTTGGGTTATTAAATTTTTAAATCTTGATTTTAAGCTTGAAGGTGAGAAACGTCTAATGCAACTAAACGAGCTGGATGAATGGCGTTGCAATGCCTACGAAAACTCACGATTGTGTAAGGAAGCCACAAAGCATCGTCATGACAATCGATTGAGACAACCTAAGCAGTTCAAAACTGGTGACCTTGTCTTACTTTAAAACTCAAGGCTTAAACTATTTCCTGGAAAACTCAAACTGAGGTGGTCCGGTCCATTCATTGTTCAAACTGTCTTTCCATACGGCACAGTCGAGGTAACTCATCCAAACCATGACACTTTCAAGGTAAACGACCATTGGCTTAAACATTATAGAGGTGAGAATTTCAAAGATAATAAGGAGGAGCTTTGGCTCCACGAACTCTCATCATGATATATACAGGTAGAGTCGAGCTTAGACACTAAATAAGCAATTCTCGGGAGGCAACCCGAGCACTAACTTAGTAACTCTTTTTATTTCAGTCTTCTAATACATCGACTAACCCTTTCGAATGCAGGATTTTCGGACCACACGACCATGCCCACGGGCGTGCCTAAGGCTGTGCGGACATTATGAGCATAGACACGGCTGTGCAATTTGACTGTGTATAAACAGGGTAAAAATTTTCCAGAGACACGGGCTACGACAAAGTGCCACGGCCGTACGATGTGGTCGTGGCCAACACTGTCAATTCGGATATGGGCTTAGACAAGCCGACACGGCCGGGCGATATGGCTGTGTTAATTAAAACACGGGCGTTTGACACTCCCGTGCCCCAAGACCATGGTCGACACTGTCAATTCAAACACGGGCGTGTGACCTACTACACGGCCGTGGGAGAAGCGAACTTCGAAGGATACAGCCAAGTGACACGGTCGTGTGCCTCAACACGCCCAGGGTACAGGGCATGTGCCTCAAACCAGGCGTACCAAAATCACCGATTTTTGAACCATACGGGCAAAACCTGAGCTACACGGGCGTGTGCTATGCCCGTGTGACCAAAAAACTATATAAACAGGCCACTATTCACCTTTTTCCCCAAATTAAACCCTAAAACCTATCCTAGCCCTCTTTAGCGTTGCCAACAGCCTCCCAAGGCATCCCCATGACCGTGCAATGCCTCCACGACCGTGCTTGTCACTTTTCATTATTTAGAATAATATTCATTTAGTATAAATTCATACACATGTCTCCATAATTTAAATACCATTCTTAGGATGAATAGACCGTATTATTTAGGTTAGTAAAATCCACGTTTCATTTCAAATATTTTGTTTTAAATTATCATTCAAGGATAAAAACGTATTTTTAATTATCTTTTTGATTTAATTTCAATTTTTAGGACTACTGCATGTCATTTTTTTCGTTTTGTTTTTAGGAACTATGTCTTTGTCACGCGGACATAAAGCTACCGTCCCCGTCTCAAATAAGCGGAAAGGGCCCAGTGGCTCATCCTCTAGACCCACAGCCAAAACCCGTCATCATTCATTCAATTTCCCTAGCACTCCCAAGAGGAGTTATTCCAGATCCTACGAGCCCGCCCTCTAGAAGTTGGCCGTTGTATTGATTGGGCCGCTTTCGAGTAAGTCTAGCTTGCTAATACTGTTCGAGCCCTACTGTCCACTGACCTATGGGAGCAATTCTTCAACATCATCGGGCCCACCTACCTTGAGCTGACACTAGAGTTCTGCACTACTTTTCATCTATAGGTAGTGATGACGAACCACGATGACCCAGGCACTATTCAATTTCGCCTTGGTGAATTGATGTGATAGTTGAGCATTCCAGAATTTGGTATCGCGCTAGGGCTCTACACAGATGAGTTCATAGTAAACTAGGACTTTCCCACACTCTCCCGCCGCATCCACATCTCTCCAGTCAACTGTTGGCGCACCCTAGTCCCTGTATCGCCCTCATACGACCCTAGTCACTCCAAGGCGACCGCCCTTCCCCCATCTTTGATGTACCTTCATGCACTCCTCGCACACACCTTGACAAGCAGATGCGAGAGCACAGGTGTCGTCAGCACACAGGATGCCTACTTCTTATGGGGCATGGCGAAAGAGTATACCATCGACCTTGCCTATTTCATCGCCCATGCCATCCAACATCAGATAGAGAGGCATCGTAAGGGTGTGATATCCATTGGCCCATACATCACACGGTTGGCCTGCCACTTCGGGCTACTCAACACCGCGGCCCAAACATCTTCATACACACTGATCGGCCAGATGTCCCATCTGGGCATCCACACTATGCTCTACATGAGGATGATCCAGCGCAGACCAGGGACTGACCCACCTTAGTACTGCCTACTCCGAGAGGCCGAGGATCCAGAGGACATTACTGATGATGTCCCACCACCACCAGAGGAGGGCCCAACTGAGCCACCACCCCCTCGCCCCCCAGTTCATGCGGCAGCTTCATACGCTGACATATCTGAGCGCCTCTCATGATTCAAGCATTAGTGCTGCCAATGTTTCAACCATATTGACGCTAGTCTACAGCAGATATTTTCAAAGGAGCTCTACAGCTCATATCCATTTGCAAATGGGAAAACCCTGCCACAACTGCTGGCTCTTCCAATTCCAATCTCCGTCTCACAAATTCATCCAAAATTCAGGGAGTTTCATGCCTTTCCCTATCTTATGATCTTGTACTTCTATTGCTACTAATGTATCTTTGTACATTGAGGGTAATGTACATCTTAAGTGAGGGGGAACTTACTTTCACTCATTGCATTCTCTTTGAAATCCGTGAAAATTTTTAAACTAACTTTTTATATTGTTCTCAAAATTTCGAATTCTCATTCTCACACTTTGCATTATCTTCAATCTCCTATTAGGAATTAATTCTGATTGATTTATGATTTTTATTGATGTGTTGAGAATTAAGACATAGGCGCTTGTACTTTGATTATTCAAACTTTAAAACACTAGGGAATCAAGCATGATAAGTTGAAATTTTTGAGAATATAATTTTTTTCATAGGCTATTTTCCCTAACTTTAAGTATGATCTTGAGATTTGAAATTCGCAGGATTGACATCAAAAAGCCATAATTCTGGTGAGATTTTTGAGCCTTTTGAGCATACATTCTTTCATGCTCACTTTTATTGTTGCTTTGAGTGAGTCAATACTGATTTGTTATTCTAGAACTTGCTTTGATTATACATGTCCAGACCACACCATTGATTTGATACACTGAGATGACAAAGACACCTAGGTTTTAACCCACCTACTCCAAAAAAGCCTACCTCCACAAATTAACCCCTAGTGAACCCCATTGAGCCTAACAACCCATTCTTTGTCTTACCTCTAATATTAACCTATAACCCGTTTTTGTTGAATTCGATTTAATTATTTTGATCCCTATTTTTGTTGAGATTTGAGTTGAATTATTTCTAGCTTTATTTTCTTTTCCAGTTTGTAACGTTTGTAAATATTCAAAGTATTGTATTTGATTTATTCTTAAAAAAATGTGAATATACAGTCAATTCAGTTGTAATCTGTAAAAGTCAATAGTTTTTGCATATTTCTACAAGCGTCCAAATCTAGAACGAGGTCATCATAAGATATTAGCTCTAAAGAATATGTTCCAATGATAGAGAGTTTTCTAGCTAGACGATTTTTCAATTCAATCTCGATTCTAACCCTCTTTTTTTCAGCTTGTGACAACACCCCTAACCAAAGCCACATTACAACCATTGAAAGACCTTTTGATCGATGTGTCATATCAATCTATAGTGGTGGAGATTTGATTTTCTTGCAAGCCTATGGTAATAACCTTTCAGGTTGACTAATGAGTGCTTAATTTTTGAACCCTAAACACTTTGAGTGGATAGAGTGAATCTTTAGTGAGGATTTCAAATCTTGTTAACTTTGATTGAGAGGTAATTACTTAGGAGAAGGGAGAAAACCTATGTTTCTGTGATAAAATTCTCAACTTAGAGTGTTTGAATCTTTAATGTTCTTCTGGTTGAATTCTCATTGTATGATTACTTGTGGATTAGTTTAAAACATTATTCATAAGGATTATAAGTTGAGAAGAATGATTCTTAATTGTGAGTTGAGATTTTACTTGAGGACAAGCAAAGGCTTAAGTGTGGGGGTATTTGATAAATGATAAATTATACATGTTTTTACCTCATGCTTAGCTTAATTTATGGATGATTTATCATTAAATTTATGGAAATTGGTGCTCTTAATCCTTTTATTTCATGTTTTATGCCCAGGTAAGCTTAAGGAAGAGAAAAGAGCAAGGAACGGGCCAAAAACAGGCAAATTAGGCCCAATTCAATAATCAACATGGCCTAGAGATTCACCACACGGCCGTGTCACACGACCGTATCACCTTGAGCCCAACACGGCCTAGCCCCGACAAGCACGGCCAGACCACACGGCTGTACCACTATCAACAGACCCGACCACGGCCTAGGCCTCGTGACACACGGGCGTGTCCCTGTAGTGAGGAAGTGCAATTTCACTCGAAAAAGGATACTTAGGGGCTAAGAAAGACACTCCAAAGCTCTATATAAAGACCCTAGGGGGAAACTACAAAGATATACTTTTTCTCTCCTCAAAAGGGTACTTTACATCTGTCAACACAGAGAGTGGAAGCAAGGGATTACTCCAAGGGAAGCCGATTGATTCATCCTAGAAGTCGAATTCTACATCAAGACAGAGGATCTCCCTTCAATCCTTCAGGGGTTTTTGGGTTCTTTATGTTTTGCTATTTTAATTCTTCTGAGATGTTTTCTTTATTAAATATGAACTAAATCCCCCAAATACTTGAGGGGGATGAAACCTAAGACAGATCTTGTTATTATTTTATATTGAGTTACATGATAAATACTTGAATTATTTTTAATTATGTGTTCTTAATTCTTATTTTAATATTCCTAGGTATTAATTCAAGTATTGATGTGCTTATTCAGAGGAGCAAATGTCCCTATTTAAGAGTAGATCTAGCATAATTAAGCAGAGTTGCATGCAACCCTAGACATAGGGCGACATAAATCTATCAAATTAGGGTCAAACCTAATAAGGGAATCTATAGATCGAGTTAATGTGAGACTAGTGGTTTTAACTAGAAAGAGATTTCAGTTAATCAACCTACGATTAGTTGTTCTTATCCTCAACGGAGGTATTAACATAAATCAGGGATTTCTACGGATCAAGTCAAGTGAATAAATCGTCTAGCTCAAGAATCAATAACAAGTAAAGTCTAAGTGGATTCTCCCTTGAGAATTGCCCAAATCAATCAGTTTTCCCTAAGAGTTTTTCCCAAATTCACTTTTTATGCATTCATAGTTTAGTTTTAGAATTAGTTTAGTTTCATAAAAACCCCTTTTATTTCTAGGTTACATAATAGAAAGAAAGTTAGTACTAGTACTTTTGGTTCCCTTAGGTACGATATCTCGGTCTTGCCACTAAGCTATACTACTGTTCGATAGGTGCGCTTGCCTTAAAATCGTGATAATAGTTAGTTTCTAGTTTGATCATTATTATAAATTTTATTACTTCATATCACTTATATCAGGCCCTTTCTTCTCCTAGCTCTCAAATAGGTGTACCATTGCCCTATTTTACCTCCATCATTCTTAGTACTTTCGGTTTCAGCTCTTGAAGGGGTGTAAGCCGATCGTTCCTCTCTTCAACTTTTGACTTTGCGCTATCAATAAGTGAGGACTCGTTTACCTTAGACTATTCGTTTGAATGGGTGTTTAATAAGATTCGACTTGTATACAAGGAATTCCTAAGGCCTAGTTGTTAATATCTAGCAACGGAGTGGGGGTGTGACCTTCTGTCGATCGATCAAGGTAAGGGTTTAGAGTCTCTTTGTTAATTACGATAAGGGGACAGATAGCGAATATGTTTGAATATAGGTTCGATGCTCGTGGATTATTCACACCTTTCGCAAACAGGTGTGTTCACACACATTAAATAGACTGTGAATCGGCAAAAGCTGAAAAGCCAAAACTTCAGCATTCGAGGCCCCACGAGCATGCGAACACTCGTGTGGTGAACCAAGCCCACAAAAACATAGGTCGTAGGCTGTAGAGGCCGCCATGAGCATTCTCGTGGACTTGAGGCGTCATAGGCCACGTTGGATTGAAATGGGTCGTGGAGGCCCGATGGGCTCGAGGGCCCACACAGATAAAATCCTTGGTAGATGTTAAACACTGGATTGGGCTATATTATTCGTATGGCCGTGACTAAATTTGGGCTAAATAGGCCGCACAAGGTGTGGGCCCACTTAGGCTGAGTAATGGGCCTTAGGCCCATTTACACTGTTATGACCACTTAGGTCATCTGGGTTATTCAAGATGACTATAGACCCTCTGAAGGGTCGTCATCTGTACTGAGACCGTAAAATTAGTTAATGACCAAAATACTCCTATAAGGTAAAATGACTATTTTACCCCTCGAGGGACTGATTTGTGGTGTGATTTGGCTGTTCTTTCTGAGCATGACATCCTGCATTCACGTATGATATTATGACATGGCATCCTGCATGGGGCTGGGTTATTGTTGACGGAGGAAGTATTATGGCTTATAGCCATCATGTTTGAGGCTTATAGCCTTCCTGCTTATAGCTTTTAGCCATCCTAGGTACTGGTAGCTTTGCTATAATGTTTATGGCTCTTTGCTATCCTATTTATAGCTTTGAACAATCTTGTTGACTTAGTGCTGCAACCGATGCTAAGCTTGGTGTGTTGGCTGGGTGGGTCTATTTTATCCTCACATGGTGTGACTGGTAGGATGGAGTGGTGTGTTGGTTGGATTGGGGTGGGATTTCTGTTGCATTTTTGCTTTGATTGATACTGCATTGGGCTAAGGCCCACCTATTTTTGTTTCTGATTCTGTAATGGGCTAAGGCCCACCTGATACTATTTCTGTAATGGGCTTATGCCCAGTCTGTTTCTGTATACTATATATCTGATTGTTTGTATTATAAGGGATTACACACTGAATTTACATAAACTACCCTTTTGACTAACAGTGCAGGTAATCCCCTGTGTTAGGCGGTTCGGAGCTACAAGGAGCTTAATGGTGACTACACTTCCGTACTGGTTTTATATTAGTTTGGATTATAAATATTTCACTTGGGTTTCTGTTATGTAATAAGGCCTCTCAGATTTTATTTTAAATTTTGGGCTTTTAATTTGCTTTGATATAAACTACTAGATGTAGGAAAAAGATGAGTTTTTCAAAAGATAACTATTGTCAAAACATTACGTTTCAGCAACACAAGTTTTAAGCTTCCGCAACGAATCATGTTTTAAAAGTAATAACGTTTTATATTGGTTAACAAATAACAAGGACGATTGTGTTTTTAACAAAGAGACTATCACTTTCTAAACGGGTCTTATCAATAAGGAAAAATCGTTTTCAAAAAGGCACTCCAATGTGACACCGCCAGATTCGGGCCTAACGTTTAGGCTTGGTTTGGGGGTGTTACAAAAAGTTTGCAGACGAATAGCTAAAACTCCAAACAAGACTCTACTGTTGCAGCTATACCACCAGAACTCCCATATTTGCGGATTAACCGCTAGAACTCCATCGAAATCCTTTATCACCAATCTTTCCAACCCTATGCAATCGAATTTCATAACATGCATTACATTTCATAACATGCGATCAATAATTCAATAATAGTGGCATGCTTTACATGCAATCAATAAATACAGAATAGTGGCATGTATTAACATGCAATCAGTAATTCAGTAACAGTGGCATGCTTTACAGGCAATCAATAAATACAAAATAGTAAGCATGTTCTCATGCATTCGAAAAATATATGATAACAATACCATATAATACATTAATAATCTATACATACTCATTCATAGTAGACAATCAATAATTACAATCGGCACTTACACATTCAATTAATCCCAAATAAAGACCCTTACACATTCGGCCATCACCTTTTAGCACTTACCATAATCGGCAATCCCTAATTCGAATCATAGTTATTCGGCCAAGCAAAAATCAACATGTAAAATTAACAACATATGTATTATACAATTTACAGTAATCACACAACACTCAAAGGTAAAACGCACACGTGATTACATTAATAAAACACTTTAGATCTAACTAGACCCAACCCAAATTTGTACCCAACAGAGATTAGTCATTAAAAATCACCTCTTTAACACCTATATAGGGTTTAACCAAAGTAATGATATTAATTGAAATCCTAAAATCTAAAGTTGAAAATTAACGCTTACTCTATTTAACTCACAATGGAGTTGCAAACAGTTTACCAAAGCTATTGTTGATTCAAATAGTTTGGATTAGGATCTTGAATTAACCAAAACACAAAAATAAAAGAACTTGTGAGAATCGACCACGATAGAAGCTTTATTTGTCTATGTTGTAACTAAATAAGAAGAGAGCAACATAGATCTAAAATAAAATAAAATAAAAATTTCGCACTTACGCTACTTGATTAGATTTGTGACAACAGAAAAAATAGAGAGCAGAAGAAGAGAATCAAATGAGGTAGTGACAATAATAAAAAAAAAATTAGCAGCAAAAACTTAGCTATTGGGGTAGAAGATGAGATGAGTATAAAATAAAATAGGATACAATGGGAGTTGATGATCAATAGGCTGTACAATAATAGAATTTTAGAGTTTTATGGGGCACAGAGAGGAAGAAAAGAGAGAAAAAGGGAAAATGAGAAAAAAAAATGAGAAGGGTGGCAATAGGATAGCAAAAATATTAAAAGAGGCCAAAAATAACAACAAAATATATGTTATATAGTAGGGTTTTCTATGCAACGGATGGTACACTAGGGTTTTAGGCAAAATACTGAAAATAGAAATTATACAAAATAAGGGATTCAAACTTGGGTCTCAAGGGAAGCAACACTACTTCTTGACTGCTACGCCATAGCATATTCTTATTTAAACTCTTACAACATTTATTTTTAAAATAGGGCATGACACTTACTAAGGTTTGAAGCAAATTTTGCACAAAATAAAAATGATGCAATAGAAAGGATTTGAACTTGGGTTTCAAGGACAATTTCACTAGCACTTAACCATTAGACCAATAACTCATTTTATTTTTAACAAATGCACAAAGATAACCTTAAAAATCAGGGCGTGACCACTCTCGGTTCACAAACCCAACTCTTCTAACCCGATTTTTGGGATGTTACATGGGCACTAGGGAAACATTGTTTAACTTGATGTTCTATTTAGATGTTGTCATACCAGCCATGTAACATCTCATTTTTCAATGGTACCAAAAACAAAGTTTTAGAACCCTGATTTCTGATAATCGAGTCCATAATATCAAGTCCTGGTCTAGTAATTTTAGCAATTGAACAATTAATTATGGTATGAGGACTAAATCGTAAAAGACATAAAAGTTAATTATTATCGATTAGTGTTAGCAAAATGTATGTGTAGTGTTTGTTTAAGGATGTAAATTCTAATTAAACCTTTTTATTGTATAGTGGATGGTAGTATGCATAGTTAAGTTAAATAAACTTATTATATTATTAATTTAATAATAAAACATGGTAAAAATATGTTAAACAAAAGGGCCATCATCTTCCTTGGCTTTCCTACCAAAAATTAGAAACAAAAACTCCATGGAAAAAGCTTGAAATTTTGGTGATCAAGTGTGGTTGCATGTAAGTGAATTTTTAACCCGTTTCTCATAAATTTTATGTTTTTGAAATTGTTGTAGCTTAATCTAACTAACCCAAAAACTATTTTGTAAAACTGTTGAAGGTTTTAAAACTTTTCACTGATGAAATGTTCTTGGTGTTAAATGATAGATTTGCAAACTTGGTTGTTAAATGAGACTATTTTGTAAAGGGATTCTTGTTAGTTTTGAGCTTAGGGACTAATATGAAAATATGTTAATCTTAGCATGAAATTTCTGTAAATTTTGTTATTTGAAGGACGGTTAAGGATGAAAATATAATTAGTTCTAAGTTTGGGGTTTCAATGTGAAAGTTACAATAGTTTCGTTTTTAAGGACTAAATTGAACAAAGTGTAAAAGATAAGGGAAATTTTGTAACAATGAAATTAATAGGTAAAATATATGAAAATGAGAATGGTGATGTAATTGAATTTGATAAATTGAATTTAACTATTATATAGATTAAGGGTTGAATCATATGGAGGAAAATCAAGGAAAGGAGAAAATTATAGAATAGTCCCTACGAATCAACTCGATAGCTGAATATATATTAGGTAAGTTCATAGTGTAATGAAATGTATTTATATGTGTTGTTTTCCATTGAATTATTTTTATATATGTTGTTAATATTGTGAGTTAAAATGGAAATGCTACAAAAAAATGCTAAGGTGAGTAAGGATTAAATTGAAATTTGTTGAATACTGGTGAATGTGATTCATGTGGATTTCTGAAAGAACGTAATGTGTTTACAACATGTGTACTATTAACGTAGAAGTGCCCTTGATTTATAAGTGCTATGAATCTTGTTTATGTGCTCGTTTGAACTTAGTAAACGAATAGGATACAATTGGCATGCCAACAGGGTTAGAATGCATGCTTGTACGGGTTTGCATTTCAGTGCCTCTGATTGCACAATTGTGCCTCTGTTGCACTTCGGTGCCTCTTATTGCACTTCGATGCCCCTGATAGTACTACGATGCTCCCTAGAGTGTTATAGTTACCTGAGTATCTGAATTATATTACTATAGTTCATCAAGCTAGTTAAACTTATGAATAACTAGTAAAAGATCTCGTTAATATATGTAAATGCACATGAATGATCTAGATTAAAAACTTGATAAACATGATATTATCTTGTAAATTGATATTGTTGAAAAATGTAAATGTACATGAATGACCTATATTGATTTCTTGAAAAACATGGGATTTTCTTGTGTTTTGAACTTGTGCAAATCTCACCTGTTTCTTGTAAATTGATTGTCAGGTTGTTATTTTTATACTACTTGTTTAAATTTCAATTACTTGATTCAGGTAAGTTATGTTATAATTTAATTATGAAATTACTAAGTTATATAAGCTTACTTTGTTTCATTTCTGGTTTCTTGTAGTTGATGTTTTGCGGAACTAGGCAGTCAAATTAACTTCAAGGCACACACTATCAAGCTTTAGTCTTGGTAGATTTTGATTCGTTTTATTTCAGTTTTATGGCATGTATATAGATTATTTTGGGTTGATGGTTTAAAGTTATAAGTTGAAGTTGTAATGTGACCTGTCGTAATTGGTGTAGCAAATTGAACTAGTTTTTGCACATGAGGAGCTTGAATACAAGCATTTTTATTATGTTCTAATTAAGTTTTCTTAGTTTCGTTTACATTTAATAAAAAGTGTAATTTGAGTCTTTTGACGACCTTAGGGGTAGAATGAGGCCCAAGGGTGAGCTAATATACTTTGTGAGTATGTAGGATACCATTAGAGGGTGTACCAACTCAATAGTAGTTGCTATGTTGCAACATAGGGAGTTTGATCTCACAACATAGGGAGTAGAAAGCAAGAATTCCAAGACTACCTTTAGTGTCACGACACATCCTTAAAGCTACCTTGAGTACAAGCATGATGCCTTCAATGTTGCGACATAGGCACTAGCGTGTTACGACACCAATCTTGTATGAGAAATACTTATGAGCCAGGTGCATTTTGGTCTGCACAATCAAATATTAAACACGAAAGCATCAGCTGACCTAGGGTTGAGGACGACGGCAACCCTAACTCTATAAATAGGCTCATTTAACACTTGTTATGGACAATTTTTCATATTGTATAATTTTTTTATAGTTTCAATTTTTAGTTTTTCCCTTTTTTTAGACTTTAGGTTCTTTCAGTTTTGCATTTGTCAGGAAATCTGATTTGTGGAAGTCGATCAACTCTTTGTGGATTTCATGATTCAATTAAATACAATTCAAGCGAAACCTTCGTATCTTGATTTGCTATTAATGTTTATCTTTTATATCAAGTTTATTATATTTTTAGATCCATGAGCAACTAATCCTCTTGTGGGGGATTAGCGAGTGGAGGTATGCTTAATTGATTGTTATGAAAGTTTCTCTAAAGTAGAACAACTATTTAGGAAAGGATGAACTTAAACCCTAGGCTTGACGACCCTAGGAAGTAATTTAGGTGGGAATAAGCCCAAAATTGGTATGGCCTATTCGTGAGCACCTTAACCCTAAACCAGTCTAGACTATGAGGTCGAGAGATAAATAGTTCTTATTGACTTATATTATTCTAGTAAAAGATGGATAGATCCTGCTAGGGTAATGACTAGTTGATTGAATAGGGAACCTGAAGCAATAGTTAGTTATGATTACCAAAGTGAGCTAGTCACCCATGCTCAGATCTGATCAAGTTTCCATAGCAAATTTCCCAATGTTTTTCCATTTATTTTATTTCTTTAGCTATAAAAAACTCTTTCTTTATGTTTAGTCACAATTTAATTTATTTAAAGTAATAATTAGCTCTATTTTTGCTTAGATTAGAATTAATGTAGTACTCACCTCCATTGGGTATGATCCTCAGAGTATTCACCTACTTCGTTGTAACTATATTACAACCTAACCCGTATACTTGTGGATACCGCCTATTTAACATAGTTTGTGCAAGATTTCTACTCTAGGCGTTGGTACATCTGGAAGCGGTCATAATGTGTTATAATGGTTGCCATGTATAAGGTTGAACTTAATGATCCCTATGGTATGCATTTGGTAAATGATGATAGTATTGTGGTGATGGTATGCTTATCCTTAAATCATTGTAGATTATGAATTGGTAATGCTTGATGAATGGTTGATTAGTGGATGTATGATATAAGGTTAGTTGTTGGCTTAAGACTTATATGGTCAACATTTATAAGTGAATGGCATGTCTTATGTTTATTAAAAATGAAAGGTTTGGTATATTTATCATGCAAAGAATGCACTATTTCATTTTTTAAGTACAATGTTTGGATGAATCAATGGAATGAACCATATTGGTATTAAATTTTTTTAATGTCTTGGTAATAATTTATGGTTTGTTGGTTATGATGCCAAAATGGCATACTGGCTAGGCACTTAAGAACGATGTTTTTAGTGGTATTTTTGGTATGTACTTTGAATAAGTTTAATGAATGGTATAAAGTGCATATATGGTATATGAGAGTTTTTGGTTTGTAACTTGCCTTGTAAGGTACCTATGGGTGTACACTATCTAACACACAACCGTGTCTCACACATAAGCATGTGGCACGATCGTGTGCCCAATATGAAATGGTAGGTGAATTGTGGCATGGCCTCAATGAGTTACACATTCTGGATACACGATCATATGACTCCAGTCCACACGGCCATAGTTTGTTACACAAACATGTGACTTTGCATTACACGGGATCATTCTTGTACACGGTTGGAGTACATAACTGTATGGTTCAGCTCCACACAGCCTTAGCTGTCACACGGCCGTGTGACCCCTATTTTACATTTTTGCCTCACTTTTCTATAAAGTTTCAAATTAATCCCTACTTAGTTCTAAATTGTTTTTAGAGTCGATTTAAGCTTAATCTTGCATGTATAACATGTTTTAACTAAATGTTTGATGATTAATGAATGTTTTAATGAATTTTTGAATTAAAACTATTTGCTCATGTTCTGTTATTTGCTATAGCATCCTGTAACCATAATCCAGTAGCAGAGATGGGTGAGGGGTGTTACAAGCTGAGATTGGTCTCAACATTCACTTGACAAAGTTAAGGATTATAGAGGCTAGTCAATCAATGAGCCAAAGGGAAACTAGGAAAGACCATATCAGATAGTTGTAGTATTGAGATTTAGAGCTTACAAACTAGAATGGATGGATGGAACCCATATTCTCAGAACTTGGAATGCATGCAACCTCTGAAAATTTTACTTACATGTAGAATTTTTAAGAATGTGTATTTTGAAATTCCTTTTATAACTTGAACAAACATGATGCATGATGTAAACTATAACAGATAATGGATCCATATAACCTATTATATATGCACCGTACATTACATGATACTATGATTATGCATCATTTTTGCACAAACACGGTACAATAGATACACTTGCTCACACATATTTGCATTTATGATTATTCTATCTTTGGTTTTCTTACTTCATATGTGAATTACTTTTCTTCTTTCAGGTGGTGTCACCTGCATGATGTATTACTCAATCTTATAAAAAAAAACTTAGATTTTCATGTTGTTTTAATCATACATGTCTCTAATACTCTTGTGCAACTATACAACATTTGGATCACTCTTATTTTACTTTCCACATAGTTTTGGGCTACGAGAGCCTACGATAGTATGATTGACCTATGATTTCTACCATAAGCCTTCCCTTTTGTACTTGGTAGCTATCTAGAAAGTCTCCAGGTAGGCCACTTTATAACCTATCTCTCAAACGGAGGGCAATTGTTATACCCCTCGCAAGGCAAGGCATGTGGCAAGCTTACAAACAACCCTCAAACTACCCCTTGCCAGAAACAATTCGCAGGTGACCCTCTATGGACCCTCAGTGAATCGGCTTAGAGACAGTGCATTGCACACCCTTTGCGAGGACCACCTAGACATAACCATTTCTTATGACCATACGAACGGGAATGTTAGAGAAAGACCATATAATAACCCCATGGCAACAACTAACTTGCAATGACACTAGCACTTAACCAACCCACATAATCATGGAAGCCATTGTACTGTCAGTTACATGACATTACAGGACAAACAATTACCCCCTTCCTATATAAGCTTAGACGCATGAGGGAAGGGATTTGCTCCTCCCCCTTTGGACCTCACACATCAACCTTAGTACATTGCCTTTTTCCTCTCATTCTCCTTATCGTTTCACCGACTCTTTGCCTAATATAGGTGAACCGACATTCCTCTCCTCCCCGTTGACAACTTTATCAACAATCATTTGTGAGTTTTTTTATTGGTTTTATATAAAATATAAAAAAGAAAAAAAAACTCTTATAGTAATATAATTTACTTTGCAAATAAATTATTTTTTAGTCATTGCCCTATTGAGTTGATGCCTAATTGACTTAAAACACTAAATAAAGCTTTAATATATAATCAAGATACTATTAATTTGATATTACATCGAAATGTTTACATATATAAAAAAGATCGTCTAAAAATTAATAAAATTATTTTTGTAATGGTAAAAAGGAACTTGAATTGATATCTCAAGGTTAAAATCCTAATTAATCCCTTACTCCACGTCAAAATACCACAAATAATATATAGAGAGAGAGAGAGATTGCTAAAGGATGTGACACATTCGATTGGAAAAAATCTGACATATTCGATTTTTGAAACCTTGATAAGATGAATGGGTAGATAATAGAAAAAAGCTTATATCAGGAAACCACCAAGTTCAAGATACTTTCAAATTATAGACTAACTACATATATGAGATAAGACGACATCAACAATATTAAAGATTGGGGCACGCCAGGCAAGCAATGAATATTTCAAATTAGAATTTATTATGGAAGATACAGCAATACTTTTGGGAGTAAGATGGCTTGTCCAGCTTTAGGAGATGAAGGTTGAAATAGACAACGACTCTTTAGTTATTATTAGGTTTCTTATAAGCAATCATCTACTAGTATCAAGTTTGGGACACTTAATAGCTGAAATTTAAAAAAAGAAAAAGAAAAAAAGTGCTAGTTTTGTGTGTTTTGTGTTCAAGTATGTATTGAGGTCGGGTAATCAATTTGCTACATTAGAAAGCGATAAGGTCTCTTCTTGGTGGCATCAATCACCAAATTGTAATGGTGTTTGGTTTTGTATAGATAATGATATTATTAAGGGTTAACGGTTTAAAAGGTCTTCGAATTTTTTTAAAAAAATCCCTGCAATTTTTTTGCACCCAATTAAGTTTTGAATTGTTAAAATTGGTCAAATAGATTTTTTGACTAATGTTGATCATTAACAGTATTAACATGGTGCTCCATGTTTAGCAACAATTGCTGACGTGGCATTTCTTGTAAAAAATCAATATTTTAATATAAAAATTTAAAAAGAATATTTTTTTATTAGAATGAACTGGGACATATAGTTGTCCAAGTTCACTCGTTCCAAAGCTTAACTTTTAAAAAATATTTAAAAAAATAATTGTTTAAAACATTATTAAAATATATAAAAAATCAAATAAACTAAAAAAAATTAAAAATTAATAAAAACCATTTAAAAGTTAAGTCTAGAATAAATCTAGACAAATATTTGTTTAGATTTACACTGAATCTGCACAACCGTATGTCTAAATTCATTCAAAAATGATTTTTTTTAAAATTATATAAAGTATGAAAAAGTTAAAAAAATAATTATCTTTTAAAAATTGATATGTCTATGTTTTAATTCTATGCATAGTGAAGTGTTTTTTTTAAATGTATGAATATATCCAATTAAAAGAATGTCTCAAATATTTTATTATATGTGTATCCTAAAAGGTGTATCAATTAATTTTTAACCTAAAAGCTTTAAATAATTGGACATATTCATACATTTAAAAAAAACTTACACATTCCTATAATAAAATTAAAATTCTTTATATTAATTTATTTTATAAAATATTTTTATTTTTTTATACATACTTAAATATACAAATAGATTTAAAACATTGATACTCATATTAATTTTTAAAGAAAATTAATTTCTACTATTTTTAACATTTATATAACTTATAAAAATTCTCTTGATATAATTCTCTAGATTCATTTTGAACTTAAATTTAAGATGGTTTTATTAATTTTCAATTTTCTAAATTTTTGAACTTTATTTAATATTTTTATAAATTTAATTTAAAACTTTATAAAATTTAAAATATTAATTTTTCTAAAAATTAAGTTTCAAAATGAATTAACGTAAACAATCGTGTGTTCAGAATCATTCCAATAAAAAATTAAACATTCCTTTTATTTTTTTTATTTTTAAAAAAGTTTTGAATTTCTTTTATTTTTTGCTGACGCGTCAGCAATTCTCGTTGACATAGAGCACCCCTTCAACATTAGTCAAAGAGACTATTTGATCAATTTTATTAGTTGAGAGGCTTAATTGGGTGCAAACAAATCATAGTACTTAATTGTTTTTTTTAAAAAGGTTTTAGGGCCTTTTAAACTATTAATCCTATTATTAATGAATTGTCATAGGTCAACTTTTTTTTTTTTTATCTTCATTTATAAGAAATGTGTTCGAGTAACTTCATCATATCTCCAAAATCGTGAGATTAATCTACGAAATTTTATTTGTGTGATTATTTAAATGGGTGCATGAGAGATTCCCTTCAAAAAACAAAAATTAATGAGGCATCTTTTATTAAAAAATAATAAACAAATCACATACACTTATCACACAACCATAAAATTCAACATTAAGTGATTTTTTTATTAAGTGCAGTAAAAAGCCCTAAACCATGTTTATTTCGAAAATTTATATTACTTTAAAGCATAATAATAAGTTCAGCTTCTAATATTTATTTATCTTATTGTTTAATTTTAATTTTTTTATCACTTTGACATTCAACCCTCAAATATAGTTAAATTATCTTTTTTTTAAGTGGAAAAGTTGATTGAATTATTAAAATTTTAATAGCATTAACATGAAAATTAATGTGATAGTACAAATATACTTCATAAAGATTCAAAAATATTAAAATTATTAAAAAATTCAATAATTTTAAAAATAATGCTTAATTTTAAAAAATATATATCTACATAGACTTCCATGTAGTTGCCACATCAATGTCATTAAAATTTTAACAATTTAATTATTTTTTAAAAGAAAAACATAATTTAAATAATTTTTGGAGATTAAAGACTAAAGTGATAAAAAAAAATAACTCAAACCAAACTGATAAAATGAATAATTGTTAACTAATTTTATCATCATAACTTATTTTAAAATATTCCTATTTAATATATGCAGAATAAAATATGTATTTTGTTGGGGATTAATCAATTTAAATAATGAACAAGTAAAATAATGAAGAATTTGAAAAGATTTTATGTGGAAAAACCCCTTTGAAGAGGATAAAAAACTACAGGGTAAGATAATTTCACTAAAACAGCAAAAACAAAGAGTACAAAATATGGAGATAAAACTAAACCCCAAAACCCGAAATAAGAACCCTCAAAACGAAAACACAAAATTCTCTGAAAGTATGTGAAAGCTAATACCTAAATGTGTAATGGGTTATCTTTCTAGGATGGAAAAGTGGCTTATTTATAGGCTAAATTTGTAGGTCAAGTAATATTAGAATAATCTACACTAATCAAAGTTTAAGTGGGAAACTAATATTAAAATAACCTACACTAATCAGAGTTTAAGTGGTAAACTAAAAATTAAGTTTAACTGGAAAAAGAAAAACTAAAAAATATGAGGCATAACTCCACAAATCTCTACCTTGACTCGTATTTCCACAATGCCTTCTTTATTAAAGCCCACCATGGGCTTATCTCGGACTATATAGGATATTAATCGAGTCAAAGTTGTGCTTAGAAGCTGGAAGTCTTCTAGTCCTCAACTTGTGCACTGCCAAATCGAAATTGACTCGAGTCTGATTTCCACAAACGCAGTGCCCTATCTTTTCAAAACCTGCATCCAAAAGAGAACCTCTCTTATACAAAACGATCATATATTTTTCCCTCCTATGACCAAGTTGTCTCTGCTTCAAACGAGTTAACTTCGACTTATTAACAGACGATAGACGTCATGTTTCACTGGACACCGTTGATCCTTCCAAAACATAAAGATTGTCAATCTTTTTACCTTTCATCAAAACGAGAGCCTCATGAGATACCTTAATATCGTCTGACTCAATGTTAATTCTACAACCCTTCAAGTCTAAAATTCCCAAGAAGATGAGATTTTTCTTCAAGTTAGACACATGTCTGACATCTAACAATGTCCTAATTGTCTCGTCGTGCATCCTGATTTGAACAGTACCAATACTAGTTACCTTACTAGGTGAATCATTCCTCATGCTCACAACTTTACCTTCAATTGAACTATATGTGAAGAACTAGTCCCTGTTGGGACACATGTGGAAAGAACACCCTGAATCCAGAATTCACTCAAACCTCAGCTTGGAGCTTTCACTTATTAACATTAACAAAAAATCATCACCCTTGTCATTAGCCAAATTAGCACGAGATAAATCTTCCTCCTTACTCTTAGCAGCCCTTTTATTTCGTAGTTTGTAACAATCTGTCTTAACGTGACCTAACTTCTTACAATAGCGACATCTCTTGTCTCGCTTCCTTGATGCTACCAAAATCGAGGCTTGTCTATCTGAATTGCTATCCGAACTAAACTCATTGTCAAGTTTGTGTTTACTCAACAAATGACCCTTTATATCCTCGAATGAGAGATTATTTCTACCATAAATTAGGGTTTCACTAAAAGACTTATATGAATGGGGTAAAAAGTAAAATAATAGCATAGTATGATCTTAATTGTTAATCTGAGCCTCGGCATTCTTTAAATCATTCAAAAGAGTAATAAATTGACTGATGTGATCTCTAAGGTGCTCACCTTCGTTCATGCAGAACGTGTACAACCGTTGTTTCAGCACTAATCGGTTAACTACAAACTTTGTCACGTAAAGGGTTTCTAACCATTTCCATAAGGTGAATGACGTTTTCTCCATCAAAACCTCTTGCAACACATAATTTGTTAGACATAATTGAATCATGAATAGAGCCTTTTTATCTAACCTATCTCATTCTAATTTATCCATGTTTGCGGGCTTCTTCTATATAAGGACCTTCTCAAGATCGCCCTGAATCAAAATTTTTGTCATCTGAACTTGACATAAATTGAAATTTATGATGCCGTCGAACTTATCAATGTCAAACCTTACTGCTGCCATATCTGAACGGATTGATTGCAAAAATAGAACTAGCTCTGATACTAGTTTGTTGGGGATAAACTCGATTTAAGTAATAAACAAGTAAAATAATGAATAAATTGAAAAGATCGAAGACAAATATTTTATGTGAAAAACCCCTTTCAAAGAGAATAAAAAACCAAAAGCAAAGATAATTTCACTAAAACGATAAAAACGAATAGTACAAAAGATGGAGATAAAACTAAACCCCAAAACCTGAAATAAGAACCTTTAAAACGTAAACACAAAATTCTCTGAAAGCTTGTAAAAGTTAATACCTAAATGTGTAAAGGTTATCTTTCTAGGGTGGAAAAATAGCATATTTATAGGCTAAATTTGTAGGTTAAATAATATTAAAATAACCTACATTAATAAGATTTTATGTGGGAAACTAATATTAATATAACTTATACTAATCAGAGTTTAAGTGGTAAACTAAAAATAAAATTTAATTGAGAGAAGAAAAGTCAAAAAATACGAGACATAACTCCACATATTTAAAAATAAATTATAAAAATTTATATGTTAAAAACATTTATACCTATAATATACTTTTTTTTTATTTGGGTGCTCCATGAAAAGGTAAACAATTGACGATAAAATCTATTTCATTCACCTGGGTGGGAATTGAACTCCCAACCTCATGGTTAAGGGATAATGTGAGTAACTACCACACCACATCTCCTGATTAATCTTTTAACATTCTCTAACAACATTTGACTTTTAATTAAGAACGCTAAACTGTAACACCCCAAACCTGGCCTAAACATTATGGCCGAATCTGGAGATGTCACATGTAGGTTGTTTGAAACTAAGTCATCATGATGAAACCATTTCTATTTAATTATTTTTCTTTATCTCTTATTAATTCCAAAATCGCTTACTCATTAATCGATTATTTTAAAACATAGTTCGTTGTAGAAGCTTTAAAAACCATTTTAAATAAACCGTGTGTTTAGGGAAGACTTTTGCTTTCGAAAACTGAGTTTATCACATTTAGCAGTTGGAAATCCACAAAACACCATATAAATCCCAAATTTAGGCAAACAGTCCAAAAGTCCCAAATTACAATAAAAGTGAACCAAATTAAATTAGAAACCATAAATATAAATAAAATAGTCCAATAATTGTGTGGCCACCGCTGAGTCCTCCGCCGTACCGATTTGTCTAAGTCTGGGGATTACCTGAACACATTAAACAGAAAGGGTAAGTTTACATAAACTCAGTGTGTAATCCCCATAGAAAACAAACATATAGTAAAACACAGTAAATAGTCAAATGCAGTCTGGGCCTAAGCCCATTTCAGTTTTAGTAGCAGTTTGGGCCTTAACCCATTTCAATTTCAGTATCAAATATGCATTAGGACCTTAGCCCATCACGATAACAGTCATGCATGCAGTGTTCAAAAAATAGAATCCTACCCACTAGCCTCTGTCCTCTCTACACTTCTTGTGGGTTTTAAAACACCCACTCAACCCTACATTCCAAGTGTACCAAACGCGGCACAAATCAATATAATGCAACTGAGCTACCAGTCAATAGACTTAAAGCCTTTTAGTACACTTCCTCCAAATATCATCATCCCAACCCAATGCAATACAAACATATAGAAAATGACATGGTATCACATGGTTATCAGTTACACATACAGTTCTGTAACACCCTAAACCTGGCCCGGACGTTATGGCCGAATCCAGCGTGTCATATTGAAGTGTTTTTATTGAAAACCTTGTTTTCATTAAAAAACCCTTCTAAAGAAATTGTAAGTAAAAACCCAGTTTATACGTTCTTTTATAACAAGGTATATTCAGAAGTCATTTTTAAATTTTTACTTCATGTTAAAAGTTACTTTGGAAAAATTTCCTTTAACTGCGAAAGCTTATTTTTTTAAAAAAAAAAACAACAAGTGATTTTAGAAAAAAAAGCTTAAAATGTGTTTAAAACGAATAAATCCATGTTCCAGTCTTGAAGCATCATAATGAACAGTAATAACCAGAGAAAATGCCTTATTACATTTCGGATTTAAACAATTAAAATACTAGAACTTTTAATAAAGAAAAAGAATCAAGTCTAAGTTATCTTGCTAGCTGGCCACCTCCGAGTCCCCCCATCCGTCGAACTGCCTACTAAGGTTCACCTGAGAAAAATAAAAGAGGCAGTGAGTTTCGAAACTCAGTGTGTACAACCCTCAGCAACAATATATATATCATGCAACAGAAGTCATCTTGGGCATGAGCCCAATACAATAATAGCACAAAATTTTGAGCAATCCTGTATGCAATAATGCAATAATACAATGCCCACCCCATCCACCCGATACACATCATCTCCGTCCAACCGAAACACATCTTGTGGGGATAACTATATCGACTCACCCATCCAATACACATCAATGGTAGCACCGGTTGCAGTACTACCTAACGTCTTAAAAGCCTTCGTTAGATCCACAGTCATCAAGCGATCGTGCGACCCTCATATAACATTTCCTCCAACATAATTCCTACCCACATGCAACATCATAACACATGAGTGCAAGATGTAGCATACAGTATGCGTAAGTCATACTTATAACACAAGGGTATTTTAGTAATTCTACCCTACAGGGATATTTCAGTAATTTTACCCTACAGGGGTATTTCAGTAATTCTATCCTACAGGGGTATTTCAGTGATTTACTAACGTATGGGTCTTAATTACGAACTTTGGCCCGTAAACAAGTCATTCGCTAGAGTGAACAGATACTATGCACCAGGTAGGATTCCAGAGAAGAGGAGGTGGGTCATTAAGACCGTTTAAGTACCAAGCTCTCCCTAGATCCAATCCTAGTCATGTATATACCCTTTGCCACACTCTAACCTTACGACTTATCCACAAACGTGCTTGATAAATTAATTAAGTTTTATGCGCTTGAGGATTCATTAGAAACTAGGCCTAAAAGTCCATTATAAAACCCTAGCAAGTCTACATGCTTTCATGCATTCATATAGCCCATTAGGCCCAATCGCTTTTATATGGCCCATTAGGCCCAATCGCATTCGTATGGCCCACTAGGCCCACTCACATTTGTATGGCCTATTAGCTCCAATCACATTTCCAAACCATTCAACCACTTTATCAACTCATCTATTAACTTATCAATTTTTGCTAGCTTGGGCCCACAAGCCTATCGGTCCATTAGGCCCATTCTGGCCCGGTTAGCCAAAACGTGACCCAAGTCCATGAGATTGCTCATAGGCCTTTGATAACGTATCGAATACCCTCGTACAAGTGTTCGCGCACTCGCAGGACTATTGTAGCCAAATTTTTGGCTTTTCGGTATTTTAGCTTTTTGGTTTTTCAAGATTTGCCGATCTATCGTGTGTGTGCAGTGTATGTACACACTTGGTAATAAAGCGTGTTGCGATTTCCTTATCTTCCAAACCTACAACCGATATCACCATTCAATTAATTGCATGTTTAATACATATCTTTACCAAAACCGAAACCTCACCTTTCACCTACCTTACGCGACAAGTTATAATAGCCCCATCTTTAATCACTAACCACGACCAACTCCTAGATCTGCACCAATCTTAACTATTAAAACTAGAATAACAGGTGACTTGTATCCAACACAAGTCCCTCTTCCTTTAACTATGACCATTTGGCCAACTAAGATCAAGAACACTTACCCAAGAAGCAATCGGCCCAAAAGAGGAGTAGTGCGGCACAGAGAAGGTTCGGACAACAAAGTATTCGGCTTAGAGAAGGTGAACTAGGAGCAAGAAAGAGAAGAGTTTAATGAGAAAGGAAGGGAAGAAATCGACACAAACTTAAAGGGAAAGAATAAGAGTTTTTCGGCTTTTGGGTACTTGGAGAGAAAAGTAGTTTTCAGCAAAATAAGAAGAAAGAATTTGGCATTAGCTTAGAACCCCAAAATCGGCACCTATATATATACTAGCCGAAATTACCTTCCCTTAACTGCCAATTCGGCTCCACCACTTCTTCTATCCCTATCTCCTAACTTTTCTCCATGATAAGCTCCTCAATCCCTTCCAAATATTTCTCTTCTCATCACTTCTCTTAGAGTCTAGTTCCACGCCACTACTAACCATCTAGAAGGCAAAAATAAAATTCCTAAAAATACCAAGCCAGCACTCGAACTTAGGATCCCCTTGCTTGCCACTAACGCCACCTTCCTGCACTCTAAGTGGCATCACTTATCCACTACACCACAGCCTTGCTTGTGTCCTATTTTATCTCCATTTATCTAAAAGCCAAGCTACTTGCCATCAAGGTTCCTTTAATTATTATATTAAAATTCCTTCACCTCAAAGTTCGAACCCAGAACTTCTCCAACACCCCTAGACACTCCAAATTTATTAAACCCTTAAAGCCAATATGTCATTTGTCATTTTCTTGCTTACTAAAAAAAATTTATGAGACCCAAAGCCCAAAGCCCAATTCATCTAGGCCCAAAATTCAAGGCATTACAAGTTCAGTATACATGCATACACTCATCATGTTCAATACATATATCATACGTTCAGTTCACACATTTAAGGGACTAAGTAGCGCTTGCCGAACCTACAGTAGGTTCAGAGTCGACTTCGGCGACCCGTGTAACCTTAGAAAACATTTCAGTTAAATGGGCCCACAAGCCCATGTAGCTTGCCCGTGTGTGCCCACACACTCGTGTAGCCCACGCGGCCCAACTTGGCCTTAGCCGTATGGATCACATAGCCTAGCCTAGAATCCCACAGGCCTATATAAACCCACATGCCCGTATGGCCCACACAGCCCAAATCAGTCTAGCCTATGTGTCGCACACGGCCTACCTGGCCATCACATGGCCGTGTCTTGCGCACACAGCTTGGCCTTGTTGATCACACGCTCGTGTCCTAGCACACGACCTACCACATGAGCGACCACACGCTCGTGTAAAGACGACAGTGGGGTTTTCAACTTTCGTCGAAGCCCCATTTTCTGCGTTTTTAGGTACACACTTGGTTTCGACTGAAGCTAAGACGAACCCCAAGGCTTTTAGAACCTATATTTGACCACCATATCACTAAATTAGCCGTTTAAAATGAGATTAAATCAAATTACATTGAGATAGGAAACCCCAAAATCACCCAAAACCTTTATCTTCAACGAACAACAGGAACTTTACAATCTCAAAATGTTAATGGCTGATCTCCAGCCCTTTGATTAACACCTACAAACCAGCTAAAACCCCTTTTTAACCAATATTTAGGAGACACAATTAAGATTAAACGAAAACCAAAACTTACCAAATTCATGAAACTATGTTGCGCAAACAAGACAAATTAGAAACAAAGTTGAAAATAGGAAGAGAAGGAGAAAGGTAAATTTTAGTAAAAAGGGAAGGGAAACTAAGAGAAATTTCGGTAGGGTTGGGGAGAGCGAAACATCAGAAACCAAAAGAGAATTATTTGGGAAAAAGATGAGTTTAACTCAATCCACTACTCGTACAATATCCTCTCAATAACTGCCCACTATCAGAATTTCACCTCCCCTCAAACTCCTCTACACGCCTAATACATCCAAAAGCAAAAGTATTACACTCATCTCTTTCATTGAGATTCGAACACAGGACCCATAAGTACACTTACATGCACTTAAACCAGACCAACAGGCCCATTTTGATATATCCGTACAGACAATTAAATAAAAGTCTACTGGACAAGAGTGAGGCTTTACTTAGAAAAATTTCAAAATTTTACCAAAGGCAAGGCTTGAACTTGGGACCTCTCACACATATCCAAAACACTTAACCACTGAAGTAGACAAACATTTGTGTCACCTTTAAACAAAAACAAAAATAAAACTTTTGGGGCATTACAATTCTACCCCCTAAAAGAAAATTTTGGCCTTGAAATTTACCTGATCAGAAAAGATAAGGATACTGTTGGTGCATCGAATCATAAGGTTCCCATGTGGCCTCCTCAGTACTATGATTTTGCCACAGCACCTTCACTAACAGAATAGACTTCCTCCTCAGAACCTTTACATCACAATCTAGAATCTGATTCGACTCCTCCTCAAAAGTCAAGTCTGGCCTCACCACAATTTCCTCAAGAGGGACAATATAAGTAGGATCAAAGTGGTAGTGCCTCAACATCGAGACGTGGAACATATCATGTTTACGGTCTAGCTCTGGAAGTAGCTCCAACAGATAAGCGGTCAGTCCCACTCGCTTTAGAATTCAGTAAGGCCCAATAAACCTAGGGCTCAACTTACCCTTACGATCGAACCTCAGAATCTTCTTCCATGGTAAGGCCTTAAGAAATACAAAGTCCCTCACGAAAAACTCAATCTCGTGCCTTTTTAGATCCGCATAATATTTCTACCTGTCAAAAGCCACTTTCAGACGATCCCATATAAGTCTAACCTTATCCTCCGTCTCCGAAACCAACTCAGGACCCAGAACACGTCATTCACTCAACTCAGTCTAACATAAGGGAGAGTGACACTTACGACCATACAGAGCCTAGTAAGGTGCCATTTGAATGCTAGACTGGTAACTATTATATAGGCAAACTATATTAGCGGCAAATAATCCTGCCAACTACCTCAAAAATCGATAACATAGCTCCTCTACATATCCTCTAGTATCTAAATCACCCTCTCCAATTGACCATCGGTCTGAGGATGGAACGCAGTACTGAAGTCCAACCTTGAACCCAGAGCTTCATGTAACTTCATCCAAAATCAAGACATGAAACAAGGATCCCTATCAGAAATGATCGAGACAGGTACCCCATGCAGTCTCACTATCTCCAAAATGTAGAGCTTTGCCAACTTCTGTAGTGAATAATCAGTACGAACCAATATGAAATGTGCAGACTTGGTCAATCGATCCATGATGACCCACACTAAATCCTTCATAGTAGGTGTTAGAGACAACCCACTAACGAAGTCCATCGTTACTCACTCCCATTTCCATAACAGAATCTTAACCAGCTGCAGCAATCTCGAAGGTAACTAATGCTCAGCCTTAACCTGCTGGCATGTTAAACATCTAGCTACAAAATCATTAACCTCTTGTTTCAATCTCAACCACCAGTATAACTCATGGAAATCTCGACACATCTTATTTTCGCGGAGATGCATAGCATAAGGACTACTATGCGCCTCCTTCAGAATAGACTTCCTCAAATCGGTATTATTTAGAACACAGGTTCGTCCACGAAAATAGAGTACCCCATTACTATTCAGTCTAAAATCCATAGTGCTGCCACTTTTAATCTGATGGAACCGAAGACCCAAAGACTCGTCCTCCAACTACTTACCCCTAATTTACTCAATCCAAGTTGGTTTAACCTAAAGCTTGACCAAAAGATTACTATCATCAAACAGACTAAGTCGAGCGAACATCGTCATCAGATCAGCCATTGCCCTACGGTTCAATGCATTGGCCACCACATTGGCCTTGCCTGGATGGTACTCAATAGTACAGTCGTAATCCTTAAGCAGCTCAATCTGTCTACGCTGCCTAAGATTCAGCTTCTTCTGAGTAAGGAGATACTTGAGGCTTTTGTGATCAGTATAGATAATACACTTCTCACCATACAGATAGTGCCTCAAAATTTCAGAGCGAACACTACGGTGGCCAATTCCAAATTGTTCGTCGGATAGTTTGCCTCATGTGCCTTAAGCTAACGAGACGAATATGCTAGCACCTTACCATCCTGCATCAACACACATCCCAAACTGACATGTGATGCATCACTATAAACTGTGAACTCCTTTCCAGGTTCAAGTTGTATCAGAACAGGAGCCTGAGTTAAAATAGTCTTAAACTTCTCGAAGCTCTCTTGCTGCATATTAGTCCAGTCAAACGGTACACCCATACATAGCAGCTTAGTTAAGGGTGCTGCAATTAGTGGGAGACCTTCTACAAACTACCGATAATAAACTACCAGTCCTAGAAAACTGTGAATCTCAGACATAGTATTAGGCTGCTTCCAATCCAACATAGCCTCAATCTTTCGAGGATCGACTCGGATCCCCTCAGCAGAAACCACATAACCCAGAAATGTTACCTCACGTAACCAGAACTCACACTTGCTAAACTTAGCATAGAGCTACTTTTCCCTTAAAGTTTGAAGAACAATTTTAAGGTGCTCTTCATTTTCATCTTTAGTCCTCAAATAAACCAATATGTCACCGATGAACACTCATAAACCGATCTAGATAGGGCTGGAACACTCGGTTCATCAGATCCATAAAAGCTACCGGTGATTAGTCAGTCCAAAAGGCATCACTAGGAACTAATAATGACCATAACGAGTCCTAAATGCCGTCTTATGTACATCAGTTTCCTTAACCCTCAACTAATGATACCCAGAACATAAATCAATCTTGAAGAACACAAAAGCCCCTCAGAACTGGTCAAACAGATTATCGATCCTTAGAAGTGGATACTTGTTCTAAATGGTCAACTTGTTTAGCCGCCGATAGTCAATGCACATCCTTATGGATCCATCCTTCTTTTTAACAAATAGTACTGGTGCTCCCTTTAGAGACACACTAGGGTAGATGAACCCACGATCCAACAACTCCTGCCATAAGCTCTGTAAGCGCCTTTGGTGCCATTCGATAAGGGGCGATAGATACCGGAGCTATACCTGAAAGAAGCTCAATCCCAAACTCCACTTCACGATTTGAAGGTAAACCCGATAGCTCTTCAAAAAAGACATCTGAAAAATCTTTTATAGTTCTGATGTCATTTACCGTAGAGTCCCTAGAAACAGAAACACTTACATAGGACAAAAATGCCTCGCATCCCTTACAAACCAATTTCTCAACCACTAGTGCAGAAATCACATTAGATAAATAATCCCGAAGTTATCCAATCATGACTACCTCAGTGTCCCCTTCGATTCTCAAGATGACCCTTTTAGTCACATAGTCCAAACTAACACGTGCTTGACCAACTAGTCCATTTCCAGAATCATATTGAACTCCCCAAACAGTAGCTCTATTAAGTCACCTAGAAATGCTGTCCCTTGAACCTTTAAAGGAACGTCTCTATACAATTTACTAACTTGAAGAAACTACCTTAACGGACTCAGTATAGTAACCTCACTTGTAGTGCTCTCAACTGAAATCCCCAACTTTTTAGATACGGTGTGTAACACTCCAAACTCAGCTCGGACATTATGGCCTAATCCAGCATGTCGCATAGAAGTGTTTTATCGAAAACCTTGTTTTCATTGAAAACTCTTCCAAAAGAAATTTTCGAGTAAAATCCCAGTTTATATTTGTTTTTAAAACGAGGTGTATTCAAAAACTATTTCTTCGTTACATGTTAAAAATTAATTAGGAAACAAAATTCTCTTTAATTGTGGAAGCTTAATTTTATTTAAAAACATTAATTGATTTCAGAAAAATTTGAAATGTGTTTAATAGAAATAGGTCCATGTTCCATTCTCATAGCATAAGAATGATAATAGTAACCAGAGAAAAGGACTTATTACAATCTGGACTTAAATATTAAAATGCTAGAAATTTTAATAAAGAAAAAGAAACAAGTCTAAGTTGTCTTGCTAACTGGCCACCTCCGAGTCCCTCCATCCTTCGAACTACCTACTGAGGTTCACTTGAGAGAAAAAAATAAAACAGGGAGTGAGTTTCGAAACTCAGTGTGTACAACCCTTAGCAACAATATATGTCATGCAGCACAAGTCATCTTGGGCATAAGCCCCATACTATAGTAGCACAAAATCTATAGCAATCATGTATGCAATAATGTAATGCCCAACCCGTCCAACCAATACACATCATCTTCGTCCAACTGAAACACATCTTGTGGGGATAACTATATCGACCCACCCATCAGATACACTCCAAGTGTAGCACTAGTTGCGGTACTACCTAACGTTGCAGCAAAGCTGCTGATCATATATTGGGCTTAGAAGCCTTCGTTGGATCCATGGTCGTGAAGCGACTATGCGATCCTCATGTAACACTTCCTCTAATATAAATCCCACCCACATGTAACATCATAACACATGAGTGCAACATATATCATACAGTATACATAAGTCATACTTATAACACAAGGGTATTTCAGTAATTCTACCCTACAGGGGTATTTCAGTAATTTACTAACATATATGTATTAATTAAGAACTTTGGTCTGTCAACAAGTCCCCGTTAGCTAAAGAGAATAGACACTATGCACCAGGTAGGATTCTAGAGAAGAGGAGGTGGGTCATTAAGACCGCTTAAGTACCAAGCTCTCCCTAGATCCAATCCTAGACATGCATATGCCCATTGCCACACTCTAACCTTACGACTTGTCCACAGAAGTGCTTGATAAATTAATTAAATTTTATGCATTTGAGAATTCATTAAAAACTAGGCCTAAAGGTCTATTATAAAACCCTAGTAAGTCTGCATGCTTTCATTCATTCATATAGCCTATCAGGCCCAATCGCATTTATATGGCCCATTAGGCCCACTCACAATCATACGGCCCATCAGGCCCAATCCATTCCAAACAATTCAACAAACTTTATCAACTCATAGCTTATTATCAACATATCAATTTTTGCTAGCTTAGGCCCACAAGCCCGTCGGCCCATTTGGCCCATTCTGGCCCGGTTAGCCAAAACATGACCCAAGTCCATGAGATCACTAACGTATCGAATACCCTCATACGAGTGTTTGCGCACTCACAGAACTACTGTAGCCAAATTTTTGGCTTTTCGGCACTTCGACTTTTTAGCTTTTCAGGATTTGCTGATCTGTCGTGTGTGTGCATTATATGTACACACTTGGTAATGAATTGTGCTACAATCCCCTTAGCCACGAACCTACAGTCAACACCACCCCTCAATTAATCATATGCTTAACCATAATCTTCACCAAGAACCGAAGTCTTATAATAACTTTACCGTGTGTGACAAGTCCTAATAGCTTCTCCTTTACTCACTAACTGCGATTTCTCCTGGATCTGCACCAATGTAACCATTAGAACCCAAGTAATAGATGGATTGCATCCAACACGAGTCACCCTTATATCATATGTGACCATTTGGCAACCCCTAAAACCAAAGTGACAAACACTTACCCTAATCCCGAAACGTAAAGAGTGATTTGGTAGAGATCTAGAGAGTAGAGAGTCGATACTAATTCCCTACAAACAGACTGAGAGAGGGTAAGGGGATCTAGAGAGTAGAGAGTCGATACTGATTCCCTACAAACTGACTGAGAGAGGGTAAGGGAGAGAGAAGGTCAGTTCATAGAAAAACTTATTTGAAAATGTAAAGTCCTTACCAAGAATTGTCAGCCAAAGTTGTAGACAAAAGAGGCGGCACAAGAGGGATTCGGCCAAGGGTATTTGGCCTTAAAGGCTAGAATGGTAAAAAGAGATTTTTGACACAAAATAGGAAGAAGAAGAAGTAGTCAGCTATGACCAATGTTGATCCAAGGAAAATTTCGAAGAGAAGAAGAATAAAGAAGTCAACATAAAAAAAGGAAAAAGGGATTCGATTTTTGAGCTCTTAAGAAAAAAAAAATGATGAATCAAAAAGAGTTTGGGAGGGGAAGGTTCAGCAAAAGCAACAAAGAGAACCCTTTTTTTAAAAAGCACAAAGGAAAATCGGCACCCTCTATTTATGCCTAAAGCCGAAACTTGCCTACTCTCAAAGTCCCAATCGGCACCACTTCTTTCCCTACATCAATCTCCTAATTTTTCTCCACGATAAGCTCCTTGATCCCTTCCTTAAAATTCTCTTCTGATCACTGTCTTCAAAGTCCACTCTCACGCCACTACTAGCCCTCCAAAGTGCAAAAAAATAAAGTCCCAAATAACGCCACTCTAGGCCTCGAACCTAGGTTCTCATTGCCTCCCCGTGATGCCACCTCGAAACTCCCTATGTGGCGTCACTTTTCCATTATACCACAAGCTCACTTGTGTCTAATTTCCACTCCATTTATTTAAAAGCCTTACAACTCAATGTCAGGGTTTTTTTAGTACTTAAACTAAAATTTCCCTACTTCTAAGTTCAGATTTAGGACATCATGGTAGCTATCCAACACCAATGAAAAATTTACCTAACTAGAAAATCATTTACACATTCCACATCCAAAATTGCAAAAATAAAGGTTCGGGATTTTTGGTGTGTTACACGGTGCTAGCTACACAAGAATGTGTAGAACCTATGTCTATCAATGCAAAGAAAGGTACATTCAAAATTAAAAACGTACCCATAATGACGTCTGGAGCATCTCTGTCCTCTTAGTGATGAGCAATATAAATAAGAGTAGGCTACGTTGCCTCAGTCTGTCCAGCACGTTTGCCTGGTGCTTTCTGTTTACGACCCATACCATTACCACCCCTAGCCTGACCACGGCCACCCGGTGGTTGCTGAGCTACCCTCTATAGCTGTGTAGTACCAGTATCCAGAGCTTGCATCAGATCGGGCATCAGCTGACACTCCCGAATGTGGTGCTCTAGTGACCCAAACATCAAACATACCCCAGTCCTCTTCCAACACTCGCCCTGATATCATCTACCACAATCAACAAATGGCTGTAGTCTAGTAGAAATAGCAGGGTGCCCAACTCTAATAGGCCCATCAAACCTGGCCATTTTCTTTAGCCTCTATACAGAACTCGAGGGTTCCGAATCTCTCTTGTTCTTACCCGTCTCTCGATCTCTATTTAGGCACTCAGTGTGTTTAACCTCCTCGGTGATCTTTTCCTTCTCTACCAGTACCAAGAACTCTCGGTCTCTCTGCAGAGCTATCAGTACCCTCAGATTATCCCTTCGACCGTCCTCAAAACGGTCACATCTCTCATACTCAGATGCAACCATACCTCGCGCATAGAGGCTCAATTGTAGGAATTCAGCCTCATACTCAGCCACAGGTCGGTCTCCCTAAGTAAGGTTCAGAAACTTCCTCCTATGAGCATCCACATCATTGGCTCCTACATGCTTGCCGTGGAACGCCGTCTTTGTAATAGCCAAATTTTGGGTCAAATCAGAACAGTGGTTTTGGGACCACATATCTAAAGTCAAAATATTTATTTTATTATTATTTTAATAATTACAACATGATATTAGATTTGTGTGAAAATTTCGTGAGGAAAATTTACTATATGAGTGGTTAATTCGGTAAAAAGAACTCAATCGCAAAAAGTGCAAAAGTTGTGTTCTATAAGCTAAAGGTGTCAAATAGTTATAGAACTTAAAAGTGAAGGTCCTTATGTGGTAAATAGCCCATTTATGAGAAATTGGATGATAGAGGAGTGGCAATTGGTGTAATTATTAATGTTTTTAAAGGGTAAAAAGGTAAATAGGTAATTAAAGTTAATAATAAATAAAAAAGTCAAATATCACCATCTTCCATCCATTTTACAATCGAAAATAAGGTTTAAAAAAACAATGGAAGAGCTTGACATTCAGCCATGGTGTTTTTGCTCAAATAGGTAGTGTTTTATCTCCGTTTTCAACAGTTTTTACGTTTTTGATATCGTTGCAGCTTAGTCTAGCTAGCTTAGGGACTAATTTGAGAAATTGTTCAAGTTTGTGAATATTTCCATTATTGAATGCTTGGTTATTTAGATGATTGGTGATAGTTTTGGAAGGTTTGATGTTAGATTAATAGTTTTCGTAAAGTGATTTTTTGCAAAAATGTCAAAAAGGGATTAAATTGTGAAATGTTGAAATGTTGTAGTTAAAATGTGAAATAAAATGAAAATATGGGCTGTTTGTGGCATGTATGAAATTCGGCAATACATGGACTTTACTAAATTGCATGAAATTGCAATTTATGTGATAAGGACTAAATTGTAAAAAATGTAAAACATTAGGGGCAAAAGTGTAATTTTGCCAAAATGTGTAAATTGTGTTAAATTGAGTGAATTAGTGATTAAATAAGAAAATTTTGTTATTATATAGATTGTGAAAAATGAGATTTGGATCTAGAACGGGGAGAAAGCAAAGTATCAGACTAGTTGATCCATTTTATTGTTTTAGCGATCGAGGTAAGTTCGTATAATCGAACTTCAATGTATATTTATGGAATTGATGAATGATAGTGTGAATGTATTCATATAATTGATTTAATAGTGGAACTTAAATTAAATGTTCGAAATAAGTAAAATGCAAGATAAAACACAATCGTTTTGTAACGAAAGACAAATAGACGGAAAAGACCATGGTTGGACCATGGCAGTACATGATTTCGTAGAAGACCATAGCTAGGCTATGGCATCGATATATAATTTTGTGTAAGATCATGTCTGGGACATTGGCATCGATAAGTGATTACGAGTAAGACCATGTCTGGGACATTGCCATCATTATGTGATTTCGCATAAGTGTAACACACCCTAACCCTAAACTGTCGCTAGAACAGGGTTGCAAGGCATTACCAGTCATATTAGGCAATTTGCAAATAACTATTAAATAAATAACAAACATATTGTTATAAAATAATTAAATAAAAGTACACTTAATATAAAATAGAGAATTTTCTCCTCTTCGTCTTTTCATTTACAAAAGAGATATATATAAACTATTAACATTTAATGCAACATGAATGAAACTTATTTAACAGCTTCATTAAACGTACATTAAGCATCTTTAATAATGAATTGGGGGTTTTTAACTCATTACTTTCATAAATGTTTAAAGGTTATAGACATCCATTAAATATATTTACAACACTCCCCATTGGATGTCTTTTAAATAAAAATGTGCCTCATTAAAAACCTTTATTAGGAAAAACCCCGTGGGATAAAAACCTAATGAAGGAAAAAGAGTACACAATCTCCTATTACAAGTTGCCTCGTTAAAAACCTTTACCAGGAAAACCCAATGGGACAAAACCTTGGCTAAAGGAAAAGAATACAACGTGTTTTAGACTTCCCCTAATGATGACATCACATTATGTCTTTGAGTCAACACATTCCAATCTTGTTTTGTAGTCTTTCAAATGTTGAAGTTGGCAATGCCTTGGTAAAAAGATCTACTAAATTATCACTAGAACAAATTTGTTGAACTTCTATGTCACCTTTCTTCTCAAGATCATGAGTGAAGAATAATTTTGGTGAAATATGTTTCGCTCTATCACCTTTGATATAACCACCCTTTAATTGAGCTATACATGCTGCATTATCTTCGTATAAGATAGTTGGCATATTTTCCTGTAAAGGCAAATTACATATCTTCTGGATATGTTGGGTTAATAACCTTAGACAAACACACTCTCGGCTTGCCTCATGCATTGCAATTATTTCAGCATGATTTGAAGAGGCAGCAGCTAATGTTTGCTTTGTCGAATGCTATGATATGGCAGTACCTCGGCATGTAAATAAATATCCCATTTGAGATCGACCTTTATGTAGATCTGATAAATATCCAGCATCAGCATAACCAACTAATAGGGATTTTGAATCATTTGAATAACATAACCCCATATCAATGGTCCCTCTAAGATATCTAAATATATGTTTAATTCCATTCCAATGTTTACATGTTGGAGATAAACTAAATCTTGCTAACAAGTTTACAGCAAAAGCTATATTAGGCCTTGTATTGTTTGTAAGATACATTAATGCTCCTATGGCACTTAAATATGGTACTTTAGGACCAAGAAACTCTTCATCATTCTCACAAGGACAAAATTGATCTTTATTCACATCTAACAATCGTACAACCATCGGGGTACTCAATAGATGCGATTTATCCATAAAAAAAATTATTTAAGATCTTTTTTGTATAAGTTGACTGATGGACATGAATTCCATCTTTTAAATGCTCGATCTGTAGGCCAAGACAAAACTTTGTTTTTCCAAGATCTTTCATTCAAATTCTTTCTTTAAATAATTTAATGCATTTTAAAGCTCTTTAGGAGTTCCAATAATATTTAGATCATCAACATAAATAGCAATTATTACAAAGTTTGATTCAGGCCTTTTTATAAAAACACATGGGTAGATTGGATCGTTTTTATAGCATTCTTTTAACAAATTTACTAAGATGATTGTACCACATATGTCCAGATTGTTTTAATCCATATAAACATTTCTTTAATCTGATTGAGCAATTTTCCCGGGAAACTCTATATCCTTCAGGGATTTTAAATTCTTCTGGGATTTTCATATAAATTTCACTATCAAGTGTACCATACAAATAGGCTATAACAACATCCATTACACGCATGTCAAGTTCTTCATGTACTACTAGACTAATAAGGTATCTAAATGTGATTACATCCACCATAGGAGAATATGTCTCTTCATAATCAATGCCAAGCCTTTGCGAAAATCCTTGTGCTACAAGTCATGATTTATATGTTATGACTTCATTTTTCTCATTTTGTTTTCACACAAATATCCATTTATATCATACCAGCTTTACATATTTAGGTGTTTGGACTATAAGTCCAAAAACCTCACGTTTAGAAAGTGAATTTAATTCTTCTTGAATTGCGTCTTTCCATTTTAGCCAATCTTTTCTATTTCTACATTCCTCAATAGATTTAGGCTCAGGATCCTCATTTTCTTTTGCTATTTCAATAGCAACATTATAAGCAAAATTGTTGTCGACAACAATATGTTTTTGGTTCCATCTTTTTCCTAAAGTAACATAACTTATTGAGATTTCTTCATTATCATCATTTTCAGGTACCTGAACCTCTTCTGGGGTTTCTTGATTAGTTATATCTTTGGCCTCTTCTTGGGCACTTGCCTCACAATATTACCATCTTGAATAATTGCTCCTTTCCTTTTATAAGGATTTTTATCTTTGGAACCAATTGGCCTTCCATGCTTCAGGCGTGGATTACTTTCTTTTGCACTAAAAATTTGCCCTATTGGGATATCAATTCGTATTGGAGTATTTTCAGCTGGTATGTGAGATTTTGTAATTCTCTTTAGGTCAGTAAATGAATTTGGCAGTTGATTGGCAATGTTTTGCAAAAGTATGATACTTTGAACTTCTTATTCACATTGACTTGTGCGAGGATCTATTTGAGATATTGATGATCCATTCCATGTAATCTCTTTTACTAGTTGTATTTTCTCTCCCCTTAATGTTGGGAATGTTGTTTCATCAAAATGACAATCAATAAATCATGCAGTAAATAAATCTCTAATTAATGGTTCAACATATTTAATTATAGAAGGAGATTCATAACCAACATATATTCACAACCTCCTTTGAGGGCCCATCTTTGTGCGTTGTGGTGGAGCAATTGGAACATGTACTGCACATCAAAAAATTCTAAGATGGGAAATATCTGGCTACTGACCAAAAGCCAGTTGTAATGGGGAGTACTTATTATAACTTGTTGGCCTTAATCGCACAAGTGCTGCTGCATGCAAAATAGCATATCCCCAAGCTGTAACAGGGAGTTTTGTTCTCATAAGTAATGGTCGAGCTATTAGTTGAAGGCGTTTGATAAACGATTCAGCTAAACCATTTTGTGTATGAACATGAGCTACAGGATGTTTAACTTTTATCCCAATTGACATACAATAATCATTAAAAGCTTAGGATGTAAACTCACCAACATTATCAAGACGAATAACTTTGATTGCATAATCTGGAAATTGTGCTCTTAATCAGATTATTTGAGTAAGTAGTCTCGCAAATGCCAGGTTGCGAGTCGATAATAAATACACATTTGACCACCTACTAGATGCATCTATTAATACCATAAAATATCTAAATGGTCCACATGGTGGATGAATGGGCCCACATATATCACCTTGAATACGTTTCAGAAATGTGGGAGATTCAATCCCAACTTTAGTTGGTGATGGCCTAATCATCAATTTTCCTTGAGAACAAGCAACACAAGATAAATCCTTGAATTCAAGAATCTTTTGGTTCTTTGATGGGTGTCCAATTGAATTCTCGATGATTCTTTGCATCATAATAGATCTGGGATGGCCTAATCGGTCATGCCAAATAGTAAAAGAATGTGGTTCTACAAACTTCTGGTTTGTAGTAACATGTGACTCAATTGCACTAATATGTGTATAATATAAACCTGATGAAAAAGTAGGTAGCGTTTCCAAAATATATTTCTTTCCACGTTCAATATTTGTAATATATAGATATTCAATATTTTTCTCATTCATAGTCTCAATATGATACCCATTAAGACGAATATCTTTAAAACTCAATAAATTTCTTTGAGACTTAGTGGAATATAAAGCATCATCAATGACAAATTTTGTACCTTTAGGTAATAATATAATAGCTCTTCCAGAACCTTCAATAAGTTTTGAACTACCCGATATTGTATTAACATGGGCATTACTCATTGTTAAATGAGAAAAATATTTGTTATCTTTGAGTATCGTATGTGTTGTAGCACTATCTGCAAGACACACGTCTCCATTGATTTTGGGTCCATCAAAATTTTGTTGAATATTCATATTCTTCACAAAAACAAAAAAAAATATAACATGAGAAATATTGCAAATATTTATTAAATATATAAATTATTCTTCATGCAAGAAAATAAAATATAGTTAAAACAATATAAAAATGTCAAAATAACATCAATTTCTTTTAATGATTCTCAAAGAAATCTGCCACATTAATGAACGATAAATTATACAAATTTTACCTCATGTTTAGCTTATATTTTGGATGAATTATTATTAATTTTGTGAGAATTGGTGCTCTTAATCCTTCTATTTCATATCTTATACTCAGGATAGCATAGGGAAGAGAACAGAACAGAAAATGGACCAAAAATCGAAGAAAATGGGCCAAAATGTGAAAACGCATGGCCCAAGAAGTAACCACACTGCCATGGCACATGGCCGTGCCACATAAAGATCACACGGTCAGCCCCCGACAAGCACGGCCAGGCCACATGGTCGTGCCTCCACCGATAGAATCACATGGCCTCTTGTCGAAATCACACGGGCGTGGCACACGGGCGTGTTCTAGTTGTGAGGAAGAGGAATTTCACTTGGATTTGAATACCTAAAGGCTAAGAAAGGCTCCCCAAAACTCTATATAAAGACCTTGGGAGGCAACTCTATATAAAGACCCTAGGAGGCAACTCTAAGGGTGTACTTGATTTCCCCCTGCCAAGGGTCATCTTTTCCCTAAAGTAGGGAGTCATCTCTCTGCCGACATAAAGATTGAAAGCCAGGAATTACTCCAAGGGAAGCCGATTGATTCATCCCAGAAGTCGAAATTCTGCATCAAGATAGAAGATCTCCCTAAATTCTTTCAGGGGCTTTCGGGTTCTTTATGTTTTGTTATCTTAATTCTTCTGAGATGTTTTCTTTCTTTATTATGAACTAAACCCCTCAAATACTTGAGGGGGATAAAACCTAAGACGAATCTTGTTATTATTTATTCTTGAGTTATATGATAAATACTTGAGTTGTTCTTAATTATGTGTGCTTAATTCTTGTGTTAATAAGCCTAGGTATTAATTCAAGAAACAGATGTGCTTAAAGCAGAGGAGCAAAAGTCCCTGTGATAAGAGTAGATCTACCATAATTAAGCGGAGTTGCATGCAACCCTAGACATAGGGCGACATAAATCTGCCGGATTAGGGTCAAACCTAATATGGGGAACCATAGATCGAATTAATACAACCTAGGGTGTTAATTAATAAAGGAAATTTAGTTAACAACCTAGACCTAGTTGCTCTTCGCCTCGACGGAGGGTTTAGCATAAATTAGGGATCTCTATGGATCAAGTCAAGTGAATAAATCGTCTAGCTCAAGAACCAATAACAAGTGAAGTCTAGGTGGATTCTCCCTTAAGTATTGCTTATATCAATCAGCTTTTCCCTAAAGTTTTCCCCAATTTACTCTTTGTGCACTTTTAGTTAGTTTTAGAATTAGTTTCAACCAAACCTCTTTTATTCTTAGGCTAGATAATAGAGGAAGTAAGTATTAGTACTTTTAGTTCCCTTGGGTACGATAACTCGGTCTTGCCACTAAACTATACTACTGTTCGATAGGTGCGCTTGCCTTTAACATCGTGATATTAGTTAGTTTTGGTGTGATCAGTTTTATAAATTTTATTACTTAATATCGCGAGTCGTTATCAAGTTTTTGGCACCGTTGCCAGGGAACTAAAATATTAAGAAAACTCGATTTCTATTACTTTAGCCATTACTATATTTATTTATTTTTAGTTTTTATTTATTTTTATGTTTATTTTTATTTTACTATTTTTATTGTTTTATTTTTTTTCTTTTTTTTCCTTCTAGGTATCTCTAGTTTATGACTAGAAGAAACCTAGGAGGACCATTACTTTTCGACGATGATTTAGAAGCGACAGTTCGTCGAACTCGCTAAGAGATAAGAAGAAGTTTGCAATATCCAGAAGAAGGACAAGAAGAAGAACCTGAACCTACTGAAGAGATGGAAGCAAATCAGGATAATCAGCTACTTCCTGTAGTAGCCGCAAATCCTGTTGAGCAAAATCCTGCTCCACGTACTATGTATGATTATGCTAGACCTAATTTAGCAGGCACTGAATCTAGCATTGTTAGGCCTACTATTGCTGCAAATAATTTTGAACTGAAACCTAACACTATTCAAATGATACAGCAATTTGTTCAGTTTGGTGGTTTGCAGGATGAGGATCCTAACTCACATCTAGCCAATTTCTTAGAAATATGCGATACATTCAAAATAAATGGCGTTTCTGCTGATGCCATTTGTCTTAGGCTATTCCCATTCTCTTTGAGAAACAAGGCTAAACAGTGGTTAAATTCTCTACCATGAGGCTCAATTACTACATGGGAACAAATGACCGAAAAATTTTTACTTAAATATTTTCCTCTAGCTAAAACAACTAAATTTCGAAACAATATCTCTTCTTTTGTGCAGATGGATCTAGAGACACTTTACGATGCCTGGGAGAGATACAAAGATCTTTTGAGAAGGTGCCCTCACCATGGGTTGCCTTTGTGGTTACAAGTTCAAACCTTTCATAGCGGTTTGAATCTATCAACAAGGCAGATGATCGATGTGGCCGCCGGAGGAACAATTAACAAGAAAACACCAGAAGCAGCTTATGAGTTTATAGAAGAGATGTCACTGAATAACTATCAGTGGCAAGTCATGAGGATAAAGCCGACAAAAGCTGCAAGAGTTTATAATATTAATGTTGTCACTATGCTTACTAACCAGGTAGAACTTTTAAATAAAAAGTTTGATAATTTTGTTGGTTCTACGCAGGTACATCCAGTGATGCAGTGTGACGCAATCCAGGGAAATATGTTCAATCCAGATTACTCCTCTTATGGACATGGCATGGAAACTGAGCAAACCAACTATATGGGTAACAATTCTAGACCTCAAAATAACCCTTATAGTAATACTTACAATACAGGTTGGCAGAACCACCCCAATTTTTCATGGGGAGGACAAGGAAATCAAAGACAACCACCTCCTCTGGAATTTCAACCGCCACCTCCACAACAAGAAAAAAAGCCAAACCTTGGAGAGATGTTCACAAATTTATGGCCGTATCAGAAACCCGTTTTCAAAATACCGAAACGGCACTGAGGAACCAGTAGGCATCCATTCAAGGACTTGAAACTCAAATAGGCCAGCTCGCCAAGCTAATATCTGAAAGACCGCAAGGTGGGTTACCAAGCAACACTGAGACTAATCCTAAGGAGCAACTCAATGCTGTGGATACGATAGATGATGAGGGGATAACCAAAACCAACCCAGAGCCATACAAGGAGCCTATGGTAAGTAAAGGAAAGAATGAGGTAAGTTACAAAGATGAAATTACCAAAGAATTTAAACCTCGTATCCCATACCCAACCGCGCTAAAGAAGGACCGCACAGATGAGCAATTCGGTAAGTTTCTTAAACTCTTAAAGAAATTACATATCAACTTACCATTTATTGAAGCAATTACGCAGATGCCGGAATACGCAAAATTTTTAAAGGAACTTCTCACAAATAAAAGGAAGATGGAAGAACTGTCCACAGTGGAACTCAACAAGGAATGCTCAGCTATTCTCCAAAATAAACTGCCAACCAAACTGAAAGATCCAGGAAGTTTTACTATTCCTTGTTTACTTGGTAGCCTAGACGCCAAAAATGCTTTAGCTGACTTAGGGGCTAGTATAAATATCATGCCTTATAAACTGTTTAAACAACTAGGTCTTGAAAAACCTAAGCAAACTAGGATGAGCATTCAACTAGTTGATAAAACTATTAGGTCTCCTAAGGGAATAATTAAAGATGTGCTTGTCAAAATTGATAGATTCATATTCCCAGTTGACTTTGTTGTTTTAAACATTGATGAGGATAGTAATGTACCCCTAATTCTAGGGCGACCCTTTTTAGCAACTGCCAAAACAATAATTGATTTAGGAACAGGTGAACTTACACTACGTGTAGGTGATGACAAAGTTACTTTACAAGCTCGAGACTCGAATAAGACTGTTGATAATAATATAGTCACGAGTCCTTGTAAAAAGAATAATCTCACCATCCAACCTTCTGTGCAGGATACACTCCACATAAAGGCAACCCAATCACAGACATGTCTATCCAAGGGAGATGCACCTGAAAAGTGAATGCTTCAGATCGAGGAACTAGATGAGTGGCTGAACTATCATGAAAAGCCCAAAGTATGCCAAACCAACCCAGAGCATCACCAAACTGACCCTTAGGTACAAACGAATCAACTCAAGGTAGGGGATAAGGTAATCTTAGGGGAAGACGATCCTCGAATCTTGAATTCAAAAGAGCATACAAGTGATACACCTTACTTCACGGTAAAGAAAATCTTTCCCTATGGTACAGTCGAGATAAAACATGAGTCACTCGGCACTTTCAAGGTAAATCACACTCGACTTAAATCTTACATTGATAATAAAATAGTAAGCAGGATAGAAGAGTATCAACTCTTCAAACCACCGTGAACGTACAAGCTCGAGCAAAGTCGAGCTTAGACTATAAATAAGCGCTTCTCGGGAGGCAACCCCAGCGCTAACTTAGTAACTTTTCTTCTATTCTATTTTTAGTCTTTTTATACAGTAACTAATACACTTGATGCAGGAAATTAGGACCACACGACCTAGCACACGGACGTGCCTAAGGCCGTGTGACATCTTAAATCAGAGACACGGTCGTGCACCCAGACCGTGTACAAATAGAGCAAAAGTTTCCCAAAAGCACGGGAGGCCGACAAATCCCCACGGCATGCGATATGGCCGTGGCGACCTTACGAATTCCACACGGGCTATCAACAATTTCCCACGGTCGTGCGACATGGTCGTGGCAACCTTGCAGTATCAACACGGGCTCACACAACGCAACACGCCCGTGTCCCCAAGCTGTGGCCAACACTGTCAAATTAGACATGGCCATGTGACTACCTACACGACCATGCAAAAAGCGAACAAGTTCGCACACGGCTGTGCAATATGGCCAACACGGGCTAAACCCAAGCCACACGGGCGTGTGCCTCTATTCTCCCATTCGGTTCTATTTTTCTCATTTTTCATTTTTATTTTTCCTTTATTAGTTTCCTTTTTATTTCACATTTTATTTTTATGTTTAATCCTTTTAATCATTACAGTATTAGTATACTTAGAACTTAGTTTATTATTTTTTTGTTATTTATTTTTCTATCTTTCATATCGGTCAATCCCTAACGAGTGATCTCTATTAATCCAAAAGTCCCAAGACTAATTAATATTTTCGCAGTTTCAAAAAGGAGCTCTACAGCTCATATTCAACCGAAAATGGGAACACCCTGCCACAATTGCCGACTCTTCCTTACAAGTTCATACTAAATACAGGGAGTTTCAATCCTCTCCCTATCTTATGATATCATAATTCTCTTGCTATCTATATCTTTGTACATTGAGGGCAATATACATCTTAAGTGTGGGGGGGAAGTACTTTAAATCTTTACATTATCTATGAAATCCCTGAAATTTTTCTTTATGCTTTGTTCTCAAATAATTCTCAGTCTCCTATTAGGAATTTATTCTGATTGATTTATGATTTCAATTGATATGTTGAGAATTAAGATATAGGTGCTTGTACTCTGATTATTCAAACTTTACAACATTAGGGAATCAAGCATAATAAGTTGAAATTTTTTAGAACCCCAAATTTTTGCATAAGTCATTTTCTTTAATTCTAAGTATTATCTTGAAATTTGAAATTCACAGTATTAACATCAAAAAGCCATAATTCTGGTGAGATTTTGATCCTTTTGAGCATACATTCTTTCGTGCTCACTTTTATTATTGCTTTGAGTGAGTCAACACTGATTTGTTATTCTAGAACTTGCTTTGATTATACGCATCAAGACCACATCATTGATTTGATATACCAAAATGATAAAGGCACTTAGGATTTAACCTACTTACTCCACAAAAAGCCTACCTCCATAAATTAACCCCTAGTAAACCTCGTTTAGCCTAACACCCCATTCTTTGACTCACCCCCTAATTATTAACCAATAACCTATTTTTTGATGAATCTTATTCAATTAATTTGACCCCTATTTTTGTCAAGATTTGAGTTGAAATTTTCATCTAGCTTTATTCTCTTTTTCAGAATGTAAATATTCAAGTTATTGTATTGAATTGTTCCAAAAAAAAACGTATGTATTGATTCAGTTGTAATCTGTAGTATTTCAAACAGTTTTTACATATTTCTATTTTAAGACTACTAAGGCAGAAATGATGTTATCAAAAGAATTAGTCCTAGAAATATGTTCTAAGTGATAGAGATTTGTCTAGCTAGATAATTTTTCAGTTCAATCTCGATTCTAACCCTCTTTTGCAGCCTGTGACAACACCTCTAACCAAGCCCTATTACAACCATTACAAGACCTTTTGATTGATGTGTCATGTCAATCTATAGTGGTGGAGATGTGATTTTCTTGCAAGTTTATGTTAATAGCTTTTCAGGCTGACTAGAGAGTGCTTAATTCTTGAACCCAAAACACTTCAAGTGGATAGAGTGAATCTTTAGTGAAGATGTCAACTCCTGTTAATTAAGATGGAGAGATAATTACTTAGGAGAAGGAAGAAAACTTATGTTTCAATGATAAAATTCTTAACTTAAAGTGGTTGAGTCTTTAATGTTATTTTGATTGAATTTTTATTGTATGATTTCATGTGAATTAATTTGAAACATTATTGATAAACATTGTAGGTTGAGAAGAATGATTCTTTATTAGGGATTGAGATTTTGCTTGAGGACAAGCAAAGGCTTAAGTGTAGGGGTATTTGATGAATGATAAATTATACATATTTTTACCTCATGTTTAGCCTATATTTTGGATGAATTATTATTAATTTTGTGAGAATTGGTGCTCTTAATCCTTCTATTTCATATCTTATACTCAGGAGAGCATAGGGAAGAGAAGAGAACGGAAAATGGACCAAAAATCAGAGAAAATAGGCCAAAATGTGAAAACACACGGCCCAAGAAGTAACCACATGACCGTGGCACACGGCCGTGCCACATGAAGATCACACAGTCCAGCCCCCGACAAGCATGGCCAGGCCACACGGTCGTGCCTCCACCGATAGAATCACACGGCCTGTTGTCGAAATTATATGGGCGTGGTACACAGGCGTGTTCTAGTCGTGAGGAAGAGGAATTTCACTCAGATTTGAATACTTAAAGGCTCGAAAAGGCTCCCCAAAACTCTATATAAACACCCTAGGAGGCAACTCTAAGGGTGTACTTGATTTCCCCCTGCCAAGGGTAATCTTTTCCCTAAAGTGGGGAGTTGTCTCTCTACCGACACGAAGAGTGAAAGCCAGGAATTACTCCAAGGGAAGCCGATTGATTCATCCCAAAAGCTGGAATTCTGTATCAAGACAGAAGATCTCCCTAAATTCCTTTAGGGGTTTTCGGGTTCTTTATGTTTTGTTATCTTAATTCTTCTAAGATGTTTTCTTTCTTTATTATGAACTAAACCCCTCAAATACTTAAAGGGGGATGAAACCTAAGACAAATCTTGTTATTATTTATTCTTGAGTTATATGATAAATACTTGAATTGTTCTTAATTATGTGTGCTTAATTCTTGTGTTAATAAGCCTAGGTATTAATTCAAGAAACAGATGTGCTTAAAGCAGAGGAGCAAAAGTCCCTGTGATAAGAGTAGATCTACCATAATTAAGCGGAGTTGCATGCAACCCTAGACATAGGGCGACATAAATCTGCCGGATTAGGGTCAAACCTAATATGGGGAACCATAGATCGAATTAATACAACCTAGGGTGTTAATTAATAAAGGAACTTTAGTTAACAACCTAGACCTAGTTGCTCTTCGCCTCGACGGAGGGTTTAGCATAAATTAGGGATCTCTATGGATCAAGTCAAGTGAATAAATCGTCTAGCTCAAAAACCAATAACAAGTGAAGTCTAGGTGGATTCTCCCTTAAGTATTGCTTATATCAATCAGCTTTTCCCTAAAGTTTTCCCCAATTTACTCTTTGTGCACTTTTAGTTAGTTTTAGAATTAGTTTCAACCAAACCTCTTTTATTCTTAGGCTAGATAATAGAGGAAGTAAGTATTAGTACATTTAGTTCCCTTGGGTACGATAACTCGGTCTTGCCACTAAACTATACTACTGTTCGATAGGTGCGCTTGCCTTTAATATCGTGATATTAGTTAGTTTTGGTGTGATTAGTTTTATAAATTTTATTACTTAATATCGCGAGTCGTTAGCACACATCTAGGTGAGTTATATTATTAAGGTCATTAAATTTATCATCCTCGTATGCATGGTCAGTTTTAGTATTATAATGAATATCTTCATCTTTTGCCTCCATTTCATCATTTTGAGATATGAAATTTGTCTCCATATGCTTTCCCTTCTTTTTAATGGATACTTGATAAAGTTTCACTAAATGCTCAGACATACGACAAGTACGTGACCAATGCCCCTTCATACCACATCGGTAGCATATATTTTCAACAGTCTTTGAAGGATTATTTTGACCACTTCTTTCTTGTCTTTCATTGTTATTCTTTTATTGGTAGTTAGAAGTATCATTTTTATTACCACCATGATAATGATTACTAATACATCCTCGACCACGTCCCCCACTACGTCCACGACCATGGCTGCGACCTCTATATTTTCTATTTTTGTAATTATTGTGTACTGCTACATTCACTTTAGGGAATGGTGCAGAACCAGTGGGACGAATTCCATGATTTTTCATCAATAGCTCATTATTTTGTTCAGCCACTAAAAGGCATGAAATCAATTTAGAATACCTTTTAAAACCTTTTTCACGATATTGTTGCTGTAGGAGCACATTAGGAGCATGAAAAGTTGAAAATGTTTTCTCTAACAAGTTGTCATCAGTTATGTTTTCTCCACACAATTTTAGTTGAGAACTAATTTTGGAAAGTTTTGAATTGTATTCACTTATAGTCTTAAAATCTTGCAATGGCAAGTGCAACCAATCATAACGAGCTTTAGGGAGTATCACAGTTTTCTAATGGTCAAATCGTTCTTGCAAATTTTTCCACAACTCAAGAGGGTCTTTCACTGTGAGATATTCCACTTTTAATCCTTAATGCAGATGATGACGGATAAAAATCATTGCTTTTGCCTTGTCTTGATTAGATGCTTCTTTATCTGCTAATATAGAATTTCCTAGACCTTTAGCATCTAAGTGAATTCCAGCATCTAACACCCATGACAAATAATTCTTGCCTAAGATGTCTAAGACTGTGAATTCAAGTTTGGCAAGATTTGACATTATAATCACTTGAATCAAAAAAAAAAAATTAGTAAAATAATAAGTATTCTCAATCGTAAAATAATTCAATTTTGTATACCAAAGTTGCTAAATAATAATATGTATGTCAAATATTGGCATAGAGAGGAATAGTCATAATAATAACTTAACAGAAATTACATTAATTGAAATTTCTTTAAAAAATATATATAATTATCATTATTAGATATTAGTTGAAAAAATAAATGTGCGAATGTTACCCAAAACAAATATTTCATCTAGAAAATAAAATAAAAGAACTATGAAAATACGTAAATCGTATATAGTTTAACAGGAGTTATACGGGCAAATTATATAAAGTCGAAATGACGTGAACTTACTATGAACTCGTAGAAGCTCGTGCTGATAACGTGTTATAAAATAATTAAATAAGAGTACACTTAATGTAAAATAGAGAATTTTCTCCTCTCGTCTTTTTATTTACAAAAGGGATATATATAAACTATTGACATTTAATGCAACATGAATGAAACTTATTTAACAGCTTCATTAAACATACATTAAGCATCTTTAATAATGAATTCGGGGGTTTTTAACTCATTACTTTCATAAATGTTTAAAGGTTATAGACATCCATTAAATATATTTACAACACATATTATAATATAATCATAATTCATATAATTTTTTTTTTTGGCTAATTGACTTCATTCATCCTTTTTTTTTTATTTTTTTTAAATTCAATATAACATCTTTATAAATATTTAACCTTCCCTACAAATTTCAAATTGCAACCAAACCAATTCTAGTATTTCAACCAATGCATTTATATACTCAAATATATTTAAATCATACTTGACATATTGACTTAACAACTTAATTAATGAAAACCCTATTATCATTTCTAAGTAATTCATAAAACTATTCAAACCATTTCAATTCAATACCAATGCCATAAACAATTTCTATAATTTCACTAATTTCATCATCAAAACACCAAATACCTTTCTTTACAACAAAATTATTTAACATACCAAAATAACCATTATAATACCTATGTACATGCCACTTTCAGTTAAAGGAAGAAAACATCACCAAAATTTTTATACTGGAGTCAAGATCGTTCTTGTAACACCCCTATCCTGTAACCGTCGCCGGAATAGGTAAGGGGCATTACCAGACTTGTAACTCAGTTCAGAACAGTAAAATTTTAAACTTTGATCAAACGTTAACTCAATTCAGCAATATCAATCATTCATAATCATATTATACTTAAAACAGACATATAAAGCTCGAATTGTACAATAGGGACTAAACCAATAACATTTGAAAGCTTATAGAAGACTTAGAAAATTTTTCCTTTAAAACAAGTCACACGCCCGTGTGGCCAGGCCATGTGCCTCACACGGTCATGCCTGAGACTATGCCTTAGCTCGTGTGCAACACTGACTTGGTCACACGGTCACCAGACATGCTCGTGTGTCCAGCCCGTGTGTTATCCTGATTTGGCAACACGGTCACCAGACACGCCCGTGTGTCCATCCCGTGTGCCATATTGACTTAAATAACTACAAAACAGGGGTTACACGGTCGACACACGCCCGTGTGCTCAGGCCGTGTGACACTAAAATGGGTTTGGTTTAAGCCACATTTTCCACTCATATCTCTTGTACCTATAAGTACCAAATTGCACCAATTTCATATACCAATTGAGTAACCAATTCAACCAAAATAAACACATTTATACCAACTCATAATCAACCAAACTTCCTACCAATTTTTATTATCAAATCATGTACCAATATTAGCCAATTCACTGCTTATTCAACGTACCAAATCATCCACAATTGAAACCTATCAACTTAGCCACATTCACCATCATAAATACCATATCCCATTCATTAACTCAACCATATAAAAGACATAACATATAATGATTCCATATTAAGCAAACCATTACCATTTCAAGCCATATCTCATAGCTTGAATAAGTACCAAAAATTCATACCATATTCACTACATAAATGACCAACGATTCAACTTAAAAACTAGCCTATACATGCCATATTTACATCATTTACAATAGTTCCAAAAGTTTGCTTGGATAGTGCGATAGCAATCTCCGACCTCGTCCGAATCGAACTAGCTTCTAAAATCTATAAAACACAAGAAAATAAACGGAGTAAGCTTTAAAACCTTAGCAAGTTCGTATAATATAAAAACAAACTTACCAATTCCACAATTTAAGCATTAATGTAACAACCCAAACCCGGCCTAGACGTTATGGCTGAATCTAGTGGCGTCACATGAGAGTGTTTTAATTATTCAAACTTTAAGACATTAGAGAATCAAGCATGATAAGTTGAAATTTTTGAGAATTTAAAATTTTTTTAGGCTATTTTCACCAATTTTAAGTGCTCTCTTGAGATTTGAAATTCGCAGGATTGACATCAAAAGCCATAATTCTGGTGAGATTTTTGAGCCTTTTGAGCATACATCCTTTCGTGCTCACTTTTATTATTGCTTTTAGTGAGTCAATATTGATCTGTTATTCTAGAACTTGCTTTGATTATACATGTCAAGACTACACCATTGATTTGATATACAGAAATGATAAAGGCACCTAGGTTTTAAACCACTTACTCCATAAAAGCCTACCTTCATAAATTAACCCCTAATGAACCCCCTTTAGCCTAACAAGCCATTCATTGACTTACCCTCTATTTTAAACAATAACCCATTTTTTTTAAATCCCCTTAATTACTTTGATCCTTATTTTTATCAAGAAGTGAATTGAATAATTATCTACTTATGTTCTCCCTTTCAGTAGTTAAAGTTTGTAAAATATTCGATTTGTTCTTAAAAAAAATCAGTTGTAACTTAAATGTTTAGCATATTATTTTGTAATTATAGCTCTTAAATGATGTTAGCAATGAGGAAACAATTCAAATGTATGGATTTATTTCAGTGATAGAAATTTTTCTAGTTAGATGATTTTTCAGTTCAATCTCGATTTTAACCTTCTTTTTTTTTTCAGCTTATGACCACACCCCTAACCAAAGCCCCGTTACAACCTTCTAAAAGACCTTTTCATTGATTTATCATGTCAATACATAGTGGAGGAGATTTGATTTTCATGCAAGCATATGGTAATAACTTTTCATGTTGACTAGTGAGTGCTTAATTTCTGAACCTTAAACACTTCAAGTGAATAGAGTGAACCTTTAGTAAGGGTGTCAACTCTTGTTGATTTTGAATTAAAGGTAATTACTTAGAAGAGGGGAGAAAACCTATGTTTCTGTGATAAAATCCTCAACTTAGACTGTTTGAGACTTTAATGTTCTTTCAGTTGAATTCTCAATGTATGATTACTTGTGGATTAGTTCGAAGCATTATTGATAAGGATTATAGGTTGAGAAGAATAATTTTTAATTGTGAGTTGAGATTTTGCTTGAGGACAAGCAAATGCTTAAGTGTGGGGGTATTTGATAAACTGTAATACATACATATTTTTACCCCATGCTTAGCCCATTTTTGGATGAATTATTCCTTAATTTGTGGGATTTGATGCTCCTAAACCTTTAATTTCATGTTTTATTCTCAAGAGAGCATAGAATAGTGAAAAGAATGAGAAACAGGTCGAAAACAGAGAAAATGGGCCAAAGCAAAGAAACAACACAGCCTGGAGTTCGTCACACGGGTAACCCACATGGCCGTGCCACATTAACAGGCTCGAGCACAGCCTAGGCTCGATTCACACGGGCGTGGCCCTGTCGTAACAAGTTTCAATTTCACGTGGAAAAAGCTACTTAAGGGCTAAAAAAGACATTCCAAACTCAATATAAAGACCCTAGGAGGCAACTACAAGGGTGTACAGTGCCCCTACCAAGACTGAGAGTAGAAGACGGGGACTTACTTGAATGAAGTCGATTGATCCATATCAGTAGCCAGGATCTACATCAAGACTGAAGATCTCCCTTCATTCCTTTTAGGAGTTTTGGGTTTTCTTTATATTTTGTTATTTTCTTTATTCTGAGATGTTTTATTTTATGAACATGAACTAAACCCCCAAATACCTAAGGAGGATGAAACCTAAGACGAATCTTGTTATTGTTATTTGAACTATATGATAAATATTTGATTTGTTCTTAATTGTGTTTTTAATTCTTGAATTGATATTTCTGGGATATTAATTTAAGTTGAATGTGCTTATGCAGAGGAGCAAAAGTCCCTGTGTAAGACTAGATCCAAACAATTAAGTGGAGTTGATCGCAATCCTAGACATAGGACGACGAAAATCTGCCAGATTAGAGTCAAATCAAATAAGGGGATCCATAGATCAAGTTAATACAAGACTAGGAGTTTTAATTAGAAAGAGATTTCAATTAATCAACCTAGGATTAATTGTTCTTATTCTCGACGGAGATATTAACATAATTTAGGGATCTCTACAGATCAAGTCGAATGAAGAAATCGTCTAGTTCAGAGTTAGATAACAAGTGAAGTCTAGGTGGATTCTTCCTTGGGTATTGTCTTTATCATTCAGTTCTCCCAAAGTAATTTCCCAATTTACTCTTTGTCGTATCTTTAGTTCAATTTAGATTAGTTAGTTTACAACCAAATCCTCCTTTATTTTTAGGCTAGATAATAGGAAGAAAGTCATTACTAGTACTTTTGGTTCCTTGGATTCAATATTTCGATCTTGCCACTAACTATACTACTATTCGATAGGTGCGCCTGCCTTTTATCGTGATAATAGTTAGTTTCCAGTTACAATCATTATTATTACTTCATCGAAATCACGATCAAGTTTTTGGCGCCGTTGCCGGGGAACTAAAATATTAGGAACACTTGATTTCTATTACTTTAGCCATCTTTACTTTTATAAGCAATTTATTTTCTATTTTTTTTATTTTAGATCTTATTTACTAACATTTTGTTTTTTTTTTTCTTCCCTTCTAGGTGTCTCTAGTTTATGACTAGAAGAAACCCAGGAGGACCATTATTGTTTGACAGTGATTTAGAAGCCACAGTTCACAAAAATTACAGAGAGATAAGAAGAAGCCTACAGTACCCATAACAGGGACAAGAAGAAGAACCCGAATCTACTGAAGAGATGGAGGCAAATCAAGATAATCAGCTACCTCTTGTAGTAGCCGCAAATCCTGTTGAGCAAAATCCTGTTCTGAGTACTATGTGTGATTATGCTAAACCTAATTTGTCTGGTACTGAATCTAGTATTGTTAGGCCTACTATTGCTGCAAATAATTTTGAACTGAAACCTAACACTATTCAAATGATACAACAACTTGTTCAGTTTGATGGTTTGCAGGATGATGATCCTAACTCAAATTTAGCTAATTTTTTGGAATTCTGCGACACATTCAAAATAATGGCGTTTCTGATGATGCCATTCGTCTTCAGTTATTCCTTTTTTCTTTGCAGAATAAAGCCAAACAGTGGTTAAACTCTCTACCACGAGGGTCTATCACAACATGGGAACAAATGATCGAAAAATTTTTCCTTAAATATTTTTTGTCGGCTAAAACGGCAAAATTAAGGAATGATATCTCGTCTTTTGTGTAGATGGATTTAGAAACACTCTACGATGCTTAGGAGAGATACAAGGATTTATTGAGAAGGTGCCCTCACTATAGGTTACATCCATTGTTACAAGTTCAAACTTTTCACAACGGTTTGAACCCCTCAACGAGACAGATGATTGATGCAGCTGCCGACGAAACAATTAATAACAAAACACCAGAGGTAGCTTACAAGTTTATAGAAGAGATGTCACTGAATAACTATCAGTGGCAAGTCATGAGAACAAAGCCGCAAAAAGCTACCGGAGTTTTTAATATTGATGCAGTCACTATGCTGCCAAATCAAGTAGAACTCTTAAATAAAAAGATTGACGGCTTAGTTGGTTCTACGTAGGTACACCTAGTAATGCAGTGTGACTGAATTCAAGGAAACATGAGTAATTCTGAGTTCCCTACCTATGGATATGGCATGGAAAACGAGCAAACCAACTATATGGGTAATAATTCTAGATCTCAAAATAACCCTTATAGTAATACTTATAATGCAGGTTGGAGGAATCACTCCAATTTTCATGGGGAGGACAACGAAATCAGAGACCACCACCTCCTCCGAGATTTCAGCAACCACCTTACTAGCAAGAGAAAAAGCCAAACCTTGAGGAGATGCTCATGAAATTTATCTCTATGTCAGAAACTCATTTCCAGAACACTGAGGCACACTTAAAAACCAGTAAGCGTCCATTCAAGGACTCGAAACTCAAATAGGCCAGCTCATTAAACTAATCTTTGAAAGACCACAAGGTGGTTTACCGAGTAACATCAGAGCCAAGTCAGGACATTATGGCAAATAAAGGTAAGGGTGAGGTAAGTCACAAAGAACCAGTTGTCAAAGAGTATAAGCCTCGTGTCCCATATCCTAATGCAATGAGGAAAGACCGCACAGATGAACAATTCGGTAAATTCCTTAAACTTTTAAAGAAATTACACATTAACTTACCATTTATTGAAGCTCTTTCGCAGATGCCAAATACGATTAAGTTCTTAAAAGAACTATTAATAAATAAAAGAAAGCTGGATGAGTCATCTCATCTGGAGCTGAATGCAGTTTGCTCAACCATTTTACAGAACAAGCTACCTAATAAACTAAAAGATCTAGGGAGTTTTACAATTCCTTGTTTACTTGGTAGCTTAGATGTTAAAAACGCCTTGGCTGACTTAGTGGCAAGTATTAATGTAATGCCCTATAAATTGTTTAAACAACTAGCTCTTGGAAAACCCCAAAAAACTAGGATGAGCATTCAATTGGCTGATAAAACCATTAGATTTCCTAGAGGTATAATCGAAGATATGCTAGTTAAAGTTGACAAATTCATATTCCCAATGGACTTTTTTGTTTTAGACATAGATGAGAATAACAATGTACCATTAATTCTAGGGCGACCCTTCTTAGCAACTGCAAGGACTATAATTGATGTAGGCACAGGAGAACTCACACTTCGTGTGGGTCTTCGTGTGGGTCATGGTACAATTACTTTGCAAGCCCATAATTCTAACAAGACTGTTAATGATAAAGACTTTATTACGAGTTCTTATACTAAGAATGATCTCACTGTCCAACCTTTTCTATAGGGTACTCCTCATAAAAGCACAACTGAGCCACATTCAAATCCATATGATAACAAAGGAACCATCCATGAAGAACGAATGCTACATATTGAAGAACTAGACGAGTGGCTGAACTAACGCCAAGAGAAACCTAAAATATGCCACGCCGACCCAAAGCATCACCATGATGACCTTAAGGTAAAGACAAATCAATTTATGGTAGGGGATAAGGTCTTATTAGGGGAAGAGGATCCTCGAATTTTGAATTCAAAATTTCATACAAGTGACACACCTCCCTTCACAGTAATCAAAAGTTCCCCCTATGGTACAGTCAAGATAACACATAAGACATTTGACACTTTCAAGGTAAATTATACTCGACTTAAACCTTATTTTGATGCTAAAATTGATAGCAGAAGATAGGAGTTTGAACTCCTCAAACCACCGTGACCGAGTAAGCTTGAGAGAAGTTGAGCTTAGACTATAAACAAGCGCATCTCAGGAGGCAACCTGAGCACTAACATAGTAAATATCTTTTACCTAAGCTCTCAAACTCTAATTCATAAACTAACTTCCTGAATGTAGGGTTTTCAAGCCACACGGCCATGCCCACGGGCGTGCCTAAAGCTGTGGGCACAACATGAGCAGAGACATGGCCGTGCAAAATGATCGTGTTCAAATAGGGCACAATTTTCCCATGACACGGGCCTCAGCGAATAGCCACAGCCGTGCGATGTGGCCATGGCCAAACCTGTTAAATTAACAAGGGCGTGTGACACTCCCGTGTCCCAAGGCAGTGGGCAAACCTGTTAAATCAAAACGGGTATGCCCTATGGCCTGCCTAACCCCCGTAGTCGAACCTGACAAATGAACACGGGCGTGTGACCTTATACACGAGCGTGGGAGAAGTGAACAATGAAAGACACGGCTGTGTGCCCTAACAAGCCTCAGAAACATGGGCGTGGGCCACTAATCAGGTGCACCAAAACCCCTCGAATTCAAACCATATGGGCTAAACACAAATCAGACAAGTGTGTGCCATGCTCGTATACCCCAATTTCTATATAAACCCCTCACTATTCATCATCTTCTCCATTCAAAACCCTAACTCCCTTAGCCGTCGCTCAACCTCCACCTTCTCCTGCTCCGGCCAGATGTCCCTTCAGGGCATCCAACGCATGCTACACATGAGGATGATTGAGTGCCAACGTGGGACCAATAGCCCTCAATACCGTCTAGCTCAGTCTATTAAGCAGGAGGACCCAGAGGACATTACTGATGATGTCCCTCCATCTCACGAGGAGCCACCACCCATTCGTCCTCCAGTTCATACAGCAGCTTTAGATTCTGACATCTCTAAGCGCTTTACACGATTCGAGCAACAATGTTTTCAGTGCCTGGATCACATTGATGCTACTCTCTATCATATTTGTCAGCACCTTCAAATCTCACTACCGTCCCCACCTCACGAACCATCTGAGGATTGGGACTCTTGAGTCCTCTTATCTTTTTCTTTATTTTCTTTTTTATTTTTATTCTTCCTTTTATTTTACTTAAACTTTATCTTTTTCATTATTTGAATTTCAGTATTCTAAGAACTTAGCTTAATTTATTTTTACCATTTCATATTCGCTATTTCCTAACGAGTAAATTGTGGTAATCTACATTCCCTAAAATTTTTTAATTTTATCTCAGTTTCAAAGAGCCTAAAAGCTCAAATCCAAATCTAATGGGAAAACCCTGCCACGACTTTTGGGTCCTACTCGACCACGATCATAGCCACCACGATACTACTTATAATACTCTTTTGGCACAGGGATTGTGGATCGACACTCTTTCCTACAAGTTTCCGCAATTCCAACTCAAGGAATTCATCCAATATTCAAGGAGTTTCATTTCTCTCCCTATCTTAAGATTTATGCTTATATTGTTAGTAAATTTAATTTTGTACATTGAGGGCAATGTACATCTTCAGTATTGGGGGATTATTAAGTTTTATCAGAAAATCTCTGAAATTTACTCATTTTCACTTTTTCATTATTCTCAAATACCTGAATCTTGGCCTTAACAATTAGGATGACTTTCGATTGATTTCTAATTTTTATTGATATGATTAAGATTAATACATAGGTAATTGTGCTTTGATTATTCAAACTTTAAGACATTAGGGAATCAAGCATGATAAGTTGAAATTTTTGAGAATTTAAAATTTTTCAGGGCTGTTTTCCCCAATTTTAAGTGCTATCTTGAGATTTGAAATTCGTAGGATTGACATCAAAAGCCATAATTCTCGGGAGATTTTTGAGCCTTTTGAGTATACATCCTTTCGTGCTCACTTTTATTATTGCTTTGAGTGAGTCAACATTAATCTGTTATTCTAGAACTTGCTTCGATTATACATGTCAAGACCACACCATTGATTTGATATACCGAAATGATAAAGGCACCTAGGTTTTAAACCACTTACTCCATAAAAGCCTACCTTCATAAATTAACCCCTAGTGAACCCCCTTTAGCCTAACAAGCCATTCATTGAATTACCCACAATATTAAACAATAACCAATTTTTGTTGAAATCGCCTCAATTACTTTGATCCCTATTTTTGTCGAGAATTGAATTGAATAATTATCTACTTATGTTCTCCCTTTCAGTAGTTAAAGTTTGTAAAGTATTCGATTTGTTCTTAAAAAAAGTCAGTTGTAACTTAAATGTTTAGGATATTATTTTGTAATTATAACTCTTAAATGATGTTAGTCATGAGGAAACAACTCAAATGTATGGATTTATTTCAGTGATAGAGAATTTTCTAGTTAGATTATTTTTCAGTTCAATCTCGATTTTAACCTTCTTTTTTCAGCTTGTGACCACACCCCTAACCAAAGCCCCGTTACAACCTTCTAAAAGACCTTTTGATGTCAATACATAGTGGTGGAGATTTGTTTTTCATGCAAGCATATGGTAATAACTTTTCATGTTGACTAATGAGTGCTTAATTTCTGAACCCTAAATACTTCGAGTGAATAGAGTGAATCTTTAGTGAGGGTGTCAACTCTTGTTGATTTTGAATTAAAGGTAATTACTTAGAAGAGGGGAGAAAACCTATGTTTCTATGATAAAATCCTCAACTTAGATTGTTTGAGACTTTAATGTTCTTTCAGTTGAATTCTCAATGTATGATTACTTGTAGATTAGTTCGAACCATTATTGATAAAGATTATAGGTTGAGAAGAATGATTTTTAATTGTGAGTTAAGATTTTGCTTGAGGACAAGGAAATGCTTAAGTGGGGGTATTTGATAAACCGTAATTCATACATATTTTTACCTCATGCTTAGCCCATTTTTGGATGAATTATTCCTAAATTTGTGGATTTGATGCTCCTAAACCTTTAATTTCATGTTTTATTCTCAAGAGACCATAGAAGAGTGAAAAGAACGAGAAATGGGCCGAAAATGGAGAAAATGGGCCAAAGCAAGGAAACAACACGGCTTGGAGTTCGTCACACGGTCGCACCACATTAAGAGGCTCGAGCACAGCCTAGGCTCGATTCACACGGGCGTGTCCCTATCGTAACAAGTTTCAATTTCACGCAGAAAAAGCTACTTAAGGGCTAAGAAAGACATTCCAAACTCTATATAAAGACTCTAAGAGGCAACTACAAGGGTGCACAGTGTCCCGGCCAAGACTGAGAGTAGAAGACGGGGACTTACTCGAAGAAAGACAATTGATCCATCTTAGTAGCCAAGATCTACATCAAGACTGAAGATCTCCTTTCATTCCTTTCAAGAGTTATGGGTTTTCTTTATGTTTTGTTATTTTCTTTATTCTGAGATGTTTTGTTTTATGAACATGAACTAAACCCCCAAATACCTAAGGAGGATGAAACCTAAGACGAATCTTGTTATTATTATCTGAACTATATGATAGATATTCGATTTGTTCTTAATTATGTTTTTAATTCTTCAATTGATATTTCTGGGATATTAATTTAAGTCGAATATGCTTATGTAGAGGAGCAAAAGTCCCTGTGTAAGAGTAGATCCGACACAATTAAGTGGAGTTAATCGCAATCCTAGACATATGACGACAAAAATCTACCGGATTAGAGTCAAATCTAATATGGGGATCCATAGATCGAGTTAATGCAAGACTAGGGGTTTTAATTAGAAAGAGATTTCAATTAATCAACCTAGGATTAGTTGTTCTTATTCTCAACGGAGATATTAACATAATTTAGGGATCTCTACGGATCAAGTCGAATGAAAAAATCGTTTAGTACAGAGTTAGATAACAAGTGAAGTCTAGGTGGATTCTTCTTGGGTATTATCTTTATCATTTAGTTCTCCCAAAGTAATTTCCCAATTTACTCTTTGTCGTGTCTTTAGTTCAATTTAGATTAGTTAGTTTACAACCAAATCCTCCTTTATTTTTAGGCTAGATAATAGGAATAAAGTCATTACTAGTACTTTTGGTTCATTGGATTCGATATTTCAGTCTTGCCACTAACTATACTACTATTCGATAGGTGCGCTTGCCTTTTATCATGATAATAGTCAGTTTTTAGGTACGATCATTATTATTTCCTCGTCGAAATCAGGATCAGTCGACACAAAAAAAAAGGAAAAAGATTTTTGATTTTTGAGCTCTTAAGAGCAAAGAATGATGAATCAAAAAGAGTTTGGGAGAGGAAGGTTCTGCAAAAGCAGCAAAGAGAACCCTTTCTCTTAAAAGCACAAAGGAAAGCCAAAGCTAAAACTTGCCTACTCTCAAAGTCCCGATCGGTACCACTTCTTTCCCCACACCAATCTCCTAATTTTTCTCCACAATAAGCTCCTTGATCCCTTCCTTTAAATTCTCTTCTGATCACTCCCTTCAGAGTCCACTCCCACGCCACTACTAGCCCTCCAAAGTGCAAAAAAATAAAGTCCCAAATAACGTCATTCTAAGCCTCGAACCTAGGATCTCATTGCCTCCTTGTGATGCCACCTCTAAGCTCCCTATATGGCGTCACTTTGCCATTATACCACAAGCTCACTTGTGACTAATTTCCACTCCATTTATTTAAAAGCCATGCAACTCGATGTCAGGGTTCTTTTAGCACTTAAACTAAATTTTCCCTACTTCTAAGTTCATATTTAGGACTTCATGGAAGCTACCCAACACTAAAGAAAAATTTACCTTACTAGAAAATCATTCACACATTCCATATCCAGAATCGCAAAAATGAAGGTTCGGGATTTTTGGGGCGTTACAACTCTACCCCCTAAAAGAAATTTCGTCCTCAAAATTTACCTAATCCAAACAGTTGAGGATATTGACGTTGCATTGCTTCCTCTGGTTCCTAAGTAGCCTCCTCAGCATTGTGATTACGCCAAAGCACATTTACCAACGGAATGGATTTCCTTCTCAGCACCCGAACATCTCGATCAATTATCTGCATGGGCTCCTCATCGAAAGTTAGATTTCGCCTAACCTCGATTTCCTCGACTGACATGACGTGTGAAGGATCCGAGTGATAACGCCTCAGCATGGGAACATGGAACACATCGTGGACCTGACTTAGTTTAGAAGGTAATTCCAGCTAATAGGCAACTAGCCCAACACGATATGGCCCAATGAACCTAGGGCTTAGCTTTCCCTTCTATCCAAACCTTAACACCTTCTTCCAGAGAGACCTTAAGAAAGACTAAGTCCCCCACTGCATACTCAATCTCTCGACGATTAAGGTTGGCATACGACTTCTGCCTATCCGAGGCCTTCTTCAACCGATCCCGAATCAATTTCACCTTATCCTCAGTATCTGCTACTAACTCAAGGCCCAAAACTCGCCGTTCACCCAATTTCGTCCAACATGTTGGAGTACGACACCTTCGCACATACAGTGCTTCATATGGGGCTATTCCAATACTTGCCTGATAACTATTATTGTATGCAAATTCGGCTAATGGCAAATAGCCCTCCTAATTACTGCGGAACTTAATTATGCATCCCTTCAACATATCTTCCAAAACTTGGATAACCCTTTCTAACTGTCCATCAGTTTGGTGATGGAACGCGATATTGAAGTTCAACCTAGTACCTAGCACCACGTGCAACTTCTTCCAGAATCATGATGTGAAACGTGGACCCCTATCAGATATTATAGAAACTGGCACTCCATGCAATCCAACAGTCTCAGCCACATACAACCTAGCCAACTTCTGTAATGAGTAATTGGTACGGACCGGTACAAAATGGGCAGACTTAGTTAACCGATCCACTATAACCCATATCGAGTCTTTCTTAGTAGGCGTGAAGGGTAGCCTACTAACAAAGTCCATAGTCACCCTTTCCCACTTCCAAGGTGGAACCTTTACCAGTTGAAGCAATCTTGAGGGCAACTAATGTTCTGCCTTCACCCGCTGACATGTCAAACATTTACTTACGAACTCTGTCACCTCACGCTTAAGTCCAGGCCACCAATAAAGCTCACGCAAATTTCGATACAATTTGTTTTCACCGGTATGCATAGCATAGGGACTGCTATCCGCTTCCCGCAGAATAGACTGCCTTAGTTCATCATTCTTTGGTATACACATTCTTCCACGGAACACTGCTTCACTATTCAACCCAAAATCTAACGTTTCCCCATTCTCCACTTGTTTAAAACGAGAACCTAAGGTTTCATCCAATAACTGCTTACCCTTTATCTGCTCAACCCACACCGGCTTTACTTGAACAAACTTCCATTATCAAATAAGCTTAAACGAGCGAGCATAGCCCTTAAGTCTGACATAACCCTACGACTTAATGCGTCAGCTACCACATTACTTTGCCAGGATGGTACTCGATCGTACAATCATAATCCTTCAATAATTCCACCCACTTGCGCTGCCTAAGGTTTAGCTCTTTTTGGGTAAGGAGATACTTCAAACTCTTATGATCCGATAGATTATGCACTTTTCCGCATATAAATAATGTCCCCATATTTTTAGCGTAAAAACCACTGCAACTAATTCTAAGTCATGGGTTAGGTAATTCACCTCATACGTCTTAAGTTAACGTGACGCATATGACACCACCTTACCTTCCTGTATCAATACGCAGCCCAAGCCCACCTGCGATGTGTCACTATAAACTGTACACTCCTTCCCAGGTTCTGGCTGAATCAACACAGTGGCCTTCGTTAAAATCTTCTTGAGCTTCTCAAAACTCTCTTGCTGCTTGTCCGTCCAAACAAATGGTGCCCCTTTTCGCAACAACTTAGTTAGAGGTGCAACTATTAAAGAAAATCCCTCAACAAACCTTCTATAGTACTCTGCCAAACCTAGAAAACTTCGGATTTTAGTTACCGTCTTAGGTGTTTTCCAATCTAACACTACTTCACTTTTTCGAGGATCTACGCTAATCCCCTCAGTTGACACCATATGTCCTAAAAAAGTAACTTCCTTTAGCCAAAATTCGCACTTGCTGAATTTGGCATATAGCTACTTTTCCCTTAAAATCTGCAACACAATCCTTAAGTGTGCATCATGCTCATCTTCATCTCTGGAGTACACTAAGATGTCATCAATAAAGACTACCACGAACCGATCCAAATAAGGATGGAAAACTCGATTCATGAGATCCATAAAAGCAGCAGGTGCGTTCGTTAGCCTAAATGGCATCACCAAGAACTTATAGTGCCCATAATGAGTTCTAAAAGCTGTTTTACGAACATCTGCCTCCTTAACCCTCAGTTGGTGATACCCCGAACGTAAATCAATCTTTAAGAAAATCAAGGCTCCCCTAAACTGATCAAAAAGATCATCGATTCTCAGAAGAGGGTACTTGTTCTTAATGGTTAACTTATTTAACTACCGATAGTCGATGCACATTCGCATAAACCCATCCTTCTTCTTTACGAATAGTTTCGGTGCTCCCCATAGAGACACACTTGGTCAAATAAATCCCTGGTCAAATAATTCCTAAATCTGTGCCTTAAGTACTACCAATTCCTTTGGTGCCATTCGATACGGGGCGATGGACACTGGAGCCGTACCAGGTAGCAACTCAATTCCAAATTCTACTTCTCTGTTGGGCGGTAGCCCAGGCAGTTCATCGGGAAAGATGTCAGGAAATTCCCTAACCATTCTCAAATCCTTAACAGTAGGACTCCTAGCCTCTGTATCACTTATATAAGCCAAATAGGCTTCGCAACCCTTACGCACCAACTTCCCAGCCCTTAGTGCCAAAATTACATTGGACAAATAATTTCGGCATTCCCCAATTAACACCACCTCCTCATCCTTCGTCATTCTTAACACCATTCTCTTTACGGCACAATCCAAAGTCGCTCAGTTTTTCACCAGCCAATCCATACCCAAGATTAAATAAAACTCACTAAAGCCAGTTCCATCAAATTCGCCAAGAAGGTAACCCCTTGAACTACTAAGGGTACTTCCCTAAACAACTTATTCACTACTACCAACTGGCCTAATGGACTTAACACTATAATCTCATTTGCAATAATTTCAAATGTATCACCCAATGGTTCAGTCATATTTCATGTAACATATGAATGCGTCGATCCAATGTCAATTAATGTAGTATAAAGTAACTCATGTATAAAGAACATACACGTTATCACATTTAGGGCATCCCCATCTTTTTAGTAATGAGTAGTATAAACCAAAGTTGGCTGCCTTGCCTCAGCATGGCCTGTACCTCTGCCCGGTGCTCGACTTCCACGTCCATTGCCATTATCGCCTTTGGCCTACCCACGGCCCCTTAGCGGTAGCTGACCACCCCTTAGTGGCTGAATATTACCTCTGACCCACTGCTAGTACTTGGCCTGGCACTCTAGGGCAATTCTTGATCCTATGCTCCATAGATCCGTAAGCTAGACAAGCTCCCGTCATCTTTCAACACTCGCCTGCATGACTTTTCCTACAATCAGCACAAGGTGGCACCCCTAGATTAGTAGTAGGGGGCCCCGCTCTAACTGGCCCATTAACTCTGGCCCTAACTCTAGGCCTTTGTCCAACACCAGACGTCTCAGCCTCCCTTTTATTCTTACCCATTTCTTTTTCTCGGTTTAGGCGCTTAGTGCACTTCACCTCTTCTGCTATCTTTGCCTTCTCCACCAACTCTGAGAAAACCCACTCCCTTTGTGTAGCTCTCAATACTCTAAGGCTATCTCTCAAACCATCCTCAAACCTAACGCAACGCTCATAGTCCGTTGCCACCATAACCCTTGCATACTTACTAAGGTGTAAAAACTCTGCCTCGTACTCAGCTACAGATTTGAAACTCTACCTCGTACTCAGCCACAGATTCGTTCCCCTAGGTCAAGTTAAGGAACTCCTTCCTCCTAGCATCTACATAGCTTGCACACACATACTTCTCCTGAAACGCAGTTTTGAAAAACTCCCAAGTGACCCGCTCAGGTTGAGTGTCCTCTTTCACTGTCAACCACCACTGATAGGCTTCCTCCCTGAGCAATGACAATGCCCCTTTTAACTTTTGCTCAAGTGTGTAGTACAAGTCCTCCATTATCCTCTCAATGGCCTCTAACCATTATTCAACCACGTTAGAAGCCACACAAGCAACACCCTTATAGATCTCAGCCCCATTAGACCTAAGTCGCTCTAGAATTGACCCACGACTACCCGTGCCATTATTGGGCCCAGTGACCCTCTCCAAAATCCTCAACATTGCTTGCAACAATGCATCATCCCCAGCAACCCAATTATACGGCCCAGTCTCAACTACGGGTGAGGCCGGAGCATCTCCTACTCCAACATTGGGCATATGGCCTGATGCCGATGATCCAGCCCTAACACTTTTGCGACCTCGGCTGCGACCTCTTGCACCTCTTCCAGTGCTCATCGTTGATTCGCGTATTATTTGGATTAGAAATTTTATGAAGTTTTAATTAGTTTCAATAATTAAACCAATGTTTTATGATAGTATTAAGTAAGAGTTGTTTTCGCAAATCCTCTATAGTTTCAGGTTCCTACAGGCTTTAGGTTCACTCTAATTGAAAATCTCAGTATAATCATCTACAATATCCCACTATCTATCTATAGTATATCAAGTTAAACAAGCTTAGTAATAAAAGAAATTACTTGGCTCGACATCGGAGACTCGGTGTGCCACACAGCAAGAATTTTTAAAATATTTTGACCCAACCAAAATTAACTTTTAATACCCAAATAATAAGGCCCACTTCACAGCCTGAGCTTTGCAACCAAGCTCTGATACCACTAAATGTAACACCCCAAACCCAGTCCAGACGTTATGGCCGAATCTAGCGTGTACATTGAAGTTTTTTATCGAAAACCTTGTTTTCATTGAAAATCATTCCAAAAGAAATTTCTGAGTAAAATCCCAATTTGTATTTTTTTTTAAAAAAAGGTGTATTCAAAAACTATTTCTTTGTTATGTGTTAACAATTAATTAGAAAACAAAGTTCTCTTTAATTGTGGAAGGACAATTTTATTTAAAAACATTAATTGATTTCAGAAAAATTTGAAATGTGTTTAATAGAAATAGGCCCATGTTCCATTCTCCTAGCATAACAATGAATAATAGTAACCAGAGAAAATGCCTTATTACAAGCCAGACTTAAATAATTAAAATACTAGAAATTTTAATAAAGAAAAAGAAACAAGTCTAAGTTGTCTTGCTAACTAGCCACCTCCGAGTCCCTCCATCCGTTGAACTGCCTACTGAGGTTCACCTGAGAGAAAAAATAAAAGAGGGAGTGAGTTTCGAAACTCAGTGTGTACAACCCTTAGCAACAATATATGTCATGCAACACAAGTCATCTTGGGCTTAAGCCCCATACCATAGTAGCACAAAACCTATAGCAATCATGTATGCAATAATACAGTGCGCAACCCATCCAACCGATACACATCATCTCCGTCCAACCGAAACATATCCTGTCGGGATAACTATATCGACCCATCCATCTGATACACTCCAAGGGTAGCGACGATTGCAGTACTACCTAATGTTGCAGCAAAGCTGTTGATCATATATTGGGCTTAAAAGCCTTCGTTGGATCCATGGTCATCAAGTGACTATGCGATCCTCATGTAACACCTCCTCCAATATAATTCCCACCCACATGTAACATCATAACACATAAGTGCAACACATAGCATACAGTATACATAAGTTATACTTATAACACACATGGTTATTTCAGTAATTTTACCCTACAGAGGTATTTTCATAATTTACTAACGTATGAGTATTAATTATAAACTTTGGCCTATCAACAAGTCCTCGTTGGCTAAAGTGAACAGACACTATGCACCAAGTAGGATTCTAGAGAAGAGGAGGTGGGTCATTAAGACTACTTAAGTACCAAGCTATCCCTAGATCAAATCCTAGACATGCATATGCCCATTGCCACACTCTAACCTTACGACTTGTCCACAGACGTGCTTGATAAATTAATTAAGTTTTATGCACTTGAGAATTCATTAGAAACTAGGCCTAAAAGTCCATTATAAAACCCTAGTATGTCTGCATGCCTTCATTCATTTATATAGCCCATTAGGCCCAATCGCATTTATATGGCCCATTAGGCCCACTCACAATCATACGGCCCATCAGGCCCAATCCATTCCAAACAATTCAACAAGCTTTATCAACTCATCGCTTATTATCAACATATCAATTTTTGCTAGCTTAGGCCCATAAGCCCGTCGGCCCATTTGGCCCATTTTGCCCGGTTAGCCAAAATGTGACCCAAGTCCATGAGATCGCTCATGGGGCTTCTAATAACGTATTGAATACCCTCGTACAAGTGTTCGTGCACTCACAGAACTACCGTAGCCAAATTTTTAACTTTTTAGCATTTCAGCTTTTGGCTTTTTGGGATTTTTCGATCTGTCGTGTGTGTGCAGTGTATGTACACACCTTGTAATGAATCATGCTACAATCTCCTTAGCCATGAACCAGCAATAAACACCACCCTTCAATTAATCATATGCTTAACCACAATCTTCACCAAGAACCGAAGTCTTACCATAACCTTACCGTGTGCGACAAGTCCTAATAGCTTCTCCTTTACTCACTAACTGTGATTTCTCCTAGATCTGCACCAACATAAGCATTAGAACCCAAGTAATAGGTGGCTTGCATCCAACACGAGTCACCCTTATATCATATGTGACCATTTGGCCAACCCTTAAAACCAAAGTGATGAACACTTACCCAAATCTTGAAACACAAAGAGTGATTTGGCAGATATCTAAAGAGTAGAGACTCAATTCTAACTCCCTACAAACCGATTAAGAAAGGGTAAGGGAGAGAAAAGGTCGGTTCTTAGAAAAACTTGATTGAAAAGGTAAAGTCCTTACCAAGAATTGTTGGTCAAAGTTGAAGACAATAGAGGCGACACAAGAGGGATTCAGCCAAGGGTATTCGGCCTTAGAGGCTAGAATGATGAAAAGAGATTTTTGGCACAAAATAGGAAGAAGAAGAAGTAGTCGGCTACGACCAATGTTTATCCAAGGAAAATTTTGAAGAGAGGGGGAATGAAGAAGTTGACATAAAAAAAAGGAAAAAAGGGTTTTGATTTTTGAGCTCTTAAGAGAAAAGAATGATGAATCAAAAAGAGTTTGAGAGGGGAAGGTTCGGAAAAAGTAACAAAGAGAACCCTTTCTCTAAAAAGCACAAGGAAAATCGGCACTGCCTATTTATGCCCAAAGTCAAAACTTGCCTACTCTCAAGTCCCAATCGGCACCACTTCTTTCCCCACATCAATCTCCTAATATTTCTCCATGATAAGCTTCTTGATCCCTCCCTTAAAATTCTCTTTTGATCATTCCCTTCAGAGTCCACTCCCACACCAATGCTAGCTCTCCAAAGTGCAAAAAAATAAAGTCCCAAATAACGCCACTCTAAGCCTCAAACCTAGGATCTCATTTCCTCCCTGTGACGCCACCTTTAAGCTCCCTATGTGGCGTCACTTTGCCATTATACCACAAGCTCACTTGTGTCTAATTTACACTCCATTTATTTAGAAGCCATACAACTCGATGTCAAGGTTCTTTTAGTACTTAAACTAAATTTATCCTACTTCTAAGTTCAGATTTAGGACTTCATGGAAGCTATCCAACACCAAAGAAAAATTTACCTAACTAGAAAATCATTCACAAATTCCACATCCAAAATCGCAAAAATGAAGGTTTGGGATTTTTGAGGCGTTACACGGTGCTAGCTACATAGGAATGTGTAAAACCTATCTCTATCAATGCAAAGAAAGGTACATCAAAAATTAAGAACGTACCTATTATGACATCCGGAGCATCTTTGTCCTCTCAGCGATGAGCAACATAAATAAGAGCAGGATGCCTCGCCTTAGTCTATCCAGCATGTCTGCCCAGTGCTTTCTGTTTATGACCCATACCATTACCACCCCTAGCCTGACCATGGCCACCCGGTGGGTGCTGAACTACCCTCTATTGGTGTGCAATACCAGTATCCAGAGCTTGCATCAGATTGGGCATCCGCTAATACTCCCAAATGCAGTGCTCTAGTGACCCAAGACTCAAACTTACCCCAGTCCTCTTCCAACACTCGCCCTGATATCATTTACCACAATCTACACATGGCTGCAATCTAGTAGAAATAGCAGGGGACCCAACTCTAACTAGCCCATCAGATCTGGCCTTTTTCTTTGGCCTCTATACAGAACTCGAGGACTCTGAATCTCTCTTGTTCTTACCCCTCTCTCAATCTCTATTTTGACACTTAGCGCGTTTAACCTCCTCGGTGATCTTCGCCTTCTCTACCAAAACCAAGAACTCTCGCTCCCTCTGCAGAGCTATCAATACCCTCAGATTATCCCTTCGACCGTCCGTAAAACGGACACATCTCTCATACTCAGATGAAACCATACCTCACGCAAAGTGGCTCAATCGTAGGAATTCGGCCTCATACTCGACCACAGGCTGGTCTCCCTAAGTAAGGTTTAGAAACTCCCCCTAGAGCATCCACATAATTGGCTCCCACATACTTGCTGTGGAACGCCGTCTTTGTAATAGCTCGATTTTAGGTCAAATCAGAACAGTGGTTTTGGGATCACATATCTGAAGTCAAAATATTTATTTTATTATTATTTTAATAATTATAACATGATATTAGATTTGTGTGAAAATTTCATGAGGAAATTTTACTATTTGAGTGGTTAATTCAGTAAAAAAGACTAAATCGCAAAAAGTGCAAAAGTTGTGTTCTATAAGCTAAAGGTGTCAAATAGTTATATAACTTAAAAGTGAAGGTCCTTATGTGGCAAATAGCCCATTTATGAGAAAGTGGATGATAGAGGAGTGGCAATTGGTGTAATTATTAATGTTTTTAGAGGGTAAAAAGGTAAATAGGTAATTAAAGTTAATAATAAATTTAAAAAAAGTCAAATATCATCATCTTCCATCCATTTTACAAGTGAAAATAAGGTTTAAAATAGCCATGGAAGAGCTTGATGTTCAGCCATGGTGTTTTTGCTCAAATAGGTAGTGTTTTAACTCCGTTTTTAACAGTTTTTACGTTTTTGAGATCGTTGCAGCTTAGTCTAGCTAGCCTAGGGACTAATTTGAGAAACTGTTCAACTTTGTGAATATTTCCATTGTTGAATGCTTGGTTATTTAGATGATTGGTGATAGTTTTGGAAGGTTTGATATTAGATTAATAGTTTTCGTAAAGTGATTTTTTACAAAAAAAGTAAAAAATGGATTAAATTGTGAAATGTTGAAATGTTGTAGTTAAAATGTGAAATAAATTGAAAATATGGGCTTTTTGTGGCATGTATGAAATTTGGCAATACATGGGCCATACTAAATTGCATGAAATTGCAATTTTATGTGATAAGGACTAAATTGTAAAAAATGTAAAACATTAGGGGCAAAAGTGTAATTTTGCCAAAATGTGCAAATTGTGTTAAATTGAGTGAATTAGTGATTAAATAAGAACATTTTGTTATTATATAGTTTGAGAAAAATGAGATTTGGAGCTAGAACGGTGAGAAAGCAAAGTATCGGACTAGTCGATCCATTCCGTCGTTTTAGCGATCGAGGTAAGTTCGTATAATCGAACTTCAATGTATATTTATGGAATTGATGAATGATAGTATGAATGTATTCATATAATTTATTTAATTATGGAACTTAAATTAAATGTTCAAAATAAGTAAAAACGTAAGATAAAACAGAATCGTTTCGTAACAAAAGACAAATAGACGGAAAAGACCATGGTTGGACCATGGCAGTACATGATTTCGTATAAGACCATAGCTAGGCTATGGCATCGATATATGAGACTTTATGTAAGACCATATCTGGGATATGGCATCGATATATAATTTCATGTAAGACCATGTCTGGGACATTCACATCGATAAGTGATTACGAGTAAGACCATGTCTGGGACATTGCCATCGTTATGTGATTTCGTGTAAGTGTAACACCCCAACCCTAAATTGTCGCTGGAATAGGGTTACGAGGCATTACTAGACATATTAGATAATTTGCAAATAATTCTTAAATAAATAACAAACATATTGTTATAAAATAATTAAATAAAAGTACATTTAATGTAAAATAAAGAATTTTCTCCTCTCGTATTTTCATTTACAAAAGAGATATATATAAACTATTGACATTTAATGCAACATGAATGAAACTTATTTAACAGCTTCATTAAACATACATTAAGCATCTTTAATAATAAATTGGGGGGTTTTTAACTCATTACTTTCATAAATGTTTAAAGGTTATAGACATCCATTAAATACATTTACAACACTCCCCATTGGATGTCTTTTAAATAAAAATGTGCCTCATTAAAACCATTATTAGGAAAAACCATGTGGGATAAAAACCTAATGAAGGAAAAAGAGTACACAATCTCCTATTATAAGTTGCCTCGTTAAAAACCTTTACCAGGAAAATACAATGGGACAAAACCTTGGTTAAAGGAAAAGAGTACAATGTGTTTTAGACTCCCCCTAATGACGACATCACATTATGTCTTTAAGTTGACGCATTCCAATCTTGTTTTGTAGTCTTTCAAATATTGAAGTTAGCAATTGATAAACGATAAATTATACATGTTTTTACCTCATCCTTAGCCTAATTTATGGATGAATTATCATTGAATTTGTGGAAATTGGTGCTCTTAATCCTTCTATTTCATGTTTTATGTCCAGGTGAGCTTAAGGAAGAGAAAAGAGTAAGGAATGGGCCAAAAATGAGCAAATTAGGTCCAATTCAATAAACAACATGGCCTAAAGATTCACCACACGACCGTGTCACCTTGAGTTCAAACACGGCCCAACCCCGACAAGCACGGCCAGACCACACGGCCGTGCCACCATCAATAGGCCCGACCATGGACTAAGCCTCGATCCACATGGGCGTGGCACACGGGCGTGTCCCTGTCCTGAGGAAGTCCAATTTCACTCGCAAAAGGATGCTTAGGGGGCTAGGAAAGACACTCCAAAGCTCTATATAAAGACCCTAGGGGGCAACTACAAAGATATACTTTTCTCCCCTCAAAAGGGTACTTTTTCTCCCACAAAAGAGTGCCTTATTTCTGCCAACATAGAGAATAGAAGCAAGGAATTACTCCAGGGGAAGCCGATTGATTCATCCCAGAAGCCAAATTCTTCCTTAAGACTGAATATCTTCCTTCAAATTCCTATAGGGGTTTTTGGGTTCTTTATGTTTTGTTATTTTTATTCTTCTGAGATGTTTTCTTTTATAATAAGAACTAAATCCCCCAAATACTTGAGGGGGATGAAACTTAAGACAGATCTTGTTATTATTTTCTCTTGAATTATATGATAAATATTCGATTTGTTCTTAATTGTGTTTTTAACCCTTCAATTGATATTTTCGAGATATTGATTTAAGTCGAATGTGCTTATGTAGAGGAGCAAAAGTTATTGTATAGGAGTAGATCCAACACAATTAAGCGGAGTTGCATGCAACCCTAGACATAGGGTGACATAAATCTACCGGATTAGGGTCAAACCTAATAAGGGAATCCATAGATCGAGTGAATGCAAAACTAGGGGTTTTAACTAGAAAGAGATTTCAATTAATCAACCTAGGGTTAGTTGTTTTTAGTCTCGAAAGAGATATTAACATAAGCTAGGGATTTCTACGGATCAAGTTAAGTGAATAAATCATCTAGTTCAAGAGTTGATAACAAGTGAAGTCTAGGTGGATTCTCCCTTGAGTATTGTCCAAATCATTCAGTTTTCCTAAGAGTTTTTCCCCAATTTACTTTTTGTGCATCCTTAGTTTAGTCTTAGAATTAGTTTAGTTTCATAAAAATCCCCCTTTTATTTCTAGGTTAAATAATAGAAAGAAAGTTAGTACTAATACTTTTAGTTCCCTTGGGTACGATATCTCGATCTTGCCACTAAACTATACTACTGTTCGATAGGTGCGCTTTCCTTAAAATTGTGAAATTAGTTAGTTTTTGGTGTGATCATTATTATAAATTTTATTACTTCATATCACACATATCAAGTTTTTGGCGCCGTTGACGGGGAACTAAGATATTAGGAACACTCAATTTTTATTACTTTAGCCATTACTATTTGTATTTATATAAATTTTCAATTTGTTTATCTGTTTGTTTATTTATTTTTATTTGTTTTTTCCCCTTTAGGTATCTCTGGTTTATGACTAGAAGAAACCCAGGAGGACCATTACTTTTTTACGAGGATTTAAAAGCCAAAGTTCGCAGAAATCATAGAGAGATCAAACAAAGCCTACATTATCTAGAACAAGAGCAGGAATAAGAACAAGAACCTACTGAAGAGATGGAAGCAAATCAAGACAATCTACCACCTCCTGCAATAGCCGCAGAACTGGGGAACCAAAACGATGCTCCTCGTACTATGTATGATTATGCTAAACCTAATTTGGCTGGTACTCAATCTAGTATTATTAGACCCGCTATTGCTGTAAATAATTTTAAATTGAAACCTAACAGTATTCAGATGATTCAGCAATTTATGCAGTTTGATGGTTTATAGGATAAGGATCCTAATTCACACTTAGCCAATTTCTTGAAATTCTGTGATACTTTTAAAATCAATGGTGTTTCTGATGACGTCATTCGCCTATGATTATTTCCTTTTTCCCTAAGGAATAAAGCTAAGCAATGGTTAAATTCTCTACCACGAGGCTCAATCACTACATGGGAACAGATGACCAAAAAATTTCTACTTAAGTATTTTCCTCCAGCTAAAACAACTAAATTACGGAATGATATCTCTTCTTTTTGTACAGATGGATTTAGAAACACTTTTTGATGCCTAAGAGAGATACAAAGATCTTTTGAGAAGGTACCCTCACCATGGGTTGCCTTTATGGTTACAAGTTCAAACCTTTCACAATGGTTTGAACCCTTCAACAAGGCAGATGATTGATGCAGCTGCCAGAGGAACAATCAACAACAAAACACCTGAAGCAACCTATGAGTTTATAGAAGAGATGTCACTGAATAACTATCAGTGGCAAGTCAGAGGACAAAGCCGACAAAAGCTGCAGGAGTTTTTAACATTGATGCCGTCACCATGCTTTCTAATCAAGTAGAACTTTTAAATAAAAAGTTTGATAATTTTGTTGGTTCTACGCAGGCACACCTAGTGATGTAGTGTGACGCAACTCAGGGAAATATATTCAATCCAGATTACTCCTCCTATGGACACAGCAAGGAACCTGCGCAAGCCAATTATATGGGTAATAATTTTAGACCCCAAAATTACCCTTATAGTAATAGTTACAATGCAGGTTGGCGGAACCACCCCAATTTCTCATGGGGAGGATAAGGAAATCAAAAACAACAGCCTCCTCCAGGATTTCAACAACAACCACTACAATAAGAGAAAAAGCCGAACCTTGAAGAGATGTTTACCAAATTTATGGCCACATCAGAAACCTATTTCCAGAACACCGAAACGACACTAAAGAATCAGCAAGTATCCATTCAAGGGCTCGAGAATCAAATTGGTCAGCTTGTCAAGTTAATTTCAAAAAGACCACAAGGTGGATTGCCGAGTAACACTAAGGCAAATCCTAGAGAACATGTAAAAGTAATTACTCTAACGGATGGGAAAGTACTAGCTGAACTTGAAAAGAAGTCTGTTCAAGAATCTAAAAAGGACAAGGTAGAGGAGGCAGAACCTAAAGAAAGTACTCCACTAGCAATTAAAGAGTATCAACCACTTATATCATATCCGGCAAAATTAAAGAAAAACCGCACGGATGCCCAATTCGGTAAATTTCTTGAACTTTTTAAACAGCTACATATTAACTTACCTTTTATTGAAGCGATTTCGTAGATGCCGAAGTATGCAAAGTTTTTAAAGGAACTTCTCACAAATAAAAAGAAGATGGAAGAATTAGCCACAATGGAACTCAACGAGGAATGCTCAGCTATTCTCCAAAATAAACTGCCAGCCAAACTGAAAGACCCAGGGAGTTTTACTATTCCTTACTTAATTGGGAGTTTAATCATTGAAAAAGCCTTAGCTGATCTAGGTGCTAGTATAAACCTAATGCCCTACAAAATGTTCAAGCAACTAGGTCTAGGGGAACCAAAACCCACTAGGATGAGTATATAATTAACTGATAGATTTGTTAAATATCCTAGAGGGATCATTGAAAATGTGCTAGTAAAAGTAGATAAATTTATATTCCTTGTTGATTTTGTTGTGCTTGACATGGATGAAGATATTGAGGTACCTTTAATTTTAGGACGCCCATTTTTAGCTACTGCTAGAGCTGTTATTGATGTAGGGGATGGTAAATTAGTGCTTAGGGTTGGTGAAGAAGAAGTTGTCTTTAAACTCTATAATGCTGTGTGATTTTCTAGAGAACAAGATGATTCCTATTATTTTATTGATGCTATTGGTTACTTTGTTCAAGACAATTTCCAGGAAATCACTCTGGAAGACACGTTGGAACTATGTCTCATTCAAGGTAGGGAGGAAGATGAAGCCACCACTGAAGTAGAAGAAGTAATGAAGGAGTTAAACTCTCATGAGATAGTCACAAGGCACATAAGTTATGAAGGTCTTAAGTTAAATGACGAACTAAGACAAAAACCCTCGATTGATGAACCTCCTAAATTAGAGCTAAAGCAATTACCTGACCACTTAGAATATGCATTTTTAGGAGATGATTGTACATTACGAGTAATCATCGCATCAGACTTGAGCGCTGAAAAGAAAGAAGACTTACTTCAAGTATTAAGGGAACATAAAAAGGCTATAGCTTGGAAGATTTCTGATATTAAAGGGATTAGCCCTTCTTTTTGCACCCACAAAATTTTAATGGAAGATGAATACAGGTCATCGATGCAAGCTCAGAGATGATTGAATCCCAACTGAAGGAAGTCATAAAAGCCGAGGTAATTAAACTTCTAGATGCAGGCATTATTTATCCTATTTCTGACAGTTCTTGGGTAAGTCCTGTGCAGGTTGTTCCTAAAAAGGAAGGCATGACTGTAGTGTCTAATGACAAAAAGGAGTTAATACTTACAAGAACAGTCACTGGATGGTGAGTTTGTATTGATTATAGAAAGCTGAATTATGTAACTAGAAAAGACCATTTCCCCCTACCCTTTATTGATCAGATGTTGGAAAGATTATCAGGACACATGTATTACTGTTTCTTGGATGGCCTCTCTGGTTACTTCCAAATCTCGATAGCTCTAGAAGATCAGGAAAATACAACATTTACATGTCCGTACGGTACGTTTGCTTATTGTAGAATGCATTTTGGATTATGCAATACTCCTACTACTTTTCAGCGATGCATGTTAGCTATCTTTAACGAATTCGTAGAAGACATCATGGAGGTATTTATGGATGACTTTTCAGTTTTCGGTAACTCTTTTCAACTCTGTCTTAATAATTTAAAACGTATTCTGATAAGATGTGAAGAGACAAATCTAGTGCTCAATTGGGAAAAATGTCACTTTATGGTTCAAGAAGGTATTGTATTAGGACATAAATTTTCTAATAAAGGGATAGAGGTAGATAAAGCAAAAATTAAAACCATCGAAAAGTTACCTCCCCCTAATTCAGTTAAGGCCATAAGAAGCTTTTTAGGATATGCTGGTTTTTATCGCAGATTTATTAAAGATTTTTCTAAAATAGCTAAGCCTTTAACAAAATTACTAGAAAAAGATGTGCTTTTCAATTTTGACCAAGAATGTTTAGAGTCTTTTAACACTCTCAAGGAAAAGTTAGTTAATGCTCCGATTATGATTTCACATTATTGGAATCTGCCTTTTGAACTAATGTGTGATGCAAGTGATTTTGCAGTAGGTGCAGTTTTGGGACAATGAAGAGACAAGCACTTTCGACCGATTTATTATGCTAGCAAAACTTTGACAGTCAAACAAGCAAACTATACTACCACAGAAAAAGAACTGCTAGCTATTATTTTTGCATTTGATAAATTCAAATCATATTTAATATTGTCAAAAGTCATCGTTTATAGTGATCATTCTGGTCTTCGTTATCTTTTAACTAAAACTGATGCAAAACCTCGATTAATAAGATTGATTCTATTGTTACAGGAATTCGACTTAGAAATAAAAGACAAGAAAGGAGCTAAAAATTTGGCAGCAGATCACCTTTCAAGATTGGAAAATCCACACCACGGGGATCTCGATAAAATAAACGACTTGTTTCCTGAAGAACAACTCCTAGCCATAGTAGAGGCTGCCGTTCCTTGGTTTGTTAATTTCGCAAATTATTTAGCAGCTAACATAATCCCAAAAGGGTTGACCCATCAGCAAAAGAAGTGATTCTTAACTGATGTGAAAAATTATTTTTGGGAAGATCCTTTCCTTTTTCGTATTTGTGTATATCAAGTCATTCGAAGATGTGTTACAGAGATAGAAGCATATAAAATTTTAGAGCACTGCCATTCAGGACCAATAGGAGGACACCAAAGTGGAGCTAGAACTACTTACAAAGTACTCGAATCAAGTTTTTACTGGCCTACCCTTTTCAAAGATGCCAACAGGTATGTGACCTATTGTGATAAATGCTAGAGAATAGGTAACATCTCTCAGCACAATGAAATGCCTCAAAACTATATACTCTCATGTGAAATATTTGATGTATGAGGTATCGATTTTATAGGTCCATTCCCTACTTCGTTTGGGAATAAGTACATACTAGTAGTAGTAGATTACATGTCAAAATGGGTGGAAGCCCAAGCCTTACCTACTAATGATGCAAGAATGGTAGTACGTTTCCTTAAAAAGCTTTTCTCTCGATTCGGAACACCTAGGATAATTATCAGTGATAGGGGTACTCATTTTTGCAATGCCCAATTTGATAAAGTTTTAAAAAGATATGGAGTGCACCATAGAATAGCTACTCTCTATCACCCACAACCCAGTGTTCAAGTTGAAGTGACAAATAGAGAATTAAAACGCATTCTAGAAAAAACAGTAGAATCAAATAGGAGAGATTGGTCAAGGAAAGTAGATGATGCTTTATGGGCTTATAGAACTGCATTCAAAACACCCATAGGAACATCTCCTTATAGACTTGTCTGCGAGAAAAGTTGTCATCTGCAATTTCAACTTGAACATAAAGCATTTGGGGCTATTAAATTTTTAAATCTTGATTTTTAGCTTGTAGGTGAGAAATGTCTAATGCAACTAAATGAGCTGGATGAATGGCGCTGCAATTCCTACAAAAATTCACGATTATATAAGGAAGCCACAAAGCGATGCCACGACAATCAGTTAAGGTAACCTAAGCAGTTCAAAACTGGTGATCTTGTCTTACTTTACAACTTAAGGCTTAAATTATTCCCTGGAAAACTTAAATCAAGATGGTCAGGTCCATTCATTGTTCTAACTATCTTTCCACAGTCGAGGTAACTCATCCAAACCACGGCACTTTCAAGGTAAATGGCCATCAGCTTAAACATTATAGAGGTGAGAATTTCAAAGATAATAGGGAGGAGCTTCAGCTCCACGAACTCTGTCATGATACATACAGACAGACTCGAGCTTAGACTCGAAATAAGTGCTTCTCGGGAGGCAACCAAAGCACTAACTTAGTAAATCTTTTTTTCAGTCTTCTAATACATCGACTAACCCTTTCAAATGCAGGATTTTTGAACCACATAGCCATGCCCACGGGCGTGCCTAAGGCCGTGTGGACACAATGAACAGAGACACGACCGTGCAATTTGGCCATGTACAAGCAGGGTAAAAATTTTCTTGAAACATGGGCTACGACAAATCGCCATGGCCGTGCGATGTGGCCGTGGCCAACACTGCCAATTCCAACACGGGAGTGCGACACACCCGTGCCCCCAACTCGTGGTCGGGCTTGTCAATTCAGACACGGGCGTGTGACCTACTACATGACCGTGGGAGAAGTGAACATCGTAGGACACGGCCGTGTGACACGGCCGTGTGCCTCAACACGTCCTAGGTACACGGATGTGTGCCTCGAACTAGGCGCGCCAAAATTCTTGATTTTCAAAACCACATGGGCAAAACCCGAGCCACATGGGCGTGTGACATGCCTGTGTGACACAAAAACCTATATAAACAGGCCACTATTCACCTTATTCCCCATTCAAAACCTTAAATCCTCCCACCCAAAACCCACAACAACCCTCTCTAGCGCTGCCGCCGGCCTCCAAGGCTCCTCCACAACTGTGCCGTCTGTACCACGACCGTGCTCTGCCCCCTTTAGTCATCTATTCGGTTTCTTTTCCTTATTCTTCTCTTTAATTTTTAACATTTTTATCTATATTCATTTTAATAACATGTTTTATTTAGTTTTTGCATTATTTTTTAGCATGAAATTCATTGATTTAGCATGAACAATCTAGAATACTATAGATATATCCATGATGCCACTTAAACTATCCTTTCTTGCCACTTTTTATTATCTAGATTAGCATTCACTTAGTATAAATAAATACCCATGCGTTCATAATTTGTTAATATACTTAGGATAAAAAGAATGTATTACTTAGGTTAGTGAATCAACATTCTTAATATGTTTTGTTTCGGTTCAGTAGAAGAACTTATTGCTATTCATATTGTCTTTTTAATTTAGTTTCAATTTATAGGACTAATGCATGACATGTTCTGTTTTGTTTTTAGGAATTATGTCTTCGTCACACGGTAAAAGAGCTGTCGCCCCTACTTTAAAGAAACGGAAGGGGCCTGGTGGTTCATCATCGAGACCTACTGCTGAAACCCGACATCCATTCATCACAATCCCACAGAACTCCCAAGAGGGGTTATTCCAAATTCTACAAGCCCGCCCTCAAGGAGCCAGACATTACATTGACTGGGTCGTCCTAGAGTAAGTCCACCTAGCAGACGAGGTCCGGGCCCTGCTGATGACAAATCCATTGGAGCAGTTCTTCCAGATGGTGGAGCCCACATCCTTAAAACTCACTTTAGAGTTCTACTCCACATTCCATCTTCAGACTGTCATGAACTGATACAATGATCCAGGGACGGTCCAGTTCCGTTTAGGAGGCCCCGTACGTCATCTTAGTGTACTCCAGTTCGGTAGAGCTCTCGGCCTCTACACCGAGCAGTTCATGGAGGAGGAGGACCTTTCTACACTCTACCGTCACATCCACGTCTCTCTAGTAAACCGCTGGGGCGCCCTAGTCCCTGCATCGCCCACATATGACCCTAGTCGCTCCAAGGCGATTGCCCTCAACCCATCCTTGAGGTACCTTCATGCCCTCCTCGCACACACCTTGATGGGCAGACGCGAGAGCACCGGCATCGTCAACACACACGATGCCTACTTCTTATGGAGCATGGCAAACGCACATACCATCGACCTCGCCTATTTTATCGCTCATGCCATCCAACATTAGACCGAGAGGCATCGCAGGGACATTATATCTATGGGGTCGTACATCACACGGTTGGCCCGCCACTTCGGGGTACTCAACACTGTGGCCCAGACATCCTCATATACACTGATCAGCCAGATGTCCCCACAAGACATCTAGACCATGCTCTACATGAGGATGATCTAGCGCAGACCTGGGACCGACCCCCCACAATACCATCTACTCTGAGATGCCGAGGATCCAGATGACATTACTGATGATGTCCCACCACCACCGGAGGAGGCTCTAGCTGAGCCACCACCCTCACGCCGCCCAGTTCATGCGATAGCTTCACACGCTGACATATCTGAGCGCCTCACACGATTCGAGCAGCAGTGCTTCCAATGCTTAGATCATATCGATGCTACACTTCAGTAGATATGCCAGCACCTTCATATCTCTGCACCACCACCACCGCGTGACCCATCTGAGGATTAGGAATTCCTAATCCTCTTTTCTTCTCTTTTATTTTCCTTTTTATTTTTTCTTTTATTTTATTTCATCTTATCTTTTTCATCATTTGAATTTTAGTATTTTTAAAACTTACTTTATTTTACTCATTTATTTTTATTATTTCATATCGGCTATCCCTTAACAAACATATTCTGTTAATCCAAATTTCCTAAAAATGATAAGTGCTTTCGCAGTTTCAAAGGAGCTCTACAGCTCAAATCAAAAATCTAAGGGAACCTTACTTTAACCTCACACAGTTGATACCGCCAAAGCCTACACTCACAACATGAAAGCTGTGGACAAACGAACGCTACTACGACCGGAGTATCCACCTCTGTACCTTCCTTTGCCCCAGACACTCTATAGGCACTACCACATTATAAATTTCACCAATTCAGGGAGTTTCATGCCTTTCCCTATCTTATGATCTTATGCTTCTATTGCTACTAATGTTTCTTTGTACATTGAGGGCAATGTACATCTTAAGTGTGGGGATGAAACTTACTTTCAGTTATTGCATTTTCTTTGAAACCCCTGAAAATATTTAAAACTAACATTTTGCATTGTTCTCAAAATTTCGAATTCTCACTTTCACTCTTTGCATTATCTTCAATCTACTATTAGGATGAATCCTGATTTATTTATGATTTTTATTGATATGTTGAGAATTAAGACATAGGTGCTTATGCTTTTATTATTCAAACTTTAAAACACTAGGGAATCAAGCATTATAAGTTGAAATTTTTGAGAATTTAAATTTTTTCTAGGCTATCTTCCCTAATTTTAAGTGTCATCTTGAGATTTGAAATTCGTAGGATTGACATCAACAAGCTATAATTCTGGTGAGATTTTTGAGCCTTTTGAGCATACATTCTTTCGTGCTCACTTTTATTGTTGCTCTGAGTGAGTCAATAATGATTTGTTATTCTAGAACTTGCTTTGATTATACATGTCAAGATCACATCATTGATTTGATACACTGAGATGATAAAGGCACCTAGGTTTTAACCCACTTACTCCATAAAAGCCTACCTCCACAATTTAACCCCTAGTGAACCCCATTGAGCCTAACAACCTATTCTTTGACTTACCTCTAATATTAACCTATAACCCATTTTTGTTGAATTCCATTCAATTATTTTGATCCCTATTTTTGTCGAGATTTGAGTTGATTTATCACCTAGCTTTGTTCTCTTTTTCAATTTGTAAAGTTTGTAAATATTCAAAGTATTGTATTTGATTTGTTCTAAAAAACAAGAGGGTATATACAGTTGTAATTCATATTTCAGTTATAGTTTAATATTTTTGCATATCCAGAACGATGTCATCATAAGGCTTAGCTCTAAAAATATGTTCCAATGATAGAGATTTTTCTAGCTAGATGATTTTTCAATTCAATCTTGATTCTAACCCTCTTTTTTAGCTTTTGACAACACCCCTAATAAAGCCCCATTACAACCATTGAAAGACCTTTTGATTGATATGTCATAGCAATATATAATGGTGGAGATTTGATTTTCTTGTAAGCTTATGGTAATAACCTTTCAGGTTGACTAATGAGTGCTTAAATTTTGAACCCTAAACACTTTGAGTGGATAGAATGAATCTTTAGTGAGGATGTCAAATCTTGTTAATTTTGATTGAGAGGTAATTACTTAGGAGAAGGGAGAAAACCTATGTTTCTGTGATAAAATTCTAAACTTAGAGTGTTTGAATCTTTAATGTTCTTCTGGTTGAATTCTCATTGTATGATTACTTGTGGATTAGTTTGAAACATTATTAATAAGGGTTATAAGTTGAGAAGAATGATTCTTAATTGTGAGTTGAGATTTTGCTTGAGGACAAGCAAAGGCTTAAGTGTGGGGGTATTTGATAAACGGTAAATTATACATGTTTTTACCTCATGCTTAGCCTAATTTATGGATGAATTATCATTGAATTTGTGGAAATTGGTGCTCTTAATCCTTCTATTTCATGTGTTATGCCCAGGTGAGCTTAAGGAAGAGAAAAGAGTAAGGAACGGGCCAAAAATGAGCAAATTAGGCCCAATTCAATAAACAACACGATCCAGAGATTCACCACACGGCCATGCCACATGGCCGTGCCACGCGGCCGTGTCACCTTGACTTCGAACACGACCCAACCCAAAATAGCACGGCCAGACCACACGGCCATGCCACCATCAACAGGCCCAACCACGGCCTGAGCCTCGATCCACACGAGCGTGTCCCTGTCGTGAGAAAGTCCAATTTCACTCGAAAAAGGATGCTTAAGGGCTAAGAAAGACACTCTAAAGCTCTATACAAAGACCCTAGGGGGTAACTACAAAGATATACTTTTCTCCCCTCAAAAGGGTACTTTTTCTCCCACAAAAGAGTGCCTTATTTCTACTAACATAGAGAATAGAAGCAAGGAATTACTCCAGGGGAAGCCAATTGATTCATCCGAGAAGCCAAATTCTTCCTCAAGACTGAAGATCTTTCTTCAAATTCCTACAGGGGTTTTTGGGTTCTTTATGTTTTGTTATTTTTATTCTTCTGAGATGTTTTCTTTTATAATCATGAACTAAATCCCCCAAATACTTGAAGGGGATGAAACCTAAGACAGATCTTGTTATTATTTTCTTTTGAATTATATGATAAATATTTGATTTGTTCTTAATTATGTTTTTAACTCTTAAATTGATATTTTCGGGATATTGATTTAAGTCGAATGTGCATATGTAGAGGAGAAAAAGTCTCTGCATAGGAGTAGATCCAACACAATTAAGCAGAGTTGCATGCAACCCTAGACATAGGCCGACATAAATCTACCGAATTAGGGTCAAACCTAATAAGGGAATCCATAAATCTACCAGATTAGGGTCAAACCTAATAAGGGAATCCATAGATCGAGTTAATGTAAAACTAGGGGTTTTAACTAGAAAAAGATTTCAGTTAATCAACCTAGGGTTAGTTGTTTTTAGTCTTGAGAGAGATATTAACATAAGCTAGGGATTTCTACGGATCAAGTCAAGTGAATAAATCATCTAGTTCAAGAGTTGATAACAAGTGAAGTTTAGGTGGATTCTCCCTTGAGTATTGTCCAAACCATTCAGTTTTCCTAAGAGTTTTTCCCTAATTTACTTTTTGTGCATACTTAGTTAAGTCTTAGAATTAGTTTAGTTTCATAAAAATCCCCTTTTTATTTCTAGGTTAAATAATAGAAAGAAAGTTAGTACTAGTACTTTTAGTTCCCTTGGGTACGATATCTCGGTCTTGCCACTAAACTATACTATTGTTCGATGGGTGCACTTGCCTTAAAATCATGATATTAGTTAGTTTCTGGTGTGATCATTATTATAAATTTTATTACTTCATATCACACATATCAACAATGCCTTGATAAAAAGATATGCTAAATTATCACTTGAACAAATTTGTTGAACTTCTATGTCACCTTTCTTCTAATATCATGAGTGAAGAATAATTTTGGTGAAATATGTTCCGTTCTGTCACCTTTGATATAACCACCCTTTCATTGAACTATACATGCTGCATTATCTTCGTATAAAATAGTTAGCATATTTTCCTGTAAAGGCAAATTACATATCTTCTGGATATGTTGGGTTAATAACCTTAGCCAAACACACTCTCGGCTTGCCTTATGCATTGCATTTATTTCAACATGATTTAAAGAGGTAGCAGCAAATGTTTGCTTTGTCAAACGCCATGATATGGCAATACCTCCACATGTAAATAAATATCCCGTTTGAGATCGACCTTTATGTGGACCCGATAAATATCTAGCATCAGCATAACCAACTAATAGGGATTTTGAATCATTTGAATAAAATAACCCCATATCAATGGTCCCTCTAAGATATCTAAATATATGTTTAATTTCATTCCAATGTCTACGTGTTGGAGATGAACTAAATCTTGCTAACAAGTTTATAGCAAAAGCTATATCAGGTCTTGTATTGTTTGCAAGATACATCAATGCTTCTATGGCACTAAAATATGGTACTTTAGGACCAAAAAACTCGTCATCATTCTCACAAGGATGAAATTGATCTTTATTGACATCTAACGATCGTACAACCATCGGGGTACTCAATGGATGTGCTTTATCCATATAAAATTTATTTAAGATCTTTTTCGTATAAGTTGACTGATGGACATGAATTCCATCTTTTAAATGCTCGATCTGTAGGCCAAGACAAAAATTTGTTTTTCCAAGATCTTTCATCTCAAATTCTTTCTTTAAATAATTTACTGCATTTTGAAGCTCTTCAGGAGTTCCATTAATATTTAAATCATCAACATAAATAGCAATATTACAAAGTTTGATTCAAACCTTTTTATAAAAACACATGGGTAGATTGGATCGTTTTTATAACCTTCTTTTAACAAATATTCACTAAGACGATTGTACCACATACGTCCAGATTATTTTAATCCATATAAACTTTTCTTTAATCTGATTGAGCAATTTTCCCAGGAAACTCTATATCCTTCAGGGATTTTAAATCCTTCTGGGATTTTCATATAAATTTCACTATCAAGTGTACCATACAAATAGGCTGTAACAACATCCATTAGATGCATGTCAAGTTTTTCACGTACTGCTAGACTAATAAGGTATCTAAATGTGATTGCATCCACCATAGGAGAATATGTCTCTTCATAATCAATGCCAAGCCTTTGCAAAAATCCTTGTGTACAAGTCGTGATTTATATGTTACGGCTTCATTTTTCTCATTTCGTTTTCACACAAATATCCATTTATATCCTACCAGCTTTACATATTTAGGTGTTTGGACTATAGGTCCAAAAACCTCGCGGTTAGAAAGTGAATTTAATTTTTCTTGAATTGCGTCTTTCCATTTTGGCCAATCTTTTCTATTTCTACATTCCTCAATAGATTTAGGCTCAGGATCCTCATTTTCTTTTGCTATTTCAATAGCAACATTATAAGCAAAATTGTTGTCGACAACTATATTTTTTTGATTCCATCTTTTACCTGAAATAACATAACTTATTGAGATTTCTTCATTATCATCATTTTCAGGTACCTGAACCTCTTCTGGGTTTTTTGATTAGTTATATCTTTGCCCTCTTCTTGGGCACTTGCCTCCACAATATTACCATCTTGAATAATTGCTCCTTTCTTTTTACGATGATTTTTATCTTTGGAACCAACTGGTCACGCTTTAGGCGTGAATTACTTTCTTTTGCACTAACAATTTGCCCTATTGGGATATCAATTCGTATTGGAGTATTTTCAGCTGGTATGTGAGATTTTGTAATTCTCTTTAGGTCAGTAAATAAATCTGGCAATTGATTGGCAATATTTTGCAAATGTATGATCCTTTGAACTTCTTGTTCACATTGACTTGTGTGAAGATCTATTTGAGATATTGATGATCCATTCCATGTAATCTCTTTTGCCAGTTGTATTTTCTCTCCCCCTAATGTTGGGAATGTTGTTTCATCAAAATGAAAATCAATAAATCGTGGAGTAAATAAATCTCCAGTTAATGGTTCAACATATTTAATTATAGAAGGATATTCATAACCAACATATATTCCCAACCTCCTTTGTGGACCCATCTTTGTGCGTTGTGGTGGAGCAATTAGAACATATACTACACATCCAAAAATTCTTAGATAGGAAATATTTGGCTCCTAACCAAAAGCCAGTTGTAATAGGGAGTACTTATTATAACTTGTTGGCCTTAATCACACAAGTGTTGCTGCATGCAAAATAGCATATCCCCAAGCTGTAACAGGGAGTTTTGTTCTCATAAGCAATGGTTGAGCTATTAGTTGAAGGCGTTTGATAAACGATTCAGTTAAACCATTTTGTGTATGGACATGAGCTACAGGATGTTCAACTTTTATCCCAATTGACATACAATAATCATTAAAAGCTTGGGATGTAAACTCACCGGCATTATTAAGACGAATAGCTTTGATTGCATAATCTGGAAATTGTGCTCTTAATCGAATTATTTGAGCAAGTAGTCTCGCAAATGCCAAGTTGCGAGTCGATAATAAACACACATGTGACCACCTACTAGATGCATCTATTAATACCATAAAATATCTGAATGGTCCACATGGTGGATGAATAGGCCACATATATCACCTTGAATACGTTCCAAAAATGCGGGAGATTCAATCCCAACTTTAGTTGGTGATGGTCTAATCATCAATTTTCCTTGAGAACAAGCAACACAAGATAAATCCTTGAATTCAAGAATCTTTTGGTTCTTTAATGGGTGTCCAATTGAATTCTCGATGATTCTTCGCATCATAATAGATTAGGGATGGCCTAATCGATCATGCCAAATAGTAAAAGAATGTGGTTCTACAAACTTCTGGTTTATAGTAACATGTGACTCAATTGCACTAATATGTGTACAATATAAACCTGATGAAAAAGCAGGTAGCTTTTCCAAAATATATTTCTTTCCAGGTTTAACATTTGTAATATGTAGATATTTAATATTTTTCTCATTCATAGTCTCAATATGATATCTATTAAGACAAATATCTTTAAAACTCAATAAATTTCTTTAAGACTTAGTGGAATATAAAGCATCATCAATGAAAAATTTTGTACCTTTAGGTAATAATATAATAGCTCTTCCAAAGCCTTCAATAAGTTTTGAACTACCCAATATTGTATTAACATGGGCATTACTCATTGTCAAATGAGAAAAATATTTGTTATCTTTGAGTATCGTATGTGTTGTAGCACTATCTACAAGACACACGTCTCCTTTGACACCCTCTAAGAAGGATTTTGTGTGGGTAATAGTGGATAGGTTAACGAAATCTGCCCATTTCATACCTGTCCGTACCGATTACTCACTACAAAAGTTGGCCAAGTTGTATGTGACGGAGATAGTACGACTGCATGGGGTGCCAGTTTTGATTATTTCAGATCAAGACCCTAGGTTCACATCTCGATTCTAGCAGAAGTTACACGAGGCGTTGGGTACACGATTGGACTTTAATACTACTTTTCACCCTCAGACAGATGGACAATCTGAAAGAGTTATGCAGGTTCTAGAGGATATGCTAAGGGGTTGTGTCATCGATTTCCATGGTAGTTGGGAGGACTACTTACCATTGGCAAAATTTGCGTACAACAATAGTTATCAAGCGAGTATTCAGATGGCTCCATATGAAGCACTGTATGGGCGAAGGTGTCGTACGCCTGCGTGTTGGACAGAGTTAGGAAAGCAACAAGTTCTTGGACCGGAATTGGTAGCAGACACTAAAAGTAAAGTAAAATTGATAAGAGATCGGTTAAAGGAGGCATCTGATAGGCAGAAGTCGTATACGGTTCTAAAGTGGAAGGAGATTGAGTTCGCTATTGGGGATATGGTTTTCTAGAAGATTTCACCTTGATAGAAGATCTTGAGATTTGGTAAGAAAGGCAAACTGAGTCCGTGATTTATAGGGCCTTATCGGGTTCTTAAATGGGTAGGGCCAGTAACGTATCAGTTGGAGTTACCACCGGAGTTGGATAGAATCCATGATGTTTTCCATGTGTCCATGCTGTGTCGATATCGATCGGATCCATCACATATGATACCAGTGGAAGAGATCGAAGTAAAGATCGATTTAACCTTTGAGGAGGAACCCGTGCAAATTCTAGATCGAGAGGTTAAAGTTTTAAGAAGGAAGTCGGTTCCGTTAATAAAAGTGCTATGGCGCAATCATGGCAGAGAAGAGGCAACTTGGGAGCCAAAAGAGACGATGCATCAACAATACCCTCAACTTTTTGGATCAGGTAAATTTCGAGGCCGAAATTTCTTTAAGGGGGATAGAGTTGTAACGCCCTGATTTTTGAGATTTTTTCGGGTTTTGTGACTTTTGGTGGAATTTTGAAATTTTGGTGTTCTGGATACTGAAATGGTGTTTAAAAGTATTAGTGGGCCTTTAGAAGGCCCAAGCCTAAGTTAAAACCCGGTAAAATATCAAGTTTCGATTTTAAGTGAAAGGGGACTTGGTTAAGTGGGCTTTTAAGAAAAACCTCGTAAATTATGACACAAATAGGGCCTTGGTAAAGTGGCCAGGTGGCACCACTAAGTTCCTAAAAAAGTGACGTGTGGGTGGTATTCAAGGGCTAGGGTTCAAGTTGCAAGGTAAGCAAATTATACTTTTATTTTTGGGCATGTGCCGAGTATGTGACAGAACTTAAGTGGACATTTGGCTAAGGCTTTAGGAAGGTTGAGCCGATTGCTCCAATGGTCATTAGGGTTAGTTTCTTTTCTTTTTCTATCATGACAATTAGAGTTAGCCACCAAAGTGACCAAAACATCTCTACCATTCTACCCATCCTCTTTTTCAATTCCATCCTTCTCAAAACCACCATAGCCGATTGCCTTAAAAGCTGAAATCCTAAAAACTTGCTTATTGTGCCGATTTCTCCAAGCCAAAATCCTTTTATTATTTTCATCCCTTTTGACCGATTCTCACCTTCTCTAAACCCTTAGTGCTTCTCTAAATCTGTTCATTACATGATATCTGTTGCATGGGACTGGGATTTTGATAGAGGAAGTACTGAAAGTGGCTTGACCACGTACTGGAAGCTTTGCCTCATTTTACTGATATCTGAGCAGCTATGCTGCAATTGTGGAGTGTAGGGCTGGGTGGGTTGAGTTATTCCCTACATGGTGTGTAGGGCTGGTACGGATGGAATGTAGCGGTTGGATTTAGGCTGGGTTGGGCTTGCATTCATATTTAATATCTGTTCTGTACTGAAATAGGCCTATGGGCCGTACTGTTATCTGAAAAGGGCTAAGGCCCAGATTACTATATCTAAAAAGGGCTCCGGCCCAGTAACTGAGACTGGATAGGGCTTAGGCCCAGTGGGCTTGAGCTGACTTGGGCTCTAGACGGGCTTTCTTTACACACTGAGTTTTCCAAACTCACCCTCTCTTTCTTCCATCCATGCAGGTGAACCCTAGTTGGTGGAGTTGGAGCTGGGAGGGATTCAGAGTGGCCATGAAGATTGAATTACTGGTTTTCAATTAAGTATTATTTTATTTCATTATTTATTTAGATTATTTTTATTATGGTTTATGGGTTGTAATAAGGCCGCTCTATTTATTTTGTTTTAGGTTTTTAACTCTTTACTTATTTAATTTGTTTTAACTAAAGAATAATATTGTTTAAATTGTTTTTGAAATCAGATAGCTCTAAGGTGCATTTTTAACAAAGTTACTTGTTTTCAAAATAACACATTAACCGAATGTTTTCAAAACCCAACTCACATTCCAAAAGTATAAAGAAAGTCACGTTTTTAAATAAACCCCTAACAGTCGGTAGTAAATAGGATATTCACTAAGTAAACCTGGAATTTTTTCTAAAAACTTCAAATACGTTTTTGTAAAGCTCACCCCAATCTTAGTAACTAGGTTAGCTGTAGGTGATGTGGCACACCAGATTCGGCCGTAACGTCTAGGCTGGGTTTGGGTGTTACAATAACCATCACCGGAATAGGTAAGGGGCATTAGCAGACTTGTAACACAGTTCGGAACAGTAAAATTTTAAACTTTTATCAAACGTTAACTCAATTCAGCAATATCAATCATTCATAATCATATTATACTTAAAACAGACATATAAAGCTCTAGTTGTACAATAAGGACTAAACCGATGACATTTGAAAGCTTATAGAAGACTTAGAAAATTTTTTTTTTAAAACAAGGCACATGCCCGTGTGGCCAGGCCATGTGCCTCACACGGTTGTGCCTCAGACTATGCCTTCACTCATGTGCAACACTGACTTGGTCACAATGTCACCAGACATGCCCATGTGTCCAGCCCGTGTGTTATCCTAATTTGGCCACACAGTCACCAGACATGCACGTGTGTTTAGCCCGTGTGCCATATTGACTTAAACAACTACAAAACAGGGGTTACACGGTTGACACACGCCCGTGTGCTCAGGCCGTGTGACACTAAAATGGGCTTGGTTTAAGCCACATTTCCCACTCATATCTCTTATACCTACAAGTACCAAATTGCACCAATTTCATATACCAATTGAGCAACCAATTCAACCAAAATAAACACATTTATACCAACCCATAATCAACCAAACTTCCTACCAATTTTTATTATCAAATCATGTACCAATATTAGCCAATTCACTGCTTATTCAACTTACCAAATCATCCACAATTGCAACATATCAACTTAGCCACATTCACCATCATAAATACCATATACCATTTATTAACTCAACCATATAAAAGACATAACATATAATGATTCCATATTAAGCCAAACATTACCATTTCAAGCCATATTTCATAGCTTGAATAAGTACCAAAAATTCATACCATATTCACTACATAAGTGACCAATGATTCAACTTAAAAACTAGCCTATATATGCCATATTTACATCGTTTACAATAGTTCCGAAAGTACCAAAAGTTTGCTTGGATGGTGCTATAGCAATCTCTGACCTCGTCTGAATCGAACTAGCTTCTGAAATCTATAAAACACAAAAAAATAAACGGAGTAAGCTTTAAAACCTTAACAAGTTCGTATAATAAAAAACAAACTTACCAATTCCACAATTTAAGCATTAATGTAACACCCCAAACCCGGCCTAGACGTTATGGCCGAATCTGGTGGCGTCACATGAGAGTGCTTTTGGAAATCATTTCTAATATCAAAATTTTGTGCAAGTTATTATCTTTCATTTATCACAGAGCCTACAAATCATTCATTAAACAAAAATCTATAATTAAGTTTTAAAACGCATTTGGAATGTCACAATTTAATAAAAATTAATAATATCAATAAAGCATTTTGGAAACTCTACGTATAAAACAAAACAGTTCAAAGGACCACAATACATAAAACTCCTAAAATAATGATAAAATAATAAAATGATGAATAACCAGTAATAAAAGGAGGAAGTCCAGTAATGTGTCCATCAATGGTCACCCTTGAGCCCTCTGCAACACTAATCCATCTACTGATGGGGATTTCCTGATAGATGAATAAAATAAAAGGGTGAGTTTTCGCAAACTCAGTGTATACATCCCCACAGTAAAGCAAGCATACATCCACATAACAAAAACAGTCATAATTTGGGCCTGAGCCCTTAATAGTTACGGTGCAAGCCTTGGCCCACTCAGAGCAGAATCAGATACATTTGGGCCTTAGCCCATACAAACACGCATGCATATCAATCAGTACAGTATATGCCCACCAACCCTGCACAGCATCTCCGACCACCTACACACCATCTGGGGATAAAATCATCCCACCTAGCCCTACACACCAAGTATGGGGATAAAATTGACCCATCCAACCCTATACACCTCGAGGTACCGTAAAATGGCACATATCATAACAAGCAGCAGAGCTGCCAGTCAAACGGCTAAAAGCCTTTCAATCTTCCTTCTCTCCAATATCAAGCCCAACCCAATGCAATGCAACATAAATAATGTCATGGCATGCTTTCATACAATCTACAGGTTATATCAGAACAGTATTAACACATGATATCAATAACATGCTATCTCATACATACAGTTTATCATGTCACAGAACAAGGTATAAGTAACGCTTATCGAACCTTTAAACTGGTCACAGTTGACTAAGGCGACCCATGCAACCATTCAAAACATTTCAACTTAATGAGCTCACACGCCCTTGTGGTCTAACCGTATGGGCCCAGACTCTCGTGTGGCCCACATGACCCAACTAGCTTTGCACGTCCCTCGCACATGGCCTAGCCAGCCTCACACGCCCGTGTCTATCACACTCGCGTGGCACGCACACGGCCTACTTCATCGACCACATGGCCGTGTCTCGCACATGGCCTCCACACAGGAGTCCATACGCCCATGTAGCATCGACATCTTTATTTTTGACTTTCGTCGAAACGTGATTTCAAAGCAATTAGGGTACACACCTAGTTCATTTTCGATGCTAATCCAATCTCGAGCACTCTAATACCACTACTGATTAACACTACTCCGATCCCAAATCATCAAATCCTTGGTTTCCAGCGTCTTAATTAACTCCGAAAGTGCGACCCGATGAATATCCCTAAAATGATCAAAAGGGAAAATAGAAAGGAAGAAAAACAAAGGAATTTCGGCAATAGAGATGAAGAGTGGAGATGGAATTTGACGGCACAAGGGTGAAAAGAAGAGAGAAAAATGGCAAAGATTAGAAGCGTGAAAGTGTAAAACTAAACTTTGGTAATCTAGGGTAACCTGATAATTCAAAACCCTTACTTTTCTCTACAACTCATAAGCCTCACCAATCCAAACTCTTACAATACCAAATAACAAAAACAAAGCCCCAACAATGACTCGAACCCAAGACCTCCCTTACCCCAACACTCCTAACCACCAAACTAGCAGGCCCATTTTGACATATTATACCCAACTTTTACTTAAAAGCCTAAACGCCAAAAGCTAGGCTTATTCAATAAAAACCCAAAATTTTACCCAACCTAAGGCTTGAACTTGGGACCTCCCCAACTATCCCCAAGGCACAAATCCACTAAGGCAGACAATTATTACGCCAAAATAATGCAGATACACTTCAGAAAATTTTCTTGCTCATCAAAACACAAAAGCCAAAATTTTGGGGCATTACAATTCTACCCCCTTAAAGAAATTTCGTCCTTGAAATTTACCTGACCAGAAGATGTGAGGATACTATTGTTACATCGAATCCTTTGGCTCCTAAGGAGCCTCCTCAGTGCTATGATTCTGACATGGCACCTTCACTAATGGAATAGATTTCCTCCTTAGAACCTTCACGTCTCGATCTAAAATCTGAACCTACTCCTCCTCGAACGTCAGATCTGGCCTAATCTTAATCTCCTCCACTGGCACAATGTGCGTGGGATCAGAGCGATAATGTCTCAACATAGAGACATGGAAAACATTGTGTATACGATCCAACTCCAGAGGTAGCTCCAACTAATACGCGATTGGCCCTACTCGTCTCAAAATTCGGTACAACCCAATGAATCGAGGGCTCAACTTGCCCTTGCGACCGAACCTCAGAACCTTCTTACATGGCGAGACCTTAAGAAAAACCATGTCCCCCATAGAATACTCAATGTCCTTCCTCTTCAGATCAGCATAAGACTTCTGTCTATCAAAAGTCGCTTTTAGACGATCACGAATCAAATGGACTTTCTCCTCAGTCTCTGATACTATCTCTAGACCCAAAACAAGTCACTCACCAACTCAGTCCAGCACAGTAGAGTGCGACACTTACGGCCATATAGTGCCTTATACGGTGCCATCTGTATACTAGACTGATAGCTGTTGTTGTAAGCGAACTCAGCTAATGGCAGGTACTCTTCCCAACTGCCTCGAATCTCTAACACACAACTCCTCAACATGTCCTCCAATATCTAAATCACCCTCTCTGACTAACCATCTATCTAAGGGTAGAAAGCAGTACTGAAGTCAAGTCGTGAACCCAAAGCCTCGTGAAGTTTCTACCAAAATCGAGAAGTAAATCGAGGATCCCTATCAAAGATGATCGACACAGGAACCCCATGCAGCCTCACTATCTCAGAAATGTATAACTTAGCCACTTTCTAAAGGGAGTTGTCCGTTTTGACTGGAATGAAGTGAGCAGCCTTGGTCAATCGATCTACGATGGCCCATACAGAATTCTTCTTAGTGGGTGTTAGGGGCAACCCACTAACAAAGTCCATCGTCAATCGCTCCTATTTCCACATTAGTATCTGAACAGGCTATAGCAACCCTGAAAGCAACTGGTGCTTAGCCTTAACTTGCTAACAAGTCAGACAGCGAGGCACAAAATTAGTCACCTTACGCTTCAACCCTAGCCACCAATACAACTCTCAAAGGTCCTTATACATCTTGCTCCCACCGGGATGCATAGCATAAGGGCTACTATGCGCTTCCCTCAAAATCGACTGTCTCAAACCCTTATCATTAGGCAAACAAATCCGTCCTCGAAAGCACAAAACTCTATCATTATTAAGCCCTGATATGCTCGCGATATTAAGTAATAAAATTTATAAAAATTAATCACACCAAAACTAACTAATATCACGATTTTTAAGGCAAGCACACCTATCGAACAGTAGTATAGTTTAGCGGCAAGACCGAGTTATCGTACCTAAGGGAACCAAAAGTACTAATACTTACTTCCTTTCTATTATCTAGCCTAAAAATGAAAAAGGATTAGTTGAAACTAATTCTAAAACTAACTAAAAGTGCACAAAAAGTAAATTGGGGAAAACTTTAAGGAAAAGCTGATTAATATGAGCAATACTTAAGAGAGAATCCACCTAGACTTCACTTGTTATTAACTTCTTGAACTAGATGATTTCTTTACTTGACTTGATCCGTAGAGATCCCTAACTTATGTTAATACCTCTGTCGAGGATAAGAACAACTAATCCTAGGTGGTTAATTAAAGTTTCTTTATTAATTAATACCCCTAGGTTGCATTAATTCGATCTATGGATCCCCCTATTAGGTTTTACCCTAATCCGGCAGATTTATGTCGCTTTATGTCTAGGGTTGCATGCAACTCCGCTTAATTATAGTAGATATACTCTTAAAACAGGGACTTTTGCTCCTCTGCCTAAGTACATTAGTTTCTTGAAGTAATACCTAGGATTATTAAATCAAGAATGAAGAACACTTAATTAAGAACAATTCAAGTATTTATCAAATAATTCAAGAATAAATAATAACAAGATCTGTCTTAGGTTTCATCCCCCTCAAGTTTAGTTCATAAATAATAAAGAAAACATCTTAGAAGAAATAAGATAACAAAACATAAAGAGCCTAAAAACCCCTGAAGGAATTTAGGGAGATCTTCTGTCTTGATGTAGAATTCTGGCTTCTAGGATGAATCAATCGGCTTCCCTTGGAGTAATTCCTTACTTTCACTCCTTGTGTTGGCAGAATTATGGTGCTCTTTCTTGAGAGAAAAGAGTTTTCCCTGAGCGAGAAATAAGCACACCCTTGAAGTTGCCTCCTAGGGTCTTTATATAGAGTTTTAGAATGGCTTTCTTAGCCTCTAAGTATCCCTTTTCGAGTAGAATTGAACTTCCTCACGATAAGGACACACCCGTGTGCCACGCCCGTGTGGATCGATAAGAGGCCGTGTGCGGGCCTGTTGATGGTGGCACGGTCGTGTGGTCTGGCCGTGCTTGTCAGGGTTGGGCCGTGTTGGACTTTATGTGGCACGACCATGTGCCACGGCCATGTGGTGAATCCCTGGGCCGTGTCGTTTTCTCATTTTGGCCCATTTTCTCTATTTTTGACCTGTTTCTCATTTTTTTCTCTTCCCTATACTCTCCTAAGTATAAGACATGAAATAGAAGGATTAAGAGCACCAATTCTCACAAATCTAATGATAATTCATCCAAAATATAGGCTAAACATGAGGTAAAAATATGTATAATTTATCGTTTATCAAGCCCAAAATCCGTAGTAACCTTAGTCTCAACCTGTCGGAATCGCACCTCAAGAGTCTTATCCTCTAACTGCTTAGCTCTAATCAGCTCAATCCATTACGGCTTAACTTGCAACTCAACCAACAAACTCCCATCATCATATAGACTCAGTCGAGCGAACAACGCTTTCAACTCAGTAACAGTCCTACGGCTCAACGTGTCAGCCACCACATTGGCCTTACTAGGGTGATACTCAATGTTGCAGTCATAGTCCTTAAGTAGCTCAACCCATCAATGCTGCCTAAGATTCAACTCCTTCTGGATAAGGAGATACTTGAGGCTCTTGTGATCAGTGTAAATGGTACACTTCTCACCTTAAAGATAATGCGTCCAAATCTTAAGTGCAAAAACCACTACAGCCAGCTCTAAGTCATGCGTCAGATAGTTAACCTCATGAGTTTTGAGTTGTCAAGACGTATAAGCAATGACCTTACCGTCTTGCATCAGAACACAACCCAAACCCATGTGTGATGCATCACTGTATACCACGAAGTCCTTCCTAGGCTCAGGCTGTATCAATGCTGGAGCTTGTGTCAAAACTGTCTTGAGCTTCTCAAAGCTTTCCTGTTGTGCATCAGTCTACACAAAGGAAACTCCCTTACGCAGCAGCTTAGTTAGTGGAGTTGCAATCAAAGAGAACCTCTCCACGGAATGACTGTAATATCCTGCCAATCCCAGAAAGCTAAAAATCTCTGATACTGTCTTCAGCTATTTCCACTCCAATACAGCCTCAATCTTATGAGGATCCACTCAAATCCCCTCAGCAGACACCACATGCCCTAAGAAAATCACCTCGTGAAGCCAGAATTCACACTTGGAGAACTTCGTATACAACTATTTCTCGCGCAACATATGTAGAACAATCCTGAGATACACATCGTGCTCGTCCTTTGTCTTAGAATAAACCAAAATATCATCGATGAACACCAACATGAACCAACCCAAGTAGGGTTGGAACACTCGGTTCATCAAATGCATAAACACCGCTGATGCATTAGTTAACCCAAATGGCATAACCAAGAACTCATAGTGCCCATACCGAGTCCTAAATGTCGTCTTATGCACATCTGCCTCCTTTACCCTCAACTGATAATATCCAGAACGTAAGTCAACTTTGAGAATACTGATGCTCCTTTGAACTGATCAAATAGGTCGTCGATCCTTGGAAGTGGGTACTTATTTTTTATCGTCAACTTATTCAATTGACGGTAGTCGATACACATCCTCATAGTACCATCCTTCTTATTCAAAAAAAGAACAAGTGCTCCCCATGGAGACACATTGGGACGAATAAACCCCTGACCCAACATCTCTTGAATTTGAGTCTTAAGTTCAGCAAGCTCCTTCGATGCATATGATAAGGGGCGATGGACACCGGAGGTGTACCAGGAATCAAATCTATTCCAAATTCCACCTCTCGAATCAAAGGTAAACCTGGTAGCTCCTCCAGAAACACATCTAAAAAGTCCCTCATAGTGGGGATGTCCTTAATCGAAGAGTCCACAAAATCCAAAACACTAATGTAGGCTAAGAATGCCTTGCACCCCTTTCTCACCAACTTCTCCGCTACCAACGTAGAGATCACATTACTCAGATAATTTTATCATTCCCCAATCACAACTATCTCCTTATCCTCTTCGATTCTCAGAACAACCCTCTTTTCTGCACAATCCAGACTCATTCGATGCTTCACGAACCAATCCATACCTAGAATTAAGTCAAATTCCACAAACAGAAGTTCCATCAAGTCAGCCAAGGATACTGTCCATTGGACCGCTAATAGTACGCCCTTAAACAGGTTACTAACTCTAATTGATTGCCCCAACAGACTCACCACTAAAACCTCACTAGAAGTACTCTCATATACAATGCCCAATGTCTCAGATACAGTATATGCAACATAAGAGTGTGTAGAACCTATGCCTATCAGTGCAACATAAGGTACATTAAAAAACAGAAGTGTACCTGTGATGACATCCGGAGCATCTCCATCCTTGCGATGACGTGCAGCATAGACCAGTGTAGGCCACCTCACCTCAGTCGGCCCTACACCTCTGCCTAGTGCTCTCTGACCTCGACCCATACCATTACCACCACTAGCCTGTCCTTAGCCCCTAGGTGGCTATTGTGCGACTCCTCTCTGTGGCTGTGCAATCTTAACAACCGGTGCCTACGTTTGATTACCCCTTAGTGGGCAATCCCTAACTCGGTGCTCAAAAGACCCACACCTCAAACATGCTCCAGTAATCCTCCAAGACTCGCCTGGATGACTCCTATTACAATGCTGGCATATGGCCACTCTAGCAAGAACAACCATAGCAGGTGCCACAATAGGCCCAACTCTGACGGGTCCATCAGTCCTGACCTTTTTCTTAGGCCTCGCATCAGAATTAAAAGGCTCTGGATCCCTCTTAGCCTTCCCTCTATTACGGTTCTGGCATTCACTGCTCTTCACCTCCTCAGCTATCTTGGCCTTCTCGACCAAGGTAGAGAAATCCTGCTCTTTCTATGGAGTTATCAACACATGTAAACTATCATGGAGACCATCCTCAAACCGCACACAACGCTCATACTCAGTGGTCACCATGCTTCTCGCATAGCGACTCAGCCTCAGAAACTCAGCCTCATACTCAGCCATAGATCGGTCCCGCTGCGTGAGGTTAAGGAACTCATGTCACCTAGAATCCGTATAGTTAGCCCAACATACTTACTTTGATAGGATGCCTTAAACAGACCCCAAGACAGACGATCCGGCTGAATTCCCTCCTTAATTATAAGCCACCACTGATATACCTCATCTCGAAGCAATGATACAGCCCTCTTGAGCTTCTGCTCATCAATGAAGTCCACATCATCCATGATACGCTCTGTCACCTCTATCCAGTATTCAGCCACACTCGAAGCAACTCCAGTAATGCCCCTAAACACCTTAGCCCCATTGGATCAAAGTCGTTCCATAACTGACCCACGACCCCTAGATCTAGCATTTGGTCCAGCAACCGTCTCCAAAATATGAAGCATGGCTTGGGACAGTGCGTCATCCCTAGCCGTACGATCATATGGTCCCATCCCACTATCATTTGTAGGCGATACCGGTGTCTCACTAGCGTCCACCACGGAATAGTATCAGAAGTAAGGCACTCAGCTCGAGCCCCTCTACAGTCTCTACCTCGGCCTCTAGTACCCCGTCCATGAGTACCACGTGTGCTCATCGTATCTATCGAATTAATCTGTATTAAGAGTTTTATGCATATCAGTTTACAGTTTCGACGATTATTAGCAAGTATTTTATGCAAAACAGTATCAAAGTGTAAAGTTTGTTATCGCGAGAGAAGGAATCGTCTCCCTAAAGTCTCAGTTTACACTATCTAAAGTGTTTCAGTAGAGCCCTACCTAAGTAGTCTCGTCACACACAAACAGTGTTTTTAAGGATATCATACAACATTCATAATATATAACATACTTTCAGACAATTTTTATCAGAATTTTAGAAAACTTACTTAGATCAGCGTCGGAGGCTCGGTGTACCACTAACTCAGTAACAAATCATTTCCAAAATCATTTTCTCAAAACCATACTTTAAAACCCGAAAGCCACAGCTGAGTTTTGCAACCTGACTCTAATACCACTAAATGTAACACCCCAAACCTGGCCTAAACATTATGACCGAATCTGGTGGCATCACATGAGAGTGTTTTTGGAAATCATTTCGAATATCAAAATCTTGTGTAGGTTATTATCTTTCATTTATCAAAGAAGCCTACAAATCATTCATTAAACAAAAATCTGTAATTAAGTTTTAAATTGCATTTGGAGTGCCACAATTTAATAAAAATTAATAATATCAAAAAAGCATTTTGGAAACTCTACGTATAAAACAAAATAGCTCAAAGGACCACAATATATAAAACTCCCAAAATAATGATAAAATAATAAAATGATGAATAACCAATAATAAAAGTAGGAAGTCCAGTAATGTATCCATCAATGGTCACCCTCGAGCCCTCCGCAGCACCAATCCATCTACTGTTGGGGATTTCCTAATAGATGAATAAAATAAAAGGGTGAGTTTTCGCAAACTTAATGTGTATATCCCCACAGTAAAGCAAGCATACATGCATATAACAGAAATAGTCATAATTCGAGCCTGAGCCCTTAACAGTTACGGTGTGGGCCTTGGCCCACTCAAAGTAGAATCAGATACATTCGGTCTTTAGCCCATACAAACACGCATGCATATCAATCAGTATAGTCTTTGCCTACCAACCTTGCACACCATCTCCAACCACCCTATAAACCATGTGGTGATAAAATCGACCCACCCAGCCCTACACACCAAGTATGGGGATAAAATCGACCCATCCAACCCTACACACCTCGAGGTACCATAAAACGGAACATATCATAACAAGTAGCAAAGCTACTAGTCAAATAGCTAAAAGCCTTTCAATCTTCCTTCTCTCTAATATCAAGCCCAACCCAATGCAATACAACATAAATACTGTCATGGCATGCTTTCATACAATCTACAGGTCATATCAGAACAATTTTTAACACATGCTATCTCATACATACAGTTTATCATGTCACAAAACAAGCTATAAGTAACGCTTACCGACCCTTTAAATTGGTCACAGTCGACTAAGGCGACCCATGCAGCCATTCAGAACATTTCAGCTTAATGGGCTTACACGCCTATGTGGCCTGCCCGTGTGGCCCACACGCCGGTGTGGCCTACATGACCCAAATTAGCCTTGCCCATGTGGATCACACGGCCTGGCCCAAAATCCCACACGCCCATGTAGTTCACCAGTGTGGGCCCACACATCTATGTGGTTCACTAGTGTGGGCCCACACGCCCGTGTGGTTCACCAGTGTTGGCCCACGCACCCATGTGGCCAACACGGCGCAAGTAGCCTTGCCTGTGCCTCGCACACAGCGTAGCCAACCTCATACTCCTGTGTCTGTCGCGCCCGTATGGGGCACATACGGCCTACTTCATCTACACACAGTGATGTCTCGCACACAGCCTCCACATGGGCAGTCCAGACGCCCATGTGGCGTCGATAGCTTCGTCTTCGACTTTCACCGAAACGTGGTTTCAGAGCAATTAGGGTACACACCTGGCTCGTTTTCGATGCTAATCCAATCCTAAGCACTTTAATGCCAGTACCAATTAACACTACTCTAATCCCAAATCGTCGAATCCTTAATTTCCAGTGTCTTTATTAACTCCGAAAGCGCGACCCAATGAATATCCCTAAAACAATCAAAGGGGAAAATATAAAGGAAGAAAAACAAAGGAATTTCGACAATAGAGATGAAGAGAGGAGATGGAATTCGGCAGCACAAGAGTGAAAAGAAGAGAGAAAAATGGAAAAGATTTGAAGAGTGAAAGTGTAAAACTAAACTTTGGTAATCTAGGGTAACCTGACAATTCAAAACCCTGACTTTTCTCCACAACTCATAAACCTCACCAATCTAAACTCTTGCAATACCAAAAAAAAAAAATAAAGTCCCAACAATGACTTGAACCCAAGACCTCCCTTACTCCAACACTCCTAACCTCCAGACCAACAGGCCTATTCTGACATATTATACCCAACTTTTACTTAAAAGCCTAAACGCCAAAAGCCAGGCTTATTCAATAAAAACCCAAAATTTTACCCAACCTAAGGCTTGAACTTGGGACCTCCTCAACTATCCTCAAGTCACATATCCACTAAGGCAGGCAATTATTATGCCAAAATAATGCAAATACACTTTAGAAAATTTTCTTGCTCATCAAAACACAAAAGCTGAAATTTTGGGGCGTTATAATTAAAACATTATAAAACCAAATCATATGTCCTCAATGCCTATTCAAAACATCATTCACATGTTAGTTACACGTCAACCATATATTCCAATGTACTCATGTATCATATAGCACAATTCAATCATGTAATTCAAGTATCATTGTAATCATATTAACTATAAGTCTAATGTATCATGTCATATATATATATACACTACATGTACTCATATGCAATTAGCTCATATCAAGCTTATTTTCCAAGTAACATATAATATATATACATCTAAAACATGTAGTTCATTTAGCAATAAGCTCATGTAATTCATATCTCATGTATTAACAATATTCATATACCATGTAATTCATGTACAACATGTAACCTTTGTAACATATAATCTTTATGTTTTATATCGGTAAATTGCCCGTTGAACCTTTGGAAACACCGAGGGATACTCAGATGATACACACTGAGTGTATAATTGGTAATCGTCAATTCATCATGTATGTTCTTTTGAGCCAGAATTGGTGTGCTCCTCCTAAGCCAGTAAACTGTAAGCTTAAACGAGCTGAACGGTAAGCTCCATAGAGCTAAAACAGTAAGCCTCGAAGGACTAAAATGGTAAGCTCCAAAGAGCTGAAGGGTAAGCTCATAAGAGCTAAATGGTAAGCTCTTACGAGCTGTGCTGAGTCTGCAGCGAATGCAGGAACTCGACCAAACGGTAACCCTATTGACATGTCACTTGTATCCTATGACTTTTTACGGTTCAAACGGGACTCGGTCATCAATTTAAACATGTAACCAATAGGCATTTCCATTCAACATCTCTTTTATACAATCATATAAATAGACAAATCAATAATTTAAAATACATATTTAAGTTTGATTCTATTTATATGAACTTACCTCGTAATAGCTCGTACATTTGATATCTACTCGTCTACCTTTTGTTCCCCCGATCAAGTTTCGATATTTGTTTATCATGATCTATATGAATTCAAATTAATCCATTTATTCACCAAAACAATCAATTTAATCCATATACATGTATCTTGGCCTATTTACAAAATAGCCCTTGTATTTTCATACTTTGACACTTTAGTCCTTAATACATAAATATACAAAATACATAAAATCTCATTATACATGTATTTAGCCGAATTTACATTCCATATAAGCCCAAATCTTTCATTTATTCACTTTTCTACCCATAAAATTTCTATCTTTTTCAATTTAACCCCTAATGCACATTTTTGTCAAAATTCACTTTATAAAACTTGTATATCAATTTGCAACCATCAATAATCTTGCAAGAAACATCAAAATACACATGTATTCAACAATGGCACATTTCAAAAACATCAATAATTTCAGAAATTAGGGTAGAGGCTAGCTATACTGAGCTGCAACGAGCTCAAAAACATAGAAATCATTAAAAACCGAGTAAAAATCGTACGTTAATGGAAGATTAAAGGTTGGTCGAATGCAAGGTATAAAAATGGCTAGGTTTTTGTTTCATATTCGGTGATGAAGAAGCATATATGACAAATTTTTGGCTTTTTGTTTTAATAATAATAACATATAAAACATTTTACTATTTTAACCTTTATAAAACTAATTAAAAATCATGTAATATATGGACATAAATGTCCACTAACTTAAACCAAGGGATAATATCAACTTAATGCCTTCCATTAATAATTCTATAACCATTTAAGCCACTTTACTAATGGAATTCATATTTTACGCATTATTCAATTTAATCCTTTTTACTGAATTAACTATTTAATCGGTAAAATTTCTTTACAAAACTTTCGCACGGTAAATCTATCATGCTATAAAACTTATTAAAATAATAAAAATAATATTTTAACTCGGTTAAGTGGTCCCAAAATCACCTATTCTGATCAGACTCAAAATTGGGCTATTACAGTTCAAATGTTGGACCGGGACACTGAACTCCTATCAACTTGCGCACAGAAACAACCGTACGCTAAGTATTCAATACTCAATGGTATTACTATAATTCAAATTATAATAACAATAACAGAATATAAACATCAAACATATAACAATAAAATTTCTCATATGAATTCTTTCTTAGACTTATTAGCAATAACAATACACTTCTAGTAATGTATCAATTTCAAGCATATATTATAAATTCCATTACATTCATTTCATGAACATTTATTTCATGTTTTAAATTTCCCATCTCAATTTCGATTCATATTTCAACTTCCTCATTCACTTCGATATTCAATAGCACAATCGATCAAATTCATATAAATTTTTCGTTTTAGTTATACACCCTATTAATAATCCAAACTTTGATGAATACGCGGATTCCAACCCAAACACACCAGTACAATACATTGTGCCTAAAACGGTACATAGTACCTAATCAGTATTCAACACATAAAGTGCCTGAAACGACACACAAGGTGCCTGATACGACACACGAGGTGCCTAAAATACGACACATATAGTGCCTAATATACGACACATAAAGTGCCTGATCAGTAGAGCCGATAAATCACATACTCTTCCAGATCCTATGGCATGCCAATTATATCCGACTCAGCCTGACTAGTTAATAGGGTATTTCAATTCTCAATTCACTTTCATTTCCAATTCAAGATCACTTTTCAATTACAATTTCGCATTCAAATCAATTTACAATTCAATTATACATACACATTCACCATTCAATTCAATTCTCATTCAACTCAAATATCAATACTTAGTTTATAACTCACTTATTAAATATAGAATTTAGACAAAACATTTAATAAAAATCAATTTGAATTATAGTAATACAAACCCGAATTTGCTTGATTGTTCCTCGATAACCTTCTCGTTTCCTTTGTGTGCCGATGCCTTGAGTTCCTTGTTAGCAAAATAACTTCTAAGCTTCAAAAACCCTATTTCCCCTTTTCTTTTCTTTTTTTTTCTTCTTTCTTTCTTCTTTCTCCCCTGATACTTTCGAATGCTTCTCTGTTTTCTTATTTCTTTTTGTTTCTCTCTTTTTTTATTATTTTAACTTATGTTTTATTTATTAACTTATTATATATTTAATATCTACTAATAACAAATTTAAATTGTACAATTGTACACATATACTTTTGTACATTTGTACAATATCATGATCATACATTTGGCAAATTTTCAATCTCTTATAAAAAAAAATTTATACTATAATTATTTAATTAAAAAATATCTTTTAATTTATTAATAATAAATAGTAAATATCTACTTAATTACTAATATTTGTATTACAAATGTATTTATTTTAATTAATACACATAGGCTTTATCTTAACCATACATTTGTCATAAATCTTAACCATACACTATTGGTACCGATATGTGATAACATGTAAGACTATATTTGGGATATGGCATTGTATGTGACATACGATACTTCTGAGTATCCTTAACGATTCTGAATGATTCAACAGGCAAAGTTAAGACAAGAATGAAAGTTCAATTGAATTAAGCAAAACTATTACGTTCAGAACTTATGCGAGAGTCAAATGAAGGCAATTTAATGAGTTCATAGTGTATCATGAATATGAAATGAGAATTATTAGTGTATAATTATATTTTAAGTCAAAATGTGTTTATTTGGCTATAATGAGGTATGAATTGAATGATATATGTGATATGAGCAATGATTGTGTTAATTATATGAATATGGCACATTGAGTGAGAATTACAATGATTTAACGATATTTTACATGATTCATTCCGTTAAGTGATGAATAATGGATCAAATAAAGTTATATATTGTTGCTTATGTATTTGTAAATGAGAATGAAGTAATAAGAAGTTTAAGAAACATGCGAGCTTTGAAATGAATAAACTCATAGAAATCTTGTTTAAATCATGTGCATGAATATGAGGTAGAATGGTGAAATTAAAAGAGCTATATTATGACTTGATGTAATTGTTTGTAATATGGTTATTTCGTAATATGAGTTATTATACTACGAACTTACTAAGCTTTATAGCTTACTTGGTGTTATTTTTTCTATGTTTTATAGTGTTTGGGACGTTCGCTTGAGATGGAAGTCGACGGAGATTGCATCACACTATCTGGCTAATAATTTTGATATTTATACACATTGTGACTTGGTTATATGGCATGTATAGGCTATAGTTATTTTGGTTTACTATGGAAAGTGTATTTGGCCATATGGTTTGGCATGCTTTAAGTATGTATTTGGCATATTTTTGTATGGATTTGAGATATACAAATGGTTTGTAACACCCCAAACTCGGCCCAGATGTTATGGCCAAATCTGGTGTGCTACATCACTTAAAGGAACTCACGTAGCCTAGTTTCTAAGTCTGGTGATGAGTTTTGTAAAACAATACTTTTAGTAAAAATTCCCGTTTCATTTGATAGCCATCCTAAGTTCTATCCGATTATTAAACGAGCTACTTCTTTATTAATGTCTTTGTTAACCGATAGAATTATAGGGTTGGTTTAGAAAATGTTGGTTTAATTTTGAAAAACGTGTGTCGTTGCAGATGAAATAAATCATGCATAAGTAAAGCAATAAACCCCTAAATAAACATAATTATAGCGGCCTTATTACAATCCCTCAAAACGAAAGTAAAACGAGTAATTAAAATGTGAAACAATTTAAGCAAGATAAAAACTAACTGCAGTCCTCGTGGCCACTCTAAATCCTTCCCAGCTCCAAGTCCACGAACTAGGGCTCACCTGCAAGGATGGAAATGAAAAGGGTGAGTTTGGAAAACTCAGTGTGTGCAGAAACCCATCCAAAGCCCAAGTCAGCTCAAGCTCACTGGGCCTAAGCCCAATCCAGTCTCAGTCAGATACTGGGCCGAAGCCCTATTCAGATAACAGTAATCTGGGTCGGAGCCCTATTCAGTCTCAGTATGACCCGTAGGCCCAAAACAGAACAGTACAGAATAACAGTATGAATGCAAGCCCATATCTTGTGGAGAGACTACTCGACCCACCCAACCGCTACACACCACCCGTACCAGCCAACACACCTTGTGGGGAATAACTCAACCCACCCAGCCCATACACCATAATCGCAGCATGGCTGCTCAGATAAACAGTATAACGAGGCAAAGCCCCTCTTCAGGAATACGAGGCATAGCCCCTTTCAGTAAACGTGGCAGTGCCACTCGCACTTCCTCCAATATCAACCCAACCCATGCAATAGATAGATATAACATGGCATGCAGTAACAGTAACAGTCAAAATAAGCAGTACAGTGGATTCTAGCCCTAGGGGTATAATGGTAATTTTACACCTAGGGGTAAAATAGTAATTTCTCACCCTAAGGGGTGTTTTAGTCATTTACACAATTATTACCAGTTTTAAGCATGTTACAGTCACTAACAGTCTTTACTTCCATTTAAACGGTCATTTTAACAGTTTTAAGCAATTTCAGTTATTGGCCCTAAAGCCCCTAATGGCCCTACCGAGCCTATTCTCACTTAAGCTCATTTAGTCCCATTTTTAGCATTCAGTTATCAGATTCAGCAGTTTTAACTTATAGTCCATCAAAATATCCTTAAGACCCATTTTTACCCCTAATGGGCCCAAAAGCCCATTGGACCCATATTTGGCCCACCTAGGCCCATCATACCGAAGTGCTCGAAATTACGCACCCAACTCACCAACCAGTAGCGATTTTAGATCCAACATACTTCTATCGACTCGAGAGCATTCGCACGCTCACAAGCCTTCGAAATGCCAAAACTTTGGCATTTCGACTTTTCGGCTTCTGCCGATTTGAACCATGAAGGGGTGTTCGATACACACACCTGTTTGCGATTCCACCAAAGAAATCCTCTATGTGATAACTCCTACAATCAATTACTCAGTCGATTAGACTACAGATCTATGAAAATCATAGTAAAAAGTCCCTTACCATAATCGGCCAGTACCCCTAATGGCCTTGAAATCTCACATTGTCGATTTAGATGCACTAGATCTAGATTCGCTTGAATCAATGCCCTCAATTCCTCGTTTGCTCTCCTCTTTTGCTAACTAACACATAAAAGAACCAAAATGCAACACTATGTTATCCATAGACCATGTCGACAAAGCCCCTAAGGACTTAGGGGTTTCGGCTTCTCCTTAGATGTTAAGAAAACGAATGTACCCAAGGTTTTGATCACTCACCGATGTCTTTACTTGATGAATATTGCTTCTACGCTCTCCCTAGACAAGATCTATGATAGATCTACCCCCAACGTTATCAAGGAAAAAGGATCTAAGAGGTTCAGCTTTAAGATCTATTTAAATGCTATTGTCGACTTTACCAAGGGGTTAAATGGGACCAATCGATATAATAAAGATATAGAGGAGTAGTGTCTCGGTTTGGTGAAGGTTTGAAAAGAAAGAAAGGTTGTGTCTCGGTCAAGAGAACATTCGGCAGTGGTGTGTTTTCGGTCAAGGGGTATTCGGCTATGGCAGGAGTTTCGGTCAAGAGGTTGTCAACAGATGCTTGAGAAGGGAAGGAGAAGAGCAGGTTGATTTAGCTTTGAAGAGGAGTGATGGTTTGCAATCGGTTTGAGGTGAAAAGAGAACAGAAGAAGAATGAGAGAAGAAGAAAAATAGAGAAGTGGTTTCAGTCAACAGAGAAATCGGCAATAGGGGTCTTTTTGAGGTGTAAGGTTCAGCTATAGGTCAGAAAAGAAGAAAGAATATGGCAAAAGAATGACAAATAGAAAACCTAAGATGCTATACGCCAATCGGCACAAGAATGTTCAAAAAGAACCCTAGAGAAATTGGCACAACTAACACTCAAATTACCAAAATACCAACCTAAGTTGTTTGCCAAAATTACACTATCACAAAGTCCTATGGCCGGCCACTACTCTTTCAAATTCAAACATCCTAAAAACTCTCCTCGTTTCACTCTCCTGAGTAGTTCAAATTCTTCAAACCAGAGTTTCACTTGAGTGCCAACACTTGACCACACATGCACATAAAAATAAAAGTCATTAAAGCTTACCTTGTGACTCATACCATGGACCTCATACACCTCCTAGGCGCCACTTTTTTAGGAGCTTAGTGACACCCCCTTGCCACTTTGCCAAAGCTCTTTTCATGACAATTTCTGCTAAGTTTTTATTAAAAGCCCTCTTGATCCAGTTCCCCCTTTCACTTAAAAACATATTTTGCTATTTTTACCGGGTTTTAACCTGAGTTTGAGCCTCCTAAAGGCCTACTAACATGCTCAAACACAAATTCAACAATCAGAACACAAAAATTTCACAACTTCACCAAAATCACACTAAACCTGAGAAATCCCAAAATTAGGCTGTTACAACTCTACCCTCTTAAGGAAATTTCAGCCTCGAAATTTACCTCATCCAAATAACTAAGGGTATTATTGACGCATCGTCTCCTCTGGCTCCCAGGTAGCTTCTTCTCTTCCATAGTTACGCCACAGCACCTTTACCAATGGAACCGACTTCTTCCTTAAGACTTTGACTTCATGATCTAAGATTTGCACAGGCTCCTCCTCGAAGGTCAAATCTGTATTTACTGCAATCTCCTCCACTGGTACAATATGCGAAGGATCCGACCGATATCGTCTTAACATGGATACGTGGAAAATGTCGTGAATATGGTCCAACTCCGGTGGTAACTCCAACTGATATGCTACTGGCCCAATCCGCTTGAGAATCCGATAAGGCCCAATAAATCGCGGACTTAACTTACCCTTTCTTCCAAACCTCAAGATCTTCTTCCATGGTGAAACCTTCAGAAACACCATATCCCTAACGGCGAACTCAATTTCCTTACGCTTAAGATCAGCATATGATTTTTGCCTATCAGACGCCTCTTTCAACCGGTCTCAAATTAGCTTAACCTTGCTTTCAGTATCAGCTACCAACTCTGGTCCAAGAACTTAGCGCTCTCCTAACTCTGTCCAATATGTAGGAGTACGACATCTTCGCCCATAAAGTGCCTCATATGGAGCCATCTGAATGCTTGCTTGATAACTGTTGTTGTATGTGAATTCCGCCAATGGCAAATTGTCTTCCCAACTACCATGAAAGTCGATAACACATCCTCTTAACATGTCCTCTAACACTTGAATGACTCTCTCAGACTAACCATCTGTTTGATGGTGAAATGCAGTACTAAAGTCCAATCGCGTACCCAACACTTCATGCAACTTTCGCTAGAATCGAGATGTAAATCTAGGATCTCAATCCGATATTATCAAAATTGGCACCCCATGCAAACGCGCTATCTCTGCCACATACAACTTGGCCAACTTCTTTAATAAGTAGTCGGTTCTAACCGGTATGAAATGTACAGACTTCGTTAATCTATCCACGATTACCCAAACAGAGTTTTTCTTCGAAGGTGTCAAAGGCAACCCACTTACAAAATCTATAGTTACTCTTTCCCATTTCCACTGCGGAATCTTCACTGGCTGCAATAATCCAGAAGGCAATTGGTGATCAGCTTTAACTTGCTGGCACGTTAGACATTTCCCAACGAATTCAGCACTTCTCACTTGAGTCCAAGCCACCAGTATACCTCTCGCAAATCTCGATATAACTTATTCCCTCCAGGATACATTGAACAAGGTCCTCTATGAGCTTCTTTCAGAATCATTTGCCTCAACCCAGAATCCTTCGGTATACAAACTCTTCCACGGAAGCAGAGAACCCCATCAGAGTTTAGTCTAAAATCCTCATTCTCACCATTCTTAGCTTGCTGGAATCGAGGAATCAACAAGTCATCTTTTAACTACATCTCTTTAATTTTCTCAGTCCAAGACGGTCGCACTTGCAATTCAGCTAATAAACTCCCATCGTCATACAAACTTAACCGTGCAAACATAGCCTTTAGTTCAGCAACAGTCCTTCTGCTCAGTGCATCAGCCACTACGATAGCCTTGCATGAGTGGTATTCTATCGAACAGTCGTAATCCTTAAGCAACTCTATCCATCTTCATTGCCTAAGATTCAACTCCTTTTGAGTCAATAGATATTTGAGTCTTTTATGGTCAGTGTATATAATACACTTTTCCCCATACAGATAGTGTCTCCAGATTTTTAATGCGAACACCACCATTGCCAACTCCAAATCGTGCATAGGGTAATTCGCTTTGTGAGGCTTCACCTACCGCGAAGCATAAGCAACTACCTTACCCTCTTGTATCAGTACACAACCTAACCCCACATACGAAGCATCGCTGTACACAGTGAAGTCCTTCCCAGATTCTGGCTGAATCAACACTGGCGCCTCAGTCAACACCTTTTTCAGCTTGTCAAAAGCTTCTTGCTACTTCTCAGTCCATATAATTACTACTCATTTCCTTAACAGTTTCGTCAATGGTGCCGCGATTAACAAAAACCCCTCTACAAACCTTCTATAATAACCTGCCAAACCTAGAAAACTACGAATTTTCGATACCGACCTAGGCGACTTCTAGTCCAGAACTGCCTCAATCTTGCAAGGATCTACCCTAATCCCCTCAGCAGAAACAACATGACCTAGAAAAGTCACTTCTCGCAGCCAGAATTCGCACTTACTAAATTTCGCATACAGTTGCTTTTCTCTCATAACTTGCAGAACAATTCGAAGATGCTCATCATGCTTCTCATCTGTTTCTGAATACACCAATATATCATCGATAAAGACGACCATGAATCAATCCAAGTATGGCTGGAACACTTGATATGCTTGTATATCTTTAATACACATAAGTCTTGATAATTGGTTAAATGCTTGATTAAGGCATGTGCCATCTATGTGTTCTAAGATGTTTATAAATGGTGAATTTGGATAAACATTGAATTGGGTTTTATAGGTGAATTATAGCTAATGGATCAAGCTAATTTTGGTATGTGTTTTGTATAAGAAATTGCTCTATTTTGAGTAGTAAAATGATTTGGATTGTTATGGTATAAAATGTGCATGAAATGGCCATTTTTGGTTGCCTATTGTATGTGAAATTGATGCCATTTTTATGCTTTTAAGTACATGAAAGCTGGGTGGAAAAATGGCTTAAAACAAGCCAATTTTTGTGCCACACAGCTGAGCACACGGGCATGTGACTCTACTATGTGACCCCTGATGCTTAATTAAAACAAGTCAGTGAGTTACACGGCTTAGACACGTGAGCGTGTCTATTGGTCGTGTATAGCACATGATAAGCGATAAATTATACATATTTTTACCCCATGCTTAGCCCAATTTCTGGATGAATTACCCCTTGATTTGTGTAAATTGATGCTCTTAAACCTTTAATTTGATGTTTTATACTCAGGAGAGCTTAGGGAAGCGAAAAGAGCAAGGAACAGGCCAAAAATAGGCAAATTAGGCCCAGTTCAGTAATCAACACGGCCTAGAGGTTCGCCATACGGCCATGCCACTTTAACAGGCTCAAACACGACCTGGGCCTCGATTCACACTGGCGTGGCACATGGGCGTGTCCCTGTCGTAAGGAAGTTCAATTTCACTCAGAAAAAGGCTACTTAGGGGCTAAGAAAAGCATTCTAAAACTATATATAAAGACCCTAGGAGGCAACTACAAAGGCGGTGCTTGATTCCCGCTAAGGGAGCATTATTCCTGCCAAAACGGGGAGTTAAAGGAGGGAATTACTCGAAGGAAAGCCGATTGATCTATCTCAGAAGCAAGGATCTACATCAAGATAGAAGATCTCCCTTTAATCCTTTCAGGAGTTTTGGGTTTTCTTATGTTTTGTTATTTTATATCTTCTAAGATGTTTTCTTTTATAATTATGAACTAAAACCCTAAATACCTAAGGAGATGAAACCTAAGACAGATCTTGTTATTGTTATCTGAGCTGTCTGATAAATATTTGATTTGTTCTTAATTGTGTTTTTAACTCTTAAATTGATATGTCTGGGATATTGAGTTAAGTCGAATGTGCCTATTTGGAGGAGCAAAAGTCCCTGCATAGGAGTAGATCCAACACAATTAAGCGGAGTTGATCGCAATCCTAGACATAGGACGACGAAAATCTGCCAGATTGGAGTCAAATCTAAATGGGGAGCCATAGATCGAGTTAATGTAAGACTAGAGGTTTTAACTAGAAAGAGATTTCAGTTAATCAACCTAGGATTAGTTATTCTTATCCTCGACGGAGGTATTAACATAATTTAGGGATCTCCACGGATCAAATCAAATGAAGAAATCATCTAGTTCAGAGTTAGATAACAAGTGAAGTCTAGGTGGATTCTTCCTTAGGTATTGCCTTAATCAATCAGTCTTTCCCAAAAGTAATCTCCCACTTTACTCTTTGTCGCATCTTTAGTTAGTTTAGTTTAGTTTACAACCAAACCCTCTTTATTTTTAGGCTAGATAATAGAAAGGAAGTCATTACTAGTACTCATAGTTCCTTAGATTTGATATTCCGATCTTGCCACTAACTATACTACTATTCGATAGGTGCACTTGCCTTTTATCGTGATATTAGTTAGTTTCTAGGTACGATCAGATTTTATTACTTCATCAAATCACGATCAAGTTTTTGGCGTCGTTGCCAGGGAACTAATATATTAGGAACACTCGATTTCGATTACTTTAGCCATTACTATTTTTATTTATTTTCAACCTTTATTTTTATTTGTTTTATTTATTTATTTTAATTTTATTTGCCTTTTCCCTTCTAGGTATCTCTAGTTTATGACTAGAAGAAATCCGAGAGGACCATTGCTTTTTGACAACGATTTAGAAGCGACAGTTCGTCGAACTTGCCGAGAGATAATAAGAAGCTTGCAATACCCAAAACAAGGACAAGAAGAAGAGTCAGAACCTACTGAAGAGATGGAAGCCAATCAAGATAATCAGCTACCTCCTGTAGTAGCCGCAAATCTTGTTAAGCAATATCCTGCTCCGCGTACTATGTCTGATTATGCTAGACCTAATTTAGCAAGCACTGAATCTAGCATTGTTAGGCCTACTATTGCTGCAAATAATTTTGAACTGAAACCTAACACTATTCAAATGATACAGCAATTTGTTCAGTTTGATGGATTGCAGGATGAGGATCCTAACTCGCACCTAGCCAACTTTTTGGAATTATGCGATATATTCAAAATAAATGGCATTTCTGATAATGCCATTTGTCTTAGGCTATTCCCATTCTCCTTGAGAAACAAGGCTAAACAGTGGTTAAATTCTTTACCACGAGGGTCCATCACTATATGGGAACAAATGACCGAGAAGTTTTTACTTAAGTATTTTCCTCCTGCTAAAACAGCTAAATTGAGGAATGATATTTCTTCTTTTATGCAGATGGATTTAGAAACACTTTACGATGCTTGAGAGAGATACAAAGATCTCTTGAGAAGGTGCCCTCACCATGGGTTACCTCTGTGGCTACAAGTTCAAACCTTTCACAATGGTTTGAATCCCTCAACAAGGCAGATAATCGATGCAGCCGCCGGTGGAACAATCAACAACAAAACACCCGAAGCAGCTTATGAGTTTATAAAAGACATGTCACTGAATAATTATCAGTGGCAAGTCATGCAAACAAAGCCACAGAAAGCTGCAAGAGTTTTTAATATTGATGCCGTAATCATGCTTTCTAATCAGGTAGAACTTTTAAATAAAAAGATTGATAATTTTATTGGTTCTATGCAGGCACACCTCATAATGCAATGCGATGCAATTCAAGGGAACGGTTACAATCCAGACTACTCCAACTACAGATATGGCACGGAAAATGAACAAGCCAACTATATGGGTAACAATTCTAGATCTCAAAAATAACCCCTATAGTAACACGTACAATACAGGTTGGAGAAATCACCCTAACTTCTCATGGGGAGGACAAAGCAACGAAGGAAATCAGAGACCACCACCTCCTCCGAGATTCCAATAGCCACCATTCCAACAAGAGAAAAAACCGAACCTTAAAGAAATGCTCACAAAATTTATTGTTGTATTAGAAACCTATTTTCAAAACACCGAAATAGCACTGAAGAATCAGCAAGCATCCATTCAAGGACTCGAAACTCAAATAGGCCAGCTCGCTAAGCTAATTTCTGAAAGACCGCAAGGTGGATTATCGAGCAACACTAAGACTAACCCTAAGGAGCAACTCAATGCCATGGATACAATAGATGAGGAAGAGTTAACCAAAACCAACTTAGAGCCATGTAAGGAGACTGTGGTAAGTAAAGGTAAGGATGAGGTAAGTTCCAAAGATGCAATTGTCAAAGAGTATAAGCCTTGTATCCCATACCCAAATGCGTTAAAGAAAGACTGCACAGATGAGCAATTCGGTAAGTTTCTTAAACTCCTAAAGAAATTACATATCAACTTACCGTTTATTGAAGCTCTTTCGCAGATGCCAAATGCTGTTAATTTTTTAAGAGAGCTCATGACAAACAAGTGGAAGCTAGATGAGAAATCTCATGTGGAGCTGAATGCAGTATGCTCAGCCATTTTATAGAATAAGCTACCCAACAAACTAAAAGATCCAGGGAGTTTTACTATTCCTTATTTACTTGGTAGTTTAGATGCCAAAAATGCTTTAGCTAATTTAAGGGCTAGTATAAATGTCATGCCATTTAAATTGTTTAAACAACTAGGTCTTGGAAAACCTAAACAAACTAAGATGAGCATCCAATTAGCTAATAAGACCATTAGATTTCCAAAGGGAATAATTGAAGATGTGCTTGTCAAAATTGATAAATTTATATGTTTTAGACATTGATGAGGATAGCAATGTGCCCTTAATTCTAGGGCGACCCTTTTTAGCAACTGCTAGAACAATAATTGATGTAGGAACAGATGAGCTTACACTACGTGTAGGTGATGACAAAGTTACTTTACAAGCTCGAAACTCGATTAAGACTGTTACTGACAAAAATATAGTGACAAGTCCTTGTAAAAACACTAATCTCACCACCCAACCTTCTGTGCAGGATACACTCCACATAAAGGAGACCCAACCACAGACAAGTCCATCCAGGGGAAACGTGCATGAAAAACGAATGCTTTAGATTGAGGAACTAGATGAGTTGCTGAACTATCAACAAGACAAGCCCAAAACATGCCACACCAACCCAGAGCATTACCAAGACGACCTTCAGGTAAAAACGAATTAAATCCAGGTAGGGGATAAGGTAATCTTAGGAGAAGAAGATCCTCGAATCTTGAGTTCAAAGGAACACACAAGTGACACACCTTATTTCACAGTAATGAAAATCTTTCCCTATGGTACAGTCGAGATAAATCATGAGTCACTAAGCACTTTCAAGGTAAATCAAACCCGACTTAAACCTTATTTTGATAATGAAACTGAAAACAGGTTAGAAGAGTTCTAACTCTTCAAACCACCATGAACGTACAAGCTCTAACAGAGCCGAGCTTAGACTATAAATAAGCGCTTCTCGGGAGGCAACCCGAGTACTGACTTAAGTTTAATTCTTTTATTCTTAAAGTTTTAACTAACCCCTTAAAACGCAGATTTCCCAGGACCACACGACCAGACACAGGAGCGTGCCTAAGGCCGTGGACACCCCACGGGTAGAAACACGGCCGTACAATACTGCCGTGGCCAAACCTATCCAGTCATACACGGGCGTGTGATTTCAAACACAACTGTGGGCAAAGCGAACACCAAAAGACACGACTGTACTATAAGGCCGTGTGACTCAACACACCCGTGCCAATTAACCATGGGCGAGACTAAGAAATTACCACGGGCATAGGACACGCCCGTGCCAACCAGCCGTAGCTGCACTGACAGGAGCACGAAACACACGGGCTAGACCTAGGCCACATGTCTGTGCCCAATAGCCGTGTGCCCAATTTCCTATTTATTTTATTTTATTTTTATTTTTATTCTTTTCACTTGATATTTTTCCTTTTATTTTACACTTCACTTCTTATAGAGTAAGACCTAAATTCCCCACGCAGTTGTGCTTCAAGTTACCCAGGATCATGAACTTCAAGTAGTCATCTCTCCAATCCAGCTTTCACTACTTTCAAGGAATTCATCCAATATTCAGGGAGTTTCATTTCTTTCCCTATCTTATGATATTATGCTTCCATTGCTACTAATGTTATCTTTGTACATTGAGGGCAATGTACATCTTAAGTGTGAGAGGGAAATAACTTTCACTCATTGCACTCTCTTTGAACCCCTGAAAAATTTCATTCATTGCATTCTCTTCGAACCCCTGAAAATTTTTTTACAACTAATTTTTTGCATTGTTCTCAAAATTTTGAATTCTCACTTTCACTCTCTGCATGAGTCTCAATCCCCTATTAGGAATTAATTCTGATTGAGTTATGATTTTTATTGATATGTTGAGAATTAAGACATAGGTACTTATGCTTCGATTATTCAAACTTTAAGACATTAGGGAATCAAGCATAATAAATTGAAATTTTTGAGAATTTAAATTTTTTCTAGGTTATTTCCCTTAATTTTAAGTATTATCTTGAGATTTGGAATTCGCAGGATTGACATCAAAAGCCATAATTCTGGTGAGATTTTTGAGCCTTTTGAGCATACATCCTTTCGTGCTCACTTTTATTGTTGCTTTGAGTGAGTCAATATTGATTTGTTATTCTAGAACTTGCTCCGATTATACATGTTGAGACCACATCATTGATTTGATATCCTAAAATGATAAAGGCAGCTAGGTATAACCCACTTACTCCATAAAAGCCTACCTCCATAAATTAACCCCTAGTGAGCCCCCTTGAACCTAACAACCCATTCATTTGACATACCCTTAAAATTAACCAAAAACCATTATTGTTGAAATCCCCCTAATTATTTTGATCCCTATTTTTGTCGAGATTTGAGTTGAATTATTATCTAGCTTTGCTCTCTTTTTCGGTTTGTAAAGTTTGTAAATATTCAATTTAAATATTTGATTTGTTCTTAAAAAAAAAGTATATACAGTTAATTCAGTTGTAATTCATATTTTAGTTATAGTTTAATATTTTTACATATTTCTATTATAAGCTACTGAATCTAGAATGATATCATCATAAGACTTAGCTCTAGGAATATGTTCTAGTGATAGAGATTTTTCTAGCTAGATGATTTTTCAATACAATCTCGATTCTAACCCTCTTTTTCAGCTTGTGACAACACCCCTAACCAAAGCCCCATTACAACCATTGAAAGACCTTTTGATCGATGTGTCATATCAATCTATAGTGGTGGAGATTTGATTTTCTTGCAAGCCTATGGTAATAACTTTTCGGGTTGACTAAAGAGTGCTTAATTTTTGAACCCTAAACACTTTAAGTGGATAGAGTGAATCTTTAGTGAGGATGTCAAATCTTGTTGATTTTGATTGAAAGGTAATTACTTAGGAGAAGGGAGAAAACCTATGTTTCTATGATAAAATTCTCAACTTAGAGTGTTTGAAACTTTAATGTTCTTCTGGTTGAATTTTCATTGTATGATTACTTATGGATTAGTTTGAAACATTATTGACAAGGATTATAAGTTGAGAAGAATGATTCTTAACTGTGAATTGAGATTTCGCTTGAGGACAAGCAAAGCCTTAAGTGTGGGGGTATTTGATAAGCGATAAATTATACATATTTTTACCCCATGTTTAGCCCAATTTCTGGATGAATTACCCCTTGATTTGTCTAAATTGATGCTCTTAAACCTTTAATTTGATGTTTTATACTCAAAAGAGCTTAGAGAAGAGAAAAAAGCAAGGAACGGGCTAAAAAGGGTCAAATTAGGCCCAGTTCAGTAATCAACACGGCCTGGAGGTTCACCACACGGCCCTGCCACACGGCCGTGCCACTTTAACAGGCTTAAGCATGGCCTGGGCCTCGATTCACACAGGCGTGGCACACGGGCGTGTCCCTGTCGTAAGGAAGTTTAATTTCACTCAGAAAAGTCTACTTAGGGGCTAAGAAAGGCATTCCAAAACTCTATATAAATACCGTAGGAGGCAACTACAAAGGGGGTTCTTGATACCCGCTAAGGGAGCATTATTCCCGCCAAGACGGGGAGTTAAAGGGGGGAATTAGTCAAAGGAAAGCTGATTGATCTATCTCAGAAGCCAGGATCTACATCAAGACAGAGGATCTCCCTTCAATCCTTTCAAGAGTTTTTGGTTTTCTTATGTTTTGTTATTTTATATCTTCTGAGATGTTTTCTTTTATAATTATGAACTAACCCTAAATACCTAAGGGGATGAAACCTAAGACTGATCTTATTATTGTTATCTGAGCTGTGTGATAAATATTTGATTTGTTCTTAATTATGTTTTTAACTCTTAAATTGATATGTCCGGGATATTGATTTAAGTCGAATGTGCCTATTTGGAGGAGCAAAAGTCCCTGCATAGGAGTAGATCCAACACAATTAAGCGGAGTTGATCGCAATCCTAGACATAGGACGACAAAAATCTGCCGGATTAGAGTCAAATCTAAATGGGGAGCCATAGATCGAGTTAATGCAAGACTAGGGGTTTTAACTAGAAAGAGATTTCAGTTAATCAACCTAGGATTAGTTGTTCTTATCCTCGATGGAGGTATTAACATAATTTAGGGATCTCTACAGATCAAATCAAATGAAGAAATCATCTGGTTCAGAGTTAGATAACAAGTGAAGTCTAGGTGGATTCTTCCTTCGGTATTGCCTTAATCAATCAGTCTTTCCCAAAGGCAATCTCCCCCTTTACTCTTTGTCGCTTCTTTAGTTAGTTTAGTTTAGTTTAGTTTACAACCAAACCCTCTTTATTTTTAGGCTAGATAATATAAAGGAAGTCATTACTAGTACTCATAGTTCCTTGGATTCGATATTCCGGTCTTGCCACTAACTATACTACTATTTGATAGGTGCACTTGCCTTTTATCGTGATATTAGTTAGTTTCCAGGTACGATCAGATTTTATTACTTCATCAAATCATGATCAGCACACAGGCTGGCACATTGGTATGTGGTCGGCCATGTGACCCAAGTCAGTATGTTTGCCCTATTTCCACATGACCTGGATACGGGTGTGTCTAGTGACTGTGTAAGGCACACGGCCTGTTCACACGAGTGTGTGACACTTGTATGCATGAAAATTTTATATGTTTCCTAAAGCTTTCAAATGTTATCGGTTTAGTCCCGAACCTCTTCTATGCATGTTTAAGGCCTCGTAGGTTATTGTATGGGACAAAATGATTGTGTTTGAATGGTGTATATATTTGAATGCTTAAATGTATAAGAAATGTATACTTTAAGATGTGATTGATCGGTAATACCTCGTAACCCTATTCGGATAATAGATACAGGTTAGGGGTGTTACAGTCTTAAAGAATTCCCAAGTCAAACGTTCGGGCTGAGTGCCCTTCTTAGCAGTCAACCACCACTGATAAGCCTCATCACGAAGTAATGAGACTTCATCCTTCAATTTCTGCTCAAAAGTGCAATCTAGATCACCCATAATCCACTTAATGGCCTCTATCCAGTATTCAGCCACACTAGGGGTGACTCTAGTGACACCCCGAAAAAGCTCAGCTCCATTCGACTGGAGTCGTTCCGTAACTAACCCTCGACCCCAAAATCCACTATTGGGCCCAGCGACCCTCTCCAATATCCTTAGCATAGCCCAAGACAACGTGTCATCCCTAGCCATGCGATCACACAACCCCGTCTCAGTAGTAGGCAACACCAGTGTCTCACTAGTGTCCAGATTCGGTATACTACCCTGAGAAGAGGAAGACTCAGCTCAAGCCCCTTACGGCCTTTACCACGGCCTCGAATACCACGTCTGCAAGTACCACGTGCACTCATTTTCTAACTCAGATTTATCTATATTACGAGTTTTATGAATCAGTTACAATTTAATATTTATTAGCAGATGTTTTATGTAAACAGTTTTAGTAATTCAGAATTTGTTTTTGTATGTCGCAATCTCTATCAGTTTTGCTATAGTTTCGGTATACACTAACTAGAGTGTTTTCACGACATACTACTTACAGTAGTTTTAGAATATACTATCTATAGTATTTTTAGATTAAACTTATAAAATTTTCAGAATACTTATAGGATTAGCGTCGGATACTCTATGTACCATATACTTAGTCCAATATTTTAAATCATTTGAAAATTAGTTCTTCAGAAACCAAATTTTAAAACCCAAAAACCACAACCAAGTTTTACAACCTGGCTCTGATACCACTAAATGTAACACCCCAAACTCGGCCTAGGCGTTATGGCCAAATCTGGCGATGTCACATGATAGGTTTTTTGAAAACTAAGTCGTCACGATAAAACCATTCCCGTTTAATTACTTTTCTTTATCTCTTATTAATTCTAAAATCGCTTACTTATTAATCGATTGTTTTAAAACATAGTTCATTGCAGAAGCTTTAAAAACCATGTTAAGTAAACCGTGTGTTTAGGGAAAACTTTTGCTTTTGAAAACTGAGTTTACCACATCTAGCAGTTGGAAATCCACAAAACACCATATAAATCTCAAATTTAGGCAAACAGTCCAAAAGTTCCAAATTACAATAAAAATGAACCAAATTAAATTAGAAATCGTAAATGTAAATAAAATAGTCCAATAAGCATGTGGCCACCGCTGAGTCCTCTACTGCATCGATCCGTATAAGTCTAGGGATTACCTGTACACATTAAATAGAAGGGATAAGTTTACGTAAACTTAGTATATAATCCCCACAAAAAACAAACATATAGTAAAACACAGTAAACAGTCAAATGCAGTCTGGGCCTAAGCCCATCTCAGTTTCAGTTGTAGTTTGGGCCTTAGCCCATTTTAGTAACAGTCATGCATGCAGTGTTCAGAAAACAGAATCCTACCTACCAGCCTCTAATACACCATCTCCGTCCATCCCTACACTTCTTGTGGGGTTTAAAACACCCACCCAACCCTACACTCCAAACTGTACCGAACGTGGCACAAATCAGTATAAGGCAACTGAGCTGCCAGTCAATAGGCTTAAAAGCCTTTCAGTATATATATTACAGTTGAGCTGCCAGTTAATAGGCTTAAAGCCTTTCAGTATACTTCCTCCAAATATCATTATCCCTGCCTAATACAATACAGACATACAGTAAATGACATGCTATTACATGGTTATCAGTTACACATACAGTTTAGTATACATGCATACAATCATCATGCTCAGTACATATATCATACATTCAGTTCACACATTTAAGGGTCTAAGTAGCGCTTACCGACCCTATAGTAGGTTCACAGTCGACTTGGGGGACCTGTGTAACCTTAGAAAACATTTCAGTTAAATGGGCCCACACACCCATATAGCTTGCCCATATAGGCCCACATGGCCGAACTTAGCCTTGGTCGTGTGGATCATACGGCTTAGCTCAGAATCCCATACATACATGTGGACTAGTCGTGTGGACCTACACACCTGTGTGGCCTACAAGGCCCAAATTAGTCTAGTCTGTATGTCACACTTTAACAGCCTGAACTTGGGCCTAGTTAGAACAGTGGTTTCGAGACCACAAATTTGACAAGGAAAAATCTATTTTTATTATATTTTTATGGTCTACAATTTCATAGAATGATTTCATGAAAATTTCATTCGAAAATTTCAATGTTTGGGCACTCAATTTAGTCAAAAAGACTAATTTGTAAATGTTATAAAATGTGTCATAAAAGTGTGTTTTAATGGAAATTGTGGGTTGTTATAGTTATGAAAATGGTTTGGGTAGGCTTAAAGTACAAAGTAATTGAATGAAAATCATTTTACGAGCCGAGGGGTAAAATTGGAAATATGTGAAACTTTAGGGGCAAAAATATAATTTTGCCATAATATAATTTTTGGGTCACATTGAATAATGTGACTAATAAATAAATTAAATATGATATTATAGATAAAGAAAAATGAGGTTTGAAACTAGAACGAGGGAAAAACAAGAAATTGACGAAAAGTTCTTTTCACTGATTATGATACCGAGGTCAGTTTGTATGTAAATAATGTATCATTTTTTTACTTACATTATCATATTTTATTATGTTTTATGAAATGCGGCTGAATATTGAATGAAAGTGAAAAATATCAAAAAGTGAGAAATTTCCTGGTTGAACATTAAGAATAGAATAGGATACAAGTGACATGTCACTAGTGACTCAAGTGTGGTACTATGTGAAGGCCACTTTGAGAAGAAATAGCTTGATCACAAGTGTGGTACTATGTGAAGGCCACTTTGTGAAGAAATATAGCTTTGGTCACATGTGTGGTACTATTTGAAGGCCACTTTGTGAAGAAGGTAGCTTTGGCTACAATGGTGGTACTATGGGCAGGCGACCGAGTATCCATCATTATTCCGATGTGTTCAACGAAAAATGACTAAGTGTAAACAAATATGAATATGTGATGAATAAGTGGAGGTATGTGTGTATAAACTTATGAGCAATGTGCTCGATATGTGATCGAACTTTGGTAAGGTTATTATGGAGAAAGTGTTACTATGAAAGTTAAAACAAAGAAAACATAAAAGAGTAAAATTAGCAATAAAATAGTTTTGGATAGCAGCAATTGTGTGACTTTGAAAAATCACCAAAAATGGTGAAAAACAAATAAGAGGTTGAATAACATATGAAATTAAAGCTCATTTAGTCTATTTTCATATAAAAGGAACAGTGTAAGCAAAAGAATTTCATATTATAAGATATTTGAATTCTTGTGAGATAGATTCAGAATGATTTTGGAATCCCCTATTCTGAACTTTAAAAGTCATTAAAAATTGTACAAAAATAATTATGGATTATAATTTATATGCTTAAGATACTTAATGAGTTTATTTTCAAAAGAAACAAACGGGAACATTATCTAGATCTCGTACGAGGAGATAATTAATTCTTAGGTAAGAAGGGTCGAAGCTATCAGACAGTAGAACAGGGGAGATTTTAATGAATAAACTGTACTTATTGGCTAAACCAAAAATTCTAAAAATTTCATGGTAAGAAGATATGTGATGTAACACCCCTAACCCGTATCCATCGCCGAAATGGGTTATGAGATATTACAAAACCAAAGATAACATTTAATCAATACGCATACAATAAATGAGCCTCTTAATATAGCAAATTTTAAAACATATCATTCAACTAATCCCGTACAAATCAATTGTATTCGTAAAATACCAATACAACAATATGGATTATCACATAACAACCATAACCATAATCGGTGGTCATAAGTTTATACTAAAGCAAAGTAAATCAAACATTTTTCTTAAAGTACATAAAAAAATAATGAGTTACTAAATCTTATACCAAATATACCATCATAAAAAGTGTTATTATTCATTTGGTAATTTTTCGTTTGTTTTGCCGAAAATATATGTGAGCCTATTTCTATGTCACTACCAACTTACGGTAACTTGCACATAAAACCAATATACCATTATTTAATTCAAGACTAAACCACCAACAAAACTTTATTCAACCAAAACGTATCTCACATATTATGCAGATAATGATCAAATTCATTAATTCCCTTCAATTACTGTTAAACTTAAAACATTTCAAGAATTCATAAAACATAACCATGCATGCATCTGTTATCATCCATAACCAAATTATCCAAAAACATAAACACTAAGATTAACTAAGTAACTAGCCATTTTCGCATGGCTATTATAATTACATATTCAAAATAACCTTTTTACACATCGTTTAACCTAGTTTTACACATCGTTTAACCTATACATGCCATAAGTAAGGTTTAGAATTTCAAAATACCAAAATAGTGGATAGTGTGACGAGTTGACTGACGATCCCTGAGCTTGTAGCTGGAATTCAACAGTCTATAAAATAAGGAAACATAACATTCAAAGTAAGGATTCATATGCTTAGTAAGAATTAAGCAATTCAATTATTCAGCTAAATAAGCAATTTGATTCTCTTAAGACGAATATATATATATATTCATTATGAGTTCACATTCCATCAAAGATACAAAAACTTAAATTAACAACATACTTATAATTTCATATGCCATGAAAGCTGAACCTTAAATCATGCCCACAATTATTCATAAAATCTCATCTTGAATTAAAACTATTTTAATCTCATTCAAATATGACACTATTCCCGAGTACAAAATACATACTTTAAAATTTTATCCATAACCACATACAATTCAATTCGCTATATACTCATATTTAGCCAACTTTGTCAATTACATATAAATTTATATATATAAAATTGAATCCACAATTTCATTATGAGTTACATCTAACCGAATCTATAAGTTAATTCCATCTGCGCTTGTATTTACCTATATGACCAAGGGTATAATTCATTTAGTAACTTACTTGCTCATTTTCACCTCATAGTGAACTTTTATAAGTATAAACTTGAGAGTAACTCACCGGCTTGTAGCCTGCTAGGTTTAGAACCTGAATTAATCTCACCGGCACATAGTCTGCTAGGTATAAACTCGACTTATCCACCGGTACAAAACCTGCTAGGCTTTTATGCCTGATTTATTTCACCGGCACAAAGCCTGCTAGGCGAGAAGCCCGATTTTATTTCATCTACGAAATTCATAAACTTACATTGTAATTCATTGACATTCATACTTGTATATGCTGTTCATGCAATTTCCTACTTGCCGAAACACAAGTAAAATCCTTACTAGATTAATTCTTCAAACACTATTATATTCAGCAATACAAACATAACTTAGTTAGTTTAATTCACTAATCCAACAATCATTCGATGAGTTCCAACACACCATAGCTAAAACATTTCAATTGTTCAATTCTCAATAGGCAATCTCAAATAAAATCATAGCAACTAACATTCTCCAATATAGTCACATTCGACAACAGTAAAATAAGTTCTAAAAATTCAATTAAGCACTTATACTTTGTCTTTATTAAAATTTAATACATATAATAGCTTAAGAACTTACCACAATTGATATTATACGGCGAATTCGACTACTCAACAAGCTTCGTTTTTCCCTGATCCGATTTTGCCTCATTATGCTCTTGAGCTAAATTTAATAAATTGACTTACTTAATCACTTAAAAAAATTTATTTTCACTCAAATATTACAAATATGCGAAATTTACACATAACCCCTTTAAATTTTTACACATTGATAATTCAATCCAAATTTCGTGAAATATCAAACAATAAGGATTTATACAAGATATACTTGGGCCGAATTTACCCCTTTCACAAATAAATTCTTCTATTTCCTTAATTAACAAACTTAGCTTCTCCCATTTAGAAATTCATAATTTAATCTTATATATAATATAAATCATATAAACTCCACACAAATTTCTCATATCTAATTGCATCTTAAATCCCCCCAACTAAAATACCACAAGCAATTCGGCACTCACCTAATTCATCCATTTAAAATGTTTATTTGCACTATAAGTACTTCCTATTCAAATCATTTAAAAGTTCACTTTTAAATCTTCCATGTTCGACCGTCTAATGTATTTATTAAATGGCTTATTTTCCATTTAAATCCCCAACACTAGATAAACATGACACTTAAGTATTTGCACAATAGCATGCATATAATCAAACCAATGCAATTTAATCCTTTTAACATAATCAAGTACTCAAACGGTAAAATTTTAAAACGAAATTTTCACACTAATCAATTCACACATAATAGACATAGGAAATAATATTTTAATATTTTTTACTCAGATTCGTGGTCCCAAAACCACCGTTTCGATTAGGGTCAAATTTGGGTTGTCACATGTGAGTATAGTTTCAGTGAAAATTTGTGGATCTTAATTTGGAGTCCCGTAATGCAAGATATAAATAAATTAGTGACTATTACTCGAGTAGACAGCTTGAGATGAACATGAGTAAATAGTGGAACTATGTGCAATTATGATTGTATTATCTTGAAAACATATTGTGAAGACTTATAAAAGCATGTTAATAAATTACTTATTATTTACATACTTGCTTACTAAGTTATAATGCTTACCCCCTTCCTTTCCTTTTTCCTATAATGTCACAGATGCTAGCTCGAGTTGGAGGTCGTCGGAGATTCTATTACACTGACAAGTTATTGATTGGTATTGTATCAATGATTTTCAAGTATTTTTAAGTCTATAGCATGTATAGGGACTTGATTATGTGTATATGTTAATATGAGTTGGCCTAGAATGTTGGCCTTTGTTATTAGAAGGTTATTGTTGTATAAGGCCGTTTAATGTGGCTAATAATTGTTATGTTATAAGTCTATGATGATGCATTTCAAGAATGTGTGTGCTTGCATGTGTTGGATGAGTAAATGTAAATCTGATTGGTTGTGTAAGTTGCATGATGTGAATGGTTAAGTGTGTGTGTGTGATTATACATGATGAATGTGGTTTGTTAATGGTATGTGGATGTCTTAGTGTGGGTGTCTGAATGCTTAATAATACCATGTTATGTGATGATAAATTTGTATAAGTGTTTTGGGGTGGTAAAGGGCTTGGTAAATAACCTTACTTGTGGCCACACGGGCAGCCACACGGCCATGTGCCCAGGTTGTGTGAAGTCTGCACTTGATTTTTAGAAATTTGAAATGGCACACGGCCTAACACACAGGTGTATATCTCGGCTGTGTGAAGAACATGGCCTTGGGCACCAGTGTGTGCCCCTATTTTTCAAGAAAATTTTTAGTGCTTTTAAAAGTTCTCAATTTAGTCTCGGACCACTTCCAAGGTATGTATTGTGCCTCGTAGGCCCTATTTAGGGACTTAAAAATAAAAATTTGAAAAGTTTTAATTTGGATGAAATTTTATGACTCGGTTTAATACATTTACAAGTGTATGTGTTCTGGTAATGCCTCATACCCTATTCCAGCACCGAATACGGGTAAGGGGTGTTACACGCACACAGCCTACCTAGCCATCACACAGCCATGTCTTGCATGTATGACTGGCCTCGTCGATCACACGCTAGTGTCCTAGCACATGGCCTATCACATAGGTGACCACACACCCGTGTGGCGTTGATAGTGGGGTTTTTAACTTTAGTCGAAACCTCTTTTTTTACATTTTCAGGTACACACCTAGTTTTGACTAAAGATAAGACGAACCCTAGCCTTTCAGAACCTATATTTGATGACCATATCACCAAATTAGCCATTTAAAATGAGACTAAACTTAATTACATCGAATAGGCTATAACAACCCGAATTAGGGCCTAAACAGAATAATGGTTTTAGAACCACAAATCCAAAGCTAAAATATTGATTTTATGATTGTTTTAAGGTCTATGGTGTGATTGAATGGATGTTTGAAAATTTCGTTAAGAAATTTTAGCGATAGAGTGTTCAATTTGAATATTAGGACTAAATTGCAAAGGTTGCAAAATAAGTGTTCTAGAAGCTTTTAGTGATTAATTGAAATGCATTTTTAAATTGGAAGTCCTTATTTAGTAATTAGACCATTATATGTCACAATGGACAAAAATGGACATAAAAGGGTAAAAATTTAAAGAAATGCCTTAAGGGCATTTTGATAATTTGGTTAATAAAAGAATAAAAAGGGAAAAATCAAGTCAAAATTGGTGTCCATCTTCTCTCCTTGGCCGAATATACCATGGAAGCCATGGCTAGGGTTTTGTTCAAGCTTTCAAGCTCAATAATCATGGAAAACGAGGTTCGAAACTAAAACGAGGGAAAAACGAGTATTCGACGGTTAGGTCATTTTCACCATTTTGGTATCGAGGTAAGTTTGTATGTAAATAATACATCGATGATTTATGTTTATATATTTTATGAAATGTGTAAATGATCTAACAAATGTATTTGAAAAAGTTCGATAAAGTGATAACTGAGAATGAGAAATCTCAATTGAACCTTAGGAATCGAATAGGATACGAGTGACATGTCACTAGGAAACCAAGTGTTTAAGTGATTAAGTGTTCCAGGTGCTAGTCTAGTACGTCCTACCAGTGCCTAGGTAATCCGGCATGTGTTGCGATACCTGTCAGCTTGTGTGAGCAGCACTATGTAGCTACGTCACGACCTTCAGCTTGTGTGAGTAGGCCCATAATTTGCTCGAGAGTGAGCTCTTAAGTGATAAGTGATAAGAGATAGCTTTGGCTATAGATATGTGGCACTTATGTGTAAATTTTTTGGGTATCCATTAGTATTCCAAGAGTTTAACAGGATAAGCTAAAAATGTGAAAGTGTATGTAGCTTTGTGTGAAATGGTATAGGTATGTACATAAGCCTCATAAGAAATGAGCTTGATATGTGTCCAACTTTGTTATGATGGAGATTGAGTAAGTTATGATTGTGAGGACAATAATATTTATGCAAGTTTTTATTATATTAAATGAATGTTTTAAGTGTGTATAATGATGAATATGAGATAAGACTTGTGTTTATCGGTCCATGCTTGTAATGTATGAAATACATGTTAAATTCGATTAGCAATTGTGTAATTGGCTTTGGCCCTGTAGCATGTTTTATTCGCACAAATTGTGATTTATCGGATATGAAAAAAACGAAAGATTGACATAATTGCCTATTAAAACGAAGATGAGAAATATGTGCTTCAAGCGACTGAAAGATGTTAAAATATATATCTTCGAAAAATGAATAATCATAATTAAAGTGTATGTATAATATGAGGTTAGGATTGATTGGTGAATTGTGGTATTTTGTTATAATGGAGAGCTTTTGACTTCTAAATAAATTATAAGATGTTTATTATTTGCATATGAACTTACTAAGCTTTGTAGCTTACTCCTCTTCCTTTATCATATCTTATAGGGTTGTAAGCTAGCTCGAGTTAGAGATCATAGGAGATGCTATCATATTATCAAGCTATCAAGTAGGGTAAATGAGTGCAAACCTTTGAGTCTATGGTATGTATAGGGACTTGACTTAGTCATTTTGTGTATGTGTTATTGATATGGCCAAATGTATTGGCTTGTAATGATTAAGGATTTGATTTGTTTTATAGCCACATAAATTAGCTCATATTGGCTAATTAGGTTGTAAACCTATTTATATGTGCATGTACAAGTTATTGCCTTTATTGATGAGTGAATGACATGTCCAAGCTATGTTTATAGATGTTGATTGTCAATTAATGTTATGTTAAATGCTATTGAGATGTATAAGTATGTGAATGAGGTTGAGGGTGGGAAATGGCTTGGAAAATAGCCTTAAAATTGTCCACACGGGTAGACACACAGGCATGTGTCTAGGCCGTGTGCGACACACGGTTAGCCCCATGGGCATGTTGATAGGTCGTGTGTCCCCTGCACTTTAATTTTGTAAAATAGAATGTCCAGTAGTAAACACACGGGCAGAGATACGATCGTGTGTCTCAGCAGTGTGAAGGATATGGCCTTAGGACATGGGCATGTGGCTTGGCCGTGTGACCCTAAATGGTTGATGACGTCATAAACAGAATGCTCAATGTTTTTCACACGAGTTGGGACACGGGCGTGTGTGACCACACGGCCTGCCTACATGGACATGTCCCAAGTCACACGAGCATGTGACCCTGTTTTGATGAAAAATTTTCAAAGTGCTCCAAAGTTCTCAGTTAAATCCCGGTCCACTTCTAATGTATGTTTAAGGTCTTGTAGACCCATGTTAGGGAAATAATGAGTATGTTTGAAAAGATTTCAATTGGACGCAAATTTTACAAATTGGCTTTGTATGTTTAAGTGTGTGTAAGTCTTGTAATGCCTCAAACCCTATCACAGTATCAGATACGGGTAAGACGGTGTTACATTTAGTGGTATCAGAGCTATGGTTTAGTCGATTCTCAGACTAACATAGTATATGTGAGTCCAGCTATACATGCCATATTACTACCTGTGATAGTGTGATATCTCCCAATCCTAATGAAATTATTCTATTGACATAGAAATGCTTTCCAACCGAGCTACTTTCGATAAGGACGAAAGTGATGTTAAGATGTTTAAAATGTGTTTGTGAAGAGACGAAACTCAAAAAGGTAAGAATAAAAGTTCATGATATGTATGTGATTAAGTACAAAATGAAATAACCATAAGTTGCAAATATGGGTGAAGTCATCATTCTAGTTGAACGTTGAGCTCTAATGGATTATAGTTGTGATATTGTAATAGCCCAATTTTAAGCCTAGTTGGAACAGTGGTTTTGGAACCTCAAATCTGAGGTTAGAAAAATATTTTATTATTATTTTCAGTGTTTACGGCATGTGATAAGATATGTGTGAAAGTTTCGTGAAAGAATTTTATCGATTAAATGATTAATTTGACAAAATGACCTAATCACATAAAATGTAAAAGTAGCATACTATGTATTAAAAGTGCTTTATTGATATGGTTTCTTAAATGGAAGGTCCTTATAATGATATTAGACCATTGTAAGTGGAGATGGACATAAATGGCCTTGAATAATGTGATTTCATAATGTTTTAATTAAGGTTATAAAACTAGTGTAGTAATTTAAGTTAATTAAATAAAAAAATTGAAATGTAACCATCATTTTCATCTATCCATGGTCGAATATATCAAAGAAGAAGATGAAAAATAGAGTTTGAACTTTTGAAACTTACATTGTTGATTGAGGTACGATTTTATTTCAGTTTTTAGTGATTTCTATGTTTTTGAGATCGTTGCTTCGTACACTAGTTAGCCCATACCTTGACTTTCAAATGTGTTGTTGTTTTTGTAAAATGCCATTGGTGAATATTTAAGCTCTTTGTTGTTTGATGATGAATTATGAGAATTTGATGTTAGATTATCATGTTTTATTAAGTGATTTTTGATAAAAATGTTTATTAAGAATTAAATTGTGAAATTTGTGAATTGAGGGGTCAAATATGAAATAAATGGAATTAATGGGCTGCTAGGGACCTAGGGAAAATTCGACCAAGCATGAGCATGTTGAAATTTTGTGTATTTTGTGTTGTTTTGAAATAGGGATTAAATTGAAAAAAATGTGAAATGTTAGGTGCTAAAGTGCAAAATGCCCATTTATGTGTTTTTGGATGAAATTAAATGGATAGGTGATTAAATTAGTCAAATTTGAATTGATTTAGATCAAGAACAAAATAAATTAGAATTAGATCGGGGGAAGTCAAAAGTGGTTGAATAGTCACTCCTATCCGTTCGTTTTCGTACGAGGTAAGTTCATATGCAAATAAATGTATTTTATGTGAATTATACGTGTTTAATTGATAAATGTTGTGAATGATAAATGTTCGAAAATGTGAAAGTATTGACAGAATTGAGATGTCTGTAACCCCAGTACGAACCATAGGAATAGTATAGGATACATGTAACGCCCTGATTTTCAGGATTTTTCGGGAATTTTGTGATTTTGGTGAATCCTGAAATTTTGGTGATTTGGTTATTAAATTTGTGTTTAAGAGTGTTAGTGGGCCTCTAGAAGGCCCAAGCCTTGGATAAAACCTGACAAAAATATCAACTTTAGATTTTTAAGTGAAGGGGACTTGGTTAAGTGGCTTTTAAGAAAAAGTGGGGAAAATAAGACTCAAGTAAGCCTTCGGTAAAGTGGCAAGGTGGCGTCACTTAGAAGCCTAAAAAAAGTGGCGTGTGGACTGAGAGCTAGGGCCAAGGTTCTAGTTGCATGGTAAGCAGTATGGTGTTTTTATTTTTACTGCATGTGCTGGTCATGTGATGGAACTCAAGCAGAACTCTGTGAAGAGAGTTGGAGTTGTCCATGAGATTAGATTAGTTAGATTAGGGAGAGAAATTATAGGAAATTTGAATGGGAGTAAGTGATGGCCGGCCAAGGGACTTATGTGGTTGCAAATTCGGCATTTGAATTTAGGTTTAGCATTTTCGGCACTTTGGTTTTGTGTGCCAATTTCTTTGGGTGGCTAAGCCTTCAGGATTTAGTAATTGCGTGTCTATTCCTTTCTTCTGCTGAACATTAGGGTTCTTGTTATTCTTTCGATTTCTTTTTTTTTTTTGTGTCAAAAGCTGAAAACACAATTCCCCTCCCCTTGTGCCGATTGTTCAAGACTAAACTCTCTCTTCTTCTCTTCTTACTTCTTTTCTCCCTATTCTTTCATCTTCTTCTTTTCTTCTTCTCTTCTATTCTTCCCAAACCGAAACAACCTTTCCCCACCATTCATCTTTTCTTTTCTCTTCTTCAAAACTGAATCTGCTATTCTCTTCTACTCAAGCCTAGTCGATTCTATTACAAGCTGAAATCTCGAAAGTTTGCTTTTATGCTAATTTGTCCATAGCCGAATCCTCCTTTCTCCTTCATCCCTTCTAACAGAATCTCACACTCTCAAAATCCCTAACCTCTGTTGACATCACCACTTCAAACCCATAACTTCAAATCACCTTCTTCTTTATCACATCAAAAGCCGAAATCACCATACTCATAGAGATTTAGGAGCCGAACTTTTAGATCTATAGATTCATTCTCTACTCGTGTTTAGAGGCTAGATCTACGTTAGATCTGAGTTAGAAACGAGATTGGAATCATTCTGGAGTATTAAACCTTCGGTAAGTTATCAGAATATCCTATTCATACTTTATTTTGGGATTTAAGAAAAGCCAAAACCCCTATGTGTATAGGAGGCTATCGATTGGGGCTAGAGGCTCTGTTAGTCTTATTATTTGAATTGTTTTGTACTAGTGCAGACTAAGGGTTGTCATCGAAGGCTTGGATCGTTGGAGCGACTTGTAGATTTAAATCTAGTAAACAGATCGACAAGGGTAAGTGGTTAAGAACACCCTATTGTAGCCGAATGTGGTAAGGAGTTTTAAGATTGGTTATTGTTGATTTGTAATCTAAAGACTGTAGTGGCCGATTGTAGGTTATCGTGAGAGATCTCGGTAGTGATTGTCGCAAAGTAGGTGTGTTCGAACACCCTCTTGTAGTTCAAATCGACAAAAGCCGAAAAGTCAAAATAATGAAATTTCGGCATTTCGTGGACTTGCGAGTGTGCGAGCGCTCGTAGGTTGGTTGGAAGCGGTAGATCTGTAACTGAAATCGGTAAAGTTGGTGAGTGCGTAATTTCGTGCACTTCGGTAAGTTTGGGCCTCGATGGGCTAAAATTCGGGCCCAATGGGTAAAAATAGGCGATAAGCGTGTTCTGGTAAATTGTAGGTCAAAAACTGTTAAAACTGGTGAACCGATCATAAAATTTGGACTAATGGGCTAAAGTAGCTATTAGACACTGTAGGGTCCATTAGGGGTTTTAGGGCCCAATAACTAAAAACTGTTAAAATGGGCTAGATAAGTTACTGAAATAAAAATGAGACTGTTAATAAATGAAATATGCATAAAACCCTAAAAACTGGTATAATTACTAAAATACCCCTTAAGGGTGAAAAATTACTATTTTACCTCTAGGTGCAAAATGACCGTTATACCCTTATGGCTAAATTTGACTGAAATGCATGTTTTACTATTTCTGTTCAATGTATGCCATGACATGAGTATCTGTTGCATGGGACTGGGTTTATTGATGGAGGAAGTATAAGTGGCATTGCCACGATTACTGAAAAAGGCTTTGCCTCGTACTGTTTACTGAAAAGGGCTTTGCCTCGCTATACTGTGAGTGGCTTGGCCACATATTCTGAGCAGCTATGCTGCAACTATGGAGTGTAGCGGCTGGGTGGGTTGAGTTGTTTCCCTACATGGAGTGTAGGGCTGGTACAGGTGGAGTGTAGCGGTTGGACTTAGATTGGGCTTTGGGCTTTGCATACATGCATGATCACTATTCTGTCACTGAAATGGGCCTATAGGCCGTACTGTTGTCTAAGAAGGGCTAAGGCCCAGTTGCACTGTTTACTGAATAGGGCTTCGGCCCAGTTTACTGTATCTAGATAGGGCTTTGACCCAGTTATTATTGAGACTAGATAGGGCTTAGGCCCAGTGGGCTTGAGCTGATTTGGGCTTTGGATGGGCTTTTTTGCACACTGAGTTTCCAAACTGACCCTTTTTTCTTCCATCCATGTAGGTGAGCCCTAGACTGGTGGACTTGGAGCTGGGAGAGATTCAGAGTGGCCACATGACTGCAATTAATGGTTTAATTAAGTCATTTCATTTTTGTATTTATTTTAAATTATTTTCATTATGGTTTTGGGTTTGTAATAAGGCCGCTTTAATTATTTTTAATTTTGGGTTTTAATTCTTTACTTATAATTTGTCTTAAATGAATAGACTAAGGCCGCGCGAGTTTTCTTAAAATTAATCAAACGTTTTCAACATCCACCACACGTTTCAAACGAGTAACAAAAGTTAATACAAGACCTTATAATAAGGAATACCCCTAAAATCTGGTAGTGGATAGGTCGTCCACAAATTAACTGGGATTTTGTCTTCAAACTTTAATAATGGTTTGCAAAACTCACCTTAATCATAGTGACTAGGAAACGTGGTTGGTTCATCATTGATGTGACACACCAGACTTGGCCGTAACATCTGGGCCGTAACGTCTGGACCGGGTTTGGGTTGTTACAATACATATGTCATGATATAGGATTCCGAGGTGTGATATCGTGTAAGACCCTGTTTAGGACAGTGGCATCGATATTTGATAACATGTAAGACCTTATCTGGGATATGGCATTGTATGAGCTTTATGAGCTATCCGAGTATCCTTGTCAATTCTGAACAGTTCAACGGGTAATATCGAGAAATGGATGATTATGTGAATGTGTATCCGATCAAGGTATGTATGAAACGTATATGTTATTTAATAATGAAAGGTGAGTATGCTTATAATTGATGATATGTGATCTATATGAGAAAGGATATATTATATGCAAGTGATTTGAGAACAAGTGAATTAGATATGAATTATGAAACTTGTATATGTGATTTGCTATGGTTTCCATGGATGAAATGGATAAACTTTATTTAATGTATCAAGTTTATTTGTATATGGCTTCCTAAGCTTTTAAAAGCTTACTTTGTTTATGTTTTCATTGTTTTATAGATTATCAAAGCTACCGTAAGCTCAGGGATCGTCAAGGATCATCGTCACACTATCGAATGACATTTTGGTACTTTGATGTTGTAAATATTAATGTATGGCATGTACAGGCTAAGATTGATGTTATGATATGTTATGTATAGGGAATTTTGCCATGTGATGTGGCTTGAGATGAAGAACTTGTTTTGGTAATGATATGAGTTGAAATATGGTATTTGTAATATGTTCATTTATGGCCTAGTGAAAATGGTCATTTTGGTAAGCTTGATATGAAGCTGATTTGGTATGTTTCATGGTTGATATAGTAAAGATTTAGTATTTTATGTAATGGCTTATAATAAGGTATGTGGTATATGGTTTTGGTATGATTATGTTCATGAAATTGGTATGCTTTGAAATGAATTTGAGTATGAAATTGATTGGTCATATTATGGCATGATTTGTGTATGTTTTGGTGATGTTTTGGCTGCAAATTAGGTATGAAGTATGTGACATTTGGTGCTTGTAGGGATGACCCTTTTTGGGGGGCATGTTGGCCTTATAATCGACTTATTTTTGCCCACACGGGCATGTGTCTCTACCATGTTATTCGAAGGCCAATTCTAATTGAGCTCGCGCGCTCTACACGGCCTCACACACGGGCGTGTGGCAGGCCATGTGGCCAAGTCAATATACCTTATAGGTTTGACAAGGTTGAGCACACGGCCCAGACACGGGTGTGTGAGGCCATTTTGAATAGCCACATGGGCTGGACATACGGGCATTCGACTGGCCACGTGAGCAAGTCAATAATCTCCCTAATTTTCACACGGCCTGGCACACGGGCGTGTCTTGTGGCCGTGTGGATAAGTCAGTATGTACGCCCTATTTTGCCACGGTTTAGACAGACGGGCGTGTCTAGTGCCATGTGAGGCATACGGCCTGTTCACATGGACGATTGGTTGGTATTAGAGCTACGATTTAGTCGATTCTAAGTCTAACGTAGCGTGTGAGAGTCTAGCTATACATGTCATATATATGAATTGCAATAGTGTGATGAAACCTAATAGCTAAAATGTGATTTTTCATATAGTAAACGGATCCCAATCGAGCTGTAGCTGACGATGTTGAGAGCAATGCGCCTACTCCCGCTCAAAGGGCAATACCGACTGATTCCCAGCCAATTTCTAGTGACCACGAGGGAGAGGCGAAGCAGGCTTTCTTTCAAATGATGAATGAATGGTTCACGAAATTCGTTTGAACGAATCCGGCTACTCAGCAACCTCCACCCCCACCCAATCCTACACAAGATCCTGTTGTGCCACAAATGGTAAATCTAATTTCATTGAATAAGCCTCTGATCGATAAAATTAGAAAATATGAGGCTGAAGAGTTCTAGGCCACTGCTGATGATGGTGCTGAGAGAGCTAAGTTTTGGCTCAAGAATACGATTCGAGTGTTAGATGAAATGTCATGTACTCCTGATGAATGAGTTAAATATGCTCTTTCATTATTGAGAGACGCAACATATCAATGGTAGAAAATGTTAAAATCTATAGTTCCGAGAGAACGAGTTACTTGGGATTTCTTTCAAATTGAATTTCAGAAGAAATATATCAGTCGGAGATTTATAGATCAGAAACGTAAAGAGTTTCTTTAGCTAAAATAGGGTCGTATGTCTGTTATGGAATACGAGCGAGAATTTGTGAGACTGAGCCGGTAAGCATGAAAATGTGCTTCAACTGAAGAAATAATGTGTAAAAGATTTAAAGATGGTTTGAATGGAGACATCCATTTGTTAGTCGGGATTCTGGAAATCAAAGAATTTGTTGTACTTGTTGACCGAGCGTGTAAAGCTAAAGAACTAGGGAAAAAAAAGAAAAGCTGAATCGGAAGCTAGAGATGTAAGAAAAAGATCATCGAGTAAGTCATTTCAGTCGGCATCAAAGAAATTCTGAGATGATTATAGCCGTTCAAAGGCTAATGTGATTCATTCGAGTAGAGATCATGTAAGGCCATATTCGAGCTTTAAAGCTCCCGCTACTTTGATAGCTGGTGTTGGAAGTGCGAGATCTGATCGACCTAAGTGCAGACATTGTGGTAAAAGATATCCTGGCAATTGTAGAATGAATGATTGAACTTGTTTTAAATATGGATCTTTGGATCATTTCATTTGTGATTGTCCCGAGTCAGTTGAGCAAGAGATTGTGTAGAATCTAAGGCCAAGTAACACTACAGCTAGAGGTAGACCACCGAGAAACACTGGAAATGTAAGCGGTAGCCAAATAGCAACTAAAGATACAACTGTGAGATTCGAGGCGAGAGCACCTGCTAGAGCCTATGCTATTCGCGCTCGTGAAGAAGCTTCATCTCCAGATGTTATTACTGGTACTTTTACTCTTTATGATACTTCTGTGATTGCATTGATAGATCTAGGATCGACACATTTGTATATATGCATGAACTTAGTATCCAGTAAACTTTGCCTGTAGAGTCTAATGAACTTGTGATTAGAGTATCAAACCCCATAGCCAAGTGTGTTCTGGTTGATAAAGTGTGCAAGTGTAACACCCTGAATTTGGGCCTAGAAGTATTGGGCCTTGGGCCTAGGTGCGGGTGTGAGATAGTTCGAAATAAAATTATTGATGTGTTGAATTCTGTTATGGAAGGTTATTATTAATGGGTTAATGTGGTATTTTAGTGAACTGCGAAGGATTCATAGTGTGGGGAAAAGTCTTGGGCTAATTTCTGGGATTCCGGGATTTTTGTGATATTTGGTGTAATGTTGAAATTTTGATATATGGATGTGTAATTCGTGTTTGGAGTGTGTTATTGGGCCTATAGAAGGCCCAAGTGTTGGTTAAAAACCCAGAGAATTCTTGGATTTTTGGACTTAAGGAATAAAGGACTTGGAAAAGAAGAGTTGTAAGGAATTATGTGTGGAATAAGACACAAAAAGGAGTGTGGTGTAGTGGCAAAGTAGCGCCACTTAGGGGACAAGGAAGCAAGGGGGTCCAAGGTTCAAGTCTTGGCTCTTGCAATTTATTTTGGTTTTTCTTTTAAATAAATCTGGAAGCAAGTAGGTGAGGAGCTTATGTCACAAAGGAGCTTATGTCCGAGTGGTGATGGCTTGACAGGGTTACTGAGAGGACTTTGGTTCGAATCCCGTTGCACGCAAAGGTTGATTATTTTGCTAACGCTTTAATTTTGAGGGGATTGATGGAGAATCCCACATCGGAAAACTAACATGAGAGCAGGTGAGGAGCTAGCTTTAAATAGAGCAAACCAGGAGGAGAGTAGGCACAACCTTCTTGGCTGATCCCTTTCGCTTTATGGCGTGCCCGTTTGGGCTGGGCATCGGCTAAGAGTGTTTGGAGCGCGGATTAACTTCAGTCTCCTATCATGTGTGTATTTCTCACTGCTCTAGCGGTAGGACGGCTACTTCGGGCTGCAATGGGCCGAAGAGGCCATGTGGGCCCAATGGGCCTGCGGGCCCAATTGGATAAGTTGTTTGATTGTATAGTAAATATTGGGCTAGATTAGGTGAATCTCATATCTGTGGCTAGATCTAGGCTAAAAGGGCCACACGAGCGTGTGGGCCCATTTGGGCCGAGAATGGGCCCTAGGCCCATTCGCATTGTTATCTCTGTTTAGAAATGCTTTAGTTTACAAAGTTACTAAAATACCCTTGGTTTACAAAATTACTGAAATACCTTGGTTTACAAAATTACTGAATTACCCTCGATTTGCAAAATTACAAGAAATATCCCGATTTATAAAATTATTGAATTACCCTTGATTTGTACAATGACAGAAGTACCCTCGATTTGTAAAATGACGAACATACCATTGATTTGTAAAATTACCATTTTACCCCTAATTTGTAAAATTACTATTTTACCCCTGATTTGTAAAAATTACTATTTTACCCTCGATTTGCAAATTTATTGAAATACCCCTGTAGGGTAGAATTACCGAGACACCCCTATGGGGTAAAATTACCGTTTTGCCCCTAGGGTGTTAAATGACTGTTTTGCCCCTCGTGGGTAAATGACTAACTTGTGTGATGATTGGGCTAGTTTGACCGTGGATATAAGTTGGTGATATGAATGACTTGACTGTGATCTATTCTTATTTTTGGGATTTGGAAAAGTTAGAATCCCTATGTGTTTAGGGAGGCTGTCGAAATAGCGCCTAAGGCTTTAAGGGGCTGTTACCAATTATTTTACTCTGTGCTTGTAAGGGTTAAAGGCTGCTGACTAAGGGCTTGTATTAGTGGAGCATTCGGATCCAGATTTAGATATCAACTTCAGCAAAGGTAAGGATTTAGGGCCTTGTTCATGGATGCCCAAATATGGTAAGAGTATGTTAAATTTAGTTATCATTGATTCGTGGTCTAATGTTTTAGTAATCGAATGTAGGATTGACTTGGATCGGATATAGTCATCGTTCGTTGCAAGCAGGTGTGTAATGAACCTCATAGTAGCTTAGATTAACATTTGCTGAAAAGCCAAAATACCTAAACTTCGGCATTTCGAACTTGTGGTTTTGTGAATGGTTTGAGCCGTGATACATACGATAAGATCGGTGATTGGATCGATAGAACAGGTAAGGCCACGATTTTGTGCACGATGGTAAGTTGGGCCTCGATGGGCTAAAATTGGGCCCAATGGGCTTACAGGCCCATATAGGTAAAAATGGGCAATAGATATTTCTTAATAGACTATAGGCTTAAAACTGGTTAAATTAGTAGTTAATTGTAGGATTTGGACTAAGTGGGCTTAGACGACTGAACTAGCTACATAGGGCCCATTAGGGGTTTTTGGCCCATAACTCGATTGTACTAAAATAGGCTAAAATTGCTGTTTAAACATTTGGAATTGATGAATAAGCATGGAAAACCCTAATAAGTGTTAAAATTACGTAATTACCCTTAAAACATGAAAATGTCTATTTTGCCCTAGGTGAAAAATGTCTATTATACCCCTAAGGTTTCATTCTGAATATGATGATTATGATATTGTTATTTTACATGCTATGACATGATATGCACATGATATGCTATGGCATGTATACAATATGCCATGTTTTACTCATTAAATGCATGGGTTGGGTTATTATATGATGGAGGAAGTGATAAAGGGCTTTGCCCTAGTTTACCGAAAAGGGCTTTTGCCCTAGTTATTAAAAGAGGCTTGGCCTCCAGTTATATGATAAAGCAGCTATGCTGCTAGTGGAGAGTTTGGTTGGGTGGGTTGAGTTATTCCCCACATGGAGAGCTTGGTTGGTACGAGTGGAGAGTAGCAGATGGTGGGTTGAGTAGTCTCCCCAACTGGGCTTTGCATACATACATTGACATTACTTGTGATATTGAAATGGGCTTTGCACACATACACTGATATTATATGTGTTGTTAAAATGGGCCTTTGGGCCATACCGTTTACAGAAAAGGCTTCGGCCTAGTGAATTGATTTATGAAAAAGGGCTAAGGCCCAGCGACCGATATTTGAAAAGGGCTTCGGCCCAGTTATATGTTGAGACTGATTTGGGGGCTTAGGCCTAGTATGCTGATATTAATTTGGGCTCTGTAGGTGGCTTGTTGCACACTGAGTTTTCCAAACTCACCCTTTTTCCTTCCATCCTTGCAGGTGAGCCTTAGATTGGTGGACTTGGAGCTGGGAGGGATTCAGAGTGGCCACATAGATTGGACTATTGGATTTCTAATTAAGTTACCTATTTGAAGTTAGATTTAATTATTTATTTCTGGTTTTGGGTTGTAAAAAGGGCCTCTTTAATTATTTTTATTTTGGGTTTTTATTCTTTACTTATTTAAATTGGTTTTAGCTTACGTAGGATATTATTTAAATCGAGTTGAAAATAAATGATTTTAAGACGTGATTTTTATAAAAGTTACTTGTTTTCAAAAGAACACGATAACCAAGCAAAGCTTCCGCAATTTTAAATGATCTTGTAGATAAATATTTCAAATAGTTAAAGTGTGGCAATGGTAGTGTGCATGTCTAGGAGTGGATCCAAGAAGAGCTTGGTACTTAAGCAATTCAACTCACCTCCTCTTTTCTGGAATCCTACCTGGTGCCTAGCTTCCATTCACTTTAAGTCATCACAAAGAAGGTCTAACTTTCTGGTACTTAAACTGTCTTTCAACCTAACATGTTTTCGCAACTATAAAGGTTTTCAAGCTTTCGAAATTTTCAATTAGATTTTACAAAGTTGCTATGTTTTGTTTTTTTACAATGAAATCACGTTTTGGAACAATAAACAAACACAAAGCTAAGGTTTTATACAAGCTTAACGGTAAGAGTTTTTTTTTAAAACATTAAGAAGTGTTTTTAATGAAAACACGGTTTTCGAAAAACACTTCAATGTGACACATCAGACTTGGCCGTAACGTCTAGGCTGGGTTTGGGGTGTTACAGCAAGAACTGCCCATTGATACTTCGGGGTTTTTTTTTGGCTAATTTGATGTTATTACCTTTTGATGAGTTTGACATAATTCTGGGTATAGATTGGCTAACACTGCATGATGCCATAGTGAACTGTAAATACAAAACTAGCTATTTAAGATGTCAGAATGATGAGATAATCTGAATTAAGTCTAATGATTTGAATGGGTTATCGGCTGTAATATCAACGATGAAAGATCAGAGTTATGTGAAAAAGGGTTGCGATCTTATTTCATATATGTAATTGATACAAAGTGACTGAAAAGAAGATCAAATCAGTGCCTGTTGTTTGTGAGTATCCAGATGTGTTTCCTAAAGAATTACCAGGATTACCACCGATCCATGAAGTTGAGTTTGGCATTGAGTTAGTGCCGGAAACAACTCCGATATCGGTAGCTCTGTACAAGATGGCTCTAACAAAGTTAAAAGAATTAAAGTCTCAGTTGCAAGAATTGACAGACAAAGGTTTTGCATGATCGAGTTTCTCACCCTGGGGTGCTCTTGTACTATTTTTGAAAAAGCAAGATGGCACGATGAGAATGTGCATTGATTACAAACGTCTTAATAAGGTGACAATCTAGAATAAATATCCTGTGCCCAGAATTGACGATTTGTTCGATCAGTTGAAAGGAGCTACTGTGTTTTCAAAGATAGACTTAAGATTAGGATACTATTAGTTACGAGTAAAACATTCAGACATACCAAAAACTACTTTCCAAATGAGGTATGGGCACTATGAGTTTTTACTTATGCCTTTTGGATTAGCAAATGCTCCTGCTATTTTTATACACCTAATGATCGTATCTTCAGACCGTACCAAGATCAATTTGTTGTGGTATTCATAAATGACATATTGAAATATTCACATGATGAATCTGAGCATGCCGAGCATTTGAGAATTGTATTGCAGACCCTGCGTGATAAGTAGTTATTAGCTAAGTTTAGTAAATGTGAATTCTGGTTATGCGAAGTTAGTTTTCTAGGACATATTTTGTCAACATCGGGTATTCGGGTTGATCTGAGCATGATTTTAGCAATTTTAGATTGGAAGTCTCCGAGAAATATGTCAGAAGTCCGCAGTTTTTTGGGACTTACCGGTTATTATAGATAGTTTGTAAAAGGCTTTTTGATGATTATGACTCTGTTGACTAGATTACTTTAGAAAGATGTGAAGTTCGAATAGTCTGAAAAGTGTCAAAAAAGCTTTAATCAGTTGAAAGCTCTATTGAGTGAAGCTCCATTGTTAGTACAACTAGAATCAGGTAAAGAGTTCGTGATTTATAATGATGTTTCGTTGAATGGTCTGGGCTGCATTTTGATGCAGGAAGGCAAAGTCACAGCTTATGCCTCAAGACAATTGAAACTGCATAAAAAGAATTACACGATGCACGACCTTGAATTAGCAACTATCTTGTTTGCGCTAAAGATTTGGCGCCACTATTTATTCAGTGAAAAATGTCATGTGTATTCAGATCTTAGAAGTTTGAAATATCTAATGATTTGAAAGATTTGAATTTGCGATAAAGAATATGGCTAGAATTGTTAAAAGACTACGAGCTAGTATTTGATTATCATCCGAGAAAAGCAAATGTTGTTGTTGATGCTTTGAGCCGTAAATCTTTGTTTGCTCTACATATGATGAATCCTCAGTTGGATCTATTTGATTATGGTTTGGTTTTAGCTGAGTTGAAAGCTAGACCGTTGTTTACACAGCAGATTTTCGAAGCTCAAAATGTTGTTATTGAATTGTTAGTAAAACAGGCTGAATCTGATTTGAATTCTAATTTAAAGTTTCGAGTTGAGTCTGATGATTGTTTGAAATTCAGAGGCCGAATATGTATTCTGAGAAATCCAGAGTTGATTCAGATGATTTTGAATGAAGTTCATAGTAGTCGTTTATATGTTCATCCGGGAAGCACAAAAATGTATAATGACCTAAAACAGTTTTACTGGTGGCCTGGTATGAAAAGAGATATCTCAGATTTCATTTCAAAATGTTTGATTTGTCAGCAAGTCAAAGCTAAACATCAGATACTGTCCGATTTGTTACAACCGATTATGATTCCTACGTAGAAATGGGATAGAGTAACGATGGATTTTGTTTCGAGTATGCCCCTATCTCAGAGAAAGAAAGATGCAATCTGGGATGTAGTTGATAGACTAAAAAAATCAGCTCATTTTATCCTGGTACGATCAGACAACTCACTTGATAAGTTAGCTAAGTTATACATTTCTAATATTGTGAGATTGCACTGGGTGCCAGTATCTATCATTTCGAAAAGAGATCCGAGGTTCACTTCGCGGTTCTGGAAGAAACTACAAGAGGCTTTAGGTATGAAATTGTATTTCAGTACTACTTTTCACCCGCCAAAGGATAGTCAATCCAAACAGATTATTCATATACTCAAGGATATGATGAGATGTTGCATTCTTGAGTTTGCAGGTACATGGGAACGGTACTTGCCATATTGAATTTGCGTACAATAATAGTTTTCAATCGAGCATTAAAATGGCACTGTACGAAGCTTTGTATGGTCCTAAATGCCGAACACCTTTGTATTGGACAGAGCTTAGTGAGAATAAGATTCAAGGGGTAGATTTGATCAAAGAGACTGAGCGAAGGTGAAAGTAATTCTTGATAGTCTAAAAGCAGCGTTAGATCATCAAAAATCATACATAGACTTGAAACGAAAAGATATTGAGTTTCAGATCGGAGAAAAAGTGTTTTTGAAAGTATCTCCATGGAAGAAAATACTTAGATTCAACAGAAAAAGCAAGTTGAGCCTGAGATGCATCGGACCATTTGAAATTATTAAGTGTATCAGGCCGATTGCTTATAGATTGTCTTTGCCACCTAAGTTAGAAAAGATTCATAATGTATTTCACGTATCGATACTTAGATGATATCGATCTGGCCCATCGCATGTCATTTCCCCATCTGAGATTGAGGTTCAGTCTAATATGACATATATAGAAAAATCAATCTAGATTTTAGATCGCGAGGTTAAAGAATTACAATATAAGAAAATTGCATTGGTGAAAGTGTTGTGGCATCAACACGGGGTCAAAGAAGCAACGTGGGAGCCCGAGGATGCTATAAGACAGCAATATCTAAATCTATTCACTGGTAAGATTTTTAAGGACGAAAATCCTTAACGGTAGAGTTGTAACAGCCCGGTTTTAAGCATAGTAGTAACAGTGGTTTTGGAACCACAAATTCAAGGTCAGGAAAATATTTTATTATTATTTTCAGTGTTTATGTATGTGATAAGGTATGTGTGAAGGCACCGTGAAAGAATTTTATCGATTGAATGATTAATTTGACAAAAGGACCTAATCGCGTAAAATGCAAAAGTAGCATACTATGTATTAAAAGTGCTTCATTGATATGGTTTCTTAAATGAAGGTCCTTATAATGATATTAGACCATTGTAAGTGGAGATGGACATAAATGGCCTTGAATAATGTGATTTCATAATGTTTTAATTAAGGTTATAAAACTAATTTAGTAATTTAAGTTAATTATATAAAAACAATTGAAATATAATCATCATTTTCATCTATCCATGGCCGAATATATCAAAGAAGAAGATGAAAAATAGAGTTTGAACTTTCGGCACTTACATTGTTGATTAAGGTACGATTTTAGTTCAGTTTTTAGTGATTTTTATGTTTTTGAGATAGTTGCTTCGTACACTAGCTAGCCCATACCTTCATTTTCTACTTCATTACTCCATTGTGCCTTGGGTATTGATTGTTTGTGTCGTTTTTCATCTCTCGTGCTAGTAAGTGGGTTTTTTCCTATCTTTATTTAAGTTTTTCCAACTCTAATTCGGGGGTTGTTGATGTTCGGCAGCACCGTATCATGGAAAGTAAGGTTTCCTTCATACCGTCTTGTAGTGAATCGATTTGTAGCATTGCTAAGTGTTAAATGCTCAATGGATGAGTATTATGGTTGGGTTTTTGATTAATCAGAAAGTAAGACTGACTGTGGTGTTGGATTGGTCTTTATTTAGGTTCAGGAGTGTTCGGAGTCCGATTTCGCTTCAATAGATATCTGGTGTGTACCCAATAATACAGAAAATGAGAATTGGTAAAAGCCGTAAAATGAATCTGTCGACGCCACATGGGTGTGTGGTCACCTGTGTGGTAGGCCGTGTGAAGGGACACGGTCGTGTGATTGACGAGGCCAAGTCGTGTGTGAGAGACATGGCTGTGTAATAACCGAGTGAGGCTGTGTACGACACACAGGCTCAACCAATTGGGCCGTGTGGGCCACACGGGCATGTGGGATTCTAAGCCAAGCCGTGTGTTAGGCCGTGTGGTCCACACGGGTGTGTGGGCCCACACGAGCTGACTACATGGGCGAGTAAGCCCATTTTTCCTGAAAAGTTTTGAAAGGTTGCACGAGTCACCCAAGTCGACTTTGGACCTACGGTAGGGTCGGTAAGCGCTACTTAGACCCCTAAATGAGTATTCTGACTGTCTGCTTTCGGTATTAAGCATGAACTGTGATATCTGATCTGATTGTATGATCTGATAAATTGCATATTCGTATGTCATACTTATATGTTGCATTGTATCGGGGTTGAGTTAATATTATTTGATGGAAGTATTCTAAAAGGCTCTTAAGCCTATTATCTGGCAGCTCAGCTGCAATATTCTCTATATGTGTCGCGTTACGGTATAGCGTGGTGTGTAGGGATGGGTGGGTCAATTTTATCCCTACATGGTGTGTAGGGTTGGACAGAGATGGTGTGTAGAGGCTGGTGGGCAAGATTATGATATTCTGTTCTATTCTGCATAATATATCTGAGATGGGCTAAGGCCCTAACTTATATCGATTCTATAACTGAGTGGGCTAAGGTTCACACCAATTCTGTAATGGGCTCAGGCCCGAACTACATATATATACGACTAATTTCTGACATTATGTTGTGTGCATGCTTTCTGTGGGAGTTACACACTAAGTTTGCAAAAACTCACCCATTTCTGTTTAATCTGTTCAGGTAATCCCCAGCATTAGACAGATCAGAGTAGTGGAGGACTCGGCAGTGACCACCATGGTTTCGTACTATTTAAATTTAGTTTTTAAGGTATTTATTTCTTTTCTTTTAATTTGGGTTTTATAATGTAATTGTTGGGACTTTGGACTGTTCGGTTTAGATTGTGGATTTTGAACTGCTTTACAATTTTAATATTGCTGGACACAACTAAATTGGATTTTTGCTAAAAACAATGGTTTTCATAACACGAACAGTTTTCCTTAAAACAACATGTTTTGTGAAAGCTTCCACTAAAGAAAGAGATATCTTGTTAATTTAACAATGAATACACATTTTCTGGATTAAATGAAAGCTAATAATTGGAACGGTTATTATTTATAAACGCGTTTTCAAATCTCATTCCATGTGACATCGCCAGAGTCGGTCATAACATCTAAACTGGATTTGGAGTGTTACATTTAGTGGTATTAGAGCCAGGTTGTAAAACTCAGCTATGGATTTGGGTTTTAAAACTTGGTAGCTAAGAAATGACTTTTAAGTGATTTGAAAAAAAATTTGACTGGGTATGTGGTACACCGAGTCTCCGACATCAGCCCTGTAGGTATTTTGCAACTCTGTTAGATTTGTCTGAAAATACTATTAGCATGTTTGAAACAACCATAGGCAGTATACTATACTAAAAACACTCCAGGTTGTGTAAATTGAAAACTGTAATGAAACTGTTATTTGCGATAACAAAACTCTAAACTTCTGATACTGTCTACATAAAATATCTGCTAATAAATATCGAAATTATAACTGATTCATAAAACTGTTAAGACAGATAATCTTGAAATCTACGATGAGTGCACGAGGTATCTGTAGACAGGGTACTAAAGGCTGAGGAAGAGACTAAAGAGGGGCTCGAGATGGGTCCTCGTAATCTGGCAACATGCCTAATTTTGATTCTAGTAAGACGCGAGGTTCACCGGTGACTGAGACTGGATCTTAAGATCATGTGGCTGGGGACGACGCTTTGTCCCAAACCATTCTGAAGATTTTGAAAACGGTCGTTGGGCCCAATGCTAGATCTGGAGGTTGAGGGTCGGTTAGGAAACGACTTTGGTCTAACGGGGCTAAGTTATTTAGGGGTGTCACTAGAGTCACCCCTAACGTGGCTGAGTACTGGATGGAGGCCACAGAAAGAATTATGGACGATCTGGATTTTACCCCTAAGTTGAAACTAAAAGGGGCTGTGTCATTGCTTCTCGATGAAGCTCATCAGTGGTAGTTGACGGTTAAGGAGGACATTCAGCCCGACTGATTGACTTGGGATTACTTTAAGACTATGTTTCAGAGTAAGTATGTGGGATCTAGCTACATCGATGCTGGAAGGCGTGAGTTTTTAAATCTTACACGAGGGGACCATACAATGGCCAAGTATGAGGTTGAGTTCCTGAGATTGAGCCGTTATTCGCAGGGCACAGCGGCGACCGAGTATGAGCATTATGTCTATTTTGAGGATGGACTCAAGGACAGTTTGAGAGTTTTGATAGCTCTGCAGAGGGAGCGTGACTTTTCAACACTAGTGGAAAAGGTGAAGATCACCAAGAAAGTGAAATACACTGAGCGCCAAAACTGGGATAAGGACAGAGGAAAGAATAAGAAGGATTCAGAGCCCTCGAGTTCTATGATGAGGCCTAAGAAAAAGGCTAGATTTGATGGGCCAGTCAGAGTTGGGCCCCCTGTTGCACCTAGTGGGATCTTACCTTGTGGGCTATGTGGTAGACGCCATCCAAACGAATGTTGGAGGACTACTGGGGCATGTTTGAGATGTGGGTCTACTGAGCATCGCGTTAGAGATTATCTGTTGATAATTGATCAAATACAAGCTCTGGGTACTGGTGCTACACCATACCGAGGGTAGCTGAGTAGCCGCCGAGAGGCCGCGGTCAGGCCAGAGGTGGTAATGGTTTGGGGCATGGTTAGAAAGCACCGGGAAGAGGTGCTGGGCATACTAAGGTGAGGCAGTCTGCTCTAGTTTATGTTGCACGTCACCTAAAAGAGGGAGATACTCCAGATGTCATCACGGGTACGTTCGTTATTTATAATGTACCTTACTTTGGATTGATAGACAAAGGTTCTACACACTCATATGTAGCTAGTACTATGTCTGAAACTCTAGGGATTCTGGTGGAGAGCACTTCAAGTGAGGTGACTGTTGTGAGTCCATTGGGGCAGTCTATCCAAGTTAGTAAACTATATAGATATGTGCCGTTAGAGGTCCAAAGGATAGTATTTCTGGCTAATCTGATGGAGCTTCCATTCAGGGAGTTCAACCTAATTTTGGGTATAGACTGGCTAGTTAAGCACTGGGTGAGCCTGGAATGTACGACAAAAAGAGTTGTTTTGATAACTAAGGAGGACAACAAGATAGTCGTGATTGGGAAACGTTAGGACTATCTGACTAATGTGATTTTTGCATTGGTTGTAGAGAAGTTGGTTCGAAAAGGATGTGAGGCATTCTTGGCCTACATCAGTGTTTCTAATTCTAGAGACTCTTCGATTAAGGATATTAGAAATGTAACAGATTTTCCAGACGTCTTTCCTAAAGAACTACCTGGTGTGCCTCCAAGCCGAGAAGTGGAATTCGGGATTGAGCTTATTCTGGGTACAGCTCTAATGTCAATTGCCCCTAAGAATGGCACTGAAGGAGCTTACGAAGATTAAGGCTCAAATTCAAGAATTGTTAGATCGTGGGTTCATTTGTCCCAGTGTGTCTCCGTGGAGAGCACCTGTTTTATTTGTGAAAAAGAAAGATGGGACAATGAGGATGTGTATTGACTACCGTCAATTGAACAAGCTAACGATCAAGAATAGGTACCCACTTCTGAGGATAGATGACTTATTCGACCATTTCAAAAAGGCTTCTGTGTTTTTAAAGATCGATTTACGATCAGGATATCATCAGTTGAGAGTTAAGGAGGCTGATGAGAATAAGACGGCATTTAAGACTCGATATGGACATTATAAGTTCCTGGTTATGCCCTTTGGTTTCACTAATGCACCAGCGACATTTATGGATTTGATGAACCGAGTGTTCTAGCCCTATCTGGATCAGTTCATGGTGGTATTCATCGATGACATCTTGGTGTATTCTAAGATTGAGGATGAGTACAATGAGTATCTCAGAGTGGTGCTACAGACTCTTCGTAAGAAATAACTATATGCGAAGTTCAGCAAGTGTGAGTTCTGGCTCTAGGAAGTAACCTTTTGGGACACCCAGTTTCTACTAAGGGGATATGAGTCGATCCTTGTAAGATTGTAGCTGTGCTGGATTGGAAACAGTCGACGAATATATTTAAAATCCGTAGTTTTTTGGGGCTAGCAGGTTATTATCGGCATTTTGTGGAGGGGTTTTCCTTGATCGTTGCACCGTTGACTAAGCTTCTGCGTAAGGAAGTTTCTTTTGTCTGGACTGATGCGCAACAAGAGAGCTTTGAGAAGCTCAAGACTGTTCTGACTCAGGCCCTTGTTATGATATAGCCTGAGCTTGGTAAAGACTTCATAGTGTACAATGATGTTTCGCATGTGGATCTGGGTTGTGTTTTGATGCAGGATGGTAAGGTTGTAGCCTATGCATCATGTCAGTTTAAAATGCATGAGGTAAACTATTCGACTCATGATTTAGAACTGGCTGCTGTGGTATTCATATTAAAAATCTAGAGGCATTATCTGTATGGTGAGAAGTGTATTATCTACACTGATCACAGGAGCCTCAAGTATATCCTCACTTAGAAGGAGTTAAATCTTAGGCAGCGTAGATGGGTTGAGTTACTTCAGGATTATGATTGTACCATTGAGTACCATCTCGGCAAGGCTAATATGGTGGCTGATGCATTGAGCCGTAGGGTTATGACCGATCTGAGAGCGATGTTCGCTCGACTCAGCTTATTCGACGATGAGAGTCTATTAGCAGAACTTCAGGTTAAACCGACATGGGTTGAGCAGATTAAAGGTAAACAGATAGGGGATAAGTCTCTTTAGATGTGTTTCCGCTAGGTTGAGAATGGTGTACTACTGATTTTGGGATAAACAGCGATGGCGTGGTCAGATCTCTGTACCAAATGATGAGGTGAGACAGTCAATTCTGAGGGAGACGAATAGTAGTCTCCATGCTATGCATCCCGGCGGGAATAAAATGTACCGAGATCTCCATGAGTTGTATTGGTGGCCAAGGTTGAAGCGTGAGGTTACTGACTTCATTACTCACATATGACTTGTCAGCAGGTTAAGGCTGAGCATCAATTACCTTCGGGTTTGCTGCAGTCGTTTAAAATACCATTATGGAAATTGAAGCGAGTAACGATGGACTTCATTAGTGGGTTACCTCTAACACCCACTAAAAGGGATTCTGTTTGGGTTATCATGGATTGATTGACCAAGTCTGCTCACTTTATCCTGGTTAGGACAGACTTTTCTTTACAGAAGTTGGCTAAACTTTATGTATCTGAAATAGTGAGACTACATGGGGTTCCTATCTCGACCATCTCCAATAGGGATTCTTGCTTCATGTCTCAATTCTAAAAGAAGCTACATGAGGCTCTGTGTACAAGGTTGGACTTCAGTACTGCTTTTCATCCTCAAATAAATGGTCATTTCTGATAGGGATCCTCATTTCATGTCTCAGTTGGGAGGAGTACTTGTCGTTAGCAAAGTTTGCGTACAATAACAGCTACCAGTCTAGCATCCAGATGGCACCTTACGAGGCCTTGTACGGTCGTACGTGTTGCACTCCCTTATGTTGGATTGAGTTGGGTGAGCGACATGTTCTGGGTTCGAAATTTGTTTCTGAACTTGAGGATAATGTTTGACTAATTCAGGATCATCTGAAAGTGGCTTCTGATAGGCAGAAGTCCAATGCTGATCTGAAAAGAAATGATATTGAGTATTCTATGGGGGACTTAGTTTTTCTCAAGGTCTCACTGTGGAAGAAGGTTCTGAGGTTCGATCGCAAGAGTAAGCTGAGCCCTAGGTTTATCGGGCCATAACGTAATCTGAAACAAGTGGGGTTAGTCGCCTACCAATTAGAACTACCTCCAGAATTGGACCAAATTCATGATTGTTTTACGTATCTTTGTTGAGACGCTACCGCTCTGATCCCATGCATGTTGTCCCTGTTAAGGAGATTAAGGTTAGACTTGACTTGACTTTCGAGTAGGATCCGGTATAGATTTTAGATCGTGACATTAAGGTTCTGTGAAGGAAATCTATCCCCTTAGTAAAGGTGTTGTGGTGGAATCATAGCACTGAGGAGGCCACTTGGAAGTTGGAAGATTTGATGCGTCAGCAGTATCCTCTCCTTTTCTGATCAGGTAAAATTCCAAGGCTGAAATTTTCTTTTATGGGGGTAGAGTTGTAACACCTCAAGTTTTTAAAATTTGTTATTGCGCAAACATGACACAAATATATGTCTGCTTCAGTGGTTATGTGTTCTGGGTGTGTGTGGGAGGTCCTAAGTTCAAGCCTTGACTTGGGCAAATTTTGGTATTTTTATGAATAAAGCCTTACTCTTGTTTAGTAGGCTTTTATTTTATTGTTTGTAAAATATGTTAGAATGGGCCTGCTAGTCTAGTGATAAGTGGAGTGTTGGAGTGAGGGAGGTCTTATGTTCGAATCTTGGCATTGGCATTATTTTTGCTCGGGTTAGTGGCTAAGAGTTTGCATTGTAGTGGGATGCTGATAAATGATGGACATGGTTAGATTTGTAGGAGATTGGGCAGTTAGTTATGTGGGAGTGGGAGGAAAATTAGGGTGTCAGATTCTGAGTTGAGTTTTTGTCACTTTTTCAAAAATTCGGGTTTTTCTTGTGACGTTTCCTCCCTTTCTATGTCGTTTTTCTCTAAAACTTTCTCTCTGTTATTTCTTTTTCCTTCAATTTCTATTTCATTACTCTACTGTGCCTTGGGTGTTGGTTGTTTGTGTTGTTTTTCATCCCTCGTGCTAGTAAGTAGGGTTTTTCCTATCTTTAGTTACGTTTTTCCAACTCTAATTTAGGGGTTGTTGATGTTTAGCAGCAGCATATCGTGGAGAGTAAGGTTTCCTTCATACCGTCTCATAATGAATCAATCCATAGCGTTACGGTAAGTGTTCATCGCTCAATGGATGAGTATTATGGTCGAGTTTTTGATTAATCATAAAGTAAGACTGACTGTGGTGTTGGATTGGTCCTTATTTAGGTTTTGGAGTGCTCGGAATCCAGTTTAGCTTCAATAGATATCAGGTGTGTACCCGATAACACAGAAAACGAGAATCGGTGAAAGCCAAAAAATAAATCTATTGACGCCACATGGGCATGTGGTTGCTCGAATGGTGGGTCGTGTGATTGACGAGGCTAGGCCGTACGCGAAAGACACGACCGTCTGATGGTCGAGCAAGGCCATGTGGGACACACGAGCTCGACCAATTGGGTCGTATGGGTCACACGGGTGAACCATACTAGCGTGTGGGATTCTGGACCAAGCCTTGTGATCCACGCAGCTAAGGCCAATTTGGGCCATATGGGCCACACGAGCGTGTGGGCCCATACGGGCCGACTACATAGGCGTATGAGCCTATTTTTTTCTAAAAAACTCTGAAAGGTTGCACGGGTCACTCAAGTCTAATGTGGATCTACTGTAGGGTCAATAAGCACTACTTAGACCCTTAAATGAGTATTTTGACTATCTGTTTTCGGTATTAAGCATGAACTGTATTATCTGAACTGATTGTATGATCTGATAAATTGCATATTAGCATGTCAAACTTCTATGTTGCATTGCATCGGGGTTGGGTTGATGTTATCTGGAGGAAGTATTCTGAAAGGCTCTTAAGCCTATTTTCTAGTAGCCCAGCTACAATATTCTGTATATGTGTCGTGTTACGGTATAGCATGGTGTGTAGGGATGGGTGGGTCAGTTTTATCCCTACATAGTGTATAGGGCTGGACAGAGATGGTGTGTAGAGGTTGGTGGGTAGGATTCTAATATTCTGTTTTGTTCAGCATGATATATCTGAGATGGGCTAAGACCCTAACTTGCATTTGATTCTATAATTGAGTGGGCTAAGGTTCACACTGATTTTGTAATGGGCTCAGGCTCGAACTACATATTTATATACGAGTGATTCTGACATTATGTTATGTGTATGCTTTCTATGGGGATTACACACTGAGTTTGTGAAAATCACCCATTTCTGTTTAATCTGTTCATGTAATCCCCAACATTAGACAGATCGGAGCAGCGGAGGACTCAGCGATGACCACCACAGTTTCATACTGTTTAAATTTAGTTTTTAAGCTATTTATTTCCTTTCTTTTAATTTGGGTTTTATTATGTAATTGTTGGGACTTTAGACTGTTCAGTTTAAATTATGGATTTTAAACTGTTTTACAATTTTAATATTGCTAGACACGACTAAACTAGATTTTTGCTAAATAAAATGGTTTTCATAACACGAACGGTTTTCCCTAAAACAGCGTGTTTTGCGAAAGCTTCCACTAAAGAAAAAGATATCTTGGTTAATTTAACAATGAATACACGTTTTCTGGATTAAATAAAAGCTAATAAATAGAACGGTTATTATTTATCAATGCGTTTTCAAATCCCATTTGATGTGACATCGCCAAAGTCGGCCATAACGTTTAGGCCGAGTTTGGGGTGTTACACGAGCAGGGACACGGACATGTCTCTACCGTGTTTGTCGAAGGCCAATTTGAATTGAGCCTTGTCGTTTCACACGGGCTCACACACAGGCGTGTGGCAAGCTATGTGGCCAAGTCAGTATACCTTACAAGTTTGACACGGCCAAGCACACGACCCAAACACGGGCGTGTGAAGGCATTTCGAATAGCCACACGGGCTGGACACACTGGCGTGTGACTTGCCGTGTGAGCAAGTTAGTAACCTCTCCAATTTTCACACGGCCTAGCACACGAGCGTGTCCTGTGGCCATGTGGATAAGTCAGTATGTATGCCCTATTTTGCCATGGCTTAGACACACGAGCATGTCTAATGTCATGTGAGGCACACGGTCTATTCACACCGGCGTGTGACCTCTGTAACTTAGAAAAATTGTTGAGTTTCGAAAAATTTTATACAAGATCGGTTTAGTCCCGAACCTTCTCCAAAGCATGTTTAAGGTCTCATAGACCTATTTAAGGGACATTGTGAATATGATTGAATGTGATTTGATGATGCGTAAGCTATGTATGCCATATGTTTGTAATATGCTATAGAATGCCCAGTAATGCCTCTTAACCCTAGTTTGGCGACGGATACAGGTTAGGGGCGTCACAGTTATATTATGTTTAAACGTTTAATTATTTCTTGAATTGCTTAATTGATCATGTAGATGATGTTTAATTGTACGAATGAGTTCAACGATAACTTGATAAGTGTGGAAGTCCAGTACGAACCCTAGGAACATTATAGGACACAAGGGTCATAACATCGAGGTTATCGAAATATGATTCCATGTAAGACCATATCTAGGATATGGCATTGGTATGTGATATGAGATTCCGTGTAAGACCATATCTGGGATATTACATCGATATGTGATATGAGATTCTGCGTAAGACCATATCTGGGATATGGCATCGGTATGTGATATGAGATTCCGTGTAAGGCCATATCTGGGATATGGCATCAGTATGGTAGTGTAACACCACAAACCTGGCCTAGACATTACGGCCAAGACCAGTGTGTCACATCAACAAAGAACTAATCACACTTCCTAGCAACTATGATTAGGGTGAGCTTTGTAAAACTGTTTCTGTAATTTGGGAAGAAAATCCAGGTTTAATTGGTGTTTGTCCTATCCATTAACCGTTTAAAAGTTATCTTGTTACCATATCTTGATCGTTGATTTGTTATTCATTTGTTACGAGGGTTTTGTTTTGAAAACATTAATTAATTTTAAGAAAAACTTGCGCAGCTTTATTCAAATCATTGAAAATAAATTATAATTAAAGAATTGAAAACCCAAAATAAAACAATTAAATCGGCCTTATTACAACCTAAAACCAAAATGAAAATAATTAAAAACAAGTAAGGAAGTAAATAACTTAATTAAAAACCAACTTTACAGTCCACGCGGCCACTCTGAATCCCTCCCAGCTCCAAGTCCACCAGTCTAGGGCTCACCTGCAATGATAGAAGAAAAGGGGTGAGTTTGGAAACTCAGTGTGTAAAGAAAGCCCATCCGGAGCCCAAATCAGCTCAAGCTCACTGGGCCTAAGCCCTATCCAGTCTCAGTAATAACTGGGCCGAAGCTCTATCCAGTAATCAGTTAACTGCGCCTAAGCCCTATTCAGATACATTGCGGCCCATAGGCCCATAACAGTAATAGATCAAAAATAATGCATGTATTCAAAGCCCAGACCTAAATCCATCCGCTACACACCATCCATACCAGCCCAACACACCTGTGGGGAATAACTTGACCCACCCAGCCTTACACACCACAGTCGCAGCATAGCTGCTCAGATAACGTGGCCAAGCCACTAACAGTAAACGAGGCAAAGCCCCTTTCAGTAACGTGGCCAAGCCACTATCAGTAATACGAGACAAAGCCCCTTTTAGCAAACGTGGCAATGCCACTTGCACTTCCTCCATCAATAAAACCCAAACCCATGCAACAGTATAATATGTCTTGACATACAGTGAACAGATAAAGTAAAACATGCATTTCAGTCAAATTTAGCCCTAGGGGTATAATGGTCATTTTGCACCTAGCGGTAAAATAGTAATTTTTTGCCTTTAAGGGGTATTTCAGTAATTATACCATTTTCTAGGGTTTTATACATGTTTCAGTTATTAACAATCTCATTTTCATCTTAGTAACTTATCTAGCCCATTTTAGCAGTTTAAAGTTATTGGGCCCTAAAATCCCTAATGGGCCCTACAGTGTCACTTAGCTATATTGGCTCGTTTAGCCCAAATTCTATGTCTAGTTTAACAGTTTTAACATTCAAATCACTAGAACTCACTTACCATCAATTTTCACCCATATGGGCCCGTAAGCCTATTTGGCCCAAATTTAGCCCATCGAGGCCCACATTTACCGAAGTGCACGAAATTGCGCACTTACCAATCTTACCAGTTGCAATTACAGATCTCACTATTCCACCCGACTCACGAGCACTAGCACACTTACAAATCCGCAAAATACCAGAATTTCGGTATTTCAGCTTTTCAGCTTTTCGACTTTTACCGATTTAGTCTACTAGAGGGTGTTCATTTACACACCTGATTTGCGACGGGCGTTGACGAGATCTCCCACATGTTTATCCTATAATCGGTCATTCAAAATATTAGATTATGAACCCCACGTAATGATCACTTACCACATTCGGCCATAATAAGGCATTATTAGCCACTTACCTTGTCGATCTTAACTACTAGATCTAGATCTAGTTCGCTTCCACGTCTCTAACTTTTACTGCACCTTGCTAAATCACTCATTCTTGCGAACTAGAACACATAAAACCACATCACAAGACTAGTATTACTCTTTACCAAAATCGACAGCCTCCTTAAACTGTTTAGGGATTTTGGCTTTTCTTAAATCCCAAAATAATGAATGGAAAGAAAGAATCTAAATACTTACCGAAGATTTACTAAACAAGGATGCTTCCAATCCCGTATCTAACTCAGATTTGACGCAGATCTAGCCTCTAGACTTGAGCAGAGAACGAATCTAAATGATTTCGGCTTTTGGATCTATCCTAGAATGTCTATTTCGATTTTTTAAGAAGAATAGATGAAAAGGAGTTCCCAAGTGCAAAAACTAATCGACAGTGAATGAGATAGGAGATTAGAGGTTCGACTTTTGAAAAGGAATCGCAATGGGAGGAAGTTGGGTTAAGATAGAAACGGTAATACTAGCCTTAGGTTTCAGCACGTATGAAATCGGCTAAGAGGTTTGAGAAGATAGTAGAAAAGAAAGAGTTGATTCGGCTCTTGTATGAAAAAAGAAGAAATATACTAATGGGTAAAAAGAATGTAAGTTTCGGCTATCATGGAAAGAAAAACAAAAGGGGAAAAATTTTATAATATGGGTAAAAGAATTGGCGAAGAGAAGATGAGCAAAAATTAAAATAAAAAGCAAAACCGATTAAAAGAAAAAATAAAAAGCAAAATCGGCTAATAGGCTAAGAATCACCCCAATTTAATCCCGTGCTTATCACCTTGTTTTTAGCTAGCACCGTTTGAATTTTATTCAAACTCCTGCACCATCAGCAGCATAGTCCACCGCTTGGTCGACTCTAATTGCTGCTAGGGAGAGTTTCGGTCCAATTGAAACACTCTCCCCACGCCTGTAGCAAAAATGCAGCCCTTCGCACGCACAGTAGCTCGAACCCGGGACTTCCAAGCACCCACACACGTTGCTGGCCACTGCGACACTATTTCACTTTTGCTATAATACAGTCACATTTAATTATAAGGCTTATCCGCTGAAGCCTTGACTGTTTAAAAGTAAAACCAAAATTTCGCCTGCACCTGGGTTCGAACTTGCGTCTACTCGACATTCCTAGCACGCTGCTGCCACTGTGCCATAGGCGCTCTTTGCGTTAAACTTCGGTCGCAACTTCTTTTAAGGCTTATTTTAACACAACTAGATTACTAAAAAAAAATACCAAACATTTACGCACGCTGGGAATTGAACCCCAGCCTCCCTTCCTGCTGCCTAGCGCGTCTAACCACTGGGCCAGGTACTTACTTGTGCCTAATCTTAGCCCAACTTATTTATAAAGCCTAATGCCCAGATTTCCCTAAGGAAGCAAAAATTAATTTTTTTTTGCTAGAGCCCTGGGTCAAGCCCAGGACTTTTCCCACACTATAAGTACTTCGTAATTTATTTAAATACTAAACTAAACATGAAACTAATAATAATAATATTTTTTTATTACTAATTAAAACATCCAAATTATTCAAGTTGTCTTCGACCCAAACCCAGACTCAAAGCCCAATAATTCTAGACCCAAATTCAGGGTGTTACAATTCACCCCTCCTAAAAAAAATTTCATCCTCAAAATTTCTAAATAATAAGATAGTCATGCATCAACTACGCTACTACGCTACCGCTGCGTACTCTGATCTAAATAATTTTTAATACAACCCAGAACATCTAATCACCGCAGTAAATAAACATTTATCAAGCACGCATCCAATTCGTATCCAAACAACACACATCTAACTAGAATAAGCTGGGCAATCCTGAGCCCGATGCTTCCGGGACCCGCATCTAGAGCACGCTCCTTTCTTCCTATGACATTCACCTGGATGATGCCCGTTGCAGTTCTCACAGGTCGAAAAGTTTGGTCGTGTCTTAACATGTTTCACAGAACGAGGCCCTGTCCTCTGAGAACTATGATCCTTCCTCTTCCTACACTCCAAGCACCCTACTTGAAGCGTTTCCCTCATTTCCTTAACTTTGGCCTCTAATACTTCTTCTACCACTTTCCTTACTAACTCGGCCAGTACCTCAGTACCAAGCTCCGAGTTACTGCTACCTGAAGTTGGCAAACTTTTCTTACCCTCAGAATCCATATCAACACTCTACATTACCAGCATATGTATCAAATAACTACAAAGATCTCGATTCCAAAAATTTTAGTATTTTATTCATATATTTTATGCTGAGATAGTATTTCAAAGTTTTTAGTTTTTACAGGATCGTAACCTAGCTATAGTATCAATCTTCTAGGGTTTAGTTTCCCTACTGTCTCTGTCTCTACAGTTTCAGTACTACTCTATCTACAGTATCAGAGTAGGGTCTCAGTTCTATCTACAGTAATATTTCAGTACAGTGTAAGAGAAGAATACTTACAGACTTGGTGCCGGGGATTTAGTGTGCCACTCCTTTAGTAACCATATTTCGGAAAGCTCAGAAAACTTAAACTTTTTAAAATAAAACCTTAAAACGTGTATTCCTTGAAGAAACTGAGTTTGAAAAGGGTTTTCTTAAAAATTTTCCAAAACCAATTTCAAAATACCCTTCTTCGACCTTGATTTTAAATTTTCAAAAACCATTTTAGACCTGATCCACAGCCGAGTTGTTGCAACTGGGCTCTGATACCACTAAATGTAACACTCTAAACCCGGCCCAGACATTACGGCCAAGTTCGGTGTGTCACATTAACGAAGGACTAATCACGCTTCCTAGCTACTATGATTAGGGTGAGCTTTGTAAAACCGTTTCTGTAATTTGGGAAGAAAATCTAGGTTTAATTAGTGTTTGTCCTATCCACTAACTGTTTAAAAGTTATCTTGTTACCATATCTTGATCGTTGATTTGTTATTCATTTGTTACGAGGGTTTTGTTCTGAAAATGTTAATTAATTTTAAGAAAAACTTACGCAGCCTTATTCAAATCATTGAAAATAAATTATAATTAAAGAATTGAAAACCCAAAATAAAACAATTAAACCGACCTTATTACAACCCAAAACCAAAATTAAAATAATTAAAAACAAGTAAGAAAGTAAATAACTTAATTAAAAACCAACTTTGCAGTCCACGTGGCCACTCTAAATCCCTCCCAGCTCCAAGTCCACCAGTCTAGGGCTCACCTGCATGAATGGAAGAAAAGGGGTGAGTTTGGAAACTCAGTATGTAAAGAAAGCCCATCCGGAGCCCAAATCAGCTCAAGCTTATTGGGTCGAAGCCCTATCCAGTAATCAGTTAACTGGGCCTTAGCCCTATTCAGATACAATGCGGCCCATAGGCCCATTACAATAACAGATCAGAAATAATGCATGTATGCAAAGCCCATACCTAAATCTATCCGCTACACACTACCCGTACGAGCCCAACACACTTGTGGGGAATAACTCGACCCACCCAGCCCTACACACCATAGTCGCAGCATAGCTGCTCAGATAACGTGGCCAATCCACTAACAGTAAATGAGGCAAAGCCCCATTCAGTAACATGGCCAAGCCACTATCAGTAATACGAGGCAAAGCCCCTTTCAGTAAACGTGGCAATGCCACTTGCACTTCCTCCATCAATAAAACCCAAACCCATGCAACCGTATAATATGTCTTGACATACAGTGAACAGATAAAGTAAAACATGCATTTCAGTCAAATTTAGCCCTAGGGGTATAATGGTCATTTTGCACCTAGCGGTAAAATAGTAATTTTTCTCCTTTAAGGGGTATTTCAGTAATTATACCATTTTCTAGGGTTTTATGCATGTTTCAGTTATTAACAGTCTCATTTTCATCTCAGTAACTTATCTAGCCCATTTTAGCAGTTTAAAGTGATTGGGCCCTAAAACCCCTAATGGGCCCTATAGTGTCACTTAGCTATATTGGCCCGTTTAGCCCAAATTCTATGTCTAGTTTAATAGTTTTAACATACAAATCACTAGAACTCACTTACGATCAATTTTCACCCATATGGGCCCGTAAGCCTATTCGGCTCAAATTTAGCCCATCGAGGCCCACATTTACCGAAGTGCACGAAATTGCGCACTCACCAATCTTACCTGTTACGATTACAGATCTCACTATTCCACCTGACTCATGAGCACTAGCACGCTTGCAAATTCGTGAAATGTTGGAATTTCAGCATTTCGACTTGTCAGCTTTTACCGATTTAGTCTACTAGAGGGTGTTCGTTTACACACTTGATTTGCGACGGGCATTGATGAGATCTCCCACACGTTTATCCTACAATCGGTCACTCAAGATATTAGATTCTAAATCCCACGTAATGATCACTTACCATATTCGGCCATAATAAGGCATTATTAGCCACTTACCTTGTCGATCTTAACTAGTAGATCTAGATCTAGTTCGCTTCCACGTCTCTAACTTTTACTGCACCTTGCTAAATTACTTCTTCTTGCAAACTAGAACACATAAAACCACATCACAAGACTAGTATTACTCTTTACCAAAATCGACAGCCTCCCTAAAGTGTTTAGGGATTTCGACTTTTCTTAAATCCCGAAATAATGAATGGAAAGAAAGAATCTGAATACTTACCAAAGATTTACTAAACAAGGATGCTTCCAATCCCGTATCTAACTTAGATTTGACACAGATCTAGCCTCTAGACTCGAGCAGAGAACGAATCTAAATGATTTCAGCTTTTGGATCTATCCTAGAATGTCTATTTCAGTTTTTAAAGAAGAATAGATGAAAAGGAGTTCCCAAGTGCAAAAACTAATCGACAGTGAATGAGATAGGAGATTAGAGGTTCGGCTTTTGAAAAGGAATCGCAATGGGAGGAAGTTGGGTTAAGATAGAAACGGCAATACTAGCCTTACGTTTCGGCACGTATGAAATTAGCTAAGAGGTTTGAGAAGATAGTAGAAAAGAAAGAGCTGATTCAGCTCTTGTATGAAAAAAGAAGAAATATACTAATGGGTAAAAAGCATGTAAGTTTCGGCTATCATGGAAAGAAAAACAAAAGGGGAAAAATTTTGGAATATGGGTAAAAGAATTGGCGAAGAGAAGATGAGCAAAAATTAAAATAAAAAGTAAAACCGATTGAAAGAAAAAAAAAAGAAAGCAAAATCGGCTAATAGGCTAAGAATCATCCCAATTTAATCCCGTGCTTATCACCTTGTTTTTAGCTAGCACCGTTTGAATTTTATTCAAACTCTTGCACCATCAGCAGCATAGTCCACCGCTTGGCCGACTCTAATTGCTGCTAGGGAGAGTTTCGGTCCAATTGACACACTCTTCCCATGTCTATAGCAAAAACACAGCCCTTCGCGCGCACAGTAGCTCGAACCCGGGACCTCCAGGCACCCACACACGCTGCTGGCCACTGCGACACGATTTCGATTTTGCTATAATACAGTCGCATTTAATTATAAGGCTTATCCGCTGAAGCCCCGACTATTTAAAAATAAAACCAAAATTTCGCTTGCACTTGGGTTCGAACTTGCGTCCACTCGGTATTCCTAGCATGCTGCTGCCACTGTGCCACAGGCACTCCTTGCGTTAAACTCCGAGCGCAACTTCTTTTAAGGCCTATTTAACGCAACTAGATTACTAAAACAACCAAACATTTGCGCACGCTGGGAATTGAACCCCAGCCTCCCTTCCTGCTGCCTAGCGTGTCTAACCACTGGACCAGGTACTTACTTGTGCCTAATCTTAGCCCAACTTATTTATAAGGCCTAATGCCCGGATTTCCCTAAGGAAGCAAAAATTAATTTTTTTTGCTAGAGCCCTGGGTCGAGCCCAGGACTTTTCTCACACTATAAGTCCTTCGTAATTTATTTAAATACTAAATTAAACATGAAACTAATAATAATATTTTTTATTACTAATTAAAACATCCAAATTATTCAAGCCGTCTTCTACCCGAACCCAGACTTAAAGCCCAATAATTCTAGGCCCAAATTCAGGGTGTTACAGGTGGTACGTGTAAGACCATGTTTGGGACATGGCGTTAGTACTAGATTTCATGTAAGACCATGTCTGAGACATGACATCGATACGAAGTTGAAAATAGGAGGGGAAGGAGAAAGGCGGATTTCAGTGAGAAGGGAGGGGAAACCAAGAGAAATTTCGGCAGGGTTGGGAAGAGCAAAATGTCAAAAACCAAAATAGAATTTATTTGGGAAAAAGATGAGTTTAACTCAATCCACTACTCCAACAATATCCTCTCAGTAACTGCCCACTATCAAAAATTCACCTCCATTTAAACTCTTCCACACGCTTAATACATCTAGAAGCAAAAATATTACACTCATCACTTCCACTGAAATTCAAACACAAGACCCATAAGTACACTTACACACACTTAACCACCAAATCAGCAGGCCCATTCTGATATATCCTTACAAACAATTAAATAAAAGCCTACTAGACAAGAGTGAGGCTTTACTTAGAAAATTTTCAAAATTTTACCAAAGGCAAGACTTGAACTTGGGACCTCTCACACACATCTAAAATACTTAACCACTGAAGCAAATAGACATTTATGTCACCTTTTAACAGAAACAAAAATTAAACTTTTGGGGCGTTACATAAACGATACAGTTAGTCATTCAACTTTCATAAGTTTTCATTATGAGCATCAAAAATAAATAAAAACTCATTTTAAGCAATGTTGTTAACAATCGATTTCATTTTAGTACTCATTAATTTGGGGTTAGGTAGTATTATTTTACACTCATTTTAGTCATCCAGCTTTAATAGATTTTTATTTTGGTCACTCATTTCCTTTCTTTAGAATTAGTTTTATTTTTTCAAAAAACCAATCTTGCATTTTTATAAGGAATTGAGTGATTTAGAGTAAAGATAAAAATCCAAGTATTTCTTTGTAACTTCCCCAGTAAAAACTCAATTTTCCCCTTTTTAATGAAAAACTAAAATTAATTCTAAAAAAAGGGAAAAAAATAAATGAAATTTAAAAATGTCATGAATATCTTATTAAGTGGATATCCATCATGATCAAAATAAAGTTTGAGTGTACTTTAAATTCTAATAGTTATTAGAATTAGATCTCTACTTCTTTTATACTTCTTATGCCTATAAATAGAGACTTTGATGAAGCATTGTAATCATCCATTTGATCAATAAAGTACATTCTCTATTGCTTTCATATTTTCTTTATTCTTTATTCTCTCCATCTCTTTATTTTATAACATGTTATTAGCATAATGATTCTCTATGTTTTTCAAAATTTTCGAAGTCGTCCCACAGATCAAATTATTTTTCACCTTAAACTTTCATCCTTACAACTTCATCTTTGGGATGTTGAAAGATCCAATCTCAAAATAGATTATGGTTCTTATTCCCGATCTTTGATTTATTGTACAAGCATGGGTAAAGTATAGATTTGGTAAGAAACTTTTACATTTCGACCATATTTTCTTTTTCAATTAAGGTATGACTACTATTAATTTTTATTTGACATAAATTTCACATTCTAATGGTATTTGATTTTTGCCTTTCTAGGTTAATTTTTTTGATGTAGAATACATAATTGTTGATTAGATATGTTTGCTATTAATATGGTATATTTTCTCTATTATTTTTTTGGTAAATCATGCTTTTTGAACTTTTTTTAATTAAGTTATATTATACATAATATTTAGATGTTTTCATTATTAAATTCTTATTATTAAATATTCTTGAAATTTTAATTATGGTGGAAAGTGTTATTAACCTACCATCAGGGATTTAAATTGCAGTTGCAGCCGCATTTTCGGTTTCGTTGCATTTATCGCGGTTGTGAACATAACTGATACTATTGCAGTCACTGCGAGTATTACGGTCATGAATTTTTTTAAAATTCGTACAACTTATTAAAAAACATAATAATTATAATTATAATAATAAAAAGTCACTTTTAATGATTTTTAGCTATGAAGCATGGACACGGACACTCAATACAAGTATGAAACGATACGGACACGGCTATACGGTAATTTTTAGAAAATGAGGATACGAATACAATAGGATATAGCAATAAAAAATATTTTTAATATTTTTATATATTTTTTATGTTAAAATACTTAAATGAAAATATTGATATTTTATTTTACTTTTTTTAATAGAAAAAGTCAAATAAAGCCCAAAATAAAATAGTCATAAAAGGCCTGAAAACAAGCTTATATCCAACTAAGTAATAGATGGTGCTCTAGAAACTTCCTAATTTCAGCTGAAAAAATCTAAAGGCTAAGCTCCTAAAAAGCAAAAAGTTCTTCGAAAAACCCCTTTGTGCTTATCTTTTCTTCATTTCCAAGTTTTCAACAGACCCTTCGACTACCTCAGTCTCTTCCTCTCCCCAAAACTTACACATCTATCCAATGACTGAAACTCAGAGAAACAATCTCATAAACACCACTGTTCTCCGACCTTCAAGCCCTCAAAAGCCAACATTTCATCGAAATTTCAGCCGTCATTCATTAGCCACCATCTACTTTTCTTGCGTTTGTCACATGTCCGTTTTTAGACACCTATTGTAAAATAACAGGAATAGCGGCCTGTTATTGCCGCAATTGGTTGTTACCCATTAAATTGCAGCCATGATCCACCGTTATTGGTGTGACTCCGCTTCACACCTCTATTTTTAGCAGTAGTGGTTTCAGACAGCGCCACTACCGCTATATAGTGGCCGTTATTCAACTACTCGACTGCTATTTAAATCCCTACCTACCATTGTTGATTAAAGGGAAATTTGATAGGATTTATTGAGTCTTATTAACTTGCTAATGTTGAATGATTGTATGATATTTTTTAAATTGAACTTATAAATATTTTATTAGAGCAAGATAAGATTTTATAACATATATGTGGTATTGAAATTTGGTGCAATGCGTATCGGATAATTTTCAAGCATCATACATGAAAATTTTGATTATTTATTAAATGACTTTTACTATTAGATTATAAATGTTATTACAGAACAAAGTCGTTTTACTACTTGTAATAGTGCTCATGATTATAGTCAAAGTGATGATGATGATGTTAAAAATCTTCAGGTATATTTCACTATATTTTATTTATTATATCATGTTTATTATAATTGAAGACTAATCATGACAATATGAATAGATAGATTTTAATTTGAATTCTCACGTATGTTTGTAATGGTGATTATGAAATAAAGAATCTATTGGGATATTTATAAGTCCATCCTACTAGATTTATTACATTCCCCGAAATGAATGTAAACATAAAGAAAATAAAAGATATACTCATGGACCACTAAAAGTAGGAACATAGTAATAAATAAGAGAACAATGAAAGTTCTCAGGATAACTTTTCAAAGGGTAAAGATAACTTAAGTTATCAATGTGACATGAAAGATTATTGGTCACATATTTGGCGTTTGCCAAAATATTTTGTCTCTGTTAATATTCTTTAAGGAAGGATATGAGAATGTAGTAATGAATTTTATCATTACAGATAGAAAATATTTATCTTATTTGGTACTGAAATAAACAAATATATTCCAATATTTGATAGTACAAAATTAGCTGAAATCTCCAGAAGAGCTAATATATCAATATCTAAAAAGCACAAAGTTTGTGATGGTTAATATATTAGTTTTAAAAGATATTCATAATGGATCTCATATTGAGATTGTGAATGAAGAAAAGATTATATTTCATATGAATCAAAAGAGGATTGGGTTATTTATATTTTGAATCGAACTCGGGACCTCTCGCACTCTAAGTGAGAATCATACCACAAAACAAATGCCTTATATTTGAAGATTTTGACATATTCCATGAAGCGAATGTTACATATAATTGTTTGAAAATTATACTTATTTATTGACTTAGTGGCATTATAGACTTCACATTGATTTAGACATTTCCAGTAGTAAATGTCATAATAGTATTTATTTATGGATACAAAATAAAAATAATGACAATAAAAATATCAATTGTCAAAATTTATATTTACATTATTAGTACAATTAAAAAACATGTTAAAGTAAACTAAAAGTTACTAATACAAATACATTAACTATTTGGTGTGACTAGTTAGACCATCTTAGATCATATATGATGCAAAAATTAATTGATAATTTATATGGACATTCATTAAAGAACCAAAAGATTCTTTAATTTAAAGAATTCTCATTTGTTGCTTGTTCTCAATGAAAATTGATTCTTAGAAACTCACTAGCTAAAGTTGAGATCTAATGTCTTGCATTTCTAAAATGAATATGGGCTCATTCATCCACCATATGGATGGTTTTGATATTATATGATTTTGGTAGATGCATCTACAAAATAATCACATGCGTTATCAACTCGCAACCTGTAGTTTGCGAGATTGCTTGTTTAAATGATTAATTTCATATTATGCATTTAAAACAATTCATCTCGCTAATGTTGGTGAGTTTATGTCACAAGCTTTCAATGATTATTGCATGTCAATTGGTATAAAATTTGAACATCCTGTAGCTTATGTTCACACACAAAACGGTTTAGCTAAATTGTTTATCAAACACCTCCAACTAACAGGTAAATTATTATTTATGAGAACAAAACTTTCTATTTTAGTATGATATTGTATTGATTTACATGTTGTACGCATCAAGCCAATAAATTATAAATACTCCCCATTTCAATTGATTTTTTGTCAAGAGCCAAATATTTCCCATCTTACAATTTTTGTATGTGCGGTATTGTTCCAACTGCTCCACCACAATGCACAAAGATAGGTCATAATAAGAGATTGGGAATGTATATTTATATGAGTCTCATTATAATATTTTTGAGCTATTAATTCGATATTTAATTATGACATGAGTTGTTCGTTTTCCCAACATTAGGGGGAGAGAATAAAAGTTGGATTAATAAAGTACTTGAAATGAATTGTCAATGTCTAAGATTCTCGTACAAAGCAATATGAACCAGAAGTTCAACAGATAATTCATTTTACAAATCAACTGCAAAATTTATTAAATCTCACACACCAGCTGAAAATGCTTCAATACAAATTGATGTCCTAATAGGACAAACTGTTAGTACAAAAAAAAGTAATCCATGCCTGAAACATGGAAGACCATTCGATTCTAAAGATAAAAATCCTCGTAAAAGAAAAGGAGCAAACATTCAAGATAATCATATAGTGGAGGCGAGGGTTCTAGAAGAGACCCAAGACATAACTAATAAGTAAAACTCTAGAAGAGATTTAGGTACCTGAAACTGAATTTTAAAATAATGAAAATAAGAGATCTCGATAAGTTATGTCAATTTGAGAAAATCTAGAATCGAATAATAAATGTAATAGCCCATTTTTGGTAAAAATCGAAACAGTGGTTTTGGGATCACAAATCTAATTCTGAAAAATATTATTTTAATATTATTTTATGGTCTACAGTACGATAATTATGTTGCATGAAAATTTCGTAAAGAAATTTTCATGATTACATGTCTAATTTGATAAAGGACCAAATTGCACAAAGTGCAAAAGTTGAGTTCTAAAAGTTAAAAGCATCAAATAGCTATGAAATTCAAAATTAGAGGTCCTTATATGGTAAATAGACGATTTAAAAATGCTTAGTGGTTAAGGATGATGATTCATCCATGGAAAATAAAATAAAGAAAAGGATAAAATTGGAAAGATAAAAAATAAAAATGATAAAAATAAACAAAAAGAAAATATCATCATTTTATATCATCTTTCCCAAATTAAGACATGGAAACCCTAGCTAAGAGAAAATAAGCTCAAGCAAGCTTTCTTGGCTCAATTAGGTATGTTTTCTTATCCCGTTTTTAATTATTTTTATGTTTCCGAGATCGTAATAGATTAATTAGCTATCTCGGGGACTAATTTGTAAAGTTATCAAAGAACTAAGGTTTTGTCATGGATGAGTATGCTGAAATTTTAAAATTTATGGTAGAAAATGAAAGGTTGTTGATAAATAAACAACTTTTGTGAAGTGATTTTAATGAAAATGTAATTTAGGGACTAAATTGTAAAAATGTGAAATCTATGGAAAATTTTTGAATTTTATGAAATACATGGGCTGTAAATATTACATGTAAAATGCGGGTAGGCCTGGAATAAGGATAAAATTGCAAGAATTTTATTTTCTGAGCCTAGGGACGAAATTGTTATTAATTAAAAGTAAAGGGGTAAAATGGTAATTTTACCTAAAATATAAATTGGACTGAATTGAATATGAATTGATGTTAAATTTACTCATATAGATCCAGATAGACCAAATTCAGAGTTAGAATGTGGAAAAGAGAAAATGTCGAATTAGTAGGTTGTACATACACGAACATGTGTTGAGGTAAGTTCGTGTAACTAAATTTTATATATTTATATGTTTGAATTGAATGTGTTTATGTGAATTTTATAAATGTCATAAATATATATAAATGATCACATATCCAGCAACACTCGAAAAATGTCAAGTCCCATTTGAATGAATGAAAATCGATGGATGTAAGTTTCCCGTATTGGTTGCAATATTGCATATGTTGCAGACACACCATAGCTCAAAAAAAGCATCTTGTATTATCCCTCTTGAGCTTCCTGTATAAGGTTCTTGCAAGCTTTCCGTTATAAGTCTTTAGAGCGTCCCGACAGGTTGTGATCCTACATTTGTTATGGACACACCTTAACTCTTATGAGCATTCCGATTATAGGCTCTTCATAAGCTTCCTATTAAATTGTCTCTTTGTGAGCTTTCCGATAGTGCTCGCTTGAATTTTCTGATATTTAGCTATCCGGAGCTTCCCATTACATGGCTCTTCGTGAGCTTCTCGAATGGTTCTTTATGAACTTCCCGATTATAGCTCTTATGAGCTTTCCGTTATATAGCCCAAATAAGCTTCCCGATAGGCTTTTTATGAGCTTTCCGAAATGGCTTTGTATGAGCTTCCCGTTATAAGGCTCGATAGTGTGCTTCTTGATTATGTACCCTAATTGGGTACCTCTGGACATGATTTGACGGATTCAAAATTGTACACTTTGAGTGTATAGCCAGTGTGTCCATCAATGTTTTTAAAGATTCAACGAGTAAAATTGTGACAAAAGAAGATATGAACACGAAATGAATTATTACAAGTATCTGTCAGAGTAATTGAAAGTGATGATATATGATATATGGAAATATGAGATGAAGATAATATATAAACATGAAATTTGTTTGATGAATATGTTCATCCATGATTAAAGATTTATACACCTTGAGTGTATTGCCCGTGTGGCATTGATATTTCAAATGATTTAATGGGAAAAGTTTCAACATGAAATAATCTGAACTCGAGACGAATTATTATGAAAATGTACTTGAAATATAATGATATGATTTATATATGTTATATGAATTCATGATGTGAAAAGTATATGTATATGGAAATTTGGTTATCGTTGAGCCCATATATGTTTCTTGATATTTGAGTGAAATATATGACTAACAAGGGTGATGAGGATATGTGTTAGGGCTTGTGACCAAATTGGTTGATTGTGTCTTGCATCTTTATCTTGAACATAAATGAATGGTAAGTTAATTACCATGTTATACGAACTTACTAAGCAATTCATGCTTACTTTGTTTTATTTTCCCTTGTTCTATAATAATTCGGAGGCTTGTTGGATTAAAAGCTTGGCGGAGATCACTCACACTATCCATTGGCCTATTTCGGTATATATGGTAAATCAATTATAGTTATAATGGCATGTATAGGTTGATTAGCCAATGTTGGCATGTAAGTGTTTTGGATATAACAAGCCATTGGAATGACTTGTGGTGAACATGTTTTAATATGTATTAATGAGGCCATAATGTGTTTGGTATGTATTTGAAGTGGTTGATTGATAGAAATTATATTGGCATATTGATGGTTGAATTAAGCTAGTATATTTGATAAGATATGCATATGTACTAACTTGGTAATTTAAGTAAGAATGTATAGAATTTGATTTTAGCTTAGTTTAAATGTTTTCAATTGGCTTAAGAATGTAATGAGGTGTTGATGTAGGTGCAAGGTAAAATGGGTGAAAAATAAGGTTAGGAAATGGTCTTATTTTATCCACACGAGCAGAGACACGGGCGTGTATCTCAGCCGTGTATGACACACGGCCTAGCACTTGGGCGGTGACCTAACCGTGTGTCCCCTGCATCATAAATTTTCAAAATAGAATGCTCAGAATTGATCACACGGCCTAGTACACGAGCTATGGCTTGGCCATGTGACCCTACACTTTAATGTATTGCAAGTCAGAGAGTTACACGGGCTGGGGACACGACCGTGTGCCCCATATCGAATGCCCACACGGGCATGTAACTCCTGCACCTTGTAAAAATTTTGAAATTTAGCGAAAAATTTTCTGAGTACCTAGTTTAGTCCCAACCCGTTTCTAATGCACGATTTGGACGTCGAGGGTTCATATAATGGACTTTATATCTGATTTCTAACACGAATACTATATAAAATGAAGTATTTGTTTACTTGATCTGTAAATTCTAGTAACACTATGTAACCCTGTTCCAACTATGGATACAAATTAGGGGTGTTAAAATAAAAGTGGTTGACAATGATTTTGCATGCAATGTTATTATTGAAATAATGAAATAAAAGGAAGATCTTGAATAAATCTATTGAGAAATATAGATATGGAATAAATTGATCAAAATAAAAAGACGCAACTCAAGTAAAATTAAATTTGTGGAGTTTTTATACTAGTAGTCCAAATATCTAAAGGTATAAAGCCAGTGAGGGTGCAATTGAAGTAGTTTTACAAAAGCGAAATAAAAATATAAAAAATTTCACTAAGTCCTGACATTGATTATGAAAAGATATAATATTTTTTTGTGGTGGATGTAATAACCTTTAGATATATTATTAAATTGACAATTCATAAAAGATTTAACTTGCGTCTAATAGTTATTGTTACAACCTTTTATGAATCACTATATAGTAAAGTTTATATTAAAATCCTTGAAGGATTTAGGATGCTAAAAGCGTATTGAAATTCTCAAGAAATTGTTCATTTATATGAATTGAAATAATTTGAACATATGTGGTAAATTTGACTTAGTGAATAGTAGTTGAAGGAGGATTATAAAATGATCCAAAATACCTATTTGTGTTTTTTTAAAAGAATCATGATTAAAGTTTGTTATGATTATTGTTAAATTTTCAAAAGATATCAAAATATATTTCCTCCAAATTTCTCTCACTCATGACTTTCAAAAGAATGATAATATAAATGCTTAGCAATAGATTCAAATAGTCATTTGAAAAGCTAGTATTCAATATTGAATACGTAGAATATGAGAAGTATGTGATGTTTTCATGAAGGGTAGTAAATACATGTTGTACTCTTTTTCCCTTAAGCGAGGTTTTGTCCCACTGGGTTTTTCTAGTAAGGTTTTTAATGAAGCAGCATATTATGCGTATTATAGATTGTGTATTTTTTTTTCCTTCATTAGGTTTTTATCCCATAGGGTTTTTCCTAATAAAGTTTTAACGAGGCATATTATCAAGGTTTTAACGAGGCATATTATCTTCCAATAGACATCCAAGGGGGAGTATTATGAATATCTTATTAAGTGGATGTCCATCATAATCAAGATAAAGTTTAATCTACTTTAAATTTTAATAGTTATTAGAATTAGATATCTACTTCTTTTATACTTCTTATGCTTATAAATAGAGACTTTGATGAAACATTGTAATCATCCATTTGATCAATAAAGTGCCTTCTCTATTGCTTTCATATTTTCTTTATTCTTTATTTTCTCCATCTCTTTATTTTATAACAAAAAATAATTTTTTCACTATAAAAAATATTATTTTCTATAAAAATTCATGTACCTATAAAACTCGAATTTCTCTCTTTTATTGAAAAACTAAAACTAATTCTGAAAAAGAGAATTAAAAAGATAAAATAATTTTTAATTCCCTATAAACCCCCAACTTTTTCTCCTTTATTAGAAGAAATAAAAAAATTTCGTTAAAAAAATTCAAGTTTTTACTATAAAATGAAAATTCAAGTTTTTACTATAAAATTCAAGTAAAACTTACTAAATTTGGGTAATTAAAATGAACATCAGCAAGTGACCAAAATGAAAATGATTGTTAATAGAAGTGCCTAAAATGTAATTTTTTTTATTTTGGTGCTAACAATAAAAACTTATGAAAGTTAGACCACTAGCCGTTGAATTTACACAATTAAGAAATAAAATAACGGAGTTTGTATTTGCCACGTAAATTCGTTTTTCTATTTAAATTCTTTGTAAACGAAGTCGTCTACAATTGAAAGCCGAACCTTTATTAGAAAACCAAAAACCCCATAAATTAGTTGCAGAGGGAAGCTTTAGATTTCAATACTCTCTATCATTTTTCCGATACAGAGCCGAACAATGCTTCTCAAACTCTTTCTTGGTTTACTGTAAAATTACTATATTCTAAAGTTGATTTCTTCACTGAACTCTCTGTGTCTTTTTCTTTTAGGTTAAGCTTTCTCTGATATGAAATTCTGAACATATTTTCTTTGTTGTTTCATTTCGTACGTTGTTGTTCATAAGTTTTCTTATTTTATTTTTTTAGTTACTGATTTATTCTTATAAGAGATTTGACAATTTTGGTTCAGGTAGGATTTAAGAGACAGAACCAAGAACATGTTCACTGAAGGACTTGACAGCAATGCCCTCAAATGGGTTCAAGGAGTGAGATTTTTTTTTTTTGTTTCCGAATTCCATTTCATTTATTAGGAAATCTCATTTTCTTTTTCGTTTTAGCCGAAGGAAATTCCATATTCACATTCTAGCTTAAGGCCTCGAGTTGATCAAATTACCAACATCCGTGCTGGAGGCCGGAATTTCGGCTTACCACCGCCGGGTAAATTCAGAAGCGGCCACTTGCTGGAAACGGTAATCCCGGTGACTTCCACCACTTTAACCGGTGATGTTGACGATGACGGTTTCCCCGCTTCTGAAAATGACGTGACTAGTGACTCGGAAGAAGATACTGTTTATGGAGGGAGGCATTCTCTTGATTCTTCTCCAGAAGATCAAAAAATTACTAATGGAAGTGGAACTGCTCATACATATGGAAACCAGGCCCAAAGGCAGCCTCTATATGCCACTTCCAGTGATTATATATATTCAGATGTTAGTTCGTCTATGGGGACTTTAATGGGAGGGAGAAGAGGGGATCTTGGTGATAGGTTAGTGTAGGGAATGGGAGATTTCCTGTTGGAAGAGATGGTTTTACAGAAGAGGACAAGTTTTTGGATTCGGCTAGTAGTTCTGAGTTTTCGATTGCACAAGTGGGGCGCATGAATGGTAGAATCTCTCGTAGTAAAGCATGTGTTTCTGAAGGGTATGCTTCGAGCGTGCCTTCTCGGATCAATATTGAAAGTGCTGCTGATAAGGTTTATTTTACTAAAACTTTGGTTTGAGTTGTTTTGATTGTGATCCAGATTGAGCGTTAAGGCACAATTCTTTATTTTGATGCGATCTCGATATTGTAACATATTAATTTTGGTAGAGGTAATTGGCCGTAATATTTGTATTATAGTATCAATCAGGGCTCACGGAGTCACTTGAATAAAAATGCAGGCATAGTAGGAAAGTACATAAAGACTAAGTATGTTAGCTATACATCAGTTCTAGAGTGTGCTAATGTTTGGTGCAAAGGAGAACTGATGCTTATCTTTGGTGGATTAGGGCAGCCTATCATTAGTAGCTATACTTGCTGACTTCAGATGTTTACTACTTCTTCCTTAGCTAGTCTTGTTACACTTGTCTGACTTCTGATGGAGCATGTACATGTAGAACCTTTCGTTTCATGAATGCCTTTAGCGCAATCTCTCAAGATTACTGTTGGTTTTTATAGGTAAAGGGGAACTCTGAACATCTTGGTTTCAAAAATATGTACATTAAGACGAAGTTTGGACATGTACACCTAAATTTAAAAATTCAGTTTGAGCATTTATGCATACATGCACATAAAGGATATATGCATTTGGCATTTTGGTTATTAATCTCTTCTGTATTATTTGGTCCCTGCTGTGGTTCTTATTAACTATACACTATGCTCTCACGGAGATGGATTTTGCAGGATTTGAACGCTGGGAAGCTACACCATGAAAAGTTCTCTGATGATGATGTTCCAACTGCACCACCATTTTCTAGTTCAGTACAGAAAGTTAAGCAAGACACTGAGTGCATTCCAGCGTGTGAAATACAAAGCACCCAGTCTGCAACTGGTACACATGACCCCAAGGCATTCAAATCCATGTCCATAGTTAAGCAAGAGCATAATAGCAGCAGCAGAAAATCTGATGAGTTTGTAAGGTTTGTGAAATGGTTTTTCTTGTAAAACACTTAATCTGAAAAAGCACATCAATCTGTTCCCCTACAGCATATACGATAGGGTGCACATTAATATATTATTTATTCTATATGTTCCCTGAAGTGGTGCTGGTGCAGAATCTGCCACCGGTCATCAAGCAGTGCTCGCATTCCAACATTTCATGCGAGGTATCTCAGACCAACATGGACTCACTGTTTGTTCCCAATGACAACAATTGACCTTTCTTCCTGCAGTTTATTCTGTTCACTAACTGCTCTAAGTGTTTGTCATATCAAAATCAGTGGTCTTGGACCTTGGCAAGCTGTAATTGCCTACGATGCATGTGTTCGGCTTTGCCTTCAGCTTGGGCAAGGGGTTGCATTGAAGCTCCTATGTTTCTGGAAAATGAATGTGCTCTTTTAAGAGATACTTTTGGGTGAGTCTACTCTCTTACTTCATTCTTCTAAACAGTTTATCTTGCCCTAAGTTAATATCAAAATTCCTTAACGGGCTTTTGCTATGCTTAGGTATTATTGTAAAAGCAGTTATTTGGAGCTATTAGATTTGGTTCTGCTTAAATTTCCACGAGCAAGTTTCTACTAATTAAATTGGAGTTAGGCATGTCATGTAACTTCTTGGTTCACTGTCTCTAACTTCAGGTCTGAACTTTGAATGGTAAAAGTTTTCATAATGTTTAGTAGTCCGATCAAATAAAAATTTACACATGGCTACATTTTCCATTAGCCTGTTAATTGATGAAAGTAAATCCAGTTCTTAGAAGGAAATGATCTAAAGAAATTGAATTTGGTTCCTTAACTGAGATTGGAATGTTTGGTATTGTTTATGATTTGTAAATGAGTATGCTTTATCACTCTATTCCCATTAATGTTTTCTCTTGCTTCCCTTAAAATTTGCATGTGCTGTATAGATTACAACAAATTCTTTTGCAATCGGAAGAGGAACGAATGGAAAAACCCACTCTAGATCTTACCAGTGAGGCTGCTGCCCCAAAACCTAAGAAAATTGTTGGCAAGATGAAAGTGCAAGGTAATTTTTCTAAAGTGCAAGGTAATTTTTCTATCTCAGATTTGAAAATTTTACTTTTTAGTCATTTTCTCTTGGTTATCCCTAATAACTCCTTTGCTCACAGTGCACAAAGTCAAAACAACCCTGGATCCACCAACTGGCTGTAGTATGACATCTCTTAGTCTCAGTGCTCCAAGAGTTAAGCTGAAGACTATTCAGAATCAATTGTCCAATTTTCAGTCAATACTCTCTTCAAGGTGGCAGGCCCTTAAAAATATTCGAGTTGCTCCTCGTTTACCAAATAGTTCTTTCTCACATAAAAGTTTAGCATATATGCATGCTGGAACTCGGTATGTAAAACAAGCATCTGGGCTGCTGAAAATTGGCGTGAGAAGTTCACGCAAGAATTCATCCTGATATGAAGTTATACAAGGTATTGTCTTTTGAAATCCCTTGTTTTCTCATTACTGGTTGCACAAAATAGGATCCTGATTAAATGGATTTATTCATATTATCTGTTGACTCAGACTTAAGATGCACTCGTCCTCACTATGCTAAAGCCAATAGATGCCCACATCATTTACAGCAATCACAAAACACGCCAACTCCTTAATATTCAACTGCACATACTATTTCTTTTCTGAAAGATATGGTTTTTCATTTGAATTGTATATTGCTTTAAGGAGTTCTGTATTTACTTGTTTGTAACTAAAACATTTTGATTGTACTTATCTATAGTATTGCTTGGATAGTTGTTTCTTCCAATTTATCTTCTTTTTTAATTATGAATTAGCCAACTTACTCTTTAATTTTCCAACATGATTTCCTCTGTCCATACATGTCATTAGAAACATATGTGTGCATGCTGAGACTGAAAAGCTCAGCTGAAGAAAACAGCATAAGAATCCAACCAGGATCTGGTGAAACGCACATCTTGTATGTAACTATTCCCCACTTATCTTGCTTTCGTCTCTAAATTTCTCTTAAGACTGTTACTGACAAGACAGGAACTGATACATTTTGCAGCTTGCCAGATAGTTTGGCAGATGATCTAATTGTTGAAGTTCAGGACTCCAAGGGGAAGCATTTGGGTCCCGTCCTTGTGCAAGTGGCTACTATTGTTGAAGACGCAGTATTGTTCGAAAATACTATTAGTTCTACTTAATTTGTAATTTTAGTTGATTTAATAATGCTCATACAAAAGCTGAATGCAGACTGACAAGTTGCGGTGGTGGTCTATTTACCGTGAGCCAGAGCATGAACCTGTAGGCAAGCTTCAACTCTGTATAAACTACTTAACAAGTTCAGATGATAATAGTCATCACAAGGTGAACTAGTTGTGATTAGCTTAAAATTTTAAATCATAATTCTGTAGCTCATATTTTGAAGAATGAAGGTTCAGTCCATTTGTTTTGCTTTTAATTTGGTATTATCGTCTTACATTTTTTTTTGTTTAATATAAAAAAATTGGATTAATTCTGAAATAGTTTTGTGATATTAATTGCATTCTTTCTTTTTCTAGTGTGGTTCTGTTGCTGAAACAGTTGCTTATGACCTTGTCTTGGAAGTTGCGATGAAGGTTCAACGATTCCAACAGAGGAACTTACAGTTATATGGGTCATGGAAATGGCTATTAATAGAGTTTGCCTCGTATTACGGAGTTTCTGATGTCTACACCAAGTTAAGGTAATTGAAATTTGTTTTTTTTTCTTTACCTTTTTTGTTGAGAGTTGCAATTCATATTTTAGAAAGTTACTGTTTTGGTCAATGTTTTTAGGTTTGGCATCTGTACATTTTTTACAGGTATCTTTCCTATGTAATGGATGTGGCCACACCTACTGCTGATTGCCTCGGTTTGGTGCATGAATTGTTAATGCCTGTTGCTATGAAAGGCCACAAAAAAAGAGCATTGAGCCATCAAGAGGTACTATGTGTTCCACTTTTTGTTTATAATTTCTAATAGTTTTTTCCTTCGTTTAATAAAACAGATGATTGTTGCTGCTTTACCAGAACCGAATTTTGGGAGAAACCAAAGATCAAATCAAGCAGATTCTTTCTCTGGTTTTCGAGAACTACAAATCACTTGACGAATCATCATTCTCAGGCATTATGGATGTGTTTGAGCCTGCAACAGGACTTGTAGCACCCGCACTGGAACCTGCAATTAAACTTTATATGCTTCTACATGACGTGTTGTCTCCAGAAGCACAAACAAATCTGTGTCATTATTTCCAGGTTTGAGAATTTAATTTCTCTAATGATATACCTATCTTTCTACATGCCTTGCCTCTACTTTCTAAATATCCATATTTACACAGGCTGCTGCAAGAAAAAGATCTAGAAGGCACTTGGCTGAGACTGATGAATTTGTTACCACCAACAATGAGCCCAATTTTATGGACCCTGTTGCAATGTCTATTGCTTATCAGAAGATTACATGTCTTTGCAGGAACATTAAGAATGAGATATTAACAGATATTGAGATTCACAATCAACATATACTTCCCACGTATGTTCTTCCTTTTGTTGTTTGATTTGTTTTTGCTTGCTCACAAAGTAAATTTTCATTCATATATGCAGTTAGCAGTAATGTTTTGTATCAAAATTGTTGATGCACTTTTAACTTTTCAGCAAACCATTATGCATGTATAAACATTTCATTAGGCCCGTATATGCAGTTGCATCATTTAATTGTCTTCCTTCTTTGTGCAGTTTTATAGACTTACCAAATCTGTCAGCATCTATATACAGCACCGAACTTTGCAACAGATTACGTGCATTCCTTCTTGCATGCCCACCACCTGGCCCTTCACCACCTGTATTAGAACTTGTTATCGAAACTGCTGATTTCCACCGAGATCTTGCCAGCTGGAACATAAGGTAACTTTTTGGTAACAACCATTCTTTTGAGTAATTTCTCTTTGCACTATCGTGAACTTTATTTATTTTTCTAGTCATGTGAAAGGTGGAGTTGATGCAAAGGAGTTGTTCCACTTGTACATCATGATATAGATTCAAGATAAGCAGCAGTCTCTACTTGAGTCATGTAAATTAGAAACGGTACATTCTTTAAACTTGATTTCCTGCTTTCTAACTCATTAATAATATGGGGCCTAATTGATTTGAGTCAGGAAGAGCATATCATCTAAGCATGCCATGATTCTCTTTTTTCTTTTTATATGATTAAAATTGAAGTCCGCAAAATGAAGACAGTCCTAAAATATTTTATTCTAGAAGAATCTTGTAGATTTTATCAAACTGGTCTCCACAGAATTGTTTTTTCATTGTCTGAATACTTGCAGGTGAAGTGGTCAGGAGTTAGAACACAACATTCTACAACTCCTTTTATTGATGAAATGTATGAACGACTCAAGGAGACATTGAGTGACTATGAAGTCATCATCTGCCGGTGGCCTGAGTATATTTTTGTGCTGGAAAATGTACATTATCTACTCATTATATTTCACCTCATAGGTTAACATGCAACAAATATTACAATGCTTCTCCTCCAAATACTAGCTTGTTTTTTTTATTTTTTATTTTTTTGGGGGTGGGGAAGGGGAGGAAGAGATTTGGAGTTTGCTCAAGTGATCTATTAATCCGTGTCATGAATTGTTTAAACAGTTTTTGTTTAACAAGCAATACACTTTGGGCTATGTTTCTATACCAGGCTATTTCAAATGTTGAGAAAGCTATAGTGGAGGCTCTCGATAAGCAGTATGTAGATGTAGTATCTCCTTTGAAGGAAAATTTGACACCAAAGAAATTCGGCCTTAAGTACATGCAGAAACTTACTAAATGATCTGTATGCTCCTATACTGTTCCTGATGAGGTAAGCCATAGAATTTTAGCTAACAAGAATCTCTCTTGGATTTGCATACTCTGTGGAGTCTTTTGATTAAAAGCTTGATTGCTACATTCAGCTGGGTATCCTGTTGAATTCTATGAAGAGGATGCTCAATGTCCTACGTCCCAAGATAGAGACCCAGTTCAAGTCATGGGGTTCTTGCATCCCTGAAGGTGGAAAAACGGCTCCTGGAGAGCATCTTAGTGAGGTGACAGTGATGTTGAGAACCAAGTTTAGAGGATACCTGCAGGCTGTCGTTGAAAAACTTGCCGAGAATGTGAGTGTCATTTTCACAAAGTGGCCATGAATTAGTGTCATACATGTCTAAATGCTGAAATGAATTGTTATATAAGCAAAAATCTTAGACTCCCAACAAGAAATAACATCGATGGATAAATTTATTTGTGGGTGTCTATATTATCAGACTCAGGTTGTCTATCAAATTAAGTTTGATGCATCAGCAACATCAATGGCTGCTTTTATTTTCCAAAGCAGCAATCACTGTTCCTTTCGGAATTTAATTCCCCCTGAAGGGAAAATAGATGAGGATTTAGTTCCCCACCCTCCCACCCTTTCATTCACACACAGACATATCTTTCATTCTATGCAGACTGTATGCATCTGTGTATATTTTATGTTCTCAAAGTTTCAATTTCAATCCGAACATGTGTTGATCTATCATTTTATTTGAAGATTGTATCAGTCAGTCAAATTTTATCATTCTAGAAGCAGTACAGTCAATAGTATATACTCGATGTTTCTCATTCAATCATTATGAATTTGTTTGAGTAATATTTTGGTTATGCTGTGAAATTAATTTTCTTTTATTTCCTTCTTTTCTCCAGACCAAATTACAGAACTCGACAAAATTGAAAAAGATTCTCCAAGATTCTAAAGAAACTATGGGAGAGTCTGATATTCGAGGCAGAATGCAGATGTTAAAAGAACTGCTGAGAAGTACAATAAATCACCTTCATACAGTTTTTGAGACTCAAGTTTTCATTGCAATCTGCCGGTGGTACTGGGATCGGATGGCACAAGTAAGTTATAGGTGAATGATGCTGTAAATTGTTTGAAATTTGCAAGTCAAGCAATAATTTGCACAAATTACATGATTTCTTTTTCGCCATTGCAGGATGTTCTTGGCTTCTTGGAAAGCCGGAAAGAAAATAGATCATGGTACAAAGGTTCCCAAATTGCTGTATCCGTAAGTAAAGTTCGCCATTGCAGGATGTTCTTGGCTTCTTGGAAAACCGGAAAGAAAATAGATCAGGGTACAAAGGTTCCCAAATTGCTGTATCCGTAAGTAAAGGCCTAACATTCCTTGTTGAAAATAAGATCCTTAATTCATTACTATAATGTTTAACCAATGGAACACTTACTGAGCTTTGCATCTCTTAGATGAACATGATTACAAATATTTGCATCATCTTAGTGAACAACAAACAGATCATACACAAACAGATTAAAAATAAACATGAATCAAATGAAATAATAAATTTAGGAGTATTATTACTTTACTATTGTCGAACACTAATGATGTTTAAACGAGCTTTAAATGATCGATTAATCTTGTAAATAAGCTTATACATGAGCATCGGCAAACTAAGCAGACTGATGTTTGAGATCATCTTTTTTAGAAAAACAAGTCGTAAAATTTTATCTGAAATCGTTTGTGTAGCTTAATAAATTATTAACTGAATTAATTTTGAAGAGACCAAAATGAAGGGGAAGACTTTTTTCATTTCAGTTAGAGAAGTAAGAAGTGACGAATTACGTTTACGGTCTGATTAGTTGGTTCTCGGTTAGGTTAGTTCGTTTTCTGATATTTGTGATCTTACCCATAAAGCATGGAACTTTTTTGGGAACATGCTACTGTGTTCTTTTGTAAGCCATCATTAGTGTTAAAACATTGGATTGATGAGACAATATAGATGGGTTGAAATCATAGTATCAGAACGAAAATTCTAAAGGCTTAGGTAAGAAGCTATATTGTTTACTTCAAAAGGCTGATGCAAGGTTTTTCAAAACACGGCATCATATAGGTATTTTGACTCGGATTATATAGGTATTTTGACTCAGATTATTGGGATATTAAAATGTTTGATGTTGGTTATTTTGTTTCTTGATTTTACCAGTGACATCCTCAAGACAGCTTCAGTTTAGCCTGTTTTTAACATTGTGCCCTGTTGTTAATTCACAGATTCTGGATGATACTTTCGCATCACAGATGCAACAGCTCGTCGGCAATGCACTCCCAGCAAAAGACCTTGAGCCACCAAGGTCTATCTTGGAAAGGATGCTTACTACTAGACCATTATTTGTGCAGATTACAATGAGTTACTGGCACACACACACATCAGAACAAATAAAAACCTTAGCTAAGGTTGAAAAAAAATGGAAGATGAAAGTTGCCACCAACATAAGATCATCTCAATGACCTTCTAACCCAATAAAAGGAAGAAAAAAAAAAAGAAACGAAAAGAGATGACTGAATTTGCTCCTCTCTCTATTTATATGATACTTCCTTTTGGGCTATTAGCTCTTACAGTTTTGATTATTTATATATATAATTGAAATTCTTTGCCCGCAAATTTTTTTTCCTATATGTATGCATGTGTCTACTCTTTGAATCTTTTCTTTCCTCGCCCCTCTGCATTTTCTCTTGCTCAACATGTTTACAGACTTTCCTTTGTAATCCTAACTTTTCATTTTTTCTATATTGCCCGCGTATGACATTTGTATCCGAAATACTTTCGGATATGGGTATAGGTGTATAATGACTTAAAAATATGGCATATATCCATGTCGGACACTTATGGCTTACGGCTATGCGCTTCTCCCATAACAAAGGAATAAAGAGAAAGAGATGCGTTTTAAAAATCTTATGAACTTTATGTGGTATCTATGAATAGACTTTAAGGCTTGTAATTCTGAATCTTTGAAAGGGTGGAAATCGGTTGGTTTGCACCACTGATGAATGAGTAAAAACACTAATACATGTAAATTTGGCAAATTATTTACTCTCCAGTTTTTAGCTTTCTCGAACCTGTTTAATATTTTTGGCCCAGGAAACATGTTAAAACTGTTATTCGTATGAAACCTTGAATCTGCTAATAAAGAGAATGATCCAAATCCTAGTAGAATATCGTTATAAATCTTACAAGAAAATCTCATTTTAAATGTAGGATTAATCCCTATGCGATAATTACCAATGCCATTTGGCGAGAGGTTGTCACGTGTTATCGCTAAATTGACTATCAATGTTACATTAGTACAAATTAACACTATGATGGAATACTAGTTTAAGTGTCAACTAAATTCAAAAAAAAAAGAAAGTTTGGGTATGAACTAAATACTTTAAGACAAGTTAGAGGCAAAATACATATCAATTCAAAATTTTAAATACCAAATTTGAAAAAAGAAGGTATAGTTGGGGGCAAAAGGGAATTATTATTTTTCATGCCACTCTTTCTTACCAAATTTTAGTTATATTTTCCGCATTGTGATCATGTTATTTGATCTAAGGTTCTTAGAATTGGATTGGTGGTTAAACTGGTTAGGCTATTGGTTCGTAGTTTGCTTTGCCCGACCGGTTTGATCAAATAAATTATTAAAAATTTCATAAAATTAAGAAAATATTAAAAAAATATAGAAAATTGATTCAATTGCTTGTTCAACCATATTTTTTTAGCATGATTTAACCCGTTAATATCGGTTCACAAGTTAATCTATTCAATACCCTCTCCAAATTAGTATCCCGATTGGTTCTTAATCCAATTGCCTAATCTAATCTGATTATGAAAATAACTGTAATACCCCTTACCCGAAACCGTCACCGGAATCGAGCAATGGGCATTACAGAACTTATCGGAGTGCAGACTCATATTTTCAACCAAATCATTACAATTTTGCCTTTATCGAGGGTTTTCTGACTCAATACAGACATCTCGAATGATTAGGATTCGAATCCTATCGCATCGGAAGCCCGAAAAATTTTTCACTTTCGAAACTACGTCACACGCCCATGTGACACAAAGCACGGCCATGTGCTAAGGCCGTGTGGCCTTCACACGCCCATGTCCAGAGACCGTGGTCGAATCTGTCAAATTGGCCACGGTCACCCCACACGGTCGTTTGGGGGCCGTATACCCTACACGGTTGAGACACACGGCCGTGTCTCGTGCCCGTGTGGTACCCAAAATCCAAATTCAAGGTGCAGGGAAGGCACGGTCCAGGGACACACCCGTGGGGTCAGACCATGTGCCACCCACGGCTTAGGCACGCCCGTGCCATGTGCCCGTGGAGCATTCTGTCAAACCCCACACGGTCGTGTCACACGACCGTGTGCCCAGTCGGGTAGACCGTGTTAGGCTATTTACCAAGCCTTTGCCTCCCTAAAATTCCCTTTCACATACACAACATTCATTTCAACCAATTCCATGACACATACTCGGAATAATTTCATTTATAACATCATTTACAAAACAAGTATCACATATACACCTATTCTATTTAACTTACAAAACAATGCTTATACAAAGACTAGCCACCTATACATGCCAAACTCAAAATATCAAAACCATGTATACATACACCAAGGTAGCTTGATAGTGTGAGACGAGCCTCATTTGATCACCAATCCCAATATGGTATATGCTCTACAATCTAAAAGGAAGAGGAAAGGAAAGAGGAGTAAGCTATACATAGCTTAGTAAGTCATAGGTAAATCAATAGCAAATGCACAATAATTAGATAAGGCATTTAATTTCTTTATGTCATAATGCAACATCCACATACTTACTCATGCACATTCTTACCAAAATGTCCAAATATAGACATTCACACATAACATGTTCAATTCATTTTCAATTGCTTAACCTGCACAAATGCTTCACATAACAAAGTTAATTCCCGTTGAACATTCAGAACAGAAACGGATATACAGAGGTTAGCACCGAAGTGCCTCACAAATATGTGGCTGAAGCCAATACAGAGGTATGGCAAAAGCCATCAGAATTTGTAGTCGAAGCTACCAGAATATGTAGCCGAAGCTACCTCAGATCACAGAAATACAGACGTAATCCACGGGCCTGCTCACATAAGCTAACAGGTAACTGCAACACATGCTAGTGCACCCAGCACCCGGGATACGGAATCAGACAGAATCAGAAGCCCTCAAGTGACATGTCACCAATATCCGGAATCATTCTTACAGTTCAAACGGGATTTACCAGAATATTCACAAACATACAATTGCATAATTCAAAATTCATATCCACATATTTTCACATAGAAATCATCAAAGGAACAACAATGAGGTAATGTGCTATAATTTACTCATGACTTACCTTGATAACAAAACGAATAAATCTCGAATTAGTCGACTATCTTTTCTTTTCCGCGATCTCGATCGCTTTCTCTCTTTTCTTGATCTAAATAAACACATTTAACACATTTTATCAATTTCTTACTCAAATTTGTTCACAATTCAGACCTTTGGCAAAATGACCGTTTTGCCCTTATTCTCGTAAACTCAATTTCATTCTATTTTCTTGCATTTTGGACTTAGCTAAATCCTTTTTCACAAAAAACAATCCAAGAATCACATATATTCACACACTTATAGACAAATTTTCACTTTTTCTCATTTTAGTCCCTTAGGGACGTTTTTATCGAAAACTATCCGAAAAAACTCGTAATTAACACATCAAAGACTTATTTTCTACCATTACACAACAATGCACAACTATATCACAATTGGGTATATTTTTGGAACTCAATATCTTTTCAAATAAATGGCAAAATCATGAAATTTAAGCTTAGGGGAACTCAAAAATACGAAAATAATCGAAAACGGGGTTTAAATGTACTTACAATTTGCTTGAAAAAGCTCAAAACCCTTGAGCTATGGTGGAGAGAAAATCGGCAGACAACTAAGGAAAAAGATGAACACTTTTCATCTTTCTTTCATCTTTTTATTTGTCTTTTAGCAATTTGGACAAAAATGCCCCTAACAATGTTACACACAAAAATTTCTAGAAATACCCTTTTTGTCTATGCCACTAACTCATGGCCTATTTGTCATTTAAAGACCTCTAATTCAAACCCCCATTTCAAATAGGTACTTACACATTATAACTCACATTTTGCAAGTAGTGCAATCTAGTCCAAAAATAAAATTAAGCACTAAATCAATGAATTTCTAAACGACTTTCACACAGAGCATATTTAACAAATCGGAAAACATAAAATTTTCAGAATTTAACTATTTTAATTCGGATTTTGTGGTTACGAAACTACTATTCCGGTTAGACCCTATTTTGGGATGTCACAATAACGATGTGGTGATGTGATCTTATCATACTTTGTATAGTCAAAATTTACTATAAATTTATATATTTTTAAAATTTGTATTACTTTTTATTATAATTATCTTTAAAATAATATATATAATGAGTTTAAAGAAACTTTTGAATTGATAAAAATACTTTTTATCATTTATTATATTACTAAATTGGTATTATATAAAAAAATTATATATATTTTAAACAATAGAGTTTTTATAATTTGAATTTAATTTATTAAGAATAACTAATATTAATTAACTATTAGTAATAGATAAAATCATAATACTAATTTTTATTAGTTTGAACTACATAATTAAATAGATCAGTTATTATTTATAAAGATATTATTTTAAATTAATTATCATTTAATTAGCCTTAAAGTTATACATATATTAAACTTAAGATTTACAATTATAACTAGCCTTTTGCACTAAAACATTTTCAAACAAATAACATCTAAATAATATAATGAAAAAAATATTATTGGCATTATTGGCAAGTTTGAAGTAAAATATATATTATTAGCTTTGGAAGTTGGTCTAAAAAATAATAGAGCATTAAAGTATTGATTTTTCGAGAGAAAATTTTAACTCGTTCAAATGACAATGTCACTAAAGAGATGAAAGATCATTTTCATAGATGATTAGGTAAATTTATGATATTATTCCAACACATGTATATTTAGTTATTATACATATTATATTAAATTTATTTTAAATTCACCCTCATTCACTTTCTCCTCTTATTCTATTGTCTAACTTGAAAGTTTCACTTTCTAATATCACATTTTTATTAATTTTAATTTTATTTTATGCTATTTTTAATTATTATTACAATTATAATTTTATAAAATCCTCTAATTTGCATCAATAAATTCTTACTGTTTACTATTATAATTTTATAATTGTTTGGGTAATTTGTAACTCCATAATAATTAATTACATTCGAAGTTTAATTGTTAAACTAAGCTTTATTTGATAACATGTTTTGATATAACAAATTAAAGTGTTTTTGAATAAAAGTTAAAGTTGAACAAAATTGGGAAAAATTGATAAAATCAAGTTAAAATGATTTCAATTGAGTTAAATATTTCCAATCATGTTAAATTGTTTTTAAACAAGTCATTATTGCTCTAGACCAAAAAGTATCGACAATTTTCAACATAGGTACTCATTCTAAAATTGATACCAAATTGACATTTTGTTTTCAATTTTCAAAAAAAAAAGTATCAATACTTTTACAATAAGTATCGATACATTTTACCAGCTATCAATAATTTGTCTTTGATATTGTTGTAAACTAAATTTAACGATCACTGAATCAGGCATTAAATACTAATAGTATCGATACTCGTAGAAAAAGTATCGATACCTTTTGTTGCCGGTGAATTTGATGATTTGGTATTTTCATCCCCAACAACTTTATTCATGTTTCCGACAACTCCAACGGTTGGAAATGTATTAGAGGGTATAAATACCATCTTCCAAAGGTCCTATAACAAGAAGAGAGATTAACAAGCTTAAAGATCAATCAATACAACCTAAATGCTTAACTCTTTCATACCTTTATTGTAGACACTTGAGAGCTTTCATTGTTATTCTTTAGCTCAAGTGTGATTTATTGTAATTGTGCTTAATTGGCAAACATTTTGATCTTGTAAGGGTTATTTCTTGTTTGCTTCTTTTTTATACTCTTTAAGAGGGTTAAGTCTTAAGGTTTGGGTAGAACATTAAGGTAGTTGCAATCTTAAGATTTTAGGTAGAAATCTTAAGGGAGTTGTAAGGTTAAACCTTGTCCTCAAAGGTTGATCAAAATAGTGAATTTGAGAAAATCCTTAGTTGTGGAAAGCTAAGGTAGTGGAATAGTCAATTGGGGTCGAACCACTATAAATTGTTGCGTTCATTGTTTCTCATTCATTTGTTGCTTACATAATTTTTTTAAGAAACCAATTCACCCTCCCCTCTTGGTGATTTCAATTTGACATTTAGGTTCAAAACTAGTCTCTAAAGACAGTTTAACAACCAAGAGAAGATCATCGAAGAAGCTCAAATGATAATCAACTCATTCTACAATAATGACATCTACTTCCGAATCAATTTTCTTTGGTAAGTCTCAATCTATCTTCAAATATCCTTATTTCAATGGTGTTAACTATTCCTATTAGAAGACAAGGATGATATTGTTCATCCAAACAAATAATCTTGTCGTATGGGACATTATTATGGATGGTCCTTCAATTCCATCCAAATAAAAAGGAGAGCTTTTAGTTCCAAAAGCAAGAAGGACTAGAATGAGAAAGATAGAAGAAGCATTCAACTCAATGCCAAGGCAATTCACAATCTATTTATGAAGAAGAATGTTGGTATTGTTATAATTCCATCCAAATAAAAAGGAGAGCTTTTAGTTCAAAAAAACTTTAACATTAGATGAGCTCATCGGTTCTTTACTTACACGTGAGATGAGACTCAACAAATGGGTGAAGAAGAAAAAGTTATGAAGAAGAATATTGGTATTGTTATAAAATCCACCACAAATGAAGATAGTGAGTCAAGTGAAGAGGTGGATGAAGACAAAGAGATGAAGATGTTTGCTAGGATATTCATAATGTTTATGAAGTCTAATAAAGGAAGAAAATTCCAAAAGATGGACAAATTGAAGCTTGAATCTACCAAGGAGAAAGATCTCATTATTTGCTATGGGTGCAAGAAACAGGGACACATCAAGTTTGATTGTTTTCAATAGAAGAATAAGGGGTCTAGCAAACAAAAACACAAGGCCTGTGTTGTTGCTTAGAGTGATGAGGATTCATCCGATGATAAAAATCAAGAAGTAGCCAACCTATACGTTACGGCCATCAATGATTCTAAGGTAACTTATAACTTATCTATTTCAAATTCTTATTCTTTTGATGAGTTATAAGATGCCTATGATGAATTAGGCTTAGAATTTGAAACTATGGTTTCAAAATATAAGAAAACTATTTCTAAATTGAAAGATAGTTCACTTTCCAAAGTCAATCATGAACTTGAAATTAAAATTCATGATATACAAGCTATTTTAAATGATTTAGCTAAAAATTACTAAGACTTACATAATTTGCTTTCTAAAATTCATGATGATCATTAAAATCAACTTGAGTTGCTTAAGAGTGAAAAGCCTCACTCTAACAAAGTTTTTGAAAAAGATTTTGAAAGATGAGAAAATTCAAAACAAAACTTTGTTAAAAATAGCTTTAATCATTATAAACATAGAGGTCCCTCAAGTTTTTACAAAAGAAAATTTGTTAAAAGTATATGGGTCCCTAAAGGACTCATTACTACTAAAGATAAGGATATCCTTTCTAAATGGATACCTAAAGGTACTAAAATCTTGGAAATTAATGCTTATGGGCCCAAAAGAAATTGGGTACGGTGCATTGCTTCAAGGTGAACAACACAAATGCAAATTCTACGTGATTGCACCTTAATGTTTTTGGTATGTTAGTTCACTTTTTCTCTATTTTTAATATCTATCTTTGGACTAACAACTTTCTTTTCCTGTTAAGGGTGCTATAGCCAATAGCCCTCTCACTTGTTATTTGATTATTTGTTATATAACAAAAAGGGGGAGAAAAAAAGGTAAATTTTATGGTTGATTGATTATGATTAATTTATTATATGTCAAATTTCGTGACCAAGTTTTTAAAGTAAAATGAATTTCAAATTCGACCTTATTTTTTTTAGCCTTAAATTGAAAATGAATTTTATATAAGGGAGCTAAATTGAAAATGAATTTTATTAAGAGGGAGCAATTTATTCAAAAATAAATTTACCAAATATTTTGTTATATCAAAAAGGAGGGAGATTGTTAAACTAATCTTTATTTGATAATTTGTTTTTATATAAAAAATTAAAGTGTTTTTGAATAAAAGTTAAAGTTGAACAAAATTGGGAAAAATTGATAAAATCGAGTTAAAATGGTTTCAATTGAGTTAAACATTTTCAATCATGTTAAAACTGTTTTTAAACAAGTCAGTATTGCTCCAGACCAAAAAGTATCAATACTTTTACATTAAGTATCGATACCTTTTATCGGGTATCAATAATTTGTCTTTGATATAATTATAAACTAAATTTAACAGTTACTGAATCAAGCATTAAATTCTAATAGTATCGATACTCGTAGAAAATGTATCGATACCTTTTGTTGCAAGTGAATTTAATGATCTGGTATTTTCATCCCCAACGACTCTATTCATGTTTTCGACAACCCCAACAGTTGGAAATGTACTAGAGGGTATAAATACCATCTTCCAAAGGTCCTACAACAAGAAGAGAGATTAAGAAGCTTAAAGATCAATCAATACAACCTTAGTTCTTAACTATTTCATACCTTCCTTGTACATACTTGAGAGCTTTCATTGTTATTCTTTAACTCAAGTGTTCTTCATTGTAATTGTGCTTAATTGGCAAACATTCTGATCTTATAAGGGTTTTCTCTTGTTTGCTTCTTTGTTATACTCTTTGAGAGGGTTGAATCTTAAGGTTTGGGTAGAAACCTTAAGGTAGTTCTTAAGATCTTGGGTAGAAATCTTAAGGGAGTTGTAAGGTTAAACCTTGTCTTTAAAAGTTGATCAAATTAGTGAATTTGTGTAACACCCCTAACCCGTATCCGTCATCAGAACAGGGTTACAGAGCATTACCAGAAATTACGGAATGAATATAGACATTTTATATTATTTTATCATTCATGTTAGAAATTTATCATAAAGTTTCTTTTTAGGGCCCTCGAGGCCCAAATCATACATTAGAATAAATCAGGAATAAATTGGGAACTTAGAGAATTTTTCGCAAAATTTTAAAATTTTTCCTAATTACAGGAGTCACGCTCCTGTGTGGTCAGGCCGTGTGAGCAATGACATGCCCATGTCTCAGGCTGGGTGGCATATAAGGTAGGGCACACTCCCCTATCCCTAACCCATGTAACTCTCTGACTTACAATTTAATTAAGTGCATAGGTCACAAGGCCAAGTCACACGCCTGTGTGCTAGGCCGTGTGGAATATTTAATTTTTAAAAATTAGGTGCAAGTTTCACACGGCCAATACACACACCCGTGTTCTAGGCCATGTGTTTCATATGACTGGGACAAACGCCCATGTCTCTGCCCGTGTGCCCAATTCTAAGCATTTTATTTCTCAATTTTAAGATGCAGGGGACATAGCCAAACTACATGCCCATGTACTAGGCCGTGTGTCACACAAGGTCAAGACACACGCCCGTATGTCTATTCGTGTGGACAAAATAAGGTCATTTCCTAGCCTTATTTCTCACCCAAATTTTCCAAAAATCTACACCAATACTTGCAATCATATACCAACCAATTCAAGTCATATAAATCAAGCTTATTACGAGTTCTATCTAAGTTATATTAACATGTATATTGCAATGGATAAGCTCACCAAATTTTTACTTATGTACTTAGGTAAATTTGTATCATTTATACTAATTCATTTTCTTTTACCATTTGATTCATATTATTTAGTCATTTCAAACATATCAAACATGATATGGTATTATAGTTATGTACCTATAACACTCGGAATTTTGGGCCTAGAAGTTTAGAGTTCGGAGCATAGGGACAGTAAGGAGGTACATTTAAGTGATTAGTTGTGCGTTTTAGTGACAAGAATGGGCCCGTCGGTCTAGTGATTAAATAGAGTGTTAGTTGTCTTAAGGTTCTAGGTTCGAGTCATTGGGTGCGCATTTTTGGAGAATCTCTTATTAATTTATTATTTTGTCAATTTGTTTTATTTATATATTTTTATTTTTATTTTTATTATTTTTTTTAGACATTCTTTTTCTTTCTCTCTTTTGGGTTATCTTTTTTCTATCTTTTTGTGAGATGTTTGTTTTGATTGCTTTAAAAGTGATTTATCAGGGATTTTGGATTGTCGCTCCTCCCTCGCCTTTGTTGATCGCAAAAATAGGTATGAGATTCGAACCTTATCTACATTATGTTAATTTTGTGAATTATTGCTTCGGCATATTTTGATTAAGTGTTAACCCTCCCTTGATTTTGGGTTTTTGATCGCTGAAAGTGAGGGAAATATGCTATTTTCTGATATACTTTGGTAGGGCACAAGTTAGGGACGATTCTGGTGGCTGAAACGGCAGTTTTTAGGCTATTTTGGGGGTGGTTTCAGACCTCGTATGGCCGATTTGGGGGTTTTGTCAGAATTCACACGGCTGTGTCCCTTGGGCACACGGGCGTGTGGGTTTGGGAATTAGGGATTTGTGATTTGGAGTTACACGGCTGTGTGACTGATTTGGGGATTTAAGGATCTCACACGAGTGTGTGTCCTAAACACACAGCCGTGTCTAGTAGGCACATGGGCGTGTGATACCCTCACACGGTCGTGTCTGTCCTGCACCTGATTTTAGTGAAATTGGACAATGACTTACGCAGCCTGTACACACGGTCGTATCTCTACTTCACACGAGCGTGTGCCTCTATCACACGGCTGTGTGCTACCCTTCACACAGGCGTTTGGACCCCCACATGGCCTGGATTGCTCCACACGGTCGGAGCATATGGGCGCGTGGCCCTATCTAGCCAAATAATGTTTTTAGGTCAAATTTAATTGTAATCGTAACTTTGTGTGTTCCAACCCTCGACTAAGCTTCACTGAGGGAAGTTATGACTCTGATATGGGCTTGATATGTGTGTTATTGTGTTATTTGTGGTTGTTTGTGTGATAAGCTTAATATTGAATTCGAGTAAATGAGTGTGCTCATCTCTGATTCTGATTCTGGTTGATTGAATGCGAGTGTCTGCCTCTGAATGATTGTCTGGAATTGGTATTCTGATTTTGTACATGAGACTGCATATATACATACATGTACATAAAGTGTTCTGAATGGGATTTTGGAAAGAAAGAATACTGTAATTGAACTGAACTGGCAGTTTACTACAACTGGACTATACAACAAATTACTGTACTGCACCATATAGCATGTACGTTAGCTAAACTACATACCATTGACTGATCTAGCAGCTCAGCTGTAATATACCGGTATAGTGGTTTGTCGCATTTCACTGTACTGCATGTGTATTAGCTATGTTGCGTATCCTTATCTGATTTGGCAGTTCTACTGCATGTCTATACCGCGATTTACCGCATGGCACTGTATAGCTTATACGTCAACTTTGCTGCGTAATATATGATTTGGCAGTTTACCTACTTACTAATAGCCCTAATACCCAGAGAGTCCCGGGTAGTCCCAATACCCTGAGGGTCGTGGACTTACTGAGAGGCTCTTAAGCCTATTGACTGGTAGTTCAGCTGCATTATATTAATATGTGCCGTATTTGGTACAACTTGTAAGTGTAGGGATGAGTGGGTGTTTTAAACCCTACAGTAAAAGTAGGGATGGACGGAGAGGTGTGTTGGTTGGATGGATGGGTTATTCTATAATTCAACTGCATACATGCGTATTTGTTTGTGTGATCTATGTGCATCACAACTGTTGCTTGCTTTTATTTGACTGCATGACACCACTGTGCAACTGATTGTTTCTGCTGACTGAAAAACACATATGATTGTCTGAGTTTGTAGACACTGATTGTAACTGACCGACTGTATAGTTATAGTAACTGTATGACTAATTGAGAACTATTGTTATTGAGACTGAATGGTACTGTGACTGTGTGACTGAGTGTGTTTTTAACATGCTCTAAATATTGTTATCTGCCGGTACATCTGTTGACAATGTACCAACTAGTTCTGTATAGCTTTGTAAATATGTTCCATATCTGAATTGCTTGTTGGCTCTCTGTTTCTGATTTAGTAGATAGTCGGTTTGATCTCACACTGAGCTCATGTAGCTCACCCCCTCTTCTGTTTACCTTTTAGGTACATTTCGAAACTCTATTTTGGACCTAGTACGCGGATGCCTCAGACAGTCTATAATTTATAAGTTTTTGTTTTCTGTTACTATCTGAAATTGTAAAGATTTATAATATTGTGGTATAGTTTCTATTTAAATTTTTACTCGTTAATTTAATTTCTGACTATTTATTAAACTTATCTGTAAATTTTATTATATGATTTTTAAACAACTAAATATTCGGTTAGATATGGTAACTTGTTTTGTAAAACTTTTCCATGATCACTTCGGTGATCAATGTAGCATCCCAAATTCGGTCTATACTTCTAAGCTGGGTTTGGGGTGTTACAATACCAAAACATACCATTTTAGCCATTCCAATGGCTAGTTTACAAACATCCATTTTTATACTAACATTGGCCTAATAGTCTATACATGTCATTATACCAAAGTAAGATTTCTATTTATTCCAAAATGAGGTGGAGGATAGTGTGATGATACTCTGACCGATCTCTAACCTTTACTAGTTTCTGAGCACTATAAAATAGAAAAAAATAAACCTAGTAAGTATTTAATGCTTAGTAAGTTCATCTAACAGGAATTTAACTTACCATATATTTACATTTAAGATAATCATGTAATAATACATCTAACAAATTTGGCTTATAGCCTGAAACACAACTTCAACAATCGTGCTAGTCAAGTAATTCACATAATACCAAGAGCATGGATGAGCCCATCATTTAATGTCTTTCATATACACATGCTTTTCATACCATTATTCCATATTATATGTACATTTCCATGACATTTCATTTCAGGTTCAATTTTACCACATTAGAGATTTCTTGTTGAATTTATTTGATACATCGATGGATACACTCGTATGGTACACTTAAAGTGTACAAAACTGAAATCCATCAATTCATATCCAGGGGTACCCAATTAGGGCACATAATTAGGAAGCACACTCTCGAGCCTTGTAACGGAAAGCTCACACAGAGCCATTTTAGGAAGCTCATAAAGAGCCTATCAGGAAGTTTATTCGAGCTATATATAAGAAACTCATATGTAACACCCCTTACCTGTATCTGACGCCAGGACAAGGTTTAAGGCGTTACTGACTTAAACACACATAAATGTAATACACTGAATCATAAAATTTGCGTCAAAATTTAAACTTTTCAAACATATTCATAATGCCCCTATTAAGGGCCTACGAGGCCCAAAACATGCTTTGGAAATGTTTCGGGATGAAACCAAGAACTCTAGAAAATTTCATAAAAACTTAGAAAATTTTCATATTTGGAGAGTCACACACCCGTGTGGGTAGGCCGTGTGGTCACACATGCCCGTGTGGCTTGGGACACGCCCGTGTCTTTAACCCGTGTAACTCTCTATTTATGACGTCATCAACAATTGAGGGTCAGATGGCCAAGTCACATGCCCGTGTGCTAGGCCGTGTGGCGAATTTATTTCTCGCAATTAATGTGCAGACTTCACAAGGCCTGGGCAAACACCCATGTCCTGAGGCCATGTCCTTCACACAGCTGAGACACATGGTCGTGTCTCTACCCGTGTGTTTACTATTGGGCATTCTGTTTTGCCTAATTAGGGTGCAGGGGACACACAGCCTATCAACACGCCCATAGGGCTGACCGTGTGTCACACACGACCTAGACACGCCCGTGTGCCTACCCGTGTGGACGAAATATAGGCTATCTTCCAAGCCAGTTTCCACCCTGCAACACAATAGCTCATATGCCCATTCAACAACTCTTATCATAACACATTTGAAAAACCAACTTTCACAATCAAGGCATCCACTCATCATTCACATACCATAATTCCCATGCATGGAAATTACACAATTATGAACTCATTCATGCATTCAACCACATTCATGAAAGACATCTTTAATTGATTATACCAATAACCCACCATTTCCAATTTCAAATGGCCATATACAAAATGGACTTTCATCTAACTTAGGCCAACATTTTGGCCAAACCAAATATGACATAAAGTAAAATGACTAAGTTCCTATACATACCATACTTACAAAAAGATCGCTAATGTCAAATACCCAAGATAACAATTTTGATAGTGTGATGCGAGCCTCCGACAAGTCCTGATCCCGAGCTAGCTTGGTGACACTATAAGACAAAGGAAAAGAAATGAGGGGTAAGCTATATAGCTTAGTAAGTTTATATGCAAATAAATAGCATCGTATCCATACAAATTAATGTAAGGAGAGTTAATACATTTACCCTTGAGCTCATATATGTTAAGCTTACTCAAGCACAACTTACCACGATATCATCACTTATAACGTTCATACTTACGAATTTATCGTGCACACTTGTACCACATCATCATACTAACACACATACATTTTCATATCTTTCATTATTCCCATTGAACACAGCGGAATACTAACGGATACTCGGAAAACTTGCACATTAATGCCACATATATGTAGCCTAAGCTACCACTTATCACATTTCACGTATATGCTCTTTCTCGAGCTAGTCACGGGTCTGCTCACACAAGCTGACAGGTATCCGCAACAAATGCAAAATTACCTAGCCACTGGTAGTCATACAAGACTAGCACCCGGACATCATATAATCACATAAACACACTTAAGATCCTTGTGACATGTCACTCGTATCCTATTTTATTCCTAAGGTTCAACCGGGATTTCTCACTTAACACTTATCGAAGCTTTGTCAAATACATTCAATGAGTCATTTACACAATCCATACAATATAACATCATATAACATAAATTTAATGATTTATTATTTACATACAAACTTACCTCGGTACAAAAATGACAAATTTTGCGATTTAGTCTACGACCTTTTCTTTCCCCCGATCAAGGTCCATCCCACGTCTTTCTTACTTTATAATAATACATTTAGCTCGTTTATTACTCACATTATTCAATTTGACCCAAAATCCATATTAATTCAAATTTATATTTTTGCCCCTAACTTTTTACTTATTTACACTTTAGTCCCTAGGCTCGTAAAATGAAATGTATTCATTTTTCTCAAAAATCAAGCCTATCTGAACCTATCTTATGCTTATAACAGCCCACATTTTCTTTCAATTCAGATTTTTCTTCCAATTTTACAACTTTTACAAATAGGTCCTTATAGACGTTTTCATCAAAAATCACTTAGTAAAAATCATTTATTACACAACTAACATTCATTTTCTACCATTAGATATCAAAATACATGCATGTCATACATGAGTAAATTTTTAATCATGAACTATAACTCAAATTAGTGGTAGAAATAGGTAAATCGGGCGATAACGACTTCAAAAATGTAAGGAGCATTAAAAACGAGGCTAGGATGCACTTACTATCAAGCTTGAAAGAAACCCTAGCTATAGAGAGCTTGAGAATTTCCGCCAAGGTGGAAGAAGATGGACATAATTTTTGACTTATTTTCCCTTTTTATTCTTTTATTAACCAAATGACCAAAATGCCCTTAAGGCATTTCTTTAAAATTTTACCCTTCCATATCCATTTTTGTCCATCATGACATTTAATGGTCTAATTGCTAAATAAGGACTTCCAATTTAACAATGCATTTCAATTAAAGCACTAAAAGCTTCTAGAACACCTATTTTGCAACTTTTGCAATTCAGTCCTAATATTCAAATTGGACACTCTATCGCTAAAATTTCTTTATGATATTTTCACACATGCATTCAATCACATTATAAACCTTTAAACTTTATCGCAATAAATTTTTCTACTTTGGATTTGTGGTTCCGAAACCACTGTTCTGTTTAGGCCCTAATTTGGGCTGTTACATCATAAGAGCCATAACCGGAAAGTTTACAAAGAACCATATCGAGAAGCTCCAGATAACCATATATCAGGAAGTTCAAGCGATTACAATTAGAAAGCTCACAAAGAGCCATTTTAACAGGAAGCTCATGAAAAGCCTATAATCGATATGCTCATAAGAGCTAAGGTGTGTCCACAACAAATGTAGGATCACAACCTATCGGGACGCTTCGAAGAGCTATAACGGGAAGCTCGAGAGGGCTAATACGGGATGCTCTCTTTGAGCTATGGTGTGTCTGCAACATATGCAAGACTACAACCAATACGAGAAACTTGTATCCTTTGATTTTTTATTTATTCAAACGGTACTTAACATTTATCGGATATTATTGAATATGTGATATATATATATATATATATATCATTTGCACAATTCACATAAACAATATCCAATTCAAACTATTCAAACATATAAATCATTCAATTCAAGCATATAATTATACATTTAAGTTACACGAACTTACCTCGATACTTATTCGTATACGAAATTTACTAATCCAACACTTTTTGTTTCTCTCGATCCAACGAGTTATTAGGTCTTTTAGGATCTATATAAATGAATTTAATAATCAATTTGATACAATTCACATTCAATTAGAGTCAATTTACATGCTAGGCAAAATTATCATTTTGCCCCTATACTTTTCATAAATTCCAATTTCATCCCTAGGCCCTGAAAATGAAATTCATGCAATTTATCCCTTATTCTAAGCCTAGCCAATTTTCATATATGGCAATAATAGTCCATAAATTTCACAAAAAGCAGAATTTTTCCATCGATTTTGCAACTTTACAATTTAGTCCCTAAATTATAATTTCATCAAAATTCACTTTGTAAAAGTTATTTATTTATCAACAACCTTTCATTTTCTACCATAAATTTCAAATTTTCAGCATATTCATCCATGGAAAAACTTCTATACTTTAATAATTTTTCAAATTAATCCCCAAAATAGATAGATTAAGCTATCTCGATCTTAAAAATATAAAAATTACTAAAAAGGGAACAAGAATACTTACCCAATTAAGCCAAGAAAGTTTTTTTCTCTTTTTTAGTGTTTCCATGAATTTGGGGAAGAAGGTGATATAAAATGATGATTTAAACCTTTATTTTATTTATCATCTTTTAATTATTCCCTTTTTAGATTTAGTCCTTATCCTTTTCTAATTTTTCTATGGATGAATCACTAAAAATATCTAATAACTTTTCTTTAATGGTCTAATTACCATATAAGGACCTCAAGTTTTGAATTCCATAGCTATTTGGTACTTATAGCTACTAGAATCCAACTTTTACATTTTATACAATTTGGTCCTTTCCTTAATTAAACACATAATCGGTAAAAAAATTTTATTAGAATTTTCCTGTACTATTCATATCATAATGCAAACTATGAAATAATATTAAAATAAATTTTTTTCGGCTCAGATTTGTGGTTCCGAAACTACTGTTTTGATTTCACTGAAAATGGGTTGTTACAATTTGGAAAAACCCTTAGTTGTGGAAAGCTAAGGTAGTAGAGTAGGGAATTGGAGGTGAACCATTATAAATCATTGTGTTCATTGTTGCTCATTCATTCGTCACTTCCACAATTTTTTTAAGAAATCAATTCACCCCCTCTTGGTGATTTCGAGTTGATCTTTCGAGCTAACATTAATATTAATCGAAGATGATGACAATAATTGATAAATTGAAGAAGAAAATCAAGATAGAAGGTGATAACGAGAATTAAAGATTGAAGCAATGATTAAAAATAGGTTAAATATATTTATAATATTATTAGTATCATTATCTAATTAGATTTTATTTTAATTTTTAGGGAGATGGATTTTTTTATTTGTGTAAATATATTTTTATTTTACTTAAGAAGCTGAAGTTCTATAAATAGTCTTTAATTTATTTCTTTTTTAAAATAATACAATTAAATGATTTAATAATGTCAATAGTTGTTTTACTTATTAAAAAATATTAGAAATTTAAAAAATATATTATAATAATCTCATCCTAATTCGATATTTTGACCTTGAAAAAAAATAAAATTTAATTATGTTTAATACAATTTGAATTTGCATTTTAATCAGTAACATTTTTATTTGGTTTTAAATTAAAAATTACAAAATGTTAAAAAGAGTTTCTAATATTAAAACTGTAAAAATTTGAATTTGATATTTTAACATTAAATTAATAGTTATTTTCATAATTTTAATATAACTATTAGTTTATACATTCAAATTAAATCCACGTTTAATCTTAATTTTCAAAATACTATGTGGATGTTCATCAAGATTTAGATAAGTTTTGATGTATTTTAAATTCTAATAGTCATTAGAAGTAGAGTTCTATTTTATTTATATTTTAATGTCTATAAATATAGACTTTGGAGAAGCATTGCAAATTATTCCTATTGATCAATAAAAACATGCTCTCTCTTTGCTCTCCCATTCTCTTTGTTCTTTATTCTCTGTCTTTTATTTTATAACACGTTATCAACATGATTCTCTTTTATTTTGTAATATGATCACTCCAAATTTACTGCTTAAATTGTTATCGATTGACTTCTAGAGTTATTGCAATTTCAGTCTTCAATTGATGCCTGTGCACCATGGGTAATTATTATCCAAAGAAATTTATATAATCCTTACGAGGGTGATGACAATGATGTTAAAGATTATCAGGTATATTTTACTATGATTTAATTATTATATCTTGTTTATTATAATTGGAGACTAATCATGACAACATGAATAGATAGATTCTAATTTGAAATCCATGTATGTTTATGATGGTCACTATGAAATAAAGAATCAATGGAGACGTTTAAAAGTTTGTTCTACTAGATTTATTGCATTTCCCGAAGTGAATGCAAATATAAAGAAAATAGAAGATATAATCATGGACCACTAAAAGTGAATGCAAAATATCTATTTTGAAAGGATGAAAAAAAAAGAGGATTAAGTTATGGATTACTCTTGTTATTAAATTGAATTGATTGTGACTATCTTTATGATCTTTTGTCATCATCCCCATTAAGGGGTTGAGAGCAAAATATTTGATTGTGAAAGATCTACTTATGAGTAATAAAATATAATAATTCTATCTAAAGCTTGTTATGGTTGGATGCACCTGAAGTTGCAAGTTTTTTTAAACTGCTAGTATAACTCTACAGTATTCAGAATAAGTTCTCAATTAAGATTACGTGGAAAAATATTACTGATGAGAACTTGTAAGAAAGAAAACTTATGTATGAAAAGTCATTGGTTATGTACCTGTTGTACACCTGAAAAATAAGATCCACTCTCAAAGTTTGCTATTAATAGATTTTGATTGGATTCAAAGTCTAATACTAGAGTTTAATTTGTTTACTTCTTAATAAAATCGTCAAGAGTCAACGGAGAAAAAAAAAAGGTACATCTTTAAATATTAAATCAACTTGATATATGGTTTAAATATTTGAGATGGTCTTCTTTTTAAGTTTTGATTACATGGGTTACAAATTGTTTTAAGCATCTCATTTGTTCATGAAAATGAATATTAATTGATTTATTTATGCCGTTATAGTAGGTTTTATAATTAAATAATATATTTGATTGAAACATATCTAGTATGCAAATTTGTGTTAATAAACCAATAAATTTTATGGTTATTCGGATTTGACTTAGTTCAAATAATTGTTAAATTTAGTAGTTCATACGTTTTACATTATTCCATTTGTTAATTATTTACAGAAATTACATGAGCAATTGTAAATGAAAAGTTCTATGAGCATGAATGGTTGGATTTTGAACAAAATTTCATACATGATTATGATGATGGTTATGAAAGAAAAAAATTGCTAGTTTTTCATTATTGTCCAATTTTTTCTTTTTTGCACATTCCTTGGAGTGAATGTCTGTGATAAATCTTTTGTAATCACTTTTGATCATTAAAGTCAATTTGGGCATTTGAAGATTTTGACATATTTCCTAAAGTGAATATTGCATATAATTATTTGCAAATTATATTTCTTTTATTGAGTTAATGAAATTATGGACTTCACATTGATTTAGACATTTCCAGTAGTAAATGTCATAATAGTACTTATATGTGGTTACAAAGTAAAAGGAATGATAGTAAAATTATCAATATGTCATAATTTATATTGACATTATTAGTAAAGTTGAAATGCATGTTAAAGTAAACCAGAAGTTTACTGATGCAAATACATTTACTACTTGGCATGACCAGTTAGATCATCTTGTATCATATATGATGCGAAGATTAATTGAGAATTCATATGAACATTTATTAAAAAACCAGAAGATTCTTTAATTTAAAGAATTCTCATTTGTTGTTTGTTCTCAATGAAAATTGATCATTAGAAATTCACTAGCTAAAGTTGAGATTTAATATCTTGCATTTCTGAATGAATATGGGCTCATTCATCCACCATGTGAATGGTTTTGATATTATATGATTTTGATAGATGCATCCACAAAATAATCACGTATGTGTTATCAACTTGCAACCTATCACTTGCAAGATTGTTTGTTTAAATAATTAATTTCAGATCATGCAAGTAAGATAATTCATCTTGCTAATATTGATAAGCTTATATGTTAGTCTTTTATTGATTGAGTTTGAAAAACTTTTGTAAAAGTTTGTTATTTATGCGGATAATGATTTAGAGAAATTATTGATTAAACGCCATTGGTTAATACCTAAACCATTATTTATGAGAATTAAACTTCCTATTTCAACATGAGATTATGTTGATTTACGTGTTGTATGCATCATAAGTTATAAATACCCCCCATTACAATTGATTTTTGGTCAAGAGCTAAATATTTCTCATCTTTGAATTTTTGTATGTGCGTAAATGTTCCAATTGCTCCACCATAATGCACAAAGGTGAGTGAATCCTCAAAGAAAGTTGAAAATATATATTAATTACGAGTCTCATTGTATTATTATATGTTTTAAATGTATTAGAGATTCAACTATGACATGATTTGTGATTGCTATTTTGATTTGATAGTTTTCCCAACATTAAGGGGAGAGAAATAATAACTTGTAATGAGTTAGGGGGGAGAGTAATTTGAATAAGAAGTTCAATAAGGATAACTCATTACAAGTTCCAAATATGAAAGTTCTCATAAAAGAAAATAATAAATCTAGACGGTCATATAGTGAAGGCAGGTGCTCCAAAAAAGACCCAAGATATAACTAATAAGTAAAACTCTAGAAGAGATTCAGATACCTGAAACTGAAGATTAAAATAGTGAAAATAAGATATCTCAATAAGTTATGTCAATTTGAGAAAATGTCGAACTAATAATAAAAGTGGTTGACAATGGTCTTACATGCAATATTATTGTTGAAATAATGAAATAAAAGGAGAATCTTGAATAAATCTTTTGAGAAATATAGATATAGAATAAATTGGTCAAAATAAAAAGATGCAATTCAAGTAAATTAAATTTGTGGAGTTTTTGGACTAATAGTCTAAATATCTAAAAGTATAAAGCCAGTGAGAGTGCAAATGAAATAGTTTTGCAAAACGGAATAAAATATGAAGTTTTTACTAAGTTTTGGCATTGGTTATGAAAAGATATAATAACTTTTATGGTGGATGCAATATCCTTTAGATATATTATTAAACTAACGATAAAAGGTTTAACTTGCATCTAATTGTTGTTGTTACAACCTTTTATGAATCACTATATAGTAAAGTTTATATTTAAATCCTTGAAGGATTTAGAATGCCAGAAGCATATTGAAATTCTCAAGAAATTGCTCATTTATATGAATTGAAATAATTTGAACATATATGGTAAATTTGACACAGTGAATGGTAGTTGAGGGAGGATTATAAAATGATCCAAATTACGTATTTTTGTTTTTATAGAAGAACCATGATAAAAGTTTGCTATGATTATTGTTGAAACTCCTAAAGAGATCAAAATATATTTCTCCCAAAATTTCCCTCACTCATGACTTTCAAAAGAATGGTGATATAAATGTTTAGCAAATACATTCAAATAGTTATTTGAAAACTAGTATTCAAGGTTGAATACGTCAAATCTAAGAAAGTATATGATGTTTTCATGAGGGGGAGTAAATACGTGTTGTACTCTTTTTCCCTCAACCGAGGTTTTGTCCTATGGGATTTTTCTGGTAACATTTTTAATAAGGCAGCATATTATGCGCATTACAGATATGTGTACTCTTTTTCCTTCACTAGAAATTTTTTTTTCCATAGGGTTTTTATCTTAGTAAGGTTTTAAAAGAGACACATTATCTACCAAAGGACATTTAAGGGGGAGTGTTATGAATATCTTATTAAGTGGATGTCCATCAAGATTTAGATAAGTTTTGATATACTTTAAATTCTAATAGCTATTAGAAGTAAAGTTATATTTCATTTATACTTTTTATGTAATAGCCATTAGAAGTAGAGTTATATTTCATTTATACTTTTTATGTCTATAAATATAGACTTTGGAGAAGTATTGTAAATTATTCCCATTGATCAATAAAAATACGCTCTCTTTACTCTTCCATTCTTTTTATTCTTTATTCTTTGTCTTTCATTTTACAACAAATTTAATATTTTAAGATTAAATTAATAGTTATTTTCATAATTTTAATATAACTATTAGTTTAGACATTCAAATTAAATCCAAATCTAATCTTAATATTCAAAATATTTTTTTTGAAATTTAATCTTTAAAATATTAACATAAAATTTCAAGGTGGTGTTGTTATTTTACCATTATTTAAGCTAATAATAAGTGTTAAAAATAGTCCATCTTCAACTACACTTTTATTATAATTTGAATCATAATGAATAAGCAATTTCTTATTATTTTAAATTATTTTTATTTAAACCAAAATTAATTCTAAACTAAAGGATCTTAAAAGCCCCAACTTTTTTCAAAAATTCAATTAAGCCTCAAATTCCTGTTTTCACTCAATTGAGTCATTAAATGTTAAAAATACAGCTAATAAAGCCCTTTTAACTGTTAATGGTCAATGTTGGAAAGCAAAGGACAATATTTTTTTTATTTTTTCACCATGTGGCAAGTTAAGATTGTGCCACATGGCAAAAATAATATTTTATATATAAAATAATTTAAAAAATCATATAAATGGTTAAAAAGTATAGAAATCATAGAAACTTATATAAAATATATAAAAATTATAAAAATATTTTAAAAAAATATTAAAGTGCAAAAAAATAAAAATATATAGAAAATTATAAAAGAAATTATTATAATGACAAAAGTATATAAATTTTTAAAAAATTAAAAAATTATTAAAAATTGTTAACATAATAAAAAAATTTACAAATTGTATTAATTATATAAATTAAGAAAAAAATAAAAAAATATGGAAAATGTTTCAAATACAAAAATAAATATAGAAATGTGAAAAAATTAGAAAAAAAAATTATAAAGATTATTATAAATGAAAAAAATTATAAAAAATTTTAAAAAATTACAGAAAAAATATTAACACTTGTTAGCATAATAATAATTTTGAAAATTATATAAATTTTATATATTATGAAAAGAATAAAAAATTTGTAAAATTTATGAGAAAACTGTCTAAAATACATAATAATCTTAAAATATAAAAATGTGAAAAAATTATAAAAATATAAAAAAAATTAAATGTTATACACACTTCAAACCAAGTATCTCTTGTAAATTTCAAGTCGAGTTGTATCTCTAGCTTCTCTCGAATATATCCTAACCCTGAGCAGGGCAATATTTATTGCTTCAAAACCCCATTACTTGCAAAATCCCTTAGATATTATATATAATATTCGCTAACTGTTGTCATTTGAGGGCACCCGGATGGCTTATTGAGCCTTGAATATATAGTAGAACCTAACACTGGCAGACAATGTTTGCCCCATCAAAATATCTAAACCAGATATTGATACTCAGTGGATCCCATCCTATGCATTTTCTTTAATAAAAATGGATACGCTCTTTTGCAATAATATTTTTAATAACTTATATATTTTTTCTGTAGTTTTATATTATTTTTTTGAATAATTTGTAATAATATTTTTTGTAATTTTCTATATCTTTATAAAATTTTCACGTTTATATATTTTTTAATATTTTTAATATTTTTTATATTCTAAACATTTTCCCATAATTCTTACAAATATTTTCTTTCATAATCTATATAATTTATAAAATTTTAAATTTATTTTATCATGTTAATGATTTTTAGTATTTTTAAATTTTATATAAAATTTTTTGCACTTTAATATTTTTTAATTCTATAATTTTGAAAAATATTTTTTAATATATATTTTTACATTTTTTATACTTTTTAATGATTTTTATAAAATTTTAATAATTATATATAATATTAATTTTCATTTTCGTTTGCTTTGTAATATTCATCGTTAATTTTTACGGTTAAATAACTTAATTAATTTTAATTTTAAAGTTTGAGGGTTGAATTGAGAAGACTCTTTAACCTTAATTCTATTATCATATCACAAAAATACAACAGAAAAAAGGCATAAATAAGTAATGCAATATACAAAGAGGCATCATATGAAATATTTATTTTATAATTGAAAATAACATTAAAAGAGACATACACAAAGAATGCAATACAAAGAGTTTTTTTTTTTTTCCAAACAAAGAACTGTCATTATAAAAAAGATACATATAAAACATTTATTTTATAATTGAAAATAATATTATTATTTAATATATATTGATAAAATCACTAATACTCCGTTTAGTTGAAGTATTATTTTTTCCACATATTTTAGTCTTTGGTTTGTTATAAACTATAACATTTCCCATATTTTGAATATATTATATTTTGTACAAGAGTTTTTACCCATTTTCTAAATATATTTTTAAATTTGTACTAATTATAAATGTCATAACGTTGCCTACATAAGAATATGGGGGCCTAGTAAGCAGAGCTAGACACGGAGGGACTAAATTACATAGAGTCGCCACTAACCAATTAGGGCTAGGTTGGTTAGCCACCTATCATCTAAAAATCTAAAATTAATACTGCGGAAAAATCCTAAAAATCTAGACTCGATCTCATCACCAAATTTCAAGTTCAGGAGTACAGTTATATGTGGGGAAGCTAATAGCACGCCTGCAACGCCTATCCGGGGATAGTCCTAAGGGGTCTTAAGAGCTAGATTTTTCTTATTTAAGCATATTAATATCTTAATCTAAGCTAAAAGATTATGGAAATATTAAATAAAAACTCTAAAGGAAACGCCTCTAGTTTACTTGTAGCTCGATTAAGATGCGTTCACTAAATTTATCTAATTTGAAACTTAAATTATAGATTTTTACTTTTAACGGGAACCTTAAAGGACACCTAATGTAACGCCCCAAAATTTCAATTTTGGTTTTTGTGAATGTATGACATAATTGTGTATCTGGTTCAGTGGTTAAGTGTTCTGGGTGTATGTGTGAGGTCCCAATTTCAAGCCATAACTTGGGTAAATTTTGGTATTTTTATGAATTAAGCCCTATCTCTAGTTAGTAGGCTTTTAAATAAAAGATGGTAAGTTTATATTAGAATGGGCCTGCTGGTTTGGTGGTTAAGTAGAGTGTTGGTGTGAAAGAGGTCGTGTTTGAATCCCTATGTAAGTAGGGGGAATTGTTTTTGCTAAGTGTGCCATGTAGGAATTTGAAGTGAATTCAAATGCTACGTAGTTGAGAATTTAGGGGGAAGTTATCAGTTTACTTTTCCTTTTGTTTTCTTTTTGTAAAATTTTGGTTTTTCCCCTATTCTTCCAAAATTCTTGGCTCCGTTTCACATTCTCCTTCTCCTGATTTTGTTCTCTTTTCTCTTTTTGTTTCCTCTACGTGGAAGTTCTGTCGAAATCTTGCCTCCCAATTCCAACTTTCTAGTTCTTCAGTAAGTTCTTGATTAACGAAATCTTGTTTATAGTTCATGAGATTTGTGATTAATGGAAGTTAGTGTAAATTCTCGATTAGGGGAAGATTTAATGTCTCGTAATTGCTGGTTGGAGACTTTGTTTCGTGGATTTTCGATTACTCAATTGAAGGTAAGGTTTATAAAGGTTTTGGGTTTAGCGTCTCGATTTAGTTTCAGTTAAGTTTCATTTTAACACTATTTTCGGACATTGGAATTTCAATTTTTAGGTTCTAGAGTGCTTGAGGATTGTTTTAGCATCGATTGAAACCAGGCGTGTACTCGATTACGCAGAAAACGAGGTTTCGAGAAAAGCTAGAAACCTCACTGTTGATGTCACACGGGCATGTGGTCACCCGTGTGGTAGGCTGTGTGGCCCAAAATGGCTGTGTGAATGATGAGGCCAAGCCGTGCACGAAAGAAACCACCGTGTGAATAGACCGTGTACGATACACGGGCTAGACTGAATTGGGTCATGTGGGCCACACAGGCGTATAGGTCCACACGGGCATGTGGGATTCAAGGCCAAGCTATGTGATCCACACGGCCAAGGCCAATTTGGGCTGTGTGGGCCAACACGGGCATGCCACACGGGCATGTGAGCCTTTTTTTACTGAATCGAATTCTAAGGTTGTACAGGTCGCCCAAGTCTACTACTGTAGGGTCGGTAAGCACTACTTAGACCCCTAAATAACTAAAACTAATTGTGTAATTAATGTATTGAGCACGTTATTAATATGCATGTACACTGATCTAAATGTATGTACTGTTAATCATGAATATAACATATCATGTATTGTATGTTGCATTACATGGGGTTGGGATGATGATATTGGAAGAAGTGTACTGAAAGGCTTTAAGCCTATTGGTTGGCAGCTCAGCTGCAAAATATACTGAGAGGCTCTTAAGTTTATTGACTAGCAGCTTGGCTACATTATACCGATATGTGCCGCATCCTGTACAACTTGTAAGTGTAGGGATGGGTGGGTGTTTTAAACCCCACAGTAAGTGTAGGGATGGACAGAGATGGCGTATTAGAGGCTGGTGGGTAGAATCTTGTTTTCTGTTCACTGCATACATGACTGTTACTGTGATGGGCTAAGGCCCCAATGCATATCTGTATACATGACTGTTGCTGTGATGGGCTAAGGCCCCCAATGCATATCTGTTACTATACTGAAATGGACTAAGGCCCAAACTGCTACTGATACTGTAATGGGCTTAGGCCCCAGACTGTACTGACTGTTATTGTGTTTAACTGTATGTTTATTTTCTGTGGCGATTGTTTACATAAACTTACCCCTTCTGTCTTATTTGTACAAGTAATCCTCAGACATAGACGGATCGGTGTAGCGGAGGACTCGACAGTGGCCATGGTTTTTAAACCTTACGTTTTAGGATTTATGATTTATGGTTATATTTTCATCGGTAATTTTTTTTTATGTATTTTTGGGATTTTATTTGGTTTTATGGATTTAGAACTGCTAGTTGTAGGAAAACTCAATTTTCAAAAAAGTTAAAGATTTCTCTAGAACACACAAACAATTAAATTGTTTTCAAAGCTTTCACAATGAACAATATTTTTCGTAAATTAATCAATTGAATGTGTAATACAGATTTTGGAAATTAATAAGGGATAAGGAGTAGTAATAACATGAAAATGTTTTTCTCATAACAACTTAATTTTCAAACACACTATCATGTGACATCGCCAGATTCGACCATAACGTCTAGGCCAGGTTTGAGATGTTACACCTAAATAATTCTAGTAAAATACCTTCAATTCCTAAAATTAATTCTATTTTAGAATTCTAAAAATAAACCTAGAAATTACCAATGAATTAAGAGAAATATTAAAATACATCTACAACTTATTCGATCTTTTATTATAATTACAATTATTATTATTTTAAAATATTTAATTAATAACGTTGAACCTACCAATATCTTACGAAAGCATCCTATGTCGAGTTTATAATTTATCTTACTTAAAAATTCTTGATCTAAGATTTAAATTCGTCAAAATCCTAAAATAATAAATCATAAATAACATTTATTAGCTTTCTTTAAAAAGTTTCTAAAATAAAATACTTAGAAAAGAGCTACTCATGATTTACAATTCACCTACAAAAATCTTTAGTTTTAATCTTGAATAAAGTTCTAAAAATATTTACATATTAACTTAAGATTCTAATCCTATATGATATTTAAAACTAATTTAAAACCCTAAAAAAAATCTTACATATTATTTATAATTTTTCTAAGGTAAATGGTCGGTGAGATCTTAATGACTAACCTAAATCCAAATGTAAAAACTTTATGGCTTCATTAAAATATAACACCTACTTAACTAACTTCATGTCAACAATTATAGAATGAAAAAATGACCTAAAGTTCCCTCTTTTGAAACGAATAGTAATAAAATTGGAAAATTAATTAAGTTGGCTAAAACTAATGAAAAGTTAAAACTCTTTCAAAATGACAATAATAAAAAGAAAAATTAAATAAATAAAATAAATAAGACATTAACATGATGATAATAATAATAACAATAATACACCTTATTCATAATACAATAAAAGAATCAAGGCAACATAAATAAATAATATTAAAATGTATGTAAGGGGAATGTATAATATATATATATATATATATATATATATAAATAGACATGAAAATAAATAAAATGAAATAAGAATAAATAAAAATTATACAAGTGTGAATAAATATAAAATATTAAAATAAAGTGCATAATTAACAATAACTATATAATGTACAAATGTAAGTGAAATGGAATATATATGTGTAAATTATTTATTAAAAATAGAAACAAAATGACATAGCTTGATTTTATGACTAAAAGATAAAAAATGTGGAAGACAAATGACTGATGTAGCAATTAATTTGTCTTTAAATTTTAAATTCTAGATTAAATCGAATATTTAAATAAATAAAAGGGTTACAGGTGTAAATAGGTCAGAGAGCGAGGGTGGTGCTGCAAAAAATAGGGTATTTTTGTAAATTTAAAAAGTAAGGGGATGAGAATAAATTACCCATTTTTGACACCTATAAATAGGGGTGAGCATTCGATCGAATCGAATCGAATCGAATAAAAAATTTTCGAGTTAATCAAGTTTTCGAATCTTATTTTATCATTCAAACTTTATTTGAAATTTTCTCGAATCGAGTCGAGTGAGATAGAATTCGAATCGAATCGAATATATTTGTTCGAGTTAAATTTTAAAAAATAATTTTGGGTTCTTGTAACCACTATCACCCATCGTAATAAATTTTTTTCACTATAATCAAATTTTTTATTAACTTTCATCATCTCATAATTTATTTATTAATCTTTTATATACGGGTTAGCTTTTTTGTTTGCTTAGTTGTTTCAATTATCTTCATATTCTTGTCACTATATATTTTGGAATTAAAAAATATATTAAATGTAATAATGTGACTTTTTAATAAAAGTTATTTTAAATATAAAATGTGAAATTAATACCAATATAAAATTTTAACACGAATAATTTATGGTATCATTAATAATTCATTTTAATATAAATATTCAATATGAATAAACAGTTCAATAATATAAATAATATAAAATGTGAAATTTAATTTAATAATATAAATAGCAGATATAAATAAAATTATTACTATTTATGTTTATGGGTTTTTTTTGGATAATTTTGATTTTTTATTTGGGAGTAAATAGTGAGAAGTAAAAGTTTAGAGGGAAAATAAAAAGTTTTGTGAGTAAAAGTTTAAGGGAAAGTAAATAGGGAGAGTAAAATTTTGGCGGGAAAATATTAAAAACAATTGGAGAGATGAGTTTAAGGGTAGATGGGGGCTGGGATGAAAAGCGAGTAAAAGTTTTAAGGGGAAAGTGGAAGGGAATAAAAATTTTGGGGGAAAATAAAAAGTTTTAAGGGGTTTTGAGAGTAAAATTTTGAGGAAAAGTAAATAGGAGAGTAAAATTTTGGTGGGAAATGGATTTTGGGTAGATGGGGGGTTGGGATGGGAGAGGAGTAAAAGTTTTGGGGAGAAAGTGGGAAGGAGTAAAAGTTTTGAGGAAAAAGTAAAAAGATTTGGAAGTTTGGGGTAAAAGTGTAAAATATTATAGTTTGATATTCGAATTATTCGAGTTATTTGAATTTAAAAACTCAACTCGATTCGAACTCGAAATTCAAAAAAAATTCGAGTTGACTCGAATAACTCGAATAATTCGAATAACTCGATTCGTTTAACTCGAAATTCAAATTTTTTTCGATTTTTTTTTAGTCGAATCGAGTTTTGCTCACCCCTACCTATAAACGAAAAAAAAAAACTATTCATTCTTTCATTTTAATTCAAAAAAAAAAATCTCTTCCACTTCCTCTTCCAACTTCTATGTTGGCCATGGCTCCACCATCGGAGAGCCCAACATGCGGCGGCCAGATTTTTTTTTGTAAAATCAAAATTTTCTTTAGAAAAAATCATTACTTTTCTTAAAAATCCAAACATTATTTCGAAATAGTTAAAAAAGTATATCATATATTCATATATGACCGCCGCATCTCATAGCTTGATCATTTACCAAAATATATCATGTTCACTAAAGTACTAGCCTATACATGCCATGACCAAACGTTTGCAAAATACTCAAAAGTACCGAAGCTTTATCGATAGTGTGATAGCGATCCCTGACTCGTCCGATATTCGAGCTAGCTTCCGAATCTAGAAGGCAGTGAAAGAAATAAACGGAATAAGCTTCTAAAGCTTAGTAAGTCCATATAACATGAAATGAAACTTACCATTTCAATGAGATATCCATAAGTAAGGCCATTACAAACATATGATCTTATAGCCTATTGCACAAACTCACACTCATTAGTTCATGTAGTTTCATAACATATCATATATAAAAGCTTATCAAATACTTCATTTCAAGTAACATATACAAATCTTGTAAATCATATGGCATAATATGCCTTCATTTTGCACTTTCTCATATAACATGTTGATCATGTAACTAGTATCATTCCATTCATACAAATCATATGACATGTATTTCACATACTTCATTATCTCATGTATAGCACATAACTCTTATAACATGTACCTTATACCATTCATGTATTCACATAACATTTGATATTCAGGTAACAAGTTTCAAGTGAGGTATGTATCGTAAGTATGAATATAAGTTGAATGTTTGATTGGTATAGGTTTGATAATGTATGTTAATGCCTTGGTGTAATTATATATTCTTATAATGTCTATAAATACATTAAATCGTGATGTTGTAGTGTGTTTAAAGAATTAAATGGTTACTTGAGTGTTTGCCTAATATTCGATGTTATTTCATTTGATTCAATAGTCATAAAAAGGGAATGAATGGTAAGTATTAAAATGACTTTTATTATGAAAACTATGAAAAAAGAATGAAAAGAAAATGTTAAATGAAAGTATGACTATGTTCATGGAATTGATGATTTCAAGTAAGGTTATTCATGTTTAATGACTTATCTTATGTTATTCAAGTGAATTATAAATTGGTGCATTAACATGTGTTGTTGATGATGCTTAGGCTTGTGCCAAGCGATTGCTTGGATTGTATTATGTTGGATTTAAAGAAATGCATTGAAATGGTAAGTGACCAAATGGAAAAATGCTTATGTGCATGAAAAAGTGGTCAGAATCAAAGTATGTAACTTCTCATGAAATGGTTTATTGTGTAGTTGATTCTAAAAGAGTTATGTTTAAATGCACTAGCTTGTGGCTATGGTTAATGTATTTTTATACCTTGTATGTTATGCAAATGAAATGAGTGAGAATAGGTAATAAAATGATAAGTTCATAGTTGAGATGTAATGTGATGAAAAGAAAGGATTGTTGAGTTAAAGGACTTACTTGTAAGGAAGAAATTTACTTATGCTATATGTGAGTTTACTTATGTCATGAATAAATACACTAGTTAATGAGTTAATAATGTAATTAAATTTATACTAAGTAAATGGAATGGTAAGTAAGTAGATGAAATGGTTCATCATTTTAAGGAAATGTTGATAATTATGTAAGTCAACCTATGAGACCTTATTATGTTATGAATGAAAAGTGTATGTAATATTTATAAATATACTCAATTGTGATTTGAATGGTGTTCAATAGGTTTATACTAAGTTTAAAGTATTAGTGTTGAGTCATATTTAATCTAATGAGTCATATTTAATCTATGTATAATAGTATTGAAGTAATAAGTTATGTTTCAAGTTTATACGAGCTTACTAAGCATTCATTGCTTAAGTAGTTATTTTCCTTTACTTGACAGAAGTGGTAAGAATCAAAGTATGTAATTTCTCATGAAATGGTTTATTGTGTAGTTGATTTTAAAAGAGTTATGTTTAAATGCACTAGCTTGTGGCTATGGTTAATGTATGTTTATGCCTTGTATGTTATGCAAATGAAATGAGTGAGAATAGGTAATGAAATGATAAGTTCATAGTTGAGATGTAATGTGATGAAAAGAAAGGATTGTTGAGTTAAAGGACTTACTTGTAAGGAAGAAATTTACTTATGCTATATGTGAGTTTACTTATGTCATGAATAAATACACTAGTTCGTGAGTTAATAATGTAATTAAGTTTATACTAAGTAAATGGAATGGTAAGTAAGTAGATGAAATGGTTCATCGTTTTAAGGAAAGGTTGATAATTATGTAAGTCAACCTATGAGACCATATTATGTTATGAATGAAAAGTGTATGTAATATTTATAAATATACTCAATTGTGATTTGAATGGTGTTCAGTAGGTTTATACTAAGTTTAAAGTATTAGTGTTGAGTCATATTTAATCTATGTATAATAGTATTGGAGTGATAAGTTATGTTTCAAGTTTATACGAGCTTACTAAGCATTCATTGCTTAAGTAGTTATTTTCCTTTACTTGACAGAAGTTGTAAGAATCAAAGTATGTAATTTCTCATGAAATGGTTTATTGTATAGTTGATTCTAAAAGAGTTATGTTTAAATGCACTAGCTTGTGGCTATGGTTAATGTATGTTTATGCCTTGTATGTTATGCAAATGAAATGAGTGAGAATAGGTAATGAAATGATATGTTCATAGTTGAGATGTAATGTGATGAAAAGAAAGGATTGTTGAGTTAAAGGACTTACTTGTAAGGAAGAAATTTACTTATGCTATATGTGAGTTTACTTATGTCATGAATAAATACACTAGTTCGTGAGTTAATAATGTAATTAAGTTTATACTAAGTAAATGGAAAGGTAAGTAAGTAGATGAAATGGTTCATCGTTTTAAGGAAAGGTTGATAATTAGGTAAGTCAACCTATGAGACCTTATTATGTTATGAATGAAAAGTGTATGTAATATTTATAAATATACTCAATTGTGATTTGAATGGTGTTCAATAGGTTTATACTAAGTTTAAAGTCATATTTAATCTATGTATAGTAGTATTGAAATGATAAGTTATGTTTCAAGTTTATACGACTTACTAAGCATTCATTGCTTAAGTAGTTATTTTCCTTTACTTTACAGATTATCGGAAGCTCGATCGGGTTGAAAGCTAGTCGGAGATCCATCACACTATCCATTGATTTTATTGGTAGATTTTTATGCTTTGGTCACGGTTATAATGGCATGTATAGATGTTTTGTGCTTGATGACATGGCCACTATGTTTGGCTTGTAAATAAGGTTTTATGATTGATGACATTTTGGCATTGGGCTTGATGGCTAATGTTGAAATGGTTTAGTGATGATATGTTATAAATGGCCAAATTGGTATCCTTGTGTGTGATATTTCCATGAGACATTGCTTTGAATTTGTGAAACTTATGTTATTTTGATGCCTTGATGGTTGGTGTTTATGAGATCAAATTGATGTATGGTTTGTGGTTAAAGTGATAAATGTTTGCATGGTTGCAAAATGACCATTTATGGCATGTATTGATATAGAATTTAAATCAAATATGTTTAGTTGAATTATGACCATTTGGACATTAATTTGGTATGTATATATCTTGTTGTTGGAACCATTTTGAAATGGCTAGATTGGTAACATTTAAATGGCTGATACATGTGATAAGTGGTTCAAATGATAAGATCATTTTTTGTATGTTTTTATATAAACACAAGTAAATGGATAAATGGTTAAATATGCACATATTTAGGTATGTTTAATGTATGTGTTTAAGGTGCCTTTATGGCATATTGGTTGAATGGAATTTGGTCATTTGGTAGTGGTCATTTTATGCATGGTTGAACGTGTTTTGATACCTTAGTCATATTTGTAATGGATTGTTTAGGTGTGCTTGAATTGGGTGAAAGAAATAGCTTGAATTTGTCCTATTTCTTGTCCACACGACCTAAGACACGGGCATGTGACACGGCCATGTGTCCTCTATAGGTTTTAAAAGTTACTTTTCGAGAGTTACATGGCCTGGCACATGAGCGTGTCGCTTGGCCGTGTGACCCAAGTCAGTGTGTTACAAGGGCACGAACACGAGTTAGGACACGGCCATGTGTCCATATTTTGAATGTGACATGACTTGAGACACAGGTGTTTGTCTTAGCCATGTGAATTACACAGCCTGGCTACACGGCCGTGTGACCCCTGCAATTTGAAAATTTCTAACTTTTTTCTTAATGTTTCAAATGTTCTCGATTTAGTCCCGAATCATTTCTAAAGTGTTTCTAAGGCCTCAAGGGCTCGAATAAGGGACAATATGCATTTGTTTGAATGGGATATGATATGAATTATGAAATGTATTGAAAAGAATGATTTTAAGTCATGTTTGTACAGTAATGCTCTGTAACCCTATTCCAGCGACGCATATGGGTTAGGGGTGTTACAAGGTCATTGCCAATCCCTTTAAAGTGGTCTTTTCGAGACTTATAGGTCCTGAGAAAATTGGGTTTGTAGCTAGACAGAACATTACTAATAATATTGTCGTTGCACAAAAAGTTATACATTCTATGAGGGGTACAAAGAAAAACAGGAGATGGATGGCCATCAAAATCAACCTTGAGAAAGCTTAAGATCAGGTGCACTAGGATTTCATTGACGTGTTGCTTCAAGCTATAGGCATTCCTAATTTTTTTTATGAAATGTTACTATGTTTTCAATTTCTATCTCTACTATACAGGTTTTGTGGAATGGTGTCCCAACTTAGAAATTTCAGCCAGTTAGAGGCGTCTGACAAGGTTACCCTTTATCTCTCTATCTGTTTATTCTTTGCATAGAGTGGTTGGGTCATACTATTCGTAAAACCATTGAGGTTGGCAAGTGGTCCCCTATCAGGCTGGCTCACGATGGCCTACTATTTTCTCATCTTTTCTTCGCTAACGACTTGATACTTTTTGGCGTGCTGATAATAACCAAGCTCGGGTCGTTAAAAGCATTCTTAATGAGTTTTGTCACTACTCGGGGCACCAAATCAATATGCGAAAGACAAATATCATCTTCTTTAGAAGTGTGGATGACAGCTTGGGGAGGCATATAAGCAGTTTTTTTTTTTTTTGTTTTCAAGAAGTTACAAATTTGGGGTCTTGGTGTACCCCTTTTTCATAACAAGGTTACTAGTAATACGTTGCACTTTGTGGTGGATAGGGTGTATAGTAAATTGACTAGTTGGGATTCCAGACAACTATCTTTAGCTAGTAGGGTTACTTTGGCACAATCAGTTATGCTTTTGATCCTTAGTTATTTTATGTAGACAATGATAGTTCCTAATAGCTTATGTGATGAAATTGAGTGCATGGTTAGGAAATTTGTTTGGGGATTGCACTATGGTAGTTCAAATATGGTCTTGGTCAATTGGGATTCAGTGTGCCAACCTAAGTCACATGGAGGCCTTGGGCTTAGACATTTGAAAGATCATAACACTTCCTTCATGATGAAGCTTGGTTTCAACATTGTTTGAAATGTCGATGCCCTTTGGATTCTGGTTCTTCGGTCAAAATATAGGGTCCTTAGCGATTTTCCCAATGACTTATTAAGAGGATGATGTTCCTTTTTATGATGATCCATTTCTAAGGTATGGCCCTTCATTCGTGCGAACCTGATTAGGTTGGTCGAAGACGGGAATAGTATTAAACGATGGCAAGACCCCTAGATTCCAAACTGTAGTTCCTTATTTAAAATTATTCCTTCCTTTGCTAACCTTAATTTGGACTGTTCCCTTAGTAATATGATTGTAGGTGACGGCTCATAGAACTTGGACATTTTTCGATTTTGGGTGTCAGAGGAGATCATTAATAAAGATATAGGTGTTCCACCGCCGCATCCTTCGTCGAGCCCAGATAAAATCATTTAGGGAGCTACTTAGACCGGCTCATTATCTCTCAAAAGTGTTTATGAGAAGGTTTGCAAAAGCACTTTGAACTCAAAAAAACGGTTTTGGGAGATACCTTGGGAGTTTAAAAGCCCTTATCGTATCCGTTTCTTCATCTGGCTTGCCCTTAAGTAAGTTTACTTACAAATGCTAAAAGGGTAAGGTGAGGCTTTGGGAGTAGTAGTGCTTATGGTATTTGTGGACATGATCATGAGGATGTGTTGTATGTACTCAGAGATTGTCATGCTGCCAGAGCCATTTGGAATAAACTCATTCCACAGCAAAGTCTTTCTAGATTTTACAGTAGATCTCTCCTAGACTAGATGACAAATAATTTTCAGAATAATTTAACTTCCTGTTTGGGCAGAGTCGACCGACCATGTCTCTTAGGCATTATCACGTGGCATATTTTGAAGAATCGAAACCTGTTTATTTTTAAAGGCACTTAGAGGAATGTTGATGAGATCATTAAAATCTCACATAGCTGGCAAAACAATATTTCTCAGTTTTAATGCGCTCATCTCATGAAACATAAAGTTATCTCCATAGTTGGTCTACAGCTAGCAGCTGGATGTCTTTGAATACAGATGATTTAGTGAGGATCGATGAGGGTTTTCCAGCTCATGGAGGTTGCGTAGGGGATCATAATTGTAACACCTCTATCCCATATCTGTAGTCGTATTAGATTTACAGAGTATTATCGTACAATTGAAAACAATTAAGCTTATATCATTCAATCATATAATCACATCATAATCAATCGTATACATACATACCATCCCTAAAATAAGCCTTCGATGCCCTAAAAAAAACTTACAAGCAAATCGAGACTAATTTGAAACAGTTTGGAAAGTTTAGGAAAAAGTCACAAAAATTTGGAAACAAGGATCACACGGCTATGTGGCTAGGCTGTGTGGCTCACAAGATTGAGACACACGTCCGTGTCTCAGGCCATGTAACATTCAAACTAGGGACACACAGCCATGTCCTAGCCCATGTTCTCACCCATGTAACTCTCTGAGTAGGGTCACATGGCTATGTCACACGCCCGTGTGCTGGAACGTGTAACTCTCTAAGTTGCCCCACAAGCTCGTGTGAAGACCGTGTGTTAGGCCGTGTAACTCACTAACTTGCAACCTAAGATAGTCATCAGGTGACACATGGCCGTGTCGCCAGGCAAAGTCACATGCCTGAGTCTCAGGTCGTGTGGACCCAAATTTACTTAATATCAAGCCATTTCCAAGACCATTTCATGCATAAACATTTAGACCAATAGAACACACTTTCAAAGCACCAAAACCTTATCTAAACATAAATATATTTTTCATTTCAAGAATCCTAATTCAACTAACCAATATGCCATTTAAAGGCACCATAAACAACAACCAAACATCACCTACCTAGACATGTTCATATGCCTAATTACATGCATACAATTCTCTACAATTTTGGTATTAAAACATACCTCATTTAGCCATCTCCAAAACATACAAAAAAAATACCATAAAAGACCGTTATCAAGCCATTACAAACTTACCAAAAGAACCTTATATACATGCACTTATAAGTGACCAAAATGACCTACTTAAGCAAGCATTACAAGTCCATCAACAATCCATAAACACCTAAGCACAAACATACCAAGTTACAATTTTACATATTCATCAAAAACACCAATACAAACCACCCTATACATTTCATTATAAACCTTGGTCAGAATGCGCAAAAACTACCGTATTGACTTCTGGATAGTGTGATAGATCTCTGATGAATTTTCAAACTAATCGAGCTTTTGATAATCTATAAGACATGGGAAAAAAACTATGCAAGCAATTAATGCTTAATAAGCTCTTATAAACTAAACACAGCTTACCAATGCATTTCCACAATATAAAGCATAAGTATAATATAATCCAAACTATAAGCTTGGCGTAAGCCTATAGATCATCATGAATACACAAGTTAGCATACTTGTACATAATTCAAATGAATCAACCATAAGATAAGTCATTTTCCATGTGAAATACATCATTTAGTTTAAACATTCTTTCCATAAGATTATGTTTAATTATGTTTGAAAACTTACCATTTCAATCCCTATTTTTGCCCATTGAACTATATAGAATTTCATTGCATACTCAGGATAGCTCACATAAAGTATGCCTTTACATATAACCGTAACATTTCCTTTACATTATCGCTCACAAGAGCTATGAAATGGGCCTGCTCACACGAGCTATGGGTCGGAATGTAAGCTACAGGATGCTGCTTACATGATTTGTGGAGTATCTATAACAAATACAGGACCTCAGCCATCGGTAGGACATTCAAGACCAACACTGAAAACATGAAATCCCTAATGACATGTCTTTCGTATCCTAAGAATTCCTAAGGTTCAACCCGTACTTGATATCTATCATAGCATTTATATGTTTATACATCAATCAATTCACATTATAAATAACATACTTAAATTTAATTTAAATAACATTAATACGATACCATTCATATGAACTTACCTCAATGACTAGAGGCGTGAATGTTAAATCGAGCTAATCCAAAGCTTTTGTTTTTCCTCAATCTAGGTTCGTACATGTTTTATCTTGATCTAAGTAGGTAATTACATTCAATAAAGTACTTCAATTAAACTTAAACATTCAATTCAATCCACATTTCATATTTATGCAAAGTTACCAACTTGCCCCTAACATTTTAACTTTTTTCACAATTCAGTCCTTACTAAAGATCTAACTGTTTTAATCAAAATCCATGTTAATCAAACGCGCAAAGGATCGTGAAACAACTCATATTTACCATCATTTCCCAATAAAACGCTAGAATTTATACCTTTACCAAATTAGTCCCTAATTTCAAAATTAATCAAAAATCATTTAACAAAACTTGTTTACTTTTCAACGAGGGTTCCTAATCTATCATTTAACATTAAAAACCATTCAACAACATTCATGGCATAAACCTCAACCTATAACATTTTTATGAATTCACCCCCGGGCTAGCTAGATTAAGTTAAAACAAACTCAAAAACATAAAAATCATTAAAAATAGAGCCTGAATGCATACCATGCAAGAAGAAATAGAAACCGGAGCTCTCTTTCTCTTCAAATAGTGATTTCAGCACAAATAAGGTGAAAAGAAAAAGATGATAGCTTTCTTTCATATTTTCTTAACTTAAATTTTCTTTTAATTGCTAATTTACCATTTTAACCTTTAAAACTATCATAATTACATTAATACCTTGCCATACACATCCAGTATCCCATATGAATGGTCTATTTACCTTTCAAGTCCTTTAGTTTAAGATTTCATAGTCATTTAACCTTTTTTACTAATAGAAATTAACTTTTGCATATTTTACGATTTAGTCCTTTTTACTTAATTAATTATGTAAACTTCAAAATTTATTAACGAAATTTTAATACGACCTTACTATAATCTCATAGATATTAAAATAGTAATAAAAAATAATTTACTCATTGAAATTTTGGTCCCAAAACCACTATTCTGATATCACTAAAAACGAGATGCTACAACTCTCCCTCCCTAAAAGAATTTTTGTCCCTAAAAATCTTACCAGAAAATAAGTTCTGCTATTGCACTTTCATAGCTTATTCCGATTCCCCAGTAGCCTCTTCAATTCTATGATGTTGTCAGAGAACTTTAACTAAAGCTATACTTTTGTTTCTCTTTTCTTTAACTTCCCGACCTAAATTTTTAATCGGTTCTTTACTGTACGACATATCTAACTTAATCTTAACATCTACAGGTGAAATTATGTGTGAAGGATCTTATCAATACCGTCCTAAGATCGACAAATGAAATAGACTGTGTATCTTTTCTAACTCTAACAATGCCAATCGATAAGTTATTGGTCCAATCCTCTCAATGACCTCACACGACCCGATAAATTGCGGACTAAGCTTTTTTTCTTTCTGGCCAAATCTAAGAACTTTCCTCTAAGGAGATACTTTTTCTTGTCGCTAACTTGAAATTCAATATCTTTCTTTTCAAATCTGCGTAAGATTCTTGACGATCAGAAGCAACTTCCAAACTGTCACGTATCACTTTGACCTTTTCTTTGGTTTCTCGAATCAAATCAATACCAAATAACTTTTTTATATTTAGCCCAGTCCAGTATAACGATGTTCGACATTTCTAGCCATACAAAGCTTCGTACGGTGCCATTCTAATGCTCGCCTGATAAATGTTATTGTATGCAAATTCAACCAATGGCATAAATCTCTCCCAGTTACCTTTGAATTCCAAAACACAACATCGAAGCATATCTTCGAGTATTTGAATTACTTGCTCAGACTGACCATCGGTCTGTGGGTGAAATGATGTACTAAAATCAAATCAAGTACCCAGAGCGTCATTTTAACTTACACCAAAATCGAGACGTAAATCGTGGATCTCTATCAGAAATAATAGAAACTGGCACACCGTGTAGTCTAACAATCAGAAACATACAATTCAGTCAATTTCTCAAGTGAATAATTTGTACGTACTAGAATGAAATGTGCAGATTTCGTCAAACGATCTACAATAACCTATACATCATCTTTCTTTATTAGAAACATAGGCAATCCCGATACAAAATCCATCGTAACACATTCCTATTTCCACTCTAGAATCATCACAGGTTGTAACAAACCAGAAGGTACCTAATGTTCAACTTTAACTTGCTGACAGATAAAGCATTTTGATACAAACTCTGATATCCCTCATTTCATACCTGGCCACTAATACATCTGTATCAAATCATCGTAAATTTTATTGCTACCAGGATGTTTCGATAATCTACTGATGTGAGCTTCCTGTAAAATCTTCTAAATGAGTTCAAAATTCTTTAGAACACATATGTAATTTCTTAAATACAAATTGTTGTTAGAACCAACATGAAAATTGACTCAGATGTCGATCAAACCTGTTCCCGTTTAGTGATTAATTTAGCATCAAATTTTTGAGCTTCACAAATTTGTTGCAAAAATGTTGGTCTTGCTTTCAATTCAGCTAAGATTAAACCATCTTCAATCAATGTCAACAGTTTTTTCAAAGCTCACAAAGCAAATAAAGATTTTCTATTTAGAGCATCAACGACGACATTAGCCTTTCCCAAATGATAGTTGATGATTAAATTATAATCTTTCAGCAATTCAAGCCATCTCCATTGCCTCAAGTTCAGATCCTTTTGTGACATCAAATACTTTAGGCTTTTATGATCCGTGAAGATATGAAATTTTTCTCTGTACAAGTGGCGTCGCCAAATTTTTAAAGCAAACACAATAGTTGTAAGTTCTAAATCATGAGTCGGATAATTCTTTTTATGCAGTTTTAACTGTCAAGAAGCATACACTATCACTTTGCCCTCCTGCATCAAAACACAACCTAAACCATTCAATGAAGCATTACTATAAATTACAAATTCTTTACCGGACTCTAATTCAACCAACACAGGTGCTACTGTTAATAACACTTTTAATTGATTAAAACTTTGCTGACACTTTTCAGATCATTCGAACTTGACATCTTTTGAAGCAATTTCATCAATGGTGTAGCAATAATCGAAAATCCTTTAACAAATCTTCTATAATACCTGGCTAAACCCAGAAAACTTCTAACCTCTGAAACATTTCTCGGAGGTATCCAGCCTACTATAGCTGAGATTTTACTCAGATCAACTCTAATACTATTTGCCTATACCACGTGTCCCAAGAATCCAACTTCTCAGAGTTAGAACTCATATTTGCTAAACTTAGCAAACAATTATTTTTTTGTAAAGTCTACAAAACAATTCTCAAATGCTGGGCATGCTTTGTCTCATCTCATGAATAGATCAAAATGTCATCAATGAACACCACAATAAATTTGTATAAGTATGGTCTAAATATTCTGTTCATTAAGTCCATAAACACAGCAGGTGTATTGGTCAAATTAAATGGCATAACAAGAAATTCATAATGTCCGTACCTGGTTCTGAAAGTTGTCTTAGGCATATCCAAGTCTTTAACCCGTAGCTGATAATACCCAGAACAGAGGTCAATCTTTGAAAGCATTGTCACACTTTTCATCCGATCAAACAAATCATCTATACGTGGCAAAGGATATTTGTTCTTGATAGTAACTTTATTGAGCTATCGATAGTCGATACACAATCGCATAGACCCATCCTTTTTCTTGACAAACAACACCGAAGCACCTCAAGGAGAAAAGCTAGGCCGAGCAAAGCCCCTATTTGTCAACTCTTTTAATTTTGTAGGTGCCATTCTATACGGAGCTATCGATATCAGAAACGTTCCTGGAACTAGTTCAATAGCAAACTCAACCTCTTTGATTGGTAGTAACCCTGGTAATTCTTCTAAAAATACATTTGTCAACTCACATACAATCAGAATTGATTCTAATTTCAATTCTAAAACCTTGGAATCAAATATGTGAGTGAGATACACTTCACAGCCCTTTCTAACATATTTCTGTGTTGTCATAGTTGAGATAACATTAGAGGTCCCATCCAATTTATCTGAATCAATACGAATCCTTTCACCATTCTGACATTTAACACAATATGCTTTCATCTACAATTTACAATAGCATCATTCAGAGTTAACCAGTCCATACCTAGAATCACGTCAAACTCATCAAAAGGTAACAACATCAAATCAGCCAAAAATTTGCAACACTAAATCATCAAAAGATAGTTTTTACAGACTTTATCAACTAATACATACTGACCTAAATGGTTTGTTACTTTAACCACAAATTCTATAGACTCAAAAGGTATTTTCTTATCCGACACTAAAGTTGCTTACATATGAGTGCATTGACCATGGGTCAATCAAATCATTAACATTAGTATCAAAGATAGAAAGGTACCAGTGATCACACTAGGTGCTGAAGTTTCCTCTCAAGCACGAATCGTATAAACCCTAGCTGGTGCCCATGCCTCAAATCTAATAGCAAAATCTTTCGTTCCACCTCAACTGTTACCTATATTTCTAGTGTTTCAAGGTGGTCTCTCTCGTGCAGCCGTATTACTCAAACGAGTATTCTAAGTCTTTTCTTTATCAGTTCTTTCTGGGCAATCTCTGAGGAAATGATCGTAGGAACCACATTTAAAACATGACCCATCTTTCAATCTACATTCTTCGAAGTGTCATCTATTGCATTGTTGACATTCATGTTTGTTGTTCCTGACACTACCCACACTTGCTACAGATATAGCCTGAAGTTTCGAACTCGAATGTTGCTTTCCTTTATCTCTCCTAGAGTAACTCCCAAAGTTGATCAATGACTGTGAAATTCTTTTATTTTCTTTGATGGAGATGAGAATTATTTTCCCATAGGTTATTTACTCGTATCACGAGCCTCAAAATCTGCTTTTCTTTTTGCTTTGCTAAGTTTATCGGTCTTGTGTGCTCTATCAACCAGAACTACAAATTCTCTCAACTTCAAACTAGCAACTTAATATCTTCATTTAGATTAGTTTTAAATCTTGTACACATGACAGCCTCAGATGGTATGCATTCTTGAGCATATTTGCTAAGTCGCATAAATTCTCGTTCGTACTCAACCACTGTTATTTGGCCCTGTATCAATTCAAGAAACTCTTTGCGTTGCGTTTCTTGTTGAGAAATCGCTGGCTAACATATTTCTTCTCAAACTCTGTATGAAAGAATTCCTAGTTTACATGATCCCTCGGTACTTCATCGAAAACCCTAACAGTGTTTTCTAACCAAAACTCAACTTTCTCGAGATCATCTTCAATTGTACCACAGAACTTTTCAGCCCCATATTTTTGGATTTTATCAACTAGAGGCTTGCTTGTACATATTTGATCCAAACCTGAGGAATTGTAATGGCCCAATTCTAGTGATATCGAAATAATGGTTTCGTGACCATAAATTTGAGCTAAAAAGAGAATTTATTTTAATATTATTACATGATTTATAATATGATAGGAAAGTCGAACGAAAACATTAATAGGAAAATTTTATCAATTTAGTGATTAATTAGAAAAAGGACCAAATTGCATAAAATTTGAAAGTTGAATTTTTGAAGCAAGAGGTATCAAATGACTATGAAACTCAAAACTTGATGTCCTTATATGGTAATTAGACCATTAATCAAAAGATGGAAAATATCTTGAGTGATTCATCAATGGAATTTGAGAAAAAGGAAAATGACTAAATTGGAAATTAGTAAAATTAAAAGATAATAATTAATTACATGAGACAATATCATCATTTATCATCTTTATCCCCAAATATTTTCATGAAAACCCTAGGAGAGAGGAAACAAACTTTCTTGGCATAAATTGGTAAGTTTCCATGTCCTGTTTTTAGTAATTTTCATATTTTTGAGATTGGGATAGTGAAATCTATCTAAATTGGGGATCAATTTGAAGAGTTATCAAAGTATAAATATTGTACCATGGATGTATATGCTGAAAATTGGAAATTTATGGTAGAAAATGAAAGGTTGTTGATAGATAAACAACTTTTACAAAGTGATTTTGCATAAAATTAAGATTTAGGGACTAAATTGTAAACTTGTGAAATTCAAGGAAAAAATCTAATTTTTGAGAAATATATGTGTGTAAATATTACATGAAATTTTTGGCTAGGCTTGGAAAGAGGATTAAATTGCACGAATCTCATTTTTGGAGCCTAGGGACGAAATTGGAATTAATGAAAAGTTTAGGGGCAAAATAGTAATTTTGAATAAGGAGTAAATTGAACTCAATTGAATATGAATTGAGTGAAATTCATGATTAAATTCATTTATATAGATCCAAACAACTCAAATACGAGGTTAGATTGAGGAAAGGAAAAAGTCTTGGATTAGTAAACTTTATAAATGAACAAGTATCGAGGTAAGCTCGTGTAACTTAGCATTGAATCTTGAAATACTTGAAATGCATGTTACATAATAAGAATGTTAATTGTATGTTCAATGTATAGAAAATGATAAAATGTTTGATATTACTTGAGAAAAGGAGAAAGTTTCAGTTGAATAAAGGAAATTCGATGGATCAATGAAAAAGAGATACTGCATGTGTTACAGAAGGGATTTAGCCTGGATGGGTAATCCTGATATAAGACCCCCCGATGTATATGTTATATATTGGATTTAGCTCGGACGAGTAATCCAGATTAAACTTTATAGAGTATTTGTCATAGAAAGGATTTAGCTTAGACTGATAATCTTGACAAAACTCTTTGAGCATATGTTACAAGGATTTAGCCTGGACTGGTAATCCTACTGTATGAGATGAGGCTCGACAGTGTGCTCTTGATAAATATGAATATGAATTGACGGATTATGAATTTGTACACTTTAAGTGTACTACAGGGTATCCATCAAAATTCTGATAAATTCAACGGGTAAATACTTGGAAATGGATAGTGAATCTTGGAATAACTTATTCTTGAAAAGGTACATGTGATATAGGAATTAAGTATGTGGATATCATGATATGATGAGCTCATTTATGTATTGGTATTATATGAAATTGTTTGACTAACTCAAAGTGTTGAAGTGGTGTATGATAGGATAATAATCCATTTTCTTGGATGCATGTATATTTAATTTAATTTAATGGAAACATGTGGTAAGTTAGATTTCTTGTTACATAAACTTACTAAGCACTAAGTGCTTACTCTGTTTCATTTTCCTTGTTTTATAGTGCTCGGAAGCTCGTAGAGGTTGGAGATGGTCGGAGCAACATTACACTATCTTCTCACTCATTTTGTAGACCTTATTTGGTATAATGACATGTATATGTTGAAGTGGATAAGTATAACCTAGCCATTGGAGTGGCTAGTGATGACTTAAATTTTTGGTATGTTTATAAAACAAATTTTAGTTTACATTTATGCTTGATATGGATTAAATTGATGAGACTAAACATGTAAGTTTGAAGAGGTAAGATTTGTATTAACTGTGCTTATGAAAGTATGACATGTTGCATGATAAAATTGGTTGGAAATTATGATTGAATTGGTTGGTTAGTATTGGTGAGGTTTTCTGCAGGTTTTGGATGAAAAGGGGTGAGAAATAAGGCTTGGAACACACAGTCAGGAACACGAGCATGTAGCCTGGCTGTGTGTCCCCTGCATTCTGAAATTTGAGAAACAAAATGCTCCGTATTGAGCACATGGGTAGAGACATGGGCTTGTGTCTCAGCCGTGTGAGGTACACAGCCTAGAACACGGGCGTGTCTCATGGCCATGTGAAACCTGCACCTATCTTTTGAAAATTCAAATTAACCATACGGCCTAGCACATGGGCCTGTGACTTGGCCGTATGACATCAATTTGTTCATGAGTTGCAAGTCAGAGAGTTACACAGGTTAGGGACACGGGCGTGTGAACCCACACGGCCGTGTTCCATACTACACGCGCGTGTGACTCTTATAAGTGAGAAAAATTTTGTAATATTACGAAAAATTTCCTATGATCTCGGTTTAGTCCCTAATCGGTTCTAATGCATACCTTTATTTAAGGCTTCGTATATTTGCCCCATGCCTAAAATAGCAAAGTTGAAAGCTTCAACCTTGCCATGTGTGTGGCCGGCCATGGGGGGCACTTTGGCTGATGGGATTTGCTATTTTTAGCAGCCACAATCAGCTATAAAAGCCACCCCTTGCTGATCATTTTACTCATCCCTCATTCACTCAACATTTTCTCATTCTCTCCATTTTCCATCCTATTTTCCTATAGTCTTGTGCCGATTTCTCCTCTTGGAAAAAGGGTATTTTTCCAGCCATTTTGAGTAGCAAGCAAGTGTTCGTAGAAGCCTTGGCCGGCAGGACAACGGAAACGAAGAACGGAGAAATCAGTCAAGCCACGGAGAAACACCTAATTTACCTTCTTTGTAACGGCCTCTTACTCGAGGCCGTCGCTGGAGTCGAGCTTGAGGTGTTACTAAACTTATTTCATCACTTTTTAAATTTTAAATCAACTAATTTAATTCTCGTAGCAAGTGTTCTTTTTGCGTCATGGTCACTTAAAAAATCATATCTCGAGTTATGAAACTCAAAATCAAGGTCCATAAATTTTCTCTAAAACTAGACTCATATATCTATCTACTAATTTTTTTCTAGAATTTTTGGTTAGGCCAATTAGTACAGTTTATTAGTTGAAGTTACCCCTGTTTTAGAACTCAACTTCACTGACCTCTGCTTACTGCGGACTACTTTTCTCTCTGTAAAAAATTAATATGACTATGCCATTTGTTTCTCTTAAAACTAGACTAAATAAGGATTCTGAAAATATAAATAACACCTCCTAATTATTTTTGTAAAATTTATGGTGAATTTCCAAAGGTGGAACAGGGGATCCAGAAATTGCTCTGGCCTTGTTTCACTAAAACTCAAATATGTCACAACAAATAACACCTTTACCTGTTTCGCTTCTTCCATATAAAAGTAGACACAATAAAATTTAATTTCATATTTAATTCATCACCTAATTCGGTTTCTACTATTTTTAGTGATTTTTCAAACTCACGTCATTGTTACTGTAATGTTTTGTTTTATGGCAATTTCATTTTTTTATGAATTTTCATGAACTAGATAACATATTAAACTCACATGGCATCAAACATGATCTAGACTAGCCATTCTAATGACTAATCATCATCAAGCATTTTCTCAACCAAACCACAACCATATCACAAGATTATTTACACAAAATAGGTATATTGCCATACATGCCATACTTAAGTTTTACAAGCCATTTTACCAAAAAGTTCTTCGGATAGTGTTAACGAGCCTTCGACCTATCCCGATTCCTGAGCCGGCTTGTCCAAAACTACAATGAATAAAAAGGAGGGAGTAAGCATAAATGCTTAGTAAGTTCATATGCAAATAACAAGTAACATAACAAAGCAATTATACCAAACAACACTAGCATGGTATCTCCAAGACATATATCACATTTCTAATCATCATTTATCATCTTACCACATTATTGTTGTTGTATCAAGTTTCAACCCGAGGGTCAAGTACATACTTGTCCAAAGTGTCCATTTCAAAATACTTATCAAAATGACACTTGCATCTTGAGTGTTCTTCCATTTCTCTAGAATTTTACCCGTTGAACACATCGGAATATAACTCGGATACATGGATAATTTGCACATACGTGCCTCATATGTAATCAAGCGACCATTTAACCTGCCCATAAGCGAACTCGAACTCAACTCAACGAGCTCGGGCGTTCGCATCCATAAGTGAACTCAGACTCAACTCAACGAGCTCGGATGCCTAGTTATATCTCACGAACTCGGACTTAACTCAACGAGTTCGAAACTCAATCATCTTAGTGACATGTCACTTGTATCCTAATCTATTCCCAAGGTTCAAACGGGATTTTCCTCGATCACATATCCCTGCCGTCTTCCACAGAATACCAAAACCAATACTCGGTAGCAATTTATATTTAACAAGTAGCACACATAATTTGCATATTATTCGATAATAATCACAAAGCATATATTTCATGATAAAAATCAGCATATCATATAAATAACATCAATTAACTTAAAAATAATAATTATGTTACATTATTTACACATGAACTTACCTTATGGCAAAATATTTGAAATCGAGCCTATTCCTCGACTACTTTGTTTTTCCCTCGTTCACAACTTGAATCTCGTTTTTCTTGATCTAAAATAGCACATTTAGCTTATTTAATACTCACATTATCAAAATAGTCCTTAATTCAAATTTTAACAAAATTACAACTTTACCCCTAAATTTTTGCATATTTACACTTTTGCCCCAAGACTCGGAAATTAAATTTTATTCCAAATTCTTATGTTTTAGGACATGCTGATCATTTATTTACCATTAGCAAGCTCAAATTCCAACTACAACATGCACTTATGAACAATTGGTATTTTTACTGATTAAGCCGTTCTACTCGTTTTTACCCAAAACTGAGTAGCACAAGTTGTCTAACATAATCTGAATCCTCATATTCTATCATAAAACATCAAAATACACAAATTTCACCTATGGGTATTTTTCCAAATATGAACCCTAACTCAAAATATTGGTAGAAATAGATAAACCGAGCTACAAGGATTTCAAAAATGTAAAGAACATTAAAAACGGGCATGGAAATCACTTACAATCAAGGCTTAAAAGTGTTGAAACCCTAGCTATGGTGGAGAGTAAAATTTGGCAGCAACATATGAAGAAGATGATCAATTTTTTTGTGTTATTTTTCCCATTTTATTCTATTTAATATCCAAATGACCAAAATGCCCTTCCTTACTAAACTTTCAAAAATTCCATTCATGTCCAATTTTTGTTCATAAACTTAGAAATTGGTCAAATTGCTATTTAAGACCTCCTAATTAATATTCCAAAGCAATTTCATACTAAAAACTTCTAGAATGCAAATTTTGCAACTTATTCGATTTAGTCCCTAATTTCAAATTAAGCACTTTATGCATGGAATTTCTTCACGAAATTTTTACACAATCATACAATCATATCATAAATCTCAAAATAATTATAAAATAATTATTTCTATCTCAAATTTGTGGTCACGAAACCACTATTCTAATTAGGCCCTAATTCGAGATATTACAACTCTCCCCCCTTTAAGGATTTTCGTCCTCGAAAATCTTACCGGTAAACAGGTGTGGGTATTGATTCCTCATAGTCTCCTCGGGTTCCCATGTAGTCTCTTCTACTCCATGCTTTTGCCACAACACTTTCACAAGAGCAATACTTTTGTTCCTTAGTTGTTTGACCTCTCGAGCTAAAATCTTAATCGGTTCTTCTTCATAGGTCATGTCTGGTTGTAATTCAATTTCTGTCGGTGAAATCACATGTGAAGGATCCGAACGATACCGACGTAACATAGATACATGGAACACATCACGAATTTTCTCTAACTCAGATGGTAATGCCAATCTATATGCTACTGGCCCAACTCTTTCAATTATTTCATACGGCCCGATAAAACGCGGACTTAATTTGCCTTTTCGTCCAAATCTGAGAACTTTCTTCCATGGAGACACCTTTAAAAATACCTTATCACCAACTTGAAACTCAATTTCTTTTCGTTTCAAATCTGCATAAGATTTCTGTCTATCCGAAGCAGCTTTTAAACAATCTCGAATCACTTTCACTTTTTCTTCGGTTTCTTTTATTAGATCAACCCCATAGATCTGATTTTCCTTAAGTTCGGTCCAATACAACGGCGTCCGACACTTGCGACTGTACAATGCTTCATAAGGTGCCATTTTCAAGCTCGTCTGATAGCTGTTATTATAAGCAAATTCTACCAACGGTAAATATCTTTCCCAACTACCTTGAATTTCCAATACACAACATCTGAGCATGTCTTCAAGAATCTGAATTACTCTCTCTGATTGTCTATCAGTTTGTGGATGGAAAGCAGTGCTAAAATTTAACTTCGTACCTAATGCCTCTTGTAATTTTTGCCAAAACCGCGAAGTAAATCTCGGATCTCTGTCTGAAATGATTGACAAAGGTACCCCGTGAAGTCTAACAATTTCTCTTATATACAATTCAGCCAACTTGTTAAGAGAATAATCTGTACATACTGGAATAAAATGAGTCGATTTAGTTAATCTGTCAACTATTACCCAGATGGCATCTTTCTTTCCTGGAGTCAACGGCAACCCTGAAACAAAATCCATAGTAATCCGATCCCATTTCCACTCAGGAACCATGATAGGCTGAAGTAATCCCGAAGGCACTTGGTGTTCAGCTTTCACCTGTTGACAAATTAAGCATTTAGATACAAACTCCGATATATCTCTCTTCATTCCATTCCACCAGTACATTTTCTTCAAGTCATTATACATTTTCGTACTACCTGGATGAATCGACAAACAACCATTATGTGCTTCCTACAAGATCTTTTAAATCAACTCCTCATTCTTCGGTACACAATCCGATCTTTAAACATCAATCACCCATGAGAACCTATTTTGAAATCTGACTCTGTATCAACCTCACATTGCTTTCTTTTGGTTTGCAAGTCTTCATCGCCTTTCTGAGCTTCACAAATCTCTTGTAAAAACATCGGTCTTGCTCACAACTCGGCTACAATTGAACCATCATCTGACATCTCCAACTGAATGTTCATAGCTCTTAAAGCAAACAACAACTTTCTGCTCAAGGCATCGGCAACTACATTTGCTTTCCCTGGATGGTAGTCAATCACAACCTCGTAATCTTTCAAAAATTCTAACCATCTTCGCTGTCTCAAATTCAAATCTTTTTGTGACATCAAATACTTAAGACTTTTGTGGTCGGTATATACTCGGCACTTTTCGCCATACAAATAATGTCGCCAAATCTTCAAAGCAAACATGATAGTAGCCAATTCCAAATCATGAGTCGGATAATTCTTCTAATGAGGTTTTAACTATCTCGAAGCATAAGCCACAACCTTTCCTTCTTGCATAAGCACACATCCCAAACCATTTCGAGAAGCATCACTATATACCACAAATTCTTTACCTGACTCGGGTTGTACTAGCACCGGTGCCTCTGTTAATAACTTTTTCAATTCTTCAAAACTTCGTTGACATTCTTTCGTCCACTCAAATTTAACATCCTTGCGGAGTAATCTAGTCATAGGAGCAGCAATTATAGAAAATCCATTTACAAACCGTCGATAATACCCAGCTAATCCCAAGAAACTTCTAACTTCAGTTACATTCTTCGGTGGTTTCCAATCAACAATTGCTGAAATTTTACTGGCATCAACCCGTATACCATCACCTGAAACAATATGACCCAAAAATCCAACTTCACGAAGCCAAAATTCACTTTTACTAAACTTGGCATGTAACTGCTTATCTCTTAAAGTCTGCAAAACTATCTTCAAATGCTTGGCATGCTCTGTCTCATCTTTCGAATAAATCAAGATATCATCTATAAATACCACAACAAACTTGTCCAAGTATGGCCGAAATATACGGTTCATCAAATCCATAAACACAGTAGGAGCATTTGTTAACCCAAACGGCATAACTAAAAATTCATAATGACCATACCTTGTTCTAAATGCAGTTTTAGGCACATCTGACTCTTTTACCCACAGCTGATAGTACTCAGATCTCAAATCAATCTTTGAAAACCACGTCGCTCCTTTCAGCTAATCAAACAAATCATCAATTCTCGGCAACGGATACTTGTTCTTGATTGTCACTTTGTTTAATTGCCGATAGTCTACACACAATCTCATAGAACCATCTTTCTTTTCACGAACAATACAGGAGCACCCCAAGGCAAAAAACTCGGTCTCACAAAGCCTTTGTCGGTCAATTCTTGCAGCTGTGACTTCAATTCTTTCAATTTCACTGGTGCCATTCTGTACGGAGCAATCGAAATCAGAGCTATTCCCGGCATCAACTCTATACCAAATTCTACTTCTCTGACCAGAGGTAAACCCGGCAACTCCTCTGGAAATACATTCGCAAACTCACACACAATCGGCACTGATTCCACTTTCTTTTCAATTTCTTTTGTATTCTGCACATACGCTAAATAAGCTTCATAACCCTTTCTCAAATATCTCTGAGCCGACATTGAAAAAATCACATTAGACAATGCCTCTGATTTATCTGATTCAACTCGCAGAGTTTCACCATTTTCACACTTTAATTTAATAACTTTATGTTTACAATTTACTATAACATCATGCAATGTCAACCAATCCATACCCAAAATAACATCAAATTCATCAAACGGCAACAACATCAAGTCGGTTGGAAAGTAATAACCCCGAAACATTAAAGGACATTTCTTGCATACTTTATCAACTATAACACATTTGCCTAACGGGTTTGACACTTTAATCATAAATTATGTGTTCTCAACAGGTATATTCATGCTAGACACCAACTTCATGCACACATATGAATGAGTAGAACCGGGATCAATCAAAGCAGTAACATTAACATTATAAAGAGAAAATATACCAGTAATCACATCAGGTGATGAAGCATCTTCACGCGCTTTAATGGCATAAGTTCTAGCCGGAGCTCTTGCTTCAGATTTAGCTGTTGAATCTCTAACCACATTCTTGCTGCTCGCTTCATTTCCAGCTTTTCTTGAATACCTTCCCCTCGAATTCGCACCACTTACTTTTGTACTATGAAATTTTTCTTTTTCAATTCTCTCTGGGCAGTCTCTAATAAAATGATCCAGAGAACCACATCGAAAACATTCATTTGCTCTGCACGGACTAAAATGATTCCTACCACACCGCTGACACTCGGGCCTAACAAATCTCGAATTCCCAATACTAGCTGCCGAAATAGTCTGGGATTTAAGACCCATATTTTGCTTCTTAAAATTCCCATCTGATTGTCCAGTTGAAACTTGGGAACAAGGATTCATATTTCTTGATTTTTCGGGTTGCTGTGAGGGTGCATTACTCATTGGTCTTTTCTTCCAATTTCGTGTCTCAGATTCTACTTTTTTTTTCTCTTTAAGTAGTTCTTCAGCCTTGCAATCTCAATCGACAAGTACCACCATTTCTTTTAGTTTAAGAATCCCAACAAATACCTTAATGTCTTCATTGAGCCCGTCTTCAAATCGTCTGCACATCTTGGCCTCTGTAGGAATATATTCTCTGGCATACTTACTCAAGCTGACGAACTCCCTTTCGTATTCGGTAATTATCATATTACCTTGCTTCAGCTCAAGAAACTCTTTACGCTTTTGATCAATAAATCTTTCACTAATGTATTTCTTCCGAAACTCTTCTTGAAAGAATTCCCAAGTTACCTTCTCTTTCGGTACCACCAAAATCAATGTCTTCTACCAATTATAGGCTGAATCCCTCAGCAAAGATATAGCACATTTCAAGCATTCTTCAGGTGTGCAAGACAATTCATCAAATACTTGGATAGAATTTTCAAGCCAGAACTCTGCTTTCTCGGCATCATCATCCACATTAGCTCTGAATTCTTCGGCCCCTAATTTACGAATTTTATCAGCTGGAGTTCTTTGAAATTTCATCATATCCACACCCTGAGGCATCGGGGGTACAGGTTGAGGAATTGGGGGAGGTGGGGGAGGTTGTACATTCGGGTTCGTACGAACGAACTCAGTGTACCATGCACTCATCATTTGGAGAAAGGCTTCTCGACCTCTTTCTCCTCCTCCCTGACCAACAGTAGGAGGTGGATTTTCCGTCAGCGCTGCCCCTTCAGCTGGAGCTGGTGCATTACTCTCTACTTCATCTGCCACAGCTGGATCGGGATCCATTTACTATAAAAAAAATCATTTAAAAGGTCAGAAGTCGTCACACTATCACAATATACACATATGGCAAGTATAGCAAAATCCGAACATACAACAAATTAATCTGAGAATCGACTAAACCTGCTCTGATACCACCAAATGTAAAGCCCTCTTACCCGAGGCCGTCGCCGGAGTCGAGCTTGAGGTGTTACTAAACTTATTTCATCACTTTTTAAATTTTAAATCAACTAATTTAATTCTCGTAGCAAGCTATCTTTTTGCGTCATGGTCGCTTAAAAAAACATATCTCGAGTTACAAAACTCAAAATCAAGGTTTGTAAATTTTCCCTAAAACTAGACTCATATATCTATCTACTAATTGTTTTCTAGAATTTTTAGTTGGGCCAATTAGTACAGTTTATTAGTTGAAGTTACCCCTGTTTTAGAACTAGACTGCATTGACCTCTGCTTACTACGAACCACTTTTCTCTTTGTAAAAAATTCATATGACTATTCCATTTGTTTCTCTTAAAACTAGACTCAATAAGGATTCTGAACATATAAAGTACACCTCCTAATTATTTTTTTACAATTTATGGTGAATTTTAAAATTTGGAATAGGGGATCAAGAAATAGCTCTGGCCCTATTTCACTAAAACTCAAATATCTCATAACAAATAACTCCTTTACCTGTTTCGCTTCTTCCATATGAAAGTAGACACAATAAGATTTAATTCCATATTTAATTCATCACCTACTTCTATTTCTAATATTTTTAGTGATTTTTCAAACTCACGTCATTGTTACTGTAATGTTCTGTTTTATGGCAATTTCATTTTTTTATGAATTTTCATGAACTAGATAACATATTAAACTCACATGGCATCAAACATGATCTAGACTAGCCATTCCAATGACTAATCATCATCAAGCATTTTCTCAACCAAACCACAACCATATCACAAGATTATTTACACAAAATAGGTATATTGCCATACATGCCATACTTAAGTTTTACAAGCCATTTTACCAAAAAGTTCTTCGGATAGTGTGAGCGAGCCTTCGACCTATCCCGATTCCTGAGCCGGCTTGTCCAAAACTATAATGAATAAAAATGAGGGAGTAAGCATAAATGCTTAGTAAGATCATATGCAAATAACAAGTAACATAACAAAGCAATTATACCAAACAACACTAGCATGGTATCTCCAAGACATATATCACATTTCTAATCATCATTTATCATTTTACCACATTATTGTTGTTGTATCAAGTTTCAACTCGAGGGTCAAGTACATACCTGTCCAAAGTGTCCATTTCACAACACTTATCAAAATGACACTTGCATCTTGAGTGTTCTTCCATTTCTCTAGAATTTTACCCGTTGAACACATCGGAATATAACTCGGATACATGGATAATTTGCACATAAGTGCCTCATATGTAATCAAGCGACCATGTAACCCGCCCATAAGTGAACTCGGACTCAACTCAACGAGCTCAGGCGTTCGCATCCATAAGTGAACCCGGACTCAACTCAACGAGCTCGGATGCCTAGTTACATCTCACGAACTCGGACTCAACTCAACGAGTTTGAAACTCAATCATCTTAGTGACATGTCACTTGTATCCTAATCTATTCCCAAGGTTCAAACGGGATTTTCCTCGATCTCATATCCTTGCCGTCTTCCACAGAATACCGAAACCAATACTCGGTAGCAATTTATATTTAACAAGTAGCACACATAATTTGCATATTATTCGATAATAATCACAAAGCATATATTTCATGATAAAAATCAGCATATCATATAAATAACATCAATTAACTTAAAAATAATAATTATGTTACATTATTTACACATGAACTTACCTTATGGCAAAATATTTGAAATCGAGCCTATTCCTCGACTACTTTGTTTTTCCCTCGTTCCCGACTTGAATCTCGTTTTTCTTGATCTAAAATAGCACATGTAGCTTATTTAATACTCACATTATCAAAATAGTCCTTAATTCAAATTTTGACAAAATTATAACTTTACCCCTAAATTTTTACATATTTACACTTTTGCCCCAAGGCTCGGAAATTAAATTTTATTCCAAATTCTTATGTTTTAGGACATGCTGATCATTTATTTACCATTAGCAAGCTCAAATTCCAACTACAACATGCACTTATGAACAATTGGTATTTTTACCGATTAAGCCGTTCTACTCGTTTTTACCCAAAACCGAATAGCACAAGTTGTCTAACATAATCTGAAACCTCATATTCTATCATAAAACATAAAAATACACAAATTTCACCTATGGATATTTTTCCAAATATGAACCCTAACTCAAAATATTGGTAGAAATAGATAAACCGAGCTACAAGGATTTCAAAAATGTAAAGAACATTAGAAACGGGCATGGAAATCACTTACAATCAAGGCTTAAAAGTGTTGAAACCCTAGCTATGGTGGAGAGAAAAATTCGGCAGCAACATATGAAGAAGATGATCAATTTTTTGTGTTATTTTTCCCATTTTATTCCATTCAATATCCAAATGACCAAAATGCCCTTCCTTGCTAAACTTTCAAAAATTCCATTCATGTCCAATTTTTGTTCATAAACTTAGAAATTGGTCAAATTGCTATTTAAGACCTCCTAATTAATATTCCAAAGCAATTTCATACTAAAAACTTCTAGAATGTAAATTTTGCAACTTATTCGATTTAGTCCCTAATTTCAAATTAAGCACTTTATGCATGGAATTTCTTCACGAAATTTTCACACAATTATACAATCATATCATAAACCTCAAAATAATTATAAAATAATTATTTCTATCTCAGATTTGTGGTCACGAAACCACTATTCCAATTAGGCCCTAATTCGGGATATTACATTCTTCTTCCCTATCTTTTTAATTTCTGTTGTTTTTATGATGAACATATCTATGAATATTATCATTGTTGAAATGGTTATTTTAATCAATTTAGCTTGAATTTAATTCGTGTTGGGTTGATTATATTTTGCCTACTTGAATTATTAAAATAGTGTTTATGCTGTTATAGGCCTCAGTAAAATGTTTGATTAAGTAAAATCATGTTTAGGTTATCTGGCGTTAAAATTGTTTAGATAACTAAAGAATTAGTTGTTTAAACGGATTAAAATTGTAATTACTGGACTCAGTACTTAATCAGTGCATGTTTAATTATTCTAAGGTAGCTGAAAATTAAATTAGCATTGTATTTGGCGATACGTATGCCTTGCATACTTGCAAGATTGTCGTGATTAAATTGTTTCAAGGTATGGCTACTTTGTTACTTCACATACATGTTTATTAAGTTAAATTAATCGATTGAATTGACATAGGAATATGTGAGAGATAATTTAGTTTAATAAGTATGTATGTGCGATAGCATGTTTACCTTATTAAATCTGTTTAATCGGTTGAATTGGCATAGGGATATGTTCCAAGAGATGAATGGATTTTTAATTAGTAAATGTCTTCATAAGTTAGTAAATTACTGGGTTGCCGTAAATTTATTCGTAACAGCATAAGCATGAATTTAATAATTCTAAGTTAAAAAGATGTAATTAATCCAACACAATTATATCATCTTGATTAAATCTTATTTGAAATCGTGCACTAGAACTCTTTTATTTTATTTAAATTGCTTACTTAGTTTTAAAATCTTAGTTTGTAAATCACTCTTTTCAAACCAAAATTATTTTTTACCTTACCAAAGTGTTTTAATTAATTTCATAAATATTGCTTTTTACAGTCCCTGTGGGTACGATAACTCGACATTTACTTGTCACTTTATTACTTGTTACGATTGTGTACACTTGCACATTTCCATCATTCCAAATAGTGTGATAGATCTCCAACGAACTTCCAAACCAATCAAGCTTCTGATAATCTATAAGGCATATGAAAAAAACTACATAAGCAATTAATGCTTAGTAAGCTCGTATAAACTAAACACAACTTATCAATGCATTTTCATAATATAAAGCATAAGTATAATATAATCCAAACCATAAGCTTGGCATAAGCCTATACGTCACCATTAATACACAAGTTAGCACACTTGTGCATAATTCAAATGAATCAACTATAAGATATGTCATTTTCCATGTGAAATACATCATTTAGTTCAAGCATTCTTTCCATAAGATTGTGCTTAATTCCGTTTGGAAACTTACCATTTCAATCCTTTTTCTTGCCCGTTGAACCATCCAGAATTTCATTGGATACTCGAGAAAGCTCACAGGAAGTGTGCCTTTACATATAACCGTAACCTTTCCTTTACATCATTGCTCACATGAGCTGTGAAATGGGCTTACTCACACGAGCTATGGGTCAAAATGTAAGCTACATGATGCTGCTCACACGAGCTATGGAGTATCCACAACAAATGCAGGACCTCAGCCATCGGTAGGACATTCAAGACTAGCACCCGAAATATGAAATCCCTAATGACATGTCATTCGTATCCTAAGAATTCCTAAGGTTCAACTGGGACTCGATATTCGTCATATCATTGATATGTTTATACATCAATCCATTTACATTATAAATAACAAAATAACATTCAATTTAAATAACATTAATACGATACGAACTTACCTCGATGGCTAGGGGCGTGAAGTTTAAATCGAGCTAATCCGAAGCTTTTGCTTTTCCTCGATCTAGGTCCGTAATGATCTAAATAGATAATTATATTCAATTAAGTAATTTAATTAACCTTAAACATTCAATTCAATCCACATTTCATATTTATACAAAGTTACCAATTTGCCCCTAACATTTTAACTTTTTCACAATCTAGTCCTTAAGCTTATAGCTTGAGATCTAACCATTTTAATCAAAATCCATGTTAATCAAACATGCAAGGGACCTTGAAAAAAACTCATATTTACCATCATTTCACAAAAAAAACTCTAGAATTTTTACCTTTAACAAATTAGTCCCTAATTCCAAAATTCATCAAAAATCACTTAACAAAACTTATTTATTTTTTAACAATGGTTCATAATCTATCATTTAACATCAAAAACCATTCAAGAACATTAATGGCATAGCCCTCAATCTTTAACAATTTTATGAATTGACTCTTAGGCTAGTTAGATTAAGCTAAAGCGAACTCAAAAACATAAAAATTATTAAAAACGGAGCTTGAATGCATACCATTCAAGAAGAAATAGAAACTGAAGCTCTCTCCCCCTTCAAATGGTTGGCAGAAAAAAGGTGAAAAGAAAAAGATGATAGCTTTGTTTCATATTTTCTTAACTTAAATTTTCTTTTAATTACTAATTTACCATTTTAACCTTTAAAACTATCATAATTACATTAATAGCTTGCCATGCACATCCAGTATCCCATATGAATGGTCTATTTACCATTCAAGTCCTTTAGTTTAAAATATCATAGTCATTTAACCCAAGAACTCAACTTTTGCATCTTTTATGATTTAGTCCTTTTTACTTAATTAATTCCGTAAAATTCAAAATTTATTAACAAAATTTTAATACGACCATACTATAATCCCATAGACATTAAAATAACAATTTACTCGTTGAAATTGTGATCCTGAAACCACTATTCCGATATCACTAAAAATGGGCTGTTACAATAATGGTGAATGGATCATTAGGTTCTCCAGATATTTGGGTAACTGTACAATGTTGGAGGTAGAGCTTTGGGGGATCTTGGATGGGTTGAACCTTATTTTGGATAGACGCTTAGAGAGGATTCTAATCCAAATAGATAGTATTGAAGCTATTAACGCTATCGTGGAAAACTCTTCGAGAAACTCTAAATCTGCCATAGTCAGAAGAATTATCATACTCTGAAAAGGGTAAAGTAGTAGGAAATTCAGCATATTCCCAGAGAAGAGAACCTAATTATCGATAGTCTAGCCAAGACAGTTTGTACTATGAGACTAGGCTTAAGACTGTTTGAGTATCCCCAAAGAAGATCTAGTTTATTTACTTTGTATCTTTATTTCTTTCACAAAAAAATTGTACTAGTTATTCTTTATTTTATATCTAATTATTTTAAAACATATGCGTTAAATAAGTTTTTTCTCCATGTTATTATACTAATAATCAAACATAGCATAATTTATTTATATTGATTTATTAAAATTGCAGAATAAAAAGTATAAATTCTGTAATATGCCCAGATATATATTTGTTTAAATAAATAAATATAATCACACATTATATAAAAAATCAGTAATTTATACTAAAAAACAACATTATTATATCACACATTATATAAAAATTCAGTAATTTATGTTAAAAAACAACACCATTGTTATACTTTTAGGAGTGCCATTTATTTTTCTATTTTATCATCTTTACTTGATTTGAAATTTTTCGAGTCGAGTGAAATGAAATTCGAGTCGAGTCAAATCGGGTGAAATTGTTCGAGTTAAATTAAACATATTAAATTAAAATCGTGTTACAATATAACTAATTTTAATGTTAAAACAAATAAATTTGAAACCATATATATTTAAAAACTTTTTCAAATCAAAATAATAAAAAGGATACTAATATGATAAACTTGAATCATTTTAGTTTTTTTATATATATTTTAGATTTTTTTGAATTTTTAAAAATATAAAATTTAAAATTTATATAAATATTTTGAATTTAAAAATTACTTTGAATTTTTGAAAATTATTTTGAATTATTTTGTAATTTTTGTTGAGAGGAAAATTAATTTACTTATTTTTAAACTTGATAAAGATCAAAAGAGTAATTATACCAATTTATTATTCGAATTATTCAAAATTCTATTCAAATTATTTATTTTATTTAATTTAATTAACTCGAATAATTTAATTTAATTAACTTAAAATTTAAAATTTTTATAATTCGAATAAAATTTTATTCTGGATGAAAAAATTACAAGGGAGTTTCATTTCCCTGTAAGAAAACAATTTTTTTTGCGAGGAAAAAGAAAGTTTAAAAAGCGCTAAAGAACAGGGGTGACGTGTACAACTGCCGCACAATTCCCCGCTTTCATTGAAGGGAGCGCTTTTAGGCTTTTCCTTTTTTTTGACCAAACGGTGTTTCCGTCGATCGAAGAATTCCGAGCCAAATCACTTTCACAAGCAAAACAAACAAAGATGAAAAATAAAATAGATGAAAACCATGTTTGTTCTTATCTTTACGCCTCTTCCTTAACTTTTTATTTTAATTTATTTTTCTTTATCCATTTTCCTTAAATTACATTTCAAATTCACGTAAAAAAAATTTATTCTTCTTTTTAAATGTTTTGTGTTATTTTGGTTTGACCTTTTAATCATTTTTTGTTTGTCTAAATGTTGCAAATAAGTGGCATTGTTGAAAATGAATATTGCAAGGTTTGCGCGTAGGCTGTTCTCCTTTGATTTTGTGACTCGGTTGAGATTTTCTTTTTCAGATTTTGAGTGATTAAAGGAACATGGCTACCAAAAAGAATGAACCATCTCAGACAAAACAGGTTTTGATCAATCTATCTCGAATTTGTTTTTATTGCATTAATTTTCTAGCTCGTTTCTAGAAGCCTTTGATATTCAAAAGCAGAAAAAAAAGAGAGAGGAAGAATTGCTTTTTTTTTTTTAATAATTTTGTGATCAGAAATTCCTAGCAAAAAGGAAGAGCCATTTCAAGTGAAACAGGTTTTGATGTTTTTTTTTTTCATTTTTGTTGTGTTAGTTTTCTATTTGTTTTAGAAGAGTGTGTGATGTCAGAAAACAAAAAAGAAAAAAAAAATGTTGTGGTTTAATAGTAGGAGTTTTACATTGTTGTTTTTAATGTGGATTATTTTATTATTACTTTTCGGTTCTCATAATAGTTTTATGGAAAGTTTGGACTGAAATTCTGTTTAATTTCTCATTGTCTGCAGTGGATGGTTTCCAAAAAGGATGAGCCCTCTAAAGGACATCAGGTGTAAATCAATCTTGCCTTCTTTTCTGATTATTAAACTTAAATTTTGATTTTTGAAGGAGGTTTTGTGCTGAGAATCATTTTGTTTTCTCTCAAGGGAGATGCTGCAGTTGTGGCTTCTCCTGGTCCTCTTCCACAGGCTCCACCAACTCCAAAATCTCGTGTCAGAAACTCGGTAAATTCTCTCTCTTTCTCTTTCTCTTTTAATCGTTTTGTAATATTCTAAATTTGAGTTGTTGATTCAATTCCATTAATCCCTATATTATCTTATTTAAATGTGAGTATCAGACATGCATACATGCCTTATTCGGGAATGTTCAATTTTTTTTTCTAAGTTGTATTTGGAAAGCCGTATCTCTATACTCATGAACTCAAGGACAGGGGTGCGTCTAAAAAAAAATGATGAGCCAGAGTAATATAGCTACATACATCTTTATCATTATCGAGGTCGTGTTTAGAATCATTTTTGTCTACCATTTGTCTACATCTTATGTGATTTGGATTTCAATTAAACCTTTTGGACCATTTTATGGAAAGGTTTCCTGTGTAGCAGTTATTCTTTTTGGATAATATGAAACATATTGTAGCTGTTACTGACCACAATAAGCTTAAATTTAAACTCTTAAGTTACCACGAGGAATTTGAATGCTAAAGAATGAAGTGTTCTGTATTTTAAGTCCATTGCTAGATTTTAACTTCCTGAGACCATTGCTTACGTTGTTCTGCATTCACTGTTTCTATTAAGCATGCAATTTATGAAGTTGTAGAAGTTAATGCTTTTTAAGGTTTAAAACTTCCTTGCAGGTTTTAAAGAGTGGGCCACTTTTTTTATCTACCAAAGGTTTGTTTATTTTGCTTGCTTTTATTACACTTCCCAATTTAATTTAGTTGCTCATTTGACTTACATTTTGTGAATCACAACTTGTACTCACATTTTACCAGAAAAATATACATTACGAGGTTCATGCTGAAAATCAGAGTCCTGGGGCTTGGATTCCTCTGGGTTATTTTTTTTATTGCCTTTTCCCTATTTTTCCTTTGATTACAGGAATTGGATGGACATCATGGAAGAAAAGGTGGTTTATTTTGACACGAACTTCGTTAGTTTTCTTCAAAAGTGATCCTGTAAGTATTTGGAACCTATCTGATTGTCAGCCTAAACATGATATATGTGCTTGTTCATTCATTATTACATTGTTTTCTCGGTACAATTTAATGATCCTAAACAAACTATAATACGACTTTAAAAAAAACACAGTGAAGTGATATGAGGTCAATCAAAGTGATATTTTCCTTACTATAAGATTTTAAGATCTTCATGGCCAGGGGTGATGCATGTTTGTTACAATTGTCTTTTATGTTTACTAGTTCTCTCAATCAAAAAGGTGAGTGAAAATGCAAATTTTGTCTCAGATGCAGCGGTCTTGTTACTGGTTTTACGGTTTTTAGGTTGTCTGGACAAACAAATTTAAGCCTAAGGAAATTGGGAAACATATGTTTCTAAATCAAGGAGAAATAAATGCTCTAGAGTGACCCATTAGCAATCTGTAGAGATTTACTTATTTATTATAGTAAAAATTGTTGCTTAGATTAAAAAAAGAGTGGGTTGTTAATAAATGTCAGATTTCAGAATATTTGAGTTTATTAAATATGATTCTAAAAATATTCTATCCCTAACTTTAAGGCTGTACAGTATCCCTAGAATTATTCTGTTTCCTAGTGTAAAGTTTCCTTAGTTAGGCTAACTATGTGTATAAATATGTATGTAATCTCTTGTGGAAAATAATAACAGAAAAATATCTTGTTTTTCACATGGTATCAGAGCCTGTTATTTAGCCCGATTTTTGGGATTTTTTAGCCGGTTTCTTTAGCCTATTTTCTTTTCTGACTCCCAACCAGTCCTCAAGTCTATAGAACTTGTTCAGACACAACATGACTGAAGCTGTCAAGACCAGTAACACTGGGGAGGGCTCAGAAATTTCTATAAACAATTCTTAGGAATTACCTGTTGAATTTAATAAAGAAGAAATTGAGAAGTTAAAAAATTTGCTGGGATCATTGGAAAAAACTTCTTCAACAGGTACTTGTGGTTTGGCCTTTTCAAGTATATCCTCTTCTCAAAGTTCTAAAGTCTCAAATACAGATACCAAAAGTTCTTGGGTCATTGACTCAGGAGCTACAGACCACATGACCCACTCCTCACAAAAATTTGTTTCATATACACCTTGTTCTAGTAGTAGAAAAATAACAGTAGCTGATGGTTCTGTGATCACAGTAGTCAGTCAGGGTGATATTGTTACAAACAAAAACCTTACTCTTAAAAATGTCCTTCATGTTCCAAAATTATTTACCAATCTTTTATCCATTAAAAAAATTACCAAAGACTCTAACTGTAAAGTGGTTTTCTATCACAATCAATGTCTTTTTCAGGAACAGAATATGAGGAGGATGATTGGACATGCTAAGGAAATAAATGGCCTATACTATCTTGAAGAATCTAGTGAAGAAGTTAGTGTTCTGAATTCCTCACATTTATCTCTCATATCTGAGTCTATTAAAACCAATAAAGACCAAATTTGGCTCTATCACCTTTGCCTTGGTCACCCATCGTTTAGAGTCCTTAAAATTATGTTTCCTTCACTATTCAAAGGATTAACTGTTGAAAAATTTCATTGTGATATCTGTAAACTTGCAAAACATAAACGTACCTCTTTTCCAGTAAGCAATAAAAGAACATCCACTCCTTTTACTCTTGTTCATAGTGATGTTTGGGGGCCATCCACTATTTTAAATATTTCTGGAGCTTGGTGGTTTGTATCCTTGATTGATGATTGTACTCGTGTGTCTTGGATTTTTCTTTTAAAACAAAAATCTGATGTTAGGTCTGTCTTTCCAATTTTTTACAACATGATCAAAACACAATTTAGGGCCGAAATAAAAAGGTTTAGGTCAGATAATACCAAGGATTATTTCAATCAATTCCTCTCAACATATTTCCAAGAAAGAGGCATTATACATGAGTCATCTTGTGTTAGTACACCCCAACAAAATGGTGTAGCCGAAAGAAAGAATGGTCACATTTTAGCCATTACAAAAGCCCTATTGTTCCAAAAAAAGTCCCTAAACAATACTGGGGGGAGACTGTTCTAACTGCTACTCATTTATTAAATAGATTGCCTACAAAGGTCCTTGAATCTCAAAGTCCTATGCAAGTTCTAGCCAAATTTTTTCCTGATTTCAATATCTCCAGTAATCTTACCCCCAAAGTATTTGGCTGTGTCGCCTTTGTCCATGTTCATTCTCAAAATAGAGGGAAATTTGATCCACGGGCTGTCAAGTGTGTCTTTCTTGTATATTCTTCCACTCAAAAGGGGTACAAGTGCTATCATCCAGCCACAAAAAAAATTTTTGTAACAGCTGATGTTACTTTTGCTGAACAAGAAAATTTCTTCACTCGTCCTTATCTTCAGGGGAAGATCTTATTCACAGAAGATAAGGACAAAGAATTCTTTCTTCTTGACATTCCAGCTCCTGTTCAGCAACCAAACACTCTCATTCCAGCTCTAAACACTCCCATTCCGGCTTCTGTCCAGCAATCAAACACTCTCACTCAAACCTTGCTTGCTACCCAACCTGCCCAACTTGAAACAATGACCCCTATACAACCTGAAACTGAGCCTAGTACACCCAAATCACCAAGAGGAATTCAGGACACTACTCGTCCGTTACTGGTTTACTCAAGGAAGAAGGCACCAGTGCAAGTTCAATCATCTTCTTCTCCTATACGACCTGAGGTAACTGCTGGACCTACTTTGAATTCTAATACTACAGATTTAGATAATTTTCCCATTGCTATTAGAAAGGGGACTAGAGCTTGTACAAAACATCCCTTGCACCTATTCATGTCTTACAAAAACTTGTCCCATAACCACAAAGCCTTTCTTACTAGCCTAAATTCTATTTCCATTCCTAAAATTGTATTTGAGGCATTAGAAGATGAGAATTGGAGAAATGCCATAAAGGTTGAAATAGAAGCTCTTGAAAAAAATAAGACATGGGACTTAGTAAAATTACCGGAAGGAAAGAAACCGGTGGGATGTCGTTGGGTGTACACAGTGAAATATAAGTCAGATGGTTCTTTGGAGAGGTACAAAGCAAGGTTGGTTGCTAAAGGGTACACTCAAATATATGGGATAGACTATCTTGAGACATTTGCCCCTGTTGCAAAAATGAACACTGGAGGAGTGTTGTTGTCACTAGCTGCCAACCGAGGCTGGAAATTACAGCAATTTGACATCAAAAATACCTTTTTACACGGTGACCTTGAGGAGGAAGTCTATATGGATGTTCCTCTAAAATTCGGTCCAAATACAGGACAGGCAGTTTGCAGACTAAAAAAGGCTTTATATGGACTAAAACAGTCCCCGAGGGCTTGGTTTGGAAGATTTACCAAAGCGATGGTCAAGTTGGGGTATAAACAGAGTCAAGGAGATCATACTCTGTTCGTAAAACATTCATCTTCAAGGGGAGTGACTGCTTTATTAGTCTATGTGGATGATATTATTGTGACTGGTGATGATCTAGAAGGAATGGAGAAGTTAAAGAAATGCCTAGTAAAAGAATTCGAAGTCAATGAGCTAGGTAAGTTAAAATATTTCCTTGGTATTGAAGTGGCACACTCTTGGGAAGGAATATTCATATCTTAGCAAAAATACATAGTTGATTTGTTGACAGAAATAGGCAAGTTGGGCTGTAAACCAGCAGAGACACCCATAGAGGTGAACCACAGACTCAGAGATGTATTAGAAGATACAGCAGTTGATAGAAGGTCATATCAAAGACTTGTGGGGAAGCTTATTTACTTGTCCCATACTAGACCAGATATTGCCTATGCAGTAGGTGTTGTAAGTCAGTTTATGACAATCCTAAGGAATCACATCTTAGAGTTGTATATCAGATTTTACAGTACTTAAATGGCACGCCAGGCAAAGGAATCTTATTTAAAAAAGGAGAAAACTTAACCCTTGAAGCCTATACCGATGCATATTATGCAGGATCTATGGTTGATAGAAGATCAACCTCTGGTTGCTGCACTTTCCTAAGAGGCAACCTTGTGACTTGGAGGAGTAAAAAACAAAATGTTGTGGCTAGATCTAGTGCAGAAGCTGAATTTAGGGCAATGGCTCTTGGAGTTTGTGAGTTGTTATGGCTAAAGATTATATTGGAAGACTTGAAGATCAAGTGGAGAGGTCCAATGAAGTTGTATTGCAATAATAAGTCTGCTATCAATATCGCACATAATCCAGTTCAACATGATCGAACGAAGCACGTTGAGGTGGACAGACATTTTATAAAGGAAAAACTGGACAGTGGCTTAATTTGTACTCCATTTGTGTCCACTGATGAACAACTAGCAGATATACTTACCAAAGTATTGTCTGGGAAGTTGTTTCAGAAATTAGTAAGCAAGCTGAGAATGGATGATATCCACTTCCCAGCTTGAAGGAGAGTGTCAGATTTCAGAATATTTGAGTATATCAAATATGATTCTAAAAATATTCTATCCCTAACTTTAAGGCTATACAGTATCCCTAGAATTATTCTGTTTCCTAGTGTAAAGTTTCCTTAGTTAGGCTAACTATGTGTATATATATGTATGTAATCTCTTGTGGAAAATAATAACAGAAAAATATCCTGTTTTTCACAATAAACATTGCTTAATTTGACAACTGTAGTATTTTAGTTTGATATCAGTCCATTCGCTGGTTCTTCGATTCTCCAGTGGAGTGACTGTAAAAGTGAGAGATGGACCCCCTATTTGTAATTGGGTGAAACTTTATTTAGTTGCACTATAACACATATGGGGCCTGTTCTAAAGGGTGTGATATTTGGGAGCTTCATCTCAAAGAATAAAATAGAAAAATGATTTAATACTGCTTGGGTTGAGGAAAGGACTTGGGTTTGGATATTGGGGAAGAACTCCAGTGCGCAGTCCCTAAGGCAAAAGTAAAATTCTATATGGATTATTGGTTAGATATTATTATCTTGGTGGTATCTTGTTCTCTTCTTTTCACATACCATGCCTGGATCATATCTTTTTCTCTTGCCGCATTTTTTATACTTAAGATTTTAAACAAGTAATGTGATATCATTTTACTTCTTAGAGTGCCATTCCTCAAAAGGAAAATGAAGTGAATTTAATTCTTGGTGGTATTGATCTCAACAATTCAGGCAGGTAGGCTTGCTTTTCTGAATAGATTGTCAGTTCTTAATCTTTTCTTCAAGTTGCAAATATTACAAAAGTTGAAAGTGTTACTAACTCATGGAACCTTTCAAAATTTCTAGTGTGGTTGTCAAAGCTGATAAAAAACTCTTAACTGTACTATTTCAAGATGGTCAAGATGGACGGACGTTCACACTTAAGGTGCTTCCTCCCTATTATCCATCTATATAATTCTCCCATGATTATATTTTTTTTCTGTTTTGTATCATACTTTCTACTAAATTGTTTAGCTGAAATGGGTTTTTAGATCCATGATTCTTTAGTTCTATATGTTCCTAAGTTTGATAAATAGTTGTTAGCTTTCTGTTTGAACAACATCAAACATTAAGATTCTGCCAAAATAGTAAAAGATCTTATATCCAAAGATGATCAGCTGCATCTAACCAGCAATAAGTTTCATTGAAAAGCAGAACACCTTGTTACTGAGCAACTGATACCAGGCGTTACCAGAATGAAAATTTCATCCTTGGTATCTAGTTTTTATTGAAGTTAATGTTTATTCCTAGCTGATAAGTGATAGCATTCTTTTATCCTGAGAAACATATTATTAAGGAATTGGTTTGGCCACATCACTGATTTTGAAGGCAGAAATACAGAGAGAAAACATCGATTATGTGTTTATCTGATATTATGGGAGAATTCAATGCTTAATCAAATTGAAAAACAGATGAGATTATGGTTTCTTTTGTTGGTCTTGCAGGCTAAAAGTTCAAAGGATTTGTATGAGTGGAAGGCTGCATTTGAGAATGCCTTGTCACAAGCACCAAGTTCTCCTCATGTATTGGGGAAAAATGACATCTTGGGGAATGAAAAAGCAAACGCAGTTAATGGTTCTAAGGACCCAGGTAAGGTTATGCAGCCATGTCTTCTTGACTGTGGTGAAACTTTGCACTAATTTTTATTCTAGTTCTTCATTCTTATCTATACTCCTAATTAAAACACCAAAAATAGTGCATACTTTATAAGTTCATTTTTATGATGCAATATAAGCAGAAAACTTTATGCATGTTACAAACTGGGAGCCTTAGTTGTCTATTCCTCCTATTCATGTTTCACTTTGCGCTCTTTTCTTCTTATTTTTCTTTATTTGTTCACTCTGTTATGTTTTTTTACAAGCCTGTTGAGTTCTTTCTTGAATGTTCCAAGTTACCAAATTTCTAACTTTGTGGGCTGTTTTGATTTATTTTTACTCATTTGAGGTATTGTTGCTTCTCTTTCTCTTTGTAGTGAACAATAAACAGCCTGTGAGATCTACTGTCTTAGGCAAACCAATTTTACTTGCACTAGAAGATGTTGACGGAGCTCCAACATTTTTGGAGAAGGCTCTAAGATTTATAGAAGAGCATGGTGAGCTTTTTTTGTTAAATTAATTGTCATGGTCTCATTTAAGTATTATGCTAAAGTTTTAGTTGCATATGATGGCTAACTGACTAATCCTTATATAGACTAGTGAATCTATGCGCATGTATTTTTATTCACTCACCTTATTTGGATCATCAAAGAAGCAAGATAAAACATCAGTTGTTCACGCAAGTAACAACCCAAACAAAGAAAAAGGACACAATTCAAACCCCAAAGCTACAACAATTTCTAATTCCTTGGGGTGATGACTAATTTAGGGGAATTGTCAATCTTAAGCTAAACAAACTCAATTAAAGTAACAATAAAACCAAGTCTGTTGAATACAACACTATGCTGATCCCCTTCTTTCTAAATGAAGGATATATGAGTTATCCGCACGAGTTTAAGAATATTGGTAGCTAGGGACTTGCGATCAAGATTATGGATGACCCGTTGCAATTCAAAGGACTAGTCTCTGATCCCTCTACGAATCCTAGACCCTTGGATGAGACATTCTGAAGTTCCTGTGAAACAAGAACAGAAGAAGAAAAGATGGCTGTGATCTTACATGCAAAGCCACATAACAAAAAGTCAGTAGCAGTAACAAAAGAGCTGCTCCAAGAATATTATAGCATCTAAACTTCCCTTTATATTTTTTCAAGAATTTTCTACGTTGTTCAGTGATTTAAGTGATTTGATATTCATATTCTTTTGGCCTATTTTTTTATCATGTTAAAATTATTTAACAGGAACCAAAGCAGAAGGGGTCTTACGACTAGCTGCTGACGTTGAAGATGTTAAGCGTCGAATTCAGGAATATGAAAAGGGTTTGTTTAGACACACTCTGTCCTCGACTATCTTCATTGTTGAACTTTTATTTTTTTATATTGGTTACAACTACCATAGCTGCTCAAGGCAAATAATGCTATCAACTAATGCTATCAATACTTGATATGGAATTTCACATTCAATACCATAGCTTCATTGTTCTTTTCTTACAATTTCTGTGGAATTTTACATTTAATACTTAATGTTCTAAGGCAAATAATGCTATCAACTAGCTTTGTTAAACTTAAATTTTAATTGATATACATGCAAGGAAGATTCTTTACTTATTGAATAGGGAAAGCAAAAAGCTAATGCTACTTTGAATTCAACATCACAGTACTTGTTCGGTCTTCTTCTAACTTTTTAGGTCATATTCTTTTATGCAGGAAAAACTGAGTTCTCTCCTGAGGAGGATCCACATGTCATTGCTGATTGTATCAAGGTATGCCTTATTAGTTTCCTCAGGATCTTTCATTAAGTTATAGCATATATTGGTCCTAAGAGTGTATAGTTTTCTTCATGCCATTTTCCAGTATGTCATTCGAGAGTTGCCATCATGTCCTGTCCCTGCTTCATGCTGCAATGCGCTACTAGAAGCATACCGTAAGTTTTCATTGAAGTTTTTTTTTCCTCTGTCTTACCTTGTAGTAAATTGAGTTCATAAAAGCTTTACTACAATTGGATTCTTGATGCTTCTAACTTTAATATGAAATGTGTTGGATCATCCCTATTGGACTTCAATATGATATGCTTTATTATTCAATAATCTAACTAAAATAGGAATTTCATCTTCTTACATTCCTGTTTTAAGCATCTATGGGTGAAGTTCTTGCGTTCTCTATTCTCAATTGGTTAGCTCCCTAAGGGATGTAGTGGAATTGTCCAGTATCAAGAGCTCTATGACATCATGTGTCGGATGATTTACCTATCTGTATGACTTTTGGACATTTTCTTTTGTTGTTATTGAACATCATAAAATAATTAGGAACTCTGGGTGGTGATAGAGTCAACACTATGCATGAAGCAATATTGGATGCGTTTCCTGAGCCAAACCGTCGCCTACTACAGAGGTAGTTGATTTATCACTTCACTCTTTGCCTTCCTAAGTAGTATGCATTTCATAGTACAAGTTATATTTGACATGCAATTTATATATTATTTCTTAAGCATTGTTTTGGGGTTGGAAGCAAGTATTACCTATGATGGTAATCTTTGTTTTAACAGCAAGTCTTTACTGGTATGAATGTTGGTGATGAGGAGGCGTATTACCTATGTAGGTAATTGGTTTTGTGTCTAGACAAGCAATAGTTTGTTCTTCAACTTTAGTGTTGACAGCAAGGATTACCTATGCTGGTATATGAGATGGTGATGAGAAGGCTTATTACCTATGCTGGTAATGCTTGGCTCAGGCAGCAAGCCTTAATGCTTAATGGGAAAAATTTAGATTTGCTAAGAGAACAAGAACAGAACGGGAGAAAGAAAATGGAGCATAAAATTGAATGAAATTCTGATGATTTTCATTAACTTGACAATGGCATAATGCCAATACATAAAAGGGACTTTGACATAGCATAGTCAAACAAGTTTTTACCTAATACTTACCTAATACCACTAAATTACATTGAAACTTGAAATACTAAGCTTGCACTCATGAACAAAGCTGATAACCAGCTCATTCACTACCTAATTACATCAATCACAAAACAAACATAGTTCCAAATGAACTAGAATGCATTACATTAACTAAAGTAACAAAATGAATTAAAATGCAACTAGATAGTAGTGGCTGCACGTGATTCTGCTTCTGTTGCATGGTTTGATATGCATGGCCAGCTTCATGTTGCTGCATGCTGACCAATCTTCAACACTCCTCCTTGGTTAGCATGTTGCAAACTCCCAATTTTAGACCGTTCTACTTGCTGGTTATTCCATTCTAGCAGCTCTTTTGGCTGTAGCTTTTCCTTTACAATTTTGGCTTGTTTCTTCAACCATCGCCTTTTAGCCTTTTTACGAGATCTTTTATTTTTCTTTCCAGAAACTGGATATTCTTCAGCAGTGGCCAATTTGCTTTTGTTCTTCATAGAGCTTGGAAGTTTATCTTGTGCCTTTCTTTTCTTTGTCGAATGTTCATTATCCTTTTTACTGCTATCATCATTGTTATCATCATTATCCTCAGATATCTTGCTATTGCTAGATTCTGCTGTCTTGCCAAATTTTTTAACAGCATCAGGTTTTCCAGCATTAGCCTTGGCTATTTTTGCATCTAGTTTAGCTTTTCTATTTACTGCAGTAGTAGCAGTGATAGGAAGTTCCTCTTCTTCCTCAATTGAATTGGTGAAATTTTCAACCAGTTCATTTTTGGCTAGTTGAACCGATGACTTGTTGTTGGCATTGCTTAGCCCCTTATGCCACAGCTTAGATTCATCTGCAACAGCTGTGTATATTGAGTCTGAGGCTTTGTTCCAGTCAATAACAAAGCTTTTATCAGCCATTGTGACTGTCATGTGCTTGGATCCATTGGGATCACTTATCAAACATTCTTTTCCTTTGAACATAACAGAATAGCCTTTCTCTAGCAATTGAGCTATGCTAAGAAGGTTTCTGTCAATTTTAGGCACTAGCAACACATTTGAAATGAGCTTATTACCTGTAGGAGTGCATATCAGCACATCTCCTTTTCCTTCTACTTCAATAAACTGACCATTTCCAACTTTCACCTTTTGTTTGAAGTTTCTGTCAATTGATTTGAAGATGGCAGCATCCTAAGTCATGTGGTTTGTACAACAACTATCAATCAGCCATCCTTTTGTGGCTTTTTCTTTAACAGCTAAGCAAGAAACTGCAAAGACTTGCTCTTCTTAGTCGCTGTCTTCTTCAGCTACTTGAGCTTCAGCCTTTGGCTGTTGTTGTTGATAGTATCTTGGTCTGCCCTTATTTTTACAAACCCTTTCAACATGCCCCATCTTTTTGCAATGTTGACATTGTGCTTCTGGTCTAAACCAGCATCTTTCTTCAGGGTGACCAGGCCTTTTACAGTGCCTGCATGGTTGGTCATCACTTATTGTAGCATCAGGCTTGTACCTGTTTTTAAAAGCCTTTTTACCTATGTAGGTAAATGAGCTCGAGTCTGGTCTTGCTTTGGCTTGGAAGGCACCTTCTTGGTACTCTTCATGTCGACTGACCCTTCTCTGCTCCTGAGCATACAGAGCAATAATGAGATCTGTTAAAGATATGCTGGTTAAGTCTCTCGAATCCTCAAGGGATGAGATCTTTGCTTCATATCTCTCAGGTAGAGTTGAGAGCACCTTCTCCACGATTCTTCCCTCACTAAACTGTTCTCCTAGCAACCTTATGCTGTTAACTACAGCCATGATTCTGTCAGAATATTTCTTGACAGTTTCTTCTTCCTTCATCTTTAAATTTTCGAAATCCCTTCTCAAGTTTAGAAGCTGCTGCTGCCTTGTTCTTTCAGTACCTTGAAACTCCTCCTTAAGCTTGTCCCAGGCCTGTTTTGGTGTTTTACATGCCATTATTCTGGTGAAGATTACATCAGAAACACAGTTCTGAATGCATGACATGGCCTTATGCTTCTTTGTTTTCTCTTCAGAATGTTGCTTCAATTGAGCCACTGTTGGGTTGGCTCTAAGTGGTTCTGGTTCAACATTTGAGTTGACCACCTCCCATAGGTCAAATGCCTGCAGGTAGGTCTTCATTTTGACCACCCATATGTGATAGCCCTCTCCATTGAAGACTGGTGGAGCAGCTGGTAAGAAGCTTGATGAAGCCATTGTTCTGAAGGTTTGAGTATAACAGGTCTTCTAAGATGAAAGCTCTTGATACCAATTGTTGGGGTTGGAAGCAAGTATTACCTATGATGGTAATATTTGTTTTAACAATAAGTCTTTACTGGTATGAATGTTGGTGACGAGGAGGCGTATTACCTATGTAGGTAATTGGTTTTGTGTCTAGACAAGCAACAGTTTGTTCTTCAACTTTAGTGTTGACAGCAAGGATTACCTATGCTGGTATATGAGATGGTGATGAGAAGGCTTATTACCTATGCTGGTAATGCTTGGCTCAGGCAGCAAGCCTTAATGCTTAATGGGAAAAATTTAGATTTGCTAAGAGAACAAGAACAGAACGGGAGAAAGAAAATGGAGCATAAAATTGAATGAAATTCTGATGATTTTCATTAACTTGACAATGGCATAATGCCAATACATAAAAGGGACTTTGACATAGCATAGTCAAACAAGTTTTTACCTAATACTTACCTAATACCACTAAATTACATTGAAACTTGAAATACTAAGCTTGCACTCATGAACAAAGCTGATAGCCAGCTCATTCACTACCTAATTACATCAATCACAAAACAAACATAGTTCCAAATGAACTAGAATGCATTACATTAACTAAAGTAACAAAATGAATTAAAATGCAACTAGATAGCAGTGGCTGCATGTGATTCTGCTTCTGTTGCATGGTTTGATATGCATGGCCAGCTTCATGTTGCTGCATGCTGACCAATCTTCAACAATTGTGGATTCAATGAAAAGAGAGTTGTAATCCCATTTGGTGGTTAAGATAAGAATATTTGTATATTACAGATGTAAACGATAGGTATCTCTTAACTTTCTACTAGTTTTCAGTACTCAGTTGATTGTTGTTGAAAAATCATGGATGAAATACCTCTAGAATCTTTTTCTTCTTATAGGTACATACATCTTGGAAAAATAATGGGATTCAATCTTACCTTCACAATTAAAAAACGACCCCCAGTTTTTGCTGTCTTGGCTTCTACTTGCCTTTTTCCATACTTATCATTTTTATGTTACTTTCCTTCAGAATTCTAATGATGATGCAAGCTGTGGCTTCTAATAAAATTTTAAATCGGATGAGCTCTTCAGCTGTGGCAGCATGCATGGCACCCTTGATTCTTCGTCCCCTTGTATCTGGTGACTGTGAGATTGAAAACGATTTTAACGCGGGTGATGATAGTTCAATTCAACTGCTGCGAGCAGCTGCTGCAGCCAATCATGCTCAAGCCATTGTTATAACATTACTCGAAGAATATGATAAAATATTTGGGGTAAGTAATATTTCTTGTCTTCTTTTTCACCACTACTTTTGATATGACTTTGTGTAGTCACTGTACAGACAAGTATGTACTCCTCAAGATTTATGAGCTGTAATGCTCTATCTTTAGCTCACAAGTGATATGTTCTATTTTCTATTTGTTCTTTCTGAGGAAACTAGATCATTAAGTCAAAATTTGTTTGTCCTTATGCGTATGTGCTATTATTTGTACAGAATCTAATGAATAAATTATTGCTGTCTAACTGTGGAATTTGAGTATGAGTTATTGTATCCTTTTATTGATTCATCTATACTTCAACAATTAGTCTGCATTCTTTCTGAGAATGTAAGCAAATAAATGTGAGATCCATCATAGCTTAATTACTTGAATATTTCTAAGTTTTATAAAATTAACAAGGGTCTAGCTAATTTGTGCCTATATGCACTGGTTAAATGTAGTTAAATTACTAGTTAATAAAGTTTTTTGCATTTAATGCACTGTTTTCACTAAATTCAATAGCAGAAAATGCATTAATTTCATAATTTTCCCTTAAATATCACCTTAATTTGTGCCGTTAGATATTGATTAACGTTTTCCTACTAACAACATGCTTTCTTTTTCCAAGGTCCAATTTTTTTGCTTTGGATTTAGTTTTTAAATTATGATTATAGCTCAACATTTTGTTGGCAGAAAGGATATGTTTCCCCCAATTTATACTATGGAACGGAAGAGAGTGGAAGTGAAAGTGAAAGTGAAAGTGAAAGTGAAAGTGAAAGTGAAGGTGAAAGTGAAAGTGAAGAGGCAACTGATGATGACTGTAATGATGCAACATCTGGGTCTAATGCATACTGTGATAGTGACTATGTAGCAAGTGGAACAGGCAGTAAGAGCGGTCACTCTATTAACAATGATCTGGATGATGATAAGGCTTGTTCCTCTACCTTCTTAGAATGGCATTTGGATTGTATTTTGTTCATAAACGTTAAAAATGGTGGAAGTAACAAACTTAATACACAAGTTGGAACTTAAAGCTTTCACTGCCAAATTTCATTTACCTTTCTCTAATGCAAGAAATACGCTGAACTCATGGATTTTCGGATCTGTCTTCTCATACCACATACTTTAATGTTTTTGTAGTTTGTTATGCTCCCTCTGTCACCACCTAGCAACTCAAGGTTTATTTTATGTTCATCTCTTTATTTGTTTTCCCCTTAGCATGTACCTTCATAATTTGAACTTGATTTATTGCTGAGAAAGAATGCATTGCAATAAAATTTGTAGCATCATATATTGGAATCAAATATATAGTTCTCTCTCTTCACCTTATAGGAATAATGATTTCTTCTCCTTCGTTGTTTTTGATAGGTAAAGGCATTTTACTTTAGTATAGCCATATGTTGTTACATTCTGTAGTCCCTCGGTTTAGATTTTGAGAATCATTTTAGTTTAACATAAATAAGGTGAAAATAGAAATACATCAATAATGAAAAGATGACATACTATACAACTATATGAAATGAAAAATAAAATTGCAGGATTCTGATTATTCGAGCTCTAGTTCTGAGCCCTCTATAGCTGATGGTGATTTAAAAGCCACCAAGAAGCTTTCAAGTTCACTTCACTCTTCCCTCTCTGAAAATGATTTACAAAGGAGTGAGGATAATCGAAGTAACAAGAGTTCAGCAATAGAGGCCAATATGTTTGCTGAATTTGGCCATAGAGCTAAGCGTCCCACTGTTTGGGGATGGGCAATTGTAAGTGTTAATTTTCTTTATTTATAATGCATTCCATTTTGGCCTACTTCGTTTGACTTTCTCTCTTAGCTAATAAGTATTTCCAAGCATTCATTCTATCACTAACGTAGAATTTCTCAAGTTGGTCTATATGTTTATAATCTTGTAACAACTAATTGTTTAGTTTTTCTGGTTTGCTTGTCCAGGCAAAGAAGAAGCTTTCTATGGAACCTGTTCATTTTCCTTCTAAGGAAGAGTAAGTGATGTCCCTTGATCTGTATAAAGAAGTTTTGCATACATTTTCCTGGATATTCTTGTGTATACCATAGAGGATCCAATACCCACTTAAAGTTCCAAGCACCTTTTAAAGTCTTCTTTTGTGCTTAGGATGAAGCAATCTATGCTTTGCATAACATAATTTTTTAAGCCAAAATGGAAAGGGCAACAATTTAGATTCAGAAATTTGTTATTTTAATAGATAATAACTCCATTTCTTTTACTTAATTTTGACCCAATTTAGGGCTGAAATAGAGAGGATCAAGGCTGAAAAATCTGACTTGAAAAAGGGACACACAGAAGAGGTTCAGCCAAATGCACCCTTTCTAATTATTATTATCTCAACTTGTTTGGAGATTTTCCATGACAAGTCATCTTTGCAGTACAGATTGAAGGTAATCTGGTTTATGAAGCCTGCTTGGAAAAACAAAAGAAGACACTGCATGGGCATTGTCAAGCTCTCCAGAATGATGTATGTTTCTGAGGAGATTTATTTATTTTTTTCACTTTTGTTTCAGGAGTTATGTTAGGCTATGTATCTGAAACAGTAAAGATGCTTATTTTGATATTTAAAAAAGTATTAAAGGCAACATATTCCCTTAAGCATTTCTTTGTTTCCTCTTAAATATCTAATCTTTTGCGCATGGTTAAAACAAGCTCAAGTTTTGGTGCATTTGAAGCATATAAGTCATCATTGTTTATTTTTTTCCTTGTGTTATCCACTACTTGCACAAAGATAATGAGTTTTATTGTTGATACTACGTTAGTCTTATGATAATAGTGCAGTCTTGATTTCCTCTTGATTGTACTTATAGGTGTCAAGACTAGAGGAAGAGTTGCATAGGGAAAGAGATAAGAGGACAGCTCTGGAAGCTGGACTTACCCCCTCTCAAGGAACCGTAACTCTCCCAAATACGGTTGATGAAAAGGTAGCCAATGGCTTACCTCAGATTTAACTAGTATATCTAAATTTTTATTTTGCATCAATCTTTTTTTAACTTCTGATAATAATAAAGATAAAGGCAGATATTAAGGACATAGCTCAAGCAGAGGCAGACATAAACAATTTGAACAAAAAGGTTGATGAATTGTGGATGCAGCTGAATCAACTACTTGAGCAAAATTCTGTTTCCATGAATGATAGGTCCAATCGGCATCAACCAAATCATCAAGAAAAAAGGTAAGCTTTCTTTGGCTCTGTCTTGGAATATCATGATTGTTAGAAACTGAATGGGCAGGGGAAAAATGAAATATTAGTAAAGAATTTCTCACTTCTTTGATATATTTCATTAAGAAGAGTTGCAAAGAATTGATACACCTCCAATTGGAAAAGAAAAAGAAACCAACTAACTCTATAATCCCTAATTATCAGCTGCTAATAATAAAAAATTCCTATCATTTTGCCATGCACTACTATTAATTAGCTAACACTCTCAACTTGCAAACCAAATTATGATAAGTTCTTTTGTTGAATCCTTTGGTGAAGATATTAGCTAACTGTTTGTCAGATGTCACATGAACTAGTTTTAAAGGTCCAATAGTCATTTTTTCTTTGATAAAATATTGATCAATCTTGATGTGTTATGTTCTATCATGTTGAATTAGATTTTGAGCAATACTGATGACAACTTTATTATCACAGTACAAGGATAATTTGTTTTCTTCTAATAATTTTAGTTTCTCCAGTAATTTTTTTAATCACAATAGCTCACAAACTTCTTGAGCAATTGACTATATTTTGTCTCTGCACTTGATCAAGCAGCCACACTTTGCTTTTTACTCTTCTAGGTGACTAAATTTCCTCCCACAAGGGTGTAATGCTCAGGTGTATCTTAGAGTATACTTAAAGACCAATCATGAGATGATTGTAATCATATACTCGTTTTATCTTGTTTATTAATATAAGGCATTGCCATTATTATTTCAGTTTCTTTTTCAGTGTATATAAATAAATTGAATTGTAATAAAATCTTAAGAAAATATGATTATTCTTAAAAAGGTCATTAGTCAAGTATCATTGTAGGCTTGGACAATAATAATGCATTGAGACTAATGTGTAGTTGATTGATGATAAAGAATTGTCATTGGCATAGGGATGTTCAAATTAATACATGAGTTTGTTAGAGAATATATTGGATTGACCCGTTATGAGTATGTTTCTTGGATTATTATGCAATAGTCACAATATTACTCATAGTGATAATTATGTATATGATCCTCAGACTTTAGATCATCATTGTCCCAACATTGTGAGTCGTATATTTTGATATAGTCAAAACGTCTACTATAATAGGTTTTACTATAAATATTGATGTTGGATATATCACAATCTATGTAATGGGATATGGTTTATCAAGATAGGATTTATCTCTCCTACATAATGGGAATAATATTTTAGGCCTCTTGATGGAGTGACACTAGAAATGCGTGGTCATACTCAAATAAGTTGATATGAGATATCACACTTATTTGTTTATTGTAGTTTGCTCAGAAAATCAAGAAATATGAGATTGAACTATACAAGTGTGATTATTCCATTACTTGCGTCCAATTTAAATATTAAATATAAAATGATATAATATATGAAAATATTATCACAGAAAGGTTATGTCGAATAATGACTTCTTCTAACTTATGTGGCAATGATGCATTGCTAGATGCCCTAATTGTTTATAATTTTAGAAACGTTCTAGTTTTACTACCAACATTACAAGAGCCTAAAGGGTCACAACCTATAGTTGAAATGAACCGAATCCAAATACATTTGGTATTTTATTTAGTTATCACATGAATTAAATTAATTGTTGAATTAGTTTAATTTGATTGCTAAATATTGAACACATTTTATGTACAAACTTGTTGTACATAAATAGAGAATATAGATAAAATTAATATATGAACTTGATTCATACAAAATATTAATTTTATATATTTTACTGAATTTATTAATATAAAAAGTTAATTATAAAAAACATAAAAATTAATATTCTTTTGGAAAGAATATAATTAATACTTAACCCTATAGTTGAAACGAACTGAATCCAAATATATTTTGTATTTTATTTAGTTATCACATGAATTAAATTAATTATTGAATTAATTTAATTTGATAGTTAAATATTAAACACATTTTATGCACAAACTTGTTGTACACAAATAGAGAAGATAGATATAATTAATATATGAACTTGATTCATACAAAATATTAATTTTATATATTTTACCGAATTTATTAATATAAACAATTAATTATAAAAAACATGAAAATTAATATTCTTTTGGAAAGAATATAATTACTATGTGAATTTGATTCATACAAAATATTAATTGTATATATTTTATCGAATTTATTAATATAAACAGTTATATTAATTAATTTCGGTCAAAATATAAAAACAATTAATTATAAAAAACATGAAAATTAATATTCTTTTGGAAAGAATATAATTAATATGTGAATTTGATTCATACAAAATATTAATTGTATATATTTTATTGAATTTATTAATAGAAACAGTTATATTAATTAATTTCGGTCAAAATATAAAAAACATGAAAATTAATATTTTTGGAAAAAGTATAATTTTTAACTTTCCATTAATAAGGTAATAGTTTTATATTCTTTTGGAAAGAATATAATTCCTTTTTCTAACTTTTCATTTGCCTTCTCTATTAATAAGGGAACAATCTTGATTTTCCTTTTTAATATGTGATATTAAAGAGAATAAAATGATAATAATCCCTTAGTGTGTTAAGGTTACCAACTTAATAATTTAAAAGGTTTAGTAACCGTTTTTAATTCTCTCTGAAATGTTTAAGAGAAAGTGGTTTTTCATTTCTGACGGGGTGGACTATGTAGAGGCTGGGGCATTTTCGTTGTGGCTTGGAATCGACATTGAATTAGCAGCATCCTTTCAACGTTTTCAGTAAAGAACGTATATTTTTAACCCTATTTCAACCCAATTTGTTTCTCGTACATGGATTTTTGGTTATGAATCGTAGGAATGTTTTTTCCGCTGCGCCACGAGGTGTTACGGCGGTCCCAACAATGTTTACCTGTTATCATCCAAAGAACCTGCCCAATATGCATTTGTAACGACTTCTATTTGAAGATGATCATGTTTAGAAAAAAGAAAACCTTTTCCTAGTGCAAGTTTTAGATAGTGCAAAATGCGTAAAGCAGCCTATGTGTGAGATTCTCTAGGATCATGCATGAATTGACTTACCAAGCTGACTGCATATGCTATGTCCAATCTAATGTGCTAGGAATAAATCTGTCCCTCTATCAATCTTTGATATCTCTCCTTATTCACTGACTCTCCAATCTCTGTTCACAGCTTATGATTGCTCTCAATAGGTGATTTTGCTGGTTTACACCCATCATACTAATTTTCGTCCAAAGATCTAGATTACATTTTTCCCTAAGAAATGAAGATCCCCTTTGATTTGGCAACTTCAATTGCCAGAAAGTATTTCAACTTTCCAAGATATTTAGCTTCAAATTTCAGAGCCAACAGTTTCTTTAGTCAAGGCATTTCTTCTCTATCATCACTAGTCATTACAATGTCCTCAACATATACTATAAGAAGAGTGATATCTCCCTTGTGATGTTGTATGAAAAGACAATGATTAGCTTTGTTCTGTTGATAGCCAAAATAGATAATGGCTTTGCTGAATTTGTCAAACCATGCTTTGAGAGACTATTTGAACCTGTGCAAAGCTTTCTTTAATCTACACATTTTCCCTTGTGTATTTCTATTATCAAATTCTAGAAGAACTTTCATGTAAACTTATTCTTCCAAGTCTCCATGTAGAATTACATTTTTTTACATCTAATTTTTGCAACAAAATTATGATTTTATTCATCTTAGCAACAGGTGCAAATGTTTTCTTGTTGGGGTTGAAAAACACCTATTACCTATGAAGGTAATCTTTGTTTTTAACAGCAAGTCTTTGCTGGTTCAACTCTGGTGACAATGAGGAGTATTACCTATGTAGGTAATTGGTTTTGGGTTTGAGAACACGTATTACCTACGTTGGTAATCTTTGTTTTAAGAGCAGCAAGGTTGAGCTGAAGGTCAGAGCAACCAGTCTCTGGACTTGAGTGGAAGCAAAACAATGGTACCCGATGATTAAAGGAGAAACAAATCAGAATTGGAAACGTGAAGCAAGAAAAACTAAGGAAGAAAAAGATTGATATTCATCACCATCAAAGTTTTACAAAACAAGATACATATAAGAGGAGATTACTTGTGATTACAAGTCAAAGTCTACTTAGACTTTACCTAACACCACTTAGACTTTGAAATAAAAAGACATAGCTAGTAGACTTAATTAAGGCTAGTTGACAGCTACATTAATCATGAATTTACATCACATATCTGCCTAACAAAGTTCAAATTGAACTAAACTTAATTACATTAACAAAATGACCAAAAGAAAATGATACTAAATTCTTGCTGCTGTGCATGGCCACCTTTGCTGCTGCATGGAGGCTACATTCAACACTCCTCCTTAGCTTCCATGCTGCTGACTCCCAACTGCCTTTTTAATTTGATAAATCTTGAAACACCAAGAACCTTGGTGAAGATATCAGCAATTTGATCTTCAGAAACGCAATGAACTAACTTGATCTCACTAGCTTGCTCCATTTCTCGAACAACATGAAGCTTTATGTTGAAGTGTTTGGTTCTTCCATGGAAGACGGGATTCTTAGCTATTGCTACAGCTGACATATTGTCACAGTAAATTTTAGTTGCATCATTTTGAGCAAGATTCAAATCAGCAAGGATTTTCCTTAGCCAGACAGCTTGGTTAACAGCATGAGCAGCTGCTACATATTCGGCTTCAGCTGTTGATTGAGCTACAATGCCTTGTTTCTTCGAGCTCCAACAGAACATAGCAGAGCCGAGAGAGAAGGCATATCCTGAAGTGCTCTTTAAATCATCCAAGGAGCCTCCCCAATCACTATCAGTATATCCTATGAGTTTCAGCTGAGAAGTGGGTTTATACATCAAACCATAGTCTAAGGTCCCCTTGATGTATCTTAATACTCGTTTTGCCACTTGAAGATGCTGTGTGTTGCAACAATGCATGAACCTCGACAATATACTCACAGCAAACATGATATCAGGACGTGTAGCAGTTAAATACAGAAGACAACCAACCATGCTCCTGTAAGTAGTCTCACATACTGGCATATGATCACCAAGTGCTGATAGCTTTGTTCCAGCAGCAATTGGTGTGCTAGCTGGTTTACAGTTCTTCATAGAGAACTTGTCTAGGACTTTTGTAGCAAAAATCTTCTGTCCTAGAAAAATTCCTTCTTGAGTTTGCTGCACTTCCATTCCCAAAAAATAAGTCATTTGACCCAAGTCAGACATTTCAAAAATGTCTTGCATTTTAGCTTTGAACTTAGCCAGCATAAGTTGATCACTTCCAGTAACTAGAAGGTCATCGACATAGAGAGAAACTATGAGCTGAATTTCAACTTGCTCCTCCTTGACATACAGTGTGGGCTCGCTAACACTTCTTTTGAAGCCTAAACTGACTAAATGGCTGTCAATCTTGGCATACCATGCTCTAGGAGCCTGTTTCAGGCCATAAAGAGCCTTCTTGAGTCTATAAACCATGTGTTCTTTTCCTGAAACAACAAAGCCTTGAGGCTGTTCGATGTAAATCTCTTCTTCAAGCATGCCATTTAGGAATGCAGACTTGACATCTAACTGATGAATGAGCCAGTGCTTCTGAGCAGCTAATGCAATCAATAATCTGATCGTATCAAGTCTGGCCACTGGAGCAAAAGTCTCCATATAATCTAAACCATACCTTTGGCTGAAACCTTTCACCACCAATCTAGCCTTCAGTTTGTTTAAGGTTCCATCAGCCTTATGTTTGGCTCGATAGATCCACTTCACACCAATGGCTTTCCTGTTTGGAGGTTTCTCAATAAGTTCCCAGGTTTGGTTTTTCTCAATCATTTTTATCTCTTCAATCATGGCCTGCTTCCAGCCTTCATGTCGATCGGCTTCTTCAAAGCTGTTTGGTTCAACTACAGCTACATGAGCCCTTTCATAGATTTCAGTTAAGGGTCTAGTGCCCCTAACCGGTTCATCATCTATATCATCCTCTTGTTCAACTTGCACAGCTTCAGTTTCACCTGTTATTAATTCTTCATGCACAGCCTCGGGCTCTCTTCTATCCCAATTCCAGCATGCATTTTCATTAAACACCACATCTCTGCTGACTTGTACCTTCATTGTCAGAGGATTGAGAACTCTGTAGCCTTTTTTGGTTAAGCTATAACCAACAAATACTCCTGGTTGAGCTTTCTCGGACAGCTTGTCTCTCTTTACTGCAGGTATACAAGTATAACAAAGACTACCAAACACTTTCAGATGTGCTAGAGAAGGTTTGAAACCATACCATGCTTCGAATGCTGTCCTTTGAGCTAAGGCTTTGGTTGGAAGTCTGTTTTGGAGGTAAACAGCTGTATTAGTTGCTTCAGCCCACATAATTCTTGGCATATTTTTCTCGAATAACAGACATCTGGCCATGTCCATTATGCTTCTATTCTTCCTTTCACTAACTCCATTCTGCTGAGGAGTATAGGTGGTAGTCATTTGATGCTTGATGCCTGCTTCATTGCACATGGCTTGAAACTTGGATGAAGTATATTCAGACCCATTATCTGATCTGATGGCTTTGAGCTTGCAACCTGCTTCTGTTTCAGCTGCAGCTTTAAACTTCAGGAACACTTGAGGCACCTCTGATTTATGTTTTAAGAAGAATATCCAACAATATCTAGTATAGTCATCAATAAACAGGATGAAATACCTGTTTCCACTAAGGGATTCAGTCTTCATAGGTCCACATACATCGGTATGAACTAACTGAAGCTTTTGAGAGGCTCTCCATGCTTCATTCTTTGGAAATGGCTTTCTGGTTAGCTTCCCTAGTTGACATATTTCACAAATGTCTTCATTCTTCACTGAGCTGATGAAGTTTTCCACCATGTCTTTGCTAATTAGCTGGGCCATGGACTTGTGGTTAACATGACCAAGTCTTTGGTGCCAAAGCTTGGTTTCTTCAGTTACAGCAATGTAAGCAGCATGTGTGTCATTTGGCCAGTCGATTTCAAAGCACTTTTGAGTCATTTGAACTGTCATAAGTCTCGAGCCACTTTGATCAGTAATAGTGCACTCTTGACCTTTAAACTCAATTGAGTAACCTTTCTCAAGCAGCTGAGTGATGCTGAGAAGGTTCCTCTCGATTTCAGGCACCAGTAACACACTTGTTATGATTTTATTTCCTGTGGAAGTGCATAATAGCACGTCTCCCTTTCCTTCAGCTTTAATAAACTGACCATTGCCAACTTTCACCTTGGTTTTGAAGCTTCTATCGAGGGTTTTGAAAATGCTTGCATCCGGTGACATGTGGTTGGTGCAACCACTGTCTAATAACCACCCTCTTGAGCTCTTGCTTTGACCAGCCAGGCATGATACAGCAAAGACCTGCTCTTCACAATCACTGTTGTCTTCAGCCACTCGAGCTTCTTCATTCTTGCGTTGTGGTTGCTTCTGGCCAGGTCGGGCTTTCTCTTTGCAGACCCTTTCAACATGGCCATTCTTTTTGCAATGCTGGCATGTAGCATCTGGTCTGAACCAGCATCTATTTTCAGGATGACCTGGTCTCTTGCAATGCCTGCAAGATTTGTCTCCTTTTCTTGTAGCATCAGACTTGGGTTTGTTTTTCCAGGCCTTTTTACCTTTGTAGGTAAATGAGCTTGTGGTTGATTTAGCATTGGCTTGGAATGCACCCTCCTGGTGCTCCTCTAGTCTACTGGCCCTCCTCTGTTCCTGAGCATATAGAGCATTGATAAGCTCTGTTAAGGATATTGTGGCCAAGTCTCTAGAGTCTTCTAAGGACGAGATTTTAGCCTCATATCTCTCAGGCAAGGTTGAAAGGACCTTTTCTACAATTCTTGCTTCTGTGAACTGTTCTCCTAGAAGTCTTATGCTGTTAACTACAGCCATTATTCGATCTGAGTACTGCTTCACTGTCTCTTCTTCCTTCATCTTTAGATTTTCAAAATTTCTCCTTAAGTTTAAGAGTTGCTGCTGCTTTGTTCTATCACTCCCTTGAAACTCCTCTTGGAGCTTATCCCATGCCTGCTTAGGTGTCTCACAGGCCATAATCCTGGTGAAAATTACATCCGAAACACAATTTTGGATGCAGGACATTGCTTTGTGCCTTTTTGTCCTCTCTTCTGCGTGTTGTCTCATTTGAGCCACTGTGGGATTGGCCCTGAGTGGTGCTGGTTCAGCATCGGCATTGACGACTTCCCATAGGTCGAAAGCCTGCAGGTAAGTCTTCATCTTAACTACCCATATATGGTAGTTTTCTCCATTAAAGACAGGTGGGGCTACTGGAGAGAAACTTGAAGAGGCCATAGGTCTTTTTGATGAATGAAACAACAGGTCCTCTGAGATGTTAGCTCTAGATACCAATTGTTGGGGTTGAAAAACACCTATTACCTATGAAGGTAATCTTTGTTTTTAACAGCAAGTCTTTGCTGGTTCAACTCTGGTGACAATGAGGAGTATTACCTATGTAGGTAATTGGTTTTGTGTTTGAGAACACGTATTACCTACGTTGGTAATCTTTGTTTTAAGAGCAGCAAGGTTGAGCTGAAGGTCAGAGCAACCAGTCTCTGGACTTGAGTGGAAGCAAAACAATGGTACCCGATGATTAAAGGAGAAACAAATCAGAATTGGAAACGTGAAGCAAGAAAAACTAAGGAAGAAAAAGATTGATATTCATCACCATCAAAGTTTTACAAAACAAGATACATATAAGAGGAGATTACTTGTGATTACAAGTCAAAGTCTACTTAGACTTTACCTAACACCACTTAGACTTTGAAATAAAAAGACATAGCTAGTAGACTTAATTAAGGCTAGTTGACAGCTACATTAATCATGAATTTACATCACATATCTGCCTAACAAAGTTCAAATTGAACTAAACTTAATTACATTAACAAAATGACCAAAAGAAAATGATACTAAATTCTTGCTGCTGTGCATGGCCACCTTTGCTGCTGCATGGAGGCTACGTTCAACATTTCTGATAGTTCACTCCGTAAGTTTGATTGAACCCTTGAACAGCCAATTTGACTTTGAACCTTTCAAGCAAACCATCAACCTTGTGTTTTATAGTGAAAACCCGTTTACAACCAATCAACTTCTTTCCTGATGGTGGAATGACTAGTTCCCAAGTCTCATTTTTTGCCAAAGCTTTCATATCCACAGTCATAGCTTCCTTCGATCTTGGATTATTTAAAGCTTTCTTCCAATCCCGTGGAACATACATAAAGGACGGAGACAAGACAAAGGCTTTATAGGAAAAGGACAATGAGCCATAGGAAATAAAGTTAGATTTGCGATTTCTTTGAGCCATGGGTAAATCTAAATCATTGGTAGCATTATATGACTCACCGAGAGAGGAAATTCTTAGCATTGAGTAGGATGCATGATTACTTTTTCTAGCTTATTTCTCCTCATGTAAGTTTTCAAATCTAGTCCATCCAAGCGCCCAAAATCTCCCCTTGAACATGTTCTCTCTTTTAACGAAACCTTCCAAAGTAACAAAACTAGACATCATAGGCATCATCTCTTCTTTTTCATTCTCCTCCTGAGGAGGTGATTGGTTTATGCCAAAATAAAGTTAGTCTTCTCTGAAAGTAATGTCCAAGTTGACAAAGTATCTTCTGGATAGAGGATGATAACACTTGTAACCTTTTTGTGTAGGAGAATACTCGAAAAATATACATTTTAGGACTCGTGGATCCAACTTTTTAACATTTTGAGTGTGAACAAAGCAAACACACAAAAACCATTGGAGGAACAATGTAATTCGCTTTTTTCTTAAAAACTTCTAAGGGACTCTTAAAACCAAGTGTTTTAGGTGACGTTTTGTTGATTAGATATGTGGTAGATAGAATTACATCTCCTAGTAAGGTTTTGGAAGATTCATTGTGAATATTAAAGAGTAGACAACTTCCAACGAATGCGTGTTCCTTTTTTTTTTGCCACTCCATTTTGCGCACTAGTGCCAGGGAAAGTAATTTGGTGGATAATTCCTTAGGATTGCAAATAATCATTAAAGTTGTATTTTGCGCCATTATCTGTTTTCAAAATTTCACATTAGCGTCTAATTGAGTATTAATTATCTTCTGAAAAAGATTGGGAACTTTTATCTTATTAGATACACTGACTTTAGCCTAGGCAATGAGATAATTCAACTAGAACATCAGAGTGAATTATTATAAAAGGAATATTGCTTCTATCATTCTACAAAGGGTAAGAGTTTTTGGTTTGTTTAGCATATTCACATGCATCATAGACCATGAATCAAACTGAATTCTTGAAAACAAACTAGTATATGGTTTTTCTAGAGCACAAAAGGGTGGATGCTCTAACCGTCTATGCCACTGTGTTTTTTTTGTTTAGCATCTTTATTTTTGCTAAAAAGGGCATGACACTGAACAGAGTCTTGATTCTCCTCCAACATTTATAAGCTATCATGCACTCTACCAATACCAATCCTCTTCCTCGTTTGAAGGTCATAAAGGACACAATGATCAGGGGAAAATTCAATTTAGAGTTTTATTAATGGCACTAACTAATAAGAGGTTGACAGGAAACTTAGGAACATTAAGCAAAGAAGATAGTGAAATATTGAGAGTATAGTTAAGAGAACCAGATCCATCTATGAAAGTAAAGTAACCATTTGCTATTTGGACACTATCTTTTATTTAGCATGGAGAGCAGTTAAAAAGGTTTTTTTTGGCTCTAGAATCAATGATCCATGCTTTAGTATCAATGTGGGCATTAAAAGCACTACCTGTCTACAAAAATAAATGAACTAACTGCAGCAGTCCTTTTATTTGTCATTGCAATTTTAAGAAAAGCAAAGAAAAATATCCAAGCAACAAAAAGGATTTTTCCGCAACAAATTAAGGAATGAACAGTACCCCAAAATCAATAAACAATACTCAAAAAAAAGAGGAAAACAATACCCAAATAGCCGATAAGCAATCCCTTTTATCCACACCAAACAAGGTCAATAAAAGCAAAGGGAGGCCAAAAATACTCCAATAAGGCCAATGGAGATGATTGGAAGTCCAAATTCTGGCGGTGTAACTTGCGCCGACAGGTAGAGAGGTGCACAGAAGACATTGGTGGCACGTGAGACTCACGTGCTTACTGTATGGTTTTCAGACTTGCAGGGTAGGTTGGCAATGGTGCTGTGACTCTAATGGTATGTTCGATGAGGTAAGTAGACAAGCTTAGCTGTGTGAGTACCAAATTTTCAGGAAGTTGAAAAAAAATTCATAAATCTGGTATTTTAGCTTTGATAACATGTTAGAATCTGGATGGGCAGTAGAAAAAATTGAAAGATTAGTAAAGAATTTCTCACATTGTAATGAATTCATTGAGAAGAGTTGCAAGCAATTTATACACCTTCAATTGGAAAAGAAGAGGAAACTAATTAACTCTATAATCCTTAATTATTAGCGGTTAATAATAAAAATTCCCTATAATTTTTGCTGTGCACTACTGGGTGATACTTGTATAAGACATTTGTTTACCGCCTCTTTATGAGTTGAATACTTGTTATCCTTGCGGTGGTAATTAATTTGTTTACATTGAAGTACATCTGGAGTCTGGCAAATGTTAACTCGCCAACTATTCATGCTTCAAATAATATCGTCCTCTTTAGATGCATCTATATATATTTTCAATTTTTATTTCTCTATTTTTTGAATATACATGTTAGTTTTACTCTTAATACAGGAAGGATAAGCCAAAGGCTATTGAAGCTACTTTTAAAAAATCAGGAAGCAAGGTAAACTCACGGTTCATTTAACGCACCATGAGGTTCTCTAGTTTTCCTAGAAATTGTATGGAATCAGTTCGTTTTCCTTAAAATCCATCCCTCCCTTATTCATGAATTAGTAATTGTTTTTACTTGTTAGCATGGAATAATATTAGTTGGGAAATTCAGCTATTCAGCTTTCCTAAAAGTCATTTGAAGATAAATTCCAAAAAACAATCAAATGGCGATTAGACCACTGCTATGTCAGTGCATAGACCTTAATGGTTGTTGTATATTTATGTACAAAGATTCCAGATCCTATGGGTTTTGAAGGATGTGATCAGTTTTCCTTTTTTGATGAAGTTGAATTTCATATTATCTTCAGCTCCATAATAATAAATTTCTTTATGAGTAATGAACCTTATGCAACATATTTTTTATTTACAGAGACTTTATTCAGATTTTAGTGTGAGCGTCAAATATAGGTATTTGTTTGACACCAATATTTTCATCTTTTCTAAGTTTTCTCATATATTTGGAGGGACATTATAGTGTTATATACCATAATCTATATCTATATCTAAATACGTGTCAAATATGAATGCTTATGAAAGAAGATATAGAGCAATATACAGACACTAAATTTATATACTGAGGATATAGAAAACTGCAAATTGAGCATCAACTATCCCAAGTTGGCTGGGTTTCTTTTCAATCAAAGTTGAGCTTGATTTGAACCCATTTCGGCTCTTTCTCCTCCCTGTCTCGCTCCTCCCTCTTCTATTTAACGTTTTCTATTATGCTCCTTGTCAAGGGAAGTTTTGCATATTAAGCATTTAATTAATGCTAATTTATTCAGGACAGTGCATTTCTCTTTTGATTGTTACGTGATGTCATCAAATTATGATTTGGACTTGGGGCTTTCCTTTTTTTTCAACGCTCAAGTTTAGACTTAAGCTTTGGTTACATTTGAGATAATGAAATAATCCTAATATAATCTCTTAGGTAGCTATGGATGTGATTTGTTTTAATGGATTAACAAAACCAAGATTTTGATTTAACAGGATAAATATGCGGACAAAGTAGAGTGCGAGAACAAGAAGCAAGAACCATCATTGACAAATAAACAGAACATCAACGGTATGCATGCAGCAGAGATAGTTGCAAGGAAGCCCCTTGCTTCAAGTAATATAGACAAATCTACTATAAAGGGTGAGGTATGTTCTATTTTGTTTTAACATAGGCACCATTGTATCAAGCTCTAATGTGGTTCACTAGAATTTGAATCGAAGCTTCTTTGATTCTAAGATTAAATTACCATATTCTTTCTTCATTTTAGAGGACATATTTGTTTTATCTGTTAGAGTAGTAAATGTAATTACATATATTACGATTAGAGTACAACATTTTAAAGATTACGATATATTTTTTTTAATTTTTGTTTTCTAAATATGTGAATCTTCTACATAAATAGAGTCATCTTTGAGAAACTAGAACAACAAACCAAACTAGCAACATTGTATGTTGTATGTAAACTTGTTGGATTTGGAAAATTAAAAAATTAAATTAGGCATTTCCAGGAGAATATTTTTAGTTATTTCCCTTCGTATAATGATTAGAAAACTCTATTCTTAGGATGCAATGCTTTTACCTTGAATAGAACAATTTGCATTGCACCCTTGAATTGTTTACCGGAATGAATCCAAAGAAACTAAGGAAAAGAATGTTTTGCAATAGTATTTTTGATTCAGAATTGGATTCTACAGCTCTAATCCAAGGCCTCTATTTATAGTGTACCAACAGATTTCTAAGTGCCTCCTCTAAGAAGTAAAAACTTTTTGTGTTTGGAAATTATCCGGGCTGACATGATTATTTGGATTTTTTTATTACCAAATCAACATATTTATTCATCTTAAAAGGAATTGTTTAATAAATAATTTTTAAAAATTAAATTGTTAGTAACAACGATCATATCTTCTTTTCTTATATTATTGTACATGTATATATATTATATAAATACGACTATTTTGATAAATATATAAAGGAAAATTATTTGATATATTGTGGAATTTTTTAGATTTCACAAACAGATTAAGGGTTTAACAAGTATATTATAGGGTGTAGTAAAAAAATAAAAAGAAAACCTTAAATATTTAAATAAATACGACACTTGTCAAACCCTCAACCTGTTTGTGAAACCTTAAATATTTAAATAAATACGACACTTGTCAAACCCTCAACCTGTTTGTGAAGTTTAAAGAACTCCACAAAAGGTGTATCAAATGATTATTCATTTATAAATATGTTTGTATATATAAACACAAAATTTTATCCAAAGTTATTTATCTGAAGACATACTATATATATATACACCATATATTATATACAACAATGTGATCCTTGGGGTATTTTCTAGAACCTCATCCCTTCACATTCTTATGGTACTGTCTTCTTTTTTGTAATTTTGTGATGTTGAATTTATTTATTATTCTTGAAACACTTGATAGTTTGGCCTTCTTATTTTTATATGCCTATTTAGTGGTTTTAAAATCTAATATTGTCATTCATATGCGTTATTATGTTTTAAAATTCAATTATACCTTTTTCATGAATTTGTTCGTACTTTTTAGCATGGAATATGTAGAAACGATTAAAAAGGTACTTGTTTTGCAAACAAAAATTATGATTAAAATAAACTTGGAAGTTTCAACAACGAAATCAAAAATGTGAAAAACGAAAAGATGAACACCAAGATTTTCTTACGTAGTTTGGCCTCAGTCTATGTCTATAGAGCCTTGCCTAAAGCAATGATCCACTATCTTTCCTCCTTGAAAGTTTAGTTTTGCAACTCGGGATTCTTTTGATTGCTTATAGAAACAATGCACACATAAAACTTTCTTCACTTGAACAAATTTGTACTCTCTTAATCTCTCGGTCTCTCTCTGTTACTCTTAATGAATATATTCTAATTTAGATAAAACTTCCATAAGAGTTTTGATGTATCAAATGCCTTTTGGGTACAGATCCATGATGTGCCTATTTGGCATCTTTTCTAAAAACTTGGCTGTACAATTGGGCAACTTTATAGGGAAATTTATAGAATATGATGGATCGAATCTGGGGAAAGAAAACAAAAATTTTATGAGAATAAGAGTTAGATTGATGTACGGTGTCTGTTAAAAAGGAAAAAGCAGATTATGTTTTTTGGAAATTGCATATATGTGAGATTTAAGTATGAAAGACTGTCACTATTTTGTTTCTACTATGGTCGCTTGGGCTATAATGATTCTTTTTGTGAAGCAAAGATGGCGTTAGGTGTGGAAATTGATGAAATGGGCTAGGATTTATCGTTGTGAGCTCAATCTCGAAGGGCTTTAGTAATGAACAGTGTTTGGTTGCGAGAAGAAGGTGAAGGGAAATTGAATGGAAACCGAGAATATAGTTATATGATAGGAAATACTCTGTTGGCTGTTGGAAACAAAAAACCAGGATATGGAAAACCTTTTGATCCGGTTTTGGGATTCAATCTGGAAGGCAAGTCAGTAATCTTGAATCACTCGGGGGAAAGCTATTAATAGATAAAGTTTTAACTGATACGGAGCATGACCTGGAAGACGGAGTTTTAATTAGAGAGGAAGGGAAGAAGAGAGCTAGAGGGGAGATGGAGGAGCCAATAAAATGAGAGAAATTAACACTTCGGCATAAAAAATAGGAGATTGTTGGAGTTTACCACTTATCATCGGTGATTGCCAAGAGGCAAGTCGACTGGGCGCAATGAAAATTCTAAGTTAGAATGTCCGTTGATTGTGGAGTCCACGGATAGTTCGAAGACTTCAGTACATGCTGAAGACACAAAATCCCCAAATGGTCTTCTGTATGGAGACGAAGTTATGCAAAAGTCAGATTGAAAGAGTTCATTACAGTTGTGGTTATGTCAATGGGATTGAAGTTGATCCGGAGGGTACTAGAGGAGGATTACGTTTGGCATGAAGAAATGATATCTGTGTTACGCTTCGAAACTGTTCAAAAAGACATATGGTTGACAACAACGAAGTAAGAGGCAAATGAAGATTCATTGATTTCTATGGGTCTCTTTATGTACAAGATAGAGATATTTCATGGGCTGCGTTGAGGAATTTATACACTGGTGAGGAGACTTCTTGGTTTGTTTGTGGGGACTTTAACGTCATCATGTATGGTTTTGAAAAAAAGGGAGGATTACCTCGAATGAAAGAAAATGGAAATATTCTGCAATGTTCTGGCAGATTGTCAATTAATGGATGTGGCGTTCTCTAGAAATTGGTTTACTTGGGAGAGGGGAAATTAATCTGAGACAAATATTCGAGAATGGTTAGATAGAGGAGATGCAAATGAAGAATGGATGGCCATGTTTTCTGAGGTAACTATTCTACACCTAATCCACTCTTTCTCTGATCACTGTCTCCTTTTAATAAATACAAGAAAGGTTGAAAAATGGTCGTATAAGAAAGTATTTAAGTTTAAAGCTTGGTGGATGATGGAAGAGTCGTTTGGTGAAGAGGTTAAAAACATTTGGGAGACATCATCAGGAAATTTGTTGCAAAAATTAGATAATTTAAAGGAAGATTTGCAATGATGGGCTAGTAGGATTCAAATAGACAGACGAAGGCGAAAGGAATTTCTTACAGCTAGGTTATCAAAACTTATAGAAGCCGAAAGAGATGATTTTAATTTGGCTGAGATGATTGATACGAAGATTCAATTGAATTTTGAAATCGAAAAGGACGAATGCTATTGGGAATAAAGAGCTCGTGTAAACCGGTTGAAATTTGGAGATAGGAACACAACATTTTTCCATAGCCAAGCGACACAGCATCAAAGGAGAAACTTTATTCACAAATTGAAAGATGAAGAAGGGAGAGTAACGGAGATCATTCAGTAAATGGAAGGTATCGCGAGATTCTATTTTCAAAACTTATTTATGTCAGAAGCAAGAGAACACCACGATCATTTGCTATTGGGAATTGTTAGCTGCATCTCCGAGGAGGATAATCAAAGACTTGCAGCGTTATACACAAGGGAAGAGATTAGAGAAGCAGTGTTTGAAATGTGACCCACAAAAGCTCCAAGAGAAGATGAATTTTTGCCTTTATTTTATCAAAAGTGTTGGCACACTATTAGGGATGATGTTATCAAATTTTTACAAATCCTTAATGAAGGTATGGAGTTTAAACAAATTAACTCTACTCATATAGTACTCATTCCAAAAATTGCCAACCCCTCTAATATGAAGCAGTTTAGGCCTATCAGCTTGTGCAACGTGATTTATAAAATTTTAGCAAAAGCTATTGCAAATTGACTTAGAGGAGTTATTGAGAAATGTATTGATTTGGCTCAGAGCGCTTTCGTACTAGGAAGATTGATCTCAGATAATGTATTGCTGGCTTATGAAATCCTTCATATACTAAATCAGAAGAGGCTGGGGAAAAAAGGATTCATAATAGTGAAGTTAGATATAAGTAAAGCATATGACAGAGTTGAATGAAATTTTATAAAGAAAATAATGGTTTGAATGGGTTTTGGTATAAACTTGATTGAAACTATTATGAAATGTTTAACCTCTGTTTCTTATTCAGTTATGGTTAATGGATACACAGGAGAAAAGTTCCAACCAACAACGGGACTTCGTCAAGGAGATCCATTGAGACCCTTTTTATTTCTTATATGCGGAGAAGATTTATCTTGCTTAATACGAGTTGCAGCTAGAGAAGAACTATTAAAAGGAGTAAAAGCCAGCAGAAGTGGCCAACAGGTATCACATTTGCTATTTGTAGATGGTTGTATCTTATTTAGTTAGCGGCTAGTAGAGGAGCTACTTTATTGAATGAAATTTTAAAGGAATATAGAATCTGCTCGGGTCAATGCGTTAACTTTGAGAAATCAACTGTCTTTTTTAGCAAAAACACATCAGCAGAAGATAGACGAGCAGTTGTCAATGTTTTGGGAGTGCGAAGCTCAAACGATCCGGAGTGTTATATTGGATTGCCTAACATGGTTGGAAGAAAGAAAAGGGGGTCGTTGTAGAATTTAAAAGATCGGTTAAGAAGCGTATTGATAATTGGAGCACTAGACACCTATCTCAAGGCGGGAAGGAAGTATTTCATTAAGGCTATTCTCCAAGCCATTCCAACCTATACAATGGCCTGTTTTCTATTACCTAAATCGTTATGTGCTGAGTTAAAGAGCATTATTGCTAAGTTTCGGTGGCAGAAGGGACAAGGAAAAAGGGGAATATACTGGTGTGCGTGGAGGAACCTTTGTATTTTAAAGGAAAAAGGGGTCTCGAATTTCGAAATATTAGCTAGTTTAATATCGCATTATTAGCTAAATAAGGTTGACGCCTCATTAATCATTCGAATTCCTTATTAGCGAGAGTTCTTAAAGCTAAATATTACCTGTATTCAGATTTTCTTAATGCCCAATTAGGAAACTTACTTTGAGTGTTTGGGCTGCAAAGGGCTTGTTACAGAATGGGTTGTGCTGGAGAGTTGGAAGGGGAACTGGAATATCAGTATGGGATGACCGATGGAAAGGATATAGATGAATGGAGTAACAGAAGCGACAATGAAGGAGTAAAGTTAGTCTCAAACTTAATTGAAGCCACAAATAGAACTTGGAAGATAGATTTAATTAATAATACCTTTCAAGCATATATAGCTCAAAAAATTTTGCAGATCCCTCTTGTGGAAACACCTCATGATGATTTTCAAATGTGGAAAGGAGAACCATCTGACGAATTTTCAATGAGAACTGCCTACAAACTATTACAAGACGCTAGCTCGAATTCTAATAATTTTTTAATACAGACCGATCTAAAAGATTTCTACAAGAAGCTCTAGAATTTACAGCTACTTTCAAAAAATTACACTTACAATATGGAGAATATCTTGGAATTATATGCCTACTCTAATAAATCTAAAGTATAAATGAGTGACTACTAGTGCAGTATGTCCTCGATGCGGAAATGGAGAAGAGGACAAAACTTATGTTTTTCGGCAATGTCCTATAACATCAGAGGTATGGCAAATGTTAGACCTTTCTTGGGTTATTAACAGTACGATTCAAAGTTTCTGGGATTGGGTTACCTGGGTCTTCAAGAGGAGTACTTCTAAACAGTGTTGAATGTTCTGTTGTGGATTGTGGTTCATCTGGAGCTCAAGAAATAAACGCATTCATGAATGGAAGTCAAAGATAGGGAGAGAGTTATCACAAAAAGCTCAAAGTTACATGGCCAAACTTGAAGGTCTAACAAAAAGAATGAGTACCTTGAATATGGATAGAAGCCATAGCCAACGAGAGGCTAATGCCAGGGTGACGATTCAATTCGACACAGCTTTTGACAAAAGAAATTTCAAATTGGCATCGGGTTGGTGGTTTGCGGCCGGTCGGGGGAACTTCTAGCAACGAAGACTGTATTAAACACAAACATTCCATCGCCATTTGTAGCAGAAGCTTATGCAAGACTACAAGCTCTAAAGCTAGGAATCTCGATGGATCTCCTCTCAATAACGATAATAGAGGACTCCCTTACAGTTATCAAGAATTGCCAATCAATGAAACCAGATAAATCAGTTACACGGGCAATCATTAGCGATATTCAAAGTAAGAAGATTTGTTTTCAAGAAATAAGTTTTCAGTTTATCAACAGAACAGAAAACGTCTATGCCCACAAAATTGTAGCAGAATCTTTAAAGAAAGAGAGGAAACACACCTGATGTGAGTGAATAATATATTTTTATTGTATATGCTATATATTTTGCTAAAAAATGAATATTTTTATTCTTATTGAAAGTCGAACTCAAGGCTTCCTGCTTATCACATGAGTGCTCCAAACAACTGAACAATATAATTGTCTCTGCACATTTTTTAGCTAAGTTATTTGTTTGAAAATACACTGTATATTATATATAACAATTCTTTACTTATTTCAAATAAAACTCTAGGTTATGTCTCATTCTTTAATTGATATATAACAAAATAGATTGATATATAGTAAAAAAGCCAAGACTAAAACTTTTAAAATGAAAGTAAAACGTAAAGTAATATTTTCTTACCACAAAGTTAGTTTGATATCTGAAAGATAATACATTAGAAGGCTATGCGCTGCATCTTGTATAGAGTGAATACTTTAGGATTTTATTAGTTAACCCATAAGAAGTAGCATTTGACTTTTCTGCTTGCATAGGCAGGCTCATCAAAAGTATGCATAATGTTCTTTACTTATTTGATTATAAGCTATAAGTTTTGTTAAGATTATAAAGAGATTTATGTAGTTTATGTTCCTTATTCTTTTTACTAAGAACTCAGTAATTTCTGAGTTGATTAATATAGATTTCTTCATCTAACTCATCATTTAGGAATGCAGTCTTTTAAGTCCATTTGTGATGTATCACTCCAATATGGAGTAGATAGCTAATATGCAATTTTTGGTATTGTCAATTGGGAATAAATCTTAAATTGTCTGTAATTGTTTCCATTTAATCCTTTGAGCCTTTCGACATTGGTATTTTGAACTTTTACTATCTCTAGAATCATGGAATAATAATTTAACTTGTTACATGTAAATATCCTAGATTCTCAAAATTAGCAAAATAAAGTAAAGGTTTTTTAGAAAATTATCTTAAGAATAGTTATTTCCTTACTGTATTCAGAACAATTAGAAAACTCTTTTCATTGGATACAATGTCTTTACTTCAAACAAAAAGGATTGATATTGCACCATTGAATTGTTTCAAACTTGAGTGAATTTAGAGAAACTCACGAGGAAGAATGATTTCTAGTAGTATTCTTCACTCAAAATTGGATTCTTCATCTTTAATTTATGACTTCTATTTATAGTGCACCAATAGATGTCTAAGTACCTCCTTTTAAAAACCATAACTTTTCGTGTTTAGAAGTTTATAGAATGGACATGATTATTTGGATTTGTTATCATCGAACCAACATGTGTTTGGCTGAAAAAAGAAATGTTTAAAAAGTAATTTAAAAAATTGAAAAGTTTAAAACAGCAGTTAAATGTTTGTTTGTTTCTTTCGCATATATAGAACATGTTACTGTCGAAAAATTCAGAGAGAAATTAATGGAAAGAGAGTAGGAAGAGAGAATAGAGCACGAGAGAGAAGAGAGAGAATATGAGAAAAGCCAATTCTTTTCATAACCACCTTCTCTGTTTGATAGATGGTTAAAAAAAGAGAAAACAAATTCTTGCAATAGTCATAACAACCCTAATACTCCCAGTTTCATTAGCAGGTCCCTCTACCTTTGATAGCCTCCCCCCAAAATGTATCGTATTATTAAAAGGGTTCAAAATGCAATGATTACAACTAAATTAAAAAGAAATTGAAATTAACAGAATTTTAAATAGTGACCGTTGTTTACTGATATTTTACTTTTATTTTGGCCCGTAACAATCGCTCTATTCTTGAATTAGATCCTTGTCCTCAAGGATTGAAATTGGGGCACTGTTACTGCAAATTCTATAGATTCTCCCAGGTGGAGTCCTCAAGAAACATATTAATCCATTTAACAAGGACTTCAGTCATTGCATAGTTGCCCTTCTTTACCATCCTTCTGTCCATAATTCTTGATGGCTCCTTGTTAAGAACTCCATCAATTCCTACTATGGGTAACACGGGTGAGTGAGGTACCTTACCAATGTGCTTCTTGAGTTGGCACACATGGAAGGTAGGATGAATGTTTGGTCCTGCTAGTAGAGTCAGCTTATATGCAACTTGTCCCATGTTAGTTTCCACCAAAAAAGGTCCAAAGTACTTTGGGGAAAGCTTATGGTTCTTCAGTCTCTTAAGGGAGTGTTGTCTATAAGGTTGTAATCTTAGATTCACCCATTCCCCAACCTCAAAGCTACGATCAAGTCTTTTTTTGCCAGTTAACCGCCTCATTCTTTCTTGAGTTCTCTTCAAGTGGAACTAGAGAAGCTTCCTCATTGATTCCTTATGTTGCAAGCTACGATCCACTGAAGCAACTTGGGAAGAATCAACCAAGTATGGTAAGTGTAATAGTGGAGCCTGACCATATAGTGCCTCGATGGGGTTGTTTGAATGGTTGAGTGGTGTATGGTATTATACCACCATTCTTCCAAATGCAACCAGAGCACCCATTGCCTTAGACATTCACTAGACATGCACCTTAAATAACCTTCACGGAACCTGTTTAGAACTTTAGTCTGACCATCAGTTTGAGGACGGTAGGCTATGGACAAATTCAGTTTGGTTCCCAACCTTTTGAATAATTCTTACCAAAAGTTACTCACAAATATCCTATCTTTATTAGAGACAATAGTTTCAGGGATACCATGTAAACCTGGATCAAGTACTCCTGGGCCACAATAATTGCAGTAAATGGATGAGAGAGAGGTAGGAAGTGTCCGTACTTGGTTAAGTTTATCTACTACCACTTAAATAGTGTTTTTACCTTGGGAGTTGGGCAAGCCTTCCACAAAGTCCATGCTAATGGCAGCCCAAGCTCAAGTGGGGATAGGGAGTGGTTGTAGAAGACCAGGAGTGGCTGATAGATCAGTTTTTCATTTTTGACATACAAGACATTCATGAATCCAACGTCTGATGTCCCTATATAAACCTTTCCAATATAATAGGCAAGACATCTTGACCCTAGTAGAATGTGCACTAGAATGACCCCTAGAGGAACCACTATAGAAATATTCAAACAGCTCCCTTCTAACGTTGACGTCTTTACCAACCATGGTTCTCCCTTTTTCCTTCATACCTGCCTATCCTAGGTATAATTTGGGTGCATTTGAGGTTGTTGTTGAAGTTCATGGCACAGTTGTTTCAATTTTGGGTCAACCAGACCAGACTCCACCATCTTGCCCCAAATATTTGACCAAAAGATGCTTCCTATACATTGCAACAATTGTCCCTCCTGTTCATGAGGTTTTCGAGAGAGAGCATCAGCAACCAAATTTTGGGCTTCATTTCTCTAAGTGATATAGTAGTCATATCCCAACATTTTGACTATCCATTTTTGTTGAAATTGGGTAATTGTTTGTCTGTCACCTAGGAATTTAAGACTTTGGTGGTTAGTTATTATCTAGAATTTCCTTCCAACCAAATAAGTGTGCCATTTCTTTACTGTTAATAGAACTGCCAACATCTCCTTATCATAAATGGAGAGTGCTTGATGCCTAATCCCCAAGCCCTTATTGAAGAATGCCATCGGTTTCCCTTTTTGGTGTAACACTACCCTTAGCCCTTTACCACAAGCATCAGTATCTATACAAAATTCTTCCTTGAAATCAGGGAGGGACAATAATGGTACTATACAAATTGCTTGCTTCAACAGATCAAAAGCTGCTTACTTTATTTCAGCCAATTTCCAAGGAGTATCCTTCTTGAGCAGGTTAGACAATGGCCTAGATTTTACCCCATAATGCCTTATGAACCTTCTATAATACCTTGATAATCCAAGAAATCCTCTCAGCTCCTTGATGGTTTTCGGAATAGGCTAGCTTGAAACTCCCTCCACTTTGGCAACATCCAAGATTACTGTCTCTTTAGCTATAATGTGACCTAGGTACTCAATTTGGTGAGTACCAAAGGTGTACTTGCGTTGTTGTGTAAACAGATGGTTATCTTTCAATAACTGTAACACCTTCTTCAAATGAACCAAGTGCTCAGTCTAACTGTTGGAATACACTAAAATATCATAAAAAAACACTAGAATTGACTTCTTCAAAAGCTTCTTAAAGATAGCATTCATTAGGGCCTGAAAACTTGATGGGCCATTGGTTAGGTCAAAGAGCATAACCAAAAATTTATAATGCCCTTCATGAGTCTTAAAGGCTATTTTGAAGATGTCACCCTTCCACATGCTTATTTGGTGATAGCTCGATCTTAAGTCAAGCTTGGAGAAGAAGAGAGCCCGACCAAGTTCATCTAATAGCTCTTTTATGAATGGTATAGGAAACCTATCTTTGATAGTAAGTTGATTACTTTGCCTTAATCCACACATAGTTTCCAACTTTCATTCTTCTTTTTCACCATCACAGTAGGTGAGGAGAGGGATTGTTACTTTCTTTGATAATTCTAGCTTTTAACATTTCTTGGACAAGCTTTTCAATTTCTGTGTTCTGGATGGAGGGGTATCTATAAGGCCTAACGTTAACTACCTTGGATTCATCTTAAAGAGGTATTTTATGGTCTTACAATTTGATAGGGGTAGGCCTTCTGGTACATTATTTGCTATAGATCTTCCTGAATCAGTGTAAGGGCTACATGTATTTTAGTCTATTGGTCAGTAGTGAAGACCATTGGATGAGAACTATGCTCCACCATATGCAGACATTTTGATAATTGGTAGCCAAAAAGGAGTTGCTAGCCACCACGTTTAATTCCTTGGAGCAAACTATTCTTTCCCTTATATTCGAACTGCATGTTAAGTGATCCAAAATTCCATACAATGAACCCTAAAGATAGAAGCTGTTGTATTCCCATCACCACATCACTCCCTATTACTAACAAGACCATAAAATCAGCATGAACTTATGCCCTTGTGCTTGCTATTCCATAGCACTACACACACCCTTGGTGCTTAAACTTCCTCCATTAGCTATCATGATCTTCATCTGACAAACTATTTAACTGGTAAGTTGAGTCTTCTAACCAATCTGGAGTCCACAAAGTTATGTGTACTCCCAGAATCTACTAAGGTAATTACTTCCATTTGTTCAATTTTGGTTTCCAATCTCCTGGTGTTATGGCCCTGAGAGCCTTGTAAAGCATGCAGGGATAGGACTGGAGTTGTAGCTTCAGCCTATTGGTTCGGATTCTTAAAGTGTTTAGAACAATCCTGAAATTCCTCCACTGGTGTTTCCGTAATATGTTATGTTGATGCTCTACCATGAGTTGGTAAAATTGAGATTTAACACTTTTATGCCCTGGTGTATACTTTGAAGCACACTAGAAGCATAAGCTTTTTCTTCCCCTGTCTTCCATTTCTGCTTGAGACAAGGACTTGGTAAGAGCCTTTTTCCCACCAGGGATTGTTAAGGGTCCTTTAGAAGCTGGAGAGTGATTGTTTGCTATAGTTATCTTCGAGTTAGGAAATAGAGGTTTAAAGTATCCTCCACTTCCCCCACCTAAGATAATATTCTTAGGAGTGTTCAACATAATCCCTTCCACTTGCTTGGCCAGTAAATACCCTTCCACTAGTGTTTGAGGTTTAAACAACCTAAGGTACTACCTTATTTCTACTTTAAGGTTGCTTATAAATATACCTAAGGCATAGGTTTTGGGTAACTATAACTGGTTGAGGATACTCACAAATTGGTCATGAAAATGATCCACTGTTCCCTACAGACTCAGAGTCTCTAGTTCAATTATCGGGTCAATGAAGTTGGTGGAGCCAAACCTTTCTTGTAGGTCCTTGGCATAAGTTTCCCAAGATAGCTGATGCAGCCCCCTTGTCTTGGCAAAAGAAATGATGCTAGTCCAAGGCTTTTCCTTCCAAATGGAGCATAGCTGTTCTTACTCTATCCAATTCCTGAACACCCTTTGCCTCGAAAAGTTGTTCTAGCTTAGACCACCATCCTCTAAAATGCCCACAATCAAAACGTGGGCACTCAAACTTGAAGTTTCTTCTCGCTGAGTCCAACGTACTAACCCTCGAAAGGAGGCCCATATGGCCAGATTCAACCATAGGAGATAACAATAGTATTCATTTGGTGGAAATTCTTGAGGTGTATCACCAAGTATCCCTTTACCTTTGTCTATATATGAACCATGAGCAATTGTTGGCACATGCCTTATGTACTACTCAAAAACATTTTGAAGGTCAGCCCGAATGTTCCCTTTTATCTCCCCATAAAACTCTTTGAGACGAGAGTCTATTCGAACATCAACCTTTGCCAAGTTGATTTGCAATTAGGAAAGATCCTATTGCATCAGCCCCATGTCCTTTTGCAACCTTGTCGTATTTGTCACCGACCATCAGAATCACTACAGCTTTGATACCCTTGTTACCGTCAAAAAATTCAGAAAGAGAATTTAATAGAAAAAGAGTAGGAAGAGAGGATAGATCATGAGAGAGAAGAGAAAGGGAGAATATGAGAAAAACCAATTCTTTTCATAACCACCTCCTATGTCTGATAGGTGTCATAACAACCCCAAAACTCCCCGTATCATTAATCGGTAGGTCCCTTTACCCTTGATAACTTTCCCCGCAAAACGTACCGTATTATTAAAAGGGTTCAAAACCCAGTGTTTACAACTAAATTAACAAGAATATAAAATCAACATAATTTCAAACAGTGACCATCATTGACCAATTTTTGGCTTTCATTTTGGCCCATAACATAATATATTTGTTGTTGTATATTATCCATATTATATATAATTATGATGATTTTGGTAAATATATAAACATATATTTTATATATAAACACAAAATCTTATAATAAGTTATTTATTTGAAAATATACTACACATAATATATATTATGTACAACAATGTGATATTTTTGCATCTTTCAGTGAATGCAAAAAGACACCATAGTTGAACCTCGTTTCTTTGCGTTTTTGTGATATTGTTTTCTTTTAAAATTATTTGATGTTGAATTTATTCTTATTTCTTGAAAACCACAATAGTTTGGCTTTCATATTTTTCTGTGCTTATTTAGTGGTTTTAAAAGCTAATGTTGTCGTTCCTTGATATTCTTAGGTTTTTACCTTTCTAACTGTATTCATTTTTTTTTAAACTCTACTCAACCTTTTTCTTGAATTTGTAAGCATTTCTCATAATAGTAGTTGGCAACTTCAACTTTCTTGATAGTCATTTGAAGAAAACTTCCAATAATGAAATGGTGATTAAGTCACCACTATGTCATAGATCTTATAGTTGTTTTGTATAGGCATAGTGATAAATTTAGCCATTAACATTTATATACGATATTAATTTTAATTTTATTTTTCTGATCTAACTTTAGTTATTAATCTATTAAAAGAGTCAAATGATTTTTTTAATAGAAATGCTGACTAGAACATTAATTTTTTAACGATGTTGATATGGCAACCTATATGATAGTTTACATGTATTTCATATTGACGTGACACTATTTGTCTTATATATCATGCCAATAAATAGTTTAAAATTTATAAAAATATTAAAAATAATCAATAAAAATTTTTTAAAAAAATTATATAAAAAGTTTAGGAATATTAAAAAAAATTAAAATGAAATAGATGTAGATTGGCATGTGGGCTAACATGTTTAAAATTTTAATGTTTTAGTTAGTATTATTGCTAAAAAATAACATTCTAGTTTTTTTAAAGGATGATGATTAAATTCGACTCCTTTTAAAAGGTTTGAGGCCAAATTTAGCTCAAAGAAAGAAAAAGCCAAATCGATAAAAAATATTGAAACAAAATTATAGAATGAAAGAAGAAACAAAAAAAATGAAGAAAGAGAATAACTTTGCTGTATAGTGATCTATCAAAGAATACATATATACACACATACATATTAGGGTTTATTATAAAATGAAAGAAAAAATCTAATCAAATCTAATTCCTATAAATTCACTATGAAATCTCCTTTAATTGTACTATACAAATTTACACATTATTTAACACCCTTTCAAGTTGGAGCATAGATATTGATCATGCTTAGCGTGTTACAAATATAATCAATCTGCAGTCCATTCATGGTTTGTGTAAAAATATCCCTCAACTGATCTACTGTTTTGACATTACCCAATGAGATAAGTTTTTGTTGAATCTTCTCACAAATAAAATGACAATCAATTTTGATATGCTTAATTCGTTTATGAAACATTGGATTGGAAGATATATGATGGGTAGATTGGTTATCACACTAGATTGGAAGATATATGAAGGATAGCCACATAATATCACACATAAATTGTGTCATAGGTATGTATTTTGATTTTGCACTTGATCACGATACTACATTTCACTTCTCGCTTTTTTAATAAATTAGATTTCTTCCAACAAAAATACAATATCCTATAGTAAACTTCCCATCCTTCTTAAGTTTTGCCCAATCTGCATCTTTAAAATACTCAATATTTTTGTGTCCGTAATTCTTATAAAGAAGAGCATGGTTTAGAGCCCCCTTAAGATAACATAAGATTTGTTCCAATGTTGTCCAATGTTTAATTGTTGGTAAAAATATGAATTAACTCGCAACATTCACAAAATATGTAATATTAAGATGAGTAACTTCGAGATTATTTAGTTTCTCAACTAGTATTTTATACTTTTCAGGGTCTTCAAATGGATTATATTTTCTTTCATAGGTTGCAAATCGGAATCCATTGGTGTGCTAAATATTTTCAAGAACATATTTTCTCTAAGATAAGAATATACACTTCCTTACTTCTGGTATCTTCAATTCCAAGAAAATACCTTAAGTGTCTTAAGTCTTTTGTTTGAAACTAAGTATGAGGGAAAGATTTCAAAGTCAAAATGCTGGTATCATCACTCCTAGTAAGAACAATATCGTCAACATAAACTACTAAAAAAATCATGCTTCTATCTGAATGTTTGTAAATAATTGAGTTGTCAAAATTACTTTTCTATAAACCAAAATCTTGAACCACCTCACTAAATGTCCAAAACCAAGCTTGCAGGTTTTGTTTCAAACCATACATAGATTTTCAAAGACGACAAACCTTCTTACTCTCTCCCTAAGTAACAAGCCCTTGTGGTTGCTTCATGTAGACTTCCTCCTAAAAATTCCCATACAAAAAGGAATTCTTTATATCAAGTTGCTGTAAAGGTCACTCATAGATAGCCGTCATAGATATAAACAATCGAACTGAAGCCAGCTTAGCTACTAGAGAAAAAGTATCAAAATAATTAACACCATAAGTTTAAGCAGGTCATTTACCAACAAGATAAGCTTTTAGTTGTGCAACGAATCAATAAAGATTAACTTTGCCGATAAAGACCCACTTACACTAATAGTCTTTTTACAAACATGCAAATCCACCAGCTAAAGTAGTCATTTCCTCTATCATTGCATCATGCAAGCCAGGATGGGATAAGGCCTCCCTAATAGTTTTAAAAATCGAAATAATATATTAAGATGTAATAAAAGAGCTAGCTATACGTGAAAAATGGTCATAAGAAACAAATGATGAAATGGGACAGGTACATTGTTGTTTACTTTTTTGAAGGGCAATGTGAAGATTAATACTAGGATCAAATTGGTTAAAGGTAAGATCTTTTATCGAGGAGACTGGTAAAGGACATGCATTTGAAGGACCTTGCCTTCTTGAATAAAAATGAATAATTTATGGTTAAGTTGTTTGATCTGATATATTTGTTTCTAGAAAACTTATTAGATGGTTCATAGTATAAACTAACATATCATCATCATATAGAGAACTACTATAAACAAGAGATAAAAGAAAAATTGATGTATTTTCAAGAAAGTTAAAATCAATAGACATAAGATATTGATTAAGATTAGGGGAATAACAATTATAACCCTTCTAAAGTTGACAATAACCAAGAAATACAAAACTAAGAGACTTTAGGTCCAATTTTGTGACTTGTGGATGAACATTACGAACAAAACAAGTGTTACCAAGTATTTTAGGCTCAATAGGAAAGAGAGGTTTAGAAAGAAAGAGAGTACAATAGGGAATATCAATATTGAGTACAAAAATACAATTAATAAAGAAATAAGTTGTTGAAACCACATCATCCCAAAAGTGTTTTGAAACATTCATTTGAAAAAGAAAGGCTTTGGCTACTTCAAGAAGCCTATCTTTTCTTTCTACCACTCTATTTTAAGGAGTATTAGCATTAGAAAAATATTTTGTTGCATTGTCTCTTCGTGAAATGCGAACAAAAACATTAAATTAATTTTTAATTTTAGTATAAAAAGAACATAGTATAGAAAATAACTCAGAATAATTTTTCATTAAATATAATCACGTTACACATGAATAATCATCCAAAAAAGTAATAAAATAACGAAACCCAAATTTTGAAATAATAAGACATGGACCTCAAACATCATAATGGATTAACTTAAATAGAAACTCATTTTTTTATTAACTAAGAAATGAAGGAAAGACGAATGTGCTTAGCAAATTGATATGGCTTATAATCTAATATTCTTAAGCCTTGAAACTAAGGACAAATTTTTCAAGGAAGGATGGCCCAACTGGCAATGTACCTTAAAAGTAGACTACTTTCTGGATCAAGCAACATATCTTGGCACTTGTGTATCAAGAACATAAAGACCTCTAGACTTATGACCCCTACCAATTATCAATTTTGTTGTAATATATTGAAAAAGACAATGATTGTAACACTTGAAATTTTAGGCCTAGAATAGATGGGCTTCGTGTGTCGAAAAACTTAAATTTTTGTTGTGCGAAGAAAAAAATAAAATTTTTATAAATTACATGTTTAGTTTAATGGTTAAGTGATTTAGGAAGAGTTGAGAGTGTTGGAAAAGTCCTAGGTTCAAATTAGGACTTTAGCGAAAATTTTGGTTTTTACCCTTAAGTGAGGTTGGCGTTAGCTGGAAGGGTTTAAAAATATTTTTAGTTAAAAGATAGCACAAGGAGGCAAGTGGTCTAGTGGCAAGGTGGCGTTAGGAGTGTGGATGTGGTTTGGGGTTCAAGTCTTGGCCTTGGCAAATATTTTGTTGTGCATATGTTAGTATGAAGGCCAGCGTTTAGGCCTTATAATTAGTTGGGGCTGATTCACGACATAAGGGTTCACTTGGCCCAGTGGTATGATGGCGCTAGGAGTAAGGAGAGGTGCAGGGTTCAAGTCATAGTATGCGCAAAATGTTGGATTTTTTTAAGGTAACCTGGGATGTGGCAGATAAGCCTTATAATTAATTGGGTAGGAAAGTTGACACAAAGAGCGCTTGGGTTGCAGCGGCAGGGCGTGCTGTGGGTGCTGAAGGGGCTCGGGTTTGAATCGCAGGTCAGGCAACGTTTTGATTTTTATTTAAAGGAAGCTGTGGCTTCAGCAAGTAAGCCTTATAAGTATTTGTGACTGAATTATAGCATAAGAGAAGTTGAGGCGCAGTGGCAAGTAGCGTGTTGTGAGGTGCGGTGACGATGGTGAGGTCTGGTGTTCGAGCTACTACAGGTGCAAATGAGTGTTTTATTATTGCTAAAGGGGCGTCCAGTATTTGAATTGAAGTGGGATGCTGTTGGGTGGAGTTTAGTGGAGATAAGGATGAGGGTGAGGTTCAGTTGAGATAAGGATGAGGGCTGGTGCGAATTTGGATTAAAGGGAATTAATTTGGTGATAAGTTTGAACCAATTGGAGTGTAGAAAATACAAATTCGGTTTTTAATGCCTAGTGTCGAAATAGTGTGGGAGATAATAGGGGTATTATTTTGGTAAACTTTCTCCTTAAATTTTTGATTTTGTCAAGTTCTGTTTTGAGAACCAAATTTTGACCATTCAGGTTTTAGCCTTCTAGCCTTCATTCATATTTGGTTTATTTTCTTTTTTATTTATTTCTTTTTGTTTCTTTCTCCAAACCCTCTAAAGCCGAACCCTTCCTCTCAATTTTATTTGTGTCGATTATATTCTTCTTTTCTTTTCTAAATTGTAGCCTTGATTTTCTATTTATTTCTTTGTGTGGCAAGGCACTCTCTCCTTATTATTATTTTTCTCTCCATTAAACTTCTCATAGCCGAAACCCCTCATTATATCTTTCACTCATTCTCTTGACTAGGTCGAACCCTTGTGTTTCTCTACCAAATCATTGTTGTTTCCTGGACAAATTACTTTCCTCGCACTTTGGGTTTTGGTGTGGTAAGGGTCCCTAGTCAATCGGTAAGTATACTCATCTATAATTCTTAGATTAATGGTTGGCCGAATATGGTTGGGATTGTTTAAGAGTGACTTTTGATGGATGCAAATCACTTGGTTGTGCAAGCTTTGATAGTTAAGGTTCTTTAATGCAGATCTTGGAGTTAATCGTGGTTAGTGATTAAGAAAGGGCTATTAGGGCCTGTCGTACAAGGTAAGGCTAATGGGAAGATTTTGGATTTTCAGAAAGGGTAATTGTTAAGCATATGATTAATTGAAGGGTGATATTAATTGTAGGTTCATGGCTAAGGAGATCGTAGTGCGTTTTGTTATTAGGTGTGTAGACACACTTCACACACACAATAGATCGGCAAATCCTGAAATGCCGAAATCCTGAAATGTCGAAATGCTGAAATGCTGAAATGCTGAAAAGTCGAAAGTTTGGCTACGGTGGTCATGCGAGTGCGCGAACACTTGTATGAGGGTAATCAACGTGATATCAGAGACCCCATGAGCAATCTCATGGATTTGGGTCACGTTTTGGCCAATTGGGCTAGAGTGGGCCAAATGGGCCCGTCGGGCTCGTGGGCCCAAATAAACGGAAATTGGTAAATTGGTAATAAATGACGAGCTGATTAAGTTAGTTGTATTGTTTGGAATAAATTTAGGCCTGATGGGCCGTATAGATGTGACTGGGCCTAGTGGGCCATATAAATGTGATTGGGCCTAATGGACTATATGAGTGTATGCGGACTTGTTAGGGTTGTAATAGACTTTTGGGCCTAGTATTTAATAATTGCTTAAGCAGACATAAAACTTAGTTTTTTAATTAAGTGTAACTGTGGACAAGTCATAGAGTTAAAATGTGGCAATGGGTATACGCATGTCTAGGATTGGATCTAGGGAGAGCTTAGTACTTAAACAGTCTTAATGACTCACCTTCTCTTTTCTAGAATCCCACCTGGTACATAGTATCTGTTCACTTTAGCCAACGAGGACTTATTGACGGGCCAAAGTTCGTAATTAAGACACATAATGTTAAGAAATGACCAAAATACCCCTGTAGGGTAGAATTACTGAAATACCCCTATAGGGTAGAATTATTGAAATACCCCTGTAAGGTGAAATTACTAAAATACCCCTGTAAGGTGGAATTACTGAAATATCCCTGTAAGGTGGAATTACTAAAATACCCTTGTAAGGTAGAATTACTGAAATACCCTTGTAGGGTAGAATTATTGAAATACCCTTATGTGTTATGAGTAAGACTTATGTATGCTATATGTTTTCTGCTGCATTCATGTATTATTATATTGCATATGAGCTAGGATTATGACTGGCGGAAGTGTATATGAGGGTCGCACGGTCACTTGTATTTAAAAAAATTTCTTCAAAAAAACTAACAAAAATAGGAAACACGCCCGTGTGAAAGGGTAACACACCCGTGTGGCCTCTAAACATGGTCGTGCTAGTGGCCCGTGTGCCTTACATGGCCTCAGCATACTAGGGACATGCCCGTGACCAAAACTCGTGCGAATTTAAATTTTATCATTAACCTACAGGGGTTTTCACACGGCTTGGCACATGCCCGTGTGCCCAGCATGTGCCCCTCATACGGCCTTGACACGCCCATTTCGTGGTCCTTGTGTAGAAACTTTGACATTCTGTTTCTGACGTCACCATTCACACTTTCGTGGCACACGCCCGCGTACTGGCCGTGTCCTTTACACGGCTGAGACACACAATCGTGTCTCATGCCTGTGTCGAACACTGATGGGCATTTAATAAAATCTATGCAAGGTGCAGGGGACACACGATCGAGCCACACGTCCGTGTGCAGCCCGTGTGTCTCATACGGCCTAGACACACGCTCGTGTGTCTAGTCGTGTGGTAATATAGGGCTATATACCAGGGCCTTAGCCACCCTAAAACAACTACAAGTATAACCCAATTTTTACGACAAAACATAACATCAATACATATCTAAATGCCCCTAAATAGGTGCTCATGTACCAACCAATCTATGTCCAAAAAGCATGCATAAAATTACTAATCAAGATTGCTGAATTTCTATGGAATTCATTCTCATCTCATTAATCAAAATGAATAGTTTTAGGCCAATTTCAAAGGCCATTTACAAAATAAACTTCATAAGACAAATGGCCAACACAATTGGCAATCTAGAGTAACTTACACAAAAAGACTATACGACCTATTCATGCCATTACTCAAAATATAAATCATTACCATATGGAGTGCTTCGGTTGATAGTGTGTATGATGTCTCTGACGTCCTTGGATTCCCAATTTACTTAGGCAGCACTATAAGAAAATGGAATGGAGTGGGGTAAACAATAAGCTTAGTAAGTCGTAAGTAAATAAATAACAACTATGTACCAAGTCACGATAAGTTTCCATTTGTTTTACAACCATACATAGATCAAGAATAATTACAACATAACTTACACGATTCCATCCTTTACTAATCATACAATATGCTAGTGAGCTCACCTTTCAAGCATTATACTAAGTACCTGCATCATTGCAAAGATTGTCACAATGTCTCACATTGAACATTCACTCTGAATTTTCCCATTAAACTATTTAGAATAAGAAAAGATATTTGTTAAGCATCCAACGTAGGGTATTGAGCCGATGCCATATCCCAGACATGGTCCTACACTAGCTCTCATCTATCGGTGTCGATGTCATGTCCCAGATAGGTCTTACACTGGCACACAACAAGCCGATGCCACTTCCTAGACAATTCTCAAACTAGCCTGTAAATCTCGAGGTTGATACATGTCCCAGACATGTCTTACACTAGCTCTCGTCTCAAAGCCGATGCATGTCCCAGACATGTCTTACACTGGCTCTCGCAATGTGGCCGATGCATGCCTCAGACATGTCTTACACTAGCACACACAGCACCCAATTGTCATGGCATTAATATCCAATCTATTCCAACTACTCCATTATACAAGCTTTTATCAATTCATAGATAGCCATCATCATTCAATGTTTCATGCTCAAATAGAGTTCTCATAAATATCTCATAGACATAAGTTATCAAATTATGTCAATACAATGAATTCTTGCATAGAAAATAAAAGTAATGGACTAATTACCTATAACTTACCTCGGTATACAAAAATGAGGGTGTCAATTTGGTTTAATCGACTTGCTTGGCTTTCCCCCGGTCTAGGATCGAATTTGGCAAATCTTGATTTATAATAATAAAATTTCACTAATTTAGTCACTAATTTAATCTATGTAATCTAAAATTCACAAATTGGCAAAATGACCATTTTGCCCCTAGACTATGGCAAAATGACCATTTTGCCCCAGACTATGGCAAAATGACCATTTTATCCTTAGGCCTGAAAATTGGTTTTTGTTGAAGTCCCCTAATAATCAAGCCTATTCAACTCTTTTTACCGATTTAGCAGCCCAAAATCCTTATTATTTCACACATTTACCACTCAACTTACTCACTTAACATCTAGGTCCATTTTGGGTGCTTTCTATGGACAGTTCTTTATAAAGGTTATTTATCAAGCAACCCACATTCATTTCTTCTTCTCAAAAATTCCAGCAAAGAGAACATTAGCAAAACTTTAAACTTCCATCTAAAATACTTAATACACCCCTCATTAGTAAGCTCATGCTACAAGGGTTCTAAATATGCAAAAATCATCAAAATAAATCATTGAAATCACTTACTTATGAGTGTTAGGAGTTGCTGAAAATTTTTGAGCTTTAAACCTTTATTTTTGCTGTGATTTTTGGTGAGAGTAGAGAAGAAAATGAAGAAGACAGAGCTAGGAACTAGGTTATTATTAAAATGTAAAAATATCCTACCTAATACCCTAAATGTTTGACTTTTCTTTCCCTTTTTAATCACATGGCCAACCAACTCCTAATGAAAAGGGGTCTTTTGCCTTTTTAAAATATTGAATATTTTTCAATAATATATGAAGAATATTATTTAAAATTATTATTTTTAAAATTTATTATTAAAACAAAATTGAAATATTAAATAATTTATTAAAATAATAAATTATGTTAATAATTTATTATATGATTAGATATAAATAATTAAATATGTATGCTTAATAATACTGAAAATTATAATATTTTATTAATTTTAAATATTTTAAAATAAAAATAAAAATTTATTATTAATATAATAACATTAAGTTTGACTTAAGTAATTTTTATATAAAAATAAAATCACTTATAAATGAGTTGTTTTCCTATCTTAATTTCATCCCTTGAATTTCAATAAGGCAACTTTAATTTCTTAAAATGACTTTGTCGGATATTTTAAAAAAATGATTTACTTCTTAAATTTCGTTTTGGAATTAAGTGAGCTTTAAATATCGTTTTGAATCAAAATTTTCACGAATGCTTTAAAATAAAATGTTCAGGACATAGGTTTGACCAAATTCATGATTTACATATTTAACATTTACATTGTGTAAAAATGATGATTTTACCCTATGTCCTTTTTCGTTGAATTACGATGGTCGAAGCATGTTTTTGGATTGTTTGATTAAAAATTACTTATTTAAGCGTGTTTTAAATTGGTTTGATGGTTGGATTGCGGTGTGTTGCTTGACTAATAAGGAGAGTCACTTCGATGGCTGATGTGATGTTCAAAATTTAGGTGTTGGTTGGATCGTCTTGCTTGGGTTTGGACGCCACATTTAGTGGTATTAGAGCTAGGTTTGCAAAAACTAAGGTGATAAAGGCAAGTTTGCAAAAACCAGGGTGGCAACACTAGGTTTGAAAAAATATGTTGGCCAGGGATTACTAACTTTCAGGTTTTCAAAAATTTTTGAAAATTAAAATGATGATTAATTTTAAGAGCAAAATTGAGAATTTTTAAGCGTTGGACTATGATACCCTTGTTGAATTGCTTATTTTGGGTAGGAACAAGAGCATATTACTATCTGTTAAATGTTTTATTTTTGCAAGAAATTACCTTGGATCACTTGACATTTCTCACTCATTTATGTTGTTTGTTTTCTTTTAAAAGCTATAGTATAGTCGATATGCCTTCTAGGTGTATTAGAGTTAATGCGAATGTACCTACTCCTCCAGGTTAGGCTACACCAGAGGTGGGTATGGAGCCTCTAGTACAAGCTATGATGGGAGCCTTTCAGCGTATTGCGGGTGGTAATCCTGCACTTGTAACACCCCTAACCCGTATCCGTCGCCAGATTAGGGTTACGAAGCATTATCGATCAAAAACAACTCCGAACAGTCATTTAATACAATTCAAGCATAAAGTTATATCAATTTCTTATAAACACTTCCAAACTTGAATAGCTACAATTCACATAAACCAATGTCGCATATATGAATGATATAGCCAACCAAAATTAATCATGCTTTATTAATCAAATATCACATACAAACTATACTCCAAAACTCAAACATTTCACTTATACTAATTATGCTTCAAAATTTAACCATTTCCATATCATTTGTCTATTCCAAATTTTCGAACTATCATACATCAAAGCCATATTCGCTTGCTTTATAATTACAACATTCGAACCATATGTCCAACAATTACATGTCAATCGAAGACCTAAATTATAAACAAGCATATTTCATTTCATATATTGAGCTTACATTAAAACATCCATTAGTGCAAATCCATTCCTTTAACTAAATACTAAATGTACCATTTTGCATAATTGTGCACATTCACTTATTAAACCATATCACCCCATATCACACGGTATAATATTCATTAGCATAATAGAAAGTAGCTAACATTATGACATGGCTAAATTTACTTCTTATACAATGCAAATTCATGCGCATTTACCATATCAATATGGACCATTTTTTAACACAACTATCAAGCCATATCATACCTAATTCGCAAGCTAAATAATATATCTAACCATCATATATTCAACCATCCTATTCTTAATGAAAAGGGGTCTTTTCCCTTTTTAAAATATTGAATATTTTTCAATAATATATGAAGAATATTATTTAAAATTATTATTTTTAAAATTTATTATTAAAATAAAATTGAAATATTAAATAATTTATTAAAATAATAAATTATGTTAATAATTTATTATATGTTAATAATTTATTAAAATTCAAGGGATGAAATTAAGGTTTGGAAAGAAGGGCAAATTGAGTCTGCGGTTTATCGGGCCCTATCGAGTTCTTAAACAGGTGGGTCCGGTAGCATATCAGCTGGAACTACCTCCGGAGTTGGACCGGATTCATGATGTCTTTCATGTCTCCATGTTAAGGTGGTATCGGTCTGATCCTTCACACATTGTACTAGTGGAGGAAATTGAAGTTAAAGCTGATCTGACTTTTGAGGAAGAGCCTGTGCAAATTCTAGACCGTGATGTGAAGGTGTTAAGAAAGAAGTCAGTCCCTTTGGTGAAAGTGCTTTGGCGCAATCATGGCAGAGAAGAAGCTACGTGGGAACCAAAAGAGGCGGTTCGTCAACAAGACCCTGACCTGTTTGGACTAGGTAAATTTCAGGCCGAAATTTCTTTAAGAGGGAAGAGTTGTAATGCCCCAATTTTTTTGGGTTTTTAGAATTTTTTCACGAATTTATTTCTTGGGTGAATTTAGTGGACCTTTAGAAGGCCTAAGTTTAAGATTAAAGTCTGGAAAATTTTAATTTCTGGCCTTAGGTGAGAATGGATTTAAGCTAGGTGGGCTTTTAAGTTAAAGTTGGGGTTTTAAGACACAACAAAACCTATGGTAAAGTGGCAAGGTAGCGCCACTTAGAGCTCAAGCGTGGCGTGACATGGCTTGTGAGGGAGCTATGGTTTGAATCTCTTGGTGAGCATAGTGCTTATTTTATTTTGCTGCATGAGCATGGTAAGAGGTGGTCTCCAAGTTGAACTCTGAGGCAAGGTGTTTGAGTTGCTTAGGGGATTAGGCTGAAGAGTGATAAAGGGAGATTATCGAGGAGAGAATTTAGGAGATGGGTGTAAGGCTAGTGTTGGCCTAATGAAGGACTGTAGGAGTTGCAAATTCGGTTAGGGACCTTAGGTGGTTGGTTTAGTAATTTTGACATTTGTGGTAGGGTGTGTGCTTACTTCTTGTTGTTGATCTTTTAACATTTGGTTGTTGGTCTTTCCTTTAGTGCCGAATTGGTAAGTTGAAGTGGGTTCCATTATTTTTCTTTCTTTTCTCTCATTCCCTTCTTTGATTCAAAACCGTAAACCACAAAGTCCCTAGGCACCCCTTACCGATTTCTTTTTTGTTGAACCCTTCTCATCTTTTCTCTAAAAACCAAAACCTCAACTCTCTCTCTAGTGACCTCTTCTCAAACCCGAAACACTTAATCTTATAGCCGACTTCTTCTTGGCTAAAATCCCTAAAAGTCGAAATCCCAAAATTTGTAGCCTTTCCCCCTTTTTTTGACTTACTCAAAGAGCCGAATCTCAAAGAATCATTTTTCTTCTTTTCTATTTTCTCTTCAAAAGCTGAAAAACCCAAAAACCCTAAAGTTCTTTTGGCCGACTACCATAGCACCTAATCTAGTTCTTCTTTTTTCTCTTCTTCCCTTCATTAGTAGAAATCAATTATTAAGAACCACCTTGGTCGATTACTCCATAAGCCGACCCTCCTCATCTCTATTTTGAAAAGTCAAAACTTGCAGACCCTCATCTCTCTGACGCCATAACTTCTTGTCCATCCACTTTTTCTTTCAAAACCGAAACCTTAATACTCTCTAGTGTGTTCTTCCAAAATCTGAATCCCATAGATCTCTCATTTTCTTGCGTTCTGACTAGATTTAGAATAGATTTAAGTTAGGTTGGTGATCAGTGGTTCTTTCGTGTGGCAAGGCAATCAAGCAGACATTTGGGGTAAGTAGTCTCCCATCTTATCTTTCTTTTTCAAGTGACTAATAAAAAGCTGAAACTCCTAACCATGGTGCACTAATCGGTTTTGATCCTTCTTTGGAAACCGATTCAAGTTTTCTCCTCTTGTTTGTTGTGTCCATAGCCAGTCCTAAGGATAGATCTCGTGAAGGGCGTTGGTGGATAAGAGATAGCAAAGCAATATAGATCTGTGGACTAGATCTCGGCAAGGTAAGTGATGGGTTATATTAGTAGTTGCCGTATGGGTAAGTCAACTTGTTGTGGATTTTCTAATGGGTTGGGATTTGACATTGTGATTAATCTGATGTAGGTTGAGTGTTTGAAAGATCTCGACGTAGTTCGTAAACAGGTGTGTAATCGACACCCTCTAGTAAAATAGATCGACAAAAGCCGAAAAGCCAAAATGCCAAAGTGCCGACATTTCGAGGACTTACGAGCGTGTAAGTGCTAGTGGGTCGGCATGGAATTGTTAAATCGGTAATAATGAACGGTAAGGCTGTTGTGTGCATTTTTGTGCAGTTGGGTGGTTTTGGGCCTCGATGGGCCGAATTTGGGACCAATGGGCTTTCGGGCCCATATGGGTGAAATTACGCTGTAAGTGTTCTCCAGTAAATTGAACATTAGTTCTCTATAAATATGTGTAAAATTAAGACTTAGCGGGCCACAGTAGCTTGTGGGCTCTGTCGGGCCATTAGGGGTTTTAGGGCCCGATGATATTGTATAAATGAAATGGGCTATTTGAGTCGCTCGGGCGACGTTAGATCTGTTAAGTAGACTGTAGTAAGCCTAACACCCTAAAACCTAGTAAAATTATTGAAATACCCCTAAAGGGCGAACATTACTGTTTTACCCCTAGATGTTAAATGACACTTTTACCCCTAGAAAAAGGTTGACTGATTTGCATGCTACTATATCTGATATTCTGTATGCCATGATATGTATACACTGATTTGCATGGGGTTGGGTTATTATTTTGGAGGAAGTGCTAAAAGTGGCAATGCTACGTATTTTGTTTAGAGGCTCTGCCTCGTATTACTGTTCTGGTGGCTTGGCCACGATATCTGTTTAAGCAGCTCTGCTGCGACTGTGGTGTGTAGGGCTGGGTGGGTTGAGTTATTCCCCACATGGTGTGTAGGGCTAGTACGGGTGGTGTGTAGGGCTGGATTGGGCTTAGGCTTTGCATACATGTGTGTATTATGATAATCTGATCTGTTTTTGTAATGGGCCCAAGGCCCATACTGTTTTCTGAATAGGGCCAAGGCCCAGTTTAACCTGTGACTGAATAGGGCTTCGGCCCAGACTGAGTTTGGACTGATCTAAGACACTGGTTGGGTTAGCTTACACACTGAGTTTTCACAAACTCACCCCCTTTTCTTTTCGTCCATGCAAGTAATCCCCAACCTTAGAAGACTTGGAGCTGTGAGGGATTCGGAGTGGCCACGTGAACTGCTTTCTAGTTTATAGTTTTCTTTATTTTTATTATTTCTTTAATTTCGGGTTTTAGGTTGTAATAAGGCCACTCGAGGATTTTATTTTAGATTTTCCTTATTACTTGCTTTAACAACGATAGACTAGTTCATACAGGCTTTTCAAAACTAATTAAACATTTTCAAAACATACAACACGTAACAAATGGATTACTTAACAACAATAACACAATAACAACAATAATACAATAACGAGATTTGCTAAAAAGAGTGATTTTACTTAATAGTAACAGCGGTTTGTAAAATTGATAATATCTCCTATTTTGCAGAAAATGAACACGGTTTTACTACAAACGATCTAATGTTTTATTAAAAGAAGATCAAGGTTTAGTCAAGTATCCATGTGACAGACCAGATCAGGCCGTAACGTTTGGGCCAGGTTTGGGGTGTTACAATTATTTCCAAGTATTCACGTTAGCACTTACACCATATCAATCTTACCACAAGTTCAATCACATTTTGAGCACATTGCTCATATGTATACACTTGCACTTACACACCACATCACCACACAAATCTCCTTTAGTAATCTTTTCCCATTGAACCCTTCAAAATAACATCAGATACTCAGTGGTTTCAGCACATAGCTCCACCAACACATAATTCGGCTCTCGTGTACACATGGTGAACTCTTGATATCACCCATGTGACCTAGCCATCAAATCCCATAGCTCTCGTATCTACATGGTGTCCAACACTCAGAACCACACATGTGACCTAGCTACTTAGTCCCGTAGCTCTTGTGTCCACATGTGTCCAACATTCAGAACCATACATGCAACCTAGCTACTTATAACATAGCTCTCATGTCTACATGATGTACCCTCGGTACCATGCATGCGACCTAGCTATCTTTGATCCGTAGCTCTTGTGTACACATGGTATACACCCAGTATTACACATGTGACCTAGGTACCACATCGTATCTCGTAGCTCTCTTGTACACATGGTGTCCTATCCTCAGAACCACACATGTGACCTAGCTACACAATATCCGTATCTTTCATTTTCTGAAGGTTCAATCGGGAATTTCACTTTCCCATGTCTCTACAATGATAATATCATACAATTACATTTCATAATATACATTAAAATATTACAACAAAAATGAAAATAATGAATTATTTACATACAATCTTACCTTGACACCAAAAGTGGTGAAAAAGACCTAACCGTCCAATACCCTTTTTTTCTCTTTCTAGGCCCGAATCTCATTTTTCTCGATTTAAAATATCATATTTAACTTATTTATTAGCCACATTAGTCATTGTGACCCAAAAATCATATTATGACAAAATTATGTTTGTTGCCCCTAAACTTTCACATATTTACGATTTTGCCCCTAGGCTCGTAAAATAAATTTTATTTCATTTCTTTGCATTTTAGGCTTGCTGAACCATTTTCTCTTCTACACCGGCACCTAATTCCGACTAAATCACACTTTTATAGATAAATTTTATAACTTTGCTTTTAGGTCCTTTTTACGATTTTCACCGAAAATTACCTAGCAAAAGACGTTTAGCACACTTCAAGTATTCGTATTCTATCACTAGACATCAAAAAGCATGCATATCATCCATGGTTAAATTTTTAAACATCATTCCTAGCTCAAGATAATGGTAGAAATAGAGAGATCATGTTACCGAGATTTCAAAAATGTAAAGAACATTAAAAACGGGGCTAGAACAAGCTTACTATGAAGCTTGGAAAGATTGAACAAAACCCTAGCCATGAAGTCCTTACATATTCGGCCTAACTTGAAGAAGATGAGCAAATTTTTGTTCCATTTTCCCTTTTTAATTCTTTTAATTATTAAATTACCAAAATGCCTTTAAAGGCTTTTCTTTCCAATTTGTCCTATTCATGCCCATTTTTCTCCAAACTTAAATATAATGGTCTAATTGCTAAATAAGGACCTCCACTTTAAGAACTCATTTCAATTAAATCCCTTTAGCATCTAGAACACACATTTTGCAACTTTTACAATTTAGTCCTAATTATTAAATTGGACACTCTATCGATATAATTTCTTAACGCTATTTTCACACAATTATTTAATTAATAAATAAACATTGAAACTTAATAAGAATAAAATTTTCAACCTCGAATTCATGGTTTCAAAACCACCGTTCCATTTAGGCCCTAAATCGGGCTGTTACAACACATATATACCATGAAACTTAGTTCCCAAAAGAGCTTATAACATTACCGAATATACATCATAATTAACATCATGATCAAGCCATTTTCGCATGGCTATATATATACACAAATTTCAAAACCAAACATATCAGAACTAGCCTATACAAGCCATATGTCAAAGTTCAAGCTTTCAAAGTACCAAATTTGCGATATATAGTGTGATGATGATCCTTTACGATCCCTGAACTCGAGTTAGCTTTATATATCTATAAAACAAAGAAAGAATGCACAAAGAAAGAATGCACAAAGTAAGCTTTGAAAGCTTAGTAAGCCATAAGCAAATAAATCATCGCAAGAACATGAATAATTCAATTCGATTAGGCCAAATTTAACTAATCACATTCACATATATAAACACTTTTCTCATATAATCCATATTATCACATTAAGTAACTTCACTTACCTTATTTTTCAATGTACATATAAACTTTACACGTACCTGAATCATTTAGCTCAAATTCACATTTAGTCTCATTTTAACTTTGCCTGTTGAACCATTCGAAATCATTAAGGATATTCGGAAACACATATATCACATACAATGCCATATCCCAGATATGGCCTTACATGTTATCACATATCGATGCCTCTGTCTCAGACAGGGTCTTACACGAATCATATACGATGCCAATGTCCCAAACATGGTCTTACATGAAATCACACCTCGGAAGTCCTAATGTCATGACATACGTATCCTATACTATTGCTATGGTTCATACGAGACTTTCGAACGTTGCAATTCAATCAATTCAAGCTCAAAACAGGTCATCTATGCTCAGTTCAATTCGGCAACATATATATGTATCAATTCAATTCGGCATTATATAATATATACATTTGAATTTAAAAACATTTATTTACTTATGAACTTACCTCGTACGAAAACGAATGGATCGAAATGACTATTCAACAACTTTCGACTTCCCCTGATCCAAATCCGGTTTCTTCCTTTCTTGATCTAAATCAATTCAAATTTAACTTATTTAATCATATATTTATTCAATTTCATCTGAAAGCACATAAATGGGCATTTTACACTTTAGCCCCTAACATTTCATATTTTCTCAATTTAGTCCCTATTTCAAAACAACTCAAAATATACAAAATTTCAATATGCTCTAGTTAGGCCGAATTTTCACTAGGTCCCTAGCAGCCCATTAATCCCATTTATTTAACATTTTGACCCCTCAATTTACAAATTTTACAATTTAGTCCTTAATAAGCATTTTTATCAAAAATCACTTAATAAACTATGATAATCTAACAATAAATATTTAGTTTTCATCATCAAACAACAAAAACATCAAGCTATCAACAATGGAAAATCCCAAATTCATCATCAAATCTGAAAATTAAAGCATGGGCTAGCTAGTATACGAAGCAACGATCTCAAAAACATAAAAATTATCAAAAACCGAGCAAAGAACATACCTAATTTATAAAATCAAAGTGCCAAACTTGCAAGCTTCAAAATATTTTCTTTTTCTTCTTAACTTTCGGCCAAAAAGATGATAATGCATGCATTTTATGTTTTGTTTTATTTTAATTATGTTTTATTATCCATTTACCAATATAACCTTAATGATTTAATAATAAAACCGTATAATGCATGCCATTATCGTCCATTCATGTATTCAATGGCCTAATTTCATTTTAAGGACTTTAAAATCAAGAACCATATCAAATAAGTACTTTAACAACTAGAAAGACACTTTTACATTTTATGTGATTTAGTCCTTTTATCAAATTAACTAGTCAACCGATAAAATTAAATCATGAAATTTTCACACATATCAAATAACATGCTGCAAACACCAAAAATAATATTAAAATAATTTTATAGCTTTGAATTTGTGGTTCTGAAACCACTATTCTGATTTATCTAAAATTAGGCTATTACAGCACCTGCTTATCGGGGACTGCCACTTGAGTATCACATGCTTTGGGTGGACACAAATTTAGAGGAGCTAAAGGAGTTGATTCGACCATCACCGAGTATTGGTTGAAAGTAGGGAGAGGATCCTTGAGTAAATGGATTGCTTAGATGAAGATAAGCTAGGTTGCACTGTATTTTGTTAGACGGTGAAGCTCATTGATGGTGGTACACTATCAAGAGGGGAGTTGCTCCCAATCATTTGATATGAGACTATTTTCAAAAGGCATTCAGGAAGAAGTATCTAGATGGGCAGTATATGGATGCAAGGAAGAGGGAGTTTTTTCATCTGGTTTAGGGTAGTTTGACCGTGGCAGAGTATGAGTCAAAATTTTTGTGGCCCAGCCAAAATGCTTCAGAAATGGTCCACTTTAAACGAGATAGATGTAAAAGGTTTCAAATTGAATTGATTTAGGATATTCATGTGTACTTGGTTGGACATAGCGCTGAAGCCTTCGATGAAATGGTGGAGAAGGCTAAAGCTGTTGTAACACCCCTTACCCATATGTGACGCTGGGACAGGGTCTGAGGTATTACCTAACTAAATCTCATGCAAACATTCAACTTCAACTCAGTGAAATGTGTTCCAATTGAAAACTTTTTCAGACACTGGCTTACAATCCTTCATATGGGCCTATAAGGCCTAAAACTTAGTTTAGAAATAATCCGGGACCATTTTGAGTACTTAAGAAAATTTCGATAAAATCTGCTAAAAACAAGGCACACACCCATATGGCCTCTAGACAAGGCCGTGCTGATGACCCGTGTGGTTAACACGGCCTAAGCACCTAGGGACACGCTTGTGCTTCTCGTCCGTGTGGATTTATTTTCTAACATCGAACTTACAGGGGTTTTCACACGGCTTGGCACATGCCCGTGTGCTCAGCCCGTGTCCCTCAGATGGCCATCACATGCATGTGTCGCAGCCCGTGTGCAAAAACTTGGGTATTTTGTTTCTGACGTCAACAATCACACGGCCGTGGCATATGCTCGTGTGCTAGGTCGTGTCCTTCACACGGTTGAGACGCGCTGTGTCTCAACCCGTGTGTTTACTACTGGGCATTTAATTCTACCAATTCAAGGTGCAGGGGACACACGGCCTAACCATACGCTGTGGGGCTGATCGTTCGTGACACAAGGCCTAGACACACGCCTGTGTGTCTACCCGTGTGGACAAAATAAGGCTATCTTCCAAGTCTTTTTGCCACCCTGAAGCAAGGTCAAACACATACAAAACATAACAAGTCTCAAATCTCAACCAATGGCCATAATTTGGCACACCAACATATTTACGTAAAACCATACCAATCAAGTATGCATGTTATAAAAGCCTCATTTGCATTTATCAACCATTATCAAATATTAGCTAATATCTTTGGCTTTATACAAAATGAAGTATTTCAAATTCAAGCCAACACATTTGGCTCCAAAATAATATGGCACTTAACAAAAAAATATAATCCTATACATGCCATATTCAAAAGATTTAAGTTAACTATACCAAGGGCTTCAATGGATAGTGTGAGCGATGACTTCGACGTTCTTTTATCCTCGAGCTATTTAGGCGGCACTATGAGAAAATGGAAAGGAGAGTGGTAAGCATAAAGTTTAGTAAGTTATAAGTAAATAAATAACAACAATTTACTAAGCCATTACATACTTTCAATACATCACAATTCAAGCATGATACATTGAATGGCCACAAACATAACTTACTTGATTCCATCCTTTAATAATCAAAAAACATACTAGTGAGGTCACATTTCATACAATTCATTTAGGTACTTGCACCACTCGTAATGTAACACCCCTATCCCGTAACCATCGCTGGAATAGGAAGGGGCGTTACCAGATATTCAGAACAGATCAGAACAGCATATTCATAGCTTTCCGAACTCAAACGATATTATACATCAATAACCATAACACCATAACGTGCTATAATAGATTAGATTAAGCTTCATTCATTCATCGGAGACTAAACTGAAACATACAAAAGATATGAAGAATCATCAGAAAATTTTCAATTTAGGGCCACATGGCCGTGTACCTCACACGGTCGTGCCCTAAACTTAACCCTGGCCGTGGACGACACTGCCAATCACAGCACGATCACCAGACACGCCCGTGTGTCCAGCTCATGGGTAACATTACCAAATACCGCACGGTCACCAGACACGCCTGTGTGTTCAGCCCGTGTGCAACACTGACCAAAATATTCAATATGCAGGGGTCACACGGTCGAGTTACACGCCCGTGTGCTGTAACCATGTGGCACAATGCAGGCTTGGTTTAAGCCATACATTACACCCAATAAGGGTCAAACCTACAAGCCAAACTCATGTCACAATAATGGCACTATTTTAACTCAATTCAATGTCATAAAACATACCTCAACATGATCAAACCATTCCTATTCAAATCTCACAAATACATGTCTTTGTCGCTAACAAACCTCATGACCAAACACATAGTACATATCTATTTCATACTATATCCAAATCTTACCATTTCTTCACCTTAACATGCTTCAAGATGACCAAAACAAATTAGATCATAAGACCATCATAAACTTACATAATTTGGCATCACAAACATAGACCAAAATCAATCACAAACATACCATTTGCCATCCAATTCACATGGCATTACAAAACAACATATTCAAGCTTTATACATAAACATTCTAGCCTATACATGCCATACTTAAACTTTTTACATTCAAAAGGTACCAAAATGAAGCTCGATAGTGTGGTGCAGATCCTTGACTATCGCCGAGCCTTTAGTAGCTACGATAACTGTAAAACAGTTAAAGGAATAAATAGAGTAAGCTACAATGAGCTTAGTAAACCAAATATAAGCATATGCAATTCTTGAACAAAATATGATAACCATTTTATATAATTAACTTACAAATCAGATTTACTCATTTGTAACAGAATTCTATTTCACAGTAGTATATATTTAATTCTCGAAAATTCAGTACAAAATAGACGTACCTAAATCAGACATATAAAGTATGTATTCATTCATTTCTCGGAATTTCTCCTCAACCATTCAGAAACATTACAGAGATCCTATAGACCTTATACAATGCCAATGTCCCCGACGTGGTCTTACATATTATTCCAAACCGATGCCACTGTCCCAGACAGGGTCTTACACGAAACAGGTACGATGCCAGTGTCCCAGACACGGTCTTACACGTACTTCTCAAATCAATGCCTATGTCCCATATGAGGTCTTACATGATATCATTTTTGTCATTTCACATTCAGACGTGACTCGGAATAATACTTCAGGCTCTCATGGCCATCCAATTATTGTTTATTAATTAAGAATTTAAAATAGACATCAATATGACACGTATTTGTAATTTGACTTACCTCGTACGGATTTAAACAGATTCGAGTCGACTATTCAACGACTTTGGCCTTTCCTCGATCTAAGTCCGTTTTTCTTTGTTCTTGATCTAAATCAATTCAAATTCAACCATTCAATTATTCATTTCATTCAATTCAATCCATGAACACAAATTTAGGGCATTTTACATTTTAGCCCTCACAGTTTCATACTTTAACAAATTATCCCACACAGTTCAGTTTCATCAAAAATTTATTGCAAGACATGTTTATTCAACACCTATCCATCATTATTCATTCAATGTCATCATAAAGCTCTAAATAGCATCAATTGCATTTTTCATAAACTTAAACAAAAACAGAAATTGAGACATGGGCATGGAAGAATACAAAGCAACGATTACGGAAACGTAAAAATAATCAAAAACCAAGCTCAAAACATACCTTAATCACTAAACCAAAGTGTCAAAACCTAGAAAGATTATTCTCTTCTTCTTTTTCTTTGAATTCGGCAAGAACAAGGTGAATTAAGCCTTTATTTTATGTTATTCTATTATAACATATAATTACACATCATTTACTAAATTAACCTTCATTTAAACCATAATGAAACACATGTTTTAAGGTCATTTATGACCATTTAAATCTTTAATGGTTTAATTACCCAATAAGGCCATAATTATTAAAAGCTATTCCAAAAGCATATATGCAAATGTGACATGCAATTTTATCATATATGCATTTTAATCCTTTTTCACAATTAAGCATAGAAACAGTCAAATTAATTCACAAAAATTTCACAGATGCAGATTCATATAATACAGACACAGAAAATAATATCAAAATATTTTTCAGACTCGGATATGTGGTTCTAAAACCACTTTTTTGACTAGAGTCCAAACCGGACTGTTACACGCAAAAATCATCATAGTATCTCTCAAGCTTAACACAAATTGAAATTTCTCGTCGAACTATTTAGAATACAAAAGGATATTCAATGAGCCTCCAACGTAGGGTATCAAGCCGATTCCATGTCCTAGACATGGTCTTACACTAGCTCACATGTCAAGTTGAAGCCATGTCCCAGACATGGTCTTACACTGACTCTCAATGTATCGAGGCCGAGGCCATGTCCAGACATGGTCTTACACTGGCTCTCCTTTATCCGTGTTGATGCCATGTCCTAGACATGGTCTTACACTGATACACCTCCAAGCCAATGCCATGTCCTAGACATGGTCTTACACTAGTTTGCCTGACGAGGTCAATGCCATGACCCAAACATGGTCTTACACTAGCACTCGTATCAACACCGATGCCATGTCCCAGACATGGTCTTACATTGGCTAGCACATATCCGTGTCGATGCCATGTCCCAGACCTGGTCTTACACTAACACGTAACGAGGCCGACGCCATGTCCCAGACATGGTCTTACACTAGCTCTCGTATCGACCCTAGTATCACAACATGAATATCCAGTCTATTCCTAAGGTTCAACCGGGTTCTATCGCATAGGTTCTCTTCATATCAATACTAAAAATCAACATTTAACAATTTTTGCTCCATAAATATTCTCATACATAGCTTATTTCACAATGCATTATCTTATGACGAAATAATGATTTCATGAATAAAAATTAGTAACATTGTATTATTTACCTTCAACTTACCTCGGCATATAAAATGGAAATGACTACTCGATTTAGTCGATTTGCTTGGCTTTCCCCAGTCTAAGTTCATATTTTGTAATTCATGATCTATATTAATAAAATTCACGAATTTAATCACCAATTTAATCTAAAAAATCCAAAATCATAATTTGCCAAAATGACCATTTTGCCTCTAGACTTTGGCAAAATGACCATTTTACCCCTAGGCTCAGAAATTGATTTTTTATCAAATTTCCTTATTCCACAAGCCTAACCGAACTCTTTTCACTATTATGGCAACCCAAAATTCCCATTATTTCACCCACTTACTCTTTATTTTACAATTCCTACAAATAAGTCATATCTAAGTGTTTTCATGCAAATTCTTTCACAAAAGTTGTTTATTTAACAACTGTAACTCATTTTCTTCCATAAAGATCCAACAAACAACACTTATTCATTTGTGGAAAAACTCTAGGCTTTCAACCATTTTTCAAAGTAGTCCCCTCAATAGGTAGCCCATGCTACAAGGGTTCCAAAAGTACAAAAGTCACTATGAAAAGTCACTAATATTACTTCCTTGAGAGAGGAATAAGTGGCTGAGTTTTCAAGCTCCCAAAACCCCTTAGTTTGCTGGAAAATTCAGTGAAAGAGAAGACAAATTAAAGAGGATGACACTATTTTTCTTTTTGTTTTATTTTAATACCAATTTAGTCACCTACTCACCTAATTTTGACTTTTCTCTTGCCTATTTCTCCTATGGCCAGCTATGCTCTCACAAGGGGTCTATTTGCGCTTTAAAGGCCCTTAATTAAGTTCCCTTGCTATTTGACATCATTTACTAATAATTCATAACTTTTACCTTTTATGCGATTTAGTCTTTTTTCGCAATTAAGCCTTCAATTGCATAAATTAATTCACCAAAATTTTCATGCACTCTTATAAAAATACTATAACTCATAAAATAATGTTCAAATAATTTTCTCTAACCTCGGGTAAGTGATTTTGAAATCACTATTCCGACTAAGCCCAATTTTGGGCTGTTACAATTCTCGCCCTTAGGGATTTTCGTTCTCGAAAATCTTACCGTTAAAGAGGTTCGGGTACTGATTCTCATAATCCCCTCAGGTCCCAATGTGGCTTCCTCAACTTCATGTCTATAGACCTTTACAAGCGCTATGCTTTTATTTCTCAATTTCTTGACCTCTCGATCTAATATCTTAACCGGTTCTTCACTGTAGGTCATATCCAGACTTATTTCAATCTCTGCCAGTGAAATCATGTGTGAAGGGTCGAAGCGATAACGGCGTAACATAGATACATGAAACACATCATGGATTTTCTCTAACTCCCGAGGCAATGCTAATCGATATACTACCGGTCCAATTCTTTCGGTCACCTCGTAAGGTCCGATAAACCGTGGACTCAATTTACCTTTCCTACCAAATTTGAGGACTTTCTTCCACGGGGACACTTTCAAAAACACTTTATCCCTGACTTGAAACTTGACCTCTTTTCGTTTCAAATCTGTGTAGGATTTTTGTCTATCTGAGGCTACTTTCAAGCAATCTCGAATTACCTTAACCTTCTTTTCGGTCTCTTTAACCAAGTCGACCCCGTGTATCTGATTCTTTGTAAGTTCTGACCAATACAAGGGCTTCCGACACTTGCGCCCATACAAAGCCTTATAAGGCACCATTTTAATACTTGATTGATAGCTGTTGTTGTAAGCGAATTCAACTAGTGGTAGGTACTTCTCCCAACTACCTTGGAACTCGAGAACACAACATCTCAACATATCTTTGAGGATCTGAATTACCCTCTCTGACTAGCCATAAATCTGAGGATGGAAAGCCATGCTAAAATTCAGTTTAGTTCCCAAAGCTTCTTTAGCTTCTTCCAAAACCGTGACGTAAATCTCGAGTCTCTGTCTGAGATAATCTACAAGGGCACTCTATGTAGTTTCACTATCTCAAATTGTACAACCCGACTAGTTTTTTGAGTGAGTAGTCCGTACAACCCGGTATAAAGTGAGCCGACTTTGTTAGTCTATCCACTACAACCCATACTGAATCTTTCTTCTTTGGTGACAAAGGCAGTCCTGACATGAATTCCATGGTAACTCGGTCCTATTTCCACTCGGGAACCATCACTGCTAAAGTAAACCTGAAGGTACTTGGTGTTCAACTTTTAATTACTGACAAATTAAGCACTTAGAAACAAACTCTAATATGTCTCCTTTCATTCTCGACTACAAATACATTTTCTTCAAGTTGTTATACATTTTCACGTTGCCCGGGTGAATAGATAAGCGACTACTATGCGCCTCTTACAAAATCCTCTGAATAAGCTCATCATCCTTAGGCACACAGATTCTGTGTCGGTATATCATACAACCATCGGTGCCAACTTGAAAATTAGATCCATTACCCTTCTAGCACTAAGCCATCTTAGCTTGTAAATCCTAGTCATTTTTCTAAGCTTCGACAATCTCTTGCAGAAACATCGGTCTAGCTCTCATCTCAGCTAGGATTGATCCATCATCACTTATAGTCAACTTAGCATTCATGGCCCTCAAGTCAAACAATGATTTCCTACTTAGCGCATCAGCAACTACATTTGCTCTCCCGAGCTGGTAGTCAATCACCAACTCATAGTCTTTTAGTAACTCTAGCCATCTTTGTTGCTGTAGATTCAACTTTTTTTGCGTCATCAAATACTTTAGACTTTTTTGGTCTGTGAGAAATCGACAGCTCTCGCCATACAAATACTGTCTCCAAATCTTCAATGCGAACACAATGGCGGCTAACTCTAAACCATGGGTCGGGTAATTTTTCTTGTGTGGCTTTAGTTGCCTCGAGGCATAGGCTATTACCTTGCCTTATTGCATGAGTGCACGACCCAATCCATTCAAGGAAGCATCACTATACACTACGAATTCTTTTCCTGATTCCGGTTGTACTAACACTGGGGCTTCAGTTAACAAAGCCTTTAAACTTCTCAAAACTCTGTTGGCACTTTTCCATCCACTCAAACTTAACATCTTTTTGAAGTAGCCTCGTCATTGGAGTAGCAATCGTTGAAAACCCTTTTACAAATCGTCAGTAGTAGCCCGCTAGGCCCAAGAAACTCCTAATCTCTGTAATGTTCCTCGACGGTTTCCACTCAACAATAGCTGATACTTGCTTGGGTTGACTCAGATCCCAATTCCTGACATAATGTGCACCAAGAATCCGACCTCTCGTAGCCAAAATTCACTCTTCCTAAACTTGGCGTACAACTATTTATCTCTCAAATTCTGTAATACGGTCCTCAAGTGCTCATGCTCACCCTCATTACGAGAATAAATGAGTATATCATCAATAAAAACCACGACAAATTTGTCCAAATAGGGTCCAAAAATGCGGTTCATCAAATCCATAAATACTGCAGGATCATTCGTTAAGCCAAAGGGCATGACGAGGAACTCATAATGGTCGTACCTTGTCCAAAATGCAGTTTTTGGCACATCTTGCTCCTTAACTCTCAACTAGTAATACCCTAACCTTAGGTCTATCTTAGAGAACAAGGTTGCTCTTTTTAGCTGATCAAACAAGTCATCGATCCTTAGCAAATGATACTTATTCTTCACTGTAACCTTATTGAGCTGACGGTAGTCTATGCACAATCTCATTTAACCATCCTTTTTCTTAACAAATAATACTGGAGCTCCCTACGGAGAATAGCTCGGTCTCGCAAAACCCTTATCCGTTAACTCTTGCAATTGAGTCTTCAATTCCTTAAATTCCATCGGAGCCATCCTATATGGAGCAATTGAGATAGGTGCCACACTAGGGACAAACTCTATACCAAACTCAACTTCCCTCTCTAGAGGTAATCTGGGATATTCTTCCAGAAACACATCCGATTACTCGCATACCACTAGCACTGAATCAATCCTTACTTCCAATGTTTGAGTGTTCAATACAAAGTAAGGTACGACTCATACCTCTTTCTCAAATACCTCTAAGCCGTTAGAGAAGACATTACTATAGGTAGACCATTCGATTCACTTATTTCAATCCGGAGAACATCCCCATTTTCACATTTTAGCTCAATAAACTTCTTTCCGCAGTTTACCACTACATCATGGGTAGTAAACCAGTCCATACCAAGGATTATATCGAATTCATCAAACGGCAATAACATTAAGTTAGCTGGAAAGGAATGACCTCTAATTGTCAAAGGACAATCCCTACATACTTGGTCAACTAGCACATGCTTGCCTAGTGGGTTTGACACCTTTACTACAAACTCGATTAACTCAACATGTACATTCATACTAGGTACCAGTTTCATACACATATATGAGTGGGTAGACCCCCGATCAATTAAGGCAATAACATGTATATTATAGATAGAAAAGGTACCCGTAATCACGTCAGGAGACGAAGCTTCTTAACAGGCACGAATGGCGTAGGTCCTCACACGCACTCTGCCCTCTGACCTCACCACGAGATCACTAAGGGTACTTCGACTACTAGCCCTACTATCTAGGTTCTTCTGTGGTCTACCCCTCGAAAAAGTACTACTCGCTCTCACCCTTTACTTGTTATTACTCTCATCCATCTCAGGACAGTCTCAGATGAAATGATCAAGTGATTCGCATCGAAAACAACCTCTTTCATTTCCTCGACAATTGCCAAAGTGTTCTCTACCGCACTATGAGCACTTAGGTCTATCTAGTCGAGCACTATCAACACTCGCAACAGAGGTAGTCTGAGCTTTGGATGTCACATGTTGCTTACTCTTGTTCTTACCCGAGAATCCCACTGAAGTGTTGGATCGGGTAGTAAACTCTCTTGATCTCTTGGATGAGGATTGATGCGGTTTCTCCATCTGTCTTTTCTCAGAGTCTCGAGACTCCATATAAGCTTTTCTCTTCTCCTTGGCCAACTCTTCGGCCTTGCGTGCTCTCTCAACGAGCACTACAAACTCTTGAATCTCTAGAATACCCACCAAATGTCCTCATTTAAGCCATCTTCAAATCGCTTACACATGGTGGCTTCAGAAGATACACACTCCCTAGCGTACTTGCTGAGCCTTATAAACTCACGCTCGTACTCGGTAACTGTCATTCGACCTTGCTTTAATTCAAGGAACTCCTTTCTCTTTTGTTTAATAAACCTCTGACTAATATACTTTTTCTGGAACTCTTCTTAAACGAACTCCCAAGTTACTCTTTCTCTCGATACCACTAACACGAGAGTATTCCACCACTGGTAGGTTGAATCCTGTAGGAGTGACACTACACACTTTATGTACTCCTCCGGTGTGTATGACAGCTCATCAAAGACTCAGATGGTATTTTCTAACCAAAACTCAGCTCTTTCCAAATCGTCATCAATGTTTGCCCTAAATTCCTCAGTGGTACATTTCCTAATTTGGTCTACTGGAGGTTTTTCTCTCCTTCCCATTTCTGCTCCTAGAGGAGTTATTAGGGCACGCTAATAAATCAAAGGAGATGGGGGAGGTCGAGTGTTCGAGTTTGCACTAACGTACTCTGTATACTAAGCATCCATTATTTGGAGGTCGGCTTCTCTAGCACTCTGCCCTGACTCATCGTCACGGGCTCGGTCTCAACTAGCGTGGTACCTTTAGTGGGAGCCGGCATGTTACTTTCCATATCATCTGCCATAGCTCCTTCAGGATCCATTTACTATACGAAAAATACAATTTAAAAATCGTTAGGAGTCATCACACTATCATATTACAAATATGGCATGTATAGCTAGACTCGTACATAAGCTAGGTTAGTCCTAGAATTGACTAAACCATAGCTCTGATGCCACTAAATGTAACACCCCTTACCCGTATCCAACGTCGGGACAGGGTCTGAGGCATTACCTAACTAAATCTCATGCAAACATTCAACTTCAAATCAATGAAATGCGTCCCAATTTAAAACGTTTTCAAACACTGGCTTACAGTCCTTCATATGGGCCTACGAGGCCTAAAACGTAGTTTAGAAACAATTCGAGACCATTTCGAGTACTTAAGAAAATTTCATCAAAATCTAATAAAAACAGAGCACATGCCCATGTGGCCTCTAGACATGGCCGTGCTGATGGCCGTGTGGTTCACATGACCTAAGCACTTAGGGACACGCCCATGCCCCTTGTCCGTGTGGATTTATTTTCTAACATCAAACTTATAGGGGTTTTCACACGGCTTGGCACACACCTGTGTGCTCAGCCCGTGTCCCTCACTCGGCTATGACACGCCTGTGTCGCAGCCCGTGTGCAAAAACTTGGGTATTTTGTTTCTGACGTCAACAATCACACGACCGTGGCACACGCTCGTGTGCTAGGTCGTGTCCTTCACACGGTTGAGATGCACTGTGTCTCAACTCGTGTGTTTACTACTGGGCATTTAATTCTACCAATTCAAGGTGCAAAGGACACACGGCCTAACCACACGCTGTGGGGCTGACCGTTCGTGACACAAGGCCTAGACACACGCCTGTGTGTCTACCTGTGTGGACAAAATAAGGCTATCTTCCAAGTCTTTTTGCCACCCTGAAGCAAGGTCAAACACATACAAAACATAACAGGTCTCAAATCTCAACCAATGGCCATAATTTGGCACACCAACATATTTACGTAAAACCATAACAATCAAGTATGCATGTTGTAAAAGCCTCATTTGCATTTATCAACCATTATCAAATATTAGCCAATATCTTTGGCTTAATACAAAATAAAGTATTTCAAATTCAAGCCAACACATTTGGCTCCAAAATAATATGACACTTAACAAAAGAATATAATCCTATACATGCCATATTCAAAAGATTTAAGCTAACTATACCAAGGGCTTCAATGGATAGTGTGAGCGATGACTTCGACGTTCTTTTATCCTCGAGCTATTTAGGCGGCACTATAAGAAAATGGACAGGAGAGTGGTAAGCATAAAGCTTAGTAAGTTATAAGTAAATAAATAACAACAATTTACTAAGCCATGACATACTTTCAATACATCGCAATTCAAGCATGATACATAGAATGGCCACAAACATGACTTACTCGATTCCATTCTTTAATAATCAAAAAACATACTAGTGAGCTCACATTTCAAACAATTCATTTAGGTACCTGCACCACTCGTAAAAATCATCATAATATCTCTCAAGCTTAACACTAATTGAAATTTTCCGTTGAACTGTTTAGAATAAGAAAGGATATTCAATGAGCCTCCAACGTAGGGTATCGAGTCGATGCCATGTCTCAAACATGATCTTACACTAGCTCACATATCAAGTCGACGTCGTATCTCGGACATGGTCTTACACTAACTCTCAATGTATCGAGGCTGATGCCATGTCCCAGACATGGTCTTACACTAGCTCTCCTCTATCTGTGTCGATGCCATGTCCTAGACATGGTCTTACATTGACACACCTCCAAGCTAATGCCATGTCCGAGACGTGGTCTTACACTAGCTTGCCTGACGAGGCCGATGCAATGTCCCAGACATGGTCTTACACTAGCACTCGTATCAATGCCGATGCCATGTCCCAGACATGGTCTTACATTGGCTAGCACATATCCGTGTTGATGCCATGTCCCAAAAATGATCTTACACTAACACGTAACGAGGCTGATGCCATGTCCCAGACATGGTTTTACATAAACATGTAACGAGGCCGACGCTATGTCCCAAACATGGTCTTACACTAGCTCTCGTATTGACGCTAGTATCACGTCATGAATATCCAGTCTATTCCTAAGGTTCAACTGAGTTCTATCGCATAGGTTCTCTTCATATCAATACTAAAAATCAACATTTAACAATTTTTGCTCAATAAATATTCTCATACATAGCTCATTTCACAATGCATTATCTTATGATGAAACAATGATTTCATACATAAAAAATTGTAACGTTGTATTATTTACCTACAACTTACCTCGGTATACAAAATGGAAATGACTACTTGGTTTAGTCGATTTGCTTGGCCTTCCCCCGTTCTAGGTTTGGATTTTATAATTCGTGATCTACATCAATAAAATTCACTAATTTAATTACCAATTTAATCTAACCAATTCAAAATCATTATTTGGAAAAATGACCATTTTGCCTCTAGACTTTGGCAAAATGATCATTTTACCCCTAGGCTCGAAAATTGATGGTTTTTTTTTTATCGAATTTCCTTATTCCACAAGCATAACCAAACTCTTTTCACTTTTATGGCAACCCAAAATTCCCATTATTTCACACACACTCTTTATTTTACAACTTCTACAACTAAGTCCTATCTAAGTGTTTTCATGCAAACTCTTTCACAAAAGTTGTTTATATAACAACTATAACTCATTTTCTTCCACAAAAATCCAGCAAACAATACTTATTCATTTGTGGAAAAACTCTAGACTTTCAACCCTTTTGGAAATTAGTCCCCTCAATAGGTAGCCCATTCTACAAGGGTTCCAAAAGTACAAAAATCACCAGAAAAGTCACTAAAATTACTTACTTGAGAGAGGAATAAGTGGCTGAGTTTTCAGGCTCTCAAAACCCCTTAGTTTTCTGGAAAATTCGGTGAAAGAGAAGAGAAATTGTGGAGGATGTCACTATTTTTCCTTTTGTTTTATTTTAATCCTAATATAGTCACCTACTCAACTAATTTTAACTTTTCTCTTGCCTATTGTCTCCTATGGCCCACCATGCTCCTCACAAGGGGTATATTTGCCTTTTAAAGCCTTAATTAAGTTACCTTACTATTTGACACCATTTGCTAGTAATTCATAACTTTTACCTTTTATGCGATCTACTCATTTTTTGCAATTAAGCCTTCAATCGCGTAAATTAATTCACCAAAATTTTCATGCACTCTTTCATAAAATAATGTTAAAATAATTTTCTCTAACCTTGGGTAAGTGATTTTGAAATCACTATTCTAACTAAACCCAATTTTGGGCTGTTACAACTGTAGAGGAAGTTCTTAATGAGGCACTGAGATTGGATGTGACTAAGTCTAGGAAAAGGGCTTTGATCAATCGAATAATTTGGAATGATCGAATAGGCAGAGCTGAGAGTTACAGAAGTCTGATAGGAGTAAATGACGTGAGTTCCAGTCAAGTCAATCTTATCTATGGAGTACAATAATGGTTACTTTAGGGTTTCTATCTGTTTGGCCGATGTGCGAGTATTGTGGTCATAAACATTTGAGAGAGTGTTAGAAGAGAACTAGAGCTTGTTTTTTTGACCTGCCATAAATCATACTATTATTTACATATTTTTTTACACATAATTATATATCTAAATAAGGTTACATGGTCTTGTAGGTCAAGTCAGGAACTAAAGATGCTTCTTTGGTCCAAAACTGATGCTTATGCTATGACACCAAGATACTAGTGTCTCAACATCGAAGATAGAAGCTAAAATCAAGTTCTAGAGTAAAATTGCCTTTTTTTGTGTGGTGACATTGGACTTTGATGTTGCAAAACTGTAGGTATGTGTTGTAACCAACCCCCTGCGTAGCCCAAAAACTCCTGCACGTTTTAATTTCGTTTTGGAGGGAAATTAGGTGTACTTGTCCCAGTCGAACTCTAAGGACTTCAAGGATAATTTAGGCACTTTAATATCCCGACTTTAGCCTATATAATGGCCATTGTAATTGGTCAAATACACAATTTTAGTGTTTTGATTCTTAGGTTTTTCTTTCTTTCTTAGTTTTTACTTAGGTTATTTTATGTTCTTGTAATTAGAAGATCGTTGTAATTAGAAGATCCTATTGCAAAGTGAGATTTTTGTGAGGGGAAATTGTTCCAAAACCACGCTTCCATCAATAAATCCATGAACATCTCTTTTCCTTATTCTCTTTATATTTCTTTCTTTAACATTGTTAGATGAATGTTTGTGTAAAGATTAGAATCAATTTGTGCTTTTTACATATTTTTCATGTTTCAATTGCTTTAACTTAATTAATTACTTGAATGATAGAGTTTCTTAGCGGATTAGCTGTTTGGGAAAGAAAGAACATGAAACAAACCATAGGCCTGACAACCCTAGGAAGTCATTTAGGTGGGAATTAAACCAAAATTGGTATGGCCTATCCATGAACACCTTAACCTTGAACCGGTTTGGACTGTGAGGCCAAAGGATAAGTAGTTTTTGCTGACTCATTATTCTAGTGGAAGATCAGAAGATTCTGCTAGGGTATCGACTAGTTGATTGATTAAAACTCTACTTCAATAATTAATTAGGTAAAACAATTGAATCTAGGCTAAAAGGAACTCGCTTAGTCAAAACAATGTATAGGAAAAGTCGATATAGGAACCTAGGAATAGATTTAGGTTCAGTTAAATTTATTTAGTGTCTTATTATTATTATCATCTTGCTTCTTGATTAACACTACTAATTCATGACTCGAGTAGATTAGTAATTATTTCCTATAATTAGCTTGATAACAGTTTTCCCCAAACTGCAATCCCTTGTGTACGATCCTCGGAATACTTACCAAGTGTTTTGTTGTAAACAAACTATATTACAACTTGACCCGTATACTTGCAGACACCGCTTCAAATCTATATCTTTTGTTGCAATATTCACACTCTACACGCTTGTACTGTAATGCCCCCACGCCCGAGACCGTCGCCGGAGTCGAGCTTGAGGTGTTACTGAACATAATTTTCCATTTTAAGAACTTTGAAACATTTAATTCTACATTCACAGCACACTGTCTACCTGCGTTACGGTTACAAAAAAAATCATATCTCGAGTTACGAAACTCAAAATCAAGATCCGTAAATTTTTCCTGAAACTAGACTCATATATCTATATAATAATTTTTTTCTAGAATTTTTGGTCGGGCCAATTAGTACAGTTTATTAGTTAAAGTTACCCCTGTTTCAGGACTCGACTGCACTGACCTCTGCTTACTACAAACCATTTTTCTCTCTGTAAAAAATACATATGACTATGCCGTTTGTTTCTCTTAAAACTAGACTAAATAAGAATTCTGAAAATATAAAGTAAACCTCCTAATTTTCTTTGTACAATTTATGGTGAATTTCCAAAGTTGGAACAGGAGATCCAGAAATCGCTCTGGCCCTATTTCACTAAAAATCAAATATCTCATCACATATAACTCCTTTACCTGTCTCGCTTCTTCCATATGAAAGTAGATACAATAAGATTTAATTTCATATTTAATTCATCACCTAATTAGGTTTCTACTATTTTTAGTGATTTTTCAAACTCACGTCATTGTTACTGTAATGTTCTGTTTTATGGCAAATTTCATCTTTTTATGAATTTTCATGAACTACAGAACATATTAGTCTCACATAGCATCCAACATTATCTAGGCTAGCCATTCCAATGACTAATCATTTCCAAGCATTTTCTTAACCAAACCACAACCATATCATAAGATTATTTACACAAAATAAGAACATTGCTATACATGCCATACTTAAGTTATACAAGCCATTTTACCAAAAAGTCCTTCAGATAGTGTGATCGAGCCTTCGACCTATCCCGATTCCTGAGCTGGCTTATCCAACAATGAATGGAAAAGAGGGAGTAAGCATAAATGCTTAGTAAGTCCATATGCAAATAACAAGTAACATAACAAAGCAATTATACCAAACAATATTAGCATGTTATCACCAAGACATATTCCACATTTCTAGCCATCGTGTATCAAGTTTCAACCTGAGGGTTAAGAACATACCTGTCCAAAGTGTGCATTTCGCGACACTTACCAAAATATCATTTGCATCTCAAGCATTCTTCCATTTCGCTAAAATTTTACCCGTTGAACACATCGGAATATAACTCGGATACATGGATAATTTGCACATAAGTGCCACATATGTAATCAAGCGACCATGTAACCCGCCCATAAGCGAACTCGGGCTCAACTCAACGAGCTTGGGTGTTCGCATCCATAAGTGAACTCGGACTCAACTCAACGAGTTCGGATGCCTAGTTACATCTCACGAACTCGGACTCAACTCAACGAGTTCGGACATTTGCATCCATAAGTGAACTCAGACTCAACTCAACGAGTTCGGATGCCCAACCATCCTAGTGACATGTCATTTGTATCCTAATCTATTCCCAAGGTTCAAACGGGATTTTCCTCAATCATACATTTCCCAGTCGTTCTCCTCGGAATATCAGAACCAATACGTTGCTTGCATCTCATACTTATCAATTTAATCACATACTTTTCATACCAATACATAATATTTCACAAAGCATAATATTCATAATAACAAGTATCATATCATATAAATAGCATTAAATCACTTAAAATAGCAATTATGTTACATTATTTACACATGAACTTACCTCGGTACAAAATATAGCAATTTTGCAATTTAGTCCACAATCTTTTCTTTTCCTCGATCAAGGTTGATTCCACGTCTTTCTTGATCTAAAATAACACATTTAACTTATTTAATACTCACATTTATCAAAATAGTCCTAAATTCAAATTTTGGCAAAATTACAATTTTGCCCCTAAACTTTTACATATTTACACTTTTTCCCCAAAGCTCGGAAATTAAATTTTATTTCAAATTCTTATGTTTTAGGACATGCTGACCATTTATTTGCTATTAGAAAGCTCAAATTCCCACTATAACACATACTTATGAACAATATGTACTTTTACCGATTAAGCCGTTTTGTTGGTTTTTACTTAAAATCGAGTAGCACAAGTTGTCTAACATAATTTAAAACCTCATATTCTATCATAAAACATCAAAATACACAAATTTCACCTATGGGTATTTTTCCAAATTTGAACCCTAACTTAAATTATTGCTAACATAAGCTTTATCGAGTTACCGGGACTACGAAAACGTAAACAACATTAAAAACGGGGCTTGGAATCACTTACTATGGAGCTTGGAAGCTTGAAACAAACCCTAGCTATGGAGAACCCTTGAAATTTCGTGGTAATGAAGAAGATGATCAATTTTGTGTTATTTTTCCCTTTTTATTTTATCTTAATATCCAAATGACCAAAATGCCCCTCCTTACTAAACTTTCAAAAATTCCATCCATGTCCAAATTTTGTCCATGAACTTAAAATTGGCCAAATTACTATTTAAGACCTCCTAATTAATATTTCAAAGCAATTTCATACTAGAAACTTCTAGAATGCAAGTTTTGCAACTTATTCGATTTAGTCCCTAATTTTAAATTAAGCACTTTACGCATAGAATTTCTTCACAAAATTTTCACACAATCATGAAATCATATCATAAACCTCAAAATAATTATAAAATAATTATTTTTACCTCGAATTTGAGGTCACGAAACCACTATTCCGATTAGGCCCTAATTCAGGATATTACATGTACATCTGGAGGCAGTCATTTTCGTGTGGTTCGAAGGAGCACTTGTCGATGGATTGTCCGGAGAGGATTAATGTGTGCTAGACACGTAGTCTTGCACCTACTAGAGACTGAGGTAGAAGTAGTAGCTACAGACGAATTGGGTAGAGGACAATTGTGCATACTGTAGTTGTTTCGAATGAATATGGAGGGCTAGCTCAGGTCTACACAATTAGAGAATCACAGGACTGAGATATGACCGACGTGACTGTAGGGACTTTCGAGGACAATTCTTTTTAAAGGGGGAGAGTTGTCACACCTTAAAAACTGAGCTAGTAGAATTGAGTAAAAAAACCAGGGATTAGTGAACCGGGAACTATAGTTAAATTAGATATTAAATAATGATAAGTAATTAAATAAAATATAGAAATAATTAGAAGTAAAATTTTGGGTTAATAAATTAAAACTAAGTATCCGAGAATTAATTTGTTTAAAATGAATTTTTAAAAACGAGATTGGATTTGAAAATAATTTAGAAAATAAGTTTTAATTGAACAATGGACCTATTTGAAGAATTGAAGAAACTAGAGGTGGTTAAATGGGCAATGGCCCAATTTTTAAAAATTAGTTGCCTATTTAACAATCCACATCGTCCCTTCCCTTTCTTTTTCTCCAATCATTCAAAATTTTCCCAAACACCAAATTAGAGCTTTTCTTCTAAAAGTGATTCATCTTTTTTTAATCTTAAGTTTCTTAAACACAAAATCCTCATTCAATTTTAAAGATTAATCACGTTTTCATCCTCAATTTCTTAAGATATCTTTACACATTTTAGCTCGAATTAGCTCCACAGCTTATCAATTTTGCAAAAGTGAGGTAAGATTCTAACTTTTAGTGATTAAAATAAGTGATTTGTTATTTCAATTCATTTAATCAAGATTTCAACAGAGTAGTTGATTTTTGGCTTAAAAATGGTGGACTTGTATTGCTTAGTTGAGCTTCGGTTTTAAAGTGATTTCTAACTCATTTTTATCTAATCAAAAGGTTTTTAACCTTGATTTAAAAAATACTTTGGTAATTTAAACAAATTGAAAAGTTTTCCCTTTCTTGATGTTTAAATTAGCTTGATTTTTTTAGAAAAATAGATTGTGTAGTTAGATAAAATTGATAGATTATATATATAATTAGGTGATATTCAGGAGGGATAAAGTTGAAATTTAAGCTTAGAAATGAGATTTGAGTGGTTAAACATCTATTTCGGCAAAAGTAGCTATGTTTTCGGTATAAAGGTTAATGGGTTGTGTGTGACATCCCTATATTCGACCCTAGTCGGGAAGTGGTTTCAGGACCACTAAACCAAGTCAGAAAATTTATTGAATGTTATGAATTGTGTGTTTGGTATGAGAGTTTGTATGTGTTAAAAATTTGTGTGGAAATTTGATCTTTAAAATGATTAATTACTTAAAGAGGGCTTAATTGTTAAATTTTGAAAGTGTGCTGTGCAAAAATCATAGAGGCAAAATAGTATGAGTTGCCATAGAATTGGATTTGCATGTCAATTTACCCAATTCTACTTTAGTGGACAGTAATGATGATGCTTAAATTAATATTTTATAATTTTTTCTATAATGGCTTATATTATAATGAATTAAATAATAGAAAGAAAAAAAAAGAATAAAATAAAATAAAATACCAAGTGAATGCTCATTTCTCTTCCATTGCCGAAACTCAAAGAAGGGTGAAGGGAAGAGAGGTTTGAACATTCGGCTGATGCATTTGTAAATTAAGGTATGTTTCTTGATTTTTTTTTTTGAAATTGTGAAATGTAGTTGATTAATAGGTCCATAACACAACCCATATGTGAATTTTTGATTTTGAGGTGTTTATGAGCATTCGGTTTAAGCTAAGGAATGTAAGAAATGGTTGAAGTTCTTGCTAAAAGCTTGAACGACGGTTAATTAGGCTTAATGATGGTAGAAACCATGAATCTTTAAAACCTTGAGTTGAAATCTTGAAGTGAACCGTGTGTGTGTCATGTTTTCTTAAATTGAGCATACGGCATTGGCATAGAAGGTTTAAATGAGAAACGTTGATTGTGTTAATGGGGTTTTATGATTGTGAATTTTTAATTTGAAGCTAGGAGATTTTGTAATAAAATTATTGTAAAAGTCTTGTGATATGTGGTTGTGTTGCCAAATTTTTTTAAATTGAGGTATGATGCATAATTTGTGTGATTTGTGTTTTTCTTTTTTTTAAATACTTGAATTTGTAAATTTAGAACATGAATTTAGTTATCCATTCTTGATAAAGTGCCGAATGGGAGCTATGATATTGAGTTAAAAATATAAGTTAGTGAGAGAATATTTTTAGACATGGTGATACTTAAGTTCACATGAGGGTGCGCATACTAAGTGTTGTTATGAAACTTCAAAGATTGTCTCATGTGTTTGAACTTAACCGAATGTGGAATTGATCAAATGTGTGATTTTTGTATATGCTAAAAGTGATGGAAAATGACTCGTGATTTGATCATTTAGAATATGACATATTCGGCCATTAATGATTGCTATGTATTATGTAGTGAGTTGGTTAAAAGATCTATGTATACTTGTTCTAAATCAATAATCTCTATGTGACATGTAGCTTAATTGTGTTTTGGCCGAATGTGCTTAGTATATGAAGTATGTATATGTTTTGTTGGAATGTTAGTAAAGTGAATAAGTGAGAGGAATGAATAAAGTTTAATCTAATGAAACTTGTTTAAATTAAGATCAAGAACAAAGAGGGACACTCTCGGACAAGGGAAAAGTGAAGGTCGTGGAATAGCCAACCCGTACACTACTCAGAAAGATACGAGGTAAGTCTTGGGCAACAAAATTTTGCTCATAACATGAGGAAACCTTAATACATATGAATACTATATAAACCTAGACTTAAGAGCTATATTTGAATGTCGTTGTGGCAAAGATAATTTACGAAATTTTTGGAGGTGGCATGTGAACTTTGAATCATGTTATGCTTTGAAATAAAATAGTGTCCTTTGTCTAAGACTAGTGATTCAAATGTGATATGATGCATATACATGTAAACGTGTGTGAACATCGAGTGGGATAATGATCCGAGCTTAGACTCGAAGGGCGTTCGAGCCAGAGAATAATCAGAGCTTAGTCTCGAAGGGTTTTCGAACCGATGTGATGATCCGAGCTTGGCCTCGAAGGGCTTTCGAGCAAGTGTGAAAACTGGACCCAGTTCCGATGGGCTTTGAGCCAGAGTTAAACTCCGATTTAGTTCCGAAGGGCATCCGTGTTTATTTTATTTAAAGGTTGGAATTTCACAAGTATTTGTGTGTAAAATTCTCAAATTTATGTAATGTAATCTAACTAATGAATCCACCTGTCGTACGTCATACATGTATGGAACCTATTCCTATTCGAGAAAGTGGTCCTAATTAGACTTGCAATTTCAATAAATTATGAGGACACTTTGACTGTTATTGATATGTATTTGAATGCTTACAACCTGTTCATGAAGTATAAGTTCTGACTATAAGAGATCAACATTATGTATACGTGGTTGTGTGTATAACTATGATTTTAACACGGAATTTTAATTAGAACATATATTCTGTCTTGGGATGATGGTAGTTGAGTACTTAGCTATTACTTTTGTAATATGTCTAAAAACAAAGATATGAGGGATTGTCACGAAAGAAAGGTTGAATACTTGTTAGGTTGCCATTCGGACAAGGGAATAAAGGGAAAAGTTTACCTTTCATTCCGATACATTTTTTTTCTTTTAACGATTCCGTTGTTTGTAACTTACTAAGCATTGGTATGCTTACTCGATTTTGTTTTAAATGCTCTGTTTTATAGATTCGGTACGATTGCTACGGACTCGGTGATCTCAAGTCAAATTCGTTCGCACTATCCAACTTTAAATTGGTATTTTGTAGTACCCTTTCAAGATGGCATGTATAGGATAGATTTTTGATACATCTGATCTTGTAAACGTGTTTAGCCATGCGAAAATGGCTCCCTAAGATGTTGTATATACTTGTCGGTGGTTGTTTTAGTTTTGATATGGTTAGATAGTAAATGGAATGATTTGCATATGTGAATAAATGTTTGGGATGTATGCCTAGTAAGAATCAAAGTTTAAAATGAAATTAATATGTTTTGATTTAGTATTATAAACCAATAGGCACAAGTTAAGCCGTATGGAACCATGACATGTATAGGTAGTCATTATCCATGAGAGGTAAGTGATTCTCGAGTGTTGATATGTTAGTTTAATAGAACTTCGGGTAATGCCTCTTTACCCTCCGGTGACGGGTACGGGTCTAGGGGTGTTACATTTTATTGGTATCAGAGCTACGGTTTAGTCGATTCTCGGATTATCGTAGTAAGTACGAGTCTAGCTATACATGCCATTTTATGTGAATGCGATAGTTTGATGACTTCTGACTTTTAAAAATGTGATTTTTGGTATAGAATGGATCCCGAACCTGATCGAACCGTAGCGGACGATGTCCAGAGTGTAGCGCCTGCTCCCGCGCAAGGGACAGCGCCGCCTGACTCTCAGCCGAATATCAGTCATCGAGATGATGACACGGGACAAGCTTTTTATGCGATGATGAGTGACTGGTTCGCTCAATTCATTAGATCGAATCCGGCTATTCTAGTACCCTCGCCCTTGAATACTCCGCTTCCGACTTATATGGCCCCTCCTGTGACTGATCCAGTGAGATCGAGTAGGCCCCCAGTGACAAAATTAGAAAATATGGGGATGAAGAGTTTCGGGCTACCCCCAACGACGATGCCGAGCGGGCCGAGTTTTGGCTCGACAATACCATTCGAGTGTTTGATGAACTGTCCTGCACACCCGAGGAGTGTCTGAAATGTGCGGTGTCTCTGTTACGTGACGCTGCCTACTACTAGTGGAATACTCTGGTTTCTGTTGTTCCAAAAGAACGGGTCACCTGGGAGTTTTTCCAAACCGAGTTCCGTAAGAAATATATCAGTCAGAGATTCATCGATCAAAAATGGAAGGAATTTCTAGAACTCAAACAAGGTCAGATGCCAGTAACCGAATACGAGAGAGAATTAGTGCGTCTCAGCCGTTATGCTCGCGAATGTGTATCCTCCGAGGCTATTATGTGTAAGCGTTTCGAGGACGGGTTAAACAAAAAAATTAGACTGCTAGTGGGAATTCTAGAAATTAAAGAATTTGTCGTGCTAGTCGAGCGAGCTTGTAAAGTCGAAGAGCTCGAGAATGAGAAAAGAAAAGCCGAAGAGGGAGCTAGAGAGTTCCACAAGAGATCTGCGAGAAAATCTGTTCAGCAATCGTCCAAAAAGACTAGAGATGACTTGGGCCGATCTAAATATACATCGGGTTTTCCTAGACATGAGCATCATCGACCTCCCGCGAGTTCACGAGCTACTTCCATCGCCAGTGTTGGAAATGAACGTCGGGGTAGATCAGATTGTAAATATTGTGGTAAATGGCACCCGGGGAGTTGTAGGCATCGTGATCGCTCTTGCTTCAGATGTGGATCTGCCGATCATTTTATTAAAGATTGTCTGAGAAATGATGATCGCACTCCCGATCCGAGTCAGAGACCTAGTGGCACGGCTTCACGGGGTAGACCACCGCGGCGATGAGGTAATACTAGTGGTAGTCAGAGAGGGACTAGAGACACTGCAGTCAGATCCGAGGCTCGAGCACCTGCCAGAGCGTATGCTATTCGTGCCCGTGAGGAAGCTTCTTCTCCGGATGTTATTACTGGTACTTTCACACTCTGTAACACTGATGTTATTGCCCTAATTGATCCTGGTTTGACCCATTCATATGTGTGTGAAACTTTAGCTTCCAGTAAGACTATTCCTGTTGAGTCTACTGAGTTCGTAATTCGAGTGTCGAACCCTTTGGGTCGTTGTGTTCTGGTTGATAAAGTATGCAAGAAATGTCCCCTAATGGTTTGAGATTTCTGTTTTCCGACCGACTTGATGCTTCTACCATTCGATGAATTTGACATTATTCTCAGAATGGATTGGTTGACCGTTCATGATGCGATAGTGAGTTGCAAGCGAAAAACTATTGATTTGCGATGTTCGAATAATGAAATAATCCGAATTGAGTCCATTGATCTAAACGGGCCACCTGCCGTAATTACGACCATGTCAGCTCAAAAATACGTGAGAAAGGGCTATGAAGCGTATCTGGCTTATGTGTTAGACGATAAAGTGTCAGAACGAGAACTCGAGACTGTATCTGTAGTTAAAGAGTATCCGGACGTGTTTCCCGAGGAATTGCCGGGATTGCCGCCTATTAGAGAGGTTGAGTTTGGTATAGAGTTGGTCCCAGGTACGACGCCGATTTCAATTGCCTCGTATCGTATGGCACCTACGGAGTTAAAAGAATTGAAATCTCAGCTGCAAGAACTAACTGATAGAGGCTTTGCGCGACCGAGTTTCTTACCCTGAGGTGCGCCAGTTTTGTTCGTGAAAAAGAAAGACAGGACGATGAGAATGTGTATCGACTACAGACAGCTAAATAAAGCCACCGTAAAGAACAAGTATCTGTTGCCCCGAATTGACGACTTGTTTGACCAGTTGAAAGGAGCTTCGGTATTTTCGAAAATTGACCTGCGATCTGGCTATTACCAGTTGAGAGTTAGAGATTCTGACGTGCCGAAAACAGCATTCAGAACGAGGTACGGACACTACGAGTTCTTAGTAATGCCGTTTGGGCTCACAAATGCCCCTGCAGTATTCATGGATTTGATGAATCAGGTATTCAGGCCGTTTTTAGACCATTTTGTAGTGGTGTTCATCGATGATATTTTGATTTACTCTTGCGATGAAGCCGAACATGCCGAGCATTTGAGACTTGTACTTTAGACTTTATGTGAAAATCAATTGTATGTGAAATTCAGCAAGTGCGAATTCTGGTTGCATGCGGTCAGCTTATTGGGGCATATAGTATCTGCTTCGGGTATTCGAGTTGATTCGAACAAAATTTTAGCTATCCTCGACTGGAAACCCCCTAAAAATGTTTCTGAGGTTCGAAGCTTCTTAGGACTCGCCGGTTATTACCGACGATTCGTCAAGGGTTTTTCGATGATTGCGACTCTATTGACGAGACCGCTGCAAAAAGATATCAAGTTCGAGTGGTCGGATAAGTGTCAGCAAAGTTTTGACCAGCTGAAAACCCTTTTGACGGAAGCTCCAGTGTTAGTTCAGCCAGAATCCGACAAAGAGTTTGTAGTTTATAGTGATGCATCTCTGAACGGTTTAGGCTGCGTTTTGATGCAAGAAGGCCAGGTTGTTGCTTATGCTTGGAGACAGTTAAAGCCTCACGAGGGAAATTATCCGACTCATTATCTTGAATTAGCCGCTATTGTTTTTGCCTTGAAGATCTGGCGACACTATCTGTTCGATGAGAAATGTCACATCTTCTCCGATCACAAAAGTCTCAAGTATCTAATGACTCAAAGGGATTTGAATTTGAGACAAAGGCGGTGGCTAGAATTGCTTAAAGACTACTAGCTTACTATTGATTATCACCCCGGTAAAGCAAATGTAGTTGCAGATGCTCTTAGCCGAAAATCTCTATTTTCCTTGCGAGCTATGAACGTGAAATTAACGATGTCGGTAGATGCTGTGTTGGCAGCCGAATTAAAAGCAGAGTCGGTGTTTATAAGACAAATTTATGAGGCTCAAAAAGTCGATGACGACATGATTGCTAAGCGAGTTTAATGTATGTCAGGTAAGGATACAGAGTTTCGAATCGATGAAAAAGATTGCCTGAGATTTAAAGACCGATTGTGTGTTCCGAGAGATTCTGAGCTAGTTTCGACGATTTTGAATGAAGCCCATAATAGTCAAATGACAGTCCATCCGGGTAGCACAAAAATGTTTAACGATTTGAAACGACAATACTGGTGGCACGGTATGAAACGGGACATCTTAGAATTTGTATCTAAGCGTTTGGTATGCCAACAAGTAAAAGCGGAACATCAAGTGCGTTCGGGTTTGCTTCAGCTGATTATGATACCCGAGTGGAAGTGGGACCGAGTTACGATAGACTTTGTGTCTGGGTTGCCGCTAACACCGAGCAAGAAAGACTCCATTTGGGTTATTGTTGATAGATTAACGAAGTCAGCTCATTTCATTTCCATTCGCACGGACTTTTCACTTGATAAACTAGCGGAATTGTACGTTTCCCAGATTGTACGATTGCACGGAATGCCGACTTCTATTGTTTCAGACCGAGACCCTCGCTTTACTTCGCGATTTTGGAAGAAATTACATGAAGCATTGGGTACTAAACTCCATTTTAGCACCGCTTTTCATCCGCAGACCGACGGTCAATCAGAACGGGTTATTCAGATACTCGAGGATATGTTGAGATATTGTATTCTCGAGTTTAGTGGTTTGTGGGAAAAATATTTGCCCCTAATCAAATTCGCGTATAACAACAGTTTCCAATCGAGTATTCAGATGGCACCCTACGAAGCTCTTTACGGTCGAAGATGTCGTACACCTCTGTTTTGGTCTGAGCTAAGTGAAGATAAGGTTCTCGGGGTCGATTTAGTAAAAGACGCAGAGCGAAAGGTGAAAACGATCCGTAACAGCTTGAAAATGGCATCCGATCGACAGAAATCGTACGCGGACCTGAAACGTAAAGATATCGAGTATCAGATTGGTGACAAAGTGTTTTTAAAAGTTTCACCGTGGAAAAAGATACTCAGATTTGGTCGTAGAGGCAAGTTGAGCCCGAGATTCATCGGACCGTATGAGATTTCGGAACGGATTGGGCCGGTAGCGTACAGATTGATTTTGCCCCCTGAATTTGAAAGGATTCATAATGTCTTCCATGTCTCGATGCTCCGTCGTTATAGATCTGATCCTTCGCATGTGATTAATCCATCGAAAGTTGAGATTCAACCTGATTTGAGTTATAAAGAAGAACCTATCCGTATTTTAGCTCGAGAGGTTAAAGAATTGCAAAATAAAAAGGTTCCATTATTAAAAGTGCTATGGATTAAGCACGGGATCAAGGAAGCAACTTGGGAGCCCGAGAATACTATGAAAGACAGATACCCAAATCTATTTTCGGGTAAGATTTCCGGGGACGAAAAATCTCTAAAGGGGGGAGAGTTGTGACATCCCTATATTCGACCCTAGTCGGGAAGTGGTTTTGGGACCACTAAACCGAGTCAAAAAATTTATTGAATGTTATGAATTGTGTGTTTGGTATGAGAGTTTGTATGTGTTAAAAATTTGTGTGGAAATTTGATCTTTAAAATGATTAATTACTTAAAGAGGGCTTAATTGTTAAATTTTGAAAGTGTGATGTGCAAAAATCATAGAGGCCAAATAGTATGAGTTGCCATAGAATTGGATTTGTATGTCAATTTACCCAATTCTACTTTAATGGATAGTAATGATGATGCTTAAATTAATATTTTATAATTTGTTCTATAATGGCTTATATTATAATGAATTAAATAATAGAAAGAAAAAAAAAGAATAAAATAAAATAAAATACCAAGTGAATGCTCATTTCTCTTCCATTGCCGAAACTCAAAGAAGGGTGAAGGGAAGAGAGGTTTGAACATTCGGCTGATGCATTTGTAAATTAAGGTATGTTTCTTGATTTTTTTTTTTTGAAATTGTGAAATGTAGTTGATTAATAGGTCCATAACACAACCCATATGTGAATTTTTGATTTTGAGGTGTTTATGAGCATTCGGTTTAAGCTAAGGAATGTAAGAAATGGTTGAAGTTCTTGCTAAAAGCTTGAACGATGGTTAATTAGGCTCAATGATGGTAGAAACCATGAATCTTTAAAACCTTGAGTTGAAATCTTGAAGTGAACCGTGTGTGTGTCATGTTTTCTTAAATTGAGCATACGGCATTGGCATAGAAGGTTTAAATGAGAAACGTTGATTGTGTTAATGGGGTTTTATGATTGTGAATTTTTAATTTGAAGCTAGGAGATTTTGTATAAAAATGATTGTAAAAGTCTTGTGATATGTGGTTGTGTTGCCGAATTTTTTTAAATTGAGGTATGATGCATAATTTGTGTGATTTGTGTTTTTTTTTTTAAATACTTGAATTTATAAATTTAGAACATGAATTTAGTTATCCATTCTTGATAAAGTGCCGAATGGGAGCTATGATATTGAGTTAAAAATATAAGTTAGTGAGAGAATATTTTTAGACATGGTGATATTTAAGTTCACATGAGGGTGCGCATACTAAGTGTTGTTATGAAACTTCAAAGATTGTCTCATGTGTTTAAACTTAACCGAATGTGGAATTGATCAAATGTGTGATTTTTGTATATACTAAAAGTGATGGAAAATGACTCGTGATTTGATCATTTAGAATATGACATATTCGGCCATTAATGATTGCTATGTATTATGTAGTGAGTTGGTTAAAAGATCTATGTATACTTGTTCTAAATCAATAATCTCTATGTGACATGTTGCTTAATTGTGTTTTGGCCGAATGTGCTTACTATATAAAGTATGTATATGTTTTGTTGGAATGTTAGTAAAGTGAATAAGTGAGAGGAATGGATAAACTTTAATCTAATTAAACTTGTTTAAATTAAGATCAAGAATAAAGAGGGACACTCTCAGACAAGGGAAAAGCGAAGGTCGTGGAATAGCCAACCCGTACACTACTCAGAAAGATACGAGGTAAGTCTTGGGTAACAAAATTTTGCTCATAACATGAGGAAACCTTAATACATATGAATACTATATAAACCTAGACTTAAGAGCTATATTTGAATGTCGTTGTGGCAAAGATAATTTACGAAATTGTTAGAGGTGGCATATGAACATTGAATCATGTTATGCTTTGAAATAAAATAGTGTCCTTTGTCTAGGACTAGTGATTCAAATGTGATATGATGCATATACATGTAAACGTGTGTGAACATCGAGTGGGATAATGATCCGAGCTTAAACTCGAAGGGCTTTCGAGCCAAAGAATAATCCGGGCTTAGTGTCGAAGGGTTTTCGAACCGATGTGATGATCCGAGCTTGGCCTCGAAGGGCTTTCGAGCAAGTGTGAAAACCGAACCCAGTTCTGATGGGCTTTGAGCCAGAGTTAAACTCTGATTTAGTTTCGAAGGGCATCCGTGTTTATTTTATTTAAAGGTTGGAATTTCGCAAGTATTTGTGTGTAAAATTCTCAAATTTATGTAATGTAATCTAACTAATGAATCCACCTGTCGTACGTCATACAGGTATGGAACCTATTCCTATTCGAGAAAGTGGTCCTAATTAGACTTGCAATTTCAATAAATTATGAGGACACTTATACTGTTATTGATATGTATTTGAATGCTTACAACCTGTTCATGAAGTATAAGTTCTGACTATAAGAGATCAACATTATGTATACGTGGTTGTGTGTATAACTATGATTTTAACACGGAATTTTAATTAGAACATATATTCGATCTTGGGATGATGGTAGTTGAGTACTTAGCTATTACTTTTGTAATATGTCTAAAAACAAAGATATGAGGGATTGTCACGAAAGAAAGGTTGAATACTTGTTAGGTTGCCATTCGGACAAGGGAATAAAGGGAAAAGTTTACCTTTCATTCCGATACATTTTTTTTCTTTTAACGGTTCCGTTGTTTGTAACTTACTAAGCATTGGTATGCTTACTCGATTTTATTTTAAATGCTCTGTTTTATAGATTCGGTACGATTGCTACGGACTCGGTGATCTCAAGTCAAATTCGTTCGCACTATCCAACTTTAAATTGGTATTTTGTAGTACCCTTTCAAGATGGCATGTATAGGATAGATTTTTGATACATCTGATCTTGTAAACGTGTTTAGCCATGCGAAAATGGCTCCCTAAGATGTTGTATATACTTGCCGGTGGTTGTTTTAGTTTTGATATGGTTAGATAGTAAATGGAATGATTTGCATATGTGAATAAATGTTTGGGATGTATGCCTAGTAAGAATCAAAGTTTAAAATGAAATTAATATGTTTTGATTTAGTATTATAAACCAATAGGCACAAGTTAAGCCGTATGGAACCATGACATGTATAGGTAGTCATTATCCATGAGAGGTAAGTGATTCTCGAGTGTTGATATGTTAGTTTAATAGAACTTCGGGTAATGCCTCTTTACCCTCCGGTGACGGGTACGGGTCTAGGGGTGTTACATTTTATTGGTATCAGAGCTACGGTTTAGTCGATTCTCGGATTATCGTAGTATTTTTAAATTAGTTTTGATATGATTGGAAGATTTCTAAACTTAATTTTAATTTTTGTTAATGATTTATAACGTTTTAATACATATTCGTGAAAATAGCCATAAATATGTTAAAAATTTTGATATAATGAATTGAGTAGTTTTACGTAGTTTAAAGGTTGAAAATCTATCATAGGTGATTAATTAGATGAATGGAGTTAATTTTAGGTAAAATGATTAATTATAGACCGAGATAATTAGGTTTTAAGTTTGATGTGTCAAAGATTTCGGTTACTTGGAAGCATAGCTTAGGCTTTTTTTTATTATTTAAAGTGAATCCTTAGCTGATTATTATTTGTGTTATTGTGTGAATTATTGTGTTGAAGCTTTAGATTCATTAGGACCTTCTATGACCTAAGGAAAGGATAGTTGAGCTTTCAACATCTAGGTGAAAGTAATTGGTGAGTGTTTGGAATAAATACTTATAGTTGTGATTCATTGCATTAATTGAGGATTTAGAAGTAGCTTAAACCTCTACTCTAAATTCTGAGTGTAAGTATTTCCGTACTCTTGATGTAAAATGTGATTTTGATGCTAATGACATGAGCTATATGCTTGTGATGATTGTTGACAAAGTGTAAATGTGGGCGTGTTATACATGCCTTATGAAAGTGATTAAATTGTGTTTATAATGCGATTATACAGAGGTAAAGTACAGAAAATTGGTAAGTAATATGTGTGTATAATAGTGGATATTTTGGCCTTGTATGTTTATGAAACTGTTGGATGTAATTGGCATGCCATAGGATTGTGAGTACTCACCTATATGTGTTGTGCTTATGAGGCTTTAAGGCCCGGGGCAGATTTGGAGAGATAAGGGAATGTAAGCTAAGCTCCATTCATCGGGATATGTTTGGTGTGTTGGATAGTGATAGCTATGAGCTACACTTTTGGAATATGTTTGACTTTGTGAGTCTATTTGGTGTATTGGAGATTGGTGTATCCGATGTGTGGTGATAGAGCCCACTTTATGTTTCATAACTCAAGAACCAAATTATCTTTAATTATGTTTATTTATACGGTGTGCGACAGCCCGATTTTGACCCTCATCAGAATGGTGGTTTCGAGACCACAAATCCGAGTTAAAAAATATTTAATTATTATTTATCTGTGTTTTAAATGTGTGAATTTGGATTGGGGTGAAATTTTCGTTTTAAAATATTATCGTTTAAATATTGGTTTAATGAATAGGGCTAAGTTGTTAAAAATGAAAACTTTGTGATTAATATTATAATAGCCCAATTTTGATGCTTTTATTCTTGGATAGATTAAACGTGAAATTTTGCCATTTTAAAGTGTAGTGGACAACACTTGGTTAAGTGTTATTGATTTTATATGGTTGTTATATGTGTTTTTACTTAGGAATAATATTATTTTATATGAAAGGAAATGAATGAAATAAAGAAAATGAATAAAATAAATCCATAGTGCTTTGTTCTTACCGTAAATAAAAAGAAGAAGAAAAAGAAAAAGAACCAAGTCATTCGGCCTTTCTTGATTCAAATTGAGGTCTGCAATTAGTTTAAATTTGAAAATTCTTTGCATTTTTGAGATGGTAGTTGACTTTAGATCATAGCCCATGAAGTGATTTTTCAAATTGTTGAACATTGAGTGTTCGGTCATGAGGATGAGATGAGGAAATGTTTTAGATTTTTTTTAATGTATATGTTAGAAATAAGATAAAATGAAAGTTGGATGTTTGATCGTTAACGTTAAAGCTTGAATTAAGGTTTTTGGTTATTTTTGTTAAATGGATGAAATTGTACAAATGTTTAAGATAGGAGGACAAGTTACGAATACAATGAAATGCAAGGAGTTATATATATACACTTAAGGAACATTCGGCTCTTGTGCAGTAAAATGGAATTGAGAGTGGTTTAGTTATTCTGTATGTGAAACTATTTTGTGAACATTGTAAAGTATGGAGGCGAGTTAGTAATTTACTAAATTGTGTGTTTGGGATTGATTTGAATAAGAATTTAATTGAATGAATTAAAATTCGAATCCTTTTAGATCAAGAATCGAGAAGATTGGAGGCAGATAAGGGAAAAACAAAAGTTGTTGAATAGCCGATCGTAACTGTCCGATTAAAGCTAAGGTAAGTTTTAAGCAATTAAGATTTATCAAATTAATTATATATGATGTATGTGAATTATGTAATTGTTGTATGCTTATATTATGTATGGCCGAATGGGACTTTATTTTGTGAGTGAATCAATTTATTTGAGGTGCTTATATTTGGAAATTGGTGCACTAAGTGTGCGTATAAAGGATTGAGAAAATGCACTGTGTGTGCACGGATGAATATAAGCACTATGTGTGCGAATTTTATAACCGCGCACTATGTGTGCGAATTCGGTAGTCGAGCATTGAGCATACGAGTTCTACTTATTCATTTATGTAGTTGTGCACTAAGTGTGCGAAATGAGCAAGAAGACATCGATACCAAATGAATTTGTAGTTTAGTTCTTGAAATTAAGTATCAATTGTGAACTCGATACTTAAAATTGGTAAGTATCGAACCTTCGTGGTGATTAATGAATGAGTTTAAACATGAATAAGTAGTCGAATATTATAATATAATAGGCTAGTTAATCATATTAAATTGAATGAATGGTTTATTCAGAAAGTATAAATATATGTATAGGTCATAGTAAAATGTCATGAGAAGATTAATAAGAGCATGCAGCAATGTATGGGTACCAATTAGTATGTGTGAAATTCCGTTTCAATTTGATGCTAATTGCGAATGAGCATTTGAGTACTAAGGTTTGTATTTGAGATGAATAATTTACGAGATATTTTATGTGGATGTAAGAATGATAAAGTATATCATTGAATGCAAATTAAATATAAGGTTGATGAATTGGCAATATTGAATTACAAATAAATCTTTAGTATAGATATACTGATCTTGAATTGAAGTATGAGTTCATGTCTAAACTAGATTTTAATCAAGTCATGAGATGAGAAGATGTGTACGACTTTGGCATTGGATAAATACTTAAATTTGAGCTTGTTTTAACTTTTAATAATCGAATTGCTTATAGCTTATTGAGTTACTATCTCACTTGTTTTGATTGCTCATTCTTGTTATTATATTTTTTCAAGATTCGTCATGAGCTCGGGATCATCAATGAAGTCATCGCACTACCCACGATATTTTGGTATATTTATAAAAGTTTAAGTTTGAAATTATGGCATGTATAAGCTATGTCACTTTTGAATTACTGTTTGTTTGTGTTGTAAATAAGTTATGCCATGCGAAAATGGCTAATTGTCTTGTTAATTTGAACGAAATATGTGTATGTTTTACCTAGATGAATCGGCTAATGTTTTTGAGAAGCCAAAATTTATTTTTGATATGTGGTAAATTAAGATGTGCTTGGTGGGATTTGGATTGACAAGTTTAGTTGGGTACAATTGTTTGATATTTGGTCATGCCTTGTTTTTACATATGTGAATATATAGGTATATATATATATATATTGGTCAAGTTTAATTAAGAGGTTTTGAAATTGATATTTGGTTATGAGTTCATGGAGATTTATTTATCTTGAAATTTGGTCATTTAGTTCGGTTTGTGATGAAATGTTTATATGTATGCAATTGTTTGTGTTGGAATAAATGGGGAATCATGAGATATGTTTTATTAAGATGTGTTTATAATGCATTACATAAGTTCGAGTATGTGTATGTTGTTCTTAAATTAAAATTTTATGTTTAAATATTTTGTTGAAAGCTGTGACGTGTCGAGTAATACCCTGTAACCCATTCCGGCGACGGATACGGTTTAGGCGTGTTACACAGTGATTTATGCTTGTATGAGTATGTGATAAATATGTAAACGGACCAATAATAATGCATGAATAAGTAAAATGACTCTAATGTTTGTAATATCGTGCTCGTGTTGTTCGATTGTTCTATTAATTCATGATGACTCATTCACATGGTAGTTATTTTGAGCATTCACTGAGCTTGTTAAGCTAACTCACTCCTTTTAATCCATTGCAGATTAGTCGTGTTTCAGTGTGAATGTTGTTGTTCCAAGGGATTGATCCAAGCGAGTCTCTAGTTGTAACGCCCTAAATTTTCGAGTTTTTCTTAGATTGTTCTTTATCTGATATAATGTTTAAATTCTAGTATTTGGGTGTGTAATGCATGTTTGGGGTGTGTTAATGGGCCTATGGAAGGCCCATGTGTTGGTTAAGAGCTCGGCAAAATTTTAAATTTTAAGCTTAGGAGATAGGGGATCATTGAAAGTAAGGGTCTTAAGAAATTGTGTGCGAAATAAGACACAAATGAATCAGTGGTAAAGTGGCAAGGGAGACGCCACTAGACTCCTTAAAAGGTGGCGCCTAAATGAGTTTGGAGGTCCAAGGTTCAAGTTCTAGAGTTGGCAAGGAGGGCGTTTTATTTTTGAGCTTGAGCAGGTAAGAGTTTGAAGCAGAATTGAACTCTGCTTGGAGGAGATTTGAATGGGTCAAGGGAGCAAATCGTGGAGGAGGTTGAGGAGTAAAATAAGGAGCTTTCAAATTTTGAAAGAAGTGGCCGAACAAGGGATTCTCCATGGTGTGATTTTGGCAATAGCATAGGTAAGGTACAATCGGCATTAGAGTTTCTTTTGGTGCCGATTTCCTTAGTTGAGTAGGTTTTCTCTTTTGTCATTTTTGTCTAGTGAATTAAGGGTCATTCTTTCCCATCTTATCTAAACCAAATTGCCGAATTCCACACTCCAAAAGACCTCCTGCTGAAACTTTTACTTCTGTCTGGCAACACTTTGTCTTCTCCTTCTTCTATTCTCATCTTCTTCTCTTCTTGCTTTCACAAACCGAAACCTACCTTGTTGCCTCCTTCCTGGCCGAATCAACTAAAGCTTTCTCCTACTTCTTTTCTTCAAGCCCTAAACCAAATGTTCATTTGATCAAAACCTTCCATAAGCCGAAATATTCAACTTGCCGAATTCACCTTCTTTTATTAAAAAATATCGTCTCTTCTCATTCTACTTCTTTGCCGAACCTTCTTTTGACCGAAACTCATTGTGCTTGGCCGAATCCTCTCTACTCTCAACCCTTTCTTCCTCGTTGTTACAAAGGGAACGACTGTGGTTTGGGACTTAGATCGGTAAGTATTTCGTGATATTATCTCGTTAGTTTTCAAGTTTAAGGCTAAGATGCCGAAAACCCCTCAGAGGGAGGGTAACGTTTCTAGACTAAGGGCCTTATGGCTTTTCTCTTTGGTTTATATGCGTTAGTGTGGACAAGAGACGTGCAGTAAAGGAGGCTAGTGTAGATTAACGCGGTTGGACATTTCGATCTAGTCCATAATCGAAAAGGGTAAGATTCTAATGACTCAGGCCATGTAGGCCGATTATGGTAAGGGGTTATAGCTCTTTGGTTATCGATTATTAGACTAATAATTAGCGTTCGATTGTAGGCTCTTCGTATGTGGATTCCGTCGTCGTTCCATCCGTTAATAGGTGTGTAACTAATCCCAATCCCTTAACAGAAAATACGAAATGAGTACGCGAGCAGCTCGTGGTAGGGGCCGTGGACGTGGCCGAGGTAGTGCACGAGCTGAAACTTCATCTTCGGGTCATGCGCCAGCAGCTGATATACCGATACCACCGGCAACAGAGGTGGAGTCCCATGATCGAGGTGTTGGGAATGACGCCCTATCGCAAGCGATGCTTCGAGTTCTGGAAAGGGTTGCTGGGGCAAGTACCGGTAATGGATTTCGGGGATCCATTTCTGAGCGACTCCAAGCTAATGGGGCGGAATTCTTTAGGGGCGTGTCTGGTGTAGCCCCAAATGTGGCCGAGTATTGGTTGGAGGCCACAGAGCAAATTATGGATGATCTGGATTGCTCTATGGAGCAGAAGCTGAAGAGAGCTGTATCGTTGCTGAGAGATGAAGCTTATCAGTGGTGGCTCACGGTAAGAGATGGAACTTTAGATGGTGAGGTAACATGGGAGCTGTTTAAGAAAGCCTTTAAAGGAAAATATGTTGGGGCTAGCTATGTGGATGCCCGTAGGAAAGAGTTCTTAAATTTGGTTCAGGGAAGTAGGACAGTATCTGAGTACGAGGCTGAATTTCTGAGGCTGAGCCGATATGCTTCTGGGATAGTTGCTACTGAATATGAGCGTAGCGTACATTTCGAGGATGGTCTGAGAGATGAACTAAGGGTACTGATTGCTCCGCAGAGGGAGCGTAACTTTGCTGCTTTGGTTGAGAAAGCTAAGATAGCTGAGGAAGTAAAGCGTACCGAGAGACAGAATTGCGAAAAGGATAGAAACCGCTTTCGGAGGGATTCTGGACCATCAGGTGGGGCTAATAGGAATGTTAAGAGAGCAAGAGTGGTAGAACTAGTGCGAGCGGTGCCAATGAATGCTGTCAGACCGCAGGGTTGTAGGAGTTGTGGTAAGATACATATGGGCGAGTGTCGGAAACGTTCTGGAGCCTGTTTTCGATGTGGGTCGATAGGGCATAGGATTAAGGAATGTCCCAAAGAATCGGATCAAGGACAGGTTATGGCTCAAAGGGTTGCTCAACCAGTGAGGTGTGGACCACCAGCTCCGAGAGGTCGTGGACAAGGTAGAGGCAGAAATAGTAATGGTCGAGGACGAGGAGCGCCTGGCAGGGGTGCTGGTTTTGCTGAGGCTCGTCAACCAGCGTTAGTTTATGCAGCTCGTCGCCGAGAGGAGGGTGATGCTCCTGACGTCATAACCGGTACGTTTTTGATTTCTAGTATGCCATACACTGCGTTGATAGATGTTGGATCTACCCATTCTTATGTTGCATGTGCCATGTCTGGGTTGCTGGGAGTGCGTTCTGAGGAGACAGTGAGTGGGGTATCTGTATTAAGTCCTTTGGGTCACTCGGTTAGGGTAGACAAACTGTATAGAGACGTACCCATAGAGACTCAAGGAAAATCTTTTCTGGAGACTTGATGGAGCTACCTTTCGGAGAATTTGATCTCATCTTGGGAATGGATTGGCTTGTAAAGCATAGGGCTACTTTGGATTGTGCTGCAAAACGAATGAGGCTAAAGACTGCAGAGGATGAGGAAGTTATGGTGCTAGGTGAACGTAGAGATTATTTATCCAATGTGGTGTCAGCATTGAGAGCTGAGAAGTGGATTCGTAAAGGATGTGCGGCTTATTTGGCATTCGTAGGTCAAGTAGAAACTGAAGAACTAGTTGTGGATCAAGTTAGAACCGTTAAAGATTTTCAAGATGTCTTTCCCGAAGAGCTTCCAGGTTTGCCTCCTAATCGAGAGGTCGAGTTTGGGATTGATTTGTTGCCTGGTACGGCACCAGTATCCATTGCATCCTATAGGATGGCACCAAAGGAGTTGGTGGAGTTGAAAGCGCAGATTCAAGAGCTGTTAGATAGAGGTTTCATTAGGCCAAGTGTGTCTCCGTGGGGAGCACCAGTTCTGTTCGTGAGGAAGAAAGATGTGTCAATGCGAATGTGCATCGATTATCGGCAGTTGAACAAACTGACGATTAAGAATAAGTACCCGTTGCCAAGAATCGATGATCTGTTCGACCAGCTTAGAGGAGCTTTAGTATTCTCCAAGATTGACCTTCGATCTGGGTACCATCAGTTAAGGGTGAAAGAAGTGGATATTCACAAGACAGCATTCAGAACTCGCTATGGTCACTATGAATTCTTGGTTATGCCATTTGGGTTGACCAATGCACCTGCAGCTTTTATGGATCTGATGAATCGAGTGTTCCAGCCATACTTGGATCGATTCGTGGTCGTCTTTATCGACGATATTTTGGTCTATTCTGAATCTGAGGAGAAACATGATGAGCATCTCCGTATTGTGCTGCAAGTGTTAAGGGAAAAGGAGCTTTATGCGAAATTCAGTAAGTGTGAGTTTTGGTTGAGGGAGGTAGCCTTCTTGGGTCATGTTGTATCTGCTGAGGGGATTAAGGTAGACCCTCGAAAGATTGAAGCAATTTTGGAGCGGAAACCACCGAGGTCAGTGGCAGAAATTTGAAGTTTTCTGGGTTTAGCTGGATACTATAGAAGGTTTGTAGAAGGATTTTCTGTGATGGCAGCGCCATTGACAAAACTCGTAAGGAAAGGAGTGCCATTTAGTTGGACCGAGCAACAGCAAGAAGCTTTTGAGAAACTAAAGAAGGTTCTGACCGAAGCACCTGTACTGATTCAACCAGAGTCTGGGAAAGATTTTACTGTGTACAGTGATGCATCACATGTTGGGTTGGGGTGTGTGTTGATGCAGGAGGGTAAAGTGGTTGCTTATGCATCGCGACAGCTTAAACCTCATGAAGTGAACTACCCTACCCATGATCTGGAGTTGGCAGCAGTAATCTTCGCACTTAAGATCTGGCGACATTATCTGTATGGAGAAAGGTGTTAAGAGTCTTAAGTACTTGTTGACTCAGAAGGAGCTGAATCTTAGGCAACGGAGATGGATTGAGTTGCTTAAGGATTATGATTGTGCGATTGAGTATCATCCAGGCAAAGCTAATGCGATGGCTGATGCCCTAAGTCGTAGAACTGTATCTGATCTGAGAGCTATGTTTGTTCGTTTGAGTCTGTATGATGATGGTAGTCTGTTAGCAGAATTGCAAGTAAGACCGACCTGGGTGGATGAGATTAAGGAGAAGCAGTCGAAGGATGAGTCGCTGGTTTCTCGATTTCAGCAGGTTAAGGATGGGAGTACTTCTAAGTTTGGACTTAACAGTGAGGGTGTTCTATGTTTCCACGGTAGAATCTGTATGCCTAAGGATTCCAATTTGAGGCAAGCAATTCTGAATGAAGCTCATAAAGGACGGTGTGCTATGCATCCTAGAGGTAATAAGATGTATCATGACTTAAAGGAGTTGTATTGGTGGCCTGGACTGAAGCGAGAGGTAACGGAATTTGTTGGGAAGTGTCTGACTTGTCAGCAAGTGAAAGCTGAACATCAGTTACCTTCTGGACTTCTACAACCAGTGAAGGTACCACTCTGGAAGTGGGAAAGGGTGACCATGGATTTCGTAAGTGGATTGCCCTTAACGCCGTCAAAGAAGGACTCGATTTGGGTGATTGTAGACAGGTTGACTAAATCTGCTCATTTCATCCCTGTACGTACTGATTATTCGCTTCAGAAGTTAGCCAATTTGTATGTGGCAGAGATTGTGTGACTGCATGGGGTGCCAGTGTCTATTATCTCTGATCGAGATCCTAGATTCACATCTCGGTTCTGGTAAAAGTTGCATGAGGCATTGGGAACGCGACTGAATTTTAGCACAGCCTTCCATCCTCAGACTGATGGTCAGTCAGAAAGGGTTATTCAGATTCTGGAAGATATGTTAAGGGGTTGTGTTATCGACTTTCGAGGCAGTTGGGAGGATTATCTACCGTTGGCAGAGTTCGCGTATAATAACGGTTATCAGGCTAGCATCCGTATGGCACCTTATGAGGCACTGTATGGGCGTAAGTGTCGTTCACCTAGTTGTTGGACCGAATTGGGCGAGTGGCAAGTTCTTGGACTTGAGTTGGTAGCAGAGACTGAAGGGAAGGTCAAGATAATAAGGGATCGGTTAAAAGAGGCATCTGATCGACAGAAGTCTTACGCGGATTTGAAGCGTAAGGAGATTGAATATTCAGTGGGTGACATGGTCTTTCTGAAGGTTTCGCCTTGGAAGAAGATACTAAGATTTGGTAAGAAAGGCAAGCTAAGTCCGCGGTTTATTGGGCCTTATCGGGTTCTTAAGCGAATAGGTCCAGTGGCGTATTAGTTGGAATTACCTCCAGAGTTAAATAGAATCCATGATGTGTTCCACGTATCCATGTTAAGACGATATCGTTCTGACCCTACTCATATTCTACCAGTTGCAGAAGTGGAGGTATAGCCTGACTTGACTTTCGAAGAATAGCCGGTGCAGATTCTGGATCGAGACGTAAAGGTTCTAAGAAGAAAATCAATCCCATTGGTAAAGGTACTTTGGCGTAATCATGACAGAGAGGAAGCTACTTGGGAACCAGAGGAGGCAATGCGTCAGCAATATCCCCATTTGTTTGGATAAGGTAAATTTCGAGGACGAAATTTCTTTAAGGAGGGTAGAGTTGTAACGCCCTAATTTTTGGGTTTTTCTTAGATTGTTATTTATCTGATATAATGTTTAAATTCTAGTATTTGGGTGTGTAATGCATGTTTGGGGTGTGTTAATAGGCCTATGGAAGGCCCATGTGTTGGTTAGGAGCTCGGCAAAATTTTGAATTTTAAGCTTAGGAGATAGGGGATCATTGAAAGTAAGGGTCTTAAGAAATTGTGTGCGAAATAAGACACAAATGAATCAGTGGTAAAGTGGCAAGGGAGACGCCACTAGACTCCTTAAAAGGTGGCGCCTAAATGAGTTTGGAGGTCCAAGGTTCAAGTTCCAGAGTTGGCAAGGAGGGCGTTTTATTTTTGAGCTTGAGCAGGTAAGAGTTTGAAGCAGAATTGAACTCTGCTGGGAGGAGATTTGAATGGGTCAAGGGAGCAAATCGTGGAGGAGGTTGAGGAGTAAAATAAGGAGCTTTCAAATTTTGAAAGAAGTGGCCGAACAAGGGATTCTTCATGGTGTGATTTCGGCAATAGCATAGGTAAGGTACAATCGGCATTAGAGTTTCTTTTGGTGCCGATTTCCTTAGTTGAGTAGGTTTTCTCTTTTGTCATTTTTGTCTAGTGAATTAAGGGTCATTCTTTCCCATCTTATCTAAACCAAATTGCCGAATTCCACACTCCAAAAGACCTCCTGCTGAAACTTTTACTTCTGTCTGGCAACACTTTGTCTTCTCCTTCTTCTATTCTCATCTTCTTCTCGTCTTGCTTTCACAAACCGAAACCTACCTTGTTGCCTCCTTCCTGGCTGAATCAACTAAAGCTTTCTCCTACTTCTTTTCTTCAAGCCCTAAACCGAATGTTCATTTGATCAAAACCTTCCATAAGCCGAAATATTCAACTTGCCGAATTCACCTTCTTTTATTAAAAAATATCGTCTCTTCTCATTCTACTTCTTTGCCGAACCTTCTTTTGACCGAAACTCATTGTGCTTGGCCGAATCCTTTCTACTCTCAACCCTTTCTTCCTCGTTGTTACAAAGGGAACGGCTGTGGTTTGGGACTTAGATCGGTAAGTATTTCGTGATATTATCTCGTTAGTTTTCAAGTTTAAGGCTAAGATGCCGAAAACCCCTCAGAGGGAGGGTAACGTTTCTAGACTAAGGGCCTTATGGCTTTTCTCTTTGGTTTATATGTGTTAGTGTGGACAAGAGACGTGCAGCAAAGGAGGCTAGTGTAGATTAACACGGTTGGACATTTCGATCTAGTCCATAACCAAAAAGGGTAAGATTCTAATGACTCAGGCCATGTAGGCCGATTATGGTAAGGGGTTATAGCTCTTTGGTTATCGATTATTAGACTAATAATTAGCGTTCGATTGTAGGCTCTTCGTATGTGGATTCCGTCGTCGTTCCATCCGTTAACAGGTGTTTAACTAATCCCAATTCTTAGACTGAAAATGGTAAAAGCCGAAAAGGCTATAAAGTGACCGACATCTGGTGTAAGTGACCGAAAACGCATTCGTATGATATTTGGGAGTAACCATTTACTCCATTAGGCTTAACTATGAGTTTGGTGCTGGAGGAATTGCAGAAGGTGCAATTCTGAACGTTTCGGTAAGTGGGGCTACAATGGGCCAAGATGGGCCCAATGGGCTTCCGAGCCCAAAATCGATAAAGTGACTATTATAGGCTTTCTGGTGACATGGTTAATAAAAACATGGTCAAGTTGGTAAGCTAAACCTAAAAATTAGACTTAACAGGTTTGAGATGATAATGGACTCAGTAAGGCCCATTAGGGGTTTTAGGCTAAAGAGGGCAAAAGTGGAAGTTAAGCTTAAAAGGGACTTCTGTGAATATCTATGGACTAATAACCAATTGAACATGCATAAAATCTCTGAAAATATGGAAAAGGACTATAGTACCCTTAGGTAGGAAAAATTACCAAAATACCCCTAGGTGTAAAAAGACTATTATACCCCTAGGGTCAATTCTGTATGAAATGTATGATTTTATGCATCTGCATGAGTTGCCATTTAATGTGTGCATATCTGATGCATGAGATGCTATATGTTGCTTGCTAGTATGCATATATCTGTTGCATGGGGTATGGGTTTATGATTGAGGAAGCGTTCTGGCAGCCTCGCTGCAATCTGGTGACTTTGTCACATTATTATCTGGCAGCCTCGCTGCAATCTGGTGGCCTCGCCACAATATCTGTATCTGGTGACCTCGTCACAATATCTGGTAGCCTCGCTGCAAATTATATCTGGCAGCCTCGCTGCAATTATCTGTGGTGTGTAGCGGTTGGGTGGGTCGAGTAGTCTCCCCACATGGTGTAAGGCTGGTACGGGGGTGTTATGGATGGATCTGGGTTGGGTTACTGTTTGCATATTATATCTGATCTGTATCTGTTACGGGCCTATGGGCTTAACCTGATTTCTGTAATGGGCCAAGGCCTAACTAATCTGATTCTAAGGCTTGATCTATTTTGGCCTATGGTTGAGATAATGTTGCACACTGAGTTGTCAAACTCACCCCCTTTTATTTAATCTCTACAGGTAACACTCAACCATAGTGGGCTTGGAGCTGCGAGAGATTCGGAGTGGCCACAGCATCTGCAGAACTGGTTTTCATTTTGTTTAAAGTATTTTATTATTAAGTTATTTTTGGGTTTTATTTTGTAATAAGGCCGCTATCTAAGTTTTTATTTGGTTTAATTTTTCTTTGATGATTAAATTACATTTTATAGAATCGCTAGTTTAGGCTGCGCTGGTTTCAAAATCTAAAGAACGTTTTCAAAACTCAACGAGTGAATAATATGGATAACTTAAAGGATTAATAAACTGGTTTTAACAAACTTACTCTTTTGATTCAAACCTCACTTAAGACACAACAAGACTAAAAAGGTCGTAAACTTAGTTTTAGGATCGTGTGACACACCAGATCTGGTCGTAACGTCTAGGCCGGGTTTGGGGTGTTACACTAGTAGTACTTTATAGGTGATTTATTATCCATTTATGATTTGAGAAATAAAGGCAATGTGGTAGAACTATTGCATAAGTGTTGCCATGACGTTTTGTTTATTTTCTTAGCTTATTAATTCCTAGTAATTATAGATACTATTCTTGTTATATCACTTGGCTACTCAGACATGTTTTCGATGATTGAATTGTTATTGTGGTCATTTTGATGCTTATTTGACGAGGTATTTGTTACATGTTGAATGGTTTATGATTGGGATGGATTATTTGCCTTAGTATGCTGTATTTTTTGTGTCTGGAGTAGAGGTATTGATATTCGGGTTTTAAAAATAATACTTTTGTGATATTTCACTGTGCAGGAAGCTTGTATTGTAATTTGGTATTGATACATTATGATGAATATCGATACTCAGGGTAAAATAATCAATACTTTAATAAATGTATCCGTTTTTTCTGGGATTTGATTTTTAGACGGAAAATAAAATATTTTTTTGGTATTGATTGTCCAACCAATATTGATACCTTTTAAAGGAAATATCGATACTTTTGTTTCAGTATCGATACCTACGTAGTCAATTTTGAAATTTTTCTAAATGAACCCTGTGCATGTTTAATTATATTTGTGATACTATTTGCTGTATGTTTAATATCTATTAAGGATGAATAGAGTAAGTTTGACTCATAACTTGTGCGTATGTTAAAATGGAAGACATTTCTTTAATAATGAGCTCATTTGTACTGTGTATGTCGTGAGACGGTGGTGTGACATCCTAATATTCGGACTTCACGATTGGGCCGGGTATTGGGTGTTACATTTGGTGGTATCAAAGCTTAGTTTATTTAACACTCGGACCAAGGTGATTGTTGTTGATGTATTATTTGGGGTTTCGCAACCCATAGATTTAGAAACCCATGTGCCTAAACTTTTCTATTTCTAAGTGAATTGCATGTGAGGTATGAGTAGGAACACATTGCCTTTAATCATAAAGTTTGCTTGCAAGAACTAAACTTGGATCATTTCTCACCACTCACACATTTTACTTTCTTGTGTATGGTAGATTGTTAGATTCGATATGCTTCATAATTACCCTTAGTAAAGCTTAGTCGAGGGTTGGAACACACAGAGTCGCAATTACACTTAAACTGGACCTAAAACCAAAGTTTGGCGAGACAGGGCCACACGCCTGTGTGTCTCGGCCGTATGGGAGAATCCAAGTCGTGTGGGTGTCCAAATGCCCGTGTGAAGGGTAGCACATGGTTGTGTGACAGAGGCACACACCTGTGTCCTGTGGAGTAGGGACACGGCTGTGTGAGTAGGTCGTGTAACTCACTGTTCAATTTTACTAAAATAAGGGGTAGGGCAGACACGACCATGTGAGGGTCTCACACAACCGTGTGTCCCTCCCGACACAGTCGTGTGTCCCGAACACATGCCTGTGTAGGATCTCTAAATCCCCTAATTAGCCATACGGCCATGTGGCCAGGTCGTGTGACTCCAAAGTCACTAAATCCCTAATTTCCAAATTCACACGGCCGTGTGCCTAGGGGACACGGCCGTGTGAAAATCGACAAAATCCCCAAATCGGCCACATGACCATGTGGCCAAGCCGTGTGGCACCAAAATTAGCCTGGAACCCTAGTTCCCTGATCCACACGCCTGTGTGGCCATCAGGGTGATCATGAAACCACCCTAAAATAGCCCCAAAATCACTGTTTTAGCCACCAGAACTGTCCCTAACCTTTACCCTATCAACATTTATTAGAAAGTGATGATTTCCTATCACTTCCGTCAACTAATAGCCGAAAAACCAACGGGTTAGGATACGATCAAGAAAAGTCGAAAGCAAATATTTACAAAATAAAATAAATAGATAAGAACCGTAGGCAAGGTTCAAATCCCACACCTATTTTGTGATCTACGATGTTGACGCTGACTTGATGATGAGAAAGTGCCTTTTCCAAAATCACACTCGATATTTTCAAAGTTTTTTAGAAAAAGAAACAGAAAAGCCAAAAAAAATTCCCAGAAAAAGAATGCCACTCCAAAAATAAAAGAAATTCAATAAAGATAAAAATAAATAAATAATTAAAAATACAAACTAAAAACAAAACAAAATAAAAAGTCTCTTCAAATTACACAAATAAGACTCGAACCCAGAACTTTAATGTTCACTAACACTCACTCAACCACAAGACTAGCAGGCTTATTCTCGTCACTAAAATGCACAACTTAAACCACACGTACATCCTCTTTGCTCTCCCTATACACAGAACACAAAACTTCTAGGCCCAAATTTGGGGCGTTACAATTTACCCATCCTTAAAGAAATTTTGTCCCCGAAATTTCCAATAGAATAGTCGTATAAACACACTACACTACGCTCCCATTGCACACTCTAGACCCAAAACATTATCGCTCTTAATTTGCACTTAAGACCTCCCACACACCCCTAGAACACATAACCACTGGATCAGACAGCTCCTCGAAATCTTACTCACCTTCAGAATCCATAACGGTTTCGTGCCTAATTTAGGTTACCTACACTTTCAGAAAGCATACACACCGTAAATACTATTTCCACATTTCTAACATTACAGTTTCAAATTCTACCTAAACCAGCACCAGAGTCCCAGACAGTTCATTTTCGCAAACTCTTTCCAAAGTACAAACCATTTTAACTTTCTGCGGTACAGTTCTTCTAATATTTTAAAAACAGTTACTTGCGCACATGTTTACGTGAAGCACAGGCCAATTTTTTGTAAACCTGGCTCTGATACCATTAAATGTAACACCTTAAATCAAGGCTAGAAATTTAGGCCAAATTTAGGATGCTACATTGATCACCAAAGTGATCTAGAAAATTTTTCAAAATCCAGTAGTTCAAAATTTCATTTCTGAAAATGGTTATCTCAAAATAAACCAAAAACATTTATTCATCTAAAATGCCAGTCAATAAAAGTTACAGATAAGTTTAACATAAACTAGATTTAAATTACCGATTAAAGGTTACAACGAAACTAGTGCCACAATTTAATAAACCTTGCAAATTCAAATAGTAATAGAAAACAAAAACTTATAAATTACTTCTACCGAGATTGTCTGAGACCTCTATGTATCGAGTACAGTATCAGAATTCTGAAAGATAATTGAAAGGGGAAACAGAATAGGAGGTGAGCTACTCGAGCTCAGTGTGAGATCAAAACCCACTAACTACAGATCCAAAAACGGAACATAATGACAGAATTATTCAGAACCAGTCGCAATATAAAAAAAGAAACTTACCAACAGATGATAGTTGAGCATATTCACCCAAAATCAGGCACACCATAAGTACTTTTCAATCATACAGGACAATTAGTCACTTACAGTCTCACGCACCATTCAGGCACAGTAGCAATAATTCTCAATAGTCATTAGATTCAATTCAGTCAGTCAGATACAATAAGAGTTTAGCAATTTCACATAGGCACAAGTGCCATTCAGTCGAATAGTACAATAGTTCTTCAACAGCCATACAGTTACTATAACTATATAGTTGGTAAGTTACAATTAGTGTCTACAAACTGACACAGACACTCAGTCACAATACCACTAGTCACAGTAACGATGACTCTCATTCAGTCATAGTAACGATTTAGTTAGATTGATAGAATCAGAGTCTATCACTCAAAACAGTCAATAGATGCATATGAATGCAATTGAAATGCATAACCCACCCATCTAGTCAACACATCTCTCCGTGCATCCCTACACTTATTGTGGGGTTTAAAACACCCACCTATCCCTATACTTTCAAGCTGTACTGACTGTGGCACATATTAGTATAATGCAGCTGAGCTGCCAGTCAATAGGCTTAAGAGCCACTCAGAAAGTGTAACAGCTGGATTTAGGGCCAAGTTGGGATAGTGATTTCGGGACCATAAATCTGAAGTAGAAAAATTTATTGTGACAAAATTTTAACGCTTATAGTATGACTAAATGCATATGTTAAAGTTTCCTTACGAAATTTTATCGATAGAGGGTCCAATTTGACTATTAGGACTAAATTGCAAAAAGTGCAAAATATGTGTTCTAGATGCATTGGGTGCTTAATTGAAATGAAATTTTAAATTATAGGTCCGTATTTAGTAATTAGACCATTATATATCATGATGGACAAAAATGGATATGGAAGGGTAAAATTTCAAAGAAATGTCAAAAGGGCATTTTGGTTATTTGGTTAATAAAAGAATAAAAAGGGAAAATAAAGCAAAAATTTGTCCATCTTCTTCAAGCCATAGCTGAAGTTCTCAAGCTCTCTATAGCTAGAGTTTCTTCAACTTTCAAGCTTGATAGTAAGTGAATCCTAGCCCCGTTTTTAATGCTCTTTACGGTTTTGAAGTCGTCATCACCAAATTGACCTATTTTTACCATTATTTTGAAGTAGGGTTTATGTTTAAAATTTTACCCATGCTATACATGCATGTATTTTGATGTCTAATGGTAGAATATGAATGTTAGATGTGTGATAAATGACTTTTGCTAGGTGATTTTCGGTGAAAACGTCAAAAATGACCTATTTGCAAAAGTTATAAAAATATGTATAGAAATATGTGAATAAATGGAAAATATGGGTTGGTAAGTGTATGTATAAGAATAAATGGAAAATATAGGTTGGTAAGTGTATGTATAAAGTTCGGCTAGGCTTGGGTTTTGAGAAAAATGAGTACATTTCATTTGACGAGCCTAGAGACTAAAGTGTAAATAAGTGAAAAGTTAGGGGCAAAAATGTAAATTTTCCATAATGTGATTTTTGGATCGAATTGAATAATGTGATTATTAAATGAGCTAAATTTGTTATTATAGACCAAGAAAGGTGAGTTTCTGACCTAGATCGGGGAAGAACAAGATTGTGGACTAAATCGTAAATATTAGCTATTTTTGTACCGAGGTAAGTTTATGTGTAAATAATACATCGTTATGTTATGTTTGGGACATGGCGTCGATATGAGTTTTTGTGTAAGACCATAGCTGGGCTATTGTCATCGATATTGAATTGCATGTAAGACCATATCTGGGATATAGAATTATATGACCTACGTATTGTAACACCCCTAACCCGTATCTGTCGCCGGAGGGGTTACAAGGTATTACCATAAACCAAACAAAACAAAAGTCACTTCACAATTGATATCATTTCCTAAGGATAACTGTATGCATATATGCATATTACAAAGCAAGCATTTTTTCTAACACTATAGCTAACCAAAACCGAATTCATATACTAAAGCAAAACAATACATAATCAATAAAAACATGTACATGCGCATGAATGACCAAACATGCCTTGAACTAATTATGCACCATATAAAAGTGTTACTATTCAATTGGTAATAATATCAAGCCTTAACCGAATACACAACCATATCAATTTCCCATGTCATTTCATTTCTCACATTATCAACTATACTCAACAAAGATATAATGCACAACTCTTTATTTATAGGTACAAACACAAAATTAGCATGTTCATTTCACTCAAAATTTACAAATAAGATTTACACCTAGAATAAAATAACATATCCAATACCAATGCCAATATTGCCTTAAACTATTCGCATATAGATATTCAACTATCCAAATATCAAGACATTAATAATTGTACTCAGCTCAAACATAGATTAAAGCTTAAGACGATTAAAAACAATTTAAAGAAGCTATATTTGTATGGCTTACATTTATATACATAACCAAAATATCATTCATTCAAAAGTTGTCCAACCTATACATGCCATAGTTAAGTTTTATAAAAACATTGAGTACTAAGCAGTAAATAGTGCGATGAGTTGACTGACGATCCCCAAGCATGTAGTTGGATTCAAAAATCTATGAAACAAAGAAACATGATATCCAAAGTAAGCTTTCATAAGCTTAGTAAGACTTAAGCAATTAAACATTTTAACTAAACAATCAATTTATTTCATATAGCCGGAAAGTATTACTGAAGATGTACTTTCATTCTAATAAACTAACTTAGCCAATATGAAAATTTTGTATAATTTCACACTCAACCTAACATACCCATCAATATAAGTTTACACTTAACCAAATATACCAAATCAACATAGGCTCACATTCATCCGAATATACTAAACCAATATAGCATTACATATGTATATACTTATATCATAATGACCGAACGCTGTGCCATGTAATCATCTATTCATAATATATATTCTCGAATCTTAACTTGTTCAATCTCATTCAAATACACAACCCTCATTCAAATACATAACACATACTTTAAATCTCATGACAAAACACGTGCGTACCTTATTACGAGTTAACAATAATTTAGCACATACTTGGCTTTTCCACTCATTTTAACTTGTTTCATAGCACATCAATCTAGAGTCTCGTAATAACATACTGGCATATAGCCTGCTAGGTACCAACCCGATTCAAATACAATGGCACAATGCCTTCTAGGCTTATAGCATGAAATCTCATACCGGTACTAGGCCTGCTAGGCTTATAGCCTAAAATCTCACACTGACACTAGGCCTGCTAGGCTTATAGCTTGATTCATAACACCGGTAAGATGCCTGCTAGGCTTTTAGCCCAAATACTCACATATTTAGATTGTACCATAAATCTATAACCGAATTACTAACAATATTCTTGATTTTTTTTATTTTTTTATTTGCATCCCAAAGTCACATATGGCAACCTCATTATACAGAAACTAGAACCATCTCATTACACATTAACTAGAACCACGACTAACAAAATTCAATAATTCCCTTGCTACATTCGGTAATAACTAATATAAGTTCAATAATTTCATTTCCACACTTGTATTTTACATTTAAATAAAAAATAAGTACATTTAATGGTTTATAGACTTACCTCGGTTATCAACGAACGATAAAATCGACTACTCAGATATCTTCGCCTTTCCCCGATCCAAGTCCGCTCCCTTTTTATCTTGAGCTAATTAAAATTTCAAATATGATCCATTCAAGCTCAATTTTATTTAATAAAATCCAAAAGCACATAAATAGGAAATTTACTATTTTGCCCCCAATATTTAGCACCTTTGTCAATTTAATCCAAAATTCACAAAACATAAAATAAGCAAAATTTACTTACACATAGCTTAGGCCAAATGTTCCTTGTACACCTACAATTCTTCACAATTCATTTATTCTACTAATTTAGTCACTCACATTTTTCAATTTACAAATTAACCCTATATAAAAAAAAATCACATAAAACTCCCATACATAATTTGTTCAACTACAACCTAAATTTCAATTTCTAACATCAAACACCAAATTCATAACCTTTCCATACATTGTCGAACATCAAATTATCAACCATATCAAAATTTAACTCATGGATTTTGGAGAAAATCAAGTAATGAATTCAATAATATCAAAGATTAACAAAACCAACATGAATTTACCTTGAATTTTTTTGCTTGTCAATTGCCAAAATCCTCAAAGATTTTCTTTTATTTCTTATTTTATTTTAGTAACAATGAGGTATGAATGCATGGCTTTCTTATTTTATTTTATTTATGCTTTAATATATTATAAGTTAACTTTTAACATGTTTTACTTATTTAACCTTATAATTATAAAATATAAACATATACTTTATGGGTACATTCGACCATCACTAAAACAATGGGTTATTTGCAACATAAATGCTCCATATTAAAAGGCCACTATCAATTCAACCTTTATGAATTAGACTACCAAGTTTTCAACTTACACGATTAAGTCCTTTTATCAAATTAAGCACACAAACAATCAAATTTTTGTACGAAATTTTCACACATGCAAATTCACATATAATAAACACATAAAATAATATTTAAAATATTTTTTTGACTCAAATTCGTGGTCCCAAAACCACCTTTCTGATTAGGGCCAAATCGAGTTGTCACACGTATAACTCCTGAGTATCTCTAGTGATTCTAAGTGGTTCAACGAGCATAGTTTATACAAGAACGAAAGTACATGTGAAGTATTACAGGTATGCACAAAGTCCATATCACTATTGGATGGAAGGATAACAATGAGTTAAAATATGATGTTTAGTAATGTTTTTATGGTAAGGTTATGATTGTGTAAGAAATGGCTATGAGAGTTTAGTAATGTTTATACCAATTTCCATTATGGATTTCGTATGGTTAAGTTATAAATATGATTTTTATTATTTGCATATAAGCTTACTAAGCTATATAGCTTACCCCTCTTTTCTTTCCATTATTTTATAGTGTCACCAAGCCAGCTCGGGGATCAGGAATCGTCGGAGTTTGCATCACACTATCAAGGCTTTATTTTGGGGTATTTGTGATTTTGATATTTTGAAAGTATGGCATGTATAGGAACTTGGTCATTTTGTATATGTGTCATAGTGATTGGGCTAATGATATTGGCTCATATTGATTAAGTGATAATTTTGTATAAGGCCATTTGAAATTGGCTAATGTTGATTATAGGTATAATCATATGGTGATGCATTGCACGGATATGGCACTTGCATGATTTGAGTTGAGAATTATGGATGTTTGGTTGCTTAAGTGTGCTATGTGTTTTGTCTTTGAATTGGTGTGAGTGTTTATGAGTTTCAAGATGGCAATAGGCTTGGTAAATAGCCTATACATTGTCCACACGGGCAGACACACGAGCATGTGTCTAGCCCGTGTGTGACACACGGTCAGCCTCATGGGCATGTAACAGGCCATGTGTCCCTTGCAACTTAATTTCAAGAAATAGAATGCCCAGTATGGAGCACATGGGTAAAGACACGGGCATGTGTCTCAGCCGTGTGGACGGCACGAACTGGAACACGGGTGTTTGCCCAGGGCGTGTGAAGTCTGCACCTTAAATGCAAAAATTAAATTTGCCACACGGCCTAGCATATAGGCGTGTGACTTGGCCGTGTGATCTTATTTTACTGATGACATCATAAATAGAGAGTTACACAAGTTGAGGACACGGGCGTGTCCCAAGCCACACGGGCGTGGGTGACCACATGGCCTACCCATACGGGCGTGTGAATCTCCAAACTATGGAAATTTTCTTTGTGTTTCAAAGTTTCTAGTTTAGTCCCGAACCACTTCCGGTATATGTTTTGGGCCTCGTAGGTCCATATAAGGGACGATATGCATGTGTATGAATAGTTTTTAAATTAAATAAAATTTTATAGCTTGATTTTGTACGTTTGGTTATGTTTAAGTCTGGTAATGCCTCGTACCCTGTCCCGATGTTAGACTTGGGTAAGTGGTGTTATATTTAGTGGTATCAGAGCTATGGTTTTGTCAATTCTCAGACTAATCTAGCATATGTACAAGTCTAGCTATACATGCCATATATGAATTATAGTAGTGTGACGACTCTTAACAACTTAAATTGTGTTTTCATATAGTAAATGGATCCCGATTGAGCTGTAGCTATTGACGTAGAAAGTAATGCACCAGCTCCCGCCCAAGGGATCACGCCACCTGATAGTAGGCATGTGACAACTAGTCAAGGAGGAGAGGCTAGAGAACCCTTTCTCCACATGATGGATAAGTGGTATACAAAGTTCATTCGGGCGAATCCGAATGCTCAACCCCCTCCACCCCTCCTATTCCTCAATTGGTTCCCGTAGCCCCTCAAGATGTGGAAATGGTAAGACTAAGTAAGCCTCCTATTGATAAGATTCAAAAGTAAGGGGCCGAAGAATTCAGAGCTAATGTAGATGATGATCCTCAGAGGGCAGAATTCTGGCTTGAAAATACCATTCGAGTATTTGATAAACTTTCATGCACACCTGAAGAGTGTTTGAAATGTGCTATATCATTGTTGAGGGATGCAGCATACCATTGGAGGAAGATTTTAGTATCGGTGGTACCGAGAGAAAGGGTTACATGAGAGTTCTTTCAAGAAGAATTCCAGAAGAAATAGATTAGTCAGTGGTTTATCGATCAGAAGTGTAAGAAATTTCTTGAGCTGAAATAGGGCCAAATGTCAATGACAGAATATGAGCAGGAATTTGTCAGGCTTAGTAAGTATGCTCGGGAGTGTGTTTCCTCCAAGGCTATTATGTGTAAAAGGTTTGAAGATGGGTTAAATGAGAATATTAAGCTGTTAGTTAGGATCGTAGAAATTAAAGAATTTGTCATATTGGTTGAACGGGCTTACAGAGCCGAAGAATTAAGTAAAAAGAAGAGAAAGGCCGAGAATGAGGCTAGAGATACAAGAAAAAGGTCGATGAGTAAGTCCTTTCCATCTCAATCAAAGAAATCCAGAGAAATGTATTCTCATTCCAATGTTTCAACTGGACACTTACCTAGAGACTGCGAGAAGCTACACTTAGATTCTAAAGCTCAAGCTACCTCGATGGCTAGTGTGGGAAATTTTAGGTCCAATAGGCCTGAATGCCAACATTGTGGTAAGAGACATCCCGATAAGTGTAAAATAGATAGTCGAGCTTGTTTCAAGTGTGGTTCTCTAGAGCATTTTAACCGAGATTGCCCTGATAAAGATGAAGAAGAAAAATTTCAGAGTGCCAGGCCAAGTAATGCTACCAATAGAGGTAGGCCACTAAGGAACATCGGGAATGGAGCTAGCAGTAAAGGTGTGATCAAGGATTCAGTTGTGAGATTAGAAGTTAGGGCACCTGCGAGGACTTATGCTATCCGTGCTCGGGAAGATACGTCATCCACTAATGTGAACACTGGTATATTCTTTCTTCATGATACTAATGTAGTTGCATTAATTGATCTTGGATCGACGCATTCTTATATTTGTATGAATTTGGTAACTAGTATGAAATTGCCTGTTGAGTCCGCTGAATTTGTGATTAAAGTGTCAAACCCTTTAGGCAAGTATGTATTAGTGGATAAAGTTTGCAAGAATTATCCTTTGATGAATCAAGGTTACTGTTTTCCAACTGACTTAATGTTATTACCATTTGATGAATTTGATGCTATTTTGGGTATGGAGTGGTTGACATTGCATGATGCCAAAATAAATTGTAGGCAGAAAATTATTGAATTGAAATGTGAAAATGGTAAGGTTCTCCGGGTTGAAATAGATGGATTTAGTGAACTGCTCGTTGTGAATATCCAGATGTATTTTCAGAAGAGTTGCCAGGATTACCACCTGTTAGAGAGATGGAGTTTGTTATTAATTTATTATCGGGGACTGCACCGATATCGATAGCTCCGTATAGAATGGCTCCCATTGAGCTAAAGGAATTAAAGACTCATTTGCAAGTATTGACAGATAAGGGATCTGTGAGACCGAGTTTTTCTCCCTAGGGTGGTCTAGTGTTATTTGTAAAGAAGAAAGATGGATCCATGAGACTGTGTATAGATTACCGACAACTCAACAAGGTGACCATAAAGAATAAGTATCCTTTGCCAAGGATTGACGACTTGTTTGACCAGTTAAAAGGGGCAACATTGTTCTCGAAGATAGATTTGAGATCCGGCTACTACCAGTTGAAAGTTAAAGAGTCGAATGTGTTAAAAATCACGTTTTGAACAAGGTATGGACATTACAAGTTTCTTGTTATGCCTTTTGGACTTACTAATGCTCCTGCCATTTTTATGGATTTAATGAACCGTATTTTTCGATCGTAATTGGATAAATTTGTTGTTGTTTTCATTGATGATATACTGATTTATTCTTGTGATGAGACCGAGCACGCCAAGCACTTGAGAATAGTTTTGCAAACTTTGAGAGACCAACAGCTATATGCTAAGTTTAGTAAAATTGAATTTTGGCTTCGAGAAGTCAGATTTTTGGGGCACATTGTCTTGAGTGATGGTATTAAAGTTGACCCGAGTAAGATTTCGGCTATTGTTAATTGGAAGTTGCCAAAAAATGTATCTGGGGTTAGAAGCTTTCTAGGCTTAGTCGGTTATTACAGATGGTTTGTTAAAGGATTTTCCGTGATTGCTATTCTGATGACAAGGTTGTTACAGAAAGATGTCAAGTTCGAATGGACAGAAAAATGCTGGTAGAGTTTTGAGAAACTAAAAGCTTTATTAATTAAGGCACCAGTGTTAGTACAACCTGAGTCCAGAAAAGAATGTGATTTATAGGGATGCATCATTAAACGGTCTTGGATTGTATTGATGTAAGAAGGCAAAGTGATAGCTTATGCCTCGAGACAGTTGAAACCACATGAGAAAAACTATTTGACGCACGATCTGGAGTTGGCTGCCATTGTGTTTGCTTTGACGATTTGGCATTATCATTTGTACAGTGAGAAATGACGTATATTTACCGATCATAACAGTTCAAAGTATTTGATGACCCAAAAGGATCTAAATTTGTGCCAACGAAAATGGCTTGAATTATTGAAAGATTATGTGCTAGTGATCGATTATCACCCTGGAAAGGCAAATGTAGTTGCCAACGCATTGTGTAGGAAATTCTTGTTTGCCTTGAGAGCTACGAGCACGAGATTAGCTTTGTCTAATGATGGTTCGATTCTAGTTGAGCTGAAAGCTAGGCTGATGTTTCTTCAGAAAATTTGTGAAGCTCAAAAAAGTGATAGCGATTTGCAAAAAAAAGGAATCCAATGTGAATCGACTAGTGACTCAGATTTTAATATTAGGGCCGGTGATTGTTTGATGTTTCGATGTAGAGTTTGCGTTCAAAAAGATGTTAAGTTAATTCAAAAAATTTTGCACGAAGCACACAGTGGTTTTCTGTCCGTTCATCCAGGTAGTGTGAAAATGTACAATGATTTGAAGAAATTGTGTTGGTTGCCTGGTATGAAAAGAGATATTTCTGAGTTCGTATCAAAGTGTTTGATTTTTCAACAAGTAAAGGCCGAGCATCAAGTGTCGTCGGGTTTACTTCAGCCAGTGATGGTACCCAAGTGGAAATAGGATAGGATTACGATGGACTTCGTAACGGGTTTGCCTTTGACCCCGAGAAAGAAAGATATTGTTTGGGTTGTTGTTGATAGATTGACGAAATTGACTCATTTTATTCCGGTACGTACCAATTATTCACTTGATAAGTTAGCTGAACTGTACATTGCTGAGATTGTGAGACTAAATAGAGTGCCTATTTCTATTATTTCGGATAAAGATCCGAGATTTACTTCAAGTTTTTGGAAAAAGTTGCAAGAAATTTTGGGCACAAAATTGAATTTTAGTACTGCATTTCATCCGTAAACAGATGGTCAATCAGAAAGAGTAATTCAAAATTTTGAAGATATGCTCCGATGTTGTGTTTTATAGTTTGGAGGTAGTTGGGAAAAATATCTACCTTTGATTGAGTTTGCTTACAACAACAACTTTCAGTCGAGTATAAAGATGGCACCGTATGAGGCATTTTATGGCCGTATGTAACAGCCCAACTTTGGGCCTAGTCAGAACATGTGATAGCCCTAATTTGACCCTAGTCGAGAAGTGGTCTCGGGACCACAAAACTGAGTCACAAGAATAATTAAATACCTTATTCTATGTCTAATTTATATGAAAATACATGTGTGAATTTTTAATGCTTTGATTTAGTCAATTTGAATGTGAATTGAATTAAAAAGGACTTGTATGAAAAGCCTTATAATGTGATGGATTAATTGCTTAGTGGCCGATTGTTATATGGTTTAATTAGGAAGGGTTTGCATGCCATTTTTAATATTAGTGGCCGGCCAACCTATTTCATAATATTATGTTGTTTTATATTAAGCTACTTTTATGGATAAAATGAATATTAGTTGTATATTATAATATTAAATAATAATAATAATAGTAAGTGGGAGGAGAAAACAAGGTGGAGTCCATTTCTTTTCTCCATTGCCGTAGCTAGAAGAAGGAAAAACATCCCAAGTATTTGGTCATCTTAGGCTTGAATAAGGTAAGTGATTCTTGTTATTTCCTCTTGAAACTGTGGAAGTGAGTATGAATTGAGGTTCCTTTCATAGCCCATGAATGAATTTCTAAGTTTTTGAGGCTTAGAGCATTCGGTTTTGGTTAAAACGTACTAAGGGGTAAAAGTTTTGAAGCTTTGAAGCTATAGGTAAATTTAAGGGATTTGTGTTGTTGAATTCATGAAATGGGAAGTTTGTTAGCTTAATGGGTCAAGTTGTGCTTGTTGTACCTTAATGGTTATAGAAATGACCTATTCGGCCATGTATATGAAATTGCTTGATATTGTTTTGATATTTTGTGTTTTGAGAGTGATTAATTGATAAATTGAGCTTGGAAATTTTTGAGATTTGAGTTAATAAAGACAATCGGCTAGAGGGTGTTATACAAGGTTAATGCATAATTAATAGTATTTAAGTATGTGATATCCAAAATTGTATTTTAGAAACTATTTGAGAGATTGTTGAATATTAAGTTGATGGAAAATAATTGTTTGTCAAAAGTGGATCTCCATAATGCTTTCTTAATGTTGGCATTTTAATTTATTTATAAGTGTGTTTGGATAGGAGTTTTCCATTCGGCCATGCATATTATTTTAAAATGGGATCATGTTATGTGGTTGAACTTAAGAATGAGTTGAGTACATATGCTCTAGGTATGTGATATGTTTTGTTTATGTTAAAGTTTTAATGTTAAATTTAGTTGCTTCCATAATGGTTAAAGGCGTTTATAACTTGAACATGAAGTATTTTGATTGAGATGTTTTTGAAGTATGTTTTATGTTGGTCGAATGACTCTCTTGATTATTGAATGGTGAATGTGATTCATATGTTAAATAACATGCGGCTTGTGCATTTTTGTATCAAAGGATTGCCGAATGTGGACTTAGGTAACCAACGTGTAATTGTTGATTTTATAAGTGATTATTCACTTAGTGAACGTTTATTGAAATGCTTGTGAATGAATTGTATATGTGTATATATATATTCGATTGTGCATAGATTGGTTAAATAATAACCTTGTGATTTTAGTAATGAATTATTGAATGGTAAACTTTGTTTAATCTAGCTCAAGAACCAATAACACCAAATTCGGATAGGGGAAAAGTTAAAGTGCTCGAATAGCTATTTTCAATCGTACAACAACTTTTGAGGTAAGTTTTGAGTAATCAAACCTAGTATATAATTAAAGGTGACACGATATATGTATGATAGATGAATTATGGCTTATTGTCCTTACTTTAATAAGGTTTTATGTGAAATAATTTATTTACATGGTATGTAGCCGAATGGCTATTAGGAAAATAAACTAAGATAGTAGTATGGATATGTGATCATGTGTGCTTGTTGAGCCAGAAGTTTAGTGAAAAATGTATATATATGTTTTAAGGTAAAAGGATATTTATGATATGAGGTCAAGGTGTATATTATATGCTTATATTCGAATGAAGCAAATGAATTACAAATGTGATATGCTATGTGAAATGTATTAACATGTGAATAAATATACATGAAACTCGGTGATGTGTATCCAGGCTAAAGTCCCGCAGGCTTCGTGCTAGTACTATATCCAGGCTAAAGTCCCGCAGGCTTCGTGCTGGTACTATATCCGGGATAAAGTCCCGTAGGCTTTGTACTGGTACTATATCCGGGCTAAAGTCCCACAGGTTTCGTGCTGGTACTATATCCGGGCTAAAGTCTCGTAGGCTTCGTGCTAATAATATATTCGGGCTAAAAGTTCCATCGGTAATTTGAGTAAAGTTTAAGATTCTGAGACTTCACGGTAATAATTACCAACAAATATGTTCAATGCATTAAGTTGGCCTGGTATGTATCATTTACTCGTTCGTGAATTTTAATTTGGATTAAATTATAAGTATCTAATGTGATGATGATACATCCGGCCATTGTATAAGGTTATATGAAAGTAGGTGATTTATTTATGAGATATGAATTTCAATTCAAGTGAAATCATATGCTAAACTTTGCCTTATGTATATGTACATATTCGGTCAAAGTGTGGAATTATATGCAATGATTCAAATTAGCTATGTTATATGAATACCGATTTAAGAGAAGTTAAAAATGCCAGATGTGTGAAGTTTGCACTTGATTTTCAGAAATTCGAAACGCCACACGGCCTAACACAGGGGTGTGTGTCTCGGCTGTGTGAAGGACATGGCCTTGGACATGGGTGTGTGCCCGTGTTTTTCAAAAAAATTTTCAGTGCTTTCAAAAGTTCTTGGTTTAGTCTCGGACCACTTCCAAAGTATGTATTGGGCCTCGTTGATCCCATTTAGGGACTTAGAGATAAAAATTTGAAATGTTTTAATTTGGATGAAATTTTATGACTCGATTTAATATGTTTACAAGTGTATGTGTTCTGATAATGCTTCGTACCCTATTTCAGCGTTGAATACGTGTAAAGGCTGTTACATCGTAAGTTTCAGACTCCTCTGTCTTGGACCAAGCTCAGTGAGAGACAGATTCACAGGGTTGATTTGGTTAAGGAAACCGAAGAGAAAGTGAAAGTAATCTGTGAATGTTTGAAAGTCACTGTAGATCGATAGAAGTCATACTCAGATTTGAAAAGAAAAGATATCGAGTTGCAGATTGGTGATAAAGTATTTTTGAAAGTATCTCCGTGGAAGAAGATTTTTAGTTTTGGCAGTAAAGGTAAGTTGAGTCTGCATTTTATTGGTCCGTATGAGGAAATTGAAAGAATAGGGCCAGTGGCATATCGGTTAGCCTTACCAGAAAAGTTAGAAAGAATTCACAATGTGTTTCATGTGTCGATGTTGCGACGATATTGTTATGATCCTTCACATGTGATTTCCCCTACAAAGATTGAAATTCGATCGGATATGACGTATGATGAAGAACCGATCAAGATTTTAGTTCGAGAAGTTAAACAGTTGAGAAATAAAAGTATAGCCTTAGTAAAAGTTCTATGGAAAAGACATGGGGTAGAAGAGGCTTCGTGTGAACTCGTGGAGGCCATGAGAAAACAGTACCCAAACCTCTTTTTCGGTAAGATTTTTGAGGACGAAAATCCCTAAAGGGGGAGAGTTGTAACATCCCTATTTAGGGCCAAGTCAGGACAGTGGTTTCGGGACCACAAATCCTAAGTATAAAAATTTATTGTGATAAATTTTCAAGGTTTATAGTATGGTTGAATGCATATATGAAAGTTTCGTTACGAAATTTTATCGATAGAAGGTCTAATTTGACTATTAGGACTAAATTGCAAAAAGTGCAAGATATGTGTTCTAGAAGCATTGGGTGCTTAATTGAAATGAAATTTTAAATTAGAGGTCCTTATTTAGTAATTAGACCATTATATATCATGATGGACAAAAATGACATGAAAGGGTAAAATTTCAAGGAAAGGCCAAAAGGGCATTTCGGTTATTTGGTTAATAAAAGGATAAAAAGGGAAAATAAAGCAAAAGTTTGTCAATCTTCTTCAACCCATAGCCAAAATTCTCAAGCTCTCCATAGCTAGGGTTTCTTCAACATTCAAGCTTGATAGTAAGTGCATCCTGGCCCCGTTTTTATTGCTTTTTACATTTTTGAAGTCGTTATCACCCGATTTACCTATTTCTACCATTATTTTGAAGTAGGTTTTATGTTTAAAATTTTACCCATGCTAGACATGCATGTATTTTTGATGTCTAATGGTAGAATATGAATGTTAGATGTGTGATAAACGACTTTTGCTAGGTGATTTTTGGTGAAAATTTTGAAAAGGACCTATTTGCAAAAGTTGTAAATATATGTATAGAAATATGTGAATAAATGGAAAATATGGGCTGGTATGTGTATGTATAAGGTTTGGCTAGCTTGGGTTTTAAGAAAAATGAGTAATTTTATTTTACGAGCCTAGGGAGTATAGTGTAAATAAGTGAAAAGTTAGAGGCAAAAATGTAAATCTTCGATAATGTGATTTTTAGATTGAGTTGAATAATATGATTATTAAATGAGCTAATTTTGTTATTATAGATCAAGAAAGACGAGTTTCTGACCTAGATCGGGGAAGAACAATATTGTGGACTAAATCGTAAATATTAGCTATTTTTGTACCGAGGTAAGTTTATGTGTAAATAATACATCGTTATGTTATGTTAAAAAGTTTAATTATTTCTTGAATTGTATAATTGACCATGTGAGTGAGTTTAATTGTGTGCGGAAGTTCGGTAGTGATTCGGTAAGTGTGGAAATCCCATACAAACCCTCGAAACATTACAGGATACAAGGGTCATAACATTGAAGCTATTGAGATGTGTTCCCATGTAAGACCATATTTGGGATATGGCATCAGTATGGTAGTACGTGTAAGACCATGTCTGAGACATGGCGTAAGTACGAGGTTTAGTGTAAGACCATGTCTGGGACATGGCATTAATATGAGTTTTCGTTTAAGACCATATCTGGGCTATTGGCATTGATATTGAATTGCATGTAAGACCATATCTGGGATATGGCATTGTATGACCTACGTATGAATGTCGAGTGTCTTTAGTGATTCTGAGTGGTTCAATAAGCCTAGTTTATACAAGAATACAGGTACGCATGAAGTCCATATCACTATTAGATGGAAGGATAACGATGATTTAAAATGTGATGTTTAGTAATGTTCTTATGGTAAGGTTATGATTGGGTAAGGAATGGCTATGAGAGTTTAGTAATGTTTATACCAATTTCCATTATGGATTCCGTATGATTAAGTTATAAATATGATGTTTATTATTTGCATATAAACTTACTAAGCTATATGGCTTACCCCACTTTTCTTTCCACTATTTTATAGTGTCACCAAGCCAGCTCGGGGATTAGGATTCGTCAGAGTTTGCATCACACTATGAAGGCTTTTTTTTGGGGTATTTGTGATTTTGATATTTTGAAAGTATGACATGTGTAGGGACTTGGTCGTTTTGTATATGTGTCATAGTGATTGGGCTAATGATATTGGCTCATATTAATTATTTGATAATTTTGTATAAGGCCATTTGAAATTGGCTAATGTTTATTATAAGTATAATCATATGGTGATGCATTGCATAGATATAGCACTAGCATGATTTGAGTTGATAATTATGGATGTTTAGTTGCTTAAGTGTGCTATGTGTTTTGTCTTTGAATTGGTATGAGTTTTTATGAGTTTCAGGGTGGCAATAGGCTTGGTAAAGAGCCTACAAACATACGGGCGTGTGTCTATGCTGTGTGTGACACACGGTCAGCCCTATGGGCATGCGAACAGGCCGTGTGTCCCACACAACTTAATTTCAAGAAATAGAATGCCCAATATGGAGCACACTAGCAGAGACACGAGCGTGTGTCTCAGTCGTGTGGACGGCACGACCTAGAACATGGGTGTGTACCAAGGGCGTGTGAAGTCTGCACCTTAAATGTAAAAATTAAATTTGCCACATGGCCTAGCACACGGGCATGTGACTTGGCCGTGTGACCCTATTTTACTGATGATGCCATAAAAAGAGAGTTACATGGGTTGAGGACACGGGCTTGTCCTGAGCCGCACAGGCGTGTGTGACCACACAGCCTACCCACATGGGCGTGTGACTCTCCAAAACATGAAAATTTTCTTATTGTTCCAAAGTTTCCAGTGTAGTTTTGAACCACTTCTGATGTATGTTTTGGGCCTCGTAGGCCCGTATAAGGGATGATATACATGTATATGAATAGTTTTTGAATTGAATAAATTTTATGGCTCAGTTTTGTAAGATTGGTTATGTTTAAGTTTGGCAATGCCTCGTACCCTGTCCCGGTATCGGACTAGGGTAAGGGGTGTTACATTTAGTCCACGACCCTCAAGGTATTGGGACGGCCCACGACCCTCTGAGTATTTGGGCTAATAGTAAGTAGATAAACTGCCAAATCAGTCCATAATACGCAGTAATGTTCTCTAGGTCCTCATGAGATGGAGGGACATCATCAGTAATGTCCTCTGGGTCCTCCTGCTCGGTAGACTGAGCTAGACAGTACTGAGGGGGATTGGTCCCACGTCAGCGCTCAATCATCCTCATATGAAGCATGCTTTGGATGCCTTGGGGGACATCTGGCCAATAAGAATGAGGGTGAATGTCTGGGCCACTGTGTTAAGGAGGCTGAAGTGGCAGGCCAGGCGAGTCACATATGGGCCCATCGCGATCACACCCTTGCGATGCCGTTTCGTCTAGTGTTGAATGGCATGAGCAATAAAGTAAGCGAGGTTGAGTATGTGCCCGTGTGACATGCTCCAAAGGAAGTAGGCGTCGTGGGTGTTGACGACATTGGTGCTCTCTCGTCTACCCGTCAATGTATGTGCTAGTAGGGCATGAAGGTACCTCAGTGATGGGCCGAGAGTTGTCTCCTTGGAGCGATTGGGGTCGTAGATGGCTGGAACAGGGACCAGGGCCTAGCAACACTTGGATGGGGAGAAATGGACGTGGTGGTAAAGCTCGGAGAGATCTTCTTCTTCCATGAATTGTTTAGTATATAGGCCCAGCGCTATACCGAACTCAGGTACACTAAGCTGTCAGACTAGACCATCGAGTCGGAACTGGAATGTTCCGGGATCATCATATCTAGACATGATTGACTGGAGTTGGAATGTGGAGCATAGTTCTAGAGTAAGCTCGAGGTATGTGGGCTCGACGATTGTAAAGAATTGGTCTCGTGGGTCCGTCATTAGCAAAGCCCGACCAATCAATACATCGCCCCACTCCAAGCAGCCTCGCTCTGAGAATCTGAAATAGCTCCTCTTGGGAACTTTGCGGGAATTGGAGGAAGAGGTGTCTAATTTCTGTGGTGGCTCTAGAGGAGGTACCACCAGGCCTTTTTCACTTTTTGTTAGCGGAGACGGCAGCTTTCTTTCCTCTTGAGGACGACATTGTTCCTGAAAGAGAATAAGAGTAACAGTTTAATGAAACTAGGAAAAGAAATGGACGTATACGATGAATATTTATAAGTTACTAAACCAAATGACAAATTAAGCTAATTAAGACTATTAAGTACTCAATGGAGAAGGTAATTTCAAAAAAATAAATTCGGTGTTTCAGGTTATCCTAGGCATAGAAGAAAACAATAGAGATAGTAGTAGCTATGGTTAGCAATATATACTAAGAATCAATTGCTTAAGACAACTAAAAATGGCATCCAAAGAATGGTTCAAAATGGCATGATAAGTATTCCAAATCAATCATGCAAAATGCATGAGAATCATATAAGTAAATAGGTTAAATAACTAAATAAATGTAACAATGAAAATATAACTAATTAAAATAAAATAAAACATGAAGAGAAAAAGGGGAAAAAGGGAACTGATAAGGTAGATGTTAGGGCGGAGCACGGTCGTGGAGGTGCTACACGGGCGTGGTGGCTTGGGCTAGATCGGTGGCGGCGCAAGGAGTGGCTGGAATGAGTGGTGGTGGGAGAGGGGTTAGGGTTTTGAGTGAGGAAGATGATGAATAGTGAAGGGTTTATATAGAAATTAGGGCACACGGGCGTGACACACGCCCGTGTGAATCATTTTTAGCCTATTTGGTTTGAATTTTAAGGGTTTTGGCGTGCCTGATTAGTGTCACAAGCCCGTGTTCTTTGGGCATGTTAGGGCACACGGCCGTCTTGTATGGCCATGTTCTTCAATGTTTACTTCTCCAACGCGGGTGTATGAGGTCACACGTCCGTGTATGAATTGACAGGTTTGACCATGGGGTTAAAGCACGAGCGTGTCTCCTGCCTGTGTTAATTTAGCAGGTTCGACCACGCTCTGGGAACAGGGTGTGTCGCACACCCGTGTTGATTTGTCAGGATTGGCCACGGCCACATCTCATGGCCGTGGCTATTTTTTGAAGACCGTGTCTTACCCATGGTGTGCCCACGGCCTTAGGCACGCCTGTGGGCTTGGCCGTGTGGTCTTGAAAAACATGCATTTTAAGAAGATCAACATATAAACTAAAGGTTTAAGAGCCTAAGTTAAAGTGCTTTACTATGTTAGTGCTCGGGTTGCCTCCAGAGAAGTGCTTGTTTATAGTCTAAGCTCGACTTTTCTGAATCTTGTCTAGTCACGGTGGTTTGAGGAGTTCAAACTCCTCTCTCCTGCTATTAGTTTTAATATCTGAATAAGGTTTAAGTCGAGTATAGTTTACCTTGATGTCTTATGTGTTATATTGACTGTACCATAGGGAAATATTTTCATTACCGTGAAGGGAGGTGTATCACCTGTAAGAAGCTTTGCATTTGACATTCATGGATCCTCCTCCTCTAATAATACCTTATCCCCTACCTTAAATTGATTTTGTGTATCTGTGGGCTCATCATGATGGTGCTCTGCTTCAGTGTGGCATATCTTAGGTTTCTCCTGGCGGTAGTTAAGCCACTCGTCTAGTTCTTCGATTTGTAGCATTCGTACTTCATGTATTGTTCCCTTGTATGGACTCGTATATGGTTCGGTTGCACTTACGTGAAGAGTATCCTGCAAAGAAGGTTGGATGGTAAGATCATTCTTATTACAAGAACTCATAATAATATCTTTATCATTAGCAGTTCTATTAGAATTACGAGCCTGCAGAGTGATTGTATCATTGCCTACACGAAGTGTGAGTTCTCCTGTGCCTACATCAATTATAGTCTTTGCAGTTGCTAAGAAGGGTTACCCTAGAATTAACGATACATTGCTATCCTCATCTATGTCTAAAACAACAAAGTCCATTGGGAATATGAATTTGTCAATTTTAACTAGCACATCTTCGATTATACCCCTAGGAAATCTAATGGTTTTATCAGCCAATTGAATGCTCATCCTAGTTTGTTTGGGTTTTCCAAGACCTAGTTGTTTAAACAATTTGTAGGGCATTACATTAATATTAGCCTTTAAATCAGCTAAAGCATTTTTAACATCTAAGCTACCAAGTAAATAAGGAATTGTAAAACTCCCTGGATCTTTTAGTTTGTTGGGTAGCTTATTCTGCAAAATGGCTGAGCAGACTGCATTTAGGTCTACATGCGACGCCTCGTCCAACCTTTGTTTGTTTGTCAGAAGTTCTCTTAAAAACTTCATGGCGTTTGGCATCTGTGAGAGAGCTTCAATAAATGGTAAGTTAATATGCAATTTCCTTAAAAGTTTAAGGAATTTATCGAATTGTTCATCTATGTGGTCTTTCCTTATTGCATTAAGATATGGGACACGAGGCTTATTCTCTTTGACAATTGGTTTTGTGCAACTTACCTCACCCTTACCTCTACTTACCATAGTTTCTTTACTTGGCTCTACTTTGGTTTTAGCTAACCCTCCTTCATCAATCGTGTTGATGGCGTGGAGCTACTCCTTAGGGTTAGTCTTGGTGTTACTCGGTAAACCACCTTGTGGTCTTTTAGAGATTAGTTTAGCGAGCTGGCCTATTTGAGTTTCGAGTCCTTGAATGGATGCTTGCTGGTTTTTAAGTGCTGTCTCGGTGTTTTGGAATTAGGTTTCTGACACGGAGATAAATTTCGTGAGCGTCTCCTCAAGGTTCGGCTTTTTCTCTTACTGGTAAGGTGGTTGCTGAAATCCCGGAAGAGTGGTGGTCTCTGATTTCCTTGTCCTCCCCATGAAAAATTAGGGTGGTTCCTCCAACCTGCATTGTAAGTATTACTATAAGGGTTATTTTGAGATCTAGAATTATTACCCATATAGTTGACTTGCTTGTTTTCCATGCCATGTTCATAGACGGGGTACTCAGAATTGCTCATGTTTCCTTGAATTGAGTCACACTGCATTACTGGGTGTACTTGCATAGAACCAACTAAACCGTCAATCTTTTTATTTAAGAGTTCTACCTGATTTGATAGCATTGTGACTGCGTCAACATTAAAAGCTCCAACAGCTTTTTTCAGCTTTGTTCTCATGACTTACCACTAATAGTTATGTAGTGACATCTCCTTTATAAACTCATAAGCTGCCTCTGGTGTTTTTTTATTGATTGTTCCACTGGCAGCTGCATCGATCATTTGCCTTGTTCAAGGGTTCAAACCATTGTAAAAAGTTTGAACTTGTAACCATAGAGGTAACCCATGGTGAGGGCACCTTCTCAATAAATCCTTGTATCTCTTCCAAGCATCGTAGAGTGTTTTTAAATCCATTTGTACAAAAGAAGAGATATCATTCCTTAATTTTACCGTTTTAGCTGGCAGAAAATATTTAAGTAAAAATTTTTCGGTCATTTGTTCCCATGTAGTGATAGACCCTTAGGGTAGATAGTTTAACCATTGTTTGGCTTTATTCCTCAAGGAAAATGGGAATAAAATGGCATCACTAGAAATGCCATTTATTTTGAATGTCTCGAAGAATTCCAAAAAATTAGCTAAATATGAGTTAGGATCCTCATCCTGCAAGCCATCAAACTGAACAAACTATTGTATCATTTGAATAGTGTTAGGTTTCAGTTCAAAATTATTTGCAGCAATAGTAGGCCAAACAATACTAGATTCAGTACCAACCAAATTACATTTAGCATAATCATACATAGTGCGCGGAACAGCATTTTGATTCACAGGATCTACGGTTACCATAGGAGGTAGCTCATTATTCTAATTTGCCTCCATCTCTTCAGTAGATTCAGGTTCTTCTTCTTGCCCCTGTTCTGGGTACTGTAGGCTTCTTCTTATCTCTCTTTGGTTTCTGCAAACTGTAGCTTCTAGGTCGTAGTCAAAAAGCAAAGATCCTGACGGGTTTCTTCTAGTCATAAACTAGCGATACCTGTCAGGGGGAAAAAGAAACAAAAAGAAAATTTTAGTATATAAGATCTAAAAAATAAAATAAAATAAAATAATAAAAAATAGAAAATAAATTGCTTATAAAAGTAAAGATGGCTAAAGTAATAGAAATCGAATGTTCCTAATATTTTAGTTCCCTAGCAACGGCTTCAAAAACTTGATCGTGATATCGATGAAGTAATAATAATGATCGTACTTGGAAACTAACTATTATCATGATAAAAGGCAATCGCACCTATCGAATAGTAGTATAGTTAGTGGCATGACCGGAATATCAAATCCAAGGAACCAAAAGTACTAGTAATGACTTCCTTCCTATTATATAGCCTAAAAATAAAGGAGGATTTGGTTGTAAACTAACTAATCTAAATTAAACTAAAGACATGACAAAGAGTAAATTGGGAAATTACTTTGGGAGAACTGAATGATAAAGACAACACCCAAGGAAGAATCCACTTAGACTTCACTTGTTATCTAACTCTGAACTAGACGATTTCTTCATTCGACTCGATCCGTAGAGATCCCTAAATTATGTTAATATCTCCGTCGAGAATAAGAACAACTAATCCTAGGTTGATTAATTAAAATCTCATTCTAATTAAAACCCCTAGTCTTGCATTAGCTCGATCTATGGATCCCCCTATTAGATTTGACTCTAGTCCGGCAGATTTTCGTCATCCTATGTCTAGGATTACGATCAACTGTGCTTAATTGTGTTGGATCTACTCTTACAGAAGGACTTTTGCTCCTCTGCATAAGTACATTCGACTTAAATTAATATCCCAGAAATATCAATTCAAGAATTAAAAACAGAATTAAGAACAAATCGAATATTTATCATATAGTTTAGATAACAATAACAAGATTTGTCTCAAGTTTCATCCTCCTTAGGTATTTGGGCATTTAGTTCATATTCATAAAAGAAAACATCTCAGAAATAAGAAAATAACAAAACATAAAGAAATCCCAAAACTCTTGAAAGGATTGAAGGGAGATCTTCAGTCTTGATGTAGATCCTGGCTTCTGAGATGGATCAATCGGCTTCCTTCGAGTAATTCCCTGCCTTCTACTCTTAGTCTTGGCAGAGACACTGTCTCTTCTTTTAGTTGCCTCCTAGGGTCTTTATATAGAGTTTGGAATGCCTTTCTTAGCCCCTAAGTAGCTTTTTCCATGTGAAATTAAACTCCATCACGACAGGGATACGCCCATGTGAATCGAGCCTAGGCCATGCTCGAGCTTGTTAATGTGGCATAACCGTGTTGGTTACCCGTGTGACGAACTCCAGGCCATGTTGTTTCCTTGCTTTGGCCCATTTTCTCTGTTTTCAGCCCGTTTCTCGTTCTTTTCACTCTTTTATGCTCTCCTAAGTATATAACATGAAATTAAAGGATTAGGAGCATCAAATTCCACAAATTCAATGATAATTCATCCTTAAATGTGCTAAATGTGGGATAGAAAATATGTAAAATTTACAGTTTATCAGTCGCACAGTATGAACTGCTAGTTCCGATATAGGTACGTAGCGTAGCTAATGTACATATGATATAGTGAAATGCGGTAAACCATTATACCGATAAATTGCAGCTGAGCTATTAGCTCAGTCAATGGTATGTAGCTTAGCTAACGTACATGCTGAATGGTGCAGTGTGATAATCTGCTGTACAGTCCAATTGCTGTAAAACTGCCAGTTCAGTTCAACATCAGTCTTCCTTCTCTTCAAAACCCCACCCAAAATGCTTTATGCATATGTATGTACGCAGTCAGATGTACACAATCAGAATACCAATTTCAGTTAGTTATTCAGAGACATACACTCACATTCAGTTACTTCAAATCAGACATGTGTACACTCATATCTCGAATTCAGTATCAAACTTATCATACAACCAGTCACAAATAACACACATATCAAGCCCAAATCAGAGTCATAATTACCCTTAGTAAAGCTTAGTTGTGGGTTGGAACACATAGAGTTGCAATTACACTTAACTTGGACCTGAAAACAAAGTTTGGCGAGATAGGGCCACATGCCCGTGTGTCCCAGCCGTGTGGGACAATCTAGGCCGTGGGGGTCCAAACGCCCATGATAAGGGTAGCACACGCCTGTGTGAAAGGGTAGCACACGGCCGTGTGACAGAGGCATACACCTATGTGAAACAGGGACACGACCGTGTGAGCAAGCCGTGTAACTCACTATTCAATTTTGCTAAAATAAGGTGCAAGGCAGACACAGTTGAGTAACGCCCCTAACCCGTATCAGTCGCTGGAATAGAGTACAAGGCATTACCAGACTTATATGCACAATCAAACAATCTCCGAGTTACGAATTCCCCCTAACAATTTAAAACTTTTCATTTAAACTTATTTTGTCCTAATTATGGGCTTATGAAGCCAAAAACATACTTTAAGAATGACTCGGCACCAATTTGAAGTCTTTAGAACACTTACAAAAATTTTCAACAAAGCAGTGTCACAGCACGTGTGACTTGGGACGCGCCCGTGTGGGCAGGCCGTGTGGTCACACATGCCCATGTGGTCACACATGCCCGTGTCCCAGCCCGTGTTAAAAACATCAAGCATTCTATCTCTGAGGTCAGCAAACAATTTAGGGCACACGGCCAGGGTACACGCCCGTGTGGTAGGCCGTGTGCTCCACACAGCTGAGACACACAGCCGTGTTTCTACCCGTGTGGCCAGCACTTGGGCTATTTTCCAAGCCCTTTTTGTGCTTTTAACTCTTCCCACTCATATACATTTCATAGACAAATATCATACCTTTAATATACCACAAACTTTGAGTCATTACATACCAAATTTTGCCAAAGTCATGAATGTAACTCAACACTCGCACACATACCAAAGTCATGAATGTAACTCAACACTCGCACACATACATAGCATTATGATAAGTCAACTTAAATGGCTAAATACAAGTTATTAAATTAATTCGAGACACTTAACTACTTCTATCCGACTCACTTATGCTTTAGTAATAAGACCGATACACTTCATAACTAACCAGCCTATACATGCCATTTTCTAAATTTACAAAACTTCTTCATACCAATGTTTGGACTGGATAGTGTGATAGGATTCCCGACAACTTCCAATCGAGTTAACCTGAGTACGTTATCAACACAGAAAACAAACGGAGTAAGCTATATAGCTTAGTAAGTAAGTATGTAAATAATAAACAATTGATTTACAAGCTTGTAACAATTCATATAAGATGGTCTTGAGATAATAAAATCATATTTGCACATAGTCCCATTAATTACTCATGTTCATCTTAAACTATCTACTCGAGTCACAGTTACTAAATTATTTTTATCTAGGGCTATGGAACAATTTAAGATCCGTCAATTTTCCCTGAAACTAGACTTACATATCTTTTTACCATAAAATTTCCAAAATTTTTTGTTTAGGCAATCAATACAATTTATTCATTAAATTCTCCCCAATTTCTTTACCCAACGGTTACAAATCCTCTTCACTAAAATTTAATTATCTCATTGTAAAGAATTTAAAATATTCTCTCATTTGTTTCTTTTGTAAGTATACTCATTAAGGAATTCAAGCATATAAATCATATCTCACAATTATTTTTTTTCCAATTTTTAATGATTTTCCAAAATTGGAACAGGGGATTTCCCAAACCCATTATGACCCTATCTCACTATAATTTAAATAACTCATAATATATAATTAATTTCTCACACCGTTTCTTTTATTTAAAAATAGACTCAATGGGCTTGAATTTCATAACTTATTCAGATCCTAATTCAATTTCCACCATTTTTGGTGATTTTTCAAAGTCACATGACTACTGTTATTCAAAGTTGTTTTATTATCAATTTTACTCTTTCATGTTCTCTTATATCATTTCATTCACATTTCCACATTTTTCAAGTAAACACATCATAGTGTATAACACAATCATCCACAAATCTTTCTCATTTCATACACATATTACATTATAAACTCCTCAATTCACCATCATTCGATTTCACACAGATAGAATATAGGCTTGTTCACTTAATTCGATAGTACTTACACTACAATATGGCTTTGCTCATTGAAATATTTGAAATTATTAACGATACTCAATATCTTGCACATAAGTGCCACACATAATTATTATCGAACTATTACTTACCTCTCGTAGCTAAAGCTACCACTTAACGTCAAAGCTACCACTTATCAATTGTAGCCGAAGCCACCACTTATCAATTGTAGTCGAAGCTACCACGTAACACTTTTCACTTACACTCTCATTTTCAAGCTAATCACGAGTTTGGTCACACAAGCTGACGGTCGAATGTAGCTACACAGTGCTGCTCACACAAGCTGATAGGTATCCGTAACATATACCAGATTACCTAGCCACTGGTAGAATGTACTAGACCAGCACCCGGATCATAAAGCACTTTGCACACTTAGGCTCATTCTCGAGCTATTTCACGGGCCTGCTCACACAAGCTGATGGTAGAGTTGAAGCTACTTAGTGCTACTCACAGAAGCTGGCAGGTATCCGCAACAAATGTAAGATTACCTAGCCACTAGTAGTCGAACTAACTAGCACTCGGAATCACACATTTACAATCAATCACTTAATGCCATGGTCTAACCATGGTCTTTTTTGTCAATTCATCACTTTAGATTGCCATAGCCAAACTATGGGCTTACATTCTCACTATGCCATGGTGAAACCATGGACTTAAACATCAATTCATATGTCACTATAAAAAGGATCATACTCGATCCTACATTTTTTATTTACTTTGAACATTTAACTTTAATTTCAAAATTAATAAACATATTTAACTATAATGCATTTTTATTTTTATTGGTTAACATAATTACCATACAAACTTACCTTGAACGCAAAATTGGCTTGTTTTCCCAACTTGGTCCATAACCTCGTTTCTTCCTGTCTAAGCCCAAATCTCATTTTCCATGATGATTGAGCTTGGAAAGCTTGAAAACCCTAGCCATGGTGTCCATCTTAAGTTTTGGCCACCCATGAAGAAGATGGACACTTTTTTGGCTTGATTTTAGCTTTTTAATTCTTTTAATTACTAAATGACCAAATTGCCCTTTTGTCTTTTCTTGAGATTTTTTTCTACTTATGTCCATTTTTGTCCAAATGAAAATATAATGGTCTAATTACAATTTAAGGGCCTCTAATTTAAAACTTCATAACAATTTGACACTTTTAATATGTAGAACTCAACTTTTGTATTATTTACAATTTAGTCCTTTTGACTAAATTGAGTGCCCGAACGTCGAAATTTTCAAACGAAATTTTTGTGAAATCATTTCATGAAATCGTAGACCATAAAAATATAATAAAAGTAAATTTTTCCTCGTCGGATTTGTGATCCCTAAACCACTATTCTGACTAGGCCCTAATTTAGGATGTTATAGTTCTCCCCCCTTTAGGGGTTTTCGTCCCTGAAAATCCTACCGGAAAGAGAGCTAAAATTCATGTTCTCATAGCCTTATTAAATTCCCACAACAATGCTTTCACGTACCCAGTTTCCGTAAATATTTTTATCATAATATTCGATCCAATAATAATAGAGTTTGATAATTGTAACCATACGATATCCCTCATTATTATCTTCATTCTTAAATTCAATTATCAACATTTGTCTCTTTTCAATTGCCCCTAAAGTCTAAAACTAAATGAAATAATATACTTTCAAAATTTTGATTCACTTCCTCAAATCAACCATCCATTTAAGCATTGAAGGTATAATAAAAACCAAATTTAACACTGAAAACTTACTATAGTTTTCTCTAGAATCTCTACATAATTTCAATTTCTAATCTGAAACGTTCAAATCAAAAATCGATTTACACCACACTCTTGCAAACTGCAAATTTATGACTTATTCCTGAGCTTCACAAATTTGCCGAATAAACATTAATTTAACTTTAACTCTGTAATATCAAACCAATATCTGATAAAGTTACTTGCATATTCATCGCTCATAAAACAACCAAAGGCTTCTACTCAGAACATTTAAATTACATTTTCTTTTCTTGAACGGTAGGCAACAACTAACTCATAAACTTTTAGCAATTCAAACTGCCTTCACTGTCTCGAAGTCAGATCTTTTTGTGACATTAATTACTTCACACTCTTATGATCGTAGATATGAACCATTTTTCTGCATACAAGTAGTGTTGTGACAGCCCTATTTCAACCCTGGTTGGGAAGTGGTTTCGTAACAATTGAACCGAGTCAGAAAAATGATCTAAGTTTGAATTGTTATGTGAATTATATGTGTGAAAATATGTGGTGCCTTAATTTTTGATTTTTGGTTGATTTTGAGTTAAAATTTGAAACTATGACTAAATTACATGAAAGATAATTTAGTTGGGCATATGTGTAAGTGCCGAATCCAATGTCTTATAAGGTAGAGAGGACTTAAATTGCTAATAAACCATGCAAAATTTGCATGGACATTACCGTCTATGGCTTAGTGGAAGAGCTTGATTATTAAAAGGGGCAATTAGGTAATCTAATAATTATGATCATGCATGTTATGAAAATAATAGAAAAATGAGCCTGAATGTTCTTCTTGTTTTGGTCGAAAATAAAGAAAAAGAAGTAGGAAAAGAAAAAGCTCAAGTCATTCGGCCATGGCTTCCTTTTAATTTGAGGTATGTTTGAATGAATTTTTGCTAATTATGTCTGTAATTGGGAGGGTTGTTACATGGCCTACTTTACCCATGGTTTAAATTTTGAAATTTATGGTGTTATATGCATTCGGTCATGAAGGAAGCCATTGGAGTTATGGATGTTTTGATGTATTGCATTTGAAATGGTTGCAAGTTGGTTTGAACTAGTAGAATTTGGTTTTTGTGGCTTATATGAGTGCTTACATTCGGTTATTGTGTTAAATTGATGAGAAAAGATGTTTATTCGTTAAAATTAGTCTATATCATAGCTGAATGAGGTAGTTGTCTAAGGAATGGTTCACTTGAATGAATAGGTAGTAGATTAGAACATTGGTTACTGTAATAGGTTATAATATGATATGTATGTGTTTTTATCTTGTGATCTTGCGAGTTTGGCTTGGTTAAAGCATTGTCTAGTTGGTCGTAACTAAATTCTAAGTTGTTGTACGTGCTTTGAATGTTCGGCCATGTGAAGAATTGGAGTAATAGCTAAATGTTGATGAGTAAAATGTTTAATACCCTTATTATGACAATCGGCCATGGAAAACTTTGGGATTTTAGTTAAGTGCTAAATTATGCATTTAAATGAATTATTACCGATTTTAAACTTGTAAATAAGTGGAGTTTAGGTGCGCTATGTATGTGTTATGTCTTATAATGTTAAACTCTTGAGCTTACAGTTACTTTAAAATGGTTGATTAAGTTTACCTTGAGCTATTGTAATCTTGTTTTGTAAAGTATATTCATATTTAAAAATTTGTCTTGTGAATTTGGCCATAGAGGTAATTGTATTTTGAGCATATAGTGAACATGGGTTACGTAGGTAAATTGATTAATGAGTTGGAAGCATGTTTTGTGATAAGTTAGATGGGATGTTTAATTTTAGGGGTTATACGGCAAATGTGTTTTCGGCCTATATGAAAATTTTCGATCTTGTGAGTGAATACACTTAGTAATTGTATAATAAGATACTTGTGAATAAAATTATATGTTTATATATGTATTCAGTTATGCATAGATTAAGTGAATGATAACTATGTGATTTTAGTAATAGATTATTGAACGGTAAACTTGTTTAATCTAGCTCAAGAGCTAAGAGAGTCACACTCGGATAAAGGAAAAACAAAGGTGGTAGAGTATCCGGTCAACAACCGTTCGAATATATCGAGGTAAGTTTTGAGTATATCATCTTTGCATTTACATGATTATGGTATGAAACATTTAGGTTACATGCCTTGTAATTAAATTATCTCACTTTGATAAAAATTCAATTATAAACATGATAGCATGAGTAAGGTAGCCGTGTGCATATTGAAATTGTAGGAAAGATATGACTAGTTTATACATGTGAGATTTCATGGTAATTTCTATCAAACCGAATGGAAATGAAATAGAAAATGAATAGTATTCAGCAATTTGAGTTTATGGAGAATGTTATAATGTGTATTTGTATGTGATGCTCGTGATGAAAGTAAACATGAGTTTCGACTATGGTAGGTTTTGTATAAAGCATTAAAATGTGAATGAATTATTTCCCGGGGTTCAATGGTGATACCTTCAGGCCTTCGTGCCTGGCAGGCTTTGTGCCGGTGATACTTTCAGGCCTTCGTGCCTAGCAGGCTTGAGCTGGTGATACTTTCAAGCCTTCGTGCCTAGCAGGCTTGAGCCGGTGATACTTTCAGGCCTTCGTACCTAGCAGGCTTTGTACCGGTAATACATTCGGGCCTTCGCGCCTAGCAGGCTTCGTGCCGGTGATTCTAGTATGTGTGAGACTATGAAGAATCACGATATAACTGTGGAAAATTATGAATATCATACTAAGAATGTCAGGTATGTACTTTGTACCTATGTAATAGATTAAATTGATATGTACCTGAGTATGATATTAAATATTTGAGTTTAATTTTTTTTTAAATGATTGACTTTGCTTTGGTAAAGTCTGAATATGAAACATGATGGTATGCTCTACCTATATTTGCTAAGGTATACATATATTCGGCTATGAATGATGCATATATGATAATGGGAATTTGGTGATAATAGATGGTAAGGAATCAATTGCAAATAAATGTTGAATTTTCCTCATGTATGTGAATGTGTATTCGGCCAAGTGGAGAGGCTTTTGAAATTGAGTTTTGTTATGTGACATAGTAGATGTTATGAAGCATCAATTGTTTAGATTACTTAAAGCTTACTAAGCTCATTGAAGCTTACTCCATTTTTATGTTTCTTTTTGTTTTATAGACCTTAAACGAAGCTTCAGTTCGAGGGATTCAAGTCGCAGTTCATCACACTATCGCCGTCGAATTTTTGGTACTTTTAAAGGTTACTTCTTTTTCGAACAATGGCATGTATAGGCTAAAACCTATGTTTTGAAATCAAACTTTTTTTTTGAATTGTAAATATGAATAGCCATGCGAAAATGGCTTATCAAATCACTCTATATTCATACATAAATGATGCTCTGGTTAATGTTTCTTGCATGAAAATTTTTTGCTATGTGAATGGTATATGTTAATTAAAGTGCGTTTCAAGTTAAAGTTGATATTTGGTAAGTATGCAAATGTATTCGGCCTTAGAATTATAGAAACACTATACGACTTTATTTTGGTGCTACGATGTGTTTGTTCGATAATGCCTCTTAACCCTCCGTCGACGGGTACGGGTTAAGGGTGTTACATTTTATTGGTATTAGAGCTACGGTTTAGTTGGTTCTTGGACTAGCGTAGCGTGTGTGAATATAGCTATACATGCCATTGTGAGTTAATACAATAGTGTGGTGACTACTGACTTTCGAAATTATGATATTTTTTTGTATAGATTTCTTTTGAAATGAGTCCCGATCCTGAACGAGCTATAGCGGATGACATAGAGAGTGTAGCACCGGCTCCCGCACAAGGGACTGCGCCTAATGAATCTCAACTGACTGCCAGTCATCGAGATGGTGACACTAGACAAGCTTTCTACGCAATGATGAGTGATTGGTTCACTCAATTTATCCGAACGAATCCGGCTGCTCCACAACCCCCGCCCCTAAATACTCCTCCTCCAAATTATGTAGCTCCTTCTGTGATAGATCCATTGAGTCAAGTAGACCTCCGGTTGACAAAATTAGAAAATACGGGGCTAAAGAGTTTCGAGCTACAGTCAGTGATGATGTTGAACGGGTTGAGTTTTGGCTTGATAATACGATCCGAGTTTTTGATGAATTATCGTGTTCGCCCGAAGAATGTCTAAAGTGTGCTATATCTCTATTACGCGATTCCGCTTACTATTGGTGGAATACACTGGTTTCTGTTGTGCCGAAAGAACGGGTCACCTGGGAGTTCTTCCAAACCGAATTCCAGAAAAAGTATATCAGTCAGGGATTCATTGATAAAAAATGGAAGGAATTTCTTGAGCTTAAGCAGGGATAAATGTCCGTAACTGAATATGAGAGAGAGTTTGTACGGCTCAGTCGATATGCTTGTGAGTGTGTATCATCCGAGGCTATTATGTGTAAACGCTTTGAGGATGGTTTAAATGAAGATATCAAGTTGTTGGTCGGCATTTTAAAAATCAAAGAGTTCGTAGTACTTGTCGAGCGAGCTTGTAAAGCCGAAGAACTCAGTATTGAAAAGAAAAAGGCTGAAGACGGAGTCAGAGAATTTCGCAAGAGATTATCGGGAAAATCTTTTCATCAATCCTCGAAGAAATTCTGAGATAAGTCGAGCAAGTCTAAGATTAATTTGGGTTATTCCAGACGAGATCATGATCGACCTCCAGTGAGTACGCGGGCCACTTCTGTTGCTAGTGTAGGTAATGACCGCAGGGATAGAACAGTTTGCAAGCATTGTAGGAAATGGCATCTGAGGAGTTGCAGATTGCATGACCGCTCCTGTTTTAAATGTGGAGCTGCTGATCACTTCATAAAGGATTGTCCGAGATAGGTTGAACGTAATACTGATCCTAGTGAGAGGCCGGGTAGCACGGCAGTGCGTGGACGACCACCGAGACGGGGAGGTAATATTAGTGGTAGCCAGAGAGGGACTAAGGACACTGTGATTAGATCTGAGGCTCGTGCACCTGCTCGAGCTTATTCCATCCGTGCCCGTGAGGAGGCTTCTTCCCCTGACGTTATTACTGGTATTTTCACTCTCTTTGACACTGATGTTTTTGCACTGATTGATCCTGGTTCAACCCATTCGTATGTGTGTGAAACATTAGCATCCAGTAAGACTCTACCTGTTGAGTCTACTGAGTTAGTAATTCGAGTGTCAAACCCTCTGGGTCGATGTGTGTTGGTTGATAAAGTGCAAGAGATGTCCCCTAATGATTTGATGCTATTACCGTTTGATGAATTTGATATTATTCTCGGGATGGATTGGTTGACTGTGCATGATGTAGTAGTAAATTGCAAGCAAAAGGTTATTGATCTACGATGCTCGAATAATAAAATAATTCGGATTGAGTCCTCTGAATTGAGCAGGTTGCCAGCTGTGATATCTTCGATCCAAGCTCAGGAATATGTAAAAAGGGGATGTGAGGCATATCTCGCGTTCGTGATTGATAGTAAATAGTCAGAAAAGAAGCTAAAGTCTGTGCCGGTAGTTTGTGAGTACCCGGATGTGCTTCATGAGGAATTGCCGGGATTACCACCTGTCCGTGAAGTAGAGTTTGGCATTGAACTTCTACCTGGAACGACTCCAATTTCAATAGCTCCATATCGTATGGCACCAACCGAATTAAAAGAATTGAAAATTCAGCTGCAAGAATTGATAGATAGAGGTTTCGGTCGACGAAGCTTTTCACCTTGGGGTGCACCAGTTTTATTCGTGAAAAAGAAAGACAGAACGATGAGAAAGTGCATCGACTATCGTCACGATAAAGAATAAATATCCGTTACCACGCTTTGATGATTTGTTCGATCAACTGAAAGGAGCCTTAGTGTTTTCGAAGATAGATTTGAGATCGGGTTATTATCAGCTGCGAGTTCGAGATTCAGATGTGCCGAAAACGGCATTCAGAACGAGATACGGTCACTACGAGTTCTTAGTGATGCCGTTTGGGCTTACTAATGCCCCCGCGATATTTATGGATTTGATGAATTGGATCTTCCGACAATTTTTGGATCGGTTTGTAGTGGTGTTTATTGATGATATTTTGATCTATTCGAGAGATGAAACCGAACATGCCGAACATCTGAGATTAGTATTACAGATTTTGCGAGATAAGCAATTGTATGCTAAGTTTAGTAAATGTGACTTCTAGTTGACAGAAGTTAGCTTTTTGGGACACGTGTATCCGCATCGGGTATTCGGGTTGATCCGAGTAAAATTTCAGCCATACTTGATTGGAAGCCTCCGAGAAATGTCACTGAGGTTCGGAGCTTTTTGGGTCTCGCTGGCAACTATCGACGATTCGTGAAAGGATTCTCATTGATCGCGACACCATTGACAAGACTATTACAAAAAGATGTCAGGTTCGATTGGTCAAAAAAGTGCCAGAAAAGTTTCGACCAGTTGAAAACTCTTTTGACGGAAGCCCCTGTTTTTGTTCGGCCTGAGTCCGACAAGGAATTTGTGGTTTATAGTGATGCCTCTCAGAAGGGTTTAGGCGGCGTTTTGATGCAAGGAGGCCGAGTGGTTGCTTATGCCTCTAGGCAATTGAAGCCTCATGAGAGAAATTATCTGACGCATGATCTTGAGCTTGCTGCTATTGTTTTTGCTCTAAAAATTTGGCATCATTACCTATTCGGAGAAAAGTGTCATATCTTTTCCGATCATAAAAGTTTGAAATACTTAATGACTCAAAAAGATCTAAATTTAAGACAAAGGCCGTGGTTAGAATTGTTGAAAGACTACGAGCTTGTTATTGATTATCATTCGGGTAAGGCTAATGTGGTTGCGGATGCCCTCAGTCAGCAATCCCTATTTGAATTGCGAGCCATGAATGTCCATTTATCCGTGTCTATGGATAATTTGTTGGTAGCAGAATTGAAGGCAGAACAAGTGTTCGTACGGCAGATATGTAAAGCGCAGAAAAATGACAACGATTTGGCTACAAAAAGGGCTCAGTGCAATTTGAATGTAGATTCAGAATTTCGAGTGGATGACAATGATTGCTTAAGGTTCAAAAACTGATTGTGTATTACGAGAAATTCAGAGACTATTCCGATGATTTTGAGTGCAGCTTATGATAGCCGAATGTTGATTCATCCGGGTAGCACAAAAATGTACAACAACTTGAAACGTCAGTACTGGTGGCACAGTATGAAACGAGACATCTCTGACTATGTTTCTAAATGCTTAATTTGTCAGCAAGTGAAAGCGGAGCATCAGGTGCCTTCGGGATTACTTCAGCTGATTTTAATACCCGAATGAAGTGGGATCGAGTTACAATGGATTTTGTATCCGGTTTACCGCTAACCCCGAGTAAGAAAGACTCCGTTTGGGTTATAGTCGACAGATTGACCAAATTGACCCACTACATCCCTGTCTGTACTGACTATACGCTTGAGAAGTTAGCGGAATTGTACATTTATCAGATTGTGAGGTTGCACGGGGTGCCTACTTCTATTGTTTCAGATCGAGATCCCAGATTTACTTCGAGATTTTGGAAGAAATTACATGAAGCTTTGGGTACCAAACTACATTTTAGTACTGATTACCATCCGCAAACTGACGGGCAATCTAAATGGGTTATTCAAATACTCGAGGACATGTTGAGATGTTGCATTCTCGAGTTTAGTGGATCGTGGGAAAAATATTTGCCTTTGGTTGAATTTGCGTATAATAATAGTTTTCAATCGAGTATTCAAATGGCACCCTATGAAGCTCTCTATGGTTGAAAGTGCCGAACACCTTTGTTTTGGACTGAGCTTAGTGAGAATAAGATCCTCGGGGTGGACTTAATCAAAGAGGCTGAGCAGAAAGTGAAGACAATTCATGACAGTTTAAAAATAGCATCAGATCATCAAAAGTCATACGCAGATTTGAAACGTAAAGATATTGAGTATCAGATAGGTGATAGGGTGTTTTTGAAAGTCTCGCCGTGGAAACAGATACTTCGATTTGGCTGTAAAGGCATTCTGAGATTCATCAGACCATTTGAGATATCAGAACGGATTGGGCTTGTTGCTTATAAGTTGATTTTGCCCCCTGAACTTGAGAAGATTCACAATGTTTTTCATGTATCGATGCTTCGTTGTTATAGATCCGATCCCTCACATGTGATTAAACCGTCGGAGGTTGAAATTCAGCCCGATTTAAGTTATGAAGAAGAACCGATTTGTGTTTTAGCTCGTGAGGTGAAGGAGTTGCGAAATAAGAAAGTTCCGTTAGTAAAGGTACTATGGCTCAAGCACGGGATTGAAGAAGCAACTTGGGAAACCAAAACATCTATGAGAGAACGTTACCTAAATCTATTCATTGGTAAGATTTTCGTGGACGAAAATTTTAAAAAAGGGGGAGAGTTGTGACAGCCCTATTTCGACCGTGGTCGGGAAGTGGTTTCGTAACCATTGAACCGAGTCAGAAATATGATCTAAGTTTGAATTGTTATGTGAATTATATGTGTGAAAATATGTGGTGCCCTAATTTTTGATTTTTGGTTGATTTTGAGTTAAAATTTGAAACTATGACTAAATTGCATGAAAGATAATTTAGTTGGGCATATGTGTAAGTGCCGAATCCAATGTCTTATAAGGTAGAGAGGACTTAAATTGCTAATAAACCATGCAAAATTTGCATGGACATTACCGTCTATGGCTTAGTGGAAGAGCTTGATTATTAAAAGGGGCAATTAGGTAATCTAATAATTATGATCATGCATGTTATGAAAATAATAGAAAAATGAGCTTGAATGTTCTTCTTGTTTCGGCCGAAAATAAAGAAAAAGAAGTAGGAAAAGAAAAAGCTCAAGTCATTCGGCCATGGCTTCCTTTTAATTTGAGGTATGTTTGAATGAATTTTTGCTAATTATGTCTGCAATTGGGAGGGTTGTTACATGGCCTACTTTACCCATGGTTTAAATTTTGAAATTTATGGTGTTATGTGCATTCGGTCATGAAGGAAGCCATTGGAGTTATGGATGTTTTGATGTATTGCATTCGAAATGGTTGCAAGTTGGTTTGAGCTAGTAGAATTTGGTTTTTGTGGCTTATATGAGTGCTTACATTCGGTTATTGGGTTAAATTGATGAGAAAAGATGTTTATTTGTTAAAATTAGTCTATATCATAGCCGAATGAGGTAGTTGTCCAAGGAATGGTTCACTTGAATGAATAGGTAGTAGATTAGAACATTGGTTACTGTAATAGGTTATAATATGATATGTATGTGTTTTTATCTTGTGATCTTGCGAGTTTGGCTTGGTTAAAGCATTGTCTAGTTGGTCATAACTAAATTCTAAGTTGTTGTACGTGCTTTGAATGTTTGGCCATGTGAAGAATTGGAGTAATAGCCGAATGTTGATGAGTAAAATGTTTAATACCCATATTATGACAATCGGCCATGGGAAACTTTAGGATTTTAGTTAAGTGCTAAATTATGCATTTAAATGAATGATTACCGATTTTAAACTTGTAAATGAGTGGAGTTTAGGTGCGCTATGTATGTGTTATATCTTATAATGTTAAACTCTTGAGCTTACAGTTACTTTAAAATGGTTGATTAAGTTTACCTTGAGCTATTGTAATCTTGTTTTGTAAAGTATATTCATATTTAAAAATTTGTCTTGTGAATTTCGCCATAGAGGTAATTGTATTTTGAGCATATAGTGAACATGGGTTACGTAGGTAAATTGATTAATGAGTTGGAAGCATGTTTTGTGATAAGTTAGATGGGATGTTTAATTTTAGGGGTTATACGGCAAATGTGTTTTCGGCATATATGAAAATTTCCGATCTTGTGAGTGAATACACTTAGTAATTGTATAATAAGATACTTGTGAATAAAATTATATGTTTATATATGTATTCAGTTATGCATAGATTAAGTGAATGATAACTATGTGATTTTAGTAATAGATTATTGAACAGTAAACTTGTTTAATCTAGCTCAAGAGCTAAGAGAGTCACACTCGGATAAAGGAAAAACAAAGGTGGTAGAGTAGCCGGTCAACAACCGTTCGAATATATCGAGGTAAGTTTTGAGTGTATCATCTTTGCATTTACATGATTATGGTATGAAACATTTAGGTTACATGCCTTGTAATTAAATTATCTCACTTTGATAAAAATTCAATTATAAACATGATAGCATGAGTAAGGTAGCCGTGTGCATATTGAAATTGTAGGAAAGATATAACTAGTTTGTACATGTGAGATTTCATGGTAATTTCTATCAAACCGAATGGAAATGAAATAGAAAATGAATAGTATTCAGCAATTTGAGTTTATGGAGAATGTTATAATGTGTATTTGTATGTGATGCTCCTGATGAAAGTAAACATGGGTTTCGACTATGGTAGGTTTTGTATAATGCATTAAAATGTGAATGAATTATTGCCTGGGGTTTGATGGTGATACCTTCAGGCCTTCGTGCCTGGCAGGCTTTGTGCCAGTGATACTTTCAGGCCTTCGTGCCTAGCAGGCTTGAGCCGGTGATACTTTCAGGCCTTCGTGCCTAGCAGGCTTGAGCCGGTGATACTTTCAGGCCTTCGTGCCTAGCAGGCTTTGTGCCGGTAATACATTCGGGCCTTCGCGCCTAGCAGGCTTCGTGCCGGTGATTCTAGTATGTGTGAGACTATGAAGAATCACGATATAACTGTGGAAAATTATGAACATCGTATTAAGAATGTCAGGTATGTACTTTGTACCTATGTAATAGATTAAATTGATATGTACCTGAGTATGATATTAAATATTTGAGTTTAATGTTTTTTTTTAAATGATTGACTTTGCTTTGGTAAAGTCCGAATATGAAACACGATGGTATGCTCTACCTATATTTGCTAAGGTATACATATATTCGGCTATGAATGATGCATATATGATAATGGGAATTTGGTGATAATAGATGGTAAGGAATCAATTGCAAATAAATGTTGAATTTTCCTCATGTATGTGAATGTGTATTCGGCCAAGTAGATAGGCTTTTGAAATTGAGTTTTGTTATGTGACATAGTAGATGTTATGAAGCATCAATTGTTTAGATTACTTAAAGCTTACTAAGCTCATTGAAGCTTACTCCATTTTTATGTTTCTTTTTGTTTTATAGACCTTAAACGAAGCTTCGGTTCGAGGGATTCAAGTCGTAGTTCATCACACTATCGCAGTCAGATTTTTGGTACTTTTGAAGGTTACTTCTTTTTCGAACAATGGCATGTATATGCTAAAACCTATGTTTTGAAATCAAACTTTTATTTTGAATTGTAAATATGAATAGCCATGCGAAAATGGCTTATCAAATCACTCTATATTCATACATAAATGATGCTCTGGTTAATGTTTCTTGCATGAAAACTTTTTGCTATGTGAATGGTATATGTTAATTAAAGTGCGTTTCAAGTCAAAGTTGATATTTGGTAAGTATGCAAATGTATTCGACCTTAGAATTATAGAAACACTATACGACTTTATTTTGGTGCTATGATGTGTTTGTTCGATAATGCCTCTAAACCCTCCGTCGACGGGTACGGGTTTGGGGTGTTACAAGTGTTGCAAAAATTCTCAATGCAAAATCAATATTAACCAAATCAAGGTTATTTGTCGTATAACTGTTTCCATGTAGCTAGAACTGTTAAAAAGCATAGGCTATCACTAGACAATCTTTTACTCAAAACATATTCCAAACTATTCAGTTATGTATAGCTAAAAATCATACACTCTTTATTTTCGGGTTTGAGAATGGACTCATATACATATCACTCACTTAATCGCTTAAACGAATAATTCATTCAAATTCAACCACTAAGTTGATCTTAATTGCTATACAATAACTTTTTATAGAAATCCTTTCTTTTTGTTGCTAAGATAATTTAGTCATAATATTTGTCAAAATTTCTCAGAACACTAATCCAAGGTCCTTAAAAAAACTGCATAACTCAAACAAGACATAATATCCCGTTTGACTCATTGACATTTATCAAGATTACCTGAGAATTGATAACCAATATACATATTTGAGCTTAATATTGCACATTTACACTTTTGTTGATGTCAATCGCTTTTATGAAATTTAGAAAGGATTACATCCAATAAAGATATTTCAACTATCAATCATCAAAGTTTTGAACTATATTGGACTTTCAAGAATGCAACTCATATCGAATGATAAATATCTCAACTATGTCTCAAAAAAATTTAAAAATAAAACGTCACTCATATGCGCTGAAATAAATTGTGATAGAAACATTATAATCTCTACATTATTTCAATCACTAATGAAATCAATCCAGAGGAAATTTCAATCAATATATATATTAAACATTATATTTGAATATTTATTTTCATCAAAATTAACTTTGTTTTTAATAGTGACTTTGCACAATTTATATGGCTTTCAAAACGATTCTATATTTCTTTTAGTACTGTCTTTACTGCTATCTCATTATCTATTTTGACCACAATCTTAATCTCTTAATCGCGGAATTCAGTAATTCCACACTTGTGAGTTTATTTATTCTAATTTTTTTATGAATTTCATGTATAACTTTACTGTCAAGGGAGGAGGGGGTCGCAAAGTCTCAAATTTTTTTTTAACTCTCACATAAACACATATGTAACTTAACACCTATCATTGTCATAAAATCATCACAATTATACAATTCGTTTCAGGAAATTTACACACGTATTCATTTTTTTCTCGCACTTTCTTATTATCTTAGTTAAATAAGTGCACTCATACATACATTCCATAAATTTTGAATAGGTTTACTTATCACATTCACTTTAACCAAACAAATGCATATGAACACATATTCTGTCGATTTGAGTAAGATTACTTATAACGTTCACTTAATCAAATAAGTTAGGCACTTACGTCATATGAATGCCAAATAACTTAGATTCTTATCACAATATAAACTCTCATTTCGTTTCACTTTTCCATATCTCAAGTATGATTCTCATTACACTATTGAAATTTTAATAAATATTCAGGTATTATGCTCAAAGGATGCATATCACAATCCGTTAATTCATATTCAAAAGTATCTCTCTTGCACATATCCAAGGAGCACACTTCCTAATCACATGCGACATAATAGGATTACCACTTCAAGTTAAATCCTTTCATAACATTTATAACACTTTATTCGTTTTATGGAATCATTATAATTTGTCGAAATATAACATTTAACTAGAACTATGACATTTTGCTCATTTTTCTTAACTTATGATCATTTTGTTTTGCACATCATCACATGTAGATTATAAATATTAATTCATACTTTTCCAAGTTTTGACTCATCACAACACATTTTCTGCCATCTTAACACCACTTTCAACAATTTCAAAAATAGCTCAGTCGGAAAGCATCTCTGCCTTATCAAAACAATTTTGTTAGTGTCAGGAGACATCACACTATCACAGGTAGTAATATGGCATGTATGGCTAGACTCTTACACGTGCTAGGTTAGTCTGAGAACCAACTAGACCTTAGCTCTGATACCACTAAATGTAATGCCCCTAACTTGTATCCATCTATCAAAATATAGTACGAAGCATTACCGGACTTATACGCACAATCAAACTATCTCTGAGTTATGAATTCCACCTAAAAATTTAAAACTTTTCATTTAAACTCATTTTGTCCTAATTACAAGCCTACGAAGCCCAAAACATACTTTAAGAACGATTTGGGACCAATTTGAAGTCTTTAAAACACTTACAAAATTTTCAACAAAATAGTGTCACACGCCCGTGTGGCTTGGGACACACTCGTGTGGGTAGGCCATATGGTCACACACGCCCGTGTCCCATCCCATGTTAAAAACATTGAACATTTTGTTTCTGACATCAGAAAACATTTAGGGGCACACGACCAGGGCACACGCCCGTATGCTTGGCCGTGTCCTCCACACGGCCGTGTCTCTGCCCGTGTGGTCAGCACTTGGACTATTTTCCAAGCCCTTTTTGTACTTTTAGGTCTTCACACTCATATACATTTCATAGACACATATCATAGCTTTAATATAACACAAACTTTGAGTAATTACATACCAAATGTAACGCCCTAATTTTTGGGACTTTTTGAGATTTCTGTGATTTTTGGTTAATTCTTAAATTTCTGTGTTCTGACTATATAAATTATGTTCTAATATGTTTGTGGGTTTCTAGAAGGCCCAAGCTTAGGTTGAAACCCAGCGGATTTAATAAATTTTAGTTTTAAAGAGAAAGGGGTTCTAGTGAAAAGGGCTTTTAAGATTAAGTGAGCAGAATGGATCACAAAAGAGACCTTGGTAGAGTGGCTAAATGACGCTACTACGGTGCTATTAAAGTGGCGTGTGGAATTATTTTTTTACACAGAAGAGTTAAGTGGTGGACTTTGGGTAAAACTCTGTTAGGAAGAGTTTGAATGGTTCAAATGAGTGAGTTGAGGAGGGATAAGGGGAGGAAATTTAGGAGCTGATCAAGGAAAGAGGTTTTGGCCGAATGATAGACTCTTGAGGAGCAAGAGTTGGCCGGCCAAGGGTCTCTAGTCTAGGTAATTTCAACTAGGTCTTTGATGTAGCAATTTCGGCATTAGGATGTTGGTGCCGTATTCTTTTTGTAGCTTTTCTTTTGGAGTTCGGTTTAGTCTTCCTTTGGTTTGCCAAAAATAGTTAATGTGCTTAGGGTTACTTTCTTTTCCTTTCATTTTGCTAAAAACCAAAAACACAAGCCTCCAAATCTCTTTATGCCGTTTTTTTTACCAAATCGAATATCCACTTCTCTTTTTCTCTCCTCTTTCCTCTCATCTTCTTCTTCTTCTTTCATCCGTATCCCTTTCTTCACCTTGTGAACCGCAAGTCTAGTACAAACCTTCCATTGCTGACTCCTCCTTTTTGCCGAAACCTTTTTGAACCAAATCCCAAAACTTTGAGTACTCCTTGCCGATTTTTTCCCCATAGCCGAATCTACCTTCTCATCACCACTCTTCTCTTTCTCTACTTCTTATTCTTTATTAAAAACTCCCGCAACCCCATAGCCGAACTCTCTTGTGGTCAAGTCCCATTCTTTTCTTTCAAAAACTGAAACTTTCCTACACTGGGGTACTTTAGGAGCCGAATCCTTAACTATACTCTTCTCTTCTCGTGTTCGTGGTAGAAGCTATGGTAAAGCGAGATTAGATCGTTATCTAAAACTCTTCTTGGGTAGTGTAACATTCTAGGGTAAGTATGCAAATCTTGCTTTTTCGATAGTTTATGTGTTAAGGCAAAATGCCAAAACCCCTTAAGGGTGGCTATCGATTTGGACTAAGGGCCTATTGGCCTCTTTCTTTTGGTTTTGTATGCACTAGTATGGTCAAGGGGTTGTAAAGGAAAGGATTTGGAAGGCTATCACGGTCGAACATCGAGATCTAGTCCATATTCGGCAGAAAGGTAAGAACTTTAGGGACTTAAGCTATGTTGGCCGATTGTGGTAAGGAGGTTAATGCTTTGGTATTATCGATTATTAGACTAACGCGATAGTGACTTATTATAGGCTTACGTGTGTGGATCTCGTCAATATTCCGGCAATAAACAGGTGTGTATCGTACCCTCTGTATAGACTAAATCGACAAAGGCCATATTTGACCGAAAAGTTACCGAAAGGTCGGTACTTTGTAGATTTATGAGTGTACGAACACTAATCTGATTGAACACTAATCTGATTGTTAGAACCAGAGTCGCAATGGTAAGATTACTTCGCATGCTATTTCGAACATTTCGGTATATTTGGGCTCAATGGGCCGAAATCGGGTTAGTAGGGCTAATGGGCCCAATACGGTAAAAACGCTCAGTAAGTGATTTGGTTAAAAATGTTAATGGCTGTAATATGCATGAAAACCACAAAGTAATAAAGTTACTGAAATACCCCTAAGTATGAAAATTCCTGTTTTACCCCTAGGAGCAAAATGGCCATTATACCCCTAGGGTTAATTTTGACTGAAATGCATGATATTCTGATTTTGTATGTTGGATGCCATGACATGTATGTCTGTTGCATAGGATATGGGTTATTTTGATGGAGGAAGCATTCTGGTGGCCATGCCACAAATATCTGTTTTTGGTGGCCATGCCACATATATCTGTTCTGGTGGCCCTACCACAATATCTGTATCTGGTGACTCTGTCACAATATCTATTCTTGCAGCCTTGCTGCAAATTCTATGGTGTGTAGTGGATGGGTGGGTCGAGTAGTCTCCCCACATGGTGTAAGGTTGGTACGGGGGTGAATATGGATGGATACGGGTTGGGTTTCTGTATGCATGATATATCTGTTCTGTATCTGTTATGGGCCTATGGGCTTCATTTTGATTTCTGTAACGGGCTAAAGCCCAAATTAATCTGACTTTGAGGTTTGATCTGATTTGGACTATGGTTGGGTTATTGTACACACTGAGTTTCCCAAACTCACCCCTTATTTTCATCGTTGCAGGTAATTCCCAACCATAGCGGACTTGGAGCTGTGAGGGATTTGGAGTGGCCACATGTTCTGCAGTTCAATCTATCGCACTTTTTCTTCAGTATTTCAATTATTTTGATTATTATTTTGGGTTTTAAGTTGTAAAAAGCCGTTTTTAAAATTTCTTTTCCTTTTTTGGTTTTGTTTATTGGTTATATTTATACCTCGTCGAAACTGCTAGTTATAGGCCGCACGAGTTTTTGATCAAACTATAAGGAATGGTTTCAAAACACAACAAATGTAACAAATGGATAACCTAAAGACTTAATAAACTGGCTATTCACTAAACCACTATTTCATGAAAATCACTTTAGTCACCTTAGGCAACGAACCCAGTCAGTCGTAAGTCCATGCGACACGTCAGATTTGGCCATAACGTTCAGGCCGGGTTGGAGGTGTTACATCAAATTTTGCCAAAGTCATCAATGTAACTCAACACTCGCACACACATACATAGTATTACGATAATTCAACTTAAATGGCTAAATACAAGTTATTAAATTAATTCGAGACACTTAACTACTTCTATCCGACTCACTTATGCTTTAGTAATAAGATCAATACACTTCATAACTAACCAACCTATACATGCCATATTCTAAATTTACAAAACTTCTTCATACCAATGTTTTGACTGGATAGTGTGATGGATTCCCGAATGCTTCCAACAGAGTTAACCTGAGTATATTATAAACATAGAAAACAAGCGGAGTAAGCTATACAGCTTAACAAGTAAGTATGTAAATAATAAACAATTGATTTACAAGCTCGTAACAATTCATATAAGATGGTCTTGAGATAATAAAATCATATTTGCACATAGTCCCACTAATTACTCATGTTCATCTTAAACTGTCTACTTGAGTTTTAGTTACTAAATTATTTTTATCTAGGACTACCGAACTCCAATCAAAGATCTATCAATTTTCACTAAAAATAGACTCACATATCTTTTTACCATAAAATTTCTAGAATTTTTGGTTTAGGCAATCAGTACATTTTATTCATTAAAGTCTCCCCTATTTTGCTACCTGATGGTTACTGTAATGCCCTAATTTACGGGATTTTTGGGATTTTGTATGAATTTAATTTTTGCTTGTCTAGATGTGTTAATTCATATTTTGAGTATGTTAGTAGGCCTTTAGAAGTCCTAAGTTTAAGTTAAAACCCGATAGAATTTTAAAATTTTAGACCTAAGAGAGAAGGGGCTCTGACTAAGTGGGCTTTTAAGAGAATGTCAGTAAATTAAGACACAAGTAAGCTTGTGTTAAAGTGGCAAGGTGGCGCCACTTAAGGCACAAGGGGTGGCATGTGGAAGCTGTACAAAAGCTAAGGTTCAAGTCTCATGGTAAGCAATGTGATGTTTTATTTTTAATGCATGTGCAAGGCATGTGGTGGACTCCAAGTGAAACTCTGTTAGGAAGAGTTTGAGGTGCTCATGGGATTGAATCAATGAGGGATAAGGGGAGAAATTTTAGGAATTTTGAATGAGGAGTGAGTGATGGCCGAATACGGGTCTCTTGGGAAATAAATCAGCTAGGGTCCCTAGAGATAGCATTTTCAGCATTTGAGGTTTGTGTGTGCCAATTTCTTTGTGTTGCTGAGCCTTCGAGATTCTCATTTTGGTCTTATTTTGTGTCGAATAAAGTAGAGCAAGAGTGTCCATTCGGGTTCTTTTCCTACTCTCTTTCTCTTCTCCACTCTTGCATCAAAAGCCGAAAGTCTTAGACCTCAAAATCCTCTTGTCGATTTCTCATTCTTGATCGAACCCTCTCATCCCCTTTTCTTCCAAAGCCAAACCTATCATCTCCTTTTTCTTCTCTTTTACCTTTCTTCTTTCATCTTCATTCTTCTTTTTCTCCATCGATTGAATTAACCCTCTCAAATCTTGATAGTCGATTGCTCTTAAAAAAATTGAAATCCCAAAACTTTAATCCTCTCTTATCGTTTCCATCTTAGGTCAAACCTTACTCACTTTTGTGTTGAAAGCCAAAATTAGGTACAATCTCTTCTCTTCTTTGCTCATCTGCTTTTCATTCAAAAACTGAAACTCTATTCTCTAAACCGAAACCCCTCATTTCTTGGTGTGGATAACCTCTTAAATCTATGTCTTTGCAATTCAGTTAGATCGAGTGTGGATCTAGGTGTAGAGTGGTAAGAATAGTCTCTAAGTGATAGCTGAATCGAAGTAACAAATCTTTGTGGTAAGTGTTCGGATCTCTTCTTCCATATTCTTGCAAGTTTAGAAAAGCCAAAAACCCCTTTTAGTTATGGGTGCTATCGGATTTGGCCCCTATTTTGTAAATGCTTACTTTAGTCTTTTCATTCGATACTTATGTGTATTAGTTCACAAAAGGGGTGATCTAGCAAGGAGCAGTGGAGGCTAAGGACGTGGAAGCAAGCTAGACCTAGATCTAGTGGTAGATCTTGGTAAGGGTAAGTGGATTCGGCTTTGGGTAAGGATGGCCGAATATGGTGATATTGGTGAAATCGGTTGCGTTGGTTATCATTGGATCCATTGGGTTAGTTAACAGTGTGATCTAAACGATTGTAGGTTAAGCGTTCGAGGGATTTCAGCCTATATCAGAAATAGGTGTGTAATCGACACCCACTAGTAGACTAGATCGGCAAAAGCTGAAAAGTTGAAATGCCAAAATTCTGGCATTTGAAGGGCTTACGAGCATGTGAGTGCTCGTGGGTCGGTTTGAATCAGTAAAATCTGTAATCGCAAATGGTAAGAATGATGTGTGCGCGATTTCGTACACGATGGTGGTTTTTGGCCTCGAAGGGCTGAATTTGGGCCCAATGGGCTTACAGGCCCATATGGGTGAAAACTTGCGGTAAGTGTATTCTGATAATCTGAGTGATAAATCTAATAAAATGGATATAAAATTTGGGCTTAGTGGGTTGTAATAGTTAGTGAAAACCGTAGGGCACATTAGGGGTTTTATGGCCCGATGATTCTGAATTAATAAAATGGGCTAAATAAGTTGCTCAGATGACATTAAAACTGTTACCAACTATAAGGAGCATAAAACCTTAAAATCTGGTAAATTTACTAAAATACCCCTTAAGGGTGGAAAATTACTATTTTACCCCTTGGTGCTAAAAGACCATTTTACCTCTAGGGTTAAGCTGACTGATTTGCATGCTAAAATGTATCTGTTCTATGTATGCCATGTCATTGTATATACTGTTGCATGGGACTAGGTTTTGATGGAGGAAGTGCTAAGTGGCAATGTCACGTATACTGTTAGAGGCTCTGCCTCGTTTTACTGTTCTAGTGGCTTGGCCATGTTATCTGATTAAGGAGCTAAGCTGCGACTGTGGCGTGTAGGGCTGGGTGGGTTGAGTTATTCCCCACATGGTGTGTAGGGCTGGATTGGGCTGGGTTTGCATACATGCATATTATACTATTCTGTTGCTATAATGGGCCTAAGGGCCACACTGATTTCTAAATAGGGCTAAAGCCCAGTAATTACTATTTTTGAATAGGGCTAAGGCCCAGTTAATACTAGATCTGGATAGGGCTCAGGCATAGTTAAGCTTGTACTGATCTGGACTCTGGTTGGGTTTAGCTTACACACTAAGCTTCCCAAACTCACCCCTTCCTTTTCATCCATGCAGGTGAGCCCCAACCTTAGAGGACTTGGAGCTGGAGGGATTCGGAGTGGCCACGTGAATTGCATTTGGTTATATTTTCTTAAAATTATTTATTTTAGTATTTTCTTAATTTATTTTCTTTTGGGTTTTAAATTGTAATAAGGCCGCTCATTAATTACTTTATTTTGATTTTTAATTCTCTAATTATAATTTGCTTGAAACAAATAGACTAAGGCGGTGTAGATTTTTACTCTAAAACTAATCTACATTTCCAAAACATATCGTACGCAACAAATGGATAACCTAATGATAAGAAGTCTTTTAAAGAAATAAACTCCAACTGATAGTGGATAGGACTTTCATTAAATAACGTGTTTATTTTCTCAAAACTCTTAAAACAATTTTTCCCAAACCTATTAATAAAAGAACGAGGTGTCATTCATCATCCACGTGACACACCAGATCTGGCCATAAAGTCTGGGCTGAGTTTGGGGTGTTAAATTTAGTGGAATTAGAGCCCAGTTGCAACAGCTCGACTATGGATTGGGTCCAAAAAGTTTTCTTACGGTTTTAAATAAAGGCTTAAAAAGGTATTTTGAAAATTGGTTTTGGAAAATTTCTCGAGGAAACTTTTTTTCAATCAATTTTCTTCAAGATATCCATATTGTACTAAACACTTAAGGTTTTATTTGGAAACAAAGTTTATTCAAAGGATTTAGTACTACTAAAACTTGGTTTTCTAAAATCTGGATTTCGAAGAGTGGCACACCGAATCTCTGGCACCAAGTCTGTAAGTATTCTTACTATACTTTACCTGACTGAATTACTATTATATTATTGTAAATAGTACTAAGACTCTACTAAGATTCTATAGTTAGGGCAACACTGAAACTGTAGAGACTGAGACAGTAGGGAAAGTTGAAAACCCTAAAAGACTAAGACTGTAGATAGGCTACGATTCTGCGAAAATAAACTTCTAAAATACTATCTGTACATAAGACATTTGTAATAAATACCAAAATACGGAGCTAATTTATAAAATTCGTAATCAGAGAATACGATATGAGTACGAGGGCAGTTTGTGGACGAGGCCGTAGGCGTGGCCGAGGTAGGGTGCAAGCTAGGTCTTAATCTTCAGGACATATGCTAGCTGAGGAGGCTCGAGCGCCACCGGTAACTGAGAATGGGCCTTATGATCAGGCTGTAGGGGACGTCGCTTTGTTTCAGGCGATGTTAGGATTCTGGAAAGGGTCACTAGAGCGAATATGGGGACCGTGAATCGAGGGTCTATTTCTGAGCGACTTCGAACTAATGGAGCCAAGATCTTTAGAGGCGTATCAAATGTAGCCCAAAATGTAGCCGAATACTGGACGACTTGGATTGCTCAGTAGAGTAGAAATTGAAGGGAGCAGTATATTTCCTGCGAGATGAGGCCTACTAGTGGTGGATCACTATGAGGGATAGTACCCCAGCTGAGCGGGCAACTTGGGAGCTGTTTAAAACAGCCTTCAAAGGGAAGTACATCAGGGCGAGCTATGTGGATGCCCGAAGGAAGGAATTTCTAAACCTGACTCAGGGTAATAAGTCTGTTGCAGAGTACGAGGTTGAGTTCTTAGGGTTAAGCCACTATGCTAATAGAATAGTCTCTATAGAATATGAACGTAGCGTACGGTTTGAGGATGGCCTTAGGGATGAGCTTAGGGTGTTGATAGCTCTGTAGAGGAAGCGCGACTTTGTGGCTCTTGTGGAAAAGGCTAAGATAGCCGAGGAGGTGAAACGCATGGAGCGGTAGAACCATGAAAAGGACCAAAACTGATTTAGGAGGGATTCTGGACCCTTGAGAGCTGCGGATAGAAATTTTAAAAGGGCTAGAGTAGACAAACTGATTCGAATAGTTCTGGTGAATGTGGTTAGATAGCAGGCTTTCGGGGATTGTGGTAGAGTGTATCTGGGAGAGTGTTGGAAGTGTACTGGGGCATGTTTCCGGTATGGATCCAAGGAGCATAGAGTTAAGGACTGTCCACAAAGGCCGGTTTAGACGTAAGCTGCTGAACAGAGGGTTGCTCAACCAGTGCGTGGTAGACCACAACTGCCGAGAGGCCGTGGTAATGAAGGGCCGGTAATGGAAATGGTCGTGGACGTGGAGCACCGGGCAGGGGTGCTGGAAATGCTGAGGCTCGACAGCCAGTATTGGTTTATGCTGCTCGTCGTCGAGAGGAGGGTGACGCACCTGACGTCATAACCTGTACGTTTCTGATTTCTGGCATGCCATACACTGCCTTGATAGATATTGGTTCTACCCATTCTTATGTTGCATATGATGTATCTGGGATGTTGGGTGTACACTCTGAGGAAACTGTGAGTGGGGTAATTGTGATAAGTCCACTAGGTCACTCGGTTAGGATAGACAAACTCTTTAGAGAGGTGCCTTTAGAGACTCAAGGTAGGATTTTCTCTACGGATTTAATGAAGCTACCGTTTGGAGAGTTCGATCTCATCCTGGGAATGGGCTAGCTTGCTAAGCATAGGGCGACTCTGGATTGTACGGCAAAATGGATGGTGTTAAAGACTGTAGAGGATGAGGAGGTAATGGTTATAGGAGAGTGAATGGATTACTTGTCCAATGTGGTTTCGGCCTTGAGAGCTGAGAAGCTGATTCGCAAAGGTTGCGAGGCGTATATGGCATATGTGAGTCTGCTGAGGGTTTGACCGTGGAAGAGGTTAGGACTGTCAGGGCATTTCAAGATGTCTTTCCTGAGGAGCTTTCTGGGTTGCCTCCGAATCGTGAAGTCGAATTTGGAATCAACTTGTTGCTTGGAACGGCTCCAGTGTCTATCGCACCATACAGGATGGCACCAAAGGAGTTGGTAGATTTGAAAGCACAAATCCAAAAGTTGTTGGACAAAGGTTTTATTAGACCAAGTGTGTCCCCGTGGGGAGCACCGGTATTGTTCGTGAAGAAGAAAGATAGGACGATGTGTATGTGCATCGATTATCGCCAGTTGAATAAACTGACGATTAAGAACAAGTACCCTTTGCCAAGGATCGATGACCTGTTTGACCAGTTAAGGGGAGCCACAGTATTTTCCAAGATCGATCTTCGATCTAGATATCATCAGTTAAGGGTCAAAGAGGTGGATATTCATAAGAAAGCATTCAGAACTCGGTATGGTCATTACGAGTTTTTGGTAATACCGTTTGGATTAACGAATGCACCTGCGACTTTTATGGATTTGATGAATCGGGTATTCCAACCTTACTTGGATCGATTCATAGTCGTCTTGATAGACGATATTCTGGTGTATTCGGAACCTGAGGAGAGGCATGATGAGCATCTCCGTATTGTTCTGCAAGTATTAAGGGAGAAGCAACTGTATGCGAAATTTAGCAAGTGTGAATTTTAGTTACAAGAAGTGACATTTCTAGGTCACGTTGTTTTTGCTGAGGGGATTAGGGTGGATCCTCGGAAAATTGAAGCAGTTTTGGAATGGAAGCCACCGAGATCTGTATCAGAAATTCAGAGTTTCTGGGTTTGGCAGGGTACTACAGAAGGTTTTTGGAAGGATTCTCTTTGATTGTTGCGCCGTTAACAAAACTTTTAAGGGAAGGAGTACCGATTATATGGACTGAGAAATAGCAAGAGGCTTTCGATAGGTTGAAGAAGGTTCTGACTGAGGCGCCTGTATTGATTCAACCAGAATCTGGGAAGGATTTCACCATGTATAGTGATGCCTTGCATGTGGGTTTGGGCTGTGTATTGATGCAAGAGGGTAAAGTGGTCACTTATGTATCGCGATAGCTTAAGCCTCATGAAGCGAACTACCCTATGCATGATCTGGAGTTGGCAGTGGTTATTTTTGCGTTGAAGATGTAGATGCACTACTTGTATGGAGAAAAGTGTATTATATACACGGACCATAAGAGTCTTAAGTATTTGTTGACTCAGAAGGAGTTGAACCTTAGGCAACGAAGATGGATAGAGTTGGTTAAGGACTATGACTGTTCCATTAAGTATCACCCAGGCAAAGCAAATGTGGTGGCTGATGCACTGAGTCGAAGAGCTGTAACTGAGTTAAGAGCAATGTTTTCTCGTTTGAGTCTATATGACGATGGTAGCTTGTTAGTGGAATTACAAGTGAGACCAACTTGGATAGAGCAGATTAAGGAAAAGCAGTTAGAGGATGAGTCACTAATTCCTCGATTCCAATAAGTTAGGGATGATGAGACCTCTGGTTTGACGCAGTCAATTTTGACAGAGGCTCACGGCAGGCCTTGTGTAATGCATGCTGGAGGGAATAAGTTGTATCGAGATTTACGAGAGCTATACTAGTGGCCTAGACTTAAGCGTGAAGTAACGAAATTTGTGGGGAAGTGTCTGACATGCCAGCAAGTGAAGGCTGAGCATCAACTGCCTTCTAGCCTTTTGTAACCTGTGAAGATTCCACTTTGGAAGTGGGAAAGGGTAACCATGGACTTTGTAAGTGGGCTACCCTTGACACCTACCAAGAAAGACTCAGTTTGGATGATTGTGGAGAGGTTAACTAAATCTGCTCATTTCAAACCTGTCCGAACCGATTACTCACTTCAAAAGTTAGCCAAGTTGTATGTGGCAGAGATAGCATGACTTCATGGAGTGCCAATTTTGATTATTTCTGATCGGGAACCTAGGTTTACATCTCAATTCTGGTAGAAGTTGCACGAGGCGTTGGGGACGCAATTGGATTTCAGCATTGCTTTTCACCCCCAGATAGATGGACAAACGAAAAGAGTAATTCAAGTTCTAAAGGACATGTTGAGGGGATGTATTATCAACTTTCGAGGTAGTTGGGAGGATTACTTGCCATTAGTGGAGTTTGCTTATAACAACAGCTATCAGGTGAGTATTCGAATGGCTCCATATGAGGCACTGTATGGACGAAGGTGTCGTACACCTACTTATTGGATGGAGTTGGGAGAATGTCAGGTTCTTGGGCCAGGGTTGGTGGCAGATACAAAAGACAAGGTTAAGCTAATCAGGGATCGATTAAAGGAAGCATCTGATAGACAGAAATCTTATGCCGACTTAAAGCGTAAGGAAATTGAGACTTAGTGGGAGATATGGTTTTCTTAAAGGTCTAGATTTGGAAAAAGATACTGAGGTTTGGTAAGAAGGGCAAGTTCAGTCTGCAGTTTATCGGGCCTTACCGAATTCTTAAACGAGTGGTACTGGTAGCTTACCAACTGGAACTACCTCCGGAGTTGGATAGGATTCATGATGTCTTTCATGTCTCTACGCTAATACGGTATCGATCTGATCCTTCTCATATTGTTCTAGCAAAAGAGATTGAGGTGAAAACTGACTTGACTTTTGAAGAGGAACCTGTGCAAATTCTGGACCGTGATGTCAAAGTTTTAAGGGGGAAGTCAGTTCCTTTAGTGAAAGTGCTTTGGCGCAATCATGGTAGAAAAGAAGCTACTTGGGAGCCGGAAGAGACGATGCGGCAAAAAACCCTCACCTGTTTGGACCAAGTAAATTTCGAGGCCGAAATTTCTTTAAGAGGGTAGAGTTGTAATGCCCTAATTTTTGGGATTTTTGGGATTTTGCCTGAATTTAATTTTTGCTTGTCTGGACGTGTTAATTCATGTTTTGAGTGTGTTAGTGGGCCTTTACAAGGCTCAAGTTTAAGTTAAAACCCGGTAGAATTTTAAAATTTTAGACCTAAGGGAGAAGGGGCTGTAACTAAGTGGGCTTTTAAAAGAATGTCGGTAAATTAAGACACAAGTAAGCTTGTGTTAAAGTGGCAAGGTGGCGCCACTTAAGGCACAAGGGGTGGCGTGTGGAAGCTGTGCAAGAGCTAAGGTTCAAGTCTCATGGTAAGTAATGTGATGTTTTATTTTTAATGCATGTGCAAGGCATATGGTGGACTCCAAGTGAAACTCTGTTGGGAATAGTTTGAGGTGCTCATGGGATTGAATCAAGGAGGGATAATGGGAGAAATTTTAGGAATTTTGAATGGGGAGTGAGTGATGGCCGAATAGGGGTTTCTTGGAAAGCAAATAGGCTAGGGTCCCTAGAGATAGCATTTTCAGCATTTGAGGTTACTGTGTGCCGATTTCTTTGGGTTGCTGAGCCTTCAGGATTCTCATTTTGGTCTTGTTTTGTGTCAAATAAAGTAGAGTAAAAGTGTGCATTCAGGTTCTTTTCCTACTCTCTTTCTCTTCTCCACTCTTGCGTCAAAAGTCGAAAGTCTTAGAGCTTAAAATCCCTTGCCGATTTCTCATTCTTGATCGAACCCTTTCATCCCCTTTTCTTCCAAAGCCGAATCTATCATCTCCTTTCTCTTCTCTCTTACCTTTCTTCTTTCATCTTCATTCTTCTTTTTCTCCACCAATTGAATTAACCCTCTCAAATCTTGATAGCCGATTGCTCTTAAAAAAATTGAAATCCCGAAACTTTAATCCTCTCTTGTCGTTTCCATCTTAGGCCGAACCTTACTCACTTTTTCTTTGAAAGCCGAAATCAGGTACAATCTCTTCTCTTCTTTTCTCATTTGCTTTTCATTCAAAAATCGAAACTCTCTTCTCTAAACCAAAACCCCTCCTTTCTTGGTATGATTAACTTCTTAAATCTATTTCTTTGTGATTCGGTTAGATCGAGTGTGGATCTAGGCGTGGAGTGGTGAGAATAGTCTCTAAGTAATAGCTGAATTAAAGTAACAAATCTTGGTGGTAAGTGCTCAGATCTCTTCTTCCATATTCTTACGAGTTAAGAAAAGCCGAAAACCCTTTTTGGCTATGGGTGCTATCGATTTTGACCCCTGTTTTGTAAATGCTTACTTTATTCTTTTAATTTGGTTCTTATGTGTATTAGTTCGTAAAAGGGGTGATCTAGCAAGGAGCAGTGGAGGCTAAGGACATGGAAGCAAGCTAGATCTAGATCTAGTGGTAGATCTCGGTAAGGGTAAGTAGATTCGGCTTTGGGTAAGGATGGCCGAATATGGTGATATTGGTGAAATCGGTTGCGTTGGTTATCATTGGATCCATTGGGTTAGTTAACAGTGTGATCTAAATGATTGTAGGTTAAGCGTTCGAGGGATTTCAGCCTATATCACAAACAGGTGTGTAATCGACACCCACTAGTAGACTAGATCGGCAAAAGCCAAAAAGTCGAAATGCCGAAATTCTGGCATTTCGAGGGCTTGCGAGCATGTGAGTGCTCGTGGGTTGGTTTGAATCGGTAAAATCTGTAATCGCAAATGGTAAGAATGATGTGTGCGCGATTTCATGCACGATGGTGGTTTTGGGCCTCAAAGGGCTAAATTTGGGCCCAATGGGCTTAGGGGCCCATATGGTTGGAAACGAGCGATAAGTTTATTCTGATAATCTAAGTGATAAATCTGCTAAAACAGACATAAAATTTGGGCTTAGTGGGCTGTAATAGTTAGTGGACACCATAGGGCCCATTAGGGGTTTTATGGCCTGATGATTCTGAATTAATAAAATGGGCTAAATAAGTTGCTTAAATGACATTAAGACTGTTAGCAACTGTAAGGAGCATGAAACCCTAAAATATGGTAAATTTACTAAAACACCCCTTAAGGGTGGAAAATTACTGTTTTACCCCTAGGTGCTAAAAGACCATTTTACCTCTAGGGTTAAGTTGACTGATTTGCATGCTGTGTAGGGCTGGGTGGGTTGAGTTATTCCTCACATGGTGTGTAGGGTTGGTACGGGTGGTGTATTGGGCTGGATTGGGCTGGGTTTGCATGCATGCATATTATACTGTTCTGTTGCTGTAATGGGCCTAAGGGCCACACTGATTTCTGAATAGGGCTAAGGCCCAGTAATTACTGTTTCTGAATAGGGCTAAGGCCCAGTTAATACTTGATCTGGATAGGGCCCAGGCCCAGTTAAGCTTGTACTGATCTGGACTCTGGTTGGGTCTAGCTTACACACTGAGTTTCCCAAACTCACCTCTTCCTTTTCATCTATGCAGGTGAGCCCCAACCTCAGAGGACTTGGAGCTAGAGGGATTCGGAGTGGCCACATGAACTGCATTTGGTTATATTTTCTTAAAATTATTTATTTTAGTATTTTCTTAATTTATTTTCTTTTGGGTTTTAAATTGTAATAAGGCCGCTCAGTAATTACTTTATTTTGATTTTTAATTCTCTAATTATAATTTGCTAAAAAAAATAGGCTAAGGCAGTGCGAATTTTTATTCCAAAACTAATGAACGTTTTCAAAACATATCGTACGAAACAAATGGATAACCTAACGACAAGATAAGGTCTTTTAAAGAAATAAACTCCAACTGATAATGGATAGGACTTTCATTAAATAACCTGTTTATTTTCTCAAAACTCTTAAAATGATTTTTGCCAAACTTATTAATAAAAGAACGAGGTGTCATTCATCGTCCATGTGACACACCGGATTTGGCCATAACGTCTGGGCTAGGTTTGGGGTGTTACAGTTACAAACTCTCTTCACTAAAATATAATTATCTCATCGTACAGAATTCGAAATATGCTCTCGTTTGTTTCTTTTGTAAGTAGACTCAATAAAGAATTTAAGAATATAAATCATATCTCAAAATTATTTTTGTACAATTTTTAATGATTTTCAAAATTTGGAATAGGGGATTTTCAAACCCATTCTAACTCTGTATCACTATAATTTAAATAACTCATAATATATAATTCATTTTGTAACACCCCAAACTCGGCCCAGACGTTATGGCCAAATCTGGTGTGTCACATGGACAATGAATGACACCTCGTTCTTTTATTAACAAGTTTAGCGAAAATCATTTTTAAGAGTTGTGAAAAAAATAACAGGTTATTTAGTGAAAGTCCTATCCCCAATCAATTAGTGTTTATTTCTTTAGGAGGACTTATCTTGTTATTAGGTGATCAAGTTGTAGCATACAATGTATTTTGAAAACGTTGATTAATTTTACATGAGAACCCGCGCAGCCTTAGTCTATTTGTTGTAAGCAAGTTATAATTAAATCCAAAATAAAAACAAAATAATAAATGAGCGGCCTTATTACAACTTAAAAACCCAAAATGGAAGTAAATTAAGAAAATATTGAAATAAATAATTTTAAGAAAACTTTAACTGAATACAGTTCATATGGCCACTCCAAATCCCTCCAGCTCCAAGTCCACTAAGGTTGGGGCTCACTTGCATAGATTAAAAGGAATGGGTGAGTTTGTGAAAACTCAGTGTGTAAGCTAAACCCAACCAGAGTCCAAATCAGTAAAAGCTTAACTGGGCCTAAGCGTTATTCAGATTCGGTACCAACTGGGCCTTAGCCCTATTCAGATTCAGTGTCAACTAAACCTTAGCCCTATTCAGAAATCAGTGTGGCCCTTAGGCCCATTATAGTAACAGAACAGTATTATATACATGTATGCAAAGTCCAGCCCAATCCAACCCTACACACCACCCGTACTAGTCCTACACACCATGTGGGGAATAACTCAACCCACCCAGCCCTACACATCACAGTTACAGCTTAGCTGCTTAATCAAATAACGTGGCCAAGCCACTAAACAGTAAAACGAGGTAAAGCCCCTAATAGTAAACGTGGCATTGCCACTTAGCAATTCCTCCATCAAAACCCAATCCCATGCAACAGTGTATGTTATGACATGGCATATAGTGAATAGATATAATTTTAAGCATGCAATTCAGTAAACTTAACCCTAGGGGTAAAATGGTCTTTTAGCACCCAGGGGTAAAACAGTAATTTTCCACCCTTAAGGGGTAATTCAATAAATTTTCTAGTTTTTAGGGTTTCATGCTCATTACAGTTTGTTAATAGCCCTAATGGCATCCAGATAACTTATTTAACCCATTTCATTACTATAGAGTCATCGGGCCCTAAAACCCCTAATGGGCCCTACGGTGTCCACTAATTATTACGACCCACTAAGCCTAAATTTTCACATCTGTTTTAGTAGTTTTAGCACTCATATTATCAGGATACACTTACCGCTCATTTTCACCCATATGGGCCCGTAAGCCCATTGGGCCCAAATTCAACCATTCGAGGCTCAAAACCACCAACGTGCACGAAATCGCACACACATCATTCTTACCATTTACGGTTACAAATTTTACCGATTTAATCTGACCCACGAGCGTTCGCACGCTCGCAAGCCCTCAAAATGCCAGAATTTTGGCATTTTAGCTTTTCAGCTTCTGTCGATCTAGTCTACTAGTGGGTGTCGATTACACACCTATTTGCATCCTATGTCGAGATCCGCATCGAATTAGTCCTACAATCGATTGTAAACACACTGTTAACTACAAATCAACGAAATTAATGAAACTAACAACTACCACATTCGGCCAACACCATCTAAGGCCCTTAGTCCCTTACCTTTGCCGATTCTTCAACTAGATCTAGATCTAGGTTACTTCAATGCTTCAAGTCTCGAATTGCTCCTTGCTAGATCGCCCTTTTTCCATGCCAACATATGAGATCCAAAAGTAAAGCTCAACTAAGTTTTTAATCCCGAAAATGAGTCAAAACTGACAACTACCATGGTAATAGGGTTTCGGCTTTTCTTAATTCATAACAAAGAATAAAGTAGAAAGGCTACTTACCCAACAATCTGCTTGACAGCCCTACTACACAAAATAACCACCAATCACCAGCTTATCCTAGATCTATTGCCGATTTAGCCAAACTCGCAAGAACAAAATAGATCCAAAGGATTCGGCTTTCAATACCAACTAAAAGGTAGGGAGGTTTCGGTTTCTGAGTGAGAGATGGAAGAAAGTGAAGAAAAGGTTATGAAGAAGAACAATCGGCCAAGAGATGAGAGGTTCTGTGGTTCGGCTAAAATAGAAGAAAAGGAAAGGAGGGTTAAGCCAAGTAGAAGATTCGGCTATCAAGAGAGGGTTACTTTTGTTGGTGAAGAAAAGATGAAGAAGAAGAGAAGAGAGTGGAAAGAAAAGGTAGATGCTTGATGCGGCTAAAGAAGAGAGGTGATGAAGAGAATTTAGCTTCGAAAAGAAAGAAGAGAAAGAAAGAACAAACTTGGTTCTTTGCACAATTGGCCCTAAAGGAGTTGATGTTTGCGTTTTCAGATTTTGAAACTAAAGAGAGGAGAACAGAGAAAAAGTAAAGAACCCAAAGAGGTACTACACTAATTCGACAAGAAAGAATTGCCAAATCCCGGAGACTAGCTACTAAAAGAGTTCGGCACCTACACCTACACCCAACTGCTGAAACTAAACCCCAATAAGACCCAAGTCACAATCGGCTAACAGCCCTAACACCCTTTGCTAATTATGCCAATCCAAAGACCCAAAACCAAAATTGCTTCCCCAAGAGTCCCATGTTCGGCCAATACTTGCTTCTCATTGAATTTCCTAGATTTGCTCCTAGATAATCTCTCTTTAACTCAATCCCATGAGCACTTCAAACTCTTCTAAACAGAGTTTCACTTGGAGTCCACCACATGCCTTGCACATATATTAAAAATCAAACATCACACTACTTACCATGAGACTTGAACCTCAGCTCTTGCATAGCTTCCACATGCCACTCCCTTGTCTCTTAAGTGGCGTTACATTGCCACCTTACCACAGGTCATCTTGTGTCTTAAATTACCAAGGCCCTTCTCTTTAAGTCTAAAATTTAAAATTTTCTACCAGGTTTTAACTTAAGCTTGGGCATTCTAAAGGTCCACTAACACACTCAAAACATAAATGAACACATCCAGACAAGCAAAAATTAAGTTTACACAATATCCCAAAAATCCCAAAAATTAGGGCATTACACATTTGCTCACAACATTTCTTTTATGTAAAAATAGACTCAATGGGCTTTAATTTCATAACTCAATCAGATGCTAATTCAATTTCCACTAATTTTGGTGATTTTTCAAAGTCACATAACCACTGTTATTCAAAGCTGTTTTATTATCAATTTTACTCTTTCATGTTCTCTTATTTCATTACATTCACATTTCCACATTTTCCAAGTAAACATATCATAGTGTATAGCACAATCATCCACAAATCTTTCTCATTTCATACATATAATACATGATAAACCATAAATAATACATGTTTTACCTCATGCTTAGCATATTTATGGATGAATTATTCCTTGATTTGTGGAATTTGATGCTCCTAAACCTTTAATTTCATGTTTTATACTCAAGTGAGCTTAGGGGAGTGAAAAGAACAAGAAATGGGTCAAAAACGGAGAAAATGGGCTAAAGTAAAGAATCAACACGGCTTGAAGGTTCACCACACAGGCGTGTCACACAGCCGTGCCACTTTAACAGGCCTTAGCACGGCCTCCACATCAACTTACACGGGCGTGGCACATGGGCGTGTCCCTGTCGTGATGAAGTTCAATTTCACTCGGAAAAGGCTACTTAGGGGCTAAGAAAGACATTCTAAACTCTATATAAAGACCCTAGGAGGCAACTACAAAGGTGTACAGCAGGGGAGAGGCCCGAGGTACATTATTTCCACCAAGACGTGGAGTTAAGGGCAGGGAATTACTTGAAGGAAAGCCGATTGATCCATCTCAGAAGCCAGGATCTACATCAAGACAGAGGATCTCCCTTTTATCCTTTCAGGAATTTTGGGTTTTCTTATGTTTTGTTATTTTATTTATTCTAAGATGCTTCTTTTTATAATTATGAACTAAAACCCCAAATATCGAAGGGGGATGAAACCTAAGACGAATCTTGTTATTGTTTAACTGAACTATATGATAAATATTTGATTTGTTCTTAATTGTGTTTTTAACTCTTGAATTAATATTTTCGGGATATTAATTTAAATCGAATGTGCTTATACATAGAAGCAAAAGTCCCTGTATAGGAGTAGATCCAACACAATTAAGCGGAGTTGATCACAATCCTAGACATAGGACGACGAAAATCTACCGGATTAGAGTCAAATCTAATATAGGGAGCCATAGATTGAGTTAATGCAAGACTAGGGGTTTCAATTAGAAAGAGATTTCAATTAATCAACCTAGGATTAGTTGTTTTTATCCTTGACAGAGGTATTAACATAATTTAGGGATCTCTATGGATCAAGTCAAATGAAGAAATTGTCTAGTTCAGAGTTAGATAACAAGTGAAGTCTAGATGGATTCTTCCTTAGGTATTGCCCTCATCAATCAGTTTTCCCAAAAGCAATTTCCCAATTTACTCTTTGTTGTTTCTTTAGTTTAGTTTAGAATAGTTTACAACCAAAACCCTTTTTATTTCTTAGGCTAGATAATAGGAAGGAAGTCATTACTAGTACTTTTAGTTCCTTAGATTCGATATTTCGGTCTTGCCACTATCTATACTACTATTCGATAAATGCGCTTGCCTTTTATCATGATAATAGTTAGTTTTCAGGTACGATCGATTTTATTACTTTATCTCATCACGATCAAGTTTTTGGTGCCATTGCCGAGGAACTAAGATATTAAAACATGTGATTCCTATTGCTTTAGCTATTTTTACTTTTATTGCAAATTATTTTCTATTTTTTTACTTTATTTTTAGGATTTCAATTTTCTTTTTACTTCTCCCTTCTAGGTATCTCTAGTTTATGACTAGAAGAAATCCAGGAGGACTATTATTATTTGACGATGATTTAGAAGCTACAATTCGTCAAACTTGCAGAGAGATAAGAAGAAGCTTGCAATATCCAGAACAAAGTCAAGAACAAGAACCTGAACCTGCTGAAGAGATGGAGGCAAATCATGATAATTAGCTACCTCCTGTAGTAGCCGCAAATCCTATTGAGGAAAATCCTGCTCCACGTACTATGTATGATTATGATAAACCTAATTTTACTGGTACTGAATCTAGTATTGTTAGGCCTACTATTGCTGCAAATAATTTTGAACTGAAACCTAAAACAATTCAGATGATACAACAGTTTGTTCAGTTTGATAGTTTGCAGGATGAAGATCCTAATGCTCATTTAGCCAATTTCTTAGAATTCTGTGATACATTTAAAATAAATGGCGTTTCTGATGACGCCATTCATCCGTGGCTATTCCCATTCTCTTTGAGGAATAAAGCTAAATAGTGGTTAAATTCTTTACCACAAGGGCCTATCACTACATGGGAACAAATGACTGAAAAATTTTTACTTAAATATTTTCCGCCTGCTAAAACGGCAAAATTAAGGAATTATATCTTTTCTTTTGTGCAGATGGATTTAGAAACACTTTACAATGCTTGGGAGAGATACAAGGACTTATTGAGAAGGTGCCCTCACTATGGGTTACCTCTGTGGTTACAAGTTCAAACCTTTCACAACGGTTTGAATCCTTTGACGAGGCAAATGATCGATGCAGCCGCCAGTAGAACAATCAACAACAAAACACCAGAAGCAGCTTACGAGTTTATAAAAGAGATGTCACTGAATAACTATCAGTGGCAAGTTATGAGAACAAAGCCACAAAAAGCTACCGGAATTTTTAATATTGATGCCGTCACCATGCTTTCTAATCAGGTAGAACTCCTTAATAAAAAGATTGATAATTTTGTTGGTTCTACGCAGGTACACCCAGTGATGCAGTGTGACTCAATCCAAGGGAACATGAACAATTTTGATTACTCCTCCTATGGACATGGCATGGAAACTAAGCAAGCCAACTATATGGGTAATAATTCTAGATCCCAAAATAACCCTTATAGTAATACTTACAATGCAGGTTGGAGGAACCACACAAATTTCTCATGGGGAGGGCAAGGAAATCAAAGACAATTACCTCCCCCAGGATTTCAACAGCCACCGTTCCAACAAGAGAAACAGCCAAACCTTGATGAGATGCTCACAAAATTTGTCACCGTGTCAAAAGCTCGTTTCCAGAACACCAAAATGGCACTTAAGAACCAGCAATCATCCATCCAAGGGCTTGAAACTCAAATAAGCCAGCTCACTAAGCTAATCTCTGAGAGTCACCCTGCAACACAGGGACTAAATCTAAGGAGGACATTAAAGCAGTTACACTAAGGGGCAAGAAAACACTAGCCAAACCTAAAAAGGAGGTAGCACAAGAACATGACAAAGAAAAAATTGAGGAAGTGTAACACCCCTAACCCGTATCTGTTGCCGGATTAGGATTAGGAGGCATTACTAATCAACAGTTCAATTCTAGATATCTAAATATATGCATATATTCACTCAAGTTGAACTCATTTATAAATGTTACAAAACAAGTAATGACATATGTCTTGCATAAACAATGTTGCAACTAAACTCAACGTATTGCTTACATCAGAGTATTTACACGTGCGATATTAACTAATACCAGCATGGTTAAATATACTTCTATCATTAGTTATGTGGGTACTTACATGATAGCCAAATCACATACACATTTAGAATTTAATAAGTCATAAAACATAATTTAAACCACCACATATGCGACTAGGAAATAAGCAAAAGGAACTTGCATGCTTTATTCTTTAACACAAAGTGAATCAATATTTGGCTTATTAACTACTAATCTCTTAATGCCATTCATAGTTTACATTAAGAGCAAATCCTTAGAACCCACGTCTAATCATGCAACAATATTATAAAATTTAATAAGTAATAATGAATAAATGTTTAATACATTACACCATGGCTGAATAGGCTAGCATATACATGTACATAATATGCAATCAACCTTAAGGTAGCGGTCACATTTAGTATTAAACACAAGATAAAACAATTAACCATTTGCTCACAAGACATATGTAATATACATCACTTAACAATGAGTCAACTAACTTGTAAACATTTATCCAACATTTTTTTATTTTTTATTTTCTTTTCATTTCATCGTGTTTATCAACACCACCAAACCAATTACAAACATTTAACACTTAACATATAGAAATTAAAAGCAACCTGCACATTTAATAAAATCAACCATACATATATTTACATATATATATGTATAACATCTATAATATAATCATATCAAGGTGACCAAATATTTCATATACACATGTCCTATTATATATATTGACGGTCATTAATTTATTACAACAAATAATATATTTATCAAAAGGCTTTAACAATTATTCAATCCCAAAACCGAATTCAACCTAATATCTAAAGCCATTATCAATGTACAAAATACTTACCACATACCAAACCATGATCAAGCATCATAACATATATCAAGCCAAAATCATGAACAACAAAACTAAGCACATATAAGGCTAAAAGTAAGCATGAGTAACAAGCCATTTTCGCATGGCTTTAGTTACATAACCAAAATCAACATTTCGTAAATACGTTCCTGGCTATACATGCCATAATTTAAGTTTAGCCAAAAGATACCAAAGCGGTAGACAGTGTGATGAACTTGGCTGACGATTTCCCGAGCTTTAGCTTGACTTCAAAATCTATAAATAGAGTAAACATAACACAAAAATAAGCTATCAAAGCTTAGTAAGTCGCAAGCAAATAAACAACTCATTATCTTATTCAATTTAACTAAATTAAATTAGATTATTATATCAATTCACATTTAAGTCCAAGCATTTATATATATATTCATGCTACATACATATAATCATATACATTTATATACTATTATATTATCACTTTAACTGAATGCTTATAAAGCCAAAATTAACAAATCACCATATAAAACCTCAAGGCTGAATATTTATTAAGTACCTAATTCACATGCTCAACTTATACAAACTCATAGATTATAGCATAGTATCATGTACATATATTAATCAATTGACCGAATGCATAAAAAAATACACATACACAAAATTAATATTTATTCAGTAATGTGCAATAAGCTAAATACACTTAATTTGAAACATGAAAATTCATACTTTATATCATATATAATTCATATTGTCAACAAATCATATACAAACCTTATCATTAATAACCAGCAAGCTAATTCATACCTGTCACCTCCTTTGTTCATTTAGCACATCCGATCACAATTTGTCTTAGCTCGATGAACCATTCGGAATTGGGTAGGACACTTGGATAATCACATAAATCGTACAATGCCTACATCCCAGACGTGGTCTTACATGTAGCCACACAACGATGCCACTGTTCTAGACAAGGTCTTATTCGCACACATCTATCAGAATCCTATGTCATGACATATGTATCCTATCTATTCCTAAGGTTTGTACGGGGCTTTCAAATGTCGTAACTCGATCGAAACGAATGCTCGTACATGATTACCAAACTTACCTCGGACGATACAAAACGGAATCGGCCAGCTAGTCCACAACTTTTGTTTTTCCCCGATCCAAATCTGATTTCTTCAGTTCTTGATCTAAACATATTCAAATTAAGCTCATTCAAACATATTTTCATTCAATTTAATCCAAAAGCACATAAATGGAAAATTACCATTTTACCCTGACATTTACAAATTTTACGATTTAGTCCTTGATGCACAAAACATCAAATTATACAAAATTAACTATATATATGGTAAGCCAAATACTCCTTATGCCCAAATAGGCCTATATTATTCATAAATTTCACATTTTAGCCCCCTCACATTTTTATTTTTGCAATTAAGTCCTAATTACTCAAAATCATCAAAAATTCCTTTATATACTATGTTAACCCACTCTCTATCTTTCAAAATTCACAATCAAACAACAAAAATCACAAGCTCTCAATGTTAATCCACTCTATATCTTTCAAAATTCACCATCAAACAATAAAAATCACAAGCTTTCAACAATGGCAAAATTCAAAATATTCATCGAAATCAAAAATTAAAGCTTGGCTTTTGTAGTACTCGAAGAAACGATCTCAAAAACGTAAAAAATTATCAAATATCGACAAGAAAATGAACTTTGATTGAGCTTAAGAGATGGCTGAACCCTTGGTGGTTTCTTTCTTCTTTTCTTATTTTTACTTTCGGCAAGAACAATGAAGAACATAAAAATATAAGTGACTTTTATTTTATGTTTTATTAAGTACATTATAATTTAAGTTTAATTTACTTATTTAACCGTATTATTTTAATATGAAAACCTTATATTGTAAGCCTTGTACTGTCCCATTATTTTAAAATGGCATAATTATCATTTTAAGGTTTCAATTTAGAAAGCCGCTAGCAAGTTGATCCCTTTTAGAAATAACCACTACATTTTCCTTTTACGTGATTTAGTCATTTTATTTAATCGAACACCTAAACGACAAAATTAAGTCATGAAAATTTCATAGATACAAATTCACACAAAATAAACACAGAAAATAATTTTTAAATATTTTTTTGACTCAGATTCGTGGTCCCGAAACCACCGTTCCGATTAGGGTCTAATTCGGGCTGTTACAACTCTCCCCCTTAAGGATTTTTGTCCCTGAAAATCTTACCGGTGAATAGGTTCGGATAACGTTCTCTCATTGCATCCTTTGGTTCCCACATTGCTTCCTTAACTTTGTGTTTATACCACAATACTTTAACTAACAGAATCTTCTTATTTTGCAATTCTTTAAGCTCACAAGTCAAGATGTATCGGTTCTTCTTCGTAAGTCATATTTGGCCGAATTTCTATCTCAGACGGACTAAACACATGCAAAGGATTAGATCGATACCTCTGAAGCATTGAAACGTGGAATACATTGTGTATCATTTCTAATTCAGGTGGTAATGACAACCTGTACGCAACTGGCCCAATACGCTCTATAATTTCATACGGCCCAATGAATCTCATACTCAATTTGCCTTTACGACCAAATCTGAGTATTTTCTTCCATGGTGAGACTTTCAAGAAAACTTTATCTCCAATCTGAAACTCTATATCTTTAAGTTTCAAATCCGCATAAGATTTCTGACGATCCAATGCTGCTTTCAAACTTTCACGTATCACTTTCACTTTCTGTTCAGTTTCTCTGATCAAGTGCATCTTACAGTTTCTCGCAGTACTAAAATGTAATTTCGTATCTAGTGCATCTTACAGTTTCTTTCAAAATCGTGATGTAAAACTTGGACCTCTGTCTGAAATAATAGATATAGGCACACCATGTAATCTCAAATCTGAGAGACATACAATTCAGCCAGCTTATCAAGTGAGTAATTTATACGGATCGAAACAAAATGAGTTGATTTAGTCAATCTATCAACAACAACCCAGATTGTATCTTTCTTACTCGGCGTCAACAGCAGACCAGATACAAAATCCATCGTAACTCTATCCCCCTTCCACTCAGGGATCATAATAGGCTGGAGTAATCCTGATGACACCTGATGTTCCCCTTTTACTTGTCGACAGACTAAACATCTTGTAACAAAGTCAGAAATGTCTCGTTTCATTCCATGGCACCAGTAAAGCTGTTTCAAATCATTATACATCTTTGTACTTCCTGGGTGAATAGATAATCGACTATTATGAGCTTCCTTCAAAATCTTCTGAATCAATTTTGAATTCCTCAGGACGCATATTCGGTCTCTGAATCTCAAACAGTCATCAGCATCAACTCTAAACTCTGAATCAACATTCATTTCACACAGAGTTCATTTTGCAATCAATTCATTATCAACCTTCTGAGCTTCACATATTTGTTGAACAAATAACAGTCTAGCTTTTAATTCAGCTACTATCGAACCATCTTCATACATGGCTATATGCGTATTCATTGCATGTAAAGTAAACAATGATTTTCGGCTTAAAGCATCAGCAACAACATTAGCCTTTCCCGGGTGGTAATCAATCATAAGCTCGTAGTCTTTTAGCATTTCTAGCCATCGACGTTGTCTCAAATTTAAATCTTTCTAAGTCATCAAGTATTTCAGGCTTTTATGATCAGAATAAACATGACATTTGTCGCTGAACAGATAGTGACGCCAAATTTTTAAAGCGAATACAATGGCTGCCAATTCTAGGTCGTGGGTAGGATAGTTTTTTTCATGTGGCTTCAACTATCTCGAAGCATAAGCTATCACTCTGCCTTCCTGCATTAGCACACAGCCTAAACCATTTAATGATGCATCACTATAAATAACAAATTCTTTACCCGATTCTGGCTAAACTAGCACTGGAGCTTTAGTCAAAAGGGCTTTTAACTGATCAAAGCTTTTTTGACACTTCTCTGACCATTCGAACTTAACATCTTTCTGCAATAATTTGTCCTCAGAGCTGCAATCATAAAAAAACCTTTCACGAACCGTCTATAATAACCAGTAAGTCCCAGAAAGCTTCGAACTTTAAAAACATTCTTCGGAGGTTTCCAATCCAATATAGCTAAAATTTTGCTCGAATCAACCCAAATACCTGATGCTGATACTACATGGCCCAGAAAACTAACTTCACTCAACCAGAACTCACATTTACTGAATTTCGCATATAACTGTTTATCTTACAATGTCTGTAACACAAGTCTCAAATGTTCGGCATGTTCAACTTTGTCGCGAGAGTAGATCAAAATGTCATCTATAAACACAACCACAAACTAGTCCAAAAATGGTCTGAAGATCTGATTCATCAAATCCATGAAAACAGCAGGTGCATTAGTGAGTCTGAAAGGCATAACTAAAAATTCATAGTGTCCGTACCTCGTTCTAAAAGCAGTCTTCGGCACGTCGGAGTCGCAATTGATAGTAGCCTGATCTCAAATCTATCTTCGAAAATACTATAGCCCCTTTCAGTTGGTCAAACAAATCATCAATCTGTGGCAATTGATACTATTCTTTATAGTCACCTTATTGAGTTGTCTATAATCAATGTACATTCTCATAGTTTCGTCTTTCTTTTTCACAAACAACACAGGTGCATCCCACGGAGAGAAACTCGGTTGCACAAAACCCCTATCTGTCAATTCTTGCAACTGAGCTTTTAATTCTTTTAATTCTATGGGTGCCATTCTGTACGAAGGTATCGATATCGGAGCCATCCCAGGCATTAACTCAATACCAAACTCTACTTCCCGAGCAGGTGGGCAACCCGATAATTCTTCAGGAAACACATCCAGATACTCGCACACAATAGGTACTAATTCGATGTTTCTTTCAGTTGCTTTACTATCGAGCACGTAGGCAAAATAAGCTTTGCACCCTCTTCTCACATATTTTTGAGCTAACACCGAAGAAATCACTGCTGGTAAACCACAAAAATCACTAGATTCAATCTGAATGATTTCATCACTCTGGTTCTGTAGATCAACAGTCTTTCTTTTGCAATTCACAAAAGCATCATGTAAAGTTAACCAATCCATACCCAAAATTACATCGAATTCATCAAATGGAAACAACATCAAATCAGCCAGGAAGCACAGATCTCGAACCATCAAGGGACAATTCTTACATACTTTATCAACCATAGCACACCAGCCCAAGGGGTTTGACACTCTAATCACAAACTTAGTAGACTCAATAGACAGAGTCTTGCTGAATACTAATGTCTTACATATATAAGAATGAGTAGAACTAGGATCAATCAAAGCAATTACATCAGTATCAAAAAGAGTAAATATACCAGTAATGACATCTGGGGATGAAGTCTCCTCTCGTGCGCGTATAGCATAGGCTCTGGCAGGTGCACGAGCCTCAGATCTGTTTACTGTATTTTTAATTCCTCTTTGACTGCCACTCACATTACCCGCACTTCTAGGTGGTCTTGCCCGAGTTGCAGTATTGCCTGATCTCGTGTTCTATACTGAATTCTCTTTAGCTAACCCTAGGGAATCTCGGATGAAATGATCTGTCGATCCACATTTAAAACAAGCTCGATCATGCAATCTGCAACTGCAGGGATGTCGTTTACCACAATGCTCACACTCAGGTTGATTAGATCTAACATTACCCACACTGGCTACTGAGGTAGCTCTCAAGCTAGCAGGTGGTCTATTCTGATCCTGTCTGGAGTAACCCGAAGCAGCTCTAGAATGAATGAAATCATCTCAAAACTTCTTTGGTGCTGACTGGACTGGCTTACTGAATGATCTCTTATGCAAGTCTCTAGCTTCAAATTCAGTTTTCTTTTTTCTCTTTCCCGAGCTCTTCGGCTTTACAAGCTCGCTCCACAAGTACCACAAACTCTTTTATCTCAAGTATGCCAACAAACAATTTAACATCTTCGTTCAGTCCATCTTTAAATCTTTTACACATTATGGCTTCGGTAGAAACACGCTCTCGGGCATACCGACTAAGTCTCACGAATTTTCGCTCATACTCTATCATGGTCATCCGACCCTATTTTAGCTTCAGAAATTCTTTACGTTTCTGATCAATAAAACTTTGACTAATATATTTCTTATGAAACTCAGTTTGAAAGAATTCCCAGGTCACCTGCTCTCTCGGAACCACTGATACTAAATTATTCCACCAGCGATATGTTGTGTCTCGAAGCAATGATATAGCACATTTCAAACATTCATCTAGGGTACAGGACAACTCATCAAACTCACGGATAGTATTATCAAGCCAAAGTTTAGCCTGTTCGGCATCATCATCATCAGTAGCTTTAAACTCTTCAGCCCCATGTTTTCTGATTTTATCTACAGGTGGCCTACTTGATCTCAACGGATCACTTACTTATGGTATAGCTGACATCTAGAATAGATTAATCGGGGGTGGAGGTTGTTGTGCAGCCGGGCTAGTCCGGATATATTGAGTGAACCAGTCATTCATCATTTGATAAAAGGCTTGTCTAGCCTCACTCTCTTGATTACTCGAAGTTGGTTGAGAATCAGTCGGCACTGTCCCTTGTGCAGGAGCAGGCGCTACACTCTCGACATCATCAGCTATAGCTCTGTCGAGATCCATTTACTATATAAAAACACATTTTCAAATGTTAGAAGTCATCACATTATCGCAGTATATTACTATGTCATGTATAGTTAGACTCACACGCTCTACGTTAGTCCTAGAACCGACTAAACCGTACCTCTGATACCAATAAAATGTAACACTCTAACCCGTATCTGTCACCGGATTAGGATTCAGAGGCATTACTAATCAACAATTCAATTCCAGATATCTAAATATATACATATATTCACTCAAGTTAAACTCATTTATAAATGTTACAAAACAAGTAATGACATATGTCTTGCATAAACAATGTTGCAACTAAACTCAACGTATTGCTTACAGCATCAAAGTATTTACACGCGTGATATTAACTAATACGAACATGGTTAAGTATACTTCTATCATTAGTTATATGGGTACTTACATGATAGCCAAATCACATACACATTTAGAATTTAATAAATCATAAAACATAATTTAAACCACCACATATGCGACTAGGAAATAAGCAAAAGGAACTTGCATGCTTTATTCTTTAACACACAGTGAATCAATATTTGGCTTATTAACTACTAATCTTTTAATGCCATTCATAGTTTACATTAAGAGCAAATCCTTAGAACCCACGTCTAATCATGCAGCCATATTATAAAATTTAATAAGTAATCACGAATAAATGTTTAATACATTACACCATGGTTGAATAGGCTAGCATATACATGTACATAATATGCAATCAACCTTAAGGTAGCGATCACATTTAGTATTAAACACAAGATAAAACAATTAACCATTTACTCACAAGACACATGTAATATTCATCACTTAACAACGAGTCAACTAACTTGTAAACAGTTATCCAACATTTTTTTATTTTTTTATTTTTTTTTTCATTTCATTGTGTTTGTCAACACCACCAAACCGATTCCAAACATTTAACGCTTAACATATAGAAATTAAAAGCAACTACACATTTAATAAAATCAACCATACATATATTTACATATATATATATATATATATGTATAACATCTATAATATAATCATATTATGCCCAAGAAAAGTGTAAATAAATTTTCAACTAACTCAAGGTGACCTAATATTTCATATACACATGTCCTATTATATACTGACGATCATTAATTTATTACAAAATATAATATATTTATCAAAAGGCTTCAACAATGATTCAATCCCAAAACTGAGTTCAACCTAATATCTAAAGCCATTATCAATGTACAAAATACTTACCACATACCAAACCATGATCAAGCATCATAACATATATCAAGCCAAAATCATGAACAGCAAAACTAAGCACATATAAGGGTGAAACTAAGCACGAGTAACAAGCCATTTTTGCATGGCTTTAGTTACATAACCAAAATCAACATTTCGTAAATACGTTCCTGGCTATACATGCCATAATTTAAGTTTAGCCAAAAGATACCAAAGCGATAGACAGTGTGATGAACTTGGCTGACAATTTCCCGAGCTTTAGCTTTACTTCAAAATCTATAAATAGAGTAAACATAATACGAAAATAAGCTATCAAAGCTTGGTAAGTTGTAAGCAAATAAACAACTCATTGTCTTATTCAATTTAACTAAATTAAATTAGATTATTATATCAATTCACATTTAAGTCCAAGCATTTATATATATATATATTCATGCTACATACATATAATCATATACATTTATATACTATTATACTATCACTTTAACCGAATGCTTATAAAGCAAAAATTAACAAATCATCTTATAAAACCTCAAGGCTGAATATTTATTAAGTACCTAATTCACATGCTCAACTTATACAAACTCATAGATTATAGCATAGTATCATGTACATATATTAATCAATTGACCGAATGCATAAAAAAATACACATACACAATATTAATATTTATTCAGTAATGTGCAATAAGCCGAATACACTTAATCTAAAACATGAAAACTCATGCTTTATATCATATGTAATTTATATTGTCAACAAATCATATATAAACCTTATCATTAATAACTAGCAAGCTAATTCATACCTGTCACCTCCTTTGTTCATTTAACACATCCGATCACAATTTGTCTTAGCCCGATGAACAATTCGGAATTGGGTAGGACACTAGGATAATCACATAAATCGTACAATGCCTATGTCCCAGACGTGGTCTTACATGTAGCCACACAACGATGCCACTGTCCTAGATAGGGTCTTACTCACACACATCTATCAGAATCCTATGTCATGACATATGTATCCTAGCTATTCCTAAGGTTTGTACGGGGCTTTCAAACTTCGTAACTCGATCGAAACGAATGTTCGTACATGATTACCAAGCTTATACAAATTCGGCAATTGCATTTATAATATCATATACTTCAATTCAGCATCTATAATTTACATTTAACTAAAATTAAATGCGTCTATTTGCTTATAAACTTAACTAGGACGATACAAAACGGAATCGGGCAGCTAGTCCACCACTTTCGTTTTTCCCCGATCCAAATCTAATTTCTTCAGTTCTTGATCTAAACATATTCAAATTAAGCTCATTCAAGCATATTTTCATTTAATTTAATCCAAAAACACATAAATGGAAAATTACCATTTTACCCTGACATTTACAAATTTTACGATTTAGTCCCGGATGCACAAAACATCAAATTATACAAAATTAACTATATATATGGTAAGCCGAATACTCCTTATGCCCAAATAGGCCTATATTATTCATAAATTTCACATTTTAGTCCCCTCACATTTTTATTTTTGCAATTAAGTCCTAATTACTCAAAATCATCAAAAATTCCTTTATATACTATGTTAACCCACTCTATATCTTTCAAAATTCACCATCAAACAACAAAAATCACAAGCTCTCAACGATGGCACAATTCAAAATATTCATCAAAATCAAAAATTAAAGCTTGGGTTTTGTAGTACTTGAAGAAACGATCTCAAAAATGTAAAAATTATCAAAAATCGACAAGAAAATGAACCTTGATTGAGCTTAATAGATGGCCGAACCCTCGGTGGTTTGTTTCTTCTTTTCTTATGTTTACTTTCAATAAGAACAGTGAAGAACATAAAAATATAAGTGACTTTTATTTTATGTTTTATTAAGTACATTATAATTTAAGTTTAATTTACTTATTTAACCTTATTATTTTAATATGAAAACCTTATATTATAAGCCTTGTACCGTCCTATTATTTTAAAATGGCATAATTATCATTTTAAGGTTTCAATTTAGAAAGCCACTAGCAAGTTGATCCCTTTTAGAAATAACCACTGCATTTTCCTTTTACGCGATTTAGTCATTTTATTTAATTGAACACCTAAACGACAAAATTAAGTCACGAAAATTTCACAGATACAAATTCACACAAAATAAACATAGAAAATAATTTTTAAATATTTTTCTGACTCAGATTCGTGGTCCCGAAACCACCGTTCCGATTAGGGTCTAATTCGGGCTGTTACAGGAAGTCGAGTCCAAAGAAGACAACCCACCAGTACTCAAAGAATACAAAACACCCATCCCATACCCAGCAAAATTGAAGAAAGACCACATGGACGCTCAATTCGGTAAATTTCTTGAACTTTTTAAACAATTACATATTAACTTACCTTTTGTTGAAGCTATTTCATAGATGCCCACATATGCAAAATTTTTGAAAGCACTTCTAACAAATAAAAGGAAGTTTGAAGAGTTATCCACAGTGGAACTTAACGAAGAATGTTCAGTGATCCTCTATAATAAACTCCCAACCAAATTGAAAGATGCAGGAAGTTTTATTATTCCCTGTTTGATCAGTAATTTAAATATTGAAAAGGCATTAGCAGATTTAGGTGCCAGCATTAATCTAATGCCCTATAAATTGTTCAAGCAACTAGGACTAGGGGAACCAAAACCCACTAGGATGAGTATTCAATTAGCTGATAGATCTGTTAAATTTCCTAGGGATATCATTGAAGACGTATTAGTTAAGGTGGATAAATTTACATTCCCTGTTGATTTTGTTGTGTTAGACATGGATGAGGATGTTGAGGTACCCTTAATCTTAGGACGATCATTTTTAGCTACTGCTAGAGCTGTTATTAATGTGAGAGATGGAAAACTTGTGCTTAGGGTAGGGGATGAAGAAATTTTATTTCAAATCTATGATGCCATGCGATTTTCTAGTGAACAAGATGATTCTTGTTATTTTATTGATTCTATTGATCATTCTGTTCAAGATTCTTTTCAGGAAATCACTCTTAAAGACACGTTGGAACTATGTCTCGTTCAAGGTAGGGGAGAAGATGAAATTACCACTAAGATGAAAAAGGTAATAACTGAGCTAAACTCCAACGAATCTTTCCCAAGACAAATAGATTATGAGGGCATTGAAATCAAGGATGAACTAAGACAAAAACCCTCTATTGACAAACCTCCCAAACTAGATCTCAAGCAATTACCCAAACACTTAGAATATGCATTTTTGGGAGACAATCTACACTACCAGTCAATATTGCTTCAAACTTGCAACCTAAGGAAAAAGCGGAATTAATTCAAGTGTTAAAAAAGCATAAAAGAGCCATAGCTTGGAAAATTTCTGACATCAAAGGAATTAGTCCTTCCTTTTGCACCCACAAAATTTTGATGGAGGATGAATACAAACCATGTGTGCAAGCTCAAAGAAGACTGAACCCCAACATGAAGGAAGTGGTCAAAACCGAGGTAATTAAACTTCTAGATGCTGGAATTATTTATCCTATTTTTTACAGTGCTTGGGTAAGTCCTATGTAGGTGGTTCCTAAGAAAGGTGGCATGACTGTTGTTGCTAATGAAAAGAATGAATTAATCCTTACAAGAACTGTCACAGGTTGGACGGTTTGTATTAATTACAGGAAATTGAACGACGCCACGAGAAAGGATCACTTCCCCTTACCTTTCATTGATCAGATGTTAGAAAGACTATCAGGACATATGTACTACTATTTTTTGGATGGACTTTCTGGCTATTTCCAAATCCCAATAGCTCCTGAAGATTAAGAGAAGACGACATTCACTTGTCCATACGGTATGTTTGCTTATCGTAGAATGCCTTTTGGATTATGTAATGATCCTGCTACTTTTCAGCGTTGCATGCTAGCAATCTTTGACGAACTCGTGGAAGACATCATGGAGGTATTCATGGATGATTTCTCGGTATTTGGTAACTCTTTCCAACTTTGCCTCAAAGATCTAGAATGAGTATTAATAAGATGTGAAGAAACAAATCTTGTTCTCAATTGAGAAAAATGCCATTTTATGGTACGAGAAGGTATTGTGCTAGGACACAAAATTTCTAGTAAAGGGATAGAAGTAGATAAAGCAAAAGTTGAGACCATTGAAAAACTACCTCCCTCTAGTTTAGTTCAGGCAATTAGAAGCTTTTTAGGACATGCTGGTTTATATAGAGGATTCATTAAAGACTTTTCTAAAATAGCTAAGCCATTAATGAGATTACTAGAAAAAGACGTACATTTCAATTTTGATCAGGAATGTTTAGAGGCATTTAACACTCTCAAAGAGAAACTCACCAATGCTCCAATTATAATTGCACCTGATTGGAATTTACCTTTTGAACTAATGTGTGATGCGAGTGATTTTGCAGTAGGTGCAGTTCTTGGACAGCGAATAGACAAGCATTTTCAGCCAGTCTATTATGCTAGCAAAACTCTAACAGCAGCACAAGAGAACTAAAAAACCACAAAAAAAGAATTGCTAGCTGTGGTTTTTGTGTTTGACAAATTTAGACCATATCTAATATTGTCTAAAGTCATTGTTTTTACTGATTATTCAGCCCTTTGTTATCTTTTAACTAACTCTGATGCAAAGCCTCAACTAATAAGATGGATTCTACTGTTGCAGGAATTTGATTTGGAAATCCAAGACAAAAAAGGAGCTGAAAACTTAGCAGCAGATCACCTTTCCAGGCTTGAAAATCTACATCTCGAAGAACTTGATGAAGTTGAAATAAATGACTCGTTCCCTGAAGTGCAACTATTAGCCATATCTGATTCTGAGGTACCTTGGTTTGTCGATATTGCAAATTACTTAGCTGCTAACATAACACCAAAAGGGTTGACACATCAGCAAAAGAAATGATTCTTTACTAATGTGAAAAACTATTTCTAGGAAGACCCTTTTCTTTTTCGTATTTGTGCAGACCAAGCCATTCGAATATGTGTCACAACAACTAAAGCAAACAAGATTTTGGAACACTGCCATTCAGGACCAACAGGAGGACATTATAGTGGAACTAAGACTGCCCATAAAATACTTGAATCAGGTTTTTATTGGCCCACATTATTCAAAGACGCCGACAGGTATGCTATTTCTTCTGATAAATGTCAACGAACAGGTAATATCTCTAAACGTGATGAAATGCCTCAGACATATATGCTTGAATGTGAAATATTCGATGTGTGGGGCTTAGATTTCATGGGTCCATTCGCTAGTTCGTTTGGAATTAAATACAGTTTAGTAGTAGTTGATTACGTGTCTAAATGGGTAGAAGCCCAAGCCTTATCTGCTAATGATGCTAGAATGGTAGTAAGATTCCTTAAAAAACTTTTTTCTTGATTCGGAACACCAAGGAAATTATTAGTGATAAGGGAACGCATTTTTGCAATGCTCAATTTGAGAAAGTCTTATAGAAATATAGAGTGTACCATAGAATGGCCACCTCTTACCACCCTCAAACCAGTGGACAAGTTGAAGTAGTTAATAGAGAACTGAAACGCATCCTAGAGAAAACCGTACAAGCAAATAGAAAAGATTGGGCAACGAAAGTAGATGACACTTTATGGGCCTATAGAGCCGCATTTAAAACTCCCACAGGAACATCTCCTTATAGACTTGTTTATGGGAAAAGTTGTCATTTACCTTTTGAGCTAGAACATAAAGTGTTTTGGGCCACCGAATTTCTAAACCTCGACCCTAACCTTGTAGGTAAAAAGAGACTCATGCAGCTAAACGAGTTAGACGAATGGTGCTACAATGCTTATGAAAACTCACTCTTATACAAGGAAACCGTAAAGCGGCACCATGATGCTCGTCTAAAGCAACATAAACAGTTTAACGCTAGCAATCTCATTTTACTCTACAAATCAAGGCTCAAATTATTCCCTAGAAAGCTAAAATCGAGATGGTCAGGCCCATTTATAGTTCAATGTGTTTTTCCGTACGGCACAATTGAGGTAACACCTCCAACTCAAGACATTTTCAAGGTAAACGGTCATCGACCCAAACTATATTATGGTAACAACTTTAAAAATGATAGAGAGGAGCTTAGGCTCCACAATCCCTCATAAAGGTACAGGTAAGAAGTCGAGATTAGACTATAAAGAAGCGCTTCTAGGGAGGCAACTCGAGCACTAACAATTTTGATTTTCTTAGATTCATAACTAACTTCTTAAAATGAAGATTCCCTAGAACCACACGACCAGGCACACGGGCGTGTCTAAGGACGTGGGCACCCTACGGTTAGGAACATGGTCGTTCGATACTACAGTGGTTAAACCTGTCAACTCATACACGGGCGTGTGAGCCCAGACACGGCCATTGGAGAAGCAAACACTAGAAGACACGACTGCATGCCAGTGCTAATAAGCCGTAGATGAAACTGAGAAATTAACACAGGCATAGGACACGCCCGTGCCGACCAACCGTGGCCACATCAATAAGACCACAAGACACACGGCCAACCCACATGTGACAAGGGCGTGCGCCACGGTTGTGGGGCCAAATTCCTATTATTTACATTTTAAATTTAATTTTCATTTTCTTTACTTTATATTCCTCTTTTTCCCTTACTTTCTTATCGAGTAATACTTGAATTTTACACACAATTGTACTTATTCCTTTCAGTCACCCAGAATCACGAACTTCAAAAACCTTCCCTACAAATCTTCACAACCAGCTCAAGGAATTCATCCAAAATTCAGGGAGTTTCACTTCTCCCCCTATCTTATGATTTTATGCTTCTGTTGCTACTAATGTATCTTTGTACATTGAGGGCAATGTACATCTTAAGTGTGTGGGGGAAATCACTTTCATTCTTTGTATTATCTTTGAAACCCCTGAAATTTTTACCACTAACTTGTTGCATTGTTCTCAAATTTTGAATTCTCACTTTCACTCTCTATATTATTTTGAATCCCCTATTAAAATGAATTCTAATTGATTTATGATTTTTATTGATATGCTAAGAATTAAGACATAGGTACTTATGCTTTGATTAGTCAAACTTGAAGACATTAGGGAATCAAGCATGATAAGTTGAGATTTTTGAGAATTTACAATTTTTCTAGGTTTTTTTCCTCAATTTTGAGCATTATCTTGAAATTTGAAATTCACAGGATTGATATCAAAAGCCATAATTCTAGTGAGATTTTTTGAGCCTTTTGATATATCCTTTTGTGCTCACTTTTATTGTTGCTTTGAGTGAGTCAATACTGATTTGTTATTCTACAACTTGCTTCGATTATACATGTCAAGACCACATCACTGATTTGATATACCGAAATGATAAAGGCACCTAGGTTTAACCCACTTACTCCACAAAAGCCTACCTTCATAAATTAACCCCTAGTGAACCCCATTGAGCCTAACAACCCATTCATTGACTTACCTTTAATATTAACCTATAACCCAATTTTGTTGAATTCCCTTCAATTATTTTGATCCCTATTTTGGTCGAGATGTGAGTTGAATAATTTTCTAGCTTTGTTCTCCTGTTCAGTTTGTAAAGTTCATAAATATTCAATTTATCGTTATTTGATTTGTTCTTAAAAAAAGTGTATATACATTTAATTCATTTGTAATTCAATATTTTTGCATATTTCTATTATAAGCTTCCGAATCCAAAATGATGTCATCAAAAAGGATTCATTCTAGGAATATGTTTCAATGATAGAGATTTTTCTAGTTAGATGATTTTTCAATTCAAGCTCGATTCTAACCTTCTTTTTTAGCTTGTGACAACACCTCTAACCAAAGCCCCATTACAACCATTGAAAAACCTTTTGATCGATGTGTCATATCAATACATAGTGGTGGAGATTTGATTTTCCTGTAAGCTTATGCTAATAACTTTTCAGGTTGACTACTGAGTGCTTAAATTTTTGAACCCTAAACACATTGAGTGAATAGAGTGAATCTTCAGTGAGGATGTCAAATCTTTTTTATTTTGAATTAAAAGATAACTATTGAGGAGAAGGGAGAAACCCTATGTTTCTGTGATAAAATTCTCAACTTAGAGTGTTTGAGACTTTAATTTTCTTCTGGTTGAATTTTCAATGTATGATTACTTGTGGATTGGTTCGAAACATTATTGATAAGGGTTATAAGTTAAGAAGAATGACTTTTAATTGTGAGTTGAGACAGGAAAAGGCTTAAGTGTGGGGGTATTTGATAAACCGTAAATAATACATGTTTTTACCTCATGCTTAGCACATTTATGGATGAATTATTCCTTGATTTGTGGAATTTGATGCTCCTAAACCTTTAATTTCATGTTTTATACTCAGGTGAGCTTAGGGAGTGAAAAGAACAAGAAATGAGTCAAAAACAGAGAAAATGGGCCAAAGCAAGGAATCAACACTGCTTAGAGGTTAACCACACGAGCGTGTCACACGGCCGTGCCACTTTAACAGGCTCGAGCATGGCCTCTACATCGACTCACACTGGCGTGGAACACGGGTGTGTCCCTATCATGATGAAGTTCAATTTCACTCGGAAAAGGCTACATAGGGGCTAAGAAAGACATTCTAAACTCTATATAAAGACCTTAGGAGGCAACTACAAGGGTGTAAAGTAGGGGAGAGGGCCAAGGTACATTATTCCCGCCAAGACGGGGAGTTAAGGGCAGGGAATTACTTGAAGGAAAGCCAATTGATCCATCTCAGAAGCCACGATCTACATCAAGATAGAGGATCTCTCTTCTATCCTTTCAGGAGTTTTGGGTTTTCTTATATTTTGTTATTTTATTTATTCTGAGATGCTTCTTTTTATAATTATGAACTAAAACCCTAAATATCTAAGGGGGATGAAACCTAAGATGGATCTTGTTATTGTTATCTGAACTATATGATAAATATTTGATTTATTCTTAATTGTGTTTTTAACTCTTGAATTGATATTTTTGGGATATTAATTTAAGTCGAATGTACTTATACAGAGGAGAAAAAGTCCCTATATAGGAGTAGATCCAACACAATTAAGCGAAGTTGGTCGCAATCCTAGAAATAGAACGACGAAAATCTGTCGGATTAGAGTGAAATCTAATATGGGGATCCATAGATCGAGTTAATGCAAGACTAGGGGTTTTAATTAGAAAGACATTTCACTTAATCAACCTAGGATGAGTTGTTTTTATCCTCGACGGAGGTATTAACATAATTTAAGGATCTCTACGATCAAGTCAAATGAAGAAATCGTCTAGTTTAGAGTTAGACAACAAGTAAAGTCTAGGTGGATTCTTCGTTAGGTATTGCCCTCATCAATCAGTTTTCCTAAAAGCAATTTCCCAATTTACTCTTTGTCGTTTTTTAGTTTAGTTTAGAATAGATTACAACCAAAACCCCTTTTATTTCTTAGGCTAGATAATAGGAAGGAAGTCATTACTAGTACTTTTAGTTCCTTGGATTCGATATTCCAGTCTTGCCACTAACTATACTACTATTCGATAGGTGCGCTTGCCGTTTATCGTGATAATAGTTAGTTGCCAGGTACAATCGATTTTATTACTTCATCTCATTATGATCAATACACTATAAACTCCTCAATTCACCGTCATTAGATTTCACACAGAAAGAATATAGGCTTGTTCACTTAATTCGATAGTACTTACACTGCCATTATGGCTTTACTCATTGAATCATTTGAAATTATTAATGATACTAAATATCTTGCACATAAGTGCCACACATAATTATTATCGAACTATTACTTACCTCTCATAGCTAAAGCTTCTAGTTAACACTTATAGCCGAAGCTACCACTTATCAATTGTAGTCGAAGCTACCACTTATCAATTGTAGCCGAAGCTACCACTTATCAATTGTAGCCAAAGCCACCACTTATCAATTGTAGCTGAAGCTACTACTTAACACTTTTCACTTAAATTCTCATTTTCGAGCTAATCACGGGTCTGCTCACATAAGCTGACGGTCAAACGTAGCTACATAGTGCTGCTCATACAAGCTGATAGGTATCCGTAACATATACCGAATTACCTAGCCACTGGTAGAACGTACTAGACCAGTACCCGAATCATGAAAGCACTTTTCACACTTAGGCTCGTTCTCAAGCTATTTCGTAGGCTAGCTCACACAAGCTAACGATAAAGTCGAAGCTACTCAGTGTTGCTCACACAAGCTGACAAGTATCCACAACAAATGTAGGATTACTAGCCACTGGTAGTCGAATTAAACCAGCACCCAGAATCACACATTTACAGTCAATCACTTAATGCCATGGTCTAACCATGGTCTTTTCTGTCGATTTATCACTTTAGATTGTCATAGCCAAACTATGGGCTTACATCCTCACTATGCCATGGTGAAACCATGGACTTATCCATCAGTTCATATGTCACTATAAAAAGGATCGTACTCGATCCTACATTTTTTTATTTACTTCGAACATTTAACTTTAATTTCACAATTAATAGACATATCTAATTGTAATGCATTTTTATTTTTATTGGTTAACATAATTAACATACAAACTTACCTCGAACGCGAAATTGGCTTGTTTTTCCAACTTGGTCCATAACTTTGTTTCTTTTCGTCTAAGCCCAAATCTCATTTTCCATGATTATTGAGCTTGGAAAGCTTGAAAACTTAAGCCATTGTGTCCATCCTAAGTTTTGGCCACCCATGAAGAATGTAACGCCCCGAATTTTGGGCCTAGAAAAAATTAGGCTTCACATATCAAAGGAATTGGAATTTAGTTGTGCAAGTGAATAACACAATTAAATGTCTGCTGCAGTGGTTAAGGGTCTTGAGAAGTGTTGGAGAAGTCTTAGGTTCAAACCTGAGCTCTAGCAAAAATTTTGGGTTTTAGGTGAATAAAATCCTGGACATTAGTATGTAGGCTTTAAGAATAATTAAGGTTAAATTGTGACACAAAGAAATCTTGTGGCTTGATGGCAAATGGCATGTAGATTGGAGCTTGAGGACTAGAGTTCGAATTCCATTGCATGCAAAAGAAGGGGATTTTATTTTATGTCTTAGTGGCGGCAGAGGTGGAGTTTGATTCAAACTCTGCAGAGGTGGTTGTGGACTTGGTAAAAGAGGAGAGAATGGAGGAGTGATCTTGGGAGTGGATCATGGAGAGATAAGGGGAGGAAATTGTGGAGAAAAAGGTGGAGTTTGAATTTGGGAGGGTTAGTGACGATTTTGGTTAGGAGAGTGGGGAGTGTTCTGTTGGTCTTTTTTAGAGTGTGGTAGCCGAATTTCTTTAGTGCCATTCGGGTTCTTTGTTTTCTTTTACCCATTTTTCCTTATATTGCCGTACGTACTCTAAAAAGTGACCATTCGGGAAGCATTAGTGTTGCTGAACTTGTTTGAGGAAGTGACCTCTCGTGCACTTTCTGTAACACCCTAAATTTTGGGCCTAGAAGTATTGGGCCTTAAGTCTGGGTTCGGGTAGAAGACGGCCTAAATAATTTTGATGTTTTAAATTAGTTTCATGTTTAGGTTAGTATTTAAGTGAATTAGGAAGGACTTGTAGTGTGGAAAAAGTCCTGGGTTCGGCCTAGGGTTCTAGAAAAAAAATTTTAATTTTTGCTTCCTTAGGGAGATCTTGGCATTAGGCCTTATAAATAGGTTGGGTTAAAATTGGGCACAAAGAAAGTACCTGGCCCAGTGGTTAGACGCGTTAGGCAGCAGGAAGGGGAGCTAGGGTTCAGTTCCCAGCGTGCGCAAATGTTGGTTTTTTTTTTTTTACAACCAGGGATTATCGCAAGGAGGCCTTATAATTACCTGAGGAGGAAAGGTGACACAATCGAGCGAGTGGCGTGGTGGTAAGATACTAGTAGTGTAACTGAAGGGTAGGGGTTCAAATGTGGTAAGTAGTGATATTTTTAGTTTTATTTTTAAGTTAACCGAGGCTTCAGCAGGTAAGGCTTATAAGTAATTGTAACGGTATTATAGCAAAAGAGAAGTCGCGTCGCAGTGGCAAGCAGTGTGTTTGGGTGCCTGGAGGTCTTGGTTTTGAGCTGCTGTGCGTGCAATAGACTGCCTTTTTGCTACACGCGTGGGGAGAGTAATTCAATTGGACCGAAACTCTTTCTAGTAGCAAATTGAGTCGGCTGATTGATGGAAAGGTGGATAAAAGGCTGCTAATCGGTGGGAAGGATTTGGATAGGATTCAAATTAGGTGGTGGCTAAAATCAAGGAGGAAAATATGGAATTTGAATTTGGGAAGGATTTTTGTGCCGAGATGGGACTCATGGTGGCACCAATTCGGCTATAGGCAACTAAGTGCCGAAAAAGCTCCTAGAATTTTGGCCTTTATGAGTTGTTTTCTTCTTTGTTGATTTAGGGTATTTTTTTTTTAGTGTTAGCCGACTTGGTTAGGGGCCATTCACATCTATTGTTATTTTTGAAATCAATTTCCATTCTTTTTGTTCTTCTTTTCTTCTCTAAGCTTAATCTTCTACTTCTATTCTTAAACTCTTCTCTTTTGATTTTCTTTCTATTATAGTCGAATATAAGGTCTTTTCTCCTTGCCAAAAAGTCAAAACTTACATCTCTTTTACCTATTTGTATACTTCTTCTGTTTCTTCATACAAGAGCCGAATTTTGTCATCTTTTTTAAGGTATCCATCCTTTAGCCGAAGCATTAAACCTCTTCTGTAGTTTCAGGTTTTTGGTTTAGATCCTTTAGAGATTGAGATTTAGATTAAGGGAAATCGACTGTTGTACTATTTAACATCGAACAACTTTTTGGGTAAGTAGTTCCTTTCTATTCTATTCTTTCTTTCGGATTAAGAAAAGTCGAAACCCTTAATTCTTTTGGGGTTAATCGGCCTAGACTTTTTCTAAGGTCCTAGATGATAGGCCTTGGTTCTAATAAGGATTTATGGTTTAGTAAGGTGGATCTATTTGGAGGCTAGTAAGATCAAGGTTTCAAGGCGGTCTAGATCTAGATCTAGTGGTTAAAATCGACAAAGGTAAGTGGTTAATAATGCCTTATTATGGCCGAATATGGTGAGTGATAATGGATAAATTATACATATTTTTCTTATGCTTAGCCCAATATCTGGATGAATTAACACTTAATTTTGTGTAAATTGATGCTCTTAAACCTTTAATTTCATGTTGTATACTCAAGAAAGCTTAGGGAAGAGAAAAGAGCAAGGAACGGGCCAAAAATAGGCAAATTAGGCCCAATTCAATAATCAACACGGCCTGGGAATTGGCCACACGGGTGTGTCACATGGCCGTGCCACCTTGGGCTCAAACACGGCCCAACCCTGACTCACACGGCCAGACCACATAGCCGTGCCACGTTAATAGCCCTGAGCATGGCCTGGACCTTGATCCACACGAGCGTGGCACACGGGCATGCTCCTGTCGTGAGGAAGTTCAATTTCACTCGGAAAAGGTTACTTAGGGGCTAAGAAAGCCATTCTAAACTCTATATAAAGACCCTAGGAGGCAACCTCAAGGACACACATTATTTTCCCGCCAAGACGGGAGTTAAAGGCAGGGAATTACTCGAAGGGAAGCCGATTGATCCATCTCAGAAGCCGAATTCTCCTTCAAGACTAAAGATCTCCCTTCAAAATCCTACAGGGGCTTTCGAGTTCTTTATGTTTTGTTATCACTATTCTTCTGAGATGTTTTCATTATTAATTATGAACTAAATCCCCCAAATACTTGAGGGGGATGAAACCTAATACAGATCTTGTTATTATTTTATCTTGAGTTATATGATAAATACCTGATTTGTTCTTAATTATGTGTTCTTAATTCTTGTTTTAATAGTCCAAGGTATTAATTCAAGTATTGATGTGCTTATTCAGAGGAGCAAAAGTCCCTGTTTAAGAGTAGATCTAGCATAATTAAGCGGAGTTGCATGCAACCCTAGACATAGGGTGACATAAATCTACCGGATTAGGGTCAAACCTAATAAGGGGATCCATAGATCGAGTTAATGCAAGACTAGGGGTTTTAACTAGAAAGAGATTTCAGTTAATCAACCTAAGATTAGTTGTTCTTATCCTCGACAGAGGTATTAACATAAATCAGGGATTTCTACGGATCAAGTCAAGTGAATAAATCGTCTAGCTCAAGAATTGATAACAAGTGAAGTCTAGGTGGATTCTCTCTTGAGTATTGCCCAAATCAATCAGTTTTTCCTAAATGTGTTTTCCCTCATTTTACTTTTTGTGCATTCATAGTTTAGTTTTAGAATTAGTTTAGTTTCATAAAAACCCATTTTATTTCTAGGTTAAATAATAGAAAGAAAGTTAGTACTAGTACTTTTGGTTCCCTTGGGTACAATATCTCGGCCTTGCCACTAAGCTATACTACTGTTCGATACGTGCGCTTGCCTTAAAATCGTGATAATAGTTAGTTTCTAGTTTGATCATTATTATAAATTTTATTACTTCATATCATGCATATCAAGTTTTTGGCGTTGTTGCCAGGAAACTAAAATATTAAGAAAACTCGATTTCTATTACTTTAGCCATTACTATTTTTTATATTTTCAGCTTTTATTTTCATTTTTTATTTATTTTAATTCTTTTTGCTTTTTCCTTTCTACGTATCTCTAGTTTATGACTAGAAGAAACCCAGAAGGACCACTGCTATTCGACGAAGACTTGGAAACGATAGTTCACAGTACTCGTAGAGAGATCAGACGAGGCTACACTATCCCGAGCAAGACCAAGAACAAGAACTTGATCCTACGGAAGAGATGGAAGCAAATCAAGATAATCAACCACCTCCTGCGATAGCCGCGCAACAAGTGAACCAAGATGATGCTCCTCGCACTATGTATGATTATGCTAAACCGAATTTGGCTGGTACTCAATCTAGTATTATTAGACCTACTATTGTTGTAAATAATTTTGAGCTAAAACCTAAGACTATTCAGATGATTCAGCAATTTGTGTAGTTTGATGGTTTACAGGATGAGGATCCCAACTCACATTTAGCCAATTTTTTGGAATTGTGTGATATTTTTAAATTCAATGGCGTTTCTGACAGTGCCATTCACCTCCGAATATTTCCTTTTTCCCTAAGGAATAAAGCTAAGCAATGGTTGAATTCTCTATCACGAGGCTCAATCACTACATGGGAACAGATGACCGAGAAATTCTTACTTAAATATTTTCCTCCAGCTAAAACAACTAAATTACGAAATGATATCTCTTCTTTTGTGAAGATGGATTTAGAGACACTTTACGATACCTGGGAGAGACACAAAGATCTGTTGAGAAGGTGCCCTTACCACGGGTTGCCTTTGTGGTTACAAGTTCAAACCTTTCACAATGGTTTGAATCCATCAACAAAGCAAATGATCAATGCAGCCACAGGAGGAACAATCAACAACAAAACACCAGAAGCAACTTATGAATTTATAGATGAGATGTCACTGAACAACTATCAGTGGCAAGTCATGAGGACAAAGCCGACAAAAGCTACAGGAGTTTTCAATATTGACGCCGTCACCATGCTTACTAATCAGGTAGAACTTTTAAATAAAAAGTTTGATAATTTTGTTGGTTCTACGCAGGCACAACCAGTGATGCATTGTGACACAACTCAAGGAAATATGTTTAATCCAGACTACTCCTCTTATGGACATGGCATGGAAACCGAGCAAGCCAACTATATGGGTAACAATTTTAGACCTCAAAATAACCCTTATGGTAATACTTACAAAGCAGGTTGGCGGAATCACCCCAATTTTTCATGGGGAAGACAAGGAAATCAAAGACAATCACCTCCTCCAGGATTTCAACAGCAACCACCACAACAAGAGAAAAAAACCAAACTTTGAAGAGATGTTCGCCAAATTCATGGTCGTATCAGAAACCCGTTTCCAAAATACCGGAACGGCACTAAAGAATCAGCAAGCATCCATTCAAGGGCTCGAGAATCAAATTGGTCAGGTTGCCAAATTAATTTCAGAAAGACCACAAGGTAGGCTACCAAGTAACACTGAGCCAAATCCTATAGAACATGTCAAAGCAATTACTCTAAGGGATGAGAAAGTCTTAGCTGAATCAGAAAAGAAGCCTGTTCAAGAAGCCAAAAAGGACAAGGTAGAGGAGGCAGAACCTAAAGAAAGTACTCCACCAACATTTAAGGAATATAAACCACCCATACCATATCTAGCAAAGTTGAAGAAAGACCGCACAGATGCTCAATTTGGTAAATTTCTTAATCTTTTGAAGAAATTACATGTTAACTTACCATTTATTGAAGCTCTTTCACAGATGCTAAACGCAGTTAAATTTTTAAAGGAGCTTGTAGCAAACAAACGGAAGTTGGACGAGTCGTCACATGTGGAATTGAATGCTGTGTGCTCAGCTATTTTGCTAAACAAGCTACCCAACAAGCTGAAAGAACCAGGGAGTTTTACAATTCCCTGTTTAATTGGTAGTTTAACCATTGATAATGCGTTAGCTGATTTAGGGGCAGGTATAAATGTCATGCCTTATAAAATGTTTAAACGACTAGGTCTTGGGAAACCCAAACAAACTAGGATGAACATACAATTGGCTGATAAAACCATTAGAATCCCTAGGGGTATAATTGAAGATGTTCTAGTGAAAATCGATAAATTCATATTCTCAGTTGACTTTATTGTGTTAGACATGGATGAGGACAGTAATGTGCCCTTAATTTTAGGGCGACCCTTTTTAGCAACTGCTAGGACTATCATTAACATTGGTACAGGTGTACTCACATTACGTACAGGTGAAGAAACAATTACTTTTCAAGCTCGAAACTCAATTAACACTATTGCTGACAAAAAAGTAGTGGCGAGTCCTTGTAAAAACACAAATCTCACTACCCAACCTTCTGTGTACGATACACTCCACATAAAGGCGACCCAACCACAGACAAGTCTATCCAAGGGAAACGTACCTGAAAAATGAATGCTTCAGATTGAGGAACTAGATGAGTGGCTGAACTATCACGAAAAGCCCAAAATATGCCACACCAACCCAAAGCATAACCAAGACGACCCTCAGGTAACAACGAATCAAATCAAGGTAGGGGACAATGTAACCTTGGGGAAGATGATCCTCGAATCTTGAATTTAAAAGAGCATACAAGTGATACACCTTACTTCACGGTAATGAAAATCTTTCCCTATGGTACAATCGAGATAAAACATGAGTCACTTGGCACTTTCAAGGTAAATCACACTTGACTCAAATCTTACGTTGATAATGAAATTGTAAGCAGGATAGAAGAGTATCAACTCTTCAAGCCACCGTGACTAAACAAGCTTGAGAAAAGTCGAGCTTAGACTATAAACAAGCGCTTCTTGGGATGCAACCCGAGCACTAACAAGTTTGATTTTCTTAAATTTTTAACTAACTCCTTAAAACACAGATTTCCTAGGACCACACGACCAGACACACGGGTGTGCCTAAGGCCATGGACACCCCATGGGTAGAAACATGGCCGTGAGATATTGCCGTGGCCAAACCTGTCCTTTCATTCACGGGCTTGTGATTTCAAACATGACCGTGGGTAAAGCGAGCACTAAAAGACACGACCATGCTATAAGGTCGTGTGACTCCACACGCCCGTGCCCAACGCCCGTGTGCCCAATTCTCTTTTAATTTCATTTTATTTTTGTTTTTCTTTATTATTCGCTTCACTTTATATTTTTCCTTTTATTTTACACTTCACTTCTTATATAGTAAGACTTAAATTCCCCACACAGTTATACTTCAAGTTACCCAGGATTATGAACTTCAAGTGGTCATCTCTCCAATCCAGCTTTTACAACTTTCAAGAATTCATCTAATTCAGGGAGTTTCACTTCTCTCCCTATCTTATGATTTTATGTTTCTATTGCTGTTAGTGTTATCTTTGTACATTAAGGACAATGTACATCTTAAGTGTGGGGGGAACTTACTTTCAGTCATTGCATTCTCTTCAAACCCCTGAAAAATTTTTACAACTAACTTTTTGTATTGTTCTCAAAATTTCGAATTCTCACTTTCACTCTCTGCATAAGTCTCAATCTCCTATTAGGAATTAATTCTGATTGAGTTATGATTTTTATTGATATGTTGAGAATTAAGACATAGGTACTTATGCTTTGATTATTCAAACTTTAAGACATTAGAGAATCAAGATAATAAGTTGAAATTTTTGAGAATTTAAATTTTTCTAGGTTATTTTCCCTAATTTTAAGTATTATCTTGAGATTTGAAATTTGTAGGATTGACATCAAAAGCCATAATTCTGGTGAGATCTTTGAGCCTTTTGAACATACATCCTTTCATGCTCACTTTTATTGTTGCTTTGAGTGAGTCAATACTGATCTATTATTCTAGAACTTGCTCTGATTATACATATCGAGACCACATAATTGATTTGATACACCGAAATGATAACGGCAACTAGGTTTAACCCACTTACTCCAAAAAAGCCTACCTCCATAAATTAACCCCTAGTGAACCCTATTGAGCCTAATAACCTATTCTTTGACTTACCTCTAATAATAACCTATAACCCCTTTTTTGTTGAATTCCATTCAATTATTTTGATCCCTATTTTTGTCGAGATTTGAGTTGAAATTATTATCTAGCTTTGTTCTCTCGTTCAGTTTATAAACATTCAAAGTATTGTATTTGATTTGTTCTTAAAAAAAACAAAAAAACACAAAAAAAACAAAAAGGTGTTTATACAATTAATTTAGTTGTAATTCATATTTTAGTTATAGGTTAATATTTTTTTGCATATTTCTATTATAAGCTACCGAATCCAGAACGATGTCATCAGAAGACTTAAGCTCTAGAAATATGTTCAAGTGGTAAAGATTTTTCTAGCTAGACGATCTTTCAATTCAATCTCGATTTTAACCTTCTCTTTCAGCTTGTGACAACACCCCTAACCAATGCCCTATTAAAACCATTGAAAGACATTTTGATCGATGTGTCATATCAATCTATAGCGGTGGAGATTTGATTTTCCTGCAAGCTTATGGTAAGAACTTTTTAGATTGACTAATGACTGCTTAATTTTTGAACCCTAAACACTTTGAGTGGATAGAGTGAATCTTTAGTGAGGATGTCAACTCTTGTTGATTTTGATTGAAAGGTAATTACTAAGGAAAAGGGAGAAAACCTATGTTTCTGTGATAAAATTCTCAACTTAGAGTGTTTGAAACTTTAATGTTCTTCTGGTTGAATTTTCATTGTATGATTACTTGTGGATTAGTTTGAAACATTATTGATAATAATTTTAAGTTGAGAAGAATGATTGTTAATTGTGAGTTGAGATTTTGCTTGAGGACAAGCAAAGGCTTAAGTGTGAGGGTATTTGGTAAGCGATAAATTATACATATTTTGATCTCATGCTTAGCCCAATTTCTGGATAAATTAACCCTTGATATGTGTAAATTGATGCTCTTAAACCTTTAATTTCATGTTGTGTACTCAAGTGAGCTTAGGGAAGAGAAAAGCGCAAGGAACGGGCCAAAAACGGGTAAATTAGGCCCAATTCAATAATCAACACGACCTGGGAATTGGCCACAAAGGCGCGTCACACGGCCGTGCCACCTTGGGCTCGAACACGGCCCAACCCCGACTCACACGGCCAGACCACACAGCCATGCCACCTTAATAGGCTCGAGCATAGCCTGGGCCTTGACCCACACGGGCGTGCCACACGAGCGTGTCCCTGTCGTGAGGAAGTTCAATTTCACTCAGAAAAGGTTGCTTAGAGGCTAAGAAAGCCATTCTAAACTCTATATAAAGACCCTAGGAGGCAACCTCAAGGACACACATTATTTTCCCGCCAAGACGGGGAGTTAAAGGCGGGGAATTACTCGAAGGGAAGCCGATTGATCCATCTCAAAAGCCAAATTCTCCTTCAAGACGAAAGATCTCCCTTCAAATTCCTACAGCGGTTTTCGGGTTCTTTATGTTTTGTTATCATTATTCTTTTGAGATGTTTTCATTATTAATTATGAACTAAATCCCCAAATACTTGAGGGGGATGAAACCTAATACAGATCTTGTTATTATTTTATCTTGAGTTATATGATAAATACCTGATTTGTTCTTAATTATGTGTTCTTAATTCTTGTTTTAATAGTCCAAGGTATTAGTTCAAGTATTGATGTGCTTATTCAAAGGAGCAAAAGTCCTTGTTTAAGAGTAGATCTAGCATAATTAAGTGGAGTTGCATGCAACCCTAGACATAGGGTGACATAAATCTGCTGGATTAGGGTAAGGGGATTCATAGATCGAGTTAATGCAAGACTAGGGGTTTTAACTAGAGAGAGATTTTAGTTAATCAACCTAGGATTAGTTGTTCTTATCCTCGACAGATGTATTAACATAAATCAGGGATTTCTACGGATCAAGTCAAGTGAATAAATCGTCTAGCTCAAGAATTGATAACGAGTGAAGTCTAGGTGGATTCTCTCTTGGGTATTGCCCAAATCAATCAATTTTTCCTAAAAGAGTTTTCCCCCATTTTTCTTTTTGTGCATTCATAGTTTAGTTTTAGAATTAGTTTAGTTTCATAAAAACCTCTTTTATTTCTAGGTTAAATAATAGAAAGAAAGTTAGTACTAGTACTTTTGGTTCCCTTGGGTACGATATCTCGGTCTTGCCACTAAGCTATACTACTGTTCGATAGGTGTGCTTACCTTAAAATCATGATAATAGTTAGTTTCTGGTTTGATCATTCTTATAAATTTTATTACTTCATATCACGTATATCAGTGAGTGAATGTTACGCTGGTTATCATTGATTTGTAATCTAATATCGTAGTGGGCGATTGTAGGATAATCGTGTGGGAGATTTCGTCAACATCTATCGAAAAATCAAGTGTGTAAACAAACACCCTCTAGTAGACTAAATCGGCAAAAGCTGAAAAGCTGAAATGTTGAAGTTTTGGCATTTCTTGGGCTTGTGAGCTTGCGAGCGCTCATGGTTCGGTTAAGACTGGTAAGATCGGTTGTCGCAATTGGTAAGGTGGACGTGCGCGCGATTTCGTGCCCCTCTGTAAATTTTAGCCTCGAGGGGCTGAATTTGGGCCCAATGGGCTTACATGCCCATATGGGTGAAAACGAGTGGTAAGCGGGTTCTAGTAATCTGTATGCTAAGACTGCTAAGACAACTGTGAAATTCAGACTTTGTGGGCCAAAATAGTTATTGGACACCGTAGGGCCCATTAGGGGTTTTAGGGCCCAATAGCGCTAAAGATGGTAAATGGGCTAGATCAGCCACTTAGGTGAAAATTGGACTATTAATAACTGTAATGAGCATAAAACCCTAAAAACTAGTAAAAAATATGGAAATACCCCTTAAGGGTGGAAATTTACTATTTTACCTCTAGGTGCAAAATGACCATTATACCCCTAGGGTTAAATTTGACTGAATGCATGCTACATTTTATCTGTTTACTGTATGCCATGACATGTTTTACTGTTGCATGGGATTGGGTTTTGATGGAGGAAGTGCTAAGTGGCATTGCCACGTTTACTGAAAGGGGCTTTGCCTCGTTTTACTGTTAGTGGCTTGGCCACGTTATTTGATTAAGCAGCTATGCTGCGACTATGGTGTGTAGGGCTGGGTGGGTTGAGTTATTCCCTACATGGTGTGTAGGGCTAGTACGGGTGGTGTGTAGGGCTGGATTTGGGTTGGGCTGTTGCATATATGCATTATTTCTGTTCTATTACTGTAATGGGCCGATGGGCCGCACTAATTACTGGATAGGGCTAAGGCCTAGTTAAACTGAATCTGAATAGGGGTTCGGCCCAGTCATTACTGAATCTGGATAAGGCTTAGGTCTAGTAAAGCTTGAACCGATTTGGGCTCTGGTTGGGTTTGACTTTAAGCACTGAGTTTCCAAACTCACCCCTTCCTTTCATTTATGCAGGTGAGCCCTAGACTAGTGGACTTGGAGCTGGAGGGATTCAGAGTGGCCACGTGGACTGCACATAGTGGTTTTAATTAAGTTATTTGTTTTCATACTTATTTAAATCATTTTCATTTTGGTTTTGGGTTTGTAATAAGTCCGCTTTTAAGTATTTTTAATTTGGGTTTTTATTTCTTTATTTATAATTTGATTAAAATGGGTAGATTAAGACTGCGCGGCTTTTTCATTAAAATTAATCAACATTTTCAAAACAAAACACTCGTAACAAATGAATAACTAAAAGACGAACAAGATCTTGTCATAAAATAAATTTTAAACTGGTAGTGGATAGGATGTTCACAAACTAAACCTGGATTTTCTTCCCCAAACTATAATAACAATTTTGTAAAACTCACCCTAATCGTAATGACTAAGGAACTTGATTAATCTATTGTTGATGTGACACACCAGACTTGGCCGTAACGTCTGGGCTAGGTTTGGGGTGTTACACTTTCTTTTCTTGCTCATCTCTTTTTTATTCTCTCTGTTCTTCTCCTTTTCTCCTCTAAACTGAAAGTGACCACTCTTTTCTTTGCTTTACTATCTTTTGCCAATTTCTAAAACCTTTTTGTGCTAGTTTCTCTTTTGCTTTCAACATTTCCCCCTCTACCCTGTGGTGTGTGGCCGAATATCCTTTCTATTCTTTTCACTTGAGCGAAGTGTTTTAACCGTTTGGTGCTACCTTTTCTTACTGCCTTGTTTGAGATTGCTAGCAAATCAGTAAGGGTTTGTGTTCTTTAATGGTTGTTAACCATTCTTCTGTACCCTTTGTTTCTAAAAACCGAATGTACCTTTCATATACTTTTGATTGTAGCACGCTGTATTGATGGGCCTTAGATGTTAGGTATCTCAGTAGAGTGAGGGAATACTCATCTCTTGAGGGCAACCAAAGCCCTTTTTCTTCCATTGTTTGATTAAGGTAAGAGTAATACTTAACCTTTTGAGGTAGGCCGAACATTATTATGTCTTGGGAAGGGATAGTTTTGGTATTAGACCTTAGGAAGAATTAATCTTGGTTAATAAATCTAAGTGTGTGATACAAATTTTTGTCAAGATGGGGGATCAACTGGGATTAGCGATCTTGGAGGACTAGGTTATCCTCAATCAATTAAGGTTGAGGTGTTCTTGGATTATTCGTGTGATTTCAAAATCAGATGTGTATTTGTTTGTAGTATTCAGTAATAGGTTAAAAGTTGAAAGTATGTGTTGTTTTCATTACTATGACTGTAGATTGGTAAAATGCTGAAAAGTTGAAGCTTCAGCATTTGGTGCCATACGAACGTTCTGATAAGCGATAAATTATACATATTTTTACCCCATGCTTAGCCCAATTTCTAGATAAATTACCCTTTGATTTGTGTAAATTGATGCTCTTAAACCTTTAATTTCATGTTTTATACTCAGGAGAGCTTAGGGAAGAGAAAAGAGCAAGGAACGGGCCAAAAATAGGCAAATTAGGCCCAGTTCAATAATCAACATAGCCTGAAGGTTCGCCACACGGCCGTGCCACTTTAACAGGCTCAAGCACGGCCTAGGCCTCGATCAATATGGGCATGGCACACGGGCATGTCCCTACCGTAAAGAAGTTCAATTTCACTCCAAAAAGGCTACTTAGGGGCTAAGAAAGGCATTCCAAAACTCTATATAAAGACCCTAGGAGGCAACTATAAAGGAGGTGCTTGATTCTCGCTAAGGGTGCTTTATTCCCACCAAGAGGAGGAGTTAAAGGAAGGGATTACTCGAAGGGAAGCTGATTGATCCATCTCAGAAGCCAGGATCTACATCAAGACAGAGGATCTCCCTTTAATCCTTTCAGGAGTTTTGGGTTTTCTTATGTTTTGTTATTTTATATCTTCTGAGATGTTTTCTTTTATAATTATGAACTAAAACCCCAAATATCTAAGGGGGATGAAACCTAAGATGGATCTTGTTATTGTTATCTGAGCTGTGTGATAAATATTTGATTTATTCTTAATTGTGTTTTTAACTCTTAAATTTATATGTCCGAGATATTGATTTAAGTCGAATGTGCCTATGTAGAGGAGCAAAAGTCCCTGCATAGGAGTAGATCCAACACAATTAAGCGGATTTGATCGTAATCCTAGACATAGGATGATGAAAATCTACCAGATTAGAGTCAAATCTAATATGGGGAGCCATAGATCGAGTTAATGCAAGACTAGGGGTTTTAACTAGAAAGAGATTTCAGTTAATCAACCTAGGATTAGTTGTTCTTTTCATCGATGGAGGTATTAAAAAAATTTAGGGATCTCTACGGATCAAATCAAATGAAGAAATCATCTGGTTCAGAGTTAGATAATAAGTGAAGTCTAGGTGGATTCTTCCTTTTGTATTGCCTTAATCAATCAGTCTTTCCCAAAAACAATCTCCCACTTTCCTCTTTGTCGTTTCTTTAGTTAGTTTAGTTTAGTTTAGAACTAAACCCTCTTTATTTTTAGGCTAGATAATAGAAAGAAAGTCATTACTAGTCATCATAGTTCCTTGGTTTCGATATTTCGGTCTTGCCACTAACTATACTACTATTTGATAGGTGCACTTGCCTTTTATCGTGATATTAGTTAGTTTCCAGGTACGATCAGATTTTATTACTTCATCAAATCATGATCAAGTTTTTGGCGCTGTTGCCGGGGAACTAAGATATTAGGAACCCTCGATTTCTATTACTTTAGCCATTATTATTATCATTTATTTTCAACCTTTATTTTTATTTGTTTTAGTTATTTATTTTAATTTTCTTTGCCTTTTCCCTTCTAGGTATCTCTAGTTTATGACTAGAAGAAATCCAGGAGGACCACTGTTTTTTTGACGACGATTTAGAAGCGGCAGATCGTTAAACTCACCGAGAGATAAGAAGAAGCTTGCAATACCCAGAACAAGGACAAGAAGAAGAGCCAGAACCTACTGAAGAGATGGAAGCCAATCAGGATAATCAGCTACCTCCTGTAGTAGCAGCAAATCCTGTTGGGCAAAATCTTGCTCCGAGTACTATGTATGATTATGCTAGACCTAATTTAGCAGGTATGGAATCTAGCATTGTTATGCTGCAAATAATTTTGAACTGAAACCTAACACTATTCAAATGATACATCAGTTTGTTTAGTTTGATGGTTTGCAGGATGAGGATCCTAACTCGCATCTAGCCAACTTTTTAGAATTATGCGATACATTCAAAATAAATGGCGTTTTTGATGATGCCATTCGTCTTAGGCTATTCCCATTCTCTTTGAGAAACAAGGCTAAACAGTGGTTAAATTCTTTACCGCCAGGGTCCATCACTACATGGGAACAAATGACCGAGAAGTTTTTACTTAAGTATTTTCCTCCGGCTAAAACAGCTAAATTGAGGAATGATATTTCTTCTTTTGTGCAGATGGATTTAGAAACACTTTACGATGCTTGGGAGAGATAGAAAGATCTCTTGAGAAGGTGCCCTCACCATGGGTTACCCCTGTGGCTACAAGTTCAAACCTTCCACAATGGTTTGAATCCCTCAACAAGGCAAATGATCGACGCAACCGCCGGTGGAACAATTAACAACAAAACACTAGAAGCAGCTTATGAGTTTATAGAAGAGATGTCACTGTATAACTATCAGTGGCAAGTCATGAGAACGAAACCATAAAAAGTTACCGGAGTTTTTAATATTGATGCAGTCACTATGCTTTCTAATCAAGTAGAACTTTTTAATAAAAATATTGATAAATTTTTTGATTTTACGCAGGTACACCCAGTGATGAGTGTGACTCAATTCAAGGAAACATGTATAATTTCGATTAGTCCTCCTATGGACATAGCATAGAAACCGAGCAAGCCAACTATATCGGTAATAATTCTAGATCTCAAAATAACCCTTATAGTAACACTTACAATGCAAGTTGGTGGAACCACCCCAACTTTTCATGGGGAGGATAAGGAAATCAAAGACAACCACCTCCTCCAGGATTTCAACAGCGACAATTCCAACAAGAGAAAAAGCTGAACCTTGAAGAGATGCTCACAAAATTTATCACCGTGTTAGAAACCCGTTTTCAAAATACCAAAACAGCAAATACCAAAACAGCACTAAAGAATCAACAAGCATCCATTCATAGACTCAAAACTCAAATAGGCTAGCTCGCTAAGCTAATTTTTGAAAGACCGCAAGGTGGATTACCAAGCAACACTAAGACTAACCTTAAGGAGCAACTTAATGTCGTGGACATAATAGATGAGGAAGGGTTAACCAAAACCAACCTAGAGCCATGTAAGGAGACTGTGGTAAGTAAAGGTAAGGATGAGCAAATCGGTAAGTTTCTTAAACTCTTAAAAAAAATTACATATCAACTTACCATTTATTGAAGCTCTTTCACAGATGCCAAATACTGTTAAGTTTTTAAGAGAGCTCTTAACAAACAAGCGGAAGCTAGATGAGAAATCTCATGTAGAGCTGAATGTAGTATGCTCAGCCATTTTACAGAATAAGCTACCCAACAAACTAAAAGATCCAGGGAGTTTTACTATTCCTTGTTTACTTGGTAGTTTAGACACTAAAAATGCTTTAGCTGATTTAGAGGCTAGTAGAAATGTCATGCCATTTAAATTGTTTAAACAACTAGGTCTTGGAAAACCTAAACAAACTAATATGAGCATCCAATTAGCCGATAAGACCATTAGATTTCCAAAGGGAATAATTGAAGATGTACTTGTCAAAATTGATAAATTTATATTCCCAGTTGACTTTGTTGTTTTAGACATTGATGAGGATAGCAATGTACCCTTAATTTTAGGGCGGCCCTTTTTAGCAACTGGTAGAACAATAATTGATGTAGGAACAGATGAGCTTACACCACGTGTAGGTGATGACAAAGTTACTTTACAAGCTCAAAACTCGATTAAAGCTGTTGCTAACAAAAATATAATGACGAGTCCTTGTAAAAACACTAATCTCACCACCCAACCTTCTGTGCTGGATACACTCTATATAAAGGAAACCCAACCACAGACAAGCCCATCCAAGGGAAACGTGCGTGAAAAACGAATGCTTCAGATTGAAGAACTAGATGAATGGCTGAACTATCAACAAGACAAGCCCAAAACATGCCACACCAACCCAGAGCATCACTAAGACAACCCTCAAGTAAAAACAAATCAAATCCAGGTAGGGGATAAGGTAATCTTAGGGGGAGACGATCCTCGAATCTTGAATTCAAAAGAACATACAAGTGACACACCCTGCTTCACAGTAATGAAAATTTTTCCCCACGGTACAATCGAGATAAAACATGATTCACTCGACACTTTCAAGGTAAATCACCCTCGACTCTGATATGCATGATATGAAGTAATAAAATTTATAAAGAACTTAATCACACCAAAACTAACTAATATCACGACCTTAAAGGCAAGCGCACCTATCGAACAGTAGTATAGTTTAGTGGCAAGACTGAGTTATCGTACCTAAGGGAATCAAAAGTACTAGTACTTACTTCCTTTCTATTATCTAGCCTAAAAATAAAAGAGGTTTGGTTGAAACTAATTCTAAAACTAACTGAAAGTGCACAAAACGTAAATTCAGGAAAGACTTTCGGGAAAAGCTGATTGATATAAGCAATACTTAAGGGAGAATCCACCTAGACTTCACTTGTTATTGGTTCTCGAGCTAGATGATTTGTTCACTTGACTTGATCCGTAGAGATCCCTAATTTATGCTAAACCCTCCGTCGAGGCAAAGAGCAACTAGGCCTAGGTTGTTAACTAAAGTTCCTTTATTAATTAACACCCTAGGTTGCATTAATTCGATCTATGGTTCCCCATATTAAGTTTGACCCTAATCCGATAGATTTATGTCGCCCTATGTCTAGGGTTGCATGCAACTCCGCTTAATTATGGTAGATTTACTCTTATCACAGGGACTTTTGCTCCTCTGCTTTAAGCACATCTGTTTCTTGAATTAATACCTAGGCTTATTAACACAAGAATTAAGCACACATAATTAAGAACAACTCAAGTATTTATCATATAACTCAAGAATAAATAATAACAAGATTCGTCTTAGGTTTCATCCCCCTCAAGTATTTGAGGGGTTTAGTTCATAATAAAAAAAGAAAACATCTTAGAAGAATTAAGATAACAAAACATAAAGAACCCGAAAACCCCTGAAGGAATTTAGGGAGATCTTCTGTCTTGATGCAGAATTTTGGCTTCTGAGATGAATCAATCGGCTTCCCTTGGAGTAATTCCTGGCTTTCACTCTTTGTGTCGGCAGAGAGACGACTCCCCACTTTAGGGAAAAGATTACCCTTGGCAGGGCGAAATCAAGTAAACCCTTAGAGTTGCCTCCTAGGGTCTTTATATAGAGTTTTGGGGAGCCTTTCTTAGCCTTTAAGTATTCAAATCCGAGTGAAATTCTTCTTCCTTCCGACTAGAACACGCCCGTGTGCCACGCCCGTGTGATTTCGACAAGAAGCCATGTGATTCTATCGGTGGAGGCACGACCGTGTGGCCTGGCTGTGCTTATCGAGGGCTGGACCGTGTGATCTTCATGTGGCACGACCGTGGCACACGGCTGTGTGGTTACTTTTTGGGCCGTGCGTTTTCACATTTTGGCCAGTTTTTGGTCCATTTTCCGTTCTCTACTCTTCCCTATGCTCTCTTGAGTATAAGATACGAAATAGAAGGATTAAGAGCACCAATTCTCAGAAAATTAATAATAATTCATCCAAAATATAGGCTAAACATGAGGTAAAAATATGTATAATTTATCGTTCATCAAATACCCCCACACTTAAGCCTTTGCTTATCCTCAAGCAAAATCTCAATCCCTAATAAAGAATCATTCTTCTCAACCTACAATCTTTATCAATAATGTTTCAAATTAATCCATAGGAAATACTACAATGAAAATTCAATAACATTAAAGACTCAATCACTCTAAGTTGAGAATTTTATCATTGAAACATAAGTTTTCTCCTTCCTCCTAAGTAATTATCTCTCCATCTTAATTAACAGAAGTTGACATCCTCATTAAAGGTTCACTTTATCCACTCGAAGTGGTTAGGGTTCAAGAATTAAGCACTCTCTAGTCAACTTGAGAAGTTATTACCATAGGCTTGCAAGAAAATCACATCTCCACCACTATAGATTGACATGACATATTGATCAAAAGGTCTTGTAAGGGTTGTAAGGAAGAGTCGGCAATTGTGGATAGAGTGAATGTAGGGTAAACTTGTGAGGAAGAGTCGGCAATTGTGGCAGGGTGTTCCCATTTTCGTTTGAATATGAACTGTAGAGCTCCTTTTTTAAACTGCGAAAATATTAATTAGTCGTGGGAATTTCCAATTAATAGAGATTACTCATTAGGGATTGGCCGATATGAAAGATAGAAAATTAAATAATAGAAAACCAATAAACTAAGTTCTAAGAATACTAATACTGTAATGATTAAAAGGATTAAACATAAAAATAAAATTTGAAATGAAGAAGAAACTAATAAATAAAAAAATGAAAAATGAGAAAAATAGAACCGAATGGGAGAATAGAGGCACACGCCTATGTGGCTCGGGTTTAGCCCGTGTTGGCCATATTGCATGGCCGTGTGTGATGAGGCTTCACTACTCCCACGGTCGTGTGGGAGGGCACACGGCTGTGTTCAATTTGGCAGTGTTGGCCACGGTCTGGGGACACAGCCGTGTGGATTTGTACAAGCCCGTGTCTTAATTGAAAGTTTGCCACGGCCATGTTGCACGGCCGTGGTGATTTGTCGACAGCCTGTGTTTTGGGAAAATTTCCACACGGTCTAGGTACACGACCGTGTCTCTGTGTAAAATGTCACACGGCCTTAGGCACGCCCGTGGGCATGGCCATGTGGTCCTAAATTTCTGCATTAAAAAGGGTTAGTTGATGCATAAAAATACTAAAATCAAAAATAAAAGAAAAGTTACTAAGTTAGTGCTCGGGTTGCCTCCCCAGAAGTACTTATTTATAGTCTAAGCTCGACTTTGCTTGAGCTTGTACGTTCACGGTGGTTTGAAGAGTTGATACTCTTCTATCCTGCTTACTATTTTATTATCAACGTAGGATTTGAGTCGAGTGTGATTTACCTTGAAAGTGCTGAGTGACTCATGTTTTATCTCGACTGTACCATAGGAAAAGATTTTCTTTACCGTTAAGTAAGGTGTATCACTTGTATGCTCTTTTGAATTCAAGATTCAAGGATCGTCTTCCCCTAAGATTACCTTATCTCCTACCCTGAGTTGATTCATTTGTACCTGAGGGTCGGCTTGGTGATGCTCTGGGTTGGTTTGGCATACTTTGGGCTTTTCATGATAGTTCAGCCACTCATCTAGTTCCTCGATCTGAAGCATTCGTTTTTCAGGTGCATCTCCCTTGGATGGACTTGTCTCTGATTGGGTTGCCTTTATGTGGAGCGTATCCTACACAAAAGGTTGGGTGGTGAGTTTAGTGTTTTTACAAGGACTCGTAACTATATTATTATCAGCAGTCTTAATCGAGTTCCAAGCTTGTAAAGTAACTTTGCATCACCTATGCGTAGTGTAAGCTCACCTGTTCCAACATCAATTATAGTTCCGGCAGTTACTAAAAAGGGACGCCCTAAAATTAAAGGTACCTCAATATCTTCATCCATGTCAAGCACAACAAAATCAACAGGGAATATAAATTTATCTACCTTTACTAGCACATCTTCTATGATTCCCCTAGGATATTTAACAGATCTATCAGCTAATTAAATACTCATCCTAGTGGGCTGTGGTTCCCCTAGACCTAGTTGCTTGAACATTTTGTAAGGCATGAGATTAATGTTAGCACCTAAATCAGTTAAGGCTTTATCAATAAGTAAACTACCAATTAAACAAGGAATAGTAAAACTCCCTGGGTCTTTAGTTTTGTTGGTAGTTTATTTTGGAGAATAGCTGAACATTCTTCGTTGAGTTCCACTGTGGCTAATTCTTCCAACTTCCTTTTATTTGTTAGAAGTTCTTTAAGGAACTTCGCGTATTTCGACATCTGCAAAATTGCTTCAACAAAAGGTAAGTGAATATGTAGTTTCTTTAAGAGTTTAAGAAACTTACCGAATTGTTTGTCTGACTGGTCTTTCTTTAATGCGTTTGGGTATGGGATACGAGGCTTGTATTCTTTGATGTCTGGCTTATTGCTGCTTACCTCTACCTTACCTTTATTCAACTCAGGTTCCTCGCTTGATTCTGGATTGTCTTTGGTTAATGTCTCCATTTTTATTGTACTGACGGTATGAATTTGCTCTCTTGGATTGGTCTCAGTGTTACTTGGGAGTCCACCTTGTGGTCTTTCTGAAATTAGCTTGGCGAGTTGACCAATTTGATTCTCAAGGCCTTTAATTGATGCTTGCTGATTCTTTAGTGCCATTTTGGTATTTTGAAAATGGGTTTCTGATACGGCCATAAATTTTGTGAACATCTCTTCAAGGTTCGGCTTTTTCTCTTGTTGTGGAGGTGGCTGTTGAAATCCCGGAGGAGGTGGTTGTCTTTGATTCCTTTGTCCTCTTCAAGAAAAATTGGGGTGGTTCTACCAACCTGTATTGTAAGTATTACTATAAGGGTTATTTTGAGGTCTAAAATTGTTACCCATATAGTTGGTTTGCTCAGTTTCCATGCCATGTCCATAAGAGGAGTAACTTGGATTAAACATATTTCCCTGGATTGTGTCACACTGCATCACTGGATGTGCCTGTGTAGAGCCAACAAAATTATCAAACTTTTTATTTAAAAGTTCTACCTGGTTAGTAAGCATGGTGACAGCATCAATATTATAAACTCCTACAGCTTTTGTCGACTCTGTCCTCATGACTTGCCATTGATAGTTATTTAATGACATCTCTTCTATAAACTCATAAGCTGCTTCTAGTGTTTTATTGTTGATTGTTCCTCTGGCGGCCGCATTGATCATCTACCTTGTTGATGGATTCAAACCGCTGTGAAAGGTTTGAACTTGTAACCACAAAGGCGACCCATGGTGAGGGCACCTTCTCAAAAGATCTTTGTATCTCTCCCAGGCATTGTAAAGTGTCTCTAGACCCATCTACACAAAAGAAGAGATATCATTTCGCAATTTAGCTGTTTTAGCTGGAGGAAAATATTTAAGTAAAAAATTTTCGGTCATCTTTTCCCATGTGGTAATTGAGCCTCGTGGTAAAGAATTTAACCACTGTTTGGCTTTATTTCTCAAAGAGAATGGAAATAGCCTCAATCGAAGGGCATCATCAGAAACGCCATTTATTTTGAAGGTATCACAAAGTTCCAAGAAATTGGCTATGTGTGAGTTTGGATCTTCATCCTGTAAACCATCAAACTACATCAATTGCTGTATCATCTGAATAGTGTTAGGCTTTAACTCAAAATTATTAGCAGCAATAGTAGGTCTAAGAATGCTAGTTTGGGTACCAGCCAAACTAGGTTTAGCATAATCATACATAGTGCGAGGAGCTTCTTCTTGATTTGCTGGAGGCGCGACTATTGCGGGAGGTGGTGGAACATTTTGATTTGCTTCCATCTCTTCTGTAGGTTCTAGCTCTTGATTAGGTTCTTGTTCAGGATAATGTAGACTGCGTCTAATCTCTTTGCGATTTCTGCGAACTGTCGCTTCTAGATCTTCGTCAAAAAGTAGTGGTCCCGTTGGGTTGTTTCTAGTCATAAACTAAAAATACCTGAAAAGAAAAAGCAAAGAAAAACTCAAAAATTTAAAAGAAAATAAATAAATAAAAACTAAAAATAAAAATAAAAGAAATATATATATATATATATATATATATAGTAATGGCTAAAGTAATAGAAATCGAGTTTTCATAAAATTTCAGTTCCCCGGCAACGGCGCCAAAAACTTGATATACGTGATATGAAGTAATAAAATTTATAAAGAACTTGATCACACCAAAACTAATATCACGACCTTAAAGGCAAGCGCACCTGTCGAACAGTAGTATAGTTTAGTGGCAAGATCGAGTTATCGTACCCAAGAGAACCAAAAGTACTATTACTTACTTCCTTTCTATTATCTAGCCTAAAAATAAAGAGGTTTGGTTGAAACTAATTCTAAAACTAACTAAAAGTGCACAAAAAGTAAATTGAGGAAAGACTTTCGGGAAAAGCTGATTGATATAAGCAATACTTCAAGGAGAATCCACCTAGACTTCACTTGTTATTGGTTCTCGAGCTAGATGATTTGTTCACTCGACTTGATCTGTAGAGATCCCTAATTTATGCTAAACCCTCCGTCGAGGCGAAGAGCAACTAGGCCTAGGTTGTTAACTAAAGTTCCTTTATTAATTAACACCCTAGGTTGCATTAATTCGATCTATGGTTCCCCATATTAGGTTTGACCCTAATTCGGTAGATTTATGTCGCCCTATGTCTAGGGTTGCATGCAACTCCGCTTAATTATGGTAGATTTACTCTTATCACAGGGACTTTTGCTCCTCTGCTTTAAGCACATCTGTTTCTTGAATTAATACCTAGGCTTATTAACACAAGAATTAAGCACACATAATTAAGAACAACTCAAGTATTTATCATATAACTCAAGAATAAATAATAACAAGATTCGTCTTAGGTTTCATCCCCCTCAAGTATTTGAGGGGTTTAGTTCATAATAAAGAAAGAAAACATCTCAGAAGAATTAAGATAACAAAACATAAAGAACCCGAAAACCCCTAAAGGAATTTATGAAGATCTTCTGTCTTGATGCAGAATTCTGGCTTCTGGGATGAATCAATCGGCTACCCTTGGAGTAATTCCTGGCTTTCACTCTTTGTGTCGGCAGAGAGACGACTCCCCACTTTAGGGAAAAGATTACCCTTGGCAGGGGGAAATCAAGTACACCCTTAGAGTTGCCTCATAGGGTCTTTATATAGAGTTTTGGGGAGCCTTTCTTAGCCTTTAAGTATTCAAATCTGAGTGAAATTCCTCTTCCTCACAACTAGAACACGCCCGTGTGCCATGCCCATGTGATTTCGACAAGAGGCCGTGTGATTCTATCAGTGGAGGCACGACCGTGTGGCCTGGCTGTGCTTGTCTGGGGCTAGACTGTGTGATCTTCATGTGCCACGGCCGTGTGGTTACTTCTTGGGCTGTGCATTTTCACATTTTGGCCCATTTTCTTCGATTTTTGGTCCATTTTCTGTTCTCTTCTCTTCCCTATGCTCTCCTGAGTATAAGATATGAAATAGAAGGATTAAGAGCACCAATTCTCACAAAATTAATAATAATTCATCTAAAATATAGGCTAAACATGAGGTAAAAATATGTATAATTTATCGTTCATCAGACTCAAATCTTACGTTGATAATGAAATTGAAAGCAAGATAGAAGAGTATCAACTCTTCAAGGCATTGTGACCAAACAAGCTTGAGAAAAGTCAAGCTTAGACTATAAACAAGTGCTTCTCCGGAGGCAACCCGAGCACTAACTTAGTAAATTCTTTTGTTTTAGGCTCTCTAATACATCAACTAACCCTTTTGAATGCAGGTTTTTCGAGCCACACAGTCATGCCCACAGGCGTGCCTTAGGCCGTGGGTACACCAATGCAAAACACGGGCTGAGACAAGAGCCACGGCCGTGCGATATGCCATGGCCAAGCCAGACAAATCGACACAGGCATGTGACACGCCCGTGTCCCAAAACCGTGGTCAATCCTGTTAAAGCAACATGGGCGTGTGACACGCCCGTGCCTCAAGACCGTGGTCGAACCTGCCATTTTAAACACGGGCGTGTGACCTCTGACACAGCTGTGGGAGAAGCGAACATTGAAGGACACGACCGTCTAACACGGCCGTGTGCCCCAACATGCCTTAGGAACACGGGCCTGTAACACGAATCCAGCGTGCCAAAATCCCCAATTTTTGAACAACACGGGCTAACCTCAAGTCACACGGGCATGTGCCATGCCCATGTGACCCAAATTCCTATATAAACCCTCACTATTCATCTTCTTCTACATTAAAAACCCTAAGAAACTCTCCCACCACCATTCACATTAGCCTTACCTAGCAACTCCGCCAGCCTCAACCATGCCTCCACGCCCGTGCAACCTCACCACGACCGTGCTCCTCCTTATAACCACCAATTCGGTTCCCCTTTTCTCACTTTTTCTCTTTATTTTTAATGTCATTTATCTAATTATCTTTTAGTAATCTCATTTATTTAGTTAATTGCATCATTATTGATAGAAAATTCATTCATTTAGCATGATTAACCTAGAATACTCACTATACCATTTAGGAACATTCCTTGGCTGCCACTTATCACTATCTTAAGAAACTTGAATTTTCTATATATTAAGACCTATTTTTCTTCAATGAGATGATCCTATGCTTGCATGACCTATTTAGAAATTTTGGTGAGTTTAAGTTGTAAATAGGAACTTATTAATATCCCTATCTTTGTTTTCAATTTTTAGGACTAATGCATACCTTTTTCTATTTTGTTTTTAGGAATCATGTCGTCTTCTCGCGGAAAGAAAGCTACCGTCCTTACCTCAAAAAAGCATAAAGGGCCCGGTGGCTCCTCTTCTAGACCCACTGCCAAAGTCCGCCACCCCTTCCTTCAATTCCCACAGAACTCACAAGAAGAACTATTTCAGATATTGCAGGCAAGACCCCTCGGAGTCGGAACGTGCATCGACTGGCCCACACTAGAACAGGTCCAGCTAGCTGATGAGGTCCAAGTCTTATTAACAATGGACTCGTGGAAGCAGTTCTTTCAAATCATAGAGCCCACCTATCTCAAACTCACCCTCGAGTTCTGCTCCACATTCCACCTTCAGACGGTGATGAGCCAACATGATGATCCAGGAATGATACAATTCTGGCTCGGAGGCCTCATCCATCAACTCAGTGTACTAGAGTTCGGTACAGCACTAGGCCTGTATACTAAGCAGTTTGTGGAGGAAGAAGATCTCTCAGAACTCCAACTGCCACATCCACATCTCTCCAGTCAACTGCTGGCGGGCACTAGTCCCCGGCCAGCCCACATACAACCCCAGTCACCCCAAAACGACCGCTCTCGCCCCATTTTTGAGATACACACATGCCCTATTCGCACACACATTGATGGGCAGACGCGAGAGTACCGGTATTGTCAACACCCACGACGCCTAATTTCTATGGAGCATGGCGCATATTCACGTGATTGATCTTACTACTTCATTGCCTATGCCATCCAACACCACATCTCTGAGATACACACATGCCCTATTCGCACACACATTGATGGGCAGACGCGAGAGTACCGGCATCTTCAACACCTACGATGCCTAATTTCTATGGAGCATGGCACATATTCACGTGATTGATCTCACCTACTTCATTGCCCATGCCATCCAACACCAAACGGGGCGACACCGTAGGGGCGTGATTTCAATGGGCCCATACATCACGCGATTGGCTCGCCACTTTGACCTATTTAACACAACGACCCATACATCCTCTTTTACGCTGATCAGCCAGATGTCCCCACAGGGCATCCAAACTATGCTACATATGAGGATGATTCAGCGCTGACGTGGGAGCAACCCTCCTCAGTACCAGTTAGCTCATTCTGTCGAGCAAGAGGACCCCGAAGACATTACTGATGATGTCCCACCACCGAAGGAGGCACCAACTGAACCACCATGCCCTCGCCGCCCAGTTCATGAGGCAGCTTCATTTGCTGACATATCCGAGCACCTCACACAATTTGAGTAACAGTGTTTTCAACGCTTCGATCACATCGACGCTACTCTTCAGTAGATATGCTAGCATCTACATATCTCATCACCGTCCCCACTTCACAGACCATCTGAGGATTAAAACTTCCTATTCCTCTTATATTCTTTTTTATTTGCTTTCTTGATCTTTATTTTTACCTTCTCTTGAGCTTTATGTTTCTTTAGAATCTTTAGATTTTTCTTTATCTTTATTTCGATCTTTATGATTATTGAATATTTCAGTTTAGCTTTCAATTTTATTTTCACATCGGCTATTCCCTAACGAGAAAATTCTGCTTAACTTAAATCCCTAAACACTTAGTTATGCTATCGTAGATTCAAAGGAGCTTTATAGCTCAAATCCATCTGTAATGGGAAAACCCTGCCACAACTGCCGGCTCTTACAATTCCAATATACGTGTTTACAAAATCATCCAAAATTCAGGGAGTTTCATTTCTCTCCCTATCTTATAATTTTATGCTTCTATTGCTACTAATGTATCTTTGTACATTGAGCACAATGTACATCTTATGTGTCGGGGGGAAACTTACTTTCAGTCATTGCATTCTCTTCGAACCCCTGAAAAATTTTTACAACTAACTTTTTGCATTGTTCTCAAAAGAATTCTCACTTTCACTCTCTGCATGAGTCTCAATCTCCTATTACGAATTAATTCTGGTTGATTTATGATTTTTATTGATATGTTGAGAATTAAGACATAGGTACTTATGCTTTGATTATTCAAAATTTAAGACAATAGGCAATCAAGCATAATAAGTTAAATTTTTTGAGAATTTAAATTTTTTCTAAGCTATTTCCCTTAATTTTAAGTATTATCTTGAGATTTGGAATTCACAGGATTGACATCAAAAGCCATAATTCTGGTGAGATTTTGGAGTCTTTTGAGCATACATCCTTTCGTGTTCACTTTTATTGTTGCTTTGAGTGAGTCAATACTGATTTATTATTCTAGAACTTGCTCCGATTATACATGTCGAGACCACATCATTGATTTGATATACTAAAATGATAAAGGCACCTAGGTATAGCCCACTTACTCCATAAAAGCCTACCTCCATAAATTAACCCCTAGTGAACCCTCTTGAGCCTAACAACCCATTCATTTGACTTACCCTTAAAATTAACCAAAAACCATTATTGTTGAAATCCCCCTAATTATTTTGATACCTATTTTTGTCGAGATTTGAGTTGAATTATTATCTAGCTTTGCTCTCTTTTTCAATTTGTAAAGTTTGTAAATATTCAATTTAAATATTTGATTTGTTCTTAAAAAAAAGAAGTTATATACAGTTAATTCTGTTGTAATTCATGTTTTAGTTATAGTTTAATATTTTTGCATGTTTCTATTATAAGTTACCGAATCTAGAACGATATCATCAAAAGGCTTAGCTCTAGGAATATGTTCCAGTGATAGAGATTTTTCTAGCTAGATGATTTTTTAATACAATCTCTATTCTAACCCTCTTTTTCGGCTTGTGACAACACCCCTAAGCAAAGCCCCATTACAACCATTAAAAGACCTTTTGATCGATGTGTCATATTAATCTATAGTGGTGGAGATTTGATTTTCTTGCAAGCCTATGGTAATAACTTTTCGGGTTGACTACAGAGTGCTTAATTTTTGAACCCTAAACACTTTGAGTGGATAGAGTGAATCTTTAGTGAGGATGTCAAATCTTGTTGATTTTGATTAAAAGGTAATTACTTAGGAGAAGGGAGAAAACCTATGTTTCTATGATAAAATTCTCAACTTAGAGTGTTTGAAACTTTAATGTTCTTCTGGTTGAAGTTTCATTGTATGATTACTTATAGATTAGTTTGAAACATTATTGATAAGGATTATAAGTTGAGAAGAATGATTCTTAACTGTGAATTGAGATTTTTCTTGAGGACAAGCAAAGGCTTAAGTGTGGGGGTATTTGATAAGTGATAAATTATACATATTTTTACCCCATGCTTAGCCCAATTTCTGGATAAATTACCCCTTGATTTGTGTAAATTGATGCTCTTAAACCTTTAATTTCATGTTTTATACTCAAGAGAGCTTAGGGAAGAGAAAAGAGTAAGGAACGGGCCAAAACGGGCAAATTAAGCCCAGTTCAGTAATCAACATAGCCCAGAGGTTCGCCACACAGCCATGCCACTTTAACAGGCTCAAGCACGGCCTGGGCCTCGATCCACATGGCCGTGGCACATCGGCGTGTCCCTGTCGTAAGGAAGTTTAATTTCACTCGAAAAAAGGCTACTTAAGGGCTAAGAAAGGCATTCCAAAACTCTATGTAAAGACCCTAGGAGGCAACTACAAAGGAGGTGCTTGATTCTCGCTAAGGGTGCTTTATTGCCGCCAAGACGATGAGTTAAAGGAGGGAATTACTCGAAAGGAAGGTGATTGATCCATCTCAGAAGCTAGGATCTACATCAAGACAGAGGATCTCCCTTCAATCCTCTTAGGGGTTTTGGGTTTTCTTATGTTTTGTTATTTTATATCTTCTGAGATGTTTTCTTTTATAATTATGAACTAAAACTCCAAATATTTGAGGGGGATGAAACCTAAGACGGATCTTGTTATTGTTATCTGAGCTGTGTGATAAATATTTGATTTGTTCTTAATTGTGTTTTTAACTCTTAAATTGATATGTCCGGATATTGATTTAAGTCGAATGTGCCTATGTGGAGGAGCAAAAGTCTCTACATAGGAGTAGATCCAACACAATTAAGTGGAGTTGATCGCAATCCTAGACATAGGGCGACAAAAATATACTGGATTAGAGTCAAATCTAATATGGGGAGCCTTAGATCAAGTTAATGCAAGACTAGGGGTTTTAACTAGAAAGAGATTTCAGTTAATCAACCTAGGATTAGTTGTTCTTATCATCGATGAAGGTATTAACATAATTTAGGGATCTCTACAGATCAAATCAAATGAAGAAATCATCTGGTTCAAAGTTAGATAACAAGTGAAGTCTAGGTGGATTCTTCCTTAGGTATTGCCTTAATCAATCAGTCTTTCCCAAAAGCAATCTCCCACTTTACTCTTTGTCATTTCTTTAGTTAGTTTAGTTTAGTTTAGAACCAAACCCTCTTTATTTTTAGGCTAGATAATAGAAAGAAAGTCATTACTAGTACTCATAGTTCCTTGGTTTCGATATTCTGGTCTTGCCACTAACTATACTACTATTCGATAGGTGCACTTGCCTTTTATCGTGATATTAGTTAGTTTCCAGGTACGATCATATTTTATTACTTCATCAAATCACGATCACATGTGATCGCACATGTGGCGAATCGAGCCCATAATTATGGGCATTAGACTGTAGAGGCCTCCATATGAACGATTTCATGGGTTTGGGCGATTATGTAATACCCCAGAAATCCTGAAATCTTTTAATTTTGTATGATGTGATGTGGGTTGTATGTTAGCACAGTTTGGGTGGTGATTTTGAGGTATTATAGGGGTTCAATGAAGTATTGGGATCAATGTGGGCCATAGGAAATTTTTGATTTTTGATCTTAGGGGAGCCTTGACCTCAAGTGGTAGGGTTTATAAATAAATGCAGAGGAAATAAGACACAAATCAGCTTGCGGTAAAGTGGCTAAATGACGCAACATGAGGAGCAGGAAGGTGGAGTCATTGGGAGGCTAGGGATCCAAGGTTCGAGCATGGCTTAGTGCAATAAGGGGATATTATTTTGCATTTGTGCCGTGTAGGTAGTGGAAGTAGAGTTGAACTCCTCATGAAAGAAATTTGAATTGGTCTTCAAGTTTGGAAGAGTGTTGAAGAGTAAATTAAGGCATGATAAGGGGAGAAAGTTTAGGAGATAAGAGATGAGGAAGAGTTGGAGTTAGGGTGGTAATTGTGAGGTCAAGTTCGGCTAAGGGTTGAGTAGTTGCTGATTTTAGGTTTTGGGAAGTAGCTATTATCGGATTCATACTTGAATTTTTGGCATTTGGGTTTTTTTTTTCCAAATTGAAGCTCTCTTTTTGATTGGGAAATATTGCCGAAATTGCATCAAGAGTGACCTTTTGTGCAACCTTTTTTGTTCTCACCCTTTCTCCATAGCCAAATATTTCTACTCGTTCTTTTCTTGATTCTTTCACTCTTTTTGTTTCATCAAGCTGAATACCTCAACCCTTTTTCTCAAGACGTTTGCACTCTCTCTTTTTTATTCTTCTCTGCTTTCTATTCAAAAGCAAAATCTTTTCCATTTCTTTTAGGGATTGACTGATTATTTTACCACCTTGGCCGATCCATTCTTTTCTTCTCATCTTGTCGACTAGCACTTAGACACATATTCCAACTCTCAGTTTACTGAAATTACTTCTCAACTTCCCCTCTCCTTTTCTTTTGCCAAGATCGGGTACCCCACTTCAATGTTGCGATTAAGGTAAGGGACCATTTGTGTTAAGTATTCAAGTAGGGTTCGTTAGCAAGGTAAGTGGGGGGCATCACCTTGCCTTGTATGGTGTTTGATAAATCTTTAAGTGTGGATTTTACCCCATAAGTTGTAGATCTCATTAGTTAAATGTTGGTAACGCAGATCTTGGAGTTAAGTGTGGCTAGCAAATAAGTAAAGGGGTGATAAGGTGAAATCATTCAAGGTAAGGGATGTGTATGGTTTCAGTTTTTGGTAAAGAAGATATTTACTAAACAAGTGATTAACATTGAGCTTAATAGGTCATAGGTTGGAGATTGGTGGTCTTGGGTGCCAATTCTCCAAAAAGGTGTGTACATACACCGCACACACAACGAATCGGTAAATGCCAAAATCCCGAAAAGTCGAAAAGCTGAAAAGCTAAAAGATTGGCACTAGCGACCACATGAGCATGTGAACACTTGTGTGGAGATATCAATACGATGACCGAGGCCCCAAGAGCGATCTCATGGTCTCGAGCCACTATATGGCCAATTGGGCCAAAATGGGCCAAATGGGCCTAATGGGGCCGTAGGCCTATCACGAATAAAATGGATGAAATAGTAGATTTTGTCTGGCCAGATAGGCTAACTTCATGTTTTAGAGTGGATTTTTGTCTAATGGGCCATTTGAGCATGTGGGCCCGTTTGGGCTAGGTATTGGGCTTTTGGGCCCTAATAAAATGTGTAACCCTAATAAAATATCTGGGAACATTTTGAATGAAATTGGATAATGGGCCATAGTGTGAACTTAGGCCCACGATAAAATTATGACTGATATGGCTAGGTGTAGTAATGAAAAATATGCCCCTAAGGGCAAAATGACTAAATTGCCACTTTTTGACATAAGCACAATTTGTATGCCTTTTGTGTACTATGATGCATTCATGAGATTATATGTTGCATATGGGCTGGGTTATGATTGGAGGAAGTGTATATGAGGGTCGCACGGTCGCTTGAGGACTGTGGATCCAACGAAGGCTTTTTAAGCCACAAGCAACTTTGCTGCACCGATGAGTAGTGTCACAACTAGTGCTACAACAGATACTAGTAGCTCTACTACAATGATAAGTGGTGCCGAAACTAGTGTCACAACGGGTGTATAAGGATGGGTGGGTCAAGCATCTCCCCACAAAAGTGTAGGGTTGGGAGAGGGTGTACAGGGTTGGTTATAGGTAATTGAATATGGCATGATCATCTTGATATTTGTATCATGGGCTCGGGCCCAATCGGGACTATCATGGGCTAGGGCCCAGAGGCCACTGTTAATGAATAGGGCTTAGGCCCAAATTGTATATTGCATGATTTGTGTTCTCAACGGTCATACACATTGAGTTTTCGAAAACTCCCTCCCTCATTTAATTTTGCAGGTGACCCTCAATAGGAGGCTTGATGTGGGAAGAGACTCGGAGGTGGCCACGCTGCAATTTAATTTAATAATTAGTAGTCTTAATTATTTTATCTTTAGTTTTATTAATGGGTTGTAATAAGTCTTCTATCCTCTGGTTCGATTTTATATTTGGATGTTATTTATTATTATTTTTTTATAACCGCTTAAATTTTCAAACTTAAACATGATTTCTAAATCAAATAACATTTTGAAGTCAACATCAAGTTTAGGAACGTTTTCTTTAAATATGATATGCAAACTCGGGTTTTCAACTATCAAACCCGAAGTTTTAATTTAAACTCACTTGAACTTTTAATTCAAAAAACCTTCTAATGAAAGCATTTTGTACTAAATTATTTTTCTAATGAAACTGTTTTGAAAGTAAATGTAACGCCCTGATTTTGGGCCTAGAAGAATTGGGCCTTGGGCGTGGGTGCGCTTAAAATTTTTGAGAGTATGATAACGGCACAAATTGCATGTTAGAATGGTTAGGCTAGTGATTTTGAACTATTTAAGGGTCTTTAGGAAGTCTTGAGTTTGAATTTTGGGTTAGGAAAATTTTTGTTTTTCAGCCTTTAGGGAACCCTGATCGTAGGAGTTGTGACCTTTAAATAAATGGAAAAGAAATAGGACATAAGTGAGGTTGTGGTGTAGTGGCTAAGTGACATTATTTAGGGAGTAGGGAGGTGGCGTCATTAGTTGGCATGGGGATCTTAGGTTCAAATGCAGGCATGGTAATGTTGGGGATTTATTTTTTCTCAATGATAGCTAGTAGTAGTGTTAGAATTGAACTCTGAAGGGAGTGATCAGAAGAGAATTTCAAGGAAGGGATTAAGGAGCTTATCGTGAGAAAAATTAGGAGATAGGGATAAGAGAAGTGTTGGAGTCGAATGGGTGAGTATGGTGGTCAATTTCGGCAAAGGTAAATGCTTAGGTGTTGAATTTAGTCTTTTCTAGGGGTAGCCGAATTCTGAGAGCTCTCTGTCAAGTTTTTCTTATTGTTCTCTTTGTGATAACTAGTTGCCTCAAAATTGAATTCTCCTTTTTTTTATTGCCTTTGCTGAAACCTTCTCCTCTCAAATTTCCCTTTTGCTTCATCATTCTTGTTTCTTGTTCTTTAACCTTGGCCGATTGGGTACTAAACCAAATAGTTCATTTTCTTTTCTTATTTTGTGCCGAATGCTCTCCTCTTCTGTGTGGCCGAATCCCCTATTGTGCCATCACCAACTTTGTTTTTGTTTTAAAACACCAAAATTGACATCTCCTCTATTTCTTCTTAATTGTGGGATCGAATCTTTTTCCAAGTCTCTACCAAATCACTCCTTACGTTTCGGGTTTTTGTTAAGTAATCTTCACTTTAGTTTGGAGGTTGGCCGAATGGTCATAAGTAAAAAGGGTGACTCATGCGGATGCGAGTCAGCTGTTATTCAGTCTTTAATGGTTAAGTTGATGCAGATCTAGGAAAAATAATCGCGGTTAGTGATTAAGAAAGGGCTATTAAGGTTTGACGCACAAGGTAAGCCTAATGGTAAGATTTCGATTTTTGGTAAAGATATTTGTTAAGCATACGATTAATTGAAGAGCGATATTGTTTGTAGGTTCATGGCTAAAGAGATCGTAGCGCGTTTTGTTACCAGGTATGTACACACACTTTACACACACAATAGTTCGGCAAACCCTAAAATGTCAAATTCCCGAAAAGCTGAAATGCCAAAAAGCTGAAGGTTTGGCTACGGTAGTCTTGCGAGTGCGTGAACACTCGTATGAGGGTAATCGATACAATACCAGAGAGCCCATGAGTGATCTCATGGACTTCAGTCACGTTCTGGACAACTGGGCCAGAATGGGCCAAATGGGCCGACGGACTCGTGGGCCCGTATAAGCAAAAATTGGTAAATTGGTAATAAACGACGAGCTGATTGAGTTGGTTGTATGGCTTGGAATACATTTAGGCCTGATGGGCCGTATAAATGTGACTGGGCCTAATGGGCCATATAAATGTGATTGGGCCTAATGGGCTATATGAATGTATGTGGACTCGTTAGGGTTATGCAGTGGACTTTTGGGCCTAGTATCTAATAATTACTTAAGAAAACATAAAACTTAATTAATCAATTAAGTGTAACTATGGACAAGTCATAAGGTTAAAGTGTGGCAATAGGTATATGCATGTCTAAGATTGGATCTAGGGAGATCTTGGTACTTAAGCGGTCTTAATGACTCACCTCCTCTTCTTTGGAATCCTACCTAGTGCATAGTATTTGTTCACTTTAGCCAGCGGGGACTTGTTGACGGGACAAGGTATGTAATTAGACCCATGGTGTTAAAAAATTACTGAAATACCCCTATAGGGTAGAATTACTGGAATACCCCTGTACGGTAGAATTTCTGAAATATCCCTGTAGGATAGAATTACTTAAATACCCCTGTAGGGCAGAATCACTGAGATTCCCGTGACCTACAAAATTACAGAAAAAACTTTAGTTGGCAAATTACCAAAATACCCCTATGTGCCATGAGTATGACTTATGCGTGCTATATGTTATCTGTTGCATTCATGTGTTATTATGTTGCATATGGGTTAGGATTATGATTGGAGGAAGTGTATATAAGGGTCACACAGTCGCTTGATGACTGTGGATCCACCACAAGCTTTTTAGCCACCAAGCAGCTATGCTGCACCTATAAGTAGCGCCACAACCGATGCTACACTGAATATAAGCTGCTATGCTGCAACAATAAGTGGTGTCGCAACCAGTGCCACACCGGGTGTATAAGGACGGGTGGGTTGAGTATCTCCCCACAAGAGTGTAGGGTTGGAAGGGGGTGTATAGGTTGGTTATGGGAAATTGCACATTGCATAATTATATTGACATTTTTATGATTTGGGCTAAGGCCTAAAGCCACTGTATTTTGAGATATGGGTTCAGGCCCAACCGAGGCCACTATGGGCTAAGGCCCAAAGGCCACCGATATTGAATAGGGCTTAGGCCCAAATTGTTTAATGCATGTTATGTGTCTGTTGAGGGACGTACACACTGAGTTTTTGTAAACTCACTCCCTTTTTTAAATTTTTTTCAGGTAACCCTCAGTAGGCGGCTCGATGATGGAGGGGACTCGGAGGTAGCTACACTACAACTTGTTTTAATGATCAGTAGTTTTATTTATTTACCTTATTTTAAAGTTATTTTATTGGGTTGTAATAAGGGTTTTATAACTTCTGGATTATTTTTAAATTTTGGATTTTATTATGATTTTATAATTACTAGTGGTAAAATGAGTTTTTCCAAATCAACCTTTGTTTCAAATTAAGCTTCCATAACGATTAAGATTTTATAATTAATAACGTCTTTAATAGGGAATAATCTTTTTAATAAACCACATTGGGAATTGATCAAACACAAACTGAGCTTTTACACAAAATTTTTAAAACAAGAAGGGTTTTCAATGAAAACATGGTTTTCAAAAAACACTTCAATGTGACATGTCAGATTTGGGCCTAACTTCTAGGTCGGGTTTGTGGTGTCACATAAACCCTTATTCGGACCACAAACAGATGATTGTTTCCAAAGTCTTTTAAGTATATGATTTATACGAGTCACCTTTCAATGTGACATCGCCGGATTCAGCCATAACGTATGGGCCGGGTTTGGGGTGTTACACATTTTGTGCCATTTGGGCCGAAATGGGCCGAATAGGCCTGATAGGCCCGTGGGACCATTTGTGTAAATCTGATTGTTAGGTGAAATATAGTGGGGCTTGTTATGTCGCATACATGGCATAGGCCATTTTGGGCCTCGTGGGGCTGAAGTGGGCTGTGTGGGCTTAATGGGCTCGTGGGCCTCACACAAATGAAATCCTTGTTATGTGGTAAGTTTTGGATTAGGCTGTGTCATGTCGATAACCGTGGCTAAATCGAGGCTAATTGGGCCACATGAGTGTGTGGCCCCACTTGGGTTGACAATAGGCCTAGGCCCATATATATTGTTATAATCGATTATGTTACAGAAGTTGTTCGAGGCGAACGTAGACCTCTTTGGAGGTTCAAAAACTACCGAAATACCCCTGTAGTGCAAAATTACCAAAATACCCTTGTAGTGTAATTTGACTGTAATTTTATGATTATGAAATGAATGATCTGAATGTGATTGTATGACCGATTATAGGCACGACATACTGCATACATGTTGCATGGGTTGGGATATTGTACAGAGGAAGATCTGATCTGATAGGGTCGCACAGGTCACGCGAGACGACTGTCAACCCACCAAAAGCTTAGAGCCGTATATTTGTATTGATTTGGTAAAGTCGCACGGGTCGCTCGAGACGACTGTGGACTTACTAATGGCTTTAAGCTATTTAATTTGTTTATGGCTCTGTGCCAAACCTAATTAAGGCTTTCTGCCAATTGATGGCTTTGTGCCGAATATGATACTGTGATTGATGGCTTTGTGTCGAATATGTTAATGTGATTGATGGCTTTATGCTATGCATATTATCGATGGCTTAGTGCTATCCACACTATTGATGGCTTTGTGCCACGCACATTATTATGGCTCTGTGCCATCCTGTTTATGGTTTATGACCATTCTGTTCATTGCTTCTGGCCATTCTGATTTTAGGCAGCGTGGCTGTGATTTTGGTTAGTGCCGCAACCGGTGCTAACATTTGGAGTGTAGGGAAGGGTGGGTTGATTATATCCCCACAACTATGCAGGGTTGGACGGAGGCTAGTGCAGGGTTGGATAGGGTTAACACATAACATGCATCATGCATACTACATTTTGATTTTGTTTTGATATGGGCTAGTCCCAAATTGATTCTGTTATGGGTTGTGACCCAAATGATAATGTATTGGGCTTAGGCCCACATGTGTTCTATTTCTGAATCTATAATAGGTTATGGCCCATCTATTCTTGTCTACCTTATTGGGCTTAAGCCCAGATTGTTCTTGCATTTATGTATAACTGACTATTTTTTTATAGTAGGGGATTACACACCCACCCTGTTTATTAACATTTCAAGTAATCCCCAGCGTTAGGAGGATCAGTGGTGCGAGGGACTCAGAGATGGCCACACAACTGCTTTTGTTTTCCATTATGTTTATTTACTTTTAAGTACTTTAATTTTCAATTTGGGCTGTGATAAGGTGTAACACCCCAAACCCGGCCTAGACGTTATGACCAGATCTGGTGTGTCACATGAACCTAAAACTAAGTTTAAGGCCTTTTGTCTGTTGTGATTTAAGTGTGATTTTCAGTAAAGCAGTAAGCTTGTGAAAAAGTCAGTTTGTTACTCTTTAGAGTTGTCCAAGTTTTAAACTTGTTGAGTTGTGAAAACGTTCTTAAGAATTTAAACATTTTATCAGATAAAGAAAAATCTAAGAAAAACCCGAAAATTAGGGCGTTACAACTCTACCCTCCTTAAAGAAATTTCGTCCTTGAAATTTACCTTATCCAAACAAATGGGGATATTGCTGACGAATTGCCTCCTCTGGTTCCCAAGTAGCTTCCTCTCTGCCATGGTTACGCCAAAGTACCTTTACCAATGGAACCGACTTTCTCCTTAGGACCTTCACGTCTCGATCCAAAATCTGTACAGGCTCCTCCTCGAAAGTCAAATCAGGCTGTACTTCCACCTCTGCAACTGGTAGAATATGGGTAGGGTCAGAACGATATCGTCTTAGCATGGATACGTGAAACACATCATGGATTCTATTTAACTCTGGAGGTAATTCCAACTGATACGCCACCGGACTTATTCGCTTAAGAACCCGATAAGGCCCAATAAACCGCGGACTTAGCTTGCCTTTCTTCCCGAATCTTAGTATCTTCTTCCAAGGCGAAACTTTCAAGAAGACCATGTCACCTTCTGAATACTCAATCTCCTTACGCTTCAAATCCGCGTAAGACTTCTGTCGATCAGATGCCTCTTTTAACCGATCCCTTATTATCTTGACCTTCTCTTCAGTCTCTGTTACCAACTCAGGTCCAAGAACTTGCCGCTCGCCCAGCTCAGTCCAACAGCTAGGTGAACGACACTTACGCCCATACAGTGCCTCATAAGGTGCCATACGAATGCTAGCCTGATAACTGTTATTATACGCAAACTCTGCTAAGGGTATATAATCCTCCCAACTGCCTCGAAAATTGATAACACAACCCCTCAACATATCTTCCAGAATCTGAATAACCCTTTTTGACTGACCATCAGTCTGAGGATGAAAAGCCGTGCTAAAGTTCAGTCGCGTTCCCAACGCCTCATGCAACTTCTGCCAGAACCGAGATGTGAATCTAGGATCTCAATCAGAAATGATAGACACTGGCACCCCATGTAGTCGCACAATCTCTACCACATACAATTTGGCTAACTTCTGAAGTGAATAATCAGTACGTACAGGAATGAAATGAGCAGATTTAGTCAACCTATCCACGATCACCCAAATCGAGTCCTTCTTTGACGGCGTCAAGGGCAACCCACTTACAAAATCCATGGTCACCCTCTCCCACTTCCAAAGTGGTACCTTTACTGGTTGCAGAAGTCCAGAAGGTAACTGATGTTCAGCTTTCACTTGCTGACAAGTCAGACACTTCCCAACAAATTCCGTTACCTCTCACTTCAGTCCAGGCCACCAATACAACTCCTTTAAGTCATGATACATCTTATTACCTCCAGGATGCATAGCACACAGTCCTTTATGAGCTTCATTCAGAATTGCTTGCCTCAACTTGGAATCCTTAGGAATAGAGATTCTACCGTGGAAACATAGAACACCCTCACTGGTTGGACAACCCTTTGAGCCATAACTTGTCCTTGATCCGGTTCTTCAGGACAGTCCCTAATCCTATGCTCCATCGACCCACATCGAAAACAGGCTCCAGAACGTTTCCGACACTCGCCTATATGTATCTTACCACAATTCCTACAAACCTGCGGTCTAACAGCATAAGGCCTCTTTTAATCTCTGGATTTTAATTTGGGTTTATGGTTATTTTGATCCATATCGGTTAGAAGTAGAACTCAGTTTTTCTGAAAATAATTTGTTTTCAAGCTCTATTCCACAGCAAACAATGTTTTAAATGGGAATTATTTTTCAGTAAACCACATTTAGAAAATAAAGTGACTTTGACTAAGGTTTTACTCAAGTTCAAGTAACAAGAAGTTTTAACTAGTATAAAGCGTTTTCAATGAAAACATGGTTTTTGAAAAACACTTCAATGTGACTCACTAGATTCGGCCATAATGTCTAGGCTGGATTTAGGGTGTGACAAAGAAGATGGACACTTTTTTGGCTTGATTTTATCTTTTTAATTCTTTTAATTACTAAATGACCAAATTGCCCTTTTATCCTTTCTTGATATTTTTTTCTACTTATGTCCATTTTTGTCCAAATGAAAATATAATGGTCTAATTACCATTTAAGGGCCTCCAATTTAAAACTTCAGAACAATTTGACACTTCTAATATGTAGAACTCAACTTTTGTATTATTTACAATTTAGTCCTTTTGACTAAATTGAGTGCCCGAACATCGAAATTTTCAAATGAAATCTTCACAAAATTATTCTGTGAAATTGTAGACCATAACAATATAATAAAAATAAAATTTTCCTTGTCGGATTTGTGGTCCCTAAACCACTATTCCGACTAGGCCCTAATTCGAGATGTTATAGGCTGTGTGAGGGTCTCAAACACCCGTGTGTTTCGAACACACGCCCGTGTGGGATCCCTAAATCCCCAATCAGCCACACGGCCATGTGACTCCAAATTCACTAAATCCCTAATTCCCAAATTCACATGCCCGTGTGCCTAGGGGACACGGCCGTGTGAAAAGTGACAAAATCCCCAATCGGCCACACGGTTGTGTGGCACCAAAATTAGCCAGGAACCCTAGTTCCCAGATCTACACGGCTGTGTGGCAATCAGGGTGATCATGAAACCACCTTAAAATAGCCCCAAAACCACCATTTCAGCCACCAAAACCGTTCCTAAAGTTTGCCCTATGAACGTATATTAGAAAGTGATGATTTCCCATCACTTCCATCGATAAATAACCCAAAACCAACAGGTTAACATATGGTCAAGAAAAGATGAAAGAAAAGATTCCCAAAACAAAATAAATAGATAAAAACCATAGACAAGGTTTGAATCCCACACATGTTTTGTAATCTACAACATTGACGCTGACTTGACGACGAGAAAGCGCCTCTTCCCAAAATCACACTCCACGTTTTCAAAGTTTTTAGAAAAAAGAAACAAAAAAGCCAAAAAGAAAATTCCAAGAAAAAGAACATTACTCCCAAAATAAAATAAATTCAATAAAGATAAAAATAATTAAATAATTAACAATATTAACTAAAAATAAAAAAATAACAAGTCTATTCAAATTACACAAACAAGACTCGAAACTAGACCTTGAGGTTCACTAACACTCACTCAACCACTAGACCAGCAAGCCCATTCTTGTTACTAAAATGCAAAACTTAACCCACATGTGCATCCTCCTTGCTGTCCCTATACACAAAGTGCAAAACTTCTAGGCCCAAAATTTGGGGCACTACAAACCAAGATAATTTATACATACCAAAACATCAACTAATCATCCTATACCATAACAAAACATCTTCTACATGCCATTATAAACCTTGAAAAAAGTGCTCAAAACTACCAAATTGACTGCTAAATAGTGTGATAGCTTACCAATGAGCTTTCAACCAAATCGAGCTTTCCAATGATCTACAAGAAAAGAAAACAACTAACGTAAGCAATAATGCTTAGTAAGTTTGTATAAAAGTAACCTAACTATTGAACATATTAGAATAAACAACTAGGCATAAATTTTCATTACATCATAAGCGATCTTTCAGTTTTTATTCAATACACCTTTCACGGATACTTGATGTAGCCTTGCATATACATGTTTATATATTTTTCCTTATAAACATTTCCTATAACCATTTCACTTAAATGTTTCTCCTTACCATAATACTTACACATTTAACATATAATCATTCTGTAAATCATCTTTGGTTTCAAAGTTTCATATAAACATATCATCTCGGAATCACTTACTTTCACAAAACAATGTGAAAACTAAATAAATAGATTAATCATACATGTTATTCAATCACGAAGCATTTATAGGATTAGTACTGAAAATGGTTCATCATATGCTTTCTGTACTATAATAACTTAATTCAAACTCATTCATACATGTATATAAATATCTAACTTTAACCGTATAATCATTGATATAATTATACTTACATATGATCAAATAGATCATTGAACATTTAACATTTACTACTATCTTGACTATACATTAGCCTTTAAGCATCTTGTAACCTCTCAAACTCAGCGTAAATGTTATGGCTAGATTGAGAAGGCTACATTAGCCATCAAATGGCTAAGCTAACTTACGTTACTTTTGAAGACCTTAAATAAAATTATTTTAGAGAAAACTAAAGTTGTATTTTGAGTTAGTTTAAAAGCATTCATTCATTTGGTCGTGTATACTTAAGATTCATTTTATTGTTGATAGTGTTGTTTAAGAAAAACCGTTTGCTTGTCTCTTTTCTTTAAAAAAAACTCGAAGTTAAACAAATGAAGCGGAAAAACCATTTTTCAAGTCATTTTGGAAATTTAGTTGCCTTATCTATTTGTTTTTTTTTTTTTAACAATTACTTTGCAATGTAGTAGAAACTAGGGAACAATATCAAATTTTACTTAAGCCCAATATCATGTATTATCCGGTTATTACGCTTGAGTAATTCATGCATGCAAAAATCCCCAAAAGAAAAGTTACCAAGCCACAAACTAGAAATAATTAAAAATTACAAGCCAAAACCAATAAATATTTAATAATACTTAATTAAAAAATAATAATCAAAGCTCCAAGTTGATTCTTCGAATGCCGAGTCTGGTCCTAATTTTGAGGTTTACCTGAAATGTTAAACACTATTGGGGGTGAGCTTATGAAAAGCTCAGTGTAAGTCGAATAATTATTTAAATGAGCAAAAACATCAAATACAGTGCAACATATTAACATTAACAAAAGAAAATAGAACCATCATAGGAATTTCATGTCATTACATAGCCATTATCAAATTGATGTCAAACGATGTATGAGCATATGTCATCATTCATTCAAGTAACAATCATTAATTTTGATACCATTCAATACAGCAAAATACATAAATCAATAACATTCGAATACATCATGCACATGATGTAATGCAAAAAGGTTCCTACCCATACCATCCGCTACACACCACGTGTTCCCCAGAACCCATCTGCCAAACTCCAAAACATTATGAGCATAGCTCGATACGATAAAGCCACCGAATAATCAATAATGCAGAAAATCTACCGGATATCAAATAGTGAGATACAATCGCCAATAACATATATTATGCAATAAAATAACCAATCCCCTCAATACTCCAAGTGTAGTGCATTGACTACAAATAATTTGGACTTAATATGCCACCGGTACTCCACAGAACTCCCCCATCAACCAAAAATCCCAAACCAATGCATATGCAATATGTCACACAATCTCATACATAATCATATCTCAATACTTTTTGCATTCATTTGACATGCTCAGCATGTCCTCAATAACCACATACTTTTAGTAAATGGAAATAGTGTTCCAATCTTTCAAATTACCATTGTGTTGGTATTAATCAATATCGTTCAATTTCACATACTTTACGGATTTTTATTGTGCATAAATAACACCCTTTTTCAATACACGATATAACAAATATCTCAGGCATTTAAATCATACATAAGCTTAATATCTCAAATAATTACATCATTAAGTCAAACATTCTCATATCTCATAACTCAAATATGCAATTACAAACTCAATCAAACATCCATACTATTAAACTAGGTTTTTTTTGCCAGCATGTCAATCTTTTAAGGCTCGAAACATACCTAGTTCGGCAACGCACAAAATAAATAATTTAGCTATTAATCTAGTCCAATCAGCAAACTAATTGATCAAATATAATATGATATTTAATATTTTCAAACAATTTTATGAGTTTAGGATCCACACATTATTTTTTACTTCCTTGCAGCACACTAGCGAATCTTCTAATTTTCCTTAATAATTCCTTAAACGAACCTAAACCAAACTTCGGTTTAAATTCAACCAATTTACCATTAAACCAGCCCACAACACCCACTTATGAGTTCAAATCAATCGTTGAAATTATAACTATTTTATGAATCCAAACTAATTAGATCCCTTACACTGTATCGATGTGAACCATACATACAATCATTCTTCGCCTTTATGAATGATTTGGGGAATTTGAGTCAGCACGTAATTCAATAAAATACTGTAAAATCAGTAGCTAATTAATGAGTAAATTCATTCATTTGATCAATTTATAACCTTTACCCAGCAACTATGTCGAAATAACAAACTAGTTACCCTTAATTGCACTTACGCTTCACAATTTGTGGGTTTCGAATGGCCAATCATCAAGAACGTGTTTCCACAATTGAAATGGGTTGAAAAGATGATTTTTAGGGTTAAATGAATCATGTTAAGGCTGGAAAAATATAAGAAAGAACCAAGAAACAAAACAGCCTCTTTTCTTGCCCATAGGTGTAGCACCACCACCCGCTGTGGCCAAAATTGGGGCTGAATTTTAAAATGCTTTGAGACTTCACTAAAATTTGGAAAAATACATTTAAAAACATTTAAAATACACCAAATCCAAGATCTAGAAATTTTGGTTTTTAATTAAAAAAATTAATCAAGAAATTGATGGAAAAAGAGACTTTACCCAAGCTAGTCGAGAGAAACGGCAATGACACTTTCTTGGCAATGTTCGGGATCGATCTTAGAGCTCAAGATTTCATATTTAGGGCTGATTTTAATGAGGAAAAATGACAGCAATATGGTGGAGAATATGTTAACAAATCTTGTGGCAAAAAAAAAAAAAGAAAAGAAAGAGGTGGTAAAATTAGGTGTAGGTGACGACAATAATGGGAGAAAGAAAGAAAAATGAATAGATTTTGCAAAATTAATGGGTGAAAAATACTTAGGGATTTTGCAAAATTAAAGTTGAATTAAAGGCTGGTAAATACATTAAAAAATTTATATTTATACTTAGGGTTCAAGGGTATGGATGGCACACACATTAAAAAAACAATGGATTTTGTAAAATTTAATTATTTCATAAGGGAAGAGATTCGAACTTGGGACCTCATTTAATTTCCATACTTTCTCATATGTCTTTTAACCATTGGAATTTTTCCTCATTCCATAAATATTTTTGCAATATTTATTTTAAAAACAAGGCATGTCACATACTAGGGTTTAAGGAAAAATTTGCAAAATAATAAAAATGGCGAGAAAGAAGGGATTTGAACTTGGGGTTTCAAGTAACATTTCATTAACACTTAACAAACAAACCAATACCTCATTTATTCCTAAAAATGAATAGATAGTCTTAAAAATTAAGGCATGGCCACTCTACCTCAATTTACAAACCCAATTCTACTAACCCTTAATTTTTTGGATGTTACACATCTAAATAATTTTATAAATTCCATTAACCTTTAGCCTGATGAACTAGTAACTTGACTCGGATACTCGGGCAACTACACCACACTAGGGGCATCATAAATGCATAATAGGGGAATCAAAGTGCAGACATGAGCACAAATGTGCAAATAGGGACACCAAAGAGTAAACAGAGGCACCGAAATGCAAATGCCGTACAAGCACGCATACTAACCCTATGGGCATGCCAATCGTATCCTAATCGTTTACTATGTCCAAACAAGCATTTTAACCAAACTATAACTTTCATGAATCAGAGGCACTTCCATATTTCTTAATATACATTCTATAACAAATCATAATAATTCCATAATCATATATATATATATATATATATATATATATCATATTTCATAAATATTAAGTAGTTTTCAAATAAATATTTTCTCACCTTATATTCAGTTATATTACTTCAATTTCCATCTCACATACTAAACATCATATATATATATACATTCATAAACCAGTAGTAATAATATATATAGATATGCACAATTCTATATCTACAAACTTACTTGGCTAAATTGCAACAATAACTAATTATAGGAGCTATTTGGTAATTTTCTCTTCTTCTTGATTTTCCTCTTATTCCATTCAATTCACTATTTCAAATAGAAAAAATAAATTCATTTTAGGCAATTAAGTCCTTTTTGGACATTTTACACAATTACCCATAATATTTTACTTTTATTCAATTTAGTCATTGAGCCTAAAAAATGCAAATTAACCATTTTTTAAAATTCTTAGCTTAGCCGAATGGTTTGGAACTCCTTTATAACCCATATTTGTTATTATTCATAGTAAGTACTTATACTTTTGCTAATTTCACATTTTAGTCCTTAAACATTAAAATTATCAAAAATTACTTTATAAAATATGTCTACTTAACAACAAAGCTTAACAATCTATCATAAACTTTCACAAACACCTCAAATTAATCCATGGCACATTCTAAAATATTTGATAATTTTGAAAACAGAGTTACGAGTTAGCTAGACTTAATTGTAACGATCTCAAAAACATAAAAATTACAAGAGATAAATGAAGAATGGACTTACATGCATTACCCCAAACCAAGACCGAAGCTTCAAGATCTTTAACAAAGGAGTTCAGTTGAAGAAAGGAGAAAATAAAAGTATAGCTTTCATGTTTCCTATTTTAACATTGTAAATTTATTTTAGTAATAAAAATATCATATAAAACATATAAAATTAAAAGAGATTAAAGCTCAAATCGTCCCACTTTCTTAAGGATGGTTAATTTATCCATTAAGCCCATCCAATTATATTTCTTTAATAAATTAACACCTTTAAATTAATAGCAATTGACTTTTTCAACTATTATGATTTAGTCATTTTCGCTTAACCGTTTAAACATTAAAATTTCTCAATGAAACTTTAATACAACCTTAATAACATTCCATAAATATTTAATAAATAGAAATGAGGTCCTGATACCTCATTTTTTTAAAAGCACTTGACTTTAGGGTCATACCACTTAAACTTAATTATTCTTCCATTCAATAAAAATCACTAAATCAATTTTTTATCATTTTACCAAATTACTCGTAAATATTAAATAATAATATTTACGGACTCACATGTTTGATTTGTGGCCCTGAAACCATTGTTCCAACACTACAAAGAAATGGATTGTTACAGATCGTGTTCTTTACCCAGTTTATTCAATCGAGAGAGAGGTCATGAATAACAAGAGTGGCTAAATCTTTTAAGTGAGATTAATGAGTGGATGAGCATGTGATTAATGGAGGATTTAGGGTTTCCCAAGAGGGATTATTTGGTATAAATTATGTGTTCTTAAACTATTAGGCATGAAAACCCTAATAAGTTATTATAGGCTAGACAAGGTCAAAAGATAAGTCAAACCGAGTAAATTGTATATCCTGGTTGATAAAGTGAGTTCAAGAGATAAGCAAGTATCAACTATTTGAGTAAGCTAATTAGAGGTTAGGAGGTAATAATTGGTTGATCGATGACTAATCCACCCTAAAACCTTAATTCGAAGTTAGTTACAAACCTTGAAGCGACTTAATCTTTCTGATTAGTTTATTGATTGATTTCGTTTGTTTATTTTTTCTTTATTTGTTTCCTTTCATTATTTATTTATTTTTTTCCATCAACTCATTTTATGAGTTATTGTAACATAAGAAATAATTATTACTATTTAGACTTGTTACTATAAATAATATTTTAATTATTTATTCCATCCTCCCTTGGGTATGATCTTCAGAATACTTCCAACTATTTCATTGTACAAACTATATTACAAATTGTCTCGTGTACTTGCGGACACTGTCATTCTTAATTCCTTCTATTTTTGGTATATTATTTAAGTATAAACAACAACACGTTTATAGGCAGTTCGTGCACTCCTAACTCAAGCTAAAACTAAGAAAGAATACATGAATCTTATGGTTGAAATGATTAGCTCAATTGACTCTAACTTAGATGAATAAAAATACTTAAAATCATCCATCAAGATAGTCAGCCTTGCAAATGATGTTGTAACGCCCTAATTTTCAGGATTTTTGCAGTTTTGGTGAAGTCATGAAATCTTGTTGTTTGATTAAGAAATTTATGATTTAAGTATGTTAGTGGGCCTTTAGAAGGCCCAAGCCTAAGTTAAAACCCGGTAAAATTTCAGAATTTTGAATTTAAAGAGAAGGGGTCTTGGTTATGTGGGTTTTTAAGAAAAAGTAAGTAAAATAAGGCACAAGTGAGCCCTTGGTAAAGTGGCAATGTGCTGCCACTTAGTTCCTTAAAAAGTGGCCTGTGGATGAGTGCAAGGGCCAGGGTTCAAGTCACAAGGTAAGTCGTATGGTATTTTTATTTTTGTTGCATGGGATGGTCATGTGATGGAACTCAAGTGGAACTCTGCTGAAGAGAGTTTGAGTTGTTCATGGGATTTGATCAAAGAGGATAAGGGGGAGAGATTTTAGGAAATTTGAATGGAAGTTGGTGGTGGCCAATTGTGGGAGTCTTGGAAGCAAATTCAGCATTGGGTTTTGAAGTTTCAATTTCAGTAAGTGGGGTTAGTGTGTGCCAAATGCTTGGTGTAGAACCTTTCGGGATTTGTTTTGGCCTCTCTTCTGTCTTGTTGAATTAGGGTATAGTGCCTTAGGGATCTTTTTCTTCTCCTCCTTTTTGCTAGAAACCGAAATCTAAGCCTTCATACTCTCTTTGTGCTGATTTGTCCATAATCGAATCTACACTTCTCTTCTCCTCTCTTCTTTACTTTCATCTCCTTTCTCTCTAATTTCTATACCCACTTCCTTCTTTCCTATCTTATTCTCAAGCCAAATTTGATTGAAGCAATCTCTTTTCTCCACTCTTCTTGTCGATTACCTAAAGAGTCGAAACCAAATCCACTATTGTCGAACACCTCTTTGATCAAAACAATTTCTTCTTTCTATTCAAGCCTTGCAAGAGCCGAATCTTACCCTTGTCTCTAGTGATCTCTTTTCAAACCCGAAACATTCACCCTAGTAGCTGATTTCTTCTTGATCGATCTCCATAAAAGCTGAAATCACCATACTCATAGTGAATTGGAAACCGAACCCTTAGATCTTTCATTCTCACTCTCTACTCGTGTTTAGAGGCTAGATCTATGTCAGATCTGAGTTAGATATGGGATTGGAAGCATTCTAGTTAGTGAACCTTCAGTAAGTGCTCAGATCTTTTCTCTATTCATTATTTCGGGATTTAAGGAAAAGCCGAAAACCCCTATGTAGGGTGACTGTCGATTGGGGCTAAAGGCTCTGTTGGTCTTATTATTTAGATTGTTTTGTGCTAGTGTGGACTAAAGGCTACCGATCGAAGGCTTGGATCATTCGAGCGATTGGTAGATCTAAATCTAGTAGTTAAGATCGGTAAGGTGAGTTGTTAATAAAGCCTCATAGTGGCCGAATGTGGTAAGGGATTATTGTGCTGGTTATCATTGACTTGTAATCTAATATCGTAGTGGGGGATTGTAGGATAATCGCATGGGAGATCTCCTTAAACGTTCGTCGCAAATCAGGTGTGTAAATAAACACCCTCTAGTGGTCTTATCGGCAAAAGCCAAAATGTCAAAATACCGGCATTTCATGGGCTTGCAAGCGTGTGAACGCTTGTGGGCTAGTTGGAAGCGGTAAGATCTATGACTATAATCGGTATAATTAGTGAGTGCGTAATTTCGTGCGCTTCGGTAAATTTGAGCCTCGATGGGCTAAATATGGGCCCAATAGGCTTACGGGCCCATTCAGGTGAAAACTAGTGGTAAGTGAATTCTTGTAATTCATATGTTAAAATTGTTAAACCAAACATAGAATTTGGGCTAAGCGGGCCATAATAGCTAAATGGCACTGTAGGGCCCATTAGGGGTTTTAGGGCCCGATAGCTTTAAAGTTGGTAAATGGGCAAAATAACCTACTTAGGTGGAAATTTGACTAATAACAATTGCACTATGCATAAAAACCCTAAAAGCTGGTGTAATCACTAAAATACCCCTAACGGTAGAAAATTACAGTTTTACCCTTAGGTGTAAAATGACCTTTATACCCCTAGGGCTAAATTTGTTTGAAATGCATGCTTTACTATTTTTGTTCACTGTATGCCATGACATGTTATTCTGTTACATGGGTTTGGGTTTTATTGATGGTGGAAGTGCTAAGTGGCATTGCCACGTTTTCTAAAGGGGCTTTGCCTCGTTTTACTGTAGTGGCTTGGCCACGTTCTCTGATTAAGCAGCCATGTTGCGACGTGGTGTGTTGGGCTGGGTGGGTCGAGTTATTCCCCACAGGTGTGTTGGGTTGGTACGGGTGGTGTGTAGCAGATGGATTTAGGGCTGGGCTTTGCATTCATGCATTATTTCTGTTCTGTTACTATAATGGGCCTATGGGCCGTACTGATATTTGAATAGGGCTAAGGCCCAGTTAACTGATTACTGAATAGGGCTTCAACCCAGTTATTACTGAAACTGGATAGGGCTTAGGCCCAGTAAGCTTAAGTTGATTTGGGCTCTGGTGGGGCTTTCTTTACACACTGAGTTTCCAAACTCACCCCTTCCTTTCATCTATGCAGGTGAGCCCTAAGCTAGTGCACTTGGAGCTGGAGGGATTCAGAGTGGCCACGTAGACTGCACTTGATGGTTTTTGATTAAGTCTTTTACTTTCTTTTTTATTATTTTTCGTTACGATTTTGGGTTTGTAATAAGGCCGCTTTAAGTATTTTAATTTGGGTTTTTAATTATTTATTTATAATTTGATTTAAACGAGTAGACTAAAGCTGCGCAGGTTTTTCCTAAAATTAAACTACGTTTTCAAAATAAAACACTCGTATCAAATAGATAACAAATAGACAACCAAAATCTTGTAACAAAGTGAATTCTAAACTGGTAATGGATAGGATGTTCACAATATTCAACCTGGATTTTCTTCCCAAACTATATTTATGGTTTTGCAAAACTCACCCTAATCGTAAAGACTAAAAAACATATAGCAACCCGTCGTTGATGTGACACACCAGACTTGGCCGTAACGTTCGGGCTGGGTTTAAGGTGTTACAGATGCAGTCTTAACAACTACAATCACCAAGACAGAAACAAAAAGGCAAAAATAGTACTGGCTTGACTCAATAATTGTAACAGCCCGAATTTGGGGCTAAACAAAATAGTGGTTTCAAAACCATGAATTCGAGGTCTGAAGTATTATTTCGATTAAGTTTTGATGTTTGTTTGGTGTTTGAATAATTATGTGAAATTTTGGTACGTGAATTTTAATGTTTGCATGTCCAATTTGGTACGTTAGACTAAATTGTAATAGGTGAAAAATATGGGTTTTAATCCATAAAGGTACTTGATTGAATGGGAATTTTAAATTAGAGGTCCTTATATGGTAATTAAACCATTTTAACCTTGTTTGGACAAAAATGCCCAAAGAAGGGTGGAATATTAAAGGTTATTAATGAAGGGCATTTTGGTCAATAGTTAATAAAAGAAATAAAAAGGGAAAATAAACTAAAATTTTTCCATATTTTCTTCCTCTTTAGCCGAATGTAGCAAGCTCTCCATAGCTAGGGTTTTGTTAATTTTCAAGCTCACAAGTAAGTGCAATCGAGGCTCGTTTTTATTATTCTCCATATTTTTAGAATCCTCGTAAATTGCTCTAGCTAATTATACCATTATTTTAAGCTAGAGTTTATTTTTAAAATTTTACCCAAAGATGTCATAGATGTATTTTGATGTCTAATAGTGAAATATGAAAGTTTAAAGTGTGGAGAACAATTTGCACTAGATGATTTTTTATGGAAATTTTAGAAAGGACTTATTCGTAAAAGATAAAATGTGGTGTGTATAAGTGGTGATATGATAGAAATTATGGGCTATAGTAGTGAAAAAAATGGTTCAACTAGGCTTAAAAAGCATGAAAGTTGCATGAAAATCATAAACCGAGCCTAGGGACTAAAGTGTAAAATTGAGAAAGTTAGGGGCTAAATTGTAAAAATAGTCATAGGATAATTTTGGACTAAATCGAGTAATGTGTGTATTAAACGAGTTGAATGTGTTATTATAGATCAAGAAGATCGAGGAATCAACCTTGACCGAGGCAATGGCAAGGTTACGAACCAAATTGGAAAAAAAAAAATTTTTGTCATCGAGGTAAGTTTATATGTAAGTAATACATTGATTTTAATTCCATAAATTATATTTATTTTATGATATGGATGATGTTGGATGGATTCTATGAGTTGGTGAATTATGGAAAATTGGTGTTCTCGATTGAACCTTCGAAAAAACGATAAATACGGAGAATGTATAGCTAGGTCACATGTGTGTTTCCGAGGGTAGGACACCATGTGTACAAGAGAGCTACGGGATGCTATGTGGTAGCTAGGTCACATGTGTAATACAAGGTGTATACCATGTGTGCAAGAAAGCTACGGGATATTCTTACATAAGTAGCTAGGTCACATGCGTAATACTGTGTGTATGCCATGTAGACACAAGAGCTACAAACTAAAAATAACTGGGTCACATGTCACATGTATGTTACCAAGGATACATCATGTAGACATGAGAGCTATGTTATATGTAACTAGGTCGCATGTGTGATTCAAAGTGTTGGACACCAGGTAGACATAAAAGCTACGGGATTTAACGGCTAGGTCACATGGGTGATGATGAGAGGTCACCATGTGTACACGAGAGCTGGATTACGTATTGGTGGAATGATGTACTCAAACCACCTAGTATCGAATATTATTTGGAAGAGGTCAACGGGAAAGTTTACAAATAATATTTGTGTGGTTATGTGGTGTGTAAATATATGTAATTATGGGACATAGAATATGTGGGCAAACATATGAGTATGCAAAGGTGGTTATGAACTTAAGTTTAGGTGTATATTGTGCTTGGTGTATATATATATATGTATGAAACATGGTAAGGATAGGTGGTAAGTTGTTATGAGGTGGCATAATCTACGGTTATTAAGAAAGTTGGTATGATGTTAATTAATTGCATATATACTTACTAAGCTTATTAAAGCATACTTTATTCTCTTTCCCCTTATTTTATAGATCTGTCAAGCCAGCTTGAGGATCAGAAAGCGTTGGAAGATCATCTACACTATCCACAAAACTCTTTTAGCATTGTAATATATATTCTTTTGGAACTATGGCATGTATAGGGACTTAGTGGGGTTGTAACTGTTAAGTTAGTTTGGCTATATTGTGGTAGTTATCATGGGATAAATCAATTTGTAATTAAGGCCATGTGATATGGCCAATGATGATGTTGTTCTACTTATTTATCCTTATAAGGTATTTCATAGAATGATTGGTGTGTTTGTGTGTGGTTAAGTTGAAATGGATGATTGATGAAGAAATGAAGCCATTTAGATGCCTAAAAATGTGCAAGTTGTGTAATATTAAAAGTGGTAAAGTTAGCATGTATTTAGGGCAAAGAAGGGCTTGGAAAGTAGCCTAACTTATGGCCACACGGCCAGCCCCCACGACCATGTGTGTAGGGCGTGTGAATTTTGTATAGGATTTTCAGAGACTAAGGACGTCACACGGCCTGGTCACAGGGGCGTATCCCGTGGCTGTGTGACCAAAATTGCATGTTGACGTCATAAATAGAATGTCTCAGTTTTTCACACGGGGAGGTCACATGGGCGTGTCGTGGCCGTGTGGAAACCCCTGTAGGTTCAAAATGAAAAATATTTTTCCAAAAATTCAAAACGGGTTAGAGACACGGGCTTGTGTTACTACACAGTCTGGCCACACGGGCGTGTGCCTGTCTCACACGGGCTTGTGCCCTATTTTTGACCTAATTTTCCAAAATTTTTTTAATTTCTCAGTTTGGTCTCGAACCACTCTCAACTCGCCTTTTGGGCCCTGTAGGCCCATTTTAAGTATCGTATGATATATTATGTAAAATTTTTAAATTGGAACGAAATTTTATGGCTCGATTTTGTATGATTGATCGTGATGTTGTCTGGTAATGCCTCGTACTCAGTTCCAGCAATGAATCTGGGTAAGGGGTGTTACATTTAGTGGTATCAAAACTATGGTTTAGTCGGTTCTCGGACTACCGTAGCATTGTGTGTGAATCTAGCTATACATGTCATAGATATATTGTGATAGTGTGGTGACTCCTGAGTTTTTCTAAACTATGTTTTGGTTTTTATATAGTAATGGATCCTGAACGAGCTGCAGCTGATGATGCTGCTAGTAACGCACCGACTCTCGTGCAAGGGATCGCCCTTGTAGAAAGTAGACACGAGACTCTAAGTTAAGGAGATAAGGCTCGGGATGCCTTTCTTCGAATGATGAATGATTGGTCTACTGATTTTGTTAGAGCTAATCCTAATGCTCAACCCCCTTCTCCCTCATCTATATCACAACTGGTCCCCACAGCCCTGCAGGGTATTGAATTGGTAAGGGTGACTAAACCTCTAGTGGATAACATCCGTAAATAGGGGGCCGAAGAGTTTAGAGCTAAAGTCAATGATGACCCAGAGAGGGCAGAGTTCTAGCTCGAGAATTCTATACGGGTATTTGAGGAATTATGTTGCACGCCTGAAGAGAGTTTGAAATGTGCCGTATCCTTGCTAAAGGACTCAGCCTACCATTGGTGGAAAACATTAATATCTGTGGTCCCAAAGGAAAAAGTGACATGAGATTTCTTTTTGTAATAGTTTCGAAAGAAATATATAAATCAGAGATTTGTTGATCAAAAACGGAAGGAGTTCCTTGCGTTGAAGCAAGGCAAGATGACCTTAACTGAGTATGAACGTGAGTTTGTTAGGCTCAGCAAATATGCACAAGAGTGTGCCTCTATTGAATGAATGATGTGTAGAAGAGAAAAGCACCTATTGAAGCTCGAAATGCCAGAAAGAGATCGGTAAGTAAATCTTTTCAGTCTCAATCAAAGAGATATAAAGAAACAAATCCTCGAACGACAGTTTCAGCCGGGTACTCACATCGAGATCGGGGTAAAACATATTTTGGTCTTAAAGCTCAGACTACTTCGGTGGCCAGTGTGGGGAAAGTGAGATCTGATAGACCTAAATGTCAGAATTGTGGTAGACGGCATACAGGTGAATGTTGGGGAATTAATCGGGCTTGTTTTAAATGTGGCTCCTTAGATCATTTTGTTAGAGATTGCCCTAAGAAGGTGGGAGATGAGAAATTCCAAGGTGCTAGACCAAGTAGCACTACTAGTAAGGGTAGACCGTCAAGGAACATTGGAAGTAGAGCCAACACTAAAGGCATAGCAAAAGATGCAGTTGTGAGATCCAAGATGAGGATACCTGGTAGAGATTATGCTATGCGAGCTCATGAAGAGGCATCATCTCTTGATGTGATTACTGATATATTCTCACTTATGATATTGATGTCATTACATTGATAGATTCAGGCTCCACCCATTCTTATATTTGCATGAAATTAGTGCATAGTAAGAAATTGCCTGTAGAGTTAACTGAATTTGTGATTAAAGTGTCAAACCCATTAGGCAAATTTGTGCTGGTAGATAAGATTTGCAGGAATTATCCTTTAATGATTCAAGGATACTGTTTTCCAGCTAATCTGATACTGTTGCCATTCGATGAATTCGATATTATTCTGGGCATGGATTGGTTAACATTGCATGATGTCAAGGTGAATTGTAGAAGGAAAACTTTTGAGCTAGAATGTGAAAGTAGTGAAATTCTTTGGGTTGGAAAAATGAGTTGAGTAAGATGCCAGTGGTGATTTCTCGTATGAATGCTCGTAAATGTATGAGAAAAGGTTGTGAAGCTTATCTAGCATATGTGCTGAATATTGATGTGTCAGAATTGAAACTTGGATCTATACCAGTAGTTTGTGAATTTTTAAATGTGTCTCCAGAGGAGTTACCTAGGTTACCTCCTATTAGAGAAATCAAATTTGCCATTAATTTATTACCTAGAACTGCACCCATCTCCGTTGCTCTATATAGGATGGCTCCGACAGAACTGAGAGAGTTAAAGGCTCAATTGCAATAGTTGACGAACAAAGGGTTTGTGAGACCAAGTTTTTCTCCATAGGGTGCTCCAGTATTATTTGTAAAGAAAAAGGACGGATCGATGAGGCTTTTCATTGATTATAGGCAACTCAATAAGGTAACTATCAAGAACAAATATCCATTGCCAAGAATTGATGATCTGTTTGACCAATTAAAGGGGGCAACAGTGTTCTCTAATATTGATTAGAGATTCGGTTATTACCAACTGAGGGTTAAGGAATCTGACGTGCCGAAGACCGCCTTTAGAACGAGGTATGGACATTATGAATTTCTTGTCATGCCTTTTGGTTTGACTAATGCACCGGCTATGTTTATGGATTTGATTAACTGGATTTTTCGGCAGTACTTGGATAAATTTGTGGTGGTATTTATAGATGATATCTTGATCTATTCTCAAGATGAGTTAGAACATGTCGAGCATTTGAGAACGGTGCTATAGATTTTGAGAAAAGAGAAGTTTGCTAAGTTTAGCAAGAGTGAGTTTTGGCTCTATTAAGTTGGGTTCTTGGGACATATAGTTTCGGGTGATGGCATTCGAGTTGACCCGAGTAAAATCTCAACGATTGTTGATTGGAAGCCGCCAAAGAATGCGACTGAGGTTAAGAGTTTTCTGGGACTAGCTAGATATTATCGGTGATTTGTCGAGGGTTTCTCGATAATTGCTTCTCCTACGACCAAACTGATTCAAAAGAACGTTAAGTTTGAGTGGACTAAAAAATGTCAGCAAAGTTTTGATCAGTTGAAGCTAAGCTAACTAAGGCACTATTGCTAGTGCAACCCGAGTCGGGGAGAGAATTTCTGATTTATAGTGATGCGTCACTGAATGGCCTTGTGCTTCGAGACAACTATAATCACATGAGAAAAATTATCCAACACATGATTTAGAGTTGGTCGCTATTGTTTTTGCTTTAAAGGTTTGGCGCCATTATTTGTACGGTGAGAAATGTTAGATTTTCACATATCATAAAAGTTTGAAATACTTAATGAATCAAAGGGAATTGAATCTGAGACAACGGAGGTGGCTTGAGCTATTAAAGGATTACGAACTAGTGGTCGAGTATCACCCTGGGAAAGCAAATATGGTTGCGGATGCTTTGAGTAGAAAATCATTATATGCTTTACGGGCTTTGAAAATGAGTTTGACATTGTTTGGTGATGGTTCCATAATAGCCGAGTTGAGGGCTAGACCACTGTTCCTCTAACAGATTTGTGAAGCTCAAAAGAATGATAGTGAGCTACAAGTCAAGAGAGTTCAGTGCAAAACTAGTGGTAATTCTGATTTTCGAGTAAGTTCGGATGGTTGATTGATGTTTTGTGATAGAATCTATGTACTGAGAGACGATGAGTTGATTCGGGAAATTTTACATGAAGCACATAGTGCGTGTTTATCAGTGCATCCCGGTAGTACTAAAATGTATAATGATTTGAAAAAACTGTACTAGTGGCCGGGCATGAAAAATGACGTTTTAGAATTTGTCACAAGGTGTATAACTTGTCACCAAGTGAAAGCTGAGCACCAGGTACCTTCAGGTTTACTTCAGCCCGTAATGGTCCCCAAGTGGAAGTGGGACAAGATTACGATGGACTTTGTGACAGGTCTACCTTTGACACCGAAAAATAAAAATTCAGCCGAACATGACATATGAAGAGGAGCCAATTAAGATTTTGGCTTGAGATGTTAAGTAGTTGAGGAACTAAGGTGTAGCGTTGGTGAAAGTATTATGGAAAAAGCATGGTGTGGAAAAGGCTACGTGGGAACCGGATGAAGCTATGAGGAAACAGTACCCAAACCTATTTACCGGTAAGATTTTCAGGGACAAAAATCTCTAAAGAGGGAGAGTTGTAACAGCCCGAATTAGGGGCTAAACTAAATAGCGGTTTCAAAACCATGAATCCGAGGTCTAAAGTATTCCGATTGAGTTTTGATGTTTGTTTGGTGTTTGAATAATTATGTGAAATTTTGGTGCGTAAATTTTAATGTTTGCATGTCCAATTTGGTACGTTGCACTAAATTGCAATAGGTGAAAAATATGGGTTTTAATCCATAAAGGTACTTGATTAAATTGGAATTTTAAATTAGAGGTCCTTATATGGTAATTAAACCATTTTAACCTTGTTTGGACAAAAATGCTCAAAGAAGGGTGGAATACTAAAGGTTATTAATGAAGGGCATTTTGGTCAATAGTTAATAAAAGAAATAAAAAGGGAAAATAAGCCAAAATTTTTCCATATTTTCTTCCTCCTTGGCCGAATGCTGCAAGCTCTCCATAGCTAGGGTTTTGTTGATTTTCAAGCTCACAAGTAAGTGCAATCGAGCACCGTTTTTAATGTTCTTCGTATTTTTGGAATCCACGTAAATTGATCTAGCTAATTATACCAATATTTTGAGCTAGGGTTTATTTTTAAAATTCTACCTATAGATATCATGGATGTATTTTGATGTCTAATGGTGAAAAATGAAAGTTTAAAGTGTGGAGAACAATTTGCACTAGGTGATTTTTGATGGAAATTGTAGAAAGTACTTATTTGTAAAAGATAACATATGGTGTGTCTAAGTGGTGATATGGTAGAAATTGTGGGTTGTAGTAGGGAAAAATTTGTTCAACTAGGCTTAAAATGCATGAAAGTTGCATGAAAATCATAAACCGAGCCTACGGACTAAAGTGTAAAATTGAGAAAGTTAGAGGCTAAATTGTAAAAATAGTCATAGGATGATTTTGGACTAAATCGAGTAATGTGTGTAGTAAATGAGTTGAATGTGTTATTATAGATCAAGAAGATTGAGGAATCAACCTTGACCGAGGCAAGGGCAAGGTTACGGACTAAATAGCAAATTATCATTTTTTATCGTCGAGGTAAGTTTATATGTAAGTAATACAATGATTGGAATTTCATAAATTATATTTATTGTATGATATGGATGATGTTGGATGGATTTTATGAGTTGGTGAATTATGGAAAATTGGTGTTCTCGATTGAACCTTCAGAAAAACAAAAGTTAAGGAGAATGTGTAGCTAGGTCACATGTGTGTTTCCGAGGGTAGGACATCATGTGTACAAGAGAGCTACGGGATGCTATGTGGTAGCTAGGTCACATGTGTAATACAATGTGTATACCATGTGTGCAAGAAAGGTACGGGATATTATTACATAAGTAGCTAGGTCACATGCATAATACTGTGTGTATGCCATGTAAACACGAGAGCTATAGAGTAAAAATAGCTAGGTCGCATGTATGTTACCAAGGGTACAACATGTAGACACGAGAGCTATGTTATATGTAGCTAGGTCACATGTGTGATTCCGAGTGTTGGACACCATGTAGACATGAGAGCTATGGGATTTAATGGCTAGGTCACATGGGTGATGATGAGAGCTCACTATGTGTACACGAGAGCCAGATTACGTGTTGGTGGAACTATGTATCGAAACCACCTAGTATCGAATGTTATTCCGAAGGGTTCAATGGAAAAGTTTACAAATAATATTTGCGTGGTTATGTGGTATGTAAATGCAGGTACTTATGGGACATAGAATATGTGGGCAAATACATGAGTATGCTAGGGTGGTTATGAACTTAAGTTTAGGTGTATATTATGATTGGTGTAGATATATATATATATATATATATATATGTATGAAACATGGCAAGGATAGGTGGTAAGTTGTTATGAGGTGGCATAATCTATGGTTATTAAGAAAGTTGGTATGATGTTAATTAATTGCATATATACATAATAAGCTTTTTAAAGCTTACTTCTTTCTCTTTTCCCTTGTTTTATAGATTAGTCAAGCCAGCTCGAGGATCGGAAAGCATCAGAGGATCATCCACACTATCCATAAAATTCTTTTGGTATTGTAATATATATTCTTTTGGAACTATGGCATGTATAGGGACTTAGTGGGGTTGTAAGTGTTAAGTTGGTTTGGCTATATTGTGGTAATTATCATGGGATAAATCAATTTGTAATTAAGGCCATGTGATATGGCCAATGATGATGTTGTTTTACTTATTTATCCTTATGAGGTATTTCATAGAATGATTGGTGTGTTTGTGTGTGGTTAAGTTGAAATGGATGATTGATGAAGAAATGAAGCCATTTAGATGCCTTAAAATGTGTAAGTTGTGTGATATTAAAAATGGTAAAGTTAGCATGTGTTTTGGGGCAAAGGAGGGCCTAGAAAATAGCCTAACTTAGGGCCATACAGCTAGCCCCCATGACTATGTGTGTAGGGCATGTGAATTTTGCATGGGATTTTCAGAGACTAAGGACGTCACATGGCCTAGTCACACGGGCGTGTCCCGTGGCCATGTTACCAAAGTTGCATGCTGATGTCATAAACAAAATGTCCCAGTTTTTCACACGAGGAGGCCACACAGGCATGTCGAGGCTGTGTAAAGGACACGGGTGTTTGCTCGGCTGTGTGAAAACCCCTATAGGTTCGAAATGAAAAATATCTTTCCAAAAATTCAACACAATTGGGGACACGGGCGTGTGTTACTACACTGCCTACCCACACGGGCATGCGCCTATCTCAGACGGGCGTGTGCCCTGTTTTTGACCTAATTTTCTAAAATTTTTCTAATTTCTTGGTTTGGTCTCGGACTACTCTCAAATCAGGTTTTGGGCCCCGTAGGCCCATTTTAAGGATCGTATGATATATTATGTAAAAGTTCTAAATTGAAACAAAACTTTATGGCTCAATTTTGTATGATTGATCGTGATGTTGTCCAATAATGCCTCGTACTCGGTTCTGGCATTGAATCCGGTTAAGGGGTGTTACAATAATACTTTACAAGATATTCTTTGCAAAATTCCATAAAGAGAAGGAAGAAAAAAAAAAGCCAAAGTAGATTCTCTACAAATTCCATTAAAGGAAAAGGCCAAAGTGCTATAGTATTCTGCAATACTTGACACCAAAATGCTATAGTGTTGGAGTGACTTGACTAAATGTTCTTTCAAATTCTATTAGAAATAAAAAAGTCAAAAAGCACTCAAAGTAATCTTTAAAAAATTTTACATGTATGCTACAGTATGCATTCGATTATTATAATATTGAAAACTATTGTAAAAATAGGTTAGAGCTCTCTATAAATAGTTCGAGGTTGTAAATGAAAAACCAAATATTCTTTGTAAGAATTTATTTTAGAAATTTTCAAATGATATATTAGTTTCTTTCAAATTTATAAGTTTTCAAGATTAAATTTTATTTCAAAATATTCAATTTTGCACTTAAAAACTCAAGCTCCAATCTTCAAATCATTAGGATGTAGTTGGTGTGTGTATATATATTAGTTTGACAATAAAAATGATAAGTTATAAATGTTAAAATTCTAATTTTAAATATACTAAATGCTATCTTTTAAGGGTTGTTACGTGTACTAAATGAGATAAAATTTGGTTTTTTTATTGTTACAAAAGAGATTGTGGTATGAGAATATGGTGAGACTCAAATTTGATATATGTTGACTATCACCTATTAAGGGTGACTGTATAAATTAATTCAACTAAACTAGAAGGTCTCAAGCCAAATTTAATTTGGTTGCATGAATAAAACTTAAGGTTTTATTTGGTTAGGAAATGAGATTGTCAACAATGAAATTAAAATCAAGGATAACAATAATAATAAGTACTATAACATTGAAATTAAAGTTAGCAATAGAATGTATGTTTGGATGTAAAAAGTAATAATTATATTCAATTGAACTATAATGAGATAAACAATGTACAAAAAAATTTTGTTAGAGAAAAAAAACCTTATTCCCTCAAATTTCTCAAACCAGGTTTTAGTCTTGTCGAAGGCAGCACTGATCTTCGGGTTTATTACTAGTCATGACTTCTTTAACAATATTTTTTTATTTTGTTTTTAGTTTTAGTCCACTCTGTTTTCTCTAAAAACTATGGTGGTTCTTGTTTCATTTACACTATTGTGGTTTTTTTTTCTACTATGTTTTCTCATAAAGTTATTGTGTTTCTTCTCCATTGTCTTTTCTTTAAAAGCGTTGGTGGTTTTAGTTTTAGTTTTTATTTTATAGTTGTGTTTTGACACATTTGAGATTTGCTATGGTAAATGTGCCACTAGATCTATTGGGAACCATTCTCAAAGGGCCTTATTATGATACAGCATTGTGATAATGTTCACAAAATTGGACTCTAAGATGATGAGGAGGAGGAGGATAGGTCATAGATTTGAAATTTTTTGCATCACTAATGTAATGGGTCTTTTTGAGCTCTTGGAAGTGGTTTCTTGATTGACAAGAGTTCTTCTTCAAGTTGGTCTGATGATGGAAGGGGTAGGAAACAACTTTTAGTGGTTTGATCAAGTGATGCATATATGGTATGTTTCTAAATTCTTTCTATGTTGTATCTATTGTCAATTTGTTTTTTTTTTTCTCGTTTGAAATTATTCTATAGATTTGAGATTTTCGGATTAATTTGTAGTATCTTATTTATCATTTGTGTAATACCCCTTACTCGAGAAACTCAAGTAGTGAATGCTACATTTAGCACTAAACATTCTTTCCCATATCAAATACTTACATTTTGGGCCCTTATGAAGGCCATACTTAACTAGACTAACAATAAATTTTAATTTCTTCCAAACTCGTTTCAAGCTGGCCTAACTAAAAATTTTCAATTCTAGGTCTATATGTCTCGAGACTAAGGCTTAAATGTCTTAAGATAGTGTCGTACTACCATTGAACTTTAGCTTTGAAGTTATCCTGTGTTGAGACAAAGTCTGATATGCCTCAAGACATAACCCTAATACTGTATCTTTTTAGCTTCGAAGTTCTTGTATCTCGTGACACATTTTGTATGTAATAATTAAAGCTGAATATTCTATTTTCAAGCGCCTCCAAACCATACCAAAATTGTCCATGATCATTCCAAACAATAATCAAAGCTCATAAACTATGTAATACCTCATATTTACCATTCAAAACACATTAAACTCAAATATTGAAACAACTAGACACTTTCTTTCTTACTTCATTAACCCACCTATGTACATGCCATACCCTATACCTTGAAATTTGTTTCATACCTCTTTTCTCCCAAGCCTTAATGAGATGTGTTGGGGCCGCTACTTCAAATGAGAACTTATATCTGATCTTTCACCTATGCGTTGAAAAATAACTCGTTAATCTTGTGAATTCTTAGTAAGTACCCATGAATTTATATCATACCGTTTCTTTGATTTTTTTATCACAAGCATTATTGCTATTATAATTCATGAATATATCTTAATAACCAATAGGTTATTGCATATTTGCAAAATTCACTAAGACTTTGATTCACTAATTTTATCATTTCACGAATTAATAGGAGCAAAAATTTTATCAGAAATCACTTACCACGACTTTTTTAGCCCATGCTAGACACATTCGAACAAGATGGATACACAGAGCACATAAGTGCTGAAAACATGGGCATCAAAGTGCTTTAACAGAATAGGAGGCACTGAAGTGTGATAACATGAATACCAGGAATACTATGGGAGCACTCTGGTTCCTATGGCATGCAAACTATATCTACAAAGTTCAACGCTAGTCTACATGGGCACTCGAATATCTTTAAATTTACAATAATTAATCATGAATTCCTTATTCCACAATTTTCCCGATATCATTTCATTTTCACATTTCTTTAATTCAAGTTTACTATTTAATAGTATAGGAACATATAATTTTGAATATTAAAATTTTCAAGAGCATTTTCTCTACACTTCCATTCCATGACTAACCACAATCATTATTCATACTAGTATTTATTTCAGGATTTTCATAATTTAGCTACATTTTTGCACTTATTTAATTTAGTCCTAAATTTTTCATGATTTAAAGAATAATTGTAATTTCATTTACAATAATCACATAAATTTATTCCGTAAAATCTTAATTCACAAGACACCTTATATTCAGTGTTATCTACATCATTTTCACTTATCAAATAATAACATGTAACACTTTCACAAACTTTTTAATTTAGTCCTTTTTACCACGAAATTCAATATTCACTATCACATAGCACTTTAATCCATTAATTCATCATAAGACCTTATTCCACATGTCTAGTTTATATGCTCTTAACTTTTCTTATTTCAATATAAGCACCAGTTCACGATTTAGTCCTTAGCATCATGAACATACAATATTTACTATCATCTCACTTCAACATCATTTTATGTCTATTTCATTACCATATTTGTAACGCTCCTAACTCGTATCCGTCGCCGGAGTAAGGTTTTGAGGCATTACCTAACATCACATAACTTTCAAACGATCACAAAAAAAATTCAAACATGACCTAATCGTATTACATAGAGTATAAGACCAGTTAAAATAATCAAACATACTTTGTTAATCATGATACAAAACATTTCATATCTCAAATCAAACATAAAATGGTTTTTATGTTAAAAACACATTCAATTAGATACCTTTTATAAAACGAATACATCTTGAGCATTAATGTACACTCATATAATACCTCAACATTGATGTACAAAGCTCATATCAATTTAGCAAATTCACATAAACAATTTAACCATAATTGGCAAAAAGGTTACTATTCATTTGGTCATTTTTCACTTCCTTAGTCGAATATATATATATATATATACACATACATACCTACATATAACCCATTTCACTTCCAACTTAGTCCCATCAATTAACAAATATACAATCACACATGGAATTATATGAAAACTTACTATAAGTTGCATAAACCTTAAAGCTAAAACAGAGGGCTAGTTTCACATATATACCATAAGATTCCACATTTTTAGCATTTTTCAACAAATGGTCCATCCAGCCAACACAAAGCATTTATTATTTATCCTATAAAGCCGAACATATAATACACATATCAAAGATATCAACCATCATCTATCTATGCAATGTTATTGACAACTACATTAAACAAACATACATAACTACCATTACCAAACAAACATATCTTAAACGTTATAATTTTCACATCAAGATAAGAAGCCATATTCGCATGGCATATTATATACATATCATTCAAAATGCCATACTTACAAACTTGTCCAACCTATACATGCCATAAGTTTAGTTTAAGTAATTAGTATCGAAACAAAAGATAGTGTGATGAGATTTATGTCAATTCCCAAGTTCGTAGCTTGCTTCAAAAGTCTATAAAACATAGAAACATAACAATCAAAGTAAGTTTTCATAACTTAGCAAGTCTTGAGCAAAATAAACAATTTTTTAATGGCATATTTTATATATCAAATAACAAATATAAAACTATATCATACTCAAATATCACTAGGCCGAATACATCTTATAATCTGCCTCTAGTGTAAACTATCATAAACACATATATTCCATCAAATTATATGCTAAATTCCAACATTCGTAAAACATTGTCTTAATTTGTAACCATATGAATTATGAACTGATTACATTAAATCAATACGCACATGCTTATGAAAAATCTCAACTATGCACACTTTGATCATTGATCAACCCAATACACGCCTATTCCACATTATTAAAATTCACTACTCAACATTGAGTCCCAAATCACATTCGTACATACCTTCATAGCATAATGTTCAAGATCCAAATATCCTTACACATATTCATACCTATATGGCCGAATATAAATATATGGTCATTTAACTCAATTTCACTTGAACTATCTTCCCACCTCAACTTGAAATCTTATAAACATAAGCTTAAAATTAAATCACCGGCAATAAGCGTACTAGGCATAAGCCTGAATTATACACCGGCACAAGGCCTGCTAGACCTAAGGTCTGATATTTGTTCACCGGCACCAAGCCTGCTAGACACGAGGTCTGATATTTATTCACCGGCACTAAGCCTGCTAGACACGAGGTCTGATATTTATTCACCGGCACAAAGCCTGCTAGGCACAAAGCTTGATCTTGTCACCAGCACAAAGCCAATTAAGCATAAGCTCAAAAATCATAATTACAAAGTCAATTCATAATCGTTTATTTATCGACTTAAGCAAATGTTCCATATAATCCATAATAACTTTCAAAGGTTCCAATACATTCAAATGCAACTCAACCACATCAATATAATACCAAAGCATTCGGTTACTATGCTAATGAACAAATAAAAATTCAAATTATTTTAGTAAAATATTTTACATTCAAAATAAACGATGTTTAATTGCTTAAGGACTTACCTCGTATATCAACGTACGGTAAAATCGACTACTCGGCTACCTTTGCCTTTCCCTGATCCAAGTTTGATTGCTTTAATTCTTGAGCTCCAATTTCAAAATGAGATCCATTCAAACTCAATTTCATTCAAATTAATCCAAAAATACTTAACTGGGCAAATTACCCTTTTTGCCCCTACTATTGTATACTTTTAGCAATTTAGTCTAAATTTCAAAACACACAAAATAAGCAAACTTTTCTTATACCAACTTAGGTTGAATGTTCCTTATATGCATAAAAGTCCTCACATATCATTTATTTAGCAATTTAGTCCCTCTATTTACTATTTTAACAAATTAGTCCTAATAATTCAAATTAATCAAAATTTCCAATATAAAACTTATAAATCCAACATAATTTTCATTTAACTACCTCAATCATCAATTTCATCAAGCTCTCAACCATGGAAAAATTCAAAATACACATTAATAACAAAAATTTGAACATGGGTCTAACAGTATATGAAGCAACTATCTCAAAAACGTAAAAATTATCAAAAACCGAAACAAAACATACCTTAAAATTGAATCAACAATTGCCGAATACCTAGCTTCTTATCCTTTTCTTTCTGCTTTTTATTTTCGGCAATAACAAGGTAATATGAAACCTTATTTTATTTTTTTATGAAATGATATATTATAAGTTATTTCCTAAGTTACCATTTTAACCTTTATTAACTAATACCAAACCAATATTCATTAAGGTTATGACCGTCCAAGGCATATTATCAAAGGCAATTTACAACATAAACACCTCATACTAAAAATCCACTATCACTTTAGTCCTTATGCATTAAACCATCAAGTTTTCATGTTATGCAATTAAGCCCTTTTTATTAAATTAAGCACGCAAACAATCAAATTTTTGTACAAAACCTTCATACATGCAAATTCACATATATTAAACATGATAAATAATATTTAAATATTTTTCTAACTTGGATTCGTGGTCCCAAAACCACTCTTCCGATTAGGGTCAAAATCTGGCTGTCATAATATTTCACTTTAGTTAAGCTTTCTTTTAAAATATTCTATTTCACATGTCAAATTAGTTTACACATTATTTTCCTAACTTACCACAACTTTCACAAAGTTCACATTTTAATCTTTAGGTAACAAGAGAATTCAAGGGTACTTAACCCTCTTTAACCTTTAATCATTTGTTTTTCTCTTTTCTTTTCCACTTCAATCACTTCCTTTCTCTCCTTCTTTAATATAATGTCAAGAACATAAAACTTTTAATGAAAAATATTTACTTTAACATCATTCTTATACATTTTTTAACAAGATTAAACTTGAAAACATTATGAAACCTTAATATTCATACCTTGTTCTGATGATATCAAACCCTATTTTGATTTTTCTCTCCTCCAACATGAACATACATCTTCCTCACTTAAAAATCACCTTGCTATGATGTTGTATTCTTGGTTTCACTAAGGATTTCTATGGAAATTTAGTGGTTTCTAGCTTGAATTTGATGATTATGGTGGAAAGGGACTAAATTGTAAAAGAATAAAAACTTCAATTAAATGCAAATGGAGAATTACATGAGAATGAAAGAAAGGTGATGGAAAATTCTACATCTTTTTCTCCAAGTATCCAACTATTTAATTAATAAAATCATCTAGAATAATTTAATATTAAAATATTAAAATAATCAAAACAATCATTTTCAACATTTTTCTTCCTTAATTATTAACATGATAATTATTCTGATTGGAAAATGACCATTTTTCCCTTGAAATTTTTTAATATTCAATTTTAGGTCATTTTCCACTTTTAGAAGATTAAAATTTAGTCCATCCAATTTCTCCTCTTATTTGATTTGACTCTCATGCACCAATTTATTTTACTGCTTAGTCCTTTCTACCCTTGGGACAGTTTTACTATTTGTCCTTCAACTTTTTTGTATTTATACTTTGCCCCTAAATTTTGAATATTTACACTTTAGTCACACAACTTTTCACATCTTTACAATTTAGTCTCTACCTTAAATTAATATATCACAACATACTTCTTAATTCAACTTCCTTTGGCATCCACTAACCTTCTCTTTTATCATTTATATTTCTCAATTTACTTTACCGATAAATTCAATGCATGATTTTCACTTAATACTACTTTCAAAAATAATAATAACATAATGATTTTAGGGGTGTTATAGTTTGTACTATGTGCCCATGGTTCCTATTAATGGTAATATTTTTTGTCAAAAAAATAATGAGATAAAAATGAATAATATTTGATGCACGGTTGATGTATAAGTCTCATGCACCATCAATAAATAATAGCATCTTAATGTATAGAGTAGGCTAACCGAGAGTGTTCTATTTATAAGGTCTTCTAGAATAGTATCGGTTAAAGGATCATAGGAGGAATGATTGACTAAATGGTAGTAGTCACCCAAATACATTCCTGGCATATAGGATGGGCAGACTCTGATATTGACATAAGTAGACAACGATTCCTAGTTAGTTTATGATGATTAGAGAAAAGAAAGTGACGATTATGAAAATAATGGTTATGAGGTATAAGGCCACGCCAGAAGGCATAGTACCTCTAGTGACCAATGAGGTCCCTTACTAGTTAATTTATAAGGAAAGCTAATTGGGAACTAACCAAAAGTGAATTAGAAGAGTCAAAGGCTGAAGGGGTATCAGGTAAGTCTTTTAAATGTTGCAGATTTTGATAAGCCACTCAATCTTGAAGTGACCTTCATCAAGTCCCCATTAAAACTTGCGTTAAGTAAAAGGACACTCGGGTTAAGTTAAGGGGGTTATCTTCCTTCTTAAGGAGGAGGGCCATGAGTTGATAAAAGCTACCTCCTAAAATATGAGTCTAAAACTTCAAATTTTGCTAGTGATTTCCCTCCCAACAAGGTACGTTTCATGACTCTGTCTGCTAAGGAAACATATATTTATAAGTATATTTGTTGAGGTGAAGAAGTCATAGTATCTGGTTGATTGACGGATCTGGAGCTCAAGCAACTGATTTCAAGAAAAAAAAAAGGGGCTAGATCTGAAGTCTAAGTTACCTTTGAGGTTATAAGGTGAGTCTCTCAACCGACTCTGGTAAATGTATTATGCATGTTAGAACCTTTTGTGAAAATAAGCTAAGGAATGCATGATGTGATTATTTTGTGAGAAATGTATGTCTGATGAACTTGTATGAATGATTCGTATGGAATATGGATATGATCTTTGAATATAATATGTCTGAATGAGTAAAGTGTGTATATGTGTGTTTTGATCATATGAACAAGTCTTGTGAATTAGCCTATCAAGTACGAGTTTGCATGAAGAGTTTGTGCCTATCTCCAGAGTCGTATAAAAGGGTTCTTTGAGACTAAAAACAAAAATCTTTGAAAGTAAAAGTCCATAACACTCTAAAGACCATATAGTGTAAGACATTGGTTGGGCCAGAGCATTATATGGATTATGTAAAGGATGATTTGGTGAGTACCAACGGTTAGGGGCAAACCTCATGAAAGTGAGTTTAAGTGAATCCGTATAGTTAAAAACACCAATTTATGTATAAGTGAGCTTTTTTTTGCTATCTCTGTTATAAGAAACCCTTTGTGGTGATCTTTGTTCTAAGAAAGTCTTTGTGGTGGCCTCTGTTATAAGGAAGTCTTTGTGGCGATCTCTATTAAAACAATGCCTTCGTAGGCTATCTATGAATGGATGCCTTTGTGGTTCTCTCTGAAAGGAAGCCTCCTTTGTGGCAATATATGTTATAAGGAAACCTTTGTAGGGATCTGATAAACGCTAAATTATACATATTTTTACCTCATGTTTAGCCTATATTTTGGATGGATTCTTATCAATTTTGTGAGAATTGGTACTCTTAATCCTACCTTTTTTATATCTTCTACTCAGGAGAGCATAAGGAAGAAGAAAGAACGGAAAACGGGCCAAAAACAATGAAAAATGGGCCAAAATGTGCGAACAACACGGGCAAAGAAATGTCACACGGCCATGCCACACGGTCGTGCCACATGAAGATCACACAATCAAGCCCCCGACAAGCATAGCTAGGTCACACGACCGTGCCTCCACCGATAAAAGCATACGGCCTCTGTCGAAGTCACACGGCCGTGGCACACGGGCGTGGCACACGGGCATGTTCTAGTCATGAGGAAGAGGAATTTCACTCGAATTGGGATGCTTAGAGGCTAAGAAAGGCTCCCCATAAGCTTTCTATATAAAGACCTCATGAGGCAGAAGCACCATATATGTGTTTTGAGATATCTTTCTTCTCGTTCTTCTGCCACACTAAGGGTAGAAGCAAGGGATTACTCCAAGGGAGAAAGCCGATTAATTCATCTCAAAAGCCGAAATTCTGCAGCAACATAGAGGATCTCCCTAAATTCCTTCAGGGGTTTTTGGTTTCTTTTATGTTTTGTTATTTTATATCTTCTGAGATGTTTTCTTTTTTTATTATGAACTAAACCCCTCAAATACTTGAAGGGGATGAAACCTAAGATAGATCTTGTTATTTATTCTTGATTTATTTGATAAATACTTGAATTGTTCTTAATTATGCGTTCTTCATTCTTGATTTAATAATCCTAGGTATTATTTCAAGAATTAGATGTGCTTAAAGTAGAGGAGCAAAAGTCCCTGTGATAAGAGTAGATCTACCATAATTAAGCGGAGTTGCATGCAACCCTAGACATAAGGCGACATAAATATGCCGGATTAGGGTCAAACCTAATATGGGGAACCATAGATCGAATTAATGCAACCTAGGGAGTTAATTAATAAAGGAACTTTAATTAACAACTTAGGCCTAGTTGTTCTACGCCTCGATGGAGGGTTTAGCATAAATTAGGGATCTCTACGGATCAAGTCAAGTAAAGAAATCATATAGTTCAAGAAAATAGTAACAAGTGAAGTCTAGGTGGATTCCCCCTTGAGTATTGTCCATATAAATCAGCTTTTCCCTAAAAGTTTTCCCAATTTACTTTTACACTTTCTTAGTTAGTTTTAAATTATTTTAAACAATCCTCTTTTATTTTTAAGCTAGACAATAGGAATGAAGTAAGTACTAGTACTTTTGGTTCCCTTGGGTACGATAACTCAGTCTTGCCACTAAGCTATACTACTGTTTGACAGGTGCGTTTACCTCAACGTCGTGATATTAGTTGGTTTTGATCTGAACAAGTTCTTTATAAATTTTATTACTTCATATCACGCGATATCAAGTTTTTGGCGCCGTTGCCGGGGAACTAAAATATTACGAAAGCTCGATTTCTATTACTTTAGCCATCAATATATATACATTTATTTATTTATTTATTTTTCTTTTATTTTTTATTTTCAGTTTTTATTTATTCTTATTTTTATTTTTATTTTTTTATTTTTATTTTTTTATTATTTTCTTTTAAAATTTTCTTTAAAATTTTTTAGTTTTCTTTGCTTTCTCTTTTTAGGTATTTTTAGTTTATGACTAGAAACAACCCAACAGGACCACTACTTTTTAACGACGATCAAGAAGCAACAGTTCGCAGAAATCGCAGAGAAATTAGACTCAGTTTACATTATCTAGAACAAAAACCTGAGCAAGAGCCAGAACCTACAGAAGAGATGGAAGCAAATCAAAATGTTCCACCACCTCCCGCAATAGCCGCACCACAAGCAAATCAAGAAGAAGCTCCTTGCACTATGTATGGTTATGCTAAACCTAGTTTGGCTGGTACCCAAACTAGCATTCTTAGACCTACTATTGCTGCTAATAATTTCGAGTTAAAGCCTAACACTATTCAGATGATACAGCAATTGGTTCAGTTTGATGGTTTACAGGACGAAGATCCAAACTCACACATAGCCAATTTTTTGGAACTTTGTGATACCTTCAAAATAAATGGCGTTTCTGATGATGCCATTCGATTGAGGCTATTTCCATTCTCTTTGAGAAATAAAGCCAAACAGTGGTTAAATTCTTTACCACGAGGTTCAATTACCACATGGGAGCAGATGACCAAAAAATTTTTACTCAAATATGTTCCTCCAGCTAAAACAGCCAAATTACGAAACGATATTTCTTCTTTTCTGCAGATGGATTTAGAAACACTATACGATGCATGGGAAAGATATAAAGATCTTCTGAGAAGGTGCCCTCATCATGGTCTACCTTTGTGGCTACAAGTTCAAACCTTCTACAATGGTTTAAACCCGTCAACTAGACAAATGATCGATACAGCCGCAGGAGGGACGATCAATAATAAAACACCTGAAGCAGCTTATGAATTTATTGAAGAGATGTCATTGAATAATTATCAGTGGCAAGTCATGAGGATAAAGCCAACAAAAGCTGCAGGAGTTTATAATATTGATGCTGTCGCCATGCTTACTAACCAAGTAGAACTTTTAAATAAAAAGTTTGATAATTTTGTTAGTTCTACGCAGGCACAACTAGTGATGCAATGTGATGCGACTCAAGAAAACACGTTTAATCCAGATTTCGCATCTTATGGACACAGCACGGAAACTGAACAAGCCAACTATATGGGTAACAACTCTAGACCTCAAAATAACCCCTATAGTAATACTAATAATGCAGGTTGGAGAAATCACCCAAATTTTTCATGGGGAGGACAAGGAAATCAAAGACAACAACCTCCTCCAGGATTTCAGCAACCACCACTGTAACATGAGAAGAAGCCGAATCTTAAAGAGATGTTTACCAAATTCATGGCCGCATCGAAAACCCGCTTTCAAAGCACTGAAACGGCACTGAAAAATCAGCAAGCATCAATTCAAGGGCTTGAAAACCAAATTGGTCAACTTGCAAAATTAATCTCAGAAAGACCACAAGGAGGATTGCCGAGTGACACTGAGCCAAATCCCAGAGAACATGTCAAAGCGATTACTTTAAGAGATGGAAAGGTCCTAGCCGAACCAGAAAAGAGGACTATCCCAGAACTTTCAGAAGAAAAGGCATCGGAACCCGAGGATAACACTCTACCGACACTCAAGGAATACAAACCGCGCATCCCATATCCGAAAAAATTGAAGAAAGACCATACAGACGCTCAATTTGGTAAGTTCCTTGAACTTTTTAAACAATTACACATTAGCTTACCTTTTGTTGAAGCAATTTCACAGATGCCGAAGTATGCGAAGTTCCTTAAAGAACTTCTGACAAATAAAAGGAAGTTGGAAGAATTGGCCACAGTAGAACTCAATAAGGAATGCTCAGCTATTCTCCAAAATAAACTGCCAGCAAAATTGACAGATCCAGGGAGTTTTACTATCCCTTGTCTGATTGGTAGTTTACTTTTTAATAAAGCTTTAGCTGATTTAGGTGCTAGCATTAATCTCATGCCTTACAAAATGTTCAAACAACTAGGTCTCGGGGAACCCAAACCCACTAGGATGAGTATTCAATTAGCCGATAGATCTGTTAAATATCCTAGGGGAATCATTGAAGATGTGTTAGTAAAGGTAGATAAATTTATATTCCCTGTTGATTTTGTTGTGCTTGACATGGATGAGGATATTGAAGTACCTTTAATTTTGGGACGACCATTTTTAGCCACTGCTAGAGCTGTTATTGATGTAGGGGATGGCAAATTAGTACTTAGAGTTGGCAATGAAGAAGTTGTTTTTAAAATTTATGATGCCATGAGATTCTCCAAAGAACAAGATGATTCGTGTTATTTTGTTGATATTATTGACTATTTAGTTCAAGATAATCTCCAGGAGCTTTCTCTCACAGACACGTTAGAACTGTGTCTTGTTCAAGGTGGGGGGAAAGATGAAACTACCCCCAAAATTAACAAAGTAAGGAAAGAGTTGGATTCTAATGAAATCATCACTAGGCACATAAGTTATGAAAATTTAAAGATGAGTGATGAATTTAGACAGAAACGTTCCATTACTGAACCCCCTAAATTAGAACTAAAACAACTGCTAGATCATTTAGAATATGCCTTTTTAGGGGAAGAATCAACTTTACCAGTCACTATCGCATCCGATTTAAGCCTTGCAGAGAAAGAGGAACTACTCCATGTGTTAAGAGAACACAAACGTGCTATAGCTTGGAAAATTTCATATATCAAAGGAATTAATCCTTCTTTCTGTACCCACAAAATGTTAATGGAGGACAAATTCAAACTATCAGTGCAAGCCCAGAGACGATTGAATCCCAACATGAAAGAAGTTGTAAAAGCCGAGGTAATTAAACTTCTTGATGCAGGTATTATCTATCCTATTTCTGACAGTTCTTGGGTAAGCCCGGTGCAAGTTGTTCCTAAGAAAGGTGGATTGACCGTGGTGTCTAATGACAAGGAAGAGTTAATACCTACGAGAACAGTCACAGGATGGAGAGTTTGCATTGATTATAGGAAGTTGAATGACGCCACTCGGAAAGATCATTTCCCATTGCCTTTTATTGATCAGATGTTGGAAAGATTATCAGGTCATATGTATTATTGTTTCCTAGATGGCCTCTCTGGTTACTTCCAGATCCCGATAGCTCCGGAAGATCAAGAGAAAACAACGTTCACATGCCATACGGTACGTTTGCTTATCACAGAATGCCTTTTGGTTTATGTAATGCTCCTACTACTTTTCAGCGATGCATGCTAGCTATCTTCAGTGAATTCGTGGAAGACATCATGGAGGTATTTATGGATGATTTTTCAATTTTCGGTAATTCTTTCCAACTTTGTCTTAATAATCTAGAACGTGTTTTGATCAGATGTGAAGAGTCAAATTTAGTGCTAAACTGGGAAAAATGCCACTTTATGGTTCAAGAGGGTATTGTTTTAGGACATAAAATTTCTAGTAAAGGGATAGAGGTAGATAAAGCGAAAATTGAAACTATTGAAAAACTACCTCCTCCTAATTCAGTTAAGGCTATAAGAAGCTTTTTAGGACACGCTGGTTTTTATCGAAGATTCATTAAAGACTTTTCTAAAATAGCTAACCCTTTAACTAAATTACTATGAAAAGACGCACCCTTCAACTTTGACCAAGAATGTCTAGAATCTTTCAACAACCTTAAGGAAAAGTTAGTTAACACCCTGATTATGATTTCACCTGATTGGAATCTACCTTTTGAACTAATGTGCGATGTAAGTGATTTTGCAGTAGGTGCAGTTTTGGGATAGCGAAGAAACAAACACTTCTAGCCGATCTATTAGGCTAGCAGAACTTTGACAGCCGCTCAAGCAAATTACATGACCACAGAGAAAGAATTGCTAGCTGTTATTTTTACATTTGACAAATTTAGATCTTATTTAATTTTGTCAAAACTCATTGTTTATACTGATCATTTAGCTCTTCGCTACCTCTTAACTAAAACTGATGCAAAACCTCGATTAATAAGATGGATTCTATTGTTACAGGTATTCGACTTGGAAATAAAGGACAAGAAAGGAGACGAAAACTTGGCAGCAGATCACCTCTCAAGGCTAGAGAATGCACAGCCCAAATATCTCGACAAGATGAACGATTTGTTCCCTGAGGAACAACTCCTAGCCTTAGCAAATACGACACTTCCTTGGTTTGCTGATTTTGCAAATTATTTAGCAGCTAGCATAACCCCAAAAAGGCTAACCCATCAGCAAAAGAAGTGATTCTTTGCTAATGTGAAGAACTACTTTTGGGAAGATCCTTTTCTTTTTCGAATTTGTGCAGATCAGGTTATACGAAGATGTGTTGATGACACCAAAGCATATCAAATTTTGAATCACTACCACTCAGGACCCAAGGGAGGACATCACAGCGGAACTAGAACTGCTCATAAGGTACTCGAATCAGGCTTTTACTGGCCTACACTTTTCAGAGATGCCAACAGGTATGTGACCTCTTGTGATAAATGCCAACAAACAGGTAATATCTCTCAGTATAATGAAATGCCTCAGAATTATATACTTTCATGTGAAATATTTGATGTATGGGTATTGATTTCATGGGTCCGTTCCCTAATTCATTTGGGAATAAATACATACTACTAGTAGTAGACTACATGTCAAAATGGGTAGAAGCCCAAGCCTTACCTACGAATGATGCTAGGGTGGTAGTACGCTTTTTGAAAAAACTTTTTTCTCAATTTGGAACACCTAGGATAATCATTAGTGATAAGGGTACACATTTTTGCAACATCCAATTTGAAAAAATCTTGAAAAGGTATGGAGTACACCATAGAACAGCCACCCCTTATCACCCACAAACCAGTGGCCAAGTCAAAGTAACAAATAGGGAACTAAAACACATTTTAGAGAAAACAATAGAAACAAATAGGAAAGATTGGTCAAGAACGGTAGACGATGCATTATGGGCTTATAGAACTGCTTTTAAAACACCCATAGAAACATCTCCTTATAAACTCGTTTATGGAAAAAACTGCCATCTACCATTTGAACTTGAACATAAAGCATTCTGGGCTATAAAATTTTTAAACCTTGATTTTAAAAGTGCAAGAGAGAAGAGATTAATGCAGTTGAATGAACTTGATGAATGGCGCTTCAATGCTTACGAGAATATTCAAAACAGGTGATCTCGTCTTACTTTACAACTCAAGGCTGAAAATATTCCCTGGAAAACTCAAGTCAAGGTGGTCAGGTCCATTCACTGTTCTAAATGTCTTTCCATACGGCACCATTGAGGTAACTCACCCTAACCACGGTACGTTCAAGGTAAACGGCCATAGGCTTAAACATTATAGAGGTGAGAATTTTGCGAAAAACAGGGAGGAGCTTCGGTTCCACCACATCCCCTCTTGACACATCTAGGTAGAGTCGAGCTTAAACTCTAAATAAGCGCCTCTCGGGAGGCAACCCGAGCACTAACTTAGTAACTTTCTTTTCTTTAAAATCTTTAGTATTTGTTCATGCATAAACTAACTCTTTGAATGCAGAAATTTAGGACCACACGGCCAGGCACATGGGTGTGCCTCAGGCCGTGCGCACACTTAAAATAGGGACACGGTCATGCACCTAGACCATGCACAAACAGAGTAAAAATTTCCCCAAAACACGGGCCATCGATAAATGCCCACGGCCGTGCGATTTGGTCGTAGCGACCTTACAAATTCTACACGGGCTATCAACACCACCCCATGGCCGTGCGGCATGGCCGTGGCAACCTTACAGTATCAACACGGGCTTGCACAAATCCCCACGCCCGTGTCTGTAGCCCGTGGAAGACACTGTCAAATTTCACACGGTCGTGGCACATATCACACGACCGTGTGATACACGAACACGATCGCACACGGCCGTGTATACCATCACACGACCGTGTAAGTAACGAAGACCTGATCTCCCACGGCCGTGTGAACCAACCATACGAGCATGCTCATCGGAACCAGACGTACTATAAATATCAATTTTTGAAAAACATGGGCTAAACACGACTTACACGGGCGTGTGACATGCCCGTGTGACCCAAAATGTATAAATAGGAGGCATTTTTCACTTTCCCTTTTCACTCAAACCCTAACATTTCTCACCCAAACTCCCCCTAAGCCACCACAAACGCCGCCACAGCCCTCCAAACGCCACCATATACGATTTCATTCTTTCCACGCCCGTGTAACAGCCCCCACGACCGTGCAAACTCATAATTGGTTCTATTTTCTCATTTTTCTCATTTATTTTTTTATTTTATTTCATTTATTTAATTTTTATTTTATTTATTTTGGTCTACTTGTTGATACAAGCATGGAACTAGGAAATATAGGATGAATAATCTAGACTAATATAGAATCAATTAGGATTACATGCCACTTAATTTTATTTTTGCTTGACATTTATATTTCATTTTATTTTCCACTTGGACACATATTTGCATGCCATTTTTCTCATAAGTTAATATATACATACCTATAGTTCTTAGTTTTTGTTATAAGTTTTTAATATGATTAGATTTTACTATTCAGGTTACTCCTCATTTTTTTTAAGGAAAAATATCAATTTACATTTTAAATCATTTTTTTAAACTCAATATTTAGGACTAATACTTTTGTTTTTTTTTCAGATACCATGTCATCATCGCGCGCCAAGAAAAGCTGCTGTCCTAGCCTCTAAGAAACGAAAGGGACCAGGAAGTTCTTCATCGAGGCCCACCTCTGATACATGCCACCCGTTCCTCACATTTCTGCAGGACTCCCAGGAGGAACGCTACCAGTTACTCCGAGCACGCACTATCTCGATGGGCTGATGCATTGACTGGGAGGCCCTCGCCCAAGTAAACCTGGTGGACAATGTTCGAGCCCTGCTAGCTACCGACCCGTGGGACCAGTTCTTTAGGATTGTGGAGCCCACCTATCTAGAACTCACTCTCGAGTTCTGCTCCACATTCCACCTCCAGACCGTCATGAACAGATTCGACGATCCCGGCACGGTCCAATTTTGATTAGGAGGTCTTGTGCGACAGCTGAGTGTCCCAGAGTTCAGCACGGCTCTCGGTCTCTACACTGAGCAGTTCATGGCAGAAGAAGACTTCCCTACTCTTTCCAAGCGCATCCACATTCGACCCTTCCACTACTGGAACGAGATTGCTCCAGGACGACAGATCTATAATCCCAGCGTCAGCAAAGCATCCGCCCTCCCTCCTTCTTTCAGGTATATTCATGCCCTCCTTGCTCACACCTTGACAGGTAGATTGGAGAGTACAGGCATCGTCAACACTCACGACGTCTATTTCCTCTAGTGCATGGCCAATGGCCACCCCATCGACCTTGCCTACTTCATAGCGTTGGCCATGCAGCACCAGACTGAGAGGCACCATAAGGGAGTCGTATCCATGGGTCCGTTCATCACATGACTAGGCTGCTACTTCGGCCTACTCAACACCGTATCCCAGACATCCTCGTACACCCTACTTGGCCAGATGTCCTCTCAAGGCATCCAGAGCATGCTCTCCATAAGGATGGTAGAGCGACGGCCAGGTGGCGGCCACTTTCACTTCTGTCTTATCCAGGACGGCGAGGACCCAGAGGACATTGCTGATAATATCCCACCGCCACCACCTGAGGAGGATGCACCCGCTGAGCCATCACACCCCAGATGACCCACCCAGACAGCAGCCCCACATGCTGACATACACGAGCGCCTGGATCGATTTGAGCAGCGCCTCGATTACATCGACGCCACTTTAGCGCACATATGTCAGCACCTTGGCATTTCCCCACCACCACGAGATCCATCAGAGGACTAGATCCTCTTTTATATTTATTTTTATCTTTATTTTGTTGTACTTTTATTTTATCTTTTATCTTTTATTATTACTTTATTCTAACTCTTAAACACTGATCCTTATTTTCACCTTTTCTCCTAACTTTATTTTCCTTTTTAGGTTTATTTTTCATTTTTTTGAATTCTCATTTTTTATTTATTCTGTTTATTTTATTTTCTTCGGCCATCTCCTAATGAAGTAACCCCTCTTCATCTTAACCTCCCACGACTAATAAATCCATTCACAGTTTCAAAGGAGCCTTACAGCTCAAATCTCTACAAAAATGGAAACATCATGCCACATATGCCAACTCTTCCCATATCTGTCTCACAAAGCCATCCACATTTCAGGGAGTTTCATATCTCTCCCTCTCTTATGATATTATGCTTTTATTGCTAATATTATCCTTGTACATTGAGGGCAATGTACATCTTAAGTGTGGGGGGAACGTACCTTAAATTTTATTTTATTCTCTTTGAAATCCCTGAAATTGTTCTAACTAATTGTACTGTCCTCAATAGCATGATCTTCAGTCTACTATTAGGAATTAATTCTGATTGATTTATAATTTTTATTGATATGCTGAGAATTAAGATATAGGTGCTTCTACTTTGATTATTCAAACTTTAAAACATTAAGGAATCAAGCATGATAAGTTGAAATTTTTGAGAACTCCAATTTTTGCATAAGTTATCTTCCCTAATTTTAAGTACTATCTTTAGATTTGAAATTCACAGGCCAAAATGAAGATCACACGACCAAAATGAAGATCACACGACCAAAATTCACATGATAAGTAAAATGGGCCAAAAACGATAAAAAATAGGCCAAAATGTGCGAACAACACGGGCAAAGAAATGTCACATGACCGTGCCACATGAAGATCACACAATCAAGCCCCCAACAAGCACGGCCAGGTCACACGACCATGCCTCCACCGGTAAAAGCACACGGCCTCTGTCAAAGTCACACGGGCGTGGCACACGGGCGTGTTCTAGTCGTGAGGAAGAGGAATTTCACTCGAATTGGGATGCTTAGAGGCTAAGAAAGGCTCCCCATAAGCTCTCTATATAAAGACCTCATGAGGCAGAAGCACCATATATGTGTTTTGAGATATCTTTCTTCTCGTTCTTCTACCACACTAAGGGTAAAAGCAAGGGATTACTCCAAGGGAGAAAGCCGATTAATTCATCTCAGAAGCTGGAATTCTGCAGCAATATAGAGGATCTCCCTAAATTCCTTCAGGGGTTTTTGGTTTCTTTTATGTTTTGTTATTTTATATCTTCTGAGATGTTTTCTTTTTTTATTATGAACTAAACCCCTCAAATACTTGAGGGGGATGAAACCTAAGACAGATCTTGTTATTTATTCTTGATTTATTTGATAAATACTTGAATTGTTCTTAATTATGCATTCTTCATTCTTGATTTAATAATCCTAGGTATTATTTCAAGAATTAGATGTGCTTAAAGCAGAGGAGCAAAAGTCCCTGTGATAAGAGTAGATCTACCATAATTAAGCGGAGTTGCATGCAACCCTAGACATAGGGCGACATAAATCTGCCGGATTAGGGTCAAACCTAATATGGGGAACCATAGATCGAATTAATGCAACCTAGGGAGTTAATTAATAAAGGAACTTTAATTAACAACTTAGGCCTAGTTGTTCTACGCCTCGACGGAGGGTTTAGCATAAATTAGGGATCTCTACGGATCAAGTCAAGTAAAGAAATCATATAGTTCAAGAAAATAGTAACAAGTGAAGTCTAGGTTGATTCCCCCTTGAGTATTGTCCATATAAATCAGCTTTTCCCTAAAAGTTTTCCCAATTTACTTTTACACTTTCTTAGTTAGTTTTAAATTAGTTTAAACAATCCTCTTTTATTTTTAGGCTAGATAATAGGAAAGAAGTAAGTACTAGTACTTTTGGTTCCCTTGGGTACGATAACTCGGTCTTGCCACTAAGCTATACTACTGTTCGACAGGTGCGCTTGCCTCAACGTCGTGATATTAGTTGGTTTTGGTCTAAACAAGTTCTTTATAAATTTTATTACTTCATATCACGCGATATCACGATCTCTATTATAAGGAAGCCTTTGTGGCTATCTCTTAATGAATGCCTTATTGAAAACTCTATTAAAAAGATATCTTTATGGTGAGACTCTAAAAGGAAAGTCCCTGTGGTTATCTTTGGAAAGGAATTCCTTCATGGTGGAAATATGAAGAATGAATATCATAATGACCATCTGAAGAACAACACCTTTAGGCAGACACTAAATGAATAGCAAACCTCGTATAGTTACAATGGATGAATAGAAGGGCAAGTGTGAGCCAGAGTACATGGAAAGGAAAGGATATGAGTTAAAAGTAAGAATACAAAGTGCACTAAAGTAAGGAAGATATGGTCAAATTCTGAGATAAGTATTGGGTGCAGTCTACCTCGCCTGTAGGTATGATAAGACTAGTGAGTATGAAATAAGTTATTATGTAAAGATAAGAGTACAAAAAGGATATAGAAGGTAAAGATATTTAAAGTATAGTACGCACAAGAGAAGGAAAATAGTTTTAAAGAACAAAGAAAGATGGTAGCTTCAGTATATTCCCCTTCAAAAAAGGTAGAAAGGTCAAGAAACACTCCAAGGATGCGCAAAAAAAAAAAAAACATATGTAATGTAGAATGAATGAAAAAGGTATCGTGAGGTTTAGCTCACTAAGTTCTTACAAACTTACAAAAGTTATTTCTGTTTTCAGGTCTGTAATGGAATATACACCTAGAGACGATGTTAGGACTACGCCAAGAAAGTGGAGCGCTAGGTTATTATGCATACAGAGGAAATCAAGTGGCGTGTCAAAGTCTGCACCTAGATAAATAAGTAGTATTCCAAAGCATATCCAGTAACTAAAAGATAAAGTAGGGAAGTCTAAAATATTATTGAGCTGGAATAATAACTATACATTGTATTTTTACAAGAAAATCTGTAGTAGTCGTAGATAGTCAATTGTACATAGGTGAAATGTAAGTGTAACCATACAATGTATGCCTATAAGAAATTTTGTTATACAAAGATAGACGTTTACATCAATGAATAAGAAAGAAAATTTTCAAGTTACATCTGTATAAGGTGTAACACTTGAGATTCGGATCCGGTAGATCAAGTCGGGTCGATTAAGGTATTACATCTATTAAAGGTATACATGTAGATCTGAAGAACACAAAGGCTATTCTGGAATGAAAACAACTAAGAACATTTTTGAGATCTGAAGTTTCCAGAGTTTAGCTGGTTATTATTGGAGGTTTGTCGAAAAGTTTTCTCTTATTGCTGCCCCTTTGACTAAGTTGTTTAGGAAGAATGTTTTATTCAAATGGACTATTGATTAACAATCCAGTTTTGAGAAGCTTAAGTCAGTGTTGAATCGAGAACTAATTTTGATTCAACCTAAATCTGGAAAATATTATGTGGTGTATAGTGATGCATCTAATATTCGTTTTGGTTGGGTACTGATACAAGATGGTAAGGTTGTAGCTTATGCATCGAAACAACTTAAATCGAATGAGCGCAACTATCCAACTCATGATCTGGAATTGGAAACTGTAGTGTTTGCACTAAAAATTTGGAGGAACTACCTGTATGGTGAGAAGCGTATCATTTAAATGGATCACAAGAGTCTTAAGTATTTTATTTCCCAAAAAGAGTTGAACTTAAGGCAATAGAGGTGGATTGAGTTGCATAAGGATTTTTATTGTACCATCGAGTATTATCTTGGGAAAGCTAATGTTGTGGCAGATACTTTGAATAGAAGATTGATGATTGACCTAAGGAAAATGTTTGGAAGGATAAGTTTGTATGAGGATGGTAGCTTACTAGTAGAGTTGCAAGTGAATCCTACTTTGGTTAGTAAGATTAAGGATAAGTAGCCTTTAGATGTGTCTCTATTGTATCGGGTTAAATAAGTTAAGAAAGGTAAGACTGTAGACTTTAGGTTCAATTCAAACAATATTTTGTGCTGTTGAGGGAGATATTATGTGCCGAATGATAAGGATCTAAAACAATCTATTCTTCAGAAAGAAAATAATAGTCTTTATGTTATGCATCCTGGAGGAAATAATATGTATCGTGATCTAATAGAACTATATTGGTGGCTTGATTTGCAGTGAGAGGTGATGGATTATGTGTCTGACATACCATCAAGTGAAAGTTGGGCAACAATTTCCTTTTGGTCTGTTGCAGCCTATTAGGATTCCTCAATGGAAGTGGGAACAAGGCACTATGGACTTTGTTAGTGGGTTACCCTTAACACCTACTAAGAAAGATTTTGTCTAGGCAATTGTGATTCGTTGACTAAGTCGGCTCACTTCCTGCCGGTTCGTACGGGTTACTCTCTGCAGAAGCTAGCTAGATTGTACATCTCTTAGATTGTGAGACTGCATGGGGTGCCTGTATCGATTATTTCTAATTAGGATCCCCATTTTACATCCCGATTCTAGAAGGAGTTACATGCTACACTTTGTAACACCCCTTACCCGAGACTGTCGCCGGAGTTGAGCACGAGGCGTTACCAGACTTACCTTGCTAGTTCGGGGCATAAAAATTTTCTTTTAAAATTAATTCACTCAAATTGATCCAATATATCCCTAAAAAAGGCCCTCGAAGCCCTAAAACATGTAATTGAAATGGTTCAGGACCAAACCGGGAACATTAAAAATTTTCCGATTACTTACACAATTTAAAACAATTTATTTCACTATTCATAATAAAACTGTCCACTTGTGCAACAGTCACTAAATTAACTATAACTCGAGTTATGAAACTCAAAATTTAAATTTGTAATTTTCCCTGAAACTAGACTCATATATCCTCTTACCATAATTTTTTTTAGAATTTTTGGTGTGGCCAATTAGTACAGTTTATTAGTTAAAGGTTCTCTTGTTTACAGTCCCACTGTTCTAACCTCTCCACACTAAAAATCAATTATCTCTTAATACAGTTTTCATTTAGTGTTTCCACTTAGTTATAATGAAAATAGACTCACTAAGGAATCTATAAATATAAATTATGACTCATAATTATTTCGATAGAATTTTTAGTGAATTTCTAAAATTAAAATAGGGGATCACAAAATCCCTCTAAAATAGTCTCACAAGAATTTAAATATCTCACAATACAGACTTCCTTTGCTTGCCCTATTTCTTTCCTAGAAAATATACTCAATAAGATTTAATTCTATATCTCATTCACAATTTAATTCCATTTCTACAATTTTTAGCAATTTTTCAAATTCACATCACTGCTGTTGTTGCAAAACTGTTTCATGGCCAACTTTTCCTTCTTCATCATTTCTTTGCATAAACTATCATTTAGGCATACATAACATCAAAACATGTTCTTATTTAGCCATTTCAATAGCTAATTATCATCAAACATTCACATACCATACTTAAATCATATCATAAAGACATACACACCAAATGGCCAAGTCCCTATGCATGCCATAACTCAAAACATTTCAAACTACAAAATACCAAGATAGCCTTTGATAGTGTGAGACGAACTCCGACATCCTTTTTTATCCCCAAATTGACTTGGCTACACTATAAAAGAGAGAAAAGAAAAGGAGTAAGCTACAATGCTTAGTAAGTCTACAAATAAAGAAATGACAACATTCACTATTAACAACAAAATCTTTATTTTACTTCTCCACTTACTCTTTAACTTTCTTGTTTATCATTCCTTTACCTGAAATTTCTTGTAACATAGCCTGTATATTAGCCCGATGAACCGTTTGGAATGCTAAGGGTACTTGGGTTTTCCTGCCTGATAATACCTACCAATGCCATGCTCTAGGCGTGGTCTTACATTGGATGTTCCCTGTCCTGCCAAAGCCATATATCTGATATGGACTTACATGTGATGTTCCTCAACTGTCTCAACCTGCCAATGCCATATGCCTGATATGGACTTACATGGGATGTTCTTCAACTGTCTTAACCTAAAATACCGTACATCCCTAAAGTTTAAACGGGGCTTTCTGATACTTTGTCTCTGTTATCTCATCTTTAATTCAACTTGAAATATTCTCATAAAATAAATGTATATATGCTGGAAATTAACAACATTAATATAAAGTATTGAAATATTGCATTTATTTACCGTAAACTTACCTCGGTGCAAAATGCGATCGACTTGACAACTTAATCTTTTACCTTTTTCTTTCCTCGATCTATCCCCAAATTTCATTCTTCTTGATCTATAATTAGCAATTTAGCTTATTTAATACCCACATTCATCAAAATAATCCTTAACTCTAACTTTGGCAAAATTATGATTTTGCCCCTAAACTTTTGCATATTTACACTTTTGCCCCAAAGCTCAGAAATTAAACTTTTTCCCTAATTCTTATGTTTTAGGACATGCTGATCATTTTCCCTTAATGGAAACATCAAATTCTCACTCTAACATATACTTATGAACATTTGGTATTTTTACCGATTATGTCGTTTTACTCGTTTAAACTTAAAATCGAGTAGCACAAGTTGTTTAACATAATTTAAAACCTCATATTCTATCATAAAAAATCAAAATAAACGCTTTTCATCTATGGGTATTTTTCCAAATATGAACCCTAGGTTAAATTATTGCTAGAATAAGCTAAATCAAGTTACCGGGACTCCGAAAACGTAAAGAACATTAAAAATGGGGCTTGGAATCACTTACTATGGAGCTTGGAAGCTTGAAACAAAGCCTAGCTATGGAGAACCCTTCAAATTTCGTCCTAATGAAGAAGATGGACATATTTTGCCATCTTTTTCCCCTTTTTAATCTTTTAATTACCAAATGACTAAAATACCCTTCATTAAAAACTTTGGTTATTTCTACCTATGTATGTCCATTTTTGTCCATGAAAACCTAATGGTATAATTACCATTTAAGGACCTCGACTTCAATTATGCTCTTCAATTAAATCCTTTAACACTAGAACTCATATTTATCAACTTTTGCAATTAAGCCCTAATAGGCAAATTAGTCATGCAATTCATAAAATTTTCTATCAATACTTTAACACATGCATCTAATCACCCGGTAAATCATAATAATTAATCAAAATAAACTTTTCTATCTCAGATTCATGGTTTCACAACCACCATTCCGTTTAGGCCCTATTTCAGGATGTTACACAGTTGGTACTCGATTGGACATCAATATAGCCTACCATTCACAAACTAATGGATAGTCAAAGAGGATTATTCAAATTTTAGAGGATATGCTGAGGAATTATGTTATGGACTTCATAGGTAGTTAGGAGGAGCATTTGCCTTTGGCCGAGTTCACGTATAATAATAGTTTTTATTCGATCATACAGATGGCTCTTTACGAGGCTTTGTATGGTCGTAAGTGTCGGACACCTTTTGTAATGCCCCAAATTTTGGGCCTAGAAGAATTGGACCTTGGGCTTGGGTGTGTTTAAAATTATTAAGTGTAAGACATCGGCTCAATTTGCAAGTTAAAATTGTTGGGTTAGTGATTTTGGAATGTTAGAGGGTTTTTATGAAGTTCTGGGTTCAAGCTTGGGTATAGGAAAAATCTTGGTTTTGGCCTTAAGGGAACCCTGAGCTCAAGTGGGATCACTTTTAAATAAAAGGGGCTAAAATAAGACACAAAAGGAGATGTGATCTAGTGGCAAGGAAGTGACACCATAGGGGAAGCAAGGGGTCTAAGGTTCAAGTCTTGGCTCTTACAATTTATTTTGGTTTCTCTTTTAAATAAATCTAAAAGCAAGTAGGTGGGCTTTAAAGTTAAATGTGTTGGACTTATGATACAAAAGAGCTTGTGTCCTCGTGGTGGTGGCATGGAATGGCTATCGAGAGGACTTTGGTTCGAATCCTTTTGCATGCAAAGGTTGGTTATTTTGCTAATGAGTTGGTTTTGGAGGATTGATGGAGAATCCCACATTGGGAAGCTAACATGAGAATAGGCGTGTTCATTTGGGTTAGGCGTTGGATCATTCGTTGATTTGTATGCCGTTGGGTCACAGTGGTGGTGACCGTAGTTGATCGACACACCCTTTGAGGAGTCAAGGGTACGATTATTGTTGGCTTTTGGGCATAACAGCATTCAGAGCGTGGATTAACTTCAGATACCTATCAGGTGTGTATTTCGCACTACTCTAGCTGTAAAACGGCAAATGCTGAAATGCCGACATATCGATCACACGACGATGGTAGCCACACGAGTGTGCGAGCGCACGTGTGGGAGCTTTGACATGATAGTTGAGACCATCATAAGTATTCTCATGGGTTTAGGCAACTTTGGACCACGATGGGCTGGAATAGGCCATGTGGGCCCAATGGGCATGTGGGCCCAATCGGTCAAATTATATGATTGTGTATTAAATATTGGACTGGACTTGTGTAGTAAATATTGGACTGGACTACGTGAATCTCATATCTGAGGCTAAAATTGGGCAAAAAGGGCCAACGAGCGTGTGGACCCACTTGGGCCGAGAATGGTACTTAGGCCCATTCGCAGCGTTATCTCTGTTTAGAATACTTGAGTCACTTGAGACGACTGTAAACCTTCTAAGGGATTGATAAAATTATAGAAATACCCTTGATTTATAAAATTACCGAAATACCCCCGATTTATAAAATTACTGAGATATCCTTGATTTGCAAAATTACCGAAATACCTTGATTTGCAAAATTATGAAAATACCCTTGATTTATAAAATTATCGAGATACCCTTAATTTGTGAAATTACTGGAATACCCCTGGTTTGTGAAAATTACCAAAATACCTCTAGTTTGTGAAATTATCAAAATACCCTTATAGGGTAGAATTACTGAAATACCCCCGTAGTATGAAATGACTAAAACACCCTTAACAGGTAAGACCGCTTTGCCCCTCGAGGGTAAATGACTCACTAGTGATACAATTTGATTGATTTGACTATGCTTTGACTGAGAATGTATGACTGTGATTGGACTGATGTGATTGTGATTGTTTGACTAGTTATGAGCATGACATTCTACATACATAACATGTTGCATGGGTTGAGATATTATATGGAGGAAGTTTTGACACGGGTTGCCCAAGACGACTATGGACCCATCGAAGGCTTAAGATTCGTATATCTGTATTGACTTGATAAGGTCGCTCGAGACGACTGTGGACCAATCGACGGCTGAGTGCTGATCATGTTACCGAGGGTTGTGTGCCTTTATTATGGGCTTCGTGCCGTTATTATGGGCTTCGAGTCGTTATTGTGGGCTTCGTGCCATTGTTATGGGCTTTGTGTCATTACCGAAGGCTTTGTGCCGATATTATAGGCTTTATGCCGATTATAGACCCGTAATCGATGGCTTTGTGCCACGCATATTACTATGGCTCTGTGCCTTTCTGTTTATGGCTTTTGGCCATTCTGATTTCTAGCAGCCTTACTGCAATATTGATAGTGCCTCATCGGTACTACACTGTGGAGTGTAGGGATGGGTGGGTTGATTATATCCCCACAAACTGTGCAGGGTTAGACGGAGTGGTGTTATGGTTGGATAGGTTTGCATGCATCATGCATCATTCATTTATGCTCTGTTTCTGATATGGGCTAGGCCCAATTAATTTTGTTATGGGTTGAGACCCAAAAGATTTGTATTGGGCTTTGGCCCACTTATGCTTTGAGTTAAACTGTACTATTTCTGTTAAAGGGCTTAGGCCTAGACTGTTTCTATTATTATTTACTGACTATTACTTTAGTAAGGGGATTACACACTGAGTTTTCATAAATTCACCCCACTTTTAACCTTTTCAGGAAATCCCCAGCCTTAGACGGTTCGGAGTTGCGAGAGACTCAGAAAAGGTCACACACACTGCTTAAGTTTTTTGTTTTGATTATATACATACAAGTATTTTGATTTGGGTTGTAACAAGGCCTTTAAGATTTTTGGATTTTAAATTTTGATATTTTATTTATGGTTTTATAATCGCTAGAGGTAGGACACGAGTTTTTCCAAAACAACAACTACTTTTCAAATATCACGTTTCCGCAACTGTTTAAATTAAGCTTCCGCAACAAATAAGGTTTTAAAGGTAATAACAGTTTTTTTAAAAGGGATTAACTCCTTAATAAACCACGTTTTCAAAATAAACAAACTCAAGATTTTAGTTAGCAACAAGTTTCGAGTAAGAAGGGTTTTCAATGAAAAAATGGTTTTCAAAAAACACTTCAATATGACGCGCCAGATTCAGGCTTAACTCCTAGACTGGGTTTGGGGTGTTACACCTTTGTGTTGGGCTAAATTGGGAAAACATAAGATTTTAAGTTCAGAATTGGTTCAGGAGACTGAGTGTAAAGTTAGACTGGCTCAAGACTAATCGAAAGCCACTTCGGATAGACAGAAGTTGTATGTAGATCTTAAGGGAAAGCACATAGAGTTCATTATTGGGGATCAGGCTTTTTTTGAAAGTATCTTTGTGGAAGAAAGTTATGAGATTTGGTCGTATGGGCAAGTTGAGCCCAATGTTTATTAGACCCTACTGAATTCTTAAGAGAGTTGGATCAGTGGCTTTTCAGTTAGAGTTACCTCCTGAGTCGGATCGTATTCATGATGTGCTTCATATTTCTATGTTAAGCTAGTACCAATCTGACCCTTCTGATGTTATCCCAATTGAGGAGGTAGAGGTGAGACCAGATTTGTCTTTCATGGAGAAACCTGTGCAAATTTTGGATCGTAAGGTTAAGGTTATGAGAAAGAAGCAAATTCCTTTAGTCAAGGTTCTGTGGAGGAACCATGGCACTGAAGAGGCCAGCTGGGAGCCAGAAGACTTGATTAATCAAGAATACCTTAATCTATTTGGATTAGGTAAATTTCGAGGACAATTTTTTAAGGAAGGGAGAGCTGTCACGCCTCATTCTATAGTTATATGTTGTTAATGTTTTAACAAGAATGACTTATTGATCTAACGATTAAGCGTTAGTGAATTTTTCCTTGAGACTTGTGTTTGAATCCCTTCTCTAGCAAAATTCTTTTTTCGCGGCACTCTTTGTTTCTAAACCCTAATGTTGCCCCTTGTATTCTTAAAACCCTAATATATAACATATTTTCTCCATTTTTGTTTTCACATTGCCACACTTGCCCAAAAGCCCCAAAATTATTTTCTTTCCATTTTTTCTTTCCTCCTCCTTGTACTGCCCTTCTCATTTGTCCCTCTCAATTTGCCTTATTTCTTTTGGCTTGTGTCATCACCCACACCATCGTCGCCATAGTCCTCGTAACCCTACACTGCTGTCACTACCCTCTTGCTCTATTTTTCTTATCATCGTCCCTATCTTCTCTTCCCATCTCTTTTCTACTATTTTCTTTCTTCACTTCCTTTCTCCCTTGTGCCGCACTTATTATTGCCGCCCTTTCCATTTTCTTTCATTTTTCTCTTGCATCGACACTCCTTCACCATAGCCATTGCATTGTCACTGCTCTATCACCGGTATTTTTTTCTTCTCTCTTTTTTATTTCATTCTTTTCCTTGTATCTGAATTTCCTATTATTTTTATCTACTTTATTTCTTTTCATCTTTTCTTGTTTCACCAATGTCAAATCATCATTATTATGTGTGGATCTATCATTTCAGATCTATAAACGGGTGTTGTGTAAGTGTTTCTTCTAGATCTCTAATTTTGGATGTATAACATGTATGTTAACATCCCTTTTTAGATTTATCATTCAGATATCACCATTTTTCTTCTCGGATTTGTTAAGGCCAATTTTAACAGTATGCTTTAGGTGTGTTCCTTGTTAAGGTGTGAATTTTAAAGAAGATCAGTTTAGATCTGAACTGTAGAAGCATTGTCGTATCAAATTTGTAGATCAATAAAAGAGTAAGTATCTTTAAGAATCAGATCTTGTTGTTGAATCTCATTTCTAACTTGGTCGAACCTATTAATGGTGTTAGCCGAATTTAATATGTTACTTTTTGTATGCTATTGTTCTTTCACGATTTAGATATCAATGAGATCTGATCATATTTATTTTGTGGAGTACATCAGTTTAGAGATAGTGCTGAGTAGACGTGCAAATTAAGATGTATATTTGACCTTGAGTGATCTGTGCTTAAGTGATGTATGTTAAATTTTTGTGAAATTGACTGAATAGTATTATGATATCAAAGTGATGGCTAAATGTGCCAATACGATTTCTAGAGTGGACCGAACATAAGTATCCTTAACTATGACTTCTGTGATGATTGAAATTTGCGTATGCTATTACTATATGATTTGTTCTAACTCACATGTTTTGTGACTCTGTGGCATAAATCTATTATTGTTATTTTGGAATCATGAAAATACATGATTATTATTATTGTCGTACTGAATACATGAAAAATCATGCCTACTGCTTCTGTTAAAACTGATTGCATGTCAAAACATGCGTACTGTACTGATTATGTTCTGATATGCCATATCACATTGCATAGGGTTGGGACGAATATGAAAGTAGGAAGTTATGGTAGTATATTTGCATATTTGGTGGTTTATCCATATAATTCCGGTAGTTTATTTGCAATTATTGGTGGCTTGTCCAGAATGTAGTGTGTAGGTATTGATGAGTTCTGAGGAACTCTTACTGTGGTGTGTAGCGGATGTTGGGTAGGAACCTTTTTGAATTCTCAATATTACATTACCATATATAAACATGCATTTATTCATTGAAATTTGTGATTCTGTATTATTATGGAATTCTGAATATCAATTGTCTTGAATGTTATATCATATTTATTGATTTTGATCTCTTGAGTTATGACTCACACTAAACTTTGTAAACTCACCCTCTTAAATTACTTTCTTACATATTACTAGTGAGGTTAGGATTTGGATTTAACAAATGAATAACCATATCAGGTATTTTCAATGAAAAGTATTTTAACTTAATTTATGTCTTTTGATTTGGAATTGTAATAATTTTATTTGGATCATGGCATGGGTTTGGATTTGATTTATTTTGGTTTGCATGACATTAGAACTTTACTAAATAAATTTAATAATTAGATTTGTGCATGAAACATAGTTTTAAACATTGAACTATAATAATCATTTTTCCGCTACAATATTGGAAATGAGTTTTGGAAAGTAAATAAAATTAGAAATCAACATGGTTTTTCAAAATAATTAAACTTTGCAAATTAAACATTGAGTTCAATAAGCTTTTGAAACTAATAAGTTTTTTATAAAACTAAATCAATTGATCGATTTTACATTTCCAAAGAAGACAAGCAAATAATTTTAAAGAACGTTTTGAAATTTGACGATTTAGCTTGGCCATCTATTCGGTCTATGTAACCTTCAGGATTTGGTCGTAACGTCTAGGCCGGGTTGGGGAGGTGACATTACAAGTAATTCAATATTCACCAGCACATAGCACTTCAATCCATTAATTCATCATAATATATTATTCCACATGTCTAGCTTATATGCTTTTCATTTTTCTTAGTTCAATATAATCACCAAGTTTATGATTTAGCCCTTAGCATCATGAACATACAATATTTAGTTAATCTCACTTCAACCTTACTTTATGTCTATTTTCAATACCATACGTCACTTCAATTAAGCTTTCTTTTAAAATATTCTATTTCACATGTCAAATTAATTTACACTTTATTTTACTAATTTACCACAACTTTTACAAAGTTCACATTTTAATCTTTAGGTAATAAGAGAAGTCAAGGGTACTTACCTCTCTTCAACATTTAATCATTTGTTTTTCTCTTTTCTTTTCCACTTGAATCACTTCCTTTATCTCTCTATTTAATATCATGTCAGGAACATAAAACTTTCCATGAAAACTCTCTACTTTAACATCATTTCTATACCTTTTTAACAAGATTAAACTTGAAAATATTATGAAACCTTAATATTTATACATTGTTCTCTTGATATCAAACCTTAGTTTGATTTTTTCTCTCCTCCAAGATGAACATACATCTTCCTCACTTAAAAATCACCTTGCTATGATGTTGTATTCTTGGTTTCACTAAGGATTTCTATGAAAATTTGGTGGTTTCTAGCTTGAATTTGATGATTATGGTGGAAAGGGACTAAATTGTAAAACAATGAAAACTTCAATTAAATGCAAAAGGAGTCTTGCGTGAGAATGAAAGAAAGGTGATGGAAAATTGTACATCTTTCTATCCAAATATCCAACTATTTAATTAAGAAAACAATTTAAAATAATTTAATATTAAAATATTAAAATAATATTAAAATAATAAAATAATATTAAAATAATTGAAACAATCATCTTTCAACATTTTCCTTCCTTAATTATTAACATGATAATTATTTTGGTTGGGAAATGACCATTTTGCCCCTGAAATTTTTTAATATTCAATTTTAGGCCATTTTTCACTTTTAAAAAATTATAATTTAGTCCCTCTAATTTCTCCTCTTATTCGATTTGATTCTTATTCACCAATTTATTTTACTGTTTAGTCCTTTCTACCCTTGGGACATTTTTACTATTTTTCCTTCAACTTTTTTGTATTTATGCCTTGCCCCCAAAAATTTTTAATATTTGCACTTGAGTTACAAAGCTTTTCACATCTTTTCAATTTAGTCTCTCCCATAAATTAATATATCACGACATATTTCTTAATTCAACTTTCTTTGGCATTCACCAGCCTTCTCTTTTATCATTTATATTTCTCATTTTACTTTACCTAGAAATTCATTATGCACGATTTTCACTTAATACTACTTTCAAAAAAAAAAATAATAATAACATAACAATTTTAAGGATGTTATAGTTTATACTATGTGTCCATGGTTCCTATTAATGACAATGTTTTTCTTTAAAAAAAAGAAATAAAAATGAATAATATTTGATGCACAGTCAATACATAAGTCTCATATACCATTAATAAATAATAGCATAACACATCATCATTAAATTAAAAAAATGGAAGACTTGGAAAAAAATACAAATAATTTTATCTAAACATAATTGAAAATTAATTGTAACTATTATAAATAAATATTAACAACTCTCAGATTTAGGATCTTGGCATAGTGTTCGTCAATTTTACCCTTATTCTTTTTTTTTTTAATCTAAATTTGACCATTAATCTTTCAAAAAGAGTCAAATAGCTTGCTTTTAACAATGTTGGCATGGCAACATGCGTGACAATCAACGTGTACTTCATATTGAAATAACACTATTTATCTTATATGTCACGTGAATAAATAATTTAAAATTTATAAAAAATTAAAATTATAAAAAGTAAAAAACAAATGAAGCACACGTGAATTGTCATGTCTAAAAATTTTAATATTTTACTCAATATCCCCATTCAAAAAACAACAATTCGACCCTTTTTGAAAGGTCACTGGTCAAATTTGATTACTTTTAAAAGGTTGAGGTTCAAATTTAGCTAAAAATAATAGTGACCAAATTGAAGAAAGGTGTAAACGTTGAGAGCTAATTTTGGCAATAGGCCTATAATAAATAATTTAAGACTTCTAACGTTAAATAATAAAGAGATAAATACAAAAAATATACATCATCAACTTCAATCTAGTGTGTAATTTGATACGTAAACTTTAATTTTGTATAATTATGCACATTAAACTTTAAATTTGGCTCAAATATATATATAAAACTTTGATTTTGATTCAATTGTACATATTTAAATAATGAATAATCAATTAATTTTTATATTAGATAAGTACAATTATTTGTATATGTAATATGTAAATGTAAAATAATGCTTATACCGAAATTATATTAGTTGTTTAGAAAAATTGAATCGAATTAAAATATCATAAAATTGCACAAAATTAAAATATATGTATAACATTACTCATTGAACCAAATTCATTTATATTTTAAGGATTTATCCCATAATAAAATATTATATATGTTTTAAATAAATTTTAAAATATGTTTATATAATACTACAATTTTATTTTTTTTAAAAGAAAATACGAAGCAACGAAACAGGATAGACAGTGCATTTGCAAACATAGGTTGTAAGAAAATAAAAGGTTTAGCGGTTAGAAAGGAGAAGCGGAGCAATGGCTTAACATATTTGTCGCGAAACCATCCATTTTTTAGGCCATTTCCAAAACAGCAACGAAAGCCTTCACATCTCTTCCCTTAAAATTCCTCTTTGATTTCCAACCAAATCAGAGAGCACAAAGAAAACAACAAAGGGGAAAAGAGTAGTAGAAGTAGAAGATAGAGGAACACAACAGAATATCTCTCTCTCTCTAGCTGGTGTTTTAGCGATGCTTCGTTAAGAATCATTTGGAGGCTGATGTATGAAATCCAACACTGGGGAATAATGGGTAAAACAATGGAGGTTCAGCGTATGAAGGAATTGTTGTTACTTTGGTCGAGGTTGCAAAGTAATCGTGTGGCTCTTGTGGGTGGAAATCACACTGCCGCTCGATTTTGCACTCGCTAAGTTTTGCCTTCTTCCTTCCTCTCTTTCTCACCTGTTATAATCTCTTCCTTGTTTTACTTTAATATGCTATCTCTCGATTTTCTTTTCCGGGAAAGTTTTCTAATTTTCTTCTCGTATAATATACCTTGCCTTTGATCACCTTTGTTTTCTGAATTTTTGTGATTGGATTTGTAAGCCCTTTTTTGTTTGTGCTTTAATCGATCATTTGGATCAATGGCTGTCCATATTATTTATGGACTTCTAAGCAAATTCCATAAAAACAAGCTTAAAGCCTTGAAAAATGGCATTAATTTGCAGTCTGGTGCACGATTTATCCTCAAAGTTCCTCGCTCTAGGGTTTTAAAGCTTCTTGCTCGGTTCTTGACGGTTTTGGCTTTGACCTTATTTTTGCTTCCTTGGTCGGGAATAAGATTTATCGTCAACGACGAACCCGCTCTGCCTGTTTATACAATCAAGCCTGAAGTTGTCCCTGAGGCCGCTGATCCCATTAATCTGGAATCACCACTATTGATGTACAATGATTTGAACAATGAAGGTATTCTGAAACCGGGAAACAAAGGACTATTGTTAAGCGATGACTATGATGAAGAATCCATTCAGGGAAATTCCTTCCTAACCAAAACTGATATGGAATTCAGTTCTACTAATGACTTTGATCGACTAATGTTAATCCCTGACGAGTCCTTCGATTTCATCTTCACTGAAAACATTCAATCCGCCCTCGAATTCATCGACCGGAGTCTCAAAGTTGGCGGTATTGTTGCTGTTCTGCAGCTGGACTCATCGCTTTCATTCAACAAGCCGTCTAATTACAAGATTGTTTACTTCAGGAAATTCAATTCCAACCTTTTTGTGATGAAAAAGGTTGAGAATGCTCGACCGATCCCAGGTTCCCAAAGGCGGCTTTTGGGGTATAATACATCAGAAGCGAAACGGGCAGCATTGAAGAAATTGGAAGACGTTCTTCTTGAACCACCAAGAGCATCCTCAGGGACGTCCAGAACTTACCTTAAACGAACGAAATATTTGCCAGATCTATTGGGGGACTCACTCGAAAGCTACCCCCGTCGGGTTTTCATTGATGTAGGGTTGCCTAAGAAAGATGGCGGCAGTGCGACCACCTGGTTTGTCAAGAATTATCCCACAAGGAATCTGAAGTTCGAGATGTACAAGATCGAGACACTGACCAAGGACTCTACCAAGAAAGAGGTGCCGCAGACTGCGGCGGAGACTGGGATGTCGGATTGGCTGAGGAAGAACGTGAAGGAGGAAGAGTATGTAGTGATGAAGGCTGAGGCTGAAGTGGTTGAAGATATGGTGAAGAGCAAGGCTATTAGATTGGTTGATGAGCTGTTCTTGGAATGCAAACCTAAAGGATTTGGTGGAAGAAAGAACATCAGCAGAAGGGCTTACTGGGAATGCTTGGCTTTGTATGGGAAGTTAAGGGATGAAGGTGTCGCAGTGCATCAATGGTGGGGTTGAAGGGAAGTTTGATTAAGCAGAGTGAAACATGTTTAAGGTGAGAGAGAGAGAGAGATCTATATGTATATATAATATTATTATGTTCCAATACGATTTCATGAACAAAAATCCAATTTTTAATTTCTTATATAGGGTTATGTACCAATAAAGCTAATTTTCGAAATTATTTACGGAAATAGGTCGTTTCTAAAAATAATTGTTGGTATGGACTAAAAATTTAAAAATGCGCTAATATGGACACATTTTCAAGGAATAACCTAAAAAAAGGCTTCCACATTAGCATATTTTTCTTTATGTCAGGCAAAAAAGTATTGACATGGACGTGCTTTTGCTCGTTCTCGAATTAAATTTTTAAAAAAATGTCATTTATTATAAAAATAGACCAAATTTTTAAAAATTTACGAGAATAAGCCTTTACAAAGACTTAAAGTGGCAGTATCATCTTTTTTTTTTTGTGCCACCAATTAATGTAGAAATAAAACTTAAAGAAATAGATATTTATATAGACCCAAAGTCTCATTTTTCATTTTTCTTTTTTTAAGCAATGTGGGATGTGAGATATGTATATATATAGATTCATGAATAGGTTTGCAACTTGTTCCTAGACAATGTGGGATTCCTTCCTCTTTTAACTAACAACGTAAGATTAAAGGTTACTCTATATTTTATATATTTTTTTTACAAAACCATTTCTATTTTTTTTTATATTTTGTTAACGTTTTCTCATATTATAAAATTATTTTTGAGATATTTAATCTTATTGCATTTTAGAATTGTTAGCATATACAAAAGGACCATTAAAGAAAAAAGAACAAATTGAACATATGAAACTTGAACATACAGTAATCTTCTATTCAATTTTAAATGTTTGAAGTTAATATCCATGCAATTCTAATTTTTAAAATAATTTTCCATTATTTCAATTTAAAAGTTATACTTTTAATTGTTATTATTATTATTATTTATTTTATTTTATGTTATGAATGATTAATAAATATATGGCGAGTATTTAGTACTCAAATAGTATATATATTTTTTGTAATTTAAAAAAATTGATATATCTTTTTTTAAATATTTATTTTTTAATATTTTACTATACTCATTAATTTTTTAATCCTAATTTTAATTTAATTTTCATCACCTAATGAATGCTAATAAATCTATTTCAGATGTATTTTGACTAAATAAATAATCTATTTAAACATAGTATATAATTATATTAAACAATTTTTTTATAGAAATATATAATATACATAAAATATAATAATTATTTTTCATATTTTTATATCTAGATTAAATTACATTAGAGTCACTTAACTATGATTTTTTTGCTATCGAATTATAAAAGCTTACAAAATGATCACCAAACTATTAGTAATTTTTTTTGTCACCCGATTATCTTGAATTTTAAGGTATGTAACAAAAAAAAAAGATAAATTAGAATAGTTGAATGACAATTTTGTAACTTTTCATAAACGGATTATTAAAAAATAATAATTAAATAACTATTTTATAACACTTTATAATTAAGTGATAAAAAATTACCTTAAATACATAAGAATAGACAACTTCATAATTAATTTTTATATTACATATGTATAAAATTCTTTATATATATGTAAATGATTTTTGTTTCAATATAACTTTCATTCATTTGAAAAGAAAACAAATGTATATGAATTGATTCATTAATAGTTTCATACCTACACATTATATTAATTGTTTGCATCAAATTTTAGTGTTCAGTAAATAAATCTATATAATCTTTTTAGTGAATATCTAATAATATTGGTATTGAAGTATATAAAATGAAATTGCTTAAAAAAAAAAAACAAATGCAACAAGACAAGATTGCATTAATGACAAATACTATATAATTTTCTACACATCCTCCAAAACACCTTTTTTTCAAACCCATTTGGTCATCTTCAAACAAGAAGAGACCAAATCTCACATCATTTTATATCTTATCATTTTTTTTATTTATAGAATTTAAAAATTTTATTTATAATGTAACAAATGTTAACTTTTTTTAAAAAAAATTTAAACTTTATAAGTAATAAAATAAAATAAAATATAGTGTAGCCTTTAATCTTATGTTGTTAGTTAAAAGATGAAGGAATCCCACATTGTCTATGAACAAGCTGCAAGCCTATTCATGAGTCTATATATACACATATCTCACATCCTACATTACTTAAGAAAATAAGGGAAATAAGACCTTGGATCTATATAAAGATCTGTTTTGTAAGTTTTATTTGGTGGCACCAAAAAAAATGGTGCTACCACTTTGGGTCTTTGTTAAGACTTATTCTCGTAAATTTAAAAAAAATTGGTTTATTTTTTGTAATATTTTTAAAAAATGACCTATTTTGAAAATTTAGGTCGAGTACGGGCAAAAGTGCATCCATGTCAGAGCACTTTTGCCTGACACAAGGAAAAAAACGTTGATGTGAAAGCATTTTTCTAGGTTATCCCTTGAAAACATTTCCACGTCAGTGCACTTTTAGATTTTCGGTTCATACCCGTAATTATTTTAGAAACAGCTCATTTCTATCAATAATTTCATAAATGAGCTTTTATTAGTACATTACTCTCTTATATATGTATACAACAAAAGTTTAAAAAAAATCACGCAAACAAGCAAAATTTAATAACTTTTTTGTTCTTTGTATTCTAAGTGTGCTAAGTTATCTTTGATGCATTTTTCTTTCTATAGTTTTGAAATTTGATCAAATGAATGTGTATTATGATAGAATTTGGTTGAGTTGTAGGGTTTTTGTTTCTTCAAAGCTTTCATCCTTTTCGGCTTTCTCGATTTCAAATTTTTGCAAATTGATTAAACTGAATTAACAAAGGGTTTGTCCCAATATTTAGTTAATAATGGTTAGTATGAAAAGTGAACTACCAACAAGGTCATTTTTTACAAAATATTATCGGATTAGGCCATTTTTTTTCAAAATTTATCGAATTAGGCCAATTTTGGAGAGAGAAGGAAAACACATTGGACGCATTTTTAGCAGATTTGGTAGGAAAACTCTTCTAGTTGGATGTGTCTTCCTGCTCAGTCAGTAAAATGGACACGTTTTTCCTAACGGCTACCCCACTAACAACTATTTCCAATGGCTTGCCCCTCCCTAACAGTAAGAAATCTCCTATCACACCCTAAATCTGGCGGATCCGAGAAGGCATGCAGATGTGAAGTTATCTGTTTAGCGTAGCATGGTCTGCCAATTAACAGTCTTTTGGTGGATTAGAGTTTTGTGTAAAGTATCTGCTGTAGAATTAATTAAAGATTTTATCTCAGGGTATTATGCTATTTAAGAAAAAAGTGTGACAAACGAAGAGTAAGCCTGGTGAGAATTATTGCCAAATGTATAGTACACCTAGTTTGCCTGAGAACTATGCTAATTGGGTTTTGTAACATGATCTAGTTAGGAGCCAACTGAATTGACAGGTTAAATAACATTTGTACAATATCTGGGTATGTTTTGAGATTTATTTGATAGATAATTCTATGATAAGGATCTGATACGTTTGAAGTTAACTTGGTTGGTTAGTTTGGTGATGAAATTAAATGATTTTTAAGGGGCATTTCCTAAAATAAAGTATGTATCTATATTTATAAAGAGGGAATCCACCAAGTAGTCTGTCGGTATAGGATATTGGCATATTCATATCTATGAAAGGTATAAGTGTTAGTTGGTATGAGTTTGTAACATCCTGATTTTGGGCCTAGTTAGAATAGTGGTTTTGAAACCACAAATTCGAAGCAGAAATATTTTTTTATGATTTTTTAAGGTCTATGACATGTTTGCATGATTGTGTGAAAGTTTGATAAGATATTTTGTGAATAAGTGTCTAATTTGACTTTTAGGACAAAATTACAAAAGTTGCAAAACATGAAATTCTAGAAGTTGTAAGTACGAAATTGCATTGGGATCTTAATTAGAGGTTCTTAAATAGCAATTTGCCCAATTTCTATATTTTAGAACAAAAATGGGCATGCATGGATAAAATTTGAAAGTTTAGTAAAAATGGCATTTTGGTCATTTGGTTAATAAAAGATTAAAAAAGGAAAAAATCAAGCAAAATTTGCTCATCTTTCTTATGTGGGTGCTGAACATCACAAGGACACCATAGCTAAGGTTTCTTCAACTTTCAAACTTGATAGTAAGTGCATCACATCCCCGTTTTTAATGTTCTTTACATTTTTGAAGTCCTTGTAACCCGATTTAACTATTTCTACCATTTATTTGAGCTAGGGTCCATGTTCAAAAATTTACCCATGTGTGACATGCATGTGTTTTGATGTTTCATGGTAGATTATGAAAGTTTGATTGTGATAAACATCTTTTACTAGGTGATTTTTGATGAAAACACCTAAAAAGGACCTATTCGTAAAAGTTGTAAAATAGGTGGTAAAAATCTTATTTGAAAGAAAATGTGGGCTGTTATAAGCATGAGATAGGTTCGGTTAGGCTTACGTAACAAAGAAAATGAGTACATTTCATTCTACAAGCCTAGGGACTAATTTGTAAATATGTGAAAGTTTATGGGTAAAACTGTAATTTTGCTAAAGTATGATTTGTGGACTGTTTTAAACAATTTGATAATTAAATGAGTGAAATTTGCTATTATAGATCAAGAAAAACAGAGTCCGAACTTAAACCGAGGAAAAAATAAGGTTGTAGACTATTTTGAATAGTTAGCCATATTTTGGTACAGAGGTAAGTTCGTGTGTAAATAATGCAACATTACATTATTATGTATTTAATGTTTTAATATTACATGAATTGTATAATTATTTTTGTGGATTTGATTAATGATGACTTGATGACGATTCGACGAAGATTTGATACTTGAAATCCCGGTTGAACCTTAGGAATAGTTAGGATACAAATGTCATGACATTAAGGTTATTGAGATCCCGTATAAAACCATATCTGGGATATGGCGTCGGCATGTGATTTCGTGTAAGACTGCATCTGGGACATGGCTTCGAAATGATACTTCGTATAAGACCATATCTAGGATATGGCATCGGTATGAGACATCGTGTAAGACCATAGCTAGGCTATCGACATCAATATGTAATCCCATGTAAGACCATATCTAGGATATGGCATTGGCATCTCACTATGTTTATGAGATTTCTTGGGTATCCTTTATTATTCCAAGCAGTTCAGCGGGTAGTTCGAAGATAATGTCAAAGAAATGACAAGGTATGATCATGTTGAAAGGGGTATAGGTATGTACACAAAGCTCATAAATATTGAGATTATAAATCGATAAGACCTCGGTAAGAAGTGAATGAATGAATGAAATATTATCATGAGTTTTATCATACATTATGTAAATGACATGATTTTAAATGTATCTATGAGACTTGATGACATTGTGATGAAGTATAGTAAGTTATGAGTACATTAATGCATGGTTAATATAACACCCCTAACCCGTAACCGTCACCAGAATAGGTAAGGGGCATTACCAGACTTGTAACACAGTTCAGAATAGTAAAATTTTAAACTTTTATCAACATTAACTCAATTCAGCAGTATCAATCATTCATAATCATATTATACTTTAAACAAACATATAAAGCTCTAATTGTACAATAGGGACTCAACCGATAACATTTGAAAGCTTATAGAAGACTTAGAAAATTTTTCCTTTAAAACAGGGCACACGCCTGTGTGGCCAAGCTATGTGCCTCACATGGCCATGCCTCAGACTATGCCTTAGCCTGTGTGCAACACTGACTTGGTCACACGGTCACCAAAAACGCCTATGTGTCCAGCCCGTGTGTCATCCTAATTTGGCTACAAGGTCACCAGACTCGCCCGTGTGTCTAGCCCATGTGCCATACTGACTTAAATAACTACAAAACAAGGGTTACATGATTGAGACACACGCCCATGTGCTCAGGCCGTGTGGCACGAAATAGGCGTGGTTTAAGCCATTTTTCACACCCTATTTTGCCTTGTACCTTCAAGCATAAAATGCACAACATTTATAGGCATAAATAAGCAACCATTTCTGTAACACCCCTAACCCGCATCTATCGTCGGAATAGGGCTAAGAGATATTACCAAACATATCAGAATTTTTACAGATATGTTGCAACCATTTAATCATCATTATCATCAGATTATATTAAAAAAAAAAAAACATATCCATATCTCATTTCAATACTTTCAGAAAAAAATAGGTCAAACCCTATTTAAACATATCAAAACTATACTAATTTTACAAGTAAGCATATACCAAAATGACCATTTCATTTGGTCTTACCTATTCCTTGAAATATTACTTCACTATTCAACCACATATCACCCTTTATACCAACATATCCATAATCATACATCATTTATGCCAAAATAGCATTTATTGAATTTACCACAAAAATGAACATATCATATAATGCTTTCATACCAATCTAACCATTTCCAAGCCAATCATATCACATAGTTTGATTAAACACCAATATTCATAAACATAGTGAACCATATAACTCAATTTAAAAACTAGCCTATACATGCCACATAACCCAAAACTCACAACTTTTATTTACCAAAGCGATAACCGGATAGTGTGAAGACATCTCCCTCGACTTCCAATCCGAGCAAGTCACCGAAACTCTATAAACTTAAGAAAAACCCACGAAGTAAGCTTTGAAAGCTTAGTAAGCCATAAGCAAATAAATCATCTCAATAATTTTTATAGTTCAACTTAACTAAGTCGAATTTAACAAATCTCAACCATATTTGCATTTGTCATACTCAGAAATTCATATGATCGCATTAAGTGCTTTATTTTATCAATTTATAAGCATAATAACTTTACACATAACTTATCCATTTGGCTACATTTTCATTTCATATATAGAACACATATTCACATTACTTTTTCTTATTTCATTCACATATCATCTTTTACACATATACTACTTTCCATTTCTCAAAACCATGTTTCTCTTTTCATAATCTCTATGTTCAAAACATAGGACCATAATTCATATATCGAACATATATAACACATCATTCATTTATATACATTCATATCATTTGATGTCATATATTTCACATACCGTCATTTGAAACATATTCACCTTTCATTTCTAAATTACTTAATCAAAACAAATGTATCTGAATCATATAAGGCAAAACACAAGTACCATTCCATATTTCTCATATAGCTCATATATATTCACAGCCCATTTGCATATACACATCTCTTTTTCATACTTGTATTATATCATCACTTACTCACATGTCACATTTTATTCAATCACATTTCACAAATATTTGATGGCACATATGCCTACCTTTCATGCTCACATATAAGCACATCACAAACGTACCTGAATCGGATATACTTTAACATAGTCACACACTTCTCAGAATGTTTGCAGAACCGTTCAAAATCAAATAGGATACGTGGATAACTTGGAGTGCTCGTCCAATGCCAATGTCCCAGACATGGTCTTACATGTAATCAAATATCGATGCCACTGTCCCAGACAGGGTCTTACACGAAATCATATACGATGCCGATGTCCCAGACATGGTCTTACACATAATCTCTAATCGATGCCAGTGTCCCAAACATGGTCTTACACGATATCTCAAATCGATGCCAATGTCCTAGACACGGTCTTACACGATATCTCAAATTGATGCCAACGTCCTAGACACGATCTGACACGATATCTAAATTCGATGCCAAGATCCCAAACATGGTCTTACACAAAATCATATATCTCGGAAGCTCACAAATTATGACATCATTATTCTGTACTATCCTCAATATTCATTCGAGGCTTATAACTGCATAATTAATTCAACTCATACTCGAATTAAGTCATCTATTACTTAATTCAATTCGGCACATATAATACATGTACATTCGAATATAACATCATTTACTTACTTATGAACTTACCTCAATTCACAGATGATTATTTCATGACCTTGTCTTTTCCCCGATTTATAATCGATCTATTTATTTCACGATCAAAACATACTAAATCAATATATTAACTAACTCAAATATCAAATCAAGCTCAAACTCAAACCATTCTATCATTTATTTATAATTAATAAAAATATCTTTATTCCTCACAAATGATCAACACAAACACAATCATTATCCAATTCATTCCAATTTGAACAACATGAATACAATAGGGATTTATATTAGTTCATGAACTTAAAGTCTCAAAGACTTGCATATTTGGGTAGCATTAAGATACTCTTTAATAACCAACATTAATATACAAAATATGGTAGTATAATTAAGTAATTAATATCAATTCAAATAGCATTCAACTTATGCATTTCAGTAGCCAAATTGACCCATCAAAACAAACCTTAATAATAATTAGCAGTTAACTTATTAATACAGCACATATTAATTACTAATTACTCTCTTCAACAGCTTAATCTAACATCAATTTGAACAACATTAACATTATTACCACTTTTTCTCCTATTGTAATTAATAGTCCATAAACCGCCCAATCAATATAAATATACGGCTATTTATCACCATATAAACAACTTATTAACCAACACTTGACATAAATTCTGTAGCATTTACTCTGCTTTATTCCCATTTAATAACTTCAATAATGGTTGCATTAACCCTTTTAACGATCAGATTTTTACACATAAATTGCAACTAAATACATATCATTAATTTAATACATCTATTGGCATTCAGTCATACATCTGCAGCATTAAACTGGTCTTTTATTACCTTCCCAGCTACATTAATGGCAGCAGCAAACACTCTTTTTCTTTCTTTTTTTTAAGCTTTAGACATAATAAATACATCCCTATTTATTCATTTGCAACTTAAACCATTATTAACCTAAATTTAAAGTCACTTAGACCGCATTTATTAATGTCTAAACAATAATTTACAGCTGCATTAATACACCAAACAATAGACTATAAATCATATATACACCCTTTTTCTAAACATCTTTATCACCATAATATTCAAACAGCATTAATACCACAATCGAATAGTATAGACAGCAGTAATTAACAATATCTCTAGAGGTAAAATTCGGACAACAATTTTAACAGTTTCTACAATTATCAAACACAAAAGAATAAAAATTGAAGGAAAGCTTGCTAATGTTTCTCAACACCGATTCTATTCATTCAATGTGTTCCTTCCCTTACACATGTGATCAAAAATTAAATCAACAATTTAACCAAAATTTATCAATGAAAGCTATAGGCAATGGAGAGTTTAGAAGAGTTACCCTTCCACTTCAAAATTTTAGCTTTTAAGCAAACAATTTTTATGGTTTTCCACCACATGCAGCCGGCCTCCTCTCTAGCTTCCATATCCTCCTTCTCTTACTTATTTTTGGTTGAAGAGAATGAAGAAAAGATGAACACTTATATGGCTAGCTTTATTTTTACTTAATATATATTATTTCATCATTTATCAATTTTGCCATTAATGAATAAGTTATAAAATCATCAAATCTATGTCCTTAACTGTCCAACACTATTAATCATGGCCTAATTGCTTCATAAAGGCCCCACCTTGCAATTTAGTACTTTAAAAATTAACTAGTCACCTTTTCATTTTACGCGATTAAGCCCTTTTACTAAATCGGGCATCCAAACAGCAAAATTAAAACACGCAAATTTAGCACATATAAATTCACACATAATAAACACAGAAAATAAATTTTTAAATATTATGTAGACCCGGATTCATGGTCCCAAAACCACCATTTTGAATAGGTTCAAAATCGGACTATTACAATTTCAGCCAATTCAAGACACATAATATACCATTTCATAATCAACCGATTCAATGCCATTTATAACACAAACATACACCTACTTTCGAGTATCCATTCCATACCAAGTACCAATATTTCATATTTCAAACAAACAAATTCATACCTATACATCTTACCAAAATCTCAAGTAAACACTTTTCAAAATGACCATTACAATTGGTCACACATATGCACATAAATCTCACTTATAAATCCATATCAACCCAATTTTATCATTCATATCAAGATAATCATAATCGCATATTATTCATGCTAAAATGCTAATAACCAAGTTTATCACAAAATGAACACATAATATAATACTTCCATAACAATCCAACCATATCCAACTCAAGCCATATCACATAGCTTGATCAAAAATACTAATATTCACATCACACTCATATACACAAGTGACCATATAATTCACCTTATGAACTAGCCTATACATGCCATATTTACAATATTTGCATAAGTTCTAAAAGTACCAAAAGCTTGCTTGGATAGTGCGATGGCAATCTCCGACTTTGACTGAAATCGAGCTAGCTTCTGAAATCTATAAAATACGGAAAAATAAACAGAGTAAGCTTTAAAAGCTTAATAAGCCCGTATAATATAAAATTAAACTTACCAATTCAACATTTAAAGCATGAAAAGTATTATAAAACCAAATCATGTGTCTACAATGCATAATCAAAACACCATTCACATGTTAGTTACATAACAACCATGTATTCATCCATTAAAGAGGATGAAAATAAACATGTAACATTCATGAAACATTCCAACACAACTCTCAACTCATGTAATACAAGTATCATTATAAACATGCTAATCTTAGTTCTCATGTATCCTGTCATTTATATAATTCATGTACTCTTATAACATATAATCCATATGAATCTTGCATTTCGTATAACATATAACTCATGTAATACAAGTATAGTACATGTAACTCATATATCATGTAATAACTTAGTTCTTGTGCCATGTAATTCATGTAAAACTTATAATTTATATAATATAATCTTTATATTTCATATTGGTATAATGCTTGTTGAACCTATGGAAATATTGAGGGATACTCGGGTGATACACACTAAGTGTATAATCGGTAATCCATCAATTCATCATGTACGCTCTTTTGAGCTGGAACCGGTAAGCTCCTCCTAAGTCGGTAAACTGTAAGCTCGAACGAGCTGAACGGTAAGCTCCGTAGAACTTAAACAGTAAGCCTGAAGGTTGATCAGTAAGCTCGAAGGCTGAACAGTAAGCCCAAAGGCTGAATGGTAAGCTCTTACGAGCTGTGGTGAGTCCGCAACGAATGCAAGAGCTCAACCAAACGGCAACCCTAGTGACATGTCACTTGTATCCTATGACTTTCTATAGTTCAAATGGGACTCAGTACTTAATTAGAGCATGTAACCAATAGGCATTTCGATCCATTAATTCATATATATAAATTCATACAATATGCAATTCAACCATTTCAATTATAAACATTATTTGATTCTAATTATATGAACTTACCTCGTATTAGCTCGTAAATCTGATATCTACTCGTCTACCTTTCGTTTCCCCCGATCAAGTTCCAGTATTTGTTTATCTTGATCTTAATTGAGGATTTAAGCTTAGCTTAATGTTTGAAAGCATGAAACCTTATTTCCTTCTTCAATTTCGGCAAAAATGATGAATATAAGCACATTTTATGTATTTGTTTTATTTAACATATAATAATAAGCCATTTACTATATTAGCCTTATTAAATTAATATCATAAAGCATAAATCAATATCCACTAATGTCCATGCATAATAATGAAGGTAAAATTTCAATGTAAGGACTTCAAATGCTAAAGCCATATTCATTTAAGCCGTTTTACTAATAGAACTCATGTTTATCGCTTTATGCAATTTAGTCCTTTTTACCGAATAAACTATTTAATTTGTAAAATTTCTTCATGAAACTTTTGTACTATGTAACACCCCTCACCCACATCTGACGCTAGATTAGAGTTTAAGGCGATACCAAACTCACGCTCACACGAACATTTGATTACGACACTCATTCCCATATAAAATTTAAAACTTTTTCATATCTATTTCAAAACATTTTTATTATGGGCCTACGAGGCCCAAAAGATACGTTGGGTATGATCTCGGACCAAATCGGAGCTTTTCGAACACTTACAAAAATTTGACTCAAAATAGGGCACACGCCCATGTGGGACAGGGACATGCACTTGTGGGTAGGTCATGTGGTCATACACGCCTGTGTCTCCAATCGTGTGGAATTATTATAAATTTATTTTCTATTTCGATCCTACAAGGGTTTTCACATGGCCAAGCGCACGCCCGTGTCCTTGGCCGTGTCCTTCACATGGCCGGGCATACGCCCGTGTCTTAGCCCGTGTGAAAAATCCTTGGTATTCTATTTATGACTTCATCGTAAAATCTTTGTCACACGACCAAGACACACGCCCGTGGGCTAGGCCGTATTTAGCACACAGTTGAGACACACGGTCGTGTCTCCACCCATGTGTTTACTACTGGGCATTTAATTTTCATAATTTTAGGTGCAGGGGACACACGACCTATCAACATTGACACATGGCCTAGACACACGCCCATGTGTCTACCTGTGTAGACAATTATAGGCTATTTTCCAACCCAATTGCGACCCTAAAACATAATTCAATACCAACCAATTTTGCCATTTCACAACATAACATGAAAACTCATCCAAACATGCATATCCACACACATTTCACATTTGCCATGGTAACTTGCACTTTAATAGGTTACAATATTTTGACAGAGTATAACTTAACTATTTATGGCTCATTTCACATGGCCAAAATACCAAAAATATCACCACCAACAAATGGACCCAAAAGAACTATGACATATATCCCAAAACATTAGCCACCTATACATGCCATAATTTTCAAAGTTCATAGTCAAAATACCAAAATGGTTGCTGATAGTGTTGATGGAATCCCGTTGATCACCAAACCTCGGATTAGCTTGAAGAACCTATAAGGGAAGGGAAAAGAGAAGGTATAAGCTAAAAAGCTTAGTAAGCCTATATGCAAGAATTAATGAGCATTTAAACAAATAATTCATATAAAAAGGAAATAAGCTATCTTATGATCACATTAAGTTTGAGATTATCACTTACTCATATGGTCTTACCACATAATTCAATACATACATTAAGCACTTAGCACAAATGATACTTTTCATATGACGTGCACATATATATCCTTAATACACAGTCAAATATTTTTGTATACAATCATATTTTACCATATCGATTCGAATAACCCGTTGAACCATGTGGAATGCTAAAGGATACACAGAATAAGGCACAAGTACCACACATGATGTAGCCGAAGCTACCAATGATTTGCAGCCGAAGCTACCACTTAACACATAACACATAAAGTCTCAATGATAAGTTAATCACGGGTCTGCTCACACAAGCTAACGATAGAGTCAAAACTACTCAGTGCTGCTCAAACAAGCTGACAGACATCTGCAACAAATGCAGGATTACCTAGCCACTAGTAGTCAAACTACACTAGCACTCAGAATCATATAAACAATCGATCACAATGTAACACTCCTTACTCGAGACCGTCGCTAGAATTGAGCACGAGGCGCTACTAAACTTAATCTATCACTTAAGCAACCTTAAATTGTTTATTTAAGCTTCTCGAAATTTGCTGCCATTCTGCATCATAGTCACTTAAAAATTCATATCTCAAGTTCCAAAACTTGAAATTAAGATCTGTAAATTTTCCCTGAAACTAGATTCATATATCTATCTATTAATTTTTTTCTAGAATTTTTGGCTTGGCCAATTAGTACAGTTTATTAGTTAAAGTTACCTCTGTTTTAGAACTTGACTGCACTGACCTCTACTTACTACGAACCACTTTTCTCCATGTAAAAAATTTATATGACTATGCCGTTTGTTTCTATTAAAACTAGACTCAATAAGGATTCTTAAAATATAAAGTGCAACACCTAATTATTTTTGTAAAATTTATGGTGAATTTCCAAAGTTGGAATAGGGGATCTAGAAATCTCTCTGACCCTGTTTCACTAAAACTCAGATATCTCATAAAATACAATACCTTTACCTGTTTTTCTTTTTCATATGAAAATAGACACAATAAGATTTAATTTCATATATTATTCACCATCAAAACATATTTCTACTATTTTTAGTGATTTTTCAAACTCACATCATTTCTGCTACTTGAATCTGTTTTTAAGCTACTTTCAAATTTTCCTTAATTTCCATGTGATAGTTACTACTCAATCATACATACTATTAAACATGTATATCATCAGCCATTCTATTAGCTAATCACTAGCAAGTATTTACACATCATTCATTGATCATGTCATATCAAAAGAAGCCAAGTTCCTATACATGCCATACACGAAACGAAACGGCTAAATATACCAAAGTGATTCCTTCGATAGTGTGATCAGATCTCCGACGTTTCCTTCGATTCCCGAGTGGCTTGGCAAGAACTATAAGAAGAAGGAAATAAAGAGAGTAAGCACTAGGCTTAGTAAGTTTACAAGCAAATAAATCACAACATTCATCACAAAGGATAATTATGCATAATGTCACCTAGCATCATAAACTTTCTTTACATCTCATTTTCTACCTTCTTTTTTATTCACTTACCTTCTTTCTTACCTGACCTTTCATTATTTGTAAATACAATCTACCTTTCCTTTGCTGATAATTCACTGTAATTTAACCTGTACAATGGCACGTTGAACCACTCAGAATACTAAGGATACTAAGGTCTTTCCTTTCTAACAATATCCTGCCCATGCCATGTCCTTGACATGGACTTACATGAATTATTCCTGTCTCCAATGCCATATATCTAATATGGGCTTACATGGCTCATTCCTGTCTCCAAAGCCATATATCTGATATGGACTTACATGGCTCATTCCTATCTTGTCCTGTCCTGTCAACCCCAAATGTCATGACATTTCGTATCCTAACATTCCTAAGGTTCAATCGGGGCTTTCTAATGCTTTTCTCTGTTAAATCGTCTTTAATTCAACTTTGAATATTTTCATAAAATGAATATATAAATGCTGGAAATTGAAAATATTAATGTAAAATAAAGGAATATTGCATTTATTTACTGTAAACTTACCTCGATACAAAATGTGACTAAACTTTACAATTTAGTCCTGTACTTTTTCCTTTCCCCGATCTACTCCCGAATTTCGTTCTTCTTGATCTATAATAGAAAATTTAACTTATTTAATATTCACATTTATCAAAACAGTCCTTTACTCAAACTTTGGTAAAATTACATTTTTGCCCCTAAACTTTTGCATATTTACACTTTTGCCCCAAGGCTCGGAAATCAAAATTTATCACAAATTCTTGTATTTTAAGACATGCTGATCATTTATTTACCAACAAAATCTTCAAATTCTCCTACTATAACATACACTTATGTGTAATAGGTATTTTTAACTATTAAGCCATTTTACTCGTTTTTACCTAAAACCGAGTAGCACAAGTTGTCTAACATAATCTAAAACCTCATATTCTATTATAAAAAATCAAAATAAACACTTTTCACCTATGGGTATTTTTCCAAATATGAACCCTAACTTAAATTATTGCTAGCATAAGCTTTATCGAGCTAACGGACTCCGAAAATGTAAAGAACATTAAAAACGGGGCTTGGAATCACTTACTATGGAGCTTGGAAGCTTGAAACAAACCCTAGCTATGGAGAACCCTTGAAATTTCGTGCTAATGAAGAAGATGATAACCATTTTGTCATCTTTTTCCCTTTTTAATCATTTTAATAACCAAATGACCAAAATGCCCTTCCTTACTAAACTTTCAAAAATTCCACCCATGTCCAATTTTTGTCCATAAACTTAGAAATTGGTCAAATTGCTATTTAAAACCTCCTAATTAATATTCCAAAGCAATTTCATACTAAAAACTTCTAGAATGCAAATTTTGCAACTTATTCGATTTAGTCCCTAATTTCAAATTAAGCACTTTATGCATAGAATTTCTTCACGAAATTTTCACACCATCATGCAATCACATCATAAACATCATAATAATAATAAAATAATTATTTCTATCTCAGATTTGTGGTCACAAGACCACTATTCTGATTAGGCCCTATTTCGGGATGTTACATTTCTCCCCCCTTTAGGGATTTTCGTCCCCGAAAATCTTACCTGTGAAGAGATTTGGGTACTGTTTTCGCATGGACTCTTCAGGTTCCCATGTAGCCTCATCCACCCCATGTCTATTCCATAAGACTTTCACAAGAGCAATACTTTTATTCTTTAATTACTTTACCTCTCGAGCTAAAATCTTTACCGGTTCCTCACCATAAGTCATATCTGACTGAATCTCAACCTCTGTAGGAGAAATCACATGTGACGGATCTGACCGATAGCGTCGTAACATCGACACATGGAACACATCATGAATCTTCTCTAATTCAGTCGGTAAAGCTAATCGGTATGCTAATGGTCCAACTCTCTCAATTACTTCAAACGGTCCAATAAAACGAGGACTTAACTTGCCTTTCCTGCCAAATTTGAGAACTTTCTTCCACGGGGATACTTTCAAAAATACCTTGTCGCCAACCCGATGCTCAATCTCTTTTCTTTTTAAATCTGCATATGACTTCTGCCTGTCTGAAGCTGCTTTCAAACAATCTCTGATAACTTTCACTTTTTGTTCTGTTTCTTTAACTAGATCAACCCCATAAATCTGGCTTTCTTTAAGCTCTGTCCAATATAAAGGTGTACGACATTTGCGTCCATACAAAGCTTCATAAGATGCCATATTCAAACTCGACTGGTAACTATTATTATAGGCGAACTCTACCAATGGTAAATATTTTTCCCAACTGCCTTGAAATTCCAATACACAACATCTAAGCATATCTTCAAGTACCTGAATAACTCTCTCTGACTGACCGTCGGTCTGAGGATGAAAAGCCATACTAAAACTCAACTTGGTGCCTAAAGCTTCTTGTAACTTTTTCTAGAACCGTGAAGTAAATCTTGGATCTCTATCTGAAATGATCGATAATGGTACTCCATGTAGTCTGACTATCTCTGAAATGTATAACTCAGCCAACTTGTCAAGTGAATAATCCATACGAACTGGGATCAAATGAGCCGACTTAGTTAGCTTATCAATCACAACCCATACTGCATCTTTCTTTTTCGGTGTTAGCGGCAACCTTGACACAAAATCCATAGTAACTCTGTCCCATTTCCACTCCAGAACTAGCACAGGCTGCAATAATCCCAAAGGTACCTAATGTTCTGCCTTTACCTGTTGACAAATCAAGCATCTGGAAACAAACTCTGAAATATCTCTTTTCATTCCTACCCACCAGTACAATTTCTTCAAATCATTATACTTCTTTGTACTACCTGGATGCAAAGACAATGAACTGCTATGTGCTTCCTGTAAAATCTTTCGAATAAGCTCATCATTCTTTGGTACACATATTCTGTCTCTAAACATCAAACAACCATCAGAACCAATCTGGAAATCTGATTCTATGCCTGACTCATATTGAACTCTTTTAGCCTGCAACTCACTATCGTCTTTTTGAGCTTCACAAATTTCTTCAAGAAATACCGGTTTAGCTCACAATTCAACTAAAATAAAACCATCATCTGACATGGCCAAATTGGTATTCAAAGCTCGCAATACAAATAAAGATTTTCTACTTAAAGCATCAGCAACTATATTGGCCTTACTTGGGTGATAATCAATCACTAACTCATAGTCTTTAAGCAATCCCAACCATCTTCTTTGCCTCAAATTCAAATCTTTTTGAGTCATCAAGTATTTCAAGCTTTTATGATCGGTGAATATCCAGCACCTTTCACCATACAAATAATGTCTCCAAATCTCCAATGCAAATACAATAGCAGCTAGCTCTAAATTATGTGTCGGATAATTTTTCTCATGTGGCTTCAATTGTCTAGAGGCATAAGCAATCACCTTTCCTTCCTGCATGAGTATGCAACCGAGCCTATTCAAAGACGCATCACTGTAAATAACGAATTCTTTACCTGGTTCTGGCTGTACTAAGATGGGTGCTTCAGTCAACAATGCCTTTAACTTGTCAGAACTCTGCTGGCACTTCTCAGTCCATTCAAACTTAACATCCTTCCGTAGCAATCTCGTCAACGGGGTGGCTATCATAGAGAATCCCTCCACAAATCATCTATAATAACCAGCTAATACAAGAAAGCTCCTAACTTCTAAAACGTTCCTAGGAGGCTTCCAATCGATAATGGCTGAAATTTTGCTTGGATCAACTCTAATACCTTCACCTAAAACAACATGTCCAAGGAATCCAACTTCTTGGAGCCAAAACTCACTTTTACTGAACTTAGCATATAACTGATTATCTCTCAGAATCTGTAAAACTGTTCTCAAATACTCTGCATGTTCAGTCTCATCATAAGACTAAATCAAGATGTCATCAATGAACACAATTACAAACTAGTCTAAATATGGCCTAAATATTCAGTTCATTAAGTCCATAAAAATGGTAGGAGCATTAGTTAAGCCAAATGGCATCACAAGAAACTCATAATGACCGTACCTAGTTCGGAATGCAGTCTACGGAACATCTGACTCCTTAACTCGCATCTGATAATATCCAGATCTCAAATCTATCTTAGAAAACACAGTGGCTCCTTTCAACTGATCAAACAAATCATCAATTCTAGGCCATGGATATTTGTTCTTGATAGTTACCTTGTTAAGTTGCCGATAATCTATGCACAATCTCATCGAACCATCTTTCTTTTTCACAAATAGCACTGGTGCACCCCATGGCGAACTACTGGGTCTTACAAATCCTTTATTAGTTAATTCCTGCAGCTGAGCTTTCAATTCTTTCAATTCTGATGGGGCCATTATATAAGGAGTAATAGAAATAGGTGTGGTACCTGGAATTAACTCAATACCAAACTCAACTTCTCTAACAGGAGGCAAACCTGGTAATTCTTCCAGAAATACATCTGGATACTCACACACTACGGGCACTGATTTAACTTTCAATTCTGAATCTTTAGTATTCAATACAAAAGCAAGATAAGCCTCATACCCCTTTGTCAAATATTTTTGAGCTGTCAGAACAGAAATTATGGCAAATGAACTATCTGACTCATCTGAATTAACCCGAAGGATTTCACCATTTTCACATTTCATCTCAATGAATTTCCTTCCACAATTCACTACAACATTATGTGCAGTTAACCAATCCATGCCCAAAACAACATCAAACTCATCAAACGGCAATAACGTGAGATCAGCCGGAAAACAGTGACCTCTAATCATTAAGGGGCAATTTCTACATACCTTATCTACCAATACACACTTGCCTAGTGGATTCGATACTTTAATCACAAATTCTGTGGATTCTATAGGCATACTCATATTAGGCATCACTTTCATACAAACATAGGAATGGGTCGAACCTGGATGAATCAAAGCAATGACATTAATATCATGTAGAGAAAATGTACCCGTAATCATATCGGGGGAGGATGCCTCTTCGCGAGCACGAATAGCATAAGTCCTTGCAGGGGCTCTAACATCTGGTCTCACAGCTGAATCTCTAGAGGTACCTCTGTTACTTGCTCCTACTCTCGGTTGCCTCAGTGATCTGCTTCTAATAGGAGCATTTCCGGATCTAGCACTCTGTGTTACCTCTCGGTTAGCCACCTCTGGACATTCTCGCACAAAATGATCTGGAGCACCACATTTATAACAAACATTTTCGCCTGCTCGACAAGGACCATAACGAAGTCTACCACACTGTGGACACCTTGATCTACCCAGTCTAGCATTATCCACACTTGCGGTCGAGGTGGTCTGAGCCTTTGGATCCTTAAATCTGCTACCTCTATTCTGACTAGAATGCCCTACCGAAAAGCTAGATCTAGTAAGAAGCTCTTTGGGTCTCTTGGATGTAGCTTGAAATGACCTGCTCATTTGTCTTTTCTTCGTATCTCGCGTCTCAGTTTCAACTTTGCCTTTTCTTTTTAATAGCTCCTCCGCTTTACAGGCTCTCTCAACTAGAATAACGAACTCTTTTACTTCTAGGACACCCACTGATAGTCGGATATCATCATTTAACCCATCCTCAAACCTTTTACACATGATAGCCTCTGTGGACACACATTCTCGAGCATATTTACTAAGCCTGACAAATTCACGCTCATAATCGGTCACTGTCATATTACCTTATTTCAACTCTAGGAACTCCTTTCTCTTCTGATCAGTAAACCTCTGACTGATATACTTTTTACGAAATTCTTCTTGAAAGAAATCCCAAGTGACCCTCTCTTTTGGTACAATTGATACAAGTGTCTTCCACCAGTGGTAGGCTGAGTCTCTAAGAAGTGATACTACACATTTCATACATTCCTCAGGTGTACAAGATAATTCATCAAAGACTCTGATAGTATTTTCTAGCCAAAATTCTGCTCTTTCTGCGTCATCGTCTTTTGTTGCTCGAAACTCTTCTGCCCCATACTTCCTAATTTTATCAACTGGTGGCTTTTCTTTTATCACTGTACCTATGACTGGGGGAGCTTGAGCTACATGGGTAGCCTGAAAATCATGAGGGGGTGGAGGCCTGACTACCAGATTCGTACAAACGAACTCAGCAAACCAATCATTCAAAGCTTGGAAGAGAGCTTCTCGAGTCACTCCTCCCTGATCAACTGTTACTGGCCTATTCTCAGATGGCACTGCCCCTTCCGCGGGAGCAGGCGCATTACTTTCCATATCATCATCACCAGCTCGTTCGGGATCCATTACTATAAAATAAAATATTTAAAAATTGTCAGGAGTCGTCACACTATCAAAATATAAGTATGACATGTATAGCTAGACTCTTACTCGTGCTAACTATTCCGTGAACCAACTAAACCTGCTCTGATACCAATAAATGTAACACCCCTTGCTCGAGACTGTCGCCAGAATCAAGCATGAGGTGCTACTAAACTTAATCTATCACTTAAGCAACCTTAAATTGTTTATTTAAGCTTCTCAAAATTTGCTGCCATTCTGCGTCATAGTCGTTTAAAAATTCATATCTTGAGTTTCAAAACTTGAAATTAAGATCTGTAAATTTTCCCTGAAACTAGATTCATATATCTATCTACTAATTTTTTTATAGAAATTTTTGCTGGGCCAATTAATGCAGTTTATTAGTTAAATTTACCCCTATTTTAGAACTTGACTGCACTGACCTCTACTTACTACGGACCACTTTTCTCCCTGTAAAAAATTAATATGACTATGTCGATTATTTATATTAAAACTAGACTTAATAAGGATTCTTAAAATATAAAGTTCACCACCTAATTATTTTTGTACAATTTATGGTGAATTTCCAAATTTGGAACAGGGGATCCAAAAATCGCTCTAGCCCTATTTCACTAAAACTCAGATATCTCATACAATACAATATCTTTACCTGTCTTTCTTATTCCATATGAAAATAGACAAAATAATATTTAATTCCATATATTATTCACCATCAAACCAAGTTTCTACTATTTTTAGTGATTTTTCAAAATCACATCATTTCTGCTACTTGAATCTATTTTTAAGCTACTTTTACATTTTCCTTAATTTCCATGTGATAGTTACTACTCAATCATACATACTATTAAACATGTATATCATCAGCCATTCTATTAGCTAATCACTAGCAAGTATTTACACATCATTCATTGATCATATCATATCAAAAGAAGCCAAGTTCCTATACACGCCATACACGAAACGAAACGTCTAACTATACCAAAGTGATTCATTCGATAGTGTGATCGGATCTCCGACGTTTCCTTTGATCCCCGAGTGGCTTGGCAAGAACTATAAGAAGAAGGAAATAAAGAGAGTAAGCACTAGACTTAGTAAGTTTACAAGCAAATAAATCACAACATTCATCACAAAGGATAATTATGCATAATGTCACCTAGCATCATAAACTTTCTTTACATCTCATTTTCTACCTTCTTTTTTATTCACTTACCTTCTTTCTTACCTGACCTTTCATTATTCATAAATACAATCTACCTTTCCTTTGCTGATAATTCACTGTAATTTAACTTGTACAATGGCCCGTTGAACCACTCGGAATACTAAGGATACTAGGGTCTTTCCTGTCTAACAATATCCTGCCAATGCCATGTACTTGACATGGACTTACATGAATTATTCCTGTCTCCAATGCCATATATCTAATATGGGCTTACATGGCTCATTCCTGTCTCCAAAGCCATATATCTGATATGGACTTACATGGCTCATTCCTGTCTTGTCCTGTCCTGTCAACCCCAAATGTCATGACATTTCGTATCCTAACATTCCTAAGGTTTAATCGGGGCTTTCTAATGCTTTTCTTTGTTACATCGTCTTTAATTCAACTTTGAATATTTTCATAAAATGAATATATAAATGCTGGAAATTGAAAATATTAATGTAAAATAAAGGAATATTGCATTTATTTACTGTAAACTTACATCGATACAAAATGTGACTAAACTTTACAATTTAGTCCTTTACTTTTTCCTTTCCCCGATCTACTCCCGAATTTCATTCTTCTTGATCTATAATAGCAAATTTAACTTATTTAATGTTCACATTTATCAAAACAGTCCTTCAAACTTTGGCAAAATTATATTTTTGCCCCTAAACTTTTGCATATTTACACTTTTGCCCCAAGGCTCGGAAATCAAAATTTATCACAAATTCTTGTATTTTAAGACATTCTGATGATTTATTTACCAACAACATCTTCAAATTTCTACTATAACATACACTTATGCATGATAGGTATTTTTACATATTAAGCCCTTTTACTCATTTTTACCTAAAATCGAGTAGCACAAGTTGTCTAACATAATCTAAAACCTCATATTCTATTATAAAAAAATCAAAATAAACACTTTTCACCTATGGGTATTTTTCCAAATATGAACCCTAACTTAAATTATTGCTAGCATAAGCTTTATCGAGCTACCGGGACTTCAAAAACGTAAAGAACATTAAAAACGGGGCTTGGAATCACTTACTATGGAGCTTGGAAGCTTGAAACAAACCCTAGCTATGGAGAACCCTTGAAATTTCGTACTAATGAAGAAGATGATAACAATTTTGTCATCTTTTTCCCTTTTTAATCATGTTAATAACCAAATGACCAAAATGCCCTTCCTTACTAAACTTTCAAAAATTCCACCCATGTCCAATTTTTGTCCATAAACTTAGAAATTGGTCAAATTGCTATTTAAAACCTCCTAATTAATATTCCAAAGCAATTTCATACTAAAAACTTCTAGAATGCAAATTTTGCAACTTATTCGATTTAGTCCCTAATTTCAAATTAAGCACTTTATGCATAGAATTTCTTCACGAAATTTTCACACCATCATGTAATCACATCATAAACATCATAATAATAATAAAATAATTATTTCTATCTCAGATTTGTGGTCACGAAACCACTATTCCGATTAGGCCCTATTTCGGGATGTTACACACAATCAATAGTTTCCTAGTGAGATGTCACTCGTATCCTAAATGATTCCTAAGGTTCAACCGAGACTTATCTTCACTTATTAATTTTATCACGTCACATATTCAATAATTCATTATAAAATTTTAGATTTCAAATAGTTAAGATAATTAGACATAATAATTATAATAACTCATTATTTGCATATAAAACTTAACTCGGTGCAAAATGCTAATCTTTTCGATTTAGTCTAATACCTTGTCTTTTCTTAGGTCAAGGTCGATTTCGCTTCGTTCTTGATCTATAACATCAAATTTAACTTATTCAATACATATATTACTCAATTTAACACTAAATCATCCTATGAGAATTTTTACCATTTTACCCCTAACTTTGTCGATTTTTACAATTTACTCCCTAGGCTTGTAAAATGAAATGTATCTATTTTTCTACATTCCTAAGCCTAGCTGACCCTATTTCTCTCTTATAGCAGCCCACAATTCTCAACATATCACAATTTATGCACATGTTTTACAACTTTTGCATTTTAGTCCCTAAATGCATTTTCATGAAAAATCACCTAGAAAAAGTTGTTTACTACACATTAAACTTCCATTTTCTACCAATAAACATCAAAATGCTTTCATTTCACACATGGGTAGATTTTTAAACATGAACCCTAGCTTAAAATAATGGTAGAAATAGCTAGGTCAAGTTACGAGGATTCCAAAAATACAAAGAACATGAAGAACGGGGCTAGGAGATACTTACAATCAAGCTTGAAAGATGAAAAACCCTAACTATGGTGTTCCTTCAGATATTCGGCCAAGGTAGAAGAAAGATGGACACATTTTTGGCCTTATTTTCCGTTTTATTTCTTTTAATACCCAAATGACCAAAATGCCATTAATGGCCTTCTTTGCAAAATTTTCATTCCACGGGTATTTTTGTTCATCTTGCCATAAAATGGTCTAATTGCTAAATAAGAACCTCTAGTTTATGATTTCATTTCCATTTCACACTAATGCTTCTAGAACACATATTTTGATAATTTTACAATTTAATCCTATCACTCAATCGGGTACTTTATCGATAAAATTTATTTACTAAATTTTCACTTATGCAATCAATCATACAATAAACCTTAAAACTCTATCGGAATAAATTTTCTATGTCAGATTCGTGGTCCCAAAACCACCATTCAGTTTAGGCCCTAATTCGGGTTGTTACATATTATAATTCTATCATGCTGTAAAACTTATTAAAATAATAAAAAAATATTTTGACTCGGTTAAGTGGTTCTGAAACCACCTGTTCCGATTAGACTCAGAAATGGGTTGTTACAGTTAATGTTGGTATTTTTTTACATGCAAACTTACTAAGCATTATGTTTAGTCCCCTTTGTTTTCCATTTTCTTATAGTATCGCCAAGCTAGCTCGGGGATCGAAGGACGTTAGAGTCTTGATCACACTATCAAGTGGAACATTTAGGTATAGCTAGTCTCAACATTTAGAGTATGACATGTATAGGGACTTGGTTATTTTGTTATGTGTCATATTTGATTTGGCCAAATATGTTGGCTTATTTTGATGAATGCTCATTTTGTATAAAGCCATGGAAAATTGGCTAATATTGCTTATAAGTTTAATCCCATGATGATGAATTTCATAGATATAGTAATTTGCATGATTGGGTTGATGAGTATGTGTTGGTTTGAATGTGATAGAATTGGTATGAGAATGATGTGTTGATGTCTTGGTTGTGGAAACTATGGTTGCCTTAGAATGCTATGATTTGTGCTTATGAATTGGTGTTGAAGTGTATGAGTTTTAGGATGGTAAATGGCTCGATAAATAGCCTTATTTTTGTCCACATGGGTAGACACACGGGCGTGTGTCTAGGTCGTGTGTGACACACGGTCAGCCATATGGGCGTGTGAATAGGCAGTGTGTCCCCTGCAACTTAATTTTAAGAAACAGAATACCCAGTATAGAGCGCACGGGTAGAGACACGGGCATGTGTCTTAGCCTTGTGGATGGCACAGCCTAGAGCATAGGCGTGTGCCCAGGGCGTGTGAAGTCTGCACCTTAAATGTGAAAATTAAATTCACCACATGGCCTAGCACACAGGCGTGTGACTTGGCCATGTAACCCTATTTTGTTGATAACGTCATAAATAAAGAGTTACACAGGTTGGGGACACGGGCATGTGTGACCATAAGGCCTACCCACATGGACGTGTGACTCTCCAAAACGTGAAAAATTTTCTAAGTGTTACAAGGTTCCCGGTTTTGTCCCAAACCACCTTCGATGTATGTTTTGGGTCTCGTAGGCCCGTATGAGGGGCAATATGTATATGTATGAATGGTTTTGTTTCGAATGAAATTTTATGGCCTAGTTTTGTATGATTAGTTATGTTTAAGTTCGATAATGCCTCGTATCCTATTCCGGTGTAGAACACGGGTAAGGGGTGTTACAGAGTTTGTCTATGCTATTTAAGGATGAAATCTGAGTTATCTGGTATTAGCCATCTCTGAATAGTTTCATGTCTTGTTTTGAGGTTATTTGGAATTTGAGTCGTTTGTCAATTTGGGAGTTCTTGTGTTATGAAACATCGGCGTTTGGAATTCTTTCGAATGATCTAGAACATTTCATTATTAGTATTAGTTTTATTTGGGTTTGATTCAGGATATGATCTAATTGGTAGTCTATTAGTTATCAAATTTAGTATGGGAATCCCCCAAATTTAAGATTAGTTAGTACTTATCCACCAAAGTGTAGTATCTATGAATAACCATTCTGGGAAAAATGGTAAGTGTTTGTTTAAGGGGAATTCGTTGAAAATAAGCTTTGTATAAATATTGTTCTGAGAAGTACCTAGGTTGTTCTAAGAAGGAATAAGACTTATATCAATTGATAAGATCTAAAATCAGCTAATGAGTGAAGAGACAGTTGGTACGTTAAGTATGGTAGCTGGTGTACAAGTATATATTCGATACTAGTAAAGTATTTGCCAAATATAGAGTGGTAATCCAAAATCTGCAAGAGAAGGAACTCAATTAGAAAGACTATAAGGTATTTTGTATTAAAACTCACTAAGTTCACAAGAACTTGCAAAATCTTTGTTCTTGTTTTAGGTCTTACTATGAGAATGAGTATGCTAGGAGGGGCCAAGCTAAGGATGCGCAAAAGAAAATGACGAGTTTGGAATATTGTGCATACAAAAGACATCTTAGGAGTATGGTGTATAGTTCTCTATGCCAAGAAGAGTCTATTTTTAATAAACTTTTGTATTGTAATGTATTATATTATTTTTTAACAGTCTATTGTATTCTTGGAAGTAAAGAAGAAGAAATATTGAATGTTATTTGAAATGTGAAATTGGACTTATATTGTGATGAACTATGTTGTTTATATATATGTATGAGAATAATGGATTTGTTTTTTTACGATTATTATAATGAAATAGGAATTGATTGAAAATAAATGTGAGAAATAGTTACCCTATTAACTATTTGGATAGGGTCGAGTATAATTTGCATGTCATAGGATATGTAGAGTTTAGGGTTTTACAACTACATGTCGGGGAGTGTTTGGCACCGTCAGTTATACCAACAAGTGTTGGGCACTTTATTTGTCAATTTTTTCGACTAGTGTAAGGCACAATTTATTATTACGAATTTACCTGTCAAGCACTAGATGCCTTGTTGTGTTGGTTGGATCTGCATATTCATCCAAGTCCAAGTCACGTTAATACGTAAATAAATATGAGAATAAAAAACATAGTAGTGAAACAATTGAATTAAAAATGAATATGATCTTTGGATGCATACAATGGTAAATTATGAGAATGGAATGGAAATGAGAAATGGGAAATAAAATTGTGGAATGGGTCATGAACATAGGTTGATTATGTTAAATGAAATCATAAAAATTGAAAGTGAGATTAAATGTACTATTTTATGATTTGAATTACCAAATGATATATGAAATGAATTTGTCATGTCCTAGTATTGGCAATAATGTGATAGCTGTGAGCAATGAATATGTAAATTAGTATATTGGATTTGTTATATTGCACATCATCATCTATTTTAACTTATGCATTTTTACGACTTTTTTTAGATTTTAATATTCAGATTATAGAAAATGCCACTGAGTTATACTCAGCATGCAGTTTTTTTCTGTGAGCAGATTAGGTACCTTTGAGTCATTCGTCAATTTTACCATCCAATGGCAATCCCAGACTCAAGTGTTGGTGATGCTTTTAGTTTGGTCATGACATGTTCTTAGGGAGTCTGATGTTTATGCTATATTATAAATTTGAATGAGTTTGGCACTTTAATTATGATGTGTATATATTATATGTAAGTGTTGGTAATGATGTTTGATCTCTCGTGATGTGATAAAGTAAAATTGATCGTACCTAAAAGACTAACTATTATCACGATAAAAGGCAAGTGCACCTATTGAGTAGTAGTATAGCTAGTGGCAAGACTGGAATATCGAATCCAAGGAACTAAAAGTACTAGTAATGACTTTCTTCCTATTATCTAGCCTAAGGAATAAAAGGGGTTTGGTTGTAAACTATCTAAACTAAACTAAAGAAATGACAAAGAGTAAATTGGGAGAGATTACTTTTGGGAAAAACTGATTGATAAGGACAATACCTAAGGAAGAATCCACCTAGACTTCACTTGTTATCTAACTTATGTTAATATCTCCGTCGAGAATAAGAACAACTAATCCTAGGTTGATTAATTGAAATCTCTTTCTAATTAAAACCCCTAGTCTTGCATTAACTCGATCTATGCATCCCTATATTAGGTTTGATTCTAATCCGGCAGATTTTCGTCATCCTATGTCTAGGATTGCGATCAACTCCGCTTAATTGTGTTAGATCTACTCTTAAACAGGGACTTTTGCTCCTCTTCCTAAGCACATTCAACTTAAATTAGTATCCCAGAAATATCAATTCAAGAATTAAAAACACAATTAAGAACAAGTCAAATATTTATCATATAGTTCAGATAACAATAACAAGATCCGTCTTAGGTTTCATCCCCCTTAGATATTTGGGGTTTTAGTTCATAATTATAAAAAGAAACATCTCAGAATAGATTAAATAACAAAACATAAGAAAACCCAAAACTTCTAAAAGGATTGAAGGGAGATCCTCTGTCTTGATGTAGACCCTGGCTTCTGAGATGGATCAATCGGTTTTCCTTCGAGTAATTCCCTGCCTTTAGCTCTCCGTCTTGGCGGGAAGGCTGTACCTTGGCAGGAATAATGCACCCCCTTGTAGTTTCCTCCTAGGGTCTTTATATAGAGTTTGGAAAGTCTTTCTTAACCCCTAAGTAGCTTTTTCCTCATGAAATTGAACTTCCTCACGATAGGGACACGCCCATGTGCCACGCTCGTGTGAGTCATTTGCTAGGCCATGTTCAAGCCTGTTAATGTGGCATGGCTGTGGGGGTTGCCCGTGTGAATCGAGTCTAGGCCATGCCCGAGCCTGTTAATGTGGCAAGGCCGTGTGACACGCCCGTGTGGTGAACTTTCAGGCTGTGTTGATTCCATGCTTTGGCCTATTTTCTTCGTTTTCAGCCCGTTTCTTGTTCTTTTCACTCCCCTAAGCTCACCTGAGTATAAAACATGAAATTAAAGGTTTAGGAGCATCAAATTCCACAAATCAAGGAATAATTCATCCATAAATGTACTAAGCATGAGGTAAAAATATGTATAATTTACGGTTTATTAATGTTGTTCATGGTGATCTTGTGATGTAGCTTAGGCATGTATGCTTATTGCTCAAGTGGTGAATAAGTAATGTGTTTTGATCTACATGTGGAAAAGTGATTGATATGCTTAGGTTGTGTTTGATATAGTTGGTAAGTTTGATGCATGCTTGTGTGGTTGAAATTGAGTTATTTTATGATGTTTTATAAGGTTAAATGGTGCATGCCATGTTGATTGTGAATTTGTAGTAATGTGATAATGTTTGGTTATGAAATGTTTTTCAAGTATATAATTGTATCTTAATGGTACCATTTAAGTTCAATTGAGTTTGGCATGAAATAAACATATTAAAGATTGGATTTTATCATTTTTGAGCTTTAGTACCGATATTTTGGCATTTGGTATCGATACTTAACCATATGAGTATCAATACCCTTGTTTTACATAATAAAAAAAATTGTGATTTGATATCGTTATTCAAATATGGTATCGATACAATATTGATACCTAGCAATTAAATATCGATACCAACTTTAAAACTTTGAAAATTTATAAATCAATCCTATTTCATGCTTGAATTTCATAATTAGGTCCATGTAGACTTCAATTTATTTTGTTTGCAATGTATGCGAATGGTTTTGATATAAATTATATATAAGTTTGGATCATTTGATGAAAGTTGCCCTAGAAACAAATGTGACATTCCGTTATTCGAATCCGGTGATTGGGTCGGGTAATAGGGTGTTACGATTCATGAGCATTCTCCTATCTCTCTCTTTATTCTTTTATTTATGATTCGTTAACTTGATCAATTAATTGTCATATGAATATTAGAATAATTCTTTGTGCTTTATTTATATTTCACATGATTTGATTATTAAACTACTTTATTTGTTAAGTAATTATTTATTTGAAATTGATTATTTATTTAAGGCTACTTAGTATAATAGGGAGTGATGGCCCATCAAGATAGGCAAGGTCGGAAGGGTATCTATATGCCTAGGAAGAGACCGGAAGGGTGACTTAGGTGGTAATCCTTAATGAAGATGAACTGAGAAGGTAGTCATAGGTATGGGTGATAAATAACTCAATCTAGGATAATTAATTATTTAATTAGATAATTAGGGATTAAATCGATCATAGGCTAGAGGCTTGTGTTGTCGAAACTAGGAATAGGAAAGTCCATTAGGCTAGTTTAGGGTAGCTAATTTAATTAGTTTAATTAAAATATTAATTTTGATTTACACTAGTAATTCATAACTCAATTAGATTAGTAATTATTTTTTGTTATTTATTTAATATTAATTTCTCCAATCTGCAATCCCTTCCTTAGAATACTTACCGGTGTTTCGTTGTAACATATACTAATCTTAATTCTTATATTTTTGGTGTGATATTTATTCTATAAATGATAACACGTTTATAGTAGTCACTAGTACATAAAATATTCTACTAAAAGTTAGGGGGCAATTATGGCAATTTCCCATGTAACGCCCCAAAATTTGAATGTTCATTTGTTAATTCTGTTAATAAAATATGCTTCTGCTTAATTAGTTTAGGGCCTTGATTATGTGTTTGAGATTGGGGGTTCAAGTCTCCTTTTTTGAAAAAATTGTTATTTGTTTTGACTTAACCTTTATCCATGAACTTTTGACTTAAGTTTAATTCCACGTTGTCAAGAATTAGCCTGGTGGTTCAATGGCTAGGCTTTAGTGTACTCTTTGGTCTTGCGTTTGAGTCTTTGCATTAGTGAAGAGGAAATGTATTTGTTTTTACTACTCTGAAAGAAATAAAATAGTTATTTTAAATTTATTAAATTGTTTTTTTTCCTTTCCTCTTTCTCTTGACCTTTTTTTCATTCTTTTCTTTTTCTTTTGTTTTTGCTTCCTATTGTCTTACTCCAACGGTAGGGGATGACGCACTGTCCCAAGCCATCCTTTATTTTTTAGAGAGGGTTGTCAGGACTCATTCTGGATCTAAAGGTCGAGGGTCGGTTACAAATTGACTCCGGTCGAACGGTGATAAGGTGTTCAAAGGAGTCACTAGAGTCGCCTCTACAGTGGCTGAGTACTGGTTAGAGGCCACTAAGTGCATCATGAATGATATCGATTGCACTCTTGCATAGAAACTGATGGGCACAATATCTTTGCTCCTAGATGAGGCATACTAGTGGTGGTTAACAGTTCAGGAAGGCACCAAGTTTGAACACATCATGTGAGATTTCTTCAGAAACACCTTTTACATTAAGTATGTTAGGGCGAGTTATGTGGAAGCTCACAGACGCGAGTTTATGAGACTAGTTCAAGGTGAGAGGTCTATGGCTGAGTTTCTGAGATTGAGCAAGTATGCTTGTAGTTTGGTTTTGAATGATTATGAAAATAGCATCCGATTCAAGGAAGGACTAAGATACGATTTGAGGGTTCTTTTAGCTCCTCAGAGGGAGCAAGTGTTTGAGACAATGGTTGACAAGGCAAAAATGGTTGATAATGTGAAGCACACTAAGTGCAAGTAGAGAGGTTGAGAGAAGAGCCAGAGTAAGCTTAAGAGGGATTAGAGTCCCTCTAGTTCAATTCAGCGACCTAAGAAACGGGCTAGATTTGATAGGTTGTAACGCCCTAATTTTTAGGGTTTTTGAATTTTTGCATGAATTTATTTTTGCATGGCTGGATGTGCTTTATTGATGTGTTGGGTGTATTTTAAATTTTAGACTTAAAGGAGAAGGGGCATTGGCTAAATGGGCTTTTAATTAAACGATGGGGTTTTATAGCACAAGAAAGCCTGTGTTAAAGTGGCAAGGATGGCGCCACTTAAAACATGGGGGTGGCGTGACATGGCTTGTGAAGGAGCTGATGTTCGAATCCCTTGTTCAGCAGAGTAGTTGTTTTATTTTTACTGCATGTGCATGGTAGGAGGTGGATTCCAAGTTAAACTCTAAAAGGAGGTGTTTGAATGGCTCAAGCTATTTGATTAAGGAGTGATAAGGGGAGAAAATTTAGGAAATTTGAAAGGGAAGCAAGAATTGGCCGATTGTGGAAGTGTCTAGAGGGCATAATCGGCTATGGGGGCTTAGAGTAGCACTTTCGGCATTTTTTGTATGTGTGACGATTTCTTTTGACAAATTTTGGTCATTTTCTTGGTTGCCGAATAGGTCTAGTTCTCTTGGGGGATCTTTGTTCTTTCTTTTCTCCTCTTCTGGGTGTTCTAAAAGCTAAAAACCATAGGTCATAAACTCTCTTGTGCTGAATTACCAAAAGAAGTGTCTCTCTTTCGCCTTTCTTCTTCTTTAAGTCGAAATCTATACTCTATATCTTCCTTTTCTCCTCCTTCATTATTTGGAATCGGTTTCCCTAAGTTCTCTTGGCTGATTGCTTCTAAAAGCTGAAACCTGAACAATTTGCTAGCTGATTTCTTCTTTGGCCGAACCTTCTCTTCTTCTTGTCTCTATTCTTACAAAAGTCAAAATTCTCAAGTCTCTCATCCCTTTATCGACCATCTCCTCTCTTTTCATAAACTTCTCTTCTTCTTTCACCTTCTCTTTCAAAATCAAAACCTCCATACTCTCTAGTGTTTTTCTGAAAGCCAAATCTCATAGATCACTCCTCTTCTTGCATTCTGACTAAATCTATTATAGATCTGGGCTAGGCTAGTGATTGGTGGTTCTTTCGTGTGGTAAGGCAGTTAAGCAGACTCTTGGGTAAGAATCTTTCCTTTGTTCTCTTTTAAGTGATTAGGGGAAAAGTCGAAACCCCTAATTTCCTTGTGTTAATCGATTTTGGGGTCCCTGTCTAGTAGACTGTTTTAAACCTCTCTTTTTGTAGTCAATTGTGGTCACAGTTATTCGTAGTAACGAATCTCGTTAAGGGTGGTCAGTATTAGCAAAGTAGACTTGATCTACTGGTTGGAACTAGGTTGCGGGAAAGGTAAATGATGGTGTTGTTTTGGTGATTGCCGAATGAGAAAGTTAAAGTGATGCTAGTAGTTTCAATTAGTATAAGGATTAACATAGTGGGTAAATCATTGTAGGGTGATCACTCGCGGGATCTTGACATAATTCGCAAACAGGTGTGTAATCAACACCCTTTGGTAGATTAGATCGGTAAAAGCTAAAAAGCCTAAATGCCGAAATGCTGGCATTTTGAGGGCTTACGAGCGTGCGAGCGCTCGTGGGTCGGTAAGAAATTGTAAAGTTGGCAATAATGGACGGTAAGGTTGCTGTGCGCATTTTCGTGCACTTGGGTGGTTTTGGGCCTCGATCGGTCGAAATTGGGCCCAATGGGAAATTGGGCCCATATGGGTGAAATACGCGGTAAGTGATTTCTAGTAAACTGGAAATTGAATTTGCGGTAATATGTGTAAAAATTGAGACTTAGTGGGCTACAGTAACTTGTGGGCTTCGTCGGGCACATTAGGGGTTTTTAGGGCCCGATGGCACTATATGAGTAAATGGGCTATTTGAGTCGCTCGGAGCGACGTTAGACCTGCTAGAAGGTCATAGTAAGCATAAAACCCTAAAACCTAGTAAAGTTATCGAAATACCCCTAAAGGGTGAAACTGACTATTTTGCCCCTAGATGCTAAATGACTGTTTTACCCCTAGATGCTAAATGACTGTTTTACCCCTAGATGCTAAATAACAATTTTACCCCTAGAGAAAAGTTGACAGATATGCATGATTACTGTTTCTGATATTTTGTATGACATGTCATATTATATTCTGATTTGCATGGGGTTGGGTTATTGTTACGGAGGAAGTGCTAAAAGTGGCAATGCCACGTAATCTACTTAGAGGCTCTACCTCGTATTACTGTTCTAGTGGCTTGGCCACAATAGCTGTTTCAGCAGCTCTACTGCGACTGTGGTGTGTAAGGCTGGGTGGGTTGAGTTATTCCCCACATGGTGTATAGGGCTGGTACGGGTGATGTGTAGGGTTGTATTGGGCTTGGGCTTTCCATACATGCATATATTATTATAATCTGATATGTTTCTTTAATGGGCCCAAGGCTCGTACTGTTTTCTGAATAGGGCCAACGCCCAGTTTAATCTGTTTTCTGAATAGGGCCAAGGCTCGTACTTTATTAATGCTTTATTTTAATTTGGGTTTTAAATTGTAATAAGGCCGCTTGGAGTATTTCGTTTTAGGTTTTTCGTTTATTATTTGTTTTCTTTATAGTAGACTAGTTCGCGCAAGCTTTTCAAATCTAAGCAAACATTTCAAAACATACAACACGTGACAAATAGATTACTTAACAACAATAACACAATAACAAGATTTGCTAAAAAGTGAGATTTTACCTAGCAGTAGCAACGGTTTTTAAAACTGAGAATAACTCTTATTTACAAGCTAATGAACATGGTTTTACTACAAATGACCTAACATTTTACTAAAAGAAGATCAAGGTTTAATCAAGCATCCATGTGACACACCAGATCTGGCCATAACGTCTAGGCTGGGTTTGGGGTGTTATATTTAGTGGTATCAGAGCCAGGTTACAGCAACTCGGCTGTGGAACGGGTCTAAATATTTTTTAATTTAAATTAAGGCTCAAATTTGTATTTTGAAATTTTGATTTTGGAAATTCCCTTAAGAAATTCTTTTAAAATTGATTTTCTTCTAAAAAATGTTTTCATTTTACTAACAGTCTAGGGTTTTTGGAAACAAAGTTTATTCAAAGTATGTAGCATAGACAAAACTTATTTTTTTGAATCTTGTTTCTAAGGAGTGGCACACCGAATCTCTGGCACCAACTTTGTAAGTATCTTCTACTTTACTGTACTTTACTGTAAAACTGCAACATTACTGTAGAAGATTAAGATAGTAGGAAAACTGAAAACTTTAGGAGACTAAAACTGTAGCTAGGCTACGATTCTGCGAAAACAAAAACTCTAAAATACTACATATACATAAGACATCTGTAATAAATACTGGAATATTGAACTGATTCATAAAATTCGTAATCAGATAATAGGATATGAGTACGAGGGCAGCACGTGGACGAGGCCGTGGTCGCGGCCGAGGAAGTGCGCAAGCTGGGTCGTCATCTTCGGGACATATGCCAAATAAGGAGGTACGAGCACCATCGAAAACTGAGATCGGGTCTTATGATTGAGCTGTTGGGGATGATGCTTTATCCTAGGTGATGCTTCGTGTTCTGGAAAGGGTTGCTGGGGCGAGTACTGGAACGGTGAATCGAGGATCTATTTTTGAATGACTTCGAGCTAACAGAACGGAGATTTTCAGGGGTGTATCTAGTGTAACCCCGAATGTGGCCGAATATTGGTTGGAGGCCATAGAGCAGATCATGGACGACTTAGATTGCTCAGTAGAGCAGAAGTTAAAAGGAGCAGTATCTTTGCTGTGTGACGAGGCCTACCAGTGGTGGATCACTATGAGGGATGGTACCCTAGCTGAGCGGGTGACTTGGGAGCTGTTTAAGACGGCCTTCAAAGGGAAGTACATCGGGGCAAGCTATGTGGACGCTCGAAGGAAGGAATTCCTAAATTTGACTCAGGGTAATAAGACTGTCGTAGAGTATGAAGCTGAGTTCCTAAGGTTAAGCCGGTATGCTAGTGGGATAGTCGCTACAGAGTATGAACATAGCGTGTGATTTGAGGATGGCCTTAGAGATGAGATAAGAGTGTTGATTGCTCTGCAGAGAGAGCGCGACTTTACTGCTCTAGTGGAAAAAGCTAAGATTGCTGAGAAGGTGAAGCGCACGGAGTGGCAAAACTGTGAAAAAGATCAGAACTGATTAGGAGGGAATCAAGACCCTCGGGTGTGCAGGTAGGATTGTTAAAAGGGCTAGAATGGACGAGTCGGTTCAAGCAGTTCCGATGAATGTGGTTAGACCACAGGCTTATGGGGATTGTGGTAAAGTGCGTCTGGGTGAATGTTGGAAGCGTACTGGAGCATGTTTCCAGCGTGGGTCTAAAGATCATAGAGTTAAGGATTGTCCTCAAAGGCTGGCACAGATGCAAGCTACTGAAGTAAGGGTTGCTCAGCCAATGAGAGGTAGGCCGTAACCATCGAGAGGCCGTGGTCAGGCTAGGGGTGGCAATGGAAATAGACGTGGATGTGGACGTGAAGCACCGGGTAGGATGTTGGAAATGCTGAGGCTCGTCAGTCGGTGTTGGTTTATGCTGCTCGTCGCCGAGAGAAAGGTGACGCACCTGACGTCATAACCGGTATGTTTTTAACTTATAGTACGCCATACACTGCCTTGATTGATATTGGATCTACCTATTCGTATGTTACTTGTGATGTGTCTGGGACATTGGATGTGCAATCTGAGAAAACTGTGAGTGGGGTATCTGTGATAAGTCCACTGGGTCACTCGATTAGGGTAGACAAACTCTTTAGAGATGTACCTTTAGAGACACAAGGTAGGATTTTCTCTACGGATTTAATAGAGCTACCATTTGGAGAGTTCGATCTCATCTTGGGAATGGATTGGCTTACTAAGCATAGGACGACTTTGGATTGCGTTGCCAAGCGAATGGTGTTAAAGGCCACGGAGGATGAGGAGGTAATGGTTATAGGGGAGCGAAGAGATTACTTGTCCAATGTTATCTCAGCTTTAAGAGCTGAGAAACTAATTCGCAAGGGTTGCGAGGCATTTTTGGCATATGTAAGTCAGTCTAATTCTGAGGGTTTGACTGTAGGAGAGGTTAGAACCGTTAAGGAATTTCAGGATGTTTTTTCGGATGAGCTCCCAAGGTTGCCTCTGAATCGTGAAGTTGAATTTGGAATCGACTTGTTACATAGAATGGCGCCAGTGTCCATCGCTCCTTATAAGATAGTATCGAAGGAGTTAGTAGAGTTGAAAACGCAAATTCAGGAGCTTCTGGATTGGGGCATTATTAGACCAAGTGTGTCTCCATGGGGAGCACTGGTACTATTCATGAAAAAGAAGTATGGGAGGATGCGTATGTGCATCAATTATCGTTAGTTGAACAAACTGACTATTAAGAACAAGTACCCTCTGCCAAGGATCGACGACATATTTGACCAACTAAAAGGAGCTTCGGTATTTTCCAAGATCGATCTTCGGTCTGGATATCATCAATTAAGGGTCAAAGAGGTGGATATTCATAAGACAGCATTTAGGACTCGGTATGGTCATTACGAGTTCCTGGTAATGTCGTTTGGATTGACGAATGCACTAGTGGCCTTTATGGATCTGATGAATCGGGTATTTCAACCCTACTTGGACCAATTTGTGGTCGTCTTCATAGACGATATTCTGGTGTATTCGAAAACTGAGGAGGATTATGATGAGCATCTCCAAATTGTTCTGCAAGTGTTAAGGGAGAAGCAACTGTATGCAAAATTCAGCAAGTGTGAATTTTGGATGTGACAAGTGACGTTATTAGGTCATGTTGTTTCTTCTGAGGGGATTAGGGTGGATCCTCAGAAAATTAAGGCAGTTTTAGAGTGGAAGCTACTGAGATCAATGCGGAAATTCAGAGTTTTCTGGGTTTAGTAGGGTACTACAGGAGGTTTATGGAAGGGTTTTCTTTGATTGTGGCACCATTGATGAAACTTTTGAGAAAATGAGTACCATTTGTTTAGACTGAGAAACAACAAGAGGCTTTCAAAATGTTGAAGAAAGTTTTGACGGAAGTGCCTGTATTGATTCAGCCGGAGCTTGGGAAGGATTTCACTGTGTATAGTGATACGTCACACGTTGGTTTAGGCTATGTACTGATGCAAGAGGGTAAAGTGGTTGCTTATGCATCGTGACAGCTTAAGCCTCACGAAGCGAACTACCCTACGCATGATCTGGAATTGGCGGCAGTAATTTTTACATTAAAGATCTGGAGGCACTATTTGTATGGAGAAAAGTGTATTATATACACGGATCATAGGAGTCTTAAGTATTTGTTGACTCAAAAGGAGTTGAACCATAGGCAACGAAGATGGATAGAGTTGCTTAAGGACTACGACTGCTCTATTGAGTACCACCTAGGCAAAGCTTATGTGGTAGCTGATGCACTAAGTCGAAGAGCTGCAACTGAGCTGAGGGCGATGCTTGCTTGTCTTAGTCTGAATGATGATGGAAGCTTGTTGGCTGAACTACAAGTGAGATCGACATGGATAAAGAAAATTAAGGAAAAGCAACTAGAGGATGAGTCACTGGTTCCCCGATTTCAACAAGTTAAGAGTGGGGAGACTTCTGATTTTGGATTGAATAGTGAAGGAGTTCTATGTTTCCAAGGAAGAGTTTGTATTCTGAGGGACTCTGACTTGAGACAGTCAATTCTGATAGAGGTTCACGGTGGTTCTTGTGCCATGCATCCCGAAGGGAATAAGTTGTATAGGGATTTACGAGAATTGTATTGGTGGCCTAGACTTAAGCGGGAAGTAACGAAATTTGTGGGCAAGTGGCTGACATGCCAGCAGGTGAAAGCTGAGCATCAACTGCCATCTAGACTTCTACAACCGGTCAAGATTCCACTTTGAAAGTGGGAAAGGGTAACCATGGAATTTGTGAGTGGGCTACCCTTGATGCCTACCAAGAAAGACTCAGTTTGGGTGATTGTGGATAGGCTAACTAAATCTGCTCATTTCATAGCCGTCTGAATCGACTACTCACTTCAAAAATTGGCCAAGTTGTATGTAGCAGAGATCGTTCGACTTCATGGAGTGCCAATTTTGATTATTTTTTATCGGGACCCTAGGTTTACATCTCGATTCTGGTAGAAGTTGCATGAAATGTTGGGTACTTGGCTAGACATTAGCACTGTCTTTCACCACTAGATGGATGGGTAGTTGGAAAGGGTGATTCAAGTTCTGAAAGACATGTTGAGAGGATGTGTCATTGGTTTTTCGGGGTAGTTGGGAAGAGTACTTACCGTTAGCGGAGTTTGCATACAACAATAGTTATCAGACGAGTATTCGAATGGCACCATATGAGGCGCTATATAGTCGAAGGTGTTGTACGCCTACTTGTTGGACAGAATTGTGAGAACGTCAGGTTCTTGGGCCAGAGTTGATAGCGGATACTGACGATAAGGTTAGGCTAATCAGGGATCGGTTAAATGAGAAATCTGATAGGCAAAAGTCTTATGCCGACTTAAATCATAAAGAAATTGAGTACTCAGTAGGAGATTTGGTTTTCTTAAAGGTCTCGCCTTGGAAGAAGATTTTAAGGTTTGGAAAGAAAGGCAAATTAAGTCTGCGGTTTATCGAGCCTTATCGAGTTCTTAAACGGGTGGGTCCGGTAGCATATCGACTGGAACTACCTGCAGAGTTGGATCAGATTCATGACGTCTTTCATGTCTCCATGCTAAGATGGTATCGGTTTGATCCTTCTCACATTGTACCAATTGAGGAAATTGAAGTTAGGTCTAATCTGACTTTTGAAGAAGAGCCCATGCATTTTCTGGACTGTGATGTCAAGGTGTTACGAAAGAAATCAGTCCCTTGGGTGAAAATGCTTTGCTGCAATCATGGTAGAGAATAAGCTACGTGGGAGCTAGAAGAGGCGGTTCGTCAATAATACCTTCACCTATTTGGACTAGGTAAATTTCGAGGCCAAAATTTCTTTAAGGGGGTAGAGTTGTAACGCCCCAATTTTTATGGCTTTTGAATTTTTGCATGAATTTATTTTTGCATGGCTGGATGTGCTTTATTGGTGTGTTTGGTGTATTTAGTGGACCTTTAGAAGGTCTAGGTTTAAGTTTAAAGCCTGGCAAAATTTTAAATTTTAGACTTAAAAGAGGAGGGGCATTGGCTAAGTGGGCTTTTAATTAAACGATGGGGTTTGACAGCACAAGAAAGCCTGTGTTAAAGTGGCAAGGATGGCACCACTTAAAACACAGGGGGTGGCCTGACATGGCTTGTGAAGGAGCTAATGTTCGAATCCCTTGTTCAGCAGAGTGGTTGTTTTATTTTTACTGCATGTACATGGTAGGAGGAGGACTCCAAGTTAAACTCTAAGGGGAGGTGTTTGAATGGCTCAAGCGATTGGATTAAGGAGTGATAAGCGGAGAAATTTTAGGAATTTTGAAAGGGAAGCAAGAGTTGGTCGATTGTGGGAGTGTCTAGAGGGCATATTCGGCTATAGGGGCTTAGAGTAGCACTTTCAGCATTTGTTGTATGTGTGCCGATTTCTTTTAACAAATTTTGGTCATGTTCTTGGTTGCCGAATAGGTCTAGTTCTCCTGGGGGATCTTTGTTCTTTCTTTTCTCCTCTTTTTGGTGTTCTAAAAGTTGAAAACCATAGGTCATAAACTCTCTTGTGTTGAATTACCAAAAGAAGTGTCTCTCTTTCGCCTCTCTTCTTCTTCAAGTTGAAATCTATACTCCATATATTCTTTTTCTCTTCCTTCATTATTTGAAATCGGCTTCCCTAAGTTCTCTTGGCCGATTGCTTCCAAAAGTCGAAACCCGAACAATTTGCTAGCCGATTTCTTCTTTGGCCGAACCTTCTTTTCTTCTTGTCTCTATTCTTACAAAATCTGAAACCTTCAAGTCTCTTATCCCTCTGTCGACCATCTCCTCTCTTTTCATAAACTTCTCTTCTTCTTTCACCTTCTCTTTCAAAATCGAAACCTCAATACTCTCTAGTGTTTTTCCAAAAGCCGAATCTCATAGATCACTCCTCTTCTTGCGTTCTGACTAGATCTATTATAGATCTGGGCTAGGCTAGTGATCGGTGGTTCTTTCGTGTGGAAAGGCAGCCAAGTAGACTCTTGGGTAAAAATCTTTCATTTGTTCTCTTTTAAGTTATTAGGGGAAAAGCCGAAACCCTTAATTTCCTTGTGTTAATCGATTTTGGGGTCCCTGTCTAATGGACCATTTTAAACCCCTCTTTTTGTGGTCGATTGTGGTTACATTTATTCGTAGTGACAGATCTCGTTAAGGGTAGTCAGTATTAGCAAAGCAAACTTGATCTAGTGGTTAGAGCTGGGTTGCGGCAAAGGTAAATGATGGTGTTGTTTTGGTGATTGCCAAATCAGTAAGTTAAAGTGATGTTGGTAGTTTCAATTAGTTTAGGGATTAACATAGTGGGTAAATCACTGTAGGGTGATCAGTCGTGGGATCACGACATAGTTCGCAAACAGATGTGTAATCGACACCCTCTGGTAGATTAGATCGGTAAAAGCTGAAAAGCTGAAATGCTGAAATGCCAGCATTTCGAGGGCTTACAAGCGTGCAAGCGCTCGTGGGCCGGTAAGAAATTGTTAAATTGGCAATAATGGATGGTAAGGTTGTTGTGCGCATTTTCATGCACTTGGGTGGTTTTGGGCGTCGATGGACCGAAATTGGGCCCAATGTGATGACGGGCCCATATGGGTGAAATACGTGGTAAGTGATTTCTGGTAAACTGGAAATTGAATCTGCGGTAATATGTATAAAAATTAAGACTTTACGGGCCACAGTAACTTGTCGGCTTCGTCTGGCCCATTAAGGGTTTTTAGGGCCCGATGGCACTATATGAGTAAATAGGCTATTTGAGTCGTCAGTGCGACGTTAGACCTGCTAGAAGGTCGTCGTAAGCATAAAACCCTAAAACCTAGCAATGTTACCGAAATACCCCTAAAGAGTGAAAATGACTATTTTACCCCTAGATGCTAAATGACTGTTTTACCCTTAGATGCTAAATGACCGTTTTACCCCTAGATGCTAAATAACAATTTTACCCCTAGAGAAAAGTTGACTGATATGCATGATTATTGCTTCTGATATTCTGTATGACATGTCATATTATATTCTGATTTGCATGGGGGTTGGGTTATTGTTATGGATGAAGTGTTAAAAGTGGCAATGCCACGTAATCTACTTAGAGGCTCTGCCTCGTATTACTGTTCTGGTGGCTTGGCCACAATATCTATTGTAGCAGCTCTGCTGCAACTGTGGTGTGTAAGGATGGGTGGGTTGAGTTATTCCCGACATGGTGTGTAGGGCTGGTACGGGTGGTGTGTAAGGTTGGATTGGGCTTGGGCTTTATATACATGTATTTATTATTATAATGCACTATTTTTTAAGTAGGGCCAAGGCCCAGTTTAATCTGTATCTGAATAGGGCTTCAGCCCAGACTGAGTTTGGACTGGTCTATGACCTGGTTGGGTTTCTTTACACACTGAGTTTTCACAAACTCACCCCCTTTCTTTTCCATCCATGCAGGAAATCCCCAAACTTAGAAGACTTGGAGCTGCAAGGGATTCGGAGTGGCCACGTCAACTACTTTCTGGTTTATAGTTATCTAAGTTTACTTTATTAATGCTTTATTTTAATTTAGGTTTTAAATTGTAATAAGGCCGCTTGGAGTATTTCGTTTTGGGTTTGTTGTTTATTATTTGTTTTCTTTTTGGTAGACTAGTTCGCGCGAGCTTTTCAAATCTAAGCAAACGTTTTCAAAACATACAACACGTGACAAATGGATTACTTAACAACAATAACACAATAACAAGATTTTCTAAAAAGTGAGATTTTACCTAGCAATAGCAACGGTTTCTAAAACTAAGAATAACTTTTATTTACAAGCTCATGAACATGGTTTTACTACAAACAACCTAATGTTTTATTAAAGAAAGATCAAGGTTTAATGAAGTATCCATGTGACACACCAGATCTAGCCATAATGTCTGGGCCGAGTTTGGTGTATTACATAGGCCTCCGAGGGCTAAGGCACCAATTATACTAATTGAGATATAAACCTGTTGTGACTATGGAAGACGCTATCTAGGAGAGTGCTAGAGGAGGTTGGGAGCCTGTCTACGATACGGGTTGATGGAGCACCACATTAGGGACAGTCCTTTTTAATCCAATCAGGTGCAAGCTATTGCACAAGCTCCAACTCCAGGTCTGGTTCAGCTTCCAAGCGTAGCACAACAACCATTTAATGGTCGTGGTACGGCCAGGGGTGTTCACTAGTTGAACAAGTTGACGGTAAAAAATAAGTATATGCTTTCCAGGATTGATAGCTTGTTCGATAATTCTGTAGGGCATTCGAATTCTTTAAGCTTGATCACTGCTCTGGGTATCGTCAATTGAAGGTTAATGAGACTAATTGTATAAGAGTACTTTTAGAACTTGTTATAGACACTATGAGTTCCTAGTTATGCCATTCAGGTTGGCAAATGCTCCGGCTACATTTATGGACCTAATGAATCAGGTATTTCAATCGTTTCTGGATCAGTTCATAATGGTGTTCATTGATGATATTCTCGTATACTCTAAGACTGATGGTGAGCACAATGAGCACCTTAGAGTAGTTTTGCAAATACTCCGTAAGAAACATATCTATGCTAAGTTGAGTAAATGAGAGTTGTGGTTATGAGAGGTTACTTTTTCGAGACATGTTGTTTCTGTTGAGGGGATTTGAGTTGATCCTAAAAAGGTTAAAGCTGTGATCAAGTGAAAACAATTGAGGAATGTGTTTGAGATTTGAAGTTTCCTAGGTTTATTGGGTTACTACCAAAGGTTTGTTAAAGGGCTCCCACTTATTGCTGTAATGCCCCGAATTTCGGCCTAGAAGTATTGGGCCTTGAGTATGGATCAGTAGGGAGGTTGTACAAAAGTATTTAATTGTGTAAGAAAATTACAGAATTAAATGTCTGCTTTAGTGGTTAAGGGCCTTGAGAAGTGTTGGAGAAGTCTTGGGTTTAAACCCGGGCTTTAGCAAAAATCTATGTTTTTTTCTTAAATGAACCTTGTCTTTAGAAGGTAGGCTTTAAGAATAATTATGGTAAATTTATGACACAAAAAGCCTAGGGGTAAGAGGCGTGTGAAGTGTTTATGGGGTCAGAGGTTCAAGTCTTAGCGTGTGCAGAATTTTTGGTTTTTCCTTGAATAAACCTAGACATTAGCATGTAGGCTTTATAAAATGTTGAGGGTAAGTTATGACACAAGGAGCCTGATTGTAAAGGTGGTTAGTGGCGTGATTACAGCTACTAGGAGTCTTGTGTTCGAGTCACACCTTAAGCAAAGAGGTATTTATTTTGCTTCATGGGATGGCAAGAGTTTGAAGTGGATTTGAACTCTGTTGGGTGAGAGTTTGAACTGGTCTTGGAGTAAGTTGTGGAGGATATCAAGGAGTGGTTCAAGGAGAGATTACTAGAGGAAATTTAGGAGTTTGAATTGATGATGAAAAGTGTGCCAAATATTGGTTTGAGACTTAGGGAATTCGGTTTTGGCAAAGTGGAATTCGGCAATTGCTTTCCTTGTGCCCATTTGAGTTTTGTGGGTGTTGGCCGAACCTATCAGTACCTTTTAGGGTTTTGTTTTGTGCCGAACTTTGCTAGTTAAGAGGTGCCATTTGGTTTTATTCTTTTTGTTTTTGTTTTTTCTTCTTTTCAACTTTAGGCTTACCAAATTCTCTTTTGGTTTTTACACTCTTTCACCCCCAAGTATTTGTTCTTAGGTCGAATATACCTTCCCTTGCTTACTCTCTTTTCTTTACCTATTTTTGCAAGCTGACCTTCTTGTTCTATCATTAGCCGATTGTACTCTCTCTCTCTCCCCCTTAATCTCTCGGGTTTTTCTCGGTCATTATTGTTTACCTTGTGTTTTTGGTACCTTGGCTGAATATTGCATTTCCTTTCAGCAATTATCCTTTGGCATTCTGTCAAAGTCCTCCTTTATGGCGTTAGGTTGGTAAGAGTGTTACTTATCGATTTGTTTTAACTTGCCCACTCTTACCCTTCTATTGATAAGGTCGAATCTTCTTCTTCTCTCATGTCTGATTTCGTTATGGTTTTATGTCTACTTTAGGATTGTTGGTATAAACTCTCGAAGGGTGGAGAATATCTCTGGTGGCGTGAGATTCATCTTTGAGTTTTAACTGGTTGCTTGGGGGACGAATCTGTTGGAAGACAGATATATGTTTAGTCGTGTGATAACTCTGATAGTGTTCTAAAGGGACTAAGGACTTGTTCAAGCAAGGCGTTGGTAGGTAATCTTTTGAAAGAGTAGACTGTTAACCGAAGTGCTATTGTAATAGGTTGGGCGCGCGTGGGATAGTCTGTTCGTTTCGCAAGCAGGTGTGTAACTTTGTGATCTGTTGATGATAGGCTAAAAAGCTGAAAGTGTGTGTTCACACTGTACTGATTGTAGATCCGCAAAAGACGAAATGCCGAAATGGGCCGAATAGGCCCAATGGGCCCGTAGGCCCGCTTGTGTGAATCTAATTGTTAGGTGGAAATAGTGAAGCTTGTCATGTCGCGTACATGGCGTAGGCTGTTTTAGGCTACGTTAGGTCGGACTAGGCCAGACTGGGCCGTGTGGGCCCAATGGGCTTACAGGCCCACATGGATAAAATGTATGATATGTAGTATGTTTTGGACTAGGCTATGTCGTTCGCATAGCCATGGTTAGTTCTGAGCTAACTGGGCTACATGAGCGTATGGGCGCACTTGGGTCGAGTAATGGGCCTTGGGCCCATTTGGATCGTTATGTCAATTTAAGTTAGTTAAGTCACTCGAGGCAATTATAGACCTTCCAAGTGGTCAATTATCTGTACGGAGACCTCAGAGGGTAAAATGACCAAAATACCCCTAAAGGGTAAAATGACTATTTTGCCTCTCGGGGTAAAAGACTGAGTTGTGCTATGATTTGACTAATTTAACTGTGAATGTATGATTATGATTTGAATGACTTAACTGTGATTGTATGATCTATTATGGGCTTGACATTCTGCATACATGACATATTGCATGGGTTAGGTTGTTGTTATGGAGGAAAATTTGATCTGATAGGGTCGCTCGGGTCGCACGAGATGACTGTGGACCCACCAAAGGCTTAAAGCAGTATATTGGTACTAATCTGGTATGGCCGTACGGGTCGCCTGAGACGACTGTGGACCTACCGATGGCTTTAAGCCACTTAATCTGATTATGGCTCTGTGCCAACCTAATTAAGGCTTTGTGCCAACAGATGGCTTTGTGCCGAATACCTTACTGTGATTGATGGCTTTGTGCCAATTATATTACCGTTATTGATGGCTTTGTGCAAATTATATTACCGTTATTGATGGCTTTGTGCCAATTATGTTATCATGATTGATAGGCTTTGTGCTAATTATACTACAGTTTTTGATGCCTTTGTGCCGATTATAGTACCCAATAGGCTTTGTGCCAGTACCCATGGCTTTGAGCCACTCCATTTACTAGTAGCTTTGCTGCGATTTTGGTTAGTTCCGTAACCAGTGCTACATGAAGAGTATAGGGATGGTGGGTTAATTTTATCCCCACACTAATTGCAGGATTGGACGGAGGCAAGTGCAGGGTTGGATGGGATAACATGCATCATGCACCATACATATTGCATACTGAATTATCTATGTATTGGGTGAAGGCCCACATGTATCTATTACTGTCTACTGTAATGGGCTTGGGCCCAGACTATTACTACTTATGTATGACTGACTGTTCTTTTCTTTTAGTAGGGGATTACATACTGAGTTTTCGTAAACTCACCTCATTTATTAACTTTTTAGTAATCCCCAACGTTAGGAGGATCGGTGCTGCGAGGGACTCGAAGATGGCCACATAATTGCTTTTGTTTCCTTTTTCATTTATTTACTTTTAAGCACTTTAATTTTGGTTTGGTTTGTAATAAGGCCTCTTTTAATTTCTTAATTCGGGTTTCTTTTGAATTATTTTGATCTATATCTATTAGAAGTAGAACCTGGTTTTTCAAAAACGATAACTGTTTTCAAAATATCACATTTTCGCAACATTTTCAAAAAGGTTTCGCGACGCAATTTTTAAACATCACATTTTCATAAATCGACTATTTTAAATTAAGATTTCGCAACAGTCAATGATTTCAAAAGGAATAACTTTCCAATGAACCTCATTTTCAGAATAAATTAACATAAACTGGGGTTTTACACAAGTGTTAAATGGCAAGAATTTTTTAAATAGTAAGAAGGGTTTTCAATGAAAACATGGTTTTCGAAAAACACTTCAATGTGACACCCAGATTCAGGCTTAACTTCTAGGCCAGGTTTGGGGTGTTACAATTGCAGCCCCTTTGATTAAGTTATTGCTTAAGAATGTGCCTTTTGTGTGGTCTGAAAAGAAACAAGTGAGCTTTGAGAAGTTTAAGTTTGTTCTAACTCAAACACTAGTTCTAGTACAGCTTTAATCTGTTAGAGAGTTCATGCCTACAGCATGCTTTGCATGTTAGATGCGCTGCGTTTTGATGCAGGATGGTAAGGTTGTAGCTTATGTGTCTGAACAAATTAAGTTACACGAAGGCAACTATCCCACACGTAATCTTGAGTTGGCTGCTGTTATCTGCACTATGAAAATTTTGAGGTATTACTTATATGGTGAGAGGTGTATCATTTACATCGATCACAAGAGCCTTAAGTATCCGTTGACTTAGAAAGAGTTGAACCTTAGGGAATGTTGATGGGTTGAGTTACTTAAGGAATACGACTGCACTATAAAGTACCATCCCGGTAAGGCCAATGTTGTGGCCGATGCTCTTAGTCATAGAGTGATGTCTGATTTGAGAGTGATGTTTGCTCGCTTGAGTTTGTTTACAACGATAGTTTGTTGGCCGAGTTATAGGTTAAACCAAATTGGATTTATCATATTAGAGTTAAACAGTTAAGTGATGAGTCTCTAGTTTCGCGATTTTGATAGGTTAAAGATGGAGGGACTTCGATTTTGGGTTGAATGATGAAGGGGTTTTCTATTTCAGAGCTCAAATTTGTGTGCCTAGCGATGTTGAATTAAAGTAATTGGCTCCATGGGAAGCATATAGTCGCCTTTATGCTATGCATCCTAAGGGAAATAAGATGTACAGGGAGCTTTAAGAGTTATACTAGTGGCTCGACTTGAAACGGGAGGTAACTGCCTTTGTCTCTCATTGTAAGACGTGCCAACAGGTTAAGGCTGAACACCAACTCCTTCAGGTTTGCTACAACGAGTTAAAATTACTCTTTGGAAGTGGGAGCATGTGACTATGGATTTCGTTAGTGGGTTACCTTCTCACACCCACTAAAAAGATTTTGTTTGGGTCATCGTGGATCGATTGACCAAGTCTTCTCATTTCTTACCTGTCAGGATAGACTATTCATTACAGAAGCTAGATAAGCTATATGTCTCTGAAATTGTACAACTGCATGGAGTTTCGATTTTAGAATAAACTTCACAAGGCATTGGGCACTCAATTGGATTCCAGTATTACGTACCATCCTTAGACTAATGGATAGTTTAAGTGAGTTACTCAGATTTTTAAGGATATGTTACAGAGTTGTGTGATTGACTTCTGAGGTAGTTGAGAGGAATTCCTTCCGTTAGCTAAGTTGTGATCGTAAGTTGTGTGATAACAGCTTTCGGTTTAGCATTTAAATGCAACCATACTAGGCTCTGTATGATCGTAAGTGTCGTAAGCCTCTATGTTGGATTGGGTTAGGTGAGTGTCGGGTGTTAGGTCACGATTCAATTTCTGAGATTGAGGATACGACTAGATTGATTCGAGACTGTCTCAAGGTAGCTTCTGACCAAAAAATCCTATACGAATTTAAAGAGGAGAGATATCAAATATTCAGTGGGTAACTAGGTTTTTCCAAAAGTGTCTTTGTGGAAAAAGGTTTTTCAATTTGGACGTTGGGCAAGTTAAGCTCGAGGTTGATTGGGCCTTATCGCATTCTAAAGCGTGTTGGACTTATCGCATATCAGCTAAAGCTACCTCCTAAGTTAGATCAAATTCACGATGTGTTCCAGGTCTCTATGTTGAGATGGTACCAGTCTAAACCATCTTACTTTGTTCCCATTGAGGAGATAGAGGTGAGACCTAATTTGACTATTGAGGAAGAACCTGTTCAAATTCTAGATAGAGACGTTAAAGTCTTAATGAGGAAAATTGTTCCTTTCGTTAAGGTCCTCTGGCAGAATCATGGCACTGAGAAAGCCTTATGGGAACCTGAGAATTTGGTTCATTAGCAATATCCTTATCTATTTGAATCAGGTAAATTTCGGGGCTGAAATTTCTTTTAGGGGGAGAGAGTGGTAATGCCCCAAAATTTGAACGTTGTTTGTTAATTTTGTCAATAAGATATGTATTTGCTTCAATAGTTTAGGGCCTTGATTATGTGTTTGAGATCGGGGGTTTTTTAGTCAAAATTTTTTGACATAACTCGATTTTTTGTGTTAATTTAAGCATTTTGATTAGGGAATAATTGTTTGCTTGGTCATTGGTTTACCCATTTTAGGTTCTGGAGTCGTTCTGTTACTTCTTGTAACACCCCAAACCCGACCTAGACGTTACAGCTAGATCTGATGTGTCACATGGAAGTTGCATTCATGATTGGACTATTTAAAAGTTTATCCTGTTTTGAAGGCCTCGTTTTGTTTTGGAACATTGATCGATTTTAGGTTAAAACTGTTTTTATGAGTTTGGAAATGTTTTAGAAAAAAATGATTACATGGAGTTATAAAAGCTCTTCGACCTTTTTGAAAACATTACGCGCAGTTTTACTTGAAAATGTTGGTTATTAATTTTGAAAACCCGTTTTAAATTACTTTACCAGTTGTAATGATAAATTAACCCAAAATAATAATTATTTAAAAATTAAAGCAAAACTAGAAGCAGAAAGCATGTGGCTACCCTGAGTCCCTCACAGCTCCAAATCGTCTAGGGCTGGGGGTTACCTACCGATATAAAACAAAAGGGGAGTTTGCGAAAACTTAGTGCATAACTTCCCTAACCAATAATAGAGATCAGACATAAAAATCAGACTGGGCCGAAGCCCTATTCAAAAACAGATCAGTTTGGGCCTTGGCCCTATTCAAAAACAGAGTGGGCCCAAGAGTGGGCCCAAACTCATTACAGATGCAGAGCACAATAGTATGAAGAAAACCCAGCCCAACCCATCCATCACACCACTTGTACCAGCCCATCACACCTTGTAGGGAATAACTCAACACACCCAGCCCACATACTAATACACAACCAAGCTGCTAATAACAGATATCATGGCAGTGCCACTATACAGAACTTCCTCTGACATCAAACCCAACCTCATGCAGACTAGTAGAACTATATATAACATGCATACAAATTAACAGATACGGATACAATCATACATATAACGAACAAGCTATTTTTAAGGGTATATCAGCCCTTTTAGGCAGTTAGGGGTAAAATGGTAATTTTACCCTCAAGGGGTTTTTGGTCATTTTACTAAGTTTCGGTGTCTCAGCACCTAATACGACCTCATAACTGGTCTAAGGTCACTCCAAGTGACTTAGAAAGTCTAAATGGTCAGAAAGGGTTTACGAGCCCAAAACCCCTAATGGGCCTAGGCGGGCCCACACGCTCGTGTGGCCCGTTCAGTCCAATTTTACGCATGGTATCACAAATCTTAACATCTATCATACCAATTATCACTTACCAAATATTTTACTCATATGGGCCCGTAGGCGCATTGGGCCTGTTTCGACCCATTGAGGTCCAGAACGACCCAAGTGCATGAAAACGCGCACGATAGCCTTCGCAGTCCACTGCCCACGATTTGTGGGTTCAAAACGGCCCACAGGCATTCAGATACCCGTAAGTCCTCGAAATGTCAGTATTTCAGCATTTTGGCTTTTGTCGATCTATACGAAGGATGGGTGTGGTTACAAACGATTTTCGTGAAGTCGAGTTCACCACCACGCCCAACACCTTGATCGATTCAGATGTCGATCAAAACCCTAAGACTGTTGGTTTAGAAAATGTTTGACATCCAATAACTATACTATGATAGAACTTATTAGCACCATTCAACTACCGATGTGATTCAAACCATAATGAACTCATTACTAAACACTTATTACGAAATTGGCCTATACCTTATATACCGACGAGAGAAAACTTCGATCGCTTCCACTACTCCTATGTCCTCTTTGATCCACCTAGCATGATAAACGATAAATTATACATATTTTTACCTCATGTTTAGCCTATATTTTGGATGAATTATCATTAGATTTGTTAGAATTGGTGCTCTTAATCCTTCTATTTCATGTCTTATACTCAGGAGAGCATAGGGAAGAGAAAAGAATGAGAAACGGGCCAAAAACAGAGAAAATGGTCCAAAATGAGAAAATGACACGGCCTAGGGATTCACTGAACAGCCGTGGCACACAGCCCATCCACACAAGGTCCAACACAGCCCAGCCCCGACAAGCACGGCAAGGCTACACGGTCGTGGCACCCTCAACAGGCCCACACGGCCTCATGTCGAAACCACACGGGCATGGCACACGGGCGTGTCCCTATCGTGAGGAAGTTCAATTCTACTCGAAAAAGGATACTTAGGGGCTAAGAAAGCCATTCTAAACTCTATAGAAAGACCCTAGGAGGCAACTTCAAGGGTGTGCTTATTTCCTGCTAAGGGAATACCCTTTTGTCTCAAGAAAGAGCGCCATAATTCTGCCAACACAAGGAGTGAAAGCAAGGGATTACTCCAAGGGAAGCCGATTGATTCATCCCAGAAGCCAGGGTTCTACATCAAGACAGAGGATCTCCCTAAATTCCTTCAAGGGTTTTTGGGTTCTTTATGTTTTGTTATCTTAATTCTTCTAAGATGTTTTCTTTCTTTATTATGAACTAAACCCCTCAAATACTTGAGGGGGATGAAACCTAAGACAGATCTTGTTATTATTTATTCTTGAATTATTTGATAAATACTTGAATTGTTCTTAATTATGTGTTCTTCATTCTTGATTTAATAATCCTAGGTATTACTTCAAGAACTTGATGTGCTTAGGCAGAGGAGCAAAAGTCCCTGTTTTAAGAGTAGATCTACCATAATTAAGTGGAGTTGCATGCAACCCTAGACATAGGGTGACATAAATCTACCGGATTAGGGTCAAACCTAATAGAGGGATCCATAGATCGAATTAATGCAACCTAGGGTTGTTAATTAATAAGAAAACTTTAATTAACCACCTAGGATTAGTTATTCTTATCCTCGAAAGAGGTATTAACATAGGTTAGGGATCTTTACGGATCAAGTCAAGTAAAGAAATCATCTAGTTCAAGAAGTTAATAACAAGTGAAGTCTAGGTGGATTCTCCCTTAAGTATTGCTTATATCAATTAGCTTTTCCCTAAAGTTTTCCCCAATTTACTTTTTGTGCACTTTTAGTTAGTTTTAGAATTAGTTTCAACCAATCCTCTTTTATTTTTAGGCTAGATAATAGAAAGGAAATAAGTACTAGTACTTTTGGTTCCCTTGGGTACGATAACTCGGTCTTGCTGCTAAACTATACTACTGTTCGATAGGTGCGCTTGCCTTTAAAATCCTGATATTAGTTAGTTTTGGTGTGATCAGTTTTTATAAATTTTATTACTTAATATCGTAAGCATATCAAGTTTTTGGCGCCATTGCCGGGGAACTAAAATATGAAGAAAACTCGATTTCTATTACTTTATCCATTACTATTTTTATTTATTTTCAGCTTTTATTTATTTTTATTTGAATTTTCTTTACTTTTTCCTTTCTACGTATCTCTAGTTTATGACTAGAAGAAACCCAAGATGACCATTACTTTTTGATGACGATTTAGAAACGATAGTTCGTCGAACTCGCCAAGAGATAAGAAGAAGTTTGCAATATCCAGAAGAAGGACAAGAAGAAGAACCTGAACCTACTGAAGAGATGGAAGCAAATCAGGATAATTAGCTACTTCCTGTAGTAGCTGCAAATCCTGTTGAGCAAAATCCTGCTCCGCGTACTATGTATGATTATGCTAGACCTAATTTAGCAGGCACTGAATCTAGCGTTGTTAGGCCTATTATTGCTGCAAATAATTTTGAACTGAAACCTAACACTATTCAAATGATACATCAATTTGTTCAGTTTGATGATTTGTAGGATGAGGATCCTAACTCCCATCTAGCCAATTTCTTGGAAATATGCGATACATTCAAAATAAATGGTGCTTCTGATGATGCCATTCGTCTTAGGCTATTCCTATTCTCTTTGAGAAAAAAGGCTAAACAGTGGTTAAATTCTCTACCACGAGGCTCAATCACTATATGGGAATAGATGACCGAAAAATTTTTACTTAAATATTTTCCTCCAGCTAAAACAGCTAAATTCTGAAACGATATCTCTTCTTTTGTGCAGATGGATCTAAAGACACTTTACGATGCCTGAGAGAGATACAAAGATCTTTTGAGGAGGTGCCCTCACCATGGGTTGCCTTTGTGGTTACAAGTTCAAACCTTTCATAGCGGTTTGAATCCATCAACAAGGCAGATGATCGATGCGGCCGCCAGAGGAACAATCAACAATAAAACACCAAAAGTAGCTTATGAGTTTATAGAAGAGATGTCACTGAATAACTATCAGTGGCAAGTCATGAGGACAAAGCTGACAAAAGCTGCAGGAGTTTATAATATTGATGCTGTCACCATGCTTACTAACCAGGTAGAACTTTTAAATAAAAAGTTTGATAATTTTGTTGGTTCTACGCAGGCACATCCAGTGATGTAGTGTGACGTAATCTAGGGAAATATGGTCAATCTAGATTACCCCTCTTATGGACATGGCATGGAAACTGAGCAAACCAACTATATGGGTAACAATTCTAGACCTCAAAATAACCCTTATAGTAATACTTATAATGCAGGTTGGCGGAGTCACCCCAATTTTTCATGAGAAGGACAAGGAAATCAAAGACAACCGCCTCCTCCAAGATTTCAGCAGCCACCACCACAACAGGAGAAAAAGCCGAACCTAGAAGAGAAGTTCACCAAATTTATGGCCATGTCAGAAACCCGTTTCTAAAATACCGAAACGACATTAAGGAACCAGCAAGCATCTATTCAAGGACTTGAAACTCAAATAGGCCAGCTTGCCAAGCTAATCTCTAAAAGACCACAAGGTGGGTTATCAAGCAATACTGAGACTAACCCTAAAGAGCAACTTAATGCCGTAGATACGATTGATAATGAGGGGTTAACCAAAACCAACCCAGAGCCATGCAAGGAGCTTGTGGTAAGTAAAGGAAAGAATGAGGTAAGTTACAAAGATGAAATTACCAAAGAATTTAAACCTCGTATCCCATACTGAAATGCGCTAAAGAAAGACTACACAGATAAGCAATTCGGTAAGTTTATTAAACTCTTAAAGAAATTACATATCAACTTACCGTTTGTTGAAGCAATTTCGCAGATGCCGAAGTACACAAATTTTTTAGAAGAACTTCTCACAAATAAAAGAAAGTTCGAAGAACTGTCCACAGTGGAACTCAACGAGGAATGCTCAGCTATTCTCCAAAATAAACTGCCAACCAAACTAAAAGATCCAGGGAGTTTTACTATTCCTTGTTTACTTGGTAGCCTAGACGCCAAAAATGCTTTAGCTAACTTAGGGGCTAGTATAAATGTCATGCCTTATAAACTGTTTAAACAACTAGGTCTTGAAAAACCTAAGCAAACCAAGATGAGCATTCAACTAGCTGATAAAACTATTAGGTTTCCTAAGGGAATAATTGAGGATGTGCTTGTCAAAATTGATAGATTCATATTCCCTGTTGACTTTGTTGTTTTAGACATTGATGAGGATAGCAATGTACCTTTAATTCTAGGGTGACCCTTTTTAGCAACTGCCAGAACAATGATTGATTTAGGAACAGGTGAACTTACACTACGTATAGATGATGACCAAGTTACCTTACAAGCTCGAAACTCGATTAAGACTGTTGATAATATTATAGTCATGAATCCTTGTAAAAATACTGAACTCACCACCTAACCTTCTGTGCAGGATACACTCCACATAAAGGCAACCCAATCACAGACAAGTCCATCCAAGGGAGATGCACCTGAAAAGCGAATGCTTCAGATGGAGGAACTAGATGAGTGGCTGAAAAAGCCCAAAGTATGCCAAACCAACCCAGAGCATCACCAAGACGACCCTCAGGTACAAACAAATCAACTCAAGATAGGGGATAAGGTAATCTTAGGGGAAGACGATCCTCGAATCTTGAATTCAAAAGAGAATACAAGTGATACACCTTACTTCACGGTAATGAAAATCTTTCCCTATGGTATAGTTGAGATAAAACATGAGTCACTCGGCACTTTTAAGGTAAATCACACTCGACTCAAATCTTACGTTGATAATGAAATTGTAAGCAGCATAGAAGAGTATCAACTCTTCAAACCACTGTGACCGTACAAGCTCGAGCAAAGTCAAGCTTAGACTATAAATAAGCGCTTCTCGGGAGGTAACCCGAGCACTAACTTAGTAGCTTTTCTTTTATTTTTGATTTTAGTATTTTTATGCATCAACTAACCCTTTTTAATGCAGAAATTTAGGACCACATGGCCACGCCCACGGGCGTGCCTCAGGCCGTGTATACACTTTGAGCAGAGACAAGGTCGTGCAACTTGGCTGTGTACAAGCAGGGTAAAATTTTCCCTAAGGCACGGGCTACGATAAATAGCCACGGCCGTGCGATATAGCCGTAGCCAACACTGTCAATTCCAACATGGGCGTGTGACCCCATATACGACCGTGGGAGAAGCGAACATCGAAGGACACGGCCGTGCGACATGGCCATGTTCCTCAACACGCCCTCGCAACACGAACGTGGGTCTCGAGCCAGGCGCGCCAAAATCCCTGAGATTTTTGTTTTTTCCATTTTATTTTGTTTTATCTTTTTATTTATTTGAATTTTAGTATTCTCAGAACTAGTTTATGTTATTTCAATTATTTTATATCGGTTATTTCATAACGAGTAATTGTTCTAACCCTGAAATACCTAAAATCCCTTAAGTGCTATAGCAGTTTCAAAACCATGAACTTCAAGTATTCCTTCCTCTAAGACAACTTTCACAATTCAAAGGTTCCATCCAATTTCAGGGAGTTTTACTTCTCTCCCTAACTTATGATCTTGTGCTTCTATTGCTATTAATGTTATCTTTGTACATTGAGGGCAATGTACATCTTAAGTGTGGGGAGAAACTCACTTTCATTCTTTATATTATCTTTGAAATCCCTGAAAATTGCTCTCAAATTTCTAATTCTCTGCATTATCTTCAAATCTCTTACTAGGAATTAATTCTGATTGATTTATGATTTTTATTGATGTGTTGAGAATTAAGACATAGGTGTTTATGCTTTGATTATTCAAACTTTAAAACATTAAGGAATCAAGCATGATAAGTTGAAATTTTTAAGAACCCAATTTTTTCATAAGTTATTTTCCTAAATTTTAAATGTTATCTTGAGATTTGAAATTTGCAGGATTGACATCAAAAGCCATAATTCTAGTGAGATTTTTGAGCCTTTTGAGCATACATTCTTTCATACTCACTTTTGTTATTGCTTTGAGTGAGTCAATACTGATTTGTTATTCTAGAACTTGCTTCGAGTATACATGTCAAGACCACATCATTGATTTGATATATTGAGATGATAAAGGCACCTAGGATTTAACCCACTTACTCCATAAAAAGCCTACCTCCATAAATTAACCCCTAGTAAATCCCATTGAGCCTAACAACCCATTCTTTGACTTACCTCTAATATTAACCCATAACCCATTTTTGTTGAATTCCATTCAATTATTATTTTTGTCGAGATTTGAGTTAAAATTATTATCTAGCTTTGTTCTCTTTTCCAGTTGTAAAGTTTGTCAATATTCAAAGTATTGTACTTGAATTTTCTAAAAAAAAAGTGTATATACAGTTAATTCAGTTGTAATCTGTAATAGTTCAATAGTTTTTGCATATTTCTACAAGCTTCCAAATCCAAAACGATGTCATCATAAGGCTTAGCTCTAGGAATATGTTCCAGTGATTGAGATTTCTCTAGCTAGATGATTTTTCAATTCAATCTCGATTCTAACCCTCTTTTTTAGCTTGTGACAACACCCCTAACCAAAGCCCCATTACAACCATTGAAAGACTTTTTGATCGATGTGTCTTATCAATCTATAGTGGTGGAGATTTGATTTTCTTGCAAGCCTATGGTAATAACTTTTTAGATTGACTAGAGAGTGCTTAATTCTTGAACCCTAAACACTATGAGTGGATAGAGTGAACCCTTAGTGAGGATGTCAAAACCTATTGATTCCAATTGAGAGATGATTACTTAGAAGAAGGGAAGAAACTTATGTTTCAATGATAAAATTCTCAACTTAGAGTGATTGAATCTTTAATGTTCTTCTGATTGAATTTTCATTGTATGACTACTTGTGAATTAGTTTGAAACATTTTTGATAAAGATTGTAAGTTGAGAGGAATGATTCTTAATTAGGGATTGAGATTTTGCTTGAGGATAAGCAAAGGCTTAAGTGTGGGGGTATTTGATAAATGATAAATTATACATATTTTTACCTCATGTTTAGCCTATATTTTGGATGAATTATCATTAGATTTGTGAGAATTGGTGCTCTTAATCCTTCTATTTCATGTCTTATACTCAGTAGAGCATAGGGAAGAGAAAAGAACGAGAAACGGGCCAAAAATGAAGAAAACGGGCCAAAATGAGAAAACAACACTGCCCAAGGATTCACCGCACGGCCGTGGCACACGGCCGTGCCATACAAGGTCTAACACGGCCCAGGCAAGGCTACATGGTCGTGCCACCCTCACCAGGCCCACATGGCCTCTTGTCAAAACCACACGGGCGTGGTACATGGGCGTGTCCCTATCGTGAGGAAGTTTAATTCTACTCGAAAAAGGATACTTAGGGGCTAAAAAAGCCATTCTAAACTCTATATAAAGGCCCTAGGAAGCAACTTCAAGGGTGTGCTTATTTCCCACTAAGGGAATACTCTTTTCTCTTAAGAAAAAGTGCCATAATTCTGCCAACACAAGGAGTGAAAGCAAGGGATTACTCCAAGGGAAGCCGATTGATTCATCCCAGAAGCCAGAGTTCTACATCAAGACAGAGGATCTCCCTAAATTCCTTTAGGGGTTTTTGGGTTCTTTATGTTTTGTTATCTTAATTCTTCTGAGATGTTTTCTTTCTTTATTATGAACTAAAACCCTCAAATACTTGAGGGGGATGAAACTTAAGACAGATCTTGTTATTATTTATTCTTGAATTATTTGATAAATACTTAAATTGTTCTTAATTATGTGTTCTTCATTCTTGATTTAATAATCCTAGGTATTACTTCAAGAACTTGATGTGCTTAGGCAGAGGAGCGAAAGTCCCTATTTTAAGAGTAGATCTACCATAATTAAGTGGAGTTGCATGCAACCCTAGACATAGGGCGACATAAATCTGCCGGATTAGGGTCAAACCTAATAGGGGGATCCATAGATCGAATTAATGCAACCTAGTGGTGTTAATTAATAAGAAAACTTTAATTAACCTTATAGGATTAGTTGTTCTTATTCTCGAAAGAGGTATTAACATAGGTTAGGGATCTCTACGGATCAAGTCAAGTAAAGAAATCATCTAGTTCAAGAAGTTAATAACAAGTGAAGTCTAGGTGGATTCTCCATTAAGTATTGCTCATATCAATCAGCTTTTCCCTAAAGTTTTCCCCAATTTACTTTTTGTGCACTTTTAGTTAGTTTTAGAATTAGTTTCAACCAATCCTCTTTTATTTTTAGGCTAGATAATAGAAAGGAAGTAAGTACTAGTACTTTTGGTTCCCTTGGGTACGATAACTCGGTCTTGCCGCTAAACTACACTACTGTTCGATAGGTACGCTTGCCTTTAAAATCTGATATTAGTTAGTTTTGGTGTGATCAGTTTTTATAAATTTTATTACTTAATATCGCGAGCATATCATAGCACCCAACAAAAATCCTGTAACACATTGATTTTCAGGATTTTTTCGGGATTTTTGTGACTTTGGTGAAATCTTGAAATTTTAGAGTTTTGGTTACTGAAATTATGTTTAAGTGTGTTAGTGGGCCTTTAGGAGGTCTAAGCCTGAGTTAAAACCCGGCAGAAATATCAATTTTGGATTTCAAGTGAAGGGGCCTTGGTTAAGTGGGCCTTTAAGAAAAAGTTAGCAAGTGGAGACACAAAGAGGGCCTCGGTAAAGTGGTAAGGTGGCGCCACTAAGTTCCTAAAAAAGTGGCGAGTAAACTAGTCTAAGGGCCACAGTTCAAGTCACAGGGTAAGTGGGTGATACTTTTAATTTTACTGATTTGGTCATTTGGATAAGGGCATTCGGCTAGGGCTTTAGGGAGGTTGGGCCATTGGTTTGAATAGCCATTAGGGTAAGTTCTAATTTCTTTTTACTGTCATGTCGAATTAGGGTTAGCCACCTAGGGTTCTAATCTTTATTCTACTCTCCTTGTAGTGTACCAAAAAGTCGAAAAGTAAGAAAAAGTTCTCCTTGGTGCCAAATTCTCCCTTCTCTTCTCCTCTCTTCTTCCAATCTTTTTCCTTCTTCTTTTCTTTTCAAGCCGAAACCACCTCTCCTCCTCACTTATCTTTCCTTTTCTTTGTTTCAAAAATCGAATCTGCCATTCTTTTCTTCTAAAACCCATCAACTACTAAAAGCTGAAATCCCGAAACGCTACTTCTGGTGTTGATTTCTTCTAGCCAAACCCCTCTATTCTTCTTCATCTCTTTGAGCTGAATTTCACACTCTTCAAACCCTTAGTCTCTGTCGACAAATACCTTTCGAACCATAGCTCAAATCATTTGTTTTTTTTCTCATCACTTCAAAAGTCGTAAACACCATAGTCTTAGGGACTTTGTGGCCGAATCTTTAGATAGCTAGATCCGTTCTCTGCTTGCGTTCAATATGAGATCTACATCAGATCTGGATTAAAGAAGGGTTAAAAGCATTCTTGGGTAGTGGATCTTTGGTAAGTACTCAAATCTATTACGTCTATCCATTATTCGAGATTTAAGAAAAGTTGAAACCCCTTTGAGTAGGGGTGGCTATCGACTAAGGTTAAAGATTCATTGGTTATCATTCTTTTATGAGTAGGGTGGATTAAGGGCTATCGATCTAGGTGCAGTGAAGAAAGGGTTTTGAAACGACTGGTAGATCTAGATCTTGTGGACTAGATCGACAAGGGTAAGTGGCTAAGAACGCCTTGTTATGGCCGAATATGGTAAGGAGTTTTAAGATTCTTTGGTAGCGTTTTGTAATCTAAAGACTGTAGTGTCGATTGCAGGTTACCGTAGGAGATCTCATTAGCAGTCGTCGCAAAATAGGTGTGTATCGAACACCCTTCTGTAGTCTAAATTGGCAAAAGCTGAAAAGCTAAAATGTCAAAATTTTGGCATTTCATGGGCTAGCAAGCATGTGAATGCTCGTAGGTCAGTTGGAAGTGGTAGATCTGTAATCAAAATCAATCAGGTTGGTGAGTGTGCAATTTTGTGCACTTTGGTAAGTTTGGGCCTCGATGGGCAGAATGTGGGCCCAATGGGCTTATGGGCCCATATGGGCAAAATAAGCGATCAACGTGTTCAGATAGGTTGTAGGTCCGAAACTGCAAAGACTGGTAAACCGATCATTAAACTTAGACTAAATGGGCTTAAGTAGCTACTAGACACTGTATGGCCCATTAGGGGTTTTAGGGCCCAATGACTGTAATCTGCTAAAATAGGCTAAATAAGCTACTAAGATAAAAGTTAGACTATTACTGATTAAAATGTGCATGAAACCCTATGAATTGGCTTAATTACTAAAATACCCCTTACAGGTGGAAATTACTATTTTACCCTTAGGTGCGAAATGACCATTATAGCCCTAGGGCTAAATTTGACTGGAATGCATGTTTTACTGTTTCTATTTACTGTATGCCATATCATGATTATCTGTTGCATGGGATTTGGGATTGTTGATGGTGGAAGTGCAAGTGGCATTGCCACGTTTTCTAAAAGAGGCTTTGCCTCGTACTGATATCTGGAAAGGGCTTTGCCCATTCTATTTTCTGAAAGAGGCTTTGGCTCGTATTTCTGTTAGTGGCTTGGCCACCTTATCTGATTATGCAGCTATGCTACCACTGTGGAGTGTAGCGGTTGGGTGGGTTGAGTAGTTTCCCCACATGGAGTGTCTGGTTGGTACAGGTGGAGTGTAGCGGTTGGGTGGGTTGAGTAGTCTCCCCACATGGGATGGGCTTTGCATTCATGATTGATATCTGTTCTGTTACTCTAGTGGGCCTATGGGCCGTACTGTTATCTAAAAAAGGCTAAGGCCCAGTTTATTGTATCTGAATAGGGCTTCGGGCCAATTATTACTATGATTGGTTAGGGCTTAGGCCTAGTGGCCTTGAGCTAAATTAGGTTTTGGATGGATTTCTTTGCTCACTGAGTTTTCAAACTCACCCCTTTCTCTCTATCCATACAGGTGAGCCCTAGATTGGTGGACTTAGAGCTGGGAGGGATTCAGAGTGGCCACGAAGACTGCATTTTCTGGTTTAATTAAGTTATTCTCTTCATTACTTAAATTTTTAATCGTTTTATTTTTAAATTTGGGTTTGTAATAAGGCCGCTTTAAATATTTTGAATTTTGGGATTTTAATACTTTAAACGGATAGACTAGGGCTGCGTGAGTTTCCTCAAAAATTTATCAAACGTTTTCAAAATCAGTCACGCGATTCAATCGAGTAACAAGTTAAATTTTATATAAGGAATCTTTTAATAACTGGTAGTGGATAGGACATTCACCAATTAACCGAGAATTTCTCTTATAACTTAAATATCAGTTTTTGCAAAGCTCACCCTAAACTTAGTAACTAGGTAACATGGTTAGTTGTAGGTGATGTGACACACCAGACTTGGTCGTAACGTCCAGGCCAGGTTTGGGTGTTACATTTAGTGGTATCAGAGCCAGGTTGCAACAACTCAGCTGTGGATCAGGTCCAAAAAGGTTTTCGAAAAATTTTAAAAATTAGGCCCAAGAAGGGTATTTTTAGAAATATGTTTTTGGAAAATTTAGAAAACTCTATTTAAACCTATTTTTGAATACACTCAATAAAGGTTTTGCTTTAAAAGTTTTGTTAAAATTGGGATTTCTGATATCTGGATTACTGAAGAAGTGACACACTGAATCCCCGGCACCAAGTCTATAAGTATTTCTGTTTCTGATACTGTACTGTACTGAAATATCACTGTAGATAGAACTGAGACTCTATCATGATACTATAGATAGGGTAGTACCGAAAACTGTAAGACTGGGACTGTAGGGAAACTAAACCCTAGAAGACTGAGACTGTAGTGAGGTTACGACTTCGCGAAAACAAACTCTGAAACTCTATCTGTACATAAGACATTTGTAATAAACAGATGAAATATTAAACTAATGTCATAAAATTCGTAAACAGAGAAGACGTTATGAGTACGAGGGTTGCTCGTGGACGAGGCCGTAGACGTAGCCGACGCAATGTTCAAGCTAGGTCTTCATCTTCGGAACACATGCCAGCTGGTCAGGCACGACTGCCACCAGTAGCTAAAAATGGGCCGTATGGTCGGGCTGCAGGGGATGATGCCTTATCCTAGGCAATGTTAAGTGTTCTGGAAAGGGTTGTTAGAGCTAATGTCGGACCAGTGAATAGGGGATCTATTTCGGAGCGACTCCAGGCTAATGGAGTAGAGGTTTTCAGGGGCATATCTGGGGTAGCCCCAAATGTAGCTGAGTATTGGCTAGAAGCCACGGAACAGATTATGGATGATCTGGGTTGCTCGGAGGAGCAAAAGCTGAAAGGGGCGGTGTCTCTACTATGAGACGAGGCATATCAGTGGTGGATCACTGTGAAGGAGGGTACCCCAGCTGACCGGGTAACTTGGGAATTGTTTAAGACGACTTTCAAGGAAAGTACGTCAGAGCAAGCTGCGTGGATGCACGTAGAAAGGAATTTCTGAACCTGACCTAGGGCAATAAGACTGTTGCTGAGTATGAGGCGAAATTTTTAAGGTTGAGTCGGTACGCCAGTGGGAGAGTTTCTACTGAGTACGAGTGTAGTGTTCATTTTGAAGATAGTCTTAGGGATAAGCTGAGGGGGTTGATAGCACCGTAGAGGGTGCACGATTTTGCCGCATTGGTGGAGAAGGCCAAGATAGCTGAGGAAGTAAAACGAACTGAACGGTAGAACTGTGATAAGGATCGAAACCGCTTTAGGAGGGATACTGGAACATCTGGTGCTGCAAACCGAAATGCCAAGAGGGCTAGAGTGGAGGAACCGGTTCGAGCAGTTCCGATGAATACAGTTAGACCACAAGCTTGTGGGGACTATGGTAGAGTGCATCCTGAAGAATGCTGGAAGCATACTGGGTATGTCTCCGATGTGGGTCCAAGGAACATAAGATCAAAGATTGTCCTATGATAACGACTCGCGATATTAAGTAATAAAATTTATAAGACTGATCACACCAAAACTAACTAATATCACGAACTTAAAGGCAACCGCACCTGTCGAATAGTAGTATAGTTTAGTGGCAAGACCGAGTTATCGTACCCAAGGGAACTAAAAGTACTATTACTTACTTCCTTTCTATTATCTAGCCTAAGAATAAAAGAGGGTTTGTTTAAACTAATTCTAAACTAAACTAAGAAAGGGCAAATAATAAATTGGGAAAACTTTTAGGGAAAAGCGAATTGATAAGGACAATACTCAATGGGGAATCCACCTAGACTTCACTTGTTATTATTTCCTTGAATTATATGATCTAATTACTTGACTTGATCCGTAGAGATCCCTAACCTATGCTAAACCCTCCGTCAAGGCGTAGAGCAACTAGGCCTAAGTTGTTAATTAAAGTTCCTTTATTACTTAACTCCCTAGGTTGCATTAATTCGATCTATGGCTCCCCATATTAGGTTTGACCCTAATCCGGCTGATTTATGTTGCCCTATGTCTAGGGTTGCATGCAACTCCGCTTAATTATGGTAGATCTACTCTTATCATAGGGACTTTTGCTCCTCTGCTCTAAGCACATCTAATTCTTGAAGTAATGCTTAGGATTATTAAATCAAGAATGAAGAACACATAATTAAGAACAATTCAAGTATTTATCAAATAAATCAAGAATAAATAACAAGATTTGTCTTAGGTTTCATCCCTCTCAAGTATTTGAGGGGTTTAGTTCATAATAAAGAAAGAAAACATCTCAGAAGATATAAAATAACAAAACATAAAAGAAACCAAAAACCCGTGAAGGAATTTAGGGAGATCCTCTATGTTGCTGTAGAATTCTGGCTTCTGGGATGTATCAATCAACTTCTCCTTTGGAGTAATCCCTTGCTTCTACCCCTTGTGTGGTAGAAAGACGAGAAGAAATCTAAGTATTTCGTATCTGAAGTGTATCCAAAAGTTCCCTTTGCCTATTGCCTCATGGGGTCTTTATATAGAGTCTTCTGGGGGCTTTTCTTAGCCTCTAAGCATCTCAATTCGAGTGAAATTCCCCTTCCTCATGACTAGAACACGCCCGTGTACCACGCCCGTGTGGGTTTGACAAAGGCCGTATGGAATTATCGGTGGGGGCACGGCCGTGTGGCTTGGATGTGCTTGTCGAGGGCTAGATCGTGTGATCTTCATGTGGCACGGCCGTGTGGCATGACGGTGTGGCGACTCCTTGGGCCGTGTGTTATGTCATTTTTGGCCCATTTTCCTCATTTTCCGTCCATTTTCTATTCTTTTCTCTTCCCTATGCTCTCTTAAGTATAAGATATGAAAAAGAAAGGTTAAGAGCACCAATTCTCACAAAATTGATAATAATTCATCCAGAATATAGGCTAAACATGAGGTAAAAATATGTATAATTTAGCGTTTATCAAATCTCCCCACACTTAAGCCTTTACTTGTCCTCAAGCAAAATCTCAATCCCTAAATAAGAATCATTTTTCTCAACCTACAATCTCTATAAATAATGTTTCAAACTAATCCATAGATAATCACACAATTAAATATTCAATCAGAAGAACATTAAAGATTCAATTATTCTAAGTTGAGAATTTTATCATTGAAAACACAAGTCTCTTCCTTCCTTCTAAGTAGTTATCTCTCCATCTTAATTAACAGGAGTTGACATCCTTACTAAAGATTCACTCTATTCACTCGAAGTGTTTAGGGTTCAAATTTAAGCACTCACTAGTCAACCTGAAAAGTTATTACCATAAGCTTGCAAGAAAATCAAATCTCCACCACTATAATTTGATATGATACATCGATCAAAAGGTCTTTTAATGGTTCTAATGGGGTTTGGTTAGGGTTGTTGTCACAGGCTGCAAGAGAGAGTTAGAATCGAGATTAAACTGAAAAATTATCTAGCTAAAAAAATCTCTATTACTGGAACATATTTCTAAAGCTTAATAACATCATTTCTTCCTTGGTAGCCTTGAAATAGAAATATGCAAAAACTATTTGAACTATTACAAATTACAACTGAATTTCACTGTATATACATATGGTTTTTTTTAAGAACAATTCATAATAACTTGAATATTTACAACTTTACATGCTGGAAAAGAGAATAAAGCTAGATAATAATTTCAACTCAAATCTCGACAAAAATAGGGATAAAAAATAATTGAATGGAAATTCAACAAAAACGGGTTAATGGTTAATAATTATAGGGTAAGTTAAAGAATGGGTTGTTAAGCTCAACGGGATTTACTAGGGGTTAATTTATGGAGGTAGGCTTTTTGTGGAGTGAGTGGGTTAAATCCTAGGTGCCTTTATCATTTCGGTATATCAAATCAATGATGTGGTCTCGACATGTATAATCAAGCAAGTTTTAAAATAACAATTCAGTATTGACTCACTCAAAGCAATAATAAAAGTGAGCATAAAAGAATGTATGCTCAAAAGGCTCAAAGTCTCACTAGAATTATGGCTTTTTATGTCAATCCTGCGAATTTAAAATCTCAAGATAATACTTAAAATTAGGGAAGATAACTTATGCAAAAAATGAGGTTCTCAAAAATTTCAACTTATCATGCTTAATTCCCTATTGTTTTTAAAGTTTGAATAATCAAAGTACAATTTCCTATCTCTTAATTCTTAACATATTAATAAAAATCATAAATCAATCAGAATTAATTCCTAATAGGAAACTAAAGAAAATGTAGAGAACAATGCATGAAGTACAAATTCAGGGATTTTCATGAAAGATATACTAAATTAAAGTATGTTTCCCGCCCACACTTAAGATGTACATTGCCCTCAATGTACAAAGATATAAAAATAGCAATAAAAGTATAATATCATAAGATAGGGAGAGAATCGAAACTCCCTGAATTGTGGATGAATTTTGTGAGAAAGAGTTGGCAATTGTGGTAGGGTGCTCCCTTTTTCATAGAAGTTTGAGCTGTAGAGCTCCTTTGAAACTGCGAAGGGATTTATTAGTCGTGGGATGGTAAAATGAAGAGGGGTTACTTCGTTAGGAGATGGCCGAAGAAAATAAAATAAACAGAATATAAAAAATTGAAAATTCAAATAAAGAAAAAGCTAAAATGAAAAAAATTAAAAATAAACCTAAAAAGGAAAATAAAGTTAGAAGAAAAAGTGAAAATAAAGATCAGTGTTTAAAAGTTAGAATAAAGTAATAATAAAAGATAAAAGATAAAATAAAAGTAAAACAAAATAAAGATAAAAATAAAATTAAAAGAGGATCTAGTCCTCTGATAGATCTCGTGGCGGTGGGTAAATGTCGAGGTGCAGACATATGTGCGCTAAAGTGGCGTTAATGTAATCGAGGCGCTGCTTAAATTGGTCCAGGCATTCGTGTATGTCAGCATGTGGGGCTGTTGTCTGGGTGGGTCGTCTGGGGCGTGGTGGCTCATCGGGCTCATCCTCTACTGGCGGTGGGACATCGTCAGGAATGTCCTCTAGCTCCTCGCCCTCCTGAACAAGGCAGAAGTGAAAGTGGCCTCCCCCTGGTCGTCGCTCTACCATCCTCATGTGTAGCATGCTCTGGATGCCCTGTGAGGACATCTGGCCGAGTAAAGTGTTGGAGGATGTTTGGGCTACAGTGTTGAATAGGCCGAAGTAGCGGCCTAGTCGCGTGATGTACGGGCCCATAGATATGACGCCTTTCCTGTGCCGCTCAGTCTGGTGCTGCATGGCAAGCGCGATGAAGTATGCGAGGTCGATAACGTGGCCATTAGCCATGCACCAGAGGAAGTAGACGTCATGCGTATTGACGACGCCTGTACCCTCTCGCCTACCTGTCAGAATGTGAGCGAGAAGAGCATGAATGTACCTCAAGGAATGAGCGAGGGCAGTCACCTTACTGACGTTGGGGTTATAAACTTGCTGCCCCGGAGCGATCTCGTTCCAGCAGTCGAGGGGCCAGATGTGGATGCGATGAGAGAGGGTGGGGAAGTCCTCCTCTGCCATGAACTGCTCAGTGTAAAGCCCAAGTGCTACTCCGAACTCTGGTACGCTGAGTTGTCGTACAAGCCCTCCCAAACAGAATTGGACCGTCCCTAGATTGCCAAATCTGGTCATTACGGTCTGGAGGCGGAATGTGGAGCAGCATTCGAGGGTGAGCTCTAGGTAAGTAGGCTCTACAATCCTGAAGAACTGGTCCCATGGGTCAGTCACTAACAGGGCTCGGACACTGTCCACCAGGTTTACTTGCGCGAGGGCCTCCCAGTCAATACACCAGCCCATAGAGATAGTGTGTGCCCGGAGTAGCTGATAGCGTTCCTCCTGAGAGTCTTGGGTGAAAGTGATGAACGGGTGACGTGCCTCAGAGGTGGACCGTGAAGATGAACTCCCGGGTCCCTTTCATGTTTTAGAGGCGGGGACAGGAGCTTTTCTGGCACGTGAAGATGACATAGTATATGAAATAAAATAACAAAAGCATTAGTCCTAAATAAAAAATTGGATTCAAACTAGATAGGCAATAATATAACATGACAATGTTTCTAAAATAACAAATGTAGACTAACCTAAATAGTAGAATCTAATCATGTTAAAACTTGTAAGAAAGCTAAGAACTATTGGTGTATATATAGTGAAATTATGATAAAGATGGCATGCAAATATGTGTCCAAGTGGCAAAATAAAATGAAATCTAAATGGCAAGCAAAAATAAAATTAAGTGGCATGCAATCCTAATTAAATCTATATTATTCTAGAATGTTCATCCTATATTTCCTAGTTCCATGCTTGAATCAACAATTAGACTAAAGCAAAAATAAATAAATATTTAAAGAAATGAAATAAGACAAAAATAAATGAGAAAAATGAGAAAATAGAACCAATTGTGGGCTTGCACGGTCGTGGATGGTATTACACGAGCGTGTGGTGGTTATTTTCGAGTTTGATGGTGGTTTTGAGGGTGGTGACGGTGCTCACGGGGGTTAGGGAGATTTTGGGTAAGAAATTATAGGGTTTGAGTGAAAGGGAAAGTTAAAAATGGCCCCTTATTTATACATTTTGGGTCACATGGGCATGTCACACGCCTGTATGAGTCGTGTTTAGCCCGTGTTTTTTGAGAATCGGTCGTTATAGTGCTCCTGGTGTCGATGAGCACGCCCGTGGGAATGGTGCGCACGCTTGTGGGAGATCGGTTCTTCGTCAATCACACGGTCGTGTGATGGTAGACACGGGCTTGGGAGATCACGTTCGTTCATCACACGGTCGTGTGTTTCTAGGCCACAGGCGTGTGCCAATTGACAGTGTCTTCCACGGGCTTGAGGCACGGACGTGTGTCTTTGTGTGTGCCCGTGTTGATGCTGTAGGGTTGCCACGGCCATATCGCATGGCCGTGGGTATGTGTTGGTAGCCAGTCTAGAATTTGCAAGGTCGCCACGGTCGTGGCACACGGTCATGGGGTCTTGTTGAGCACCCGTGTTTTGGGGAAAGTGTGCTCTGTTTGTACACGGTCGGGGTGCACGACTGTGCCCCTGTTTTAAGTGTGCGCATAGCCTGAGGCACGCCAATGTGCCTGGCCGTGTGGTCCTAAATTTCTGCATTCAAAAAGTTAGTTTATGCATGAAAAATGCTAAAATCATAAAGAAAAGGAAAGTTACTAGGTTAGTGCTCGGGTTGCCTCCCGAGAAGTTCTTATTTAGAGTCTAAGCTTGACTCTACCTAGATGTGTCAAGAGGGGATGTGGTGGAGCCGAAGCTACTCCTTGTTTTTCACAACCTTCTCACCTCTGTAATGTTTAAGCCTATGGCCATTTACCTTGAAAGTACCGTGGTTAGGGTGAGTTACCTCAATTGTGCCGTATGGAAAGACATTTAGAACAGTGAATGGACCTGACCACCTTGACTTGAGTTTTCCAGGGAATAATTTCAGCCTTGAGTTGTAGAGTAAGACGAGATCACCTGTTTTGAACTGCTTAGGTTATTTCAGCCTTTTGTAATGACGTCGCTTCATGGCTTTCTTATATAGTCATGAGTTCTCGTAAGCATTGTAGCGCCATTCATCTAGTTCATTCAACTGCATTAATCTTTTCCCACCTGTACTCTTAAAACCAAGGTTTAGAAATTTTATAGCCCAGAATGCTTTATGTTCAAGTTCAAATGATAGATGGCAGTTTTTTTCCATAAACAAGTCTATAGGGAGATGTTCCTATAGGTGTTTTAAAAGTAGTTCTATAAGCCCATAATGCATCATCTAACTTTCTTGACCAGTCTTTCCTATTTGTTTCTATTGTTTTCTCTAGAATGCATTTTAGCTCCCTATTAGCCACTTCGACTTGACCACTGGTTTGTGGGTGATAAGGGGTGGCTATTCTATGATGTACTCCATACTTTTTCAAGACCTTTTCAAATTGGGTATTGCAAAAAATGTGTGCCCCAATCACTAATGATTATCCTAAGTGTTCCAAATCGAGAGAAAAGGTTTTCAAAAAGCGTACTACCACTCTAGCATCATTCGTAGGTAAGGCTTGGGCTTCTACCCATTTTGACATGTAATCTACTGCTACTAATATGTATTTATTCCGAAATGAATTAGGGAATGGACCCATGAAATCGATACCCCATACATCAAATATTTCACATGAAAGTATATAGTTCTGAGGCATTTCATTATGCTGAAAGATATTACCTATTCGTTGGCATTTATCACAAGAGGTCACATACCTGTTGGCATCTCTAAAAAGTGTAGGCCAGTAAAAGCCAGATTCGAGTACCTTATAAGCAGTTCTAGTTCTGCTGTGATGTCCTCCTGTGGGTCCTGAGTGGCAGTGATTCAAAATTTGATATGCTTCTTTGTCATCAATGCATCTTCGTATAACTTGATCTACACAAATTTGAAAAAGAAAAGGATCTTCCCAAAAGTAGTTCTTTACATTAGCAAAAAATCGCTTCTTTTGCTGATGGGTTAGCCCTTTTGGGGTTATGTGAGCTGCTAAATAGTTTGCAAAATCAGCAAACCAAGGAACTGTCGTACCTGCTAAGGCTAGGAGTTGTTCCTCAGGGAATAGATCGTTTATCTTGTCGAGGTGCTTGGGCTGTGTGTTTTCTAGTCTTGAGAGGTGATCTGCTGCCAAGTTTTCACCTCCTTTCTTGTCCTTTATTTCCAAGTCGAATTCCTGTAACAATAGAATCCATCTTATTAATCGAGGTTTTGCATCAGTTTTAATGAAGAGGTAGCGAAGAGCCAAATGATCAGTATAAACAATGACTTTTGACAAAATTAAGTAAGATCTAAATTTGTCAAATGTAAAAATAACAGCTAGCAATTCTTTCTTTGTGGTAGTGTAATTTGCTTGAGCGGCTGTCAAGGTTTTGCTAGCATAATAGATCAGCTGGAAGTGCTTGTCCCTTCGCCGTCCTAAAACTGCACCTATTGCAAAATCACTTGCATCGCACATTAGTTCAAAAGGTAGATTCCAATCAGGTGAGATCATAACCGGGGCATTGACTAACTTTTCCTTAAGGGTCTTGAAAGATTCTAGACATTCTTGGTCAAAGTTGAAGGATACGTCTTTTTCTAGTAATTTAGTTAAAGGCTTAGCTATTTTAGAAAGTCTTTAATGAATCTACGATAAAAACCGGCATGACCTAAAAAGCTTCTTATAGCCTTAACTGAACTAGGAGGACGTAATTTTTCAATAGTTTCAATCTTTGCTTTATCTACCTCTATCCCTTTACTAGAAATTTTATGTCCTAAGACAATACCCTATTGGACCATAAAGTGACATTTTTCCCAATTAAGCACTAGATTTGTCTCTTCACATCTTATCCAAACATGCTTTAAATTGTTTAGACAGTGTTGGAAAGAATTACCAAAAATGAAGAAATCATCCATAAATACCTCCATGATGTCTTCCACAAATTCATTGAAAATAGCTATCATGCATCGCTGAAAAGTAGCAGGAGCGTTACATAAACCAAAAGGCATTCTAGGATAAGCAAATGTACCGTATGGGCATGTGAACGTCGTTTTCTCTTGATCTTCTGGAGCTATTAGGATTTGGAAGTAACCAGAGAGGCCATCTAGGAAACAATAATACATGTGACTTGATAATCTTTCTAACATCTGATCAATAAAGGGTAAAGGAAAATGATCTTTTCGAGTGGCGTCATTCAGTTTCCTGTAATCAATGCAAACTCTCCATCCCGTGACTGTTCTTGTAGGTATCAACTCTTCTTTGTCATTAGTCACCACGGTCAATCCACCTTTCTTAGGAACAACCTGCACAGGGCTTACCCAAGAACTGTCAGAAATAGGATAAATAATACCTGCATCTAGAAGTTTAATTACGTAGGCTTTCACAACTTCTTTCATGTTGGGATTCAACTGTCTTTGGGCTTGCAAAGCTGGTTTATACTCATCTTCCATCAGAATTTTGTGAGTGCAAAAAGAAGGATTAATTCCTTTAATATCTAAAATTTTCCATGCTATGGCCTGCTTGTGCTTTCTTAACACCTGGAGAAGTTCTTCTTTTTCTTCAGTGCCCAAATCTGATGCGATAATAATCGGTAAAGTTGAATCTTCCCCTAAAAAGGCATATTCTAAATGATCTGGCAGTTGTTTTAATTCTAATTTAGGGGGTTCATAAATGGAAGGTCTTTGTCTCAGCTCATCATTCATCTTTATACTTTCATAACTTATGTGTCTAGTGATGATTTCACTAGAATCTAACTCTTTTCTTATTTTTTCAACTTTAGTGGTGGCCTCATCTTCCCCCTCACCTTGAACAAGACACAGTTCCAACATGTCTGCGAGAGAAAGTTCCTAAAAATTATCGTGAACAAAGTGATCAATCATATCAACAAAATAACATGAATCATCTTGTTCTTTAGAAAATTTCATGGCATCATAGATTTTAAAAATGACTTCTTCCTCACCAACTCTATGAACTAATTTACCATCTCCTACATCAATAACAGCTCTAGTAGTAGCTAAGAATGGGCGTCCTAAAATCAAAGGTACTTCAATGTCCTCATCCATGTCAAGCACAACAAAATCAAAAGGGAATATGAACTTATCTACCTTTACTAACACATCTTCAATGATTCCCCTAGGATATTTAACAGATCTATCGGCTAATTGAATACTCATCCTAGTAGGTTTAGGTTCCCCTAAACCTAGTTACTTGAACATTTTATAAGGCATGAGATTAATGCTCGCTCCTAAATCAGCTAATGCTTTATTAATAATCAGACTACCAATCAAACAAGGAATAGTAAAACTCCCTGGATCTTTCAGTTTTGCCGACAATTTATTTTGGAGAATAGCTGAACATTCCTCGTTGAGTTTTACTGTGGCTAGTTCTTCCAACTTCCTTTTGTTTGTCAAAAGTTCTTTAAGGAACTTTGCGTACTTCGGCATCTGTGAAATTGCTTCAACAAAAGGTAAGTTAATGTGTAATTATTTGAAGAGTTTAAGAAACTTACCGAATTGAGCGTCTGTTTGGTCTTTCTTCAACCTTGCCGGATATGGAATACGTGGCTTGTATTCTTTTAGTGTTGGAGGAGTGTTTTCCTTGGGTTCCTCTGTCTTTTCTTCTGAAAGTTCTGGAATAGTCTTCTTTTCTAGCTCGGCTAAGACCTTTCCATCTCTTAAAGTAATCACTTTGACGTGTTCTCTAGGATTTGGCTCAGTGTTACTTGGAAGTCCCCCTTGTGGTCTTTCTGATATTAACTTCGCAAGTTGACCGATTTGGTTTTCAAGCCCTTGAATTGATGCTTGTTGATTTTTTAGTGCCGTTTAAGTGCTTTGAAAACGGGTTTCTGATGCGGCCATAAATTTGGTAAACAATTTCTTCAAGATTCGGCTTCTTTTCTTGTTGTGGTGGCGGCTGCTGAAACCCTGGAGGAGGCTGTTGTTTTTAATTTCCTTGTCCTCCTCATGAAAAATTTGGGTGATTTCTCCAACCTGCATTGTAAGTATTACTAAAAGGGTTATTTTTAGATCTAGAATTGTTACCCATATAGTTGGCTTGTTCAGTTTCCATGCTATGTCCATAAGATGCGAAATCTGGGTTGAATGTGTTTCCTTGAGTTGCGTCGCATTGCATCACTGGTTGTGCTTGTGTAGAACTAACAAAATTATCAAACTTTTTATTTAGAAGTTCTACTTGGTTAGTAAGCATAGTAACAACATCAATATTATAGACTCCTGCAGCTTTCGTCGGCTTTGTCCTCATGACTTGCCATTGATAATTATTCAATGACATCTCTTCAATAAATTCATAAGCTACTTCAGGTGTTTTATTATTGATCGTCCCTCCTGCAGCTGTATCGATCATTTGTCTGGTTGACGGATTTAAACCGTTATGGAAGGTTTGAACTTGTAACCACAAAGGTAGACCATGATGAGGACACCTTCTCAAAAGATCTTTGTATCTCTCCCATGCATCGTAAAGTGTTTCTAAATCCATTTGCATAAAAGAAGAAATATCGTTTCGTAATTTGGCTGTTTTAGCTGAAGGAAAATATTTGAGTAAAAATTTTTCGGTCATTTGTTCCCACGTAGTGATTGAGCCTCGTGGTAAGGAATTTAACCACTGTTTGGCTTTATTTCTCAAAGAGAATGGAAATAGCCTCAAGCAAATGGCATCGTCAGAAACACCATTTATTTTAAAAGTATCACAAAATTCCAAGAAATTCGCTAAATGTGAATTTGGATCTTCGTCCTACAAACCATCAAACTGCACAAGCTGCTGAATCATCTGAATAGTGTTGGGTTTTAATTCAAAATTATTAGCAGCAATAGCAGGTCGAATAGTGCTAGTTTAGGTACCAATCAAACTAGGTTTAGCATAATCATACATAGTGCGAGGAGCTGCATCCTGGTTTACTGGTTCTGCTGGGAGTGCTAGAGGTGGTGGAATGTTTTGATTTGCATCCATCTCTTCTATAGGTTCTGGCTCTTGCTCAGGTTCTTGTTCTGGATAATGTAAACTGCGTCTAATTTCTCTGCGATTTCTGCGAACTGTCGCTTCTTGATCTTCGTCAAAAAGTAGTGGTCCTGTTGGGTTATTTCTAGTCATAAAATAAAAATACCTAAAAAGAAAAAGCAAAGAAAATTCAAAAATTTAAAAGAAAATAAAAATAAATAAATAAAAACTGGAAATAAAAATAAAAGAAAAATAAATAAATATATATAAATATAGTGATGGCTAAAGTAATAGAAATCGAGTTTTTGTAATATTTTAATTCCCCGGCAACGGCACCAAAAACTTGATAACGACTCGCGATATTAAGTAATAAAATTTATAAGACTGATCACACCAAAACTACCTAATATCATGACCTTAAAGGCAAGCGCACCTGTTGAATAGTAGTATAGTTTAGTGGCAAGACCGAGTTATCGTACCCAAGGGAACTAAAAGTACTATTACTTACTTCCTTTCTATTATCTAGCCTAAGAATAAAAGAGGGTTTGTTTAAACTAATTCTAAACTAAACTAAGAAAGCACAAGGAGAAAATTTGGAAAACTTTTGGGGAAAAGCGAATTGATAAGGACAATACTCAAGGGGGAATCCACCTAGACTTCACTTGTTATTATTTCCTTGAATTATATGATATAATTACTTGACTTGATCTGTAGAGATCCCTAACCTATGCTAAACCCTCCGTCGAGGCATAGAGCAACTAGGCCTAAGTTGTTAATTAAAGTTCATTTATTAATTAACTCCCTAGGTTGCATTAATTCGATCTATGGCTCCCCATATTAGGTTTGACCCTAATTCGGCAGATTTATGTCGCCCTATGTCTAGGGTTGCATGCAACTCCGCTTAATTATGGTAGATCTACTCTTATCACAGGGACTTTTGCTCCTCCGCTCTAAGCACATCTAATTCTTGAAGTAATGCCTAGGATTATTAAGTCAAGAATAAAGAACACATAATTAAGAACAATTTAAGTATTTATCAAATAAACCAAGAATAAATAACAAGATCTATCTTAGGTTTCATCCCCCTCAAGTATTTGAGGGGTTTAGTTCATAATAAAGAAAGAAAACATCTCAGAAGATATAAAATAACAAAACATAAAAGAAACCAAAAACCCCTAAAGGAATTTAGGGAGATCTTCTATGTTGCTATAGAATTCTGGCTTCTGGGATGTATCAATCAGCTTCTTCTTTGGAGTAATCCCTTGCTTCTACCCCTTGTGTGGCAGAACGACGAGAAGAAATCTAAGTATTTCGTATCTAAAGTGTATTCAAAAGTTCCCTTTGCCTATTGCCTCATGGGGTCTTTATATAGAGTCTTCTGGGGGCCTTTCTTAGCCTCTAAGCATCCCAATTAGAGTGAAATTCCCCTTCCTCACCACTAGAACAGGCCCGTGTACCACGCCCGTGTAAGTTCGACAAAGGCTGTGTGGAATTATCAATGGGGGCATGGCCGTGTGGCCTAGCCGTGCTTGTCGAGGGCTAGACCGTGTGATCTTCATGTGGCACGACCATGTGGCGACTCCTTGGGCCGTGTGTTATCTCATTTTTGGCCCATTTTCCTTATTTTCGGTCCATTTTCTATTCTTTTCTCTTTCGTATGCTCTCCTGAGTATAAGATATGAAAAAGAAAGGTTAAGAGCACCAATTCTCACAAAATTGATAATAATTCATCCAAAATATAGGCTAAACATGTGGTAAAAATATGTATAATTTAGCATTTATCATCCTCGGAGGCCAACTCAGGCTCAAGCCATTGATCAGAGGGTTGCTCAACCAGCACAAGGTGGACCGCTACCGCCGAAGGGCCGTGGTCAAGGTAAAGGAGGCAACAGAAACGGTCGTGGACGTGGAGCACCTGGCAGGGGTGCTAGAAATGCTGAGGCTCGCCAGCCAGCATTGTTATATGCTGTTCACCGCCGACAGGAGGGTGATGCACCTGACGTCATAACTGGTACGTTTTTAATCTCTAACATGCCATATACTGCTCTGATAGATGTGGGTTCAACCCATTCATATGTTGCATGTGAGATTTCTGGGTCGTTGGGTGTGTACTTTGAGGGAACTGTGAGTGGGGTAACTGTGATTAGTCCACTGGGTCACTCGGTTAGGGTAGATAAACTCTTTAGAGAGGTGCCTTTAGAGACTCAAGGTAGGATTTTTGCTGGAAACTTAATAGAATTACCATTCGGAGAGTTCGATCTTATTTTGGGGATAGACTGGTTGACTAAGCATAAGGTGTGCGGCTAAGAGGATGATATTAAGGACTATGGAGGATGAGGAGGTAATGGTTGTTAGGGAGCGAAGGGACTACTTGTCCAATGTTGTCTCAGCCTTAAGGGCTGAAAAGCTAATTCGCAAGGGTTGCGAGGCGTACTTGGCTTTTGTAAGTCGAACTGAGATTGAGAATGTGACTGTGGAGACTGTCAGAACTGTTAATGAGTTCCAAGATGTTTTTCTTGAGGAGATTCCTAGACTACCTCCAAATCGAGACTTCGAGTTTGGAATCGACTTGCAGCATGGAACGACTCCAGTGTCCATCGCACCCTATAGGATGGTACCAAATGAGTTAGTGGAACTAAAGGAACAAATTCATGAATTTTTGGATAGAGGCTTCATTAGACCGAGTGTGTCACCATGGGGAGCACCAGTGATGTTTATGAAGAAGAAGGATAGGACGATGCATATGTGCATCGATTATCGCCAGTTGAACAAACTGACGATAAAGAACAAGTATCATCTGCCAAGAATCGACGATCTGTTTGACCAACTTAGAGTAGCTTCGGTATTTTCCAAGATTGATCTTCAATCGGGATACCATCAGTTAAGGGTAAAGGAGGTGGGTATTCACAAGACAGCATTCAGAACTCGGTATGGTCATTATGAGTTTCTAGTTATGCCTTTGGACTGACGAACGTACCTACAGCTTTCATGGATGTGATGAATCGAGTATTCTAGCCGTACTTGGACCGATTCGTAGTCGTCTTTATCGATGATATTCTGGTATATACCGAAACTAAGGAGAAGCATGATGAGTATCTTCGTATAGTGCTGCAAGTGCTGAGAGAGAAGTAACTCTGTGCAAAATTCAGTAAGTGTAAATTTTGGCTTTGAGAGGTGACCTTTCTGTGTCACGTTGTTTTGGCTGAGGGGATCAGGGTAGACTTTCGGAAAATTGAGGCAGTTCTGGAATGGAAGCCACCGAGGTTAGTATCAGAAATTTAGAGTTTTCTAGGTCTAGCGGGCTACTACAGAAGATTTGTAGAAGGATTCTCTTTGATTGCTGCACTGTTAATAAAACTATTAAGGAAGGAAGTGGCGTTTGTATGGACTGAGAAGCAGCAAGAAACTTTTAACAAGTTGAAAAAGGTATTAACTGAGGCGCCATTGTTGATTCAGCTAGAGTCTGGAAAGGATTTCACTGTGTACAGTGATGCATCGCATGTGGGCCTAGGCTGTGTACTGATGCAAGCGGGTAAAGTGGTCGCTTATGCTTCGCGACAGCTGAAGCCTCATGAAGCGAATTACCCTACGCATGATCTAGAGTTGGCAGCAGTGATCTTTGCATTGAAAACCTAGAGACACTATCTATATGGGGAAAAGCATATTATACACACAGACCATAAACGTCTCAGGAATTTGTTGACTCAGAAGGAGTTGAATTTTAGGCAACGAAGATGGATAGAGTTACTTAAGGATTACGATTGTTCGATTGAGTACCACCCAGGCAAGGCGAATATGGTGGCTGATGCGCTAAGCCAAAGGGCTGTAGCTGAGTTGAGAGCGATGTTTGCTTGTTTGAGTCTTTATGACGATGGAAGTCTGTTGGCGGAGTTGCAAGTGAGACCAACTTGGACTGAGCAGATTAAAGAGAAGTAGTTAAGGGATGATTTGTTGGCTCCTCGATTTTAGCAAGCTGAGGGGGAGGAGGATTCAGATTTTGGACTGAATATTGATGGAGTTCTGTGCTTTTGTGGAAGAGTTTGCATTCTAAAGGACTCTAACTTGAGGCAGGTGATTCTAAAAGAGGCTCATGGTGGACCTTGTGCCATGCATCCTAGAGGGAATAAACTGTATCGAGATTTGAGAGAGGTGTATTAGTGGCCTGGACTTAAGCGGGAGGTGATGAAATTTATGGGCAAATGTCTGACGTGCCAGCAAGTTAAGGCTGAGCACCAACTGCCTTCTGGATTACTACAGCCGATGAAAATTCCATTTTGGAAGTTGGAGAGAGTAACCATGGATTTTGTGAGTGGGCTACCATTGACACCCTCCAAAAAGGACTCTGTGTGGGTAATTGTGGATAGGTTAACGAAATCTACCCATTTTATACCTGTCCAAATTGATTACTAGCTGCAAAAGTTGGCTAAGCTGTATGTGGCAGAGATAGTGTGACTGTATAGGGTGCCAGTTTCGATTATTTCTGATCGAGACCCTAGGTTTACATCTCGATTTTGGCAAAAGTTGTATGAGGTGTTGGGTATGCGATTGGATTTTAGCACTGCTTTTCACCCTCAGACAGATGAGCAGTCGAAAAGGGTTATTCAGGTTCTGGAGGATATGTTAAGACATTGTGTTATTGACTTTCGTGGTAGTTGGGAGGACTATTTGCCATTGGCGAAATTTGCGTATAACAACAGTTATCAAGTGAGTATTCAGATGGCTCCTTATGAGGCACTGTATGGGCGAAGGTGTCGTATGCCTACGTGTTGGATAGAGTTAGGAGAACGACAAGTTCTTGGACCAGAGTTAGTGGCAGATACTGAGACTAAGGTTAAGTTGATCAGGGATCAGTTAAAGGAAGCATCTGATAGACAAAAGTCGTATGCTGATCTAAAGCGTAAGAAAATCAAGTTCGCTGTTGAGGATATGACATATCTGAAAGTTTCACCATGGAAAAAGATCTTGAGGTTTGGCAAGAAAGGCAAATTGAGTCCGCGATTTATTAGGCCTTATCCGGTTCTTAAATGGGTAGGGTCAGTGTCGTATCAGTTGGAGTTACCATCGGAGTTGGATTGAATTCATGACGTCTTTCATATGTCCATGTTAAGGCGGTATAGATCGGATTCTTCACATGTCGTTCTAGTGGAGGAGATTGAAGTGAAGACCGATTTGACCTTTGAAGAGGAGCATGTGCAAATACTGGATCGCGAGGTTAAAGTATTAAGGAAGAAGTCAGTTCTATTCGTGAAGGTGCTTTGGCGTAACCATGGTAGAGAGGAGGCTACTTGGGAGCAGAAGAGGTGATGCGTCAACAGTACCCTCAACTATTTGGATCAGGTAAATTTTGAGGCCAAAATTTCTTTAAGGGGGTAGAGTTGTAACGCCCTGATTTTCAGGATTTTTTCAGGATTTTTGTGACTTTGGTGAAATCTTGAAATTTTAGATTTTTGGTTACTTAAATTATGTTTAAGTGTGTTAGTGGGCCTTTATGAGGTCCAAGCCAGAGTTCAAACCCGGCAGAAATATAAATTTTGGATTTTAAGTGAAAGGGGCTTGGTTAAGTGGGCCTTTAAGAAAAAGTTAGCAAGTTAAGACACAAAGAGGGCCTTGGTAAAGTGGCAAGGTGGTGCCACTATGTTCCTAAAAAAAGTGGCGTGTAGACTGAGTCTAAGGGCCAGAGTTCAAGTCACAAGGTAAGCGGGTGATACTTTTAATTCTACCGATTTGGTCATTTGGATAGGGGCATTCGGCTAGGGCTTTAGGGAGGTTGGGCCGTTGGTTTGAATAGTCATTAGGGTAAGTTCTAATTTCTTTTTACTGTCTTGCCGAATTAGGGTTAGCCACCTAGGGTTCTCATCTTTGTTCTACTCTCCTCGTAATGTACCAAAAAGCCGAAAAGTAAGAAAAAGTTCTCCTTGGTGCCGAATTCTCCCTTCTCTTCTCCTCTCTTCTTCCAATCTTTTTCATTTTTCTTTTCTTTTCAAGCTGAAACCACCTCTCCTCCTCACTTATCTTCCCTTTTCTTTGTTTCAAAAACCGAATTGCCATTCTTTTCTTCTAAAACCCATCAACTACTAAAAGCCGAAATCCCAAAACACTGCTTCTGGTGCTAATTTCTTTCAGCCAAACCCTTCTATTATTCTTTATCTCTTTTAGCTGAATTTCACACTCTTCGAACCCTTAGTCTCTATCGACAAACACCTTTCAAACCATAGTCTCAAATCATTTGTTTTTTTTTCTCATCACTTCAAAAGTTGAAAACACCATAGTCTTAGGGACTTGGTGGTCGAATCTTTAGATAGCTAGATTCATTCTCTACTTGCGTCCAAGGTGAGATCTACGTCAGATCTGGATTAAAGAATGGCTAAAAGCATTCTTGGGTAGTGGATCTTTGGTAAGTACTCAAATCTTTTACGTCCATTTATTATTCGAGATTTAAGAAAAGCCGAAACCCCTTTGAGTAGGGGGTGGCTGGCGACTAAGGTTAAAGATTCATTGGATATAGTTCTTTTATGAGTAGGGTGGATTAAAGGTTATCGATCTAGGAACAGTGAAGCAAGGGTTTTGAAACGACGGGTAGATCTAGATCTTGTGGACTAGATTGACAAGGGTAAGTGGCTAAGAACACCCTGTCAGGGTCGAATGTGGTAAGGAGTTTTAAGATTTGTTGGTAGTGTTTTGTAATCTAAAGACTATAGTGCTGATTATAGGTTACCGTGGGAGATCTCATTAGCAATTGTCGCAAAACAGGTGTGTATCGAACACCCTTCATTAGTCTAAATCAGTAAAAGCTGAAAAGCTGAAATACTAAAATTTTGGTATTTCGTGGGCTAGCGAGCATGCAAACGTTCGTGGGTCAGTTGGAAGTGGTAGATCTGTAATCGAAATCGATAAGGTTGGTGAGTGTGCAATTTCGTGCACTTCGGTATGTTTGGGCCTCGATGGGCTGAATGTGGGCCCAATGGGCTTATGGGCCCATATGGGTAAAATAAGCGATAAACGTGTTCAGGTAGGTTGTAGGTCCAAAACTGCTAAGACTAGTAAACCGATCATTAAACTTGGACTAAATGGGCTTAAGTAGCTAGTAGACATTGTAGGGCCCATTAGGGGTTTTGGGGCCCAATGACTGTAATCTGCTAAAATGGGCTAAATAAGCTACTGAGATAAAAGTTAGACTATTACTGATTAAAATGTGCATGAAACCCTAGGAACTGGCTTAATTACTAAAATACCCCTTATAGGTAGAAATTACTATTTTACCCCTAGGTGTAAAATGACCGTTATACCCCTAGGGCTAAATTTGACTAGAATGCATGTTTTACTATTTCTGTTTACTGTATGCCATATCATGATTATCTGTTGCATGGGATTTGGGATTGTTGATGGAGGAAGTGCAAGTGGCATTGCCACATTTTCTGAATCAGCTTTGCCTCGTGCTAATATCTGAAAAGGGCTTTACCTATTCTGTTTTCTGAAAGAGGCTTTGGCTCATATTTCTGTTAGTGGCTTGGCCACCTTATTTGATTATGCAGCTATGCTACCACTGTGGAGTGTAGCGGTTAGGTGGGTTGAGTAGTTTCCCCACATGGAGTGTCTGGTTGGTAGGGTGGAGTGTAGCGGTTGGGTGGGTTGAGTAGTCTCCTCACATGGGATGGGCTTTGCATTCATGATTGATATCTGTTCTGTTACTGTCGTAGGCCTATGGGCCGTACTGTTATCTGAAAAGGGCTAAGGCCCAGTTTATTGTATCTAAATAGGGCTTCGGCCCAGTTATTACTATGACTGGTTAGGGCTTAGGCCTAGTGGGCTTAAGTTGAATTGGGCTTTGGATGGGTTTCTTTGCTCACTGAGTTTCCAAACTCACCCTTTTCTCTCTATCAATACAGGTGAGCCCTAGATTGGTGGACTTGGAGCTGGGAGGGATTCAGAGTGGCCACGAAGACTGCATTTTCTGGTTTAATTAAGTTATTCTCTTCATTACTTAAAATTTTAATCGTTTTATTTTTAAATTTGGGTTTGTAATAAGGCCGCTTTAAATTTTTTGGATTTTGGGATTTTAATACTTTAAATGGATAGACTAGGGCAGCGTGAGTTTCCTCAAAAATTTATCAAATGTTTTCAAAATTAGTCACGCGATTCAATCAAGTAACAAGTTAAATTTTATATAAGGAATCTTTTAATAACTAATAGTGGATAGGACGTTCACCAATAAACCAGGAATTTCTCTTATAACTTAAATATCAGTTTTTGCAAAGCTCACCCTAAACTTAGTAACTAGGTAACATGGTTAGTTGTAGGTGATGTGACACACCAGACTTGGCCGTAACATCCAGGCTGGGTTTGGGGTGTTACATTTAGTGGTATTAGAGCCAGGTTGCAACAACTCGGCTGTGGATTGGGTCCAAAAAGGTTTTCGAAAAATTTCAAAAATTAGGCCCAAGAAGGGTATTTTTGGAGATCGATTTTTTGAAAATTTAGAAAACTCTATTTAAACCTATTTTTGAATATACTCAATAAAGGTTTTACTTTAAAAGTTTTCTTAAAATTGGGATTTCTGAAATCTAGATTAATGAAGAAGTAGCACACTGAATCCCCCGTACCAAGTCTATAAGTATTTCTGTTTCTGATACTGTACTGTACTGAAATATCACTATAGATAGAACTGAGACTCTATCATGATACTATAGATAGGGTAGTATCGAAAACTGTAAGACTGAGACTCTAGGGAAACTAAACCCTAGAAGATTGAGATTCTAGCTAGGTTACGACTTTGCGAAAACAAACTCTGAAACTCTATCTGTACATAAGACATTTGTAATAAACAGATGAAATATTAAACTAATGTCATAAAATTCGTAAACAGAGAAGACGTTATGAGTACGAGGGCTGCTCGTGGACGAGGCCGTGGACGTGGCCGTGGACGTGGCCGAGGCAGTGTTCAAACTGGGTCTTCATCTTCAGAACACATGCCAGCTGGTCAGGCACGACCGCCACCAGTAGCTGAAAATGTGTCGTATGATCGGGCCACAGGGGATGATGCCTTATCCCAAGCAATGTTAAGGGTTCTGGAAAGGGTTGCTGGAGCTAATGTCAGACCAGTGAATAGGGGATCTATTTCGGAGCGACTCTGGGCTAATGGAGCAGAGGTTTTCAGGGGCATATCTGGGGTAGCCCTAAATGTAGCTGAGTATTTGCTGGAAGCCACGCAACGGATTATGGATGATCTGGATTGCTCGGAGGAGCAAAAGCTGAAAGGAGCAGTGTCTCTGCTACGAGACGAGGCATATCAGTGGTGGATCACTGTGAAGGAGGGTACCCCAGCTGACCGGGTGATAAACGCTAAATTATACATATTTTTACCTCATGTTTAGCCTATATTTTAGATGAATTATTATCAATTTAGTGAGAATTGGTGCTCTTAATCTTTCTTTTTCATATCTTACACTCAAGAGAGCATATGGAAGAGAAAAGAACGAAAAATGGACCAAAAACGGAGAAAATGGGCCAAAATGTGTAATCGACACGGCCCAAGAAGGCACCACACGGCTGTGGCACACGACCGTTCCACACGAAGACCATACAGTCCAGCCCTTAACAAGCACGGCCAGGCCACACAGCCGTGGCATCTCAACAGTCCCGAACATGGCCTCTTGTCGAAACCACACAGGCGTGGCACACGGGCGTGTTCTAGTCGTGAGGAAGAGGAATTTCACTTGGATTTGGATGCTTAGAGGCTAAGAAAGGCTCCCCAAAGCTCTATATAAAGACCCTAGGAGGCAACTCTAAGAATATACTCTTTTCTGTCAAGAAAGAGCACCATAATTCTGCCAACACAAGAAGTGAAAGTAAGGGATTACTCTAAGGGAAGCCGATTGATTCATCCCAGAAGCCAGAATTCTACATCAAGACGGAGGATCTCCCTAAATTCCTTCAGGGGTTTTTAGGTTCTTTATGTTTTGTTATCTTAATTCTTCTGAGATGTTTTCTTTCTTTGTTATGAACTAAACCCCTCAAATACTTGAGGGGGATGAAACCTAAGACAGATCTTGTTATTATTTATTCTTAAATTATTTGATAAATACTTGAATTGTTCTTAATTATGCGTTCTTCATTCTTGATTTAATAATCCTAGGTATTACTTCAAGAAACTGATGTGCTTAGGTAGTGGAGCAAAAGTCCCTGTTTTAAAAGTAGATATACCATAATTAAGTGGAGTTGCATGCAACCCTAGACATAGGGTGACATAAATCTGTCGGATTAGGGTCAAACCTAATAGGGGGATCCATAGATCGAATTAATGCAACCTAGGGGTGTTAATTAATAAGAAAACTTTAATTAACCACCTAGGATTAGTTGTTCTTATCCTCGAAAGAGGTATTAACATAGGTTAGGGTTTTCTACGATCAAGTCAAGTGAAGAAATTATCTAGTTCAAGAAGTTAATTACAAGTGAAGTCTAAGTGGATTCTCTGTTAAGTATTGCTCATATCAATCAGCTTTTCCGTAAAGTTTTCCCCAATTTACTTTTTGTGCACTTTTAGTTAGTTTTAGAATTAGTTTCAACCAATCCTCTTTTATTTTCAGGCTAGATAATAGAAAGGAAGTAAGTATTAGTACTTTTGGTTCCCTTGGGTACGATAACTCGGTCTTGCCGCTAAACCATACTACTGTTTGATAGGTGCGCTTGCCTTTAAAATCGTGATATTAGTTAGTTTTTGGTGTCATTAGTTTTTATAAATTTTATTACTTAATATCGCGAGTATATCAAGTTCTTGGCGCTGTTGCCGGGGAACTGAAATATCAAGAAAACTCGATTTCTATAACTTTAGCCATTACTATATTTATTTATTTTCAGTGTTTATTTTATTTATTTATTTATTTTGATTATCTTTTATTTTGTTTTATTTTAATTTTCTTTGCTTTTTCCTTCCAGGTATTTCTAGTTTATGACTAGAAACAACCCAGCAGGACCATTGCTTTTTGACGAAGATTTAGAAGCGACAGTCTGCAGAAATAGCAGAGAGATCAGACGAAGCCTACAGTATCTAGAACAAGATCAAGAACAAAGGCCAGAACCTACAGAAGAGGTGGAAGCAAATCAAAACATTCCACCACCTCCCGCAATAGTCGTGCCACCCGCAAATCAAGAACAAGCTCCTCGCACTATGTATGATTATGCTAAGCCTAGTTTGGCTGGTACCCAAACTAGCATTCTTAGACCTACTATTGCTGCTAATAATTTTGAATTAAAGCCTAACACTATCCAAATGATATAGCAATTGGTGCAGTTTAATGGTTTGTAGGATAAAGATCCAAATTCACACATAGCCAATTTTTTGGAACTTTGTGATACTTTTAAAATTAATGGCGTTTCTGATGATGCCATTCGTCTAAGGGTATTTCCATTCTCTTTGAGAAACAAAGCCAAACAGTGGTTAAACTCTTTACCACGAGGCTCAATCACCACATAGGAACAGATGACCGAAAAATTTTTACTTAAATATTTCCCTCCAGCTAAAACAACTAAATTACGAAACGATATCTCTTCTTTTGTGCAAACGGATTTAGAAACACTTTATGATGCTTGGGAGAGATACAAGGATCTTTTGAGAAGATGCCCTCATCATGGCCTACCTTTATGGCTACAAGTTCAAACCTTTCACAATGGTTTGAATCCTTCAACAAGGATAATAATTGATGCAGTTGCCGAAGGAACGATCAATAACAAAACACCCGAAGCAGCTTATGAATTTATTGAAGAGATGTCACTGAATAACTATCAGTGGCAAGTCATGAGGACAAAGCTGACAAAAGCTACAGGAGTTTATAATATTGATGTTGTCGCTATGCTTACTAACCAAGTAGAACTGTTAAATAAAAAGTTTGATCATTTTGTTGGTTCTACGCAGGCACAGCTAGTGATGCAATGTGACACAACTCTAGTAAATATGTTTAATCCAGACTACTCATCCTCGGGACATAGCATGGAAACTGAGCAAGCCAACTATATGGGTAACAATTCTAGACCTCAAAATAACCCTTATAATAATACTTACAATGCAGGTTGGAGAAATCACCTCAATTTTTCATGGGGTGGACAAGGAAATCAAAGACAACAGCCTCCTTCGAGATTTCAGCACCCACCACCACAACAAGAGAAAAAGTCGAATCTTGAAGAGATGTTCACCAAATTTATGGCTGCATCAGAAACTCGTTTCCAAAACACTAAAACAACATTAAAGAACCAGCAAGTATCAATTCAAGGGCTTGAGAATCAATTTGGTCAGCTCACTAAGTTAATATCAGCAAGACCACAAGGTGGACTTTTAAGTAACACTGAGACCAATCCTAAAGAGCAACTTCATGCCATAAATACAACAGATGAGGAGGCATTAACCAAAGACAACCCAAAGTTATGCGAGGAACCTAAGGTGAGTAAATGTAAGGTAGAGGTAAGCAACAACAAGCCAGACATCAACGAACACAAGCGTCGTATACCATACCCAAGAGCGCTACAGAAAGTCCGCACAGATGAACAATTCAGTAAGTTTCTTAAACTCTTAAAAAATTTACACATTAACTTACCATTTGTTGAAGCAATTTTGCAGATGCCAGACGTGGTTAAATTCTTAAAAGAACTCTTGACAAACAAGCGAAAGCTAGAGGAGAAATCTCATGTGGAATTAAATGCAGTCTGCTCAGCTATTCTACAAAATAGACTACCGACCAAACTAAAAGATCCAGGGAGTTTCACTATCCCTTGTTTACATGGTAGCCTAGAGGAAAAAAATGCTTTAGCTGATTTAGGGGCAAGCATAAATGTCGTGCCTTATAACCTATTTAAACAACTAGGTCTTAGAACCCCTAAGAAAACCAAGATGAGCATTCAACTAGCTGATAAAACCATTAGGGCACCTAAGGGAATAATTGAAGATGTACGTGTCAAAATTGATAAATTTATATTCCCAGTTGACTTTGTTATTTTAGACATTGATGAGGCTAGCAATGTACCCTTAATTCTAGGGCCACCCTTTTTAGCAACTGCTAGAACTAAAATTGATTTAGAAACAGGTGAACTCAAATTACGAGTAGGTGATGATACCATCACCCTACGAGCTCACAACTCAATTAAAAATACAGACGAGAATAGAGTTTTGAATCCCTGTAAAAACACTAAACTCACCACACAAACTTCTGTGCAGGACGCACTCCACATAAAGACAACGCAAACACTGGCAAATTCACCTACAGGAGATGAACCAGAAATGCGAATGCTTTAGATCGAGGAACTAGATGAGTGGCTGAACTTTCACGAAAAACCCAAAATATGCCACACCAAAATAGAGCATTACCAAGACGACCCTCAGGGACAAACAGATCAACTCAATGTGGGAGATAGGGTAATTTTAAGGGAAGACGATCCACAAACTTTAAATTCAAAAGAACATACAAGTGATACACCCTACTTCACGGTAATGAAAGTCTTTCCATACGGCACAATCGAGGTAACTCACCCCAACTATGGTACGTTCAAGGTAAATGGCCATAGGCTTAAACATTATAGAGGTGAGAATTTTAAAGATAAAAGGGAGGAGCTTCAGCTCCACGAAATCCCTTCATGATACATCCAGAAAGAGTCGAGCTGAGACTCTAAATAAGCGCTTCTCAAAAGGCAACCCGAGCACTAACTTAGTAATTTTTCGTCTATTTTGATTTTAGCATTTTTCATGCATCAGCTAACCCTTTTTAATGCAGAGATTTAGGACCACACGGCCAGTCCCATGGGCGTGCCCCAGGCCGTGTGAACACTTTAAATAGAGACACGGTCATGTACCAAGGCCGTGTATAAACAGAGCACAAATTTTCCCAAAACACGGGTCACCGATAAATAGCCACGGTCATGCGACATGGCCGTGACGACCTTTCGACTTCAACACGGGCTACCAACAACACCCCACGGCCGTGCGACATGGCCGTGGCAACCCTGCAGTATCAACACGGGCTTGCACAAATCCCTACGCCCGTGTCCCCAGCCTATGGAAGACACTGTCAACTTTCACAAGGCCGTGGACCATATCACACGACTGTGTGAAACACGAACACGATCGTACACGGCCGTGTATACTATCACATGACCATGTGAGTGACGAAGAACTGATCTCCCACGGCCATGTAAAACATTCCAACGGGCGTGTACTTTGAACTAGGCGCGCCAAAACCACCAGATTATAAAAGACACGGGCAAAACACGACTCACACGGGCGTGTGACATGCCCGTGTGACCCAAAAACTATAAAAAAGAAGCCACTATTCATTTTCTTTTTCACTCAAACCCTAAAATCCTCCTTCCCTAACCACCATAAGCATTGCCACAGCCCTCAAAACACCACCACCCTCGAAATCAGCTGACCCACGCCCATGCATACCCGACCCACGCCCATGCAACCTTATATTCGGTTCTATTTTCTCATTTTTCTCATTTATTTTCAGTTATATTTCATTTTTTTCTATTTAGTTAAATTTTACTTTATTCTAATTGTTCATTTAAGCATGGAATTAGTTATATTAGGATGAATAATCTAGAATAGTATAGAATATATTAGGATTGCATTCACTTCTTGTATGCTACTTAAATTCATATTTGCATGCCCTTTTTTTCATATTTTTAGTATAAATACATACTCATATTTCTTAGTTTTGTTACAAATTTCAAAATGATTAATTTCTACTATTCAGGTTAACCTTTATTTTATATTTTCTTAGGAACATTTTAATTATTATCTATCTATTTTAGTCTTTAGAACTAATGCTTGTTATTTTATTTCAGATACCATCTCATCATCACGCGGTAGGAAGATTGCAGTCCCCGTCTCCAAGAAACATAAGGGGCCAGGGAGTTCATCATCGAGACCTACCTCCGAGGTTTGACACCTATTCATCACGTTCGCCCAAGCCTCGCAGGAGAAACATTATCAACTACTCTGAGCCCGCCCTATATCCACAGGCCACTACATAGATTGGGGCGACCTCGAGCAAATACATCTAGTGGACAACGTCTGGGCCCTCTTAATGACTGAGCCATGGGAGCAGTTCTTCCAGATCATCGAGCCCACATACTTAGAACTCACCCTTGAGTTCTGCTCCACATTCCACCTCCAGACTGTGATGACCAGATTCGACGATCCAGGGATGGTCCAGTTCCATTTGAGAGGACTCGTGAGATGCCTCAGCATGCTAGAGTTAGCCCCAGCACTCAGGCTCTACACAGAGCAAATTATGCAGACGAGGACTTCCCTAACCTTTCTCATCGCATCCATATATGGACTGTCGACTACTGGCACGAGATTGCCCCAGGACCACCCTCGTTCCATCTCTGAGGTACATTCATGCTCTCCTTGCTCACACTTTGACAAGTAGACGAGAGAGCATCGGTGTCGTCAACACTCACGATGTCTACTTCCTATGGTACATGGCGAACGGACACGTCATTGACTTAGCATACTTCATTGCGCACGCCATGCAGCAACAGATGGAGAGGCACCGCAGAGGCGTCTTATCCATGGAGCCCTACATCACACGTTTGGCTCGTCACTTTGGGCTCCTCAACACTTCAGCCCAAACATCCTCCTACACCCTGATTGGTCAGATGTCTCCCCAAGGCATCGGGACTATGTTACATATGAGGATGATCGAGCGGAGGCCAGAAGGCACCCTCTTACAGTTCCCCCTTATTTAGGAAGGCGAGGACCCATAGGACATTACTGATGATGTCCTACCACCACCACCGGAAGAGGACACACCAGCAGCGCCAACACCCCCTCGCTGCCCATCTCATGCAGCAGCCGCCCACGCTGACCTATCTAAGCGCTTCTCACAGTTCAAGCAACAATGCTTCCGGCGCCTCGATTATATCGATGCCACCTTAGAGCAGATATGCTAGCACCTCCGCATCACTCCACTATCACGTGATCCATCTGAGGATTAGATTTATCTATTCCTCTTAACTTTATTTTTTACTTTACTTTATTTTATTTTATTCTAATTTTTGAACACTGATCTTTATTTTCACCTTTTCTTCTAACTTTATTTTCCTTTTCCTTTTTATTTTTAATTTATTTTCTCTTTTTCATTATTTGAATATTAGTAATTTTAGAACTTAGTTTATTACTTTCCTTTTATTTCTTTTTCTATTTTTCATATCGGGTAATCCCTAATGAGTAATCTCTCTTAATCCAAATTTTCCACTACTAATAAATACTTTCGCTGTTTCAAAGGAGCTTTACAGCTCAAATTTCTACGAAAAAGGGAACACCTTGCCACAACTGCCAACTCTTCCAATCTCCGTCTCACTAATCCACCCAAAGCAGGGAGTTTCATACCCTTCCCCTTATCTTTTAATCTTGTGCTTTTCTTGCTAATAACACTATCTTTGTACATTGAGGGCAATGTACATCTTAAGTGTGGGGGGGATCTATTTTTAGGCTTTACACTCTCTTTGAAATCCCTGAACTTTCTCACTTTCACTCTTTGCATCATCTTCAGTCTCCTATTAGGGATATATTCTGATTGATTTATGATTTTTATTAATATGTGAGAATTAAGACATAGGTGCTTGTACTTTGATTATTCAAACTCTAAAACATTAGGGAATCAAGCATGATAAGTTGAAATTTTTGAGAACTCCAATTTTTGCATAAGTCCTTTTCCCTAATTCTAAGTGTTATCTTGAGATTTGCAATTCGCAGAATTGACATCAAAAGCCATAATTCTGGTGAGATTTTTGAGCTTTTTGAGCATACATTCTTTCGTGCTCACTTTTATTATTGCCTTGAGTGAGTCAACACTGATTTGTTATTCTAGAACTTGCTTTGATTATACATGTCGAGACCACATCATTGATTTGATACACCGAGATGATAAAGGCATCTAGGATTTAACCCACTTACTCCACAAAAGCCTACATCCATAAACTAACCCCTAGTGAACCCCATTGAGCCTAACAACCTTTTCTTTGACTTACCTCTAATATTAACCTTTCACCCATTTTTTTTTTGTAGTCTAGTCAATTATTTTGACCCCTATTTTTGTCGAGATTTGAGTTGAAATTTTCATCTAGCTTTATTCTCTTTTCTAGAATGTAAAATTTTATCCAATTTATTGTATTTGAATTGTTCTTAAAAAAAGTATGTATTAATTCAGTTGTAATCTATAATAATTCAAATAGTTTTTGCATATTTCTATTTTAAAGCTACCAAGGTGGACATGATGTTATCATAAGAATTAGCTCGAGAAATATATTCCAGTGTTAGAGATTTTTCTAGCTAGATAATTTTTTAGTTCAATCTCGATTCTAACCTTCTTTTGCAGCCTGTAACAACACCCCTAACCAAGCCCCGTTAAGACCTTTTGATCGATGTGTCATATCAATCTACAGTGTTGGAGATATGATTTTCTAGCAGGCCTATGGTAATAACTTTTCAGGTTGACTAGAGAGTGCTTAATTTTTGAACCCTAAACACTTTGAGTGGATAGAATGAATCCTCAGTGAGGATGTCAACTTCTATTAATTAAGATGGAGAGATAACTACTTAGACACTAGGAATAAACTTATGTTTCAATGATAAAATTCTCAACTTAGAGTGATTGAATCCTTAACGTTCTTCTGATTGAATTTTCATTGTATGATTACCTATGGATTAGTTTGAAACATTATTGATAAAGATTGTAAATTGAGAAGAATGATTCTTAATTAGGGATTGAGATTTTGCTTGAGGACAATCAAAGGCTTAAATGTGGGGGTATTTGATAAATGCTAAATTATACATATTTTTACCTCATGTTTAGCCTATATTTTGGATGAATTATTATCAATTTAGTGAGAATTGGTGCTCTTAATCTTTCTTTTCAATATCTTACACTCAGGAGAGATAGAGAAGAGAAAAGAACGGAAAATGGACCAAAAATGGAAAAAATAGGCCAAAATGTGTAATCGACACGGCCCAAGAAGTCACCACACAGTTGTGGTACACGGGCGTGCCACACGAAGACCACACAGTCCAGGCCCTGACAAGCACGGCCAGGCCACACGGCTGTGCCACCTCAATAGTCCCGAACACGGCCTCTTGTCGAAACTACACGGGCCTGGTACACGGGCATGTTCTAGTCGTGAGGAAGAGGAATTTAACTCAGATTTGGATGCTTAGAGGCTAAGAAAGGCTCCCCAAAGCTCTATATAAAGACCCTAGGAGGCAACTCTAAGAATATACTCCTTTCTCTCAAGAAAGAGCGCCATAATTCTACCAACACAATGAGTGAAAGCAAGGGATTACTCCAAGGGAAGCCGATTGATTCATCCCAGAAGCCAGAATTCTACATCAAGACGGAGGATCTTCCTAAATTCCTTTAGGGGTTTTTGGGTTCTTTATGTTTTGTTATCTTAATTCTTCTGAGATGGTTTCTTTCTTTATTATGAACTAAACCCCTCAAATACTTGAGGGGGATGAAACCTAAGACAGATCTTGTTATTATTTATTCTTAAATTATTTGATAAATACTTGAATTGTTCTTAATTATGCGTTATTCATTCTTGATTTAATAATCCTAGGTATTACTTCAAGAAACTGATGTGCTTAGGTAGAGGAGCAAAAGTCCCTGTTTTAAGAGTAGATCTACCATAATTAAGCGGAGTTGCATGCAACCCTAGACATAGGGTGACATAAATCTGCCAGATTAGGGTCAAACCTAATAGGGGGATCCATAGATCGAATTAATGCAAACTAGGGGTGTTAATTAATAAGAAAACTTTAATTAACCACCTAGGATTAGTTGTTCTTATCCTTGAAAGAGGTATTAACATAGGTTAGGGATCTCTACGGATCAAGTCAAGTGAAGAAATCATCTAGTTCAAGAAGTTAATAACAAGTAAAGTCTAGGTGGATTCTCCCTTAAGTATTGCTCATATCAATCAGCTTTTCCCTAAAGTTTTCCCCAATTTACTTTTTGTGCACTTTTAGTTAGTTTTAGAATTAGTTTCAACCAATCCTCTTTTATTTTCAGGCTAGGTAATAGAAAGGAAGTAAGTATTAGTACTTTTGGTTCACTTGGGTACGATAACTCGGTCTTGCCGCTAAACTATACTACTGTTCGATAGGTGCGCTTGCCTTTAAAATCGTGATATTAGTTAGTTTTTTGTGTGATCAGTTTTTATAAATATTATTGCTTAATATCGCGAGTATATCACCGGGTAACTTGGGAATTGTTTAAGACGGCTTTCAAGGGAAAGTACGTCAAAGCGAGCTACGTGGATGCATGTAGAAAGGAATTTCTGAACCTGACCCAGGGCAATAAGACTGTTGCTGAGTATGAGGTGAAATTTTTGAGGTTGAGCCGGAATGCCAGCGGGATAGTTTCTACTGAGTACGAGTGTAGTGTTCATTTTGAAGATTGTCTTAGGGATGAGCTGAGGGTGTTGATAGCACCGTAGAGGGAGCGCGATTTTGCCGCATTAGTGGAGAAGGCCAAGATAGCTGAGGAAGTAAAACGAACTGAACGGCAGAACTGTGATAAGGATCAAAACCACTTTAGGAGGGATACTGGACCATCTGGTGCTGCAAACCAAAATGCCAAGAGGGCTAGAGTGGAGGAACCGGCCCAAGCAGTTCCGGTGATTACAGTTAGACCACAAGCTTGTGGGGACTGTGGTAGAGTGCATCCTAGAAAATGCAGGAAGTATACTGGTGCATGTCTCCGATGTGGGTCCAAGGAACATAAGATCAAGGATTGTCATAAGAGGCCAACTCAGGCTCAAGCCATTGATCAGAGGGTTGCTCAACTAACGCAAGGTGGACCACTACCGTCGAGGGGCCGTGGTCAAGTTAGAGGCGGCTACAGAAATGGTCTTGGACGTGGAGCACCTGGTAAGGGTGCTGGAAATACTGAGGCTCGCCAGCCAGCATTGGTATATGCTGCTCACTGTTGAGAGGAGGGTGATGCACCTAACGTCATAACTGGTACGTTTTTAATCTCTAACATGCTATATACTGCTCTAATTGATGTGGGTTCAACCCATTCATATGTTGCATGTGAGATTTTTGGGTCGTTGGGTGTGCACTCTGAGGGAACTGTGAGTGGGGTAACTGTGATTAGTCTATTGGGTCACTCGGTTAGGGTAGATAAACTCTTTAGGGAGGTGCCTTTAGAGACTCAAGGTAGGATTTTTGCTGTAGACTTAATGGAATTACCATTCGGAGAGCTCGATCTTATTTTGGGGATCGATTGGTTGACTAAGCATAAGGCGACTTTGGATTGTGCGGCTAAGAGGATGATATTAAGGACTATGGAGGATGGGGAGGTAATGGTTTTTAGGGAGCAAAGGGACTACTTGTCCAATGTTATCTCGACCTTAAGGGTTGAAAAGCTGATTCGCAAGGGTTATGAGGTGTACTTGGCTTTTGTAAGTCGAACTGAGACTGAGAATGTGACTATGGAGACCGTCAAAACTGTTAATGAGTTCCAAGATGTTTTTCTTGAGGAGCTTCCTAGACTACCTCCAAATCGAGAAGTCGAGTTCCGAATCGACTTGCTGCCTGGAACGGCTCTAGTGTCCATCACGCCCTATAGGATGGCATCGAAGGAGTTAGTGGAACTAAAGGAAAAAATTCATGAATTATTGGATAGAGGCTTCATTAGGCAGAGTGTGTCACAATGGGGAACACTAGTGCTGCTTGTGAAGAAGAAGGATGGGGCGATGCGTATGTGCATCAATTATCGCCAGTTGAACAAACTGATGATAAAGAACAAGTATCCTCTACCAAGAATCGATAATATGTTTGACCAACTTAGAGGAGCTTCGGTATTTTCCAAGATCGATCTTCGATCGGGATACCATTAGTTAAGGGTAAAGGAGGTGGATATTCATAAGACAGCATTCAAAACTCGGTATGGTCATTACGAGTTTCTGGTTATGCCGTTTGGACTGACGAACGCACCTGTAGTTTTCATGGATCTGATGAATCGAGTATTCCAACCGTACTTGGACCAATTCGTAGTCGTCTTTATCGATGATATTCTGGTATATTCAGAAACTAAGGAGAAGCATGATGAGCATCTTTGTATAGTGCTGCAAGTGTTGAGAGAGAAACAACTCTATGTAAAATTAAGTAAGTGTGAATTTTGGGTTCGAGAGGTGACCTTTCTGGGTCACGTTGTTTCGGCTGAGGGGATCAGGGTAAACCCTCGAAAAATTGAGGCAGTTCTAGAATGGAAGCCACCGAGGTCAGTATCAAAAATTTAGAGTTTTCTGGGTCTGACAGGCTACTATAGAAGATTTGTAGAAGGATTCTCTCTGATTGCTGCACCGTTAACGAAACTGTTAAGGAAGGAAGTGGCGTTTGTATGGACTGAGAAGCAGCAAGAAGCTTTTGACAAGTTGAAAAATGTATTGTGTAATATCTCGAATTAGGGCCTAATCATAATAGTGGTTTCGTGACCACAAATTTGAGATAGAAATAATTATTTTATAATTATTTTGAGGTTTATGATATGATTTCATGATTGTGTGGAAATTTCGTGAAGAAATTCTATGCATAAAGTGCTTAATTTGAAATTAGGGGCTAAATCGAATAAGTTGCAAAATTTGCATTCTAGAATCTTTTAGTATGAATTTGCTTTGGAATATTAATTAGGAGGTCTTAAATAGCAATCTGACCAATTTCTAAGTTTATGGACAAAAATTGGACATGAATGGAATTTTTGAAAGTTTAGTAAGGAAGGGCATTTTGGTCATTTGGATATTAAGTGAAATAAAATGGGAAAAACAACAGAAAAATTAATCATCTTCTTCATATGTTGCTGCCAAATTTTTCTCTCCACCATAGCTAGGGTTTCAACACTTTTAAGCCTTGATTGTAAGTGATTTCCATGCTCGTTTTTAATATTCTTTACATTTTTGAAATCCTCGTAGCTCGGTTTACCTATTTTTACCAATATTTTGAGCTAGGGTTTATATTTGGAAAAAATACCCATAGGTGAAATTTGTGTATTTTGGTGTTTTATGATAGAATATGGGGGTTTAAATTATGCTAGACAACTTGTGCTATTCGGTTTTAAGTAAAAACGAGTAAAACGACTTAATCGGTAAAAATATATATTGTTCATAAGTGTATGTTATAGTGGGAATTTGAGCTTGCTAATGGTAAATAAATGATCAGCATGTCCTAAAACATAAGAATTTGAAAGAAAATTTAATTTCCGAGCTTTGGGGTAAAAGTGTAAATATGTCAAAGTTTAGGGGTAAAATTGTAATTTTGAAAAAATTGAATTAAGGACTATTTTGATAATGTGAGTATTAAATGAGCTAAATGTGCTATTTTAGATCAAGAAAAACGAGATTCAAGTCATGAACGAGGGAAAAACAAAGTTGTCGAGGAATAGGCTTGATTCTAAATATTTTGCCATAAGGTAAGTTCATGTGTAAATAATGTAACATAATCGTTATTTTTAAGTTAATTGATGTTATTTATATGATATGCTGATTTTTATCATGAAATATATGCTTTGTGGTTATTATCGAATAATATGCAAATTATGTGTGCCACTTGTTAAATATAAATTGCTACCGAGTATTGGTTTCGGTATTCTGTGGAAGATGGCAAGGATATTTGATTGAGGAAAATCTCGTTTGAACCTTAGGAATAGATTAGGATACAAGTGACATGTCACTAGGATGGTTGGCCATTCGAACTCGTTGAGTTGAGTTCGAGTTCACTTATGGATGCAAATGTCCGAACTCGTTGAGTTGAGTCTGAGTTCGTGAGATGTAACTAGGCATCCGAACTCGTTGGGTTGAGTCTGAGTTCACTTATGGATGTGAACGCCCGAGCTCGTTGAGTTGAGTTCGAGTTCACTTATGGGCGAGTTACATGGTCGTTTGATTACATATGTGGCACTTATGTGCAAATTATCCATGTATCTGAGTTATTTTCCAATGTGTTCAACGGGTAAAATTCTAGTGAAAGGGCTCAAGATGCAAGTTTCATTTTGATAAGTGTTGTGAAATGGAGACTTTGGACAGGTATGTACTTAACCCTCGGGTTGAAACTCGATACAGCAATAATAATGTGGTAAGATGATAAATGATGATTAGAAATGTGATATTGTTTTGGTGATACCATGCTAGTGTTATTTGGTATAATTGATTTGTTAGGTTACTTGTTATTTGCATGTGAACTTACTAAGCATTTATGCTTACTCCCTCCTTTCCATTCATTGTAGTTTTGGACAAGCCGGCTTGGGAATCGGGATAGGTCAAAGGCTCACTCACACTATCCGAAGAACTATTTTGGTAAAATGGCTTGTATGACTCGAATATGGCATGTATAGCAATATACTTGTTTTGTGTAATTAATCTTGTGATATGGTTGTGGTTTGGTCGAGAAATTGCCTAATAATGATTAGTCCTTGGAATGGCTAATTTAGATCATGCATGAGACCATGTATGTTCAAAGTGATAATAGTCCATGAATATTCATAGAAAAGTGAAATTTGTCATAAAACAGAATATTGTAACAGCAGTGACGTGAGTTTGAAAAATTACTAAAAATAGTAGAAACATGATTAAGTGACAAATTAAATATGAAATTGAATCTTATTGTGTCTACTTTCATATGGAAGAAGCGAAATAGGTAAAGGAGTTATATGTTGTGAGATATTTGAGTATTAGTGAAACAGGGCTAGAGCAATTTCTGGATCCCTTGTTCCAACTTTGGAAATTCACCATAAATTGTAAAAAACTAATTAGGAGATGTGCTTTATATTTTCAGAATCCTTATTGAGTCTAGTTTTAATAGAAACAAACGGAATAATCACATGAATTTTGTACAGAGAGAAAAATGGTTCGTGGTAAGCAGAGGTCAGTACAATCGAGTCCTAAAACAGGGGTAACTTTAATTGATCAACTGTACTAATTGGCCCAACCAAAAATTCTAGAAAAAAATTAGTAAATAGATAAATGAGTATAGATTCAGGAAAAATTTATGGATCTTGATTTCAGTTTTTCCTAGCTTGAGATATGATTTTTTTTGTAATCGTGACACAAATAGACAGCAGGTTGCGAATGTAGAAATAAAGGATTCAAAGTTCTTAAAATGGTAAATTATGTTCAGTAACACCTCAAGCTCGACTCCCGCGACGGTCTCGAGCGTGGGGGTGTTACATATTGATTGAGGCACTAGTGTTGATTCAGCTAGAGTCTGGAAAGGATTTCACTGTGTACAGTGATGCATCGCATGTGGGCCTAGGCTGTGTACTGATGCAAGATGGTAAAGTGGTCGCTTATGCTTCACGACAGCTGAAGCCTCATGAAGCGAATTACCCTACGTATGATCTAAAGTTGGCAGCATTGATCTTTGTGTTGAACATCTGGAGACACTATCTATATGGGGAAAAGCGTATGATATACACAGACCGTAAAAGTCTCAAGTATCTGTTGACTCAAAAGGAGTTGAATCTTAGGCAACGAAGATGGATAAAGTTGCTTAAGGATTATGATTGTTCGATTGAGTACCACCCAGGTAAGGCAAATGTGGTGGCTGATACGCTAAGCCGAAGGGTTGTAGCTGAGTTGAGAGCGATGTTTGCTCATTTGAGTCTTTATGACGATGGAAGTCTGTTAGCGGAGTTGCAAGTGAGACCAACTTGGACTGAGCAAATTAAATAGAAGCAATTAAGGGATGATTCGTTGGCTCCTCGATTTCAGCAAGCTGAGAGGGAGGAGGATTCAGATTTTGGACTGAATACTGATGGAGTTCTGTGCTTTTGTGGAAGAGTTTGCATTCCAAAGGACTCTGACTTGAGGTAGGTGATTATGAAAGAGGCTCATGATGGACCTTGTGCCATGCATCTTGGAGGGAATAAGCTGTATCGAGATTTGTAAGAGGTGTACTGGTGGCTTGAACTTAAGTGAGAGGTGACGGAATTTATGGTGAAATGTCTGACATGCCAACAAGTTAAAGCTGAGCCCCAACTGCCTTCTAGATTGCTACAGCAGGTGAAAATTCCACTTTGGAAGTGGGAGAGAGTAACCATGGATTTTGTAAGTAGGCTACCATTGACACCCTCCAAAAAGGACTCTGTGTGGGTAATTGTGGATAGATTAATGAAATCTACCCATTTCATACCTGTCTGAACTGATTACTCACCGTAAAAGTTGGCTAAGCTATATGTGGCAGAGATAGTGCGACCGCATGGGGTGCCAGTTTCGATTATTTCTTATCGAGACCCTAGGTTTACATCTTGATTCTGGCAAGAGTTGCATGAGGCGTTGGGTACACGATTGGACTTCAGCACTGGTTTTTATCCTCAGACGGATGGACAATCAAAAAGGGTTATTCAGGTTCTAGAGGATATGTTAAGAGGTTGTGTTATCGACTTTCATGGTAGTTGGGAGGACTATTTGCCATTGGCAGAATTTGCGTATAACAACAGTTATCAAGTGAGTATTTAGATGGCTCCTTATGAGGCACTGTATGGGCGAAGGTGTCATATGCCTACGTGTTGGACAGAGTTGGGAGAACGACAAGTTCTTGGACCAGAGTTAATGGTAGATACTAAGACTAATAGGGCTGAGGTCTTCAAGGGTGTCCCTGGTGTGGCTTCAAATGTGGCGGAATATTGGTTGGAGGACACCAAGAGGAAAATAGACAGCCTGAACTGCACAACTGAGTAAAAGCTGAATGGAGCGATATACTGCTTAGAGAGGCAGCCTACTAGTGGTGGCTAACTGTGAAACAGGGCACCCAACCTAAGCGGATCACCTGGGAATTCTTCATATCTGCATTTCAAGGGAAGTACGTTGGAGCAAGCTATGTAGATACCCGACGGAAGGAGTTCTTAAACTTAACACAATGAGGCAGATCCGTGGCGGAGTATGAGGTAGAATTCCTACGACTCAGTAGGTATGCTAAGGGAATAGTGGCCACAGATTATGAAAGGTGCGTGCGGTTTGAGGACGGCCTGAGAGACAGTGTCAGGGTGATGATAGCTCTACAGAGGGAGCAGGATTTCGCAGCACTAGTTGAGAAAACTAAGGTTGTAGAATAGGTGAAGTGCACTGAGTGTTTAAACTAGGATAAGGAAAGAGGCAAAAACAAACGGGATGTAGAATCTTCTGGTGTTGAACAGAGGCCTACAAGGAGAGCTAGAGTGGACAGGCCGGTCAGCGCTGGGCCCTCTGCTGCTAATGCTAATGCTAATGCTAGAATACCACAATCTGCTTTTTATGGGAAATGACACTTGGGTGAGTACTAGAGTAGGACGGGAGCTTGTCTGGTTTGTGGTTCAATGGAGCATCGTTTTAGGGAGTGTCCAAGGAGGTAAGGTCAAGTGCAAGCAGGCAAGGGTCATGAGCAGCCTCAGAGGGGTGGTCAGTAGCTGCTAAGGGGCCGAACTCAGGCCAGAGGTGAGAATGTCTTAGGTCGTGGAGCACCAGGTAGAGGTGTTGATTATGCTGAAGCGAGGCAGCCAGCTCTAGTTTACGCAGCATATTGCCAAGAGGTCTGAGATGCTCTTAATGCGAATACTGGTATGCACCCTACCATAGTGTACTGTATAATTATTTTGGCATTAGAATTAGGGTGCGTAGCAGAACCATAGTGGTGTAACCTGTATTGGGTGCTTAGTAGGTAGTTGGAAATTTCAAGGATGAAATTTCTTTAACGGGGTAGAGTTGAAATGCCTCAAAAATCCCAAACCTTCATTTCTGCGATTTTGGATGTGGAATGTGTGGATGATTTTCTAGTTATGTAATTTTTCTTTAGTGTTGGAGAGCTTTCATGAAGTCCTGAACCTAAACTTAGAAGTACGGAAAAATTTAGTTTAAGTACCTAAGGAACTCTGACATCGAGTTGTAGGGCTTTTAAATAGATGGGGTAGAAATTAGACACAAGCGAGCTTGTGGTGCAGTGGCAAAGTAGCGCCACTTAGGGAGCTATAGGTGGCGTCAATAGCAAGTAAGGGGATCCTAGGTTCGAGGGTTGGCATGATAATATTGAGGATTTATTTTTACTCTGTAGATGGCTAGTAGTGGCATTGGAGTGGACTCTAAAGGGGAGTGATCAGAAGAGAAATTCAAGGAAGGGATTAAGGAGCTTATCATGGAGAAAAATTAGAATATAGGGATAAGAGAAGTGTTGGAGCCGAATGGGTAGTTGGGGGAAGGCAAATTCGACTTTAGTAAGTGTTATGCAAAATTCTCTTGGCATTTTCTATGCATTCTCCTGTTTCGGTTTCGGGTTGCTTTTGTGCAACTAGGTAGTGAGTGATTTCCTTTCATTTGTGAGTTATTTGTTCTCATTCAAAGAGCTAAATATAACATCTACCCTTTTGGGTTTTAGTCATTCAAAATACCTTTCTCTCAAAGTACTCAGAAGCTGAAACCCCTTTTTCTTTTCTTTTCTCTACTCTAAAGTCAATACACTTTGGTCGATTTCCTTTAGTAACACCACTATTTGCTTCAACTCTGGCTAATTGATTCGTGGGGATCGATATCGAATTTGTGTTCTATAGATCTCTACCGAATTACCCCTTATGTGTTTCAGGTTTTGGGTAAGTATCTCATCTTTATTTTGGGTAGGTTGAAGGTCGAAGGATCTTAGATAATGTGTGCAAATCACTCATGATTCAATCTTTAATGGTTGGGTTGATGCAGATCTAGGAAATAATCGCGGATAGTGATTAAGAAAAGGCTTTTAGGACTTGTCGCCCAAGGTAAGGCAAATGGTAAGATTTCGGTTGTTGGTAGGAATATTTGTTAAGCACATGAGTAATCGAAGGGTGATATTGATTGTAGGTTCGTGGCTACGGAGATCATAGCACGTTTGGTTACCAGGTGTATACACACACTTCATACACACAATAGAACTGAAACACCCCTATCCCATAACCGTTGCCGAAATAGGTAAGGGGCATTACTGGATATTCAGAATAGATAAGAATAGAATAATCATAAATTTCCAGTTCAAACAATATTATAAATCAATAGCTTTAACACAGTAGCATGATATAAAAGATTAGATTAAGCTTCATTCATTCATCAGGTACTAAATCGAAAACATACAAAAGATATGAAGAATCATTAGAAAATTTTAAAATTTGGGCCACACGGTCGTATGCCTAGGCCATGTGCCTCACACGGTCGTACCCTAAACTTAACCCTAGCCGTGGACAACACTGTCAATCACAGCACGGTCACCAAACACGCCCGTGTGTCCAGCTCGTGGGCAACACTGCCAAACACCCTACGGTTACTAGACACGCCCGTGTGTCCAGCCCGTGTGCAACACTGACCAAAATATTTCAAGAATCAGGGGTCACACGGTCAAGTCACACGCCCGTGTGCTCTAACCGTGTAGCATAATGCAGGCTTGATTTAAGCCATACATTTCACCCAATAAGGGTCAAACCGAGAAGCCAAATTCATACCACAAATAATGCCATAATTTCAACTCAATTCAATGTCTTAAACATACCTCAACATGATCAAATCATTCATATTCACAATTCAATTCCAATTCTCACACCAATAATATCCATAACTTAACCAAAGTTCAAGACTAAACATGATGCACCTATCTTATTTATACCATATCCAATTCTTACCATTCATCACATTGCCATAATTCATGAAGATCAAAACATATAAATTCATATAGCCATTATAAGTTAAATTTGCATCACAAGTCTTATACCAAAAACAAACACAAAATCATTTGTTAGCCAACTCTCACGGCCTTACAACTAAACATATCCAAGCTTAATTAGCCTATACATGCCATACTTAATTTTTCTACATACAAAAGGTACCAAAATCTAGCTCGATAGTGTGGTGAAGGTCCTTGACTATCCTCAAGCCCTCAGTAGCTATGATATCTGTAAAACAGTTGAAAGAATAAACAGAGTAAGCTACAAAGAGCTTATAAGTCAAATACGAAATTATGTAATCCATAATCATAATACAATAACCATTTCTTACAGATATTTCACCATTCAGATTCATTCATTTTACTCAGATTTCTAGTTCACACAATTTGTATACCTCTCATACTCAGAAATTCATTACAAAACAGACGTACCTAAGTCAGACACATGAGGTATGAATTTATTCATATATCAGAATCTCTCCTCAAATTATTAAGAAACGTTACAGAGTTTAGATAGGCCTTATACAATGCCGACGTCCCTGACGTGGTCTTACATGTTATTTAATATCGATGCCACTGTCTCGAACAGGGTCTTACACGAAACATATATGATACCAGTGTCCCAGACACGATCTTACACATAATTCTCAAATCAATGCCTATATCCCGGACGAGGTCTTACATGATATCATTTTACCATTACTTAATCAAAGGCGATTCAGAATTTCTATATCAGGCTCTCATGGCCGTCCAATACAGTTTATAATTCAAGCATTTATATCGAACATTAATATAACGCATATTTGTATATTGACTTACCTCGTACTAGTTTAGACAGATTTGAGCCGACTATTCAACGATTTTGGACTTTCCTCGATCTAAGTCCGACTTCCTTGGTTCTAGATCTAACTAAATCAAAATTTAGCCATTCAATATTCCATTTCATGTAATTCAATCCATAAACACTCATTTAGGGCATTTTACATTTTAGCCCTCACATTTTCACATTTTGACACTTTGGTCCCCAATACAAAAATCATCAAATTCAACAGATTTAACCATATTTAAACATAGCCAACTTTCAATAATAATCATATAAGCCCATGTAACACATTTATTTCACAATTTAGTCCTCCCAAAGTCCCATTTTCACTAATTAGCCCACATAGCTCAATTTCATGAAAAATTCATGGCAAGACATGTTTATTCAACACATATCCATCATTATTCATTCAATTTCATCACAAAGCTTCAAATACCATCAATGGCATTTTTCATAAACTTCATCAAAAATAGAAATTAAGACATAGGCATGGAAGAATACGAAGCAATGATCACAGAAACATAGAAATTATCAAAAATAGATCAAAAACACTTACCAAATTAGCCAAAGCAATTACCGAACCCTAGCTTGCTTTTATCCTTTTCTTTTTGTTTGATTTTTGGTGGAAGAGAACATAATATGAACTAATTTTTCACTTTGTTTTGTTTAATAAACATTAATAAAACAATTACCAATTTATCCCTCATTTAAAACCATAATAAAACACATGCTTTAAGGTCATTTATGACCATTTAAACCTTCAATGGTTTAATTACCCAATAAGGCCATAATTATTAAAAGCTATTCCGAAAGCATATATGCAAAAGTAACATGCAAATTTTATCACATTTGCAACTTAATCCTTTTTCATAATTCAGAATAGAGACAGACAAATTAAATCAGAGAAATTTCACAAGTAGTAATTCGTATACCACAGACACAGAAAATAATATTAAAATATTTTTCAGTCTCGGATATTTAGTTTCGAAACCATTATTTTGACTAGGGTCCAAACCGGGCTGTTACAAGAACGGCAAATACCGAAATGCCGAAAAGCTGAAAGTTTGGTTATGGTAGTCTTGCGAGTGTGCAAACACTCGTAAGGAGGTAATCGATACGATACCAGAGACCCATGAACGATCCTATGGACTTGGGTCACGTTTCGGCCAACTCGGCCAGAATGGGCCAAATGGGTCCGACAGGCTCGTCGGCCCAGATAAGCGAAAATTGGTAGATTGATAATAAGTGATGAGCTGATTAAGTTAGTTGTATGGCCTGTAATAGGTTTGGGCCTGATGGGCCATATAATTGTGATTGGGCCTGATGGGCCATATAAATGTGATTGGGCCTAATGGGCCATATAAATGTATTAAAGCATGTAGACTTGCTAGGGTTTTATAATGGAGTTTTAAGCCTAGTTTCTAATGAATCCTTAAGTGGCATAAAACTTAATTAATTTATCAAGTGAGTCTGTGGAAAACTCAAGGTTAGAGTGTGGCAATGGGCATATGCATGTCTAGGATTGGATCTAGGGAGAGCTTGGTACTTAAGCAGTCTTAATGACCCACCTCCTCTTCACTAGAATCCTACCTGGTGCATAGTATCCGTTCACTTTAGCCAACGAGGACTTGTTGACGGGCCAAAGTTCGTAATTAAGACCCATAATGTTAAGAAATGACCAAAATACCCCTATAGGGTAGAATTACTGAAATACCCATGTAGGGTAGAATTACTGAAATACCCTTGTATGGCAGAATTACTGAAATACCCCGATGTGTTATGAGTAAGACTTATATATGCTATATGCTTTCTACTACATTCATGTATTATTATATTGCATATGGGCCAGGATTATGATTGGAGTAAGTGTATATAAGGGTCACATGGTCGCTTGACGATTGTGGATCCAACGAAGGCTTTTAAGCCATGAGCAGCTCTGCTGCAACGATGAGTAGTGCCGCAACCGGTGCTACAACAAAGGCTTTTAAGCCACGAGCAGTTTTGCTACAACGATGAGTGGTGCCATAACCAGTGTCACAACGGATGTATAAGGATGGGTGGGTCGAGTATCTCCCCACAATAGTGTAGGGTTGGAAGGGGGTGTACAGGTTGGTTATGGGTAATTGTGCATTGCATGCGTATATTGATATCTGAGATATGGGCTCGGGCCCAACCGAGGCCACTATGGGCTTAGGCCCAAAGGCCACTATGTATTGTGATATGGGCTCAGGCCTAACTGAGGTCACTATGGGCTAAGGCCCGAAAGCCACCGATATTGAATAGGGCTTAGGCCCAATCTAATTGTTACATGATTACTTGTTTGACAAGGGTCGTACACACTAAGTTTTGCCACTCACTCCATTTTTTTTAATTTTTTTAAGGTGACCCTCAGTAGGCGGGTCGACGTAGGAGAGGACTCGGAGGTGTCCACACTACACTGCTATTTACTTTAGGGATTACTAGTTTTATTTACTTTCCTTATTTTACATTATTTTATTGGGTTGTAATAAGGCCTTTTCTCTCTGGTATGATTTTATTATTATAACTGCTAAAGTTTCAAACTCAAACGGTATTTCTAAAATTAAACATGTTTTTTAAATCAACATAAATATCTAAACGTTAAATATGAGCTTTCGCTGTAATTTAACAAGATATCTACACTTGGGTTTTCAACTTATAAACTCAAAGCTTTTACTCAAACTCACCTAAACTTTTTATTAAGCGAACCTTCTAATGAACACGCTTTAAACTAAGTTATTTTCTTAACAAAACTGTTTTGAAAATAAACCCTTATTCGAACCACAGACGGATGAATATCTTCAAAGTCTTCCAAGTTTACGATTTATACGAGTCACCCTTCGATGTGACACTGCCAGTTCGGCCATAACGTCTGGGCTAGATTTGGGGATGTTACAGATTCAATCAAATATATGCTTCAACCATTAAAGAAAATAAAAGTTTCATCACGTAATCTCAACCCTAAAAATTTAATTCATAGGTTGGCGATTGAAATTCAAGTTCAAAATAGCATTCAACATCGTTACGATCACTTTGATTCAAGGTAAAACAAGTTAAGAAATAATGGAAGAACTTAGGAAGATGGTTGTCGCCAAGCTAATCCACAATCCAGTAGCACAGTGTCCTGTGGTGGCTGAAAGGGACTATCTTCAACTTCCTTTTTTCATCTCCACTCAACCGCTACCTTCTATTGTTGCCTTTGGATCTCTACACCTTTTAGGGTTTCCACCCTTGGCTTTTTATAAACTTTTCTTCCTAGGATACCTCTAACTACCCACGATATCCTCTCCTAATTTTTAGGTAGATTCTTCTAGTACAAATAGAGTCGGGCTGAGACTGGTTTGCATTAAGTGTTGAGTCGATCACCTTCCTAAATTTCCACGGCATAGAAGGTGGCAAACTATCCAACATCTTGCACCTTCAAAAACCACCAAACACAACCATTTCACATGAAATTAAAAGTATCTAACATGTAAACACAATCCAAGCTCCTAATGCAAATGATAAAAATACTAATAAAATGTCCTAACATGCCACTAAATGTACCCAAGTACAAGCAATTAGCTAGGTCAAATGGCATGAAATATAACTCTTTTCGATATTTATCACACCCCAAACATATATTATTGCTTGTCTTCAAGCAAATTTTGTATAAATACATGTATATAGCAGTATTGCCAATGCATGTACCCATGTTGTACTGTCAATCTATTCGGAGACCAATATATACATTAGTTCTCAGACATCTTCTCTCGTTAAAAACCTATTCAAATTTCAAAGGTTTGATTTAACAAAGGTAGTGTAGAAAATTGCTCTCTAAAAATAAGATTTCCTAAGTTTCATGTATGTTTTGGCCATAGCAAATATCTCCTAGCTTAATCAGTTCGTTTGTTACCTAAACTCAAATCACTCTTCCTTTAAGCATACTTGTACAAAACATTTACATTTGTGTTTTTTGTTATGTTTTTTTGAATGAGATATTAGTATATTAGAGGATTTAGCATGTCACAAAATTCTTTGACTTGATAATCACAATAGAGCATACACCGAATTACTTAGTACTCAATCATGTCACAATCTAAACAGAAATCACTCTTGAAGCTAAGGCTTTTGACTTAAAAGATGGATGGAGCCAACAACTACCTCCTTAGCTACTTAACCCGTTACAACAGCGAGTGCCCCTAATTTATTTACTTTCTATTACACACTCTTACTTAAACTCACCTTTCTAGTCAACAACATGATAGAGCAAACAAAGTGGTGCTAACTTACTCGAAAATTCTAAGAATTGAAGTGCCTGTAATAGCCCGAATTAGGGCCTAATCAGAATAGTGGTTTTGAGACCACAAATCTGAAGTAGAAAATTTTATTCCATGATTATTTTTGAGTTTATGGCATGCTTGCATGATATTGAGAAAATTTCATGAAGGAAATTTTATGATCTAGTGAGTAATTTGTCCTTTAGGACTAAATTGCAAAAGATGCAATTTATGAGTTTCTAGAAGGTTTAAGTATGAAATAGCATAAGAGAAATTAATAGAGGTCCTTAAATAGCAAATAGACCAATTGTTAGCATGATGGACAAAAATGCCCTTGGAAGGGAAAAATGTCAAAGAAAGGACATAAGGGTATTTTGGTCATTTGGTACAGTTAAGTAATAAAAAGGGAAAAATAAGTCAAAAATTGTGTCCATCATCTTCCTTATGCGCTGAAATTCTAAGGGACTCCATAGCTAGGGTTTCTTTCATTTTCAAGCTCCAAGTAAGTGACTTCAAGCCCCATTTTTCATGCCCTTTGTATTTTTGAAATCCTTGTAGCTTAATCTAGCTACTTCTACCACTAATTTGACCTAGGGTTCATATTCAAAAATATACCCATGAATGACATGTTAGTAAATTGATGCCTAGTGGTAGAAAATGAAAGTTCAAAGTGTTGTAAACATCTTTTTCTAAGTGATTTTCATGAGAAATCCCTAATAGGGACTAAATTGTAAAGTATGAAAATGTGTAGTAAAAGTGTAATATTATGAGAAATGTGGACTATTATGAGTATATGAAAGGTTCGTCTAGGCTTGGATAGTCAAGAAATTAAGTGCACTTCATTTTACGAGCCTAGGGACCATTTTGTAAATATGAAAAAGTTTAGGGGAAAGATTATAAATTTTGCCAAAATGTCAATTATAAGATAATTATTCAATGTGGGTGCTAAATAAATTAAATTTGTCATTTTAGATCAAGAAACACGAAGCCTGGACTGAAATCGGGGAAAAAGTAAAGTTGTGGACTAAACTGAGCATTCACCCATATTTTGGACCCGAGGTAAGTTGTATGTGATAATTTAGCTTGTATGTTATGTAAACACTTTATGATGATTTTCACTTACATGTAATCTTGTATGAATTATGTACAAATTCCATGAGAGTATTGATATGAATTTCTACTAAGAAATGATGAAACATAAAAGAGAAATTACATGTAAGTGAAAAAGGATATGAAGGATACCATAATCATGTTATGAGTATTTGTAGGTCCCGTATAAGCCCATGTCTGGGACATGGCATCGGCACCGAACTGAGATCCCATGTAAGACTATGTTTGGGACATGGCATTGGCATCGAGATGTGATCCCTTATAAGACCATGTCTGGGACATGGCATGGGCACCCGAGACGAGGTCCCATGTAAGACCATGTCTGGGACATTGCTTCAGCACTAAGATGAGATAAGGATCCCTTGTAAGACCATGTCTGGGATATGGCATGGGCATCCTATATGAGATCCTCGTGTAAGACCATGTTCGAGGACATGACATCAGCATCAGAGTACGATCTCGTGTAAGACCATGTTTGGGATGTGGCATCGACATCGATGTGTGATCCCAAGTAAGACCATGTCTGGGACATGGCATTGGCATCATTTCATGAGATTGACTTACGGGTATCCTTCGGTATTCTAAAAGGATCTTAAAGGAGAAAGTATCCAAGTTGATAAAATTTAAGAGAAAGACAAAAGTTTCATGTTGAGTGTTGCAGGTATATACGAGTAAGTTGTGAGAAATTGAAAGTACATTGTTATGAGAAATACAACATGAAAAGCATAAGTAAGTTATATGATTTAGTAAGTCATGAGGATGAGTATGAAATTATATGAAATTCATGATAAATTATTTGAGTGATGATTCATGATTTTTGTTGCTATTTTATTCATGCAACTTACTAAGCATATATGTGCTTACTCTTTTCCTTTCCCTCTTCCATGTAGATTAGCTGAACCAACTCGGGGATCGTTAAAGTTGGAGCTCAGAGTCACACTATCAAACCATCCATTTTGGTATAGTAAAGTTGGTCATTTTGTTGTATGGCATGTATAGGAAGTTTGATTACTTTTGATAAGTGTCCTTTTGATGTAGCCAAAGTCATTGGCTAGTAACATTACTCATGTGGTATTGTAATAGCCTTATAAATGGGCTAATGTAGATTAAGTTATACCTTATTCAATATGGATGAAATTCATGAGTATGCAACTTTCAAGTTCAAGTAGAGTATTGATGGATGAGAATGATGTGAATAATGGCATGTGGATGCCTTAATTGTGAGTATTTAGAGAGTATATTATGCCTTAATGTGTACTATGGAATTGGCATTGTGTTTGGTTATGTTTCAGGGTGGCAAAAAGGCTTGGAAAATAGCCTATTATTGTCCACACAGTTGGGCACAGCGGCATGTGCCTAGACCGTGTGTGACACATGGTCAGCCTCAAAGGCATGTTAATAGGCCATGTGTCCCCTACATCCAATTTTGTTAAGTCAGTATAGAACACGGGCTGAGCGTATAGGCTTGTGCCTTAGCCGTGTGCACCCCTGATAGCTATAGTGTTCAAAATTAGGATGCTCCACGAGATATTAGCACGGGTGCGTCTGAGTCGTGTGAGGGACACTGGTCATAGACATGGGCGTGTGCCCAAGCCGTGTCAAAACCTCTGTAGGTTTATATTAAAAAAATAAATTCGACATGGGCTAGGGACATGGGCGTGTGAGACCATACAGCTGTGTCACATCCCACACGGGCGTGTGGCCCTATTTTAGGCAAAAATTTTCTAAGTGCGCTAAAGTTCTCAGATCGATTCCGGAACACACCCGATGTATGTTTTGGGCCTTGTAGGCCTATGATAAGGTTATTAAGAGAATGAATGAAAAGTTTTAAAAAGAAAAGAAATTTTTTAGCCCGAGTTTACGTGATTTAGTATGATTCAACACGGTAATGCCTCGTACCTCGTCTCGACATTGGACTTGAGTAAGGGGTGTTACAGTGCCTACTGTCCTTTATTTAATAATGCCAATGCAAAATGACTGAATTTTTGCTTCAAAAGTCCCTAAGTTCATTAAAAGATACTTACTACAACCCGAAAAAGATTGAGTATAGGACATCTCATTTTTAGAAATTAATTTTCAGGAAACCATTCCAAAGCTAAATTCACCCAATCCACTATTACACATTCTATGTATATTGAAGAATTTTAGCTCATTATTGAACATCATATGTAATAGCCCATTTTTAGTGGAACCGAAACAGTGGTTTTGGGACCATAAATCTGAGGTCAAAATATTTATTTTATTATTGTTTTCATTTTTATAGTATGATAGTATAGTCATATGGAAATTTCGTTAAGAAATTTTATTGTTTGTATGCTTATTTTGATAAAAATGAGTAAATTGCATAAAGTGCAAAACTAGAGTTTTATAAGTTAAAGGTACTAAATGGCTATGAAATTAAATAGTTAAAGGATTTATATGGTAATTATACCATTATTAATATGAGTGGACAAATATGGAGATTAATTAAGTGATTTAGAAGGTAAATAATTAAGGTTAAAATTGTAATTTAATAAAAATATGTTAGTAAAATAAACAAAAGACAAAAGCTATCATCTTTTCGATCTTCTTCCACCAAAAAACCAGAGATAGAAACCTCTATGGAAGCTTGCTAGGTTTTTTCAAGTATTCCTTGTGCATGTAAGTGATTTTTAGTCTCGATTTTAATGATTTCTATATTTTTGAGGTCATTGTAGCTTAATCTAGCTAGCCCAGGGACTAATTTGTGAAACTGTTAATGTATTAGGGTTCTACTATTGATGAATGTATAAGTGTTTTGATCTTAGATGGAAGAAAATCAATTTTTGTTGTTAGATAAACAATATTTGTTAAATGATTTTGAATGAAATTACAAATTAGGGGTTAAATTGATAAATGTAAAAGTTATGAGGTAAATGTGCAAAATAGTGAAAAATATGAGCTATTACGAACTTAGGTGAAATTTGGCTAGCATGGATATATATTAAATTACATGAATTTGCATTTTTATGAGTTTAGGACTAAATTGTAAAGAAGTCAAAAATTTAGGGTCAAAATAGTAATTTTACCATAACATGATATTTTGGATTGAATTGGGTAGAATGTAAATTAAACTAGTTAAATTTGACTATATAGATAAAAAAAAAAGCAACCTTCAGATCTAAATCGAGGAAAAGACAAAGTTATCGATTAGACGATTGTTTTTCATCGTTCGAATTCAAGGTAAGTTTATATGTTTAATAAGCACTAAATTATATATATTTAAATGCTTAATTGATATAATTGTGATAAAATGACACTGTAAAGATTTTGGACAAGTTATCGGTAATATATGAATCCTGGTTGAACCTTAGGAATAGAGAGGATACAAATGACATGTCATTAGGGGTTACCGTGTTATGGTTACTGGTCCCGTACGTTCTACCAATGACTGAGTTTTTTGGCATGTGTTGCAGTTACTCGTTAGCTCTTGTGAGCAACACTGTGTAGCTATGCCTTGACTGTCAGCTTGTGTGAGCAAACCCAGTGATCGCTCGAGAGTGAGCATTTATATGAGATATGAGATAGAGATGGTTTTGACCATGTATTGGCACTTATTGTGCGAGACACCAGAGTATCTGATATTGTTCCAAATGGTTCAACGGGCACAGATGATGGTACAAGGATATAAGAGATGATACGAACCAGTTCAGGTATTCGTGAGTAGTATGATAAGTAATTCATAATTGATGTATTCATACATGACTAATATGGTTGTGATTATGTGCTAATATTTGGATTGATTGAAACTTACCTATGTTTACTTATGCTTATTTAAATTGTGGATAAATGGTAAGTTGTACTTATTAGCCATACGAGCTTACTAAGCTTAATAGCTTACTCTGTTTACTTTTTCATGTTTTATAGTGATTCAAAAGCTCGCTCTCATCACACTATCCGGCAGTTGTTTTGGTACTTTTGGACTTTGTGTATTTTGGTTGTATGGTATGTATAGGTCATTTGGCTAATGAAAGCCTATATGTTTTGTTATGTAATTAGCCTTGTGATTTGGCTTGATTTGGTACATGTATTGGTATGTATATATAAGTGTAATTAGCCTCATTTTATATGTTTTATGATTTCCTTGGGAATGCCTTATTTGAGAATTGGTAGTTTGGTACCAAATAGGTGAATTTGATAAGTAATAAGCATGTTAAGTTAGGCAAGAAAGTACATATATGAGATTAAGTATTAGGTAACCATTTAGGTAGCTTTTGGAGATGATATTTGCATGTTTCATAATGGTCATTTGTGATGGCTAATAGCACTTGGGTTAATGCTATTGAATTTGCATTCTTTTTAACTTGATTTTCATTTGTTTGAATGCCTAATGAAGAAATGATCATATGCTATTGAAGTGTGCACCTTGGTACCAAAGTTGGGTGAGAAATGTGACTTAGAAAATAGCTTATTTTTGTCCACACGGGTAGAGACATGGGAGTGTGGCTTAGCCGTGTGTGACACACGGCCATGTGCAACGGCTATGTGTCCATTGAGATTTCTAATGAAAACAAGTCAGAGAGTTACATGGGCTAGTCACATGGGAGTGTGTTTGGACGTGTAACCAAAGTCAGTGAGTTACATGGGGTCGGACACGAGTTGGGACACGACCATGTGATCCCATTTCTAATGCCCACACGGCTTAAGACATGAGTGTGTCTCTTGGTCGTGTGAGACACATGGCCTGGCCACACAAGCGTGTGTCCCCGGTTATTTGAAAATTTTCAAAGTTTTCCTAAAATTTCCTTGAGTTCCCAATTTAGTCCTAAATTGTTTTTAATGCTTGTTTTGGGTCTCAAGGGCTTGTATTAGGGACTATATGATTGAATTTGAATGACTAATGCTTGAATATGAGAATTGAATATGGAAATGTATGATTGTTTATGTGATAAGTCCAGTAATGCTTCGTATCTCTATTCTGGCGATGGATACGGGTTAGGGGTGTTACATCATAAGTACAGATTGTACTCCTCATAGGCCAATAGTACGTAATAGTTACATTGTTGTGGCAGAACAGATTCAACTAAACTAGAATGATTATTCTAAAATGATCATACATACTAAATATAACATGCAACCTAAATGCACAACACACCCCTAAAATTAAGGGATATATTGTCCTCAATCCATGATGAGATATGTAAGAGAACAACTAAAAGAGAATTTTTTACAACAAAAGCCATGACAAAATAAAATGAAATGCAAGATGCATGTAAGAAAGAAGAAAAGAGAGAGAAAAAACTTAGCTAGCTTAGGCTAGCATGTAGATACTGCAGTTTGCCCGACGAGTGGATTTTTGGGTACTAACTTTGTACCACCACTTTCCCTTTTTAGAGGTCATTTCTTCCCTTTCCTTGCTAGTTTCTGTGAGTTCATCGATTAGACAATCAATATCACGACCTTGTGTAGATACAGGAGCTGGTGGTGAAGGTGGAACAGGTTTTTTCTCTTTGGTGGTGGTAGTATCATCCTTTTCTCCTTCTTCCTCCTTTTTAGCATTTAGGGAAGTCATCTTCTTGGGCTCTTCTGCAACAATTTGAGTAGGTACCTTAGTAGTAGGTTGAATGGGTGCTTTAGCAAAAGCTTGAGCGGGCTCCTTGGAAGCACTATCAAATGGGAGCAAGTGGTTGGGAAGATAGGAAATTTTGGAATTGGCTTTATTAATTTCTTTTATTGCAATTTCCTTACAACCAAATCCCTACTCCTCGCATAAGCCCAATATTCAGCTTGCTGCTGCTAGGCCTGTGTTGTCTCCTCAACTAGGTGAAATTGCTAGATTGTAGAAAGGGACATCCTCTACTGTAACTGCTTCAAAGAGTGCACTATTTGTTGTTCAAGGGAGCTAAGAGAAACTGGAGGTGCTGTCGTAGGGGTATTTGTAGCAAAGGAAGTGGTGGCATGACTATGCTGAGTTGCCCAGGCAACATCAGCGTCTTGGATCTGGGCAAAGATGGTCTTGTTCAACCCACTCTTGTTAGGGGTGATATCCTCCTCCGCAATGAGAGGGACTCGAGCAGTTCAACGTAGAGTAGTAATAAGTGAAGGGAAGTTTAAACTACTTGCATTCTTTTCAGCACACCGATGTACTTCTTGAAAAATGATCATCCCGACATTAATCCTTCTCCCTTTTATAATGGAGTGTAGCAAAAGCATTATTTCTTTAGGAATAATTGTATTGTGTGTAAACGGCATAAGTTAGCTCCTCAGGAAATGATACTAAATTTTCCCAATAGGCTTCAACAAAGCCCTCTCAATAGTATAACAGTCTTGACTGAAAACAGTCCATCTTGTTCCTTTGATACATAAATTCTCCAATACCTCAGCTAAACCTTCAAGGTAATACTGTGACAGCCTTAAAACGACCCTAGTCGGAATGTGGTTTTGGGACCACAAAATCGAGGCACAAAAATAATTTAATAATTATTTTGACGCCTATAATATGTGCAAATTCATGTGTGACATTTTTGATGTTTTAATTTAGAGATATGAATGTGAATTCACTAAAAAGGACTTAGTAGTAAACTTTGAAAGTATGATGGGGAAATGTGTGATGACTAGTTAATGTATGCATGTAAAATAAGGGAGTTGCATGTCAAATTTCCCCTTTTAATGGTAGTGGACGGTAATGATGACTTTGTTTTGGTATTTTGTGTTTTGTTTGTTAGTAAATAATGATAATAATATTTGTTTATATTAAAGAAAATGGTGTCATAAAATAAAGATGAATTAATTAATAAGAGAGGTGATAAAAACAAAGTTATTCATTTTGTTCTTCCTCCATTGCCGAAACTAAGACAAAGAAAAGAGAGGATTCAAGCTAGGCATTCGGTCATTATAGGCTTGATTAAGGTAGGTTTCCATGTGATTTTTTTTTTGTGTGCAATTTTGGTGAAATTAAGTTCCTCATAAAGCTATTGATTGAACCCACACATGAATTTTTGATTTTTCTTTATGAAATATACATTCGGTCATGGCCTTAAATTGCCAATTTGATTGTGTTTTGTTGTTCATGAGTTTCTTGTAATTTTATCTTAAATTCACCAATGCATTCCTTGATTTGGTGGTGGTTTCATGCTCGGTATTGGATGAGAGGTAACAAATGTCGAAATTTTGATAGAAAAATGATGAATTTTGAAATGTGATGTTAGAACTTGGTAAATGAGAGTATGAGCTAGTCAAATTTGCTATGAGTGGCAAATATGAGTGAAACTTCATTTGGCTATTATGGTGTAAGGTAAGGTTGTGATTAATTTTGGAAATTTATTTTTTAAATGTTAGTATGTGTTAGAATGAATTTCGAATGAAGACTTAAATTAAGAGATGAATAAATTGTTGCTATTGGAGATATGGATGCTTTCGGCCATGATTTCTTGTTTTTGTGTTATAAATTGAGTGTAAAATGCATGGATGAATAAAAGGTAGTAAAGGATTGTATGTGGTTTAAAATTTGTTAAGGGTGGCTATAGATGACTAAAATGAGTAAGTTGAATTCGGCAATTAGAGTGAAGTATGAGACTTGTGTTTAATTGTGGAATTCAAAAAAAAAAAATTAAATTGCTAGTATAAGTTTAGGTACTTGCCGAATTTGAATCAAAATGAGAGATGGTTAATTCAATGTTTACTTAGCCATGGGTTAGGTTATTGAGTTGATGAGTATTTTATTTGCATTCGGTCATTGAGATAAGTCATGAAATTTGTTATAGATATTAGAAAAGAATGTTTAATTGCTAGAATTAATTTATGAAATTGCCGAATATGATTTAATGAAATAAATGATTTGGCTTGATATGTTCTTGTTGAATTATTATAAATTAGCTATAAGAGAAACTAAGGATGAATTTGGTTTAGATGGTTAGTTAATGATATATATATATATGGTGCAAATTGAGTTGTGAGATGTTAAATGTGTTAATATCCATTATGTACTTGTACATGTTTTCAACTAAGGAAATTTGACATGAAATTTGTATGACCTTGAATGATGAATGGCCGAGAGAACTATAGGTCATACATGGAAGAACATCAAATCAAATGAGTGTGTGGTTAGTAGATAATGGCACTCGGCATTATGGAGTTAAGGTTTTAAAATAAATGTATTGGTTATATTACTTTGATCTAGGCCAAATGAGTTGATTATTACTGACTTGTGTGATTCATTTAGCTAAATGGAACATTCGGTTGGGTCTATTAGCACAAATGATTTGGTATTGGTTGTTTAAATGATGTTATTTCATAGTTAAGTAGAATTGGAAGCTTAATAAATAGGCTAAAGATGATTCAAGGCTTGTATAAGCATTCAGCCATGATGTGTGAAATTTTAATAGTTGAGGTACTGTGTAATGAGTAGATATACAAATATATGGGTGTGAATTTTGGTAATTGAAAGTTTGGCTAAACATGATTAGAGTGCTTCTTGATAATATAATCTTCAATGGTCGACTATAATTACATGTTACATGTGAATAATTGATTTTCTTTTTATGTAGTAGCCGTATAGGTGTACTGGGAAAGGAAACTATCCTTGATGGATTTAGCCATGCCATTATTAAATTGAACCTTATGATAATGTGATTTAAAGGCTAAATTAAGGGAATGAAGTTGAGAAACAAATGTTTTAAAATACTTTATGTGACATTCAGCCATGGAGGAATTTGTTATGAGAATTGAATGATCAATTCATGTGTATATATATACAAATGCCTAAAGTGAATTTAAATAAGAAGCATGAGATTGAATCATAGTATGTTTCTTTTATTTTTTGTATATGTATTCGTGCACTATGTTTCAAATAAGGGTAAGGTGTTCGGCCATTTTGTAAAATACAAGGATTACACTTGTGTATGTGTGTTATTGCTATGAGAAGTTTATGTGTTCTTATTTGACTATAAGTGAAAATGATCAATTGAGATGTTTGAATAAGGATTAATGTAGTTAAATTATTATTTAGCTCAATAGCAAAGAGGAAGAAACTCGGATAAAGGGAAAGCTAAAGTGGTTGAATAGCTGACTCATAGTTTCTCAGAAAAGTTCGAGGTAAGTTTTGAGTAATTGAATTTGGTATTTATTTTAAAATGACATGATATACATGTATGATAGATGAATGATGTCCTATTGTCTTTACAATAATAAGGTTATTGAGAAAGAAACCTTATACATGTTATGTAGCCGAATGGCTATTAAAGAAATGAACAAAGAAAGAGATTGGGGATATATGCTTATGTGTGTTTGCTTATTGAGCTGAAAGTTTAGTAAAAGAAGTATACTTGTATTAGATTTGAATGATATTTAAGACACAAAGTCAAGGAGCATGTTATATGTCTATATGCGAATGAGTTGATTGAATTACAAATGTGATTTTGCAACGTGAAATGTGGTAACATGTGAATAAATATGCATGAAACCTTGTGATGTGAATCCAGGCTTAAAGACTCGATGGCTATGTGCAGAGATTATGTCCGGGTAAAGACCCGATGGCTAGGTGCAGAGATTATGTCCGGGTAAAGACCCGATGGCTATGTGCAGAGATTATATCCGAATTAAAATCTGCTGGCTTTGTGTGGAGATTTCATCCGAGCTAAAGGTCTCGCAGGTGATCCGAGTAAAGTCTAAGACTAAAAGACTTCACAGTAAGAATTGCTAATAAATATGCTCAATGCGATAAGTTAAACAGGTATGTACTCTGAGCTTATATGTCAGCTTGATTTGAGCTAAATCATAAGGTTGTTATGTGATGCATACGTGAGTAAACGATAAGACTGTTTCTATGATTATATGGCATCGGGTCAATGTGAAAGGTTATGTGAAATTATGCAATATATCTATGTTTACATGAGCTCACTTTCAAGTGGAGGTTTATCTGCCTATTGTTTATTATGAGAATGTGTATATTCCGCTAAGGGGTGATATGCCTAAAAGAAGAGTGAAACAAAAATGTGAACAACCATGTTATAAATTGATTGTTATCTATTGACATTGCTTAAAACATACTAAGCATTGTAATGCTTACTCCGTTTACCTTGTTTCCTCTGTTTTATAGATCTCATTTTGAAGCTACGGACTCGGGGATTGAAGCTTTAATCACCTACACTATCGTTGTTATTTTGGTACATTTGATAGTTATTTTGGAACAATGGCATGTATAGGCTAATCTCCTTCCTTTGAATCGAATTACATTTTGAAGTGTAAATATTCTAGCCATGTGAAAATGGCTTGCTTTATCTCTAAGTATGAGTATATGTTTTGTTGGAAATTTTATGTGGCTTGTTACTTTGATGCATGTGTTACATGATGTGATGATGGTATGCTTAATACTTAGAAATTCGATTACAACTATTGGTAAGTAGTTACTTTGTAATTTGATAGTGCTCCTATAGTAAATTATTGAGAAATGGTTGCAATGACCGAATCACTTATAAAGCTAGATTGTTCGGTTATGGAAATTAAAGTTGATCACTAATTGTAATTTGACGTACAACCGAATCTATGTATTGTATGTATCTATGAACCTCGGTAAGTTGTGTTTAGTTATGTAATACCTCGAAACCCTTTTTCTGGCGACGGGTAGGGGTGTAGGGTGTTACAAATACTTTCAGCAAATAGTGTGTGTTCATCTTGTATTCCTACAAGACCAAACAATGCATTAATATGGTCTTCATTAAAAGGAAGGAAAGTACCTCTTGCGTGGAAAAAAGGGGAATCTTGAAGGTTGACATTAGCATAAAATTCTAGAATAATTTTTCCTAAAACATCCTCAGGCTGCAAAGAAAAAGCATTCCACCCATGTTTTTCTACTATGGAAGACACAGACTCATCATATCTCATATATGGTTCATCTTTAAATAAGAACCCTTGCTCAAAATAGAAAGGGTGCTTCACGATGTTACTATTGTATTTCATGGTTGTGGCACTATTAAAGAATGCCTTTGGTCGAGTAGCACCAGCCCTTGATGATTCAACAGTTTTGGAGGCAATTTTGATAAAAGCCATTGGAAAAAACAATGTTCATTGAAATTGAAAGGTCTATTTTGCTCCAACTAAGGGTTTAGATATGTTCAAAAAATCCCTAATAAATCTGCTGTAAAAACCTACATGACCTAAAACACTTCTAATGCCCTTGAACTAGTCCTTTTTGTGATATCCTATGCCCAAGATAATTCCTTCACGAACCATGAAGTAGCATTTCTCACAATTTAAAACAAGATTTGTTTCTTCACAATGGCACATGACCAATTCCATATTTTTCAAACAATCTTCAAAATCATTCCCCAGCACAGAAAAATTGTCCATGAAGACTTCAAGAAAATTTTCCACCATGTTAGAGAATATGGCCATCATACAACGTTTAAAAGTTGTCAGGGCATTACATAACCTGAAGACATCCATATGAACGCAAAAGTACCATATGGACATGTGAAATTGTCTTCTCTTGGTCATTAGGGGCTATGACAATCTGATTATATAACAAAGAAGCATTCAAAAAATAGTAGAAAGCTTTCCTAGCTAATCTATCCAACATCTGATTGATGAATGGTAGGGGAAAATGGTCCTTCCAAGTTGCCTTGTTAAGCTTCTGGTAATCCATACATGCTCTCCATCCCTTGACAGTGCGAGTTGGTATAAGCTCATTATTGTCATTACTTACCATTGTGACACCTCTTTTCTTGGGTACACATTGCACAGGACTCACCCATAAGCTGTTTGAAATCGGGTAAATGATTCCAACATCAAGCCACTTAATAATCTCTTTCTTGACAAATTTTTCATGATCGGGTTCAGTCTTCTCTATTGTTCAATGGAATTGCTAGGGCAATCCTCCAACAAAATCTTATGCATGCAGTATGTGGGGCTAATTCCCTTTTTATCAGCTAGGGTCCATCCTAATGCCTTCTGAAATTGTCGAAGAACTTCAACAACCTTGCCTCTTGCTCGAGTGTCAGGTCCACAGAAATTACTACGAACAAAGTACTATTTTCACCCAAATATGCATACTTCAAATGCTGTGGCAAAGGTTTTAACTCCAGTGGAAGAGTTTCCTCTATAGAAGGTTTAGGATTATTGAAAGGTCGATTTAATAGATCCAAGGGTTTAAACCTCTTCCTTGGTCTCTCTACTATCTACTTGGCTTCCATAAATTTATTGAATTCCTCAAAACTTACTGTACCATTGTGCTCAAGTGAGTCTTCGTCACTATTAGAATTATCATGGCATTATCCGGTGAATTCCTCTATTGTTGTTTCGATCAACCCAATGGCACGACATTCATCATGAACATCAAAACATTTCAAAGCATTAAACACATTGAATGTAACCTATTGGTCATTTACCCTTATGGTCAACTTGCCTTTCTGTACATCAATTAAAGTCCTGCTAGTAGTAAGAAAAGGTCTTCCAAGAATAATTGGCACATCTTGGTTAGGTTCACATTCTAAAATAAGGAAATTTGCAGGAAAGGTAAATTTATCTACCCTTACCAGCACATCTTCAATTTTACCTTCCAAATGTGTGTAGGATCAATCAGCCAGTTGCAACGTAACCATCGTAGGTCTTGCTTTTCCAATTCCTAGCTTCCTATAAATAGACATAGGCATTAGATTTATACTCACTCCCAGATCACATAATGCCTTACTAACATAATGGTTTTCAATTTGAACATGGGATAGTAAAACTCCCTGGGTCCTTCAACTTCGGAGGTAATTCATTTGTCAACATTGTTATGCACCTTTTAGTGAGAGCGTTAGTCTTAAATTCTCCCAATCTGCACTTCTTTGGCAATATATCTTTCATAAATTTCACGTAGTTAGCTATTTTCTCCAAAGCTTCAACTAGTGGTATGTTGATATGGAGTTGCTTCAAAACCTCCAAAAATCTTTTGATTTCAATATCTTACTTAGAATTCTGAAATCACCGAGGAAAAGGTAAAGGTGGTCGTCCTTCAGGTTGCTAATATTGTTTTTTCATGTTATTCTTATTGACAACATGTTCTGATTTTGCCACAAAATTTGGCTGCTTACCCTTTTTTGATTCACTATGTTTTTTAGATGACTCTGGGATCTTTACCTAGTTGTTATTCGAGTTATCCTCTTTTGTCGTGTCATCTTGAGCAATGTCATGAAGCTGAGTTTTTCTTCTAAGAGTGATGGCCTTGCATTGCTCATTCCTTTTTGATCTCGAATTCTTGGTATCACTTGGCAACGCTCCTTATGGTCTCGAATTTATAGCATTCACTATTTTTCCTACTTAATTCTCAAGAGATCTGAGAGACACAGCCTAACTCTAAATTAAAACATCATTCTTGACCATATATTCCTTCAGCAAGGCTTCAATAGATGATGATGATGATGAAACCAATGCCTGACATTGCTGCCTGACATTGCTGGACATTTTGCCTTGACATAGGTTGAGTATAACCAGTTGGAGCATTAATGGCATTCTGTCTTGCCATATTGTTAAAATTCCATACACCTTGATTATTCCAACTAAAGTTCAGATGTTGCTTCCACCTAGGATTATACATGTTGGAGTAGGGATTATTATTCCAGTTGAAATTAACCATGTAGCACATAGATGCTGGATTTGATGGGCATTCATTGAACACATGATCTTCACCACAATAAACACACGATAGTTCGACTGATTTTATCTCCTAGACTGTAGTAGGTGTTTTCATTGAATCATATTAGCCAAAGAAGATACCTGGGCTGTCAACAAAGTGATTGCGTCCAACTCCATAGTACCAATAGCTCTCTTGCCTGCCCCAACTCTTGTAGTAGGATATTGATAATCATTATTGGTAATCTTTCCCAAAATCTCATATGCTTCATTATAAGATTTATCCAACAAAGTACCATTAGTAGAAGCATCAACTAAGTAAATGCTAAGAAACCCTTAGTTAATATGACCAGTAAAATGCATATTTAACTAAGTAAAAGACTCTGAAAGACTTAATTTGGTTTCAAAACTCATGAAAGATTAAGTTGTTGTGGAAGTATTTTCGAACATTGTTAAGCATGATGAAGTCAATTGAATTGATTAATATAATTATCCTAGACCATTTAATGTTGATCGTTTTTGTTGCTAAAGCCATTCATTCATACATTTAGGTAAATTGCATCTTGATTGGAATTACATAGGTATCAATCTTTGCATCTAATTAATTTTACTTAGTTTAATCATAACCATCCAAATTATTGAGTTATTACATCAAATTTTGAATTTATAATTTTGCAATTAATTGATTAAGCTTATACAGTCCCCTTGGAGACAATAACTAATTTTACTTATTACTTGAAAGATTGTGTCCATGATGCCACTGTTCCCGATGCCAAACCATTCAGCCATGCTCTCGTAAGAAGTCCCAAAGTGTCTTCAAGATCACCCTGTTGTCTAAACGAGTCACAAACCTCTAAAAAAAGTTGTAAATGCAATCTTAGATCTTCAGTGGGTAGTCCATTAAACAATTCTACTATTTGCAACATCTGGAACATTACCAGTTTCAGCTCAAGTTGCTGAGCTTGTATTTATGGTCTAACTATCCTTGGATTCAGGTCATCCAAAATTGGCACACTATGAGGATTAGCACCCTGACCATTCAAATTATCATTTAGACCTGGTATCACCCTATGAACAGGAGGATTAGCATCTTCACCATTAAGATTACCATTAAGGCGAGGATCATACCCGTTCCTAGCCATTTTTCATAATTTTTTCGCCTTCTTCGTAAAGTTCTTTCTATCTCTTGGTCAAAAGGATACTCTTTTTAGCAGGAATGCCTCTTCTCATGCACTGATACCAAACTTGTGGCAATGAAATTAAACTAGGTTAAATAAACTAATGAAACTAAGTAAAATAACCAAACAAAATTACACCAACTTACCGATCACTGGCAACGGCGCCAAAAACTTGTTGCGTGTTAATATGATATGTGAATTGTGCAAGTATACATGTCAAATCAAGTAATAAAGTGATAAGTGAGATCATCTCCAGAAGGATCAGATTGGGTATAAAAATGGTCAAGTTATGATAATGATTAAAGTTATGGCAAAATCGAGTTAAGTACGCAATGTTATGACAAGAGTAGAAATGCAATGACAATTATGAAAATAATTTCGAGAATAAAATGCAAGCGCATAAATAAATAACTAAGAATGTTATGGAAAAGACACTATGGCAATGGATAGAAATTCTACGATGTTGATTGGAAGGTTGGGATTACTAAGACTCTTCCCTTACTTTTAGTAATGTCTCAACAAAATCTTAATTAACCTAATGCTCATAAGAGACCTAAAGTGACCTGCTTCTTTCGAGAGCAATATCTTAAGTTACCTGACCTGTGTCCATAGGCATTAGCACAGCACCTTGCATTGTTTTGTCTTTATTCTATACAAACATTGCTCTATGTTTAGAGTTTGTTGTAGGTATTTGGTCAAAAACCCACTTGTATCGTTCAATTTCAGTCCAACTAATCCAATATTTTTAGAATTAGATTCAGTCTATGTGCATACTACATACTCATCTATGTTTAGAGAATGTATGCATACAGATAGGAAATAAAAGCAATTGAATGAAATAGTAGATTAAATCAAATATATGCTACAACCATTAAAGAAAATAAAAATTTCATCATGTAATCCCAACCCTATGAGATTTAATTCATGGGTTGGCGATTAAAATTCAAGTTCAAAATAACATCCAACATCATTTTAACTAGTTCAATTCAAGGGAGAGTAGATTAATAAATAAATGAAAAACTTAGGAAGATGGCTGTCGCCAAACCAATCCATAATCCAGCAACACAGTGTCCTATAGTGGCTAAGAGGGATTGCCTTCAGCTTCCTTTTTACATCTCTACTCAGCCGTTACCCTCTATTGTTTCCTCTAGATCTTTACACCCTTTAGGGTTTCCACCTTTTTCCTTTTATAAGCTTTTCTTCCTACGATAGCTTCAATAACCCACGATATCCTCTCCTCTTTTTTAGGTAGATTTTTTTTGTACAAGTAGAGTTAGGCTAAGACTGGTATGCATTGAGTGTTCGGTCATATTCCTAAATTGCCATGGCATCAAGGTGACAAACTGTCCAACCTTTTGCCGTGGAAAACCTTTAATCCTTTATTTCTTTCTCCACATCCTGCACCTGCCAAACCACCAAATACAACCCTTCCACATGCAATTAAAATTATCTAACATGTAAATACAATCCAAGCTCCTAATGGAAATGATAAAAATCCAAATAAAATGTCCTAACATGCAACTAAATGTACCCAAGTATAAGCAATTAGCTAGGTCTAAAGGCATGAAATATAACTCTTTTCAAGAGTTATCAATAAACAAGTATGATCCGTATTGACTGAATCTATACCATTGTGTACGCATATCTAATATCTGTTAATTATACATCTACATTAGGATGAGATTTATGATCATGGAAGTGTTAGGGTATGCCTAAAGACCAATCATGAGATGATTGTAATAACATACTTATTTTACCTTGTTTATACTTATTTTACCTCGTTTATTAATATAAGGCATGGCCATTATTATTTCAGGTTATTTTCTATGTATATAAATAAATTGTTTTATAATAATATCTTGAGAATAATATGATTATTTTTAAAAGGTCCTTAGTCGAGTACTATTGTGGGCTTGGACAACAATAATGCATTAAGACTAACATGTAGTTGATTGATGACAAAGTGTTGTCACTGACATGAGATGTCAAAATCAATACATGAGTATGTGTGTTAGAGAACAACATATTGGACTGACCTGCTATAAGTATGTTTCTTAGATTATTATATGATAATCACAACATTACTCATAGTGATTACTATGTATACGATCCTCATAGTTGAGATCATCATTATCCCAACATCGTGAGTTGTATATTTTGATACAATCAAATGTCCACAGCAATTGGTTGTTCTATAAAGGTTGATGTTGGATATACTACAATCTCTGCAGTGGGCTATGGTTGATCAATATAGAATTTGTCCCTCCTACATAATGGGAGCAATATCCTAGGCCACTTGATTGAGTGAGACTAGAAATGCATGGCTATTCTCAAATAAGTTGATATTAGATATCATACTTATTTGTTTTTCATAGTCTACTCAAGATATCAAGAAACATTAGATGGGTTAAGCAAGTGTGACTATTTCATGACTTGTGTCCATTTTAGATATAAAGGACAAAAGGATTTAATACATGAAGGGTTAATCACAGAGAGGTTATGTCGAATCATGACTTCTTGTAACTTAGATAGCAATGATTCATTACTAGATGCCACTCATTGTTTGTAATATTAGAATCGTTCTAGTATTACTGGTAATGTTACAAGAACCTACAGGGTCACACCCTATGGTTGCAATGAACAGAATCCAAACATAGTTGATATTGAGTTTAACTATCACATGAACTAAATTGATTATATAACTAATTCAATTGGGTAGCTAAATATCAAAGGAATTATATGTACAAGTATGTTGTACACATAATGAAAAATATGGTTAAATTTATATATGAATTTGATTCGTATAAAATTTAACTAAAAATAATTTATCGAAATCCTTTATATAATCATTGTAATTATAATTTAAGATAAAATATTATTAACTACTGTAATTGTAATTTTTGTGGTAAAATATTATTATAATTATGGTAATTTTATTTATTATATTCAACTAATTACTATGATTTGATTCATATAAAAAATATCAATTATTCCCAAATTAGGAATATAGGGTTTTTAAGAAAAACCTTATATACCTAAAAAATAAAGTATGTGAGGTCTAGTAGCTGTCAATAGTTTTTTCTCTCTCTGAAAAAGTTTTAGAGAGTGTTTACTGTTTGTTCTCACATTGAGTGGATTACGTCAGGCCGAAACTTTTCGTAGCGACTTGGAATCGACATACAATAACGCAATTTGTTTCGTCAAATTTTTTGACGATTAAAGGTAATCGTCCATACCCTTTTCACATTGATTCATTCATTACACATGAATCCCTGGATGTGATCACTAGATTTATTTTTTTCACTACGCCATGGGGTGTACCAATGATCCTATAGGAGGAAGTGTGGGTAATTTAATTATTTGTCGATTCTGGTGGCTAAGCGACATATAAATATTCGATTTTGGCAATTTATCGCACTTTGATCTAGCAACTAGTCTCCCACATTTTGAATGTGACATACTGTCACTATACAGTGTGTAAGGATGGATAGATACCCTATTTGGTGTGTAGGGATGGACGGAGATGGTGTGTAGTGGATGGGGGTAGGAAATTTACATCTGTATTTGATATATCCTGTTTTTGTTTTTGTATCCAACTAGGAGAACTGTTTGCATACTGAGAACTCGAGGACTTGTCTGATATTTTTTGTTATTTGAAGACATAAGTTGCACACTGAGTATGTAGATTCATTTCATCTGTTTGATTGAGTTTTAGGTAACATACAGACTCAGGTGGGTCGGCGTAGCTGGAACTTGGTCAACTCCTTTTGGTTGTTTTTATTGTCTTAATCCAATTTATACTATCCTATGTTTCCCTTTGGATTATTGTCAAAAGTTTGGATTTTCATGGATTGATATAATCATTTAATGGTTTGGGATTGTTTAAATTTCAAGAAAACTAGGTTGGGCTTTCCAAATAGTTATTGTAACTCTCCAGATTTGCCCATAACGTTTAGGCTGATTTTGGGGTGTTACATCCAAAATGTATCATCTAAGGAAATCAACTTCAATTTGGCCTACCATTATCATGTCATCATGACCAGGGGAAGCCCTTTGTCATGATGTCAATTGTATTTCAATAAAATAACTTGTTTTTCAGTAGTGTCAGAAATAGTGGTTTCGGGGCCACCAAATCTGCCAAGTAAGTTTGTAAATATTATTATTTAATATTTATGAGTCAAATATGGTTTTAAAAAGGTTTTTGATTTGATAAATTATGTTATATAAATGATTTATTAAGTTCAAGTGGTATGGCCCTAAGGTCAAGTGGTTTTAGAAAATGAGGTATTGGGACCTCGTTTCTATAAATCAAGCTGTAAATATTTAAAAAAAATATTTACAGATTGTCATTAGGGTGGTATTAAAGTTTTGTTGAAAATTTTTAACATTTCGATTGTTAATAAATTAAAATGGACTAAATTATAAAAGATGAAAAATTTGATCGCTATTTGATTTGAGTGATTAAATGACTTCATGAATGAAGGTATATGGACTAATATGGTAAATATACCATATTATATATAAGTGGGCGATTGGCATTATTTTATTATGAAAACATGTTGTTTTATTAATTAATTAAAACAAATTAAAAGGTAATAAAATAAGTTAAAGATATCATATTTTATCTTTTATTGTTTAGTAGAATTTGAGAAGGAAGAAAGCCATTGATAAACCTTCAAGCTTCGGCCAAACTTCATAGGATGCATGTAAGTCCATTTTAGCCCCGTTTCTTGTAATTTTTATGTTTTTGAGATCGTTACAACTAGGTCTAACTAGCCCGTACTTTCGATTTTGAAACTGTTAAAGATTTTGAATGTTTTCATTGACTAATCTTGTGATTTTTCATGTTAAATGATGAATTTGTAATGTTGATTGATAATTAAAAGAATTTTGTTAATTGATTTTTTGACGAATTTATCAATTAAAGACTAAATTGTTAAATTAATAAAAGTACTAGGATTTGATATGAAATTATTGCATAAATGGGCTGTTTTGGATACCATGAACATTCGGCTAAGCTAAATTTTGGGTAAAAATGGTTAATTTGCATGTTTTAGGCACTGTGAATAAATTGAATAAAAGTAAATGTACACCCCAAACCCAACCCAGACATTACAGCCAAGTCTAATGTGTGACATTGAAGTGTTTTTCGAAAACCATGTTTTCATTGAAAACCCTTCTTAGTGTTTAGAAACTTCTACCGTTAAACTTGTATAAAACCTCAAGTTGTGTTTGTTTTTTTTTCAAAACGTAGTTCATTGAAATAATCATTCCTTTTTCAAACATTGTTAACAACTTTGTAAAATTTTATGGAAAATTGTGAAAGCTTGTAAACATTTGTAGTTTACAGAAACATGTTATTTTTAAAACAGTTCGGAAATCAGACCTTCTTCGTTATGGCTTAAAGTGAATGGATACTATGCACTAGGTAGGATTCCAGAAAAGAGGAGGTGAGTCAATTAGACTGCTTAAGTACCAAGCTCTCCCTAGATCCAATCCTAGACAGGCACACACCCATTGCCACACTTTAACCTTATGACTTGTCCACGAACAACAAATTAGGTTTAAGTCTATTTAAAATATTTATTTATGTAAATGTTTACGTTGTGGAAGCTTTGCTCTGTTATCGTGTTATTTTGAAAACAAGTAAATTTTATAAAAGCGCGCCTTAAAGCGATCCGATTTTGAAACGATTTAAACAATATCATACTTAAGGTAAAAACAAATTAAATAGAGGCCTTATTATAGATTAAAACCCAAAAGAAGATAAATTAAGAAAATACTGAAATAAATAATTTTAAGAAAATATAACCAAAGGCAGTTCATGTGGCCACTCCGAATCCCTCCAGCTCCAAGTCCACCACTCTAGGGCTTACTTGCATGGATGGAAGAAAAAAGGGGTTAGTTTGGAAACTCAGTGTGCAAAGAAGCCCATCCAAAGCCAAAATCAGCTCAAGCCCACTGAGCCTAAGCCGTATCCAGTCTCAGTAATAACTAGGTCGAAGCCCTATCCAGATACAGTAAACTGGGCCTTAGCCCTTTTCAATAAACAGTACAGCCCGTAGGCTCATTATAGTAACAGATCAGTGATTATGCATGTATGCAAAGCCTATAGCCCATCCTATGTCCATCTGCTACACTCCACCCGTGCCAACCGTAAACACTCCATGTGAGGAAACAACTCAATCCACCCAACCGATACACTCCACAGTCACAGCATCGCTGCTCAGATAAGGTGGCCAAGCCACTAACAGTAATACGAGGCAAAGCCTCTTTCAGTAAACAGTATGAAGCAAAGCCTCTTTCAGTAATCGTGGCAATGCCACTTGCACTTCCTCCATCAATAATCCCAAATCCCATGCAACAGATAAACATGATATGGCATACAGTAAACAGAAATAGTAAATCATGCATTTCAGTCAAATTTAGCCCTAGGGGTATAACAGTCATTTTGCACCTAGGGGTAAAACTGTAATTTCTCACCCTCAAGGGGTATTTCATTAATTATACCAATTTTTAGGGTTTTATGCACGTTTTAATCAGTAATAGTCTAACTTTTAACTCAGTAGCTTATTCAGCCCATTTTAGCAGATTACAGTCATTGGGCCCTAAAACCCCTTATGGGCCCTACAATGTCTATAAGCTACTTAAGCCCATTTAGTCCAAGTTTTACGATTGATTTACCAGTTTTAGCAGTTTTGGACCTACAGTCTATCTATACACATTTATTGTCTATTTTTACCCATATGGGCCCGTAAGCCCATTAGGCCCACACTCAACCCATCGAGGCCCAAACTTATCGAAGTGCGCGAAATTGCGCGCTCATCCATCTTACCACTTGCGATTACAGATTTAATGATTTCCAACTGACTTATGAGTGCTCGCATGCTCATAAGCCAACAAAATGCCAGAATTTTGGCATTTCAGCTTTTCGGTTTTTGCTGATTTGAACTACAAGATGGTGTTCGATACACACCTATTTGCGATGACTCCTAATCAGATCTCCCATAGTAACCTACAATCGGCACTATAGTCTTAGATTATAAATCATCAATAACAAATCTTAAAACCACTTACCACATTCGGCCATAATAGGGTGTCTTTAACCACTTACCCTTATCGATCTTAACTACTAGATCTAGATCTAAATCTAGATCACTTCCACAACTTTAGCCTTTATTGCTCCTTGCCAATTTCCCTTCTTGTGACTACAACACACAAAATGTAACTCCCTAATTTTCGAAATTTTTCGGGTTTTTGTGATTTTTGGTGAAATCTTGAAATTTTGGGTAATTGGTTATTGAAATTATGTTTAAGGATGTTAGTGGGCCTTTAAGAGGCCCAAGCCTAAGTTAAAACCCAGCAGAAATATCAACTTCAGTTTTTAAGTGAAAGGGACTTGGTTAAGTGGGCCTTTAAGGAAAAGTTAGTAAATTGAGACACAAAGAGGGCCTTGGTAAGGTGGCAAGGTGGCGCCACTAAGTTCCTAAAAAAGTGGCGTGTGGACTGGGTTTAAAGGCCAGAGTTCAAGTCACAAGGTAAGCAGATGATACTTTTATTTTTGGGCATGTGCCGGGCATGTGATGGGACTTAAGTAGAATTCGGCTAGGGCCTTGGGGAGGCTATGCCGTTTGCTTAGGTAGTCATTAGGGTTAGTTTTTATTTCTTTTTCTGTCTTGGTAAATTAGGGTTAGCCACCTAGAGTTTTCACTCTTGACCTATTCTCCCTTTAGTGTGCCAAAAAGCCGACCCACAACTCGTGTTGAGCATTTTGATTCACAGCTTGTGTGAGTATACATGTAACACCTTAAATTTGGGCCTAGAATTATTGGGCTTTGAGTCCGGGTTCGGATAGAGGACGGCCCGAAAAAAATTAGATGGTTTAAATTTTTATGGAAAATTATTATTCATAATATTAATTTCACGTTTAGTTTAGTAATTAAATAAGTTAGGAGGGACTTATAGTGTGAGAAAAGTCTTGGGTTCGATCCAAGACTCTAGCAAAAAAATTAAATTTTGCTTCCTTAGGGAAATTTGGGCAATAGGCCTTATAATTAAATTGGGCTAAGTTTAGGCACAAAGCAAGTGCTTGGCCCAGTGGTGAGACGCGTTGGGCAGTAGGAAGAGGAGCTGGGGTTCGATTCCCAACGTGCGCAGGTGTGGTTCTTTTTACAAGTAGGGATCGTCGCAATAAGGCCTTAAAAGTAGTTGTTAGCGGATTATGCCATAAGAGCGCTTGTGGCGCAATGGCAGCAGTGCGCTAGGAGCGCCGAGGGGATGCGAGTTCAAGACCAGGCACAGGCAAAATTTTAGTTTTATTTTTAAGCAACCTGTAACTGAAGCAGGTAAGCTTTATAATTAAATGCAACGCTATTATATCAAATGTGAAATTACGTCGCAGTGGTTAGCAGTGTGTGTGGGTGCCTAGACGTCCCGAGTTCGAGCTACTGGGCACGCAAAGAGCTTTGTTTTTGTTGCATACGTGGGGGAGAGTAAGTAGGCTAGACCGAAACTCTCCTAGCAGCATTGTGAAACGGTGTAAGCGGTGGACTGCTGCTAATCGGTGGGAAAGAATTTGGATGGAAATCAAATTGGGTGGTAGCTAAATTTAAGGAGCAAGACATGGTGTTCGATTTTGGGAAGAATTTTTGTGCCGAAATAGGACTCTTGGTGGCACCTATTTAGCTATAGCAATTGAGTGCCGAAAGAGCTTTGGAAATTTTAGCTTTTATAATTCATTCTCTTTTTGATTAGTTGGAGTATTTTAGTGTTAGCCGATTGTATTTTTATTCTTTCTTCAATCGGTTCTTGTTTTTCTATCTTAATTTTTGCTCATCTTTTCTTCGCAAAATCTTCTACCTCTATTCTTAAAATTTTTCCCTTTTGACTTTCTGTCATGATAGCCGAATATTGCTAAACCCGAATCTTTGCTAGCTAAACTTCTTCTAGCCGAATCTCCCAACATTCATAGCCTTGTCGACATCTCTTTCATCCATATCTTCTCTTTGTTCTTGTTGTTCTCAAAGTGGGTACTCTCTTTCAAGGCACGGTGATTTCAGGATAACCAAGATTAAACCTTAGTAAGTATTCTATTCTTTTCGCATTTTTTTAAGCGATTGAGAAAAGTCAAATCTCCATATTCTTAGTGATTCAGGAATTAACTTCTAGATCTATTCTCTATTCGCGTTTAAGTTAGATTCATAGCAGATTTGAGATTGGAAAAGTGTGGAAACGTTTTTCAACAAGTAGATCTCTTGGTAAGTAATCGAAACACTTTATTCATTCATTATTTTGGGATTTAAGAAAAGCCGAAAGTCCCTAAACATTTTAGGGAGGCTATTGATCTTGAAAAAGAGTAATGCTAGTTTTGCTTTGTGTGGTTTTTTATGTGTTTTAGTCACAAGAAGGGAAAATTGGCAAGGAGCAATAAAGGCGAAAGTCGTGGAAGCGATCTAGATTTAGATCTAGATCTAGTAGATTTAAATCGACAAAGGAGAAATCGCATAGGAGATCTCATCGGTATAATCGCAAATCAGGTGTGTATCGAACACCCTCTTGTAGTTCACATCGGCAAAAGCCGAAAAGCTGAAATGCCGAAATTCTGGCATTTCGTGGGCTTATGAGCATGCGAGCGCTCATAAGTTTGTTGGAAATCACTGGATCTATAATCGCAAAGGGTAAGATGGTTAAGTGGGCCATTCCGTGCACTTCTGTAAATTTGGGCCTTAATGGGCCGAATGTGGGCCCAATAGGCTTATGGGCCATATGGGTGAAATAAATGATAAACATGTTCTGATAGACTGTAGGTCCAAAACTGCTAAAACTGGTAAGTCAATCGTAAAACTTGGACTAATCGGGCTTAAGTAGCTAATAGACACTGTAGGGCCCATTAGAGGTTTTAGGGCCCAATGACTGTAATCTGTTAAAATGGGCTAAATAGGCTACTGAGATAAAAGTTAGACTATTACTGATTAAAATGTGCAAGAAACCCTAGGAACTGGCTTAATTACTGAAATACCCCTTATGAATGAAAAATTACTATTTTACCCTTAGGTGCAAAATGACCGATATACCCATTGGGCTAAATTCGACTGAAATGCATGCTTTACTGTTACTGTTCACTGTATGCCATGACATGATTATCTGTTGCATGGGATTGGGATTATTTGATGAAGGAAGTACTGAAAACAGGCTTTGCCTCAGTTTATTGAAAAAGGGGCTTTGCCCTAGTTTACTAAAAAAGGCTTCACCTCCTATTACTATACTGGTGTTTTGGCCACGGTATCTAGTTATGCAAGTATGCTGCCACTGTGGAGTGTAGCGGTTGGGTGGGTTGAGTAGTCTCCCCACATGTGATGGGCTTTGCATACATATATTATTGTTGATATGTTATTGCAATGGGCCTATAGTTGTACTGTTATCTGAAAAGGGCCAAGGCCTAGTTGTACTGTTACTGAATGGGGCTAACGCCCAGTTATCTAAATACTGAATAAGGCTTCGGCGCGTTATTACTGAGACTGGATAGGGCCTAGGCCCAATGGGCTTGAGCTAATTTGGGCTCTGGATGGGCTTTCTTTAGACACTAAGTTTTCAAACTCACCCTCTTTTCTTCCATCCATGCAAGTGAGCCTTAGATTGGTGGACTTGGAGCTGGGAAGGATTTAGAGTGGCCATATGGACTTGACTGTTGGTTTTTAATTAAGTCATTTTATTTCTGCATTTATCTTTAATTATTTTTATTCTGGTTTTTAGGTTTGTAATAAGGCCGCTATAATTATTTAATTTGTTTTAGCTTAAGTATGATATTGTTTAAATCGTTTCGAAATCGGATAGCACCAAGGCACGCTTTTATAAAAGTTATTTGTTTTCAAAATAACACGATAACAGAGCAAAGCTTCTGCAATGTAAACATTTTCATAAATAAATATTTTAAATAGACTTAAACCTAATTTGTTGTTCGTGGACAAGTCATACGGTTAAAGTGTGGCAATGGGTGTGTGCATGTCTAGGATTGGATCTAGGGAGAGCTTGGTACTTAAGCAGTCTAATTGACTCACCTCTTCTTTTCTGGAATCTCACATAGTACATAGTATCTATCCACTTTAAGCCATAAACGAAGAAGATCTGATTTTCCGATACTTAAACTATTTTAAAAATAACATGTTTCTGTAAACTACAAAGGTTTACAAGCTTTCACAATTTTCTATAAAATTTTACAAAGTTGTTAACAATGTTTGAAAAGGGAATGATTATTTCAATGAACCATGTTTTGAAAAAAATAAACAAACACAAGCTAAGGTTTTATACAAGTTTAACGGTAGAAGTTTCTAAACACTAAGAAGGGTTTTCAATGAAAACATGATTTTCAAAAAACACTTCAATGTGACACACCAGACTTGGCCGTAACGTCTGGGCTGGGCTTGGGGTGTTACAATACATGTACAAGAATTGATGGATTATAGTTATATGAGTTAGCACACTATGTGTAATCTATCCTAGGTACCCAACGGTATTCTAAATGGTTCAATAGGTACTATTTAGATTTGAAACAGTAAAAGAACGGTATGAATTATAACATGTACATGTGTGAAAATCCTTGATATGATTATACATGAGAATTATATAAGTTGAGATGAGTTATAAACTCATGAGATACATGTTGTGGCTAAATGGCTATTTATCTTAATGTGACTATGAATTATATCTTGTATGCTAACATGTTTGGTGTAAATGGGCTTTGGCCAAGTTGTGGTTGGATTATGCCATGTTAAACTTATAAGTTATGCATTGAAATGGTAAGTGCTCAAATGGAAATATGCTTGTGTTCATGTAAAAGTGGTAAGGATTAAATCATGTAATTCCTTATGAAATGGTTTATCATGTGGTTAATTCCCAAAAGAGCTAAGTTTAAATGCACTAGCTTGTGGCTATGGTTGATGATATTCTTATGTCTTGTGTGTTATGCATGTGAAACGGGTGTGGAAAGGTAATGAAATAATAAGTTCATACTTGAAGTCTAAAAGGATGAAAAAGGGAATGATGAGTTGAATTGATGTTGTTATTTAAGTTAAATAAACTAAACGCAATGGAAAGTAATGAAATACAAATGAAAATAACAAAATTTGAAAGAGTTTAAAGTTTTATAAAATCCTACTATGCTAAGGATGATATGTATATGTGATGTTGTGGATTTATTCACTTTGTGGGTTGTTGACCATGGTTTCATGAATCTTGTAGTATTGGTATAGGATTATTCTTTATATGTATAAATTTCATATTTGAAATGGATTAATATGACTAAAGTTTATACAAGCTTCTAAGTATTCATTACTTACGTAGTTGTTTTCCTTTACTGTTCAGATTATCGAAAGCTCGATTGGGTTTGAAGCTTGGCGGAGATCTATCACACTATCTAGTGATTCTATCAGTAGATTTTTATGTCTTGGTTAAGGTTATAATGGCATGTATTGGTGAACTTATGGTTGATGATTAGTTGAATGTTAGTTGATATGTTTGGAATGTATATATCATTTTGGGTGATGTAGCCTTGGTATATTTGGTGCCTTGTTGATATATGTTAATTTGGTAATGTGTTAAAGCATGTTTGAATGGACAAAGTGATATATGATGAATTGACTTCAACATGGTCAAGATATGGTATGCTTTGGAAATGATTTGAGCTATATATGGCATGAATCTAATATGATGTGGTGATTATGTAACAATTATGTTATGTTTTGGCATGGAAACAAGTTAATTAATAATTAGAGAAATATGCACATGTATAGGTGTTTTTGGTTGATGTTTTAGCCATTATGTTTTGGCTTGTAAATTTGGTATTTTGAATTATTGAAATGGTTGTTATGTGGATATATATATGTGGCCTTTTGATGGATGACTTTATAGTCTTTGTGATGCTTAGATGATGGAAGTTGAACATGGTCATTTTGGTATTAAAAATGTAGTTGGTATTTATGGCTTATGATGCTAAATGTTAAATGGTAAATTAGGTATATATAAGTGTAGATTTGATATGTGGACAAAATGGTAAGTTTTGGCTAAACTAAGCATTTAGTTATACATGTTTAATTGTTGTGATTAAGGTACCTTTTGGGCATATTGGTTGCATGAGTATGTACCTATTTGGTTAGCTTGTTGTTGTATGGTTTGGTGTACTTTGGGATGCTTGATTACATGTGGTAAATTGGTTATAGGTGTGTGCATGAATGGGTGAAAAAATGGCTTAGAAATGTCCTATTTTTCGTCCACACGACTAGAGACACAAGCATGTGTCTCAACTGTGTGTGACACACAGCCAGGAGACACGTCCGTGTGTCCCTGTAGGTTTTTAAAGGTTGCATTTCGAGATTTAAACGGCCCAGCACATGAGCATGTGGCTTGGCCGTATGACCCAAGTTAGAGAGTTACACAGGCACGAACATGGGTTGGGACATGGCCGTGTGTCCCTACTTCGAATGTCCTCATGGCCTGAGACACGGGTGTGTCTCTCAGCCATGTGACCCCTGCAGTTTTGAAAATTTTCACCTTTTCCTGAAAAAATCTATATGACTCTAATTTATTTTATTATATGGTCCGTATTAGGTTAGAAATGTCATGTGAAAATGTTGGTAAGAAAATTTTTCCAATTTCGTGTTTAATTACGAGAAGGACCAAATTGCATAAAATGTGAAAGTAGAATTCTAATAGCTATAAAGATTAAATAGCTATGGAATTCAAAACTAGAGGTCCCCATATGGTAATTAGACCATCAATCAAAAGGTGGAAAATATATTTGTTGAATCATCCATGAAAATTTAGGAAAAGGGCAAGGACTAAATTGGAAATTAAAATAATTAATTAATTAAAAAGATGATAAATGAAATATCATCTTATTTTTGTCATCTTCAACCCCAAAATTATATGGAAACCCTAGGAGAGAGAGAAGAAACTTTCAAGGCCTAATTGGGTAAGTTTCCTTGTCCCGTTTTTAGTAATTTTGATATTTTTGAAATCGGGATAGTTTAACCTATCTATTTGGGGGATTAATTTGAAAAGTTATAAAAGTATAGAAAATGGGTCATGGATGTATGCTGAAAATTAGAAATTTATGGTAGAAAATGAAAGGTTGTTGATAGATAAACAACTTTTATAAAGTGATTTTTTATTGAAAACATGATTTAGGGACTAAAATGTAAAGTTGTAAAAATTGATGAAAAATTCTTAAATTTATAGAAAATATGTGTTGTAAATTCTACTTTGAAATTTTGGTTACTTGGAATAGAGAGTAAATTGCACAAGTTTCATTTTTCGAGCCTAAGGACGAAATTGGAATTTATGAAAAAGTTAGAGGCAAAATGGTAATTTTTCCTAGGACGTAGATTGAGTCCTAATACGTATGAATGTGTGAAATTGACGATTGAAGTTATTTATATAGATTCAAACAACTCAAATTTGAGGTTAGATCGAGGAAAAAAAAGGTTTCAAATTAGTAGATTTTATACGCGAACAAGTGTCGAGGTAAGTTTGTGTAACTTATTAGGGCATGTAATTATGTTAAAATAAATGTTGTGATTGTTTGAAATGTGATTATCATTTGTGTGAATTACTTGGATGTTACAATATGAGAAATTAATACATGCTTGAAATGGTGAAAAAGGGTTACGTCTTGATTGAATATTGAATTCCGATGAATATTTGTGGTTTTTCGAAATGAATGAGGTTCTGTATTTATTGCGGATGGGATTTAGCTCAGACGAGTAATCTTATGAACCTCATTATAGGAAGGATTTAGCCCAGACGGTAATCCTGATATAATACCTCTCGAGTATATGATATGATTAGGGTTTAGCTTGGACTTGGTAATCCTAATTGAGCTCTTCTGAGCATACATTATATAAAGGATTTAGCTTGGACTGGTAATCCTGTTATATGATATGTGGCTCGAGAGTGTGTTCCTTGATTAACTGCCCAAACGAGTATTCTTGAATAAGAAATTGATGGATTATTGAATCATACGCCTCGAGTGTACTACTTGAGCATCCATCGATTAAATGATTCAATGGACAAAAAATTCTTGACATGGCATGAGAATTATGAGATGAAGTGATAATGACTTGAAAGAGAATTGCATGATGAGTTCATCTATGTTTGCTTGATTGATATGGAGATTTTGGTGACTAACATGTTTGATGGAATACATGTGTTTAGGAAGTTTTGCTAATGGATGGAAAACATGATATTGTATGCTTAGATTTAATAATTGGGATTGGTAAGTTTAGCTTTCTGTTCTACGAACTTACTAAGCATGTAATGCTTACTCCGTTTTATTTTCCTTATTTTATAGTGCTCGGAAGCTCGCAAAGCTTGGAAGATTGTTGGAGCATTGTCACACTATCAACTAGCTTATTTTGGGTATATATAGTTGAATCCTTTTGGTATAATGGCATGTATAGGACAACTTGACCATTAGTGGCTTGATAATGATGTTTGTAATCTAGCGATTGGAATGGCTAGAAATGGTTGTTTTGATATAGTTGTAATGTCATGCTATGGTGGCTAAATATCTGTTAATTAGGGTATTATGATATACTTACATGTGATATGTTAAGTATATGAAATCAAATGTTGTTAATACCTAAATTAAATCAAGGTAAGTTATAAACACACATGCATGTAATGGTATGCCATGATGAATGACGGAATTTGTTTAATGTGAATGCTTGGGATGGTTGGTATTGGACGTGTGTTTCAAGTGCGGGTCTTGGGTGTGATTTTGGGTGAGAAATGAAGCTAGAAATGGATTTCTTTTGTCCACACGAGCGTGCGTCTAGACCGTGTGTGACATACAGCCTAGTAACATAGGCATGTGGTTAGGTCGTGTGTCCCCTGCACCTAAATTTTGAGAAATAGAATGCTTAGAATTGAGCACACAGGCAGAGACACGGGCTTGTGTCTCAGCCGTGTGAGGCACATGGCCCAGAACACGAGCGTGTCTCTTGGCCATGTGAATCCTACACCTATTTTTCTCAAATTCAAATTAACCACACAGCCCAGCACACGGGCGCGTGACTTGGCCGTGTGACATCAATTTGTTCATGAGTTGCAAGGCAGAGAGTTACACGGGTTCGAGACATGGGCGTGTGACTCCATATGGCCTGACCACACGGGCATGTCCCATACCTCACGGGCGTGTGACTCTTCATAGTGAGAAAAATTTTGGGATTTTACGAAAAACTCTCTGAGATCCCGATTTGGTCCCAAATTAATTCTAATGCAAGTTTTGGGTCTGAGGGCCCTACTAAGGGACGTTATAACTAATTTCAGAAAATGAATAGTGTTTGACTCGATTTATTTGAAAGTGTTCTGTAATCTCCAGTAATGCCTTAAAACCCTAATTCGGCGACGGAGATGGGTTAGGGGTGTTACATTATGTCTTTTAGTGTTTAGGTTGAAATAGATTTAGCTCTTGTCTCTCTTTGGTACGATCCTTGAAGTATTCACCTACTCTATTGTAAAAACTATATTACAACTCGACCTATATATTTGCAGATACTGCCTTGTATTTTATAAATTTTATTGTAGCAGTCACACTCTAGACGTTAGTACTTATTTTTTTTATAAATGTTAATTTATTTAACTAACTAAATTTACTAGTACTTATTTTTTTTAAGGAAGACCTTAGTGCATATTTAGAAGCAAAATTACAGTTGCCATAATTAAAGAAAGCTAGCCAAAAGGAAGAAAGGATTATATGTGGTTAGACAACAAAATAGATTACGATGCTGATATTTACAAAGAAAGAGTCTATGAAGACTAGGAGATACGAGAGAACCAATGATTACTAATGCTTGAATTAAGTCAACTAAAAGGAGCAACCCCAGTTCTTTCCAAAGATGATAACAACCACATTGATATAGCATCAGAAAGGTACCAAGAGGGGTTACATCCAGAGTTGAGCGAAGAAGTGAATATCAATATAGATACTTGTGAAAGATGAGAACTCCCAGACTATTATCTATCTCAACAGACAGAAGAACATTCAGATAAATTAAACACAACTGCCGAAAGAGAAGATATAGAGCCAGTAGGGGAAATGGTCAGTGACCCAAAGAATCAGATCAGCTTGGAACTCTAATTTTTCAATTTTTATTGTTCAAAGTGTGTGTGTTGTATCATAACTTTGCTATGTTCCAACACAACCCCATTTGAACCACTCTGGGACTTATCAAAATATGTTGGTTGTCTGTAGTTGCCTCCAAATAACTCCTGCCTCTTCTGTTTCTCCCAAAAACCTATTTTCTTCCAATTCTAACATCAAATTAAAAATAAAAATCCTAAAATCTAACTACAAATAAAAACAACAGAACATAAAATTTAAAAGTGAAGTCCTTTTTTGGGATCAGGACGATCTGTATTGCTCCTGAAGAACTTATGGATGGTCCTCGACACTTTAATCCGTTTGTTGTTCCCCTGTTAATAAATTTGAACCAGAACTCTTGGTTGATTCTAATAATATTGCCTTATCTTTGAATGACCTGACAACCACATCACGAGCCATTTGGTGCCGAATTTGAGCCAACCCTGAAATTATTTTAGGGGATTATTAGCTCGAACCACTTTACGTCCACGTTGTACGAGGTTTGGTTAACCAAAGCTTTATCTTCTTCATCAAATGAGAATGAGATAAACTCGTTGATTTCTTTGGCTGGCACCTCCTCAGTTATAGCCAAAAAGTGTATTGACTCATCTACAGTTTCACTCAGAATCAGTTGTAGCTCAAAATTAGTTGTTAATTCTATTTCTACTTTTATATCTACATCTATGTTAGTTAGATCGAAGATTTCCTCAAAGATGTTCACTTTATTCTCATCTCCAATTCTAAACTCTTGCTGACTTTCAGGATTTAATTCTGAATAACCGTCGGTAGTACATTGGTCCTTCGAATCAAAATTGGAGACATCATGTACAACCTCTTCCAATGGAGTCCTCACTTGGGCTCTTTGCAGAAAAAATTCCTTTAATTGATCCAAATGTTGTTGGTTTCATTTTAATTTAGCTTGGAATTTTCGTTCATGATTTTTCTGTTCTGACATATAGTCATACGAATCATAAGGAGTTTCGGCAAGACACCTGAATGTCCTTAATTGTCACTCATTTATTTCTTCCAACAAAGTAATTGTTTCGTTTCTTCGTTGGTAAAGCTTTAGCGTAAGCGCTTTTTGGTTCTCGATAATCTCCCATTATTTGTATACTCCCTCCTCGTATACCTCGTCTTCATCCTATATGTTCATTGAATCTCCATCCATCTCATAGGTATGCTTGCTCGTCTTAGGTGGGATGTCGTCCGAACACTTGGGCTGCTCGTCTTCGTAACATCGACTCCATTATTTGCCGAATCTCCATACAACCAACTCAATTTGGATTGTTCATACATCAAACTATAAAAATCAATATTCATAATTAAATTTGATAATCAACAAGGTAGATAAAAATGTATAAAAATATTTCCTTAAATTCAAAATATTTTTTTTGGACTTTAAAAAAAATAAAATTTAGAACACAATCTAGCCCGTTCATCATTCAATTAATATTATTTTACAATAATCAATCTAATAAAAATTTCACCATCGCAATCCCGTCAACGGCGCAAACAACTTGACCACCTATAAACATATTATCGTTTATGGAATAAATATCACACCAAATATATATTAATTTGGCCGTGTCTGCAAGTGTACGGGTCAAATTGTAATATTGTTTTGTACAATGAAATACTAGGAAGTTTTCTGAGGATCATAGTTAAAGGATTGGAGATTGGATAAATTAATGTTAAATTAATTACAAAAAGTAAGTACTAATCTAATCGAGTCACAGATTAGTAGTTTTAATCCAAATAAAAATATTAATTAAACTAATTAAATTAATTAACCTAAAATTAAGCTAATGGACTTTCCTATTCTCTGTGTCAACAATGTGAGCCTCTAGCCTATGATTTACTAAATCCCTAATTATCTAATTAAATAATTAATTATCCAAAATTAAGTTATTTATCACCCTTATGTTGATTTGAAAAAGTCAAAGTGATACGTGATAGTTTGAAAATGACTTCCGATCATTAGAAATCTTATGTAGATTTGAAAAGAAAAGATATTAAATTTCAAGTCAGTGGCAAAGTATTTCTAAAAGTATCTCCTTGTAGGAAAGTTCTCCAATTTGGTCGAAAAGGAAAGCTTAGTCCGCAATTTATCGAGCCGTACAAGATCATTGAGATGATTGAGCTAGTGGCTTATCATTGACTTTATCGTCAAAGTTAGAAAAGATTCATAATGTATTTCATGTATCAATGTTACAATGGTATCGATACGTGATTGCACCTGTAGATGACGTACAGTCAAGAACTGGTCAGAATTCTAGCTCGAGAAGTTAAGATAAGAATTGAGAAATAAAAGTATAGCTTTAGTTGAAGTTCTCTGGAAATGACACAGAATAGAAGAGGTTAACTGGGTACCAGAAGAAGCTATGAAAGTGCAATACCTAAACCTATTCTCTAGTAAGATTTTCGGGGACGAAAATTCCTTTTGGAGGAGAGTTATAAGAGCTTGTTTACAAAGATATAGGAACAGTGGTTTTAGGACCACAAATCTAATGAGTAAATTATTATTTTATTATTTTAATGTTTACAGGACTATATTAGGATCGTATTAAAATTCCATTTAGAAATTTTGATGTTTGCATGATTAATTAATAAAAAGGACTAAATTGTACAAAGCAGTAAAGAGGATTTCTATTAGTTATAAGGGTTAAATGACTATGAAAATGAAACTAAATGGATTTAAATGGTTAGTTCAAATGAGTTATGTACAAATGTGCTAACTTGTGTATTGATGGTGATGTATAGGCTTTTAACAAGCTTATGGTTTGGACTTTAATGTACTTATGCTTTAAATTATGCAAATTGAAATGGTAAGTTATACTTTGATCTATACAAACTTACTAAGCATTAATCGCTTACGTAGTTTCATTCCTATGTTTTATAGATTGTTTGAAGCTCGATGATATCCTCGTGATAAGAAGTAATAAAATTTATAAAGAAATTGATCAAACCCAAACTAACTAATATCACGATGTTTAAAGGCAAGCGCACCTATCGATAGCAGTACAGTCTAGTGATAAGATCGAGTATCGTACCCAAGGGAACCGAAAGTACTATTACTCACTTCCTTTCTATTATTTAACCTAGAAATTAAATGAGGATTTATTTTAAAACTAAATTCTAAAATCTAAACTAAGAATAAAACAAAAGAAAAAGTAAATTGGGAAGACTTTTTAGGGAAAGCTGATTGATATGATTAATACTCAAGGGAGAATCCACCTAGACTTCACTTGTTATTATCTTCTTGAATTATATGAGTTATTTACTTGATTTGATCCGTAGAGATCCCTAATCTATGCTAAACCCTCCGTCGAGGTGAAGAGTAACTAGGCCTAAGTTGTTAATTAAAGTTCCTTTATTAATTAACTCCCTAGGTTGCATTAATTCGATCTATGGTTCCCCATATTAGGTTTGACCCTAATCCGGCAGATTTATGTCACCCTATGTCTAGAGTTGCATGCAACTCTGCTTAATTATGGTAGATCTACTCTTATCACAGGGACTTTTGCTCCTCTGCTCTAAGCACATCCAATTCCTGAATTAATACCTAGGATTATTAATTCAAGGATTAAAACACATAATTAAGAACAATTCAAATAATTATCATATAAATCAAGAATAAATAACAAGATCTTTCTTAGGTTTCATCCCCCTCAAGTATTTGAGGGGTTTAGTTCATAATGATAAAAGAAAACATCTCAGAAGTTATAAAATAACAAATCATAAAAGAGACCAAAAACCCCTGAAGGAATTTAGGAGAATCCTCTATGTTGATGCAGAATTCTGGCTTCTGAGATGAATCGATTGGCTTCTCCCTTCGAGTAATCCCTTGCTTCTACCTGTGGTGTGGCAGAAAGACGAGAGGAAATGAGTATAGAGGGTGTATAAAAGTGGGAAGAAGCTCTCTCTATGTTGCCTCATGGGATCTTTATATAGAGAAGTTTTGGAGACTCTTTCTTAGCCCCTAAGCATCCCAATTCGAGTGAAATTTGTCTTTCCCACGACTAGAACACGCCCGTGTGCCACGCCCGTGTGGGTTTCGACAGAGGCCGTGTGATTTAGCATGCCCGTGTATATTGGCCGTGCTTGTCGGGATTTTGTCCGTGTGAGCTTTGTGAGGTACGCCCGTGTGGAACGGCCGTGTGGCACCTCTTGGCCCGTGTGATTCGTGCATTTTGGTTCATTTTTCACCGTTTTGGGCCCGTTTTCTATTCTTTTATCTTCCCTAGGCTCTCTTGAGTATAAGATATGAAAAAGAATGGTTAAGAGCACCAATTCTCACTAATTTGATACTAATTCATCCAAAATATAGGCTAAACATGAGGTAAAAATATGTATAAATTAATGCTTATCAAATACCCCCACACTTAAGCCTTTGCTTGTCCTCAAGCTAAACCTCAATCCCTAAAGGAAATCATTCTTCTTAATCTACAATCCTTATCAATAATATTTCAAATTAATCCACAGGTAGTCATACAATGAAAATTCAATCTAAAGAACATTTAGGACTCAATCACTTCTAAGTTAAGAATTTTATCATTGAAAACATAAGTCTTTTCCTTCCTTCCAAGTAATTATCTCTCCATCTTAATTAACAGGAATTGACATCCTCACTAAAGGTTCACTCTATCCACTCGAAGTGTTTAGGGTTCAAATTTAAGGCACTCCTTAGTCAACCTGAAAAGTTATTACCATAGGCTTGCAAGAAAATCAAATCTCCACCACTATAGTTTGATATGATACATTGATCAAAAGGTCTTTTCATGGTTGTAACGGGGCTTGGTTAGGGGTGTTGTCACTGGCTGCAAAAAGAGGGTTAGAATCGAGATTGAACTTGAAAAATTATCTAGCTAGAAAAATCTCTATCACTGGAACATATTTCTCAGCTAATTCTTGTGATATTATCATTTCTACCTTGGTAGCCTTAAAATAGAAACATGCAAAAACTTTGACGAACTATTTACAGTCTATAATTTACAATCAAAGTTTACTGTATGTACTTTTTTTTTTCTTAAGAACAATTCAAATAATTACAATAAATTGAACAAAACTTTACGATCTGGCAGAGAGAATAAAGCTAGATGAAAAAATTCAACTCAAATCTCAACAAAAATAGGGATCAAAATAATTGAATGAAATTTAACAAAAATGGGTTATTGGTTAATAATTAGAGGGTGAGTTAAGGAAAAGGTTATTAGGCTCAACGGGGTTCACTAGGGGTTAGATTTATGTAGGAAGGCTTTTTCTGTGGGGTAAGTAGGTTAAATCCTAGGTGCCTTTATCATTTCAGTATATCAAATCAATGATGTGGTCTCGATATGTATAATCAAAGCAAGTTCTAGAATAACAATTTAGTATTGACTCACTCAAAGCAAAAATAAAAGTGAGCACGAAGAAAATGTATGCTCAATAGGCTCAAAATCTCACCAGAATTACGGCTTTTGATGTCATTCCTGCGAATTTCAAATCTCAAGATAATGCTTAAAATTAGGGAAAATAACTTATGCAAAAATTGGGGATTCTCAAAAATTTCAACTTATCATGCTTGATTCCCTAATGTTTTAAAGTTTGGATAATCAAAGTACAAGCACCTATAACTTAATTCTCAATATATCGATAGAAATCATAAACTAATCAGAATAAATTCCTAATAGGAGACTGAAGATATTGCTATTAGGAAAAGTTCAGGGATTTCAAAGATAGCATAAATAGTAAGTTACCCCCCCACACTTAAGATGTACATTGCCCCCAATGTACAAGGAAAATATTAACCACAATAAAAGCATAAAATCATAGGATAGGGGAGAGTATGAAACTCCCTGCTTTGGATGGATTAGTGGAAGAGCTGGTAGATTTGGCACTGTGTTCCCTTTTTTGGAAAGATTTGAGCTGTAGAGCTCCTTTGAAACTGCGAAGGGTTTTATTAGTCGTGGGAGGTTAAGATGAAGAGGGATTATTTCGTTAGGAGATAGCCGTTATAATAATAAAATAGTAAATTTACTAAAATTCAAAATAAAGAAAATAAATAAGAAAATTAAAAAGCTGTAAGAAAAACTAACATTAAAGGTTAAGATTAGTGTGCACTTAAGTAAAGAAAATAAAGAAAAACAAAAGATAAAAGAAAATAAAATAAGATAAAAAGTAAAACTTAAATAAAATAAAATAAAAGAGGATTTAATCCTCTGGTGGGTGTCGTGGTGGTGGGACGATGCCAAGGTGATGACATATGTGCGCTAAGGTGGCGTCGATATAATCGAGGTGCTGTTCAAAGTGATCCAGGTGTTCGGATATGTCAACACTGGAAGCTGCCGTCTGGTGTGATCGTGTAGGGCATGGTGGCTCATCTGGCGCATCCTCGGCTGATGGTGGCGATGGGACATCATCAGGAATGTCCTCTGGATCCTCGCCTTCTTGGACAAGGCGGAAGTGAAACTGGTCGCCACCGAGTCGTCTCTCGACCATCCTCATCGAAAGCATGCTCTGGATGCCTTGGGATGACATCTGGCCAAGTAATTTGTAGGAGGAGGTCTGGGCTGTGGTGTTAAATAGGCCGAAGTAACGGCCTAGTCGAGTGATATACGGGCCCATGGATACGACTCCCTTTCAGTGCCTCTCGGTCTGATGCTGCATGGCGAGGGCAATGAAATATGCAAGGTCGATGGGGTGGCCATTCGCCATGCACCATAAAAAGTAGACGTTGTGTGTGTTGACGGCGCCTGTGCTCTCTCGGCGGCCTGTAATAGTATGAGCAAACAGTGCATGAATATACTTGAGAGAGGGAGGGAGAGCGGAGGCTTTGCTGACGCTGGGGTTGTATAATTGTCTTCCTGGGGCAATCTCTTTCCAGCAATCAAGGGGTCGGATATGGATGTGCCTAGAGAGGGTGGGGAAGCTCTCCTCAGCCATAAACTGCGCGGTGTAAAGCCCGAGTGCCACACCGAACTCTGGGACGCTGAGCTGTCGAACAAGTCCTCCTAAACGAAACTGGACCGTCCCAGGATCGTCGAACCGTGTCATCAACATCTGAAGGTGGAATGTAGCACAGAACTTGAGAGTGAGTTCAAGGTATGTGGGCTCTGCGATCTGAAAGAACTGGTCCCAAGGGTCGGTGGCGAGCAGGGCCCGAACATCATCTGCCAAGCGTACTTCTGCGAAGGCACTCCAGTCGATGCATCGGCCCATCGTGATATTGCGTGCGCGCAACAGCTGGTAGCGCTCTTCCTGAGAGTCTTGTAGAAATTGAAGAAATGGGTGGCACATCTCGGAAGTGGGCCTAGTTGAAGAGCTCCCTGGTCCTTTTCGTTTCTTAGATGCGGGGACGGCAGCTTTCTTGGCTCGGGAAGATGACATGGTATCTACAAAAATTTATTAGGAAAAGACAAATAATATAAAAGAAATGTAAATATTTAAAATAAAGAGGCTGAGGAATAAAATGAACATGTTCCTAATATGAAAATTTACCTTGGTAGTAAAATCTAATCATTTTTTGAAGTTGGGGATGAAAATAAAAAAAATCTTCTATGAATGGATGTATATATACTAAACTAAATAACAAATAGCATAATTATGTGCGTTTAAGTGGCCTATTTACAAGTATATTAAGTGGCAACTAACTATGATGTTAAATGGCAGGAAATTGTGAAATAGAATCTAAAATGGCAAGCAAAATTAGAATTCTAAATGATTCTAGATTATTCTCTATTTCCTAATTCTCTAATAGCCTAAATCAATAGTATTAATAAATAAATAAAATAATAAAAGAATGTAATGTAAAAAAAATTGCAGGAAAAATAAATAAATGAGAAAAAGGAAGAAAAATAGAACCAAAATTGGTGTCACACGGTCGTGGGTACTGTTGCACGGGCGTGTGGATCGTGGAAATCTAGTATGGTGGCGGTAGGAGGGCTGGGATGGTGTTTGTGGAGGTTTGGGGAAGGTTTTGGGGAGAAAATTTTAGGGTTTGGGTGAAATGGGAGTTTAGAAATGGCCCTGTATATATACATTTTGGGTCACACGGGCATGTCACACGCCCCTGTGAGTCGTGTTTAGCCCGTGTTTTTCAAAAATCAGACGTTTTGGCTTGCCACGCTTCGATGAGCACGCCCGTGTATAGTTTGAGCACGGCCGTGGAGATTGGTCCTTCGTTAAATGCACGGGCGTGGTGATGTTCACACGGCCATGGAGATTGATCATTCGCTAAACGCACGGGCGTGTAATAAGGTGCACGGGCTTGTCTGAATTGACAGTAGCTTCCACGGGCTTATGGCACGGGCGTGTGTTTCTATGTTTGCCCGTGTGGAAGGTGCAGGGTTGCCACGGCTATTTCGCACGGCCGTGGGAGTTTATCGGAAGCCCGTGTTTTGGGGAAACGGTGCTCTGTTTGCACACGGTCTGCCCACACGAACGTGTCTCTGCTTTTTAGTATACACACGCCTTAGGCACGCCCGTGTTCCTGGCCGTGTTGTCCATATTTTCTGCAGGAAAAATGTTAGTTTATGCAATAAAATTATGAAAAATTTTAAAATAAAAGAAACTTACTACGTTAGTGCTCGGGTTGCCTCCCGAGAAGCGCTTATTTAGAGTCTAAGCTCGACTCTTCCTAGAGGTGTCAAGAAGAAACGGGATAGAGCCTAAGCTCCTCCTTATTTTCTGTAAAGTTCTCACCTATATAATGTTTTAGCCTATGGCCATTTACCTTGAAAGTACCGTGGTTGGGGTGAGTTACCTCGACAGTGCCGTATGGAAAGACTTTGAGAACGTTAAATGGACCTGACCACCTTGATTTGAGTTTTCCAGGGAATAGTTTCAACCTTGAGTTGTAGAGTAGGACAAGATCACCTGTTTTGAATTGCTTGGGTCATTTTAGCCTTTTGTCATGACGTCGCTTTACGGCTTCCTTATATAATCGTGAGTTCTCGTACGCGTTGTAGCGCCATTCATCTAGCTCGTTTAGCTGCAGAAGTCTCTTTTCACCTTCACTTTTAAGATCAAGGTTTAGAAATTTTATAGCCCAGAATGCTTTATGTTCGAGTTCAAATGGTAGATGGCAATTTTTTCCATAAACGAGTTTATAAGGAGATGTTCCTATGGGTGTTTTAAATGCAGTTCTGTAAGCCCATAATGCATCATCTAATTTCCTAGACCAGTCTTTCCTATTTGATTCTATTGTCTTTTCTAAGATGCGTTTTAGTTCTCTGTTCGTTACTTCGACTTGACCGCTAGTTTGTGGGTGGTAGGGGGTGGCTGTTCTGTGGTGTACTCCATATTTTCTTAGGGTTTTTTCAAATTGGGTATTGCAAAAATGTGTGCCCCTATCACTTATGATTATCCTAGGTGTTCCAAATCGAGAAAAAATTTTCTTCAGAAATCGTACTACCATTCTAGCATCATTTGTGGGTAAGGCTTGAGCTTTTACCCATTTTGACATGTAATCTACTGCTACTAGTATGTACTTATTTTCGAATGAATTAGGAAAGGGTCCCATGAAATCTATACCCCATACATCGAATATTTCACATGAAAGCATATAATTTTGAGGCATTTCATTAAGTTGGGAGATATTACCTGTTCGTTGGCATTTATCACAAGAGGTCACATACCTTTGGCATCTCTGAAAAGGGTAGGCCAGTAAAAACCTGATTCGAGTACTTTGTGAGCGGTTCTGTTTCCACTGTGATGTCCTCCTGTGGGTCCTGAGTGGCAGTGTTCCAAAATTTGATATGCCTCTATGTCATCCACACATTTTCGTATAACCTGGTCTGCGCAAATTCGAAAAAGAAAAGGATCTTCCCAAAAGTAGTTTTTCACATTAGCAAAGAATCGCTTTTTTTGCTGATGGGTTAGCCCTTTTGGGGTTATATTGGCTGCTAAATAATTTGCAAAATCGACAAACCAAGGAAGTGTCGTACCTGTTAAATTTAGGAGTTGTTCCTCAGGGAACATATTGTTTATATTCTCAAGGTACCTGGGCTGTGTATTTTCTAATCTTGAGAGGTGATCTACCGCTAAGTTTTCAGCTCCTTTCTTGTCTTTAATTTCTAAGTCGAATTCCTGTAAGAGTAAAATCCATCTTATTAAACGAGGTTTTGCGTCAGGTTTGGCTAAGAGATATCGAAGAGCTGAATGGTCAGTAAAAACGATGACTTTAGACAAGATTAAATAAGATCGGAATTTATCAAAAGCAAAAATAATGGCTAGCAGTTCTTTTTCCGTGGTGGTGTAGTTGGCTTGAGCGGCTGTCAATGTTCTGCTAGCATAGTAAATTGGTTGGAAATGCTTGTCTCTTCGCTGTCCAAGAACTGCACTTACGGCAAAATCACTTGCATCGCACATCAGTTCAAAAGGCAAATTCCAATCAGGTGAAATCATAATTGGCGCATTGACTAACTTGTCTTTAAGGGTGCCAAAAGACTCTAAGCATTCTTGGTCGAAGTTAAAAGGTATGTCTTTTTCTAGCAATTTAGTTAAAGGCTTAGCTATTTTAGAAAAGTCCTTAATGAATCTACGATAAAAACCGGCATGTCCTAAAAAACTTCTTATGGCCTTAATTGAACTGGGAGGGGTAGTTTCTCAATAGTTTCAACTTTAGCTTTGTCTACCTCTATTCCTCTGTTAGAGATTTTATGTCCTAGCACAATACCTTCCTGAACCATGAAATGACATTTTTCCCAATTTAGCACTAGATTTGTCTCTTCACATCTCATCAAAACAAGCTTTAAATTATTTAGACAGTGTTGGAAAGAGTTACCGAAGACGGAGAAATCATCCATGAATACTTCCATGATATCTTCCACAAATTCGTTAAAGATAGCTAACATGCATCGCTGAAAAGTAGCAGGAGCGTTACATAAACCAAAAGGCATTTTACGATATGCAAACGTACCGTATGGGCATGTGAACGTTGTTTTTTCCTGATCTTCTGGGGCTATCGGAATTTGGAAGTAACTGGAGAGGCCATCTAGGAAGCAGTAATACATGTGACTGGCTAATCTTTCTAACATTTGATCGATAAAGGGCAGAGGAAAATGATCTTTTCGTGTGGCGTCATTTAGCTTTCGGTAATCTATGCATACTCTCCATCCTGTGACTGTTCGTGTTGGCACGAGTTCTTCTTTGTCATTGGACACCACGGTTAGCCCACCTTTTTTAGGAACAACCTGCACGGGGCTTACCCAAGAACTATCAGAAATAGGATAAATGATACCTGCATCAAGAAGTTTAATTACCTCGACTTTTACGACCTCCTTCATGTTAGGGTTTAATCGTCTCTGAGCTTGCACTGCTGGTTTATATTCATCTTTCATTAAAATCTTGTGGGTATAGAAAGAAGGATTAATTCCTTTGATATCCGAAATTTTCCAGTCTATGGCTTGCCTATGTTTTCTTAATACTTGGAACAGTTCTTCCTTTTCTCTAGATCTTAAATTTGATGCAATAATGACCGGTAAAGTTGAGTTCTCCCCTAAAAAGGCATATTCTAAGTGTTCTGGCAGTTGTTTTAATTCTAACTTAGGGGGTTCCTCAATGGAAGGTTTCTGTCTTAGCTTATCATTCATCTTTAGATTCTCATAACTTATATGTCTAGTGATGGTTTCGCTAGAATCTAATTCTTTTCTTACCTTCTCTACTTCTAAGGTGGTTTCACCCTCCCCTTGGATAAGACACAGTTCCAGAGTGTCGGTGATAGAGATTTCCTGTAAATTATCTTGAACAAAGTGATCAATTATATCGACAAAATAGCACGAATCATCTTGCTCTCTAGAAAATTTCATAGCATCATAGATTTTGAAAATGACTTCCTCTTCACCAACTCTAAGAACTAATTTACCATCTCCTACATCGATAATAGCTCTGGCAGTGGCTAAAAATGGGCGTCCTAAAATTAAAGGTACGTCAATGTCTTCATCCATGTCAAGCACAACAAAATCTACAGGGAATATAAATTTATCGACTTTTACTAGCACGTCTTCAATGATTCCCCTAGGATACTTCACAGATCTATCCGCTAATTGGATGCTCATCCTAGTGGGTTTAGGTTCCCCTAGACCTAGTTGTTTGAACATTTTATAAGGCATGAGATTAATACTTGCACCTAAATCAGCCAATGCTTTATTAATAATTAAGCTACCAATTAAACAAGGGATAGTAAAACTCTCTGGATCCTTTAGCTTTGTTGGTAGCTTATTTTGGAGAATGGCTGAACACTCTTCGTTGAGTTCCACTGTGGCTAATTCTTCCAACTTTCTTTTGTTTGTCAGGAGCTCTTTTAGGAATTAACGTATTTCGGCATCTGTGAAATTGCTTCAACAAAGGGTAAGTTAATATGTAATTGTTTGAAAAGTTCAAGAAACTTACCGAATTGGGCGTCTGTTTGGTCCTTCTTTAACCTTGCTGGGTATGGGATGCGTGGTTTGTATTCTTTGAGTGTTGGAATAGCGTCATTCTTAGATTCCTCTACTTTATCTTTTGGCAGTTCGTGGGCATGCTTCTTTTCTGGTTTGGCTAGCATTTTACCATCTCTTAGGGTGATTGCTTTCACATGTTCTCTGGGATTTGGTTCAGTGTTGCTTGGAAGCCCACCCTGAGGTCTTTCCGAGATTAACTTTGCAAGCTGACCAATTTGGTTCTCGAGTCCTTAGATAGAGGCCTGTTGATTCTTTAATGCTGTTTCAGTGTTTTGGAAGCGAGTTTCTGAAGCGGCCATGAATTTGGTGAACATATCTTCAAGATTCGGCTTCTTTTCCTGTTGTGGTGGTGGCTGCTGATATACCGGAGGCTGTTGTCTTTGATTTCTTTGTCCTCCCCATGAAAAATTTGGGTGATTTCTCCAACCTGCATTATAAGTGTTACTATAAGGATTATTTTGAGGTCAAAAATTATTACCCATGTAATTGGCTTGTTCGACGTCCATGTTGTGTAGATGGTCTGAATTGAACATGTTTCCTGGGGCTGCATCCAATTGCATCACTGGTTGAGCCTGCGTAGAACCAACAAAATTATCAAATTTCTTATTCAATAGTTCTACTTGGTTAGTGAGCATAGTAACAGCATCAATATTATAAACTCCTGCGGCTTTCATCAGCTTTGTCCTCATGACTTGCCACTGATAGTTATTCAATGACATCTCCTCAATAAATTCGTAAGCTGTGTCAGGTGTTTTATTATTGATAGTTCCGCCTGCGGCTGCATCGATCATTTGCCTAGTTGACAGGTTCAACCCATTATGGAAAGTTTGAACCTGTAGCCACAAGGGTAATCCGTGGTGAGGGCATCTTCTTAAAAGATCTTTGTACCTTTCCCAGGCATCATAAAGCGTTTCTAAATCCATCTGTACAAAAGAAGAAATATCGTTTCGTAATTTAGCAGTTTTAGCAGGGGGAAAATATTTAAGCAAAAATTTTTCAGTCATTTGGTCCCATGTAGTAATGGAGCCTCGTGGTAAAGAATTTAACCATTGTTTTGCCTTATTTCTCAAAGAAAAAGGAAATAGCCTTAGACGAATGGCGTCATCAGTAACGCCATTGATTTTAAAAGTATCGCATAGCTCCAAAAAGTTTGCTAAATGAGCGTTGGGATCTTCATCTTGTAGACAATCAAATTGCACAAACTGCTGAATCATCTGAATAGCGTTAGGTTTTAGTTCAAAATTATTAGCAGCAATAGCAGGTCTAACAATGCTAGTTTGAGTACCAATCAAACTAGGTTTAGCATAATCTTACATAGTTCGAGGAGCTGCTTTTAGTTCGGCTGGTAGTGCTGGAGGTAGATGAACATGTTGATTTGCGGCCATCTCTTCAGTAAGTTCTGGCTCTTGCTCAAGTTCCTGCTCTGGATAACGTAGACTTCGTCTAAGTTCTCTACGATTTCTGCGGACTGTGGCTTCCAAATCTTCGTCAAAAAGTAGTGGTCCTGTCGGGTTGTTTCTAGTCATAGACTAGAAAAATCCTAAAAGGAAAATAAATAAATAAAAAAATAATAATAAAAGTAAAAATAATTAAATAAATAAATAATGGCTAAAGTAATAGAAATCGAGCTTTCGTAATATTTCAGTTAGTTTCCCCGGCAACGGCGCCAAAAACTTGATATCCTCGTGATAAGAAGTAATAAAATTTATAAAGAAATTGATCAAACCCAAACTAACTAATATCACGATGTTTAAAGGCAAGCACACCTATCGATAGCAGTATAGTCTAGTGATAAGATCGAGTATCGTACCCAAGGGAACCGAAAGTACTATTACTCACTTCCTTTCTATTATTTAACCTAGAAATTAAATGGGGATTTATTTTAAAACTAAATTCTAAAATCTAAACTAAGAATAAAACAAAAGAAAAAGTAAATTGGGAAGACTTTTTAGGGAAAGCTGATTGATATGATTAATACTCAAGGGAGAATCCACCTAGACTTCACTTGTTATTATCTTCTTGAATTATACGAGTTATTTACTTGACTTGATCCGTAGAGATCCCTAATCTATGCTAAACCCTCCGTCGAGGTGAAGAGCAACTAGGCCTAAGTTGTTAATTAAAGTTCCTTTATTAATTAACTCCCTAGGTTGCATTAATTCGATCTATGGTTCCCCATATTAGGTTTGACCCTAATCCGGCAGATTTATGTCGCCCTATGTCTAGGGTTGCATGCAACTCTGCTTAATTATGGTAGATCTACTCTTATCACAGGGACTTTTGCTCCTTTGCTCTAAGCACATCCAATTCCTGAATTAATACCTAGGATTATTAATTCAAGGATTAAAACACATAATTAAGAACAATTCAAATAATTATCATATAAATCAAGAATAAATAACAAGATCTTTCTTAGGTTTCATCCCCCTCAAGTATTTGAGGGGTTTAGTTCATAATGATAAAAGAAAACATCTCAGAAGTTATAAAATTACAAATCATAAAAGAGACCAAAAACCCCTGAAGGAATTTAGGAGAATCCTCTATGTTGATGCAGAATTCCGGCTTCTGAAATGAATCGATTGGCTTCTCCCTTCGAGTAATCCCTTGCTTCTACCTGTGGTGTGGCAGAAAGACGAGAGGAAACGAGTATAGAGGGTGTATAAAAGTGGGAAGAAGCTCTCTCTATGTTGCCTCATGGGATCTTTATATAGAAAAGTTTTGGGGACTCTTTCTTAGCCCCTAAGCATCCCAATTCGAGTGAAATTCATCTTTCCCACGACTAGAACACGCCCGTGTGCCACGCCCGTGTGGGTTTCGACAGAGGCCGTGTGATTTAGTACGCCCGTGTATATTGGCCGTGCTTGTCGGGATTTTGTCCGTGTGAGCTTTGTGAGGCACGCCCGTGTGGAACGACCATGTGGCACCTCTTGGCCCGTGTGATTCGTGCATTTTGGTTCATTTTTCACCGTTTTGGGCCCGTTTTCTATTCTTTTATCTTCCCTGGCTCTCCTGAGTATAAGATATGAAAAAGAATGGTTAAGAGCACCAATTCTCACTAATTTGATACTAATTCATCCAAAATATAGGCTAAACATGAGGTAAAAATATGTATAAATTAATGCTTATCACTCAACTAGTTTTGAAGTTCGTTAGAGATCTATCACACTATCCAGCATAAATATCGGTAGTTTTTGAATGTTTTGGCCAAGGTTATAATGGCATGTGTAGGTTGAATTGTAATGTCATTTGGTTGAATGTTTAGTTGGTCAATTGGCTTGTATAAGTTATGAAAGTTATTTAGTTTGGTACCATTTGATGCTTTGGCAAATTGTGTCAACTTGGTTATGCATATTTGAATGGTTCTTATGATGTGTCAATGGTTAAGTTTATGGCATGTTTTGGTAAATGTTGAACTAGAATTTGATAATGTAAATATGGTATAATTGACATGTTTAGATAGGTAACATTTAGTTGTTGATTGAGGTGCCTCCGAATGGCATATTGGTTAGTTATGTTAGGACTTTGAAATGGTGATGTATGTTTAGGTTATGTTTAAGTTTCTTTAATGTGTGCATGAATGGGTTAAGAAGTTAAGCATGATATGGTATTGAAATGGTTTGATTCTAGGTGACTTTTAGGTCCACACGGCCTGAGCCAGGGCATATGACTCAGTCGTGTGAAACAAACAACTTGACGACACGACCGTGTGTCATCTAAGTGTTTCTTTGTATGGAAGTTAGTGAGTTACACGGCCTAGCACACGACTTAGCTCATGAGCATGTAGGGAAACTTAGAGAGTTACACGACCTAGCGCACGGGTGTGTGACCCTACTCAAAGAGTTACATGGGTAAGAACACGGGATGGGACACAGTCGTGTGTCCCTAGTTCGAAGGTTAGACACCTTGAGACATGGGCATGTGTCTCAACCGTGTGAGGCACATGGCCTGGCCACACGGTCGTGAGTCCCTTGTTTCTAAATTTTTGTGACTTTTTTCTAGACTTTCTTAATGATTTCAATTTAGTCCTGAATCATTTTTAAGGTATTTCTAGGGCCTTAAGGGCTCGATTTAGGGACGGTATGTGCATGTATGGTTGGTTTATGATATCTTTATGTTATTAAATGAAATTAAGTTTGAATGTTTCGATTGTATGATAATGCTTCGTAGCCCTAATCTGGTGATAGATACGAGTTAGGAGTGTTACATTCAGCACCTGATGTGATCACTGGTACATTCTTTATCTTTGATACTAATTTTAACGTTTTAATTGATTCAAGGTCAACGCACTTATATGTATGCACAACTTTAGTGTTGGATAAGAAAATACCTTTTAAGTCTACTAAATTTGTGGTTAAAGTAACGAACCCTCTAGGTCAATATGTATTAGTTGATAAAGTCTATTAAATTGTCCTTTGATGATTTGGGGATGCAACTTTCCAGCTGTTTCATGTTATTACCTTTTGATGAGTTAATGTGATTACGGGTATGGATTGGTTAACTCTGCCTAATGCTGTTGTGAACTATAGATGAAAGCATATTGTGTTAAAATGTTAGAATGGTGAAAGGATTCGAGTTGAATCAGATAGATTGGATGGTACATCTAATGTTATTTCAACTAGGACGGCACATAAATATATTAGAAAGAGTTGTAAAGCATATCTTGTGATAAACTGTAAATCATACATATTTCTATCCAATATTTTAGCACATTTATCGATGAATTATCATTGAATTTGTGGAATTTGATGCTCTTAATTCTTTAATTTCATGTTTTATACTTAGGAGAGCATAGAAGAGTGAAAATAACAAGAAACGGGCCAAAAACGGAGAAAATGGGCCAAAGCAAGGAAACAACATGGTCTAGAGTTCACCACACGGGCGTGTCACACAGCCGTGCCACATTAACAGGCTTGAGCATTGCCCAACATCGACTCATACGGGTGTGGCACACGGGCATGTCCCTGTCGTGATAAAGTTTAATTTCACACGGAAAAGGCTACTTAGGGGCTAAGAAAGACATTCCAAACTCTATATAAAGACCCTAGGAGGCAACTACAAGGGGGTACAATCTTCCCACCAAGATAGAGAGCTAAAGGCAGGGAATTACTCGAAGGAAAGCCGATTGATCCATCTTAGAAGCCAGGATCTACATCAAGACAGAGGATCTCCCTTCAATCCTTTCAAGAGTTTTGGGTTTTCTTATGTTTTGTTATTTTCTTTATTCTGAGATGTTTATTTTTATAAACATGAACTAAACCCCCAAATACCTGAGGGGATGAAACCTAAGATGAATCTTGTTATTGTTATCTAAACTATATGATAAATATTCCATTTGTTCTTAATTGTGTTTTTAATTCTTGAATTAATATTTTTGGGATATTAATTTAAGTCGAATGTGCTTAGGTAAAGGAGTAAAAGTCCCTGTTTAAGAGTAGATCCAACACAATTAAGCGGAGTTGATCGCAATCCTAGACATAGAACAACAAAAATCTGCAGGATTAGAGTCAAATCTAATATGGGGATCCATAAATCGAGTTAATGCAAGATTAGGGGTTTTAATTAGAAAGAGACTTCAATTAATCAACCTAGGATTAGTTGTTCTTATTCTCGACGGAGACATTAACATAATTTAGGGATCTCTATGAATCAAGTCGGATGAAGAAATTGTCTTGTTTAGAATTAGATAACAAGTGAAGTCTAGGTGGATTCTTCCTTAAGTATTGTCTTTATCATTTAGTTTTCCCAAAGCAATTCCCCAATTTACTCTTTGCCGCATCCTTAGTTTAGTTTAGAGTTAATTAGTTTACACAAACCCCCTCTTTATCTTTAGGCTAGATAATAGGAAGAAAGTCATTACTAGTACTTTTAGTTCCTTGTGTTTAATTTGTGTGAATTTGCATGTGTGAAATTTTCGTGTTTGAATTCTATCGTTTGGATGGCCGATTTGATAAAAGGACTTAATTGCGAAAAATGATAATTTGATGGTTTAATTGACATGGGCCGAATTGAATATGTTCTTTTAATTTGGAGTGCTTATGTTGATATTATACCATATTAAAATTAGTGGACCATTTAATATAATGGTTTCATATTTTTATTATAAGGTTAAAAGAGTAAAATGGGAATTAATATATGTTATGATTAATAAAACATGATAAAATGGTTGTGAATATTCATGTTTTTATCACTGAAACTAAAGAAATAAAAGAGAAGAAAAGAGTTTGAGTATTCGGCCTTTTGCAAGCTTGATTGAGGTAAGCATCTAGCTCAGTTTTTGATAATTTTTTACGTTTTTGAGATCGTTACTTCGAATACTATCCGACCCGTGTTTGAATTTCTGATTTTGATAAATATTTTGAGTTTTGCCATTGTTGAAAGCTTGTGATTTTTGTTGTTTGATGTTAGAAAATGAAAGATATGTGATAGATTAATAAGTTTTGTATTGGAAATTTTGATGAATTTGAGTAATTAGAGCTTAATTGCAAAATTGGTAAATTGAGGGACTAAAGTGTGAAATAAATGAAATGTGTGGATTAGTATGAATGTGGGCAATATTCGGCCCTAACATTGTATGTGTAAATTTTGCATGTTTTGTGTTTTGTGTAAATTGGACTAAATTGTAAAAGTGTAAAATGTCTGGGATAAAATAGTAAATTACCCATTTATGTGTTGTTGGATTAAATTGAATGACATTGTGTTTGAATGAGCTTAAATTGTATAGATCAAGAACAAAAGAAATCAGACTTAGATCAGGGAAAAACAAAAATCATTGAATAGTCGATTTACATCGCTCGTCGATATCTGAGGTAAGTCTATAAGCAAATAAATGTCATTAATTTTGAATGTATATGAACTGTATATGCTAAATTTAATTGTATGAATTTATATTAGTAATAGCCAAATGTATAAATGCTTGAGAGCTTTGTGTACAAGTTCGATTCAACCGAGATACGACGTCCGAAAAGCCCCGTACAAACCTTAGGAATAGCTCGGATACATATGTCATGACATAGGGATTTCGATATGTGTTCTCATGTAAGACCATGTCTGGGACGTTGGCATCGATATGAAATTGCATGTAAGACCATGTCTGGGACATCGGCATCGTATATGTGATTCATGTAAGACCTTGTCTGAGACAGTGGCATCGATATATGACTACATGTAAGACCACGTCTGGAACGTTGGCATTTTACAGGATGTGTTATAATTTGAGTATCCTTTTCAATTCCAAATGGTTCTGTGGGTAATGATAAGTTACGAATGAATGTGAATTTAGGTTAAAGTGAACAGGTATGTGATAGTATTTGCTTACTTGAAAGCAAGGTAAGTTGATTATGTGATATGTGAATCAAGTTATAAAGAATGCTAATGGTGTTGCATGTGTATATAACATTCTATATATGGTTTATTGAATAAGTATGAGATCTTGAAATTTGATTCATGATTATGTATATTTGGTTATGCAAAGATATTATAGCTTTGAATTAAATGATTCTTGATGATGGATATACGTATATATATTTGGCCAAGATAAGCTTATATATTAATGTGTATAAGGTTTATGAAATTGTAAGTTTTGATACTTTAAAGTGATATGAAAGTATGAATTGATTTAATTAGGTTGAGTTTATAATGCTTATAAGTTGTTTATTTGCTTAAGGCTTACTAAGCTAAGTTAGATTACTTTGTGTATATTTATTTGTCTTTGTTTTATAGATTTTGGAGATTGTTACGTGCTCGGGGATCGTCAATGAAGTCAATCACACTATCTTCTACTTTCAATACTTTTAAATGTTTTAAACTCGAACATATGGCATGTATAGGCTAGTATGTGAAATGTTCTATTTTGGGACATGTATATAATATGCCATGCGAAAATGACTTCTTATCTAGATAAGTTTGGTTTCTATGCTTTTGTGTGATGTTGGATATATATATATTTAGTTTTGATAAGTTTGGAAGTGGTATATATATGAAATGAAGTTGTTAATGGGTGAGCTTATTTTCGATAAAAATGTTTAAGGTATACGATATGGATGAATGTGGTTGACTATGTGATTAATTAGGTAATTCGATTATGGTATTTATAGAGCCGGGATTTCTTTTAAAAGGTTTGTGTTAAGAAAAGAAATGTATATGATTATAGTATTAAATTATTTATGATTCGGCTCTAGCATGTATATACTTATAAGTATAGAATGTAATGAATTGATATATTGATTGGATAATGGATGAGTGTTGGATATGGTTGCAAATGTGGTATACATGAATAAGGTATTAATATATGATTTGGTTTGAGAAATTAATTTGATTGTTGGAAATGTTTGGTTATGACTTATTATTATTAATTTATTTTGGATATGCTAATTGTTAAAATGAATTATTTTTAAAATGGTAAATGATGTGTATGTATTTTTTGTCTTATAGGTAGCATATATTGAAGGTATAATAATATGTTATTTGGATGCTTTTTGAATTGGTAATTAATGTACATGTTTGTAATTAGTTTGGTTTGGTCAATTGAGGTAAATTTTATGACCGAGTATGGAGTAATAGTTTGAATGTGTCTATATGTTTTGTGACATAATAATTATTAGCATGCAAATTCTGGTTTATTTTTGTATAGGTTAAATTGCTAACCGATTAAAATGTTGGTTGAATGGCAAAGTATGCACATGTTTAGTATTTGAATAGTGAGTTGTTTATGTTCGGTTTTTTAATGGCTTTATCAGTTGCACTTGGTTAATGCCTTAAAAGAAAATGACCATATGAATAGTAGTTTTAATGGGATATTATTTGTAATCAAATTTTACATGTCGAATGAAGTACAGTAAATATGGTATGTATTTCGAATATACATGCTTTAAAAGTTTCATGTATGTGATCCTTGATTGAATATATTGCATTGTATTTATTTTGGTTTGGTAATGAAATGCCTTTGAAAAGAAAAGAATATGGTATTTGGTTAATGCTTATAAAAGTGACCAAATGAACAGTGATTTTAGTACTGTAAGGTTTTAATGGTTTGCATGCAAACTTGGTTCTTGTGCTCTTTTACATTTCATTCTTGTATTGTAACACCCCAAACCCGGCCTAGACGTTATGGCTAAATCTAGCGAGTCACATTGAAGTGTTTTTAGAAAACCATGTTTTCATTGAAAACCCTTCGTGCTAGTTAAAACTTCTTGTCACTTGAACTTGAGTAAAACCTTAGTCTAAGTCAGTTTATTTTCTAAATGTGGTTTGTTGAAAAATAATTCCCATTTAAAACATTGTTCGTTGCGGAAGCTTAATTTAAAATACTCAATTTACGAAACCGTGGTGTTTAAAAAGATGTTAAGTCGTAAGACCATTTCGAAAATGCTTTGGAAATGTAGAGCTTGAAAGCAAATAGTTTTTTGGAAAAACCAAGTTCTACTTCTAATCGATATGGATCAAAATAACCATAAACCCAAATTAAAATCCAGAGATTAAAAGAGGCCTTATTACAACCCAAGTTGAAAATCAAAGTACTTAAAAGTAAATAAATGTAATGGAAAACAAAAGCAGTTGTATGGCCTTCTCCGAGTACCTCGCAGCACCGTTCCTCCTAACGTTTGGGATTACCTGACATTTGAAATGTGTTTTCACATAGTAAATGGATCCCGATCGAGCCGTCGCAGATGATGTCGAGAGCATAGTGCCTGCTCCCGCGCAAGGGACAACGGCAGTTGATTCTCGGCCGACCTCGAATAGCCATGAGGGGGAGGCCAAACAAGCCTTTTATCACATGATGAATGATTGATTTACTCAGTATATCCGGACTAATCTGGCTGTTCAACAACCCCCACCCCCGAATAATCCACCTTCGATACCTATGGTACCTCCGATGATTCATCCAATGAGATTTAATAAGCCCCATGTTGATAAAATTAGAAAATGCGGGGCCGAAGAATTCAGGGCCACAGTTAATGATGATGCTGAGCAGGTTGAATTTTGGCTCAATAATACTATTCGCGTATTCGATGAGTTATCATGTACACCCGATGAGTGTTTGAAATGTGCCATATCTTTGCTATGCAATTCTACCTATCATTGGTGGAAGACTTTGGTTTTGGTTGTATCGAAAGAGCGAGTCACCTGGGAATTCTTTCAGACTAAGTTCTGTAAGAAATATATCAGTCAGAGATTCATCGATTAGAAACGTAAGGAATTTCTTAAGCTTAAATAATGTCGTATGACTGTAACTGAATACAAGAGGGAATTTGTGAGACTCAGCAAATATGCCCGAGAGTGTGTTTCGACTGAGCTATAATGTGTAAAAGATTCGAAGATGGGTTGAATGAAGATATTTAATTGCTTGTTGGCATACTTGAAATTAAAGAGTTCATAGTACTTGTTGAGCGAGCTTGCAAAACCAAAGAGCTCGAGAAAGAGAAAAGAAAAACTAATTTTGAAACTAGAGATTTCCGTAAAATATCTTCGAGTAAAACTTTTCAGTCAGCATCAAAAAAGTTCAGGGATGATTCTAGCCAATCTAAGGCTACTGTGGGTTTTTCTAGACGTGATCGAGACCAACCTCCTGTGAGTTCACAAGCCACTTTGATTGCTAGTGTTGGCAATGTTCAACCGAATCACCTCGAGTGCAAGCATTATGGTAAACGGCATCCCAGAGATTGTAGATTGCATGATCGGTCTTGCTTTAAATGTAGATCGATGGATCATTTTATTTGAGAGTGCCTGATATTAGCCGAGCAGAACATGATTTAGAATACGAGACTGGGAAATATGTCAGTGTGAGGTAGGCCACCCAGAAATATGAGTAATATGAGTGGCAGTTAGAAAGGAACAAAAGATACAACAGTTCAATCTGAGGCTCGTGCAGTTGCCAAAGCATATGCTATACGCTCTCACGAGGAGGCTTCATCCCCAGATGTTATTACTGGTACTTTCACTCTTTATGATACTAGTATTATTGCATTGATTGATCCTGGTTCGACTCATTCATATGTGTGTGAGACTTTAGTAACTAGTAAGACTTTGCCTGTTGAGTCTACTGAGTTTGTGATTCGAGTATCGAACCCCTTGGGCTGGTGTGTTGACAAAGTGTGTAAAAATTGCTCGTTGATGATTCGAGATTCATGCTTTCTGGCTGATTTAATGTTGCTACCATTTGATGACTTCGATATAATTTTGGGTATGGATTGGTTGACTTTGCACAATGATGTTGTTAATTGCAAAAGGAAGACTATTGATTTGCGATGCCAGAATGATGAGATTATTCAGATTGAATCTAATGATCAGAATGGTTTACCGGCTATGATATCCTCGATATTGGCTCAAAAGTGAGTGAAAAAGGGTTGTGAAGCTTACTTTCTTATCTGCTTGCTAGTAAAGTGACCGAAAAGAAAATTGGATCTGTACCAGTTGTGTGTGAGTATCCGGTGGTGTTTCCTGAAGAATTGCTGGGTTTGCCACCTATTCGACAGGTAGAGTTTGGTATTGAGTTAGTATCAGGGACGACTCTGATTTTTAGAGCTCCATACCGAATGGCACCTACTAAATTAAAAGAGTTGAAAGCATAGTTGCAAGAGTTGACAGATAGAAGTTTTGCGCGACCGAGTTTCTCTCCCTGTGGTGCGCCAATTCTATTTGTGGAAAAGAAAGAAAGAACTATGAGAATGTGCATTGATTATCGTCAGCTCAATAAGGTGACTATAAAGAATAAGTATTTGTTGCCACGGATTGATGATTTGTTCGATCAGTTGAAAGGAGCTTCAGTGTTTTCAAAGATAGATTTGAGATCCGGTTACTATCAGTTGCGAGTTAAAGACTTCGATGTGCCTAAAACTGCTTTCCAAACGAGGTATGGACACTATGGGTTTTTGGTTATGCCTTTCGGACTCACTAATGCACCTATTCTCATGGATTTGATGAATCGGATCTTCAGACAATATTTAGATCGGTTAGTGGTTGTGTTTATAGATGACATTTTGATCTATTCACGTGATGAAACCGAACATGCCGAGCATTTGAGCCTTGTGCTGCAAACTTTGCTAGATAAACAGTTTTATGCAAAACTCAGTAAATGTGAGTTTTGGCTACGTAAAGTCAGTTATCTGGAACATGTTGTATCAGCAACGGGTATTCGAGTTAATCCGAGTAAGATTTCGGCTATCCTTGATTGGAAACCTTCGAGAAATGTTTCTGAAGTTTTGAGCTTTTTGGGACTAGCTGATTACTATAGACGATTCGTGAAAGGTTTTTGTATGATTGTGACACCGATGACAAAGCTGCTACAGAAAGACGTTAAATTTGAGTGGTCAAAAAAGTGCCAGAAAAGTTTTGATCAGTTGAAAGCCCTTTTGACTGAAGATCCAGTGCTAGTTCAGCGAGAATCAAGTAAAGAATTTGTTATTTATAGCGACGCATCTTTTAACAGTTTGGGCTGTGTTTTGATGCAGGAAGGCAAAGTCATAGCTTATGCCTTGAGACAATGAAATCTGCATGAAAAGAACTATCTGACGCACAATCTAGAATTGGCTGCTATTGTGTTTGCTTTGAAAATATGGCGCCACTATCTGTTTGGTGAGAAATGTCACATCGATTCTGATCATAAAAGCCTGAAATATTTGATAACTTAGAAAGATCTAAATCTGAGGCAGCGACGGTGGCTAGAGTTGCTAAAAGATTGCGAACTTGTGATTGACTACCACCCGGGAAAGGCTAATGTTGTTGCTGATGCTCTAAGCCGAAAATCACTGTTTACTTTACTTGCAATAAACACGTATATAGCTATGTCTGGTGATGGTGCGATAATAGCTGAGTTAAAAGCAAAACCATTATTTATTCGGCAGATTTGTGAAGCTCAAAAAGTCGATGATAATTTAGTTGCAAAACAGGCTCAATGTGATTTAAATGCTGATTTAGAGTTTCTAGTTGATGCTGAAGGTTGTTTGAGATTTAGAAATCTAATATGTGTTCTGAGAAATTCAGAGTTGACTCAGATGATTTTGAATGAAGCTCATAATAGCCGATTATATGTTCATCCGGGTAGCACGAAAATGTATAATGATTTAAAACAACATTATTGGTGGCATGGTATGAAACAAGACATTTTTTACTTTGTTTCGAAATGTTTAATAAGTGAGCAAGGAAAATCCGAGCATCAAGTACCTTTTGGATTGCTTCATCCGATCATAATACCTAAATGGAAATGGGACCGAGTCATGATGGATTTTGTATCCAGTTTACCGTTGACATCGAGCAAGAAAAATGCAATCTGGGTTATTGTTGATAGATTAACAAAATTGGCTCACTTTATTTCAGTCCGTACTGATTATTCACTTGATAAGCTTGCTAAGTTATACGTTTCTTAGATCGTGAGATTGCATAGGGTACCTATTTTTATTGTTTCAAATAAAGATCTGAGGTTTACATCGCGGTTTTGGAAGAAACTGCAAGATGCACTAGGTACTAAATTGCATTTTAGCACTTCTTTTCATCCCCAGACAGATGGTTAGTCCAAACAAATCATCCAGATTCTTGAGGATATGTTGAGATGTTGCATTCTCGACTTTAAAGGTACATGGGATCGATACTTGCCTTTGATTGAATTTGCATACAATAATAGCTTTTAATTGAGCATCAAAATGGCACCATACGAGGCTCTGTACGGTCGTAAATGTTGTACACCTTTGTACTGGACTAAGCTCAGTGAAAACAAGATACACGAGGTTGATTTAATTAAAGAGACTGAACATAAAATCAAAGTGATCCGCGAAAGTTTGAAAGCAGCGTCAAATCGTCAGAAATCATATGTAGATTTGAAACATAAAGATATAGAGTTTTAGATCGAAGACAATGTGTTTTTGAAAGTCTTGTCGTGGAAGAAAATATTCAGATTCGATCATAAGGCAAATTGAGTCTGAGATTTATTGGGCCCTATGAGATTATAGAGCGGATTGGGCCGATTGCGTACAGACTACTGTTGCCACGTGAGTTAGAAAAGATTCATAATGTATTTTACGTTTTGATGCTTTGACAGTATAGATCCAACCCCTCACATGTGATTAGTCTGTCAAAGATTGAGATTCAATCCGATTTGAGTTATAAGGAAGAACCAATTCATATTCTACTCACGAAGTTAAAGAATTGCGAAACAAGAAAATTTCGTTAGTGAAGGCGCTGTGGCATAAACACGGGGTTGAGGAAGAAACTTGGGAGCTAGAGGATTCAATGAAAGAACGTTATCCCAACCTATTCACTGGTAAGATTTTCGAGGACGAAAATCCCTAAGGGGGGAGAGTTGTGACAGCCTGATTTTGACCCTTTTTAGAACGGTGGTTTTGGGACCATGAATCTGACTCAGAAAAATATTTTAATATTATTTTCTATGTTTAATTTGTGTGAATTTGCATGTGTGAAATTTTTGTGTTTGAATTTTGTCGTTTGAATGCCCGGTTTGACAAAAGGACTTAATTGCAAATGGTTTAATTCACAAGGGCCGAATTGAATATGTACTTTTAATTTGGAGTGTTTATGTTGATATTATGCCATATTAAAATTAATGGACGGCATTGACCATTAAATATAATGGTTTCATATTTTAATTATAAGGTTAAAAGAGTAAAATGGAAATTAATATATGTTATGATTAATAAAACATGATAAAATGGTTGTGCATATTCATGTTTTTATCACCAAAACTAAAGAAATAAAAGAGAAGAAAAGAGTTTGAGTATTCGGCCTTTTGCAAGCTTGATTAAGGTAAGCATCTAGCTCGGTTTTTGATAATTTTTACGTTTTTTAAATCGTTGCTTCAAAGACTATCCGACCCATGTTTGAATTTCTAATTTTGATAAACATTTTGAGTTTTTCCATTGTTGATAGCTTGTGATTTTGTTGTTTGATGTTAGAAAATGAAAGATATGTGATAGATTAATAAGTTTTGTATTCGAAATTTTGATGAATTTGAGTAATTAGGGCTTAATTGTAAAAATGGTAAATTCAGGGACAAAAGTGTGAAATAAATGAAATGTGTGGATTAGTATGAATGTGGGTAATATTTGGCCCTAACATTGTATGTGTAAATTTTGCATGTTTTCTGCTTTGTGCAAATTGGACTAAATTGTAAAAGTGTAAAATGCCTGGGTAAAATAGTAAATTGCCCAGTTATGTGTTATTAGATTAAATTGAATGAAATTATGTTTGAATGAAGTTAATTTGAAATTGTACAGATCAAGAACGAAAGAAATCGGACTTGGATCGAGGGAAAACAAAAATAGTTGAATAGTCGATTTACATCATTCGTTGATATCTGAGGTAAGTCTATAAGCAAATAAATGTCGTTAATTTTGAATGTATATGAATTGTATATGCTGAATTTAATTGTATGAATTTTTATTAGTAATAACTGAATGTATAAATGCTTGAGAGCTGTGTGTACAAGTTCAATTCAACTGAGATACGACGTCCAAAAAGCCCCGTACGAATGGTAGGAATAGCTAGGATACATATGTCATGACATAGGGATTTCGATATGTGTTCTTGTGTAAGACAACGTCTAGGACGTTGGCATCGATATGAGATTGTGTGTTAGACCATGTCTGGGACATCGGCATCGTATATGTGATTCGTGTAAGACCCTGTCTGGGACAGTGGCATCGATATGTGACTACATGTAAGACCACGTTTGGGACGTTGGCATTGTACAACATGTGGTATAATCTGAGTATCCTTTTCAATTCTGAATGGTTTTACAGGTAATGATAAGTTACAAATGAATGTGAATTCAGGTTAAAGTGAACAGGTACATGATAGTATTTGCTTACTTGAAAGCAAGGTAAGTTGATTATGTGATATGTGAATCAGGTTATAAAGAATGTTAATGGTGTTGTATGTGTATATAACATTCTATATATGGTTTATTAGATAAGTATGAGCTCTTGAAATTTGATTCATGATTATGTATATTTGGTTATGCAAAGATATTATAGCTTTGAATTAAATGATTCTTGTTGTTGGATATATGTATATATATATATTCAGCCAAGATAAGCTTATTTATGAATGTGTATAAGGTTTATGAAATTGTATGTTTTGATACTTTAAAGTGATATGAAAGTATGAATTGATTTAATTAGGTTGAGTTTATAATGCTTATAAGTTGTTTTTTTGCTTAAGGCTTACAAAGCTAAGTTAGCTTACTTTCTGTATATTTATTTGTCTCTATTTTATAGATTTTGGAGATCGTTACATGCTCAGGGATCGTAAATGAAGTCAATCACACTATTGTCTACTTTCGGTACTTTTAAAAGTTTTAAACTCGAACATATGGCATGTATAGGCTAGTATGTGAAATGTTCTATTTTGGGACATGTATATAATATGCCATGCGAAAATGGCTTATTATCTAGATAAGTTTGGTTTCTATGCTTTGGTGTGATGTGGGATATATATATGTATATTTGTTTTTGATAAGTTTGGAAGTGGTATATAGATGAAATGAAGTTGTTAATAGGTGAGCTTATTTTTGATAAAAATGTTTAAGCTATACAATATAGATGAATGTGGTTGACTATGTGATTAATTAGGTAATTCAGTTATGGTACTTATAGAGATGAGATTTCTTTTAAAAGGTTTGTGTTAAGAAAAGAAATGTTTATGGTTATATTATTCAATTATTTATGATTCGGCTCTAGCATGTATATACTTATAAGTATAAAATGTAATGAACTGATATAGTGATTGGATAATGGATGAATGTTGGATATGTTTTCAAATGTGGTATACATGAATAAGGTATTAATATATGATTTAGTATGAGAAATGAATTTGATTGTTGGAAATGTTTGGTTATGACTTATTATTATTAATTTATTTTGGATAAGCTAATTGTTTAAATGAATCATATTAAAAATGGTAAATGATGTGTATGAATTTTCGGTCTTATAGGTAGCATATATTGAAGGTATAATAATATGTTATTTAGACATGTTTTGAATTGGTAATTAATGTACATGATTTTAATTAGTTTGGTTTGGTCAATTGAGGTAAATTTTATGACCGAATATGGAGTAATAGTTTGAATGTGTCTATATGTTTTGTGACATAATAATTATTAGCATGCAAATTCTGGTTTATTTTTGTATGGGTTAAATTGCAAACCAATTAAAATGTTGGCTGAATGGCAAAGCATGCACATGTTTAGTACTTGAATGGTGAGTTGTTTATGTTCAGTTTATTAATGGCTTTATCAGTTGCACTTGGTTAATGCCTTAAAAGAAAATGACCATATGAATAATGGATGTACATATGTTTGAATTGGACAATAGGATATTATTTGTAATCAAATTTTACATGCCGAATGAAGTATGGTAAATATGGTATGTATTTCGAATATGCATGCTTTAAAAGTTTCATGTATGTGATCCTTTATTGAATAAATTGCATTGTATTTATTTTGGTTTGGTAATGAAATGTCTTTGAAAAGAAAAGCATATGGTATTCAGCTAATATTATAAAAGTGGCCAAATGAATAGTGATTTTAGTTTTATGAGGTTTTCATGGTATGCATGCAAATTTTGTTCTTGTGCTTTTTTACATATCATTCTTGTATTAATTGATTTGAATTATTTTATAGAGACTTTGATATGCGCATATAATTTGTGTCAAAATGATATAGTTGACATTATTTTTTTATGAGTTTACATTAGACACGTGTTGTTTAATATAATTTGATTCGTAAAGATGTTAATTTGATTATTTAAGTTTATAATTGTTTAATATTTGAGTTACATATATGAGTGTGATTGTGACTACCTGAAAGCTATGTCTTATCTGGTAACACCTGGTAACCCATTCCGGCGACAGATACATGTTAGGGGTGTTACATTCCTAGTGATATGTCACTCGTATCCTAATAATTCCTAAGGTTCAACTGGGACGTTTCTTTACTTATCGGTTTATCACATTCCATAAACAATATTTGGATATAAAATTTTAGAATTTCAAATCAATTAAACTAGTTAAACATAATGATTAAAAATAACTCATTATTTACATATAGGACTTACCTCGGATTAAATATGCTGATCTTTTTCGATTTAGTTCGACACCTTGCCTTTTCATCGGTCAAGGTTGTTTTCGCGTCATTCTTGATCTATAACATCAAATTTAACTCATTCAATACACACATTACTCAATTGGACACAAAATTAGTAAATTTTACCATTTTACCTCTAACGTTGTCAATTTTTATAATTTAGTCCCTAGGCTCGTAAAATGAAATGTATCAATTTTTCTACATTCCCAAGCCTAGCCAAACATATTTCTCTTGTGTAGCAGCGCACAATTTTCAATGTTTCCCAATTTATGCACATATTTTACAACTTTTGCATTTGTCCTTAAATGTATTTTCATGAAAAATCACCTAGCAAAAGTTGTTTACTACACTTCAAGCTTTCATTTTCTGCCAATAAACATCAAAATGCTTTCATGTCACACATGGGTAAATTTTTAACATGAACCCTAGCTAAAAATAATGGTATAGAAAGTTAGGTCAAGGTACGAGGATCTCAAAAATAGGAAGAACATGAAAAATGGGGCTAGGAATCACTTACTTGGAGCTTGAAAAGATGGAACAAAACCCTAGCTATGGAGAAAGGGACATTCGGCCATACATGAGGAAGATGGACACCAATTTTGACTTATTTTCCATTTTTTATTTCATTTAATATCCAAATGACCAAAATGTCTTTAATGGCCTTCTTTGCAAATTTTCCTTCCATGGGCATTTTTGTCCATTATGCCCAAAAATGGTCTAATTGCCAGATAAGGACCTCTAATTTATAATTTCATTTCAATTTCACACTAAAAATGTAACACCCCAAACCCAGCCCTGACGTTACGGCCAAGTCCGGTGTGTCACATTACCTACAACTAACCATGTTACCTAGTTACTAATGTTAGGGTGAGCTTTGCAAAACCGTTATTAAAGTTTTAAGAGAAAATTTCCAATTTATTGGTGAACGTCCTATCCTCTACCAATTATTAAGAGATGATTATAAAATTTACTTTGCAGCTCAATTGAATCATGTGACTAGTTTTGAAAACGTCTGATTAACTTTAAGAAAAACTAGCGCAGCTATATTCGAAATAATTTAAGTAATGTAAGAGTAAGTAATTAAAAACCCAAATTAAAAATAAATAGAGTAAATAATAAAATAACTTAATTAAACCAGAAATGCAGTCTACGTAGCCACTCTGAATCCCTCCAGCTCCAAGTCCACCAATCTAGGGCTCACCTACATGGATGGAAGAAAAAGGGCTGAGTTTGGAAACTCAGTGTATAAAGAAAGCCCATCCAGAGCCCAAATCAACTCAAGCTTACTTGGCCTAAGCCCTATCCAGTCTCAGAAATAACTGGGCCGAAGCCCTATCCAGATACAGTAAACTGGGCCTTAGCCCTTTTCAGATGACAGTACAGCCCATAGGCCCATTACGGTAATAGATCAGATATCATGCATGAATACAAAGCCCATCAGATGCAGGGAGACTACTCAACCCACCCAACCGCTACACTCCACCCGTACTAACCAAACACTCCATGTGGGGAAACTACTCAACCCACCCAACCGCTACACTCCATAGTGGCAGCATAGCTGCATAATCAGATAAGGTGGCCAAGCCACTAACAGAAATATGAGGCAAGGCCTCTTTTAGAAAACAGGATAGCCAAAGCCCTTTTCAGATATCAGTACGAGGCAAAGCCTCTCTCAGAAAATAGAAATCGTGGCAATGCCACTTGCACTTCCTCCATCAATAATCCTAGTCCCATGCAACAGATAATCATGACATGGCATACAGTAAACAGAAACAGTAAATCATGCATTTCAGACAAATTTAGCCCTAGGGGTATAACAGTCATTTTGCACCTAGGGGTAAAATAGTAATTTCTCATTCCTAAGGGTATATCAGTAGTTTAATTAGTTTTTAGGGTTTTTATGCATATTTCAGTCTCTAAAAATCTAACTTTCGTCTCAGTAGTTATTTACCTCATGTTAACAATTTTCAGTTATTGGGCCCTAAAACCCTTAATGGGCCCTACAGTGTCATTTAGCTACTTAAGCTCATTTAGTCTAAATTTTATGATCGGTTCACCAGTTTTAACAGTTTTAAACCTACAATCTACCAAAACACACTTACCACTTATCTATACCCATATTGGCCTATAAGCCCATTGGGCCCGAATTTAGCCCATCGAGGCCCAAACTTACCGAGGTGCACGAAATTGCGCACTTATCTATCGGACCATTTGCGATTACAGATCTCGCGATTTCCAACTGACTTACGAGCGCTCGCACGCTCACAAGCCCATAAAATGCCAGAATTTTGGCATTTCGGTTTTTCGGCTTTTGCTGATTTGAACTACAAGAGGGTGTTCAATACACACCTGTTTTGCGATTACTACAGCGAAATCTTCCACGCAATTTTTCCTACAATCAGTCACTAACATATTTAGATTACGAATCCATGAAAACCAATGTAGAAATCACTTACCACATTTGGCCAATATCCTTAAGGCCCCAATCTACTTACCTCTGCCAATTTTAATCTACTAGATCTAGATCTAAATCTAGATTGCTTCCACGACTCTAGCCTTTATTGCTCCTTGCCAACTCTCCCCTTCTTGCGAACTAAAACACATAGAAACCTCATAAAAAGACTAGCATTACACTTTACCAAAATCGTCAGCCTCCCTAAAGAGTTTTAGGGATTCCGACCTTTCTTAAATCCCAAATAACGAATAGAAGAGGGGTTTCGATAATCTTATCGTAAGTCTTCTTGCCAGAGGATCACCTCAATCACCTTCCTAATCCCGATCTGATACAGATCTCACTTAAGGTGCGAGTAGAGAATAGATCTAGATATTTAGATCCTGAATCACTATGAATATAAAGGTTCGGCTTTTAGTAAAATGAAAAAGAGAAAGTAGAAGTTGCAATGGAGAAAAGGAATATCGACAAGGGTTATGGAAGTTGTGAGATTCGGCTAAAAGAAGTTTGGCTAACAAAGATTCGGGTTTAGCAATATTCGGCTATCATGGAAAGAAAATAAAAGGGAAAACAAATTCAAGAATATGGGTAAAAGAATTGGGCGAAGAGGAAATGGACAAAAATAAAATAAATAAAATAAAATAAAGAAGCAAGAACTAATTGAAAGAAAAAAAACAATGTCGGGTAACACAATGAAGAATACCCTAAACTAACCAAGAAGAAAATCACTCATAAAGGCTAAAATAATAAAAGCTATTCGGCACTTATTTGCCTATAGCCGAATAAGTCTTTAATTCAGCACAAAAGATCCCTTCCCAAAATCAAATTCCAAAATTTTAGCTAATTAACAAAGTTTGAATTTCATTCAAACTTTCCACCGATTAGCAGCAGCCTTATCCACTCCCACCGATCAGTCGACTCCAACTGCTACTAGGGAGAGTTTCAGTCCACTTCAAACACTCTCCCCACGCGTACAGTAAAAACACAGCTCCTCACGCGAACAGCAGCTCGAACCCGGGACCTTTAGGCACCCACACACACTGCTGGCCGCTACGACGTGACCTTGCTTTCAATATAATACGGTCGCATTTTATTTTAAAGCTTACCTGCTTTAGTCACGGGTCACTAAAAATTAAATGCTAAAATTTTGCCTACCCAGGCTAGAACTCGCGCCCGCTCAGACCCCTTTAGCGCACTGCTGCCACTGCGCCACAGGCGCTCTTGTGGCATACTCCAGTCGCAACTTCTCTTAAAAACTCCTTAACGCCACCCTGATTACTACTAAAAAAAACCAAACATTGCGTGCGCCGTCCCTTGAACCTAGGCCCCCTTCTTGCTTCCTACCGTGCTTAACCACTGGGCCAAGCACTCCCTTTGTGCCTAAACCTAGCCCAATTTATATATAAGCCCTATTGCCCAGATTCCCCTAAAGAAGCAAAAATTAATTTTTTTGCTAGAGTCTTGGATCGAACCCAAGACTTTTCCCACACTATAAATCCCTCTTAATTTATTTAAAAACTAACCTAAACATCAAAATAATAACAATAATAATAATTTTCCATAAAAATTTAAAACATCAATAATTTTATTTCGGGCCACCTTCTACCCGAACTCGGACTCAAGGCCCAATACTTCTAGGCCCAAATTCAGGGTGTTACAATTAGCTTCTAGAACACATTGTTTTGAAACTTTTACAATTTAGTCCTATTACTCAATTGGGCACTTTATTGGTAAAATTTACTTACTAAATTTTTCACTCATGCATTGAATCACATAATAAACCTTAAAACTTAATCGGAATAATTTTTCTATGTCAGATTCGTGGTCTCGAAACCACTGTTCCATTTAGGCCCTAATTTAGGCTGTTACAACTCTTCCCCTTAAAGGATTTTTGTCCCCGAAAATCTTACCAGTGAAAAGATGTGGGTACTGTCTCCTCATGGTCTCCTCCGATTCCCATGTAGCTTTTTCTATACCATGCTTTTGCCATAGTTCTTTACCAAAATCACACTTTTTTTCTTAACTATTTTACTTCTCATGCTAAATTTTAATTGGTTCTTCGCTATATGTCATATCGGGCTAAATTTCCACTTCGATTGGTGAGATCACATGCGACGGATCAAAACGGTATCGTCGTTTGCATTGATACATGGAATACATCATGAATCTTTTCTAACTCTATGGGTAAAGCCAATCGATAAGCCACTAGTCCAACTCTTTTTACAACCTCATATGGTCTGATGAAACGTGGGCTCAATTTGCCTTTCCAACCAAATCTCATAATTTTCTTCTAAGAAGATACTTTTAAGAACACTTTGTCACCCACTTGGAACTCAATTTCCTTTCTTTTCAAATCTGCATAAGAGTTTTGCCAATCTGAAGTACCTCTCAAACCATCACAAATTACCTTCACTTTCTCTTCAGTCTCTCTAATCAAATCAATCCCATGGATTGGCTTTTCACTAAGCTCAGTCCAAAATATATGGGTCCTACATTTACGGCCATACAATGCCTCATACGGTGCCATTTTGATACTCAATTGAAAACTATTATTGTAAGCGAATTCCACCAAAGGTAGATACTTTTCCCAACTACTTTTGAACTTGAGAACACAATAACAAAGCATATCTTCGAGGATTTGTATCACTCGCTCGGACTGGCCGTCTGTCTGTGGATGAAAGGCGGTACTAAAATTCAACTTGGTACCCAAGGCTTCTTGTAACTTTCTCCAAAACCTTGAAGTAAATCTCAGATCTCTGTCCGAAATGATTGAGGTTGGTACTCCATGCAGTCTCAAAATTTTAGCAATGTACAATTTAGCCAACTTATCAAGCGAATAATCAACACGTACCGGAACAAAGTGAGCTGACTTCGTCAATCTATCGACGATAACCCATACAACATCTTTCTTTTTTAGGGTTAAAGGCAAGCCTGTCACAAAATCTATAGTAATTCGATCCCATTTCCATTCGGGTACCATTATTGGCTGATATAAATCGGAGGGTACTTGATGTTTAGCTTTCACTTGTTGGCAAACTAAGCACTTTGATACAAACTCAGAGACATCTCTTTTCATACTGAGCCACCAATATGATTTCTTCAAATCTTTATACATCTTTGCACTGCCTGGATGGACAGATAGGCAGCCATTGTAAGCTTTATGTAGACTACTCTGAATCAACTCTACATTTTTTGGTACACATACTCTGTCTCGAAACATCAGGCAGTCATTCGAATCTATTCGAAATTCTATCTCAATACCCTTTTGACACTGAGCCCTTTTTGCTTGTAACACACTATCATCTTTCTGAGCTTCATAAATTTGTTGAATAAACGATGGCCTAGCTCACAACTAGGGCAAAATTTAACCATCGGATAGGGCCAATCTCATATTCAAGGCTCTCAAGGCAAACAGAGATTTTCTACTTAAGGCATCGGCAACCACATTCGCTTTCCTGGGATGGTAGTCAATCATTAACTCGTAGTCTTTCAACAACTCGAGCCACCTTCATTGTCGCGAGTTCAAATCTTTTTGGGGCATTAAACACTTCAAACTTTTATGGTTAGTAAAGATACGGCACTTCTCACCGAATAAGTAATGTCGCCAAATCTTTAAGGCAAAGACAATGGCAGCTAACTCCAAATCATGAGCTGGGTAGTTCCTCTCGTGTGGCTTCAATTGTCTTAAGGCATACACTACCACTTTTATCTTCCTGCATTAATATGCATCCAAGGCCATTTAGAGATGCCTTACTATATATCACAAATTCCTTTTCAAACTCAGGTTGCTCTAACACTGGTGCCTCAGTCAATACTGTATTTAACTTATCAAAACTCTGCTGACACATTTCATTCCAATCAAACTTAACATCTTTTTGCAACAATTTAGTCATCGGTGAAGTAATCATCGAAAAGCCTTTTACGAAGCGTCTATAGTAACCAGCCAAACCTAGAAAACTTCTAACTTTTGATACATTTTTCAGCAGCCTCCAATCCACTATCACCGAGATCTTTCTCGGATCAACTCGAATGCCATCTCTTAAAACAATAGGGCCTAAAAATCCAACTTCACCAAGCCAAAATTCACTTTTACTAAATTTTGCATACAATTGTTTATCTCAAAAAATTTGTAAAACTATTTTCAGATGCTCGGCATGTTCAATCTCATCACGAGAATAAATCAAGATTTCATCAATGAATACCACTACAAACTTATCCAAGTACGGTCTAAAAATCTGATTCATTAAGTTCATGAACACCGTTGGGGTGTTAGTCAAGCTGAAAGGCATTACGAGAAACTTATAGTGTCCATACCTTATCCTGAAAGTAGTTTTCAGCACATCGAACTCTTTCATCCTTAACTAGTAGTATCCAGATCTCAAGTCTATTTTGGAGAACACTGTAGCTCCCTTTAGCTGATCAAATAAGTCGTCGATCCTTTACAAGGGATACTTGCACTTTACTGTCACTTTGTTGAGTTGTCTATAATCGATACAAAGTCTAATCAATCCATCATTTTTCTTTCCGAATAACACGGGGGCACCCTAGGGAGAAAAATTAGGTCTCGCAAATCCTTTGTCCATCAACTCCTACAACTGCACTTTCAATTCCCTTAGCTCTGTTGGATTCATTCTATACGGGGCTATCAATATCGGGGCAGTCCCCGGCAACAAGTCAATGGCAAACTCTATCTCTTTAGCAGGAGGTATACTCAGCAATTCTTCAGGAAACACATCCGAGAACTCACAAACCACTCGCACCGATTCCACTTTAGTTCAGACTCTTTTGTATTCAATACATAAGCCAAATATGCTTCGTACCCCTTTCTCAAACACTTCTGAGCAGTCATAGACGAAATCAAAGTACCCAACTCGGTGGACACATTTGTTTCAACCTGAAGGCTTTCACCATTTTCCAACTTCAATTTGATAACCTTTTGTCTACAATTCACTTTAGCATCATGTATTGATAACCAATCCATGCCCAAAATGGCATCATACTCATCAAGTGGCAATAGCATCAAATCGGCTAAGAAACAGTGACCTCGGATCATTAAGGGACAATTTTTGCAAATTTTTTCAATTAACACACTCTTGCCTAGAGGGTTTGATACCTTAATCACAAATTCAGTTGATTCTATAGGCAATTTCATATCATTCACTACTTTCATACAAATGTAAGAATGCATGGACCCGGGATCAATTAGTGCAACTATATTAACATCATAAGACAGAATATTCCAGTGATCACATTAGGGAATGACGTTTCTTCCTAGGCTCGAATGGCATAGGTTTTTATAGGTGCTCTGGCCTCCAATCTTGCAGTTGAATCTCTAGCTATGCCTTTGCTACTAGCTCCCTCTTTCACATTTCTAGTAGTCTTCCCTCTAGTAGGTACATTGCTGGGTTTAATGCTCTGAGTAGTTTCTTTAACTACCATTTTCGAACAATCTTTGATGAAGTGGTCCTGAGAGCCACATTTAAAGCAAGCCCTGGTGACCATCCAACATTCACCGGGATGTCTCCTACCGTATTGTTGACATTTAGGGTTACTTGGCTTGACATTTCCAATACTAGCTACTAAAGTAGTCTGAGCCTTCGAACCCGTATTTTGCCTCCCACGAGTTCTTCTCGAATTTCCAGCTGATATGGTCAAACGGTTTGGTACATTCCTCACTTTCTTTGACGATGGTTGAAAGACTTACTCATCGATCTTTTCTTCACATCCCCGGCCTCTTATTTGACCCTCTTCTTTTCCTTGAACAATTCATCAGCTTTGCATGCCCAATCAACTAGCACAATGAATTCTTTTAATTCCAAAATCCCCACATATAACTTGATATTCTCATTTAGGCCGTCCTCAAGCCTTTTACACATGATTTCCTTAGTGGAAACACATTCCCGAGCATACTTGCTAAGTCAAACAAATTCTCACCCGTACTTAGACACTCGTACTCAGACACTGTCATGCGGCCTTGTTTCAGCTCTAAAAACTCCTTTCGCTTCTGGTCTATAAAGCGCTGACTTATATACTTCTTCTGAAACTCCACTTGGAAGAAGTCCCAAGTAACTCTTTTAGTAGGTACTACCGAGACTAGCGTTTTCCACCACTGATACGCTGAGTCTCTCAGAAGTGAGATGGCACACTTTAAACACTCATCGGGTGTGCAGGAGAGTTCATCAAATATTCAAATAGTGTTTTTTAACTAAAATTCTGCCCTCTCGGGGTCATCATCAGCATTTGCCCTAAACTCCTTAGCTCCATACTTACGAATCTTGTCCACTGGAGGCTTACTCATTCTTACCACTTCCACACCTTGTGGAGTTATCGGAATCGGCTAAGAAATAGGAGGAGGTAGGAGAGGTTGGGCATTCAGATTCACCCGAATGAAATCTGTATACCATTAGTTCATTCTACAGAAAAAGGCTTCCCGAGACTCTTCTCCCGGACTAGATTGTACATCCTTACTTTCGGGTGGTGCGGTCCCTTAAATGGGAGTCAGCGCGTTACTTTCTGCATCGTCAGCCACTGCCAAGGACAATTCAAGGATTAGAAACCATCACACTATCAATATTCATAATTATGGCATGTATAGCTAGACTCTCACACTTACTAGGGTAGTCTGAAGACCAACTAACCCATAGCTCTGATACCACTAAATGTAACACCCCTCACCCAAGTCCAATACCGGACCGGGTACAAGGCATTACCGGACTTACGAACACACGATTACTCAATCCCAACTCATAATTTCCACTAAGATTTAAAACTTTTTCAATCTTATTCAAAACACTCTTATTATGGGCTTACGAGGCCCAAGAGACTCATTGGTCCGATTCGGAACCAAATCGAAACTTTTCAATTACTTAGAAAAATTCTACTTAAAACAGGGCACACACCCATGTGGGACAGGGACACGCCCGTGTGGACAGGTCGTATAGTCGTACACGCTCATGTCCCTAGTCCGTGTGGAATTAATTTTCATTTCGAACCTACAAGGGTTTTCACACGGCCGAGCACACGCCCGTGTCTCTAGCCCGTGTCCTTCACACGACCTCAACACGCTCGTGGGCTCACCCCATGTGAAAAACTGGGGTATTCTGTTTATGATGTCATCGTGAAATCTTCGTCACACGGCCAAGCCACACGCTCGTGGCTAAGCCATGTCTATCACACGGTCAGGACAAACGGTCATGTTGCCAACCTGTGTGTTTACTACAAAACATTCAATTCCCATAATTTCAGGTGTAGGGGACACACGGCCTAACAACATACCCGTGGGCTGGCCATGTGTCACACATGGCGTAGACACACGCCCGTGTGTCTACCGGTGTAGACAATTATGGGCTATTTTCCAAGCCAATTACCACCTTGAAACACAAACTAACACAAACCAATTTTTCCAATACACAATTTAACACAAAAACACATCCAAACAACCACACATAAGCATACACATCCATGGACATTATACACCTAAAATGTAATTTATAGCATAAGAGATTACAACACTTTAATGTAACATAACTTAACCATTATGGCTCATTTCAAATGGCCAAAGTAGCAAAATAACTATACCAACAAATGGACCCAAAAGAACCTTGTCTTATAACTAAAATCAATGGACCCCCTATACATGCCATAATTTTTAAGGTTCAAAATCAAAATACCAAAACAGTCGTTGCTGGTGTTGATGGAATCCCGTCGATCACCGAACCTCGGATTAGCTTGATGAACCTATAAGGGAAGGGATAAACGAAGGGGTAAGCTATAAAGCTTAGTAAGTCTATATGTAAAAGAAATGAGCATTTAAACTAAATAGACATAGATAATGGAATTAAGATTTCCAATCATACAATTAAGCTTGCGAGTTATCACTTACACATGGAATCTTACCACATGATTCAATACATACATTAAACACTTAGCACACAAAACAGTTTTCATATAGCCTGTACGTACACAATCTTAAACATACGGTTAAATCTTTTCGCATGCATTCACATTGTGTGATATTAATTTGGATAGGCCGATGAACCACATAGAATACTAAAGGATACACAGAAATAAGGCACAAGTGCCACACACATAATGTAGCCTAAGCTACCACTAATACATAGCCGGAGCTACCACTTATCACAGAAGGCTCAATAATGAGCTATTATCGAGTCTGCTCACACAAGCTGACGGTGTAGTCAGTTCTACTAAGTGCTACTCACACAAGATGACAAGTATCCGCAACAAATGAAGGATTACCTAGCCACTGGTAGTCGAACTAGACCAGCACCTGGAATCACATAAATAGTCGATAACAGTCGATGGTTTCCTAGTGACATGTCACTCGTATCCTAATGATTCCTAAGGTTTAACCGGGACTTTTCTTTACTTATCGGTTTATCACATTCCATAAACAATATTTTGAGATAAAATTTCAAAATTTCAAATTAATGAAACTAGTTAAACATAATTATTAAAAAAAAATCATTATTTACATATAAGACTTACCTCAGTACAAATATGCTAATATTTTTCGATTTAGTCTAACACATTGCCTTTTCTTCGGTCAAGGTCATTTTCGCGTCGTTCTTGATCTATAACATCAAATTTAACTCATTCAATACACACATTACTCAATTGGACACAAAATTATCCTATGGTAAATTTTACCATTTTACCCCTAACTTTGTCAATTTTTACAATTTAGTCCCTAAGCTCGTAAAATGAAATGTATCAATTTTCTACATTCCCAAGACTAGGTGAACATATTTCTTTTGTATAGCAGCCCACAATTTTTAATGTTTCCCAATTTATGCACATATTTTACAACTTTTGCATTTTAGTCCCTAAATGCATTTTCATGAAAAATCACCTAGCAAAAGTTGTTTACTACACTTCAAGCTTTAATTTTTGACCAATAAACATCAAAATGCTTTCATGTCACACATGGGTAAATTTTTAAACATGAACCCTAGCTTAAAATAGTGGTATAGAAAGCTAGGTCAAGGTACGAGGATCTCAAAAATAGGAAGAACATGAAAAATGGGGCTAGGAATCACTTACTTGGAGCTTGAAAAGATGGAACAAAACCCTAGCTATGGAGAAAGGGACATTCAGCCATACATGAGGAAGATGGACACTAATTTTGACTTATTTTCCCTTTTTATTTCATTTAATATCTAAATGACAAATTGCCCTTAATGGCCTTCTTTGCAAATTTTTCCTTCCATGGGCATTTTTGTCCATTATGCCCAAAAATGGTCTAATTGCCAAATAAGGAACTCTAATTTATAATTTCATTTCAATTTTACACTAAAAGCTTCTAGAACACATTTTTTTGAAACTCTTACAATTTAGTCCTATTACTCAATTGGGCACTTTATCGATAAAATTCATTTACTAAAATTTTCACTCGTGCATTCAATCACATAATAAACCTTAAAATTTAATCGAAATAAATTTTTCTATGTCAGATTCGTGGTCTCAAAACACCATTCTGTTTAGGCCATAATTCAAGCTGTTACATGTTTATTCTAGATCTCTAATTTCGGATGTATAATATATGTGTTAACATCCCTTCTTGATTTATCATTTGGATCCCACTATTTTTCTTCTCAGATTTTTAAGGACAATTTTAGTTGTGTGTTTTATGTGTGTTCCTTGTTAAGGTACAAATTTTGAAGGAGATTAGTTTATATATGAACTATAGAAGCATTGACGTATCAGATCTATAGATCTGTGAAAGAGTATCTCTAAAAATCAGATCTACTTGTCGGATCACATTTTCTAACTTGTTCAAACCTATTAATGGAGTTAGCCAAATTTAATGTGTTTATTTTTGTGTGTTATTATTCTTTCACGGTTCAAATTTGGACGAGATCTGATCAAATTTGTTCTGTGGAGTGCATCAGTTTAGATCTAATGTCAAGTGGACATGCTGGCTAAGATGTGTGTCTGACCTCAAATGATCTTTTTTTAAATGATGTGTGTTGAATTATTGTAAAATTGACTAAATAGTATTATGATGTCATAGTGATTGCTAAATGTGCCAATACGATTTTCGCAGTGGGCCGAATGTAAGTATCCCTAACTATGACTTCTATGATGATTGAAATTTGTGCATGCTATTACTACATGATTTATTCTTACTCATATGTTTTGTGACTCTATGGTATCAATTTGTTATTGTTATTCTTAACTCATGAAAAGACATGATGACTATTATTTCCTTATTGAATGTAAGAAAAATCATGCCTACTGTTTTTTTTTTAAAGTGATTGCATGTCAAAACATGCCTATTGTATTGATTCCATTTTGATATGTCATATCACATTGCACGGGGTTGAGACGAATATGAAAGGAGAAAGTTCTAGCAGTTTATCTGCAATTAATGGTGGCTTGTCCACAACAGTTCTAGGGAACTCTTATTGTGGTGTGTAGCAGATGTTGGGTAGGAATCTTTCTGAATTCTGAAAATATTACATTTCCATACATGAACATTGTAACACCCCTAACCCGCATCCGTCACCAGAATAGGGTTAAGAGGCATTACCGGACATATCAGAAGTTTAACAATTAATTCACAAACATTATTCATACATCATTGACTCATTTTCATTCAATCACATAAAGTCCCTCTAGAAGGTAAACGAGACCTTAAACATGCTTTAGGAAGGGGTCAGGACTAAACCGATAATATTTGAAACCTTTACGAGACTTAGAAAATTTTTCCTTTAAAATAGGGCAAACACCCGTGTGGCTAGGCCGTGTGCCTCGCACGGCCATGTCTCAGATCACGTCTTAGCCTATGTGCAACACTAACTTGGTCACACGGTCACCAAACATGCCTGTGTGTCCAGCCTGTGTGTCATCCTGACCTGGCCACACGGTCACCAAACATGCCCAAGTGTCATACTATCCAAATTGATCAGGGTGCAGGGCTTACACTGTCAAGACACACGCCTGTGTGCTCAGGCCAGGTGGCATGAAAATAAGCTTGGTTTAAGCCACATTTCACTCCCAAAATCCTTGCACCTACAAGCATCATACGTGTACCAAATGCATCACATTTTCAGCCTATTTTAACCACAATTCATACACCATTCAAGCCATATCATCACCAACCTGTTTCACGCTTATTCCATACCAAAGCATACCAAATTCACATGCCACAACCATTTATTCATCTATAATCATCATCCCAAATTCCATATTCAATCTCATGCTAATATCATACCAAACTTACTAAACATTTCAACTATCAAAACAAGCATGTAATATACCATTTCTCAAGCATAGTACAGCATATGCCATTTAGTCAAATAATCAACCATGTAGCCATACCAAGCATGCCAAAACAAAAAACCTTAATGTACATCACATATCACATACCAAGATCACAATTTAAGCCAATCTATTCAGGCAAATTCACATCAAGCTTTACATCATTAATGAGCCAAATCTTATGGCTAACTACACATTAACCACATAGACATCCAATACCAAAATTTCTTATACACATCAAATAATCAACTAGCCTATACATGCCATATAACCAAAACTCAAAGTTTTTAATTACCGAAGCGATATCTAGATAGTATGATGAGGTCTCCAATGACTTCCAACTCTAGCAAACCTTCGAAACACTACAACATAGGAAAATCACAAAGTAAGCTATAAAGCTTAGTAAGTTCGTACGGCTAATACACTCATATTAGCAATTAATCACTTTTCAAGTTATTACACATAGTAAAAACAAAATTCATATGATCTCACAATTCCAACCCATAATCATTTAAGTAGCTAACTTTAGCTTTCCCCAAGTTTAACCAATTCAATTCACATGTATCATTCATTTCATACTTCCATAACCAAATGAGCATAATTTAGTATACAACATATTTAAATACATATCTTTCTCATTTCATAAATATGATATAGCATGAACTCGCCAATTCACTATCATTCAATTCTCACATAGGTTCTATACATACCTATCTTACTTATCTCAATCATACTTCCATTCTCAACTTTCAATTACTTGCTGATTTCTGTACGAATGTCTGAACTAAATTACATCATCATTTATATATTCTCGTAACATCATCTTTTCTCATTGACTCATCTAAACATCATCGGAAACACATTATTTTAACTCAATATCAATAAATTTTAATACTCAATTCTTACTCATGAATCATTACTCATTTTCATATCAAAACCTCAAACTCACACACATGTATCATCAACCACATAGGTTTCATACGTACCTGTACTTTCTCATATTTAACTATCATATTTTTCACTTCACCTTCTTGATCAATACAGTAGTCTTTTAGTATTCAATGATCTCGCACACTTAGTGCCAAATAAATAGCCGAAACTATATAAAGATATCGCACACTTAGTGCCAAATGAAGAGCCGAAGCTATATAAAGATGTCGCACACTTAGTGCCAAATGAATAGCTGAAGCTATATAAAGATGTTTCACACTTAGTGCCAGACAAATACTCAAAGCTATAAATATATATATCGCACACATAGTGCCCAATGAGTAACCAGAACTGTATAAATATATTGCACACTTAGTGCCAAAGCAAATAGCCAATACTATATCATTCTCACACACTTAGTGCCACACTACATTTATGCAATTTAAAGCTATTACAGTCTAGCACACTTAGTGCTGATTTACAGACACATAGCCAAAACTATCTCAATATCTCAACTAAATGCACATTCATTAATAGGTAGCCAAAGCTACTTCAATTTTGCCTACTGAATATTCAAACTATTTGGTCATAACCATAATCTCATTTACGAAATTCATGCATTATCAAGCATTTAAAACATTTTTATAACATTCATAATTACATACGAACTTACCTCGTCCGCGGTAACTACGAATTAAGTCGACTTTTTGATAATTTTAGTTTTCCCTCGATCTAGATCCGAATTTTACTTTTCTTAATCTAGATATATTCAAAATTAACGTATTTAATCAACCACTCATTCAATTTTATTCAAAACACACATTTGGACATTTTTACACAATAGTCCCTAAAGTTTCACATTTATTCAATTTAGTCCTTATTCACCAAAAATCACAAAATTCACATAATTTCAATGTACCCATGCTTAGCCAATTTTTTCCCACTATCAATTCAACCCTTACTCCATATTTATTTCACATTTAACCACACAATTTCCACTTTTGACAATTTAATCCCATTTTTTATATGTTTACCAAAAATTCCTTTATAAAACTCATAAAACTAATAGCAAATATTCATATTTTTCCATCAATTATCAAAGAACACAATAGCTCATCAATGGCAACTCACAAATTCTTCAAAAAATTCTAAAATTAAGACATGGGCTAGCTAGAACACAAAGCAACGATCCTAAAAACATAGAAATCATTAAAAACCGAGTCAAAATGCTTACCCAATTTAGTTTCCACATTGACGAACCCTAAAACACACCCAAAGCTTTTCTTTTCTTCCATATTCAATTGAGAAGATGAAGAAAAATGGGTGGAAAAATTGTTTTGTTTTATTTATATTAACCTTTAATAATAATTTACCTTTTTAACCTTAATTAAAACCATTTAAAAACATTATTTTAATGGCCATATAAGTCAAATTCCACTATCAATGGTCCAATTGCATCATAAGGACTTCACATTTAATAAGCCATAGAATTTAAACACTTTTAATTACTAGCACACATCTTTTGCATTTTCTGCAATTTAATCCTTTTATCAAATTAATTACCCAATCAGTAACATTGATTCACAAAACTTTCACACATGCATTCTAACATATATTAAACACATAAAATAATATTAAATATTTTTTGACCTCGAATTTGTGATTCTGAAATTACTATTCCGACTAGGGTCTAAACCGGGCTGTTACAAACATGCATTTATTCACTAAAATGTGTGATTCTATATTATTATGAAATTTTGAATATCGATTGTCTTGAATGTTATATCTTATTTATTGATTTTGATCTCTTGAGTTATGATGCACGTTGAGCTTTGTATGCTCACCCTCTTAATTTACATTCTTACAAATAACCAGTGAGGTTAGGATTTGGATTCAGCAATTGGATCACCATCTCAGATATTTTCAATGAAAATTATTTTAACTTAATTTATGTTTTTTTATTTGGGACTGTAATAATTTTATTTGGACTGTGGTATGGATTTGGATTTGGTTTATTTTGGCTTGCATGACATTATAATTTTAGTTTGGTTAAATTTAATAATTAGACTTATGCATGAAGCATAGTTTAAAACATTAAACTATAATAACCATTTTTCCAATAAAATATTGGAAATGAGCTTTAGAAAGCAAATAAAATTAAAAATCAACCTGGTTTTTCAAAATAATTAAACTTTGCAAATTAAACATTGAATTCAATCAACTTTTGAAACTAATAAGTTTTTCTAAAACTAAGTGAATCGCTCGATTTTACTTTTCTGAAAAATATAAGAAAATAATTTTAAAAGTATGTTTTGAAATCTAACAATTTAGCTTAGCCATCTATTTGGTCTATATAACCTTCAGGATCTAGCCATAATGTCTACGTCGGATTGGGGAGGTTACATTTGGTGCTATTAAAGTCATGTCCAAAACTCAGACTGTGGATTTTTAAATATTTGCATGTATGTTTTAAAAATGGATTATTGGGAATCATGCTACAAGTTTTGAATAATATTTTGAAAGAAATACAATTCAAGACTCTGATGTCGATCCTACTTAGTAACTAATATGTAACAGCCCGGCTTGGACCCTAGTCGGAATAGTGGTTTCGGGACCACATATCTGAGTTCAAAAAAATAATATTTTGATATTATTTTTTGTGTCTGTGTTATATGAATTAACATCTGTGAAATTTCTGTGAAATAATTTGTCTGTCTTTGCGTTTAATTATGAAAAAGGATCAAATCATGTAAAATTCAAAATTTGCATGTTATTAGTAAAAGTGCTAAATTGGCATGGCTTTTTAACAAGGAAGTCATTGCATGTCAAATAGACCATTTTTTTTAGTGGTGGACAAGTTTGGACATGGTTAGGTGAAAACATATGTTTATTATACATGGGTATTTTAGTAAATGGGCTATTAATGTATGTTATATTAAAATTAAATAGAAAATGGCCTTATTTTTGTTCATGGTTGCCAAAAATAAGAGAAAATAATAAGGTTTGGGAAGCTTTGAATATTCGGCCATAATCTAGCTCAAATTAAGGTACGTTTTGTTTCGATTTTTGATAATTTCTACGTTCTTGTAATCGTTGCTTCGTGTTCTACAAAGCCCATGTCTCAATTTCTATTTTTGATGAGGTTTATGACTAGTGCCATTCATGGTAGTTGAAGATTTGTGATGAATTTGGTTAAATTATGATGGATAGGCATTAAATAAACATGTTTTGCTATGAATTTTGATGAATTTGAGTTATGTGGGCTAATTTGTGAAAATGAAAATTTTGGAGGACTAATTTGTAAAATAAATGAAATGTATGAATTAGTATGAGTTACATGTACATTCGGTCAAGCCATAGTCTTGGTGAATTTGGCATATTTGTGATTTTGTGAAAAATAGACTAAATTGTAGAAAAGTGTAAATGTGAGGGTTAAAATGCAAAATGCCCTAAATTTGTATTCATGGATTGAATTGAAAGAAATGAAGAATTGAATGATTGAATTTGGATTTATTTAGATCAAGAACCAAGGAAATCGGACTTAGATCGAGGAAAGTCCAAAATCGTTGAATAGTCGGTTCGAATTCATCTAAATCCGTACGAGGTAAGTCAATATACAAGTATGTGTTATATTGATGTATGTATAAATGCTTGAATTATAAACTGTATTGAATGGCCATGAGAGCCTGATATTTATTTCCAATTATTGAATGGTGAAACGATATCATGTAAGACCTCATTTGGGACGTAGGCATTGATTTGAAATTTCGTGTAAGACCACATTTGGGACGTTGGCATCGATATCTGTTTTCATGTAAGACCGTGTCTGGGACACTGGCATCGCATGAGTTTCGTGTAAGACCGTGTCTAGGACACTGGCATCGTATGAGTTTCGTGTAACACCCTGTTCAGGATAGAGGCATCGGTATTGAACGACATGTAAGACCACGTCAGGGACGTCGGCATTGTACGAGACTTCCATGTTCTGTAATATCTCAGAATGAATTGAAGTGAAATTTCGAAATACGAATGAATACATATTATTGATGTCTAATTGAGGTATGTCTGTTTTGTACTGAATTTCTGAGAATGGAAATGACAATGTTGTGAACTATGGATATGAATGAGAAATGAGTACGTTTGACTCATAATTATATATATGTATGTCTAAAATGGTTATCAATTGGTAATTATAAATTGCATATCCTTGTATTTGGCTTACTAAGCTCATTGTAGCTTACTCGGTTTATTCTTTCAACTGTTTTATATATATCTTCGCTACTGTGGGCTCGGGGATAGTCAAGGATTGTCACCACACTATCAAGCTTGAATTTTTGGTACCTTTTGTATGTAAAAAGTCTAAGTATGGCATGTATAGGCTAGAATGACTAAGATATGTTTTGAGTCTATAAATATATATATGTCATGAGATGTAGCTAAAGTATGGGTTTAAGCTTGTTTTGGTATCATTTTTTTTGTATGGTAAAAATGTTGGTATGAAATTGATGACTGATTGCCCTTTTGGAAATAAATATCTTATTATGGAAGTTGTATGAAGAAATGGTAAGATTTGGATGTGACATGAATGAGATAGGTACTATGTGTTTAGTCATGATATAGACATGCTTGGTGTGAGATTTGTACATGAATGTGTATATGGATGGATTGATCAAGTGGAGGTATGATTAGGCATTAAATTTTAATTAAAATTGTGGTATTTGTTGTGGCGACCCTTTAGTAGGTGGAAAGCATGACTTAAACCAAGTCTGCTTAGTACCACACGGCTAAGGCACACGGGCGTGCCTTATGACCGTGTTGATTTTCCAGTATTGACACAAAGATTCACACGGCCAAGACCCACAGGCGTGTCTTGTGGCCGTGGCAAAAAGTCAGTATGCTTGCTTTGTTTTGGCACGGCTTGGATGCATGGATATGCCTGAGTCTCGTGTAGGGCACACGGCCTGGTCACACGGGTGTGTGACCTCCTAAATTTGGAAAATTTTACATGCATTCTGAAGTTCGTGAATGTGTTCGGTTTAGTCCCGATCCTATCTCACTATATGTTTGAGGTATAGTAGGCTACCAAAAAGGGACTTTATGTTTGAATCTTGTTATGATCTCTGAATATTCTATTCTAATTTGTTCTGAATATCCGGTAATGCCCCTTCCTATTCCGGCGACGGTCACAGGATAAGGGTGTTACGTAATTCTTCTAAAATTGTAAACAAACACTAGAACTGCTACTTTTGAAACTATAAACATAAAATTGTAAACTTTAGGTTGAAAACACTCAAGAAGATAACTAGAACTTTATTATTGAATTGTAGATAAACATAAGATTGTAGATTCACGAGTTCACTATGAGTATCCGAGGTAGATGACCCGAAGGTAGGCCATGTCTAGCTGCTCCTATTGTGCTGCCAACAACTCAGGACAACACTCCAATTCCTGGGGCTGATTATGGTGAGGATTCATCTTCCATTGGAGGTGAAAATTTTTATAAGGGTGATGATGCAATATCCCAAGATATGTTGAGAGTTCTGCAACAAGTTGTTGGAGCCTAATCTGAAACTGAGAGCTAAAGATTTGTGATAGAGAGGCTTCAATCTAACAAAGTCGAATTGTTTGGAGGTGTTGCTAGGATGACCCTGATTGTAGCTAAATATTGGATGGAGGCTACCGAAACGATTCTAGACGATATGGGTTATACCCTATAACAGAAGTTGAAGTGTGCAGTGTCATTACTGAGAAAAGAGGCCTACTAATGGTGGCAATCCGTTACAAGAGGTACACAGGCTGAGCGTCTAACTTGGGAGTACTTCTAGGAGGCTTTCTAGAAGAAGTATGTGGGCATGAGGTATGTGGAGGCTTGCAGGCTTGATTTCATTGAGCTTAAGAAATGTGACATGACGGTGGTCGAGGATGAGGCCAAATTCTAAGGTTCAACTGGTATGCTTAGGGTATGGTTGCTACTAAGTAGGATAAGTGTGTAAGCTTTGAGAATGGGCTATGATATGATTTTAAGATTCATGCCACTCCACATTATTAAAGGGCTTTCTAAAATTTAGTCAAGAAAACCAATATAGTTAAGGAAGTTAAGCACCTGGAGTGAGAGAGGTGAAAAAAGACTAAGGTCACTATTAAGAGAGATTTTGGTTTTATCGACTCAAATTCATGTCCCATGAAATGAGCCAAAAAGGGCAGACCGCAATAGAATATTGTTGCAGTTGGTATTGGATATACAACTCCTAATTCTACATACAAGCAACATCTGACAGAGTGCTAGAGGAAGCTAGGAGCTTGTTTGAGGTGTGGGTCTATTGAGCACTATATTAAAGATTGTCCTAGTAAGGGTGATCAGATGCAAGCTCTGATGTAGAATCAAAATCAAAGAGATAGATAGTTTCCTTCAAGGGGTCGAGGTCAAATTAAAGTTGGTAATAATGGTTAATGAGTATCGAGTCAAAGTGCAAATAGGACTGAGGCTAAACAACCAGTTTTGGTTTATGCAGTTAGGTGCAAAGACGAGACACAGCTAACGTCATTACAAGTACTTTTCTAATTCCTTTTGTTTAATACTTTACCTTGATTGATATTGGGTCTACCCATTCGTATGTTGCTTGTATGATAGCTTATAAACTAAGAATTAGGGTAGAGGAAGTTGTTAGTGATGTAATTATAGTCAATCCTCTAGGAAAATCTGTGATTGTAAATAAGATCTATAAGTGATGTCTGTTGGAAGTCCATGGTGTAGGGTTTCTCACCGATTGATGGAGTTGCCTTTCGGAGAATTTGACCTGATTTTGGGAATGACTGGTTGGTTAAACACCAAATTAATCTTGATTGTGTTGTTTAGAGGGTCACTTTAAAGATAGTTGATGACAAGGAGATTGTGATGGTTGGTGAGCGTAGAGATTACTTGTCTAATGTGATCTCCACTATGTTAGCGGAAAGATTGTTTCAAAAAGGGTACGAGGCATATATGGCTTATGTTTTGGACACAAGTCATAATGGTTTAGCTATGGAGAGTATCCGAATTGTTAAGGAGTTTTCATATGTTTTTCCCGAGGAACTACCAGAATACATTTTAATCATGATGTCAAATTTGGGATTAAATTGATGATTGGAACTGCTCCACTGTCCATTGCTCCCTACTATATGGCATCTAATGAGTATAAGAAACTTAAGGTTCAACTTCAGGAGCTTCTAGATCGATGGTTCATAGGGCCAAGTGTTTCGCCTTAGGGAGCTTCAGTTTTGTTTGTAAAGAAGAAAAACAGTACTATGAGGTTGTTTATTGATTATCGATAGTTGAACAAGCTTATTATTAAGAACAAGTATCCTTTGCCAAGGACTGATGACTTGTTCGATCAGTTCCGAGGTGCTACAACTATGTTTTCCAATATGATCTAAGGTCAGGTTATTATCAGCTCAATGTGAAGGATCCAATGTTCCCAAGACCACATTCAAGACTTGTTATGGTCATACGAGTTCCTAGTGATGGCTATTGGTCTAACTAATACCCCTGTTGCATTCATAGATTTGATGAATAGGGTGTTTCAACCTTTTTTAGATCAGTTTGTATTTGTGTTCATCGATGACATCTTCTTTTACTTAAAAACTGAGACTAATCATGATTAGCATTTGAGGGTTGTTATATAGATTTTCCAAGAGAAGAACCTATATGCTAAGCTGAATAAGAGTGAATTTTGGCTTAGAGAAGTTATTTTTCTAGGTCATGTGGTATCTGTAACATCTCGACTGGAGAATCCTTAGTATTCGAGTGTTGTTTTAGAAGTAAGAATTTTTTTGAATAGTTCTGAATAAGTGATGGATTTATTTAAGAAATAGAAGTTCACGAGTACGCTCTGAGGTAAAGTCTTAAAAGTTGAAATATACTCAATAGGAATAAAGCTTAAAAGGATAGTTTTAAGTTTTCCAATGATAGGATTGAATTAAGCATAAGTTACTTTTTTAGCGTGTTTGTAACACCTTAGTCTGGCGTATTATGGAGGAATGAAACTTATGGTTAAGTTAAGTACGATGATTCGAAGAATAATGGTAAGTGTATAAGTCTCTAATTGGGAGTATAGTTATATAGAAAAATGACAAGCGAATAAGCGTTCACCCAAAAAGGCCCATCTTAACATATAAAGTAGGCTAACCGAGAGTGTTCTATTTATAAGGTAATCTATAATAGGATCGGTTAAGGGATCATAGGAGGAATGATTGACTAAATAGTAGTAGTTGCCTAAATGCATTCCTGGCGTATAGGATGGGCAGACTCTGATATTGAAAGAAGTAGACAAGGATTCCTAGTTAGTTTAGGATGATAAGTGAAACGAATGTGATGATTATGAAAAGAATAGTTATAAGGTATGAGGCCACACCCGAAGGCATAGTACCTCCAGTGATCAATGAGGTTTCGTACCAGTTGATCTATAAGGAAAGCTAGTTGGGAACTAACCAAATGTGAATTAGAAGAGTCAAAGGCTAAAGGAGTATCAAGTAAGTCTTCTAGACGTGGCAGATTTTAATAGGCCACTCAATCTTGAAGTGACCTTTATCAAGTCCCTATGAAAACTTAAGTTAAGCAATCAATTTCGACAAAAAAGGGGGGGCTAGATCTAAAGTCTAAATTGCCTTTGAGGTTATAAGGTGAGTCTCTAAGCCAACTCTAGTAAATGTATTATGCATGTTAGAACCTTCTGTGAAAATAAGCTAAGAAATGCATGATGTGATTATTCTGTGAGAAATGCATGTTTGATGAACTTGCATGAATGATTCGTACAGAATATGGATATGTTCTGTAACACCCCAAACCCGACCCAGACGTTATGGCCAAATCTGAAGATGTCACATGGTAGTGCTTTTAAAACTGTATCGTCACTAAAACCTTTTCTCGATTAAAACATTTCATTTACCTTTTATTAATTTTAAAATCGTGTCAATTATTTAGTCGATCATTTTCAAAACGTTATTCAATGCAAAAGCTTTTAAAACAATTCGCTTAGTCGACAGTATTTTTGTAAAAAAATCTATTTCTTTTGAAAACCCCAGTTTTCCTACTACTAGTAGAAATAAACCATAAAGCAGTATAAAACCCAAATTTAAGTAAAAATCCGTATAGGCCATAATTACATCAAATTCTCCCCATATGAAAATTAAAACCATAAACAAGTAATAGTCAGAATAATAGAAGTCGCGTGGTCACCATCGAGCCATCCGTTGCACCAAGCCGTCAAGTCTAGGGAGTACTCATACAGATTAACATAAAAAGGTGAGTTTTCGCAAACTCAGTGTGTAATCCCCATAGTAAACATACATATAGATACACATTAGAGAATAATCAATTACAGTCTGGGGCCTGAGCCCATCGCAGAATCAGTTTGGGCCTTAACCCATTTAGATACAATCTCAAAAATACACTAGGCCTTGGCCCATATCAGATACAGTCTCAAATACATTAGGCCTTAGGCCATATCAGATATAGAATATAGAGCAGAAAAATAGAGTCCTACCCACCAGCCTCTACACACCATCTCCATCCAACCCAACACACCATGCGGGGATTAAATCAACCCACCCATCCCTACACACCATGCTGTACCGAAATGCGGCACATAAACAGAATAGTGCAACTGAGCTGCCAGATATCAGGCTTGTAAGCCTTTCAGAACACTTCATCCATATATCATCAACCCAACCCTAATGCAATGCAACATATAATGAATGGCATGCAAACATGCAACAATCAGTATATACAATTAGTTTAGTATACATACTCAGTATTATCAGGCTCAGTACATATATCATACAAACAAATCACATGATTCGGGGACTAAGTAATGCTTAATGACCCTACAGTAGGTCTACAGTCAACTTGGGTGACCCGTGCAACCTTACAAAATTTTCAGAAAAATATGCTCACACGCCCATGTGGCCTACCCATGTGGCCCACATAGCCTAAATTGGCCTTGGCCATGTGGATCACACGGCCTAGCCCAGAATCCTACTTGCCTGTGTGGTTTACCCGTGTAGGCGCACATACCTGTGTGGCCTACACGACCTAATTAGTTGAGCCCATGTGTCACACATAGCCTACCTAGCCATCACACAGCCATGTCCTTCGTGCACGGCCCGGCCTCATTGATCACACGTTCATATTCCATCATACAGCCTACTACACGGGCAACCAAAGGCCTGTGTGGCGTCGACAATAAGGTTTTCAATTTTTGTTGAAACCCCGTTTTTTGTGCAATTAGTACACACCTGGTTCGATTTTGCTACTAACTCTACCACGAGTACTCTAGAACCTAAAATTGACAATCCCGAGTCTAAAATTAGTAATACTAATGATAACTAATCAAAATTATGGCAAGCCCAAAGACTTAAAACCAACACATCCTTACCGTTGACGGAAAGATGGTGATTCTTCACTGACTAAGTGCCGATTAGTAGTCCACTGATCCTTAATTGGCCCCTAATCATAAAGAAAATTCTTAGTAACCTCTCGATTAATTAACCAAACGAAAAAAAACACCTTAACTTACCGAAAGCATGAAAACAGTCGTTGGTACTGGATAAAGAATTGAATAGAGTGAAGTTGAAAGGGGAAACAAGGAGAGAAACAAAGGAAAACGTCAGCAAGAAAGGTGGGGAAGAAAACGAAGCAAAAATCAAACGGGGAAAAAGGAGCAAAATTTTAGCAGAGATGGGGGAGAGGAAATGTCAGAAGAATGGATAGAAAAATGACACTTTTTTTCAAAAAAGGAAGTAGTGATTAGATTCTGATAACTCCCTTATCCCACTCTCCATAATTTTCTCCTCAACCACTCCACTATTAGTATTTCACTTTCCTCAAACTCCTACACGCCACTGGTAGCAAGTTTTAATTCCCTTGCACTCACAGGAATTCGAATCCAAGACCATCAGCCAACTAACATTCCACTTAACCACCTGACCAACAAGCCCATTCTGATATAATTCTACCAACATTTAATTAAAAGCCTACTGACTAAAGATAGGGCTTTATTCAAAAAAATATCAAAATTTTACCCAAGCTAAGGCGTACCTCTCACACACACCCAAAACACTTAACCATTGAAGCAGATAGATAATTATGTCATATTTAAGCAAAACATAAATAAAATTTTGGGGCGTTATAACTCTTCCCCCTTAAAGAAAATTTCGTCCTTAAAATTTACCTGATCAGAACAGATGAGGATATTCCTGTCGCACCACATTCTCAGGCTCCCACATAGCCTCCTCAGTGCTATGGTTCTACCATAACATTTTCACTAAGGGGATAGATTTCTTTTGCAGGAACTTAACGGCGCGATCCAAAATCTGAATCGGCTCCTCCTCGAAGGTCATATTTAGCCTAACCTCAATCTCTTCAACTGAAACAATATGTGTGGGATCAAAGCAGTAGCGCCTCAACATTGAGACATGGAATACATCGTGAATGCTATCCAATTTCGGAGGTACTCTCACTGATATGCGACCGGTCCAACTCGTTTCAGAATCTGGTATGGCTCGATAAACCTAGGGCTCAGCTTACCCTTGCCACCGAACCTCAAAGCCTTTTTCTAAGGCAAGACCGTAAGAAATACGAAGTTCCCCACAGAACACTTGATATCCTTTCTCTTCATATCTTCATAGGACTTCTGCTTGTCAGAAACTGCTTTCAGACAATCCCGAATCAACCTAACGTTATCCTCCATCTCGGAAACCAGGTTAGGACCCAATGCACGCCACTTGCCCAACTCAGTCAAACATAAAAGAGTGTGACATTTACGATCATACAAAGCTTCGTAAGGTGCCATCTGGATGCTAGACTGGTAGCTGTTATTGTACATAAACTTTGCTAATGTCAAGTACTCATCCCACCTACCTCGGAAATCAATAACGCAGCTCCTCAACATGTCCTCCGGTATCTCGATCACCCTCTCTCACTGACCATCTGTCTGAGGATGGAAAGCAGTATTGAAGTCTAATCTTAAACCCATAGCCTCGTGTAGCTTTTTCTAGAACTAAGACGTAAAGCGAGGATCCCTATCAGAAATGATCGAGACAGGTACCCCATATAGTCTCACTATTTTCGATATGTAGAGCTTAGCCAATTTCTGAAGAGAAAAGTCTGTCCTAACCAGGATGAAGTAAGCACACTTGGTCAACCGATCCATGATGACCTAGACAGAATCCTTCTTAGTGGGTGTTAGAGGCAACCCACTAACGAAGTCCATCATTACTTGCTCTCATTTCCATAATGGTATCTTAATCGGCTGTAGTAAACCCGAAGTTAACTATTGCTCAGCCTTAACCTGCTGACAAGTCAAATAGTGAGTAATGAAGTCAGTAACTTCTCACTTCAACCTTAGCCACCAATATAACTCTCGGAGATTTTGGTACATTTTATTCCCGCCAGGATGTATAGCATAATGGCTACCATGCGCTTCCCTCAGAATTAACTGTCTTAAATCATCATCATTTAGTACACAAATCCGACCACAGAAACAAAGTACCTTATCACTATTCAACATAAAATTAGAAGTGTTGCCACTCTCAATTTGACAAAATCGAAATTCAAGGGACTTATCCTCCAACTGTTTACCTCTAATCTGATAGATCCATGATAGTTTAACCTGAAGTTCGGCCAATAGATTCCCATCATCGAATAAGCTGAGTCGAGCGAACATCGCTCTAAGATCGGTTATAGCTTTACAACTCAATACATCGGCCACTACATTGGCCTTCCCGGGATGGTACTCAATGGTACAATCATAATCCTTAAGCAACTCAACCCACCTACGCTGCCTAAGACTCAACTCCTTCTGAGTGAAGAGATATTTGAGGATCCTATGATCCGTGTAGATAGTACACTTCTCACCGTACAGGTAATGCCTCCGGATTTTCAGAGCGAAGACTACAGCAGCCAGTTCCAAATCATGGGTCAGATAGTTTACCTCATGCGTCTTAAGCTAACATGACGCATAAGCTACAACCTTACCATCCTGCATCAAAACACAACCCAGACCCACATGCGACGCATCACTGTATACTATGAACTCCTTCCTAGATTCTGGTTGTATCAAAACAAAAGCCTAAGTCAATACAGACTTAAGCTTCTCGAAGCTCTCTTGTTGCACATCAATCCAGACAAATAGGACTCCCTTACGCAGAAGCTTACTCAACAGTGCTGCGATCAAGAAGAACCCTTCCACAAAACACTGATAGTAACCTGCCAGCCCAAGAAAGTTGTAGATTTCAGTCATATTCTTCGTCTGTTTCCAATCCAACATAGCCTCAATCTTACGAGGATCGACTCAAATCCCCTTAACAGATACTACGTGTCCCAAAAAGGTCACTTCTCATAGCCAAAACTTACACTTACTAAATTTCGCATACAGTTGTTTTCCACGAAGAGTCTGTAGAACCACTCTAAGATGCTCGTTGTGCTCACCCTTAGACTTAGAATACACCAGAATATCATCAATGAATACTACTACAAACTGATCTAGATAGGGCTGGAACATTCGATTCATCAAGTCCGTAAATGCTGTTGGTGCATTAGTCAATCCAAAGGGCTTAACTAGGAACTCGTAATGTCCATATCGAGTCCTAAATGTCATCTTATGCACATCAGTTCCCTTAACCCTCAACTGATGATATCCCAAACATTGATCGATCTTAGAAAACACAAAAGCCCCTCTAAATTGGTCGAATAAGTCCTCAATCCTCGGAAGTGGATACATATTCTTAATCGTTAGCTTGTTCAACTGTCGGTAGTCGATACACATCCGCATGGATCCATCTTTTTTCTTAACAAACAAAATAGGTGCTCCCTATCAAGACACACTAGGATGAATGAACCCATGATCTAAGCTCTTGAATCTGAGCCTTAAGCTCTATAAGCTCTTTCGGTGCCATTCTGTAGGGGGCGATAGACACCGGAGCTGTACCTAGAATAAGCTCAATCGCAAATTTCACTTCTCAGCTCGAAAGTAGACCCAATAGTTCCTCAAGGAAGACATCTAAAAAATCCCTTACAGTTCTGATGTCCTTAATCGAAGAGTCCTCAAAATTAAAGAAACTAATGTAGGCCAAGAATACCTAACATCCTTTTCGAACCAACTTTTCTGCCACTAATGTAAAGATCACATTCGTCAGATAATCCCGATATTCCCCAATCACAACTACCTCTTTGTCCTCCTCGATTCTCAAAATAACCCTTTTTGTCACACAATCCAGGCTTACCCGGTGCTTGACCAACCAGTCCATTCCTAGAATCAAGTCGAACTCCCCAAACAGAAGCTCTATCAGATTAGCCAGAAACACTGTCCCTTGAACCTCTAACGGAACGTCTATATACAGTTTATTAACTTGGATAGATTGCCCCAAATGACTCACAACAGTCACCTCACTAGAAGTTTTCTCAACCGAAATCCCTAGAGTTTCAGACATAGTGCTATCTACATAGGAATGTGTAGAGCCTATGTCTATCAATGCAAGGTAAGGTACATTAAAGATTAAAAATGTACCTGTAATAACGTTCGGAGCATCTCTGTCTTCTCGGTGATAAGCAGCATAAACAAAAGCAAGCTGTCTCGCCTCAGTATGACCAGCACGTCTGCCCGGTGCTCTCTATCCACAGCCCATACCGATACCACCCCTAGCCTGTCCACAGCCCCTAGGTGGCTGCTGAACTACTCTTAGTGGCTGTGCAGTACCAGTCCTTATATCTTGCATCTGATTAGTTCTCAACAGATAATTTCTGACGCGATGCTCAGTAGACCCACATCTCAAACATGCCCCAGTAGTCCTCCAACATTTGCTCGGATGGCATCTACCACAGTGCCTACAAGGTAAAAGCCCAGTAGGTGCAACAGGGGGTCTAACCCTAACTAGTCCATCAGATCTAGCCTTTTTTTAGGCTTCATCACAGAACTCGAGGGCTCTTAATCCCCGTTATTCTTCCCTCTCTCCTTATCCCGATTTTGGTGTTCAGTGCACTTCACTTCTTTGGTGATCTTCACCTTTCTACCAGTGCTAAAAAGTCAAGCTCCCTCTGCGGAGCTATCAAAACTCTCAAATTGTTCCTGAGTCCATCCTTGAAGCAGACACAACACTCATATTCAGTTGCCACCATGCCCCGCGATAGCGACTCAATCTCAGAAACTCGGCCTCATACTCGGCCACTAAACGGTCACCCTATGTGAGATTTATGAACTCACGTCTCCGAGCATCAATGCAAGTAGCACCCACGTACTTACTCTAAAAAGCTATCTTATAGAAATCCCAAGCCAACTGTTCGGGCTAGGTACCCTTCTTAATTGTCAGCCACCACTGGTATGCTTCATCGCGAACTAATGAAACAGCCCCTTTCAATTTCTACTCAAGGGTAAAATCCAGATTTTCCATGATTCTCTCAGTGGCCTCCATCCAATACTCAGCCACGTTAGGGGCGACTCTAGTGACACCCCTAAATAGCTCAGTCCCATTGGACTAGAGTCGTTTCATAACCGACTCTCAGCCTCCAGATCCAGTGTTGGGCCCAGCGATCCTCTCCAATAACCTCAGCATAGCTTGGGACAAGGCGTCGTCCCCAGCCATACTATCATGAGACTCAGTCTCTGTGGTAGGTGGAATCGATGTCTTGCTAGTATCCAAATTAGGTATATTGTTAGATGATGAGGACTTAGCTCGTGCCCCTCTACGGCCCCTACTACGGCCTATTATTCCCCGTCTAGGAGTACCTTGTGTGCTCATTGTCTAATTGCGTTTATCTATATTAATAGTTTTATGAATAAGTTATAGTTCTGATATTTATTAGTAGAAATTTTATGCAAAACAGTATCAGAAGTTTAGAGTTTGTTATCATTAATCGCAGTCTTACTACAGTTTCCAATTTCGCTACTGTTTTTAGTATACACTAACTACAGTGTTTTCAGTATTGTGTACTACCTATAGTAGTTTCAGAATATGCTAATCATATTTCTAGATAAAATTTATCAGAGTTTTTAGAACACTTACAAGATCCGGGCTAGAGGCTTGGTGTACTACATACTCAGTCAAAATATTTTAAACCATTTAAAAATAATTTCTTTAAAACCAAGTTTTAAAAACCCAAACCCACAGCTGAGTTTTGCAAACCTGGCTCCGATACCACTAAATGTAACACCCCAAACCTGGCCCAAACGTTATGGCCGAATCTGGCGATGTCACATGGTAGTGCTTTTAAAACTGTATCGTCACTAAAACCTTTTCCCGATTAAAATGTTTCATTTACCTTTTATTAATTTTAAAATCATGTCATTTTTTTAGTCGATCATTTTTAAAATGTTATTAAATGCAAAAGATTTTAAAACAATTGCGTAGTCTAGAGTATTTTTGTAAAAACATCTATTTCTTTTCAAAACCCAAGTTTTCCTACTACTAATAGATATAAACCATAAAGTAGTATAAAACCCAAAATTAAGTAAAAATTTGTAGAAGCCATAATTACATCAAATTCTCCCCAAATGAAAATTAAAACCATAAACAAGTAATAGTATGTATACAAGAAGTCGTGCGATCACAGCCGAGCCTTTCGTTGCACTAAGCTATCAAATCTAGGGATTGCTTGTACAAGTTAACAGAAAAGGGTGAGCTTTTACAAACTTAGTATGTAATCCCCATAGAAAACATACATACAAATACACATCAGAGAGTAATCAATTACAGTCTGTGGCCTAAGCCAATCGCAGAATTAGTTTGGGCCTTAGCTCATTCAGATACAATTTCAAAAATACACTAGGCCTTGGCCCATATCAGATACAATCTCAAAAATACATTAGGCCTTGGCCTATATCGGATACAGAATAAAGAGCAGAAAAATAGAGTCCTACCCACCAGCCTCTACAAACCATCTCCGTCTAACCCAACACACCATGTGGGGATTAAATCAACCCACCCATCCCTACATACCATGTTGTACCAAAATGTAAGACATAAACAAAATAATGCAGCTGAGCTGCCAAATATCAGACTCGTAAGCCTTTTAGAACACTTCCTCCATATATCATCAACCCAACCCCGATGCAATGCAACATACAATGAATGGCATGCTAATATGCAACAATCAGTACATACAATTAGTTTAGTACACATACTCAGTATTATCAAGCTCAGTATAGATATCATACAAACAAATCACATGCTTAGGGGTCTAAGTAATGCTTACCAACCCTACAGTAGGTCCACAGTCGACTTGGGCAACCCGTGTAACCTTACATAATTTTTAGAGAAATGGGTTCACACACCTATGTAAGCCAACACAGCTAAAATTGTCCTTGGCCGTGTGGATCACATGGCCTAGCCCAGAATCCCACATGCCCGTGTGGTTTACCCGTGTGGGCTCACACGCCCATGTGGCTTACACGACCCAATTGGTCGAGCCCGTGTGTTGCACACAGCATACATGGCCATCACACGGTCGGGTCCTTCACGCATGGCCTGGCCTCGTTAATCACACAACCATGTTCCATCACACAGCCTACCACACGGGCAACTGGACGCCCTTGTAGCGTTAAAGTAAGGTTTTTAGCTTTTGCTGAAACCCTATTTTTTATGTAATCGAGTACACACCTAGTTCGGTTTTGCTGCTAGCTCCACCACGAGTACTCTAGAAACTAAAATCGATAATTGTGAGTCCAAAATATATAATACTAATGATAACTAATCAAAATTATGGCAAGCCCAAAGACTTACAACCAACACATCATTACCGTTGACGGAAAGACAGCGATTCTTCACTGCCTAAGTGCCTATCAGTAGTCCACTGATCCTTGATTGGCCCCTAATCATAAAGCAAATCCTTAGTAACCCCTCAATTAATTAATCAAATGAAAAAAAACCTTAACTTATCGAAAGTGCGAAAACATACGTTGGTACTAGATAAAGAAATGAATAGAATAAAGTCAAAAGGGTAAACAAGGAGAGAAACGAAGGAAAATGGCAGCAAGGAAGGTAGGGAAGAAAACAGAGCAAAAATCAAAAGAGGAAAAATGATCAAAATTTTGGCAGAGATGGGGGAGAGGAAATGTTAGAAGAATGGAGAGAAAACCGACTCTTTTTTTGAAAAAGGAAGTAGTGATCAGATTCTGATAACTCCCCGATCCCACTCTCCTTAATTTTCTCTCTCAACCACTCCACTATCAGTATTTCACTTCCTTTCAAACTCCTACATGCCACTGGCAGTAAAATTTAATTTCCTTGCACGCACAGGGATTCGAACACAAGACTATCGGCCAACTAACACTCCACTTAACTACCCAACCAGCAGGCCTATTCTAATATAATTCTACCAACATTTAATTAAAAGCCTACTGACTAAAGAGAGGGCTTTATTCACAAAAATATCAAAATTTTACTCAAGTTAAAGCTTGAACTTTGGACCTCTCACACACGCCCAGAACACTTAACCACTAAAGCAGACAAATAATTATGTCATATTTAAGCAGAACATAAATAAAACTTTAGGGCATTACATGATCTCTGAAGATAATATGTCTAAATGAGTAAAGTGTGTATATGTATGTTTTGATGATATAAGCAAGTCTGTTGTGAATAAGTCTCTCAAGCATGAGTTTGCATGAAGAGTATGTGCCTGTCTCTGTAGTCGTATAAAGGGGTCCGTCGGGACTAAAAACACGAATCTCTGAAAGGAAATGTCCATGACACTTTAAACACCATATAGTGTAAGACCTTGGTTGGGTCAAGACATTATATGGATTATGCAAAGGATGGTTGGATAAGTACCACCGATCAGGGGCAAACCTCACAAAAGTGAGTTTAGGCGAATCACTATCGTTAAAAATACCAATTTTCGTATCAGTGAGCCTTTTTGGCTATCTCTGTTGTAAGGAAGCCTTTATGGTGATCTATGTTAAAAGGATGCCTTTATAGTTATCTTTAAAATGAAGCCTTTGTAACAATCTATGTTATAAGGAAGCCTTTATGGCAATCTCTATTCAATGAAAGCCTTTATTATGATCTCTATTATAAGGAAGCATTTATGGCCATCTCTGAATGAATGTCTTGTGGCAAACTCTATTGAAAGGATACCTTTGTGGTGAGACTCTAAAAGGAAAGTCCCTATGGTTATCTTTGGAAAGGAATGCCTTCATGGTAGAAATGTGAAGAACAAATATCATGGTGACCATTTGAAGAACAATGCCTTTGGGCAGACACCGAATGAATGGTGAACCCCGTATACTTACAATGGATGAATAGAAAGGCTAGTGTGTGCCAGAGCACGTGACGAGGCAAAGACATGGGTTAAAAGTAAGAATACATGCTGTGCACTAAAGTAAAGAAGAGATGGTCAAATTCTAAGATAAGTACTGGGCGCAGTCTACCTCGCTCATAAGTATGATAAGACTAGTGAGTATAAAATAAGTTATGAAGTTGATAATAAGGTAAGTGAAGAGGTTAAGGGTTATGTAAAGATAAGAGTTAAGAAAGGATACAAAAGGTAAAGTGATTTTAAGTATAGTACACACAAGGAAGGAAAATGGTTCTGAAGAAAGAAGAAATATGGGAGCCTCAATATTCTACCCGCAAAAAAAGGTAGAAAGGTCAAGAAACACTCTAAGGATGCGCGAAAAAACATGTGTAATGTAAAATGAATGAAAAAGGTATCTTGAGTTTTAGCTTACCAAGTTTTTACAAACTTGCAAAAGTTATTTTTGTTTTCAAGTCTGTAAAAAAATGTACACCGAGAGACGATGTCAGGGCTACGCCAAGACAGTGGTGCGCTGGGCTATTATGCATACAGAGGAAATCAAGTGGCGTGTCAAAGTTTACGCCTAGATAAATAAGTAGTATCCCAAAGCATATCCAGTAGACTAAAAGATAAAGTAGTAAAGTCTCAAATCTTATTGAGCCGAAACAATAACTATACTTGGTATTTTTTACAAAAAAATCTGTAATAGTCGTAGATAGCCAATTGTACATAGGCAAAATGTAAGTGTAACCACCATACAATGTATGCCCATAAGAAATTTTGTTACACAAAGATAAACATTTACATCATTGACTAAGAAAGAAAAGTTTCAAGTTACATTTGTATAAAGCGTAACACCCGAGATTCAGACCGGTAGATCGAGTAAGGTCAAGTCGAAGGCATTACAGTATTGGTTAAAGGTATCCGTGTAGATCCGAAGAAGACAAAGGCTATTCTGGAATGGAAACAGCCTAAGAACATTTTTGAGCTCTAAAGTTTCCTAAGTTTAGTTGGTTATTATTAGAGGTTTGTCGAAGGGCTTTCTCTTATTATTGCCTCTTTGACTAAGTTGTTTAAGAAGAATGTTTTATTCAAGTGGACTATTGATCAACAAGCTAGTTTTGAAAAGCTTAAGTCAATGTTGACTCGAGCACCGATTTTGATTCAACCTGAATATGAGAAAAATTATATGGTGTACAATGATGAATCTAATATTGGTCTTGGTTGGGTATTGATGCAAGACAGCAAGGTTGTAGCTTATGCATCGAGACAACTTAAATCGCATAAGTGCAACTATCCAACTCATGATCTGTAATTGGTAGTTGTAGTGTTTGTAGTAAAGATTTGGAGGCACTACCTGTATGGTGAGAGGTGTATCATTTACACAGATCACAAGAGTCTTAAGTATCTTCTCTCCCAAAAAGAGTTGTACTTAAGGCAGTAGAGGTGGATTGAGTTGCTTAAGGATTTTGACTGTACCATCGAGTATCATTCCGAGAAAGCTAATATTGTGGCAGATGCTTTGAGTAGAAGATTGATAACTAACCTGAGGTAAATGTTTGCAAGACTAAGTTTGTATGAGGATGGTGGCTTACTGGAAGAGTTATATGTAACACCCCCACGCCCGAGACCGTCGCCGGAGTCGAGCTTGAGGTGTTACCGAACATAATTTATCATTTAAACAACTTTACATCATTTATTTTGATTTTCGGAATAAGCAGTTTTTCTGCGTCATTGTCGCTAAAAAAATCATATCTCGAGTTACGAAATTGGAAATCAAGATCCATAAATTTTTCCTGAATCTAGACTCACATATCTATCTACTAATTTTTTTCTAAAATTTTTTGTTTGGCCAATTAGTACAGTTTATTAGTTAAAGTTACCCCTGTTTCAGGACTTGACTGCACTGACCTCTACTTACTACGAACCACTTTTCTCCCTGTACAAAATTCATATAACTATACCGTTTATTTATAATAAAATTATATTCAATAAGGATTCTAAGAATATAAATTACACCTCCTAATTATTCTTTTACAATTTATAGTGAATTTTCAAAATTGGAATAGGGGATCCAGAAATCGCTCTGGCCCTATTTCACTAAAACTCAAATATCTTATAACATATAACTCCTTTACCTATTTCGCTTTTTCCATTTGAAAGTAAACACAATAAGCTTCAGTTTCATAGTTAATTCTTCACCTAATTCGTTTTCTACTATTTTTGGTGATTTTTCAAACTCACGTCATTGTTGCTGTAGTGTTCTGTTTTATGCCAAGTTTCATCTTTTTATGAATTCTCATGAACTATATAACATATTAAACTCACAAGGCATCCAACATTATCTAGGCTAGCCATACCAATGACTAATCATTATCAAGCATTTTCTCAACCAAACCACAACCATATCACAAGATTATTTACACAAAACAAGTATATTGCTATACATGCCATACATCAAAACATACAAACCAATATACCAATTCTTCCTCGGATAGTGTGAGCGTTTCTTCGACCTTCCCGATATCCAAGTTGGCTCGCTAAAAACTACAATGAATGTAAAGGAGGGAGTAAGCATAAATGCTTAGTAAGTTCACATGCAAATAACAAGTAACATAACAAAGCAATTATATCAACAACAATAGCATGATATCACCAAGATACAAACCACATTTCTAGCTATCGTGTATCATCTTACCACCTTATTTCTGTTATATCAAGTTTCAACCCGAGGGTTAAGTACATACCTGTCCAAATTGTCCATTTCACAACACTTACCAAAATATCATTTTCATCTTGAGTATTCTTCCATTCCGCTAGAATTTTACCCGTTGAACACATTGGAATATAACTCGGATGCACGGATCATTTGCACATAAGTGCCACATATGTAATCAATCAATCATGTAACCCGCTCATAAGCGAACTCAGACTCAACTCAATGAGCTCGAGCGTTCGCATCCATAAGTGAACTCGGACTCAACTCAACGAGCTCGGATGCCTAGTTACATCTCACGAACTCAGACTCAACTCAACGAGTTCAGACATTTACATCCATAAGTGAACTCGGACTCAACTCAACGAGCTCGGATGCCCAACCATCCTAGTGACATGTCACTTGTATCCTAATCTATTCCCAAGGTTCAAACGGGATTTTCCTCAGTCACACATTTCCCAGTCGTTCTCCTCGGAATATTGGAACCAATACGTTGCTTGCATCTCATACTTATCAATTTAATCACATACTTTTCATACCAATACATAATATTTCACCAAGCATAATATTCATAATAACAAGTATCATATCGTATAAATAGCATTAAATCACTTAAAATAGCAATCATGTTACATTATTTACACATGAACTTACCTCGGTACAAAATATAGCGATTTTGCGATTTAGTCCAAAATCTTTTCTTTTCCTCGATCAAGGTTGATTCCACATCTTTCTTGATCTAAAATAACACATTTAGCTTATTTAATACTCACATTATCAAAATAGTCCTAAATTCAAATTTTGGCAAAATTACAATTTTGCCCCTAAACTTTTGCATATTTACACTTTTGCCCCAAAGTTCGGAAATTAAATTTTATCATAAATTCTTATGTTTTAGGACATGCTGATCATTTATTTACCATTAGCAAGCTCAAATTCCCACTAAAACACATACTTATGAACAATATGTACTTTTACTGATTAAGCCGTTTTACTCGTTTTTACTTAAAACCGAGTAGCACAAGTTGTCTAACATAATTTAAAACCTCATATTCTATCATAAAACATCAAAATACACAAATTTCACCTATGGGTATTTTTCCAAATATGAACCCTAACTTAAATTATTGCTAACATAAGCTTTATCGAGTTACCGGGACTACGAAAACGTAAAGAACATTAAAAACGAGGCCTGGAATCACTTACTATGAAGCTTGGAAGCTTGAAAAAAACCCTAGCTATGGAGAACCCTTGAAATTTCGTGGTAATGAAGGAGATGACCAATTTTGTGTTATTTTTCCCTTTTTATTTCATGTTAATATCCAAATGACCAAAATGCCCCTCCTTACTAAACTTTCAAAAATTCCATCCATGTCTAAATTTTGTCCATGAACTTAAAATTGGTCAAATTTCTATTTAAGAACTCCTAATTAATATTCCAAAGCAATTTCATACTAGAAACTTCTAGAATGCAAGTTTTGCAATTTATTCGATTTAGTCCCTAATTTCAAATTAAGCACTTTACGCTGAGAATTTCTTCACGAAATTTTCACACCATCATAAAATCATATCATAAACATCAAAATAATTATAAAATAATTATTTCTACCTCGGATTTGTGGTCACGAAACCACTATTCTGATTAGGCCCTAATTCGGGATATTACATTATAAGTGATCCTACTTTAGCTAATGAGATTAAGGATAAGTAGCCATTAGTTGTTTCTTTGTTGTATCGGGTTAAACAATTTGAGGAAGGTAAGGCTATAGACTTTAGCTCAATTCAAGCGATATTCTATGCTTTTGAGGGAGATATTATATGTTGAATGATAAGGATCTAAAATAGTCTATTCTTCGGAAAGCACATAGTAGTCATTTTGCTATGTATCCTGAAGGAAATAAGATGTATCGTGATCTAAGAAAACTATATTAGTGGCCTGGTCTACAATGAGAGGTGATGAATTATGTGGCTAAGTGTTTGATGTACCAACAAGTGAAAGCTAAGCACCAATTTTTTTCTGGTCTGTTGCAGCCTATTAGAATTCCTCAGTGGAAGTGGGAACGAGTCACTATGGACTTTGTTAGTGGGTTACCCTTGACACCTACTAAGAAAGATTTTGCCTAGGTGATTGTGGATAGGTTGACTAAGTCAGCTCACTTCCTACCAGTTCGTACAAGTTACTCTCTATATAAGCTAGCTAGAATGTACATCTCTGAGATTGTGAGACTACATGGGGTGCCTGTATCGACTATTTCTTCT